>OW203668.1:15465833-18192500 GCA_934044485.1 Apeira syringaria
CATTTGACATTTGACATTTGACATTTGACATTTGACATTTGACATTTGACATTTGACTTTTGACTTTTGACTTTTGACTTTTGACTTTTGACTTTTGACTTTTGACTTTTGACTTTTGACTTTTGACTTTTGACTTTTGACTTTTGACTTTTGACTTTTGACTTTTGACTTTTGACTTTTGACTTTTGACTTTTGACTTTTGACTTTTGACTTTTGACTTTTGACTTTTGACTTTTGACTTTTGACTTTTGACTTTTGACTTTTGACTTTTGACTTTTGACTTTTGACTTTTGACTTTTGACTTGACTTTTGACTTTTGACTTTTGACTTTTGACTTTTGACTTTTGACTTTTGACTTTTGACTTTTGACTTTTGACTTTTGACTTTTGACTTTTGACTTTTGACTTTTGACTTTTGACTTTTGACTTTTGGCTTTTGGCTTTTGGCTTTTGACTTTTGGCTTTTGGCTTTTGGCTTTTGGCTTTTGACTTTTGACTTTTGACTTTTGACTTTTGACTTTTGACATTTGACATTTGACTTTGACTTTGACTTTGACTTTGAAGTTTGACTTTGAATTTGACTTTTACTTTGACTTTTACTTTGACTTTTACTTTGACCTTGACCTTGGACTTTGAATTTGACTTTTACTTTGACCTTGGCCTTGACCTTGACCTTGACTTTGACTTTGACTTTGATTATATTATCTAGATCTAGATAAAACTTAGGTGGAAAGTTACAGGAATGTTACCGTTACTATTTTTCATTTTGGCATGCATCAATTTATAAAACGTTATCACGTCAAAAAGGAAAAGAAGAAGAAAATCATTTATTTAGGCAAACAATTACATAACAAACGAATACAATCAACAATTAAAATAGTGCAAAATTCACACATACAACAGTCTAATTATGATGATGAAGACCACGTGACATATATTACTACACATTCATTACACACACAAATACACACATTCGTAGCACTTCCAGAAACACAACACACACTCACACTATACAAGTAGTTTTTATACATGCTGTTTTAATTATGTATTTGACGTAAGCTAAATCTTTTCTGGAAGAGGCCATTGGCTCCTGAGACACAGTCCCACTAGTTCAGGAGGCTTTGGGTTCACTATTTGATTGTGTACCATCATTTATGTCAATAAAGTATATTTGTATTTTTTATGTTTTGTATATTTGTATTAATTTGACATAAAACACAGATAGATCAAAACATTGACAGATACATAACCTAGAAACAAATATCCCTGTCATGTACAATTATTCTTAAAATGGTCTCGGCTCAGCATATTGCTGTAGCAGAATGCGTAGCGCTGATTTTCAGCCCGAAATAGTACAGGTTGACTACCACACGGGTGACTTAGCCCCTATTATCTCAAGTGCTCCAATTAGCCAAGTATTTCTGGTCTTGGTACCATTCACATTTAAAGTGTAAAGCCGCGTTAAACGCACTTTACGTTTACAATCCTGTTATTACGATCAATATCAAGGTCTTGCACTGGATTGCCCTTTTATTCGGGTAGGCCAATGATATAATATATGTTTGAAGGATACTAGGTATATTGTCTGTAAGAGATTGCTTTAGCGATATGACCGCCGATTGTATAACCATAAGCTACAATTAGTATAAAATACACTTTTAATCTACATTTTATGATTTGCAATAAAGAGTTAATCTATCTATATTATCTTATCTTCTATATTATCTATTTATCTATCTATATATTACATGCTGAGCCTATCCCTTTTGCCATGGATATTTAATTAATTAAACATGTCCTGTAATATTGCGTTTTTGTGGCAATAAATGATCTAATTTTTTTTATTTTTTTTTATATTATTTAAAAGGGGAGATGTGGAAAAAAAGGGAAATTAGGTGCTTACATCTAATTTTCTTATATCGGATTAGCCAGTTGGAGTGGCAATGACCAGCAATATCTCGAAGAACTGATGGCCGACGGGGCCAAAATGTTCTCGAATGGAGACAACGGAGTCACAAGCGCGGCATAGGACGGCCAATGACAGGGAGGACAAACTACCTGACTAAGATCGCAGGTAAGGGATCGCGCTAGATGCGGGCCGCTCCCGTCCGGTCCTTGTGGAAATCAATCGGGGAGGCCTATGTCCAGCAGCGGAAGTCCTATGGCTTAGGTAATGGTGAGATGACCTAATTATCTTTAGGCGCAATTGGGGAGGCAGTTTTGAGCACGTATGGTAAATATTGCGTTTTGCTTCCACTTTCTTAATGCGTACTGCCAAGGAATGGAACTCGTTGCCCGAGTCTGTTTTTTCCCGATATGTACAATCCTGGAGTCTTCAAGTCGCGAGTAAATAGGTACCTTCTAGGTTTGCGTGCTAAATCCTAGACAACGTCATCACTTAACATCAGGTGAGACAGTTGTCAAACGCAAACTTATAATATGTATATATATATAGGATAGGAGTGTTGGCCATAATTCAGCACATTGGCCAATGAGGATTGGTAGAAAGCTTGTGGTCTATTCCAGCCTATTGATATAGTTTTCAGATCACCCATATGCCTCCGACATTGCTATCTGCTATTTTAAAAAAAACAATCAGAGCCGACGCCGCGCCCCACTAAGCCGAAAAGTTAAGATGACTCAGGTCAACCCAGCTTCGAACCCTGTGCCGAAGAACAGTTTGCTTTTTAATTTACATTTTTACTTGTTTTCTACCGCGAACAGTAAATGCGACGAAAACATATAAACTTATAAACTGCCCAAGGCCACAGTAATTTATTCATTATTTATTAGTACATTGTTCATATGTATATATAACTTGTGATAAATGTGATTTTGCTAACGTGGTATTTTGGGAATGTGGTATGCACCAGAGCTGATGAATCACGCTCATCTAGAATGATGATCATATTACGAGGACATTCAGGAAAAATAAAAGAGTTCTACCGTTGCGGTGTGATGTCAGAAAAAACACATTGACTCAGGAGAAGTTTATGTTTCGCAGTGAAACAGTTCTTCGTGCTGATATAATTCATGTTCATTCATTACCAAACTATCTTATCATACATTTTTTCAATCCTAATCACTACACATCTTCGTTTTCTACCACAACATTCCCTTATCACACTATTCTTTAGCCTGTCACTCAGTTTCTCTCCAAATATACTTGTCAGAGCTCTCTATGGTCTGCCTACCCCTACGAGAAATAGGCGTGAATTTATGTATATTAATATAAAATTATAATATGTGCCACTTTGTTCGATCTTGAGCCATCTCTTGCCAGTTATCGGTTTGGATCTCCCGAAGATCCTAATGTAAGTGGCACATATTATTATCGGAGGCCAAGATTCATTTTGGGTCCCTGCGCCATGCTGAATGTAGAATGAATATAAAATTATGGTAAATCAATGTCAATAGTATAATAAAGTTGTAATTTCGATATGATGTCATGGCTACAAATTGCACATTTGCACAAAAGTTACCGTTAGAAAACGAACAAAGGCAAAGCACCGTATTCCTACCCCCAATTCATCAGATTGTGTAAGTTAGATTAACTTGAAAAATACGAGTTGGCACCTGTAAGCTTTATGTCGTAGGCTTTAAGGTTTATTAAATTTACTGAAGTTTAGTAGAGCACAATCTCAAACAAAGACGGTCGTAATGCCAATGGTATACATTGGTGACCTCCACAAGCGAAGCTAGATGATAGCTGCACAATAGATGTATGGATGTATCTAACAATGGGAACTGCTTCATAAGGTCTTGGGGCCGTGACTGTTTTGCAAATTGTTATGCTTGCATTCGGTACCTTTGAAAGTTTTTTGTAGCTTTGCTTCTATGTGTCTGTTCTTCAATAGTTACTTGCCGGCGACAGCGAGTCCGATGTTTATTAATTTTGGCGATGTCTTAATTTATTTCATTTCATTTCATGCTAGTTAAGTTTTAATTCTCCAAATTCTCTAATCTTGTCGGCGTTCAGCAGACCGCTTCATAACACGAAAAGGCGAATTTCTCAACTAGGTACATCTCGTCTCGATTTGCCGTAAAAAAAAAACTAATCAACGAATTTACAAAACCGCAACAAACAGTCAACTTTAACGAGTAAATTTCGCAAGAGAAATTTCGCGGTTCGGGTACAGTTTTTCATGGTTGTTTTTACGGCGAGCTTTGTGTGTCGAAAGGTCCTTGCTCCATGAGGTAATGCGATAAAGCGAGCTAGCCGAGCGGATGGTCTTGGGGCTTCAGTGGCTCATCTCAGCGTGGTACGCCTGCGCCTGCGCCGCCGGGGCCGGTGCCGTGCGCTCGTGTCGGCGGTTAGTCTGTGAACCGTCGCGCGCCGGGACGTACGTATCCCGCACGAAACTCGAGCACAACACGTGTTGTGGTCGCCTGTGACCTCGCATCTGCATAACATCATACTACTTATATTGAGTTCGTGTCGTGATCATTAAATAAATCAATCGCACGGGTCATTGAACGCTCAAATCGAATGAATTCTGAGCTTCTGAAAGCTTCGCAAGTTCTGGCGTAACATTGAAACAAACTTTTTTTTTTTTGCATTTAAAAGTTATGGTAATATATTGCAGAAGTAATCGCATGCTACTGTAGATCAGTTACGTGACACCTGAGTAGAAACCTGATGTGGATAATGCAATTAGTGACGAAAGGAGGGTAGGCAGAAGTGGTAGAACAGCTGTGAAGTTTGTTTGCATATCAATGCATCATAACGAAATAGTGACAACATCGCAGGAAATTATAATTATTTATTTGTTAATAGCTGCGAAATGGTATCATCAGAAATGTATCATATCGTAACGGTTTACACTGTTGTGTCTGTATCTCACAGTGAATTGTTCTGATATATTTTTTTTAAATTATTTTTTTGACATATATACATATATTAATTGTCTTCCTATGCGTGAAGATACAAAACAATCTGCCGCATTGTAATATTATATTACATTGCCAAAATCTATCAAATATGTACCTACATACATTTCTAATAGATATATAAAAAATCTTGCATCACAGTGTCTGTTATTGAACTCCTCTGAAACGACCCGATTGTTATGAAATTTTTAACCGACTTCAAAAAAGGTGGACTTATTATGTTTCAGTTTATTTGTTTATATTTTTTTACGTATGTTCATCCATTTCTCCCCCATTTTCGGTCCGATCCTCAAAACTATTGATTATTTGTTGTTTAATAGACTGTACCTCCGAGGTAGCCCCATTTAAATTTCATCAAAATCGGACAAGCGGTTTTTGAACTGAAAAGTGTTACGTCTACTTGGACGACATTATAATTGCGGGTGAAGACATCGGTAAACATACACAATGACAATTATTGATCCTGTAACAAAAATCACTGAAATGGCTAAAAAAATAAATTTTACCATAAAATGGAACCAAGTGCAACACCCAAAAGTGTGAAATAACTCGAAGTCGGTACCATGCGTACAATATTTTGATAATATCTAGTTAGTTTTGAACTATTATATAGATGTAGTATCCGGCTTTACTCACGTTTATAGTCGAAGTTTCGACCTAGGTTTCGGGCATGTCCGATGCTCATCCTCAGGTGAGGTCACGCTGCCAGATCGCGGCGACCACTGTTACTAGTATATAATGTTATGTACATATATTGATTATGTAGGTCGCTTGAACAATAACAATTGTAACCAATTGAAACGTTTAGTGTTGGATTGTTGGTTGTAAATAGGAATTAAATTCGCGAGTGAATAGGTACCTTCTAGGTTTGCGTGCTAAATCCTAGACAACATCATCACGAGACAGTTGTCAAACGCGAACTTATAATATGTAAAAAAAAAAAAAAAAATTACTATTTGCTATTCTGTTGAGTGTGTATTTATTAATTTATTCCCCCGTTATTTAGTAAAATTTCTTTTTATAGTTATAACATTCGACAATCTATACCTACTAATATTATAAAGGTGAAGATTTTGTTTGTTTGTTTGAACGCGTTCATCTCAGGAACTACTTATTGGAATTAAAAAAAACATATTTCAGGATAGACCATTTATCGAGGAAGGCGATGCCATACCATAATGCGACGATGCTTGTGATGAGGTAAAGCGAAAAGCGTAGTCCGCGTGAGTGGAACCGTAGGGGGCAGCTAGTCTTTGATAAAATGATACAAGCCTCAAATTTAGTCAGTCTGTCTAAATATACATGCATAGTTAAATATGCATAAGCGGGGCTGGGTAGGTACGACAAACCTACTTATAATAAATAGAATCAATGCTGGTTATTTTTAGTCTAGAAGCACGAGTTTTTAGACAGGAAAATGTAGAATAATATATACTTATAATAGCAGCAATTTATATTTTGACATTAAAAGTGGAAACAAAAATATCGGTTCAAGGCAACTTTTACAAAGCCAATCAAGTTTAAACAAATATGCACTCTGGGCTAACATATATATAGAATACTAGAACATAATAATCCAAATAGCCACACAAAAATTCACACAAAAATTGTGTGACCACTTGCCCGGTGGTCACACAATTAATAGATGAATACCTACTTTAAAAAAAACAGCTGACGTATCGATGGAAACAATTGCAAATCGCCCAATTAACGTATACATCAAAAACATACTGATGTTAGTAGGTACATAGGTAAGTACTAGACATTTTGTTACAATCCTATTTGATACACTCTTTGGATTAACAATAATGACAGATGATTACTTACAGATAAACATACGTGGCAGATATCCCATTATATATTCTACTAATATTAAAAATGCGAAAGTTTGTATGTATTTGTGTATGTTTGTTACTTCGTCACGCTCAAACGGCTTCACTGATTTCGATGAAATTTAGAATGGAGATAGTTTAAGCCCTTGATTGACACATAGGGTACATTTATCCCGGAAAAGTATAGTTCCCGTGGGTTAATTGAGGTAGCGGGAAAACCGTAATCCACGCGAGTGAAACCGCGGGGCGCTATTACTAATATTATAAATGTCAATGTTTGGATGGATGGATGTTTGTTACTCAATCACGCCAGAATGGCTGAACGGATCTGGGTGAAATTTGGCACAGAGATAGATTATAGTCTGGAAGAGCACATAGGCTATTTAATATCCCGGTAAAATGTATGATTCCCGTAGAATAATTGATGTAGCGGGATAACCGTAATCCACGCGGGTTAAACCGCGGGGCGCTATACTGATACTGTATGTATACGCGTGTAAACATAAATGCAAACACATCTCAACGTATCAAACAGTGCATACAGTCTCAATGATATTATATGTTTATATGAGGTAGATGTCGCACAAGCGCGCGGAAACTGAGGCGGCAAAATTAAGTCAATTGTAGTAATTTTCATTATGACGCGTATTTCAAGCGCAAGTACACATATAGCTATCCTTTTCTATATTATTTGTACCGTATTATCTGAAGCAGTAAGCATGTTTATGTCGTAAAGAATCAAAATCTGAGCACCGCGCAGTATGAATATACGTCATCTTTAGTAAAACATCATTGATACAGTCTATTTTAAAAGTACATACGATAATCTTATCGCTTAGATAATGTAATAACATTACCAGTCACAATATAAAATAACCATGTAGTAACCGTGCGTCCTCCTCCCCTCCGATGATGCTTTAAATGCCAGTAGATGCAAACAGCATTATAGTCCGTTAGCAAAAAAAATGCCCTGCGTCCCGAGCGCATGCAACTTCATCATGGTATTATTATTTATGTTTTTCTACCTGCGACTAGCTAGTTATACATCCGCCCGAACCTTCCATTTTAGATTAATAAGCATTGTTCTCGGTATTCCTCCGCTGACTTCACATCGTCAGCGGTTTATGTAAAAGCTTTCTGGGAACGGCCACACGCGATGGTGTGCCTTCCTGTAGGTTAAGTTTTATATTATGAACACATTAAATCGAGCCTCCAAATCGGCTGGACGTAATTGTCGTTTTAATTAGTTAATTTAGTTTTTAAAAAGCCTTTAACCCGAAAGGGAAGTTTGACTGGCGCAGCCGGTAGGATCGTTTCGATAAGGCTGTGTCGCTTTCGGTGAAGTTCGGGTGTCCAAATCCACCTGGATAAAACGCGAGTGCGGCGCGAATAGCTGTGGAACGATCCACGAACCAAACAAATTCGTCATACTCCTGATGGTGCCGAGTATGGGAGCAGCGGTCGGTTGGTGAGTAAAACTCTTTGCCTTCCTTGCCATTACCTGTCCCATATTTTTCATTGAAAGGTTTTAGTTATTAGTATTTTATTGTTATAATCGAGATCAAAATTCTCTCATTATAACGTATCTGGTTGTTTGATATAAAACTCTGTCGAGCAGCTATCTAATTCTAAGAAAGTCTGAACCATTCTGATAAGCGTATGAACAAAGATTAAAGAAAAATAGATGTGGCATTTAATTGGATTTTAATAATTGAGAAAATTGTGAAATTAGAATATTAATTTGTTTTAAGGATATTATACAGTTTTATTTTAATATATATATATTTTATACAATTTTATATATGATTTAGGATTTTACTTTTATACTTTTATGTTGATTTTATAACCGTGTTTTATACTTTTATACCGATTTTATAACCGTGTTTTTTTGTTGTAACTTGTGCATTTGTGTAATTGATTTAGAGTTTAATTTCGGTGATTAAATTTTTACGTAATTACAATGGAATCACGTCAAGTTCCACAACCAGCTGAAGCAGCTACAACAATTCAAATTATAGTTATCCCTAATGAAATTTTACGGCTTATCCCATTATTTGGAGGCGATAAGCGACAACTTAGTTTATTTATAAGAAAGTGTGAATATGTTATAAGCCGATATAGAGGTCATGAGGAACAAAATGTTTATGTACTGCACGCGATCACGAGCCGGTTAATTGACAATGCAGCCGCGTTATTGTCTGAGAGAGAAGACGTTACAAACTGGTCTTCTTTAAAAGAATTATTATTACAACATTTCGGTGATCCGCGAAGTGAGGAGTGCATAAGCATTGAGTTGGAATCATGTAAGGTTAAATCAGGTGAATCATATCTGGATTTCTGTTGTAGAGTTCAAAATATTCGGTCTCTGCTTATTTCGAAGGTAAATTTATTGGGTGATACCGAACTTAAACGCGCAAAAATAGCTATCTACAACAACACGGCTCTGAATGTATTCCTATACAATTTACCCGAGAATATGGTTCGTATAGTCAGGCTTAAGTCACCAGCCACTTTAGAAGACGCTCTAGGCGTAGTACTAGAGGAAGTCAACTTCCATGAACAGTATTCTATGCGAAATCGTATCAATAATAATAACCCAGTGCAAAAGCCAGCAATGACGTCACAACTTCAATTCGGCTTTAAGCCCCAAAATAATTTCACAACACCACAAAAATTTAATTTTGGTATTCCACAAAATTCAAATAATTTGAGACCACAATTTGGACAGCAACAAAACTTTGGCCAGAAGCCCCAGTTTGGTTATCGTCCCCCACAATTCGACTCTCTGCAACAATTAGGTTATAAACCTCAACAATTCGGTTACAAACCTCAACAATTCGGTTACAAACCACAACAATTCGGTTACAAGCCGCCACAATTTGGTTATAGGCCACAGTTTGGCAATAGGCCTCCGCCTAACTTTGGCATGACCCCTCAACAGTTTGGGTACAAACCCCCACAGGTACAAAGCCCTCAACATCAAACGACTGACGTGTCCATGAGGACAATTCCTTCCAAGCCTCAGCCCCAAGTACAAAATCAAGGCTTTAGGCTAAACGAGCTTACCTCGGATAGTAATGAGACGGTATTTTATGACGGTTACTATGACAATGACTATTACTATGACTATGACTATAGCGACTATTACCCTAGTGAAGACGTAGAATGGACTCCAACGCAGGACTGTGTAGATGAAACGACCTTGACAGAAAAACGAGATGCCCCTAACACTGAAGCTGAAAATTTTCACATAGCAGCCTCACACATAGCCCAGAAACCATAGAACTTAACTGTGACTCTAACTTAAAACTACCTTACATCTATATACCGGAAATCAATGCCAAGTTTATGATAGACACGGGAAGTACTCGTTCTTTCATAAGCCCTCGCATGGCTTATTACTATTTCTCAGCTTATATTAAACATGAACCAGTCCAAGTAGTCAGCACGCATGCAACTAGTCGACATAACGAGGTCATAGATATACCACTGCTACCGACATTTAACAGTAACGACTACCATAAGTTTTATTTGTACGACGTAGACGGACGGTATGATGGACTTATTGGTAATGACTTACTGAAACAGTTAGATGCAATTATCGACTTAAAACACCTGGTATTACGTACTAATACAACTTGTATTCCAATTGTAAATAATTTAAATTACGTCATTGAATTAAAACCACGATGTGAACAACGCGTTAAAATCCCGATAGACCAGCACTCAGGCGAAGCTATAGTTGAGTTCAAAGAATTCACCTCTGGTGTACGTATGCCCAGTGCCCTGGTCAACTGCACAAATGGGTACGCATCGACTGTCATACAGAACATCACTGACCAGCCCTTAACTCTGACTGTATTCCGGCCTTTCACAGTAACACAGTTTGACGCGACTGACTGTAACATTAATTTTACTAGACATAGTACAGACATAGAGACAGACCAACTACTGGAACAAAACCTACAAAAATTAAGGCTTGACCACACTAATAGTGAGGAACATGAAAAAATATTGCG
This sequence comes from Apeira syringaria, assembly GCA_934044485.1. Lineage (NCBI taxonomy): Eukaryota > Metazoa > Arthropoda > Insecta > Lepidoptera > Geometridae > Apeira > Apeira syringaria. Next base: position 15,476,574 of record OW203668.1, read on the forward strand.
ACTTTGTAGAGACTATAAAGACATATTTTATTGTGACCAAATTCCTTTGAGTTTCACAAATCAGGTTAAACATAGAATACGTACAAAGAACGAAGACCCAATTTTTGTCAGACCTTTTAGACAATCGCCTGCTCAAGTAAATGAAATAAACCAACAAGTTGAAAAGCTTTTGAAAGATAACGTCATTCAGGAATCTCATTCTCCCTGGAATGCCCCCGTCCATCTCGTTCCAAAGAAGATGGATGCATCCGGAGAACTAAAATGGCGTATGGTAGTTGATTTTAGACGACTAAATGACATCACTATTGATGACCGTTACCCCTTACCTAACATAAACGACTTATTTGACAAATTAGGGAAAAGCTCATACTTCAGCACGCTTGATTTAGCTAGTGGATACCATCAGATTGAGGTCGAGGAACAGGATAAAGAGAAGACAGCATTCAGCACGCAGAACGGTCATTATCACTTTTTGCGTATGCCCTTTGGCTTGAAGACAGCCCCGGCTACCTTTCAGCGAGCCATGGATAATGTGTTAAGAGGATTGCAGGGAATACACTGTATGGTATATCTTGATGACGTCATAGTGTTTTCAGCGAGCTTAGACGACCATATCCAAAAGCTACGGACTATATTTGACAGACTCAGGGCAACCAATCTTAAAGTTCAGTTAGACAAGTCTGAATTCTTGAGAAAGGAAGTCCTTTACTTAGGTCATACTATTACAAAAGACGGACTTAAGCCCAACGACGATAAGGTTACTGCAGTACTGAACTACCCTTTACCCACGACGACTACCGAAATAAAAAGTTTCCTCGGACTTATTGGTTATTACCGACGCTTCATCAAAGACTTTGCACAAGTGACTAAGCCTCTAACATCATGCCTAAAGAAACGTAACAAAATAGTAACTGACCACAATTACATTGATGCATTCAACAAATGTAAGGAACTTTTGACAAATGCCCCGTTGCTTCAATACCCTGACTTTGACAAGACATTTATACTCACGACTGACGCATCGAATGTTGCACTTGGCGCTGTTTTATCACAAGGCCAAATAGGCAGTGACAAACCAATTGCATACGCGAGTAGGACCCTCAGCGATACTGAATCACGCTATAGCACGATTGAACGAGAATGCTTAGCTATTATTTGGGCCGTTAAACATTTTCGTCCGTATCTTTACGGTCGTAAATTCACCATCTATACTGACCACATGCCTTTATCGTGGCTTGAAGCCCAACAAGATTCCAGTAGCAAACTTACCCGTTGGAGACTGAGACTACTCGACTATGACTATGACATTGTATACAAGAAAGGTAAGCAGAACACGAATGCTGATGCTCTATCGAGAATAAAGGTAAATGCTCTCTCTGACACTGACGACGGAGGTCAGTCCATGAAGGTTAATGTTGACAGCAAAGAACAACAACTTAGGGAACATGTAGATAATTTAGTAAACGACATTGTACGACTGACAGCTAAAAAGAAAAATGAACGAAATGACTCCTCAACCATTACAATATCTGACGCTAGCGCCACAGTTTCAGCAAGTCCTATGTCCATTTCAGGCTCTGATACGCTGTCTATTGCAAGCGCAGATAGCGAAATCAGATACCCTATTAGAGAACCATCTCTTTCTAACACAGTGCATTCTGCTATGGATGTAGACGTAACAGATATACCGATATTAAAAGAGGCTATTGACACAAAACCAAACCAAATTCTTGTCTTTACATGGTTCAATAATGACATACAGGTTAAAGACATATCTCGCCTTAAACAAAAGGTGCTAGAAGTGTTTTTACCCATAGATAATTCAGAGTTAGTAAAGAAGTTTCTCAAAGAATATATCAGGCCAAAGATAAAATACTTTATATATTTCGAACATGAAGAACATCGCCGTCAGTTCAGTCGTATAGTGGTAGAGTTGTTTAGGAAAGGTACCGTACAGTTAATTGAATGTACAGAACGCGTAGTATATGTAGAGGATGAAGGAGAACAGAGAGCTATAGTGTTAAAGTACCATGAAGGAAAAACGTGCCATCGTGGCACTAAAGAGACTTTAGCTAACATACGTAGAACTTATTATTGGGTCAACATGCACGAAACAATTGCAGCAATAATTAACGCTTGTGAAATATGCCGTAAAATGAAATATGATCGTAAGCCCCTCAAACCCTTCTTACAGCTAACTCAAACGCAAGACGCTCCGTTCCAAGAGCTATTTATAGATCTATTTCAAATTGAAGGTCAATACTTTTTAACACTTGTAGACGCTTTTAGTAAGTTAGGCCAAGCTATACCAATTACCAACAGATCAACGCCCGAAGTAGTTCGCGCGCTTATGAAATATTTCTCATTCTATGGTATTCCAAAAAGAATTAGTTCAGATCCAGGCACAGAGTTCAACAATGAGCTAATTAAAGAATTTTTATCTCTACATAAAATTGAACTTCATATTGGCACACCCAATAACCCTAACTCGATGGGTCTGATAGAACGTTTACATTCTACTATCTGCGAAATCTATAGATGCGCTAAGTATGAACAAAAGTGTACAGATGTAGCATCAGCCATGATGTACTCTATAATCGCATATAACAATTCCATCCATTCAGTCACGGGCCTAACCCCATTCGAAGTAGCTTTCGGACACACCGACTCAGGTAGTCCTTTCGGTATAGAATCGGAAAGACAGTATATACAACAATTAGTGAAAGACCACGCTAAGCGAACGAAATTTTTATACAAACAATTAGCAGAGAAAATGACAGAGAGTAAGGAAAAGATCAGGGAAAAGAAAGGTGGGGAGGAGAGAATAGATTTTCAAGACGGAAAAACTATTTTCGCCAAAGACGTGAATAAAAGGAAAAGTAAAGACAAACCCAGATATACTAAAGCAAAAGTTGTAGGCAGGACAGATAGGAATGTAGTACCCATACAAATAGGCGAACGAGTTACGAAGGTACCTATTAAAAACATAAAACGCCCTCCGCAGGTGGAGCGTTCTGATCGTAGCGATGCCGGTGCTGGGCCTTCATCTGCGATCACTTGAGGGAAACCCAGGCATACTACCAGTAAAAGAAGGTCAAGCTCATATGCAAACTGATCATTGGACTATTATTAAAACTTTGGACTTGGAAAGAATCTACGATGATTTATGCTTTGTAATACATAATTATAACGAATTTAATATTTTAATAAAACAAAACGAATCATATCCTCGTGATTTTGTGACCATGAATATGCATTTGGATTACTTACGTGATATAACTACTCAGAAATACAGACAACTTGTTCCGCAACAACGATTTAAGCGAGGTTTACTTAACCCTTTGGGTTCACTCATTAAAATCATAACAGGTAATCTCGACCACGGTGATGCAACAAAGTATGATCAACTTACGTCTAAACTTGGAAAGAACCAAATTATTATTTCAAAGAAATTAACTTTAGTTTCACAAGTAATTGATAGCTTTATTAACACAACAGATACCATGTATAAGAACTCAGTTTTATTAGAGGCACGCATGAAAATTTTAGAATCAATGTTAAAAGAACTGGCGTCTCAAAAGAAACGCTGGGACTATTCCACGTATATTGTTAGCTTCTATAATCTATTCATAAGTAACTTTAGGACAATATTTGTAAAATTAGGTGAAATTGAAACTGCCCTGGCCTTCAGCAAATTATCAGTATTGCACCAGTCTATAGTGAACTCCACTGAACTGTTACATCATTTAACGCTTATAAGTAACACCGAAAACTTGGTATATCCTGTAACTGAAAGAAATTTGGTAAAGCTCGAAGAAACATTTAGCATTAAGTCTTATATCAAACATAACCAGATTACGTTTATAATAGAGGTGCCCCTTACCGACAATACTACTTACAATTATTTTAAACTATATTCGTTACCAATGTTCCGTGAGTTTGAAAATAAAACCTTTTCCATTTTTCCCCAATATCCTTACCTTTTGGCAAAGGGAATGAAATACCTTCCGATTGAAAATCCATGCCGACCTCTTGCCGCTGGAGACCACTACCTGTGTGCTGATAACAACAAGGCTCCTTACCCAGAGCCTACCTGCATCGAACAACTCATGAGGTTTGATAATAACCTCACTCGCTGCGTGCAACGACAAATCCAACTTGAAGACGTACGTGTTCAACAAATTGCTGCTACTAGTTGGATTTTATATTCACGACTTAAAACTGTAGTAACAACATATTGCGATGCCGAGGTTACTAAGCATCCAGTCTTCGGAACATATATTGCAACTCTGGACAAGCCCTGTGATTTTGAAATCCACGGCATTCAGATCCGACATCATCGTGCCTACACCGAGAGCATATTTGATGACCAGATTCCTGTCATCGATCTGCCTCGCCTCCACAACAGTGCGAGTATTGGCACATCGCTATCCAGTACAAGTGCACTAAACATGCAAAGAATCAGTTTAGATGAAGTGAAATATATGTCATATGCGCTAAAGCACAGTGAAATGGTGAACAGTGTTTTTGAAGAATCGGACTTTAACTTCAGTGTAGTTGTATACTCTTCTTTAGTTTTAGTTATTATATGTTTCTTTGTAATTATGTCATATGTGTTTCGAAATAAGATAATTTTAATTTGTTCACGAAATTATCGGCACGTTATTAAAAACGAACGCACCGATAATTTCCCTCTTGGGGAGGGAGGAGTTATACATCCGCCCGAACCTTCCATTTTAGATTAATAAGCATTGTTCTCGGTATTCCTCCGCTGACTTCACATCGTCAGCGGTTTATGTAAAAGCTTTCTGGGAACGGCCACACGCGATGGTGTGCCTTCCTGTAGGTTAAGTTTTATATTATGAACACATTAAATCGAGCCTCCAAATCGGCTGGACGTAATTGTCGTTTTAATTAGTTAATTTAGTTTTTAAAAAGCCTTTAACCCGAAAGGGAAGTTTGACTAGCTTTTTATGTTTTTATATTGTATTTTTTATTTTTGTTTGTAATTATTATAGTCCCGTGATTGGGAATTGTTAGTATTGAAACAGTGAGGGAATCTTAGTACAGCTACTTACGATGTCTTAAGTGATTATTTATATTTTTTATCTCCACCAAATGTACATAATTTAATGTGATTTGTGAATCGTTACTGCTAAGGACTTAGATTGAGAATTTAAATATTGAAATGAATAAATGAATTGTGAATCATGAACACAAATAGGTACAGATAAGACATTGACCTTTTTTTATATATTTTTTTATTGGACAACATTCACACAACGTCCTCAGGTCCCAAACAACAAAAAAAAATATCTATTGTTTGTGTACAAATCTGTACTTTTCACAGTTAACATAAATGCAGGTCATACACATATCAAAGAAGCGCTCATAGATGAGTTGTGATACAATCGATCAACTGTGTTAAGCAACGTGATCCTTGGTCACACCTTGGACGGATGACGGCTAGTGACATTTCCCACAGAGCGCTTCCGTGATTCGGAGGGCACGTCTAATCATCAGTCTTAGTTTTTGACTTAGGATAACAGTCGTTAAGCCATGTTGGAGGCCCTTGGGCGGTCTGAAAAACTCCAACATATGGCTGGCCTACCGCCAACCCGTATTGGCCAAAGTGGTTGATTATGGCCAACACTCTTCTCTGAGACGAAGACCAGTGCTCCAGCAGTTAGAATGTATCGGGCTTACGAGTATATGCATACACAAATACACATAAAGGCAGATGTAGTTTTTTTAAGATCGAACATTGATTTTATTTTGTAGGTGAAATTCGCTTCAATTTTCATTCTACAAATCATATTATAGTTCATACATTTGTTAATATAGACAATTTTGAGACCTTTCTGCTTAATTTGTCGAAAGTCCTAAACTTTTCATAAATACCATTCATGATAACAGTTAATTCATATTGAATAAAATTGGATTTCATTTGCATAATATATTAGTAGAAAAATATTGTCGTTCGATCATATTTTTCCTTTGTAAAAAAATCTGGCAGTAACAACAAATGTGAACTTGAACTGTGTCTTCCAACAGAAGAAAGGATATAAAAAGTTTTAAAATGTGGTTAGGAGTTTTGCTTTTTGAGCCCGTAGGCCATCTGTAAAGTACGTATTTATATTTTGTAATAAGTATTTTAAATCAACACGCAGCAGGATCTTATCTTCTCTGTCTATAGCTTTATATGATTTATTTTTTTAAATGTTGTTGTTAATTATTATTGTCCCGTGATTAGGAACCGTTAGTACTGAAACTAGGTTCTAGGTGTAACCCGCGAGCCTCTTTAATGTCATCGACACCTGATAAAGCAAATGATCAAGCGGTTAAAGCATGACTCTATGCCCCACTGTTGTCCAAATCTGTTACCATAGCAACATTGAATAGCTTTGACAACATCAGTATTCTTTATAAGTGGTGCACGCCCTCGAAACTGACGGACAAAGCTTTCGGCACTTTCGGTTATCGCATTCGATTATCAATAAATGTACTATAACGAAGATGTACGTGAAATCTATTCCGATTCGTGAGTTTAATATCAGTTAAATCTGTAATATCGTTATATCATATTTGCTTCACATTTTATAATCTAATTAGTTGGAGAATACGCTAGCGTACAATTTTAATGATGCTGCTGCTGGCCACTAGTTGCTAATAGAGATAAGGAATAAATATAAAAAAAGTCGTGAACGATTTTTTAAAAATTAATACGAAATAATTAATTCTGTTTTTTGAGCAATTTAGTTGAGTTTCGTTTTTGTGTTTTTCCAGAACGCTTAAATGATATAATTAATTTGTAATTTTTAAAAAAAGGTTCTCAGTGTTGTTTTTATGTTTGGTATCAGAACTCTGTTATCTCTAAATCAATAGTACTCATTCCTTTTTTACTCGAATGTACAAAATTTCTTGAATATATTTATGAAATGCTGTGTATAATTTCATTCATAACAAGAAGAACTTGATAATTGTATTGTTTTTAAATAAATAAAAAGCATTTATTTTGAGGCATTGAAAGACAGCCATTGTACCTGCACATAAAAAAAAAACAAAATTGGTTGTCTGTAAAGTCGGTTTACGGACGATAGATTTACGTAATAACGTCATGATCATTTATGACTTTGACTTTGACTTCGACTTTGACTTTGACTTTGACTTTGACTTTGACTTTGACTTTGATTATTTTATGTAATACAAAACTCAGGTGGAACATTACGCGAAACGTTACGCGGAACGTTACTATTTTTCATGAGTGTTGCTGGTATTCATCAATTTATAAAACGTTATCACGTCAAAAATTAAATAAAACCTTAAAACACAAAAGTGACTCAACTTCGTGATTATTGTTTTTTAAGCGGTAATCAAGCTAAAATGCAACTTAATGCCTATTTTGGAGCAAATGTGCATTAACGGATGGCTAATGTACCCACTCACTAAACTTTACCTCACCGCAAGATTTGTCCATTAGTTCTATAACTTTCTACTTAATGGCATAATAAGTGACAAAAAATTGTCATGGTAAACTCATCCCACTGTGAAAGCGTAAAAATATAGAAAAGTCTAAAGTTGAATGATGCAACACTATCACTGCATTCAACAGATTTCGTTCGTAATTCAGTTCAACTCATAAACTAGATAAAGTTTTTTTAAATCAAAAAGCTGTTCCTCTATTTACTCCTAAATTCTAATGCATATAACTCCTAGCAACATTATCTTTATGGATAACCGTATAAAACTTATAGCTTTAGTTAGTTTGGTTTGGTTGAACAACAGATTCACTACCATTGAGCAACGCTTTCAATCTAGCTATAGTCACCTAAGCCACAGAATAATACTACTAAAGTAAAGTTCTACTACTCTGTTAGAGTGCAATTAATGTTTAATCAATTTTGCCCCGATGAAAGCGTAGCTGTGTTAAAAACTTAAAAGTTATCTCTACCTAAATATAATGACCCATCGAGAACTATACGAAACGGGTGTTTTACTTTATAGTTATGCAATTTGCACGGGTGCTATATATATTGACACTCAAACAATCTTAGACTCTGAAGTCAGAAGGTAGCTATGGAAATATTTGAGAAGAAACTAGGACTCGGAGCTTGCGAAATGTTTTTATTGAAGAAGAACTAAATTACCATTTTACCGGCTTGTTCACACATAATATTTCTAACATACAACTACAGATAAAATATCATTGTTGCTATGTACACTAATAACTAAACTGAATCGCATTAACGAAAAAAATAATAACGGATTACAACTATCTTTAAATCCTCTGCTCTAGTATTGTATTTTATGTATGTCAAAAAAACTGTATGCCCATAGCCGTCAAATTTCTTGGCTAAGTATAATCTAAATCGCCGTGTCAAATCAACTGCGCGTTCTAAAACTGGGAATCGAACAGGCTCAAAACACTTGTGACATACAATGTCAATACACTGTTGAAAAGTTGAAAGGTGTAATATAAATATCAAATACTTCATTCGTTACAAATAAATGTGACATGAAACAAAGGTCTATCTTAGGTTCCATCTTGTTTTTTTGTTTACATTCACACAAGGTCTTCAGGTCCCAAACTAGGCAGAGCCTGTACTATGGTAACCTGATGACTGATATATACTTATATACATATACACACCCAGATACAGGTCAAACAGACATGTTCATACACACAAATGTTTGACCTGTCCGGGAATCGAACAGCGGCTCAGAAGGCAGAGTGCTACCAACTGAGCCAACCGGCCAGTCAAATGTGGTTGTAAACTGGTCTTTGAAGCGATGATAGCCTTGTCGGCCCACCTGGCTGCTGGTTCGATTCACACCACCGGCTTCAGCTTCCGGTCTATGTAATGTCGATATCGAATCTACAGCTCAGCTTTGTAGTGGAGTACTTACCAGGATGCGCCTTCCCTCTAATAAATTTGCAAAACTGTCACCAACTGTCAACGTCAAAGTGTGTTCCACCAGCTCTACTAGGGAGCCAGTGAATATTCTAGGTGTAACGTTTTTCCACCTTCGACCACATCTTTACTGACCATCAAGTGAAATAGTTATTCTGTAAACTAATAATGTATTGAAACATTTCTTCCGCTCCAATTTTAAATAAAAACGCTGTTTGCGTACAATTTTGACATGCGTAATGCATGTCAAAATTGTATATTTCAATATTTAAAATTGTAATTCTCTCTTTGCTGGTTCTATAGTATGCTCGTATGTAGACAGCTCCGTGATATAAACTGAATTTACGGGTTGATGCCTTTTTAAAACTAATAACTAATTACAATACGACAGCTACTACAATAGCATTTTAGAAATTCACTAAATGAAGTTACTACAAAAATACTACTCATAGAGAACACAAGAACTAAGTGTCTCCCCCTTAAATAGAGACAATAAGAAAAGTGTTGATGGACACATTCTTAGTACAGTAAATTTAGCAAGTTAAGTTAGACTTAAATTACTTATTAGCTTTTTTAGGCTAGATTGTAATATATGTATGACGCATTTGTATGCGTACTATACTAGGAAAAAAAAAAAAAAAAACTAAATGAAGTTGAAACATTTATGTCACGAGTGTCTATGAAAGTATTATCTGACAGCCTGGCTGATAAACGGTATCATGTATTGGCCAACAAAGTTAGGTAAACATCTATAATTTGTGCAACGCGGTGATTTATTGAGCAATAACAGACCATCCGTCTTTTTTGATTGGACATTTTCGTGGATCGACCAGTGGCCGCCGCGACCTGGCAGCGCAACCACGATGATGGCGGCCATCGGACATACCCGAATCCTATTGATCAATAAATCAAATAAGTCTATTTGCAAAATATAGGTTATGACATTAGTAGATTTCAGTTGATAGTGTTTGTAACGTTGCTTACTTTCTCTATATTTCACCATTGCTGGTTTGCAAAATTTTAATATTAAATATATTTTATTATAAATATTATTTTTAAACGTAACAGATTTCATGATACATTACAAATGTACCATTAAAATAATTTTATGATATGAAAATATAAAAATAGTTTAATCATATTTGAAATGTCCAATATTAAAATCTATATACAGGTCGAAATACTTCTGCTATAAATGTGAGTAAGGAAGGACCAGCTTGAGATGTTTTCTCCACGACATGGATCATATAGACATATATGATAATTATACCCGTCATTTGAACGTGCCCTGATCGACCCACCTTACTGGTTTTTATTTGTGTTGGTCTAAGCCACTTCAGCACCTAATAATATTCATTCTGTGACTCTAGATAGCGATTCGGGAACCTACAGTCAGATGTTTCTTGCCTCGGTGATACTTTACTTTCAATATGATAAAATTGAGCTGACCGATTCGCTCGCGTAGGTACCACAAGGTACAAAATCTTTCATGTTGATTAAATAAATAAATAATATTAATAAAATAAATCTTTCTGCTCTTTCTTATCTATAATTATAACGTAATGTAGAAACATGTATTGAGAAAATGCCGTTCCACTCATTCCTAAACATCCGATTGAAATGAAATCTATTCTATATTATAAAGAGCTAAAGTTTGTGAGTTGGCGAGGTTGTAGGGGGATTTCTGGATCTACTGTACCCATTTTGAAAATTCTATTACCAATAGAAAGCCACGTTATTTGTGAGTGTCATAGTGACGACTTTTTCGTGGTTGAAGGATTTGAAAAGTAAGTCGGAGAAAAAACTGTCGCAGCAACACCGATAGTTTCCTGTTACAGTGTACAGTTTTATTACAGTATTTATAGCTTTTATAAATTATCTTGCCACATCTAATCATAGTTGAGTGACATGTTATTATTATTAACTTATTACATAGCTGTATTTAATTAAAGAGTAAACGGTGCTTTTTACGATTTGGCACACTTCCTCAATACTTCATTTTGGTACGACAGATTTATGTCTATCATTGCACATTTTGGCTACGTCTAAAACCAGTTATAACGTAACTTTTTACTTGTATTTTGTACCGCATGCATTTGCCACACACATATAAGTATGACAGGAAGTTAATCCGCAGGTCTATTTGCTTATTTCGTTACGTAAATGTTCGATCTAAGTACAGTATAATCTCACTAATCCGGCACTATTAAAAACCAGAGGGTGCCGTTTTATTGGAATGTTCGGATTACTGGATTATAATGAAAAAATCATAATAAATAAAATAAATCATTTCATAAAGAGAATATAATGTGTGTATGTATATATTTGTGTTCTTGTTCGACAAGTTTTATTGTAACTGTTACATATCTCATGATAAGATTTGAGGTTAGACTGCTAGACGACGACGCGGTGACGGACCGCATAGGCGTAGAGGGACGAGGGAGGTGCGGGCGGAGGGTGCCGGATTATTGGATATCGGTCTATTGAAGTGCCAGATTATACTGTTTTTTTTTTTTAAAGAGGCAGGCGTTTGACCACTATCTCACCTGATGTTAAGTGATTATGTAATAACTATTATATGACAAGTAGAAGTTTATATTCATTTAGAAGTAAATCTGTGGGCCTAGACAAGATGCATCGCTTCTCTTTCTATAACCGTTAACGATAAATATTCGTTCTCGTTGATCACGTGATATATCAATCTCATACATTTTTCATTTATGTTTTCTCTCAGCGTTAACGCTTGTAGAATGTTACTAGGGCCTCTGCTTACTTCGCCGATTCGTACTCGTTAATATTTACTTACAAGTTTTTCTATAACTCTTTTGCTTGCGATGTCCTCAAAGTTTAAATCGAATCGTGATCTCTTTTCTATACTCTCTAAAAATATTGAGATATACTGAACATAATGTCTTTAATTGAATTGCACATTTTTACGTCATTTGAACCCTGACACAATGTAAAATCTGAGAAAATATGACAGTTGGAAAACTGCTGTTTCTTAACATTTTCTTACGTAAATGATGTCAGTAGATAACTAGTAGGTAATTCTATTGACCAGTACTGAACGAAGAAAACATAACTTTTTTTTTTAAATAGTCTCAGTGTGTTGGCGAGAATCAGCAGGTATACTGCAGCGTATATTGTAAGGCTTACATGATCTACTAATGAGAACTGTGGCAATTAGGTTCTGTTTGAGAAAAAAAACAGCTATTATACCTGTTTAAATATTTTCTTACTTGAGTCAGTATGTTGTCAGTATGAAACTTTATTTGTGCTTACCACTGAGGGCAAGGTTCAAAAATAAAAAAAAATGATAGGTAGGTAGCCAATTGAGAATAAAGTTAGAAATTGTCGAATTTCTGCTTTTTGTCAGTTGCTGTAAAAATCAAAGATATATTGACCACATTTCAGTCCAGGTTTTCGAATCGAAAACGATATTCCTCAGAAATGTCATAACCTGTTATTTATTTTAAACATTTAATTTCGTTACCTTAGCTCTGAATAAAAGACCGGAACCTAGAATATCCATGGTAACTAATCGTTAGTGGCAAAAAGTGTATCAGTGTTCAAAATAGTGTCGAAGAGAATCAGTGACCTAAAGCGTTAAGCAGCAATGTTTGAATATACAAAGGGAAAACCAGTGTGTACTAAATGATTGTGAATACGAAGACTGTAGTGATGACGATGGAGAAGCCAACTGTGGTGCTGGAGAAGGAGGCGCCGGCCAAAGGCATCGTGGCCCAAGTGGTCACGATGCTCAATGGTCAAGCACAGAGGTATGTTCATTAACATCTTAAGTCGGTATCATTATAAAAGCGATAAGTTCAGTCAGACACCGAGTTCAGTCAGACACCGAGTTCAGTCAGACACCGAGCTCGACGGCGAGCTCGAGGCAAAAACATCCTGGTTAGATTCTCTCCAAATAGTCAAAGAGCAAACATCCTTAGGGCCCACTTACGGACCACTCTGGTACCGGGGCAAGTCGATCCGATAACTCCCTGTCCTGGCGACAGCTCAAGCCGAGGTCCGAACCTCAGTGGTGCCCTTGAGCTAGTCGCCTCGTCCTCTCCTAGTGGCACAGCGCCGTCAGCGCTAGCCTCACTAGGCGGTGCGCCTTCTGCGACCGCACAAATACCGGGCTGAGCACCATCTGTGCTCGCCCCCCCTCCGGTGAAGCTGTAAATGCCGGTAGAGGCAAACAGCATTAGTCCGTTAGAAAAAAAAAAAAAGAAAAAAAAAAAAAAAAAAGCGATAAGTCCGCCTGTTGTTTCTCCTGAATAGTTTATGCTCTAATCATCATTATGTGTATTAAGTTCCTTTGTAAAACTTGGAGAAACAAATAAAGCGTTTCCTATCTATCTGTCTATCTGTTTTTAAAATGTATTAAATTAAAGTTTTACAGACAGAGATATTGAAAAATATGCTATTAAAAAGTTATAACACGTATATCTTTAAAAATTATAAAAATATTCATACGAAGCTTAGTTTGTTAACCAAGCGCAATGTTTTTAAATTGGTAAGTACTTGTACTTTGTACTTAAAGTACTTTGTATTTAAAGGAAATGTAGGCTATGGGGGTTTAAGGTATCCATTGTGGAAAAGGGGTTTCTTGCCCAAAATAGTTTGGAAGCCTCTGGTGTACAATTTACGAATTTGGAAGCGAACCGGACCATTCTTGCAGACAAAAATAAATACTTACATATACCGAAAGAATACAATGAAACAAATATTATTGCTATAAGTATCTAGTTGTTTAGATACATTTCGCACTCGTATGAGACCCGACGTGTAGCCGACGAATATTTCAAATTTACCATATTTTTCATATTAAAATATAGGTTATAGTTTTTAAAAAGGCATATTATATAATTAGATCCGATTAAATAAAAGTATATTTTGTATGGCACCAATCGTATATATTGATTCCTAGTGTTCGTGACATCAATAACATTCATATTTTTAAGCAGGTACTCATCAACTTAACATATTGATGAGTTCTTTAATTACGAAAGTATTGAATCTAAATAATTGTACCGTATCAACTATTTATTTTAATTATTTTTTACTTTCAAGTTTATACTAATTATATTTAAATTGATAGCTTGTACGCTTTCCAAAGCAGGGCTTAGTGATACCAAACCTAAAATATGTATACCCTATAAAGAACTTGTAACCTAGGACCACGAGCTGAATAAATGAACTTGAACTTAAACGATTACAAGCTGCTTTATAAATCATAATAGTCGTTTATCTGATGCATATTTTTGGAAAATTTAATTCAATTTTTCTTAAAAAACGACTATTTATATATTTGTGCTGACCTTCAGTCTGTGCTACTGTACCAGTAACAAAATAAATCATTGTACCTTACCTATCTAATTTTTGCAGTGTTCTTTACATTTTGCTGCAAATTACTTTTGCGACTAGGAATTAGTGTGTGGTATTTCGTTCCATCAAGAGTGCTTTTTTTGCTACTAAATTGCTGTTGTAAAAATAATAACGGTATAATAAATTATACAGAGCCGTAAGCTATGAATTTAATCAGTAGTTTTTATTTTAGTATCCAGATGAATCATCGTTCCCAAAATAACAACATCGAGATAGGTTTTCTTTCCTTTGCAATCATGTACCCATCAAACAGTAATGTACTTACAAATGTATTGTACCTACTCTTGAAGGGTTCCCATATACAGAAACTAAAACACAATAAACTTATTTCTTAGTGTAGGATTATGTGAAACTATTAAGTGAATATCCATTTAGGTACTCTCTTGAAATATATAAATTTTGTTATTAATTATATATTTTTTTTCTAATATAATTTTATAAATTATATTTTATTTTTTTCTAATATAATTTTATAAATTATATTTTATTTTTTACTAATATAATTTTATAAATTATATTTTGTTATTTTCTTATGCCCTATCTATCACTATACCAAAATTAATCAAAATTGCATCAGCGTTTGAGGCGTAAAAATGTTACAGACAGACAAGGATACTTTCACACTTGTAATATTCACTTCACAATATTCACCTTATATCGTGTTCCAAACAATTTTTTTTTCTTTCGAGATATAAAGTAGCCTATTATTTATAATATAAAGAATATATAATGTATTTATAACGAAGGTTCGATTTCGGTTTCGGCTAGTTTTTGCCAAGAGATCTAGTTTCGGTTTCGGCCAAAATATGACCGAAAATTTCGGCCGCGCCGAAACTCGAGTGTTCATGTATTATCGTGGTCGTTCGGCCAAATTCGCGGCTAACACGTGCTCGCCCACGGCGGCGCCGCGCCGCGCGCTAATAAAATATTTGTGATTGTCGTTTTATCACACCTTAACCATCTGTATGTATATGCAAATAAATGGGTTTAAAATACACTAGATTTCAATATAACAAAGAAATTTCAATGTGTGTATGCAAGTTTCTTTAGTTTTAATAGATTGGTAGCTGTCGAATTCACTATTATTATAATTATTTCAGACACCTTTATCTATGAATACGTCACGTAACCGTTTTTGTGTCGACAGTTGTAATCACAGTCGTAATGGTACTTTCCAATAGGCCAATGACATCATCGCATTTACTCATTTTGCTTATCTCGTCCCATTTCCATCAATACAAGGTATGTTATTGAAATTGTTTGACAACAAGGTTTGACATTGAAAATATTGGATTCAAGGCTTTCTTGTGGGCTTCATTTTTGGACCAGTATCGTTGCTTACACCCACCATTCTCTCTATTTTGTAGGGTTGCTTAGTGTACTTACAAGGAACCCTTTATGTCAGTTCTGTCTATCCGTCTCATTTTTTACAGGTCATTAACGTCTATCGTTATAAACATGACAAAGTGAAGTTTTAGCAAAGAGAAGTGAAGTACAGTTCTTAACTAAGTAAAAGAAACTGCCGCGTCCTTTACTAAATGTTTAACAGAAAAAACAATGCAGCAAAAAATGGAACCGACTTGAGTGTTTTCAGTGACGTTTGCTACTCACGGGATTAATTGTCATTGTGTATGTTCACCGATTTCTTCACCCGCCATTAGGAAGTGGTCTAAGTAGACGTAACTCTTTTCAGTTATTGGAGTGTAACTCAAATACCGCTTGTCTGATTTTGATAAAATTTAAATGGGTACCACTTCGAAGGTACACTTTATCAAACACAAAAAGAATTTTGAGAATCGGTTCAAAAATGCAGAAGAAACCGGTGAACATAGGTACATACAGTCGTTCATATAACAGAGCTCCTTTTTTGATATCGGTTAAAAAGAAATCTTTCCGCTGCCACAAGCAATAGATTTCGAGGAAACTCTTCGTCTAAAATGTTCCATGGCACTACTAATGAAAGTCAAAAATAAATAAGGGTCATGACCCTTACGACGTTTATTTACAAAGTATGCCAAAGTTATTGTAATTTTTGAGTGGTTAATAGAAAACTCCGAATTGCTGCAGGTTTCTTATTTATCTAGGAGGATACCCAGCTGGATAGGCTCATTCAAGGCTTGCGTGTTACATCTTAAACCACGCCGTTACTTAACATCAGGTGAGACATGGTCAAACGCAAGCATCTAACAGTTAAAAAAATCATTCAAGAAAATGACTGTAATTTTTATGTCAATAAACATATTTTGTTTTTTTATTTTTTACTTAAAAAGTTATAAATTGTAGTACTTTCAAGTCAACATGTGAAATGAAAGCTGCGGAATCCTATACCGACCACAGGCTCTCATGCTCTTGGCATGTTTTAGTATTACTATTTTAGTAAGTATACTTTACTAAGTATACTAAAATAGTATCCGGAACCTTGCAATATCATACTTATATCGTATTGCAAGGTTCCGGAAGGCTAGCCATCTGATTGTCATCATGTTTGAATAGTTTACAATTTGATTAAAAGCACTTAAAGCTTATCTGATATGGCATGCAGATTTGTCCAGTCATTAAGTTATGTAAAGTCACTTTACGAATTGAGTAACCTTTTGTTCAAAAATAAATTTCTTTTTTTTTACCTGTCTCGTGTTCTCACATTCGAATATTATCTATTGTTAAAAAGTTGCTAACTGGATTATGAAATGTACAGAATGACTTAATTTAAAAAAATACAGTTGACAAAAACAGTCCACGTAATAACAAATCTCTTTCATTTGATGCCGCATTTGAAATAATTGTCATAAAATGGAACTTTTAAGCTTCTTTATTAGCCGTTACGCAATACAAAATTATATATTTATTTATTCAATTTCATATTGTAAAGTTACTAAAAAAAGATATTACATTTTTTTTCATGTAGCTCCATGTCAATTATTTGGGTTCAATAAACGACTACAACTTATGTTCAATTTATAGAGCCTTAAAATAACGTTTTATCGGCTGCCAGTTCTTATAATTTTATTTGACTAGACAACTGACACTAAACTGCGCGCGAAATTAAGATTTTTTATATTTATTCGGTACATGACATATCTAACCAAAGAAATTTAAATATGTGTTAATTACATAATAATATTTTAACACTGATTTGACGTTTTTTAGTATTTAGTGACGTCACGTACGTAATATAAATCCATTATATATATAATAACATACATACTGAACATCTCATGTTATTAATAATAACTGGCTTATTTCTAGTAACCTTATTATGCATTAAGCTAGGTCCCAAGATTGGGTACGCACCTCCTCCAAAGTTTTTATTAAAATTTTCTATGTTACTATTAAACAGTCAAAAATGTGTGAAATCGTCAATATAAATACGCCCTTTCTCAAATATAAACTAGAGCAACAACCGTAAACAATTAAATTATTATATACAAACAGAATTACATACAACGGGATCCTCTCACAGTTTGCGTAATTTTGCGTCCATTCGTATGCAAAGAAGTACCTACATCACGTTCAATACTGGCGTCCAGAGCATTGATCGTAGTCAGGGTTCGTAGTATGGAAAAATGTATGCGAGCAACAGTACCAACACAACAGAAACGTCAAAAAACTCGAGATCATTCTTTAAAACTCCCACTGACTGAGACCTTGGTTGGCTTCTCTCAGTCGATATCACTTCACAGAGACATTTCCTATGTTCCATTCACAAAACAAACAATAACTTACCCGAGAGGCGTAAGGTCGCGCTGCAATACAGAGAAGTATTCAATACCGTAACATAGACAATGGGTACCAGCTACCTAGTCTTTGAATTCCACAAACAATGGCATCAATTAACAAAGTCAGCCACGGTTATTTAATTAGTTGATATACTGCCCTAAAAGTTTTATGTTCTCTTATGAACAGGGTAATTTAAATCCCCATGTGCCTTTTGTTCATTTCAGTGTGCCAATTCTCTTATTTATTAAGACAAGCAATTCATTAACAACGCCGAATCAAAAAACCAAACCAAAACTAAAATGTAATCATAGTGAAACTTGATATTCGGCTAAAATAATAATTGCAACTCGATTGCATTGTAGGTTGAAATTAGATCTGTGCTGCTATTACTATTATGCTCCTAGTATAGAATAGCAAAAGTACCAATATTGATCATTTACAATCTTTGAGCAATGTGTTCAGTAGAATTGATACCCTGGCTGGACATCTGGGAATATTTTGGTTATACAATGGTAGCGATTATCTTGGGTTGGCTTTACGATTGGGGCAGGAACTAAGGGGGGCGGGGTAATTGTAAGACGCGCAGGGTTTTAATTTTTCCGAAATTGAATATCTTTTGAGGTAATTTAATTGCATTGTAATTGACTTTATATTTTGTGAACGCTGTGCAGCGATTGATGTTATTTTTAAAAAATATAGCCCTCACTCCGCGGAGACGGTTTAAAAATATATTATTCAGTGTACCATAGTCAATATTACGAGCCGACGAATTTAAAAAATACATACAGTTGAACATATAAAATGCTCCTTTTTTGTAGTCGGTTAAAAAAGAGGGTTAACCCCAACTGATGGTAACGGGCAAAGCGTTGCGTTAGAGCATTATGCGGGCGTTCCCCCAACACCTTTTTCCCCTCGTGTGTGGAATACGTGAACTTGTTAAGTAGTGTTAAGTTAAACTTAACATCAAGTTGTAGAATGCGTGCATGGTTAATAAACTTGGTGGGTTCAACTTCTCCGTTCAGTAGTTAAAAATGTTGAGAAAAAATCGGTTGGAAAAAATGTCTCTTAGAGCTCTTGCGTTGTCTGTTTTGACTGGTTTTTTACTCGGCTTCATAAAAAGGAGGTTATTCAATTCGACGGCATATATTTTTTTTAAATGGTATGAAACTATACCCTTCCATTCTTATCTCATTAGACTTCCAACCATTCACTCTGAAAAATGATTAGTTACCTACTGCTTTATCTACGTTACGAATATTTTAATTCATTTTCGAAATTTATAGATTTTTTGTTCTCAAGTGTAAGTGACGTACAGTCATGCTACGTAATATTATATCAAAGCCATGATAACTCAGCGGTGAGAGCGTCGGCTGTCAAACTAGTAAACGCTCGTTCAGTCCCCACCAACGTCTTGTGCTTTCGGTAAAGCTAACACCGATATCATAATTCCCGGCATGGTGGTAGGGTACTTTCGAGTACCCGCCTGGTTGGCTCACCCTCAAGTTTGAAAAAATTGTCACCAAACACATAGTGTGTTCAGACAGCAGTCCTTACGAGAGCCACTGAGCATTTTAAGTCTAGCGTGATAACATCATCGACCATATCGTCACTGACCATCAATACTCAATACTTTATTGCATCATATGTGTAAAAAAAAGGTTCTTAATGGTAATATAAATAGGAACATCATATGACTCTGGTAGGGTGTCGCAATATAAATGCAAACGGACCGATTCATTTTATATATTTTCTTTAATTGTGTCATTGAAAAACTCGTTGATATTGTAGTGGGTTTTGTTACATATGTCTTTTAGATGGCTATAAAATGTTACGTCTTTTTCGATGGTTTTAATGTTGTCAGGTAGTTTGTTATATATTTTTATGCACATAGCTTCTGGACCCGAGCTTGGAAAACGGCAAAACCAGCTTGTGTACAGATCTAGTCACATACCGCCTTTCTAGCTCTCCTTTCTTTAAAAAGAAGTGAGGGTGTTTCCTTACAAATTTGCAAATTTCGAATATGTAAACACACGCGAGGGTTAAAATTTTATGTAATTTAAAGTAGTATCATCTGCAGCTTTCAGGTACTTTTATATTTGATATTATACGGATGCATTTCTTTTTCAGGATGAATATATATATTGCATCTACACTGTTACCCCAAAGTAAAATTCCATATGTTCATCAAGTGAGATAGTGGCCAAACGCTAGATCTATACAGTTTAAAAAATAATCTTATAACTAAAATAACAGATTTCGTATAGTAATGAATCAGTTAACCTGCTACTTTCACGGCTCACGATAAACGGAAGAAAAAGTAGACTTAATGCACAAATTTGCTAGGAATTGCCGTAATTTGAGCGTTCACTTCCAGCGGGTCTATCTAATTGTGCCTTGCCATGCTCGAACACTATAGTTGCGTTTCGGTCGGATGCCTTGGGGTCTTTCGCCGGGACTGCGGCGGTGCTGGCAACGTCTACCCATAGGCTTCATTAGCAAACTAGCAAATTGATTCAGATTCTATTAGGTAAATCACGACATCGTGCAAGGATAACAGAACTTCTATCCTAAAGCCTTCGTGTTTTTTTATACTGTATAGATCTAGCGTTTCACCACTATGTCACTTCGTGGTCAGTGACGATGTGGTCAAACATGTACATCACGCAGGACCTAGAATGCATACTGGCTCTCATGGACTGCTGCCTGAACATACTATGTCTTTGGTGACAGTTTTTCAAACTTGGGGGTGGTAGCTAGCCAGGCGGGTACTCGAAACTACCCTACCATGCTTACCATGTGTTTGATCCGATTCGCAAAGTTTTATTAAGTGTGCATTATGGTGCCATGTTCTAGTCCAGTAACTGATCTAGAAACCTGTTACTTATTTACCTGTTACTTATAACCAGAACGGACAAATTCTCTCGAACACCTTTAGCTAAGAAAATATTTATATCAAGGGTCAAAAATTTACCGTTATTTTTATCATAATTCATGCTTTCTTTTATTCTAAAATTTTTGTTACTTTGCTTTAGTGGGAGATCCTTTTGATACATTTGTATAAAAACCGTTTTGAAGCCAGGTGGCCTTTTGAGCACGGCAAAATACGCGTGGCAAAATACGCGTGGTACAACGAGTGTTTGATCTTGAAATAAATCAGCTGGGCGGAGGGTGGTTATTGAACGGCCTCGCGCATGCGCTTTGTCCGCTCACAGATGCCACGGGTACTGACTGTCTACGATCCTGCACAAAACAAACAAGCGTCGCGGAACGTGCACGTTCAATAACAAGTTACAGCTGATCCTTTCCATCCAAACGTATTCGTCCATTACCCTTCATTTGTCTTATTTTTTAGTAACTGTGTTGCAAATTTTCATTCGACGACGCGTCGAACATATGTCTAAGCCATAACAAACAATATCACGTGCAGAAGAAAGTGGTTGCGGTTATGATGTCGGTGTGCGGTCAGCGAGCGTGACGCTCACTGTGACGGCGACGTGGACATACGAATCGTTCATCTACTCCGTTTCCGATTCACCTCGCTGCGTCATTCGCCATGCCCTGTTGCCGAACGAGATGTCGGCGGCCTCTGACGTGTGCCGTCGCTTCGTCACGCACCCTCGCGTCCCCCGGAGTATCGACGATGCGAGTGGATGCGGAAACGAAACCGTGTCATCCTCGCGGTCCATGAGTCTAAAGGCGGTTCTAAATAGAGTGCGAAAAGAAAACAGTGCGACTGTGATCCGTTCGGCTCGAATGGATCGGGTCGACGTCGCCGGCGCGAGATCCGATTTTTGCGGAGCAGCGTCAGCGGCGGGTGTGGAGGCGCCCGCGCCGATAGCGGCCGCGAGGCTGCTTCAGTTAGGCGCGTGCGCGCGCGCCGCGATAGTGTCCCGTACGGCATGCGCTCCGTCTCGAGCCCGTCGGCGGGTGGTCCAGCCGCCGCAGCCGCCGCCACTGCCTCGCGCCTCGGTGCTCGCCGCCAGAAGACGGACCTCCACGTCGCCCTGGCCGAGCCCGCGGCCGTGCGGTCGGCCAGCCCCGCGCCCAGCCTTCGATCTCAAAGAGCTAAACAGTACAGGTGCTCCACACATAACAATAACATGTGACGTTGTTGCGTGATTGTGATACTACAACGTTTGTGTTCACTTTCTAAAAATCATAAATAATATTCAGACGCGAAATTTATAAGAAAATGAAATCTTTGGTACTTATTTCGTTGTTATCGTATATCGCGGCCTACTCGACTGTTATCTGTATGTGTCGATATCAAGTATGAATATGTAGAAGTAACCTAAGTACATACATGTATTGTTTACATTTTAATGATGGTTTGAAAAATATTTCACAGCAGTCACAGCAGCAGAGAGCACTTCACAGACCGTCGTATAGTTTGGCCATTTATAATGCCCCCTTTTACCAAAAAAAAACATATTGGAGTTTGAGTTCTATGGCAAATAATAAGGTTTACGAACTGGATACAACTATATTTACGTTTCACAGACCACCAATTTAACTCCCTTTAAGATTATTAAATGACCTGTTTTCATGATTGCTTTATGAAATTATGACATAGTACCTACATTCTAAATTTTCCAACTTATTAAAGAATTCAAGAGTATAGCTTAACTACAGATTGCGGAATAAATGATGGATTTTCGCACACTAAAAAAACTCTTTGTAATGATATGGCCCACATAATAAAATGTATTGTATCATGCTAAGAAAGCGTCACGACGTCGCTGACCGCTACAGTAACACCACCGACTACAAGAAGCAAGGTCTTGTGAGAGGCGCTTACGTCGCCCCTAGCACATGACAGATGGCAGCACGGAAAAATCTTATACATATAATAAGCGACCAAACAAAAACATATCAAGGTTACCTACATGCGTTTCCGCACTGAATATATATAGATAATTGCTGACTTCATATATATTATACATGAAAATGTATGTTAAAACAAGACTAATTCCTAAAACGCTTAGCGCTCAGAACTATAATTTGCGTAACGTTTACTTGAATAAGTATCGTTTTGTACCTTTCTTGCACGCTCTATTGGTTGATCATTGGGTAACCGGACATCAGTGTTTTGTTTTCCAATAGGGCCTATTTTATTTAGTACGTTAATCGCTACCTCAAATTAACTGATGTTTGATGTGAAGAGTTCGGTGCACGATGAAGGTTTATCGTGTCGAATCGTATCATAGTGGAATTTCAACTGAGTATGGGTGTCACCCGTCTTATCTACATATATAAAAATCGTGTGTCACGATGTTTGTCCGAGCTTATTTCCGAAACTACTGGATTCATTTTAATGAAAATTCGCACATTATGTAACTTTGCCCAACTTAAAATATTGACTATACTTTATTTCCGATAACTATTACAACGCGATTTAGTATTTTTTAAAAAAATACCTTTGTCAATTGACGTAAAGTAATTTAAATGAAGTGCTGTGTCACATTTTAATCATTAATATGGCAGTACCACGTTTGGCAGGTCAGCTAGTACTTTATGTATCCTGAAGTTCATGTAAAATAGTATAGCAGCACCAGCTTAGGTGCTCATATCAGTTAATCAAATATCTTAAGCAAACTTCTCTACGGTCACAACTTGCTGAACATTAGTACCATTTTCAACTGAGCGCTCCCGTACTGCGGTTGGCACGTTTAGTACTCGGCCTCGGTTCGACCTTCGTCAGGCCCCACCGGGAAAATCTTGAGAATGATATTGCTCTGGCCACTCGCCTAGATTTTTGCCAATGAAACTGTAAGTCCGGCTCCATCAAGAAATGATTGAATTTCTTGATGATATCCGATATTTGGTCGACGCTGAAACATTATCTTACACATAGTAACTTAATATTGTATGAATGCAGTAACATTCATAAGTAAATGTGGTTAGACTTATCACATTTATAATGAGTTCGCACAGCTATACTTTTACTACGTATACCTACTTTTCAGAAAGCGTATCATACAATAAATAAAAATATCAACGTTTTGCACAGTATGTGAATAAAATAGCAATGAATGTCTCTATACCATAAGATGACGTATATTCATAATGCCCGGTGCTCAGATTTTGTTCCTTTACGACATAAACATGCTTACTGCGACAGATAATACGGTACAAATAATATAGAAAAGGATAGCTATATGTTTAGGCTTGCGCTTGAAATACGCGTCATAATCAAAATTACTACAATTGACTTAATTTTGCCGCCTCAGTTTCCGCGCGCTTGTGCGACATCTACCTCGTATAAACATTAAAATATCATTGATACCATACCATGTATTGTCACTACTAGGGTAAAACATCCTTACTTACTTGTCCGGACAAGTCTGGATTTTGAGACTCTGGAGAGACGCCTGGATTTTTTCGGATTTATAATTCTTCGGAGTTGTTTGATAAAGGAGACTACATACTTTTTAAGCCTGGAAGCCTTAAGCCGGAATAATTAAGTCAAAAATTCCCAATAAAATGGTCAGTCAGACGAACGGTAAAGCTGTACAAATTGGTTACCCATTTATTTATGCAAAGTCATACATGCAAATGCATCGTTTTTTATAATATTAATGTTATTAATATTAAAACTCACGTTCATAATTACTTTACACTGTTTTTTACGGGTATAACGTGGTACTTTCGTGTAGTCGATATCACGATCGACAATTGTTTCGGCTTCTTCCGGAAGCCTTCATCAGGATCTTGAGTGCGGTGCGTTAGTCGATCGTGATATCGACTACGCGTAAGTACCACGTTATACCCGTAAAAAACAGTGTAAAGTAATTAATGTTATTATTTTTGCTAAAATGTCCGGCTTTTCGTCAGGACTTTTATAATGTCTAAATGGTAACTGTAGCCTCGACTCGTGTATTTTCCTAATTAATTTGTAAAGAATGAGTCATTCGCACGCCCACCCTGCTGACGACCTATTTCGGCTTAAATGAATACGTCAAATCGTTACAATGCTATTAGTCCAGCGGATTAAGGCTTATTTAGCCGAGTAACAGAACTACAAAACGCTTAAAACCAATATGT
Source organism: Apeira syringaria (assembly GCA_934044485.1). Taxonomy (NCBI): domain Eukaryota; kingdom Metazoa; phylum Arthropoda; class Insecta; order Lepidoptera; family Geometridae; genus Apeira; species Apeira syringaria. The sequence continues at coordinate 15,501,638 of OW203668.1, forward strand.
ACTTTGCTAATATTTTTATCACATTAGCCGAAAAGAAGCTAATATAAAACAGATAGGTACTCCTAGCAATATCTGGTCGACAGGTGGATTGAGGGCTTATGTTTCTAGGTGAATTCATTATGAGTGATACTGATTTATGAATAACTTATTAGTATTACTGGTGACAATTAAAGTATAACTATTATACATTTGAGAAAATGTTTTCATTATTTAGATAAAGATAGATAAAATAGCACTTTATTTCCATGGAACATATAAACATAACAACATGGTTGTCGAAAATACATACAATATAATTTCTAGGCAATGGGATTATGTTCAGCATGTTCAGCGTCCACACTAGCACGTGCGCGCTGCGCTGTTTTTCAGCATAACATAAAACAGTTGTTTTCAGCATAACACGGCTCGGTAGGATCTTAATCGAGAACAATTAGCACACCAATCTGACATCATGTACCGATTGTATTTCAATACAATAATTATTATAATTTTCAATAAAGACATATGATTGCACCTACATGTATTTACTGGAGTCTAATCTAATTCATTAGGTGCGATAAAAAATCTGTTTATATTATCAAAATTTTCCATTATATAGAAAGACATAAAATTTGAAATTTTATTAGAAACTTAGAAATTAAAAGAGCAGTTTTCAGTTATTATATTACATATGTATGTTTTGAAACTATAACGGTTATCATAGCATTATAAGTATTTACCGTATATTTTTGAAACTTTTGGCTACGCACGCTCTCAATGTTTTGGTACTGTTACTTTATTTATACATCTAAACTTAATACATTTATAATATATTTATATTATTTTTATATTAATATTTTACCACTATAACCTTCATACGTTCATCGTCAGGAAACAAAATAAATAGGAACGAAAAAATTGTCTTATTAAGTTACCGTTTGAATGAAAACTAAAGGTTAGGTCGCAGTCCGAATTTGTTCATCACCTTAAGAACAAATTCAGTATCCTCGCGCCTGTAGTCGTCTAAACGAATTCTGTAGGGAACACTTGACACACTAGATCCAGGTGCAATGGCATACAATTTTATTTGTCCCGTCCCGTTCTGGATTTAGGCCTGATACGAGAAGGGTACGAATGTATCGTCATCCCGGAAAAGCTGAACGGCTGAGTTGAGTCCATGCAGGAAATATACCCTTACAGTAGCTACACAGTAATGGTATGGGCGGGTATTATGACAGACGATATTTTTCCTTTATTCAGTATTGTAATATTACAATAGTAAAAGTCGTTCAAATGTTCAAAACCGTGTACATGTTGCTTAGACTTGTTTTTTGTGTGTTGTACAACGTGTAGATGCAGATGCACCGCCCTGAAAGTAATATCCTGTCGGTGCGGGCGCCCATGTATATATACCTCAGATAAATGAACCAGCCTACCATAGCATAGTAGCCTGTATGCTTAAAGATACCAGTACGAGTATATACCCGCTTAATACATGAGGCATAGAGATTTTTTACCATCATCATCCTCCTCAGTCGTTCACTCTTGATAGAGTGGTCGTGGTTGAAGACTATGCCTTTAAACTAGACAACGCAGCCCTTGCGATGCGGCTCCACTTGTTGCGGTCTTCAGCGTCTCGGGTGCTTTGGACTTTGCCATCATGCGAGATGCCAAAATATTTGTGTTACCTAGCTTTATTTTATGTAAAAATTTGGAATGACAAATTTTTTCTTTTACAATTACTGTGACAACTACTATTTAGGTAATATGTAAGGCACAATTACTGAGGTAAAAACAATTCTAATAAAAATCAATGTTTGTTGTAGGGCCAGCTTGCCAGTGCGCACTGCGCGCCTTCTACAGCGCTCGCGCACGCAGACGCCGTCGGACGCGGCCAGCGAGGGGACCCCCTCGCCCGCCCTCGCCCCCGCGCCCGCGCCTGCCAACCTGCTCCAAGATGTGGTCGATATCAAGACATTACTGCTGCAGCTCAAGCGGGTCTTACAGGAGGTCACTATACTTTTTTCTTAGCTTGCCTTGAATATTTGCATAAATTTACTGGTTGTTTCGGCTTCACATATTGACACTGTCGCTTCAAGTATTCTTGTCGCTACTTCATATGACACTTCTACTTTAGTGATTAAGAAAATATCAGATGTTCCATAACAATTGCAACTATCTACATTAAATAACTACATCATTATATGATTTGAAAGGGAAAAATATGACTTAGATATGATTTTGATACTTCACGAAAGGCACAAAGATAATAACCGCGTCTTCGTGTTCCTTACCTGTTGAACCGGATAGTTCAGTCTTACCAAAGTTTTTTTTTTACTTAATATTAAACATTGCATGTTAAATTGAAGGACAGAGTCAATTATGTGGTGTATTTTATGTATTTTTACGTTATTAATGTTGTGAATTAATTTTTGTATTGTATAATCTGCACGTACATTTCTTTAGATTAGATCCATTATTTCCACTAGTTCTAAAATTATTGATTTCCTTGTGATTGTAAATAATAATGATATCTATTTACATTTCGCACATATCATTGTTGTTCAGTGTGCATAACGAACGAGCATGCGTGGCCATCGTGTAGTGATTAGGGAAAGACGATACACTGTTTATAGTTTCCCCGTGTCTAATGGGTTGTGCAGTTGTTATACGTTTCCGCCATCACGCACTTCTAATCGAATCTACCTACTCATGGTCCGATCTGTAGCCCTAGACAAAGTAACATTCTACAAGCGATAACGCTGAGAGAAATAAACGATATATTACGTGAACAACGGGAACGAATATTCATCGTTAGCGGTTAGAGGAACAGAATCACTATGAACCGATACATCTTGTCTAGGCCCACAGCTGCACAGTGCAAGTACCGAGCAGTTCTAAAACCTGGCTTAAACCGCTTATTGGGAAATCATACCATTACCACGGCATCACGCTCCTTTAGGTGAACGGTTTGAACATTGATATCCTCAAAGGTGAACGGTTACTGTTGTCTCTGGTTTTAGAACAGCTCGGAACTTGCATGGTTTTTACCAAGCTGATGTTAAGGCCCCTTTTCTAGATTCTTCCATTCCCATGATATAGGTACCATTACTGACAACAGCACGATATGGTATACTCAATTACACGTACTCGTTAATTCCTTCTTCAGTTTTTCGTAGTATACATCTTACTCTATGCTGAAGTAGTGTAGTTCTGTACTTTTTTCATCCCTAGTAATGGTAGATATACGAGAAATAGGTACTTATCTCTCTGTATAATATTATGTGTAGTGGTAATAATCATACCAAGTATAGCTGCACTAAAAAGTTTTCCTTATACTCTTGGTAAAAAATTTAAGGGTATAAAAACAAACACAACCAAACTTGATCAAGTACAGGTATATGGAAAATCATTTACGATAGATTTACTGATGATTCTCGATGTTGATTATATCACACAAATAATTGAAAGCAATCAATATATAGGTACATCCATTCAATAGATGAAATTTAATAAAACATTGATCTCATGATGGCCAATTTATCAATTAGAAACAATGATTTTTTTAAAAGTTTTGTTTCCGTATTATTTTGCATTTAGATGTTCTGTGACGCAGTAACGTAGTATGTCGCTTGTGCTGGCACATTTAAGGTTTTGTTTGCGTGTTTGTAACGTGTATGTTTATTTGGTTGCATCGCCTTGTTTGCCGCACGCAGCCCGGGGAGGAGCGTCATTCGATGAGTGTAAGTAACGCCTTCGCCATTATACACATACACTTATACACTAGAACTTCAAACTAATTAATGAGACACTTGTAAAATGCTAAGCCACGCCTGACGAGCGTGGCTAGTTCTGGCAAACTACCATAAAGAGACATAGGAAGGCATATGTCCAGCAGTGGATGTTTTATGGCTGAAACGAGACGAAACATCATCAATTGCCAATTCTATAAAGATTGATGGTTTCTTGATAATATACATTTAACAATGTCTTATTGAACCATATTTTATAAAAGTAATCTTTGTTCAATTTATAAATTGTTAATAAAATATTTGTTCTCGCAAACATTAGCCCTAATTCTGTTAATCACTCGAACTAGATAAGATTCACTAAAATTCTTCAAAATGAAATAGCTGGCTTTCTATTTACGCTAAAATTAAAATTCGCATAACTCCATACAACGTTATCTTTAATATTAGACGAGTTTAATTGCTAGCCAACTGCGGGTAGTTTTAGCCGGCACCAAATAAATGCGACCTATTTTACCTAAATCTACCCTTCATCTAACTTATACAACATGTAATTTTAGTGATAGTTTAGTTCACACCATAATCACTGCCATTGTATGTGAATCTAGAAACTGCATTGTGTTTTCCAAAAAAGGTTAACGTCTAGTTTATAAATGAACAGTGCGATTATGTACCGTTTTACGCTTATGTGCACAAACACACGTCACATTAGTTCTTCCAACAAGCTGTTTATACCTTATATATACACACTGATTTGCATGTGCTCTACGTAAATGATTATAACCTTAACGGGGTGGAACGAACACGAGGAAACTTCAAACAGATATAGGTTGAAACTTGTAATAACAGTTAACAACTAACACTTAGTCGGCACATAGTTAATAATAATTAAATGGTTGAAGTGTAATAATTATATGGTTGAAGTTTCTATCTTTAACCAAAGCCGCAGTCCTTGGGACATCCGTGTCTAGACTGAGGAATATACAACCGCCCTAATTCAAGGAAGTAGGATATGGATATTGAGTATTCAGAAATATGACATGAAACATTTCATAAATAAAGCAATGCCGTGAGCCCGATCACGGGTCCGATTTTCTCAGACTTCTGGTCAGTGTTAGGTGCTATAATTTTCTGATCCTCGTTCAACACTACTTTCCCGGCCGTGAGCCATGCATTTTATCATGATGTCATGTAACCTAGACAATTTTGGAGCGAGCTCACGGACTTGGAACTATTATTACGCGTTTACTAAAAAAGAAATCTCTGAAATCGGTAAAAAATGAATATCATCTTGTTTCACATCTGGTTTAGTGGAACCACACCAGTGCAAAATTATTAGGAGTCACACTAATATTAAAAATGTGAAAGTTTATGTATAATGTTTGTTTGTTAACTCTTCACGCCTAAATGGTTTGATAGATTTGAATGAGATTCGGAATGTAACCTTATAACCCGGATTAACATATAGGCTACTTTTTATATATATACAACATAAATCTAATTAGTATCATATTCATCATATATCATAGTAAGTGTGAAAGGAACTCTGCCTGTCAGTTACGTTTTCATGTCTGAACCGCTGAACTAATTTTGATCAAATTTAGGTTAGAGACAAATGGGATCTTAGACATTGGCATAGGTTTCTTTTTATCCCGGAAGTATGGTTCCCGTAAGATACCTGATGTAGTGGGAAAATAGGGCGCAGCTAGCAACGTTATACAACTTATTAAGTTGTTGTACTTGTGTAAAAATAAAATATACATAGCTATTGTAAAAAAAAATTTTACCAAAACATGCTTAGAAGTATGAAATAACTTGTTGAAGTCCTTTTTAGTTTACCCTTTTCAGTGACCTTTGGTACTCGCGGTATCAAATTGTCATTGTGTATGTTCACCGATTTCTTCACCTGCAATTAGAAAGTCGTCCAAGTAGACGTAACACTTCTCAGTTATTGGAGTGTAGCTCAAAAACCGCTTGTCCGATTCTAGTCGGACACACTATCAAACAAAAAATAATTTTGAAAATCGATGCGAAAATGGGGATGAAATCGGTGAACATACATAAAAGAAAAACAAAATAAAATAATTCGTACAGTCGAACGTACAACATCCTCCTTTTTGAAGTCGGTTAAAAACAAGCAACCGGATAAAAGGAAACCTTTTAAGTGTTAATTAACGGACCATTCAAGATCCACTCCTACATAGCCCGATCAAGTACGTAATAGCAGAGACAGCTTAGAATAGCTTAGTCAGTCTTCACATAAGGTAAATCAAGTGTTTTCTACGCTTCGAAGTCCATTGCTATGTATGTGCAATTAGGACGAATGTACATAAATAGAAACTTTGTTACTCTCCGAGCTATATGCCCTGCCCACTCACACTTCAACTTGCTGCCACAAAATAATAATAAAATATTTGACAAGAAATAGTAAACTCACAGTGAAAATCCACTTTTAATGCTTAATACTAAATTATAATATAAATAAGAATATGACGGTCGCCGTGGCGTAGTGGTTAGTGTCAGAGACATGACTACTGTGTCTCCGGGTTCGAATCCCGGCAGGGGCAAACATTTGTGAGATGAGTGTAGATGTTTGTCCCAGGTCTTGGATGTTTGTGTATGTCCATGCCTCCCGCGACACAGGGAATCCTAGTGCGGGTGTATGAGTGATAATATTACAAAAAAATGTACAACATAATATGAAAATTTCCACGTAGTCGGTGTAGGTACTTACAAAGATCGTGAGATCTGTCCACGTCGGTTCGTTACGATTACTCATGAGATGCCGCTGCGTTGACATAACGAAACGAGAAAACGTAGGCATGTCATGTTCATACATCAATTTGATTGTAATCGGTTACACGCAATGATGTTTTACTAAAGATGACGTATATTCATACTGCGCGGTGCTCAGATTTTGTTCCTTTACGACATAAACATGCTTACCTCTGGCGCATTCATAGGTTACAACAATAAATGCGATAAATAATACGGTACAAATAATATAGAAAAGGATAGCTATATGGTTAGACTTCCGCTTGAAATACGCGACATAATGAAAATGACTACAATTGACTTAATTTTGCTGCCTCAGTTTCCGCGCGCTTGTGCGACATCTACCTCATATAAACATATAATATTATTGGTTACACGTAAACTGTATGTCTGTTAAAAACAAAGAAGACTAATGCGAGACGGCCAAATAATTCCCAGGACTCAGCACTCAACTTAACGCACGTGATAAGAATAATATCGAAGGAACAAATAGACGACAAAGAAGAAAATTAAAATTTTCTTTACAAGATTAATATATTGATCTCAATATCAAAATCAATTAATCATGAAAGAAAATTTTTAGCTGCAGTCATTTGAAAAAATACTTAGTTGCTTATTTCAAGTCCGTTACCTTTTAATAGAATGTTTGTGTGTTGCTGCTATATAGATGAAGGTTAATGATATTAATGATTCACCTACTTGGTGTGAGAAGTTTTGCATCTAGCGGTTTTGACTTCATATTGTTTGAACTATATTTATTTTTTTATACTTTGTTGATGTATTAAGTATTTTTTAGATCTAGCGTTTGACCACTATCTCACTTGATGGTCAGTGCCGATGTAGTCGAAGATATTGTATCGCTAGACCTAGAATACTTACCGGCTCTGAAGGACTGCTGCCTGAACAGACTGTGTTTGGTGACAGTTTTACAAACTTAAGGGTGGTAGCTAGCCAGGCGGGTACTGCCCGCCAGCCAGGGCCAGGCAACTGATATTGATACGGTTTTCAATTTATTAGTTAAATATTTTAACACGGAAGGTTTCTATGCGTAATAGAGGCTAGTTAAGTTCTTTTGCAACCAAGTAAATGGAGATTAAAGACCGTAGCCAACGCGATTTCCCTGTCACCAAAAATAACAAACCACGAATAGCTTGGCCTACTAAAAGTGCTAATAAAACGTAGTTGTTACTGTGTTTTTCAGCGTGACTGTGCATGTAGGCGCTTAACGCCGTTTTGTGAGGTGTACCTTCACATGTTTCAAATACCTATTTTTTTAATTGCTACATATGTGAAGACGGGGGGGTCTATACAAATAATATTAAAAAGGGCGAGGACCTTCTGTGAGCTATCATAGAGTTGATGTTGTTTTTACAGAGCGAAACTCTCGACCCGTTGCTAGCGGCGTGCGCGGAGAGCCCCGCGCGCGGCAACGGGCGCCGCCCCCCCGCCTCGCCGCTGCACCCCGACGCGTGCGCCGAGATGCGTCGCCAGATACTCTACTTGCAGGTAACTCAACTACAGTCACTCACGGGTATTATTCCTAAAAATAAAACTACTTGAATACTTGAATTAAGAACCAGAATTTTAAACACTCTTAATTTGTCTATCTTAATAGGTCCATGATTTTGTATTTTACGTTATATTTAACATTATAGTCGTCATATTCTGCATAAAAGGGCATCGAATAGCAGCTAATTTAGTCTTTTAACAAGAATTTGTAGACTGTCTAACCAATTATGGTTAGAAAAGGATGTGTAGTTATTTTGGAAAAATCTGTTGTATTTCGCCCAGGCATCGCACAGGTTAAAAATCAATATTAAGAATTACAAAAGGATCGCAATTTTTTTGAAATATAAATTTCTGCCTATGTCAACCGGGGATAGTGTAGCTTCCCAACAGTAAAAGAATTTTTCATCAGTTCAGTAGTTGCGGAACCTTAATTAATTTATAATATTATTGTAGATTAGAGTTAATTTACACAAGAAAGAGTATGCACCTAAGAATATTCAATGTGTACTTATTATTATTTCATTATTAATTAAATCATAAATAATTCATAAAACCACAAAGTTGGATACAAACATTTCATTTCCACTACTCTTATGATCACAGAAAATAGATGGTACGTGTGGTTCTGTGAGATCGATGTCTACTACGAAAACAGGTGGAGTCCGTATCATTGTTGGATTATTCCTCGTTTGTAACGTATAGGATACTTTATTGCAGGGGCAGCTGGAGGAGCGCGACCGACTGGTGCGCGTGTTGCAGCAACAGATGTCGCGCATGGCGGAGAGCCACGAGCCGCGCAGCGACGACACCTGCAACGTTGCCACGCAAACCGACAGGGTAATGACATATTATACTACCAAATATTTTACTGCTTACTTAATTTTTGGATATCATCTCATCCATAGGACGTCCACTGCTGGATATTATGCCTTCCCCATTTAGGGGGGATTAACCAATACTCGCCACGTTTGGCAGGCGGGTTGGCGAGCGCAGTATGATTTTCGATCTTCGGAAGGCGCTGCTGCCCACCTTCTGGTACGTGGTCCCTTAGCCGACTCTTACGTCACCCGCGGGAAGAGATGGGGGAGATATATCCAAAATCCGTTATTAGTTCATGTCCCGCATTCACTTTTATTTAATTTTTTTTTTTTTTTTTTTTTTTTTTATGATTGATACATATAGGTTTTGTACAATGGACATTATAACATTTTCTTTATTCAAAACTTCCGACGGTTGCTTATTTTTGGATTGGGAATGGATGGGCCATTCTAAATATACCACTGAGTCGGATTTTTAACGGACTTCAAAACAGAAGGAGGTTATTTTTATTTCCATTTTTTTTATGTATGATCACCGATTTCTTCCCTATTTTTGGACCGATTCTCAAAAATTTTTTTGCTTGATAAAGTGTACTTCCGAGGTGGTCCCATTTAAATTTCATAAAATTCGGACAAGCGTCTTTTGAGTTACACTCCAATAACTGAGAAGTCTTACGTCTACTTGGACTTCCTATTTGAGGGTGAAGAAATTGGTAAACATACACAATGACACTTGATCCCGTCAGTAGCAAAGGTCACTGAAAAGGGTGAAAATCTGGCAATCACCAGTTATTTCAATGAAACGAGGGATAATGCCATGCTTATCTCTACGATATAATCATAGTATTAGACCTGGTCATGTGTAGAATATGATGTGTAGAATCATGACTTTCATTTCTTCAAATCTAAAAATACACGTTATATTGAACACCTATAATACTGATATAAGTCAAAAGTTGCTTGAAATATGATTCAGGCCATGCAGACGTTATAAAATATCGTGATAAGATTGTTTTATCTTCTTTTAATTTATACGAGTAGGTACATATTTGAGTGACATTAAGAAATAAAGTTATCTACATACTATTTAAGGAACTTTCTTTTTAGAAGTAACTAGCGGTCTGCCCCGGCTTCGCACAGGTAAAAAAAAATCTACAAGGATAAGGTTTTTTTTTAATATATTATATAGCCTATGTCGTGGGGATAGTGTAGCTACCCAACAGAGAAATATTATCTGGGGATATCGGGGGATCTGGCATATCACTAGTACGCAGGCTGGTTTCTTAATAGGTTATTGAAGAATATTATTATTTAGTTATTCCTTTTTATTAATTTACGACGTTAAGTTGGTACATTTTAATCACATAATGAACCGACTGAACGTACCAATGATATGCAATGTAGCGAAATGGTCAACTGCAGAATATCAGAATTTAAAACTGCACTCTAAAATACCAAATATGTAATTTCAAAAAATGTATTTGTTACATTACAGTTGCGGCCGCCTATGACCACGTCGCTGACGAGCTCTGAAAATTCAGGATTAGTGAGGTAAACACAACTTTAGCAATAACTGTATCTTTAACACGCCACAGTATTTATAACCTTAATTTTATTCAACACTTTAAAATACTTTTACAAACATCTGTAGACATGTTATATCTCATACTTTCTACATCTTTCAATTATTATTAGTCATTGTGATATATACCTACATACATTGCTTACTATACTTTCATTTTATATTTACATAATAAAATGATTAGTACTTTTTGCGTATACAGACACACGTTAACTGCTTTTTATATTTACAGTTCCTTTATGTATTTATTCAATGCAATTCATTTGTTGTTTTAGGTTTATCTACGCGTCATTAGAGTCCATAATCAGATCAGTGCACTCATCGATTTCAATTTTATATATTGCACCCTTATACCCATCTCATTATTTCACACGATGCAAAGAACACTGCAGTAGTTTAATGTCTCACTTCACCACTCCACATTGGGTCATAGTTTTCAGAGAGTATATGAACAAAAAGATGACATTCGCCCCAACATCTATGTGTCGAATCACACTTTCGATGTATCCATATTTCACTGGCATTTTCATTTAACTTATGTTCATTTCATACTTACGGGCGTCGTTTCTGAGTCAAGCAAACGTTAAATTTATCCTTTCATAAAAAAGCAGTTCGGTAAGTAAAGGATAGGATGAGGATCTTGGTTATTTAATGTATGTGTCTTTATTCCTCTGTTATGGTCTTCAATTCATAACCGCTGGTCGCCTCGATTGGCTTGTTTCAGTACACAATTATGACGGTGTATACTTACATACATCAATTTAGCGCGAATTTGTAGTCTCGCACACTCGAGTTTGTTTATTATAGTACCCACACCAAATAATGCCAAGCGGCGCCCATTCCCATATTTACGGAGTAAATAATTCAGTAGCAAAGCATTTATCATTATCATCGTCATTGCCATTCCCTTTGTCAATAATGTTCATCTGATTGTTAATTCCTCACATGCTGCTTTAAATTCAATCGATTGACATTTGGATGTGGGACGCTGCAGTTTCCACTTGGGCTCGAGAGCTCGTCCGTCGGATCAGGTAGCGTGGCTGGATTGCTTGCTCGCTGTTTGCCTCTTGTGCTCCGTCAATGTGTTGTGCTTACTGCATCTGCTGTACCGCGGGTCCGGAGACCTCCTCGTCTCTGATAGGGACCTCGATGACTACATTTACTGGCGAACTCTCAACTGATTTTTGCATGACCTTTGTTTGCACTAACGTTTGCTAATATGGCCGTCCGAAATTATGCTCGATATTTGAGAGTAAAATAACAATAAAAATGTTTTAACACTGTTGTTATCAAATAACTCTTCGGCCATTATGCTCGGCAAGTCAATACGGACTATTCGTTTGGGAATGGCTGTGTAAAATTTTGCGCGAGTAGTTTATTGGAATTCGAGTTGAATGTTAGGTTAGGTTAGTTGTGAGGTTTTTTTTTCAATCAATTTTTCAGTTTTTCATAACTAATATAGATTTTGTTTAATGTTCGTCGGCCTCATAATTTGGACTGACTGCTTACTGGTGCAGGAGTTACTCAGTAAAATCAGTTTAATACAGATAATGACGACATGAAATTCTAAAACATACGAAATCGTAAATATACTACTTTAGCTCTTGAAATATTATTCATAATCAGAATTACAGACAGATATGAAGTGTTAATGGCTACAAAGGTAAAACATGGGGCTTCTAGATTATATTATATTCGTATTTATGCAGGGTGTCTAAGGGTGCTATTTTATGCCCAAGGCATGACTATAAACATAATGTGATTGGTACCACTTATTCACTATTAAGCCACTTATTGAAATAACTTAAAACTCAATATTTATAATGTTTTATATAAATATTAATATTCATATATTAATGTAACTATTTAATCAAAAATTCAAGTTTTAGCATATCCCGGTATTTAAAAACTTTAAAAAATGTGCAAATGTAGATAATAGAAAATAATGCACTGTTTTAATATGATTCGCGATAATTAATTGGCTTATTTGTAATGTGGAAGCGAGTTCTTAGTTGTTAGGTAGTTGTGTGCATTTTTTATTGACTTTGGGTTGAATTGTGCTTTGTAAAGTACTTTGATTATGAAATATTTATCTGTTACACGCTGCCTCGTCAGAACATAAAGGTAAGGGCGTAGCTTTAGCACAAACTGTGACTATACAATGTAAATACCACAGTATTTTAAACAAACAAATTCAAATTAAAAAATTGCAAAAACTTGTACCTTGATGAAAAATGTATACCTAGCTATACAGATTAATATCATCGATGTAAAAATAGTACGAACCAAAATAAAATGGACTCAAATCAGCATCCCCATATTCAAAATCATTTATTCAGACGTGGTGGTTTATATATAATTGATATCAAATTAATATTAATTTAATATTCACAGTTGGAATGAGCAAGCGAGCGCGAGGAAGCTGCCGTTGTACAGTGAAGCACAAAAGACTAAGAGACCTGTTACCAACGGGAGTGTAATCAAAACTTGTCAGTGCGGTGCGGGGAAAGTGAACATACTAACAAATGACGAACAGACCGACAAGCGGACAGAATCCGTGCAACTCAGAAACAACAGCCGCGTCGGCTCTAAATACCTGCAAGCCGTCACAAGCAATGTAGAAAACAGGAGATATATCAAAAGGGACTCGTCCGTGGGAGAAAAGACAGATAGGAGGCTGATGTATTCCGCCAGATCAAAGTCAATAGAAAATTTTCAACAACAGTCTTGTTTATCGGAGCCGCCGCTCATTAAGAATATTGTTATAGAAGAGACACCCATAATCAGACATCACCATACGTCGTATGGAGATCTTTACAACGGCAGAATCAGTAGCAAAGAAAGCGTGAACGGGAATCGACACAGTCCAAGTTTAAACGGACAATCGACAGACACCGATTACAGCTCCGATGGAGGCTACAAGTCTCTACCATCTTCTATTAACTCCAATATTGCGTCTCCTAAAAAAGTCAGTGGCATCCCCAGAAGGTCCATCGAACAAAAATTCATATCCACTAAACACGTCAAAGCTAGCGCCGTTTGAACATTGTTGTATGTGACCATTGTGCTGGTATGTGAGCCAATTTGTGATGATTTCGAATGAGTTATGATTTGCGATGCTGACAAGTTCTACATGTAGACATATACTGACGTGCATATTTATGTAAGTACTCTACGATTGTTTTGTCTACACCCATGAAGAGCAGTCTTTTCTGCGATTCAGAAAATGTGTATATCTCGTTCGCATCTGTTTCTTTATATAGACGAACTTATCCATCACACTGGGTTTTATTCTAACGTGCACTTATTTCGCTCTTACTAAAGCGAGTTAAATTTACTGAATCGCCGGCAGACGATTGATGAAAACTTGTTATGGTATTTCGCTGGGGTTGGAGCATCATTTTGGATATAAGTCGTGTAAAATTTGTCAGCATGTCGACACCGGTGTGTTTGAGTATATGTGTCATCTTAAGCGAACACATCGAAGACTCGTTTAAACTAGGTTGGAATAGCAGACATCCATTTCTGATCAGTCAACAGTGGTATTTGAGGATCTAATATTTTAACGTATCAAGGCGACCATAATAACATTAAAATACATTTTTGTTCCTTAGGTGAAAATAACAGGTTGAGTGAGGGTTTTTCCTTCCCTATTAAATATGATTAAATTCTTTTGACAAGGGGTCCTCCTCCCATACTTATTTACCTGTACTGTTAAACGGGAACGGATGTGTGAAGTTCTTTTGTTGTGTTGAAGGTCTTTGTTTGACAAACCAGTGTCGTCCCAATCTCGATGTTGCAAGTGCAAACGCTTGTTCGCATTTATATAATTTCCGGTAGACGCCGCGACGTGAGGCTAATCAGTTAATTAAGCTACGTTTAGTTAATCGATGCCAAATTATAATCGATAATATCATTCGATATCATACGTATTTAAATACTCTATGGGCTGCGAAACTTTTTGTTTGACATTTCAGATTGCAAGTTATTTACTTGGAACTTTTGACATATTTTAGGCAAACTAAACTTGATTGTGAGCCATAATAAGTCTCACACTCAAGTTTTGTTCTGGATCTGTACAAGAAAGTTTATTTTGTCTTCTCGAACAATAATTTTTCGTGTCTATTGATCTCTATCATAATAATTTTCATTTGTCATGAAATTGTAGTATTTTTTATTGATCGCTTAGTGCATTTCCGTTTCGTTATGTTTTAACGATTTTGACCTCATGTGTAGGTATTGACCGTAATAGACTTACCTAAAAGTAGATCGATTTTGTAGATTTAATTTACAAATTTGTATACAGGCGATAATATTATCTTAGATTTTCTATGGTAGACAAACTATTATATAGAGCTGTAATATGTGATAAGAGTGGCTGTAAGAACTTATCGTTTTAATTTATCCTTGTATCTTCCCGACTGTTGTTGTAATTATGTAACTGTATAAATATACTGAATTTATTGTATCATTCAAAATGTAATTGTTTGTGAAATTAATTACGTCATTAAATTCAATCTTGTCACTTGAAACAGGTATTTAGATGAATTAAAAATATGCCTTGAAATTTGACCTATTGTATTTAATTCACCTTAAAACTTGATTCTATTGTTTGCTATCGACAGTGCATTGTTAGATCCGATTCCGACAGGCATAACGTGGCAAAGGACGTGGTATAAACAATTGATATTTCTGAAACTGTTGGCGTTTCGTTTGCTTGTTGAAGTTATTTAGAATCATGTGTTAGAAGGTATCAAATAGGTACAAAGATCACTCGCTTATAAGGCATTTGTAACTAATCCTGACGTCATTTTAAAGCATTTTTGTCGTTGTTATGAATTAGAGATAAATTAAAATAGAAGGTTATTCTACGGAGCCTAACGTTTCAAGTTACCTATATTGGTACCTATCTCAATTATAGCAAAACATTCAATTTATTATTGTTATGTGTACCCATACTTATGGCTACTTTATCTTAAATCATCATATTGCGCTTTCCTATGTTAGTTTTAAGTATGAGCCGACTAGATTTAGTGACAACTATATTTAACTTAGACATTGAAGTTGTTTCAATAAATACATATTAATTTTGTGTGAACTTGTTTCATTTGATTATCATCAACACCGTTAATTAGGAATGTATAAATATTGATAATTTTATTTAAGAGTTATCCATCGGTTAGTAATTATTTTAAAATAACAATGTACCATTTATTTATGTTGACACATACCTTACTGTTGTTGCGTAAGATAACAAACGTATATATTCATACAAGTGTGAAAGTAATGTCAAATTCGAAGATTGTACACGACTAGGTATTCATTGCAGCAACCTATCACCTCGGTACCTACAAGACATCACACTCATATAAAAGCTAAAGTTAGTTTTTCTGTTTGTCGTTTATTTATATGTTTGTTATTATGTTTATTTATATGTTTTTATTAATGTTTATTTATATGTTTTATATGTTTGTTACTCCTTCACTCTGAAATGGCTGAACGAATTTGAATCAAGTTCTGAATGACGATAGCTTATACCCTGAAATATAAACATAGACTACTTTTTATGCCGGAAAAACTATAGTTACTGTGGGATTATTAGGATAGCGGGAAAGTCGTAGTCAACGCGGGTGAAACAGCAGGGCGCAGCTAGTACAAAATATAGCTGACCATGTTTTTGCAATAAGGGATGGCCTTCCGAGTATTGTTTTTGAAAGTTATTATTGACTATTCCATTAAGTAATTCTCCGAATTACGTAGGCAGGAAAACTTTTTCGCGGAAGAGACGTGAATTCGCATCTTTACCACTTGGCGTTAGTGTTTAAAAAATACTAAAAAATTAGAATATTTTGTAAGCACGAAACTTTCACACTTTGAATCAGTTCTGTACCTATTTATTTATTCATGTTAGTAGTAGCTACTTACTAGTCAATTCTTAAATCGACTAATTAAGTTGGTACTTCTAATTCACATGTAATATTGAAGAGATTTTTGAACAAAAAGTTGTTCAAAAATCTCTTCAATCCTAAATGAGAGAGAGTGAAAGAGTTCCAGAGAAGTCTGGAACACAATTTATGGCATCTTGTTCATTAAAAAAAAAACACCAATCATCAACCTTCTAACATTGGCAGATGACGTTCTTGACAAGGAAGTACCCTTCCAGTTCTGTTTGTTTTAATTTATTGATTTTAGGCTAGCGGTAATCTGCACTAAACATAACTTCTAAAAACTGCCCTGTCCCTATGTCAGAGGAGAAGCCAGTATAGATACAAAAAAAAAAAAAAACTGATTGGAAAATATAAGTGAACTCGCTGTGACGTTTTTAACGCCATTATTTCTATTTTAATTTAAATTAGATACAAATAAAAACAATTCTCATAAAGTAAAGCAGTGTGGGGTGAAGTGGGGGTTAAGTTCTACGTGTTTCGTTTATCAGCCAGAACCGTAATACGTAGTTTATAGTTACTATCATTCGATTAGATTTTATTTAACTTATAATAAGTTTTTCAGCTAGCGTTTGACAACTGTCTCACCTGATGTTAAGTGATGACGTTGTCTAGAATGTAGCACGCAATTCTCGAAGGTCCTAGACCTATTCACTCGCGACTTGAAGACTCCAGGGTTGTACGTATCGGGAAACACAGACTCGGGCAACGAGTTCCATTCCTTGGCCGTACGTACTAAGAAAGTGGAAGCAAAACGCTTCGTACGTATAGGTGGTGTATGTACCATATATAGCGATGACGAATTGCCGAACGTCCATTCGACCGATGATAGTAAGGAGATGGTGGAGTTAAATTACCTAATACCAGTGCACATTCTCCGAAATGTATCCGACAGAAAACCGATAGGCTTGCTACTCTGCGCCGTGTTCAAGGCTCTGAAGATGATGGTCAGATGATCCTGAGTCAGATTTTATTATATATATCATATACGAGTAAGAATGGCTACTTGTTCAGCTGGGCCGAATTAAGGTTTAATGTAATTTTTATAATTTTGCGATTTGAACACATGTTAATAAATCGAACGGGGTTTGATAGCGCGAAAAATATTTAGTAATAAAAAACACTCAACTTTGAGTGTTGAAGTCGGTTCCATTTTTTAGTAAAAGTTTTTTTATGTAATTCTAAAGGATAGGTCATACCTATATAATATCGCGCTCGCTTCGTCGTGGCTCATTATATCGTCCTAAATAAAATACTTTTTACCCATAGGTTTACCTACCTACTTGTCATTTAAAAGTAGGGAACAAGCTATAGTTT
This sequence comes from Apeira syringaria, assembly GCA_934044485.1. Taxonomy (NCBI): domain Eukaryota; kingdom Metazoa; phylum Arthropoda; class Insecta; order Lepidoptera; family Geometridae; genus Apeira; species Apeira syringaria. Next base: position 15,519,312 of record OW203668.1, read on the forward strand.
CCATTGCAACCTAAGATATAAAATATTATTTTCATACGGTGCTAGTGGGGCCATTGTCATTCTAAATGACAATTCATATATTTACTTTTTATCTATGCGGCTATTGAATATAATATCTCGGAATCTCAATGTCTAATTGATATTGTTCATAGGTAATTTAAAATATGCATTTTAAAATTTATTATTATTTTAAATAGGCATTTTAAAATATGAATGAACAATTAGATATTTGTTTAAAATTATAATATGTGCTAAAATCTCTACTCGATAATACCTAAAAACCTAAAGTTTCAAATCGAATGTACCTTAAATCTCCGATGTTTTAAAGATGTTTACAAGAGTCAAGTATATTAAGGTTTTATTAGCAGTGTAGGGTTATAGTTGCAAAGTGGGTTGCAAATCTGTATTATCCGACTTTACTCATGTGTATAGTCAAGATATTTCGGTCATGGCCGATGCTCATCATTAGAAGAGTTTACGCTGCCAGACCGCGGCGACTACGCGGATGGCAATGCGCTCAGATTAGATGAAGGAACACAAATTGATACTTCGTCTGAGCCTCAGATAATATATCACATCCTTCTCCCTGGATTATGGTGAATTCTGAAAATAGATGGAGGCAAATTTTCGTTTGGTTCCGGGGGGCATAAATCCTCGCATTCCCACCATATCTATAGTACCTATTTCATTGTAGTATTATTCATTATATACTTAATTTAGATATCATTTCTAACATGTCTGATGAGGTTTTGAAGCAATGGTAGCTCAGCGGTGGGAGCGTCGGCTGTCAAACAGACGGATGCTCGTTCGATCCCCACCAACGGCTTGAGTTTCCGGTGATGAAAGCAAGGTTATCAATATTTCTCAGCATGGTTATAGGGTGTTTTCGTGTAGGTACCCGTCTGGCCAGTCTGGTTACCACCCTCAAGTTTGAAAAACTGTCACCAAACACAGTGTGTTCAGGCAGCAGTTCTTGGAAGCCCGTAATTATTATAGGTCTGCGTGATTATATCTTCGACCATATCGTCATTGACCATCAAGTGAGATAGTGGTCAAACGCTAGATCTATAAAGTATAAAAGAAAAGGGATCCTTCCTTTATTTATTGTATGTTGGATAATTGTATCAATGAGTTCATCAGGTACCTATATTTTCTAAGTATTCTTAGATACCTCTTATTTCGCTCTAGAAATACCTTTCGATACTTCTTGTTATCATGTCCTCTCTTAAATTCCAAAAGTGGACAATCGCGTCCAGATTGAACCCGCGCGTTTAACCTCGGTACAGATACCTACTTAATGATTTAATTGTCTCCTTGTCCCTTTACATAACAATACAATAATAAACTATAACTACCTACTACAGTTGGACCTTGGTCAGTCGATAAGCTCAGAGAAACGTGGTCGGTCACTGTGTGCCCGTGTCTCTGACAGAGACCGTGCGTGTGCGCATTATTGTTCAAGTTCGTTTATCAAACAAATTGATAGACGACTTTCTAGACAGTTTGTGTATAGTCACGTTAGTACAAAGGTGTAGCACGAATGGTGACAAATCACCGGAGAATATAAGGTAGGTTTGCCGTTTTGGTAATACCTCATTTACTTGTTGTTTCTAAGCCTTACTTTTTTTTTTTTTTTTTTTTTATTTAGTTTGTTATTGTAGAGTTTAGATTGGTAAAGGAATAATAACAAAATAGTTTTATGTAGAAAATTTAATGGTTTAAGTTTTATAAGGATACAAATGAATTAAAAAAACCTCGTCGAGATTGAGCTAATGTTTTGTTTTTAAACTGCGCGCAATTTTGTATTGTTCGTATTATATTGTATTGATCCCAATGGTGACGAAAGAATACTGAACGGATAAAACTATATTTATATACCAGTAACATAAACCTGTCAACAAGTCGATAGTGCTTATAATAGAGATCAAATTCTCGGATCAAATCAATTTTAAATTGCAAGGACACAGATAATTTCTTTTGTATCCTTAAATTCACAAAATACTAACACACAAACTTTCACACTAATAATATTATATGTATTATTCAGGATGCGGATATGCTATCTCATGAAGTTTTTAGTATATAACCTGTGTATCAATACACTAATCGGGGCACCAATTTAGTTCCCAGTGGTGAACATATGAGTAATATCCATAAAACAATCGATTGCACTTGTTTGCTATACATTAAGAATCTTTGTCCTGGGGTACACTGAATGATCTATAGGCTACACACAGCCCAAACGGCTGGTCCTAGGATATGAAATTTGGAACGGTCGTTTTTTTTTTGCCGGGAGTGCATTGGGGGTAGAAAATTAATATGGAATGTTTTATTTATAAAACTATAGAGAAAATTAATATTTTGACTGTTTGAACGATTTTTTTAGTTTTATGGTACCTACTGTTAAGATTAGTTAATACCGTTAAGATTTTATTGATATAAATTATTTATAAATAAAAATCAAGACTAATATTGAATACTATTTAAAGCTGAAAGAGTTTGTTTGTTTGGTTGAACGGGCTAATCTCTGTAAGAAACTGAAAAAATCTTTTGCGTTTTTAGTGTTTGATAGTCCATTTATCGAGGAAGGTTTTAGGTTGTTTATTATCACGCTACAACCAATGTTAAATAAGTTGTTGGACATTTACAAAGTAAACTTCGAAGTCTATAAAGTTTATACTAGGATGCGCCCCGCGGTTTTACCCGCGTGCTGATGAAAAACGGTGATGATGAAAATAAGCCTATGTGTTACTCCAGGGTATAAGCTATCTCCATACTAAACTTCATCGAAATCCGTTCAGCCGTTCTGGCTTGATTGAGTAACAAACATCCATCCATCCATCCATCCATCCAAACTTTCACAGCCAATTCTATTAATATTATAAATGCGAAAGTTTGTGTATATGTGTGTATGTTTGTTACTTCTTCACGCTCAAACGACTACACCGATTTCGATGAAATTTGGTGTGGAGATAGTTTAAACCCTGGATCACCTGAACCCAGGCTTCTTTTATCCCGGAAAAGTATAGTTTCCGTGGGATAATTGAGGTAGCGGGAAAACCATAATCCACGGGTAAAACCGCGGGGCGCTACTAGTTTACAATATTATTGGGATAGTCACACAATGCTCCACCATCACGGTAAAAGAAACAAAAGAACGAGGAGCTCTTTCCTTTGTTTCATTTAGAGTAGCAGTACCTCACTCACTAGGTACTAACCCCCCGATTAGACGTCTCTCCCAACACCCAGATACTACCCATCTTGGCTCGCTAACCGATCGGCCGCGCCCTAGTCCGTGTCCACACACACAGACGCTACCTCGTTCTGGCGATAGCCCAAGCCGAGGTCCGTACCTTAGAGGTGCCCTCGCGCTAGTCGCTACCCCCTCACCCCCACCCGCAATCGGCTGAGTGCCCTCTGCACTCGCCAAAAGTCCGGTGACGCCGTAAATGCCCCATGTGGCAAACAGCATTTAGTCAATTCTAACATAGACATAGGTAAAAGAAACAAAAGAACGAGGAAAAACTTTTAGCTCTTTAGACATAATATAACGACAATTTAATGGGAGAAGCCACTGGCTCCTGAAACACAGTCATTCTAGTTCAGGAGCCTATGGATTTAAAAATAGAATGTAATATTTATGTCAATAAAATATTTTGTATTTGTATTTGTATTTAGGAACTCTTTCCTTTGTTTCATTTCGAGTAGCAGTGGCTCACTCACTAGGTACTAACACTGGCCAGTGTTTCCCCTTTTATTTGATCTGACAGCACGTTTAAATTGTTTAGTCAGTTTAGTGCAACATAACAACAACATAACAAGCACTATTTACCACTAGGTATTAGGTATAAAGCCGTGGTAGTACCGGCCTAGAATAGTACTCCCCCATCTCTTCCCGCGGGTGCCGTAAGAGTCGGCTAAGGGACCACGTACCAGGAGGTGGGCAGCAGCACCTTCTGAGGATTGGAAATCATACTGCGCTCGCCAACCCGCCTGCCAAGCTTGGCGAGTATTGGCAAATCCCCCCTATACGGGGGAGGCTTCTGTCCAGCAGTGGACGCACATGGCTGAGAGAGAGAGAGATTAGGTATTCTGTGTGATAACGTGAACAGACGATGACGTGTTCAGCTCTATCTAGGGTCGCGTGTGATAAGCTAAGTCAAGACTCACCACTGGATACCCATGTGACAATGAATGCAGTCAATTGACGGTCCCGTGGCGCAGTGGTTTGTGTCATCGACATGAATTCTGTGTCTCCGGGACCCTGGGTTCGAATCCCGGCAGGGGCAAACATTTGTGCGATGAGTGTAGATGTTTGTCCCGGGTCTTGGATGTTTGTGTTCTGTGATTGTGTGTGTCCCGCGATACAGGGAATCCTAGTGCGGGGGTCTGAGTGTGATGAAAAAAAATTGTATAGTTTCTTAGGGGCGTCCATAAACAATGTGAGATAATTTTGGCAATTTTTCGACCTCCCTTTTCCCCATGGTGAGATAACATGTCGTAAGATTTCGCCGGACCCCATCGCCCCGCCCATGATTTCACATGAGATTTTTGAAAATACATATTTGTATGTAAATAAATTAACGTGTGCTTGATTGTGTTGGATTTATTTTTAACAAATGCCCATATTTTTATTATAATAATGATTTGGATTAATATATATTAATACTTCTCTTTCGTGCGAAAAAGAATTACATGACCTCCACGTGAGATTGGGTGCACTTTCGACTTGACCCTCCAGACTTGAAGCAGCGTCCGTCAGTGTGACAGCCGACGCACCCCTCGCTGAGCTATCATCGCTTCGTGTGATCGATGTTCTTATAATTAACTGTTCATCGGGTGTTTCAGCTGCAATGCAAGGAAGTTTGATCATCAGCTTTATTATTAACCGACTTCAAAAAAAGGAGGTTACTCAATTCGACCGTATATATATTTTTTTGTGCGTTCGCGGATAACATTGTGGTTTATGCCGATTTTGATGGTTCTTTTTTTATTTGATAGCAGTAGTACACTTCCGAGGTGGTCCCATTTAAATTTCATCAAAAGTGCTACTCATACCTCGACTATATTAAAGTTGCGGGAGAATACACCGCTGCACATACACAATAACAATTGACCCCGCGAGTAACAAATGTCACTGAAAATAGTAACAAAAAATGTTTACTAAAAAATGGAACCGACTTCAACACTCAAAAGTGTGAAATAACTTGTCGATGTCGGTACGATGAGCACAATATTTTGATAATAGTAACTTTTGCACTATCATGGTAGGTACTGACTTCAAATTATCAGTCATGTTATCGGCTTATATTTTAAATTTCATGAAATATCCATAAATTCGAAGCAAATTTTTATAGATTCACTGCCACCAATATCGCCAATAAAAAATAATGCCAATATCGCGCCTTAGGGGATAGCCGTGATGTCATAAGGGCGCCTTCGGAACATTGTATATGTATGGGAGCGATTTTTTTATAAATCCAGTGAGCACAGTGACATTTATAAGCCGTTTTCAGGATTTTCTATCCCGCTCTATGGCGCATGCCGTGACAGTTCCTATTCTAAGGCGCGGCAATACAATTGCGGTCACACTGTAGGTAGTAAGTATTGATATAAGTACCAAGCATTAATGATAGATATCTTATCAGATACTTCCCAGTAGAATATGGGTAGAGTTGACCCTAAGTAAACAGCTGATTTCCTGATTCTTCTAAGAAGCTGACCGCAAAGCCGTTTCCTCGACCACGACGCGACGCGGTGAAAGTTATCCAGCTAAATAGCAAAAACCTCTCCGTATCACGAACGGACGCACCGCCACTCATGTATGTAGGTAACTACTAGTTACTATATTGTTTGACTATTATTATACATATTTGTTCAATTAAAACGTATTACAATACTGCAGCTACTACAATAACATTTGAGCAATCCACTAGCTATTGGTAGCCTATAGATAACTCAAATGTTCTAACCCGCTACCGGCTGGAAGCGTGCCCAGGGTGCCAATTCTCTTATTTATTAAGACAATTGATTCATAAACAATGCAAAAGTCGTTCAAACACTATCATAATAAACATGATATTCCGCTAAAATAACAATTGCATTCGATTACATTGTAGACAATTGAATAGCGGTAGAAATTAGATCTGTGTAGCCATCACCATTACCGACACACCAAGTAGAATAGCAAAACTAGGTAAACGACGATTTATTGACAATCTATGAGCAATGTGTTAGTAGAATAGATACCCTGAAGCTAGCAGCCAAATATGTGCCAGTATTGTAATTAGTGTTTTATTTTAATAAAGGCATTAAAATGTTAAGGACAAATTTTCTATGTTCGTCAGAAGATAACATATAACCTTGCTAACAGTTATTTACTGATAAATGCTGTGTAATAGTTAACAAAACAATATGTTTAGACGCGGTATTAAATATGTCAACATATTGAATATAGAACATTACGGTGCGTCGAGTACGGATTGTGACGTAGTCTTATCACGCGAGAAATAATTAAACTCACCATATTATCCAATATACATATTTGTGTGAAACTTTTGATGCGATGATAACTCAAAAAACTAAAAATCACTCACACAAGCGTGGAGGTTGGAGGTTTGTCACAACGCACAGCGATGGTAGCTCCGCGGTGGGAGCGTCGGCTGTCAAACTGACGAACGTTGTTTTGATCATCATCAACGGCTTTAGCTTCCGGTGAAGGCAACGCCATTATCCAGCCACCAGCATGGTGATAGACTTTCTGGCACCTGCATGGCTAGCTACCACCCTCAAGTTGAGTAACCACCAAACACACGGCGTGTTCAGACAGGAATGCTAGAGATAATAAACATCTAGGTTTAGACTTCTTTGCTCCTTATTTTCTAGGTCAATGCGTTTAAAGCTTTTTAATTATTTGGATCAAATTAAATCAGAAACTGCTGTCTTCACAGTATCATTCGAGTAGGTAGTTAATTACGTTCGCGTGCAGTTTAAATGTAAACTATCGAGGTCAGTCATTCCGGCCGAATTATGCAATTATAGTCGCAATTTTTTCATCAGTTTGGTTTAGAATTATATGAACAAAACTCGACATCAAGTAAACCTTGCAAAAAATACAGATGGATGAGAATAAATTCAAATTTCATAAGCTAGGTATACATCATCATCATCATCTCAGCCGTAGGACATCCACTGCTGGACATAGCCTCCCTCATTGAATTCCGGACCGGACCAGTTGGAAGCAGCCCGCATAATGCTTCTGTAATGAAAGTAAATTAATTTATCTGTCTATGATTCCCGTTAGTAACAACACAATAAGCCTACGTTATCAGTCCGATTTAATGACTTAGTTTTGTTTATAAATAATGTTTCATTGACCCCAAAATTGTGTGTTGTATGTTCTACAGCGGCGCGTCGAAAGAGCGTAAGTGACAAGTTGCGGAAGAAGGCTTTACAGTCGCAATGTTGACTTTGCGGAGGAAAGGCGGCCGGTCACGGCTTGCTGAAGAACTATACACATATTGTGCTTTTTGGATAGCTGTGTCTGCACTACCGGCTTTAGCTGTATCATATGTCGGTGAGTCATTGCACTTTTAACCAGAGTTTTTCAATTACGGTATTTTAATGTATTCTGTGCAGTTATTTGCGTGAATGCAGGCCCTCCACCTGTCGGTGGGTCTCAACGTTATAAAGCTGTATGCAACCAGTTTTTAAATCAAACCTTTGCCAATTGATATAACGCTGCAAATTGCTTTTGTGTACTTTAAGTATCAAGAGTGATAAGTTTCCTAGTGTAAGAAATTATGAAAAAATTAAATGTAGTATTTATTATTTTAGTAACTTTCAACTGAAAGCATGAATATACTTATGTCCTAAACCACGAAGTCAGCAATAGCTTGGTTCAAGCTCTTAGAAATCGTATGAAGAAAAATAATCAGTAGACTTTTAGTTATCATATTCTCTAAAGACCAGACAGATAGCTTAGAGAAGAACAAGAATAAAATGTGTGGCGTTGACGGAATGGCAATAAATGGTGGTTTAATATTTCTTGATGAAAGAATATTAAAATTTTAAATGATTATCTATCAGGTATAGATCTAGTAGAAGGTGGGCAGCAGCGCCTTCTGAGGATCGGAAATCATACTGCGTTCGTCAACCCGCTTGCCAAGCGTGGCGAGAATTGGCAAATGCCCCCTATATAAGGTAGGCATATGTCCATCAGTGGATGTCCAATTGCTGAGAGGAAGAAGAAATGATTATATGATGAAGATAAGCGGTATTCGCATAAATACATTACAAGTATGATAACATTTGTTTTGAGTTATAAATACCTGTATATTTCCAGTGGTGAGAGTGAGCAAGCACCTATGGCTCCGACTGCTGTCCAGCAGATATCCTGACTTAGAATTCATCAAGACAGACACAGTACGGTCCTTACTCGACACACACAGAAACCAGGGTATTATTAACGTGTTGCTCTCTATAAACGGTGAGTCAAACAATATCGTATGTATCATTATATTTTGTAAGTCAATCAACTTTGTAATCGGCAGTTTAGATAATGATGGTAAAACGAGCAGTCAGCCCGTGCTTTGACTATAGGAGTTTAACGTCCTTAACAAATGTAATCTATAGTATTTAAAGTTCCAATTTGTGATCTTATCAAAATTTAATTAACAGTGTACAATGTTTCATTACCGAATGATATTGTACGTATTAACGACAATTAATATAGCTATGCCTCCGAGTAGTTAGCTGCAATTGTTTAATTAACTAATGAATCTGTACTTTCGCAAAGATTATCGAGTATAATCATTTACAATTATAATACACTTTAAACAATTTGTTTATAAATATCGATCGCGCAGGATAAGACGGCCACCGACATGGTGGGTAGACGACGTGACTACGATCGCAGGCAAGGGCTGGATGCGGACCGCTTCCAACAGGTCCTTGTGGAAATCAATGCGAGAGGCCTATGTCCAGCATTGGACATCCTATGGCTGAGGTGATGATGATGAAAATTTAAACAAAAATCAATAATAATTACTAAAATCTAATTTAACATACTTTATTGTTTCAACGAGCATTCTCACTCCAGGGCAGTGTACACCTTGTTATTTGTCAAAAGCAATGGACGAGGTCTATGGCCAGCTGTGGACATCCTATAGCTGAGATAATAAACATGATTATGATCATAATTACAAAAGAAATCCCAAATATGGCAAGAAAAACATAGGTAAAACCTAGAAACAAAGATATTTAAATACCTAAAAAATGGAAACTATTTTCCTTCACAGGAGTACTTGACTCCGAGCGCATCAAGAACGAGCTGATCCAGCACGTGATAGATAAACGCGATCGGAGTGGAGAGCTAGTGTTTCCCAGACTTCGGCATCTGTTGGTGTCATGCTGGGGAAACTACGCCTGGGACGTCAACATAACCTTCAGGCCGGAGAACCATGTCATAGCGGCTAATGCTGTGTACAGAGGCCGACCCGTGGGCGAAAACAATATCCAGGTACACTTTCTGTGGAGATAAATCATTCAGAAAATGTTACAAATCGAGACGTATTCAAAATCTAGCTAGCCGGTTGGCGCAGTTGGTAACACTCTGCCTTCTGAGCCGCTGGTCCCGGGTTCGATTCCCGAAAAGGTCAAACATTTGTGAGTATGAACATATCTGTTTGACCTGTGTCTGGGTGTGTATATGTATATAAGTATATATATCAGTCATCAGGTTACCATAACACAGGCTCTGCCTAGTTTGGGACCTGAAGACCTTGTGTGTAAAAAAAAACACTTTAAAATGAACTGGTTTTGAATAATGTTTTTAATTAATTTGTACTACTGTTCAGGTGAAGGCCGATTGTATACTCGCTCAAAAATGACTTGATTTCGTAAGACGTTCTCGAAGGACTTTTACTTTGTTGACAGGGATTTGATTTAGGTTTTCGATTCGATTAACCACCCCGCTACCACGAACAAATGGTATCGTGGAAATGAGTTATGTATAATGATCTATAGGAAATTGAGCACAGTTGCCAAATTTATGATTGTTTTCAGGAATATGTCAGCGAAATAGTATCAAAATACTTCCCGAACGACCAACCGCCGTGGCAGTACATAACCATACCCTGCGTGTCAACCGACCCCAAATACTACATCTTAGTTCGAGTACATCACCTCTTACTCACTGGAGAGAAATCTCTCAACATCGGAGACCTGCTACTTCTCGAGCAGTTTATTCCGAGAGAAAAGGTTTCAGCACAAGAATACACCCAACAGAGTCCTTTGACAAAACTGTTCCCCACTCCATCTGCGATACCAGAATTATGGGGAAAACTGAATGAGAATTTGTCGAATGCTTGGAACGAATTCGTTTCTGAATACGATCCGGTAGAAAGTCCTCGGGCTCTGAAGACTCAGCCTGGGGCGTTTCATGTCGCTGGTTTAGTTCTCATATCGGGAGTCAGTGCGTTAAGAGAACTCACCAAGAAGTCTAATGCAAGGAATGGCTCGGATGCACCACTGACGGCTACTACATTCTTAGCTGCTGTACAAAGAGAATGCAAGAGGAGAAACTTGACGATACCAAAGGTATTAAGGTATTAGTTAAAATTTTAACGGTAGAAATAAATAGAAAGTTTTAAGAGTTGAAGCGATGGTAGCTCAACAGGGGGAGCGCGCCTGTCAAAACACTGATGGACACTGGATCGATCCCCAACAAAAGCTTGAGCTTCCGGTGAAGGTAACACCGTTATCAAATCCCCAGCATGGTGGTAGGGCACTTTCGTGTACCCGCCGGGCTAGCTACCACCCTCAAGTTTGAAAAACTGTCACCAAACACATAGTGTGTTCAGGTAGCAGTCCTTGAGAGCCAGTGAGAGCCAAATTGTAAGATTATTGGCTGTTTTTTTTTATATTCAAACCAACCTTGGATGAACTTGAGACAAAATAAATTAAACAACACGGTATACTAGTAATATGACACTCAGGACACATAATGATATTTTTTAAAGCAATTAAGATGACAAATTAAGTAGGTACCAGATAAATATGAGGAGATGTTCCCATGGACAGGGATGACACAAACTGGTTAACTTATATATTTGATTTTACTTTATTTCGAATGCAAGCAGTGACTAAGTACATAACTTCTTAAAACTTCAATTATGTAACTAAACACCAATTAAATGCTTTCGCTACTTCATTATCATACAGAAAGTAAAATTTTCACCTCTACTTTCCGCCACTGTTCGCAAACTCCTTACTGCTGAAGTAGACGAGCAAGACTAGGATAACACAAAATGTTCCTTTCAGTTGTTATTAGAAATAGGTATAATAAATATGCCATTATTATGTATGTGAAAAGTAAACCACTTATAAAAATTGTACGTCCGAAATGGGCAAACTGTTGAAACTTATATTATAACCTTGACCATCTTATGTACAAAGTTATATGCAATAAATATATTTTGTATTCTATATTATATTTGATAGGGCAAATATCCGGAAACTGTTTTTTTATTTTTATTTTAATTTATTCGGAAAGTAAACAGTGATACATATACCGGATTAACAATTCAAATTATATGACTAAACAACAATTAAATGCTTTCGCTTTCGTATATCTTTGCAAACAATTAAAAACTTTAGAATTACCGAAACCTAACGCTACGGAACTTTTTGTAAAAAAAACCAATGTAAGTACATAGAGTTGGCTAAATAAATACAATTTACAAAAAACCCCTACCAATTTATATTGCAGGTCATATTATCGCCTCTCGTGACAGTAGACCCAAGGAAATGGCCGAAGCGCACATTTGGAGCAGCACTTATATCCACTCGGACCTTCTTCAGACTACCGATGCGGATACGCGATGAGCTGAAGGCTCTACTTGAACTGAAGAATAATGGTCATGTGAAGCTTACGCACACATTGACATGGAAGTATGCGGAGTTGGCTCAATTATGTGTGCGTGCGTCGGTGGAGGCGTGGAGAGGACTGGTCGAGGTTTACAGAGCTCCGAGACTGCTCTGGACAGATACTCTTGGAGTCGATGAGGGACAAAGGCATCTGCTACAGACGGTCTCATTGTGTGGGAGAAAGGTGAGTTAAAGTTATCGATCCATTATTATGTTAACCATAACCATAGATTATAACTTGATTTTACTTAAGTTGAAGCTATAAGTAATGTGAAATATATAAAAGGGAATGTTGTGGCACAGCTTAAACAAAGGCTGTGGTTGTGGTGTTAACGAAGATGCAACCTTAGTGTGGGTAAACTTAGTTCGGACCTCCTTTTCACGGCTCGGTGGCTGGACAATGGTTGCAGATAATTATTTATTTAAATTAACTAATAAAAATACTTACTCATCGTTACGATATTTCGCAATAAATAATATTGATTTATTGATTGAAACATCCAAGTCCCGAACACAAACATCTATGTTCATGACGGAAATATTTGCCCCATCTGGGATTCTAACCCGGGGTCGCCATTCTAAAGCCAGTGTCATTGATCACTGAGCCATGACGACAGTCAGACATTTTTCCCGGTTCAGTTATCTTTGTAACGGAACCGGGCCAATACTCTATAAAAGGGGCTCGGCCTTCGGCCTCGACAAAGTTTATCTCGTTAGTAAGTTCACTCGCAAGTTTTAAACAGTTATAAATAAATAAATATAGGGTAGATTGCAAATATATTCTAATATTAATAAAGAGGAAAGATTTGATTGTGTGTTTGTTTGCATTAAATAGGCTCGGAAACCGCTGTACGGGTTTGAAAAATTATTTCACTGTCGGGAAGCTACTCTATCCCCGGGTCACATAGGCTACCGACTTATATATATATTTAATTAGGGTTTTTTTACATTTTCATTTTGAATTTTTGAAGCCGGGGCGGACCGCTAGTAGATTGTAAAATATGATACATAAAAGTAAATAATTGAAAGTCCGTGTGACAGGTAGCGGCATGGTCGCGCCCCGTGCCGCGCGCGGGCATAGAGCGCGCGGCACGGGCCCTCGGTGTGTCCAGCACAGACATCGCGCTGTACGCGGCCACGGAGGCCCTCCGCGCCTTCCTGGAGAACGCGCACACCCACACTCCAGACGTCATACTCACCACGGCGAGGGCTGCCTCGGAGGACTTCCTGTTCGCCTTCGCGGAAGGACAGGGGAAGATGTATAAAAAGTCACAAACGGGAGGTAATGTTTTGGTCTGTTATCGCGGGTTACATAAGCGTTACTGATTATTTAAAAAGTGTATCGATCGACAAGAGGGAATACTGCCGCATCAGGATAACGACAGAGGTCTTTGGTCATATCTCAACATTGGGGTAATTTTTGACTGATTATAAAGAGTACAAATAGCGTAGCACGTTTAGTTTTTGCCTATTATTTATGCTGTATGCACAGGTAATGTAGGTAGGTACCTATGCATTTCACTAACCGTAGACAATTTCTAGCCTCCTATACCAGCCCTAATTCCAATGAAAAGTATTTATGTCAGTCGAAACTCTTAACCGGTCGAAATCCTTTTGTACTGTACCTAACTGTTTTAAAAAACATACTATTCGAATTGAGAACCTCCTCCTTTTTTTAAGTCGGTTAATAAGTAAATAGTGCGTAGGTTTTTGAAAGTTGATTTATGGAATTTCCATTTGTATATTTGACAGGCATGATCTGCCTGTCATTACCCGTGGGAGCGACGCCCCGGAGGATAGCTTCAGTAGTAGAGCAAGCTTGCATCCGTCAGGGCGCGCTGGCCGGTGTGTGGGCCGCCCAGGCCCGGTGCGGAGCGCTCACGCGGGCTGTACCTTCACTCTTCGCCAGAGTAACGCTAAACATGCTATCGAGGCGGTACGCCGTGTCCTACGCGGAGATAAACGCGCCCGCCGCCGCCAGACGAAGGACGACTGTGTGGGGACAGACGGTCGACGCTGTCGTGTACTGGAGACCACCACAGGCTAATATCAGTAAGTTTTATATTATACTTCTAAGAAAACATATAATTATATTGTTTTGCGGACGGAAGGGAAAAAACTATCTTAAGGAGTGTAACGAAATCTTTTTTTTAATTTATTTAAGGATCTTCAAACAGTACATAACAAAAAATTACAATTGAATGCGAAAAATACAAGTATAGGTAGTTGATGTACCAACAGCGTAGACCACAGATTAAAAACTTAACTTCGTAACGCTTTCATATCAGTCTCTTTTCTAATTAAAATATTAATTTACTTATTGCTTCGCACACGTATTAATGCTTCACTCATAGACTATATTTTATCTTATTATGAGAACAGTCATGGACGGGGCTTTATTATTTGCTAGTGATGGATAAATTAGTGGCCAGCCTGAAGTTTCAGCCAGTAGTGTTCATGCCAGATGTCAGACCGCCCGAGGCCCTGCGACGTGCACTAACGACTTTTTAAGACATAAGCCGGGCGCAACGACTTAGTGCGCCCACCGAAACACAAAAGTATTCAGTTGAAGATGCCTTTGGCGATAACCTCAACTTTAGAAATCGTTTTTTAACCTAGTAGTTAGATCGGTTAGGACCATAATTAAACTCTAGTATGAAAGCTCATTAGAATGTACATTAAAATAACTGCACAAAAAATAATACAGAAGATACAATTACCTAAATGTTATCTATGTATAGTTGCTAACGTTTCATTTGTTACAGGTATGTCACTGACAGTTATCCAGTACGCCGACACAGTCCGCATCTCCGTAATGACAGATTCTCGTCTCTCTCCCTCGCACACAATCCCAGCTGCACGATGGCCAGTCGCCGTCGAGCAGCTAGTCGCCAAAGTTGATCAGGAGATCGCCAGAATAGCCGCCCACTCTGCCAATATACCGACAATCGTGACGACACAAGCGAACAGAGAGCTGGACGACGTGCCTATCCTTGAGGGTAGTCAGTCGGTGAACGCTTTGAGACCTCCCCAGCCGGCGATCGTCAGCCCCCCACCGATGAGAAGAAACATAACGCAGCATTAGTATAGTTTTACACGTAAGTTGGAACTTACGGATATTATTATGCGAGTCTGACATCGGATCTTATTTAATAAACCAGACTTGTACTTATAGTGAATTTGAAGGTAGTAAAACTGTACGTACATTCGTACTTACTGCAGGAGCTAATTACAACGTGTTTAGTTATGGACATTACAGAATCATTATTACCGGGATTTCTAGCATGCGTTTTGTTTTTGTTGCGAGATATTTTGAAACATTGCAAGCGCCCTATGCAAGCGAAGTTATATCGCTTGATGTGTTTTTCTAAGGCGGATTAACCGGATTCTTTACTTTTCAGTATCTTCAACATCATTATTAATATTATCTAAAGTATGTCAAATTTTGGTCACGTTACATTTTATTCACGGTATCTCATCGAAAACTTATTCCGCACTTGATCGGATTTGGCATAGACGTGGCACCAAACTTACTCATAAGTTAAAAATATTTGTTTGAAATGTTCTATAAGAACGCTGTTTCGTTGCGATAAGAAATAAATTCGCTTCCCTGGTTACTGAATAGGAAATGTTCCGTTTCACGTGTTTACTCATTAATAACAAGATTGTTAGGCCTTTTGATGTTTAATATTTGTAGATAGTCGTTATTTATAGCTTTAGGGCCTGTTCATACGGCTTACTTTTAACGCACCGACCGCGGACGCGAACGTGTATATGACGCGCAAAATTCAGACACACATCTTTGCACATTCTTAAATTGTATGCGCTAAATGCTCATTCGAATCGATCTCTCTATTTTCACCAGACTCAAGAGTATAGTGAAACGGAGTCGGTCAAAACGACACTGTAACACTGGTTTCAGTATTGACTAGCTGAGCCCCGCGGTTTTACCCGCGTGGTGATGAAACGGTCATGATGGTGATGATGAAAATAAGCCTATGTGTTAATCCAGGGTATAAGCCATCTTCATACGAAATTTGATACGAAATTAGGCGTGAAATACATAATGTACATATTCATACTCACAAACTTTCGCATTCATATTAGTAGGAGCGAAGGATCTGCATCGCGTTTGAATCGATGCAGATCTGTCAATCTGCTTTTTATTAATATACTGCGCACGCGCCGTGAGCGTGCGTTTGTAAAGCGTGCGTCGCGTCGTCGCGTCAGAAATACGCCGTGTGGATAGGCCCTTCGCGTGCAGGCTAATGACACGCTTGCAGAAAACGATGATGAGTGATAATATTGTGATATATACTTACTCATTACTTTAGAAATTGTTTGAAAATTGAACGACGTGCTACTGTACTGAAAATACATATTTAGTTTAGTTACATATATCCGTAACTGTTAATCGAAATTAAATACATTTTATACAATAAAATATTTATTCAAAGATATTCAATCACTTTTTCTTACTCTTCTTTTTGCTGATTTTAGGCTCTGTTTCTTTCCTTTTTTTGTCTTCTTTTTTGTTCTGGTCCACTTCCATGGGTTGGTCCTCCGGCACGTAGCTGAAGCCGGGAACGTGGGGCTTTATCAGTTGGAAGGCCAGCTTTCTGTGCTGGAGGTTGGAACTGTCTAAGCTTAGACGGACGGTGAGCTCGTCGAATGTCTTCAGAACGATATCGCCGCACGTTTGGATGTTTTCCTGTATACGAAATATTTTTTCAAAATGATATTACATTATAATAAAACATTTGGGGTGTAAGCGATACTGTTGGCGGCGGTGTAGTGATAGTGTAAATTTCTGGGCAATGCTTAATTTAGTTTAAGTTTGAGTTTATATACCATTATAACCTGGACTGCCGACCTGAATAAGATGGAGGAAAGGGCTGAATGTGGGCCTCTTCTAGGATCGATGGGGAAGGCCTATGTCATGTAGTGGACGTCCTAAGGGTGGGATGATGATAACCTGGACTAACACTTTGGTCTAAATACGTATATAAACATTATTATTATTTTATGTGTGAGTTGTAATGTAGATCCGTTTTCAATAAAAGATTCTGATTTATATTGTCCTTAAAATCCAGCGAAAATGAATGAAAGCGTCAAATACGAAAATATTAAGTTAACGCATAGGTCCTGAATGTGTATAACTTACAGAGAACTTTCCTTTTGATATGTGAGGGGAATGCGACTGACCGTAATTAAGGAACAATAAATTAAATTAATTAATTAACGGCCACCGACCAGGTGGACAGACGACCTGACTAAGATCGCAGGCAAGGGCTGGATGCGGGCCGCTTCCAACCGGTCCTTGTGGAAATCAATGGGGGAGGCATATGTCCAGCAGTGGACGTCCTATGGCTGAGATGATGATGATGATGATGATGATGAAATTAAATTATTAAATTATAGGTACCTACCTACAGTCATAAGTACTTATTAAGATAAAACAATAAGTATGGGACAATTGTCCACTAATCACGTAATTAATTTGCTTCAATATACTTTTGATTGCATACTTCAATTGACATTGAATTGACATTGATTCAATGTCAATATTTATCTTCTAATAAATAAAAATCTCGTGTCACAGTGTTAGTTATCGAACTCCTCCGAAACGGCTTGCCTGATTTTTGTTTTTTCTGTGGATAAGTATTGATGCCATTTTGTTTTTACATCACGCATAACTCTTAGTTAAATGGTTATCAAGAAATAATTCAATACATATATCATAAGGGGGTGAAATGTTTGTAGAGAATGATTCAATATCAGAAACCCTGAATCAGATAAATCTTTTTCTTATAAACAAATTCATACATATATTACATGACTTTAGAATATCTTTACTATCTGTACTGTGCACAGGTATAGGATGTATGGGAAATTTTAAATTTCGAATGTATTCTAGGACGCGGGTGAAGGCGCGGTTGAGAGCTAGTATAGTTAAATTATAATATATAAATAGGTACATAGTGTTCTTCTCTCAGCCATGTGCTTCCACTGCTGGACATTTGCCTCCCCCATATAGGGGGGATTTGCCAATACTCGCCACGCTTGGCATACGGGTTGGCGCAGTATGATTTCCAATCCTCAGAAGACGCTGCTGCCCACCTTCTGGCACGTGATCCCGTAGCCGATTCTTACGGCACCCGCGGGAAGAGATGGGGGAGTACTATTCTAGGCCGGTACCACCACGGCACCTATATAGTGTTATAAACGCATAAAGTATGAATACCTCTTCGTTGTAAGTGAACTTGTCAGCGGGCAAGTATATCGGCCCTTCGAGACCGTACTTGGGGATCAGCACTTGTACAGCGTTCCTTTTCACCGCCAGCACGACTGCCGACTCGATCTCCACTCTGTGCTTGAACAATATCTGTAGGGAAATAAACAATTATAATTGGACACATAGCTTTTGAAACCCGTACAAGGCCCGGTGTGGAGGGTTGGCCACCAATCAAGCGGTCAAATATCTAATGGAAGCGATTACATACTGTGTACTAACGTAACATATTGACGGTCGCCGTGGCGCAGTGGTCAGTGTCAGTGACATGACTTCTGTGTCTCCGGGACCCTGGGTTCGAATCCCGGCAGGGGCAAACATTTGTGCGATGAGTATAGGTGTTTTTCCCCGGGTCTTGGTTGTTTGTGTGTTGTGATCGTGTGCGTCCATGCCTCCCGCGACACAGGGAATCCTAGTGCGGGGGTCTGAGTGTGATTTAAAAAAAAGAAAAGAAAAAAAATATATATAATTTTGTCTATGAAACAAGTTTTTTTGACGTGATAACGTTTTATAAATTAATGATTACCAGCAACACTCATGAAAAATAGTAACGTTCCGCGTAACGTTCCACCTGTGTTTTGTATTACATAAAATAATCAAAGTCAAAGTCAAAGTCGAAGTCAAAGTCGAAGTCATAAATGATTATGACGTTATCACGTAAATCTATCGTCCGTAAACCGACTTTACAGACAAACAATTTTTTTTTTTTATGTATTAACATTCACACAAGGTCTTCAGGTCCTAAACTAGGCAGAGCCTGTACTATGGTAAGTAGTTGCGTTGCTATGGAAGTCCCATTGAGATTAATAAATCAACGTTTTAGTTATATCCATATATCGATATTACATTCTCGTTGTTTCAAATTCATTTAAGAGTAATTAAGATGATAAAAATTTCATTCGTAAATAGGTTTCTAATTTTGTCTTGTTCTCTTAAAATTACACGGTAATTACTACGGTAACCATTAAATTGTATTTCCATATTTTTTTCTAAAAACACCAACCGTAACTGTTATATAAAATAAACCCTCGCAACATGTTAATTCGAAGTGACGATGGCTCAGCTGTGGGAGCGTCGGCTGTCAAACTGACGAGTGCTCGTTCAAACCTCTTAAGGCTCGAGCTTTCGACGATGGCAGCACCGTTATCAAATTCCCAGTATGGCGGTAGAGTATTTCGAGTACCTGCCTGGCTAGCTACCACCTTCAAGTTAGAAAAAATGTCACCGAACACATAGTGCGTTCAGGCAGCAGTCCTCGCGAGCCAGTATACATTCTAGTGCTAGTGCGATTACGTCTTCGACAATATTGTCACTGACGTTCCAGGGAGGTTCTCATGAAACGCTAGATCTATAGAGTATTAAAAACAATGGATTGCCATATGGATTTGAAGCGATGATAGCTCAGCGGGGGGAGCGTCGGCTGTCAAACTCATGGACACTCGACACTGATGCCTCGCCTGCTAGCTACCACCCTCAAGTTTGAAAAACTGTCACCAAGCTCAGTGTGGTCAGGCAGCAGCCCTTGAGAGCCAGTAATCATTCTAGGTCTATCGTGATCATCTTCGACATAATCACTGATCATCAAGTGAGATAGTGATGAAACGCTAGATCTATAGAGTATGAACTCGATTGTGACACGGAGCCAGCGGCACTGACGTGGGTGTTGAGCGCGACGGAGGCCCTGCCGGCGTGCTGCGCCTGCCGGTGGCGGTAGTTGAGGTTGTCGCACAGCGAGTCCGCGAACTTGGTGTCCAGCAGCGTCGGGTGCGTCGCGTCGCAGCCGATGCACGCCGCCAGCAGACGGTGCACTATCACGTCGGCGTATCTGCACACAAACAATAATAATATAATTAGATTCTTATAACAACAAATTCATATACAGTGTAAACTCTTTATCACGGACACGGACTGGCAAGCGCCAGGAAGTCCACGTAAGAGGTGGACATAGGACCTGATCAAAACAAAAGAGCCTGGATGCGGCCGCTTCTAACCGGTGGATGAGGCTACGTACAGCAATGAACGCTCTATGGCTGAGACGATATTCAATTAGTAAATTCAAGGTTTCTTTAATTATTCCAAACATTTACTACCGTAGTGGATGGAAAGATGAGTTCTTATATGGTTTCAATAAAGTCCAAATTAGTATCATACTTACTAATAACAACAATCAAATGTGATATTTTTAATGAAATTGCGGGTACTTTTAGATAAAATAAGTTTCCACTTGTTTAGCGCCACAAGTGGCTTATTTTCATTATTACATTGTTAGGGTTCAAATAAATATATTATATCGAATGTGAAACGAACAGTGTGTCACGCTGTACGCTTTGGACCGACTTGGTACAATACCTTCTGATGGGCGACGTGAAGTGTGTGTAGATGGGACAAGCCAGCCCGTAATGGTAGAAGTCGTCCCTAGCTTTGGTCCCGCTGGAGAAGTACACTGCTTGTTGCATGCACCTATAATACAATAAAATAACAATAGCTAAATAAAAACTTTAAAAAACGTGTTTATGTACATACCCGAACTGAGTGTGTGCTATTCAAAATCAGTCTATTCGTGTCTGTGTGTAGCAGACAGATAGTACAGTACAGACAGACACACAGACACGTCAAACGCATAAAGAGGAGTGTTATAGATAACACTACTCTTTATGCGTCGGGGGATAACGAATACTAAGAACGAATACATAATAGTATAATATTAGAATTATTATAATTATTGTTATCTGGTATTATGATAATACCAGATAACAATAATTCTAGACATAAACATTAATATATTGAGTGTAATATGAACAGCCACGAGATCCCCTCAGATGTAAATGTAATGAAGAAACTAAGTTGGATTGCTAGTGGAGTGCAACTGAAGCTTAGTTGGTAAAGCGACAGGCGCTGTATTAATATAATAAAGTAATTACGCTGCTATGTACGTTACCTAGTAGCCATGATCCTGAGCAGAGTGTTGAAATACGGGCGGCCGGGTATCACAGCCATATCCAGAGATTTGGAGAACGCCTTGTTTGTTGATACGTCTAATTCGAAACCCTGGAAAATCGACAAGGTGTAAGAGGTGTAAACAATAACTATATATTGACTTAATCCTAACCTGACCCAATATTGATGGCAATTTCTGCTTTTTTACATCCCATCTATTCGAAAAACAATGATTAGTTTTTTATAAGTGCGAACAAAACAGGTATTTTTGAAGTGAAAACTTCTTTAGCGGCGTTGTGCACTTTTGTATGGGGAAGAAATGTTAAACTCGCGTCAGGAAACGTGACACCGATAGCAAAACTGAACAGGCGCGTGACGTCATCGAAAATTCGTAAGACGGAGTGAGAGTAGTCCGCCCTGGCGCGGCGTATGAGAGGAAGTAATATGCCCCTCTCTTTCTACCGCGCGGCGAAAATGTATGCCTGCTCCTGCTGTTGTGTTTAACCGGCGTAGGGCGATGTAATATAACTGTAATAGATCTGAAGTGTTACATTTTTTACGTAATATAATATGTCATGTTTGTGTACGATAGCGCAATAAATGAATATTGTATTTAACCACATAAATGATAGTACTTTTATACTGATAAATAAATCAATTCGTGCGAAATTATTCCCTAACATTGCCAGAATATTCAAAAATGCACAACATTAATGTTCAAGTTTTCACTTCTGCCGGCACTCCCGGAGTGCAACCCGTTGTTTTCTTCTTAGTTTTAAAGAGAGCGAATAAACTCTTTTCCGCCCTCTATATTCTATATACGTCACTATATGTAGAGTACGCCAGTACACCATAGAGTAGTATCACTCCTGTACGATGCGCACATCGCTCATCGTGCGCGGTAAGCGATTTACGTCTTCATTCCATAATACATAAATCGCGTCTTCAGTTCACGATCGGCAACCATACCGTCCGCGTCTCCTCACCCACCATACCATTAACCATCATACACTTAGTTTGAGAATAAAAGAACATTTTATTTTCTAACTATCATCTATTATTTCTATATGTACGGACAGCACCGTACACTCTCTGCTACTCTATGGTCACAGATCGTGTCCAACTAGATCTAGTGAAAAGTAACCAATAGCCGATTATAAAAGTGTCACCTGTTGTTTGGCCGCCTTGAGGAAGGTGGTGAAGAAGGCGGGCGGCGGGGAGGGATGCCGCCGCAGCAGCGCGCACTGCGGGAACTCGGCCGCCAGCTTCTCCGCCACGCTGGTGTTGGCCAGCAGCATGAACTCCTCCACCATCGAGTTCGTGTCGACTATCTTCTTCGCCTGCACTTCTATTGGGTCGTGCGTTTCCGAATCCACCTGTTTTAGTGTAGCATTGAATCGTACAAATAATTTATGTATTTATGATAATAAAGTAATTGAAACATCAATTAATCACCCACACTTAAATACTGATTATTTGATTATATACTTAATCACATTCATTACTATCATATCTGTAATAGGAAGGAAGCTTTCGCGTCCACGCACTTTGTTACTCCTCGACAAGAGAACGAGAACTTTCAACAAAGAAGTCACACTTCGCTGGCTTTATTTTCAAATTTCGTAACTCGAAAACTTTTGAATTATTGTTTTTAATGCCGTCTAGTGTAAAATGCCGTAACGAACACGATCACTTGTATCTCCTAAATGTATTTTGTTATTTAAATGTAAATAAAGCTGTTTCTCTACTTTTTTATTGTTAGTTATTTAAAAAATTGTATTCCTCCTGCATAATTTGACCAAATGAAGATACGAAGTTTGAAAATTTCCAGCGATTTGTATTCTCGGGAAAGTACTTCGGTATAGCAAACTTTGAAATGGAAATTTCTAGACAAAATATCTCACGTGTACAAACAAGGCAGAATTCAGGCAAGATTCTACCACGATATGACGTCAATTTCCTGGATGAGGTCACGCCCTGATACAGGTTCATCCGCTATTAAATGGTTAAGTAGAACCTTACCTGGAACCTTATCTCGGGCGAGGCCAGCAATAGAGCTCCGTTGTCCAACCTCCTCCGTTTCAGTTTCTTGGCTAATGTGTTCAAGGCGCGAAGAGACTGAGCGATATCGTCACTTCGGGACGCGTCGTCGATCGCTATCTGGGCCTCTTCGTACGTCATCGCTGCAGCTGACTGGAACAGAACACATACAATATACTCATTACATGCTACATTGACAAGAAAATATGTAATACAAATGTGTGTACGAATTAAATTCTTGACTCCACATACGTGTATAATGTTAAAACGTGCCTTGTCTCTTCTTTGGACAACTGTACGATAATGTAACTCTTTTCAGCTGGACCAAGGAGGTTGCAATGCAGTTTTACTACATATAATATGTGGACGCAGCACAACACGCAAGCGCAATCAGCAAATGGATTTTGGCGCTAAACCAAACCCCGCGATACCATATGCCACAATTTACACACAAATCGCTCCAGCCGCAATCGGGCCGGCATTTATTGTGCAGCAGGTGTGGTTCAAAGTAATTATATTGTAAATTTGGTAGAAAAAATTTACAATATAATTACTTTGAACCACACCTGCTGCACAATTAATGCCGGCCCGATTGCGGCTGGCTTTTCTATGATTACATAAAGTGCGCAAATAGCTCTAGAAGAAGAGTTACGGGATTACTTTTCCTTTTACAAGTACGTAAAGTAGTAAAACAAGCGTATTTACTTTAAAAAATCTATTTTAAAAAATAACTATTCAAAATAATATTATTAAACGAAAATGTTTAAAAATAGCCATTTTCAGAAAAGCATAGACATAAAATGCAACTTGTAAGAGTGTGGGCAAACGCCGTCGTTTCAGATGGGTACGCAACAATGACAATTGTTGCTATCTCATTCGCGCTTTTGTCAGTGTATGTATACCTTTATTGTTGATACACATGAAGCACGACATTGAAAATGTAACTATATGAGTGTGCGGTTGCCTGTAGTTGTTGACCAGTATTTAGTTACGTGATCGCAGATCGTACTCTATATTGCTTGTTTTTGTTTTAATTATTTTATTCACAATAGACAGGCGTTTGACCACTATCTCACCTGATGTTAAGTGATGATGCGGTCTACGATGATTCACGCCTGCCTAGATTTTTTTTTTTTTTTTTTTAAGATTATAAGCTTGCGTTTGACCACTGTCTCACCTGATGTTAAGCGACGACGCGGTCTAAGGTGGAGCACGCAAACTTAGAAGGAACCTATTCACTCGCGACTTGAAGACTCCGGGGTTGTACCTATCGGGAAACACAGACTCAGGCAGTGAGTTCCACTCTCTGGCAGTACGCATTATAAAAGTGGAATCAAAACGCTTCGTGCGTAACGGTAGTATATCTACCATGTAGCGCTGGCGCATAGTCGTACGTCTGGTTGACCGATGATAGAATGGAGAAGGTGGAATTAAATTGTGTAATTCCAGTGCACATTCGCCGAAATGTAACCGATAGAAAACCGATAGGCAAGCAAGCAAGCAAGATACCTGTTCACTCGTGACCTTAAGATGCCCAGATTGTATTCATGTGGAAACACAGATTTAGGCAATGAATTCCACTCGTTAGCTGTACGCACTATGAATGTGGAAGCAAGAGTTTCACAACAGCATTAAACTAGATAGAATAAACATGTTAATTACTTACCTTTATGACACTCTTATGGAACTTGGTAGAGATGACGTTCGCGTTTTCGTCTATTTCCCAAACGCAAGAGAACGCGAGTCTCTCTTCTCCACCGCGCAGAGAACACAAGTTTGAGCTCAGCAAATCTGGGTATAACATAGAACTATTTCAATAACAGCATCTATGCCTTACTGCTGCTGCAGCGTGGCTTTACACACCACGGTCATCTTATTATTAGAGATGAAACAGATAGATGTTTTGCCGAAAATCCGACGGAACCACGGAGCTAATACAAAGAGGAGTCGTATGGCTGACGCGATGATGACGTAGTTTCAATACTGTATAAACAGTTTTCTACTTATCAACTTCAACAAGATATTTTAAACAGATTTTGATAAAACTATACAATAAATATAGGCAGAAAAGAAATCCTACCTAATCAACAAGTTTCAAAATTGGTTTATAAAGGAGTTTAAAAAAGGCTTTTATTAAGTCTTTTACATAATACATGAACATGTTACCTGGCACCATGTCGATTCTTCTATCTACTAGATAAACCGTCGTGGATCTCGACGCCGCTTCTTTATCGAGGGGGGTGTTTGGCCTCACAAAGTACGTGACGTCAGCAATATGGACGCCCACTTCGTACCGGCGGAGGCCTTGCTCCGTGGCGCCCTCCAGCGGCCGAGCGTGCAGTGCATCGTCTATGTCGGTGCAACCCGGGGGGTCCACGGAACATATCGTGATGTCGCGGAGGTCCACGCGTTTTGCACGCTCCTACGGGTAGCAGTGAAAAAAATTAATAATAATTTATAAAACACAATACAAATACACTTTACTGACACAAAAACAAGACAACATAAATATTTACAAAGCGTATGTAAAATTAGCGGTCTTATCGCTAAGAGCTATCTTCAACCGATAACCTTTTAATGGAGAACAAACATGGCTTGAGGGCTTAAGTTTGCCATATAAAAATAAATGCATAGCAGTAGCTAGTAGGTATAGGTTTAAAGAACTTTATTCTCATGCGAAATAAGTTTCACTCACAATGAAATACATTTTACAAAAATAGACACTTTTTATACGGAGATTATTAAAACTCATTAACAATCAAATACATAGTTGGTCCAGTCCCTAGTTAAGAGAGTATATTCATTATCCAATTTCAAACACTACCTTGTTTACTCTTTGAATCTTTAATTAAATTTTCAGGGGACATAGCGTACATTTATCCACGCGGGATTCTGCGAGCACGTAACTGCGACATGGTATGGCGGTAGGAAGTCTAACAACATGCCACTACACAGGCACTGTAAATGCCATCTTACACACACCACAGTTTACACACTCGTACATAGTTAGCTTTCTGAACTTAATCTTTGTTCCCCTTTCTGTTCATCTTCAGTCTTCAACTTCAATCCTTTGTCTTGTAACGCTCAATTTTGAATCCTTTCTACCTCGCTCTCTCTCTCTGTATTTTTGTATCTACAACCACCTGTCTGGCACGCCTACAAAACTGTGTACAAAATAAAAACTAATTTCAATGATATTATATGTTTATATGCAGTAGATGTCGCACAAGCGCGCGGAAACTGAGGCGGCAAAATTAAGTCAATTGTAGTAATTTTCATTATGACGCGTATTTCAAGCGCAAGTCTAAACATATAGTTATCCTTTTCTATATTATTTTTACCGTATTATCTGTCGCAGTAAGCATGTTTATGTCGTAAAGGAACAAAATCTGAGCACCGCGCAGTATGAATATACGTCATCTTTAGTGAAACATCATTGACTAATTTACAATTCAAGTAGAGTCAAATGTATTTCTTTAATTTAGTTTACAATGTTTCTTAGATAGGTTTGTTCCTTGATGGACCTTATAGATTGATGCCATAAAAGTACATGATGTTATTTTTTTAGATATTAGCTGGTTTGATACCCGAGAGTGGCAAACGAGTATTTGAATTTTTTTTAATGTGGATATATTTCTTATTAAAAATAAATGATGTTTATTTTAAGTAAAATTTGCTATCTCCAGTATTTCGAGTACTTTCCCTCCGGGTGGCGTCATAAAATTCCACGCTGTATATCTATAATTGCATATTAATTCGTATCAGATACCAGTTCGGTCAAATCGCTACATACATAAAGAGCTACCACCTACAACAATCAAGCGTAATTTATTGAAATATTTGCTAACAAAAACAAACCTCTTTAGGTATGAGCCAGTCCTGGGGCGGCAGACACCCGAGCACGGCCTCGCTGAACCGCGCGTGCGGCACGTCGTGCTCCAACAGTATCACCTCGTTCTCCGCATCCTTGTCTCCTGAACACACCATTAGGCCAGTTGTATAACATGACTCATGAGCATGCACTTTCTCCACTCCCGCGGAATATGTTCTCCGGACCTCATTGTGCGGCGGCCGCCGAGTGACGCTAAGTATCTACATAGTGCCAAAACTGTTTTTTTTTTCATTATTCGCAGCCATAGGACGTCCACAACTGGACATAATCCCCCTACATGGGGGAATTACCAATACTCGCCACGCCTGGCAGGCGGGTTGGCGACCGCAGTATGATTTCCTATCCACAGAAGGCGCTGCTGCCCACCTCCTGGTACGTGATCTCTTAGCCGACACTTACGGGAATAAATGGGGGAGTACTATTCTAGGCCGGTACCACCACGGCACTATTTGGTGTTAAGTTGTTATTGTTAAGTCTGTTTGGTGGTAGATAATTAATTCTACAAATACAGAATAAGCAAAAGTAGTGACGTTTTCATTCTGCAGGTTCCCATAGAGTAAGCGAGTTGAAAAAAAATCAAAATCAGTGTGTTATAAGTATAACTTTTTCTAACTGAGCAATTTTCAAAATGGAGTATCTATCCACGAGGATCTAGTCACAGCAAGTTTTCGTGCGACCGACGGAAATAATATTTTTTAGGTCTGTTGCATGCATATATAGTCGTCCATACACCAGCTTGTAGTCAGTAATTCAATACTTGTGAACTCTAATAGTTCAAATGGACGGTATGTTACAGCCTATGTTATTTTTTTTGCAAAATAACAACTTCACTAAAGGTTATTAGTTCAAGCATGGACCAATTATTGGTCCATGGTTCAAGTCAAGGCACGGTACAGAGGAGACAGCTGCGCTCTCGAGTGACCAGCAAATTAATGGTTCGAAAGTCACATTGAGTACACGTTTGGACTCATCACACTCTAGGTGAAATTAAGCTATATAGGCAAAATTTTACACCTCTACTTCAAAGTATTTCCACGAAAATTAGTCATAATTTGTATAGGTCCCTGGTAGGATGTAAAATGTCTACTGGTATACTGAATAATACTTTTCTAATTTAAATGATCATGCTATGTACTACCTACTCACCAATAGGTCCCAAAGCTCTAACAAAATGTCCCAGTGGGTAGCGACTATTCCTCGGCCACGAGTCCAAAGCGACAAGTATCCGCTGTGAGGCGAGAACGTCACTCTGCCGCGTCTCAATACGTACTCGGGGTATTCGCTTCTCCGCTGGGGTGAACAAATGACGAATTGCACCTGAAAATATAAAAACGTCTAAAGCCAAAACATACATAGTTACAGTAAATATAACTCTCAGGGTGACGGGCGCAGTGCACTTCCTTACGAATTGTATCTGTCTATAGGAAGAGGATACTACTGAATATCCTGTGGACAGCCGTGGTCGCCGCGATCTGGCAGCGTCAACTCTCACCTGAGGATGGGCATCGGACATGCCCGAAACCTAGCTCGAAACTTCGACTATAAACGCGAGTAAAGCCGGATAATAGGTATTATATATATTATATATATATATATATATATATATATATATATATATATATATATATAATACTGTAAGTATTTTGCTTGTTCCCTCACCTTGTCCCATAAAATAAATATTTGGTGCCAAGCCAACTAAAACCAACCGCAGTTGGCCAGCAATTGATTAAAACTCGTCTTACATCAGAGATAGCGGTGTAATTATACGAATTTTGATTTTAGCTTTAAAAGAATAACAGGATTTTCAATTTAAAGAATTTTATAGCATTTTTTTTTTTTTTGTGTGGTTAGCAGAATTAAGAGTAGTGTATAATCAAATAACTCATCACTTACCCGGAAATTTACTGGGCATTAGTATACCGCAGTACTGCCTCCACTTCCTCCGTATGATTCCTACTACTTTTCCTGTCGGCGTCACGTCATCGTCAATAAGGTCTACTGGCTTTACTGCGCTGAGGAGTACCGCTTCTTCCTATAAATAAGATTTTTTAAACATATTTATGTCTAAAATTATACAAAATACCACTAAATGTTCACTATAATAAGCCCAATATGTACTCACTGCTGCAACAGGAGCTTTCATTACAGAATGGAGTGTAGGCTAATAACCACATATGGTGTTTAAATTGTACTACATATTTAATAATATTCTTACCTGTAAAACATCCCCTGGGTCATCTTCAGCCTTGTCTTCCAGCACGATATCACTCGGCCTTCGCCATTCATCTTCCGGTAGTATTTCAATGGCCACAAGGTCACCATCCACAGCCCTGTTGATACCGATGTGACCTTGCAGCAGTATCTGTCAATAATAGAAATGCAGGGTGATGTAATTATGCCCACTTCTTGGGTGTATCGCAGGTGATAGATCTATGTTAGGATACTGGAAACTGTTTTTATTTAAGACTTATGGTTTATTGCATTAATAACATGCTAGGCGTAACTTATGTTCAAATTATGTGAAGGAAAAAATTTGGCTATCAGTGGGAATTGAACTCACAACTACAGAATACCGCCGTGTCGCTTTCAAGTCAAAACTTTAGACTCCGCCATACTCTGATGGTGCAAACAATAAATATTATTATATTTTCTTATTTTTTCCTCTTATTCACAATAGTGAGGCGTTTGACCACTATCTCACTTGATGTTAAGTGATGATGCGGTCTACGATGATTCACGCCTGCCTAGAAGATACCTGTTCACTCGTGACTTGAAGATGCCCAGATTGTATCCATGTGGAAACACAGACTTAGGCAATGAATTCCGCTCGTTACGTGAATTGACTATGAATGTGGAAGCCAAACACTTCGTGCGACAGGGTGAAACGTCTACCATATATGGATGTAATAATAATTATATCTGTATAATAAGCAGACAGAACTGTACATCACACCTGTGATTACCTGTTTTTCATAGCCGTTCACAGTTGCTGTGCCTTCTAAAAAGTTGTCACGTGATGCATGAAAAGTGCCCTGATGCAGTTTTCCACCTCTAATCCCTTCATGTATCTGTACAGGTGTCAAGTGGGCAGGATACAGGGCATCTTTGCCAAAGCTCTCTGGCATCACATTCTTGGACAACTTGTCAACAAGACCAACAAAGCCAGATACATTTTCAATGTAGTCTTTTACTGAAAGTTTAAGTTTATAAGAGTTTGGGAATTGTTGACACATGCAGTAGTGTGAAACTGGGTTGCAGATGTTAACACCCTCTTCCAAAATAGATACATAGAGTCATTAAATAAAATAAAATATACAAAGAAAATTAATTCAGTAGTATCACGTAAACAAAAAATTAAACAATTTATAACAATGGATCCTAGCATAAATAATAAAAATCGATATGAAAAAATATAAGACATATTTATAAGATAATATTCTCCTATATATATAATATTCCCTATATGGACTAGTTTTGTTTAGGGACTACCACAAACAAGACTTCAACATAATAATAATATTTAAAGTATTTGTCTATAGCAGCACACATATGAATCAACAAATTAGTATGCGTAGATGCCTATGTGTAGATAAAATATTTAGGTTTATTCAGCAATTTGTATTGTATTCAGCGGCCGTGGTGGTACCGGCCTAGAATAGTACTGCCCCATTTCCCTTGGGTGATGTAAGAGTTGGCTAAGGGATCATGTACTAGAAGGTGGGCAGCAGCGCCTTTTAAGGATTGGAAATCATACTGCGCTCACCAACCCCCAATGCGGTTGAAGATGTAATCACTCTAAACTTAGATGTTTACTGTTAACAAGAAGGTACAACTTACCAGTACAGCAAATAATGCCTTCTTCTTGGGCTAGCTTCCTGTTATTCTCATCATCGGTAAGGAGCACAATTCTAGGTGCTTGCTTTGCAACACGATTGATGCTCAAGTGGGACTCATACCATGCAGCAGCTTTTCGAATAGCTCGATCATTCCTGTCATTTTGCTTCTCACCAGGGTTGCGCTCAATGAAAGTGTCCCTAAAACATTTTATTTTAAACTGGGGACATTTTTGTTGTGTAATAAACACCTTAAGTGCATTTAAGAGATTGTTAGAAACTGAATACAAGTGATATTTTATTTTTAAAATTTGTATATAAAATATAACATCAAACCAATACTCAGTTGAACAAGTAGAAACCTAGCTAAAAAAGGTTAGTCACCCCCACACATGAATTCCACATAACATTCTCAGTACAGAGTGGTGTTCAATTTTCCTACTCACTGGGCAATCTTTGTTTTAGCTGTTCTTGAGTTTCTGCCAATTGCTCTCTGCACTTGAACTTCTACCAATTGCTCTTTGCACTTGAACCTACTCGGAAGCATGTAGTTATCATACTAATGTTTTTATTTATAATTATTTCTGAATGAAGGGGAAGCTGGTAAGTCAATGATTGGTCAAGAGACAGAAAATAGAAGCAATGCACTGAATTAGAATCTGTAACCTTATGAATTTCCAGCTACCACTCTCAAATTTAAACTGTCACTAAGAACAGTAAGCTCAGGCAGCAGTCCTACGATCGTGATGTCAGAAATGAGCTTCGACTGAATATAAGTGCTCAGGGGTAACCCTAGCGTATGGTGGTCGAGACTCATTCCTAGCATCTCACAACATTACAGTACTATTGAATGTGTCCTCCAATGTGTTGTATGTAAATTTAGCGTAATTGTTGTTTATTGTAATGGTGCATCATGTTTTGAATGAATGTATTTTCTTTCTTTCTTTCTTATCTTTCTAGTAAATATTCCAGCTTTAGCGTGATTACACCTATGACCTACGACCACATTGTCATCATCATCATTATCATCATCACATTGATCATCAGACCACATTGTCACAAACCATTAATTGAGATTGTGGTAACAAACAATTGATCTATAAAGAATTTTTTTGTTACAATACTGCTATTTACAATTCTGTTCTCTAACCAAAGTGGGTTAGAGTGAGAAAAGGGTAGTAGAGAAAAGGGTCAAAGTGCTGTCTGTAAGAATGAGAACTCGTCTCATTCAAGAGATTTGTTCAGCAAGTCTATACAGTAAAAAAAACATATCAGCAATACCACTAGATACTTTACTAATCCATTAACAAATGACACATACTTATGGTGCTCATTGACAAACGAATAAAATCTTCTCTTGTTATTGCCAATTACTTCCAATAGTCTTTGAAATATGGCTGTGTTTTGATGCTTAACTTCCTCTAGGACTGTCTGAAGAATCACCACATTTTTTAAGGCGTCTTCTTCCAGAACATCTATCTGGTGCAGCACCACATTTGTATCAAGCATCAAGTAGTGAGGATAGTCAAAAAGAGCGCATATCGAGTCAGGACTTCCCTCCAAAACAAACTCGTCATCTTTATGTGGGCATACATTGCATGCAGCTGATCCACACAACAAATCATCGCGTAAATAATGCTCACGTACAATCTAAAAATGAGAAGTAATTATTTAAATTATTTTAGAACAGATCAGTAAAGAAAACAAACTTCAAGATAACCTCACTTTCAATATATTTCCTCGCTTGGTTTTGGTGAGAAATGTTTTTGTAGTCCACATTATGTGCTGATTTTAGTTAAATTCATGTACAAATATACAGACAGAAATATCACTACTTTATGTATCCCAACTAATTGAATTATTAAATTTTTAATTAGTTTATAGTTTTTGTTTAAAATATTAAGGCTCCATTCCATTCCAGGTCGAATGAATTTTGCCAAGAATGTTCAACTAGATTATTTTATGACGTTCCATTCAGTAAGGGAACAAAACCTTCATTGTTTCGTTTTATACGTCAAAATGTTAAACAATATGTACTCGTATTTAATGTTACATGTACATGTACTTATTAGCTTAATACACTTGCTTGACAGTTCACTTCGCTCACAGTAGTTTCGACTGGAACGCAAAATGTGTGAAAGATAGAAATTTTTAAAATTATTGTGAATGGAATGCACACCATATCTGTGAAGAGCATAGATAGTAAGAATATTTAGCAAAAAGATCAAAAGATTACAATTTACAAATATTACAATACTACGCTACGTATCTGGATTTTTAGGTTATTTGTTCAATATGAAAATTGTTTTCATTTTGAAGAGAATAGCTATAATAACGCACATATAAGAATTTTTACAAATCCAAATAATTTCTTCTGATTATACTAAACATCTGGCCTACAATAACATATGGGTCGGCAGCTGGCCGGTCGCCTTGATGTAAGTAAAATGTTTTTTTATAAACCCACTGCATTTGCGTTGCTTAGGTTTAAGGAACACTTTCAAGTACGACATTCGATTTTGTCATGTATCGCTGGGAGGAAGCTGGAGGCGGCTGGTTGACGGGTTCTGTTCCTCTGAAGAGTGATATGTTTCATATGTAAGTATTGTTGTTGATGAAAATTCATGATGGCTCTGGCTCTTCGGGAAGTGCAGCTTCTCTACACTTGCGTGACGAAATAACCAGCAGTAATATATCTGCCCAGCTTCTGCTATTAATCACAGCCAAAGTGGGAGACCAGCTTTGTAGGTAGATGTAACATGGGACTATAAAGTATTGAAGACAGTAGACTAAAATAATCAGTAATGCCTAAAGGTCACACACACTACGGTCTACTGGAGAGGTTTACCTGTGCAGGCATGCCTTAGCAGGTAGACGGGAATGTGTGTTGGAATAGACCTGTGCTGTTTTTGAACCTGCGCAGGTGACCAGCGCAAGATCGAAAATAAACTCTTTCGAGTGGCACTGTGGTGTATCCCTGAGTGTGTGTGTGTACTTTGGTTGCTTGCGCAGGTCACATCATTTATTTTCTAGTCTCTCTCTCTGATGCTCGTCTTGTCGCTAGCATTGTATTGGTACGAAAGTCACATATTTAACATATGAAAATGACCACCAGATTTAATAAAAAAAATTTGAAGATTTTATTGTAATTTATAGGAGTCATCCATATGTACCATGATCGAAACAAAAATCTTCCATTAGACTTTGTATCTTTTATCTTCAAAATGAATGCAAGTCCTTAAAATGCCAGTGTGTCATTGTCTTCAATCAATGCCATGGCAAAAAGAACTGAATACCGCACCGGAATACCGGAACTTCCCCATACACGCTGCTGTCATGGGCAGGCAAACCTGTAACCCTTCTGGTAAACCACAGCGTGTATGGTTTACTTAAGCAACTGGTTTTATTCTAGTTCACATAAGTATAAAATATACTTTTACATGGTGTAGCCCCACAGGGTGTATAAAGCATTGATAATTATGAAACTGTTGTCTATATAAAGTGGTTCCAAGTATGCATGTGGGTTTTGATTACAAAACTGTTTTTTTGATTCGAAATTCTCGTGAGTTTGACACATTATTATATATATGTGGTATCTGGCTTTACTCACGCTTATAGTCGAAGTGTCCTAATCCCACCTAGTGTGGGATTAGGACAAGAAGAAGAAGACTTAATATTGAATGTGCTCAGCTTTATAATATTGATATCCTTTACTTTTGTAACTTTGTTTTTATTATATTATTACTTTTCCTAAAAGCTTTTGTTTCATTAATTGGTCAACCACTGATGGAACTGGTGGTCAATTACTGGTGCACACTGGTCAAACATAGGCACATTCCACCTAAGGTTATCATTCTTTTATTAGAAATGCAATAGACATTTAGAAAAATATGTGTATACTATTTAATTCATTAATAAATAAAATGTTATTATATAAGATTGTTACAAACAAACAATAGCATGATCACAAGGTTAGCTTATATTCCAAAGTTTCTGTTAAGTTGTTTACTACTGGTGCATCTACCCTACAGCTTGCATACTGGCTATTTGTGCTAATCTGCATATGTCGATCACATTTGATAGTGTTCAATCCAACCTTTCTCTTAACATTCCATCTTTTAATCCACATATGAACCGATTGTGCACCAAATCATTAGACAAATAGCTAAATTCATACTTAGCCTCCATTTTATTTAATTCAAACACATACTGCTTAATAGATTATTCTTTTGTGGTGATAACACTTCCATACAATCGCAACAAAAATCACCCACTTTCTTGAATTCCTCTCTGAACTGGTCATATCCAGGCATCGATCTCTGGTACTATGTAACACTATGTTTATTTGTATGTTTTTGACATTTTTCAAATACTCACAAGCTCTATAATAAATTTTAAAACATTTCTTCTATTCCTTACTTAAGTTGGGGTCATATAGTTCTCCAACAAAACGGGTTTAGGTTTCCATAAAACTGAATCCATTGTATCTTGATAAAAACAGTTTTATTATATATATTTATTATTAGGTGGACAGAGGTCCTGACAAGGATCGCAGGCAAAGGCTAAATTCAGCAGTGGACGTCCTATGGCTGAGATGATGATGAAAGAAAGAATAGTGAATATAAGATAAGAAATCCCTGTTTTTCCATAGCTAATCGCTGATTTCAAAAGAATCCTCTTGTGTAGTTAATTTAGTAGGTGGTCCCATTTTGTTCATGACTGACGGTGTTAAAACTTATTAATTCTAGTTGTGCCAGGAATACCATCTTTCTAGCAAGTCTCTCTTATTTTGCCCCCTTTGTCTCTTTCTTTGATGGCTTTCAACTTGTCATGTTTGGAATTGAAAAATATTCCTATTAGTGGTATTATCTCCATACAAGATGGTACGGAGGGTCCACTATTGAAATATATTTATAGCATTGACACCACCACTGGCAAACTAATGGAATGCATGGTCAACTAATATACACTTCAAGATGCTGAAGTGTTGATTTTTTTTAATAAAACGAATTTAATTTAATTGTATATACATATAAAGCTAAATAGAAAAACAACATATTTAAAAAAATATCAGTTTCCAGTTGTGTCCAATTAAGTAATCTCTGAAAAACTGCTAATATGTATTATGATCCACCAGCTTACCATTTGAGAGTTACTTCAGTTATTGGAGTGTTACTCAAAAACCGCTGGACCGATTTTTATGAAATTTAAATGCGACTATCTCGGAAGTACATACTATCAAATTAATAATATTTTTGAGAATCGGTCCACAAATGGGTGAGAAATCAGTGAATAGTTGGCGCCTTCGCGCTTGTTCCTATAGCAGACTTTCGATGTGTCTGGCAAGATCTAAAAAACATTGAAACTGTCTGGCTTTTGAGTTAACATTATTTTATGGGCCCCAAGTAACATATATCATGGACCAATTACTACTATTGGTTCATGCATATATGTAAAATCCAGGTCTTATACTGTGACGAAAGTATAATCATAATATTTTTATTTATTTATTTGAATAATAGGCGAGCAGCATTAAGCTGATGTGCATATATCACACTCTGTCGAAATTTTATTTAGGCAGTCCGCATAGTGTCCGCAGTGTTTACATTCCACTGGTGCACTGGTCACAGGTTAGCAAGTAAAAATAAATATGATATTACTTACTTACTTAATATAAAAGTTTAGGGGTGTTTGGCAGGGGGCAGCAAGCGTGCTGGGTGTCTGGCAATGGATGACATCATTTCTTATATAATTGCAAAGAAAATATAAAAAAATCACGTCTATATCGTTTAGGTACTATTTTATAGACCTTTACTACCTGATTCCTGCCCAAGTTCCCACGATTCCAACGCCATACTCACTGACCGTTCTTACCTGTGTTAGGGACATGCTCTGGGATACTTCCAGATCTTATCAAATAACGAAGGTCTGGCCATCGTTGGCTCTTGCACTATAATGCTATTATTCTTTTTTATTAACCTTCCCGACAATGTTTTTATATTATTGTTTTTGTTGGTAAGTCACACATGTCGCAATGCAACAAGTTTATAATTTTCATCACAACTTTGACGTAAGTAATTTCAGGGCTGTCACCAAGTCATTATTTATTCCTTGACTGTGTGATGATGTATGGCCGAGACTTCGCCGAATAAATGCTTGTACGGCCTGTATGGTAAGACAACGGGAATGAATGCAAAATTGTAAAAGGTAAAATTTTTCAATCTTGAGGGTAATAGCTATCTAGATGGACACTGGAAAATCATTTTCCACCGTGTCGTGGAATTGATAACGCTACTACCTTCATTGGAAGCTCACGCCGTGAATGAGGATGAAAGCAGCAATCTGCAGATTGACAGCTGACATCAGACTATCAGAAATCTGTATTTCCCGATACCTAACATTCTGGAGTATTCAAGTTACGAGTGAATACATAATACTACCTACATAATAGGTACATTCTAGGCTTGCGTGCTACATCCTAGACAAAGTCATCTCTTAATATCAGGTGAAACACTCCTAAAACGCAATATGTTACTAGGCATGTTTCAGGCAAGTTCGCCCTAAATAATACTACTTATCAGTATTGAGTTGACAACCCTATATTTAAATATAGAACAATCAGTAAACAAGTTCATTTTGTTATCAGGAACCCCTGCGTAAGGTCAACAGTTAGAGATATAAGCTTGTTGACAGCAATTGTCTCAGAATCATCAGTTCAATAAAACTATTTGGAAGAAACGGTCATGGCCTCCAACGGAAAGTTAGGTGAGTTTGCTTAATTTTTATTTACTTTGTAATCAACTTTTCTATATATGTGTACTTCTTAAGAAATTATACGTAATAAAAATGTTTTCTATTTAATTCTAAAAGTAACTAGTTGAATGTATGAGTCTTCAAAGTTCTTTCATGTTACCTCATAAGTGAACTATGATCTTTGCAATTTGGTCTCAAGTACTAAATCCTCACACTACTTCACCGCTCATAATAGATTTCCAATAGTTCTTTAATTACGGTACATAGGTAATTGAAAATACGTCGATCGGCTCATGTGTGTATGACCGAAATAAAAACTCTTCTTAGTTTAAATAGTAGTTTCAAGTTTTTGGTTTCCTGGCAGACATTTAAAGCAACCAGTACTGAAACACGAAAAATAAAAGAGTAACAGAAAAAGATGCAAATTAATACTATCAAGTCACTGAAATCGTTTTATCGTAGACCATACTAACAATACATACCATAATTACAACACTAACGCCATTAAATAAAAATATATAATATAAATAATAAGTATTTCAAAAACAATGCATAACTATTTTAAACATAATTACTCAATTTCAGCTCTTCTGAGTGTGTCAGACAAGACTGGATTGTTGCCCCTTGCCAAAAGTCTGTCAGAGGTGGGGCTTCAGCTGATTGCTAGCGGTGGAACAGCTACGGCTCTTCGAAATGCTGGCCTCAGTGTGCTCGATGTTTCTGACATTACCAAGGCACCCGAGATGCTCGGAGGAAGAGTCAAAACTTTACATCCGGCTGTGCATGCTGGTATTTTGTCTAGGTAAGACTATTTTAAAATGTTCATTATATAATCGTTTCCCTGGCGCCATGCTTTATATGCCTGCCCACGGCAAGATTCGACTAGGATCGATCCGCAAACCGCGATCCCCACCAGGTCGTGCCACCACATTGTCATTGGACGCGGCATTCTGCGCCTTCCTTCTTTCATTTCATTTCTATTCTGGGCGAACATCAATTTTGTAGAGAAACTCTGACTGCATAGCTCATTGTGCCACTCGAGCTCGCCAAGAATTATAGGCAAAAACAATTTACGTTTGAGTTCTATATCATCACTTTTGATACAAATTGATCGAAGAGATTCGTATTGAGCCATTCTGGCTACATGGACAAACATTTGTGTCGTTGTGGAGTTTTCCGATAGTAAATAGCTTTATACCTATGGCATGTCTGTGTTTTGAGTCTGAAAACTATCGCGAGTTTCTTCCATAATTGCAATCTACGAACATATATTATTATATTACGTATTATATAACATACATTATTACGTACGAACGTATGTCTGTGTTTTTTAAAGCATTCTGTGTGGTGGATCACCAAAACTCATTCTCGATTGTTAAATAACTTTGTGATAATTTACATAGGTATAAATTTAATAAAAATATACTAACATTTCTTTTTGCAGATTAACAGATTCAGATCAAGCAGACATGAATCGCCAGAACTTTGATATGATAAGCGTTGTTGTCTGCAATCTGTACCCGTTCGTGCAAACCGTCTCCAAACCCAATGTGACCATATCGGATGCGGTTGAGAATGTGGATATCGGTGGGGTGACACTCCTTAGGGCGGCGGCCAAGAACCACGACAGAGTGACGGTTATCTGTGACCCTAGTGACTACGAGAAAGTTGTGCAGGAGCTTAGCAGTAATAAGGATCACCAAACCTCTTTGGAAACTAGGTGAGTTATACTGTCTGCACACACAGACTATTGATAACTTAATTGTTGCAGTGAGCTTGGTTATGTGTGTATTCGTACGGGTAATTAACGAAAGAACTGATGATGATGTATGATGTTGTTTTTCCTTACTGATCTGCCATTTTCCTTTCTTGTTTTTTTGTGTATATTGAAAGCACTTCGCACCGTCACTGTTGCACACTTCACTAATGTCAATGACAAATGATAGTAACCCCCCTTTTTATAAATATGATTGTGCCCTTAAGTTTTATTAAAGTAATATAGGGGATGCTCTAAGATCATTTATTTATTTTTTTGATTTTTGATTTGGAATCTCAGTCATTCAAGTAATACAGCACTATACCGGCTACTTCTCATTCACACACAAACACAAACACGTTAACATACACAAAAATCCACACACAACATACACACTAATGCACCTAAAACCTACTAGTTCACATACTATGACAGTCTAATAATACGTAAGTTACATCAGTAAAATGTAAATCCGTTGTTGGCCTTAGGTGTAAGCTATTTGTACAATAATTTGTTTATAAAGGGCTGTGGATTTTGTAAGTAAATAAATAAATAAATCATACATTTAAATGGATTAGATACAACTCCAGGCAAATGCATACACAGTTGTTACAAGACATATGCATGCATTTTGTGAAAGCACACACAGGCATTATTTGTGCCTTTCCTTTTTTAAAGCACACAATAATGATTTGTATGTTCTTTTACAGGAAAGTAGTTTTATGTGAGATTTTACATAAAAATCAGAAACAACTCAATACAATGTAAAAAGTTATGTGCCCCCTGTTCTCCTTTACCCTTCACTTGTTTTCCCTTATTAACCCCCGACGCAAAAACGACTGGGGTGTTATAAATTTGACGTGTATGTGTGTGTTATTTTTTAAATATTTAATTATTTTAACACATAGGTTTAAAAAAAATGTCCTGTTATTTTGTCGTATTGTGCTTAGTTACATAACAAGATGTATAACATTAATACTAAAACGAAACTATATTTTGATAAATAGGTCTTGCATACGTTGTAATGGATAATCAGGTAAAAAATATTGCCAATTTTAATAGTTATCAGTATCAGTAGTATTGTCATGTATATTAAATATAAATAAATAATGAACAATAACCATAACTAACCGAAGAATAGAGGGTCATATAATTAGTTACGATATTATAACTACATATATCAGAGCCGAAGTATATATAGCAGGGCATACGACGTTAATAAAAAAAAATTGAAGCGACGATAACCTAGCGGTGGGAGCGGCGGTTGTCAAACTGACGTATGCTGGTTCCATCCCCACCAGCAGTTTGAGCTTCCAGTGAAGGTAACATTGTTATCACAACCACAGCCTGGTGGTAAGGTACTTTCGAGTATTTGCCTGACTAGCTGTCAGCCTCAAGTTTAAAGAACTGTCACCAAATAAATAGTGTGTAGTGCAGCAGTACGTGAGAGCCAGTACACATTTTAGGTTTAGCGTGATTGCGTGAAAGTATAAACAAAAAACTTAGTTACTTATCAATGGAACTCGTCTTTTGTGAAACGTATTATCTCAGTGTGTTAGGCTATAGGCATATAGCATTATATCCAATTATTATTATTATTATTATTATTATATATAATGTTATTTTATCTAGAATAAGTGACTTGTAAATTATTATTTTACCAATAAATATCTGTATCTGTACACATCATAAATAGCGTAGCATAGCAGATAGAGTGATGCAAGGCCCAAGTCGCTTGGATGGGTGACGGCCACAAATATCTCTCAGTACATTTTGTGCCTGTAATCTAATCAGCACACTACATTTAACATTTGTTTTTGGATTACGATCATAATCGTATTTTTATTTTACAGACAAAAGCTGGCGTTAAAGGCGTTTACACACACCTCTGAGTATGACACCGCAATATCAGACTACTTCCGCAAACAGTACTCCAGAGGTCAGGCTCAAATGACCTTGAGATATGGTAAGAATGAGAATTAGACTTATTTAGGAATATGAATATATACAAGATACAGATGGCATTGCTAGTAGATGGGTGCAATTAAGATTTTAAACCTATTTTGAAAAAAGGAGGAGGTTCTCTATTTGACTATTTCTTAGTGAAAAAAGTTACAGTAAACTTTTTTCTAGGGTAACTTGACGATTCTTTTTTATTTCTTACTTGTCATGTAGTTCCATTTGATCATGATCTGTTTAGTCGTTTTTGAGTTATCCATAGTAATGCGTATTTAATGACTAAATTCATGATATTTTCATTTTATTTAGATAACATTGAAAATACTATATTCATAAGTAGTGAAATTTAGTTTGTATAAATTGCCACCCGCATTTCTCCAGTCTTCTCGTGACCACGACCAATGCAACTTGGTCGAAACGTCGAGGTAAATAAATTACTAAATGTTTTTCTCGCGATTAAGCCCCATTTGATTTAATAACAATACATTTACAAAATGTTACACTTAGGATATATTGTACAAATTTGGTAAAAGAAATCCAACTTGGTGATGGAATCGGATTCAAAATGAGTTAGATGGTTTATAAGGAGTTGGTGGATAAACTGGCTTATACTAAGTATTTATAGATAATATGTAAATTATAAGGCATATTTTATTTATTACATTACACTTATATGTAGCTGTAAATAAACTGTTAATGACCCTGATAAAGTCTAGTAAACTATATTTAACACTAGTAACGCCCCGCGTTTTCACCCGCGTGGATTATGGGATTTCTCGCTACCTCAATTATCCGACGGGAACTATACTTTTTCCGGCATTAAAGTAGTGTATGTGTTAAACCAGGGTTAAAAACTATCTCCATACCAAATTTCATCAAAATCGGTCTAGACGTTTGAGCGTAAAGAAATAACAAACATACACACAAACTTTCGCATTTAGAATATTAGTAAGATTTAAGCAAACACAAACCACTTCTTTTAAAACTGTTTTCAGATGTTTTGATTGCGACGCATGTGAATCGCCGAATAATACTTGCAAAGTAACCATCAGCCGCCAGGGTTGCCAAACCTATCTATATCACTTTGTATAATTCTACTTTTACCAGGTATGAACCCGCACCAGAAACCAGCGCAAGTGTTCACGACCCGGGATAAGCTTCCTATCACCACACTGAACGGTTCTCCCGGATTCATTAACCTGTGCGATGCTTTGAACGCGTGGCAACTTGTCAAAGAGTTGAAAGAAGCGCTGGGACTGCCGGCTGCTGCGAGTTTCAAGCACGTGTCGCCAGCTGGTGCTGCAGTTGGTTTACCTTTGAACGAGGAAGAGGTAAGCAGTGGTGGATTCAGAATTCTAGGGGCTCAACCCAGCTGAGAGTAGGATTTTTGCTTTTTGTAAACAGAAAATCTTTTGATGTTCCATTGTCTGAACGACTGATTAAATTGATTGATTGATTTAATTGATTGAAGGGTAGAAAAATACGAAAACCTTTTAGGGCTTGAACACTTCCCCTGGATCAGCAAGTCGAGGTGAAGCGTTTCATAGCACAAGTATTGGTTACGTTGCTTAAACTACTTAAAACAACGTTTTTTAATGTACGTCAAAGAATTGTAGAGGATATTGGGTTTACCGGCTGCGACTACTTTTAGATCGTGCCGCCAGCTCGCGTTGGATAAGAAAGAAGTGCATAATACTTGGGCTGAAAAGTTCGTAGGCTAGCATAGAAAAAAAAAATTTTTTTTTCAGGCAATTTGATTTTATTATTCAATATAGTTGCCTTCAAGGGCGATACAACGATTATGGCGGTCATACAATTTTTCGATACAATTTATCTTTAGCCTTAAAATAGCCTCAGTTTCGGCGATTACCTCTTCATCGGCGCAAAATTTCTCTCCAGCGAACTTCCTCTTGAGGCCGAGGACAGGAAGAAGTCGCTAGGGGCCAGGTCCGAAGAATACGGTGGATGCAGAAGCAATTCGAAGCCCAATTCATGCAATTTTGCCATCGTTTTCATTGATTTGTGACATTGTGTGGCATTGTCTTGATGCAAAAGCACTATCTTCTTCAAATGGGGCCATTTCTCCGCGATTTCGTCGAAAATTGTTGTTTCCTTCATGGGTAAAGTTTTTTAACATTTCGTATTTTGAAACCTTCGCTACGCTGAGGGTTGTCTTCTGAAACGCTCGCTTGCTCAGGTTTCACTCCAAACACTCACGTCAAACATCAACTTTATTCCCGTCTAAAGCAATTATTTCCACCCGCCTACACATGATAATAAAACTTTGAATTGTCATCGATCAGGCCAGCGTGTGCATGGTGTCGGACCTGGCGCCGCAGCTGCCGGCGAGCCCGCTGGCGTGCGCGTACGCGCGCGCGCGCGGCGCCGACCGCATGAGCTCCTTCGGGGACTTCGTGGCGCTCTCGCACCCCTGCGACCTCCTCACTGCAAAGATCATCTCTAGGTACGAGTCACACCTACTTCATTATACTACACACTTTCTTACGCTCGATACTTTCATCCATCGAGTGACCTGAGGCACAACTAAGCACTTGGATATTGATTCACAGTTAAGGCAATGAATATTCAAAATAATAATGTTTACATACTCCTACACTGGGACTCCCTGTGTCGCAGACGGTTTTGGTATGTAAAAAAAAATCAACTAAAGAAGATGGACAAAACGTTATACAAGGTGTTCACCTCGATGAATGTGTTCTGATCAGAATGAAGATGTCTGTAGATTCTAGAACTATGTCAACCTGTGCTATTTAGAATTTGTGTGAATCTGTATCAAACTCATGTTTGATTCATGAGCTCATAAGTCAAACTTAAAATCAAAATTATTTATTCGATTTAGGCATCCTAGACGCACTTATGAACGTCAAAGATTTACTAACATTCGGAAAGACTAAGGCCGCGTTCCAGAATTAATAGAGCCACTACCGAAAAGAAACTGCAAAAAATTCGCTTGAAATCTCGCATCGCAATTTTGTTTCCTTAATAATGTGTTATGTACATCATACTATGCTTATTTAATTTAGGTATGTGGTTTTTTTTATATATGAGATGTATATTTTCCTTTTGTGAGCTCTATTAAGTTTAACCTTACGAATCGTTTGTAAAGGGACCGCAGCTTTCACAAGTGATAGCTTTTGAAGTGTTTTAGAAGTTTTTTCTCATCTCTTAAGTGCCGCTAGAACTGTTAGAAAGTTAACATTTCGAGGAATGTATTGCTGTATTACCATCGACCAGCTTTCCTTTAAAAATTTGAATGCAATGTTTGTTGAGCATTTGTCAATACAATAACCAATAGAAGAAGTGCTCTGTTAAAAATTAATACAACAATTGTAATGACAGGGAGGTGTCTGACGGCGTCATCGCCCCGGGATACTCGCCCGAGGCTCTTGAAGTGTTGAAGAAGAAAAAGGGCGGCAGCTACTGTATTCTTCAAGTGAGTTGACGTCTTAACATTTCATATACATATATTTTATACG
Organism: Apeira syringaria; assembly: GCA_934044485.1. Taxonomy (NCBI): domain Eukaryota; kingdom Metazoa; phylum Arthropoda; class Insecta; order Lepidoptera; family Geometridae; genus Apeira; species Apeira syringaria. The sequence goes on from OW203668.1 coordinate 15,564,199, forward strand.
GCAGATAAACCACCTGGTGTCATGTTCAGATTAATTTGGCTACGAGTCTCAGTTGATACTAATAGTATAAATAATAATAAACATCACTATTTTATTCATCATCATCTCAGCCATAGGACGTCCACTGCTGGACATATGCCTCCCCCATACTATTTTATTATCAGTTAAGTTTAAAGTTTGCTGAGTCTATGGTTAATCTATGTAGCTTCCTAGAGTAGTAGTAGTTGGCTACTGTCTTTTGATACGAAGCTGGCGAAGTTACAGTGAATCATATCGCTTTTAGGTAAGATTAAAGTTCTGAAAATAAAGACATAATCTTAGAACATAGAATAATATGAAAAAGAAAAGATAACACAATGCCAATGTGGTATAATTTCTCACAAACATTCGTAATGCTTTTTTATAGTGAGTAGGCAAGCGTTTACCCACCTATGTAGTAATGTATAAATACCAACGACTTTATTATATTCCAAAGTAACATTTGAATTAATAAAAACATTCATGACAATTTATTTTCCCTTCAGATGGATGACTCCTACGAGCCCGACCTAATGGAGCACAAAACAATTTACGGTCTAACTCTGGAGCAGAGACGCAACGACGCCAAGATCACACCTGACCTGTTCACCAACGTAGTGACAGATAACAAGCAGCTGCCTCCCGCCGCGGTCCGGGACCTGATTGTCGCGACCATAGCGCTCAAGTACACGCAGAGTAACTCTGTCTGCTACGCCAGAGATGGACAGGTATATTTATTAAACTTTGCAAAGGATACAGTTACTAAACATAGTGGAATGATGATCTGAGTACCTGATTTGGTTAGGTTGCGTTTGTATTTTGACGGGCGTGGCTCAGTTATGAGTGACACTGACAGCGACACCGAGTTCGAATCTCGGCAAGAGCAAACATTTCTGTGATGAGCATAGATTTTTGTTTACGATTCTGGATGTTTGTGTATTGTAATTGTGCGTGTACATGCACTTGCGACATAGGGTATTCTAGTGCCATTTAAAAAAAAAATTATTAAAAGCTTGCGTTTGATCATTGTCCCACCTGATGTTAAGTGTGAACACGTTAGTTTGTAGTTTTTTCATGCTATTTATTTCTGGAAGACCAGTAATAGCTTTAGATATTTACAATAATTGGTATAGTTACAGGAAGCCAATTACAGCTTCTCACAGATAACTTAATAATGTAAAGTATGTATATTTTTCTCTGAGCAAACACACATTACGAATATATATATAGACCACCTTAAATAAAATTAGTTCAATTAAATTTTACAGTCAGTCAAAGAAATATCCGCTCAACCACTGCCTATCCGACACATTTGTGCAGAATAGATCGAGATCCATGCGCTTCCTGATATTATTGAATAGAATACCTCTCCCAACAACTCTACATAAGTTCCGAGTGTTGCCTATTGTTCGTGTTCACCATCGACACATTTACTTCTCAGTGGTATCTCACTCGACGGTCAGTGACTAAGGATGGTCGGAGGTGAAATCACGCTAAACATACAACTTTAACTGGCAACCTGAACACACTAGGTGTTCGGTGACAGTTTATCAAACTCGAGGGTGGTAGCTAGCCAGGCAGGTACTCGAATGTAGGGTACATTCGACTACCTTCGGGAAATTCGGTAATGGTGTTGCCTTCACTGAAAACTCGAGCCGTGTGTAGGTATCGAACCAGCATCCGTCAGTTCGACAGCCGACGCTCCCACCGCTAGGCTATCAACTCGAGTGACTCGAGAATGAGATTGATATTGGTGAGCAATTCCCCTCAGCATGTTATGAATGTAACAGTTGTACGGGGTAGACAGAGTGAGACATGTTGGGTTGGGATGGTGTCGACAGGTGATCGGCATCGGCGCGGGGCAGCAGTCGCGCATCCACTGCACGCGGCTGGCGGGCGGCAAGGCGGCGCTGTGGTGGCTGCGGCGGCACCCGGCCGTGCTGGCCATGCGGTTCCGCGCCTCCGCCACCCGCGCGGTGCGCGCCAACGGGATCGACAACTACGTCAACGGCACCGTCGGTCAGGCTGGCCATTACCTATTACTAATCATTCATACGTATTTAATTCATCATCATCATCATCATCTCAGCCATAGGACGTCCACTGCTGGACATAGGCCTCCCCCATTGATTTCCACAAGGACTTCTTATTCTGGAAATATTAACCTTCTATTTCAGGCTGATCACACAGTTATTATTTGACGAGTAATAACAAGGAAAATGTATCCCACTAATATAAAGGCGAATGTTTGTGTGTATGTTTGTTAATTCTTCACGCTCAAACTGTTACACCGATATTTATGAAATTTGGTACGAAGATAGTTCAGACCTTCAATTGACATATAGGCTACTTTTCATCCCGAAAATAATTGCTGTTCCCGTGGGATATGCAAATAATTGGAAGACCCATTGTAACGGCTGCACCTATTTCGATGAAAGTTGGTATGGAGATAGGTTAGACACTGGAATAACACATGGCTTATTTAATCATCACCATTATCATCGTTTTTGAAAACCACGCGGGTAATACCGCGGGTTTTAGTTTATAGTATGTTGCGGAAATCAATATCAAAATGGCATCCGCCTCCTCATTGATTCGTATTCCTCATGTCTGAGGATCGTGACCAACCCTATGTATGATCTTTTCTCTTATGAATGTACGCCATCTTCCCCTGTTGTTGGCTACATGGATGACATGGTACAGAGAAGTATCTAACGTGGTCGAACTGAACTCCACCATTAGTGAGTTTTATTCAAACATCGCGTTGTCTCTATGCTGTCACCGAGACCATATTCGCTCAGTAAATAATAATGAATGTTGAATATTCCAGGATCTGACTTACCCATGGAGCAATGGAGCGCCCTGTTCGAGGGCGCGCCGCCCGCCCCGCTCACCGCGGCGGAGCGCGACGCGTGGCTTCAGAAGCTGGACAAGGTGGCGCTAGCGTCCGACGCCTTCTTCCCCTTCAGGGACAACGTCGACCGCGCCAAACAGGTCAGTACACACTTTGTATCTCTTTCACCCTTCGAACCCGCAAACTAAAGAAAAAAAACAACGAGGGAAATTGTGAGAGCTAACTGTATCGAAGCTATCGGTAGGTTATCGTCTTGTAATTCAGCGATTCGCAAGCGTCCAATTCAACAAAGTTTATCCTTATATTCTTCTTTTTCTCTTCATACAGGATAGAATATAAAAATAAAATAAGCCTTTATTACTGTTTTACAATACTTTGAAATATTTAACTTTTTTTTTTTACTACTAACTATCGGTTTTACAAACAACAGCTTGTCCTTCGACAAAGGCCTCCTCCAATGATTTCCACCTATCTCTGTCACGTGCAATTCTGGTCCATTCTGGACCAGCAGCTCTCTTAAGGTCATCTTCCCAACGTTTCGTTTGTCGACCTTTGTTTCTTTTACACCCTCTGGGGTACCACTCAGATATGATTTTGGTCCATATAGAATAGAGTATATTCTGTCTCAAATTTGATAGACATTGTAAACTATCCACCATATTTATACCATAATAATATATCTCAGTACTTGAAGGAGAACACAGGGATAGTGAACAGGTGCCAAACTATTCTTTTTTGTTAACTGACATAGTATGCGTATATCCCAATAAGACAATTTCCATATTCAATGATTTCAACATTTTCGCTATACAAATCCTTTCAACCCTTTCTGATACATTTTGAATAAAATTGTATCTTAACTCAAGTTGTAACAAACGACCAAAACAATCTTCTTCTTCTTTGGGTGCCATCTTCTAACGAAGGTCGGCGATCATCAAGGTCATTTTATACCCTGGACACAGCAACTCTGAACAATGAACGGGTGCTTTTGTTGAACCACTGGCGTAAGTTCTTTAGCCAGGATGTTCTTCTTCTCCCAACACTGCGTTTCCCAAAACAATACGATAATGTAATAGCAGTTCATATTTTGTTCGGAGTTCACCTTCAGACCCGGTGGTTTGAAGACTAAAGCATTCGTGACTACCAGATATACTGTTCCTAGATTATTTTCTTATCGGTATCAAAAAATAATCTAGGAACTATATGATCTAGTCGTTGACACGAGTGCCAAACTAAATTTATAATCAGACTGTCTTTTATTTAGAATTGGAGAAATAGTATGAATAAAACTCACTGTCACCTCTCAAACGCATTATTTCAGCGGCTTCACTATAATAGAACATCTATCATCTTTCTATCGGGTGCATTTCGGAGAATGTGCACTGGAATTACACAATCTGATTCCACCATCCCCTTTCTATCATCGGTCGACTCGACGTACGGCAATTCGCCATCGCTATATGGTAGATATACCACCTATACGCACGAAGCGTTATGTTTCCACTTTCTTAATGCGTACCGCCAAGGAATGGAACTCGTTGCCCGAGTCTGTGTTTCCCGATATGTACAATCCTGGAGTCTTCAAGTCGCGAGTGAATAGGTACCTTCTAGGTTTGCGTGCTAAATCCTAGACAACGTCATCACTTAACATCAGTTGAGACAGTTGTCAAACGCAAACTTATAATATGTAAAAAAAATAAAATAATAAGAACAAAGTCAGACTGTTATGTCGCCGATTCACACTGTTGTTTTAAATTTTAGCCTTACGTGACCCAAATAATCCAGTTATCTATTTAATGCTACCTAAGTAATCAACTTAAATGTTATCTAAGTAATTTAATATATGATAGCGAAAATGTTAACTATCGGATTAAATTTTAGCTGATTCATAGAATGCGACCTAATTCGTATTTGTGATGTCATTACCAGTTTTAGACGGATATGTAACTCTGTCTGTCTGGTATGTTTTCACTCCTAGAACGATAGGATCTTGGAGACAGACGTATTTTGCCCTAGTAAACGTATAGATAGCGTGGAATAACTGAGGCAGCATGTAAACCAACGGGGAATGGCTATTATTTATAATATGCAATTGAGACTTGAGTTGACTCACAAGAGGACTCGTACTCACAACCATTGCATTAATGTAAACAGAATATTTTCATGTGATCAAGCCCCCAACGCTAGATCGGTACGGTCGGTTATTTTACCCCTGCTAGAGTCTTGGGGAAATATTGTATACTAGCTGTGCCCCGCGGTTGTATCCACGTTGTGATGATTGATGATGATGATGATGAAAGCTGAGGCTAAGTAGCCTATGTGTTAAATACAAGGTCTAAACTACCTATCTCCATGCCAAATTTCATTGAAATCGGTGTAGCCGCTTGGGCGTGAAGAAGTAACAAACATACACACCTTTTTACTCATACCGCCTTTTTAATATTTGTGTGATGAAGAAACGTTTTATCTTCTACAATGTCATTGTTAGTAATTTATGTGATGTCTTGTTGATATTTGTGTTTGAATCGCGACGTTTCATACGTACTTACTTTACTGTCAATCGACACTTTTAAATATGCAAATGGCGTGCGTCGCCAAAAATGAATCAAATATCTTGCTGGGGGCTTAGCGTTTGTATACTCCTATCCCACTTGGTTGCCGTAACGACTTTGTCGAATTTTTTTTTTCAGACCCCCGAACTAGGATTCCCTGTGTCGCGGGAAAATGGCATCTTACTAGACCAATTGCATTAAAGTATTCGAAATTTAGGAAAACAAATTAAATGTATGAGTCATCATCACCAAAAAATAAGGATTCGAACTGGCTGACCGGCGTATTAGTTGCTGACCTTCCCTGAAACTAATCTAATGTTGTTTCCCAATATATTATACTAATATAAGTTGTATAATAATACTATTAATGCTAAGGGTTTTGTGTTTCACAGAGTGGAGTGGAGTACATCGCAAGTCCATCGGGCTCCAACAACGATAAAGAAGTGATAGATGCTTGCAACGAACACAAGATCATCCTGGCGCACACCAACCTGCGACTCTTCCATCACTGAGACATTCCACAGAACATGCTATTTTATCTGTATTCCTAAAACTATGTAATCGTTATAAAAGAGATTTATTAATTTGTGAATTATGTGGGTACCTACGGAAATTTATTATTTTTTTGTAGTGTATTCATTATAAACGTTATGTAAGAGTATTTTTATATGCTAAGCAGCCTTTTATTAAAATCTCGGCTTCTCGTGTTTACACGTCTATTCAGGTGGCCTTTTTGATTTATTGTGATTTGTTGAAATAATTTTGGAAGGCTAAAAATGTCGATCAAGCGCCCTAATCAATGCCGCGATACATGAACTTTTTAAAAAGTAAATCATTTTAATATACGATGCAACTTATATTCGTCATTTAGATTAGTATTGTTTATCGTATATGCAGACAATATCACAGTTTGTGTTTTTTAAATTTTCAAATAATATAAAGTTCAAAAATAAATAAGTCGAGTACAATAGTCATTAATAACAACACAGTCTGAAAAACTGTAATTAAATAATTTCAAGTGACATCTATCGATTAATTTTTTTTTGTTACCCTATTGTTGTATAATCTAGATTATGTCGCTTAATTTATCAGCTTTGAGAAAAAATAGTATATAGAATCTCAAGGAGTTTTTTATTATTATTTTAATTTGTTAGTTAAGTAACGGTGTTTTAAATTTTATAAGAAGTTTATAGATTAAGACTGAGGCGGTCACCGTGGCTCAGTGGCCAGTGGCCTACTTGGTAATTCTGGTGCTCGGTTAGCAGGCTATATTTTCCGCTCTCACGCCGCTCCAGTGCGGCGCATGCGTACGCCTCCTCAAAGAGGTCGCGGGCGCATGAAAACGCGTCGATGGTTGGGCGCCAGATCCGCTCCATCCGGACCGGATTAACGTTAAGTCGATGATGTTACGATAACTGCTTGTTAACTTTGGCGGCGCCTCGGATTGCGATGTAAAGATGTGTGGAAAAAGTAAAATTTCCGACCCGTCAGAGCCTTCTTATATTCGCTGGTGTATGTGGAACCTTAACATATAATTCAATGAAAGTGCTTAAAATATGACGAGTGTCCTGTATGAAGTGATTGTTTAAAATCTTATAAGAGAAGAATAAGATAAAAAACCAAGTGTACCGAATATAAGTTTACACATAATTTAATAACAAATACAAAGTATAAGCATGCAATTTTTATTTTTTTAATATCAAAGCCCTGAACCCTTACTCCAAAAATTCAGATTTTGTGTTTTGGAGGTACGAGTAATACAAATGTTGCTTTTGAGTTTACTTAAAAAATTACCTGTCCGTTTCAATAATAGGCCGTTCCGAGCAGTTCTCAAATCTGGCTTAAACAGCTTAGTGTGAAATCATACCGCAACTTTAGGTGAACGGTTTGAACATTGATATCCTCATAGCTGAATGGTAATTATTGTCTCTGGTTTTAGAACAGCTCTGAACTTGCATGGTTTTTACAAAGCTAATAGTAAGGCCCGATCAGTATCAGTAAACATTATTCTAAGGACCCCCATGACTAGCTGTGAGCGACATTAATTAAGTAGGCCTTAACGAATTTTTTCAGTAAGTATGTAGTGTAGTTTACGAACGAACGATTATCGTTCTTTTGTTGGTAGTGTTTAATCATAAGAAACATGATAAATATAAGTTTGCATATTTCTCATCAACGAGCCAATGTATAAAGTATTTATCTTTACTGCGGGGATTTTTGTGAATCATCGTCGAAGGTTCTTCCCCACATGCGATGACGTCATTGCTTCATCGTGCGAAAAAATTTAGTGTGACAAGTTCTTAAATCCTCCTCCCAGAGTCTGGTGGTATAATATAATGTATTTATTAAATTAGATAGTAAAGTAACGGTATAATCAAGCTCTTACTACCGTAATGGATATAAACTATTTAATATTCGTTACCATAACTCTGATTGAATCCGCAAATACATCTACATGCTGAAACTCATTTGTAAGTAAATTAAGTCATGGCAGCGCTCGCTGGGTTGGGGTATGATCAGAGTAGCAATAGCATATTAAACGAAGTGAGATACCAACATTTCAATTTCATCATCTATGAACTAGACTTCTTCAGTACTGTTCGATTCTGTTCGACAACGATGCTTTTTTATATAGGTATGTCTCTGTCTATTACAAAAGGGAAATAAAAGATTTAATGTGATTAATTACTGCCGTATACTCCTATCCACTCACATATAATTGACGAAAAAAATATTTTTTTAGAATATTGTTACGGGATTGGAAGGAAACAACACTTGCAACGAAACTGACGATTTATTCACTCGACTAACCACGTATAGAGTCCGAGAGAGTCCCGTGCATCGAGTATCTTTACAGTCATAGTCACTGAGAAAACTCACACTGGATACTGTTACTTAGCACTGACACCTTAGCACTGTTACTGTCCACTTCTTCGGCACTTTTCTTTACTTTTCACTTCCCTTTTATTTCACTTCTTTATTTCTTCTTTCTTATACTCAATTGACTCACGGCGGCGTTCAGAGCCCCTTATAATATATACCCCGTAATTTCGATATTCATCTATTTTCGAATGTCATATTTTTGATCACCTTTCCTTGGATCACACCAACCCCTCCCAAGACATGCTCGTCCCGAGCATCGTTAGGGTTAGAACTATGGAACCGGGCTAATCTGTCCACGTGCACAATCTTCGATGGACTTCTTGATGTCTTACGAATTCTATAAGTAACATCGTTAATCCTTGTTACCACTTCATAGGATCCCTCCTAGCTTGGCTGTAATTTCGGAGACTTCCCTTTTCGTCGCACAGGATTATGCAGCCATACCAAAGATCCCTCATCATAACTTTTAGCATTGGCACTTCTATCATATCGGGTTTTCATTCGTTCGCTAGCCCGGAGATTTGCTTCCCTCATGTGCCCATGAATGTCTTCCATCCATCTTCCTCCTTAACTCGTCAGCGTACTCCGTAACACAGCTTGGTGAGTCAGGAGGACACCCCGCAAGAACTTTCGCCGGAAGTCGCAGCTCTCTGCCAAAGTTTGCGTGTGCTGGGGTAGTGGAAGAACTTTCATGGACTGCCGTTCTGTATGACAGATGGAACAACGGAATGTACTCGTCCCAATTTCTCTGATGAGTTTCCACCACTTTGGCCAAGTGCCGCTCCAGAGTTTGGTTAAATCTTTCTATCATTCCATTTGATTGAGGGTGATGCGGCGTAGTCCGAGTTTTGTGAATTCTCTTTATTTTGCAAGTTTCTTGGAAGACTTGCGACTCAAAATTCCGTCCTTGGTCACTATGAAGCTCTATAGGTAGCACAAATCGACAGAAGACCTCATTAACTAGCTTATTTGCTACAGTGGTGACTTCTTGATTTGAAAGTGCGAAAGCTACAGGCCATTTCGTGAAATAATCCATTACCACGAGTATATAACGATTTCCATTGTCTGTCAAGGGAAATGGTCCAGCAACGTCTAAGGCAATTCTTTCCCACGGAGCTCCAACGTTGTAAAGCTTAGACTTCCTCGGCTACGAGTTTGTGGTCCTTTCACCGATGAACATCTTGTGCATCTTTTACACCAATCGTCATCGTCGTCTTTGCAATGTAACCGGTAAAAACGTTGACGAATCTTACTAACGTTCTTTTTACACCAAGGTGCCCGCCCGAAGTTCCGTCGTGATACGCTCGTAGTATTTCATAATCTAATTTTTAATTAATAATATTCGTTATGCATGACGTAATTTTCCTATTGTCATCAATAGGTCTCTGGTCTAATGAGTTTATTATGATACCCATAAAAGACCACCATTTGTCGTGTTAGGAACACTTAATATACAAATACATGTATGTAAATTTATTTATATAGTACAGAAAATGTAGTAGATTAACACGATATATAGGGCAACACCAAGTTTTGGATTCACCAATAACAACGCAGCAATCTTCTACCAATCATCAAACGACGTTATTGTTTTGTCAAATTTTATCTTTCTGTCAAATACACAATCAGTACAATGTCTGTACAGTCAATTGTCAAAGGGAAACAAACAATCCATCGCGGGCACTGATCAGAAAGCGAAAATCGCGCGACGGCCTGTCTTATTTTGAATTTTTTTGCCATTTTTTTGTGAAGCCGTTTCCAAAAATAGCAGTTAAAAAGTGTTTTCAGTATTTCTGTGTATAAACCAGTACAATCAATGTATCTCAATCTGTAACTTCAAAGTAGTAGGTACTTACTTTTTAGTGTATAAACTTGAAATAAAGTGCTCGGAAAAATGTCTACAAGTACCAGTGATCATGAAATGAGCGAAAGCTCTAGCTCTCCATTTTCATATACTACTTTGGAGTCTCCGTATAGTTCGCCTTCACAACAGGTGTCTAATCTAACAACAACGTTGACGGGATTGGCTTGCTCAGACTACAATAATGGTAACTACGGTATAGTGTTGTTTTAAAGATGAATTTGAAGAGGTATATTTATTTTTGTACCTACCAGCTTCCCTTCAGGAATTGGAGCTGTTATTTTCGTACTTACTAAGTTAACTCTGAACAGACGTCACGACGTTTTTTCTTTTGTAGATGTAATATCCTCAAAAAAACGAATTCGAAAATTATTAGATCCGACTTCAGATAGTCGAGCTTACCATATAGTTATTTATGACATTGTTCTGATTTTTTGGCTCAGTTTTAGGTCATGAAACATCTAATTGGCTATTTGTTTTTTTTTATGAGTGGGTCATATTATGTTAAGCCTTCATGTAAAATACTAGCCTGCGCTGTTAAATAGTTTTCTAGAAATAATTGAAATTCGTATATAGTTTCACACTATTTGACATTACATTACTATTTCACATGAAATTTTGTATGTCCATAACCGGAGCAATAGTGCCTCATACATTGTATATTTACTATTATTGATTATATGGCATCATTTTGTCATTGTCACCATTTTGTTAACAATAATTGACAGCCGATTTTACATCAAATAGTGGAATATCAATGACAATAAATATTTTACTATTCTAAACAACTGAATCTGTCAGCTGAATTTAGTCAATTTCTTCTGTAAGATATAGAAGTGTGGATTATAATTTTAATCAGGCCACTCGCAGTAGTGCCTATGTCACATTTTAAATAAAGGACTTGGACAATTTATAGTCATAGTTTATTTGTAAAGAAGCCTACAAGCTTAGGCACTTGTTAAATAAGATAGTATATGTAGTGCAAATGCCCATTACACCTCATAATTAGTTAGTAATCTAATAATAATATATCTCTTAGTGCATTTATGATTGAATATGATACAATGTCAAACATCAAAATCTATTTTGGGTACAGTGCTGACTATGATTGACAGAGTATAGTGTTTAAAATATGTTCTCAAAACATTTTTTAAGTTGATAAATTATGCACTTAATTTAAAAGAAGTAACATAATCACATTCATTAATTCATTAAATTAATTATTAATCCTTGCCCCTATTTCTGATGCTGGATTAGACTTAGTAAGTCATTGTCTTTTGAATTTTCTATTCAATTTTGAATTATGGAACTATCAGGTAACTTTTTGTGCCCTATCAGATTATATACTTATATATTTTACTTTGTAATATATATATATTATTATTATTTATTTTGTGTATTATATGTATGCACTGAAGTCCTGCTAGGGTGTGTTGTGCATTCAGCCCAATTGTTATGCAGTCCGGTTATGCATCTTATACTCCTTGTGGCCTTTGAGTGTAGTAGCACATGTTCCACAGTCTCGTTTTTCTGATATCATATTTATAATATCAGTAGGAAGTAGGATAACACACTTTCCAGCGGACTCTTGACACTCGTTTCTCGATTATGTTTCTAGAATTGTCAAAAATATGTATGTTATGTATGTATGTAGAATGTATTAAAGTACGTAAGTATATTTAAGTCTGAAAACTATCGCGAGTTTCTTCAATAATTGTAATGTAACAAACCGACTAGGACTCACGTGGTAAACATTGGAAAATTACTCTCCGACCATTTTATAACTTATTTACAGGCACGAACATAACTCCCAGATGAAGAACTGCAAATAAGTTCGAAACTGGTTGGAGAGTAATTTTCCAGTGTTTAGCACGTGAGTCCTAGTCGGTTTGTTACATTACAAGTATCCGTATATTTCGGTGGTGCGCAAGCGGCGTACACGATGATCCGTATTTTATTGTTTCAATTATAATAAGTAGACAATATTCTTATTTAGGTACATTATATATTCTTATGCAAGCGCAGCATCGGAAGGCCGGCGACAAGGTGGACAGACGCCCTGACTAAGATCGCAGAAAAGGGCTGGTTGCGGGCCGCTTTCAACCGCTATGGTCCGCTTTTATAAATATAAACGCCCATTAAAATGTTTTAGATGGCAATCCATTCTTACGGATCGTGGAGCACCCGCAGGACCACTTCCGGTTCCGCTATGTCAGCGAGATGGTCGGCACCCATGGATGTCTTCTCGGCAAATCCAATGGATTATCAAATAGCAAGACTAAAACTCACCCGACTGTGGAAGTAAGGAAACATTTTTTTATTAATATAGATTTTCCCGTGCATTTCATCTTTTCCTAAACCCATATTTATTATTATACCCATACAACGATTGAAAACGTATCGTAATACCCTCTGTTGGATTCTTCATGGACTTTTTTTAATAATGTATAAATATAGCGTTTGACTACTATCTCACTTGATGGTCAGTGACGATGTGGTTGAAGATGTTATCACGATTGACCTAGAATGCTCACGGACGTGGTTTTATGTTGGAATGGTCGCCGGTCAGGTAGTGAAAACGATCGTTTATACAGCGGAGACTGACTATCTACGATACAGTACAAAAGGTGGTGCCCTGTCCTTACACAGTTTTCGAACGACACTCGAATAGAATAGCACAGACCCATTATACGTTATTCTCACAGACCTGTAGGCCTAGACAAAGTAACATTCCACAAGCGTTAACGCTGAGAGAAAACATAAATGTATGAGATTGATACTTCAAAGCGATATATTACGTGATCAACGAGAACGAATATTTATCGTTAACGGTTAGAGAAAGAGAAGCGATGCATCTGGTCGGTTGGCGCAGTTGGTAGTACTCTGCCTTCTGAGCCGCTGGTTCCGGGTTCGATTCCCGGACAGGTCAAACATTTGTGTGTATGAACATGTCTGTTTGACCTGTGTCTGGGTGTGGTGTCATCAGGTTACCATAGTACAGGCTCTGCCTAGTTTGGGACCTGAAGACCTTGTGTGAATGTTGTCCCATATAAAAAAAATCTAAAAAAATCTTGTAAGCTTGTGTAAGCCCGCAGAAATATAACTTGTGTTGCTAGCAACAATACCCCAGTGTTACAGATATCCATAGGCGACATTTCTAGCTATTACATAATATATATGTAGACCAAAAAGATTTAAGTTACTTAATATAGATACGTTTTATTGATCACCATTTGTATCACACAACAGCTGGTCAACTACAAAGGGCGAGCATTGATCAAGTGTCAACTGGCCCAGCATAATAAAACAGATCTGCATCCTCACAGACTCCTCGAGGAGGACAACGACAAAGACATCAGCTCTGTCGTCCCCGAGGACGACAGCTACAGAGTTACGTAAGTTGTGATTTTAGACAAACTACGTCATACGATGAGAAAAAAAAATCCCACCAGGGATTCCATCCAATGAATGAAATTCATATCCCATACAGCTAATGAATCATTCGCTTCGCTCGAAATACATACATTTCAATTGCTGGTTTGCATGCAGGTAAATACTAAGCTGGTTTGCATGTACAGACAAACCAAAACAGTACATGCAAACCAGCTTAGTATTGAATCTTGTCACTACAACGTCATGTTTGCCAAGAAATATATTTAACCTTATGACCACTGAAAACAAAACAGTTCTTGAGTTTATACCGTTGCAATAAATACGTTGTTTAAAAACTATACAATTAATAATTCTTCCTAACTTTACTACTAATTGGCGGATAATTTTCAATTATATTTGATAATGAAGAGATACATATATTAAACTGATTTCGTTGAAATTTGTATGACAAACATGAAAACATATCGTCTCAATTAAAAAACTTCTTGTCCTTATCCCACATTATATGGGGTGGGAACTTGTCATTCACCGGTGCTACAACCTGAAAATGTTCATCCCTTATCTAGTCCATTCTAGTGACACATCCATCTCAACATTCGCATCTGCGCCACATGCACTTTTCTTTAATTGACCTCTATTGCTGACCAACACTCAGATCCATACGTGACGGTGTTCACTATATGTAAGTATAAATAAGTAGCTAGCTAGGTTCGGAGATAAATAACCGAAAATAAAACCCACCGTACCATTGAACCATTGAAGCGATGATAGCTCAGCGGAGGGAGCGTCGCCTGTGAAACTGACGGACACTGGTTCGATCCCCAACAACATCTCGAGCTTCCGGTGAAGTTGAAACCGTTATCAAATTCCCAGCAAGGTTTTAGGGTACTTTCGAGTACCCTCGCTAGCAACCACCCTCAAGTTTGAAAAACTGTCACCAAGCACATAGTGTGTTCAGGCAGCAGTCCTTGAGAGCCAGTGAGCATTCTAGGTCTAGCGTGATAACATCTTCGACCACATCTTCACTGACCATCGAGTGAGATAGTGGTCAAACGCTATCTATACAGTATAATTTTTTTTAAAAAAAAAAACGATTTGAGAACCTCCTACTTATACAAATTCAATTATTTAAATAAATATTACTTTTCGTTGCGTGTCCTCTCGTGCGACTGAATAGGTGAAGCATTATAAGGATCCCCCTTTGTTCCTATCAATTCAAATGCTACTTATTATGAATTTAAATGAACTCTACGACACTTTTGTAGCCTTCCCGGATAAGGAGACTTACTGTCATAATCGTCGTGAATACTTGAATAGTAACTGACTGGCCGGTTGGCGCAGTTGGTAGCACTCTGCCTTCTGAGCCGCTGGTCCCGGGTTCGATTCCCGGACAGGTCAAACATTTGTGTGTATGAACATGTCTGTTTGACCTGTGTCTGGGTGTATATATGTATATAAGTATATATATCAGTCATCAGGTTACCATAGTACAGGCTCTGCCTAGTTTGGGACCTGAAGACCTTGTGTAAAAAAAAATAATAAAAAAAAAAAATAAAGAGAATCGCGAAATGATCTAATGTAATTATGTGTACAATGAGCCTGCATTACTAAATCTTAAAGCATAACACTTTTCCTTATCCGGCCCAGCGACCTACAATATGTATAATGTATATACATCACGGCGATAAACAATATGACTCATATTGATGTGTGAAATGGGAGCTATTCAAGTGATTTATACATGTTATATATACGTTTACAATTTTTCGCGGCCACTATAATGACGTTTACTATTGGAAACGTGTTATCCTTACAAATATTATTAACGCGAAGGTTTGTATGTATGGGTGTATGGATGTTGGTTACTCTTTCATACTGAAGCGACTGAACGGATTTGCAGGAAATTTGGAATGAACATAACTTACGCCCTGGAATAACACATAGGCTACTTTTTAACCTGGAAAAGTAAGGTTCCCGTGGGATAATTGAGGTGGCGGGAAAGCCGTCGTCCACGCGGGTCGAACCGCGTAGCGTAGCTAGTCTACACTACTATTGTAAAGAGGAAAGATTTGTATATTTGTACAAACTCAAAAAACTACAGGACCGATTTCAAAAATTCTTTCACCATTACAATTCTACATTATCCCTGAGTAACATAGGCTATATTTATTGCAAGAATAAATTAGGCAAACAAACTAAAACCTTAATTATCGAACCGTGCGAAGCCGAGACGAACCGCTATTTTAAAATAAAGCAGTCTTACACTATAAGTACCGAGGTTTACTACAAAGAGCAGTTCACCCAATGACTGGCTTAATTAAATCTTCCTTTTCAATTGTTTCGTAATGACAGCAGACGAATAGCCAGGTGGATTCTACTTACTATGATACTTAGTAGTATCATAGTTAGTAGAATCCACCTTGCTGACGAATAGCAGTAGTAGCAGACGAATAGCAAGGTGGGTTCTACTAACTATGATACTTAGTAGTATCATAGTTAGTAGAATCCACCTTGCTGACGAATAGCAGTAGTAGCAGACGAATAGCAAGGTGGGTTCTACTAACTATGATACTTAGTAGTATCATAGTTAGTAGAATCCACCTTGCTGACGAATAGCAGTAGTAGCAGACGAATAGCAAGGTGGGTTCTACTAACTATGATACTTAGTAGTAACATAGTTAGTAGAATCCACCTTGCTGACGAATAGCAGTAGTAGCAGACGAATAGCAAGGTGGGTTCTACTAACTATGATACTTAGTAGTATCATAGTTAGTAGAATCCACCTTGCTATTCGTCTGCTGTCATTACGAAACAATTGAAAAGGAACATTTAATTAAGCCAGCCACCTTTCCGTAAGAAACGTTTTGCTTCCACTTTCATAGTGCGTACAGCTATGGAGTGGAATTATTGCCTGATGAACTTTTAGATTAGAATCTGAGTATCCTCAAGTCCCGAGTGAATAGATATCTTCAAAGCAGGCGTACCCCATCGTAGACCGCATCATCACTTAAAATCTTTTCAGCTTATTTAGTTGAAAGTCCTAAAGCTCTAATAAGCTTTTAAAAAATACTGTTTATGAGAACAGTTCATGAAAGTTAATTCTCGCTGAGTCAAAATGCGATTTCATTATTTGAAAATCGGTTAAAAATATAATAATATGTTGCCTACAAAATTACTATTAATATTATATAAAAGGCGGGAGGACATTGGATGCGGGCTGTTACCAACCTTTTTGTGAAGACTAATGGAAGAGGCATATGGCCAGCTGCGGAGTGCGAGCGTCCTACATCTGAATGGATGACTGTAATATGAGCACAATTACGTATCGCTGAATAAAAACGATAATCTAATAAGTCCTTGAAAGCCCAGTAAGCTTTCTACGTGATAACATATTTGACCACATCGACATTGACCTGAGCGAGATAGTGGTCTAGATGTATACAGTATGAAAACAGCGTAAAATATTAGTATTTATAATCATCATTATCTCAGCCATGCGACGTCCACTGCTGGACATTATGCCTCTCCATTGATTTCCACAAGGACTGGTAAAGAAAGCCGCCCGCATCCGTCAACAATTTATTTCAACACCTCCCCGCACCGTTTCAGTTTCCCTAATAGGAAGGCAGTGATATATTATTCGACTGGCCGGTTGGCGCAGTTGGTAGCACTCTGCCTTCTGAGCCGCTGGTCCCGGGTTCGATTCCCGGACAGGTCAAACATTTGTGTGTATGAACATGTCTGTTTGACCTGTGTCTGGATGTGTTTATGTATATAAGTATATATATCAGTCATCAGGTTACCATAGTACAGGCTCTGCCTAGTTTGGGATCTGAAGACCTTATGTGAATGTTGTCCCATATTTAAAAAAAAAATTGGTTGTCTGTAAAGTCGGTTTACGGACGATAGATTTACGTGATAACGTCATAATCATTTATGACTTTGACTGACTTTGACTTTGACTGACTTTGACTTTGACTGACTTTGACTTTGATTATTTTATGTAATACTAAACTCAGGTGGAACGTTACGCGGAACGTTACTATTTTTCATGAGTGTTGCTGGTATTCATCAATTTATAAAACGTTATCACGTCAAAAAAAAGTAATAATTATGTCTCTCTCTGACATAATAATACCACAAATAGCTTTATTAACAATTAATTTATATACCTTATTTTTCTAATATATTAAGTATTTTATATGCTTTATTTTTTATCTATAGCTTTCCTGGTATGGGGATAATACACACAGCGAAAAAGGACGTCACCAATTTGCTGTTCAAAAAATATTCGGAAGAGTACAAGGAAAAATGTTATAATACAAAAGAGGTATGTACTTACTATTTGCATGTAATCTCATTCAGGTAAGAGAAAGAATTGTTTACACACACCACCGTTTCGAATAATATTAGTTTTGAATATAGCCTGTATACTTCATATGCATTTTGGTGGCACAGAAATTTTATTTATTTGCCAATGGCAAAAGAAATATGTACCTACTCACATTATAGCTAACACTATTACCCCATATTTTATTTTACCGTTTTTTAATTTTTGGCTATCGATTATTCAAGCATATATTTATCCCACCTAGTGGCCTGTATAATAGATCAGCCCCGGATCTAGGGGGGGGCAAGCCGGGGCCCATGCCCCGGGCGGCAAGTTCAGAGGGCGGCGGCGGCGGTTCAGAGGGCGGAAAATTTACACTTTACAGACGAATAGACAACTCATCATTTACTTAACTTTGACTACGGAATAAATATTAGTACAAGTACAGATATTTTATGGCCATATCAACTCGGCCGATACCCAGAGAACGGAGTGAGCTGAGTATACAATATATATCCTACACGTTTATGTCTGGGATAGGATATATATTGTATACTCAGCACAGGTTAGGATTTAAAATAAAAATATGTATTATATATATTTTATAATATATTATAAAAATAAAAATCAAATATATTATTGCATTTGTGAATTGAAATTACAATATTACTCTTAGAGGTTTTGTTCAGAAAATAAATCAATGGATTTGTCATAAATTAACTCGTGTGCAATTCGATTTTCTATCGCTAAGATTGCAAGACTCGATAATCGTTCCTGGCTCATAGAAGATCGCAAATAATTTTTAATTAGTTTTAGTTTGCTATATATCTGTAGATCATCATCTCAGCCATAGGACGTCCACTGCTGGAGATAGGCCTCCCCCATTGATTTCCACAAGCCAGGGATGCATTATTTCCGGAAGGCCTATGTAAGACTATGTCCAAATTTCAATCAATTAGTGGACATCTGATATCTGAAATTATATGGATGATTAAGATAAAAATAAATATAAGTGGGCGGGGGCGGCATTTTTCAGTTTTTGCCCCGCCTAAAAAAAATTGAAGATGGCTGTAATAGATGACCAAAACGTAAAAAAATGAAACTTGGCGGTTTGTTATTGGATATTCTTAGATCTGTGTCTGATGGTCGCTGCGATCTGGCAGCGTAAACTCACCTGAGGATGAGCATCGGACATGCTCGAAACCTAGGTCAAAACTTCGACTATAAACATGAGTAAAGCCGGATACTACATATATATAATAATGTGTCAAACTCACGAGAATTTCCAATCAAAAATTTGTGTCTGGTGCTTTCGCATTGTATGTATAGTTTGTGGGGCTGGCACAAGCAGCGTATTGCTTTGCCAGTTAAAAAAATTGGTTGTCTGTAAAGTCGGTTTACGGACGATACGTCGATAGATTTACGTGATAACGTCATAATCATTTATGACTTTGACTTTGATTATTTTATGTAATACAAAACTCAGGTGGAACGTTACGCGGAACGTTACTATTTTTCATGAGTGTTGTTGCTGGTATTCATCAATTTATAAAACGTTATCACGTCAAAAAATAAAAGGTGAATTTTCAAGAATGTTATAATATACCTCAACAACAACATCACGCCAACACATCAAACAAATGAAGAGTATACATATTATGTAATGTCATATATTATAATACAGACTTCCGATGTAGGTACGCCGCGATAATAATTTGAAAGCTGACCGGACTATTTCATTCCACTGTATCAGGATGTTTACACATAAATACATTTTGTGCTTGTGAAAACGCCTTTGTTCTCGAAACTTATCACTGTATCACTGTATCACAAAATACGAGTGCGTTCGACCACAAAGTGGTTTGTATCTAAATTATGTGCCTACCTTCTAGTATAGCTTTTTGTTTGGCGGAGTAGGTACTCGTGGTTTAACCGACATAACTCTACTTCGATTTACGAGTCGTGCAACATATTCTTGTTATATTTGTGGATTATGAACGTGTCATATCAACATCATACGTTCCACACCACACAACAGTTCCTATTACAGCACTTAACCTTTATTCAGAATTTTACACAAAAAGTGTTTAGGAAAAAAATCGTCGACCTAAAGTGGTTAAGTGTTTTACCGGTCGTCACGGATATCACGGTTTCTTTCCTTTACCTATACTACGGTTTTAAACAGGTAAAGTTTGTGAGGTTGTAGGGTGTAATCTATGGATCTACTGAATCGATTTTGAAAATTCATTTACCAATAGAAAGACAAGTTAATTCATTATCATCGTCATCACCAGGCGGGTGAAAGCGCGGGACGCAGTTCGATATATTGCTAGTCGCTATAGCTGGTCCAATATATAGCTAGTCTGCTAGTCGCTATAGCTGGTCCAATATATAGCTAGTCTGCTAGTCGCTATAGCTGGTCCAATATATAGCTAGTCTGCTAGTCGCTATAGCTGGTCCAATATATAGCTAGTCTGCTAGTCTCTATAGCTGGTCCAATATATAGCTAGTATGCTAGTCTCTATAGCTGGTCCAAAATATAGCTAGTATGCTAGTCTCTATAGCTGGTCCAATATATAGCTAGTCTGCTAGTCGCTATAGCTAGTCTGATATAGAAAAACCTCGAGTCTCAGTGTTTTATTACCGAACTCCTCCGACACGACTTGCCTGTTTTTTATGTTTTTTTTTGTGTATACATATTTGGAAGATCTGAGAATAGGTTGTAATGTATTTTTCACTCTTTTATCCCCACCTCACCCTCCATTTCTTTTCTCGTGAGCTTAGTATTTTGTTTGAACAAATATCCAAATAATTTTACCGTGAATCATTGATGTGAAGTAATTTGAATGAAGTGTCGTGTCACTTCGACGCTTCGATAATTTACGGGTACATATGGTAGAACAGCGTTTGCCAGCTGTCAACTAGTACTTCTTCTTAGTCGTGCACTCTTGGCAGAGTGGTCGTGGTTACAGTGATGGCAGGTAGGAGATCCTCGCTGACGTCCTTGTCCAGGGTAGCAGCTCGTTTAGCGATGTTTTTTACTACCTACTACCAACTAGTACGAATATATAGTAAACATATATAAATTAAATAAACCGTGCTAAATAAAAAATAGAGCTTTCGCACTAACGTTACATCGACCAAATAATGCGTCGCTATAAAATCGTAGTACTGTATGTCGGTCAATGGATATCGCAATAAAAATGTCAGAGCAAATATGTTTCGGTCTCATATAGGTATATATATAAGGTAACACCGTTATCAAACTCCCAGCCTATTGGTAAGAGGTTGCTTCCACTTTCTTAATGCGTACTGCCAAGAAATGGTACTCGTTGCCCGAGTCTGTGTTTCCCGATATCTACAATCTTCAAGTCGCGAGTGAATAGGTGCCTTCTAGGTTTGCGTACTAAATCCTAGACAACGTCATCACTTAACATCAGGTGAGACAGTTGTCAAACGCAAACTTATAATAAGTAAAAAAAAGGTACTGTCGAGTACCCGCCTGGCTAGCTACCACCCTCAAGTATGAAAAACTGTCACCAAACACAGTGTGTTCAGGCAGCAGTCCTTCAGAGCCAGTAAGCATTGTAGGTCCTAGCATGATAACATATTCGACCACATCGTCACCGACCATCAAGTGAGATAGTAGGCGCTAGTTTTTTTCAAAAGTTAGTAACCTTACTTTGTCCGCGGCAGTACATATCTTTCGTTTCAAATTAACTATGTTTGACGACAAGCGCAGTGGGCATATCTAATAATCATTGAAAGCAGAGTTGTAAGACATGACTATATTTTTTAAAGATAACTAATGTGTCAATAAATCAATTAACAAATGACTATCAAAATCTAAAAAAAAATGATTACGATTTGCTAATGAATCAAATTGTAAGAATTAGAAAGTAGTTTTTTAACAAATTAGTGGTTTCGATATTAAAGTGGTTAATCGTTACTAATCAATACATTCATTTGTGAACGTCAACTGTTTATATTGTTATCGCAGGATTATGAAAATGTACTAATTATAGATATTACAATTGTGGATCGTTTTGAAGTGTTTGAACCCGAATGATTCAGAATGGATTGGCATATTGCTGCAGTAGCAAGACTCGTGTAAACTGTTATTTTGATATATTTTTATTTAAAGTTCTTGTGAGTTTTGCTAATATTAGCCGGATGCACACGTTGATTGTAGTTTCACGACTTGAGTTTCGGGCATGCTTTGTCAATCAGTACTAGCCGCGATGTGGTAGCGTAAGCTCACCTGCTTCCAAAGTAAGTAAAGCCTGATAATGTCTCTCTCTTTTTAAATCTTTATCGAATGAGATTTTTCTCTTAGGCGAATTCGTCGCTCTGTATGGCAACAATACAATACAGTACCTGCAAACGTTTTTTTTTTTTTAAAAATTCTTGTAATTAACTAGCTGACACGGCGAACTTCGTACCGCCTAACTGTCGATTGTTATACTATTCGATATTTATACTATCGTCACTCAATTGTTTTGCCTTCCCGGAACCCCTCCACTAACACTTAAACTTTATGGTATGGTATTAAAGTCCAAATTGACTTTTAAGTATTATTACGAATCCTTTGTATGGGAAAACTTTTTTAATTTTTTCTCTCCGTAAGAACCACCCTCGTACGTCAAGGAATATTATGAAAAAAAAATTAGCGAAATCGGTTCAGCTGTTCTCGAGATTTGCGTTTAGCAACACATTGAATTTGTGGGCTGGATTCGGCCGCTTCCAACCGGTCCTTGTGGAAATCAATGGGGGAGGCCTACGTCCAGCTGTGGACGTCCTATGGCTTAGATGATGATGTTGGCTATTGTGATTCTAATTCATTTCTGTGATAGCAATCGATTTAATATTCTAGTAACTTCTATGAGGGTGTAGGTATAGAGTGTTCTATAAGTAACTCCCATCGCTAGTTTTACTAATATGGAAATATGTGGGTAGCTCAAGCTGTGTGGTAGTAGTCAAGAGTTCAATGCTGTCAAATTTCTTGATTGGGTCGGTCAGATGTTAGGAGAATACCTTCATGTGTGTTTTTGTGTCGCCTTTCGGTTGACTATAGACAATAACTGAAAAAAAAATGAAGATGCCGCGATGCCAACTGCAGGGTCTTTTATATTCTGTAATTGTTTCAGCTTCGAGCTCAGTGTGAAAATATAGCTAAAGGGATCAACTTAAATATTGTCCGGCTAAAGTTTAGCGCATATGACGAAGAAACTAATAAGGAAATCTGCGAGCCGGTGTTTTCAGAACCAATCAATAATATGAGTAAGTATTTTGAATAGCTGCGCCGCGCGGTTTCACTCGCGATCTCTATTTCATGGATTGTTTTTTTTTAACCGACTTAAAAAAGGAGGTTACTCAATTTAACGGTATATATATTTTTTTTTGTTTTTATGTGTTTGCGGATAACTTCGTCGTTTATAAACGGATTTTGGTGATTCATTTTTTGTTTGATAGAGTATACTTCCGTGGTGGTCCCATTTAAATGTTATCAAATTCGGACAAGCAGTTTTTGAGTGACACTCCAACTTTTTTTTTACTACATGATATAACTTACGCCGTCATATTGAAAAAAAACTGAATTTAGATTACGTGATGGTAACAGACCTCCCGAAACGAATAGTCGTAGTGTTAACCAGATTGTAAATATTTTAACAGGATTTGCATTGAACAATATTATTTATTTACATTTCGTACGCTCAGTATAGTTTTACTGCTCGTACGAGCATTACATGGCCACGGACACTAACAATGTTATCTACGCTATCCAGCAGTGCAAGTACCGACCCCGGGCTTAGAGCATGGATCGTCGACTCGATAAAATTCGACAATAAGTGCTTGTTCAGGGTATCAAATCTCTAATTTATTAAGACCATCCATAAAACCATTCATAAACGATGCAATAGTCGTTCAAATGTTATCATCAATAAACTCGATATTCCGTTAAAATAACAAGAGCATCTCGATTGCATTGTAGACAATTGGATTGCGGTAGAAATTAGATCTGTGTAGCCATTATAATTATACTCCAAGTAGAATAGCAAAACTAGAAAAACCGACGATTCACAGTTTACAGAACTAGATGACTACCTACCTTATTTGTGTATAATGTAAGTGGTAGTGTTGATTCAACCTGGCCCATGTGCCGTCTAGCAATTAATTAGCTAATTAAGAATTATTCCTAAGCTGGTAAACTGTATATAATAAATAAATAAATTTTATTTAAATTATTTATTAAGAACTCACGCCGAAAATCAGCTTAAAACGTAAAACAAATATGAACCTGTTTCATTCGTTTATCGTCTCAATTACAGACAGTCATCCATAATTTTTTTGTGTTAAAACTGTTTATGGCGACATCGTGAAGTACCCGGTTGAATGCTATATGACCGCCTTATCAAAACATTGCTTTTTACGACATTGCTTACTACGACGCGACATACCGCACACCTTTGATTAATGTTTTCGGAGAATTATATCTGTACAACTGTACAGCTCAGCTGTATTGTTAACAATTTAAATAAGCATAGACATATAATGCTTCTATCGTAAAAGTAAATAGTGGTGATTTTGGGGTCTTTTGTAGTTCTTAGAAACGAAACACATGCATGCCTTTGAGCCAAGACCCGCTTCTCTATATCTCTTCAGTCAGTTTGTTACTTATCTGTACACACGTCGCACCAAAATAGATGGTTGAGCTAATTGTGAAACTTTTAGCATGTCGCAAACAAAAAGAAAACAAATTAATATCGAAGAAAAATCGCGTATTATTTCAAAGCTAGGGAGCGGAATTCCAAACAAAGGCGTACGCAAAAGAGTATGGTAGTAAAAGAGACAGAACATCGAAGCATACGAAGATCGAGGAAGCTTTGTTAAAGTGGTTTAAATATCATAGGTCAAATAATGTGCCAACAAGTGGACCAATTCGCTCAAACAAAAAGCAATCGATTATGGTCAACGTTTTGGTGAAGATTGCGTTTGCTCGTCTAGTTGGATTCAACGTTTCCGGGCTCGGCACGGCATTGTCGGCGGGAAAATGAGTGGTGAAATTGCCAGTGTTGATAAAGGTTAAACGTTTATACGTTGTAATCGAAATAAACACAATTTAATTTAATTTCTTACATGAATATAATTTTCCTGCCAATACGTATGGATTTATATGTACCTTCACATTCAATAATAGCACTTCATAAAATAATATTTTGTACCTCGAAAACATCACCGGTTGTTACAACTAGGTATCGGTATTTACGACTAAATATGAGTTGTCCCTTCGATGCCTTTATAACAGATTTTGACTTTCCAGAAAGCGCGGCGACCAACGACTTGAGAATATGTCGGATAAGCATGTCCGGCGGTCGGCCGGTGGGGGGGGAGGATGTTTTCATTCTCGTCGAGAAAGTAAACAAAAGTAAGTGGACCAAATAATACATCTCTAACAACGCTTGACCACTACCCGCCAAATAAAACCAGGTTCGTAGCAAGTTTTTTATTTGAAGTTATAACATTCATAGGATTTAGATTCAGAGCCATGTTTTAACGTTGAACGTTACATATTACATTACGAATATATCTTAAACAACAGACATGCTTACATACATTTAAAGCGATGATAATCTTGCGGCGGGAGCGTCAGCTATCTAACTGACGGACGCTGCTTCGATCTCCACCAAGAGCTTTAGCTTTCGGTGAAGGCAACATAGTTATCCAAAGCATGGCGGTAGTACAATCATCATCTTCATCTTAGCCATAGAACGTCCACTGCTGGACATAGGCCTCGCCCTTTGATTTCCACTCGCGCCGGCTGGAAGCGGCCCGCATCCAGCCCTTACCTGGACCTTAGTCAGGTCGTGTGTCCAGCTTGTTGGTGGCCGTCTCACGCTAATAATAAACTTTACCTTCTTGTAAAACAAACAACTATTAGTACATTTTTGTAACAGTACGGGCTCAAACGATCATTTGTGAATATTAATATTTTTTTAGATAGATCGTCTCCAGCGCTCGCTAGTATTAGTACTTATATAATCAATACTACAAAACAAAAACCGTCTTATCTGAGTTTCGTACTCGTGTCAAACGACACATTTAAGTAAAGATTCGGGAGCCTATGAATTCCACAAAATGGCTATAATATTCATGAAAATGAACATATTTTGCGTTTGCCTTTTCGTAGAAGTGGCCCGACCCAAGCTATGTCAAGTGTTGAAATATGAGTATAGCATTCGACGACGTGCTTACTTTGAGTGCCCACTAAAACATGTTTATGGCCATCTTTTCTTAGAAACTATTTGGTCGATTCTGTTGAGCCACTTGTTCCTCCGCGATAACCGTCCAACATAATATTAAGTACTTACTTTAATTTCGTTTGGGCGATGATATATTATAAATAAGCAAGAATTTTATAGAAACACCTTTATAGTTACTGTACACCTGATCACTGAAACATAAACAGTGGTGGCATGTAATAGTTACAAGCAACTGCAATGAGCACTCATACGACAAATATTACTAATCAAAAGTATAAAAACGACCAACTTCGGCACAGTGGACCATTTTTAAAATTACACTTACTTGCAAGTGAATTAAATCTCTCCACTTTGCCGCAAACTTATAATAGACTAGACACTAGACAACGTCATCACTTAACATCAGGTGAGACAGTTGTCAAACGCAAACTTATAATATGTAAAAAAAAAAAAAAAAAAAAAACTTACACATTTGAGGAAATCCTTTATCTAAAATATGATATGGGCACTATTGTTAGTGTATCTACTTGGTTAGATTTCGATTAGCCTTCCGTTATTTAGGAAATATATTTTTTTTACATTTTCGCTATTTGCCAATATGCCGGCTGAAAATGGTATCTCCTAACTATTAACTCATTACCTTATTGATTTTGCGGTTTAATTAAAACTTTGTTAATTCAAGTCCAGTTCAAAAACTTAGCTCAGGAATAATAAAACAGCATAAAAAGATGTTGCACCTTAAGACCTCTAATAGAGGAGGCACGGTTTGTGAAAAGGGCTTTTGATTATAGGCATGTTATTAGAGGCACTGATTGTCGCGCGCAATGTCATCAATCAAGTCTTTGATAGGAAGATGTTGCACCTTAAGACCTCTAATAGAGGAGGCACGGTTTGTGAAAAGGGCTTTTGATTATAGGCATGTTATTAGAGGCACTTATTGTCGCGCGCAATGTCATCAATCAAGTCTTTGATAGGACTGGCAACGTATCTTAATGCCCCCGTGTTCCAGAATATCATAAGGTGAAGGTGATCGATTACCATCAGGCGGTCCGTCTGCTTGTTAGCTACCAAATTCATTATTAAAAAATGCGTAGAATCAACACATCCTTTAATTGTAACTAAACTTCTTGTTAATTGTTCTTTTGCAGAGAACATAATAGTGCGGTTCTTCGAGTTAGACGAGAATGGGGTCCAGACCTGGACTGCTAACGGGATGTTTTTGCAAACCGACGTACATCACCAGTACGCTATTGTATTTAGGTATGTCTCACCCACTACTATGCTTTTCGCTAAGACGACTTTTCGCCTCTATTCATTCGACTCCCAATTTCAGTCTAAGAATATATTTAGTGATAAGTTTGGTTCAATGTTTATGTTACTTACGCGCGACATAATCTTGTACTGTTCCTTCTTGTTTGGGTCACTAAGATACAGGCTATGCCTAGTGTTGGCCCGTTGGAAATTTTACCATGTAGTTGCATTCTTTGTTTTTTTCCTTGATTTTCTATTTCCTAAACTAAAACTAATAATGGTCACATGGGCTCTTGACTATGCATGTGGTTGTTGGATCCGCAGTTGAATAGTTTTTTAGCCCGTGGGCCGCTGTCGATTTTAGGGCTACAGATTAATGCTGGAAACCAGAACTACAGATTAAAAACTACTCTGCTTTTAATTATTTTTTAGAGAGCCCCGTCTAAAATTATACACCAAGACTGTCCTATATTGACTCAACTAAGAAAAAGCTCCCTTTCAGATTACCGCTGTTTGGCACAATTATCCGATTATTATTATTTTGAGAATTGTGATTCGTGCGTGGTATAGGCGAAATCAGGTTCTGACTAAAAGTAAAATAGCTAAATTAGTAAATAACGCAGGCTGTGTAGAAAAACAGGTTTTGAATCTATGGGTTTAAACTAGTACACTAAGTCTAAGTTCCAAATCATTTTCAGAACACCGCCTTACAAAGACGTCAGGACACCAGTGGACGCTAAAGTGTACATAGAGCTGGTGCGGCCATCGGACGGTCGGACGAGTGAGCCCGTACAATTCACGTATAAAGCAGAGATGATCTACAAGCAAATTAAAAAACGGAAAAATACCTCTTCATACTCTTCCCTTGATAGCTCGTCAGGTCGGTGTACAACTTATGTATGTGTGTATGTGTAAAACCTGTATATAAATACAGGTTTATTATTATTATTATAAGATCAGATGACGGTACTAGCAAAGGCCCACACGATGTTAAGTGGTAACCTCTGCCTATAGACAGATACACATCGTAAAGAACTGCACTGCGCCCGTCACCCTGAGACATAAAGTTGGTAAGTCTCATGGGCCTGTAATTTCACCGGAAACCATCCACTTGAAGCCAGAGCACAGTAATGCGAACACTGGTAGTAGAAATAGATATAGTGGCAGTACTTCGCCGGCGAACTCACACATAGAATAATACTGCTCTTATTAAAAAATACCATTCTGTATTTAATTTTTTTGTGGCCAGCACAAGAGGGTCGGTGTTTTGTTACCGCTCGAATATAACCTAACTGCATTAAGAGAACTGGGAATCACGGTTCAACATTATCGTGTATGTTTAAGATGTTATTTAACAATAGCCATATAACTATAATATAGATCGCTTGCCATCAGGCGGTCCGTTAGCTTATTTAGCTTAGCTTTACTAAAAATATATATTTGCAAAATGTTAAACTTTTTTTTAGAATTACTGAAAGTACTTATCTATTATATGCTACTACCTATATATTTTCGTTAAATTTATAATGTATATCGCAAAAAATACTTTTTCAATTGTCATCATCATCTCAGCCATAGAACGTCCACTGCTGATGAGATATATGCCTCTTCCATTGATTTCCATAAGGACCGGTTGGAAAAGTCTGATTGTCTGTCCACCTTGTCGGTGGCTGTCCTATCCTAGGCCGCGCTAGCCAGTCCGTGGTCTCCATTCGAGAACCTTACGAGCCCAGCGACCATCAATCAGTTCTTCGAGCTATGTGCATTTATACGAGTATGCAGTAACATAAAACACATATATATTTTATTTTTCATTTATACTGGCCTATATGTTTACCAGGATACTAGCAGACGAACTTAAACATCGAATCATTATTTTAGTCACCTATAGTGTTTAAAAATAGTGAAATAATCAAATTAGCAAATAAAAACTACGTTCTTGTCGTCGAGTTTCAAAAACTAGGTTAAAGACTTAGGTTTTGGTTGTGGTTGTAAACTGTTGTCAAGCTTTTGTACGGGTGTGAATCGTATTGTTTTCTTTTTCAGGTGGATCAATAAATGACCTCCCTATTACTGTCCTAAACAACAATAATGTAAGTATTTTATATCATACTTAAATTTTGCGAACCATAGATAAAGATTATTTTGTTTTATCGAAATACATTTTTACTCTAAAATTATATATAACCCATCTGTGAAAACGTCATCATCATTAGATTTATTTATTTATTTAGTTCAACCATATTGTATACAAATTGAATTATGTTCATACTAATACTAATAAAAAAATTGGTTGTCTGTAAAGTCGGTTTACGGACGATAGATTTACGTGATAACGTCATAATCATTTATGACTTTGACCTTGACCTTGACTTTGACTTTGATTATTGACGTGATAACGTTTTATAAATTGATGAATACCAGCAACACTCATGAAAAATAGTAACGTTCCGCGTAACGTTCCACCTGAGTTTTGTATTACATAAAATAATCAAAGTCAAAGTCAGTCAAAGTCAATCAAAGTCAAAGTCATAAATGATTATGACGTTATCACGTAAATCTATCGTCCGTAAACCAACTTTACAGACAACCAATTTTTTTTTATGTAATACAAAACTCAGGTGGAACGTTACGCGGAACGTTACTATTTTTCATGAGTGTTGCTGGTATTCATCAATTTATAAAACGTTATCACGTCAAAACTAGTAAAAGTGATTCACAATTAACTCTGATCTCCACACTAGTATTCCTTGTGTTGTGGAAATCAGATTACAACACGGATTGTAGTGCATATATTATAAACGTTACAAGCAAAGCATATCAAATTGAGTGAATAGGTACCTTCTAGGTTTGCGTGCTAAATCCTAGACAACGTCATCACTTAACATCAGGTGAGACAGTTGTCAAACGCAAACTTATAATAGTAAAAAAAAAATAAAAAATAAAAAAAATATCAAGGAGTAATTTAATGTGGTACTAAAACTATGTATAATGTATGTAACTAAAGTTTAAACATTGAGAAACAGTTATGTACTATAAATGTGTCATTTGTATCAGCTGCTCATTTTGTTCATAGCTGTTTGATAAGAGCCACTTCCTTAGGATGTTTAAACAGTTGTGACGTGTGAGAGACACAATATTAATCTGATGTTTAATTGTTGTGTATAAGTAGGGATTTGAGTCTGAAAACTATCGCGAGTTTCTTCCATAATTGTAATGTAACAAATAATAATAACTAAAAAAAAAACAGTTACGTGCTGAGGCTCGCGCTCGCCGCCTGGCGCGATCATAACTCCCAGATGAAGAACTGCAAATAAGTTCGAAACTGATCGGAGAGTAATTTTCCAGTGTTTACCACGTGAGTCCTAGTCGGTTTGTTACATTACAATTATAAGTAGGGAGCTAACCATTTATAAAACCGCGTGTAAAACTCAGTGTGTCTGTTTGACACTCTCCAGCGGATATGTTTGCGACACATGAGGAGCTTTTGCCGTGCAAAATTGTGATATAACTCTTAAATGTTGACACTCAAGATACAAATCATCAGTTGAGTCAGTCATTAGATGTTTTGAAGCGATGATAGCTTAGCCAAGGAGTGTCGGCCGTCAAACTGACGGACACTGGTTCGATCCCCAACAACAGCTTGAGCTTCCGGTGAAGGTAACACCGTTATCAAATTCCCAGCATGGTTTTAGGGTACTTCCGAATACCCTCGCTAGCAACCACCCTCAAGTTTGAAAAACTGTCACCAAACACATAGTGTGTTCAGGCGGCAGTCCTTGAGAGCCAGGGAGCATTCTAGGTTTAGCGTGATAACATCTTCGACCACATCGTCATTGACCATCAAGTGAGATAGTGGTCAAACGCTAGATCGATAAAGTATTAAAAAAAAATGTTGACACTCAAGATACAAATCATCAGTTGAGTCAGTCATTAGATGTTTTTGAGTTATTCTTATTAGTCAAGTGGTCTGATGTACTATGGATATAAAATATACCGTACCTAATCAATAGTTAACCTACTTGGGAAGAGCGGGATCGTCTAACACATGTATTTCCATACTTAAAAGAGGGTCCCAAACCAATTAAATGTAAATTAGATTAGTTGATTGAATAAATGATTTGTATTTGAAAAGGGTGAAAAAAATTTACCATAAAATGGAACCGACATCAACACTCAAAAGTGTGAAATAACTTGTCGAAGTCGGTATTTTGATAATAGTTACTTTTGAACTATCATGGTACCGACTACAACAAGTTATTTCACACTTTTCAGTGTTGAAGTCCATTTATTATTATTTTTTTAAATATGCTTGTACATCTTGATTTCTAATGAGCGTGTATTTCCAATTTTTTTGTTCATATAAGTTTAGGTCTTATTGATTATGATTGAAGAAAACAAACCAACAAATAATAGTTAAATTTAAAGTTAAAGAAACAGCCAAGAATACTCTCGATTAAGACATGTTTCAAAGAAACGAACAGAAAGCCACGCCAAATTAATAATAGCCATCTTTTACTCATTGTTACTTTTGTTCACAGCCAGCCACCATCAAGGACGAAAATGAGATACCAGCTTTCGTTATAAAGGTAACTCTTTTCATCTTATATAATCTTTGAAATAGTTTATAAAAATGTATGTCTGCGTAATAGTTTCAACAAGTGTATAGAGTTTAAAATGTAAGTAGTATTCAATGGTCCTTTAAAGTCAGTCACATCGAATTTAGCGAGTTATGTTGTAGATCTCATCTTGGTCTTCGTGACAACTAATTATATCATCGTCCAACCAGACGTACGGCTATGCGCCCACGGTATAACATATACCACCATTACGCACAAAACGTACGAACCATACGTAGAGCTCTGGAGTCGCGCTGCAGACTCAGAGCGCGTGTTGCGCGCGCAAAAAAGAGCTATTCAAGCGATAGTGCGAGTGTCGCAGGAGATTTTAGCAGAACCATTGTTCAGGACCTTATAAACTTTTTTAAAAAAGAAAAAACTATAGTCTTTAATGTATATACAATATACATTAAAGAGTTTTATGGTTCATTGGATTAATATTATGCTAGGCGGAACTTACGTTCAAAATGTTGAAAGGAAAAATTCGGTTAAAAAATACCAGTGTGATTCGAATCTACGATAACAGAGTACCGTCCTGTCGCTTCGCCGTCTAAGCCTTCCTAAGCATCCAACTAGCCGTGCGTATTTATTCCTTATGCGGGTGAAACCGCGGGATGTTAAGAATCGAAGTCCCGACTTGTAGAAAGGCAGCGTAAAATTGTGTTTATAATACTGTTTGACTCAGTGATGATTTAAATTTATGAAATGGGGGATGATAGGTAGAATGGGAAATACTCGATGAGTGAAATGGAGGATAATTTTCAGCTGCCCATGTCGGTGTCCCCATCCCCGTCACAGAGCGAGTGTGGGCTGGGCAGCGCGCTGGGCACGGCACTGGGCGCGACGTGGGACCTCGCGCCCGCACACGTGCCCGCACCCGCTCACGTGCCCGCACCCGCGCTACCGCAGCTGCAGCTCGACTCCACGGAGCTGACCGCCATGTCACGCGACGTCCTCATGGATGGCATCACGTACGACCACTGGAAGCGTTAGTACTCTATTATACTATTTTAACCGACATCTTAAACAGGAGGGAGTTATCGATTGGAATCTTGTTTTTATTGTGTTGCCTGATAATAAGTCCCTATGTGATATTTTTGTTCTCAAAAAGGTATCTGTTCATATTGGTCCCATGAAAATGTCTACCCATTTATAGAGACAGTAAATTAATACTGTCTATACTTTTAAAAATAATTGAATATTTTCCACTAAGTGTCGGATTTTATAGTTTTTAACCTGGATGGATAGACGACCTGACTAAGATCACAAATAATGGCTGGATGCGGGCCGCTTGAATACGATCTTCATAGAAATCAATGGGGGAGGCATATATCCACCAGTGGACGTCCTATGGTTGAGTCGATGATGATGATGAGCCTACATAATTATTTTTAACCGACTCCAAAAAAGGAATAGGTTTTCAATTCGTCTGTATTTTTTTAATGTTTGTTACCTCAGAACTTTCGACTGGGTGAACGGATTTTGATGATACTTTTTTTATTTGAAAGCTGGTGTGATTCCAATGAAATTTCATCAAAATCGGTCAAGTGGTTTTTGAGTTACACTCCTATAACTGAAGTGTTACGTATATTTGGATGACTTCCTTATTGAGGGTGAATAAATCGGTGAACATACACAATGACAATTGATCCCGTGAGTAGCAAAGGTCTCTGAAAAAGGTGAAAAAATAATAATAACACAAAAACCGACTTCCCACACTTAAAGGTGTGAAATAACTTGCCGAAGCCATGCGCACTATATTTTCATAATAGTTACTTTTGAACTATCATGGTACCGACTTCAACGAGGTATTTCATACTTGTATGTTTGTAATAACTCGTTTCAGTATCGGTTCCATTTTTCGGTATTTTTTTTATTGTATACTATAGCAACGACGAGGGTGGCTCGCGTCTCGCCTTCTACTTTATTAATGCTTTACTCGACTAAAAATACTCATGTTTATTGATTCATTTTTTTTGACGTGATAACGTTTTATAAATTGATGAATGCCAAAATGAAAAATAGTAACGTTCCGTGTAGCGTTCCGTGTAGCGTTCCGTTTCCGTCAAAAGTCAAAAGTCAAAAGTCAGAAGTCAGAAGTCGAAGTCGAAGTCATAAATGATTATGACGTTATCACGTAAATCTATCGTCCGTAAACCGACTTTACAGACAACCAATTTTTTTTTTTCCTAATTTGCTCGCTATTCCTGTATACAATTTGGTCAAGATAGAAGAATTATTTTACTAATTCCAGGTACGACGGCACAGACTAATATCACACTTTTTTTTATGACACTTAGCCCCCCGCACTAGGATTCCCTGTATCGCGGGAGGCATGGACACACTCAATCACAGCACACAAACATCCAAGACCCGGGACAAACATCTACACTCATCGCACAAATGTTTGTCCCTGCCGGGATCGAACCCAGGGTCCCGAAGACACAGTAGTCATGTCACTGACACTAACCACTGCGCCACGGCGACCGTCCATAATATTTTCGATTGTTTCCTTTCAGAATACTTGGACTCCTTCAACTCAAGCCTAGGCGACCTCCAGCCCGAGGTATGAAGGTTTCATTACTAACGTCATATTTTGTTATTAACACTGACGTGGTTTTGACACATTATGAATGTATAAAACACAGGAGATACTCACGTAATAAGTGAGAGTGTTCCGACTATAATTTCCATCACATTCGGTGGTCTTTTTCAAGGAGAATACGGGGCGTTCGCGGACGCGGTCGCGGTTCGCCTAGTGAGCGCCGAGTGTCGCCTTATTACGTGACTAACTCCCGTGTTTTATACATTCATTTCATAACGTAATATCTATCTATATATATAAAAATGAAACCCGTTTTCCGTTGTCACGACATAACATGAAAACGGCTTGACCGATTTAGATAAAATTTGGTATAAAGATACATGGGACTTTGGAGAAGGACATAGGCTACTTTTTGTCCTGGAAGAAGTATGGTTCCCGTGGGATAACTGAGTCAGCGGGAAAAACGTAGTGCACGCGGGTGAAACCGCGGGGCGCAGCTAGTTATATATATAAGTAAAAGTAACAAAGGTTTTTGAAGTATTTGATAATACTATTAGAAATAGGTTTCATATTGCATATTGCTTTGTGACCTTCTTCTTCTTGTCCTTATCCCACACTAGGTGGAACAATATGTTTTCCTCTTCCATTCTCTTCTATCATTTTCTACTCAGTGCTCACATCTTTCATAAACATATCATTCTTCACACAGTCCATCAATACCTTCCTCGGCCTTCCTTTACCTCTGTATCCATCCACATTCATGTTAAGTACTCTTTTTGTTATATGTTTTTCATCCCTTTTCATGACATGCCCATACCAAGCCAATCCATCCCCGTACTACTTATCTTTCATTGGTGCTACTTTCAAGCTTCCTCTGATATACTCATTCCTTATTTTATTAATTCTAGTCACACCACACATCCATCTCAGCATTAGCATCTATCCCATATGCACTTTTCTTTCATCCACCTCCTTTGCTGCCCAACATTCAAATCCATACATTACGACAGGTCTAAGTATGGCCCTTGGGTTTCAAGGGCATTCGCGGATCGCATATGGTCCCTGAGACCTGTCTCCATTTAATCCAACCTGCATTTATCCTGTTCCTTACGTCTCGGTCAATATTTCTGTCATTTTGGATCAATGAACCGAGGTACCTAAAATCGGAGCGGACTGGTAGGGATACACCATTTAAGGCTATATGGGGAAAATTAGATGATCTACCGAAGTCGCAAAACAGGTGTTCCGTTTTGCGTCTACTGGTCTTCAATCCGGCACTCTCAAATTTTTCCCGTCATTTTCCAAGTCTTGATTTGTCAATACTCGCCACGCTTGGCAGGCGGGTTGATAAGGGCAGTATGATTTCCAATCCTCATAAAGCGCTGCTGCCCACCTTCTGGTTCGTGATCCCTTAGCCCACTCTTACGGCATCCGCGGGAAGAGATGGGGGAGTACTATTCTAGGCTGGTACCACCACGGCATCTTTTTGGCTTTGTATAGAGTTTATTCAATCAAACTAACTAAAATAAACAATGTTTAAAAACAATTAACTATAAAAGGGGAACTATAAATAAAAAACGGCATTTAAATTACTTTGACTGGCCGGTTGGCGCAGTTGGTAGCACTCTGCCTTCTGAGCCGCGGGTCCCGGGTTCGATTCCCGGACAGGACATTTGTGTGCATGAACATGTCTGTTTGACCTGTGTCAGGGTGTGTATATGTATATAAGTATATATATCAGTCAACAGGTTACCATAGTACAGGCTCTGCCTAGTTTGGGACCTGAAGACCTTGTGTGAATGTTAATAAATAAATAAAATAAATAAAATAAAAAAATAAAATTACGGTCAGCAGGTAAAGTTCCAAAAAGCTGGCAACATTACCTTGTTGAATTGCCAAACTTATTAGTTTCACTGAACAATAAAATTACTAAGCATTGTCGATTGTAATTGTTTATGGTAATAGTTTTTTATTACAATGTTTTGTGATCCTGGTATACATTTTATTTAAATGAAGTTTTTCCAGCTGAAATTGATTTGTCTTTAATTTCTGTTCCAGATTAATGATATGGCGTATATACGCTCTTCCCTGGTGCCTGACTCGGGCCGTGTGAAGGTAACATACACTTTATTATATTTTTTAGGTTGTACGCTTCATTAATTAATTAATTATTTAATTAATTGTAGCCACATTTAAACGTTGACTTAATAAACATAAGTATATCTTTAACCTAACGAAAAGATAGACATCTTACTGGGCTCTCTGCCTCGTGAGATGTTTAACTTTCCAAAGTAATTTTATCTACTGTTACATAAGTCAGTAAGATTGACGACGGGCCCCAAACTAGGCTATGCCTGTATCTTGGGTGCCCAGAATAGTTTTACAATGGAGATTTGACGTTAGACTACAACTCGAATATGTATGTAACAGTTTACATTTACTACAAAAAAGAAAAAAAAAACAATATTTGCATTTAATTAGGATGTGGAATGAATATAATTATTAATTATCAGTACTTTAAATATTACTAACATTTTACACCAAATTACACAAAACTAAAAACCAAAAAATGTAATGTTGGCTTTTAATGGCTGGACATTTCCAGTATGTGAGGATACGGTTGAATATAAGAGTTAGCTCATAAACAGTAGGTTGCCTTGGTATGTTCCGAGCATGGTTAATAATCATCATCATAATCTCAGCCTTAGGACATCCACTGCTGGACGTATGCCTCCCTCATTTATCTCCACAAGGGCCTATTGATAAAGTTCCTCATCCAGCCATTCTTATTTTACTTCTTTGTCTAGCAGAGTTAATAAAAAAACAAAATTATGTATATTGTCCAAATGTATAACATTACTCATTGAACTGTTGCATACTTTATTATTTATTGTTCAAATATTTGAAGGAAAAAATTCGGCTGCTAGTGGGACTTGAACCCACGACTACAGAATACCGTCCTGTCGCTTTGTCCAACTAAGCTATAGCAGCCCATACCACTAGGGCCGAATTACTTCCTTCCTTATTAACATATGCGGGGATGTTATTATTGTTATTATTGGTTATTAAAACAAACAAATTGTGTAACAGTGCTACTGATGTAATTATTTTGGCCAAGCTGCAGTGGGTAGAAAAAGAAGAAGAAAAGAAAATACATTTATTCCCATCCAAGAACAGCATTACACAAATGCTCACAAATTTACAAGAGACCAAAATACAATATGTAATGTTGCCCGATGTCGGGAATGAGTTTCGACTCAGCGTACACTCGGGTCATCCCTAGCACTGATTTTCATTCGACACTCATTTCTGACATCTCATTTCTGATGTGTATCACCTTACCGCTTGTAATAAATGTACTTTAGGTGAATACATAATGTAACAACTTAACTGGCCGGATGGCGCAGTTGGTAGCACTCTGCCTTCTGAGCCGCTGGTCCCGGGTTCGATCCCGGACAGGTCAAACATTTGTGTGCATGAACATGTCTGTTTGACCTGTGTCTGGGTGTGTATATGTATATAAGTATATATCAGTCATCAGATTACCATAGTACAGGCTCTGCCTAGTTTGGGACCTGAATAACTTGTGTAAATGTTGAAAAAAAAAAAAAACAACGAGATACTTAATCTACGCACACTTCCATAACACCGGTTTGGGCTCTAAGACATGTTCATATAAATCTACGACATTTATTTTGCCTCTACAAGGATGATGACGACATGGGTTTTGTTTCTTTCGCTTTCGTCGTGGTGACACCAGGAGACATTTAAAGCTGTTTGCGCAACCAAAAAAAAAATTTATGTTTCGGGACGTATTTGAGAATGTTTGGTGTCTACATTTCTAAATGATACACAGATCATTGTAGCTTCGGAATTGGGCACTACGAACGTTTGTACATGAACCGATAGTCTATCGGTAAAAAGGATTATAAACGAGCAGAATAAGCGAGATAAGCAGATGCGAAAAACGTAAGGGAGTGAGCGAGACGGTTATACAATAATTATGGCCAGTCACTAGTGCGCACCTACATCCATACAAATTTTTAGGCAAACCCTTACCTTGTCGTCTATCTCTCAGCCATGTGCATCCACTGCTGGACATATGCCTCCCCCATATAGGGGGGATTTGCCAATACTCGCCACGCTTGGCAGGCGGGTTGGCGAACGCAGTATGATTTTCAATCCTCAGAAAGCGCTGCTGCCCACCTCCTGGTACGTGGTCCCTTAGTCGACTCTTACGGCACCCGCGGGAAGAGATGGGGGAGTACTATTCTAGGCCGGTACCACCACGGCCGTCTATATAAGACTTGTCGTCTATATAAGATTGTATTTGTCCAGGTGGAACCAGAGTCTCCGCCTGGCCCGTCCAACAGCAAAATCGGGCGGACCGATACCTCAGACAATACCAAAGGGTCCTCGGACTATTCCGCTTACTACCAGGCGGGTGACGCTGCCGAAGTTAAAAAGGTATTGTTGAACACCGCTTTTAAAGTAACAGTCACAAACTCACGTTGACCTAAACTCAAGCCCATTTATTAAATTATCGCAATTTTAGGATTCCGTAGTACCAGAAAACAATATAAATTCGTTTTTTCGTGATTAGATCCGAGTGGCTTACAGCTTAATGACTTCTATAGATAATTATCAACCCATATTAGGAAATCTGTCTCAGACTGGTCTTGAA
Source organism: Apeira syringaria (assembly GCA_934044485.1). Classification (NCBI taxonomy): domain Eukaryota; kingdom Metazoa; phylum Arthropoda; class Insecta; order Lepidoptera; family Geometridae; genus Apeira; species Apeira syringaria. Next base: position 15,603,450 of record OW203668.1, read on the forward strand.
CCATAATTCTCTATATTTCTAATAGATATTATTCGTTTACTTACGTTTTCAGAAATTCAAAGATTAATTGGTTGATTTTTATATTCAAACCAACACATGTATGATTTTGACTCTAAATATATTTTTTCGGTGTAATATTCTGAAAACGATGTATTTTCTTATGTAATAGATGTGAAACATGTGTATGGATATCAGTTACACCGGGGGCATTACAATACGTTTCCAATCCTTTTTAAGACTGTTGACTCTTCTTTTGAAGAATTCGATACATTATAATGTATGCCAAAAATTAAAAACTAGAATTTTCGAACCCTCAAAACCTAGTGCTACCGGATTAGGTCGTTGTTATTGCAGTGTGGCAGTTCAGCGCACCGCTTGCCGTCTCAATACTTCTCAATACATGTTTATATAAATAATAACCTTACAAGTTTAATATAATAAGCGTATTATATGAAATACGAAAGCCACGGCCGATAAAAGAGGATCCAAAAAAATAACTAGTTAATGTTTGCGGCGCGTGATGGTGCGAACGTGGCCTCAGCAGGGGCATGTTGCTCTTTGTAGTCTATGGCTGCGTTTGCTTGTGAACGCTTTTAGGGTTACGCGGACATCTAACATGTGTGTAAGCCCAATAGTGTTGTCATTATCTATTTTGTTTTGTTACAGCTTGTGATGGAACTTTGCGAAGTGATACGCAACAAAAAAAGCCAAAAAAATCAAGAAGTGAGAGCGAAGCTCGAGAAACTATTCGACATAAGGCTCTCGAACGGGGACACGTAAGTTATTATTATGGTGTCCGGTTATGTTCATTATCCTGTTTGTGATAACATTTTATGTAGTTTCGGCCCAGTTTGTAATGTACGCTGGGGGTCGGTTGGTTTAGTATATAAGCTTGGAAAAGGATTTGCTGCTACATAAGGGGCATGAGTTCTCTTAATTTTCCTTACTTAGCTTAGGTTTTATCAGCACGTATAAAACTGATTTGACAGATTACATTTCGGACTTGTTGAGTATGCGATTGTATAAATGTTACCGAGATACCTCGATAGCACATTCAGGTGCTAAATGAGATAGCTTGCGGCATGTCATAGAATTGCGGCATCGAATCCTTACCTAGCTTTAATCTGTCAAAAATGCCGTGCGATGGCTACCCAGATGCCGTGTTGGCATCGAATTTGCCGTCATTATTGCGCCATCGTTGTACATCTCGAAATGTGACTGACGTCGCGTTTGACGCGCAATATGAGTCAAACGTCACATATGTGGGTAGCAACATGCGGCTAAAGTCACATTCGTGCATAGCTGGCATGCGACTGTGTGACTAATGACGGCGAGTTCGGGGCACACACGGCACCTGCGTAGCGGTTGACCGGCGTTTCGGGTGCAGATGTCCCGCGTCAGTGGGAGTGGGAATGCTGGTAGGTAAGTACCCCCATAAATATCATCAGTCATCTTTCAACCACGTACAGCCGAACTTTGTGCGACTACTGCATATAAGTAACGTGAAACGATTTGTTCTCTCAAGATCAAATATATTATATTAAGAAGACAATTAAGTGTACCAAAAAATAGTATACATATTGTTCGTAACGATTGATTGAAAAATATATCTTGTAGGTCTCTCGGCGGCAAAATGTTTTTACTCCTTTTGGGGTGAAAGCATAGAGAAATTACATAGAAGAGATTTTTTTTTTTACTTATTATAAGTTTGCGTTTGACAACTGTCTCACCTGATGTTAAGTGATGACGTTGTCTAGGATTTAGCACGCAAACCTAGAAGGTACCTATTCACTCGCGACTTGAAGACTCCAGGATTGTACATATCGGGAAACACAGACTCGGGCAAGATGAGATGTTCTAAGCAAGTAAATTCGGTAAAAGTTCGGTAACTCTACGCTTGGGGGCGCTATCATCAGTACGCGTCTAGTTCTTGGTGGAAGTGCACGCATATTCTTTTCAGATATTTTTAATAAGTTTTTTCTTAATCTCGAGGAGTAACATGTACAGCCACGTAACTGACAATTCACTGTTGTGTTGTATAACGCATTATTCTTTTGAGCACAAATCGTTTATCGAAATCTTATTACAAATGTCGTACAAAAAAGCCATCGTCAGAGCCATAATCATCGTCAAACTATCATGAAATCAACGTCTGCGCAGTAGAGAGAGACAGAGAGTTATGTGGGTAAGTATATGTTTAATTATTTATAAAAAGAGTGAAGGTCATTCTGTGCAACACTGATTCCCTACTTTGGTTGCTGCAAATAAAAATTGAAAAGTTAGACGAAAATAAGTATATATTAATATAGTTAAAACCTTTACATGGTCATGTGACTTTCGCTCTTATTACCGCCGCTCAGGGTACATTTTCAAACTTGTCCGAAACTATACAAGATGTTTTTGCAAATGTTTAGTGAACATAGGTGGATATCATAGTAATAGCTAGTGATATTATAAGTTTAGTTTGTAAATCGTTATTAAAGCACGTAAGTGGTTTTCATGATTATCTTTTGGTCCATATAACTAGCAGGCTTATAATTTATATGAATTAAAATGGATATTCTTCTTAAAGTCTCAAATTCACACAGTGAGATCAGAACATAAGATAAAGATTATTAACATCTGACAATGGTAATGAATCTGACTGATGGAACTGAGTTTAGTTGAACAAGAGAGATAGTGGTCAAACGCTACATCTCTCTCTCTCAGCCATGGGGCGGCCACTGCTGGGTGTATGCCTCCCCCATATAGGGGGGATTTGCCAATACTCGCCACGCTTGGCAGGCGGGTTGGCGAGCGCAGTATAATTTTGAATCCTCAAAAGGCGCTGCTGTCCACCTTCTGGTACGCTAGATCTATACAGTATAAAAAAAACCAAAATTGTGGAAAATAAGATAGTACTTATATTGTTACAATAAAGTTCAAATTAGTATGACTTATCAATAAACAGTACTAATATTTGATCTTTGATTAAAAGTGCACTTAGTATGCGCTCAGTGCGCGCGTAAAATAAGTCGTAACTTATTTGGCGCCGACAAAAACTACGGTCAGTGATTGAATTAAACTCGTCTAAGTCTAATTAGAAATACCGTGGTAAGGAGTTACACGAATTTGAATTCTAGCGTAAATAGAAAAAGACCATATTGATTATAAAATAAATATTTATTACGTTGTGTGGTTATTAAAATTAGGAGCATTGTCACTTGTTCGTAATATCCATTCCACTTCATACATTGTTTTGTTAACTGTACTTGACCGTCAGATCATTCTTTTCTAGATTCCTCCACATGACTCTCTGCAGTAATCAGCGCAGCTTCGAAGCAATCGTGAAGCTGATTCACAGCTTTAGAATGTCTCATCTGCTCAACCTTGGGAATAACAAGCAACAGACCATTCTTCATCTTGCTGTACTCAATGAAGCACCAAATATTGCATCTCTTCTTGTTGCCAAAGGTAAGAATTTTGTTAGAACGCTTTTTCACGTTTGTGAAAATTCCCTTGTATTTAACCGACTTAATTGATTGTAATACCTTAGGTATATAGTTTTATTTATTTATTTGAACCTCAACATAATGTACAATGATACAAAAAACTAAAAAAATGCTATGAAATAACAAATGCTAAGTGTCACTACTCACTATAATTATAGGAGAAGACAGCTTGCGCAGAAAAGTGAGCGAGCAGTTTTATGTGTGTTTGCGGATAACTTCGTCGTTTATGAACCGATTTTGATGATTCTTTTTTTGTTTCATATAGTATACGTACGGAGGTGGTCCCATCAATTCGGTCAAGTATCATGAAAGTATTAAATGTCATCAAAATCGGTCAAGCTGTTTCCTAATTACACTCCAATAACAGAAAAGTGTTACGTCTATCTGGATAACTTCCCTATTGAGGGTGAGATGTGAGTACAAAGGTAGAAATGTAAAGGTAAAAAAAAATAGAAAAGGGTGATATTTTTTTTAAAGAATAACTGGAACCGACTTCAACACTCAAAAGTGTGAAATAGCTAAACATTGAGTTTGTGAAGTTGTAGGGGTTAATTTCCAAAATCTGTTCAGTCGATCCTGAGATTACCCTCTACAAACTCACAAACTTTATCTCTCTGTAATATGAGTACAGATTATACAGTAAAGAGTGAACTCCGAGAGTTACATGAGTGGTTGTTCTATATTATTCTTAGTCAGACTTGTTGAACATTTTTTCCAGCTTATATATATACTAGTATTTGGGTGGCGCGCGGGCTGCGAGCAGCCCGCGTTATCGATGTGCATTAGTATTATTAACAAAAATGTCGTTGCAGTTGCTAAAAAGATATAAAATTCTCATGCAAATCGAATAACTCACAGTTACATCTATTTCAGTAGAAAGTGTGAGCAGGGTTACCATGTGCAAGTTGATTTTTTTAATTTAATTTTAGTCGCGGTAAAACCGGACCAAGATTCTAAACGACTTTTGTTAAGGGACCCCACCTCTAAGTGCAGTGGTTAACGTGGGCAGTTGCCTCGGAGACCAGCTCGATATGTGAAAATACTCGTTATCCGGAACTCGGCCTTCGGCCTCGTTAGAGACTCCCATATGGTACGTTGAAGCGTTACACCTCATTCGAGCTCGGCCTTCGGCCTCGCAGATTTGAAGCTCGGCCTTCGGCCTCGCAGGTTTGAAGCTCGGCCTTCGGCCTCGCGGTGGTAAAGACAGCTTCTTCAAGTTCAGTACAAAGTGAGAACAGAGTTACCATATGCAAGTTTATTTTTTTCATTAAAATTTTAGTCGGGGTAAAATCGCACAAAGAATTTAAACGACTTTTGTTAAGGGACCCTACCTCTAATTGTAGTAAATAACGTGGGCAGTTACATTGGAGACCAGCTCGAGATGTGAAAAAAACTCCCCATCCGGGACTCGGCTTCGGCCTCGTTAGCGACTTCCATAGGATGCGTTAATGAGGTACACCCCATTCGCAACTCGGCCTTCGGCCTCGTAAGTTACTAACACGGCTCGGTCTGCGGCCTCGCGGAGGCCACGCTCGGCCTTCGGCCTCGCGGGCCGAAAGCTCGGCCTCCGGCCTCGCAGGATTGAAGCTCGGCCTTCGGCCTCGCGGTGTTTAAGGCTCGGCCTGCGGCCTCGCAAGTTACAAAGGGAATGTTTATAAGCTGTTCTCAATGACGGCCAGCTCGGCCTGCGGCCTCGCAGGCCTACAGCTCGGCCTCCGGCCTCGCTAGGGTGGAGCTCGGCCTTCGGCCTCGCCTCCACAGCTCGGCCTGCGGCCTCGCTCGATTGCAGCTCGGCCTACGGCCTCGCAAAGGGAATGTGGTTTCGCCACCAAAATTCCGCATTCCGTAAAAAAAAAACAAAAGACGTCATCAAAAAACTTTTTTCAAAATTCGAATCAGGGACCCCAAATCTCCTTAAATACCTAATTTCAGCCAGATCGGAGCAACTTGGATTTTGGTATTGTATGGGAGAACCTCTTTTTACTTCGGGAGGGTAATTTTTTTTTAATTTTCTAAAAGGTTCCCAGGGTTTTAGTCATTTTTAGTTTGACACCTACCCCTCATCGATTATAGTTTCCGAGATCCCTACACCTGTTCCACGAAGGAAACCAAAAATGCCACTTTTCGGATTTTTCTGGGGGTCACGTGAGCACTCTCTATACAGTCCACACCATAATTTCAACCCAAAAATACTCCTTCTGGGAGAACAATGATGTCAGTGAGTGAATCAATCAGTGGGTCTTCAGCTTTATATAATATGAAAATATGAATTCAGCTTTATATAATATGAATATATATATATAAGCTGAAAATAAAAAAGACAGTGATGGATACCTGCATATTACCTACTCTCACATACGGTTGCCAAACTTGGACATACAATACCAAAATAAAAACTAAACTAGTGAGTTGCCAGAGAGCGATGGAAAGAAGCATACTGAAAATAAGGAGAGCACATAGAATTAGAAGTCAATATATTAGAAATAAGACAAAACTCGTAGATGCTCTAAATTACGCTCTAACACTGAAGTGGCGATGGGCAGGGCACCTAGCAAGATACAGAGACAAAAGATGGACCCTAGAATCAACAATATGGGATGGACCTACTGGTAGAAGAAAGAGGGGACGCCCTAAGAACAGATGGGTCAACGAAATAATAGCGACAGCAGGAAAAGACTGGAAAACGAAAGCAAGGGACAGAGAGATTTGGAGTAAACTGGAGGAGGCCTATACCCGGAATGGGGTTCCAGCAACAGAAAACTTAGACTAAGTAAATTTTGTGCATTGTTATGTTGTTGGAATCAAATAAAAGGCTAAATAATAATAATAATAATAATATACATATTTTTTTTATTCATACGTAATTCGGCTCCCAGAATTGAAATATTTTTTGTTTTGTAACAGGATGCAACCCAATGCTGTCGGACTCCGAGCAAGAGAATCCCGTTCACTACGCCGTCAAGTACAGCAACGAGTGTTTAGAACCTTTGTTGGTTGCTATCAGAAATCACAACGTACGTTGCGATCTCAACGCCAGCAACTGCGGTAAGTTCACGAACACAAGAGGGGAAGAGTGTAGGAATAACAGGAAACTTGTCGGTTGCCATTAAAAAGGAAGACGTGTAGTGAGATATGGAGATTGGAAGGGATATGTTAGCATGGCGTTTGTTATAGCATTTGCACTTACACCGAAGTTGGCAATGATGCTGTAGTACTATAGTAGCGGAAATTGTTTGAAATACGCATGGTCTCACTCGTATTGTGTCCACGATACAACTCAAATATCTATGACATTCAATTCAATTTATTATCGTAAAAAGTATACAAATTCCACTTAATTAATGACGTGCAGAATCTATACTAAGAAATGATTCTTGTGTCGTAGGTTCTGCATTACCTTCGATTGGTACATTCAAGTAAGGTCCCAGAGGATGAATAAATTGTGTCCTTTACGTAATAAACGTGTGTGTGTGTGGTTTTGTGAAATATATAGAATATTGAATATATATATAGAATACTGATTAATAGTGTGAATAATTAGTGTGGGTGGTTTTAGTCCGCAGCAAATTACGATGATGAGTTTTTATTCCATAATGCTTGTAGTTATACTTATAGACAATATCTAAGTGGACTTTATGCATGCGCTCTTGACCGATCAACTGGGTTAGATGACGAACGCTTCGGTCACACCGTGGATGGGTGAGCCCTTTCATCTGAGCGTTTCGAGAGTACTCGGTGCGTATAAACACTGCGCCGAGCGCTTGACCGACGAAAGCAGGGAGACAGCACCTCGGGCTCCGTTCTGCCGAGTATCCACCCCCCGCCTCCCCGTACTGCGTCCCGCGCGCTGGCTAGATCTGTCCGTACCGAACGTGCGCTGTCTCGCCACTCGGTCACGACGCCGCGCCACCCGCGCATTTTTCATGTATTTTTTTTTATTAAAAACATAGTCATTTTGTATTTATTAAAACACAACACGTCTTATAGCATAAAAAGTCGAAACAACTATACATACAATTTTTATAGATAATATTTCCCGATTATCTTTATTCCACCGCTTCGTCGAATCCAAACACCAGTCTCGACCGAATTGAACGAATTTCAAAGTACGCCGGTGTTGGTGCTCGCTCATGTCCCCGTCCGGATCGAGAAGCGGTTCGATGTCTCGCTTCGCGGACGATGCGCGCGATCGAGGCACAATAAATCGATTGGGACTCCAGCGTCGACAAAACACGTTGTAAATCGTTCACCTCGACGTTTCGACCGAGTCGCATCGGTCTCGGTGTTCTCGCGACCGCGGCCATCGCAACTCGATGGAAACGTCGAGGTATGCAACTATGCGTTGTGTGATTTTCCGCGATCGAGTAACGAAGTGTGGCGCGACTGGCGGTGTGTAGTTTGTAGTGTGTAGCGTGAGTGGTGTCGTTGCAGAGAAGCTGTCCCCGCTGCACCTGTGCGCGCTGTACGGCGCGGCGGAGAGCGCGCGCGTGCTGTGCGCACACGGTGCGGACGCGTCGCCGCGAGACGCGCGCGCGCGCACGCCGCTGCACCTGTGCGCGTACGGTGCCCCCGCCGCCACGCAGGTGGCGCGCGCGCTGCTGTCCCACGTGCACAAGGTTAGTTTCACTCACCTCCTGTCCGTTATGCGTATATATATACCTCCCACTTCTTCTTCCTCTCTACCTCCCACAGGGTCATCAATTTACTGTATATCTACACAAAATTACAATGAAATAATTTTGTGTGTATCTACAGTGTAAATTATCGTATAAATATAAAGGCAAAAAAACATCAGCTCTTCTTGTGCACCGATAGATCCTCACGCATAGAACTGAAAGTGGATAATTCCTATCTTTCTCGATCAAACTTGTAGCGTTGCGATTGGGTTTTTCGTAGACTGGACTGATTACATGAAATCACGTTGCTTAAAGGCTGCCGCGTTAATGTAAGGCGTCAGGAATGTTAGCAGATGCTCACACTGATGACTTTTATGCCATCGTGCTAAAAAGAACCGCATCGTCGATTCGACGCGCCAGCACCCACGGTCTCCTAGCCGTCTCGACTGATGACATTTACAGGAGGAATATGACGCATTGGTTGGCAGCTCTTGGGCCTATCTCCAGTCTCATGATCAAATAGGAATACGTTGTCATTACTAAGTAACATATTATGTACTAAGCATGGTCTGAAATAAAGTTTTATTTATATATTTTATTTAAAAGAGAAACAACAGTAGTAATTCAGAACAATAGTAATTCAGAAATAGGGATCTTAGGCTTCGGTCTTCTTTTTAGTCCCTACTCTCCTTACAGAGTGCTGTAAGCTGCAGTGTATGGTAGCTAGGCAGGCGGGTACCCTACCACCATGCTGGGAATTTGGTAACCTTCAACGGAAGCTCAAGCTGTGGTTGGGGTACGAACCTGGGTCCGTCAGTATGACAGCCGACGCTGATTGGGATGAAATGGGGACGGTATATTATTTTCAATTATCAAATATAAAACACAAGATATACTTTCATTATGACGGTGTCGTGGCTCAGTGATCAATGACACTGGCTGTGAAACCGCGACCCCGGGTTCATAATTTCTGTGTGTTTTAGACAACGGATTAGATGATGAGCTTTTATGTTTGTTCTGTTATCTTGGATGTTTGTGTATGTCCATGCCTCCCGCGACGTGAGGTATCCTAGTGCGGGGGTGTGAGTGCGAATGCAATCTTTTATATTTTTTAGAGTGACGTCGATGCTCTAGACGGGCACGGCAACTCAGCGCTGCAGATTGTATGCGGCCGGGCGATGGACAGCAATTCTGTTGATCTAGTCAAAATGTTGCTGGATAAAAAGGTATGTTTTAACTAAGTAATTAATAATTCATTATTTTATTTATTATGCTACTAAATGTGCCTTTCTAACTAATACATATTTGTGACTAGCTGCCCCCCGCGGTTTTATCCGCGCGGTGATTATTGATTCTGTTAATAGAAAAATAACCTATGTGTTATTCCGGGACCTGAACTATCTACATACCGAATTTCATCGAAATCGGTGTAGCCGTTTGAGTGTGAAGAAGTAACAAACGCACACTCAAACTTTCGCCTTATAATATTAGTGGGATATCACATCATAACACCACTGCCTTCTACACATTTACACTCATCAACACAATCTAGGTATATTTAACATTTCATTGACTATCTAGAGACTAATTTGATAACTGTAAATGGAGGAATCGAAGAGAATTTCACAGCTGATTATAAACAGTTAAGTTAACATCGCGATGCTATTTTGTTTTATATATAAATGTTATATGTGAAAACGACTGTACAATAACCTTATTGATGTTATTTAAAAAAAATCACATGTGTCTACTTTATTATAAATATAAAATATTTTCCCATGCTTCTTTAAACTTTTTTTTTAATCAGCTTACTTTATTGCCCCAGCCTGTATAGTAGGTAAGCACCTTCTTGTTCTTGTCCTTATCCCACACTAGGTGGGGTCGGCACAACATGTTTTCCTCTTCCATTCTCTTCTATCATTAGTCGTCTCAGCGCTCACACCTTTCATAAACATATCATTCTTCACACAGTCCATCCATACCTTCTTCGGCCTTCCTCTACCTCTATATCCATCCACATTCTATGTAAGTACCTTCAAGCTCTCAAATGTGTGTAAATGTTGTTAAAGATGTTCTGTAGGTAATTGTATAAAACTATTTCACATGACATATTTTGATTTGTGTCCAGGCGGATCCGCTACAACACGAAGAACACACGGAATGTGCGTGGCGGCTGGCCCGCGACAAGCCCCTCCTTCGAGAGGTGATGAAGAGCTACGTGTCGCCAGAGATGGCTCTAGAGGAGGACGTCAAGTCCGAGCCTGATGAAGAGTACGACTCCGCGGAGGACGTGAGTGCCTTTATATTCTCCTTATAATCTCTACTAGGTCATCTCTTCTAATGTTGACCTGGCCAATACGCGAATGTATCCTCGGAAACTCATATTGGTCTAATTTGCATGGTGGGTAGGGTACTTTCGAGTACCCGCCTGGCTAACTACCATCCTCAAGTTTGAAAAACTGTCACCAAACACATAGTGTGTTTAGGCAGCGGTCCTTGAGAGCCAGTGAGCATTCTAGGTCTAGCGTGATAACATCTACGACCACATCGTCACTGACCATCAGTGAGATATTGGTCAAACGCTAAAAGTACGTAGTATAAAAAAAAGTTGTTTAACCATCAACCAAAGGTGGAATAACGCCAAACCTGAAATATCGGACTTAGTTAAGGTGTAAGGACGATACGGTATTGTAGCTATTGTATGTTTGTGTTAGGATACGGAAGGTTGGAGCGGCGCAGGCGGCGGCCTGGCGGAGCTGAGCAGGTACGCGCGTGAGGTGGCCGCGCACGTGGATGCGGCTGGCGCGTGTCGCGAGCTGGCGCGGCGGCTGCGGGCCGACGCGCTGCTCTCCTGGTTCCAGAGCCAGCCCAGCCCCGCCTACACGCTGCTGCACCATGTCAAGGTAACTGCTCGCTGGAAGAGTGCCCGGGAACCGGGACACTTGTCCGACGCCATCCAAGTGCCGCTTTTTTTTTCATTTACATATTATAATTGAGAATAGCTTTACAAAAGATAAGGACCGCACCGACACTGAGTTAACAAGAGGCGTGAGCTATCTCCTATGAATAAATAATAAGTCAGGAAGTTTTATTCGAAGCAAATTCTACATAAAACGTGGCCCTTCTTCACTCCAAAAGGACGTAAGATACAAGATACGAATCGCTCCCAACGTGACAGATGAACACGCTCGGTGATTGATTTATAGTCGGAACAAATCCGGAATAGGTTTACGCGCATGCTGTAATGTCTACGCATGACATTGGAGCCATAGTGGCGTGGATGCTGTTATGTAATAGTCCGGTGTGCTTCAAGTGGACCGGTTCTAGTCAATAATAAAACTTCATCATCATCTCAGCCATAGGACGTCCAATGTTGGACATATGCCTCCCCTTGATCTCCACAATGACCGGTTGAAAGAGGCTCGCCCGCCGTACGCTCGCCGTATTGCCTCAGCGGTCGCTCTTAATATTCTCTGTTTCTGTTCTGAATGTGCGGTAATAGGGAGAAGCGTAAATATCTACATTGAAAGATCTCTTCCAAGATTTCACCGAGTGAATGTTGACAAGTATGGGTCTTAATCATAATGTATAATGGTGTGAATCTAATATATTATTTTATAATATACAGGAATGCAGAGATGATATCAGTTCGAAGTCTCTGGCGCTGATACTGGAAGACATGGGGTTGGCCGATGCAGCGAACATCATAAGGATTCGTATTGAATAACCGTGCAGCGATCACTTAACCCTTTAATATTTAACTATTTTTAATCATAAGAAATATTTTTATGCCTAAATTTATAATCCGTCATGTCAATAAATTTCGTTGTTAAAACTGACGTGGTTTTGACACAATATGAATGTATAAAACACGGGAGTACTAGGCGAGTCCGCGACCGCACCAGAGTCTGTGAATTAGCTAATTTGTAGTGCACTTCACACCCTCCAATCGAAACGGACTATGCGTGATTTGAAACGTAATTGATATGTAAGACGTTTTATCTATTGACAGCCAGCAAGAGAGCTTAATTATTTCTTTCAGCAAGACTGGCACTTGAGTTTTTGCCGGTGGCAAATTTATTTTTATTTTTATAATCAGTTGATTGGTATTCATATTCAGTAATTCGTATGCGTGTCTTTGACACATTTCAAATAGTGGTATGGTATTACTAACCATATGTGAGCCAAGGTGACAGGGTTTTTTAATGAATGACCATGTTAATTATTATTTATCATGAAACTGTTCCCAAAAAACTCAATTTTACTACGGAACGTATTTTGACGACACTTTCTCCGTAAAGTATGAATATTGTTATGTAGTTTGAAAACATTTTTTTTTGCTACCAAGTAAAATAAAAATCAATTTACACAGACCATTGGCAACAAACATGGTTCTTGTTATGATAATTTACAGCGCGACTGTGTACAAAACGCTTTTTATATGTGATGAGTAACTTCATATTTTTTAACTGCTTTTTTTTATTTAACACCCGTTTCAGCTGGGGCGAGTTGTTGGTGTATACTTAATTAAATTGCATAAGGTGATTAAATACTGTGAACGTTTTTTAGTTATTGTAAATAATATTGTCTGCATTGTGACCAATTTTCTGTTTCGTTCATTTCCAAGGTTTTAAGCATTTTTATTTTTTTATTGTATTGTAATTCCTGTACCTATTAATGAATATAAACTTTTTGTAAAATGTTACTCTAAGAATTAGTTTAAGTTAATATGTGCCTTTTAACGTAAATAGGGATGTGCTTTATAACAATTTAATTATTGGATTTTATAATTGTCGATTAGTCAGTCTCGTGACTTTTAAATAGTTTTTAATATATTTTACGGATTCCGATAATTTGAAATCATTTATTTAGTTTAGGATTCTTACATAAAAAATATTAAACCATATTGTTTGCTGTGATAATTTGATAATCGGCATTACATTAAAAAATGCTGGAATTGACAATTGTTAATTGAGATTTTTATTTAAGTGCAGCATTGTTAAGCTAAAGAAAATATGGATAAAATCTTCGTTATTTTAATTAGTGTGTAAGTATAGTTATAATGTTGTTTTGGTGTGTTATGTTTGGTTTTGTGCACAGAATGAAGCTATTAAGATAGAAAAAGTACATTTACCTCTTCATTGGCCGCAACAATAGGGAACATTAGCACTATTGCGAATTGCGGAGTTGTAATAGTGTAGATGTTTTTTTTCGCGCCTCAACCGACACGTAGGTATAATTGTTTTTTTAATAATTGCAGAATAATCGCTAGTGAATAAACAAAAGCATCTGCGACCAGTATCTTGAGCCCCCGTGACCGTGTGACACGGTGTCGCAGCGCAGTCGTATCAAAGTGTAAAACAATCTATTATACTGTCTTGTTATCTAGTACAACACAGGTAATTGATATTTTGTGCGGGCAATAGGTGCGTCATTCAATTGTTTATACATTACGATACCAATACTGCACGCAAGTTATTCGTGCTCACGCTAATTTTGTTGTTTGGGATATTATGTCGCTCTTTTTTTATTATTGGCAGCATTAATTCTGTGCTCAAATGTATTTTTTAGAAGTATGTTGCTTGAGTTGAAAACCTTTCTGGAAGGTGGCTTGCGGCATCATCCGTCAATGACAGCTGTCCGTTATGGCAATATGTTGTTAACCGTTCCGAGTCACGTATTAACGCATTAAAGTGTATGTGCTGTGCCTTTAAACTTGGATCGGACTATTCTAGAGTTCAGAAGTTAAAAATTATAATCTTTAAACACTGGGAGATTCAGTGAGTTTTTAGTAAATACCTATAGTATAAATGTTGCAGAAAACATTAAGGTCTCGAGTTAAAAACCAACAGACTGTTGGACTGATGTATAAAAATGTTACAAAGAAAATTTTATAAAAATGTCATAGTTTAAGTACATATAGATCGCGCGCGACTTCCGAGGAATCGGAGGCTGAGGAAGCGGACGGTGTGCACAACGCCCGACCGTCGTCCCCGCCTTCTCCCAGTACTAGTATCGACCTTAAAGCGAGAGCACCCTTATCGAATCATTGTTTTTAATTTTGCGATAGCAGTGCTATTTTATACGATAAAAAGTAAACATATAAGTTTTAGCGCAAATACATTTTTTTACAAACATAACATTACTTCCACTTTTTCTCTGACGTGATTGAAGGAGATCACGGAAAATGCTATCACAAGGAACACTTGTCACAAGGGAAGATTGTTGTGGATATGATAAACATGTCTTAGCATTAGAATATTAGAGGCGAAGTAGTAATTCTTCAAGTACTGATTATTACGAATGCCACAGTGATTAGTTGATTGGATTTTACGTTCATTTCCTTCATTTAGTATCGATTAATAAAATTAAATACATAAGACACAATTGTTTATTTTTTATTAGAAGTAAGTACATAACACCCTCATAGAACTATTTCATAATTTACACTGGCGCGGAATGCTTAATATGTGTTAGTATCGAGAGCGCAATATCGACTACCTCACTACTCTAGCTCATTACGTCAACATTCCTCAAGATTCATCGGAGTTCGCGCGCGGACTATATAGATTAAGAAATCAATGCTAGTGTATAATATTTCCACAAAATAAAATATATTTTTATATTGAACTATAAAGCTGTTTTGTTTTCTAACCTGTGTGATGTAATTTAAAAGAATGGATACCTGTAATAATGCTTAATTTAGACATACATACACATAATTTATCTATATAGTTACATAAAACTAGCGGGCGATCCTTAATTAAGAACCTACAAGTTAACATTTATACTTATTCGTTAGTTCAATGGCGAATAAGTAAACAAGTTGTTTTTCTTAATCATGTAGAACACAAGCAGAGGCGGCCTAGGTCTAGTCTCTGATATACATTTGGGTGTTTGCAAATATCTAGAATACCTCTCCGCTGAATGGCGTACTATAGTAGTACATTCTCTAGGCTAGGAACAAAAAGACTGTGTTACCAGAGCATGGGCGTTGCCAGGGCAGTCGGGCAGCGTCGCCAACTCTACCTTCTATGTAACGTAGATGTCATACATATTTTAGGGCTTCAAACTTCATCCCAGAATCTGCGTTTTTGAAACAAAATTTTACAAATTGGCTAACTAACACGACTCATGCATTTTAGTTTTCTAGTATGCAAAAAGACTAAATAAAAATTTCATTTATTACCAATGGAGCATCGTCTCGCTCTTTGAGCCTCTAAGCTAAGGTCTCGCTACACATGAAGACAATGGGTGTGTTTTTTAATGAGCTTTGAGCACAGAGAGCGTGCTTAGTCATTCCAAAATGCACTGACAGCTGCACACAAAATGTATATGACGTCATCATCCTGTGCTTAGAACGCTCACGAGTACGACGTAGAGCAGTGTGAGCGCTGTCAAACACAGATAAATAACTATGCACTGAGAGTCAAACATCTGACTCAGAGAATCTGTCGAAAAATTGGTAGTTCGTCCACAAACAATTAAAAACGTAATTCTATATATCAGAAAAAAATTACCCTTTTAGTGCCCATGAAGTACGGAATTGAATGATTTAATGGGAACTGACATTTAAAGGATTCGCGCGCATTCACACACAAAAAGCCGTTCCGATTTGCTTACGAGTGTCAGCACTGTCAGTAGGTACTAAATTCATCTCGGAACAACTAAATCCTTACGTACGAACGTGTGCACTGTGAGCCCAAATTGAAACGCAGCCAATGTGACTACTCCATAGAGCCGTGTCTCATGTGATTATGTGAAACGGAATGTCTCGTCTCACTATATATTAGGTAACTAAAATGGATTGTGAGGGGAACTTTTGACAGAGTAAATTTGCGTTTTATTTTAAATGAGTGTTCCCTCGGGTATTAATGCTTAAGTGATAATTTTGGATAATGTGCACAACTAGTTGTGCCAATTAGTCATTTTATTTCGATTTCCTAGGAAGCGGAACAAAATGACTAATTGGCCAATCTTCACTTCCTTACTTTACTGAGTCGTAGGAGATACGAGGGGCGACTTTCGGCAACTCGTTTCAAATAACTTAGACGACTATTAAACTTGAAACTGGCTATATGGACAAGAAATGCAGAGCCAAAACCAAGAACAAAACAGTAAGCAAGCGTTATGTACAGCGCCATCTTACAGACGTAAGCTATAAATTCGCTATGTGTGACAGTTTACTTGACTCGCCACCTACGACGAACTGTCGTCTTAGGAACATCGTGCAGACCATAGATTATACCTAATATACGGTGGAGTAATTATTACCTACTCATTGCCATGCAAAACAGCTGATGATATAGGCACGTGCTGTGTTGTTATGTAAACATTAACAAACCCAAAATACAGTTTTCCTAATTTTTTTGATCCAAAGATCATGAAGTTTTGCAGTGCTATTTTGGTATGAGCTTTTGCATGTGTTTTGCCATAATTGCTTGTGATTATTTTATTTAGTGGATAAAACAACTTTAATCATAAATATGTTACTCAGGTTATGAAACCTACGTTACATTAAATAAAATGAAATCGCCATCAAACCTTAGACTGATACTAACCGCTGCGCTGTTTTCTGGGAAACCTACGTCTTCTGAAGTGTTGACCACATATTTGCTACAATGCAACGAACCACCATGGACTTCCTATTTTGTAAAGGTATTATCCGTAATCAATGTCCTTACCAAAGAGGACTCATTATAGTAATTTTTAATTTAATTTTAATTTTATAAGTAATTTTAATTTTTAATATATATTGTGACGCATATTTATTTTCCTAAAATCGCTCATTCTTAAGCTCGAGTGTACCTGTTGATATAGTACTGAATATTTAATGTCATAGTAAATTTATAAAAGTGCCTACTGTATTCATCAAACTAGATAGCCACCTCGAATTTTGTGTTGTTTTTGCTTAGTTTTATCTGCAAGCAGTTGGTGGGCTATTGGTGAATGAGTGAACATGTTGTCATTTGGATCCAGGCTCATCAGCCTTTTTCCTTCATCATCATATCATATCATTCGTCTCTGGACATATGCCTCTTCATTGATTTCCACAAGGGCCGGATAGAAGAGGCATGACATATGAACGAAAATGCAGGTTCCTTTCAACCTTTATGTGTTGACTGGTTTTTCAACTAGCTGGCGTCATCATGGATTTCTTTTTTTGTGGTGAACCATCTTATGTCAAGGAGTGCAAGTATTGCCCATTATATAACAGCTCACTTTGATTACTAGCTGTTCTTTGTGCTCTATTATCTTCATGCTGGTGTAAAATCCAAGGCTCTAATATAAACCAAAAAGTAGTTTTTATTATGACTAACACTGCACTGTGGTGTATGGTGGACTGGTAGAAACCCATTGAAAGAAATAGTGATTTATTGAAAATTAAGTCCTGCAGTATGAATAAATTACAGTATTTTTCAACATACAATCACAGAAGCATATCAAAGCTTAATTTAGTCTCAACACGATGTAGTGGTCTATGACTATGGGCCTTCTGAGCATGTTCCGAGTCGCAGAGCTTTGAAGGCTATGAAGAGGGCTATGCTCGGGGTTTCTCTACGCGATTGAATCAGAAATGAGATCTGTAGAAGAACGAAAATCACTGACATAGCCCAGCAGATTAGCAAGTTGAAATGGCAGTGGGCAGGGCTCATAGCTTGAAGAACTGATGACCATTGGGGTCGAAAAGTTCTCGAATGTAGACCTCGAACGGGCAAGCACAGCATAGGATGGCCACCAACCAGGTTGACAGATGAACTGACTAAGATCAGAGGCAAGGGCTGGATTTGGACCACTTCCAACCGGTCCTTGTGGAAATCAATGGGGGAGGCCTGTGTCCAACAGTGGACGTCCTAGTGGCTGTGATGATGATGATGACAATTTAAACAAAATATCGATAATAATTTCTGAAATTTAATTTAACATACTTTATTGCTTCTAACAAGCATTCTCACTCAAGGACGAGAACATTGTCAATCCTGAAAGGTTCTTGAGTGGAGACCACAATCCTGTCATCCTATGGGTGAGATGATGATGATTTTGAAATATCATGCTGATATATTTTTCATTCTGATGCAGAAAATGGCATATTTCATCAAATGAAAATCATTCTAAACTAAAAAATGTAATAAGCTAATAAAGAATGTGTCGGTTATGAAATAATACATACATTTCCATAACGCAGCTTTCATAAGTAAATTTTCTTACTTTTTTATACAGTATAGGTCTAGCATTTCACCACTATCTCACTTGATGGTCAGTGACGATGTGATCAATGTTATTACGCTAGACCTAGAATGCTCATTGGCTCTCATATATAAGCTCATACATTCACTGCAATTTCTTACTTTATGATATAGGATGCCAAAACTGTGGCACTTGTCACAGTACCTATGTATGAGTATGCATTCTTAATTACTTAAGGGTCCTACCAGCTAACTGTGCTGATGAGCAAACATTCAATTGATATTGACCTATGAAATTCCCTGGTTTCAGTACAGTAGTGTGAAAGATGACCAGTTTGGGATGTCCAATTTCAACTGGCATGTGGGCCAATCAAATTATCAGATATTAAGAACGGGTTGTTTCCCATACATTAAGTATCACTGCTCAAAGAAGGAAGCTGAGGACTTAAAGGCATCAGATAAGTTTATGAGGATAATTAAAGTAACCAATTTAGGTAAGTATGGATGTTTTTTGTAGTTAATTATGGTTCATATAGTAGCAGTCCAAACTTATAAAAATAATTTTCGCATTGCCAAAATCAAGATATACGGCAACCAAGTTCTTATTTCTTTATGCGAAGCATCAATGCAGATATTTTCATTTCCCCGTTTGTGCCATCATTTGGTCCTTACGTCGTATTACAATGCAATGAATTTCAGAGTTCTTGTTTTATATACCAAGAGCCATATTTTAAAAAATAAAAAGTGTGGGGACTTCATTTTGAAGTACTTTTTTACTGGCTGCTGAGCTCTGTGTAGCCGAGGAAACTAGAACGGAGCAGCCCAGTTTCTGCCCCGGTCTATTTTCACCGGCCACACAGCTGTCAAAAAGGGGGGTTTAAGCGTGTTATCTCTGGATCAGTTTATGGCCGCTCTCAATATTAAGACTGGGAATAGTGGTATCAAAGCCTAACTCTAAATAATAAAATCAACACGTTAAGAAATTATGTTGTAATTTGGGTAACGTTCTTGTAAATAACGGGACTAAAAGAAACTTAATGGACAGGTCCATTAAGTTTCCTTTAGTCGAAGACTAATATGAAATAATGTCTTAGTACAGGTTGTCACTCACCTTTGAGTTATGAGCAGATTGCATTAAATAATGTCCGTATAATCTTGTTTTATATATATAGTGTACTGTATACCGAAAGGCTGAGCAAAGCGGGCGTATATTATTTATTTGACCTGTTTTAGCGTCCGAGTCACGTAGGTAATTTGAACCAAAATGGTGATGGTGGCTTGCGCGAGCAAGGCACAGTAAGATATTGTATTAATGAAGTAGACTCATGAGCAAGCTTGACTTCTGTAATCCGTGTTTTGTGACTTATACAATACCAAGCCGCCGCGCTACGCCTATAAGTGTCCAATTCGCACCCAACATATACTTTGTTCGCTGATAATCCTTCCTATCCTACTAACCTACTAATCCCACTAATATTATAAATGTTAAAGTTACGATGGATGGATGGATGTTTGTTGCTCAATCACGCTCAAACGGCTGGACGGAATTGGATGAAATTTGGTATGTAGATAGCTTATAACCTGGATTAACGTTATAGTAACATTATTATAACTTATTTTTATCATCACCGTTTTTCATCACTACGCGGGTAAAACCGCGGGGCGCAGCTAGTATTATAAATGCGAAAGTTTGTGTGTATGTTTATTGCCTCTTCACACTCAAACGGCTACACTGATTTCGATGACATTTAATATGGATAGCTTATACCCTGGATTGACACATAGGCTTATTTTCATCATCGCCATCATCACCGGTTTTTATCACCACGTGACTACAACCGCGGGGCGCAGCTAGTGTCTAATATGGGGCGCTCTCTCTTGTACGATTGTATGAAAGAAAAAAGGACAGCACTAGCACCATGGGTGACCGAATCATATTTTTTTTAAATGTTAGGTCGATGTTTATTCTCTTTTACAATTTTTAATAACTACCGTTCAAACAATTTTTTTTAACACACACCTCCGCACTGGAATTCCCTGTGTCAGGCATAGAGGCGGACATAGGGCGACATATACACACACAATCACAATACACAAACACCCAAAATTCGAGAACAAAACATCTTTGCTCATCACAGAAATGTTTGCTCCGGCCGGGATTCGAACCCGTGGCCGCGGTTCCAAAATCAGTGCAGTGATCACAGAGCCACGACGACCGTCAAACATCATGGAATCCGTTTAAACATAATGAAATGCGATGTGTTTTTCCCTCAGCTATTGCATTATATTTTATTTTTTTGTATCAGCTGGGATTCTTCAGTTTTCTTGAGTGATTGTATTGTATTTGTATTTGTTATGGGGCATTCGCAAGCACAATTACTGCAATTACTTGCTCGGACCGTGCACGCGTCCTATTTTCGTTATCTGCGACCAATGACAGCAGTCTCTGATTTCCGTATTAGACATTCTCGGCGAACAGTGTATAGTTATTTTTGTTTAACCACATTTTAGAGGCTTATGTATGCATGTCCAGCTTATTATCATCCAGCCAGTATAGATTACTAATATTATAAAGAGGAAAGATTTGTATGTAAGTATGTTTGTAATAAATAAACGCAAACACTAATGTGCCGATTTCAAACATTCTTTCACCATTAGAAAGCTGCATTCACCCTAAGCCACATAGGCCATATTATATTTTCAAAAAAAATAAAGTTTCTTGTAATTTTCAAATTTTTTACCCGTGCGAAGCCGGAGCGGACCGCTAGTTAATAATAATGGTTGTCTTTCTGTTCCAGGCATACCTTGTCTACTGTACGGCCTGGCTGCTACTCAACTTATCCGACACTCAGAAATAGTTCACACGTCTCACGGACCTGTTACAATATACTTCTTACTACCCGAACATAAAGGATCCCGATATTGAAATATTGTGCTTTGAACATTAGTTTGTACGTGTTAATAAATATTTATTGTAGAATGTAGTTTATCTTAATGTATATTTTGTATAATATAATTTATTAAGGAAATAAAACTAATGATGTATATATTCCAAATATTTTATTTTGTTAGGTAAACAAAAATAATGTTTACAGTACAGCTGCAGAGAAAACTCATTTGACAGTTGTTATTCGTATGACTCTCGCATAGCTTTCCAACGGAATTTGATAAAAAATATCAGACGTCCCTCGAGTTTTCACAATTTACTCCTTTACAGTATCCAGAGTTCGTATTATTCAGGTCATTGGAAATTAATTAATTTCATACCTGGGTCCCAAGACTCCCAGGCGGGAGCTTACCATCTTCGATATTGTATTTCTTTTAATTTGGCATTTTAAAAATTCTTATTTAAAAGAGCCTCACGTCGAAATTCTATGCATATATCGATTCTTTTTGACAAGGATATCATGATTATCAAACCGAACGTAGTGAAAGGATTTGTCCATAGCATCTTCAGTAGCGTATCTATTAATCATTCATAATGTGAGTCATGTTCCTAATCTCACTTTTAATTTATCGTATCACTATTATTAATATGAACAATGAAAACGAACATTCAACGGTTAGAGAAAGAGAATCGCTATGAAGCGATGCATCTTGTCTAGAACGGCTAAATTGGTCGAGTGCTTGAGTTGCAAGTATAGGTAACAAATACATATAGGTAAGTAATTACACGAGACAGTTGTCTTCATAGGTAAACGGTAGGTCTAACCTTTTAATAAACAAATGTAATCCGATCTATCCGAGACCTCGAGCATTAGGTACCTAAATGTTTCAAAAGTGAAAAACAAAAATAAATCGTATCTACCTTAAATAAAGTTAGGTATACCCATGAAATCCGTTTACTTAAATACCGTTTTATTTAAACCGATATGCGATCCAACTGCCCACGTTACTTTGAATCATGAAAAAATATTGATAAAACCTACTATCGAATACATTCGAGTCATCATCGGCAGCATTTTAAGTGAAGGAAACCGACAATGTGCAATATAATAATACTACTCACAGTCTTCATACATATAAACAATATTACGTTAGTGTCACTTGATGGTCAGTGACGATGTGGTCGAAAATGTTATCACGCTCTAGAATGCTCACTCAAGGACTGCTGCCTAAACACACCATGTGTTTGGGGACTGTTTTTAAAACTTGAGGGTGGTAGGGCGTGTACTCGAAAGTACCCTACCCCATGCTGGGAATTCGATAACGGTGTTACCTTCACCGAAAGCTCAGGTTGTTATTGGGGATCGAACCAGTGTCTGTGGCTTGTTTGATAATAGTAATGTTTAATGAAATGCTGGGTCAAGCCATGAGACAATATCACTCATGTCATAACTCTGCTGACCTTTAACAGTATAAAGATAGCGCCGTTATCAATTATGTTTTATAATGCTATATTATATAGGGCCTGTGCACACGGCGCGTATTTTTAACGTGTCGACGAGCAACGCGCCGTTCGATGACACGCGTACAGGCAGTAATCATTTGCACTCGTTTTAAATTTTAGTGGCGTCAACGTTCATTTGTATCGATACAAATCTTTCACGAGACTCCTCAACAGTAGCAAAATGGCGGCAGACGTGACTACGGCTCGATTACTGAACAAAAAAGGAATGTTAAGCGACTCTATTTGATCTACGAGCGAAAAAAGTTTCCTGCGTCGCTTTGTACGCGCGTTTCAATCAATACAAATGAACTACCTGTTTTTTGGTCATATAAATCGCCGTGAGCGCGCGTTCGTAAAACGTGCTTCGTATGCGTGTTAAAAATACGCCGTGTGCACAGACCCTTAGACTTGTGTGCTGAATTACTCGTTAACTGTTGTTTCTAATGTATCCCACAGAAAGATAAGTTTGCTACAGCTATTTATCATTAATTTTCGCTGCTTGTCTGAGCATGTTGAAGTAGGTATATGATGTGCTCATTACCTGAAATTATATTAAATTATGTTAGTGATTTCTTGAAACGGGACCGTGGTCCCTAACTATGTAAGGGTCTTGTAGGCAACCACATATTGCACGGACAGCTGTAAAGGAGAAGAACTATGCTCGGGGGTTCTCAACGGGATAGAATCAAATGAGGAGATCCGTAGACGAACTAAAGTCAATGTGGTAGTAAGTAGGCAGGCATACTTGCAGAGCTGATGAACGATGGGGTCGAAACGTTCTCGAGTGGAGAGCTCGGACTGGCACGGTGACAAGGTGGGCATGCGACCTGATCAAGTCCGCAGGAAGAGGCTGGATGTGGCCCGCTTCTAACCTCATGTCCTTGTGTCATTACAAGGATTGATAATTAAATGGAGGAGGCATGTGTCCTCCAGAGGATTTCCTATTGCTGAGATGACGATGATGAAGATTTAGTCAAATTAAGTGCAATGATTCTTAACATGTCTGATTATTAGCTTGGTACTTAATTCGCATTTTTGTCGATCGACATATATGTAGATAAAAGGTTTAGGATGCTTATGGCATTAATGTTGCAAATACCTACTCCTCATCATAGGTCTTTGATATTTATTTTACAGATGGATTACAGATTATCTCACTTGGTGGTCAGTTACGATGAGGTCGAAGGTGGAATCACCTATAAATTTGACTGACTTTCAAAGACTTGCTACAGAGATTGTCTGACGGCTGGCACAACCCAGTCTATTATCGCAGCCTTTTGAGACTGCTACGAACAACGGAATTCTAAGAATTTTTTGATCTAACGCGTATCGTATATCGACTCGTATATTATCCTACCAATGGCAACGAAACATTTTTCTTTTGTTAAATTAAAACCGGAGCTATCATGCATACATACACAAACCCCGCGGCGGTTTTATCTAATTGTCAGTCTCAGATGGTACACCAAGCGTTGCACTGTTTCATCAAGCGACATTAATATCCACTAATAATGAACTAGCAAAGAAATGTTAAATAAATCATTGTCGGTTGGGGTGTATTTAACGGGAAGCTAAGGAAAAAAGTTTTTTTTAAGTTTCGTTGTAAAAGGAACGCAGGTTACTAGGTTAGGTTGAAACTGGGACATACTGCTGAAGCACGGGTGTTAAGCCTAGTTCAGCAGCAGATACTCTTGTATAAATTTGTGCATCTAAAATAGCCTAACATATTGGAAACATTGTAAACCTTTTTGTTGAATAAAGATATTATTATTATTATTATTATACATAACGCGCGAGAGAGCAGAGCGCAGCAGCCTGCGAAGCGCTAAAATTGGATAACACGGTGCATCAACACCTCCCATACACGGTCCATCAATCAGCTCCCAGATCCCGAATGTACGATTTGGTGTATTACAACGCAACTAAGGATAATTTCGTTGGCGCAAGTGGGCCTTAGTCTTATTCTCCTGAGTGTAACGTACACCCACGCAACCTACATGTAGGTACAAATAGGTAGGTACTTATACATTAACCTCATCGTCATGTAGGTAAACCTTTTACATTTTCCGTTGGTTAAAAAAAACGCGATTTCGGCCCTAACTACATGACACTTTAAGTACTCATATATTGGATTCATAGAAGTACATTGAGCGTTAGATGGAGGTTACATAAACGACAAACAACCGACTGTCTGACACGGGTTATAGATAACGTGACCATACGTCCCGCTTTGAGCGGGACAGTCCCGCTTTC
This sequence comes from Apeira syringaria, assembly GCA_934044485.1. Lineage (NCBI taxonomy): Eukaryota > Metazoa > Arthropoda > Insecta > Lepidoptera > Geometridae > Apeira > Apeira syringaria. The sequence goes on from OW203668.1 coordinate 15,628,387, forward strand.
AGGCAGACTGTCCCGGTGTCCCCAGCGAGGTCGACATAGTCCCGCTTTTGCAAACAGTTGAAAAGATTATTTAAAATGTATTTTTCCCGCTCGAAGAGATAACACAAACTGCAACTTTGGGGGAAATAAATTCACGCCACTAATGGGGTTTAGAAAGTCGTGCTTATTTAACTAGGTATTTTGTGTTTAGTGCTTTGATTAATTTGTGTTATTCTGTCTTTTATAATAAAAATCTTGTGAAACACTAATAACTTTTTTTTAAATATATAATTCTGCAAATGTCCTGCACTGGCAAAAAAAATTAATGGTCACGTTAGTTATAGACCATTTTAGTAACATACGTTAGGAAATGACTGGAAATAAATAGTTTTTATTTTATATGATTTGGAACGGTGAACTTACTTAGGTCGAACAACATCATACCTAATGACTTTTAATAATCTACGTTATTACTTCGCTACTTACTCAGCGCTTTATTAATCACAAACTGTGGCACAGGGTCTCAGTTTTTGATTAATAATAACTGCTGAATAATTGATTACAATTTAATAATAGGTAGGTACCTATTATTAAATTGTAAATGTGTAGGTAGGTACCTATTATTAAATTGTAATCAATTACAAACTTACTTAGGATAGGTATCCTAAGTTAAGTTTGTGATGATTATACGCATTAATAAAAGCATCTAAATATTGTAAAGTAGCAGAAGTAGGTGATAAGCGACTGTCTGTGTGAGTCACGCCCTTGCTTATACTGCCTCTGTGCATCAAGAAAAATAACTTCATGGAAAACGCTATAAACAAGTTCGCTCAGAAACCACGGCCGTTACAGTAAGGCCATCTTGCACTTACCAAATTAGGCGGGATTTTTGCCTGATTGAGGATTATACCACGATTTATGCTTATTTAGTGATTTGCTCCGAGAACCAGGCGAAAATCTCGAATAATTGGGTTGGCGCAAATATGCCTTACTATTTAAATAAGAACATTGTAATAGATAAAAGTTTTATGGTTTATTTTATTTATGTATTTATTTTATTTTATTTATCACACTTAGACCCCCGCACTAAGATATCCTGTGTCGCGGGAGGCCGGGACATACACAATCACACCACACAAACACCCAAGACCCATTACATTATATCTTTTATTGCATTAAACATGCTAGGCGGAACTGACGTTCAATTTATTTGAAGTATTTTGAGTATTCTCGTATATATATACTCGTACTTATGTTTTGCGTTGACCTTCGAGGACAACGAAACTAAAGAGCTTCTAAAGGACGTTTAGTACATATCTGTTATCTATTGAGCTGCCTATATGACGCAGCATCATGCATCGGATGATTGCAGTTGCAACGAGCGTCTTTCAGCCATAAGGTCAAGGGAGAGTTTTTGAGGACTATTACGGCGGGGTTTGAAGAACTTAGACCCCACTGCGTGGACAGTTTCTACAAACCTATTGTTGGTCTCGTCCACCAACGCAAAGTTCACAAGGCAAGCAAAGCTATTGGATAATATAGCTCAAATTGAAAGTTCTCGGGGTTCTGAATGTGGACATTTTGAAGTCGGAGCGTGGTTGAGCGTTCATCAAACGGGACCTCTTAAGATGTGCCCCTCTTACCATGCGGTGATCACTACCGGTTTTCACCCCGTTAATCACAGTGACATCATTGAATATTTGTTTCTTGGTGGTCATGAGGAATTGATCTCATTTCTCTTTGAACCATTGGGAGGTCCATTTCCTGTGAGACAGCTTCTAAAAGAAAGAGTTCATCATTAAGAGTCCCTCTTTCTCCATGAAGTCTGCCAGCCTCTGTCCCAAATAACCTAATTGCCCCACTCTCAACTCTCGATCGCTTCTTGTACCCAACTTTGTAAAGTCCCTCATAATAACAGTGTAATATATTATTATCATGGCCCTACTAATTTCCTTACATACCCTCTACCTCCTCATCGGTTCGAGTTTTGAGGTCGGTGCATACCTGTAGGTACCTGAATGACCTTCAACGAATACCTGCTTGATATTCTGAGTGGGATTTGAGGTAGGTTTGAGGAGTGTACCTAATAGTTGAATTCAGGGAAAGAAGGAATTATTTTTTGTATCTATTTTCTTCAGTTGAATTTTCTTTGAAAAGATTATCAGTTACCAATCCTGTGTTGTTTACGTACCGCTGAAAATGTCTCAAGTTGTATTACGGATTGCCCCGTGTACTTAATAATGATTGGTATCTGAGCACGCATAAGTATGATGACGAGGTCCTCTCTGATCATCGTGCCGAGAAATGTCTTATGCCACCCACAGTTCCAGCAAGCATCGCTAACTTCGAAACCCTGAAACGTGAATTTATTTATCTCAAATTAATATACTAATAACTAATTACAACTCTACTACAGCTACTACAAAAATATTTGAGCAATCCTCTAGCTATTGTCAGCCTATACCTAGATAACTCAAATGCTCTAACCCGCTACCAGTAGGCAGCGCGCCCAGATTACTAGCAACATTGCCACGTTGAAAGTTTCGGTAATAATTGTGTGACAAAATTAAATGTATATATCTAATACGTTATTATATAGATGTAGTATCCGGCTTTACTCACGTTTATAGTCGAAGTTTACCTGAGTAAAGCCGGATACTACATCTATATAATAAAGTGTCAAACTCACGAGAGAATTTCCAATCATAAATTACCTAATACGGTTCGTGATTTATACACCTGTCAAGAACGCTTTACTTACACTTTTATTATGCGTACTGCCAGGGAGTGGAACTCACCGCCTGAGACTGTGTTTCCCGATAGGTACAACCCCGGAGTCTTCAAGTCGCGGGTGAACAGGTTCCCTCTAAGTTTGCGTTCTACACATCGATCATCTTGATCGAAGGTTCTACACCTTAGACCACGTCGTCACTTAACATCAAGTGAGTCAGTGGTCAACCGTTAACTTATAATCTCGAAAAAAAAACATAATTATAACGCAGAAGGCATGTCTTAATACTAATAATATTACCTTATTCATAAGTATAGTGCCAAGGTAGCATGGTATCCAAAGTTGTAACACAGTTGCGGATCCCAGCATTGTGAATAGGATATCAAACGTCCCGTTGTCCAGTTTCTAAAAAATGTCAAACATACACTATAATGAGTTGTAACCGGCTTTCAAAAAAGGAGGAGGTAATATTATTGTAATATGTATTTCTTATATTTTTTATGTAGGTACGATTCTCAAAATTCTTTTTTGTTTGATAGAGTGTCCACCGAGGTGGTCCTATTTAAATTTCATCAAAATCGGACAAGCGGTTTTTGAGTTACACTCCAATAACTGAAAAGTGTTACGTTTATGTGGATGTCTTCATTGATGTGGGTGAAGAAGGGGAGTAGCAAAAATCACTCACACAATGGAAAAGGGTGAAAAAAAAAATGTTTACCATGATAGTACAAAAGTCACTTTTTCATCACAACATTGTGCTCATGGTACCGACTTCAAAAAGCTATTCCATACTTTTGAGTGTTGAAGTCGGTTCCATTCTTTGGTATTTTTATTTATTTATGATCATCATCATCATAATCATCTCAGCCATAGGACGTCCACTGCTGGACATAGGCCTCCCCCATTGATTTCCACAAGGACCTGTTGGAAGCGGCTCGCATCCAGCCCTTGCCTGAGATCTTAGTCAGGTCGTCTATCCACCTGGTCGGTGGCCGTCCTATTATTTATGTTTTGGCCTAACTGGGCTATTTGAGGGTGTGCGGGTGTATCAAATCGTCCTCGACGAAGGTCGAAGCTTTCAAATGAGACATCAATGTTAATGTGTGATTGTGGGGGTCAATGTGAGTGTGGGTGCAGAGAAAAGATCAAAACGTGTGCATTTCAATACCGTCAACAAAATAGGAAAGTAGTTTGAGGGAAGGATATCTAACTAAGGTGACTTACCTCAGCTATTTGATATGCGATCAAACAAATCGCTACGGAACTTAACATCACTTGGTAGATCAACGGCGGACGGAATACAGATGATATTGTCTTTATTGCCCTTTAACATAAAATGTTATCTTTTAATGTACGCCTATATTCAAGATATAACTTCATGTATTTAGGTATCTCCTGCCGGATACATGTTTTTAATCAGGTTATCAATGCCTCTATTAAAATAAAACACTAATAACTAATTACAATACTACAGCTACTACAAAAACATTTGAGCAATGCACTAGCTTGTCAGCCTATAGATAACTTAAATGCTCTAATCCGCTACCAGTTGGCAGCGTGCCCAGAATGCTAGCAGCTTTGCCACGTTGAATTGCAATGCTGATCCGTTGAGCCAAATAAGTGCCACCACTCAGTGCCAGCATTATGGCCCCGCGTCGCATCGATTACACGCTCTGATGAGTTTTGGAAAAAGTCCATGGAGACCGAGTTGATAAACTGCACTACCACACTGGCAGTGATGGGTTTCATAGCATTCATATAATTACATATTTCTTTATGATTGATAAGCTAGCTCTATGCTATCGCATTTACATGATGTTACAGGAAAAAGTGTCAAACAGTGGTCCAGAGTTTATTTTAAACTCCTTCAAAGATTTTTATTTTATCTTTCTTACTCTTTGGTTAATTTTTCTTAACCTTTAGGCCCAGTAATATGACTTATGGGTGTGAACTTGTGTAAATTAGCTAGGCCCAGTCTTCAGTTAAGTAAAAAACACCGGGCTTTTATTTAAATTATGCGTATTCATTTGACCAAAACAGCCTCGCAACTCGCAAAAAAGTACAAAAAACATAACTTCTGAACTAAAAATCTCATTTCATCATTTGGGGCATCATTTGGATACCTCATGGTGTGCTCTACTTCTGTCCCACAGCTTGACTCTTGCTGGGACAGGCTGCACAGCATGTCTGTGAGGCACGTTCGGAGAACAGCTTCCAAAAAACACTTCGTTCATGGTGAACACTTTTCAGAATCCCTATTTCTTCACTTACACAACGCGGTAAAACCTCCTATAAACTTGCCTGTAAACAGAGAGATGCCATTTGACAATTCTCTTCAGCCTTTTATTCAGAATTAATTGCACGGCCACTCGGCGAGGATGACGCTTGGCCAGTCGTGCCACAGACTCATCCAGTCCGTCAAATATAACCTTGAAGTCTAGTATTATCATATCCATCATGATATAGTAGTGAAGAAGCAGGTGGAACAGCGTGTAGACGTATCCTTAAAGTTGAAGTAAGGGAAAAAATGCATTATTAGTACAGGAATAGCTTCAAATTGTTATAAAAGTTTTTTTTATAAACAAATGCCTTTATTAAAATAAAACATTAATAACTAATTACAATACTGCAGCTACTACAATAACATTAGAGCAATTCACTAGCTATTGGCAGCGTATAGATAACTCAAATGTTCCAACCCGCTACTGGCTGGCTGCGTGCGTAGAATGCTAGCAGCATTGCCACGTTGAATTGCAATGCTGATTCGTTGAGCCAAATATGTGCCAGCATTTTGGTCACGCGTCGCATCGATCAAACGCTCTGATAAATTTTCGAAAATCCGATGAGCTCCAGGTCCCCACGGGCCCAATGTCTCGACCCCAAACGGTTCAAATATGTAACCACTACCTAGGTTAGTATATATAAAAGTATTATTTATAAAAGTTATATTTTCGTTCCTCTATTATTAACTGATATTTTAAATTCGATTCTGAGATGGTTGGTGTGTCAGTTACAAGTTATAAAGAGTATATTATGAAAGGACATAGGGTAACGTTTTTTCCAGAAAAACTGTTCTGGAACTGTTTGCAGGGATAGAAAAATTGCTTTTCTTCATGATTTGGTAATGATTAAGGATCAAAATATTATTATACATATCCAAAATATGTGATTAATAATATAATTATATTATTCTATTTGATACTCTCAGGAATATGTTGTTGCATTCTGAGAAAGAATTTTCGAAACCAGTTCAGCAGTTCCACAGATAACTTTCTACAAACAAATTCAAATTTACCTATGTATGTTATAGTGTAGATAAGCCACTATTTCATTATAAGTTTGATACCGGGGTTAAACATACATATGTTAGTGTTTTATTGAGAACAAACATATTTATTTCCAGACCCAAAATAATTCTGATTACAGAGTAGAAAGACGTGGACAGACGACCTGACTAAGATCGCAAGCAAGGGCTGGATGCGGCCCCTTCCAACCGGTCCTTGTGGAAATCAATGATGGAGACCATAGGACGATAGCCATAGGACATCCATTGCTGGACATATCCAGCAGTGGACGTCCTATACTTGAGATGATGATGATGATGATGATGATGATTTGTCAATTACATACAAGGATCTATTAAATTAATTGAACTGCCAAAGAGCGTATTAACATTCACTGTTAACATCTTATACGTAATGTTTATGGTTATCAAATAAAACATTTTTTTATTTACCTCCGAATGCCAAATCAAATACACATACGTACGATATTTCATACAGGAATAACATTTCGTAGTTGGGGCTTCGGTAAGGGTCATCATGAGGAAACCACAAGGGGAATGCTAGGGGCCTGATGATGCTCTCATCTTGCGTGACGAACACACTCCGATATAGCAGGAGGGCTATTGGATATAGTACGAAAGAGCCCCCGACTATGATGACGAAAGACGCCCAGCCAACGAATAATTTCCTTATCATTAACTGACCCTCCAGAAACGGTTTCCTGTATGAGAAATAACATTTAGTATATTATCCTAATACATAATTAAGCACTTTAAACACCACCGTCTTCTACTTATCCGTATACACATTGTCAACGTTTTCTGGAAATGAAGATACCTCTCTACAAAATGTTTCATGAATTTCGATTAAATTTTAATGAAACTAATCATACACTTTTAAAAAAATAGGTTTTTTTTATATTACACTCATACCCCCGCACTAGGATTCCGTGTCGCGGGAGGCATGGACATACATATACAATCACAGCACACAAACACCCAAGACCCGGGACAAACAACTACAATCATCGCACAAATGTTTGCCCCTGCCGGGATTCGAACCCAGGGTCCCGGAGACACAGAAGTCATGTCACTGACACTAGCCACTGCGCCACGGCGAACGTCTTGTTTTTTCTTTTTTTATACTTTATAGATCTAGCTTTTGACCATTATCTTACTTGATGGATAGTGACGATGTGATCGAAGGTGCAATCGTGTTAGACCTAGATTGTTTACTGGCTCTCAAGGACTGCTGCCTTAACGCACTATGTGTTTGGTGACAGTTTTCCAAACTTGAGGGTGGTAGCTAGCCAGCCGGGTTACTCGATTTGATAACGATGTTACTTTCAACGGAAGTTCAAGACATTAGTGGAGGATCGAACCAGCGTCCATCTTGTTGACAGGCGACGCTCCCACCGCTGAGCTATCATCGCTTCTTTATTTAATTATATCCTTCCAAATGGAGAAAGGTTGTTTAATTATAGTTTAAAGGACAGAGTTGTACTAGTCTCAGGTAACAAATATTTTAAAAAAGTATCTTATTATAATGTCTCCTCCTTTTCTGCAGTCAGTGATTGAAAGGAGTACTACTGAACTGATTTTGATGAAAGTTTTATGGGACCAGTTTGAAAGTAGCTAGGAGAAATGATACTCTCAATAATTTACCTGATTGGTTTATACATAAAACATGCTTAATATATTTGTTGTTAATTTTGGCTACTCGTATCATTTGCCAGTGTCATTTTTTTTTAACGGACTAATCCTGTTTACTTTTACCGGCATTCACAGCTTCACCTGGGGGAATATACAAGGTACTCAGCCGAGTAATTGTGCGCTCGCAGAAGGAGTACTGCCTAGTGAGGCTAGCACTGAAGGTGCTATACTGCAAGGCGAGGCCGTGGCGACGTGGCGTAGCTCAAAGGCACCACTATGGGGTTTGAACCTCGGCTTGAGCTGTCCTCAGAACAGGGAGATATCGTATCGATAAGCCAGTGCCATTCTTTTCTTAGTCACATTTGTTTATAACCTTCACGTTTCCTCGAGAGTTACAAGTGACATTTAAAATGAATTTGTTTTGCTATTATTATACATAGGTATACAGTTATACTGCCGTACCGTATTGCGTTGCGGGTACAGAAAACAAGCCTGATATATTGGTTTATTGTATATTCTCGCGAGTTTAACTCACGGCGCTTAAAACCCATTATAACTCTGTTTCTATTCACCTATTCCCTCGCTAAGGCTCGTGAGCAAACTACCTCGTACATAATATGGATAATCTTAGCCTCTATCGTTATCTACTATAATATATTTTACTCACCTGTACCTGAGCCCCAAACTGCAAATGTGCTTAAAATCCTTGTCCATCTCTTCGACTTGCGTTAAGATCTCTTTCTTGTTGAGCAAAAATCCGACGAACACGGTAATGGCAGAACCCACAATGACAAGGTAACAGAATGCCTCGCAAGCATTTGCATAGTCCGAGGTTTTTATGCCGTGGTATAAGTTCATAGATTCAAATGCAGCACCCATAATGTTGATCACAATGCTGCATATCGGTATTATGAATCTGAAGTGGAATTAGTTTTTTTTTTATTGAACTTACATAACTAAGACTACATAAGTATTTAGTTTAACTCATTGGGCGACTCGTAATAATGTCCATGCTACATCTGTATAAACATATATATATAATTGCTTTGAAGCGATGAAATAAATATAAATAGCTCAGATATGAGAGCGATGGCTGTCAAGTTTTGGTCACGCGTTGCTTCGTTTAGTCTCTCCGATTGGTATTTAATACTACGGTGGGATCTTGATCCCACGGTCAGTGTTTTATATAAGTACTATATAATCATGTAGATATACGAATATGATGAATCTGCGATACAGTATCAACACTAACTATCGAGGAACATGCGCGGCGCACAGCGCGGCGAGACGAGTTCCTTCAAGTGCACCCTTCTCTGATTGGTCGGCTGTAACGTTGTTGTTAGGCTTTGTTAGGTTCTCGAATTTTTAAACCTTTTTACTCAAGTGTGAGCAAAAAGTGAGTGTGAAGTGTCACGTGGGTGTTGAAAATAAGTTTACCTACGAACACGGCTGTGGTTAACTAGGAAATATAATTGAGTTCGTTGGCTATGGTACCTACGTAGCTGTAGCGCAGCGCAACTTTCAAGTACAAATACAAGTACAACCTCTACGACTCACAAACAAACACAAAACTCATGTGTTTAGCATTTAGCGTAAGATGACGTAATATAAATGTAAATATTAGAAATTTGTAAACGTACCTAGGTACTTGTAGCTAACCGTCAGACGAGTGCCCTTAGGTATCCGTCATAACTTGACCATACTTAGACAAAAATTTAAATGAAAAGAATCGCCAGTACCCTGCAATATAATGCAAAATAATGTCCCTGTTATAAATGTACAAACCTTTTTGCAGCTTCCCCCGCTCGCCATAATGTCATCCCAATTGACTCCCTCAAGGACCAGTCAGAAGAAACCTGACTCAAACTTCCTCGTACGGTCGCCATCAATTTATCTTTCCACCTTTACGGTGGTCACCTTGCGCTGCAGGGACTGGGTTGCCAGTCAGTGCACTCCAACCTGGAAGGTACGTTTCCACTCCATCGGCCTTCAGTTCTGCGTGATACTTGCCCAGACCACTGTTATTTCAACTTGTTAGTCCTTAGCTATATCGGTGGTTTCTATGGACTCCCCTGTTGTCGTGTATCTCTTAAGAAAGCCTCGACAATAATCTGCTCCGTATAGGTACGTAGATAATATAGAAATAAACAATAAAATGTTTTACCTCACACACGAGTCTCTTCTAGAAAAAAATATCCCTTGAATTCCTAGTATTACAAAGAATTGCTGGTGAAAATTACATAGATTTATATCGGGCCTATCAAAATCATATCCTTTCTTCATCATGAAATCACGTATTTTTTTAAAAATAATCATTGTGTGTATCGTTCCGTGCAAATTTTCTTTCAAATAATCGGCAAATCAAGATTATACTGAAAATGAGCTTGCGAAACTAGACTAATTTTCTAGTACTTTTATTGATTTTTCACCGTAATCTTTCGTAATTAAGAACTAATTTTAAAATTACCCAATAATGAGCTCTGTCCAATTACGCACCTGTGTAATTTCTGGTTAGACATGAATACTGAGAATAACTAGTTATCCAAGCATATTAACAATTGAAACAGGGCATATTAAATCTAAGGGCTTACGATCTGTATATAAAAGGAATTCAAGACTGACTGTCAGGCTGCCAGACATTTCAACACATGTCCCCAATCGGAACGAAATCAGCGGAAATTTGGCTCACATATAGTTTTTACAACCCTTAGCATCTGCCAAGAATGTATTTAGAAAATTTAAGCAATAAGGGGCGTAACCGGATGTACTATTAGACTATTTAATTAATTATATGGGTCTATAATATTATAGGCTTATGACCTTATCATATAATGAAACAGAAAAGTTAATATGAATCCCTTCAGGGTAGCCGCACAAATCAAGCTCACATATACCTATTTGCACTTTCACACACAATTACAATAATAATAATAATAGTTTATTTCTTTCCTGACTTAATAACATACGAGTAATACATTTCCATGTGCTCTGAATTCCACACTAGGATAAATCCCGTGTTGTGGGACTCAGTCTCATCCGTTCCTCACAATACATCATGTAGAATGGCCGCAATAATATGTATATTATAAATGAAAAAAGAAAGAAGTTATAAAAGAAAATAAATAAATAAATCATATCGAGTAGGTATGCTTACAATACAGACGATACATGAGTTTACGTTTTCTTGACATCATAATAATTTTAATGTATTTTAAAGTATTCAAAGTATAGGTGGAGACAGGCAAATAATGTAGATTTGAGTACCTAACTGTGTAGTCTCCTTGTTACGACAAAGACTAAGACATTATATGCGAGTACAGATGTTACAATAAAAGACAAAAACAATATCCTAACTGATACCGGTAATTGCCTTCACTAAATATAATATACAGAGCTAATAAAAACAGCGAAAATAATAATACGAATGTAGGGTACTCTAGTGATACAATGTATGCAGTTTCACTACATGTATTTCATTGTCATTTCACTATCTTTAAAAATGTACCTACGTAGTACCTAAGTTATTTGTGAGTTTATTTATTATTTATTTATTTATTAAACTAGATAGTGAGCTAAAAATTGGTAGTTCGTCCACAAACAATTATAAACGTAATTTTATACATCAGAAAAAAATTACCTACTTAGTGCCCATGAAGTAAGGAAGTGAATGATTTAATATGAATTTAATGGGAACTGACATTTAAAGAACTCGCGCGCATTCACACACAAAAAGACGTTCCGATTTGCTTACGAGCGTCAGCACTGTCAGTACTAAATTCATCTCGGAACAGCTAAATCCTTATGTACGAACGTGTGCACTGTGAGCCCAAATTGAAACGCAGCCGGGATTAAACCTTGGGGCGTAACTAGATAATAATGGACATAATTATGCCTTATCGCAGCTATCGCTGATATCTGGAGTTTTGATTTGATTTGAAATTTTAGACATACGAAATAAATTTTTGTTTGGAAATTCTCGTGAGTTAAACTCATGACTAGAAAGACTTGTCTATTTAGCAAATGGTCAAGCCTTAACTAAAAGGAAATTGGATGAGGGATAGGTTTTATCTTAAGGAAATACGATGCTTTTCTCATCTTATATCATCATCATACATATGTACCTATAATAAATAGACCCACGAGCGTGTAATTCTGACTTGTGTGTTTATTATAAATTTGAATTTAATAGCTTGTATCGCGAGATAAATATGTAATTATACTATATATACTGCTTTGATACCGAGAAATCAGTAGCGCCAGTTCAGTCAGTTATAAACAATGATCGCGACAATAGTGCTATGTTTGCTAGTTCCGTTTTTGTTTGTGCATTTTTATAAAAATGCATATCATAAACCGCCTAACTTCCCTCCAGGTGAGTTCTAAAATAAGACCTATATACTACGTGATAGTAGGTAGTAAAATGAGATACCTAATTGCAATGCATGTATTATTTATTCAAGTACTTCTATAATAACTAAGACTTTGTCTTGTGTTGTCCATAAGTTCTGCATGTGAATTATTGGTAAACTACCTATATACCTGTGCGCCTACGTGCGCCGATTCCCATTCTCAAGTCATTCAAGCTTTTAGAAGTGGTCCATTTAATTTAAATGCGTGTCGTCCAGTGAGAAAATAAAACATTTACCTTCTATACACGAGTATATGTATAACAATATCGACTTTGAATATGGTACCTATCCCACCATTGCTATTTGGGACATCTCAAATACTACTTTGCCATAACGTATTTTTGTTATCGGGTGAAGAAAATTGCGTATTATTTGTAGCGTATATATTTGTTAATACGGTTATAAGATATCTTTATTACATTTATAAGTATTCAATTATTATTGTTACCGTACAAAGCAAATAGAGCAATAAAATACTTAATTAAATAAATAATACAGGATAAACTTATAAAGCGCTCTATTTGAACTATGTTCATAAATTGTTCATGACCTGTCTGAACCTAGCTAAGACCAGGGCCTATATACGGCCGTATACAGGACATCTCCAGTTTGACTTCGAAGGTATACATAGTTACATTGTATATTTGCAAGAAATGCATTATGTAAATGATCTTCAAGCGTAATTATTTATAACTCGTTATGTAGATTCTACGAAAATGCATATTGTATATAAGTAGTACATAATTGTAATGCCTCGTTTCAGTTAACAATATTTGAAAGTAAGATAATAGATATTTAATAGGCTGTCGTTAGTTAAGAATTTAATTTAAAGAATGTCCTTATTCGATGTAGGTAAGCAGATATGTATTTATTCATTTAGGGTTTGTATTCATTGTTTATGTATAGGTACGTCACGAATGTGAATGTCTATAATAGTAAATGTTTAAAATGCTTATATAAAATTATGCATTGTCCTTTGAGCGGACTACCAGTACCAAGCTTTTAATAGGTACCCTCTTAATAGAGTTATAAATTCAGATCGTTGCGCATATACCTACTTATTTTATATTTTTCGCTAGATACTTAAATACGAAATTTTAAGTAGACATAGCTGCTCAACTTACATTACAATATCAACCGAAAACTTGCATTACTTATTTTGTAGGCGACGTTCCATAGTGAATCGGGCATAAAACCCATCCATCGCATTGTTCCTTCCGATAGCCAGAGACAGTCGAAGCTTTGCTCCCACTGAGCGACCGCTACCCTGTCCCGCACATAGACCTGAGCGACCGCTACCCTGTCCCGCACATAGACCTGAGCGACCGCTACCCTGTCCCGTACATAGACCTGAGCGACCGCTACCCTGTCCCTCACATAGACACGAGCCAATCACGTAAACGACAGGGAAGCGATACGAAAATGTATGGTTACTTGGAAAAATATATGGCTTAATCACGGCAATAATACTAAAGTATCATAACTTAACTTGGCTTATAAAAATATTATTATTAAATCATTGGGAGCATGCACGAAATTCTCTCGGAAGTTATCTAGTTAACAACAGTGCAGTGCAATACATAGAAAATATAGGCTCTAAAAATCTAGGCTTATATAGTAAGAGAAAAATGATCATACATTTATTTTTATATTTGTGTACAGGTCCACCTAGTTTGCCCGTGTACGGTGCATTCTGGATCGTGTTGGCCTACGAGTTCAAGAACTTGGCACTGGCGTTCCAGAAAATCGGTACAAAGTACAAGACCAAGGTAATAGGACTGTTTCTGGGCCCTGTTCCGACGGTAGTGCTCAATGACCCGGACGATATCAAAGAGATGTTAAACAGAGAAGAATTTGATGGACGTATGGACATTATTCTCTTCAGATTGAGGTCTTATTGGAAGAAACTGGGTAAGTGCCTACCTATTTAAAAATATTTATTCATATCCAGTCCATCCTATTATTATATATAATAATAATTTCGTATTGTAAATAATGGGAACCTCGATAAATTGGGACATTTGGAAAGTGTGCGAAATTTTTCTACAATAAAATACTACAAAATGATCACTATGTTGAACGTGTTTGTACAGATTTGATCAAACATGATGTGTTCTGCAATATTTGTGCAAATCTATTGCATTTACCGGTCTTATATTTAAAAAATCTATATTTTTTTATATTCATAAGCTCCACACTTGGTGTAGGTATATTCTTCACGGATGGCTATTTCTGGCACGTCCAAAGGAGATTCTCGCTCCGTTACCTCCGGGACTATGGCTTTGGAAGACGAGAAGAAGGTTTAGAGGCGGTGATAGCCGAAGAAATCAAGGAAATGATCGATATGCGACTCAACGGACCTCGGTACCCAGCTGAAAAAGTAAGGATAGTTTAGATATCTCCTATAAAAAAGTTTTTATAAGTAAAATACAGCTTAGCTACCTGCTTTACTTTCCTGATGTACTATATGTCGTTGTCCCCAGGAGCTCGTAAATGGAGAGCTGATCTACTTACCACATTATTTCGCGGTGCCGTTCATCAACGGGATCGTCCATGTACTCGCTCGGATGACGGTGCCGAGAAAAGATTACGAGGTAGAACAGCATTAATTATACTCTTACACATATACTTCTTATTCTTGCTATTACCCCAAACTAGGTGGGATCGGGAAAACATGATCTTCTCTTCCATAGTCTTAATTCTTCTATCATTAGAAGAATTAATCATCTCAGTGCTCACACCTTACATAAACATATAATTCTCCACACAGTCCATCCATGCCTTCTTCGATTGACTTATACTTATATACCTACGTGGGACCGTAGGTATATAATTATAAGTAATATAATATATTACTATATATATAATATATAGTAATATAATATACAATAAATTAACTGTAGTATTGATTTCTCCAGAATTAGCATAACTATAACTTTCATGAGGCTGCTCGTATGTATTTCAAATGTTGGGTTCTCGCCGGTAGGCCGTCAACGGGTGACGTATACTTTAATATGCGTAAAAGTCGTAGCTTATTTAAAAATAAGTTAAAATGGTGCCAGAACAATGAAAATAAAATTAAAATGGATATATTGGCTTCTCATAGACGTAATAATGATTTTGTTAAATTTTGGAATTCTTCTAAAAAATTTGATCGTTAAAAGCGTCTTCCCGTGACTGTCGATGGTACGCAAAACCCTAAACATATTGCCGACTTATTTTCTGACAAGTTCAAGATACAGCCGGAGCACGTAGAACATCTTAACGTTTTTTCTAAGACTAATCTGAACATCTTATCGACTTCTAAAGTAGTATTTAGCAAGAAAGATGTAGTAAACGCTGTTCGCAGTATGAAGCGCGGCAAGTCTCCGGGTCACGATGGGTTGAGCTTAGAACATATTATCTGCGCCGGAGACAAGGTATATAGTAAATTATGTGATTTATATAACTTATGTCTAAAGTACGCATACCTACCAGAAAGCCTTATGAAGACTGTGGTAGTACCCATTGCTAAGAATAAAACGGGAAATTTAAGTAACGCGGCTAATTACCGACCTATTTCGTTAGGTACCATAATAGGAAAAATATTTGAACGACTTTTGCGACCCTTGCTGGTGAACAATATAAGTATAGATGATGCTCAGTTTGGTTTCCGTCCAGGGCTGTCTACGGACTCAGCCATATTCAGTCTTAAACATACTGTCAACTACTACCTGGCACGGCAGACTTCTGTGTACGCATGTTTCCTGGACCTGAGTCGGGCATTTGATCTGGTGAATTATGATATTCTCTGGACCAAATTATCGCAGTCTCGGGTTCCGATTGAAGTGGTGAAGATTTTTAAATACTGGTACGGTAACCAAATAAACACAGTGAGGTGGGGCGACACGACATCCAGTGATTATAAACTGGAATGCGGGGTTCGTCAACCTCTCCAGACCTTTTTAATTTTTATATAAATGACTTGATCGAGGAGCTGAGAAGCGCCAAGATCGGCTGCCATGTTGGAAATGTTTGTGTCAACAACCTTAGCTATGCAGACGATATGGTGCTGCTCAGCCCCTCAATCAACGGACTGAGAAAACTACTGTCTATATGCGAAAAGTACGCTAAAACGCATGGACTCAAGTACAATGTACTCAAAACGGAAATGTTAGTTTTACGTGCAGGGAAGGGTCCGGAGAGGGTGCCCAATGTTTATTTGTCAGGGTCACCGGTAAGGGTCGTAAAACAGTTCAAGTATCTCGGCCACATCATAACTGAACACATGTCAGACGATAAAGATATGGAGAGGGAAAGAAGGAGCTTGTCCATCAGGTGTAACATGCTCGCGCGGAGATTTGCCAAATGTACTGACGAAGTGAAGGTCACCTTGTTCAAGGCATATTGTATGTGTTTGTACACATGCCAGCTTTGGACGAAATATTCGAGGAAAGCCTACAGTACCATAAGGGTCCAATATAATGACGCATTTCGTATCCTTATGAAGAAGGCTAGATACTGCAGCGCGTCGGGCATGTTCGCTGATGCAAGGGTTCCCGATTTCTTTGCAGTTATAAGATCTCGTATTGTGTCCTTTTGGAACAGAATACGAGGATCCAGCAATGCAATCCTGAAGTCTTTAGGAGAAAATATTTGTAGTCCAATCTTCAGATTTTGGGTCTCAGTCCACCAGAACGAAAATCGCAAATGACCTGTTATACAGCAATTTTTATTTTTATTTATTGCATTTATAACCAATTTTATTTTATTTGTACTTTTATTAGTTTTAGTTTATTATTTTTGACCATTTCTATATTGTAATTTATGGGTTATTTTGCCTGCAATAAAGATATTTTATTTTTATTTATTTTATTTATTATAAATTGAAAGCAGCCTGAGATCGCACTCCGGGCACATCCAACTGATTCCTCCATCTTGCTTTGAAGTACATGATGATGCATTTGCTGTTGTCTTAAAGCCATTTGACAAATAATTATGTTTAATAGCGTGTTATTTCTTTATCTTTCGTATTATATTAAATTGTATTATGTTGAATGACTACAGGTCCTCTGGGAGCTAGCAAAAGGCACGCTCATGTTCCAGAGGAACTCCAACGATATGGGTGGAGCTCTGTCACTCACACCCTGGCTCAAAGATGTCCTGCCTAATTACAGTGGATACAACAGCCTAGTGAAGGGGAACCAGTACTTGCTTGACTTCTTTACGGTGAGATACCAAACAACACAATATGTACCTATATAGAAGTTTTGTTTTTTAAGTCATAATGTGTGTCTGTCACCGTCCAGAACGGTAATCAGGCTATCCAGAGTAGTCCGTCTATCTACTAATCATCAATGACGATCAAGTGAAGTCATAGAATGTTGAAATCTTTACTTTTTACTATATATAACAAAATATTGACTATATTAGTGGCGTGAGACTAATTTATTGGCTGCACCCCCAGGTTTACCCACGAGTTATGTTTACCCGTTGCACCTTTTATGGCATTTATGTACAACAATCTGTTCTTGGCGGATCCCTACGTCACAATAAATTTCCGCCAAATCTCAGCCCAACCCATTCAACCTCTTGATAAGAGTTGTAACATGAAATACTCCGTACATTAAAAAATCAGCGACTTTTTAAATAACATTACACGCCGCTGACGGATCCGTGCCAATTTTTAACATTAAATTTAATAATGTTTCCATGTCAAAACAAAAGACAATTTGACATAAATAATGAACCTCCTAATACAGTAGAACCTCGATAACTCAAATCTCGGTAACTTAAAAACCTCTATAACTTAAAAAAATAATATGTCCCCTTCCCATCAGAGCCCAAAACCTCTATAACTTAAAATACGCAACCTCTATAACTTAAATAAGTAATCTCTGTATTGGCCCTCAGTAACTCAATGAAATGTTTCCACAACCTCTATAACATACAATTGTTTGTCAATGAGGCATTTTGGAAGAGTGTACAAAACAAAAGGTTTCGGTATTTATTGCTTGCACGTGTTCACTAGTTACATTATTAACGTAAACAATAGATATGTCACCCATTGCTTGCTTCTTCGAAATTATTTAAAGCTTTGCGGTGGTTAGCCTTAAAACAAAAGAAAATCACAGACTTTTTTAAGTAGACTAAACCTTTAATTGTTGTTTTATTTTTACGTAACGTGTGCAATGTGAATACATAAATATGATTATTTAAATTTCTGTATTTTATTGAACTAATCCTTCTGACGCATTCGAGTAATAATATGAACAAGGGTACATACATACATACATATGTACAATCCTACCTCTATAATGACCTATCCCTAACATAGACCCTTGATAACTTAAAACCTCTATATCTTAAAATATTTTGTGTTTCCCTTGGACTTTAACTTATCGAGGTTCTACTGTATATTAATATACGCAAACAGCACCCGTTCACAAGTTGACACGCGTGCCAGCCATCGCCTTCCTCAACCGTATTTGTGGGAAGATAGCAACCCGACACACGATGCCACCGTTTGCCAACACCATTTCGTGAGCATGACTGGTCTGTTTGCATACACAAATCTGACAGTCTTAAATATATATAAAAAAGAACATTTAAGATAATAAGATTAACAGAAATTAATACACATGGTAATTTTTATTTAATCTCCTACTCTAAGTTTTGACAGTGCTTCGACCACCATGCTGTCACGACTTCTGATTGCTATTAAGATGTAGTCTCGATGGTTCTTTCTGGTCTAAAAACCATCGACTTTCTCAAAAGGAGACCGATGGCATCATTTTCGTCGTCGGCGTAGTAGATAAAAGTCCAATGATGTTTTACTAAAGGTGACGTATATTCACACGACGCGGTGCTCAGATTTTGTTCCTTTACGACATAAACATGCTTACTGCGACAGATAATACGGTACAAATAATATAGAAAAGGATAGCTATATGTTTAGACTTGCGCTTGAAATACGCGTCATACTGAAAATTACTACAATTGAGTTAATTTTGCCGCCTCAGTTTCCGCGCGTTTGTGCGACATCTACCTTATATAAATCATTGTAAAAGTCCCGATGTGACGTGAGACTGCAACGACTGCGTGCGGAACGCTGCTGTCGTAAAACTTATTTTGCTCTTTGATTTAATGGAGATCACCGACTCAGCGCCTGCATTTCATGGATACTGGATGAGTAAGAACACGTGGTCCTGTACCTCCTCCTTAACCCTGATTGAACAGGGTTTCCATTTCTTCCTGGGTGTGGACTAAGAATAGGGTGTTAGGGAGGTTTTTGAGGACCTTCGCATTAGTATACAGCTTCAGCTGTAGGGACCTTATACGGGGAGCACATACCTGAGTTTATTTCCCTCGCGTATGCGACATCCAATGGGTTCCGATGCGTGCACAATAACTCCTGGCTGATGTTTGTTACCAGGTTCAAAATAAATCAAATCACAGACTTGTAAGCATTTACAAATGTCGGTGATATACAAAGGGAGAAAGGGAGAAATCAGCTGAGTCAGAAGGTGTTTATTTTATATAAGACAAAGTACATCAGGTGATCTAATCTACAGGGTGGTCTAACACTTGCCTATTGTGACTAAATCTATTTCTCACTAACGATAGTTATTTAAACAGTAAAATGTTACATAATTACAGAAATTGGTCCGTGAAGTAATGGAAACACATGACGAAACCTACAACCGCCATTTTCTGGACATGTATATTACGAAGATGAAAGAAGAACAGAGGCAGAAACATAGAACTACATACTCAGGTATGTAATGATTTGGTTATTTGTTCTTCAATCGTATATTACTTTAATCTTATAGTACTTTCAGTAATCGGATTAACCATCAATTTCATGGCCTGACTGTTCGACAAAATTTAACGAATATAGCGATTACTCTAGCATGATTTGTCTATGGTATATGGTATTTTCGCGAATTTTACGAATCGATTTCACGACATTGAAAACGAGGTCGATAAAATTAAGTAATATACGACCGTTTAGAAAAGTAGTTAGTATCAATATGAACTAGGTGGGATTAATAGCTATTGCATTGATTTACTTAATAGGTATGTACCTACTTGTGAGGTTCACTGTAAATTAATACGAGTATTTTGTCTACGTTGTCGACAAACGTGATTAGCAGATGATATAGTTGTGATTTTATATGGTGCTCCAACATACATGATTGTGTTTTTCTTTTTAATCAATTGGAAAATTGGAGTTATCCTCATGGTACATTTCAGACAAGGCTTTCTAGGAAATATTTTGTATTCAAAGGTGAAAGAATAAACTTTACAAATTGTTACATAAATAAAATAGGCATAATGCTTCCTAAAAATGTTTTGTTTTTGGTGCCCTAAATGTTAGGAGAGCTTGAGAAATTCTATAGTTGGCAACAAGATTTCGCGATGCGATCATTGTAGTTTGTGCGCCTATCGATGATGGATATCTACGTAATCGAAAAACTGTCATTTTTGACATTTCAATTGAAATGTCAATTTCAGAAATTACATTATACTGTTGCAGATACTCAGGCGAAATTGAAGGCTTTATACGGTTTATTATCATACAGATAATGACGGCTGCATATTATTATAGAGTTGCCTACATATTATGTATGTAACTGCGCAATATAATATGTCTATTTTTGTGTCGCTTGGGACTCGCCTTAATGACGCTTGGAATGTATAAATGATGACCCGCTCACTCGTTGACATTTGTCGCATCTTTTATCCCGCTTACTCTACTTAATAAAAAAAACTGTGTAACCGATACGTGTGCAAATGATCACAAACCTTAATATCAGAACACAAAGAGGTAGAGGATTGCGCGTTAAAGCTGCTTTGTTTCGATAACTATTTTCTTTACAGTTGACCAGTTAGTACTGACGTGCACAGACTACATGTTTCCCTCAGCATCTGCCGTACAGTCAGTTCTCACCATGCTGGTAGAAAGGATTCTGTTGCAGCCAGAAATACAAGACAAACTTCATGAGGAAATTGACCGGGTGGTCGGCAGAGACAGACTACCAAACTTGGATGATAGGAAAAAGTGAGTTAGCCGAGTGGTCAATCTAACAGACACACACAAGCTATCGCTTTTATAATATTACGGTTTGATTACGGTATGATTACGGTTGCACGTTACCTCAGTTATCCGACGGCAGCCATGTTTTTTTTCCGGAAATTAGCCTATGTGTTATTCCAGTCATTTGTCTATTTGTCTTTGTAACATATGTAATTCAGATCCGTTTAGCCATTCTGGCGTGCTTGACTAACAAATAGTCATCAATGTGAACTAGCACATTTGTAACAGTAGGAAGAAAAAGATTAGGATTATTACTATGCATAAGCCTGGCATTTGACCATTACATCGCTTGAATGACAGTAGAGGCAACGTCGTCGTAGATTGTAGCGCATCAGACTGATGCGACACAAAGCATGTAATTACTAGTAGAGCGCGGTTTTCACTGCTTCACCGGTTAGTTCGTAATGACCCGTCTCTCTTTTTTCTTTGTCTGAGGTGAGATACGATCTCCGCTAAGGACGGGTTTGCGAAAACTCATGCGTTCAATGTGCCTAGAAAGTGAATGCTGGTCTGTCTTGTTACGAAATAAATAATTCCATATTATTATTCTCTAAAATAATGTGTTAACTTGGTTATTCAGCATGCCGTACACGGAGGCGTGTCTGCGAGAGATGATGCGGCACGAGACGCTGGTCCCTCTGGGTGTGCCGCATCGCGCCATGAAGGACACGCACTTAGCTGGATACGATATTAACGAGGCAAGATTTGTTGGAATAACCAATAATAACACGCTATGCCCGTAAATGCTGCCATTTTTTGCCAACTTTTTATTTTTTATTTTATTTATTTATTAACATTTACACAAGGTCTTCAGGTCCCAAACTAGGCAGAGCCTGTGCTATGGTTACCTGATGACTGATATATATACTTATATTCATATACACACCCACACACAAGTCAAACAGACATGTTCATACACACAAATGTTGGACCTGTCCGGGAATCGAACCCGGGACCAGTGGCTCAGAAGGCAGAGTGCTACCAACTGCGCCAACCGGCCAGCCATACTACATTGCTTCAGAAACGATAATATCTTAGTTTAGTGTTGATAGCGGCGGTTGTCTGCCGGATACTGACTCAATCCCTACCGAACGGTTTGATCTTCAAATGAAGGCAACACCGTTATCAAATTCACAGCATGGTGGTAAGCTACTTTCCACAAAAACTGTCACCAACTACATGGTGTGTTTGGGCAGCAATTCTTGAGAGCTAGGTGTAGCGTGATTACACATTCGAACACATCGCCATTGACGTTTATATGATACGATATATACTTATATGTAAATTATTTTTGAATGTGTTACTAAGGAGTTTTCTGTATTTTTGTTATTTGTATATTATAATATGAATATATAAATATCATAATATAGCCCTGGCTTTCATTCCATGAGTTGCCTAGATATTCAACATGTTGTACCTATTCTTGTAGGGTGTAATGATAAGCCCCAACTTCATGATGCTGCATATGGACAAAGACATCTGGGGTGACCCTGAGAGCTTCCGTCCTGAGAGGTTCATGGTGGACGGCGAGCTGTGCCTCTCCAAAGACAAGTCTCTACCCTTTGGAGCTGGTAAGGACATATAGTTTAGTTTCTACATCTACTACTACTACTAACCTCGTACCTAGTTTGATAATAGTTACTTTTGAACTATAATCGTACCGACTTCGACAAGTTGCTTCACACTTTTGGGTGTTAGTCGCTTCCATTTATTGGTGAAAAAAATGTATTCTAGGTATATAGGTATCAGTGTTTTGTTTTTTTTTTTTTTTTTTTCATTTATATATGTGATTTATTTCTAATTGATACAAACATAATATAAATATATATATATATATATATATTTAATATATATGTATAATTAAAATAAAGACATATATATATATTATATATATATATATATATATATATATATATATATATATATATACGTGTTTTGTTTAGTTACGCGTTAGTTAGCACGGTGACCCAGTCGGTCGCCGTGGTGCAGTGGTTAGTGTCACTGACATGACTACTGTGTCTCCGGGACCCTGGGTTCGAATCCCGGCAGAGGCAAACATTTGTGCGATGAGTGTAGGTGTTTGTCCCGGGTCTTGGATGTTTGTGTGCTGTGAGTGCGTGTGTCCAAGCCTCCCGCGATACAGGGAATCCTAGTGCGGGGGTTTAAGTGTGATAATAAAAAAATAAAATTAAAATGTTACCATTATTAAATTCGTAATAGCTTTTAAATCGAATGTCCGATTTAGATAATTTTAAAGGTAATTTAAAGGTATTAACCGTTTAAAGTCTTAATTTAATGCGAAATGATTTATTTCGAATAGGATCAATATGATCCCTTCACCCTTCGCCCTTTTTAGAGACCTTTGCTACTCACGGGATCGATTGTCATTGTGTATGTTCACCGACTTCTTCACCCTCAATTCAAAGCCTCCATAAAAAGTGTTACGTCTACCGAGGACTTCCTTAGTCGTCCAAATAGACGTAACACTTTTCAGTTATTGGAGTGTAACTCAAAATCAGCTTGACCGAATTTGATGAAATTCCACACGGGATTCACCAGCAATAAATAAAAAAAGAATCATAAAAATCGGTTCGCCCAGTCGAAAGTTGTGAGGTAACAAACATAAAAAAATAAACATACAGGTTCGAATTGGGAACCTCCTCTTTTTTTGTACTCGGTTAAAAAACAGTAAAGTGGTACAATATAACAAAATGAAACATATATCTATAGGCTGCCAATAGCTAGTGGATTGCTAAATGTTATTGTAGTAGCTGCAGTATTGTAATTAGTTATTAGTGTTTTATTTTAGTAAAGGCATCTAGAAAAAAATATTGAAACATGCCATGCGACATTACAGCCATGCCCCCTGCAATGCACCAGTGCAATCAATTTGTAGCTAATCTTATCTCATTTCGAGATTTTGGCAGTTTCGATTGCTGTTAGATAGTAATGTAATTATAATATAAGTATAGTATGGTAATACGGGACAGATAATTAACGCTTTGTCGCAATCACAATCACGTTTAATTTATTTAATTAACTTACATAATTATTACCTATTTTATTATCATATCACCTGACATATTATATCTTACATTAGTTTTATAAGGCCCACTTGCACCAAATTATCCTAGATTCTCGGATCAAATCACAATGTTTGCCTACAAATTTGTGATATAATCCGAGAGTTCGGCTGAAAGTCTACCTGCACTTGTACATCTTGATGAGGCAGGACAACTCCAACAATGTCGACGACCGTGGAACACACCAGGGTTTTGTGGTTGTGCCACCTGGCTATTGGCGGAGACTCCCACATAACTACCTTGCCTTCTTGGGCCGGTGGTATCTTCTGGTGGTAGTATCTTATCTTAAAAGTAACCATTGCAAGAAGCATTAACCTCCTACTAAATGCAACCGTCTACTGCATGCTAAGGGCTACTGCATGCTACCAGCTACTGCATGCTAAGGGCTACTGCATGCTACCAGCTACTGCATGCTACCAGTTACTGCATGCTACCAGCTACTGCATGCTACCAGCTACTGCATGCTACCAGTTACTGCATGCTGCCAGTTACTGCATGCTGCCAGTTACTGCATGCTACCAGTTACTGCATGCTACCAGTTACTGCATGCTACCAGTTACTGCATGCTACCAGCTACTGCATGCTACCAGTTACTACATGCTACCAGTTACTGCATGCTACCAGTTACTGCATGCTACCAGTTACTGCATGCTACCAGTTACTGCATGCTACCAGTTACTGCATGCTACCAGTTACTGCATGCTACCAGTTACTGCATGCTACCAGTTACTGCATGCTACCAGTTACTGCATGCTACCAGTTACTGCATGCTACCAGTTACTGCATACTACCAGTTACCGCATGCTATCGGCTACAGTGTGGTGGATTGTGCCCTATACCGACTCAACTCTTTCAACAATGCCCGCGTCCCATAGCATCAGAAACATCCTTTTAACATTGATAATAGTAAATATATTGACATATATTGTAAATATATTGATATTCTATTGACAATAGATAATAGGTCCTTAATTGCAATAGCTCGTTGTGCGACTCCGAGCCTGCTCACAAGGCCCATAGTCAGAGACCACGTTTCGGTTCCGTGTGTGTAGGACTTTTCGTAGGTGTGCAGTACCTACCTACCAAAAAAACTATTTCCATTAAGCATCGCGAAGTGTGTTAAGGAGTGGGTATGATGGGGAGCTCTTCCTACGCTAGTGGTCTAAATGGAATCATTTATTCAATTTAGTCATCAGATACACACGTATGAATATCATTAAACAATTGTAATAAAATCTATGGTACATTGTGTTTCGTTTACCACGCCCTTCGTCCAAAAACCATTTTCCCCGTGGGGCTCTCTAATAACAATGATAAAACGCACTGCGAAGATTAACTATATGGGTATTGGGTAAGAGTAGCTAGATAATATACTGAAACGACATGTAACTAAGTTTGCGTATTGTGTATGCGTATATAGTATGCGATTAGTGTAGGTGTTTGTCCCGGGTCTTAGTTTGACCACCATCTCACCTGATGTTAAATGATGGTGCGGTCTACGATGGAGCACGCCTGCCTAGAAGATTCACTCGTGACTTGAAGACACCCAGATTGTATTTATGTGAAAACACGTAGAATTCTTTACCATATAGGCAATGAATTACACTCGTCGTTGTTGACAAGTTGGAACGTCTCCCATGGATGGATGTCGAATTGCCGTCCGTTTGGTTACAAGTCCTAGCTCGAACGTCATTAAATCTGTATTACTACTAACTGCGCCAGCGATTTCACCCGCGTGGAATTTTGAATAAAAAGTCGCATCTTTCTCTCTATACCACAATTTATCAAAATTGTTTCTCCGGTTGAGGCTTGAATTTCAATTCTGATTTTTAATATAAGTATATTATAGATAGGTTTATGCGTATTATAAAGAAATATAGTTATACAGTATACAGTTCACCCAAAATCTGAAGTATACGTTGTTTATCAATAGCTATTATTATAGTTTGCAGGGGAATGGGGATTTATTTTCCACATCTCGAGCTGGTCTCCGAGGCAACGGCCCACGTTAACCACTGCACTTAGAGGTATGGTCTCTTAACAAAAGTCGTTTACAATCTTGGTGCGATTTTACAGCGACTAAAATTTTATCAAAAAAATCAACTTGCACATGGTAACCCTGCCCACACTTTGTACTGAACTAGAAGAAACTGTCACTTACTCTACTTGTATGAGAATTTTACATATTTTTTCAACTACAATTACAATCTTGAAATAAATACAAATGCACATCGATAACGCGGGCTGCTCGCAGCCCGCGCACCACCCGAAATACTAGTTATTATATATATAAAGCTCGATTACCACTGACTGACTCACTCACTCACTGACTGATTGACATAATTGTTCTCCTAGAAGGAGCTATGGGGGGTGTCTGTAATGTAGGGGAAAAGTGGAGAGGAGGTTCCTGTGACCTCCAGAAAAATCCGAAAAGTGCCATTTTTGGTTTCCTTCGTGGAACTGGTGTAGGGATCTCGGAAACTATAATAGATGGGGGGTAGGTGCCAAAACTAAAAATGGCTAAAACCCTGGGACCTTTTTGGAAAGTTGAAAAAAATTTACCCTCCCAAACAAAAAAGAGGTTCTCCCATACAAATTTAAAACGACTGCAGCTCCGAAACCGTTATAGGTGGGTATGGGGGTTTCAAACAAATATTATAGAGGGTTTGTAGGGGAATATGGGGTTTTTGTCAAAAATAAAAAATTGGTCCTTCGACCCGGATACCAAAATCCAAGTTTGTCTGATCTGGCTGAAATGTAGTATTTAGGGAGATTGGGGGTCCCTGATTCTAAATATAAAAAAATTTTTTGGATGACGTCATTTTTTTTTTTTTTTACTGGATGGGGATTTTCGCTGGCGATACAACGCCACGGCTGCGAGGCCGCAGGCCGAGCTTCAAACCTGCGAGGCCGAAGGCCGAGCTTCCAGGGCGAGGCCGAAGGCCGAGCTTTCGGCCCGCGAGGCCGAAGGCCGAGCGTGGCCTCCGCGAGGCCGTAGGCCGAGCCATGTTAGTCACTTACGAGGCCGAAGGCCGAGTTCCGAATGTGGTGTTACGCATTTACATTCCTTAGGAGAGTCACTAACGAGGCCGAAGGCCGAGTCCCAAATGAGGAGTTTTTTTTTTACTTCTCGAGCTGGTCTCCGAGGCAACGGCCCACGTTAACCACTGCACTTAGAGGTATGGTCCCTTAACAAAACTCGATTACAATCTTAGGGCGATTTTACATCGACTAAAATTTTATCGAAAAAATCAACTTGCACATGGTAACCCTGCTCACACTTTGTACTGAACTAGAAGAAACTGTCACTTACTCGACTTGTATGAGAATTTTATATATTTTTATAAACTGCAAATAAAATTTTAAAAAATATACAAATGCACATCGATAACGCGGGCTGCTCGCAGCCCGCGCACAACCGAACATCTAGTTATATTATATAAAGTTCGATTACCACTGACTCACTCACTCACTGACTCATTGACATCATTGTTCTCCCAGAAGGAGCG
Source organism: Apeira syringaria (assembly GCA_934044485.1). Classification (NCBI taxonomy): domain Eukaryota; kingdom Metazoa; phylum Arthropoda; class Insecta; order Lepidoptera; family Geometridae; genus Apeira; species Apeira syringaria. The sequence continues at coordinate 15,656,113 of OW203668.1, forward strand.
ATGGGGGGTGTTTGTGATGTAGGGAAAAAGTGTAGAGGAGGTTCCTATGACCACCAGAAAAATCCGAAAAGTGTCATTTTTGGTTTCCTTGATGGAACTGGTGTACGGATCTCGGAAACCATAATCGATGGGGGGTAGGAGCCAAAACTAAAAATGACTAAAACCCTGGGACCCTTTTGGAAAGTTGAAAAAAAATTACCCTCCCAAACAAAAAAGAGGTTCTCCCATACAAATTTAAAACGACCGCAGCTCCCGAACCGTTATAGGTGGGTATGGGGGGTTCAAACAAATGTTATAGAGGGTTTGTAGGGGAATTTGAGGTTTCTTTCAAAAATTGAAAATTGGTCCTTCGACCCGGATACTAAAATTAAAATTGTTCTGATCTGGCTGAAATTTGGTATTTAGGGAGATTGGGGGTCCCTGATTCCAAATACGGAAAAAATTTTTGGATGACGTCATTTGTTTTTTTTTTACTGGATGGGGATTTTTGATGGCGAAACCACTTCTTATTTGCGAGGCCGCAGGCCGAGCTTCAAACCTGCGAGGCTGAAGGCCGAGCTTCGAGGGCGAGGCCGAAGGCCGAGCTTTCGGCCCGCGAGGCCGAAGGCCGAGCGTGGCCTCCGCGAGGCCGCAGGCCGAGCCGTGTTAGTCACTTACGAGGCCGAAGGCCGAGTTCCGAATGGGGTGTTACGCATTTACATTCCTTAGGGAGTCACTAACGAGGCCGAAGGCCGAGTCCCGAATGGGGAGTTTTTTTCCCACATCTCGAGCTGGTCTTTGATGCAACCGCTCACGGGAACTAAAAGTATCTGTCAGTTGTTCGACTTGCATGAGAATATTTAAATCTTTTTATTTACTGGATGGGGATTTTCGCTGGCGATACAACGCCACGGTTGCGAGGCCGCAGGCCGAGCTTCAAACCTGCGAGGCCGAAGGCCGAGCTTTCGGCCCGCGAGGCCGAAGGCCGAGCGTGGCCTCCGCGAGGCCGTAGGCCGAGCCGTGTTAGTCACTTACGAATGGGGTGTTACGCGCTTACATTCCTTAGGAGAGTCACTAACGAGGCCGAAGGCCGAGTCCCGAATGGGGAGTTTTTTTTCCACATCTCGAGCTGGTCTCCGAGGCAACTGCCCACGTTAACCACTGCACTTAGAGGTATGGTCCCTTCACAAAAGTCGTTTACAATCTTGGTGCGATTTTACATCGACTAAAATTGTATCAAAAAAATCAACTTGCACATGGTAACCCTGCTCACACTTTGTACTGAACTAGAAGAAACTGTCACTTACTCGACTTGTATGAGATTTTTATATATTTTTTTAACTGCATTTACAATCTTGAAATAAATACTAATGCACATCGATAACGCGGGCTGCTCGCAGCCCGCGCACCACCCGAAATACTAGTTATATTATATAAAGCTCGATTACCACTGACTCACTGACTGACTGACTCATTGACATCATTGTTCTCCTAGAAGGAGCGATGGGGGGTGTTTGTGATGTAGGGGAAAAGTGTAGAGGAGGTTCCTATGACCACCAGAAAAATCCGAAAAGTGGCATTTTTGGTTTCCTTGATGGAACTGGTGTAAGGATCTCGGAAACCATAATCGATGGGGGGTAGGTGTCAAAACTAAAAATGACTTAAACCCTGGGACCTTTTTGGAAAGTTGAAAAAAAATTACCCTCCCGAACAAAAAAGAGGTTCTCCCATACAAATTTAAAACGACCGCAGCTCCGGAACCGTTATAGGTGGGTATGGGGGGTTCGAACAAATGTTATAGAGGGTTTGTAGGGAAATTTGAGGTTTCTGTCAAAAATTGCAAATTGGTCCTTCGACCCGGATACTAAAATTCAAATTGTTCTGATCTGGCTGAAATTTGGTATTTAGGGAGATTGGGGGTCCCTGATTCCAAATATAAAAAAATTTTTTGGATGACGTCATTTTTTTTTTTTTTACTGGATGGGGATTTTTGATGGCGAAACCACTTCTTATTTGCGAGGCCGCAGGCCGAGCTTCAAACCTGCGAGGCCGAAGGCCGAGCTTCGAGGGCGAGGCCGAAGGCCGAGCTTTCGGCCCGCGAGGCCGAAGGCCGAGCGTGGCCTCCGCGAGGCCGCAGGCCGAGCCGTGTTAGTCACTTACGAGGCCGAAGGCCGAGTTCCGAATGAGGTGTTACGCATTTACATTCCTTAGAAGAGTCACTAACGAGGCCGAAGGCCGAGTCCCGAATGGGGAGTTTTTTTCCCACATTTCGAGCTGGTCTTTGATGCAACCGCTCACGGGAACTAAAAGTATCTGTCAGTTGTTCGACTTGCATGAGAATTTTTAAATCTTTTTATTTACTGGATGGGGATTTTCGCTTGTGATACAACGCCACGGTTGCGAGGCCGCAGGCCGAGCTTCAAACCTGCGAGGCCGAAGGCCGAGCTTTCGGCCTGCGAGGCCGAAGGCCGAGCGTGGCCTCCGCGAGGCCGTAGGCCGAGCCGTGTTAGTCACTTACGAATGGGGTGTTACGCGTTTACATTCCTAAGGAGAGTCACTAACGAGGCCGAAGGCCGAGTCCCGAATGGGGAGTTTTTTTCCACATCTCGAGCTGGTCTCCGAGGCAACTGCCCACGTTAACCACTGCACTTAGAGGTATGGTCCCTTAACAAAAGTCGTTTACAATCTTGGTGCGATTTTACAGCGACTAAAATTTTATCAAAAAAAATCAACTTTCACATGGTAACCCTGCTCACACTTTGTACTGAACTAGAAGAAACAGTCACTTACTCGACTTGTATGAGAATTTTATATTTTTTTTTTTAACTGCAATTACCAGTTTGACAAATATTACTAATGCACATCGATAACGCGGGCTGCTCGCAGCCCGCGCACCACCCGAAATACTAGTTATATATATAAAGCTCGATTACCACTGACTGACTCACTCACTCACTGACTGATTGACATAATTGTTCTCCTAGAAGGAGCTATGGGGGGTGTCTGTAATGTAGGGGAAAAGTGGAGAGGAGGTTCCTGTGACCTCCAGAAAAATCCGAAAAGTGCCATTTTTGGTTTCCTTCGTGGAACTGGTGTAGGGATCTCGGAAACTATAATAGATGGGGGGTAGGTGCCAAAACTAAAAATGGCTAAAACCCTGGGACCTTTTTGGAAAGTTGAAAAAAATTTACCCTCCCAAACAAAAAAGAGGTTCTCCCATACAAATTTAAAACGACTGCAGCTCCGAAACCGTTATAGGTGGGTATGGGGGTTTCAAACAAATATTATAGAGGGTTTGTAGGGGAATATGGGGTTTTTGTCAAAAATAAAAAATTGGTCCTTCGACCCGGATACCAAAATCCAAGTTTGTCTGATCTGGCTGAAATGTAGTATTTAGGGAGATTGGGGGTCCCTGATTCTAAATATAAAAAAATTTTTTGGATGACGTCATTTTTTTTTTTTTTTACTGGATGGGGATTTTCGCTGGCGATACAACGCCACGGCTGCGAGGCCGCAGGCCGAGCTTCAAACCTGCGAGGCCGAAGGCCGAGCTTCCAGGGCGAGGCCGAAGGCCGAGCTTTCGGCCCGCGAGGCCGAAGGCCGAGCGTGGCCTCCGCGAGGCCGTAGGCCGAGCCATGTTAGTCACTTACGAGGCCGAAGGCCGAGTTCCGAATGTGGTGTTACGCATTTACATTCCTTAGGAGAGTCACTAACGAGGCCGAAGGCCGAGTCCCAAATGAGGAGTTTTTTTTTTACTTCTCGAGCTGGTCTCCGAGGCAACGGCCCACGTTAACCACTGCACTTAGAGGTATGGTCCCTTAACAAAACTCGATTACAATCTTAGGGCGATTTTACATCGACTAAAATTTTATCGAAAAAATCAACTTGCACATGGTAACCCTGCTCACACTTTGTACTGAACTAGAAGAAACTGTCACTTACTCGACTTGTATGAGAATTTTATATATTTTTATAAACTGCAAATAAAATTTTAAAAAATATACAAATGCACATCGATAACGCGGGCTGCTCGCAGCCCGCGCACCACCCAACACCTAGTTATAATATATAAAGTTCGATTACCACTCACTGACTGACTGACTGACTGACTGACTGACTGATTGACATCATTGTTTTCCTAGAAGGAGCGATGGGAGGTGTTTGTGATGTAGGGGAAAAGTGTAGAGGATGTTCCTGTGACCACCAGAAAAATCCGAAAAGTGTCATTTTTGGTTTCCTTGATGGAACTGGTGTACGGATCTCGGAAACCATAATCGATGGGGGGTAGGTGTCAAAACTAAAAATGACTAAAACCCTGGGACCTTTTTGGAAAGTTGAAAAAAAATTACCCTCCCGAACAAAAAAGAGGTTCTCCCATACAAATTTAAAACGACCGCAGCTCCCGAACCGTTATAGGTGGGTATGGGGGGTTTGAACAAATGTTATAGAGACTTTGTAGGAGAATTTGGGGTTTTAGTCGAAAATTGAAAATTGGTCCTTCGACCCGGATACCAAAATCCAAGTTGCTCCGATCTGGCTGAAATTTGGTATTTAGGGAGATTGGGGGTCCCTGAATCCAAATATGAAAAAAATTTTTGGATGACGTCATTTGTTTTTTTTTTACTGGATGGGGATTTTTGATGGCGAAACCACTTCTTATTTGCGAGGCCGCAGGCCGAGCTTCAAACCTGCGAGGCCGAAGGCCGAGCTTCGAGGGCGAGGCCGAAGGCCGAGCTTTCGGCCCGCGAGGCCGAAGGCCGAGCGTGGCCTCCGCGAGGCCGTAGGCCGAGCCGTGTTAGTCACTTACGAGGCCGAAGGCCGAGTTCCGAATGGGGTGTTACGCATTTACATTCCTTAGGAGAGTCACTAACGAGGCCGAAGGCCGAGTCCCGAATGGGGAATTTTTTTTCCACATCTCGAGCTTGTCTTTGATGCATGCGCTCACGGGAACTAAAAGTATCTGTCAGTTGTTCGACTTGCATGAGAATTTTTAAATCTTTTTATTTACTGGATGGGGATTTTCGCTGGCGATACAACGCCACGGTTGCGAGGCCGCAGGCCGAGCTTCAAACCTGCGAGGCCGAAGGCCGAGCTTTCGGCCCGCGAGGCCGAAGGCCGAGCGTGGCCTCCGCGAGGCCGTAGGCCGAGCCGTGTTAGTCACTTACGAATGGGCTGTTACGCGTTTACATTCCTTAGGAGAGTCACTAACGAGGCCGAAGGCCGAGTCCCGAATGGGGAGTTTTTTTTCCACATCTCGAGCTGGTCTCCGAGGCAACGGCCCACGTTAACCACTGCACTTAGAGGTATGGTCCCTTAACAAAAGTCGTTTACAATCTTGGTGCGATTTTACAGCGACTAAAATTTTCTTAAAAAAATCAGCTTGCACATGGTAACCCTGCCCACACTTTGTACTGAACTAGAAGAAACTGTCACTTACTCGACTTGTATGAGAATTTTATATATATTTTTTAATTTGCAACTAAAATGTTGATAAAAATACAAATGCACATCGATAACGCGGGCTGCTCGCAGCCCGCGCACCACCCGGAATACTAGTTATATTATATAAAGTTCGATTACCACTGACTGACTCACTGACTCACTCATTGACATCATTGTTCTCCCAGAAGGAGCGATGGGGGGTGTTTGTGATGTAGGGAAAAAGTGTAGAGGAGGTTCCTATGACCACCAGAAAAATCCGAAAAGTGTCATTTTTGGTTTCCTTGATGGAACTGGTGTACGGATCTCGGAAACCATAATCGATGGGGGGTAGGTGTCAAAACTAAAAATGACTGAAACCCTGGGACCCTTTTGGAAAGTTGAAAAAAAATTATCCTCCCGAACAAAAAAGAGGTTCTCCCATACAAATTTAAAACGACCGCAGCTCCCGAACCGTTATAGGTGGGTATGGGGGGTTCAAGCAAATGTTATAGAGGGTTTGTAGGGGAATTTGAGGTTTCTGTCAAAAATTGAAAATTGGTCCTTCGACCCGGATACCAAAATCCAAGTTGCTCTGATCTGGCTGAAATTTAGTATTTAGGGAGATTGGGGGTCCCTGATTCCGAATATGAAAAAATTTTTTGGATGACGTCATTTGTTTTTTTTTTACTGGATGGGGATTTTTGATGGCGAAACCACTTCTTATTTGCGAGGCCGCAGGCCGAGCTTCAAACCTGCGAGGCCGAAGGCCGAGCTTCGAGGGCGAGGCCGAAGGCCGAGCTTTCGGTCCGCGAGGCCGAAGGCCGAGCGTGGCCTCCGCGAGGCCGTAGGCCGAGCCGTGTTAGTCACTTACGAGGCCGAAGGCCGAGTTCCGAATGGGGTGTTACGCATTTACATTCCTTAGGAGAGTCACTAACGAGGCCGAAGGCCGAGTCCCGAATGGGGAGTTTTTTTTCCACATCTCGAGCTGGTCTTTGATGCAACCGCTCACGGGAACTAAAAGTATCTGTCAGTTGTTCGACTTGCATGAGAATTTTTAAATCTTTTTATTTACTGGATGGGGATTTTCGCTGGCGATACAACGCCACGGTTGCGAGGCCGCAGGCCGAGCTTCGAACCTGCGAGGCCGAAGGCCGAGCTTTCGGCCCGCGAGGCCGAAGGCCGAGCGTGACCTCCGCGAGGCCGTAGGCCGAGCCGTGTTAGTCACTTACGAGGCCGAAGGCCGAGTTCCGAATGGGGTGTAACGAACTTACGTCCCTCAGGTGAGTCGCTAACGAGGCCGAAGGCCGAGTCCCGAATGGGGGGTTTTTTCCACATCTCGAGCTGGTCTCCGAGGCAACGGCCCACGTCAACCACTGCACTTAGAGGTATGGTTCCTAAACAAAAGTCGTTTACAATCTTGGTGCGATCTTACAGCGACTAAAATTTTATCAAAAAAATCAACTTGCACATGGTAACCCTGCCGACACTTTGTACTGAACTAGAAGAAACTGTCACTTACTCGACTTGAATGAGAATTTTATATATTTTTATAAACTGCAACTACAAATCTTGATAAATATTATTAATGCACATCGATAACGCGGGCTGCTCGCAGCCCGCGCACCACCCAAATACTAGTATTATATAAAGTTCGATTACCACTCACTCACTGACTGACTGACTGATTGACATCATTGTTCTCCTAGAAGGAGCGATGGGAGGTGTTTGTGATGTAGGGGAAAAGTGTAGAGGAGGTTCCTATGACCACCAGAAAAATCCGAAAAGTGTCATTTTTGGTTTCCTTGATGGAACTGGTGTATGGATCTCGGAAACCATAATCGATGGGGGGTAGGTGTCAAAACTAAAAATGACTAAAACCCTGGGACCTTTTTAAAAAGTTGAAAAAAAATTACCCTCCCGAACAAAAAAGAGGTTCTCCCATACAAATTTAAAACGACCGCAGCTCCCGAACCGTTATAGGTGGGTATGGGGGGTTTGAACAAATAATATAGAGGGTTTGTAGGAGAATTTGGGGTTTTAGTCGAAAATTGAAAATTGGTCCTTCGACCCGGATACCAAAATCCAAGTTGCTCCGATCTGGCTGAAATTTGGTATTTAGGGAGATTGGGGGTCCCTGATTCCAAATATTAAAAAATTTTTTGGATGACGTCATTTGTTTTTTTTTTTACTGGATGGGGATTTTTGATGGCGAAACCACTTCTTATTTGCGAGGCCGCAGGCCGAGCTTCAAACCTGCGAGGCCGAAGGCCGAGCTTCGAGGGCGAGGCCGAAGGCCGAGCTTTCGGCCCGCGAGGCCGAAGGCCGAGCGTGGCCTCCGCGAGGCCGTAGGCCGAGCCGTGTTAGTCACTTACGAGGCCGAAGGCCGAGTTCCGAATGGGGTGTTACGCATTTACATTCCTTAGGAGAGTCACTAACGAGGCCGAAGGCCGAGTTCAGAATGGGGAGTTTTCACCACATCTCGAGCTGGTCTTTGATGCAACCGCTCACGGGAACTAAAAGTATCTGTCAGTTGTTCGACTTGCATGAGAATTTTTAAATCTTTTTATTTACTGGATGGGGATTTTCGCTGACGATACAACGCCACGGTTGCGAGGCCGCAGGCCGAGCTTCAAACCTGCGAGGCCGAAGGCCGAACTTTCGGCCCGCGAGGCCGAAGGCCGAGCGTGGCCTCCGCGAGGCCGTAGGCTGAGCCGTGTTAGTCACTTACGAATGGGGTGTTACGCGTTTATATTCCTTAGGAGAGTCACTAACGAGGCCGAAGGCCGAGTCCCGAATGGGGAGCTTTTTTCACATCTCGAGCTGGTCTCCGAGGCAACGGCCCACGTCAACCACTGCACTTAGAGGTATGGTTCCTTAACAAAAGTCGTTTACAATCTTGGTGCGATCTTACAGCGACTAAAATTTTATCAAAAAAATCAACTTGCACATGGTAACCCTGCCGACACTTTGTACTGAACTAGAAGAAACTGTCACTTACTCGACTTGTATGAGAATTTTATATATTTTTATAAACTGCAACTAAGAATCTTGATAAATATTACTAATGCACATCGATAACGCGGGCTGCTCGCAGCCCGCGCACCACCCGAAATACTAGTTATATATATAAAGCTCGATTACCACTGACTGACTCACTCACTCACTGACTGATTGACATAATTGTTCTCCTAGAAGGAGCTATGGGGGGTGTCTGTAATGTAGGGGAAAAGTGGAGAGGAGGTTCCTGTGACCTCCAGAAAAATCCGAAAAGTGCCATTTTTGGTTTCCTTCGTGGAACTGGTGTAGGGATCTCGGAAACTATAATAGATGGGGGGTAGGTGCCAAAACTAAAAATGGCTAAAACCCTGGGACCTTTTTGGAAAGTTGAAAAAAATTTACCCTCCCAAACAAAAAAGAGGTTCTCCCATACAAATTTAAAACGACTGCAGCTCCGAAACCGTTATAGGTGGGTATGGGGGTTTCAAACAAATATTATAGAGGGTTTGTAGGGGAATATGGGGTTTTTGTCAAAAATAAAAAATTGGTCCTTCGACCCGGATACCAAAATCCAAGTTTGTCTGATCTGGCTGAAATGTAGTATTTAGGGAGATTGGGGGTCCCTGATTCTAAATATAAAAAAATTTTTTGGATGACGTCATTTTTTTTTTTTTTTACTGGATGGGGATTTTCGCTGGCGATACAACGCCACGGCTGCGAGGCCGCAGGCCGAGCTTCAAACCTGCGAGGCCGAAGGCCGAGCTTCCAGGGCGAGGCCGAAGGCCGAGCTTTCGGCCCGCGAGGCCGAAGGCCGAGCGTGGCCTCCGCGAGGCCGTAGGCCGAGCCATGTTAGTCACTTACGAGGCCGAAGGCCGAGTTCCGAATGTGGTGTTACGCATTTACATTCCTTAGGAGAGTCACTAACGAGGCCGAAGGCCGAGTCCCAAATGAGGAGTTTTTTTTTTACTTCTCGAGCTGGTCTCCGAGGCAACGGCCCACGTTAACCACTGCACTTAGAGGTATGGTCCCTTAACAAAACTCGATTACAATCTTAGGGCGATTTTACATCGACTAAAATTTTATCGAAAAAATCAACTTGCACATGGTAACCCTGCTCACACTTTGTACTGAACTAGAAGAAACTGTCACTTACTCGACTTGTATGAGAATTTTATATATTTTTATAAACTGCAAATAAAATTTTAAAAAATATACAAATGCACATCGATAACGCGGGCTGCTCGCAGCCCGCGCACCACCCAACACCTAGTTATATTATATAAAGTTCGATTACCACTCACTGACTGACTGACTGACTCATTGACATCATTGTTCTCCTAGAAGGAGCGATGGGAGGTGTTTGTGATGTAGGGGAAAAGTGTAGAGGAGGTTCCTGTGACCACCAGAAAAATCCGAAAAGTGTCATTTTTGGTTTCCTTGATGGAACTGGTGTACGGATCTCAGAAACCATAATCGATGGGGGGTAGGTGCCAAAACTAAAAATGACTAAAACCCTGGGAACCTTTTGGAAAGTTGAAAAAAAATTACCCTCCCGAACAAAAAAGAGGTTCTCCCATACAAATTTAAAACGACCGCAACTCCGGAACCGTTATAGGTGGGTACGGGGGGTTTGAACAAATGTTATAGAGGGTTTGTAGGAGAATTTGGGGTTTTAGTCGAAAATTGAAAATTGGTTCTTCGACCCGGATACCAAAATTCAAGTTGTTCCGATTTCTCTGAAATTTAGTATTTAGGGAGATTGGGGGTCCCTGATTCCAAATATGAAAAAAATTTTTGGATGACGTCATTTGTTTTTTTTTTACTGGAGGGGGATTTTTGATGGCAAAACCACTTCTTATTTGCGAGGCCGCAGGCCGAGCTTCAAACCTGCGAGGCCGAAGGCCGAGCTTCGAGGGCGAGGCCGAAGGCCGAGCTTTCGGCCCGCGAGGCCGAAGGCCGAGCGTGGCCTCCGCGAGGCCGTAGGCCGAGCCGTGTTAGTCACTTACGAGGCCGAAGGCCGAGTTCCGAATGGGGTGTTACGCATTTACATTCCTTAGGAGAGTCACTAACGAGGCCGAAGGCCGAGTTCAGCATGGGGAGTTTTTACCACATCTCGAGCTGGTCTTTGATGCAACCGCTCACGGGAACTAAAAGTATCTGTCAGTTGTTCGACTTGCATGAGATTTTTTAAATCTTTTTATTTACTGGATGGGGATTTTCGCTGGCGATACAACGCCACGGTTGCGAGGCCGCAGGCCGAGCTTCAAACCTGCGAGGCCGAAGGCCGAGCGTTCGGCCCGCGAGGCCGAAGGCCGAGCGTGGCCTCCGCGAGGCCGTAGGCCGAGCCGTGTTAGTCACTTACGAATGGGGTGTTACGCGTTTACATTCCTTAGGAGAGTCACTAACGAGGCCGAAGGCCGAGTCCCGAATGGGGAGCTTTTTCCACATCTTGAGCTGGTCTCCGAGGCAACGGCCCACGTTAACCACTGCACTTAGAGGTATGGTCCCTTAACAAAAGTCGTTTACAATCTTGGTGCGATTTTACAGCGACTAAAATTTTATCAAAAAAATCAACCTACACATGGTAACCCTGCTCACACTTAGTACTGAACTAGAAGAAACTGTCACTTACTCGACTTGTATGCAAATTTTATATAATTTTTCAACTGCAACTAAAACTTTCATTAAAAATACAAATGCACATCGATAACGCGGGCTGCTCGCAGCCCGCGCACCACCCAAATACTAGTTATTATTATTATATTATATAAAGTTCGATTACCACTCACTGACTGACTGACTGACTGACTGACTGACTGATTGACATCATTGTTCTCCTAGAAGGAGCGATGGGAGGTGTTTGTGATGTAGGGGAAAAGTGTAGAGGATGTTCCTATGACCACCAGAAAAATCCGAAAAGTGTCATTTTTGGTTTCCTTGATGGAACTGGTGTACGGATCTCGGAAACCATAATCGATGGGGGGTAGGTGTCAAAACTAAAAATGACTGAAACCCTGGGACCTTTTTGGAAAGTTGAAAATAAATTACCCTCCCAAACAAAAAAGAGGTTCTCCCATACAAATTTAAAACGACCGCAACTCCGGAACCGTTATAGGTGGGTATGGGGGGTTTAAACAAATATTATAGAGGGTTTGTAGGAGAATTTGGGTTTTTAGTCAAAAATTGCAAATTGGTCCTTCGACCCGGATACCAAAATCCAAGTTACTCCGATCTGGCTGAAATTTGGTATTTAGGGAGATTTGGGGTCCCTGATTCTAAATATAAAAAAAATTTTTGGATGACGTCATTTGTTTTTTTTTTACTGGATGGGGATATTCTTTGGCGATACAACACCACGGCTGCGAGGCCGCAGGCCGAGCTTCAAACCTGCGAGGCCGAAGGCCGAGCTTCAAACCTGCGAGGCCGAAGGCCGAGCTTCAAACCTGCGAGGCCGAAGGCCGAGCTTTCGGCCCGCGAGGCCGAAGGCCGAGCGTGGCCTCCGCGAGGCCGTAGGCCGAGCCGTGTTAGTCACTTACGAGGCCGAAGGCCGAGTTCCGATTGGGGTGTAACGAATTAACGTGCCTCAGGTGAGTCGCTAACGAGGCCGAAGGCCGAGTCCCGAACGGGAGGTTTTTTCCACATCTCGAGCTGGTCTTCGAGGCAACTGCCCACGTTAACCACTGCACTGAGAGGTGGGGTCCCTAAACAAAAGTCGTTTACAATCTTGGTGCGATTTTACAGCGACTAAAATTTTATCAAAAAAATCAACTTGCACATGGTAACCCTGCTCACACTTTGTACTGAACTAGAAGAAACTGTCACTTATTCTACTTGTATGAGAATTTTATATATTTTTTCAACTGCAATGACATTATTGTTAATAATACAAATGCACATCGATAACGCGGGCTGCTCGCAGCCCGCGCACCACCCAACACCTAGTATTATATAAAGTTCGATTACCACTCACTCATTGACATCATTGTTCTCCCAGAAGGAGCGATGGGGGGTGTTTGTGATGTAGGGAAAAAGTGTAGAGGAGGTTCCCATGACCACCAGAAAAATCCGAAAAGTGTCATTTTTGGTTTCCTTGATAGAACTGGTGTACGGATCTCGGAAACCATAATCGATGGGGGGTAGGTGTCAAAACTAAAAATGACTAAAACCCTGGGACCTTTTTGGAAAGTTGAAAAAAAAATACCCTCCCAAACAAAAAAGAGGTTCTCCAATACAAATTTAAAACGACCGCAACTCCGGAACCGTTATAGGTGGGTATGGGGGGTCCAAACAAATGTTATAGAGGGTTTGTAGGGGAATTTGAAGTTTCTGTCAAAAATTAAAAATTGGTCCTTCGACCCGGATACCAAAATCCAAGTTGCTCTGATCTGGCTGAAATTTAGTATTTAGGGAGATTGGGGGTACCTGATTCCGAATATGAAAAAAATTTTTGGATGACGTCATTTGTTTTTTTTTTACTGGATGGGGATTTTCGCTGGCGATACAACGCCACGGCTGCGAGGCCGCAGGCCGAGCTTCAAACCTGCGAGGCCGAAGGCCGAGCTTCGAGGGCGAGGCCGAAGGCCGAGCTTTCGGCCCGCGAGGCCGAAGGCCGAGCGTGGCCTACGCGAGGCCGCAGGCCGAGCCGTGTTAGTCACTTACGAGGCCGAAGGCCGAGTTCCGAATGGGGTGTTACGCATTTACATTCCTTAGGAGAGTCACTTACGAGGCCGAAGGCCGAGTCCTGAATGGGGAGTTTTTTTTCCACATCTCGAGCTGGTCTTTGATGCAACCGCTCACGGGAACTAAAAGTATCTGTCAGTTGTTCGACTTGCATGAGAATTTTTAAATCTTTTTATTTACTGGATGGGGATTTTCGCTGGCGATACAACGCCACGGTTGCGAGGCCGCAGGCCGAGCTTCAAACCTGCGAGGCCGTAGGCCGAGCCGTGTTAGTCACTTACGAGGCCAAAGGCCGAGTTCCGAATGGGGTGTAACGAATTAACGTCCCTCAGGTGAGTCGCTAACGAGGCCGAAGGCCGAGTCCCGAATATGGGGTTTTTTCCACATCTCGAGCTGGTCTCCGAGGCAACGGCCTACGTCAACCACTGCACTTAGAGGTATGGTTCCTTAACAAAAGTCGTTAACAATCTTGGTGCGATCTTACAGTGACTAAAATTTTATCAAAAAAATCAACTTGCACATGGTAACCCTGCCGACACCTTGTACTGAACTAGAAAAAACTGTCACTCACTCGACTTGAATGAGAATTTTATATATATTTTTAAAAACTGCAACTACAAATCTTGATAAATATTACTAATGCACATCGATAACGCGGGCTGCTCGCAGCCCGCGCACCACCCAACACCTAGTATTATATATATAAGTAAAAGTAACAAAGGTTTTTGAAGTATTTGATAATATTAGAAATAGGTTTCATATTGCATATTGCTTTGTGACCTTCTTCTTCTTGTCCTTATCCCGCACTAGGTGGAACAATATGTTTTCCTCTTCCATTGTCTTCTATCATTTTCTACTCAGTGCTCACATCTTTCATAAACATATCATTCTTCACACAGTCCACCAATACCTTCTTCGGCCTTCCTCTACCTCTGTATCCATCCACATTCATGTTAAGTACTCTTTTTGTTATATGTTTTTCATCCCTCTTCATGACATGCCCATACCAAGCCAATCCATCCCCTTACTACTTATCTTTCATTGGTGCTACTTTCAAGCTTCCTCTGATATACTCATTCCTTATTTTGTTAATTCTAGTCACACCACACATCCATCTCAGCATTAGCATCTATCCCATATGCACTTTTCTTTCATCCACCTCCTTTGCTGCCCAACATTCAAATCCATACATTACGACAGGTCTAAGTATGGCCCTTGGGTTTCAAGGGCATTCGCGGATCGCATATGGTCCCTGAGACCTGTCTCCATTTAATCCAACCTGCATTTATCCTGTTCCTTACGTCTCGGTCAATATTTCTGTCATTTTAGATCAATTAATCGAGGTACCTAAAATCAGAGCGGACTGGTAGGGATACACCATTTAAGGCTGTATGGGGAAAATTAGATGATCTACCGAAGTCGCAAAACAGGTGTTCCGTGTTGCGTCTACTGATCTTCAATCCGGCACTCTCAAATTTTTCCCGTCATTTTCCCCGTCTTTATTGATTTGTCAATACTCGCCACGCTTGGCAGGCGGGTTGACGAGGGCAGTATGATTTCCAATCTTCAGAAGGCGCTGCTGCCCACCTTCTGGTTCGTGATCCCTTAGCCCACTCTTACGGCATCCGCGGGAAGAGATGGGGGAGTACTATTCTAGGCTGGTACCACCACGGCATCTTTTTGGCTTTGTATAGAGTTTATTCAATCAAACTAACTAAAATAAACAATGTTTAAAAACAATTAACTATAAAAGGGGAACTATAAATAAAAAACGGCATTTCAATTACGGTCAGCATGTAAAATTCCAAAAAGCTGGCAACATTACCTTGTTGAATTGCCAAACTTATTAGTTTCACTGAACAATAAAATTACTAAGCATTGTCGATTGTAATTGTTTATGGTAATAGTTTTTTATTACAATGTTTTGTGATCCTGGTATACATTTTATTTAAATGAAGTTTTTCCAGCTGAAATTGATTTGTCTTTAATTTCTGTTCCAGATTAATGATATGGCGTATATACGCTCTTCCCTGGTGCCTGACTCGGGCCGTGTGAAGGTAACATACACTTTATTATAATTTTTAGGTTGTACGCTTCATTAATTAATTAATTATTTAATTAATTGTAGCCACATACATTTAAACGTTGACTTTATAAACATAAGTATATCTTTAACCTAACGAAAAGATAGACATCTTACTGGGCTCTCTGCCTCGTGAGATGTTTAACTTTCCAAAGTAATTTTATTTACTGTTACATAAGTCAGTAAGATTGACGACGGGCCCCAAACTAGGCTACGCCTGTATCTTAGGTTTTTTTTTTTTTTTTTTTTTTCCATCACACAGACCCGCGCACTAGGATTCCCTGTATCGCGGGAGGCATGGACACACACAATCACAGCACACAAACATCCAAGACCCGGGACAAACATCTACACTCATCGCACAAATGTTTGCCCCTGCCAGGATTCGAACCCAGGGTCCCAGAGACACAGAATTCATGTCGATGACACAAACCACTGCGCCACGGGACCGTCAAAGGTGCCCAGAATAGTTTTACAATGCAGATTTGACGCTAGACTACCACTCGAATATGTATGTAACAGTTTACATTTACTACAAAAAAGAAAAAAAAAAACAATATTTGCATTTAATTAGTATGTGGAATGAATCTAAATATTAATTATCAGTACTTTAAATATTACTAACATTTTACACCAAATAACACAAAATTAAAAGCCACTAAATGTCATGTTGGCTTTTAATGGCTGGACATTTCCAGTATGTGAGGATACGGTTGAATATAATATAAGAGTTAGCTCATAAACAGTAGGTTGCCTTGGTATGTTCCGAGCAAGGTTAATAATCATCATCATAATCTCAGTCTTAGGACATCCACTGCTGGACATATGCCTCCCTCATTTATCTCCACAAGGGCCTATTGATAAAGTTCCTCATCCAGCCATTCTTATTTTACTTGTTTGTCTAGCAGAGTTAATAAAAAAACAAAATTACGTATATTGTCCAAATGTATAACATTACACATTGAACTGTTGCATACTTTATTATTTATTGTTCAAATATTTGAAGGAAAAAATTCGGCTGCTAGTGGGACTTGAACCCACGACTACAGAATACCGTCCTGTCGCTTTGTCCAACTAAGCTATAGCAGCCCATACCACTAGGGCCGAATTACTTCCTTCCTTATTAACATATGCGGGGATGTTATTATTTATTGGTTAGTAAAACAAACAAATTGTGTAACAGTGCTACTGATGTAATTATTTTGGCCAAGCTGCAGTGGGTAGAAAAAGAAGAAGAAAGAAGAAAATAAATTTATTCCCATCCAAGGACAGCATTACACAAATGCTCACAAATTTACAAGAGACCAAAATACAATATGTAATGTTGCCCGATGTCGGGAATGAGTTTCGACTCAGCGTACACTAGGGTCACCCCTAGCACTGATTTTCAGTCGACACTCATTTCTGACATCTCATTTCTGATGTGTATCACCTTACCGCTTGTAATAAATGTACTTTGGGTGAATACATAATGTAAACGACGAGATACTTAATCTATGCACACTTCCATAACACCGGTTTGGGCTCTAAGACATGTTCATATACATATATAAATCTACGACATTTATTTTGCCTCTACAAGGATTTTTTTTTTTTTTACATATTATAAGTTTGTGTTTGACAACTGTCTCACCTGATGTTAAGTGATGACGTTGTCTAGGATTTAGCACGCAAACCTAGAAGGTACCTATTCACTCGCGACTTGAAGACTCCAGGATTGTACATATCGGGAAACACAGACTCGGGCAACGAGTTCCATTCCTTGGCAGTACGCATTAAGAAAGTGGAAGATATACCACCATAACGCTTCGTGCGTATAGGTGGTATATCTACCATATAGCGATGGCTTATTGCCGTACGTCGATGGATGATGACGACATGGGTTTTGTTTCTTTCGCTTTCGTCTTTTTGACGCATAGTTCCGCTTCAACGGTACGTCATTTCGTTTCTATGACACTGGTTTTTCCTTAGGTTGCCTCTTGGACCCGTGGTGACACCAGGAGACATTTAAAGCTGTTTGCGCAACCAAAAAAAAATTATGTTTCTGGACGTATTTGGGAATGTTTGGTGTCTACATTTCTAAATGATACACAGATCTTTGTAGCTTCGGAATTGGGCACTACGAACGTTTGTACATGAACCGATAGTCTATCGGTAAAAAGGATTATAATCGAGCAGAATAAGCGAGATAAGCAGATGCGAATAACGTAAGGGAGTGAGCGAGACGGTTATACAATAATTATGGCCAGTCTCTAGTGCGCATCCATACAAATTTTTAGGCAAAACCTGACCTTGTCGTCTATATAAGATTGTATTTGTCCAGGTGGAACCAGAGTCTCCGCCTGGCCCGTCCAACAGCAAAATCGGGCGGACCGATACCTCAGACAATACCAAAGGGTCCTCGGACTATTCCGCTTACTACCAGGCGGGTGACGCTGCCGAAGTTAAAAAGGTATTGCTGAACACCGCTTTTAAAGTAACAGTCACAAACTCACGTTGACCTAAACTCAAGCCCATTTATTAAGTTATCGCAATTTTAGGATTCCGTAGTAACAGAAAACAATATAAATTCGTTTTTTCGTGATTAGATCCGAGTGGCTTACAGCTTAATGACTTCTATAGATAATTATCAACCCATATTAGGAAATCTGTCTCAGACTGGCCTTGAACCATAATTCTCTATATTTCTGATAGATATTATTCGCTTACTTACGTTTTCAGAAATTCAAAGATTAATTGGTTGATTTTTATATTCAAACCAACACATGTATGATTTTGACTCTAAATATATTTTTCAAAGTTAGTGATTTTTTCGGTGTAATATTCTGAAAACGATGTATTTTCTTATGTAATAGATGTGAAACATGTGTATGGATATCAGTTACACTGGGGGCATTACGGCAATACGTTGCCAATCCTTTTTAAGACTGTTGACTCTTCTTTTGAAGAATCCTATACATTATAATGTATGCCAAAAATTAAAAACTAGAATTTTCGAACGCTCAAAACCTAGTGCTACCGGATTAGGTCGTTGTTATTGCAGTGTGGCAGTTCAGCGCACCGCTTGCCGTCTCAATACTTCTCAATACATGTTTATATAAATAATAACCTTACAAGTTTAATATAATAAGCGTATTATATGAAATACGAAAGCCACGGCCGATAAAAGAGGATCCAAAAAAATAAAATGTTAATGTTCGCGGCGCGTGATGGTGGGAGCGTGGCCTCAGCAGGGGCATGTTGCTCTTTGTAGTCTATGGCTGCGTTTGCTTGTGAACGCTGTTAGGGTTACGCGAATATCTAACATGTGTGTAAGCCCAATAGTGTTGTCATTATCTATTTTGTTTTGTTACAGCTTGTGACGGAACTTTGCGAAGTGATACGCAACAAAAAAAGCCAAAAAAATCAAGAAGTGAGAGCGAAGCTCGAGAAACTATTCGACATAAGGCTCTCGAACGGGGACACGTAAGTTATTATTATGGTGTCCGGTTATGTTCATTATCCTGTTTGTGATAACATTTTATGTAGTTTCGGCCCAGTTTGTAATGTACACTGGGTGTCGGTTGGTTTAGTATATAAGCTTGGAAAAGGATTTGCTGCTACATAAGGGGCATGAGTTCTCTTAATTTTCCTTACTTAGCTTAGGTTTTATCAGCACGTATAAAACTGATTTGACAGATTACATTTTGGACTTGTTGAGTATGCGATTGTATAAATTTTACAGAGATACCTCGATAGCACATTCAGGTGCTAAATGAGATAGCTTGCGGCATATCATAGAATTGCGGCATCGAATCCTTACCTAGCTTTAATCTGTCAAAAATGCCGTGCGATGGTTACCCAGATGCCGTGTTGGCATCGAATTTGCCGTCATTATTGCGCCATCGTTGTACATCTCGAAATGTGACTGATGTCGCGTTTGTGTATCGCAATATGAGTCAAACGTCACATATGTGGGTAGCAACATGCGGCTAAAGTCACATTCGTGCATAGCTGGCATGCGACTGTGTGACTGTGTGGCGAGTTCGGGGCACACACGGCACCTGCGTAGCGGTTGACCGGCGTTTCGGGTGCAGATGTCCCGCGTCAGTGGGAGTGGGAATGCTGGTAGGTAAGTACCCCCATAAATATCATCAGTCATCTTTCAACCACGTACAGCCGAACTCTGTGCGACTACTGCATATAAGTAACGTGAAACGATTTGTTCTCTCAAGATCAAATATATTATATTAAGAAGACAATTAAGTGTACCAAAAAATAGTATACATATTGTTCGTAACGATTGATTGAAAAATATATCTTGTAGGTCTCTCGGCGGCAAAATGTTTTTACTCCTTTTGGGGTGAAAGCATAGAGAATTTACATAGAAGAGATTTTTTTTTTACTTATTATAAGTTTGCGTTTGACAACTGTCTCACCTGATGTTAAGTGATGACGTTGTCTAGGATTTAGTACGCAAACCTAGAAGGTACCTATTCACTCGCGACTTGAAGACTCCAGGATTGTACATATCGGAAAACACAGACTCGGGCAAGATGAGATGTTCTAAGCAAGTAAATTCGGTAAAAGTTCGGTAACTCTACGCTTGGGGGCGCTATCATCAGTACGCGTCTAGTTCTTGGTGGAAGTGCACGCATATTCTTTTCAGATATTTTTAATAAGTTTTTTCTTAATCTCGAGGAGTAACATGTACAGCCACGTAACTGACAATTCACTGTTGTGTTGTATAACGCATTATTCTTTTGAACACAAATCGTTTATCGAAATCTTATTACAAATGTCGTACAAAAAAGCCATCGTCAGAGCCATAATCATCGTCAAACTATCATGAAATCAACGTCTGCGCAGTAGAGAGAGACAGAGAGTTATGTGGGTAAGTATATGTTTAATTATTTATAAAAAGAGTGAAGGTCATTCTGTGCAACACTGATTCCCTACTTTGGTTGCTGCAAATAAAAATTGAAAAGTTAGACGAAAATAAGTATATATTAATATAGTTAAAACCTTTACATGGTCATGTGACTTTCGCTCTTATTACCGCCGCTCAGGGTACATTTTCAAACTTGTCCGAAACTATACAAGATGTTTTTGCAAATGTTTAGTGAACATAGGTGGATATCATAGTAATAGCTAGTGATATTATAAGTTGAGTTTGTAAATCGTTATTAAAGCACGTAAGTGGTTTTCATGATTATCTTTTGGTCCATATAACTAGCAGGCTTATAATTTATATGAATTAAAATGGATATTCTTCTTAAAGTCTTAAATTCACACAGTGAGATCAGAACATAAGATAAAGATTATTAACATCTGACAATGGTAATGAATCTGACTGATGGAACTGAGTTTAGTTGAACAAGAGAGATAGTGGTCAAACGCTACATCTCTCTCTCTCAGCCATGGGGCGGCCACTGCTGGGTGTATGCCTCCCCCATATAGGGGGGATTTGCCAATACTCGCCACGCTTGGCAGGCGGGTTGGCGAGCGCAGTATAATTTTGAATCCTCAAAAGGCGCTGCTGTCCACCTTCTGGTACGCTAGATCTATACAGTATAAAAAAAAACAAAATTGTGGAAAATAAGATAGTACTTATATTGTTACAATAAAGTTCAAATTAGTATGACTTATCAATAAACAGTACTAATATTTGATCTTTGATTAAAAGTGCACTTAGTATGCGCTAAGTGCGCGCGTAAAATAAGTCGTAACTTATTTGGCGCCGACAAAAACTACGGTCAGTGATTGAATAAAACTCGTCTAAGTCTAATTAGAAATACCGTGGTAACGAGTTACACGAATTTGAATTTTAGCGTAAATAGAAAAAAACCATATCTATATATATAAAAATGAAACCCGTTTTCCGTTGTCACGACATAACATGAAAACGGCTTGACCGATTTAGATAAAATTTGGTATAAATATACATAGGACTTTGGAGAAGGACATAGGCTACTTTTTGTCCTGGAAGAAGTATGGTTCCCGTGGGATAACTGAGTCAGCGGGAAAAACGTAGTGCACGCGGGTGAAACCGCGGGGCGCAGCTAGTTGATTATAAAATAAATATTTATTACGTTGTGTGGTTATTAAAATTAGGAGCATTGTCACTTGTTCGTAATATCCATTCCACTTCATACATTGTTTTGTTAACTGTACTTGACCGTCAGATCATTCTTTTCTAGATTCCTCCACATGACTCTCTGCAGTAATCAGCGCAGCTTCGAAGCAATCGTGAAGCTGATTCACAGCTTTAGAATGTCTCATCTGCTCAACCTTGGGAATAACAAGCAACAGACCATTCTTCATCTTGCTGTACTCAATGAAGCACCAAATATTGCATCTCTTCTTGTTGCCAAAGGTAAGAATTTTGTTAGAACGCTTTTTCACGTTTGTGAAAATTCCCTTGTATTTAACCGACTTAATTGATTGTAATACCTTAGGTATATAGTTTTATTTATTTATTTGAACCTCAACATAATGTACAATGATACAAAAAACTAAAAAAATGCTATGAAATAACAAATGCTAAGTGTCACTACTCACTATAATTATAGGAGAAGACAGCTTGCGCAGAAAAGTGAGCGAGCAGTTTTATGTGTGTTTGCGGATAACTTCGTCGTTTATGAACCGATTTTGATGATTCTTTTTTTGTTTCATATAGTATACGTACGGAGGTGGTCCCATCAATTCGGTCATGTATCATGAAAGTATTAAATGTCATCAAAATCGGTCAAGCTGTTTCCTAATTACACTCCAATAACAGAAAAGTGTTACGTTTATCTGGATAACTTCCCTATTGAGGGTGAGATGTGAGTACAAAGGTAGAAATGTAAAGGTAAAAAAAAATAGAAATCCATTTTGACGTGATAACGTTTTATAAATTGATGAATGCCAAAATGAAAAATAGTAACGGTAACATTCCTGTAACGTTCCACCTAAGTTTTATCTAGATCTTGATAATATCTATTGCCGTGGGGTACCGGCTTAGAATAGTACCCCCCCATGTCTTCCCGTGGGTGTCGTAAGAGTCGACTAAGGGATCACGTACCAGAAGGATGGGCAGCAGCACCTTCTGAGGGTCGTATTTTATATACTGCGCTCGCCAACCCGCATGCCAAGCGTGGCGAGTATTGGCAAACCCCCCCCCCAGTATGATACAACAAAAAGTGACCAGGCCCCCAGTCCCCGGCAGCTCCGCTAATGCTGGCTCCGGTAGCGGCCAGCGTAACGGTGGAGCAGGGGGTGCTAAGAATCTCCGGCAGATTCCCGGCTACCACTCCCTGAAAAAACGACCTCTGGCCCTGGTAACACACAATATAAGATCTTTGTTGGCAGACGAGAAGATCGTCGAACTGGAAGAAGAAATGAGTAAGTTACACTGGGATATCTTAGGGTTATGTGAAGTCCGTAGAGAGGGTGAGGACACCATAACTCTCAAATCCGGTAACTTGCTCTACTACCGGGAAGGCGACCAAAAGTCCCAAGGTGGTGTCGGATTTCTCGTTCGCAAGTCCCTCGCTAACAACATCATCACCATCGACAGCGTTTCGAGCAGGGTGGCATACCTAATACTCAGAATATCAAGCAGATATTCGTTGAAGGTCATTCAGGTATATGCACCGACCTCGAAACTCGGAACCGATGAGGAGGTAGAGGCTATGTATGAGGACATTAGTAGGGCCATACATACCTCCAAGACCCATTACAATGTTGTTATGGGGGACTTTAACGCAAAGTTGGGCAAAAAGAGTGATGGAGAGTTGAGAGTGGGGCAATTTGGTTATGGACAACGGAACCCTAGGGGACAGAGGCTGGCCGACTTCATGGAGAAAGAGGGACTCTTTATGATGAACTCTTTCTTTCAGAAGCCGCCTCAAAGGAAATGGACCTGGTTGAGCCCCAACGGTTCCACAAGAAATGAGATCGATTTCATCATGACCACCAAGAAACAAATATTCAATGATGTCTCTGTGATCAACATGGTCAAAACCGGTAGTGATCACCGCATGGTAAGAGGCACATTGAATATTAATGTTAAACTTGAGAGGTCCCGTTTGATGAAATCCACGCTCCGACCTCAAAATGTCCATATCCAAAACCCCGAGAGCTTTCAACTTGAGTTATCCAATCGCTTTGCTTGCCTTGAGAACTTTGCGTCGGTGGACGAGACCAACAACAGGTTTGTAGAAACTGTCCACGAAGTGGGGTCTAAGTTCTTTAAGCCCCGCCGTACAAATAGACCTCAAAAACTCTCCAGCCATACCCTCGACCTCATGGCTGAACGACGCTCGTTGCAACTGCAATCATCCGATGATGCTGCGTCATATAGGCAGCTCAATAGACGAATATGGAAATCCTTGCGACACGACATCCGTACCTTTAGTACAAATCGTATTAAAGATACGATCGAACGGAGAAAAGGCTCCAAAGTGTTTGCAAGAGACAGGTCTATTGGGCAAAGCCAGATGACTAAGCTGAAGAGAGATGATGGCAGTATAGCGTCGACCAAAGCAGAGGTGCTTGGAGAGATCGAGAGGTTCTATGGACAGCTATACACTTCGGTCGCTAAACCTGTTGACAGCTTGGCCAAAGACCCAAGAGCCAAGCTGACCCGGCACTATACCGAAGACATCCCGGACATCAGCCTATACGAGATTAGGATGGCTCTGAAGCAGCTTAAAAACAACAAGGCACCGGGTGACGACGGAATCACATCAGAGCTTCTGAAAGCGGGTGGATCACCGATACTGAAAGTCCTTCAGAAGCTCTTTAATTCCGTTGTCCTCGAAGGGTCAACGCCGGAAGCATGGAACAGAAGCGTAGTGGTGCTGTTCTTTAAGAAGGGTGACAACACATTGCTTAAGAACTACAGACCCATTTCGCTTCTGAGCCATGTTTACAAGCTGTTTTCAAGAGTCATCGCGAATCGTCTCGAACGTAGGCTTGATGACTTCCAGCCTCCCGAACAAGCCGGTTTCCGAAAAGGCTACAGCACCATAGACCACATCCATACGCTGCGGCAAGTTATACAGAAGACCGAAGAGTATAACTTGCCCTTATGTTTAGCGTTTGTGGACTATGAGAAAGCCTTTGATTCGATCGAGACGTGGGCGGTGCTTGAGTCTCTCCAGCGGTGCCGTATTGACCATCGGTATATCGAAGTGCTGAAGTGTTTGTACAATAACGCCACCATGTCGGTCCGAGTACAAGAGCAAATTTCGAGGGCGATTCCATTGCAACGAGGCGTGAGACAGGGAGACGTTATTTCTCCGAAACTGTTCACTGCCGCATTGGAAGACGCCTTCAAGCTCTTGGAATGGCAAGGATTCGGCATCAACATCAACGGCGAGTACATCACTCACCTTCGGTTTGCCGACGATATTGTGGTCATGGCAGAATCCATGGAAGACCTCAGCACGATGCTCGAAGGCCTCAACAGAGTTTCCCTAAGGGTGGGCCTTAAAATGAACATGGACAAGACGAAAATTATGTCAAATGCCCATGTTGCGCCCGCCCCCATATCAATTGGGAACTCGACTCTCAAAGTTGTTGACCATTACATCTACCTAGGACATACAGTCCAATTAGGTAAGTCCAACTTTGAGAAAGAGGCCAATCGTCGAATCCAACTCGGCTGGGCAGCGTTCGGAAAGCTCCGAGACGTCTTCTCGTCCAAAATACCGCAATGCCTGAAAACGAGGGTCTTCGAACAATGTGTGTTACCAGTGATGACTTACGGAACTGAAACGTGGTCTCTGACTATAGGCCTTCTGAACAGGCTCAGAGTCGCACAACGAGCTATGGAGAGGGCTATGCTCGGGGTTTCTCTACGTGATCGAATCAGAAATGAGGAGATCCGTAGAAGAACGAAAGTCACCGACATAGCCCAGCGGATTAGCAAGTTGAAGTGGCAGTGGGCAGGGCATATAGTTCGAAGAACCGATGGCCGTTGGGGCCGAAAGGTTCTCGAATGGAGACCACGGACTGGCAAGCGCAGCATAGGACGGCCACCGACTAGGTGGACAGACGACCTGACTAAGATCGCAGGCAAGGGCTGGATGCGGGCCGCTTCCAACCGGTCCTTGTGGAAATCAATGGGGGAGGCCTTTGTCCAGCAGTGGACGTCCTATGGCTGAGATGATGATGATGATGATGATGATGATAATATAATCAAAGTCAAGGTCAAAGTCAAAGTCAAGGTCAAGGTCAAAGTAAAAGTCAAAGTCAAATTCAAAGTCAAATGTCAAAGTCAAAAAGTCAATGTCAAAGTCTAATGTCAAATGTCAATTGTCAAAGTCAAAGTCAAAAAGTCAATGTCAAATGTCAATTGTCAAATGTCAATTGTCAATTGTGAAATGTCAAAGTCAAATGTCAAATGCCAAATGTCAAATGTCAAATGTCAATTGTCAAATGTCAAAGTCAAATGTCAATGTCATACATGATTATGTCGTTATCACATATATCTATCGTCCGTAAACCGACTTTACAGATAACCAATTTTTTTTTAAAAGAATAACTGGAACCGACTTCAACACTCAAAAGTGTGAAATAGCTAAACATTGAGTTTGTGAAGTTGTAGGGGTTAATTTCCAAAATCTGTTCAGTCGATCCTGAGATTACCCCCTACAAACTCACAAACTTTATCTATCTGTAATATTAGTACAGATTATACACTAAAGAGTGAACTCCGAGAGTTACATGAGTGGTTGTTCTATATTATTCTTAGTCAGACTTGTTGAACATTTTTTCCAGCTTATATATATTATATATACATATTTTTTTTATTCATACGTAATTCGGCTCCCAGAATTGAAATATTTTTTGTTTTGTAACAGGATGCAACCCAATGCTGTCGGACTCCGAGCAAGAGAATCCCGTTCACTACGCCGTCAAGTACAGCAACGAGTGTTTAGAACCTTTGTTGGTTGCTATCAGAAATCACAACGTACGTTGCGATCTCAACGCCAGCAACTGCGGTAAGTTCACGAACACAAGAGGGGAAGAGTGTAGGAATAACAGGAAACTTGTCGGTTGCCATTAAAAAGGAAGACGTGTAGTGAGATATAGAGATTGGAAGGGATATGTTAGCATGGCGTTTGTTATAGCATTGGCACTTACACCGAAGTTGGCGATGATGCTGTAGTACTATAGTAGCTGAAATTGTTTAAAATACGCATGGTCTTACTCGTATTATGTCTACGATACAACTCAAATATCTATGACATTCAATTCAATTTATTATCGTAAAAAGTATACAAATTCCACTTAATTAATGACGTGCAGAATCTATACTAAGAAATGATTCTTGTGTCGTAGGTTCTGCATTACCTTCGATTGGTACATTCAAGTAAGGTCTCAGAGGATGAATAAATTGTGTCCTTTACGTAATAAACGTGTGTGTGTGTGTGGTGGTGGTGGTGTGTGTGTTCGTGTGTGTGTGTGTGTATGTGGGGTGTTGTGTGTGTGGTGTTGTGAAATATATTGAATAAACATAGAATACTGATTAATAGTGTGAATAATTAGTGTGGGTGGTTTTAGTCCGCAGCAAATTACGATGATGAGTTTTTATTCCATAATACTTGTAGTTATACTTATAGACAATATCTTAGTGGAGTTTATGCATGCGCTCTTGACCGATCAACTGGGTTAGATGACGAACGCTTCGGTCACACCGTGGATGGGTGAGCCCTTTCATCTGAGCGTTTCGAGAGTACTCGGTGCGTATAAACACTGCGCCGAGCGCTTGACCGACGAAAGCAGGGAGACAGCAGCTCGGGCTCCGTTCTGCCGATCATCCACCCCCCGCCTCCCCGCATTGCGTCCCGCGCGCTCGCTTGATCTGCCCGTACCGAACGTGCGCTGTCTCGCCACTCGGTCACGACGCCGCGCCACCCGCGCATTTTTCATGTATTTTTTTTTATTAAAAACATAGTCATTTTGTATTTATTAAAACACAACACGTCTTATAGCATAAAAAGTCGAAACAACTATACATACAATTTTTATAGATAATATTTCCCGATTATCTTTATTCCACCGCTTCGTCGAATCCAAACACCAGTCTCGACCGAATTGAACGAATTTCAAAGTACGCCGGTGTTGGTGCTCGCTCATGTCCCCGTCCGGACCGAGAAGCGGTTCGATGTCTCGCTTCGCGGACGATGCGCGCGATCGAGGCACAATAAATCGATTGGGACTCCAGCGTCGACAAAACACGTTGTAAATCGTTCACCTCGACGTTTCGACCGAGTCGCATCGGTCTCGGTGTTCTCGCGACCGCGGCCATCGCAACTCGATGGAAACGTCGAGGTATGCAACTATGCGTTGTGTGATTTTCCGCGATCGAGTAACGAAGTGTGGCGCGACTGGCGGTGTGTAGTTTGTAGTGTGTAGCGTGAGTGGTGTCGTTGCAGAGAAGCTGTCCCCGCTGCACCTGTGCGCGCTGTACGGCGCGGCGGAGAGCGCGCGCGTGCTGTGCGCACACGGTGCGGACGCGTCGCCGCGAGACGCGCGCGCGCGCACGCCGCTGCACCTGTGCGCGTACGGTGCCCCCGCCGCCACGCAGGTGGCGCGCGCGCTGCTGTCCCACGTGCACAAGGTTAGTTTCACTCACCTCCTGTCCGTTATGCGTATATATATACCTCCCACTTCTTCTTCCTCTCTACCTCCCACAGGGTCATCAATTTACTGTATATCTACACAAAATTACAATGAAATAATTTTGTGTGTATCTACAGTGTAAATTATCGTATAAATATAAAGGCAAAAAAACATCAGCTCTTCTTGTGCACCGATAGATCCTCACGCATAGAACTGAAAGTGGATAATTCCTATCTTTCTCGATCAAACTTGTAGCGTTGCG
Source organism: Apeira syringaria (assembly GCA_934044485.1). Taxonomy (NCBI): domain Eukaryota; kingdom Metazoa; phylum Arthropoda; class Insecta; order Lepidoptera; family Geometridae; genus Apeira; species Apeira syringaria. The sequence continues at coordinate 15,684,132 of OW203668.1, forward strand.
ATTGGGTTTTTCGTAGACTGGACTGATTACATGAAATCACGTTGCTTAAAGGCTGCCGCGTTAATGTAAGGCGTCAGGAATGTTAGCAGATGCTCACACTGATGACTTTTATGCCATCGTGCTAAAAAGAACCGCATCTTCGATTCGACGCGCCAGCACCCACGGTCTCCTAGCCGTCTCGACTGATGACATTTACAGGAGGAATATGACGCATTGGTTGGCAGCTCTTGGGCCTATCTCCAGTCTCATGATCAAATAGGAATACGTTGTCATTACTAAGTAACATATTATGTACTAAGCATGGTCTGAAATAAAGTTTTATTTATATATTTTATTTAAAAGAGAAAAATTAACAATAGTAATTCAGAAATAGGGATCTTAGGCTTCGGTCTTCTTTTTAGTCCCTACTCTCCTTACAGAGTGCTGTATGCTGCAGTGTATGGTAGCTAGGTAGGCGGGTACCCTCCACCATGCTGGGAATTTGGTAACCTTCAACGGAAGCTCAAGCTGTGGTTGGGTTACGAACCTGGGTCCGTCAGTATGACAGCCGACGCTGATTGGGATGAAATGGGGACGGTATATTATTTTCAATTATCAAATATAAAACACAAGATATACTTTGTTCATTATGACGGTGTCGTGGCTCAGTGATCAATGACACTGGCTGTGATACCGCGACCCCGGGTTCGTAATTTCTGTGTGTTTTAGACGGCGGATTAGATGATGAGCTTTTATGTTTGTTCTGTTATCTTGGATGTTTGTGTATTGTGATTGTCCATGCCTCCCGCGACGTGAGGTATCCTAGTGCGGGGGTGTGAGTGCGAATGCAATCTTTTATATTTTTCAGAGTGACGTCGATGCTCTAGACGGGCACGGCAACTCAGCGCTGCAGATTGTATGCGGCCGGGCGATGGACAGCAATTCTGTTGATCTAGTCAAAATGTTGCTGGATAAAAAGGTATGTTTCAACCAAGTAATTAATAATTCATTATTTTATTTATAATGCTACTAAATGTGCCTTTCTAACTAATACATATTTGTGACTAGCTGCCCCCCGCGGTTTTATCCGCGCGGTGATTATTGATGCTGTTAATAGAAAAATAACCTATGTGTTATTCCGGGACCTGAACTATCTACATACCGAATTTCATCGAAATCGGTGTAGCCGTTTGAGTGTGAAGAAGTAACAAACGCACACTCAAACTTTCGCCTTATAATATTAGTGGGATATCACATCATAACACCACTGCCTTCTACACATTTACACTCATCAACACAATCTAGGTATATTTAACATTTCATTGACTATCTAGAGACTAATTTGATAACTGTAAATGGAGGAATCGAAGAGAATTTCACAGCTGATTATAAACAGTTAAGTTAACATCGCGATGCTATTTTGTTTTATATATAAATGTTATATGTGAAAACGACTGTACAATAACCTTATTGATGTTATTTAAAAAAAATCACATGTGTCTACTTTATTATAAATATAAAATATTTTCCCATGCTTCTTTAAACTTTTTTTTTAATCAGCTTACTTTATTGCCCCAGCCTGTATAGTAGGTAAGCACCTTCTTGTTCTTGTCCTTATCCCACACTAGGTGGGGTCGGCACAACATGTTTTCCTCTTCCATTCTCTTCTATCATTTTCTACTCAGTGCTCACATCTTTCATAAACACATCATTCTTCACACAGTCCATCCATACCTTCTTCGGCTTTCCTCTACCTCTATATCCATCCACATTCTATGTAAGTACCTTCAAGCTCTCAAATGTGTGTAAATGTTGTTAAAGATGTTCTGTAGGTAATTGTATAAAACTATTTCACATGACATATTTTGATTTGTGTCCAGGCGGATCCGCTACAACACGAAGAACACACGGAATGTGCGTGGCGGCTGGCCCGCGACAAGCCCCTCCTTCGAGAGGTGATGAAGAGCTACGTGTCGCCAGAGATGGCTCTAGAGGAGGACGTCAAGTCCGAGCCTGATGAAGAGTACGACTCCGCGGAGGACGTGAGTGCCTTTATATTCTCCTTATAATCTCTACTAGGTCATCTCTTCTAATGTTGACCTGGCCAATACGCGAATGTATCCTCGGAAACTCATATTGGTCTAATTTGCATGGTGGGTAGGGTACTTTCGAGTACCCGCCTGGCTAACTACCATCCTCAAGTTTGAAAAACTGTCACCAAACACATAGTGTGTTTAGGCAGCGGTCCTTGAGAGCCAGTGAGCATTCTAGGTCTAGCGTGATAACATCTACGACCACATCGTCACTGACCATCAGTGAGATATTGGTCAAACGCTAAAAGTACGTAGTATAAAAAAAAGTTGTTTAACCATCAACCAAAGGTGGAATAACGCCAAACCTGAAATATCGGACTTAGTTAAGGTGTAAGGACGATACGGTATTGTAGCTATTGTATGTTTGTGTTAGGATACGGAAGGTTGGAGCGGCGCAGGCGGCGGCCTGGCGGAGCTGAGCAGGTACGCGCGTGAGGTGGCCGCGCACGTGGATGCGGCTGGCGCGTGTCGCGAGCTGGCGCGGCGGCTGCGGGCCGACGCGCTGCTCTCCTGGTTCCAGAGCCAGCCCAGCCCCGCCTACACGCTGCTGCACCATGTCAAGGTAACTGCTCGCTGGAAGAGTGCCCGGGAACCGGGACACTTGTCCGACGCCATCCAAGTGCCGCTTTTTTTTTCATTTACATATTATAATTGAGAATAGCTTTACAAAAGATAAGGACCGCACCGACACTGAGTAAACAAGAGGCGTGAGCTATCTCCTATGAATAAATAATAAGTCAGGAAGTTTTATTCGAAGCAAATTCTACATAAAACGTGGCCCTTCTTCACTCCAAAAGGACGTAAGATACAAGATACGAATCGCTCCCAACGTGACAGATGAACACGCTCGGTGATTGATTTATAGTCGGAACAAATCCGGAATAGGTTTACGCGCATGCTGTAATGTCTACGCATGACATTGGAGCCATAGTGGCGTGGATGCTGTTATGTAATAGTCCGGTGTGCTTCAAGTGGACCGGTTCTAGTCAATAATAAAACTTCATCATCATCTCAGCCATAGGACGTCCAATGTTGGACATATGCCTCCCCTTGATCTCCACAATGACCGGTTGAAAGAGGCTCGCCCGCCGTACGCTCGCCGTATTGCCTCAGCGGTCGCTCTTAATATTCTCTGTTTCTGTTCTGAATGTGCGGTAATAGGGAGAAGCGTAAATATCTACATTGAAAGATCTCTTCCAAGATTTCACCGAGTGAATGTTGACAAGTATGGGTCTTAATCATAATGTATAATGGTGTGAATCTAATATATTATTTTATAATATACAGGAATGCAGAGATGATATCAGTTCGAAGTCTCTGGCGCTGATACTGGAAGACATGGGGTTGGCCGATGCAGCGAACATCATAAGGATTCGTATTGAATAACCGTGCAGCGATCACTTAACCCTTTAATATTTAACTATTTTTAATCATAAGAAATATTTTTATGCCTAAATTTATAATCCGTCATGTCAATAAATTTCGTTGTTAAAACTGACGTGGTTTTGACACAATATGAATGTATAAAACACGGGAGTACTAGGCGAGTCCGCGACCGCACCAGAGTCTGTGAATTAGCTAATTTGTAGTGCACTTCACACCCTCCAATCGAAACGGACTATGCGTGATTTGAAACGTAATTGATATGTAAGACGTTTTATCTATTGACAGCCAGCAAGAGAGCTTAATTATTTCTTTCAGCAAGACTGGCACTTGAGTTTTTGCCGGTGGCAAATTTATTTTTATTTTTATAATCAGTTGATTGGTATTCATATTCAGTAATTCGTATGCGTGTCTTTGACACATTTCAAATAGTGGTATGGTATTACTAACCATATGTGAGCCAAGGTGACAGGGTTTTTTAATGAATGACCATGTTAATTATTATTTATCATGAAACTGTTCCCAAAAAACTCAATTTTACTACGGAACGTATTTTGACGACACTTTCTCCGTAAAGTATGAATATTGTTATGTAGTTTGAAAACATTTTTTTTTGCTACCAAGTAAAATAAAAATCAATTTACACAGACCATTGTCAACAAACATGGTTCTTGTTATTATAATTTACAGCGCGACTGTGTACAAAACGCTTTTTATATGTGATGAGTAACTTCATATTTTTTAACTGCTTTTTTTTTATTTAATACCCCTTTCAGCTGGGGCGAGTTGTTGGTGTATACTTAATTAAATTGCATAAGGTGATTAAATACTGTGAACGTTTTTTAGTTATTGTAAATAATATTGTCTGCATTGTGACCAATTTTCTGTTTCGTTCATTTCCAAGGTTTTAAGCATTTTTATTTTTTTATTGTATTGTAATTCCTGTACCTATTAATGAATATAAACTTTTTGTAAAATGTTACTCTAAGAATTAGTTTAAGTTAATATGTGCCTTTTAACGTAAATAGGGATGTGCTTTATAACAATTTAATTATTGGATTTTATAATTGTCGATTAGTCAGTCTCGTGACTTTTAAATAGTTTTTAATATATTTTACGGATTCCGATAATTTGAAATCATTTATTTAGTTTAGGATTCTTACATAAAAAATATTAAACCATATTGTTTGCTGTGATAATTTGATAATCGGCATTACATTAAAAAATGCTGGAATTGACAATTGTTAATTGAGATTTTTATTTAAGTGCAGCATTGTTAAGCTAAAGAAAATATGGATAAAATCTTCGTTATTTTAATTAGTGTGTAAGTATAGTTATAATGTTGTTTTGGTGTGTTATGTTTGGTTTTGTGCACAGAATGAAGCTATTAAGATAGAAAAAGTACATTTACCTCTTCATTGGCCGCAACAATAGGGAACATTAGCACTATTGCGACTTGCGGAGTTGTAATAGTGTAGATGTTTTTTTTCGCGCCTCAACCGACACGTAGGTATAATTGTTTTTTTAATAATTGCAGAATAATCGCTAGTGAATAAACAAAAGCATCTGCGACCAGTATCTTGAGCCCCCGTGACCGTGTGACACGGTGTCGCAGCGCAGTCGTATCAAAGTGTAAAACAATCTATTATACTGTCTTGTTATCTAGTACAACACAGGTAATTGATATTTTGTGCGGGCAATAGGTGCGTCATTCAATTGTTTATACATTACGATACCAATACTGCACGCAAGTTATTCGTGCTCACGCTAATTTTGTTGTTTGGGATATTATGTCGCTCTTTTTTTATTATTGGCAGCATTAATTCTGTGCTCAAATGTATTTTTTAGAAGTATGTTGCTTGAGTTGAAAACCTTTCTGGAAGGTGGCTTGCGGCATCATCCGTCAATGACAGCTGTCCGTTATGGCAATATGTTGTTAACCGTTCCGAGTCACGTATTAACGCATTAAAGTGTATGTGCTGTGCCTTTAAACTTGGATCGGACTATTCTAGAGTTCAGAAGTTAAAAATTATAATCTTTAAACACTGGGAGATTCAGTGAGTTTTTAGTAAATACCTATAGTATAAATGTTGCAGAAAACATTAAGGTCTCGAGTTAAAAACCAACAGACTGTTGGACTGATGTATAAAAATGTTACAAAGAAAATTTTATAAAAATGTCATAGTTTAAGTACATATAGATCGCGCGCGACTTCCGAGGAATCGGAGGCTGAGGAAGCGGACGGTGTGCACAACGCCCGACCGTCGTCCCCGCCTTCTCCCAGTACTAGTATCGACCTTAAAGCGAGAGCACCCTTATCGAATCATTGTTTTTAATTTTGCGATAGCAGTGCTATTTTATACGATAAAAAGTAAACATATAAGTTTTAGCGCAAATACATTTTTTTACAAACATAACATTACTTCCACTTTTTCTCTGACGTGATTGAAGGAGATCACGGAAAATGCTATCACAAGGAACACTTGTCACAAGGGAAGATTGTTGTGGATATGATAAACATGTCTTAGCATTAGAATATTAGAGGCGAAGTAGTAATTCTTCAAGTACTGATTATTACGAATGCCACAGTGATTAGTTGATTGGATTTTACGTTCATTTCCTTCATTTAGTATCGATTAATAAAATTAAATACATAAGACACAATTGTTTATTTTTTATTAGAAGTAAGTACATAACACCCTCATAGAACTATTTCATAATTTACACTGGCGCGGAATGCTTAATATGTGTTAGTATCGAGAGCGCAATATCGACTACCTCACTACTCTAGCTCATTACGTCAACATTCCTCAAGATTCATCGGAGTTCGCGCGCGGACTATATAGATTAAGAAATCAATGCTAGTGTATAATATTTCCACAAAATAAAATATATTTTTATATTGAACTATAAAGCTGTTTTGTTTTCTAACCTGTGTGATGTAATTTAAAAGAATGGATACCTGTAATAATGCTTAATTTAGACATACATACACATAATTTATCTATATAGTTACATAAAACTAGCGGGCGATCCTTAATTAAGAACCTACAAGTTAACATTTATACTTATTCGTTAGTTCAATGGCGAATAAGTAAACAAGTTGTTTTTCTTAATCATGTAGAACACAAGCAGAGGCGGCCTAGGTCTAGTCTCTGATATACATTTGGGTGTTTGCAAATATCTAGAATACCTCTCCGCTGAATGGCGTACTATAGTAGTACATTCTCTAGGCTAGGAACAAAAAGACTGTGTTACCAGAGCATGGGCGTTGCCAGGGCAGTCGGGCAGCGTCGCCAACTCTACCTTCTATGTAACGTAGATGTCATACATATTTTAGGGCTTCAAACTTCATCCCAGAATCTGCGTTTTTGAAACAAAATTTTACAAATTGGCTAACTAACACGACTCATGCATTTTAGTTTTCTAGTATGCAAAAAGACTAAATAAAAATTTCATTTATTACCAATGGAGCATCGTCTCGCTCTTTGAGCCTCTAAGCTAAGGTCTCGCTACACATGAAGACAATGGGTGTGTTTTTTAATGAGCTTTGAGCACAGAGAGCGTGCTTAGTCATTCCAAAATGCACTGACAGCTGCACACAAAATGTATATGACGTCATCATCCTGTGCTTAGAACGCTCACGAGTACGACGTAGAGCAGTGTGAGCGCTGTCAAACACAGATAAATAACTATGCACTGAGAGTCAAACATCTGACTCAGAGAATCTGTCGAAAAATTGGTAGTTCGTCCACAAACAATTAAAAACGTAATTCTATATATCAGAAAAAAATTACCCTTTTAGTGCCCATGAAGTACGGAATTGAATGATTTAATGGGAACTGACATTTAAAGGATTCGCGCGCATTCACACACAAAAAGCCGTTCCGATTTGCTTACGAGTGTCAGCACTGTCAGTAGGTACTAAATTCATCTCGGAACAACTAAATCCTTACGTACGAACGTGTGCACTGTGAGCCCAAATTGAAACGCAGCCAATGTGACTACTCCATAGAGCCGTGTCTCATGTGATTATGTGAAACGGAATGTCTCGTCTCACTATATATTAGGTAACTAAAATGGATTGTGAGGGGAACTTTTGACAGAGTAAATTTGCGTTTTATTTTAAATGAGTGTTCCCTCGGGTATTAATGCTTAAGTGATAATTTTGGATAATGTGCACAACTAGTTGTGCCAATTAGTCATTTTATTTCGATTTCCTAGGAAGCGGAACAAAATGACTAATTGGCCAATCTTCACTTCCTTACTTTACTGAGTCGTAGGAGATACGAGGGGCGACTTTCGGCAACTCGTTTCAAATAACTTAGACGACTATTAAACTTGAAACTGGCTATATGGACAAGAAATGCAGAGCCAAAACCAAGAACAAAACAGTAAGCAAGCGTTATGTACAGCGCCATCTTACAGACGTAAGCTATAAATTCGCTATGTGTGACAGTTTACTTGACTCGCCACCTACGACGAACTGTCGTCTTAGGAACATCGTGCAGACCATAGATTATACCTAATATACGGTGGAGTAATTATTACCTACTCATTGCCATGCAAAACAGCTGATGATATAGGCACGTGCTGTGTTGTTATGTAAACATTAACAAACCCAAAATACAGTTTTCCTAATTTTTTTGATCCAAAGATCATGAAGTTTTGCAGTGCTATTTTGGTATGAGCTTTTGCATGTGTTTTGCCATAATTGCTTGTGATTATTTTATTTAGTGGATAAAACAACTTTAATCATAAATATGTTACTCAGGTTATGAAACCTACGTTACATTAAATAAAATGAAATCGCCATCAAACCTTAGACTGATACTAACCGCTGCGCTGTTTTCTGGGAAACCTACGTCTTCTGAAGTGTTGACCACATATTTGCTACAATGCAACGAACCACCATGGACTTCCTATTTTGTAAAGGTATTATCCGTAATCAATGTCCTTACCAAAGAGGACTCATTATAGTAATTTTTAATTTAATTTTAATTTTATAAGTAATTTTAATTTTTAATATATATTGTGACGCATATTTATTTTCCTAAAATCGCTCATTCTTAAGCTCGAGTGTACCTGTTGATATAGTACTGAATATTTAATGTCATAGTAAATTTATAAAAGTGCCTACTGTATTCATCAAACTAGATAGCCACCTCGAATTTTGTGTTGTTTTTGCTTAGTTTTATCTGCAAGCAGTTGGTGGGCTATTGGTGAATGAGTGAACATGTTGTCATTTGGATCCAGGCTCATCAGCCTTTTTCCTTCATCATCATATCATATCATTCGTCTCTGGACATATGCCTCTTCATTGATTTCCACAAGGGCCGGATAGAAGAGGCATGACATATGAACGAAAATGCAGGTTCCTTTCAACCTTTATGTGTTGACTGGTTTTTCAACTAGCTGGCGTCATCATGGATTTCTTTTTTTGTGGTGAACCATCTTATGTCAAGGAGTGCAAGTATTGCCCATTATATAACAGCTCACTTTGATTACTAGCTGTTCTTTGTGCTCTATTATCTTCATGCTGGTGTAAAATCCAAGGCTCTAATATAAACCAAAAAGTAGTTTTTATTATGACTAACACTGCACTGTGGTGTATGGTGGACTGGTAGAAACCCATTGAAAGAAATAGTGATTTATTGAAAATTAAGTCCTGCAGTATGAATAAATTACAGTATTTTTCAACATACAATCACAGAAGCATATCAAAGCTTAATTTAGTCTCAACACGATGTAGTGGTCTATGACTATGGGCCTTCTGAGCATGTTCCGAGTCGCAGAGCTTTGAAGGCTATGAAGAGGGCTATGCTCGGGGTTTCTCTACGCGATTGAATCAGAAATGAGATCTGTAGAAGAACGAAAATCACTGACATAGCCCAGCAGATTAGCAAGTTGAAATGGCAGTGGGCAGGGCTCATAGCTTGAAGAACTGATGACCATTGGGGTCGAAAAGTTCTCGAATGTAGACCTCGAACGGGCAAGCACAGCATAGGATGGCCACCAACCAGGTTGACAGATGAACTGACTAAGATCAGAGGCAAGGGCTGGATTTGGACCACTTCCAACCGGTCCTTGTGGAAATCAATGGGGGAGGCCTGTGTCCAACAGTGGACGTCCTAGTGGCTGTGATGATGATGATGACAATTTAAACAAAATATCGATAATAATTTCTGAAATTTAATTTAACATACTTTATTGCTTCTAACAAGCATTCTCACTCAAGGACGAGAGCATTGTCAATCCTGAAAGGTTCTTGAGTGGAGACCACAATCCTGTCATCCTATGGGTGAGATGATGATGATTTTGAAATATCATGCTGATATATTTTTCATTCTGATGCAGAAAATGGCATATTTCATCAAATGAAAATCATTCTAAACTAAAAAATGTAATAAGCTAATAAAGAATGTGTCGGTTATGAAATAATACATACATTTCCATAACGCAGCTTTCATAAGTAAATTTTCTTACTTTTTTATACAGTATAGGTCTAGCATTTCACCACTATCTCACTTGATGGTCAGTGACGATGTGATCAATGTTATTACGCTAGACCTAGAATGCTCATTGGCTCTCATATATAAGCTCATACATTCACTGCAATTTCTTACTTTATGATATAGGATGCCAAAACTGTGGCACTTGTCACAGTACCTATGTATGAGTATGCATTCTTAATTACTTAAGGGTCCTACCAGCTAACTGTGCTGATGAGCAAACATTCAATTGATATTGACCTATGAAATTCCCTGGTTTCAGTACAGTAGTGTGAAAGATGACCAGTTTGGGATGTCCAATTTCAACTGGCATGTGGGCCAATCAAATTATCAGATATTAAGAACGGGTTGTTTCCCATACATTAAGTATCACTGCTCAAAGAAGGAAGCTGAGGACTTAAAGGCATCAGATAAGTTTATGAGGATAATTAAAGTAACCAATTTAGGTAAGTATGGATGTTTTTTGTAGTTAATTATGGTTCATATAGTAGCAGTCCAAACTTATAAAAATAATTTTCGCATTGCCAAAATCAAGATATACGGCAACCAAGTTCTTATTTCTTTATGCGAAGCATCAATGCAGATATTTTCATTTCCCCGTTTGTGCCATCATTTGGTCCTTACGTCGTATTACAATGCAATGAATTTCAGAGTTCTTGTTTTATATACCAAGAGCCATATTTTAAAAAATAAAAAGTGTGGGGACTTCATTTTGAAGTACTTTTTTACTGGCTGCTGAGCTCTGTGTAGCCGAGGAAACTAGAACGGAGCAGCCCAGTTTCTGCCCCGGTCTATTTTCACCGGCCACACAGCTGTCAAAAAGGGGGGTTTAAGCGTGTTATCTCTGGATCAGTTTATGGCCGCTCTCAATATTAAGACTGGGAATAGTGGTATCAAAGCCTAACTCTAAATAATAAAATCAACACGTTAAGAAATTATGTTGTAATTTGGGTAACGTTCTTGTAAATAACGGGACTAAAAGAAACTTAATGGACAGGTCCATTAAGTTTCCTTTAGTCGAAGACTAATATGAAATAATGTCTTAGTACAGGTTGTCACTCACCTTTGAGTTATGAGCAGATTGCATTAAATAATGTCCGTATAATCTTGTTTTATATATATAGTGTACTGTATACCGAAAGGCTGAGCAAAGCGGGCGTATATTATTTATTTGACCTGTTTTAGCGTCCGAGTCACGTAGGTAATTTGAACCAAAATGGTGATGGTGGCTTGCGCGAGCAAGGCACAGTAAGATATTGTATTAATGAAGTAGACTCATGAGCAAGCTTGACTTCTGTAATCCGTGTTTTGTGACTTATACAATACCAAGCCGCCGCGCTACGCCTATAAGTGTCCAATTCGCACCCAACATATACTTTGTTCGCTGATAATCCTTCCTATCCTACTAACCTACTAATCCCACTAATATTATAAATGTTAAAGTTACGATGGATGGATGGATGTTTGTTGCTCAATCACGCTCAAACGGCTGGACGGAATTGGATGAAATTTGGTATGTAGATAGCTTATAACCTGGATTAACGTTATAGTAACATTATTATAACTTATTTTTATCATCACCGTTTTTCATCACTACGCGGGTAAAACCGCGGGGCGCAGCTAGTATTATAAATGCGAAAGTTTGTGTGTATGTTTATTGCCTCTTCACACTCAAACGGCTACACTGATTTCGATGACATTTAATATGGATAGCTTATACCCTGGATTGACACATAGGCTTATTTTCATCATCGCCATCATCACCGGTTTTTATCACCACGTGACTACAACCGCGGGGCGCAGCTAGTGTCTAATATGGGGCGCTCTCTCTTGTACGATTGTATGAAAGAAAAAAGGACAGCACTAGCACCATGGGTGACCGAATCATATTTTTTTTAAATGTTAGGTCGATGTTTATTCTCTTTTACAATTTTTAATAACTACCGTTCAAACAATTTTTTTTAACACACACCTCCGCACTGGAATTCCCTGTGTCAGGCATAGAGGCGGACATAGGGCGACATATACACACACAATCACAATACACAAACACCCAAAATTCGAGAACAAAACATCTTTGCTCATCACAGAAATGTTTGCTCCGGCCGGGATTCGAACCCGTGGCCGCGGTTCCAAAATCAGTGCAGTGATCACAGAGCCACGACGACCGTCAAACATCATGGAATCCGTTTAAACATAATGAAATGCGATGTGTTTTTCCCTCAGCTATTGCATTATATTTTATTTTTTTGTATCAGCTGGGATTCTTCAGTTTTCTTGAGTGATTGTATTGTATTTGTATTTGTTATGGGGCATTCGCAAGCACAATTACTGCAATTACTTGCTCGGACCGTGCACGCGTCCTATTTTCGTTATCTGCGACCAATGACAGCAGTCTCTGATTTCCGTATTAGACATTCTCGGCGAACAGTGTATAGTTATTTTTGTTTAACCACATTTTAGAGGCTTATGTATGCATGTCCAGCTTATTATCATCCAGCCAGTATAGATTACTAATATTATAAAGAGGAAAGATTTGTATGTAAGTATGTTTGTAATAAATAAACGCAAACACTAATGTGCCGATTTCAAACATTCTTTCACCATTAGAAAGCTGCATTCACCCTAAGCCACATAGGCCATATTATATTTTAAAAAAAAATAAAGTTTCTTGTAAATTTCAAATTTTTTACCCGTGCGAAGCCGGAGCGGACCGCTAGTTAATAATAATGGTTGTCTTTCTGTTCCAGGCATACCTTGTCTACTGTACGGCCTGGCTGCTACTCAACTTATCCGACACTCAGAAATAGTTCACACGTCTCACGGACCTGTTACAATATACTTCTTACTACCCGAACATAAAGGATCCCGATATTGAAATATTGTGCTTTGAACATTAGTTTGTACGTGTTAATAAATATTTATTGTAGAATGTAGTTTATCTTAATGTATATTTTGTATAATATAATTTATTAAGGAAATAAAACTAATGATGTATATATTCCAAATATTTTATTTTGTTAGGTAAACAAAAATAATGTTTACAGTACAGCTGCAGAGAAAACTCATTTGACAGTTGTTATTCGTATGACTCTCGCATAGCTTTCCAACGGAATTTGATAAAAAATATCAGACGTCCCTCGAGTTTTCACAATTTACTCCTTTACAGTATCCAGAGTTCGTATTATTCAGGTCATTGGAAATTAATTAATTTCATACCTGGGTCCCAAGACTCCCAGGCGGGAGCTTACCATCTTCGATATTGTATTTCTTTTAATTTGGCATTTTAAAAATTCTTATTTAAAAGAGCCTCACGTCGAAATTCTATGCATATATCGATTCTTTTTGACAAGGATATCATGATTATCAAACCGAACGTAGTGAAAGGATTTGTCCATAGCATCTTCAGTAGCGTATCTATTAATCATTCATAATGTGAGTCATGTTCCTAATCTCACTTTTAATTTATCGTATCACTATTATTAATATGAACAATGAAAACGAACATTCAACGGTTAGAGAAAGAGAATCGCTATGAAGCGATGCATCTTGTCTAGAACGGCTAAATTGGTCGAGTGCTTGAGTTGCAAGTATAGGTAACAAATACATATAGGTAAGTAATTACACGAGACAGTTGTCTTCATAGGTAAACGGTAGGTCTAACCTTTTAATAAACAAATGTAATCCGATCTATCCGAGACCTCGAGCATTAGGTACCTAAATGTTTCAAAAGTGAAAAACAAAAATAAATCGTATCTACCTTAAATAAAGTTAGGTATACCCATGAAATCCGTTTACTTAAATACCGTTTTATTTAAACCGATATGCGATCCAACTGCCCACGTTACTTTGAATCATGAAAAAATATTGATAAAACCTACTATCGAATACATTCGAGTCATCATCGGCAGCATTTTAAGTGAAGGAAACCGATAATGTGCAATATAATAATACTACTCACAGTCTTCATACATATAAACAATATTACGTTAGTGTCACTTGATGGTCAGTGACGATGTGGTCGAAGATGTTATCACGCTCTAGAATGCTCACTCAAGGACTGCTGCCTAAACACACCATGTGTTTGGGGACTGTTTTTAAAACTTGAGGGTGGTAGGGCGTGTACTCGAAAGTACCCTACCCCATGCTGGGAATTCGATAACGGTGTTACCTTCACCGAAAGCTCAAGTTGTTATTGGGGATCGAACCAGTGTCTGTGGCTTGTTTGATAATAGTAATGTTTAATGAAATGCTGGGTCAAGCCATGAGACAATATCACTCATGTCATAACTCTGCTGACCTTTAACAGTATAAAGATAGCGCCGTTATCAATTATGTTTTATAATGCTATATTATATAGGGCCTGTGCACACGGCGCGTATTTTTAACGTGTCGACGAGCAACGCGCCGTTCGATGACACGCGTACAGGCAGTAATCATTTGCACTCGTTTTAAATTTTAGTGGCGTCAACGTTCATTTGTATCGATACAAATCTTTCACGAGACTCCTCAACAGTAGCAAAATGGCGGCAGACGTGACTACGGCTCGATTACTGAACAAAAAAGGAATGTTAAGCGACTCTATTTGATCTACGAGCGAAAAAAGTTTCCTGCGTCGCTTTGTACGCGCGTTTCAATCAATACAAATGAACTACCTGTTTTTTGGTCATATAAATCGCCGTGAGCGCGCGTTCGTAAAACGTGCTTCGTATGCGTGTTAAAAATACGCCGTGTGCACAGACCCTTAGACTTGTGTGCTGAATTACTCGTTAACTGTTGTTTCTAATGTATCCCACAGAAAGATAAGTTTGCTACAGCTATTTATCATTAATTTTCGCTGCTTGTCTGAGCATGTTGAAGTAGGTATATGATGTGCTCATTACCTGAAATTATATTAAATTATGTTAGTGATTTCTTGAAACGGGACCGTGGTCCCTAACTATGTAAGGGTCTTGTAGGCAACCACATATTGCACGGACAGCTGTAAAGGAGAAGAACTATGCTCGGGGGTTCTCAACGGGATAGAATCAAATGAGGAGATCCGTAGACGAACTAAAGTCAATGTGGTAGTAAGTAGGCAGGCATACTTGCAGAGCTGATGAACGATGGGGTCGAAACGTTCTCGAGTGGAGAGCTCGGACTGGCACGGTGACAAGGTGGGCATGCGACCTGATCAAGTCCGCAGGAAGAGGCTGGATGTGGCCCGCTTCTAACCTCATGTCCTTGTGTCATTACAAGGATTGATAATTAAATGGAGGAGGCATGTGTCCTCCAGAGGATTTCCTATTGCTGAGATGACGATGATGAAGATTTAGTCAAATTAAGTGCAATGATTCTTAACATGTCTGATTATTAGCTTGGTACTTAATTCGCATTTTTGTCGATCGACATATATGTAGATAAAAGGTTTAGGATGCTTATGGCATTAATGTTGCAAATACCTACTCCTCATCATAGGTCTTTGATATTTATTTTACAGATGGATTACAGATTATCTCACTTGGTGGTCAGTTACGATGAGGTCGAAGGTGGAATCACCTATAAATTTGACTGACTTTCAAAGACTTGCTACAGAGATTGTCTGACGGCTGGCACAACCCAGTCTATTATCGCAGCCTTTTGAGACTGCTACGAACAACGGAATTCTAAGAATTTTTTGATCTAACGCGTATCGTATATCGACTCGTATATTATCCTACCAATGGCAACGAAACATTTTTCTTTTGTTAAATTCAAACCGGAGCTATCATGCATACATACACAAACCCCGCGGCGGTTTTATCTAATTGTCAGTCTCAGATGGTACACCAAGCGTTGCACTGTTTCATCAAGCGACATTAATATCCACTAATAATGAACTAGCAAAGAAATGTTAAATAAATCATTGTCGGTTGGGGTGTATTTAACGGGAAGCTAAGGAAAAAAGTTTTTTTTAAGTTTCGTTGTAAAAGGAACGCAGGTTACTAGGTTAGGTTGAAACTGGGACATACTGCTGAAGCACGGGTGTTAAGCCTAGTTCAGCAGCAGATACTCTTGTATAAATTTGTGCATCTAAAATAGCCTAACATATTGGAAACATTGTAAACCTTTTTGTTGAATAAAGATATTATTATTATTATTATTATACATAACGCGCGAGAGAGCAGAGCGCAGCAGCCTGCGAAGCGCTAAAATTGGATAACACGGTGCATCAACACCTCCCATACACGGTCCATCAATCAGCTCCCAGATCCCGAATGTACGATTTGGTGTATTACAACGCAACTAAGGATAATTTCGTTGGCGCAAGTGGGCCTTAGTCTTATTCTCCTGAGTGTAACGTACACCCACGCAACCTACATGTAGGTACAAATAGGTAGGTACTTATACATTAACCTCATCGTCATGTAGGTAAACCTTTTACATTTTCCGTTGGTTAAAAAAAACGCGATTTCGGCCCTAACTACATGACACTTTAAGTACTCATATATTGGATTCATAGAAGTACATTGAGCGTTAGATGGAGGTTACATAAACGACAAACAACCGACTGTCTGACACGGGTTATAGATAACGTGACCATACGTCCCGCTTTGAGCGGGACAGTCCCGCTTTCAGGCAGACTGTCCCGGTGTCCCCAGCGAGGTCGACATAGTCCCGCTTTTGCAAACAGTTGAAAAGATTATTTAAAATGTATTTTTCCCGCTCGAAGAGATAACACAAACTGCAACTTTGGGGGAAATAAATTCACGCCACTAATGGGGTTTAGAAAGTCGTGCTTATTTAACTAGGTATTTTGTGTTTAGTGCTTTGATTAATTTGTGTTATTCTGTCTTTTATAATAAAAATCTTGTGAAACACTAATAACTTTTTTTTAAATATATAATTCTGCAAATGTCCTGCACTGGCAAAAAAAATTAATGGTCACGTTAGTTATAGACCATTTTAGTAACATACGTTAGGAAATGACTGGAAATAAATAGTTTTTATTTTATATGATTTGGAACGGTGAACTTACTTAGGTCGAACAACATCATACCTAATGACTTTTAATAATCTACGTTATTACTTCGCTACTTACTCAGCGCTTTATTAATCACAAACTGTGGCACAGGGTCTCAGTTTTTGATTAATAATAACTGCTGAATAATTGATTACAATTTAATAATAGGTAGGTACCTATTATTAAATTGTAAATGTGTAGGTAGGTACCTATTATTAAATTGTAATCAATTACAAACTTACTTAGGATAGGTATCCTAAGTTAAGTTTGTGATGATTATACGCATTAATAAAAGCATCAAAATATTGTAAAGTAGCAGAAGTAGGTGATAAGCGACTGTCTGTGTGAGTCACGCCCTTGCTTATACTGCCTCTGTGCATCAAGAAAAATAACTTCATGGAAAACGCTATAAACAAGTTCGCTCAGAAACCACGGCCGTTACAGTAAGGCCATCTTGCACTTACCAAATTAGGCGGGATTTTTGCCTGATTGAGGATTATACCACGATTTATGCTTATTTAGTGATTTGCTCCGAGAACCAGGCGAAAATCTCGAATAATTGGGTTGGCGCAAATATGCCTTACTATTTAAATAAGAACATTGTAATAGATAAAAGTTTTATGGTTTATTTTATTTATGTATTTATTTTATTTTATTTATCACACTTAGACCCCCGCACTAAGATATCCTGTGTCGCGGGAGGCCGGGACATACACAATCACACCACACAAACACCCAAGACCCATTACATTATATCTTTTATTGCATTAAACATGCTAGGCGGAACTGACGTTCAATTTATTTGAAGTATTTTGAGTATTCTCGTATATATATACTCGTACTTATGTTTTGCGTTGACCTTCGAGGACAACGAAACTAAAGAGCTTCTAAAGGACGTTTAGTACATATCTGTTATCTATTGAGCTGCCTATATGACGCAGCATCATGCATCGGATGATTGCAGTTGCAACGAGCGTCTTTCAGCCATAAGGTCAAGGGAGAGTTTTTGAGGACTATTACGGCGGGGTTTGAAGAACTTAGACCCCACTGCGTGGACAGTTTCTACAAACCTATTGTTGGTCTCGTCCACCAACGCAAAGTTCACAAGGCAAGCAAAGCTATTGGATAATATAGCTCAAATTGAAAGTTCTCGGGGTTCTGAATGTGGACATTTTGAAGTCGGAGCGTGGTTGAGCGTTCATCAAACGGGACCTCTTAAGATGTGCCCCTCTTACCATGCGGTGATCACTACCGGTTTTCACCCCGTTAATCACAGTGACATCATTGAATATTTGTTTCTTGGTGGTCATGAGGAATTGATCTCATTTCTCTTTGAACCATTGGGAGGTCCATTTCCTGTGAGACGGCTTCTAAAAGAAAGAGTTCATCATTAAGAGTCCCTCTTTCTCCATGAAGTCTGCCAGCCTCTGTCCCAAATAACCTAATTGCCCCACTCTCAACTCTCGATCGCTTCTTGTACCCAACTTTGTAAAGTCCCTCATAATAACAGTGTAATATATTATTATCATGGCCCTACTAATTTCCTTACATACCCTCTACCTCCTCATCGGTTCGAGTTTTGAGGTCGGTGCATACCTGTAGGTACCTGAATGACCTTCAACGAATACCTGCTTGATATTCTGAGTGGGATTTGAGGTAGGTTTGAGGAGTGTACCTAATAGTTGAATTCAGGGAAAGAAGGAATTATTTTTTGTATCTATTTTCTTCAGTTGAATTTTCTTTGAAAAGATTATCAGTTACCAATCCTGTGTTGTTTACGTACCGCTGAAAATGTCTCAAGTTGTATTACGGATTGCCCCGTGTACTTAATAATGATTGGTATCTGAGCACGCATAAGTATGATGACGAGGTCCTCTCTGATCATCGTGCCGAGAAATGTCTTATGCCACCCACAGTTCCAGCAAGCATCGCTAACTTCGAAACCCTGAAACGTGAATTTATTTATCTCAAATTAATATACTAATAACTAATTACAACTCTACTACAGCTACTACAAAAATATTTGAGCAATCCTCTAGCTATTGTCAGCCTATACCTAGATAACTCAAATGCTCTAACCCGCTACCAGTAGGCAGCGCGCCCAGATTACTAGCAGCATTGCCACGTTGAAAGTTTCGGTAATAATTGTGTGACAAAATTAAATGTATATATCTAATACGTTATTATATAGATGTAGTATCCGGCTTTACTCACGTTTATAGTCGAAGTTTACCTGAGTAAAGCCGGATACTACATCTATATAATAAAGTGTCAAACTCACGAGAGAATTTCCAATCATAAATTACCTAATACGGTTCGTGATTTATACACCTGTCAAGAACGCTTTACTTACACTTTTATTATGCGTACTGCCAGGGAGTGGAACTCACCGCCTGAGACTGTGTTTCCCGATAGGTACAACCCCGGAGTCTTCAAGTCGCGGGTGAACAGGTTCCCTCTAAGTTTGCGTTCTACACATCGATCATCTTGATCGAAGGTTCTACACCTTAGACCACGTCGTCACTTAACATCAAGTGAGTCAGTGGTCAACCGTTAACTTATAATCTCGAAAAAAAAACATAATTATAACGCAGAAGGCATGTCTTAATACTAATAATATTACCTTATTCATAAGTATAGTGCCAAGGTAGCATGGTATCCAAAGTTGTAACACAGTTGCGGATCCCAGCATTGTGAATAGGATATCAAACGTCCCGTTGTCCAGTTTCTAAAAAATGTCAAACATACACTATAATGAGTTGTAACCGGCTTTCAAAAAAGGAGGAGGTAATATTATTGTAATATGTATTTCTTATATTTTTTATGTAGGTACGATTCTCAAAATTCTTTTTTGTTTGATAGAGTGTCCACCGAGGTGGTCCTATTTAAATTTCATCAAAATCGGACAAGCGGTTTTTGAGTTACACTCCAATAACTGAAAAGTGTTACGTTTATGTGGATGTCTTCATTGATGTGGGTGAAGAAGGGGAGTAGCAAAAATCACTCACACAATGGAAAAGGGTGAAAAAAAAAATGTTTACCATGATAGTACAAAAGTCACTTTTTCATCACAACATTGTGCTCATGGTACCGACTTCAAAAAGCTATTCCATACTTTTGAGTGTTGAAGTCGGTTCCATTCTTTGGTATTTTTATTTATTTATGATCATCATCATCATAATCATCTCAGCCATAGGACGTCCACTGCTGGACATAGGCCTCCCCCATTGATTTCCACAAGGACCTGTTGGAAGCGGCTCGCATCCAGCCCTTGCCTGAGATCTTAGTCAGGTCGTCTATCCACCTGGTCGGTGGCCGTCCTATTATTTATGTTTTGGCCTAACTGGGCTATTTGAGGGTGTGCGGGTGTATCAAATCGTCCTCGACGAAGGTCGAAGCTTTCAAATGAGACATCAATGTTAATGTGTGATTGTGGGGGTCAATGTGAGTGTGGGTGCAGAGAAAAGATCAAAACGTGTGCATTTCAATACCGTCAACAAAATAGGAAAGTAGTTTGAGGGAAGGATATCTAACTAAGGTGACTTACCTCAGCTATTTGATATGCGATCAAACAAATCGCTACGGAACTTAACATCACTTGGTAGATCAACGGCGGACGGAATACAGATGATATTGTCTTTATTGCCCTTTAACATAAAATGTTATCTTTTAATGTACGCCTATATTCAAGATATAACTTCATGTATTTAGGTATCTCCTGCCGGATACATGTTTTTAATCAGGTTATCAATGCCTCTATTAAAATAAAACACTAATAACTAATTACAATACTACAGCTACTACAAAAACATTTGAGCAATGCACTAGCTTGTCAGCCTATAGATAACTTAAATGCTCTAATCCGCTACCAGTTGGCAGCGTGCCCAGAATGCTAGCAGCTTTGCCACGTTGAATTGCAATGCTGATCCGTTGAGCCAAATAAGTGCCACCACTCAGTGCCAGCATTATGGCCCCGCGTCGCATCGATTACACGCTCTGATGAGTTTTGGAAAAAGTCCATGGAGACCGAGTTGATAAACTGCACTACCACACTGGCAGTGATGGGTTTCATAGCATTCATATAATTACATATTTCTTTATGATTGATAAGCTAGCTCTATGCTATCGCATTTACATGATGTTACAGGAAAAAGTGTCAAACAGTGGTCCAGAGTTTATTTTAAACTCCTTCAAAGATTTTTATTTTATCTTTCTTACTCTTTGGTTAATTTTTCTTAACCTTTAGGCCCAGTAATATGACTTATGGGTGTGAACTTGTGTAAATTAGCTAGGCCCAGTCTTCAGTTAAGTAAAAAACACCGGGCTTTTATTTAAATTATGCGTATTCATTTGACCAAAACAGCCTCGCAACTCGCAAAAAAGTACAAAAAACATAACTTCTGAACTAAAAATCTCATTTCATCATTTGGGGCATCATTTGGATACCTCATGGTGTGCTCTACTTCTGTCCCACAGCTTGACTCTTGCTGGGACAGGCTGCACAGCATGTCTGTGAGGCACGTTCGGAGAACAGCTTCCAAAAAACACTTCGTTCATGGTGAACACTTTTCAGAATCCCTATTTCTTCACTTACACAACGCGGTAAAACCTCCTATAAACTTGCCTGTAAACAGAGAGATGCCATTTGACAATTCTCTTCAGCCTTTTATTCAGAATTAATTGCACGGCCACTCGGCGAGGATGACGCTTGGCCAGTCGTGCCACAGACTCATCCAGTCCGTCAAATATAACCTTGAAGTCTAGTATTATCATATCCATCATGATATAGTAGTGAAGAAGCAGGTGGAACAGCGTGTAGACGTATCCTTAAAGTTGAAGTAAGGGAAAAAATGCATTATTAGTACAGGAATAGCTTCAAATTGTTATAAAAGTTTTTTTTATAAACAAATGCCTTTATTAAAATAAAACATTAATAACTAATTACAATACTGCAGCTACTACAATAACATTAGAGCAATTCACTAGCTATTGGCAGCGTATAGATAACTCAAATGTTCCAACCCGCTACTGGCTGGCTGCGTGCGTAGAATGCTAGCAGCATTGCCACGTTGAATTGCAATGCTGATTCGTTGAGCCAAATATGTGCCAGCATTTTGGTCACGCGTCGCATCGATCAAACGCTCTGATAAATTTTCGAAAATCCGATGAGCTCCAGGTCCCCACGGGCCCAATGTCTCGACCCCAAACGGTTCAAATATGTAACCACTACCTAGGTTAGTATATATAAAAGTATTATTTATAAAAGTTATATTTTCGTTCCTCTATTATTAACTGATATTTTAAATTCGATTCTGAGATGGTTGGTGTGTCAGTTACAAGTTATAAAGAGTATATTATGAAAGGACATAGGGTAACGTTTTTTCCAGAAAAACTGTTCTGGAACTGTTTGCAGGGATAGAAAAATTGCTTTTCTTCATGATTTGGTAATGATTAAGGATCAAAATATTATTATACATATCCAAAATATGTGATTAATAATATAATTATATTATTCTATTTGATACTCTCAGGAATATGTTGTTGCATTCTGAGAAAGAATTTTCGAAACCAGTTCAGCAGTTCCACAGATAACTTTCTACAAACAAATTCAAATTTACCTATGTATGTTATAGTGTAGATAAGCCACTATTTCATTATAAGTTTGATACCGGGGTTAAACATACATATGTTAGTGTTTTATTGAGAACAAACATATTTATTTCCAGACCCAAAATAATTCTGATTACAGAGTAGAAAGACGTGGACAGACGACCTGACTAAGATCGCAAGCAAGGGCTGGATGCGGCCCCTTCCAACCGGTCCTTGTGGAAATCAATGATGGAGACCATAGGACGATAGCCATAGGACATCCATTGCTGGACATATCCAGCAGTGGACGTCCTATACTTGAGATGATGATGATGATGATGATTTGTCAATTACATACAAGGATCTATTAAATTAATTGAACTGCCAAAGAGCGTATTAACATTCACTGTTAACATCTTATACGTAATGTTTATGGTTATCAAATAAAACATTTTTTTATTTACCTCCGAATGCCAAATCAAATACACATACGTACGATATTTCATACAGGAATAACATTTCGTAGTTGGGGCTTCGGTAAGGGTCATCATGAGGAAACCACAAGGGGAATGCTAGGGGCCTGATGATGCTCTCATCTTGCGTGACGAACACACTCCGATATAGCAGGAGGGCTATTGGATATAGTACGAAAGAGCCCCCGACTATGATGACGAAAGACGCCCAGCCAACGAATAATTTCCTTATCATTAACTGACCCTCCAGAAACGGTTTCCTGTATGAGAAATAACATTTAGTATATTATCCTAATACATAATTAAGCACTTTAAACACCACCGTCTTCTACTTATCCGTATACACATTGTCAACGTTTTCTGGAAATGAAGATACCTCTCTACAAAATGTTTCATGAATTTCGATTAAATTTTAATGAAACTAATCATACACTTTTAAAAAAATAGGTTTTTTTTATATTACACTCATACCCCCGCACTAGGATTCCGTGTCGCGGGAGGCATGGACATACATATACAATCACAGCACACAAACACCCAAGACCCGGGACAAACAACTACAATCATCGCACAAATGTTTGCCCCTGCCGGGATTCGAACCCAGGGTCCCGGAGACACAGAAGTCATGTCACTGACACTAGCCACTGCGCCACGGCGAACGTCTTGTTTTTTCTTTTTTTATACTTTATAGATCTAGCTTTTGACCATTATCTTACTTGATGGATAGTGACGATGTGATCGAAGGTGCAATCGTGTTAGACCTAGATTGTTTACTGGCTCTCAAGGACTGCTGCCTTAACGCACTATGTGTTTGGTGACAGTTTTCCAAACTTGAGGGTGGTAGCTAGCCAGCCGGGTTACTCGATTTGATAACGATGTTACTTTCAACGGAAGTTCAAGACATTAGTGGAGGATCGAACCAGCGTCCATCTTGTTGACAGGCGACGCTCCCACCGCTGAGCTATCATCGCTTCTTTATTTAATTATATCCTTCCAAATGGAGAAAGGTTGTTTAATTATAGTTTAAAGGACAGAGTTGTACTAGTCTCAGGTAACAAATATTTTAAAAAAGTATCTTATTATAATGTCTCCTCCTTTTCTGCAGTCAGTGATTGAAAGGAGTACTACTGAACTGATTTTGATGAAAGTTTTATGGGACCAGTTTGAAAGTAGCTAGGAGAAATGATACTCTCAATAATTTACCTGATTGGTTTATACATAAAACATGCTTAATATATTTGTTGTTAATTTTGGCTACTCGTATCATTTGCCAGTGTCATTTTTTTTTAACGGACTAATCCTGTTTACTTTTACCGGCATTCACAGCTTCACCTGGGGGAATATACAAGGTACTCAGCCGAGTAATTGTGCGCTCGCAGAAGGAGTACTGCCTAGTGAGGCTAGCACTGAAGGTGCTATACTGCAAGGCGAGGCCGTGGCGACGTGGCGTAGCTCAAAGGCACCACTATGGGGTTTGAACCTCGGCGTGAGCTGTCCTCAGAACAGGGAGATATCGTATCGATAAGCCAGTGCCATTCTTTTCTTAGTCACATTTGTTTATAACCTTCACGTTTCCTCGAGAGTTACAAGTGACATTTAAAATGAATTTGTTTTGCTATTATTATACATAGGTATACAGTTATACTGCCGTACCGTATTGCGTTGCGGGTACAGAAAACAAGCCTGATATATTGGTTTATTGTATATTCTCGCGAGTTTAACTCACGGCGCTTAAAACCCATTATAACTCTGTTTCTATTCACCTATTCCCTCGCTAAGGCTCGTGAGCAAACTACCTCGTACATAATATGGATAATCTTAGCCTCTATCGTTATCTACTATAATATATTTTACTCACCTGTACCTGAGCCCCAAACTGCAAATGTGCTTAAAATCCTTGTCCATCTCTTCGACTTGCGTTAAGATCTCTTTCTTGTTGAGCAAAAATCCGACGAACACGGTAATGGCAGAACCCACAATGACAAGGTAACAGAATGCCTCGCAAGCATTTGCATAGTCCGAGGTTTTTATGCCGTGGTATAAGTTCATAGATTCAAATGCAGCACCCATAATGTTGATCACAATGCTGCATATCGGTATTATGAATCTGAAGTGGAATTAGTTTTTTTTTTATTGAACTTACATAACTAAGACTACATAAGTATTTAGTTTAACTCATTGGGCGACTCGTAATAATGTCCATGCTACATCTGTATAAACATATATATATAATTGCTTTGAAGCGATGAAATAAATATAAATAGCTCAGATATGAGAGCGATGGCTGTCAAGTTTTGGTCACGCGTTGCTTCGTTTAGTCTCTCCGATTGGTATTTAATACTACGGTGGGATCTTGATCCCACGGTCAGTGTTTTATATAAGTACTATATAATCATGTAGATATACGAATATGATGAATCTGCGATACAGTATCAACACTAACTATCGAGGAACATGCGCGGCGCACAGCGCGGCGAGACGAGTTCCTTCAAGTGCACCCTTCTCTGATTGGTCGGCTGTAACGTTGTTGTTAGGCTTTGTTAGGTTCTCGAATTTTTAAACCTTTTTACTCAAGTGTGAGCAAAAAGTGAGTGTGAAGTGTCACGTGGGTGTTGAAAATAAGTTTACCTACGAACACGGCTGTGGTTAACTAGGAAATATAATTGAGTTCGTTGGCTATGGTACCTACGTAGCTGTAGCGCAGCGCAACTTTCAAGTACAAATACAAGTACAACCTCTACGACTCACAAACAAACACAAAACTCATGTGTTTAGCATTTAGCGTAAGATGACGTAATATAAATGTAAATATTAGAAATTTGTAAACGTACCTAGGTACTTGTAGCTAACCGTCAGACGAGTGCCCTTAGGTATCCGTCATAACTTGACCATACTTAGACAAAAATTTAAATGAAAAGAATCGCCAGTACCCTGCAATATAATGCAAAATAATGTCCCTGTTATAAATGTACAAACCTTTTTGCAGCTTCCCCCGCTCGCCATAATGTCATCCCAATTGACTCCCTCAAGGACCAGTCAGAAGAAACCTGACTCAAACTTCCTCGTACGGTCGCCATCAATTTATCTTTCCACCTTTACGGTGGTCACCTTGCGCTGCAGGGACTGGGTTGCCAGTCAGTGCACTCCAACCTGGAAGGTACGTTTCCACTCCATCGGCCTTCAGTTCTGCGTGATACTTGCCCAGACCACTGTTATTTCAACTTGTTAGTCCTTAGCTATATCGGTGGTTTCTATGGACTCCCCTGTTGTCGTGTATCTCTTAAGAAAGCCTCGACAATAATCTGCTCCGTATAGGTACGTAGATAATATAGAAATAAACAATAAAATGTTTTACCTCACACACGAGTCTCTTCTAGAAAAAAATATCCCTTGAATTCCTAGTATTACAAAGAATTGCTGGTGAAAATTACATAGATTTATATCGGGCCTATCAAAATCATATCCTTTCTTCATCATGAAATCACGTATTTTTTTAAAAATAATCATTGTGTGTATCGTTCCGTGCAAATTTTCTTTCAAATAATCGGCAAATCAAGATTATACTGAAAATGAGCTTGCGAAACTAGACTAATTTTCTAGTACTTTTATTGATTTTTCACCGTAATCTTTCGTAATTAAGAACTAATTTTAAAATTACCCAATAATGAGCTCTGTCCAATTACGCACCTGTGTAATTTCTGGTTAGACATGAATACTGAGAATAACTAGTTATCCAAGCATATTAACAATTGAAACAGGGCATATTAAATCTAAGGGCTTACGATCTGTATATAAAAGGAATTCAAGACTGACTGTCAGGCTGCCAGACATTTCAACACATGTCCCCAATCGGAACGAAATCAGCGGAAATTTGGCTCACATATAGTTTTTACAACCCTTAGCATCTGCCAAGAATGTATTTAGAAAATTTAAGCAATAAGGGGCGTAACCGGATGTACTATTAGACTATTTAATTAATTATATGGGTCTATAATATTATAGGCTTATGACCTTATCATATAATGAAACAGAAAAGTTAATATGAATCCCTTCAGGGTAGCCGCACAAATCAAGCTCACATATACCTATTTGCACTTTCACACACAATTACAATAATAATAATAATAGTTTATTTCTTTCCTGACTTAATAACATACGAGTAATACATTTCCATGTGCTCTGAATTCCACACTAGGATAAATCCCGTGTTGTGGGACTCAGTCTCATCCGTTCCTCACAATACATCATGTAGAATGGCCGCAATAATATGTATATTATAAATGAAAAAAGAAAGAAGTTATAAAAGAAAATAAATAAATAAATCATATCGAGTAGGTATGCTTACAATACAGACGATACATGAGTTTACGTTTTCTTGACATCATAATAATTTTAATGTATTTTAAAGTATTCAAAGTATAGGTGGAGACAGGCAAATAATGTAGATTTGAGTACCTAACTGTGTAGTCTCCTTGTTACGACAAAGACTAAGACATTATATGCGAGTACAGATGTTACAATAAAAGACAAAAACAATATCCTAACTGATACCGGTAATTGCCTTCACTAAATATAATATACAGAGCTAATAAAAACAGCGAAAATAATAATACGAATGTAGGGTACTCTAGTGATACAATGTATGCAGTTTCACTACATGTATTTCATTGTCATTTCACTATCTTTAAAAATGTACCTACGTAGTACCTAAGTTATTTGTGAGTTTATTTATTATTTATTTATTTATTAAACTAGATAGTGAGCTAAAAATTGGTAGTTCGTCCACAAACAATTATAAACGTAATTTTATACATCAGAAAAAAATTACCTACTTAGTGCCCATGAAGTAAGGAAGTGAATGATTTAATATGAATTTAATGGGAACTGACATTTAAAGAACTCGCGCGCATTCACACACAAAAAGACGTTCCGATTTGCTTACGAGCGTCAGCACTGTCAGTACTAAATTCATCTCGGAACAGCTAAATCCTTATGTACGAACGTGTGCACTGTGAGCCCAAATTGAAACGCAGCCGGGATTAAACCTTGGGGCGTAACTAGATAATAATGGACATAATTATGCCTTATCGCAGCTATCGCTGATATCTGGAGTTTTGATTTGATTTGAAATTTTAGACATACGAAATAAATTTTTGTTTGGAAATTCTCGTGAGTTAAACTCATGACTAGAAAGACTTGTCTATTTAGCAAATGGTCAAGCCTTAACTAAAAGGAAATTGGATGAGGGATAGGTTTTATCTTAAGGAAATACGATGCTTTTCTCATCTTATATCATCATCATACATATGTACCTATAATAAATAGACCCACGAGCGTGTAATTCTGACTTGTGTGTTTATTATAAATTTGAATTTAATAGCTTGTATCGCGAGATAAATATGTAATTATACTATATATACTGCTTTGATACCGAGAAATCAGTAGCGCCAGTTCAGTCAGTTATAAACAATGATCGCGACAATAGTGCTATGTTTGCTAGTTCCGTTTTTGTTTGTGCATTTTTATAAAAATGCATATCATAAACCGCCTAACTTCCCTCCAGGTGAGTTCTAAAATAAGACCTATATACTACGTGATAGTAGGTAGTAAAATGAGATACCTAATTGCAATGCATGTATTATTTATTCAAGTACTTCTATAATAACTAAGACTTTGTCTTGTGTTGTCCATAAGTTCTGCATGTGAATTATTGGTAAACTACCTATATACCTGTGCGCCTACGTGCGCCGATTCCCATTCTCAAGTCATTCAAGCTTTTAGAAGTGGTCCATTTAATTTAAATGCGTGTCGTCCAGTGAGAAAATAAAACATTTACCTTCTATACACGAGTATATGTATAACAATATCGACTTTGAATATGGTACCTATCCCACCATTGCTATTTGGGACATCTCAAATACTACTTTGCCATAACGTATTTTTGTTATCGGGTGAAGAAAATTGCGTATTATTTGTAGCGTATATATTTGTTAATACGGTTATAAGATATCTTTATTACATTTATAAGTATTCAATTATTATTGTTACCGTACAAAGCAAATAGAGCAATAAAATACTTAATTAAATAAATAATACAGGATAAACTTATAAAGCGCTCTATTTGAACTATGTTCATAAATTGTTCATGACCTGTCTGAACCTAGCTAAGACCAGGGCCTATATACGGCCGTATACAGGACATCTCCAGTTTGACTTCGAAGGTATACATAGTTACATTGTATATTTGCAAGAAATGCATTATGTAAATGATCTTCAAGCGTAATTATTTATAACTCGTTATGTAGATTCTACGAAAATGCATATTGTATATAAGTAGTACATAATTGTAATGCCTCGTTTCAGTTAACAATATTTGAAAGTAAGATAATAGATATTTAATAGGCTGTCGTTAGTTAAGAATTTAATTTAAAGAATGTCCTTATTCGATGTAGGTAAGCAGATATGTATTTATTCATTTAGGGTTTGTATTCATTGTTTATGTATAGGTACGTCACGAATGTGAATGTCTATAATAGTAAATGTTTAAAATGCTTATATAAAATTATGCATTGTCCTTTGAGCGGACTACCAGTACCAAGCTTTTAATAGGTACCCTCTTAATAGAGTTATAAATTCAGATCGTTGCGCATATACCTACTTATTTTATATTTTTCGCTAGATACTTAAATACGAAATTTTAAGTAGACATAGCTGCTCAACTTACATTACAATATCAACCGAAAACTTGCATTACTTATTTTGTAGGCGACGTTCCATAGTGAATCGGGCATAAAACCCATCCATCGCATTGTTCCTTCCGATAGCCAGAGACAGTCGAAGCTTTGCTCCCACTGAGCGACCGCTACCCTGTCCCGCACATAGACCTGAGCGACCGCTACCCTGTCCCGCACATAGACCTGAGCGACCGCTACCCTGTCCCGTACATAGACCTGAGCGACCGCTACCCTGTCCCTCACATAGACACGAGCCAATCACGTAAACGACAGGGAAGCGATACGAAAATGTATGGTTACTTGGAAAAATATATGGCTTAATCACGGCAATAATACTAAAGTATCATAACTTAACTTGGCTTATAAAAATATTATTATTAAATCATTGGGAGCATGCACGAAATTCTCTCGGAAGTTATCTAGTTAACAACAGTGCAGTGCAATACATAGAAAATATAGGCTCTAAAAATCTAGGCTTATATAGTAAGAGAAAAATGATCATACATTTATTTTTATATTTGTGTACAGGTCCACCTAGTTTGCCCGTGTACGGTGCATTCTGGATCGTGTTGGCCTACGAGTTCAAGAACTTGGCACTGGCGTTCCAGAAAATCGGTACAAAGTACAAGACCAAGGTAATAGGACTGTTTCTGGGCCCTGTTCCGACGGTAGTGCTCAATGACCCGGACGATATCAAAGAGATGTTAAACAGAGAAGAATTTGATGGACGTATGGACATTATTCTCTTCAGATTGAGGTCTTATTGGAAGAAACTGGGTAAGTGCCTACCTATTTAAAAATATTTATTCATATCCAGTCCATCCTATTATTATATATAATAATAATTTCGTATTGTAAATAATGGGAACCTCGATAAATTGGGACATTTGGAAAGTGTGCGAAATTTTTCTACAATAAAATACTACAAAATGATCACTATGTTGAACGTGTTTGTACAGATTTGATCAAACATGATGTGTTCTGCAATATTTGTGCAAATCTATTGCATTTACCGGTCTTATATTTAAAAAATCTATATTTTTTTATATTCATAAGCTCCACACTTGGTGTAGGTATATTCTTCACGGATGGCTATTTCTGGCACGTCCAAAGGAGATTCTCGCTCCGTTACCTCCGGGACTATGGCTTTGGAAGACGAGAAGAAGGTTTAGAGGCGGTGATAGCCGAAGAAATCAAGGAAATGATCGATATGCGACTCAACGGACCTCGGTACCCAGCTGAAAAAGTAAGGATAGTTTAGATATCTCCTATAAAAAAGTTTTTATAAGTAAAATACAGCTTAGCTACCTGCTTTACTTTCCTGATGTACTATATGTCGTTGTCCCCAGGAGCTCGTAAATGGAGAGCTGATCTACTTACCACATTATTTCGCGGTGCCGTTCATCAACGGGATCGTCCATGTACTCGCTCGGATGACGGTGCCGAGAAAAGATTACGAGGTAGAACAGCATTAATTATACTCTTACACATATACTTCTTATTCTTGCTATTACCCCAAACTAGGTGGGATCGGGAAAACATGATCTTCTCTTCCATAGTCTTAATTCTTCTATCATTAGAAGAATTAATCATCTCAGTGCTCACACCTTACATAAACATATAATTCTCCACACAGTCCATCCATGCCTTCTTCGATTGACTTATACTTATATACCTACGTGGGACCGTAGGTATATAATTATAAGTAATATAATATATTACTATATATATAATATATAGTAATATAATATACAATAAATTAACTGTAGTATTGATTTCTCCAGAATTAGCATAACTATAACTTTCATGAGGCTGCTCGTATGTATTTCAAATGTTGGGTTCTCGCCGGTAGGCCGTCAACGGGTGACGTATACTTTAATATGCGTAAAAGTCGTAGCTTATTTAAAAATAAGTTAAAATGGTGCCAGAACAATGAAAATAAAATTAAAATGGATATATTGGCTTCTCATAGACGTAATAATGATTTTGTTAAATTTTGGAATTCTTCTAAAAAATTTGATCGTAAAAAGCGTCTTCCCGTGACTGTCGATGGTACGCAAAACCCTAAACATATTGCCGACTTATTTTCTGACAAGTTCAAGATACAGCCGGAGCACGTAGAACATCTTAACGTTTTTTCTAAGACTAATCTGAACATCTTATCGACTTCTAAAGTAGTATTTAGCAAGAAAGATGTAGTAAACGCTGTTCGCAGTATGAAGCGCGGCAAGTCTCCGGGTCACGATGGGTTGAGCTTAGAACATATTATCTGCGCCGGAGACAAGGTATATAGTAAATTATGTGATTTATATAACTTATGTCTAAAGTACGCATACCTACCAGAAAGCCTTATGAAGACTGTGGTAGTACCCATTGCTAAGAATAAAACGGGAAATTTAAGTAACGCGGCTAATTACCGACCTATTTCGTTAGGTACCATAATAGGAAAAATATTTGAACGACTTTTGCGACCCTTGCTGGTGAACAATATAAGTATAGATGATGCTCAGTTTGGTTTCCGTCCAGGGCTGTCTACGGACTCAGCCATATTCAGTCTTAAACATACTGTCAACTACTACCTGGCACGGCAGACTTCTGTGTACGCATGTTTCCTGGACCTGAGTCGGGCATTTGATCTGGTGAATTATGATATTCTCTGGACCAAATTATCGCAGTCTCGGGTTCCGATTGAAGTGGTGAAGATTTTTAAATACTGGTACGGTAACCAAATAAACACAGTGAGGTGGGGCGACACGACATCCAGTGATTATAAACTGGAATGCGGGGTTCGTCAACCTCTCCAGACCTTTTTAATTTTTATATAAATGACTTGATCGAGGAGCTGAGAAGCGCCAAGATCGGCTGCCATGTTGGAAATGTTTGTGTCAACAACCTTAGCTATGCAGACGATATGGTGCTGCTCAGCCCCTCAATCAACGGACTGAGAAAACTACTGTCTATATGCGAAAAGTACGCTAAAACGCATGGACTCAAGTACAATGTACTCAAAACGGAAATGTTAGTTTTACGTGCAGGGAAGGGTCCGGAGAGGGTGCCCAATGTTTATTTGTCAGGGTCACCGGTAAGGGTCGTAAAACAGTTCAAGTATCTCGGCCACATCATAACTGAACACATGTCAGACGATAAAGATATGGAGAGGGAAAGAAGGAGCTTGTCCATCAGGTGTAACATGCTCGCGCGGAGATTTGCCAAATGTACTGACGAAGTGAAGGTCACCTTGTTCAAGGCATATTGTATGTGTTTGTACACATGCCAGCTTTGGACGAAATATTCGAGGAAAGCCTACAGTACCATAAGGGTCCAATATAATGACGCATTTCGTATCCTTATGAAGAAGGCTAGATACTGCAGCGCGTCGGGCATGTTCGCTGATGCAAGGGTTCCCGATTTCTTTGCAGTTATAAGATCTCGTATTGTGTCCTTTTGGAACAGAATACGAGGATCCAGCAATGCAATCCTGAAGTCTTTAGGAGAAAATATTTGTAGTCCAATCTTCAGATTTTGGGTCTCAGTCCACCAGAACGAAAATCGCAAATGACCTGTTATACAGCAATTTTTATTTTTATTTATTGCATTTATAACCAATTTTATTTTATTTGTACTTTTATTAGTTTTAGTTTATTATTTTTGACCATTTCTATATTGTAATTTATGGGTTATTTTGCCTGCAATAAAGATATTTTATTTTTATTTATTTTATTTATTATAAATTGAAAGCAGCCTGAGATCGCACTCCGGGCACATCCAACTGATTCCTCCATCTTGCTTTGAAGTACATGATGATGCATTTGCTGTTGTCTTAAAGCCATTTGACAAATAATTATGTTTAATAGCGTGTTATTTCTTTATCTTTCGTATTATATTAAATTGTATTATGTTGAATGACTACAGGTCCTCTGGGAGCTAGCAAAAGGCACGCTCATGTTCCAGAGGAACTCCAACGATATGGGTGGAGCTCTGTCACTCACACCCTGGCTCAAAGATGTCCTGCCTAATTACAGTGGATACAACAGCCTAGTGAAGGGGAACCAGTACTTGCTTGACTTCTTTACGGTGAGATACCAAACAACACAATATGTACCTATATAGAAGTTTTGTTTTTTAAGTCATAATGTGTGTCTGTCACCGTCCAGAACGGTAATCAGGCTATCCAGAGTAGTCCGTCTATCTACTAATCATCAATGACGATCAAGTGAAGTCATAGAATGTTGAAATCTTTACTTTTTACTATATATAACAAAATATTGACTATATTAGTGGCGTGAGACTAATTTATTGGCTGCACCCCCAGGTTTACCCACGAGTTATGTTTACCCGTTGCACCTTTTATGGCATTTATGTACAACAATCTGTTCTTGGCGGATCCCTACGTCACAATAAATTTCCGCCAAATCTCAGCCCAACCCATTCAACCTCTTGATAAGAGTTGTAACATGAAATACTCCGTACATTAAAAAATCAGCGACTTTTTAAATAACATTACACGCCGCTGACGGATCCGTGCCAATTTTTAACATTAAATTTAATAATGTTTCCATGTCAAAACAAAAGACAATTTGACATAAATAATGAACCTCCTAATACAGTAGAACCTCGATAACTCAAATCTCGGTAACTTAAAAACCTCTATAACTTAAAAAAATAATATGTCCCCTTCCCATCAGAGCCCAAAACCTCTATAACTTAAAATACGCAACCTCTATAACTTAAATAAGTAATCTCTGTATTGGCCCTCAGTAACTCAATGAAATGTTTCCACAACCTCTATAACATACAATTGTTTGTCAATGAGGCATTTTGGAAGAGTGTACAAAACAAAAGGTTTCGGTATTTATTGCTTGCACGTGTTCACTAGTTACATTATTAACGTAAACAATAGATATGTCACCCATTGCTTGCTTCTTCGAAATTATTTAAAGCTTTGCGGTGGTTAGCCTTAAAACAAAAGAAAATCACAGACTTTTTTAAGTAGACTAAACCTTTAATTGTTGTTTTATTTTTACGTAACGTGTGCAATGTGAATACATAAATATGATTATTTAAATTTCTGTATTTTATTGAACTAATCCTTCTGACGCATTCGAGTAATAATATGAACAAGGGTACATACATACATACATATGTACAATCCTACCTCTATAATGACCTATCCCTAACATAGACCCTTGATAACTTAAAACCTCTATATCTTAAAATATTTTGTGTTTCCCTTGGACTTTAACTTATCGAGGTTCTACTGTATATTAATATACGCAAACAGCACCCGTTCACAAGTTGACACGCGTGCCAGCCATCGCCTTCCTCAACCGTATTTGTGGGAAGATAGCAACCCGACACACGATGCCACCGTTTGCCAACACCATTTCGTGAGCATGACTGGTCTGTTTGCATACACAAATCTGACAGTCTTAAATATATATAAAAAAGAACATTTAAGATAATAAGATTAACAGAAATTAATACACATGGTAATTTTTATTTAATCTCCTACTCTAAGTTTTGACAGTGCTTCGACCACCATGCTGTCACGACTTCTGATTGCTATTAAGATGTTGTAGTCTCGATGGTTCTTTCTGGTCTAAAAACCATCGACTTTCTCAAAAGGAGACCGATGGCATCATTTTCGTCGTCGGCGTAGTAGATAAAAGTCCAATGATGTTTTACTAAAGGTGACGTATATTCACACGACGCGGTGCTCAGATTTTGTTCCTTTACGACATAAACATGCTTACTGCGACAGATAATACGGTACAAATAATATAGAAAAGGATAGCTATATGTTTAGACTTGCGCTTGAAATACGCGTCATACTGAAAATTACTACAATTGAGTTAATTTTGCCGCCTCAGTTTCCGCGCGTTTGTGCGACATCTACCTTATATAAATCATTGTAAAAGTCCCGATGTGACGTGAGACTGCAACGACTGCGTGCGGAACGCTGCTGTCGTAAAACTTATTTTGCTCTTTGATTTAATGGAGATCACCGACTCAGCGCCTGCATTTCATGGATACTGGATGAGTAAGAACACGTGGTCCTGTACCTCCTCCTTAACCCTGATTGAACAGGGTTTCCATTTCTTCCTGGGTGTGGACTAAGAATAGGGTGTTAGGGAGGTTTTTGAGGACCTTCGCATTAGTATACAGCTTCAGCTGTAGGGACCTTATACGGGGAGCATATACCTGAGTTTATTTCCCTCGCGTATGCGACATCCAATGGGTTCCGATGCGTGCACAATAACTCCTGGCTGATGTTTGTTACCAGGTTCAAAATAAATCAAATCACAGACTTGTAAGCATTTACAAATGTCGGTGATATACAAAGGGAGAAAGGGAGAAATCAGCTGAGTCAGAAGGTGTTTATTTTATATAAGACAAAGTACATCAGGTGATCTAATCTACAGGGTGGTCTAACACTTGCCTATTGTGACTAAATCTATTTCTCACTAACGATAGTTATTTAAACAGTAAAATGTTACATAATTACAGAAATTGGTCCGTGAAGTAATGGAAACACATGACGAAACCTACAACCGCCATTTTCTGGACATGTATATTACGAAGATGAAAGAAGAACAGAGGCAGAAACATAGAACTACATACTCAGGTATGTAATGATTTGGTTATTTGTTCTTCAATCGTATATTACTTTAATCTTATAGTACTTTCAGTAATCGGATTAACCATCAATTTCATGGCCTGACTGTTCGACAAAATTTAACGAATATAGCGATTACTCTAGCATGATTTGTCTATGGTATATGGTATTTTCGCGAATTTTACGAATCGATTTCACGACATTGAAAACGAGGTCGATAAAATTAAGTAATATACGACCGTTTAGAAAAGTAGTTAGTATCAATATGAACTAGGTGGGATTAATAGCTATTGCATTGATTTACTTAATAGGTATGTACCTACTTGTGAGGTTCACTGTAAATTAATACGAGTATTTTGTCTACGTTGTCGACAAACGTGATTAGCAGATGATATAGTTGTGATTTTATATGGTGCTCCAACATACATGATTGTGTTTTTCTTTTTAATCAATTGGAAAATTGGAGTTATCCTCATGGTACATTTCAGACAAGGCTTTCTAGGAAATATTTTGTATTCAAAGGTGAAAGAATAAACTTTACAAATTGTTACATAAATAAAATAGGCATAATGCTTCCTAAAAATGTTTTGTTTTTGGTGCCCTAAATGTTAGGAGAGCTTGAGAAATTCTATAGTTGGCAACAAGATTTCGCGATGCGATCATTGTAGTTTGTGCGCCTATCGATGATGGATATCTACGTAATCGAAAAACTGTCATTTTTGACATTTCAATTGAAATGTCAATTTCAGAAATTACATTATACCGTTGCAGATACTCAGGCGAAATTGAAGGCTTTATACGGTTTATTATCATACAGATAATGACGGCTGCATATTATTATAGAGTTGCCTACATATTATGTATGTAACTGCGCAATATAATATGTCTATTTTTGTGTCGCTTGGGACTCGCCTTAATGACGCTTGGAATGTATAAATGATGACCCGCTCACTCGTTGACATTTGTCGCATCTTTTATCCCGCTTACTCTACTTAATAAAAAAAACTGTGTAACCGATACGTGTGCAAATGATCACAAACCTTAATATCAGAACACAAAGAGGTAGAGGATTGCGCGTTAAAGCTGCTTTGTTTCGATAACTATTTTCTTTACAGTTGACCAGTTAGTACTGACGTGCACAGACTACATGTTTCCCTCAGCATCTGCCGTACAGTCAGTTCTCACCATGCTGGTAGAAAGGATTCTGTTGCAGCCAGAAATACAAGACAAACTTCATGAGGAAATTGACCGGGTGGTCGGCAGAGACAGACTACCAAACTTGGATGATAGGAAAAAGTGAGTTAGCCGAGTGGTCAATCTAACAGACACACACAAGCTATCGCTTTTATAATATTACGGTTTGATTACGGTATGATTACGGTTGCACGTTACCTCAGTTATCCGACGGCAGCCATGTTTTTTTTCCGGAAATTAGCCTATGTGTTATTCCAGTCATTTGTCTATTTGTCTTTGTAACATATGTAATTCAGATCCGTTTAGCCATTCTGGCGTGCTTGACTAACAAATAGTCATCAATGTGAACTAGCACATTTGTAACAGTAGGAAGAAAAAGATTAGGATTATTACTATGCATAAGCCTGGCATTTGACCATTACATCGCTTGAATGACAGTAGAGGCAACGTCGTCGTAGATTGTAGCGCATCAGACTGATGCGACACAAAGCATGTAATTACTAGTAGAGCGCGGTTTTCACTGCTTCACCGGTTAGTTCGTAATGACCCGTCTCTCTTTTTTCTTTGTCTGAGGTGAGATACGATCTCCGCTAAGGACGGGTTTGCGAAAACTCATGCGTTCAATGTGCCTAGAAAGTGAATGCTGGTCTGTCTTGTTACGAAATAAATAATTCCATATTATTATTCTCTAAAATAATGTGTTAACTTGGTTATTCAGCATGCCGTACACGGAGGCGTGTCTGCGAGAGATGATGCGGCACGAGACGCTGGTCCCTCTGGGTGTGCCGCATCGCGCCATGAAGGACACGCACTTAGCTGGATACGATATTAACGAGGCAAGATTTGTTGGAATAACCAATAATAACACGCTATGCCCGTAAATGCTGCCATTTTTTGCCAACTTTTTATTTTTTATTTTATTTATTTATTAACATTTACACAAGGTCTTCAGGTCCCAAACTAGGCAGAGCCTGTGCTATGGTTACCTGATGACTGATATATATACTTATATTCATATACACACCCACACACAAGTCAAACAGACATGTTCATACACACAAATGTTGGACCTGTCCGGGAATCGAACCCGGGACCAGTGGCTCAGAAGGCAGAGTGCTACCAACTGCGCCAACCGGCCAGCCATACTACATTGCTTCAGAAACGATAATATCTTAGTTTAGTGTTGATAGCGGCGGTTGTCTGCCGGATACTGACTCAATCCCTACCGAACGGTTTGATCTTCAAATGAAGGCAACACCGTTATCAAATTCACAGCATGGTGGTAAGCTACTTTCCACAAAAACTGTCACCAACTACATGGTGTGTTTGGGCAGCAATTCTTGAGAGCTAGGTGTAGCGTGATTACACATTCGAACACATCGCCATTGACGTTTATATGATACGATATATACTTATATGTAAATTATTTTTGAATGTGTTACTAAGGAGTTTTCTGTATTTTTGTTATTTGTATATTATAATATGAATATATAAATATCATAATATAGCCCTGGCTTTCATTCCATGAGTTGCCTAGATATTCAACATGTTGTACCTATTCTTGTAGGGTGTAATGATAAGCCCCAACTTCATGATGCTGCATATGGACAAAGACATCTGGGGTGACCCTGAGAGCTTCCGTCCTGAGAGGTTCATGGTGGACGGCGAGCTGTGCCTCTCCAAAGACAAGTCTCTACCCTTTGGAGCTGGTAAGGACATATAGTTTAGTTTCTACATCTACTACTACTACTAACCTCGTACCTAGTTTGATAATAGTTACTTTTGAACTATAATCGTACCGACTTCGACAAGTTGCTTCACACTTTTGGGTGTTAGTCGCTTCCATTTATTGGTGAAAAAAATGTATTCTAGGTATATAGGTATCAGTGTTTTGTTTTTTTTTTTTTTTTTTTCATTTATATATGTGATTTATTTCTAATTGATACAAACATAATATAAATATATATATATATATATATATATATATTTAATATATATGTATAATTAAAATAAAGACATATATATATATTATATATATATATATATATATATATATATATACGTGTTTTGTTTAGTTACGCGTTAGTTAGCACGGTGACCCAGTCGGTCGCCGTGGTGCAGTGGTTAGTGTCACTGACATGACTACTGTGTCTCCGGGACCCTGGGTTCGAATCCCGGCAGAGGCAAACATTTGTGCGATGAGTGTAGGTGTTTGTCCCGGGTCTTGGATGTTTGTGTGCTGTGAGTGCGTGTGTCCAAGCCTCCCGCGATACAGGGAATCCTAGTGCGGGGGTTTAAGTGTGATAATAAAAAAATAAAATTAAAATGTTACCATTATTAAATTCGTAATAGCTTTTAAATCGAATGTCCGATTTAGATAATTTTAAAGGTAATTTAAAGGTATTAACCGTTTAAAGTCTTAATTTAATGCGAAATGATTTATTTCGAATAGGATCAATATGATCCCTTCACCCTTCGCCCTTTTTAGAGACCTTTGCTACTCACGGGATCGATTGTCATTGTGTATGTTCACCGACTTCTTCACCCTCAATTCAAAGCCTCCATAAAAAGTGTTACGTCTACCGAGGACTTCCTTAGTCGTCCAAATAGACGTAACACTTTTCAGTTATTGGAGTGTAACTCAAAATCAGCTTGACCGAATTTGATGAAATTCCACACGGGATTCACCAGCAATAAATAAAAAAAGAATCATAAAAATCGGTTCGCCCAGTCGAAAGTTGTGAGGTAACAAACATAAAAAAATAAACATACAGGTTCGAATTGGGAACCTCCTCTTTTTTTGTACTCGGTTAAAAAACAGTAAAGTGGTACAATATAACAAAATGAAACATATATCTATAGGCTGCCAATAGCTAGTGGATTGCTAAATGTTATTGTAGTAGCTGCAGTATTGTAATTAGTTATTAGTGTTTTATTTTAGTAAAGGCATCTAGAAAAAAATATTGAAACATGCCATGCGACATTACAGCCATGCCCCTGCAATGCACCAGTGCAATCAATTTGTAGCTAATCTTATCTCATTTCGAGATTTTGGCAGTTTCGATTGCTGTTAGATAGTAATGTAATTATAATATAAGTATAGTATGGTAATACGGGACAGATAATTAACGCTTTGTCGCAATCACAATCACGTTTAATTTATTTAATTAACTTACATAATTATTACCTATTTTATTATCATATCACCTGACATATTATATCTTACATTAGTTTTATAAGGCCCACTTGCACCAAATTATCCTAGATTCTCGGATCAAATCACAATGTTTGCCTACAAATTTGTGATATAATCCGAGAGTTCGGCTGAAAGTCTACCTGCACTTGTACATCTTGATGAGGCAGGACAACTCCAACAATGTCGACGACCGTGGAACACACCAGGGTTTTGTGGTTGTGCCACCTGGCTATTGGCGGAGACTCCCACATAACTACCTTGCCTTCTTGGGCCGGTGGTATCTTCTGGTGGTAGTATCTTATCTTAAAAGTAACCATTGCAAGAAGCATTAACCTCCTACTAAATGCAACCGTCTACTGCATGCTAAGGGCTACTGCATGCTACCAGCTACTGCATGCTAAGGGCTACTGCATGCTACCAGCTACTGCATGCTACCAGTTACTGCATGCTACCAGCTACTGCATGCTACCAGCTACTGCATGCTACCAGTTACTGCATGCTGCCAGTTACTGCATGCTGCCAGTTACTGCATGCTACCAGTTACTGCATGCTACCAGTTACTGCATGCTACCAGTTACTGCATGCTACCAGCTACTGCATGCTACCAGTTACTACATGCTACCAGTTACTGCATGCTACCAGTTACTGCATGCTACCAGTTACTGCATGCTACCAGTTACTGCATGCTACCAGTTACTGCATGCTACCAGTTACTGCATGCTACCAGTTACTGCATGCTACCAGTTACTGCATGCTACCAGTTACTGCATGCTACCAGTTACTGCATGCTACCAGTTACTGCATACTACCAGTTACCGCATGCTATCGGCTACAGTGTGGTGGATTGTGCCCTATACCGACTCAACTCTTTCAACAATGCCCGCGTCCCATAGCATCAGAAACATCCTTTTAACATTGATAATAGTAAATATATTGACATATATTGTAAATATATTGATATTCTATTGACAATAGATAATAGGTCCTTAATTGCAATAGCTCGTTGTGCGACTCCGAGCCTGCTCACAAGGCCCATAGTCAGAGACCACGTTTCGGTTCCGTGTGTGTAGGACTTTTCGTAGGTGTGCAGTACCTACCTACCA
Organism: Apeira syringaria; assembly: GCA_934044485.1. Taxonomy (NCBI): domain Eukaryota; kingdom Metazoa; phylum Arthropoda; class Insecta; order Lepidoptera; family Geometridae; genus Apeira; species Apeira syringaria. Next base: position 15,725,986 of record OW203668.1, read on the forward strand.
AAAAAACTATTTCCATTAAGCATCGCGAAGTGTGTTAAGGAGTGGGTATGATGGGGAGCTCTTCCTACGCTAGTGGTCTAAATGGAATCATTTATTCAATTTAGTCATCAGATACACACGTATGAATATCATTAAACAATTGTAATAAAATCTATGGTACATTGTGTTTCGTTTACCACGCCCTTCGTCCAAAAACCATTTTCCCCGTGGGGCTCTCTAATAACAATGATAAAACGCACTGCGAAGATTAACTATATGGGTATTGGGTAAGAGTAGCTAGATAATATACTGAAACGACATGTAACTAAGTTTGCGTATTGTGTATGCGTATATAGTATGCGATTAGTGTAGGTGTTTGTCCCGGGTCTTAGTTTGACCACCATCTCACCTGATGTTAAATGATGGTGCGGTCTACGATGGAGCACGCCTGCCTAGAAGATTCACTCGTGACTTGAAGACACCCAGATTGTATTTATGTGAAAACACGTAGAATTCTTTACCATATAGGCAATGAATTACACTCGTCGTTGTTGACAAGTTGGAACGTCTCCCATGGATGGATGTCGAATTGCCGTCCGTTTGGTTACAAGTCCTAGCTCGAACGTCATTAAATCTGTATTACTACTAACTGCGCCAGCGATTTCACCCGCGTGGAATTTTGAATAAAAAGTCGCATCTTTCTCTCTATACCACAATTTATCAAAATTGTTTCTCCGGTTGAGGCTTGAATTTCAATTCTGATTTTTAATATAAGTATATTATAGATAGGTTTATGCGTATTATAAAGAAATATAGTTATACAGTATACAGTTCACCCAAAATCTGAAGTATACGTTGTTTATCAATAGCTATTATTATAGTTTGAAAACGTGACAGATAGAATATTATGTTGTATAATTTTCCTTGTGCAGGCAGGCGGCTCTGCGCTGGCGAGACGTACGCCCGGCAGACCATGTTCCAAGTATTGTCCGCCTTCATGCAAGCTTTCAACGTCTCCACTGCTGATGGACGTGTTCTGCTAAAACCAGCTCCGAGGATCCAGGGAATCATCACAACCATACCTAACTTCTGGGTTCGGGTCACACCCAGACCCCAGGTATGACGAGGATTTACCACTAAATGTCCAAATCTACCCAAGACCTCAAATAATTCAAGAATAGAAAAAAGAGTTTATTTGCCGTCATCGACAATGAAATGTTCATCAATTATTAAACATAATACCAATATAATATTACTATGTTTAAAATACCGAGTTTATTTACCATTTTTCCTGGTTACTTTTTTACCTTGAATGTTAATTACGCAAATACTACTTAGTCTCAAATAAAAATTTACGTATATTAATATACATGTAATGTTAAGAAAAATCTTATGTTTACTCCTTTTTATTTCATATTTTGACATGTTTGATTAAAGACTATCTATGGTATTTTCGTATTTATAAAATATCTTACTAATCCTAATTGCACCGAAAAGGTATTTGCGAAACGCATGTGCAGTTTCATCTATAATACGTATGCTGATACCGTAAGAATGTTGGGCACGTAGGCTACATCACCGTTCATAATGATCTTTCCGTTAAGTACGTATATTGTACGAGAATTCTTAATAAAGCCGCGACATATGTAGGTACGTAATGTACATACTCGAATACAAAATAACTGGTACGTGGCACATGACAATAAGGTCTTTATTCGTAATCATCTGACATCTTACTAAATAGGTACGCTAGGTACGTTTCATACACTACACACGTATGTGGAGTCTCAAATTACACATTATTTTTTCATTTGGTCTGTATTCGTAATCATCTGACATCTTACTAAATAAGTACGCTAGGTACGTTTCATACATTACACACGTATGTGGAGTCTCAAATTACACATTATTTTTTCATTTGGTCTGTATTCATAATCATCTGACATCTTACTAAATAAGTACGCTAGGTACGTTTCATACATTACACACGTATGTGGAGTCTCAAATTACACATTATTTTTTCTCAGTTTAGTAAGTATTACCTACTACTAGTCCTGTCTCCTACTCAAGTCATATTTTGTATCTAACTGTTAATATCTTATTTATTATTCCTTTGTAACTCGATATAAACATGAGTTTCACTCGTTAAACTATTTAACCAGATATTCACTGTGTATCTAGCCATAACCATCCGTAATTATTCCTATATTCCACAACCTGCATAAATTTTAAATATGGGATTATTTTTATATTATATTATATAATCCATATTAATATTATGTTCATAACACTGACACGGGTTTAACGTGAAAAACTGACGCGTAGTCGTTATCACGATTGACAATAATTATTTCGGCTTCACGCGGAAGCTTTCATAAGGTCAGGATCTTGAGTATCGTTCCCGTCTCGCACTCCCGTCACCCAGACAGGATGTTATCACTTACGACGAGCGAGATAAGGTTGATTTTAGTTTTATTCCAGAAGGTATAATGCATAGTATGTAGTTAAGTAAGTACAGTGTATAAAAAATACGTATCAAATTTGAATTGCACCCGAACGAAGCCTGGCCGGATCGCTAGTAGTTAGTAAATTCGTAATTATGAAAAAAAAACACTTTATATTCAAATAGGAATGGATGGGATATCTTAGCAAGATGCTCAAAGGCTTATAATGGAGTTTTAAAAAAACAAACGGGTAGGCTGTAAAAATAACATAGACAAAAAAACTGCATAAGCAAATGTTCATTTTGTGCGCATCCCAATATTATTAGTGTTTTATTGTAATAAAGACCAATGAAAAAAAAAAGAGAATAATATATTGTTGCGATATGAATGTACCCCCAATATCAGTTAGGACATCTAAAAGTCGCTGTCCAATATTTTTTTTAGACAGGTCAAACTTCAGAATAGAGTCCATCGTTGAATTCAACTCGCTGGGCCGTATTCGACCACGACCGGGGCATCTTTTCATTCAAAATACCACAGTGTCTAAAATCAAATCAAAATCTTTGATCAGTGTTATGTAGTCTCTATGGGAATTGTAAGTAAGCTCAAAGTCACACAGCGAGATATGAAGAGGGCTATTCTCCTTTTTGTTGCTACGATCGAATCAGAACGAAGAAGAACGAAAGTCACCGATATAGCCAAGCGGATTAACAAATTGAAATGCCAGTGGGTAGCTCACACATCCCGTAGAATTTTCAGTGGGAAGTACTGCCGATGGGTTCGAAAGTTTCTCAAGCAGAGACCAAAGACTTGCAAGCGCAGGGTATGGGAAGTCCATTGTCAAGGTGGACAAACGACCTGGTAAGGTCGCTGAAAGGGGTTAAATGCGGTCTGGTCCAACCGATTCTTGTGGGGATCAATCGAGGAGGCCTATGTCATGTAGTACGCGCCAAGCATCCTTTACAACCTTATAATAACCTCCTGGACCTGTTTTAGTTTTGTATGAAATAACGTAAGTAAATGTACACTTTGAATTTAGGTAGGTACTTTACATAGTCAAGAAACTGTGTAGCATGGTTTTATACGTGTGTGAAACAAGATTTCAATATTCATAACCAGTTAAAGAGCTATTTTAAGTAAACAAGTTGATCTTTGATCTCTTTGCGGTTCTCATCCAATTTGTTAAAATATGCGTTTAAATATAGAGTCAATCAAGCGCACAGTCACGAAAAATTATTGATTATAGAAATGTTTTACAATTGCGTACGAGGGACTTTTCGAGCTCGCTAATTACAATTACAACGTCAGAATTACTACTTCACTAGCTGTGCCCCGCGGTTTTACCCGCGTGGTGATTATTGATGATGATGAAAAGTAGCCTATGTGTTAATCCAGGGTCTAAACTATCTCCATATTAAATTTCTTCGAAATTGGTGTAGCCGTTTGAGCGTTAAGAAGTAACAAAGATACACACAAACTTTCGCCTTTATAATATTAGTAGGATGGAATAAAAACTTTTTTTTAAATTTATTTATTATTATATTACATATTTTTTTCTTTTTTTTTCAGTTATTAGACATGTAGAACTTTCGATAAGCTGAAATAACTCAAAATTGTCTATTGAGTAAATGGCCAAGCTGTTGCCCTGCACTGTGTTCAGGCAGCAGTCATTGAGAGCCACGATACATCTGCGACCAGCGTGATACGATGCGACTTCCGATCACATCGTCACTGGTAATCTAGTGAGCTAGTGGTCACAAACTCAGAACCGTTCCCCCAACAAATCCCTCCAGAGTTACAAAAAGCCCCCGAATTTGCAGGGAATCACCCCCCATCTGGCAACGCGGTATACTAGTAGTTATTTAGCTAGTAGACCATAGATCAGATAGAATCAAATATAATATCATTGGATAGAATTTAAACTAGCATTATTCAATATTTCATTTTCTAAGCGTATATATTATAAAAAAAATATATTTGATTTTGACCGTGCTCAGGTTTCAAGAGGTCTATCACTCAAAAAACACTGGCCTACAAAACTTAGTACCACTCCCTCAAAATAAAATAACCTTGAAATTCCCGCCAGATGTATTTTCGAAAGGAATCTATCTGACCTTTAAAGGAATGGCTAATAAACGCCAACAAGCTCTTTTGGCTCCGTACTCGACGGAGGTCATCAAGTAGCAGTCCTTGAGAGCCAGTAAACATTCTAGGTCTAGCGTGATTACGTCTTCAGCCACATCGTCACTGACCATCATGTGAGATACTGATCAAACTCTTTTCTCTTTACTCTAATTCACGATTTGTAAATATTATTTATTTATATAATGAATTTACAAAAGAATTTATTACACGTTCAGCTAGAAATGTTTTTAAGTTTACTTGTATGTTTGTTCAGTGAATTCACCCACAGTAGTAACACAGATGGTTATGTACGGTATGGAACTGTTTGTTTCGTTAACTGATTTAACTCGGGTACCAGTTAACATCATGTGGGTCTTTTGCTTGTTCCATTACCGTATCCCATACAAAAAATTGGTTGTCTGTAAAGTCGGTTTACGGACGATAGATTTACGTGATAACGTCATAATCATTTATGACTTTGACTTTGATTTCGACTTCGACTTCCACTTCGACTTCGACTTCCACTTCCACTTCGACTTCGACTTTGACTTTGATTATTTTATGTAATACAAAACTCAGGTGGAACGTTACGCGGAACGTTACTATTTTTCATTTGTGTTGCTGGCGTTCATCAATTTATAAAACGTTATCACGTCAAAAAAACAATACCTAGTCCGTTGATTTCACCAGATGGTTCACAGGTACCTACATAGTAACAGAACCGTGCGAAACTAAGTATTTCCCTTACCTGTACAAGCCAGGCCTGCTCACCTCCTGCCTCTATGTAGACTTAGTGATACTAATCCATACTTAAACTAATATTTACACAACATTAATATACTCAGTAAATAAACGTAAATAGTTCATCGATAAAAAATATAAATTGTAGTAATTCGAATTTATCTTGACTTGATCGAAATTCTAAAATATGATTGATTGAATCGAAGAATGACGTAACAATGACGACTGAGGTGATAGGCCAGTTGAAAAGCGCCAAGTGAAAGCGACAATACTTTCTTAATTCAGTATTAACTAGCTGAAGACTGCGGCTTTGCTCGCGTGGCCTGCAGATACTAGTGTACTTACTCTGTAGACAAATTCTTGATGTCATTATTTATATTTAAATATACGTTATGTCAAAGTTTTTCTTCATGGTCTCTCAAATTATATTCAATCCATCTGTGAAAACGTAAATGAGGGATCCGGCATAATTCGAGGACTCGAGGTATAACTCTTACTGCTCGGATCTGCGACTTCCTCCAGAGAAATATACTCCACATGGGAATCTGAATGATGAACTGGGATAACAGTAACTAATCATTTTCAGCGGTTATTCAGTTATAATGTAAAATGAAACAAACAGATATAAGTACATGAAAAAATATTTACCATAAAATGGAACTGACTTCGACAAGTTATTTCATACTTTTGAGTGTTGAAGTCGGTTCCATTTTTTGGTAAACATTTTTTTTCAACCTTTTCAGTGACCTTTGCTACTCACGGGATCAATTGTCATTTACCCTCAATTAAGGAAGTCTCCAGATAGAAGTAACACTTTACTCAGTTATTGGAGTGCAACTAAAAAACCACTTGACCGATTTTGATGAAATTTAAATACCTCGGAAGTACTTACAAGAATTCACTACGCGTAAGTGCCACGTTATACCCGTAGAAACAGTATAAAGAATCAATTAATTAAAAAAATACAGTAAAACGCTAAAAATTTAATAGATTCAGATTTATTATTTTGTATTCATTGTATTCACAACTACCTACCCATGAAAACTTGCTGGCCGGTTGGCGCAGGTGGTAGCACTCTGTCTTCTGAGCCGCTGGTCCCGGGTTCGATTCCCGGACAGGTCAAACATTTGTGCTTATGAACATGTCTGTTGTACCTGAAGACCTCCTTAGTGGTGTTGACCTCCAGTCCAACATCACTAAGACTCAGGCGCAAAACGGAGTGAAATTCAACTCACCCTAAGTTTCCGAGATGTACCCGTTCCGATAACCAGTCAACTGGAGCTTCTTTGCGTAACACTGGCGTCTACGCTGAAATTTGGAAGCTATATAGAGTCAAATGCGCAATTGGGTGCCAAGAAGTTAGGCATATTAGCCAAGGTGAGACAGTACTTCACGCCGGGGCAGTTGCTCAGCCTATATCAGGCACAAGTCCGGTCGTGCATGGAGTACTGTTCGCATCTCTGGGATGGTTCAGCCAAATACTAACTTGAAGCTTTGGACTCTATAGAAAGGCGAGCCAAAAATAAATTCTCATATCTAATAATCATTGGTATAGCGACTCTGGTCGAACATAGGCTACAGAGCCTTGAACACAGACGTAGAGTTGCTTGCCTATCGGTTTTCTATCGGATACATTTCTGTGAATGTGCACTGGAATATCACATTTTAATTCCACCATCTCTATTCTATCATCGTTCAACCAGACGTACGGCTATGCGCCACCGCTACATGGTAGATATACTACCGTTACGCACGAAGCGTTTTGCTTCCACTTTTACAATGCATACTGCCAGGGAGTTGAACTCACGAGTCTGTGTTTCCCCATACGTACAACCCCGGAGTCTTCAAGTCGCGAGTGAATAGGTTCCTTCTAAGTTTGCGTGCTCCACCTTAGACCGCGTCGTCGCTTAACATCAGTGATCAAACGCAAGCTTATAATCTTTTAAAAAAAACCTTGTGTAAATGTTTAAAAAAAACGGTGCTGCTTGCCAGTCCTGTTAGCTTGAACTTAGCCTGTCGCATGTCTAGATGTGAATTTGATTTGGCTTTTTGGCCTCACTCCCGTGTTCCGTAATTCTATCTGGTACCTAAAACTGTGACTTAAAATCGTAATTAATCTACGTAAATTAAGTTATTATACCTAACTAAATTAAGTAAGTATATGTAATTGTTGTAATCATTGTTAGTATGCATGTAATAACACAATAAATCTTTATTTGTAGTTTGACAGTTGTGACATTATTTAATATTGAATAATAAATATATCTAAACTAAGAAAAAAAAATCATGTCTTCTTATTTTCTTGGTCTGTGGTTCTACTATAGGATCCGCCCGCATCTCCAGCATTCTCCAGCCCGTTCTAAGAGAGTAATTCCCCAATTACCAACGTACTTAGGTATTTACGGTTTAATCAGGCAGGAACAGATCATTCTAGTACCGTTTACCGGTTTACGTTTCGATCATTGGCCGTAATCGTGTGTGCATCGGGTAGATTGACTAGACTGACCCGCTGTTACTGTAGGTATTTGTTAATACTTATGTACTAATTACATAGTCATGGTCGTCTGTCCATCTTGCCGGTGGACATCCTACGCTGCGGTTGCCTGTCCGCGGTCTGTCCAAGAGAAACTTTCAGCCCCATCGACCATCAGGTCTGCGAGCTATGTGTTCTACTCACTGCCACTTCAACTCGATATCAGTAATCCGCTGAGCTCTCTCGGTTACTTTAGTTCTTCTACGGATCTGTCCATTTCTAATTTGATCTCGTAAATAAACGCTGAGCATGGCTCTTCCCATAGCTCGTTGCGAGACCCTGAGCTTGTTAACCACTGTTAGAGACCACGTTTCAGCTCATTTATGTGTTTCTTACACATTAATTAGCTCTAACACCATGTTGTAAATAAAAAATAATTTACTTAGTCACTTTTTGCTAGGTAATAAAAAACTGATACTTTATAAACTTGCTAGCCGACAAAACTGCTTTTACTTTATTAGTCGACTATCTTGTTAGGGTAAAACTTTAAATAATATCTACTAGCTGCATTCCGCGGTTTTACCCGCGTGAACCACAGTTTTCCGCTACCTCAATTATCCCAAGGGAATTATAATATTTCCGGAATAAAAATGTAGCCTATATTATAGTTGTTCCAGGGTATAAGCTATGTTCATTCCAAATTTCACGCAAAACCGTTCAGTCGTTTCAGCGTGAAAGAGTAACAAACATCCATACATATATACATACAAACTGTCGCGTTTATCTGAGAAGGATAAATAGCCTCGACGCATGATCACTAGTATATTGTTTATGTTTATTTTATCGGATAAATACTTAATTCGAGAGTTTGCTACACTGTTCCACATAATTTAAGAACGAAACTTGCGTGATCTGTTTATCTTCGTGACCTCGGTAGTAGACGCAGCGCGTGACGCGGGCGAGCTAGATAGATCTTAGGGTCATCTCCAGTGCTCGCAATAGGCAACGTCTGATATCTCTACGAACCTCTTTTTTACACTCATTATTAATGTGATGGAGCATATTTCGGTATTATTTTGTGTTATATTGGATCTTTTTTAGTGACGAGAACCCCAGATATCCGTTCTTTGGAACAGATAAACAAAACATTTTTTGTTGCTTTTGTTTGTTGCTTACTCTTATCTTTGTAAGTTGTAATGTCATCACAAACTATGTTAGATCGACGCCATTTTCCCGCAAAAAGGGATTAAGAAAAAAAAAAAAAAAAAACTATGTTAGATCTTAACGCATTCTTTCATCGAGCCAGGGATGCGTTAGCATCATATTATAGTTTGTGACCCTGGGTATACAAGAAATTAATAAAAATAATGGATAACATTACTAATTAAATTATTAATTCTAATGCCGTATCGAAGAACGCAAAAAGAGGTTTTATATCTGGTTGTAAATAAATCATACCTCTGTGGAATTCAGCTAGCAATCAACAAAGAAGTTTGTAAAGTATTGCCTGCGTTTGTATTGTTTTGAGCATGATGAAATGAATGAGCACAAACTATAATAAAATGTGAATGAATAAAATCTTTGTACATAGAATACATGATAGCAACATCATCTAGGTATACCCACTTTTTTGCGTTCATCTAAATTGTCCATAGTGTCCATGAGTCAGTCAGTTCAGCCATTAGACGTCCACTACTAGACATATGCCTCTCCCATATAGGGGCGATTTGACAATACTCGCAACGCTTGGCGGGCGGGTTGGCGAGCGCAGTATGATTTTCAATCCTCAGAAGGCGCTGCTGCCCACCTCCTGGTACGTGATCCCTTAGCCGACTCTTACGGCACCCGCGGGAAGAGATGGGGGAGTACTATTCTATAGGCCGGTACCACCACGGCACATTTATACGAGACGAGTACCTACTTGCTAATGATTAGAGTAGGCAGCACCTTATCATTTAAAGTAGGTTAACAAACATGTATATTGATGTGAGCGCAGTACCTAACCATTGTAAACAAATGTACTTAGTTTTACTGATAAAATGTAAATCTATTTTAGGCGAGCTGGGTAATTGCCATAGGCGCATTTAAATATTGTCTAACCAATAATCTTTCTGTTCGCGACAGCGGATATATGAATGCTTGTCAATCTTTTGTTCCTTATTCTAAGCCTTCTAAGGTATTAAGGCCTTCTAACATATCGTTTTTGACCGGACGGGGGCCTGTTTATTCAACATAATTTGGTCCGTAATAAGGGCCATACATCCAGAAAAATTAAGTGTGCTTTACGCGCGTATAGGTATATACGCAGAGGCCTGATGCGGGCCGCTTCCAACCGGTCCTTGTGGAGAACAATGGAGGACGCATATGTCCAGCAGTGAACGTCCTATGGCTTAGCCTTAGATGATGATGATTTAATCCATATAAAAGTACCTACACACAGTACATGTCACTGATTTTCAACCGACATCAAATAAGGAGGTATTCATACGGTTGAATATTTTTCTGTATGTCACCTTAGAACTCAGTCGTTTAGGTAACTATTTAAAAATATTTTCTTCAGTTACCCATATTTCAAATAAATTGATACAATTTTTTTTTTCAACATAATAGTGAAATGTTTCTGCTGATATGCAGTGGAACTAGATTTTTATAGTTTTTAATTACGTAGGTATTGCCAGTATTTATTACTTTATTTGCCGCTAAAGCACACTATAAGAAATAGGTGTACATGAATTGTTATTTTAATAAGTACTAGTATGAAACATTAAAAGCGGTTATACCTAAGTAAATATATATATTAAAAATTACATTCAAAGGTTGCTTCAAAATAAAACATGTTTGCTTTGGTTTGTGGGCTGTTTTTCATCTGGTTTTAGGTACCTCATAGTTCTTTTTATAATTATAGCGTAATACAGATATTCTATTTCACGATGAAGGTTTGGCCATGGTTGTAGTAGTGACATGTAACTGAAATATCGGTGCACATACACAATAACAATTGATTCAGTGCCCGTGAGTAGCAAAGGTCACTGAAAAATGTGAACAAAAATTTTTTACCAAAAAAAATGGACCGACTTCAACACTCAAAGGTTTGAAATAACTTGTCGAAGTCGGTACCATGAGCACAATATTTTCATAATAATTACTTTTGCACTATCATGGTATCGACTTCAACAAGTTATTTCACACTTTTGAGTGTTGAAGTCGGTTCCATTTTTTGGTAATATTTTTTTTGTAAGTAAAGGAAATAAAGTATTATAAGTTCCTAGAATCACTTAGATTGTCATAAATTTTTATTTAGAAAAAAGGAAGAAAAAAAAAGTTGATATAACTCGCTTTAATTTGGGAATTTTCACTGACCATCAAGTGAGATAGTGGTTAAACACTAGATCGATACAGTAAAAAAATCACTGTCAGATACATAATATTCGGATTCTGATTCGCTGTCATCGGAATCATTTTGCAGATCAAGCAGACAACACATTTCAAGTGTTCCTTTTCAATTCCTTCAACATGACTACTCGCTGTTAACTTTGTTCAACCCTTTTTTTTATTTATTGTGTCGCGAGAGGCAGACTCAGAAAATCACAGCACACAAATATCGAAAACCCGGGGCAAACACCCACAATGTTTGTCCCTGCCGAGATTCGACTCCAGGGCCCCGCAAAACCAGAAGTCATGTCATTGACCACTGAGACACGGCGACTCTCATTTTTAATGCTTTAATTGATAAGTTTTTCGGTATAGGTCATATTTGCTCAATATTCTTTGAAGCGATATATTTTCTTACAATTCTCAAATATTTTTAATCGCATTTAATTCTGGATGTTAAGGCGGGAGACGTTATGACATCAAAAGACCTTTGCTCTTGATAAAGTTATCGATTCTGTTATGTGTTGATCATTGTGTTTTTTTATTATATCGTACAATGCCAATTTAAGTAAAGGTTGATTTAATGCAGTGTCCTTGTCTCTGAGCCATCGCTTTATGTCTGCTTTCTTTGTTGCCGATGACGGTATTTTTTCAGCTCGGGTAAATTGAACAAAAGTTTTTCGTTGAGCCATTTATGTATTTAATTTAATTATCATAGCTCATACTCGAATGGTAATCGCCAGCTGTTGAGTTGACTTTGTAAACCAAACAGGCATCACTACATAGTATAAAACAAAGTAGCTTCCCGCTGTCTGTCTGTCCCAATGCATGCTTAGATCTTTGAGTATCCAGCTTAGATCTTTAAAGTTGCGTAGTGCAACAGATTTTGATGCGGTTTTTAATAGATAGAGTGAGTCAAGAGGTAGGTTTACATGTATAATACATACATAATGTAGAAACACAATGTAGGGAGACACCGATAATTTTAGGGGTTTCTAATGTGATGTCGTAAATAAACACATTATTTTGCGCTCACTTTGCAAACGCTGGCTGAACCTTACGAGATAGATCAAAATAATGTGAAATAGAATATCTGTGCGGATATCGGGGAATTCCCAAGTGAATTTATACTTAAATATATTCGATTGGATAGGTGATCACTTAACATCAGGTGAGACAGTTGTCAAACGCAAGCTAGAAAAAAAGGTAAGTACATATAACTTCACGGCTGGTCGAGTTTTTCCTTCAAAGCCGAAACACTACCTACAGTGTTTACAATTATACTCGCGACATAGGCCTACCTACGTAGGCCGACCCAGCCTACTACCAACACCAACTCGATCAATAACAAATGCTGGGTTGTTATTGCGCTAATGCGGCTGGGCCAATTTCCAAATACTCAAATCCGCTGTAGATTAGACTTGCGACAGACTTAAGCTACTAACTAGATAATATACACAGTAGGTATTTTGATACCTATAGTGAAGATACTTAGGTGTAATGCATATGATTAGATTGATGGCACAATGATTGCACTGCCAATGGCTCCCAACCTCACAAAGGAATAATAGCTTTACTTACTCGCTTATTCATTATTATTATCTATAAGTACGTACAACTATCACCGGAGGACATGTACTCTATCTTTGTGGGTCTTTGACGACTTAAAAATTCAATGAACTGTAACATGGCTCTTTAGTTTGAAAAGGTTACCTGGTAGACTATAAATTGTTTAACTTAGTAGCACATTTTTTAATCACTGATAAACCTATTTTCGTTTTCGTCAGGAAGCGAAGACGGATTACTATTACCTATAGCAGTCGTAGCGCAGTCGCATATCGCGTGAACTGCATTTATACTAGGTGCTGGCGCGACGCCCCGGCCTCGCACGGTTGGTTATAGGTAGGTATTTAATCAATATTTAGATAATTATGAGGTTACAGACGCCCCAGGAAGTGCAGCTTGCAAGGCATCGCGCACCACGGGCGTTATTTTTCTATTTGATATCATTTTTAAATTGATATTGGTAGTGATTCGCTTATGCAACTGAACTAAAATTTCGGAAAACTAAATCAGATCTTATACGGTTACGATAAAGTCTAAATTAATATGAGACTTACCAATAACATCACTAAAATTAAAATATATTTATTAAATTTGCGGGAAGTTTTAGCGAAATTAAGTTGCCATTTATTTGGCTTTGCCTACTAAAACTACCCGCAATTGGCCAACAGTTGAATAAAACTCGTATAATATTAGTGAGAGCGTTGTATAGAGTTATACGAATTTGAATTTTAGCATACATAGAATACGAGCTATTACAATTTGAAGAATTTTAGTGAATTTTAGCTAGTTTATGTGATTAACAGAATTAGGGCCAATATCTTTCGAATGAAATTCCGGATTAGAGTATCATTTAAAAAGCAATCTACGGGGACTGAAACAGCCCTGATTATGATTATACTTATGCTAATAAGGATTAGCATAAGTATAATGTACGAGTAACGTGCTGTGATTTCGGTCGAAATTTCTATCAAGTGTTTAATTTTAATATAAAAAAGTGTTTACAATGACCTAACTACAATAGTTACAAATAATATGGTGTCGCGTAGTTTTTTGTAGATATTGTCATGATCTTTAATATTGTAAAACGTTATTTTATTTCTATCATCGATAGATTTCGCAGCGTATGTGTGGTAACATTTTTTTTTTTACTTTTTTTGAAGTTATAGTTGAGAACCCTAATATATTTTTGAAATAAATATACCCTATACTGGTCAGGGATAATGTGGCATTCCAATCCAACCAAATATTATAAATGCGAAGGTTTGTGTGTATGTTTGCTACTTCTGCACACTCAAACGGCTACACCGATTTTGATTAAATTTGGAATGTAGATACTTGGTCCCGGGATATCACATAGGCTACTTTTCATCATCGCCACGCCGGTAAAACCTCGGGGCGCAGCTAGTAGTTTCATATTTTCAACACTGGTTATCAGGACCAAAAACGTATTTAACAATTTGTTAATTTCAAGGAACTGGCTCTTACAATGACTCGACTTTTTAAAAACACCTTAATACACAAAAGAAGATCCCCTGCATCATTAGCACAACGCCGTGCCGTGCTGCTACCGTCATCTGATAAGCTATCACGGTTAAGGAATTATAATTAATCCCTTAACGGATTAACATAGTAGAGTCATGATTAATACAATTAAAAACTGATTTTTACGATAGGTTTATCTACTCGTATTTATGCCTGTGGCCTTGTCCATCGCGATTATACAAAATGGGAATTTTCACTTGCTCTTGCAACTGAATTAAAATATGAGAAAAAAAACGTAACTATGTCCGTTTTTATTGTTAGATTTTAAATTGTTTAGGGTACCGCATTATAGGAAGCATTAAGTTAGTTGCGTCGCTTCTGTCTGTCCGACGGCCGTAGGTACTTTGGAACAGCACAAGATTAAATGCAATCCCTACGTTAGTTTGACAGCCGACGCTTCCACCGCTGAGCTATCATCGCTGTGATATTCAATGTAACTTAATAACTGCAATATCTGGTGTGACAATATTCAGTACCTACACGTATTGACTATTGTCACGTCGTAGGTGCGTGTGTTAGACGAATATCACACCTATTGGTTTATAAGATGCGGTAATGCTGATGTACAGTACAGTAGCCAAAACACGAATCTATATCGCACCATTCGCAGCGTAACTCACACGAAATTTCATAGTGCAACAGGTGCACCATTCAATCTACACCGATATTATTTCGTAATTAATAAACTCGAAAACTAGTTACTGGACCGACTCTACAATTCCTTTACTACTAGAATAAATACGAAAAATTACAGTAACCCAAGATTTAAGTACATAATTAGAAATTAAACAGCTGTCAGTGGCGGATTTTTGTAAACGTAAAAGCTTGATGTTTTTGGTAAAGGTATATTACCAAGTTCTTAAACTCGAAAAGGTAAAAAACCAAATAATTATTAGATGTTGTCTTGTAAAATTTATTTCTGGTCTACAAATTAATTGTCAAATAATTCACCCTAAATCAAACTATTGAACTAGGTAGCTTACAACCTTCATAACTTGTATAGGTTTAAAATGTATACTTGTGTACCATGTATACCTTGGTATTTCAAATACACATTTTTTTACATCACGTTACGACAAATACATGGTAAATAATAGGTACGTAATTTATAATCTCAAAATGTAAGATATAGTTAATTTAAATAATTTTATTAGCACCCTATATGATAATGAGATTGACTGAATATTTTGACCACTTAATCTTAAAATACCTTTTTAATCGTATACATTAACATCCTTTTATCGTTGCATTAATTTAAATTTAATATAATATCACATGGTACAATGCATAATAAGCCTAAGAAATGATAGGAATTGTCAAGTCCCGTCAGGGTTTTTCTCATGTATGTAATGTTTTCCATTAAGTTCTATAGCTTCTACTTCGAGTTCCTTCTTCTTCTCCTTAGGTCTGTAAGCTCCTGGACCAACAAGCGACAACGCTACCGGTAAAAATATCAAACCGTTAAAAAGACCTATCAAAATTACTAACAGGAATATTTTGAAGAAGGACTGGAAAGTGTAAGCTTTTGAGATGCTCAGAAGCGACAAAGAGAGAAGTGTAGATCCGCCTCCTAACAGTACAGCCATGCCTATCGATGTCACGGTTTTAAATGCTCTTTCGCTACGAGTCCCATCTGATACAGTCAAGAAAGTATGACCCACATGAGCCGCGTAATCTACACAAAGACCTATTGCAAGTTCAAGGCCGATACAACAAACTATGTCCACTGTCATGCCCCATCTTTGCATACAGCCTAACACGTTCACAATCGTCAACAAGACGCAAATAAATATCCACAAACACATTTGAATGTTGGTAATAAGTATAACAGTACATAGCATAACACACAGCAAAGCGAGTTCTATATTCCTTTCGACTTCCACACTGATTATTTCATCAGTGACCCAATTTCCGAAGACTTTAGACCACACGCTGCGATAACCGTCACCCGTGGTTATGTTCGTGTTTTTAACAATATCTTTCACATGGTTCATCGCAGGGAGGTACTCCTCTGGTCCTTTAAATTTGGAAAAATGAAAGGTCATGGTTGATGCCTTTATTTTGTTTCCATGATCACCACAACGCAAGACTTTGTCAAATTTGAAATTTACTTGAAATCTACCGCCAATAGGGCTGAATAAAAAACGGGTCAAATAGCGGTTAAATTGTGTTTCCGATAATGGAGACTCCTTATTTAAATCTAAATCGAAGTTTTTCCGAACATACCGATGAAAGTAACTAACCCAACTTATCACATTTTCTACATAAGACTCATTTTTTAATTGCTCCATCATTTTATAAATCTTTGGAAATTCTTCGTAATAATTCATTTCTCCTAAGAATACCATCGCCATATGGCCCTCCTCAGGGTAATAGTAATCATAGGCATTAATAAACTGCTTATAATAAGTATCATCAGGAATAAACCATTTAGGGTCAAACCTTTGTTCAAGTCTTAATATACCCTGAACACTGAATGCAGTTCCTGCTATAATAAAGATTATAACAACCACTTTTCCAGGAATTGTAAAAACTATATTTCTATAAAAACTTTCAAAACCTTTCTGAAATATTGTTTTGCTAGATGAAACAGAAACTGGATTTTTATGTTGATAACAGAGCAAAATCCCATTTCTATTTTCTTCCATTCTCCTAAGGTCTAATGTAAACACTGCAACATAGAATGTAACAGAGTAGCAGAATATAAAGAACACCCCAAGAGCTGCATATATACAGAAAGATTTCAGAGATGGTAAAATTGTTATGGCACCAATAAGTAAAGCGACTATGTCAGTGAAGGACGTAATGACTATGGAAACTCCTGCATGTTTGAGCATCAACCCGACTTTAACAGGTAGATTTTCTTTAGTTTCGGTATTAGATAAGTTGAGCCAACAGGCATTCATAACAAACATATCATCAATACCAAGACCCATAAGGAGAAATGGTAAAGAGGAATGTACAGGCCCAAAAGATATACCTATGATGGAGCACCAACTGACAGCAGAAACATAAGCAAGCCCAACGCTAAGCAAGCCAATGCCGCCTAAAGTCAATTTGATCTCTAGCCAGTTACACCTCGACAGACCAAACAGCACATAGAAGAACATCATCACAATGCCAATAAACAATTTATCCATTTCCTGAAACATAGTTTCACCGCTGATGTCACCAAAGCTTCGTCCGGCCTCATAGAAATATTTGATAGTAGTAGCATTTTCTGATTGAGATTTCATATACTCCAGAAATTTACTTTCCCACAATGATAAAGGGATAGAAACCCACTCTTCAGTGCCAACTAAATTGCCAACTTCATTTAAATCAACTTTAGACATGTCCACTTGAGTGTACCAGGTCAACATAACTGAACTTGCTGCTACTACATCTCCACTGCTGTCATGTTTTGTGCCTCCTAGTAATTTAGTGTAATTCGCAGGGTGACCTGTGGCAGGATTTATTTTAGCTTTGTTCAATTTTGCAATAATATCATGTTTTGTAACATTTTGTAACTCATCAAGATCATTATTCCATAAATCTAATATATTAAACTGAAGACATGTTAATTGATACTCTTTAAAAAAATTACAATAAAACTCATCACCCACCCACAACGTACTGTCTGAAAATTCACTGTCATCACTCTCACTGGCATTGTCAAAATTTGTGGCACTACTGCCTTTCACAGATCTTATTGTTTTGTTTTTATTTGATTTATAGGTAGTCACAATGGGAACTTTGAAACACAAATCATTGATAGAATTCAGTTCATTTTTATAGCTTATTTGAAGTGAATTAATTTCACTTGTAATTTTAAACAATTTCTTTAGGATTTCAGGCTGAAGTACATCATCTGCAGTGACAATGATTCTCTGTAGCCGGAATCCTGTGCCAAATGTGTCGATGTACCAATTAGTGTCTTGGAAAAAATCAGAGTCTGGGGGTACCCATAACTTAAGTGGGCTCTTCTCTAAGTGGAATCGTAGCAATCCAGCACCACTTAGAACCACAAAAATAAATGTAGAAATTATAGTCTTCCAAGGATGCCTCGCCACTGTCACACCTAGGTTGAAGAATATTCTTTCCACATAATTGACCAAAGTAGATGCCACAGCCTCCCACAGTTGCTGTGGAGATCTGCCACCCCTTCCTTTAGGCATTAGTATTTTTTGCACTTGAGACCACTAGGTGACTACCTCTCAACTCGTGCATAAATATGTTACCATGCTTATTCAGTTTTGACACCAAACAGAAGATAATTAGACAAAAACATATTGAGCATAATCACTTTAGTTTATGAATAAAATAAAAGTAAGATCGGCTATTATGAGCGGCATGGCCGTCCTTAACCAGCGATAGCACAGACGACACTGGCTGGGGACTCGCGGTACGAAGCGCTGTAACGCTGTTATGCATGATAAAACCCTGAGTGACGAGCGACTCCCGATACAGTTACAGCTCGCCTCTATCTTAACATTATGCCTACGCGCATCTCGGCCGCTCCAACATTAAAATAATCATCTTACACAGTACATAAAAACAATATTTAGGATAATCATACCTCTGAAGTTTTAAAATTTGTATTGTACCTAGTACCCATAGATTATACCTAATATACTGAAACTTTAAAGTAGCTAGTCTATTCAGCCTAAATTGACAAAAGGTAAACAAACCACTGTCATCCACAAAAATTACGAATCATCACAGAAAATCGCAATCTAAACACACATCATAGTCCCTGGATATAGTAGAAACATAAACGCTACTATTTACGCACGGATATCAACCAAATTCATCTTGTTTACGCTTATTTTCGGTTAAATAGAAAACTAAAGTTAACTCCGCTAAGTCGACTTTACCATGTACTAGTATATAATCTACTATCCCCGCAAGATGTTAATAAAGGAAGGAAGTAATTCGGCCCTAGTGGTACGGGCTGCTATAGCTTAGTTGGACAAAGCGACAGGACGGTATTCTGTAGTCGTGGGTTCAAGTCCCACTAGCAGCCGAATTTTTTCCTTCAAATATTTGAACTGAAGTTCTGCCTAGCATAGCATTAATGCGATATACAATAAAAATCTCTTAAAATAAGGGTAGGGTGCCTTCGCTTGATACGATATCAACTGTAACGTTGGTCTATCAGTCCTATTAATTAATTGTTCATACAATTAAAGGTAGATGGCGCTAAAAAAACATCCCCGCAAGATGTTAATAAAGGAAGGAAGTAATTCGGCCCTAGTGGTACGGGCTGCTATAGCTTAGTTGGACAAAGCGACAGGACGGTATTCTGTAGTCGTGGGTTCAAGTCCCACTAGCAGCCGAATTTTTTCCTTCAAATATTTGAACTGAAGTTCTGCCTAGCATAGCATTAATGCGATATACAATAAAAATCTCTTAATCTACTATCTGATCTATGTTCCATACTCATGTATACCATTTGATCTATGCCATACTCTATGAAATTTAGTGATGGGAATGGTAATTCAAGAATGAACGGATTATATGAGCTTTGGGAATGAACGTGTTCATTGATATGTTTATTCAACTTAGTAGAATATCAAACAAAAATTCAAGATTTTTTTATTAACTGACAAGCATAAAATTATACATTTTAAACAAAGACATTAATAATTAGAAAATATTTTTAATTTACGCGACCTTTACATATATTTGCCTGCACCACAATTTCTCTAAGATTCACACAACACTAAGATAGCCATCGAATTTTAGGCGGTAAAGTGAAAAGTCAATGTTACTTATTTTGTATCGTTTTTCAACACAAATGTTTCCCTGAGATTTGATATATGTAATTATAATTATGTTGGATAATTAACTAGTCGCTAGGCTAGCTTGAAATAAATTAATAAACAGGTTTCAAAAAGAGACATGGGGCTGCTGAACGTTATAATGACTGTCATAATATGGCACGTTGTCCTACCTACCCCTCCTTACACTATGGCACACACACGTTCTGCCGAACAATCTGTACTGCGTAGACCAGGGATGCACAGACTACGGCCCGCGGGCCGCATGCGGCCCGCCGGTCGAATACTGGTGGCCCGCCGACAGCAAAAATAATACTCTCGTACATTCGAAAATATTGAGTTCTATTCCAGAATAAAACCAATAACAAATGTTCGAAAAGTAATTTGAATCTCGCGCGCGCGCTCTATCAATCTTATCGGTGCGCCGTGCATGCGTCGGTAACAGCGGTCGGTAATGTTCGTGCTGATCTCGGTTAAATTCGAGCGAGCGAGATAGCAATAGTCCCAAATTCCCGATAGCTCGCGTAGGTAGATACACGAAGCTTCCAGAGTCGGTTTCGAGATTTCTCCAGACAGTTTTCGACTCTATGCGCGTGGTATAAAAGCCACGCTAACCGCAGCGACCGACAGTTCGGTTTTAATTTGAGTAAAGTGTCGTTAGTTCTAGTGTAGATTTTAACTCGACTAGCCGGTGTCATAATTATAATATATTTTGATCCACATTCAACGTAGATTTCCCGTCAAGTGCCGTGTATAATTGTGTTGTGAAATCGTAAGTAAAACTGTTATTAATTTTATCTACATATTTTATCAATTATTTTTGGTAATTAATTAGGAACTGTAATTGGTAGACATGGGCGTTTTCGTTATATCACCAAAACCGTTACACCGCTCTTTAGTAAGAAAGAGAAGAAACGAATATCAATCCATTCAGTTGTGTGCACGGTTTTGCGTTTTGGTTATATCGTTTGCAGTTTTCATAACGTAGGTATTCTCGCGCGTGTTTTGATATCGTCTCGATAATATAGATATCATAGTTTTTGTAATATCGGTTATGTGCAACCGTCATATCGATATGATACGATATGAAACTCATATCGGTTATTAGTTACGTTTTGATATATCGAACTCATGCCTAGTAATTGGTTTTAGGTGCTGTGGTAATCCTAGTCAGGATTAAAACGCAACATGGACATGCCAGGAACTAGTAAAAAACGTAAGGTTAAAGATGAAAATCGGCAGTTTCAAGAAATTTGGACTGAGAAATACTTTTTTGTATGGTCGCATAACAAAGTCGTTTGTTTAATTTGCAAGAATTCTGTTGCGATTGCAAAGGAATATAATGTAAAAAGGCACTATGAAACGCAGCATCCTACTTTTACGAAGTTTACAGGCGAATTAAGAAAGCAAAAAGTTTTGTCTTTAAAACGGGAGCTTATTGGTCAACAAGCTATGTTTACAAAACCCATTCAAGATACAGAAACAGCTACAGAAGTTAGTTATGAAATTTCTCGAATGATAGCAAAGCGGAGTCGCCCCTTCAATGATGGGGATTTTGTAAAAGAATGCATAGAAATTGCCGCTAAGAAAATGTGTCCAGAAGCAGCAAAAAAGTTTGAGAAAATTCAACTGAATCGTATGACCATCCAAAGACGAATTATGTCTTTGTCAGATAATATTGCGGAACAATTAAATGAAAAAACTAAGATAATTGATTTTTTTTCATTAGCACTCGACGAATCCACTGATATTAGTTCCACAGCTCAACTTCTTATATTCATACGAGGTGTTACTCAAGATTTTGAAGTCTTCGAAGAGTTATTAGGAATGTGTTCATTGAAAGGTCAAACCAGAGGAGTTGATATACTCAATGTACTTTTGGACGAGTGTTCAAAAACTGATTTGGACTTATCGAAATTATCGGGAGTTTCGACTGACGGTGCTCCTTCGATGATTGGTGTCAATTCTGGGCTAGTTACTTTGTTGAAAAAGCATTTGCAAGAAAAAAACTTAAACGCTGAAGATCTCATGCAGTTTCACTGCATTATACACCAAGAAGCCCTCTGTTCTAAAAAAATTGAATTTGAAAATGTCATGAAAGTGGTAGTTTCGACTGTGAATTTCATAAAATCACGAGGACTCAATCACAGGCAATTCAAACAATTCCTTGATGACATTGAATGCGAACATGGAGATTTACTGTATTATACAGAAGTAAGGTGGCTAAGTCGTGGATTGACACTGGAACGATTTTTAAATTTAATAGAAGAAATTGATATTTTTCTGGCGGAAAAGCAAAGGGACGTCCCGGAACTTAAAAGTCCTGATTGGTTGTGTGATTTGGCTTTTTTAGTTGACATTACAAATCATTTGAATGTCTTGAACACACGGCTTCAAGGCAAAAATCAACTGATATCCCAGCTCTACGCACATGTATCATCCTTTCAATGCAAGCTGACACTTTTCAGATCGCAATTGAATTCTGGAAATTACAATCATTTTCCGAATTATAAGAAAATGGCTGAAAAATTCAAAAAAACTGCTATTAATTTCAGTTATGTAAAAAAGCTAGATATTTTGATTCAATCTTTTCAAGACAGATTTTCGGAGTTTAAAACAGTGAAACCTCTGTTGGACATATTTAGCAATCCTTTCACGATTTCAGTTGAAAATGCGCCAGAGTTAATGCAGTTAGAAATTATCGACATTCAGAACGACCAAGATTTACGCAACAAATTCAACGAAGGAGACTTGCTGAACTTTTACCGCTGCATTGATAAAAAGAGTTGCGCATAAACGCTCTGAAATGTGCAAGCTTATTTGGTTCTACCTATATATGTGAACAAACCTTTTCAATCCTAAATAATAATAAAACAAAAAATCGAAACCGCCTTGCAAATGAAAGTTTGGAAGCAGTTTTACGTGTTGCTACAAGTAAATTTGAGCCAAATATAAAAAAGATTGTAAGCACTATGCAGTGCCACGCTTCAAATTAATAAATTCTTTTTCAATTTGAATACATTATTATCAATTTTTCATTGTCTTTAATTACCTATACTTCTGGTGGCCCACCATCAGTTCATAATTTGCCCGAGTGGCCCCTAGTCTTAATAAGTCTGTGCATCCATGGCGTAGACAGAGAAAGGTTCACGCTGTACTCTATGTACTTTAAGCATGGACAAGGACTGGTAGGAAGCGGCCCGCATCTGCGCCTTTGACCCCTTTGCTGGTCAAGTTGTCTAAAAAGACAATTTACCACCGGGTATGTTCCGGCCTGCAAAAATTAGAAATTGTAATAAATAATGTAGTAATATTAAGTGTAGTAAATTAATGTATTTTATTTAGCCGACGCTAGAGACTAACAACTTAATACAGTACTTCTCTATGCTAACAACGCTGTGTGTATGGCTGCGTTTCAATTTGGGCTTACAGTGCACACGTTCGTACGTAAGGATTTAGCTGTTCCGAGATGAATTTAGTACTGACAGTGACACGCTCGTAAGCAAATCGGAACGGCTTTTTGTGTGTGAATGCGCGCTAATTCTATAAATGTCAGTTCCCATTAAATTCATATTAAATAATTCACTTCGATACTTTATGGGCACTAAATGGGTTATTTATTTTCTAATATATAAAATTTCATTTAAAAATTTTTTTTACCAATTTTTCGACAGATTCTCTTAATGAGTCAGATGTTTGACTCTCAGTGCATAGTTATTATTTGTATCTATGTGTTTGACAGCGCTCACACTGCTCTACGTCGTACTCGTGAGCGTTCTAAGCACAGGATGATGACGTCATGGATGACGTCATATACATTTTGTGTGCAGCTGTCAGTGCATTTTGGAATGACTTTAAGCACGCTCTCTGTGCTCAAAGCGCTCAAAGCTCAAATAAGAAACACACCCTACGAACACCTTACTCCACCGCAGTACCAACTATCCATTGGCAACATGCTAGATAAGGACAAACCAATACTTTTGGGCGACTTTCACGTGGCTCTATTTTCTATTTTGACTTGAAAAAAGAAAAAATAATCTTAAAATATTTGGTTTACAGTCTATTTTATATATGTGATTAATACATAAGAGTTTGCATCACAAAATACGTCTTGAGACAAAGAAATATGACCTTGAGTGACGTCACGTATCTCTTCTATCTTTCTTTAGGATGGCCACACGAGATCATCTATTCTGGATATGAAACGGACAGATATCGTCTATGAAAATGATGTGAAATGTAATACTTGACTTGAAGTGTCTCATTTAAAAAGAGGAACATGTTAGGCATTTAAATCAAACTCCTTAATTTGATTAATATATTAAATGTGTGTTATTAAACGTATATAACGTAGTTATCTGCATAAACTGCATATACTCTTGTGTACTGTTTCATATCCACCTGTTGCAGGCGGCTAAATGAAAATTCGCCTTGTGATTAAGATCTGAATTCTATATAAGTGGCATGCTGGAGCGCAGCATAGAGCTGCTTACAGTTAGGTATAATAAAATAAGAAAGCATACCATCGATGGTATTCTTAGAGGTTCGGTGTGAGGCAGGTGGCTGCTTATAAATTAGAAGCTAAAAAAAAAATATCAGGCGAAAATCCTGATAATTTTGTTGGTACAAGGTACAAGACGGTATTTTAAAAGCAAAAGTTTATATGTATGTACGTGTCTTTCGCGCTCAAACGGCTGCACCGATTTCGATGAAAATTGGTATGAAAGCGGTTGAGACGTTAGATTAACATATAGGCTACTTTTCATCCCGAAAATAATTACTGTTCCCGCGTGGGATAAGCAAATAATTCAAATACATGTTCCGAAAATAGACAGCCGAGTGATCGGTGAGCTGTTAAAAATAATAACGCTAATATAAGGTAACATATATTAATAATAATAGTAGGAGTATAATTAGTATAAAAATGAAAAAAAATAGAAAAAAAGAGGACTTACTTAGTTTGTAGATTATTTAGTGTTCTAGTGTACGCTTGTCTTTATGTTTAATTAATATTTTTAAATAGTATTATATAATTAAATTTAATCAAAAAAAGGTACGGACCATTGAGTCTGTAGTGTATGTATAGTTTAACCAATAAAAAAAACCTCTGTTCCTGCTTCACGCCCAAATGGCTGCACCGATTTCGATGAAATTTGGTATGGAGATAGTTTAGACCCTTGAATGACGCATATGCTACTTTTGTCTGGGAAAAAGTACAGTTGACGTGGGATAATTCAAGTAGCGTGAAATCGTAATCCATTCGGGTGAGAATGTGGGGCGCTAATAGTTTGTGAATGTGAACATAGCTCTGTCTATCTGTTACGTTTTCACGCCTAAAGCGCTGAACTAATTGCGATGAATGTTTGTATAGAGATAGATGGGACCTTGGAGCAGGAGAAAGGATACATTTAATTCCGGCAATAGTATGGTTCCAGTGCGATAACTAAGGTAGTAGGAAAACTGTAGTACACGCGGGTGAAACCGTGGGGCGCAGCTAGTCTATCATACATGTGTATCATAGAGTAGTACTTAATGTGTATTCTGTGCTAAGCTCCTCTATAAGCAACAGATCCTAATAAATATGTATCACTGTCTAATCAGTGCTGTAAGATATAATATTCTGAATTTGGTGAAAATAACCTCACTCAATAATAATCTCAAATATTTTCATTTTATTTCGCTGTAGTTTAATGATTTTAAATGCATCGATTGCTTAAATTAGCGGCTCGTTATTAAAAGCAGTTAAACTTTATTTTTTTTGTATACGTGAACTGAATAAATCTTGTGTGGATCCTAAATTGCAATGTTTTGCCCAGACTACTCAGAGTTTCAGGTAGAAGTTTATAAAATTTTATAACCCAATACATAAACCCCGACACTGCCCTAATTGCCGTCATGAATTAAGTCGGACGTTCTCTTGCAGCCCCTAAATAACGTAAACGTACAGGTTTAATATTACCTAAGTCGGGAGTAGGTTCATATAGTAAGAGTTCACATGTGCTGTGATCCTTACCGTTATGTAAATAAAGACACCT
Organism: Apeira syringaria; assembly: GCA_934044485.1. Taxonomy (NCBI): domain Eukaryota; kingdom Metazoa; phylum Arthropoda; class Insecta; order Lepidoptera; family Geometridae; genus Apeira; species Apeira syringaria. The sequence continues at coordinate 15,752,024 of OW203668.1, forward strand.
AATCTAACCAATCAAATAAAGATAATACATGCATATAAGTAATTAAAGAATCTGTTATGGGAAGCAAGATAGTATGTATGCTATAATTACAGGATGAGCAAGCTGTCTCTGCCTTGCTCTCTGCTGGAAAATTAATATGAAGTTGTGTTGAGAGCAGGCACAAAGTTGCACATAGAGCTATGAAAAAAAAAATCAGAAATGAGGAGATTGGTAGAAGAATGAAATTCACCAACATAAGTCCCAGGGGATTCGTAAGTTGAGGTGGCAGTGTGCAGGGCACATGGCTGGAAGAACTGATGGGTCTTGGGGTCAAGACATTCTAGAATGTAGACCACCGATTGGCAAGTGCAGTATAGGACGGCCACTGGCAAAGTGAACAGACAACCAATTGATAAATCAATGGGGGAGGCACATGTCCAGCAGTGGACATCCTATGGCTGAGATGATGATGAATATGTGTTCGTATGTAAATATATATAAAGCACATAACTATGTCTTCTATTTTTTCTGGCTGAAAAAACATGCGCAATTAATTCATTACTTATTAGCCCTTTATTCCTTGGTGATCCATTTGAATGACATTGGTTTGTTGTTATAAAATGTCTTGTGTCTTGATAAAGGCTTCCTTCAGCTGGTTCCATTGTACTGTCAGGGGCAGCTCTGGTCCCAAGCCTAGGCGGAAACCATCTTTCCACCTTGAATCCAAGAAATGGAAATAGATATCCCCATTGTCTATTTCTATCTCTTGGGTACCAGAGTGCTAACTGCTTACTCTAACATAACACGTGGCCTATCTCACCCCAATTTGAATAGTCAACTTTTTTGGTAAGTTTGGTTTTATGTTTATTGTTATTGCATCTCTCCATTTCTCACTGACACATGGCTAGTTTTTCTCTGTGATTTGGGGTAAGGGACCAGGATAAAAATTATCTTACTTATCAAGACAAGCAATCCATAAACAATGCAAAAGTATTCAAATATAGTTTCTAAAAAAACTAATTCTACTAAAATAAAATATTGCAGTAGAACCTAGATCTGTGTAGCCATACCATACCACATTCAGTTATATTCAAAGGATATATAATGGCAATTCATTATAAATCAATGAGCAATGTGCTTGAAGGAATTTATACCCAGGTATGGCTCCGATATGTCATAAGTATTTACTTATCGTATAAGTATACTTTTCCCTATTTCTTTCAGATATCAGTATTTTCTCCATCCATATTTTGTATCGACTATGTCCTTGATTTGGTGGACCATCTAATTTTACCCATATAGTCTTAAATCCCCTGTCGTGATCGTGTATCCCTACCAGTCTGCTCCAATTTTAGGTACCTCGGTTCATTGATCCAAAATGACGGCAATACTGACCGAAACGTAAGGAACAGGATAAACGCAAGTTGGATGAAATAGAGACAGGTCTCAGGGACAATATGCGATCCTCGTATGCCCTTGAAACTCAAGGGCAAAATTTATAAGACCATAGTTAGACCTGTCGTAATGTATGGATCTAAATGCTGGGCAGCAAAAGAGGTGGATGAAAGAAAAGTTCATGTGGCAGAGATGAGAATGTTAAGATGGATGTGTGGTGTGACTAGGATTGATTAAATAAGGAATGAGTATATCAGGGGAAGCTTGAAAGTAGCACCAGTGAATGATAAGTTGAAAGAATAGAATAGATTGGCTTGGTATGGGCATGTCATGAGGAGGGATGAAAAACATATAACAAAAAGAGTACTTAACATGAGTGTGATGGATGGATATAGAGGTAGAGGAAGGCCGAAGAAGGTATGGATGGACTGTGTGAAGAGTGTTATGTTTATGAAAGGTGTGAGCATTGAGACGACCAATGATAGAAGAGAATGAAAGAAGAAAACATGTTGTGCCGACCCCACCTAGTGTGGGATAAGGACAAGAAGAAGACCTTGAATTAAAACTACTTTCATTGACTTTTTCCAGCCTCAGCTCAAGATAGCAATGGAATAAATATTCTGTTTCTAAAGTCAACTCTTATATTAGTGACATTTTGAAAACATATATTTTCGTTGTGCCCTTATTATAAGACAATCAGTTATCACATCAGTTTTTATTATTCACAGGATGTCTTAAAGAAGATGCGGGTTTTAGATGATAAAATAGTGTATGCATTAAACACATCACTACCTACAGAGTCATTTATGGGCAAAGTGAATGCAAACACAGCCTGTCAAGATTTATTCACCCAAATTCAGAAAGGAAACTCTGACAGAGAAAATGTTATTAAAAACTGCATTTTATCTACAGCAGAATCAGTGAAACAATTGAAAGAAGCTAAAGCAGAGAAACCTGATGATTTTGATGTGTTAAAGAATCTTAAATCTGAACAAAAAAAGGTACCTTACTTTACATTACTCGGGAATGGAAAGAAAAATTAACTTAATAATTAAAACCAACCAGAAGTATGGCAACACTCCACACATGCTATATGGTAGACATACCACCTTTATGGACTAAGAATTATTCTTCAAATTGCATAATGCAGGTCAAATGCATGAGTATATATATATTTTAAATGTTTCATTTTTAGCTTGTATTTGACAACTGTTTCGTTTTGTTGATAATATAATTCCTTCAACAACAACAAACCTTCAACATTATTTTCAGCTACGTCTCCTCCAAACTGAGCTGAGTGTGGAAGAAGTTATAAAGGAAAAGACTTCAAAGCTGTTTATAGATAAATGCAGGGCTTATTATAAACCAGAGATATTATGAAGACTGATAAACCATACAAGTGCTTCAAACGAATTTACAGTGTATATAGCTATAAATAGAATATTGTAGTGACAATTCCTTATTTTATTATTTACAACTCCTATCCTACAAACCATGCCTAGCTAGAGATAATAAATAAAAGACTACACATTATAAAGTCAACATTAAGTATATACAAGCTACAAATTACTGCCTAAGCATCAAACAACAAATCTAAAAAATAACCATCAGTAATAATAAATATCTCTTATTATCTATCCATCAAGACTTTACTTAGCATCTTCCTTTGCATTTTGTTCTTCTTGATACTGTTTATGCCAATCAAGGTTCATTTGGTGAACTGATTCACCCCTCTTCGCTGCTGCCTTCCCAGATAATACAGCACCAAAACTTGCTAGAGCAGTCAATAATATTAAGATGTTGGAGATCTTAATTCTAGCTTCACTTCGAGCACGTTCAATCACCTCAGCACTGTGAATAAGATTTAATTAAATATTGCTATGAATCAAGGTTACAATGGCAATAAACTAAAAAGACAAGATAAACACGTACGAAACGAATGTAGGGATTTCTTCTTTGCTCTTATACTTTTTTGTCCACACTAAAATGTTTTTCTGAAAATTTGAAGGTCTGAACCTTGCAGACATAGATTTGCCAGTTTCCACTTCTGTAGCGGGAGGTTTAGGAGTTTCTGTAGTCATGTTACGTCTGGAGGAGTAGAGACACCTTCTGAAGACAGTTAGCCTATTCATTTTTATCTTGAATAGAGTGATTATCATGCAAGAGAAATGTCGGGTGTTTTTAGCTTTATTGATGCAATACACTTTTATACACGAATCGTCCAGGCATGAGCACTTGGCAATTTTAGAAAAATTAAATGAGTATGCAATCACTCCGTTGAAAAATCTGAAATATAAATATTACGTCAGTTTCAAAGTCATAACGACTGGGCTGCGTTCGGTAGTGGCTTCGGCCAAATGGCAATTATTTGTTCCGAGCCGATATCCGGAATCCATCTTGAGTCAAGCACCCGTCTTTTACGGTTTTTGCGTCCTAGCAACTTCCTCCCTTCGGCTTCCGACCCCGCCTTCGCCGCCATTTTGACTTATGGACGACAGTATCCGGAATTTGGCGCTATTTTACCTTCATTATAGCATCGTTTTTCGCTGCGGTAACACGTCTTAGCAAAAAAAAAAAAATATTTGATAGAAATATTAGTTTAAAAAGTCTATATTTTAACGTACATAATCCTCCCTTCAGTATGGAGAAGGAAAAGTGTGATAACGAAACACGTGTCGCGAAAGTGAGATTTTAGTTCTATAAATTCGAACAGTGATAGTGACAGTGAACCATCATCACGGGAATCGAGCCCGGAGCGACGGAAATCTGTAAAGAGCGAGAAAACCACATGTGAGTGATTTACAATTTGAATTCTTGTCGCAACCAGTAGCTTTTTGACAAATTTAATTACTCAGAGACAAGGTGAGTCTCAGAGTGCGCCTACAGTAGCGAGTCCCAGCGAGCCCGCGCACCGCGCCGCTGGTGACTTGTTGCTACGCGCGCCGCCCGCGAGCGACGCTAATGGCGCGGGCGCCCGGCTCCCATTGTCAGCCTAACGACTACACTTAAAGATCCGTAATTTCCGAAATCAAACGATTAATTCTTAGATAAATTATCTCAAATTCAACGCTGCAAATGCAACTATTGGTATGCAATTCGTTTTTCAGAAGCTAAGAAAAAGTATGTATCTACCCCCAGTTTTATAGATCTAAGTGTAAATGATGAGTTCAGGCGTTTCAATGCGTCTGGTACTTACGATTACCGCTTGTATTTATTAGAATCTAGTAGCGCCCCGCGGTTTTCGCCTGCGTGGATTGCGGTTTTCCCGCTGCCTCCATTATCCCACGGAAACTATAACTTTTCCGGGATAAAAATTAGCCTAGGTGTTAAGTCCAAGGTTGTTTGGTATAACACCAAATATTTTCCTTACTTTGCAGAATCAGCCGCGTGTCGCACTTATATAAACAAATATTATTATTTGGAGTTCAGTGCATGATCTTTGCGGCATGCGGTAGCATCCATTTAACATTATTACAACATTTTAGTAGCATTTTAGTGAAGAAGTAACAAACACAGGCTTTCGCATTTATAATATTAGTAGGATAGCTTTCGCCGCATTTAGTAGTGCTATCTTAAAACAGAAAGATGATTGCGTTCAAACCTACAAAACTTGGTAGATTGGTCAAATGATAATACCTCCACACTAACGCCAAGGTAAGAGACCTTGGCGTTCAATCAAATTGAGCAAACGTTTAGTAAAATATATATAGGATACCACATGTTATTCTACAAATAACATGTGGTGGGAGGGCAGATTGCAATCAAATGCGCAGGTAAACTCTCCTGAAATAGATTCCCGAGGAGCATTATTAAGGGGCCTTGTAAATATTTCCACCTAGGGCAGAGTTTGTTCGAGAGTAACTTGCTTGCAGATTAACTTCATAAAATTGGGGGGGGGGCGGAAAACTGTTAATTTGCTTTCAGCCAACACAGCAGTTAGCAACAGTTAAATACTAGAGCCGCTACTACGACTGATTACAAAGGCCTGCTGTTTTGAACAAGCAGGTGATATTTTATTTCGTAAAATAAGAATAATCAAACAGTTTAGGGCGGTTGTCTCCCAATCACATTACTTCAGATTACTGAGAGGGGCACGAATCCCATTTGTTATGAAACTGCCTCTGATATATTCAAGTCACCTCCTAATCAAAAAATAGCGGAATCGAAAAGGGCTACCGTACACAAAAAAAAAAAAAAAAAAAAAAAAAAAAACTAGATGTTAGTCAGGTATTCTAGGAAAAGCCGAGACGATTTCCGGCTACATTTCGGCCTTCGTTTTAGTTCTGAAAACAGATGGAAAATTCCGACCAATTTTCAATCCTGCTGTTCAGTCACTTTCGAGTACCAAGTTTTTTTTATAGAGCAAGGATTGCATGGTCAATCTAGATTGGAACCAAGCTAACCAAGCTTACCTTTATCAAGATACCTCAGACTTAGTAACAACGGCCAACTGCTGCAGATGACCTGTCTCCCGTTTGGCCTGTTGTCGGCGCCTACGACGTTTACTTCTCTAACAAATTGGATCGCCTAATATCTGAGGAATCACAATATCAGGTGTGTTGTCTACCTAGATGATTTTTGCTAGTAATAGTCAATATCAGTATTACCATGTCTTACGCAAACGCACTCTATTCTGGTAGACCTGATAGACGACTCGGTTGGACTATCAATATAGACAAATCTGTACTGATTCCGACGCAACGCCTGGAGGTTCTAGGCGTTCCATGGGATACCAAACTCAACACGAAATCCCTGTCGGAATCGAAGTGCCTAACGCTACGCAAGGCGCTTCACAGTCAGATGTCTAAAGGCAGTTGGTCGCTCAGACAGGCCCAGCCCCTTCTGGGGCGACTCAACTTCGCCTTATTCGTAGTGAGCAGAGGGAGATTATATTCGAACACTGCAGTTCTTCAGTCGACAATTATCCAAAACACTTCCTTACAAGCAAGCGAATTTACCGGACCCTGCACTTACCGAAATGAGATGGTGGTTATGAGCCGCACGAAGCTCACTGCCGATTCACACCGGCCTGATTACACATCTACTCACTACGGATGCATCCAACTACGGCTGGGGTGCTCAGCTTGGAGATGTCAACATGTTGGGTCAATGTTACAGGTAGCAGTCACCGTGGCATGTAAGATAAGATATAACTAAACTAACTAAGTTGATTATTCATATAACTCGTAGATATTAGAAGTAATTACATTTTAAATTTTAGTGTTTCGAGATATTAATGGTAAATCGTAACAGAAACACTGTGAATATGCGAATCTGTATTCGGCAACGTGCGACTGCGGGCTCCTAAGATACAGGCCACGCCTAGTTTGGGGCCCATTGTTTTTAAACTTAATTCGCTTTTATAATCTAGAAATTGGTAATGTTATTTAAATTGTAATGATAAAAATGAAATAAATTATCTTATCTTTATCTTAAATGTCTATTGACGGTGATGGGCCTTTGAAATATACCTACATTTGACAGCACAAGAATTTCCAGACAGATTCAATGGTGAGGTTGATGCCCTGTCACGAGGAACAGCTGTCCCCAAATGGTATTTGATGTTCCGGGTGACGAGTCATATTCAAGGTATGGGGCACACCACAAATGGACCTATTTGCGTTTAGAACAGCACATGTTTACCGAGGTATGTTTCAACAGATACACACGATAAAATTGCCATATTTTACAACGCATCAAGTAATGGGACAAGAAGGTGGCGTGGCTATTTCCTCCACCGAACCTCATATCCTAGGTACTGAATTGCCTCAACAGAGCGTCAGTACATCATGATCACACCGAAATGGTAGATGGTACTCTGCAGAGCAGACCTACAAGCGCACGCTTTGTAAAAGCCATACCTAATCCCGAATCTCCGGATATCACCCACCAGAGATCCTTGACATTTGTTTGGAAGCATGGCTGGTTTTGGGTGGACGGAGGAGTTGAAAGATTGGACCGAACAGGAGAAATCCTTATTGATGTCAAGTTAGCAGAATTCCACCTTAAACACCTACAGACCTGCTTGGAATAATGGAAAATGTGGTGCACGTGTAATAACATTTTCTTGAAAAGCCCGAGCGCAGAACAAGTAGCTTGATACCTGGCATATCTACACAACTTTGAAGGTTAGGCCCATATAACGAGATAGGTTCACAAATCCGTTATTGCTACTTATACAAATGTAATTTATAAAAGTTCAGTATCATCTAACTTTTTCGTTAAGCATATACTCAAGGCTATCTCCATGGAAAAGAAAAGGAAGCAAAACCACCGATCTGGAACGAAAAGTTTCTTATACAGTACTTGGACAATAACTATATAGTTGGAAAAAAGACCACTGGACTGTGTTTATTGGATTCTTCAGATAAATAAAGCTTCACAAAATCGTCGAGAGTCAGGTAACTTAAACGAACTGTTTATAATAGCTAGGGGAGATTCTAAACCAGCTGCGAGGACAGTAATCGCAGGATAGGTAAAATCTGTTTTTAGAGACGCAGGGAAACACCTTCGGGCTCAGTGCGCTCTGCAGTAGCTCCTCTGAATTGGCTTGAAATGTTTTCTATTTGCAGGAGGCAAGAACATACATTTATAAAATTGTATCAAAAGAAAATAGTTAAACAGTCAGCTAATTCTAAAATTATCCAATCTAGTTTCTTTGTCTAATTTCTTTGACCCAGTGCGCTAGTAACCTTGTGCATAAGTAATTAAAGTAATATGATTATAACAAATTATCATCTTCATTATCATATATATTTCGATTTAATCTTGTCTATGATTTCCCATTCTAACACATTATAGCATCATTGTAGAATGTTGGCTACCAGGAGATAACAAACACATCACTCAAGATGGATTCCGGATATCGGCTCGGAACAAATAATAGAGAGTTTTAACTACCAATAAAACTTACCTATTATTTTTCCAACGATATCCGGAATCCAGGTAACTACTACCTGGTACATCGTGAGTAAGTATAATGAAGGTAAAATAGCGCCAAATTCCGGATACTGTCGTCCATAAGTCAAAATGGCGGCGAAGGCGGGGTCGGAAGCCGAAGGGAGGAAGTTGCTAGGACGCAAAAACCGTAAAAGACGGGTGCTTGACTCAAGATGGATTCCGGATATCGTTGGAAAAATAATAGGTAAGTTTTATTGGTAGTTAAAACTCTCTATTATTGATCGATGTCTTACGAACGGCTACTCCATAGTATGTCTTTATTATATCTATATATTTTGTGATAACATGTTATAGCGGAAGAAGAAGAAGTCACTAGTACCGTTGGATGACGTTAAAGTTACTACGGCATATGTCACTTTTGACAACCGACCAAGATTTGATCGAATCTCTATAGAAATATTACGGTCTCGTCGAGCATATTCTGGTATAATAGGTTGACGTGAACGGCCATAATCAAATAATGCTCGAACGCCGCACATCAGCTGTCAGCAAGATATGGCTTGGCAGATGGAGCTGTCGAACGCACGCCATGATGTATGCAGACAGTATTTTGATCATCTATGGTTGGATGTGTTACGTGATCTGTGTTGCGCTGTAATAATTCCTTTTCATTTCCAGACGTCAAAATGAAGTACGTTTGAATGGGATATTTTAAATTCTACTCCATCAGAATAATCATTGAAAATTTTGTGTGAAATGTATGTTACTAATAAAGTGTAGTGTTGTTTTCTCACCATGGGTTGATGATTTTCAGGATCGGTCTTTGCGCCTACAGTGGATACAAGATCTACCCTGGCCATGGCAAAACCATGGTAAAGGTGGACGGCAAGGTAAACATAATTTGATACTCAAAGAACAACATATTTGTTTGCTAGTTTGGCTTTTTCGGAATTTCATGTAATAACAATAAAATATTTTTTAATGGTTTTCGGGTCTCGAATAGGTACATTATACAAGCAGGCATCTATGACAAGTATTTACACCTAAACATTTGCATGTATTGTTCACAGACCTTCACATTCCTGAACTCAAAATGTGAGGCTGCACATCTCATGAGGAGAAATCCTCGTAAAGTGACTTGGACTGTACTCTACAGGTAGATAATTATTGTTACTTCCTCAGTTTGTCTAAATAAGAAATTAAAACCAAATATATCGGTAACCCAATAAACTATGGTAGCAATAGTTTTATAGTAATGAAAAGCACAGGCACAAAACAATAAACTGAGAAATTCCTCAATTAATTGTTTTGTCACTGTGTTTTTGCCTGGAATCAAACCTTGAAATAAAGATAATGTATTTGGTTTGGAACTGTAGTGCTATACAACTTCATGTTTACAATTATTGTGGTAGTTGAAAAAAAAGGAAGCTATATTAGGCAGGAGGGTGTTCCATAATCCGGCATGCTGGGCCTGTGCAGGCTAATGAAAAGTCTGGAGGAAGATAACATACTATGTTCATGAAATAGTTGTTTATGCATCATGTTATATTATCCCTATTGTTCCATAGCTTTTGGTCTAGAAAACAGGCAGACCCTGAATATACAGTTTATAGATGTTTCTATCTCTACAAGAAGTTTTGCATTTTACTTAAAAATCCATTCCTATAAATCTTCAATATTGATTTTTCATATTATTCAATAAATTAAAGACATTCCTTCTTGTACATTAAGACACCAAAGGCGTGTTCGAGATGAGCAAGTGGCGTTAGCAGTGTACAACTGAACAAGCGTTCGATTTGGGAATGTGGCATTTGTGACAAAAACGATCTTTTTAAATTCGAACGACCCATACACATCATCAAGAGCTGTCAAGTATAACAATTCATTTGAATATTCATGACTTAAACATGTTTCAATACCTATTATATTAGCTTGAATCATAACGGGAATTAATTTTTGGTATTGGAAATAGAAAAAAACATTACAATGGCACATTATTTCAAGTTTGTTTATCTACTCAAATCTGCTGTAGCTGTCAAAAAATGCTCACAAGACCCAGCCTCTGAGGTGGGTCAAAATTGGCAGTTGATGGTAGCGTTTTTAACACTTCATGCATCTCGAACGGTGAACAAAAACACTTAAAAATGCCACCTTTGCCAAAATGAATGCGGAACGAGAGCGTTTTGGGTGTTTTTAACTGTTCTCTAGCCCATCTCGAACGCAAGGCAAGCTGACAAAAAGAAGTAGTATAGAAAAAATAAGTGGAACAACACATTAAATAAATAGTGCATTAATCATTAAACATACTTGAGTTACCTAGAGAGATATTTTAAGGTAAATTTTGATGTAACTGTTTTTTGGAAATCTAATAAATAAACAATGTATAGCTTACATGCAAATAAATTAATACAAGTTGATTTATTTCAAATTATAGCAACTAGCAATCAAAAAATTTTTGAGCTGGTTTAATCTTTATACAATTTTTTTTTAAACACCCTTGCTTTTAGATCTCTTTCCTTGTGTCGTGGAAGGGACCCACACAAACCTCTATGCTCATTATACACATGTTTACCTCTGCCGGAATTTGAACCCAGGGCCCTGGAGACCAGAACTCATGTCACTGACCACTGAGCCGCACTGACCGCCAATTATGATATATTTGTGTTACATGTATTTGTCTAAAACTCATCCAGATACTTTCATGCTTATGGTTTAGTTTAAATGAGGGAGGCATATGTCCGGCTGTGGATGTCTTATAGCTGACATGATGAAGTGATATATGATTAATTTTCACCTCACAGTTGGCACACTGGAGTGTCTGTGGAGCTTGGGTTTCCAAGACACTTGATACAAGTGTATCTCACTTGATGGTCAGTGACGATGTGGTTGAAGATGTTATCATGCTAGACTTAAAATGCTTCTGGCTCTCAAGCACTGTTGCCTGAACACACCACTATGTGTTTAGGGACAGGTTTTCAAACTTGAGTATGAATCATAAAAAATATGCTAAGGATTTTAACTGAGCTATTGAGCTAAAATTAATTTTTTTTTTTTTCTGTTTGCAGGCGTAAGTTCAAGAAGGGTCAAGAAGAAGAACAGGCCAAAAAACGTACACGGAGGACCCAAAAGCACCAGCGTGCCATAGTTGGTGCATCCCTCAGTGATATAATGGCTAAAAGAAATATGAAACCTGAAGTGCGGAAAGCCCAGCGAGAACAAGCTATCAAGTAAGTTCAAATATCTTTTAAGGTGTTTTGAAAGCTAAAGTATTTTTTGCTTAAGTGAGAGCGTTCCCAACCTGGAAAGCATGCGGTGAAAAAAGTTGTGGCAGGGTACGACATACCTGTAATTTGATGTACCTTAATTTGGTTCTAAGTATTATTTTGTCTACTCTCATACTAAAATATAAAGATTAAAAAATCAAAAACAGGACTTGCATGACAGTATAGACAATAGGAAATTTAAAAAGTTAATATTTCAGTACAGCTCTTCTATGACAACTGTATCGAAATATTAACTGTTTTACCATTATGATACAACTTCAGTTGGACCAAGGAGGTTATAATGCAGTTTTTCCACACATAGTTTGTAAACGCGGCGAAACACGCATGCGCGACCGGCAAATGGATTTTGGAAATAAACGTTTACAAATAATTGCAAAAATATTTTATGCTGTGATTTTACGTAAATTTCATTTTATATTTTATGACATTAGATAAACTAGGTTATGAAACACATTATTGGGTCTTAGAACACTAGTGTAATGCTATAAAAAAACTCCTGCGCGGCTCGTTTTTTTAACGTACACTCGTGTTTTAAGAACCCTTATTATGATACAGTTTTATAAATTACTATAGTGATATTGTTTTCTATTATCGCTATAAACGCTTTATCTAATAATCAAAACAACAAACGCATTCACACTCACATCCCCATATTATGACTTGTATAACGAGTGCCGGAAACATGCACATCACACACACTGCAGATCTAGTGTGATGGTCGGTGACCACATCGTCACCGACCATCGAGTGAGATAGTGGTGAATGCTATAAGGTATTAAAAAATACAAAGCAAGCACCACCTACGCAATCGCAGCCATCATGTTTATGATTTAATATTTAATTGACACAAAACATATTAATATCGCATTTTGATTAGATTTTTTCAGACTACATAATTGCCCAACTTGAATGCACTTTAAAACATAATGACCAATGACACACATGGCAGTTAATTTCTTAATGTTTTACGAGATGGATTGATGCGGATTTTCTAATTTCCTTCTTGTTGTGCCATCATTTGACTATTATGTCTTTTTTTAAATTAAATTAATTTCAAATTTAGGTTTATATTCAAGTTATTTTATATAATAGCCATATATTAAATCATTAAACTATATGCTTATCTTCATTTAGTAAGTAGTTTAATTCTTAATAATATTAATCAACACATTAAAAAAATGTGTTGTGAATTGGGTTACAATCGCGTAAAAAACCTGAATGGTGTTGCTAACGCTACTAGAGATGGTGATCTCTTCGACTAAAGTCAAGAAGCTTAAACGCAACCGATAAACACAGGTGTACCCTTTAGAGATATTGTATTCACTGTCTCTTTTATATAATAAATGAGAATTATTCTGAATAAACCCAAATACTAACAGGCAAACATGGAAGATTTTGTAATATGTTTGACATAATTTATTATCTCTAATTACAGGGCCGCCAAGGAACAGAAAAAATCAACCAAGGCCGCCAAGAAAGCCTCCGCACCAGCACCTAAGGCTAAGGCTCAACCTAAATCTAAGGCCGCCAAAGTCAGTCAAAAATCTGCGCCGAGAGTTGGAGGAAAGCGATAAACTTAAATAAACTGACTTTAAGCTACATACTGGTTTTATTTTTGGACTAAATATCAAAATGCAAAGTTGATTTTTCTTTAGGTACTAACTTTCATTTCTTGGGACGGACTGCAAAGTTAAAATCATTCATTTTTACAAAAGGCATCAGAGGCACTTATGAAGCGAACCCTTAGCTTCTTTATTGTACTGCAAGAGCACAACAAAATAGACGAAGTTGCCGATATGATCTCAGCAACTTCCGATGCTGAGGTAATGATTACCCAACGAAAAATCGTGGGAGGATAGGTAACTATGCATGCGACTTCCAACTAAAGTGCGGAAGTACTTAAGCTTTTAGCAAAGCTAAAATCAGTACTTGCAGACTAGTGCGTACCGAGCGTCCTAACTACACATTTATGTAGCTACTGCTCGGACCACAACATTCCAGCCTGTGTTATTCCGGGACCTAAAATATCAATTTTTTATCCAAATCCGTCCAGTCGTTTGAACGTGATTCCGTAACAACATCCATCCATCCAAACTTTCACATTTATAAGTGGGATGATTGCCTATCTATACTTACGGGAGGTGCGTAGGTACCTGCTGATAGTTGAACCTTGATGACGATGATTGACGTTTGTATAGGATTTCTATGATGCAAGTTGCTGCAATATTTAGTCAACATATCGAAGATTTCTGTGCCATAAGGTGCAAAATTCGACTAGACACAACTAAAAAATCACCCTGTCTGGTCCAAAGTGTAAGAATAAAAACTGGTATTTATGGATGTCTTTCTAGCAAAGCGGTCAGCGTAACCCTGCAGCTATCAATGTTGTCTGTTAACCGTTCTTATCTTCTCAGCCATAGGACGTCAGCAGCTAAGCCTCCCCCATTGATTACCGAGAATAGGGAACGGATGGCTAGGCGGCCCGCATACCGCAACCCTTCGATATAATATTGTATTTAGTCTCAGAACCGTAAACAGAAGAGTTCTTCGAAAAGATTTGTCAAGACCCCACAAAACAATTTTTGTTTCAACGTTTATGAATTAGTAGTAGCGCCCCGCGGTTTTACTCGCATGGATTACGGTTTTCCCGCTAACTCGATTATCCCACGGGAACTACACTTTTTCCGGGATAAAAGTGGCCTATGTGTTATTCCAGGGCCTAACCTATCTCCGTGCCAAATTTCATCGAAATCGGTACTAACGTTTGAGCGTGGAGGAGTAACAGAGGTTTTTGAACTACTAGCTTATCCCACGGGAACAGCAATTATTTTCGGAATGAAAAGTAGCCAATGTAATAATCTAGGTCTAAATACTTTTTTCACCCTTTTCAGTGACCTTTACACTAGCCACGGGATCAATAAATTGTCATTGTGTGTGTTCACCGATTTCTTCACCCTCAATAAGGAAGTCATCCGATTAGACATAACACTTTTCAGTTAATGGACCGTAACTCAAAAATAGGTTGAACGATTTTGATGAAATTTAAATGGGGCCAGGGGAAGCACCAGCTTTCAAATAAAAAAGAATCATCAAAATCGGTTCACCCAGTCGAAAGTTCTGAGGTAACGAAGATAAAAAAAATACAGGCGAGAACCTCTTTCTTTCTTTGGAATCGGTTAAAAATTACTGGAAGGCTTGTTTTCGGCTCTCAACCAAAGCGGATGGATATGCATGACGCGACGAGGAGATAGGTACCTATAACTTTGAACCGCCCCGGCTCAATCTCGGCAATGCACAACATCGTCCCGCTTTGATCGCATATACCTCAGAAAATTAAATATATGTACAAATTTGCAACTTAGCAAAAACACAACACAATGCCCACATACTCGTACATATACGAGTTACCTCCGTATGGCGAGCGATATGTGTTAACGCACGAAATTTTGTCGTAGACATAACCCTGTATAGATTTCCACACCTCGTTAACCCCATACATGTATGAACTGTTACAGGGTTCCTTCCAATTGTTGCGACATAGAAAATATATGTATATGACGACTTTGCGACGATTTGTCGTCATTCAATTAAAGTTACAAGAAATGTGCAGTTTGTGTGGTAAGAGGCTAAGATATATGCGTGATAATGTGTGTGACCCCTGTACTGTGCATAAAGTAGATGTGTTTTGTTTGCAATTTCACCATCAAGCCATAGGACGTCCACAGTTGGACTTATTATGCCTCCCTTATTAATTTCCACTTCAAATGACAATTCAGTATTACAAATACATATACTTAGAAAATTTGAAGCAAATACTTTATTATTGAAAATCCTACTAATATTATAAATGCGAAAGTTTGTGAGTATGTTTGTTACCGGCCAAACGGCTACACCAATATTGATGAAATTTAGTATGGAGATAGTTTAGACCCTGGATTAACACATAGGCTACTTTTCATCATCATCAATCATCACCACGCGGGTAAAACCGCAGGGCGCTACTAGTTAATTATAAAGAAGACTTCAGTACTATCTACCATAGCTCTTTTTTGTAACAAGGTTTAAACAAAAACCAACCTTTTCATATAATTAATTTGTGGGATTACTAATAATAACATTTTAGATATACATAATAAATATACAATTTTAAAAATTATTTATAGTGTAATTAAAAAAATAATTTATAGGAGAAATTAATAAGCAGGAATGATACTATCCGCACAGATTTATTACATCAGTAGACAGGACAGGTTTCATTTTAAGTGTTATATTTAACTGAAAGATAGCCTGTACACTATTTACTATCACATCCTCGGAGGTCAGTTTGTAGCAATGGATAATAAATTACATAACTTTGATCACCTACTTATAAATATGTGTTGAAGCATATTGATTTATGCATTCTTTGCCAATGTATCAGCCTTAGCAACAACCTCTTCAATGGGTCCAACCATGTAGAAAGCAACTTCTGGCAAGTGATCATACTCGCCCTGTAGAATCTTTGAGAAGCCCTTGATGGTCTCTTCCAGTGGCACTAATTTACCAGCATGACCAGTGAACACCTCAGCTACCTGGAAGGGCTGTGACAGGAACCTTTGGATTTTTCGCGCACGGGCAACCGTTAACTTATCCTCCTCAGACAGTTCATCCATTCCCAGAATAGCAATGATATCCTGAAGTGACTTGTAGTCTTGCAAGATCTTCTGCACACCACGAGCGACATTGTAGTGTTCAGCCCCAATGATATTTGGGTCCATAATACGTGATGTGGAGTCAAGTGGATCCACAGCAGGGTAAATACCCAACTCAGCAATGGCACGGGACAGCACAGTAGTGGCATCCAAGTGAGCGAATGTTGTGGCAGGGGCAGGGTCAGTCAAGTCATCAGCTGGCACATAGATGGCCTGTACGGAGGTGATAGAACCTTTCTTGGTGGTGGTGATGCGCTCCTGCATGGTACCCATGTCTGTAGCCAGGGTAGGCTGGTAACCTACAGCAGATGGGATACGACCTAGCAAAGCAGACACTTCAGAACCAGCCTGAGTGAAACGGAAGATGTTGTCGATAAAAAGTAGCACATCTTGTCCTTCCTGGTCACGGAAGTACTCAGCTACAGTAAGTCCAGTGAGAGCGACGCGAGCACGCGCGCCAGGGGGCTCATTCATCTGGCCGTATACAAGTGCCACCTTAGAGGTCTTGTCCTTGAGTGAGATAACACCAGATTCAATCATCTCATGGTAAAGATCGTTACCTTCACGGGTACGTTCACCTACTCCTGCAAACACAGAGTAACCACCATGCGCTTTAGCAACATTGTTAATCAGCTCCATAATAAGCACGGTTTTGCCGACGCCAGCACCGCCAAATAGACCAATCTTGCCTCCCTTAGCGTACGGCGCGAGCAGGTCAACAACCTTAATGCCAGTGACGAGAATTTCTTGCTGTACGGACATGTCTACGAATTCAGGCGCCTCGGCGTGGATGGCAGCTCTCTTGTCAGTGGGGATTGGGCCACGCTCATCAATGGGCTCGCCGATCACGTTCATAATGCGGCCGAGAGTCTCTGCGCCGACGGGGATACGAATGGGAGAGCCTGAGTCAAGCACGGGCTGGCCACGAACAAGACCCTCGGTACCATCCATAGCTATGGTACGTACGGTGTTCTCACCCAAGTGCTGCGCCACTTCCAACACCAGCCGCGGCTGACGATTCTGGACCTCCAGTGCATTGAGGATTGGCGGTAGGTTATCCTCAAATTGGACGTCTACTACGGCACCGATGACGGCGACCACCTTACCTTTACCCAGGCCTGCTGTTTGAGCTGCATAATCACGTTTGTTCACAATGGCTCCGGTAACTGCAGGTGATTTTTCGGTGTTGTTAACTACCGCCCTTGTGGCCAAACGGCCAGCTCTGCAG
Organism: Apeira syringaria; assembly: GCA_934044485.1. Taxonomy (NCBI): domain Eukaryota; kingdom Metazoa; phylum Arthropoda; class Insecta; order Lepidoptera; family Geometridae; genus Apeira; species Apeira syringaria. Next base: position 15,769,501 of record OW203668.1, read on the forward strand.
ACGGTAGAGAACATTTTCGCTTTTTGAAAATCGATCGAACGTGAGCAAAGTGAACGTTCTGAATTGGTTACGAAAAATCACGAAGTTTTTACGTAACAATCCGGCAACTAGTCATCCGGCAATAACTAGAACTTCCGGTTAAATTTAGTGCTGCTAGTAATAAATAGGCGTCACGTAGTACGTTCAAGCAAACCAAAAACGAAATAAAGCCTGTTCTTGGATTACAAGCCTCTTTCTACTATAAGGAGCTTATTAAATAAATGTTAAGCAATTCCTATTAATCTGCCACTATCGACCATGTAACTATCGGAATGTCAGCTAAAGAGTCTGACTAATTAAATGATCCCAGTTTTTAACCAAAATCTCAGTTTAAAAAACATATTTGTAGGCAAAATTATGATTTAACCCGAGAATCTCAAATAAATCGGTTGATGCTATTGGGCTTAAGCATCTATCCCATCGCAAGAGTGGGATAATCATAATCAGGTTAGTTTTCCAGACATTAATGTGTGGAATAAAAGAACAGTTATCATGTATAACTTCCGAGATAATAGCGCAAAAATAATGATCCAATCGAAGTACTAAAGTATCCAGTTATGCAACATACTTAAACGTGCATCTCTTTTAGGATGTTGCATGAAAGTGGCAAAATCGTGGTGTGCCATATATTCAGTGTCAAACTTTTCAGAGTCAAACTTTTCAATAGCGTGAGGATATCGTTCCATGATGATGATGATGATGATGATGATCGTTCCACTGTGTAATTGTGATATTTGATGCGTAGCATTTGCAGTGATTAAACCTGGAACGTCCCCTGTCGTTTATGAATAACAATAGATTTCAACATCTCTATTATATTCGATATGACAACTGATTACTTGGTTTTAGAACTGCTCGGATCTTGCATGGTTTTTACAAAGCTGATAGTAAGGCACCAGTTTCCCGATTATTTTATGTAAATATAATATATTGTTTTATTTTTTGTTGGTTTCTTTGAATGGTGCTCATTTATCAAAATTGCATTCACTAAAACATTTACTCATTCAGAAATCTTATAGGTATACAAACACATTATGGTACGGCACGGCCATATTGTGTGTCCTTCCTCTCAAAAAAGAAACAGCGCGTGGGTACTCCACCGCTGTCTCTGTTTGACTTAGCTTCTAAAGTCAACATACGTAGCTTAGCCTGCATAGATGTTTTACGACCGAGTGCATTGAGAATGGAGTGACAGCGGCAATGAATGATTGAAGCTTCATATGGTGAAGTTAGAGCCGTGTGCCATGTTTCGGTTTTGTTCTTGCGTGGCGTGATAGATCCTTGTATAGAGAAGATCATTGTGAATACTTTAATAAAATTATATTATAAACATGGATTTTAATTATAAGTGATAGCCCCGTGTTGACGTTTAGTTATTCATTTTTTACTCTACGTCATGTCTACGTAATCCTAATATTATTTTATAATCACTTCGTTCTACCGTAAGTGAAGTACCTAAAGTCTAGTATAGGTACTATTGTAGTCTTTAAAGTAAGTGATCTGTCTCTTCTGACGTAGTCAGTATCTCAGATCTCTAAATAGCAGCGTTGCCAGATGGGGGGATTCCCTGCAAATTTGGGGGAAAGTTTCTTTGGGGGGATTTTCGAAGGGAAAATTTAACTTGGGAGATATTTTAAATGTTTTTTTTTGCATCTTATTTATTTTACCACAAACACAATTCCTATCACTATTTACCTACTTACTTTCATTTCAACACTACTTCAATACAATCATTTATTCACTATGTAATCATTGAGTTCGTTCTAGTATATTACATTACTCTATGGTTTATTCATCCGTCTATTGCTTGGGTGGAAGTAGTGTTGGGTAGGGCACGAAATGAAAATGAGTTTGTAAGGGTAGCCTCATTTTAGTACTAAGCCAGTATAATGTCCCACCCCACCTCAATCAAACCACCCAAATCAAATGTCAACGTCTCTCCCTCTTGCTCGAGACTCAAATCGCGGGCATGTAATGCTCATTTTAGAATGGCGTACTATTGTAATTTGTAGCCTGCGTCTCGCTCTCTTTCTGTCTTCATCGTATAGTTTTACATTACATCTCTTACATTTTGACTTCATGCACGGGACAAATGTACCGCCTTTTGTTTGCCCTACTCAACACTAGATGGAAGGAAACGGAGGCGTTCACAACGACACGCGTCAGAACTGCGATGCGCACGCTTCGCGTGCGGTGTGAACGCCTCTGTCTACTTTCAATGTGTATAACAGATTGCCCGGATCCGCCGACGCGCGCGATATGCGCCATAGAGTACATTTGTATACGCGCACGTTACACATTGTATGTGTGCAGACCAATAGACTTTTTTTTACCAAAAAATGGAACCAGCTTCACTACTCAAAAGGTATGAAATAACCTATTTTTTTTTGCACCCTTTTCAGAGACCTCTGCTACTCACGGGATCAATTGTCATTGTGTTTGTTCAGTTCACCGATTGCTCCGCCCGCAACTTTAATATCATCGACGTATGCGTAGCACTTTTCAGTTACTGGAGTGTAACTCAAAAACCGCTTGACTGATTTTAATGAAATTGAAATAAAATCACACGGGAAGCACCAGCTTTCAAATAAAAAAAGAACGATCAAAATACGTTCACTCGGTCGAAAGTTATGCGGTAACAAACATAAAAAAAACTTACGGGTCGAACAGAGAACTTCCTCCTTTTTTGAAGTCAGTTAAAAATAAGTAAAAGTGGTTTTGGGGGTATTTTTTTCAAAGAAGCTAATTTCCAGTGGGATTTTGAATAAGGTTGGGGGAAATTCACACGGTCACCTGGCAACACTGCTAAATAGTCTGTGATTCTAACCTATTTGGCGTTCGCGTTCTGTATATATTTTTTAATTTAATTAATCCATGTATCGGAATTTATCCACGTGTAGTGCAAAGTAAAGTAAAGCGACATTTTTCGGGCCATGGAGTATATTTCACCAGATGATGCTTTAATATCCAACAGCACACGAATGTAAGTAGGTTATATAGCGAGACAGGCTCATTCATATATTTTACAGTCTATCAGAGGGCTCATGTAGGATGTTAGGGGATTATCGGGTACCAATGGGTACTTGGGTAGCATGGTGGCCTACTACCATGCTGTAAATTTGTACGTTCCATAAGAAGTACCTGGTTAGTCTGCCTGGCTAGCTTCCACCCTCAAATTTCAAAAATTAAGGTGTGTTCGAGATGGACAAGTGGAGTTTTTCGTAGTGTACAACTGAACAAGCGTTCGATTTAGGAATCTGGCATATGTGGCAAAAACGATCTTTCCTAAATCGAACGTCATTACACGATTGCTGTCAAGTATGACGATTAATTTGAATAATCATGACTTAAAAATGTTTCAATACATAGACTTATATTCACGCGGTGCGCGCACATCAGCTGTAGCTGTCAATCTCTGAGCTGTCAAAATACGCTCACAAAAGACCTAGCCTCTGAGGTGGGTCAAAAGTGGCAGATAACAGTGGTGTTTTTAACACTTTTCATGCATCTCGAACGGTGAACGAAAAAAGTTTAAAACACCACCTGTGCCAATAGAACATGCAATGTGAGCATTTCGAACATTTTTAACTGTTCTATAGTCCATGTCGAATGCACTAATAGTGTGTTCAGACTTCAGTCCTTGAAGAGCCAGTAAGCATTCTAGATCTATTGTGATTACATCCTCCACCACATCTTTGCTTTCCATCGAGTGAGATTGCAGTCAGCAGTTAAAGATCAATGATAGTATAAACAAAACTACAACTATAACCAAAAACATATTTCTCTCAGAATCAATTGTATGCAGTTGGTACATTTTGGCATAACTCGATCTAATGATCAGCAACACTACTAAAAAATGTTACTACTGGAAAGTTTGTTCAGAGGTAGGTACTATTATTAAAGTAAACAAGATACCTTTTTGTATGCTTTTTAGCATTTCACCACTATCTCACATGATGGTCAGTAAAAATAGAATCACACTCGATAAAATATTGAATTCAGAATTTTTTGTCTGAGAAGGATCTGTTAAATTTTGCCATACCATACATACTTCCTTATTGAGTTATATACCTAAATGTGTGTTAAAGTATAGTCAAACTTCGTTTAACATTGTAGCTCATCAGTATCCATACCTTTCAGATTATGCTGTCAATGTGCTGTGCCTATAGAGGCAAACCCATCAAATATGTGTGTAGCTTGTTTGCGAGCTCATGTTGACATTACTGAAGGCATACCCAAGCAAGCAACATTGTTCTTTTGCAGAGGGTGTGAAAGGTAATTTAAGATTTTATCTGACAGACTTCTGCCTGAATCAGTCCAAATCAGGTTTACGAAACCTTGTTGGATCTGAATGGAAGCGAATAATGCATATTCAGTGTTCGTCTTAGGTAATTTTCTAATTATTTTTTGTATAGAAGCAGTTGAGGCTGTCAGTTCACAAACAATTTCAACGTTTTTTCTCAATCTTTGGAGCATTTGCTTTGTTGAGTACATACCTTTTGTTTTTTTTTCTCAGCTAATCTTACGTCACCGAGACGTCACGACGTTCTGGGGCAAACCTCCTTTCCCTCTATAAATTGCAATATAAAAATGTGTTATTGAATTCAATCGTCTAAGTATGATGTATTTTAGTCTATTATGTGTTATTTTTTTCACTAAAGGTTTATTATATTTGAACTTTAAGTAACCACAGTGTCAGCAAAAAAAATTTATTGGTTATGCTTGTACTTTAAAGTAATATAAAAAATGAAAAATAACATAAGCCTAGTAAATAATGTGTAGATTATATGAAAAAAAACCAAAACTGGAGAATACTCAAAGGTAGAAAAAAGGTTTTTCTTTTTGTATAGACAAGTATGCGGTATTCAATCCTCTTAAATTGTGCAGTCTTGTTAGGTGGGAAACAGATGATTATTTTACTGTACGGTGTTGTTTGCTTTTTAGGTGGCTAAACATTCTTATTACAATATACAAACACGCAAATCTCATAAAATTTCGAAGTTTCAAATGTATGAAAAAAGTTTACATGTGACTTGGCTTAAGTTTACTAACGGCCCTCACTCAACTTTTCACGCGTCTTAAACATCAAATCGTTGTGTACCGAGTTCTCCCAAAAGATAATGCCGTATCTTATAATCGATTCTACTTAACCATAGTAGTAACTGCCGTAACTGCGGCTGACTTAATCGCAACTTAGCATGCATGTAAAGAGCATATAGAGTAAGATCCCAGGGCCACCAGACGTCACGTACTTTCTGACGAGACAAGAACGCATGCCTACCTGCTAGCTTGCTTAAACGGCCAATTTTCAGGTATCAGGTAATCCAGGTACATAAAAATATTTTCTACCTCACGTAAATTCTCAAAGCGTAAGCGGCTTTGTGCACTTTTGTATGGGTAAAAATGTTAAACTCGCGTTAGATCGTAACATGGTCAGATCGTGACGTTATCGCATTAGTTAAACGGAGGAAGAGTAGATCGCCGTTGAAATTTAAACTTAAATGTGTTAGGAATAAGGAACATTTTCTTTTGTTGGTAATTTTATTTGATTAAGTTGTTTTGTTAAAAGTATTATTGAGTTCAATTATCAAAAAGCCGTGCGTAGCACTTTTCTATTATTGGAGTGTAACTCAAAAACCGCTTGACCAATTTTAATGAAATTGAAATGGGACCACATTGGAAGCACCAGCTTCAAATAATAAAGAACGATCAAAATCGGTTTACCCAGTCGAAAGTTCCGAGGTAACAAATTTTAAAAACAACATACACATCGAATTGTGTACCTCCTCCTTTTTTTGTAGTCTGTTAAAAGTAGATATTCAGTACATCATCCTATTTTTTGCACTAGGTATCTTCACCCGCCAGCAGAATGGATAACATGTGCCTTAGAGTCAAGGGAGCTGTTAGCACTCTGTTTAAAGCGATTGAAAGGTTTAAACAGAACCAAGCTAATTGATGCCGGATTTGCATGGACTGAGCCACATTCTAAGAGAATAAAGGTAAAGTGTCTTTGAATATGTATATTTTCTTTTTTTGTATCACATGATAAATGACAAGGCTGGTTTGGATTACCCCACCTGACTCTGTGTAAGTGTCATATGCATAGAGTATGTAATCTAACACTCTTTGATATAAATGCAATATAACTTGTATATACCCAGTAAATGCCGTTAATATTCATGGAGACATTTTTGTTGGAGAGTATAGCTTTAAGCGCTCTTTCTTTGGGTTAGTTGTAACATTGTTAGTGCTAAATTACAATATAAATAGCTATGAAAGTTATGGAAGCTAACATGGCACCAATTCCTTGTTTTATTCTGCATAACAAACATGTTTTTCTTTTAATTAAATAAAACCTTCTGGTCCCCTTCTGGAATGTGAAGAGACTGAATTTTGGTGATCAAATCATTACCCTGATGAGAAGATGATGTACTGGCGAAAGTACCCTCAAAAATACACAGGCCTGCACACACACGGCGTATTTTGAATGCTCCGAGACAATGCACATTTTAGGAGCGCTCGCTTACGGCGCTGAAGATGATCTAAAAGTAGATTGACATGCCTTTTTTCACGCCGCGCTTAATTCAAATGCCTAGTATATATAGGGACGACTAAATCTTCTTTCAAAGAATTTTTTTAGGTTTCGTCTCATTAACATCATGCTAGACAGAACTATGCTAAAATTGTTGAAGGATAAACTACAGCTACTAGTGGGATTTGAACCCCTGACAACAGAATACCGTCCTGTCACTTTGCCATTTAAGCTAATTAGCATCACTTCAAATTTCCAGGTAAAATTGACTGTGCAAGGTGAAGTAATGGGAGGGACAGTGCTCCAACAGACATTTATTGTTGAATTCAACATCCAGCATCAGATGTGCGATGCTTGCCATCGCTCTGAGGCTCAGGACTACTGGCGTGCACTGGTGCAGGTTAGACAGAGAGCTAATAACAGAAAAACATTTTACTATTTGGAACAACTGATTCTGAAGCACAAGGCTCATGAAAATACATTGGGTATTAAACCTAAACATGGTAAGGGATAGCTTTTTATTTTCATTTTCTTGCTGAGTTAGAATGTTACTTAAAAAACAAGGATGCTTAAAATAGTCCTTAAAATAGCCAGTTTAAACAGGAAAAAAGCCATGCCATCTATAAACTATAGAAACAAACCCACGTTTGCCCACGGCTTTGTTCATGTTTATAAAGTTTTTAAAGGCACGGAAATGAATTCACACGCCCCCATTCCCGTAAAATTTCGCTCAAAGAATGGTAACTATAAAACTCTGAATCAGAATTGGAGCACTGATTTAGACATGAAAGCATGATAAAGAATCAAATTAATATGAAATTTTAGTATCCTGTAATAATTATCTCTATGAATTGTCCATAAGTTCTTGGGTCTTTTGGCCTCTATTTGGTGGTATTTATATTTCATAAATATTCAATTGATCAAATAATTTGAATTTGATCTTTTATGTATGTAATTTCAACCTAATTTTTGAGAGGTTTGTGTGGGTTGCCACAAATAGATTAAACACAAATGTGGCTGAAAACTGAATAACTTGTTCTTTATCATAGTCTTTAAATTTTTTTTTTTTTTTACATATTATAAGTTTGCGTTTGACAACTGTCTCACCTGATGTTAAGTGATGACGTTGTCTAGGATTTAAAACCTAGAAGGTACCTATTCACTCGCGACTTGAAGACTCCAGGATTGTACATATCGGGAAACACAGACTCGGGCAACGAGTTCCATTCCTTGGCAGTACGCATTAAGAAAGTGGAAGCATAACGCTTCGTACGTATAGGTGGTATATCTACCATATAGCGATGGCGATTTGCCGTACGTCGAGTTGACCGATGATAGAAAGGGGATGGTGGAATCAGATTGTGTAATTCCAGTGCACATTCTCCAAAATGCACCATGTAATTGAACAGTATGTATTTATATATTTTAATGGAAAAAATGTTGGCTAAATACTCATTGGATTTCAACCCTTGATTATACTGACCAGACTCTGTGCCATTATAGTAGCTCTCCACAATCAGCCTGAATGTATTCCTCGACTCATGTCACATCTTGTGTGTTGAACTTGCCCCTGACTCAGATGACTGTATAGGTTGTTACATTTACACATGTTAGGAGGACCAATCGTTTTAATTATTGATAGGAAAAGTTAGGAATGTCTCCTATTTACTTTTAATTACCCACCAATAAGAAGTAACTAGTAAGAATTTATTTACCTATTTTATTTCATAATATTTTTATAAATAATATAAACACATTTTTTCTAATACGCAGATGGCTTAGACTTCTTCTACTCAACGGAGAATCATGCACGCAAAATGGTCGACTTCGTCCAGTCAGTGCTGCCTGTGAAATGCACACACTCCAAGAAGCTCATATCCCACGATATACACAGCAATGTCTACAACTACAAGTTCACATTCAGTATTGAAATAGTGCCATTGTCTAAGGACAGTATTGTGTGCCTTCCGAAGAAACTAACCAATCAACTCGGAGGCATTTCACCTATTTGCTTAGTCAATAGAGTAACGAGTACTATTCATCTTATTGATGCAACCACTGGACAAGGTTAGTATTAAGCATTGACTTCGTCGTAGCTCATTGGTCAGTGGGTTTGAATGCCAGCGGGAGCAAACATTTCTGTGATGAGCATAAATGTTTGTTCTTAGAGCTTGGTTGTTTCTGATATGAAAATGTCCATGCCCGCCATAGCGTAAAACGAAACTAGATAATATATTTATATAGTAGATACCAATAGATCATCATCATCAGCTCAGCCATAGGACGTCCACTGCGGCAGAACGAATCTTCGGCGGATGTATTCTGGCTAGATTAAGATCACTGGAAAAAAATCAGGTCATTCGGAGTAGTACTCTTTTCTGCATGCATCCCCTGGATACATAGAAAGAAACTACCCAGGGCCATGCTCCGTTTATGGACGAGTTAATATAGCTACCTGCTGGCTCAGTGTAATAACGTTTTGAGACAACAACTATAATTGCACTATCGAAACACGGCAAAGTTATGAATTGCTACTAGCAGTCACCCGTATAAGCAATGTTCGCAGTTAGATCACAAAATTAAGGTCTAGGTGGCCGTGGCGAATGGCAATTTCGGCACCTCCAAGTTTAGTTTGAAGCCTTTTGTACAATGCTAGTTAGTGATATTTATTTAAATTTGAGTTAAATAGAAACGGAAAAGAACGTAAATCTATCGACACATAACGATCTTATTCGTTTATCATGAGATGTCACATGACTTATCATATCAGGTATAACCCCCACAAGATAGGATCTTGACCATTTGCTAAATATACAATTTTGAGTGTTCACCGTGTTTTGTTGCAATTTCATTGAAGCAGCTATCTTGTTGAAAGATGCTTCTTGCTCCTACATATCTAATAAACTTAAATTTTAAACATTAACATTACCGCCTTCGAGAACAGTTCATAAAGGTTAATTCTGATTGAAACAAAAATTGATTTAATTTGCTAATTTCTTAGTGAAAAAATATTTTCGCTGGTCCATATTTTATATTTTGCCATTTATCAAAAATTCTCGCGGTAACTTATGGTAACGGTATCTTACACAATAAGAAAGAAAATTAAAAAGTCTAAGAATCGGATGAATAATTTTTTTTTGAACGGTCGACATAATATTATGTTGATTTATCATATATTATGTACATTTTTGTAGTTCTTGTAATCAACATGCATCAGAATTTGTCCCGTAACTTCTTCCTGTAAACACCCAGAGACTGTAATGTCATCGCGCCTGTTAAGCCCTTAATTGCTTGTTTACAGAGCTTAACTTTAGAGCCACATAGATAGGTTACGCTTAGTATTATAGATCTCACAGTTCTCCAGCTAGCACCTTTACCCTCCAATAAAATATTTCAAGTAAATACTTTTTTTATTTATACTGTATAGATTTGTTTGAACACTATCTCACTTGATGGTCAGTAACTCTGTAGTCGAAGATGTTATCACGCTAGACCTAGAATGCTCTCTGGCTCTTAACTAAGTGTGTGCCAAAAGAAACGCGAAGTGCTTAAAGTTAAAATTACGTTAATTAATCAGTCGGACTAATAGTTCAATAATTTTTTTTAAACTTTGCAGTGAGCGATGTATCTTCTACAGTGTACTGGAGACACCCATTCGCCCCCATATGCAATCCAAAACAGCTTGTGGAGTACATAGTTATGGATATTGATATTTTGAAAGAGCATGTAAGTTTACTTTTATCATTCGTATAGTATAGTAAGTACCTGGCGACCGAGCTTAACTCGGGTATTCTTTGGCTCTATGTAAATAAAATAGAGTATGTGTTTTTCTTTGCAAAATCAACGGGTTCGATTTCTGGTTATAAACATTGTTTTTTCAAAAATTCAATAATGCAGTTGTAGTCTTTATCAATCATACCGGGTATTTCCCTTAGTAGTTTTCGCTATGCAAGTACATTGTTGCTTCGGATTTGGTAATCTTGAAAATATCAACCTCTAAAAATGACGATGCGGTAGTTTATAAAAACTGGCGTACTGAGAAAATATATAATATATACATAGATTAATTCTATATAGGAAATGTATGGAATGGCTTATTCTATATATTTTAGACGGTAGTGATAGGTGTCAATGAAAAATTAAGATAGTAGAATCCCTGGGCATTTTTATTTTTGTATATGCATATATTTAAACATTAACTAAATGAATGTAACATTACAGGAAAAGAAATCGTTCCCCGGCCAGGGGATGGTGTCGAACAAGCATGTGCTGGCCGACGTGTGGGTGGTGAAGGCCAGCGAGCTGGGCTCCGATGTCAGCCCGGTACACACTAAAACACATTTAGGACACATCTTGAAACCTGGAGACACTGTATTGGGGTAAGTTTATCGCGTTGGCCAATTTATTGGATTAAGGTAGAGTAAAATGTGTTTTCACACTTAATAAAACTAGTAGGTACTCGTTCTGTGACTACAACATTTTCCAAACCTATAGCGCCATCTAGATTTAGTCCGCAATTATGAGTCTTTTTTCGGCGTACGAATATAACGTAGTATGTTTATAAATTTCAATTTTCTCTAAGTTGAACTTATTGCATAAGATAAGTCAGAGCAAAGTCAAAGTACGGTCTATACATTTCACCATAAGAGCTTACGAGGACTCAATATTTACCGGTAATTTTCTCGTACCCGGTTCTTAGCTAACAATAATGAGTACCTGACGTTAAGACGTTTTGCACACTGAGCTGTTTTATTATTGAATTTATTGAATTAATGATTTTGCTGTTTTAAAAACGTTAATAATCATGTCCAGTTCAAAATCTTAGCAGTAAGCTCAGGAATTATAGAGACATTTAAATATGCAAAACGTTGCACCCTAATCAGTGACAACTTTCCAGCTCTTTACAGAGTAGTATCAACCCTTGCTCCTTTACTTAGGAATTTATTTTCTTTCTCCCACAGATATAACCTCAGCGAGTCGAATGTAAATGATGACAACTTTGAGAAGTTGGATCGCAGTGTGATTCCTGACGTGTACCTCGTCAAGAAGTTTTATGGAGAAAAGTCAGTGCGGAGACGAGCGAGGGCTTGGAAACTCAGGCATATGGCGGAGGAGTTACACGACGGCCTCAGCTCTACTAACGAGTAAGTAAATTATATTTTAAATTTAAAAACATTAACGTCAAGTTAATGTTTTTAAATTTAGCTCCAGCCTAAAATCAAACAAAATGAATAAATTTTAAATTTCGTTGTGAATAAAAATAAAATAAATATGATAAATTTTATAACAAGTGGTGAAATATAAATAATTATTTGATACCTATGAACGGCATTTGATCTTATCAACCAACCGTGAGGTTAGAGGTTAACCGTTTAGCCCAATGTGAGGAATCCTAAATAAAATCAACCCCCAAGTGGTTTTTGATCATCAGCTCGGTCGGTCTGAATGGTTATTCTCCATATTTCATGACAATCCACACAAATGTTCAGCAGACATGTCCATTGTTTCAGGGACTACAATGAGTTCCTAGATGACCTCGAGGAAGACCCAGCGTTCAGACAGAACATCAACATATTCAAGGACTCTAGAAAAATTCCCATAACCACAGACGAGATTGACCCGTCTCTCCCGACCATCACTCTGGCTGAGATGCTGGATGATTTGAATATAGAGGATGTTGAGATGAGCGAAGTTTAATTAAAGTAACATGTTTTACTGATTTTCCATTATTTAATGTAAAATTGTTGAAGGGTAATAAAGTGTATATTGTTTTATTCATTGTTCATTCATTCATCTGAGATTTTGGAGATCACATTAGACACTAAGATAATTCTAGTATATTGCTCAATAATGTAGACTACAGCCATGGACCAATGACTATTGGTCCATGCTACGACTTGTTAATTAATAATTATTAGACATACGATGTTCATTATTGGATATAGGCCTCCATATTTGTTTTTCACAAGAACTGGTTGGAAAATGCCTACATTTCGGATACGTTAGATGTCAATGATGAACTTTTGAGCACAATCGCCTGCCTTCATGCACTCAGCCCGTCAACTTGCTGCTTCTGATAGTTATGACTGTTGCTTTAATCGTAGGTATACGGATTTCCGTTCCTTCTGGATTTACCTCGTAGAGAAACACTCAGCATATAAATTTTCTCTACTCTGCGTGACTGAGCTTGATTACATTAGAGCCATAGTCAGAGACAAGATTGAGATGTAACACTAGAATGTAAAGAGACATTAATAAAGACCATCTGTGATATCAATGTGGTCGAATACCGAATAAAATCTTTAAATATATTATATCTTTATTTTTTAAAACAACCTTTAAACTTAAATAGTTGTAGTAGGAATGTACAACTATAAGTTCACTAAAATATCTGCCCGCTCCTATGACAAATGTATTCTATATAGTTAGTCCACGCCAAGTAGGTAGTTTGGTGTGCCAATATACTACCATAAGTGGATTCGGTCGGGTTTTGATGTTTATGAATGCGCTAATAGTACATTACCGTTTCAAATATACGAGAATCTTATGATATTGTTATTAAATCAAACGGGGCTTAATCGCGAGAAAAACATTTAGTAATTTATTTACCTCGACGTTTCGACCAAGTTGCATTGGTCGTGGTCACGAGAGGACCGTCTTCTCGTGACCACGACCAATGCAACTTGGTCGAAACGTCGAGCTAAATAAATTACTAAATGTTTTTCTCGCGATTAAGCCCCGTTTGATTTAATAACAATGTGTTCGAATCGCGAAAGTCTAAAAATTACAATCTTATGATAGGTGTGGGTCTGCTGTACAGACGAACAGGATTCTTGGGCGAGTTAGAAACTCCGAGCAATCTACCAAGCTATTCGCTTTGCCAAAAAGATACGTAAGTTCGGCTCTGCTCCGTTCTCGAAAAGGAATAAAAATGAAATTCTTGCGATTTCGCGTCTGGAGAGTAATTTTTGTTTTGAATAGCAAAAAGCGTAAGAACTTCAGGGCTTAGGTAACTTTTAGTTAAAATTATCTTGTCTAGTTTTGGATAGACGAGAGAGAGCGCCAGGAAAAAAGAAAGCCTCACCAATGATATTAAAAAAGGAAGCGCTTTCAGACGTGCGTAACTAAAAACTGGACTACATACGACAGATAAGGGCACATCCAGTTGTTAGTTTTAGAAGATCTTTATGTGAAAGCACATGAAACATTATATCTGCCTAAATAACAATATTTAGTGAGAACCATACGTGCTCTCAAACTGCCGGCCTGATTGCGTCTAAAGCAAATTAGGTGCATGCACCTAATTTATGCGGTCCAGGCCCGAGGAGCTAGAGCTCATTATCCCTTATTTAATATCATTTGCTCACACCTATCGATTTACTAGTTTAGGTTCTGAAGATGGTCCAATCAACTTCCTTAAATTACACCTGTAATATTTTATAACAAACCTTCATTGCCCTGCAGTGGTAAAATAAAAAAAAGGACTTATGCTATGTTGGACGAATAGAAAAATACCTAATTATAGGTATACCTACATGTTTCTTACGTATTAATCTACTGATACGAATCATTACAATTAAATTAATTGTGATTGATATAGTGATTTAACAAATGATCAAATTCTGATAACAGCATGGGACCAGAGTGAAACTAATGTGAAAGGCAGTTGAGTTATACGTGACTAACAGGCGGCTGTGTACGCGTGGTGTGTGTACCGCTATTTTTTTTAATACGTCCGTGTCAAAGATAATAATTAATACACCTTGGGCGATAATGATAAATATTGCATTGAATTATCTTACATAGAATCCACTCAGCCCGCATCGGTTCAGTTACGTTACAACATACCTACCTACTACTGATATGGTATACACAAATATTTGAACAATTTCGCTAAGCGTCGATTGAGAATCCTCTATATATACATAGGTGAAGCGCGCGTTATCTTTCATTTGGTGTAGAAATCAGTGCCAAGATGCAGTTGTTCGTGTTATTGCTGATGTTAGGCTCGAGCTTTGCGATCCAACTTATTTCTACAGGTAGGTGACCAACAGTTGATTTTTTAACTGGCGTCCAAAAAAGAGGTTACCATACTTTGTGTTTTACCTCAGAACTCCAGGTTAGTGTTGTTGTGTGTTCCAATTATTTGGGACAATATTTTTATTATTTGAAGGAGTAGGTATACCTACTTTATTAATTATTCCGTTTTTTTTTTTTTTTAATATGGGACATCATTCACCCAAGGTCTTCAGGTCCCAAACTAGGCAGAGCCTGTACTATGGTAACCTGATGACTGATATATATACTTGTACACACCCAGACACAGGTCAAACAGAAATATTCATACACACAAATGTTTGACCTGTCCGGAATTCGAACCCGGGACCAGCGGCTCAGAAGGCAGAGTGCTACCAACTGCGCCAACCGACCAGTCAAGAATTGTAAGAATTATATCATGTAGAAAAAAAATATATTATTAAGTCTTTCTCAGACCCCACTGCGGCTTTCTCCGGTGGTCTATATAGCTGCATACAAGTATCCTGATGTAGGTAAAATCCTTCATACACATCAGTTACACCGTCATTGGGCAGCATTTTATTAAATAAAATGTAACTATGGCACAGCTGTGAAGCGCAGATAGCATAGCTGTGTGAACGTTTGCTGCCAAGCTGACAGTTGTTGGTTCGATCCCCACCCGCGGCTTGAGCTTCCGGTGAAGGTGACATTGTTGTCAAATCCGATACTTTCCAAAGCCTGGGTAGCTTTTTAGTAAAGTTTGAAAAAATATTATCTAACACAGTGCGTTCAGTCAGCTGCTCGAGAGAACGAGTGGTTCTAGCGTATTTTCACTTGCGACCACATTGACTGACCATCAAGTGAGATAGTGGTCAAACAATAGATCTAAAATAATATAAATAGACGATTTAGAAGCAAGCCCATTCTAATCTATTTATCATGCGATATGCCAAGCTTGTGCATGATGGTGAATACCTATGTTGTTGGAAGGTGAAAACAAAACAGACTTAGAATATCGATTGGCACCAAAGAACAGTCAGAAAACTGCCGGTACCCAGGAAAGATCTTTGTGACAGATATTCTTATCTTTTAAGTGGTACCCGCCCAGGCGGG
Source organism: Apeira syringaria (assembly GCA_934044485.1). Taxonomy (NCBI): domain Eukaryota; kingdom Metazoa; phylum Arthropoda; class Insecta; order Lepidoptera; family Geometridae; genus Apeira; species Apeira syringaria. The sequence continues at coordinate 15,785,201 of OW203668.1, forward strand.
CACTAGATAATATCACCGTACACATCCCTGAGAAACACCTAAACCTATGTATATTAGATTCACATTAATTGCTCGTTTGCTTATACTTACCTAATTACACAATAATGGGAAAGAGCTGTTACCCTGTAACACAGTGCATACTAGTACGGGGTACAGGGATCTTTTACGTAACTACACACATCATAATACAGACTTTATCCTTAATAATCTTATTGTCAAAAGATGCAACATGTGTGTCCTTAAGAATTTATTATAATTATAATTTGGACTAGGTATCTATAACTATATTAAATTTAAAGTAGTGCAAGAATTAATAAGTAACATATTTTAGATCAAATTGAGCTGTTGTTTAAAAAGTTCGTAAAGAATGAGTTGTCGGAAGCCGAAGACGTTTTGTTTCAAGAAGTTTTAGAAATTGTGCGCAGGCCTGAACGCGCATCTAAAGCGTTAGACTTCTATAGCGAGGCCAGAATGGTAAGTACCTACTAATCATTTAGATCCTTTCACTTCACTCCTATATTTATTATTTAAAAAAACATTTCTTTTTGTAAATAGCTGGCAAGTAAGCATTTTTTGGTTTCCTGTTAATTATAAAAAAAATGTAGTGCCGGCGTAGAATAGTATCTACTCTCCCAACTCTTCCCGTGGGTGCCGTAAGAGTTGGCTAAGGGACCACGTACCAGAAGGTGAGCAGCAGCGCCTTCTGAGGATCGGAAATCATACTGCACTCGCCAACCCTATCACTAACTATGAGAATCTCCACAGTGATTTGATTTGTATGTAGGCATATGATAGATAACATCACTTACATTCTATCAATTAATTGATAATCTTCAATTCTACACTATGATCACTTGACTGGCCGGTTGGCGCAGTTGGTAGCACTCTGCCTTCTGAGCCGCTGGTCACTGGTTCGATTCCCGAACAGGTGAAATATTTTGTGTGTATGAACATGTCTGTTTGACCTGTGTCTGGGTGTATATATGTATATAAGTATATGTATCAGTCATCAGGTTACCATAGTATAGGCTCTGCTTAGTTTGGGACCTGAAGACCTTGTGCGAATGTAAAAAAAAATAAAAAAAATGTACGATTCAAATCAAATCAAATAACTGTTTATGTTCACCTCACAAAAGGTTTCTTAAGCTACATATACAATTTAGTGGATACAAATATAAAAACCTAGCTTTGTGAGGGACTGGTGCCTGAAATAGGTACAAACCTGTGACACAGGTCACCAGGCTACCTCCCGCGGATAGAATGAATATACTATACAAAGATCATACCATTATAACTACGGACAATGTTTACAATTACTTCAATTACAGGTGATAATATCTACGTTTTTAACACACATACATACATTGACGGTATATACCTAATGAATTTACATCGTCAAAGGTGTTGAGAATAAAGTAGGTACCTAAAAACCTTCGATCAAGAATGATCGAAGCTAAAAACGATAAGGTAGGTCAGGTACCTTATCGTGTAATATGAGCATAGTGCACACAGTGTCTGGCTCATTGTAAGCATACCTACTGTGAGCCAGAATTCTGGGCGCGCTGCCAACTAGTAGCGGATAAGAGCATTTGAGTTATCTATACCTAATGTTGACAACAGCTCATGTTATTGTAGTAGCTGTAGTATTGTAATTAGTCATTAGGTACCTATCAATGATATTATATGTTTATGAGGTAGATGTCGCACAAGCGCGAGGAAACTGAGGCGGCAAAATTAAGTCAATTGTAGTAATTTTGATTACGACGCGTATTTCAAGCGCAAGTGTAAACATATAGCTATCTTTTTCTATATTATTAGTACCGTATTATCTGTCGCAGTAAGCATGTTTATGTCGTAAAGGAACAAAATCTGAGCACCGCGCAGTATGAATATACGTCATCTTTAGTAAAACATCATTGGGTACCTATATGTTATACCTACAACGTCACTTTCAGACTATCGACTGCATAGTTTGCCGAAGTGCCTTTGGTGCAGCTATTGAGTCCGTCAAAGATGGGCAGACATCTGAACAGCTCTCCGCAGTCTTGACCACATTATGTACGGTCATTGGAATCGAGAGTTACTCCGTCTGCAAGGGAGCTATTCAACTGAATTTGGTAAATATATGAACAATTTTAAAACGAAGAACGTAGAAATATACAATGCCTCCCAATCAGTACATAAAAATCAAATAATATGAATATGGTTTCAACGACATGGGCCTAGATCCCTTAAATCTTTGAAGATCACATTACATTTTAAGTTATAGGTATACTGTTATACTTTTATAGGTACGTTACGTTACGTTATAGGTATTAAAGTTTCACGCAGCTATGTTATTAAATAAAAATAAAATGAATTGCTTAGTACATGGCATAGGTTGAAGAATGACATTTACGGGACCCTTCGTTTATTAGACATGATTGGGCTATGACGTTTTTACTTTTGAACCATGCGGATCTTTAAAATAGTAGGTACCTACCTACCTACGGACTAGACCATCACCATCCACCAAGCAGGCAGATAGCCTAACAACCAAGGACGGATCCTTATGGGGGAGTTATGGCCTAGTTACTAAGCATACCTAGATTTATGACCCCCCTCTCTGAATACAAAATTGGATCCGCCCTTGCTGACAACTAGTCTAGTGTTAGGATTACCTATCACCGGAGTGCTACCAACTAAGATCTGTGGTCCTTTATCAATAAGCGGGACCAATTATTTAGCTTCTAATTATGCTTCGCAATGATCGTAAATACCTTCAACGCCGATGTATCTACCTATATTTATTGCTCTTTAAATTCATTAGGTTATTTAAAAAAACCTATTACGATTTTGATCTGTAATTTAATCATTAACAAGCTGTAGTCTGACTTAGCACTGCAAAGTAGAAGTAGATACCTACCTATGCTTAACAGACACACATTTTGTTTTAACCTACTACTCTGCAACAAAACCCAAATGTAATAACTACTAGACACCGGCTTTCATTATCATGTCTGCTCTAGTAAACTTGTACATCTGTTCTAGCCAATCATCCACTATATTATCGACACGACTCCTCAAGCGGTTCCTGGGGCTTTTTGCTCGTTTCTACTGCAGAACGCACAGAACCCTAACGTATGTCCGTTCACGGATAACAGATTCGAATGGACAGTAGAAATGCCACCACCACCTGCTGTCGCACCCGTAAGTTAATACACCATAAAAACTGGATTGGACATACCTAATTATATAGATAGATAGACCTATTTTACAGCCAATATACACCTATGTATTATAAGCATGTATACATGGGTGAAGTGAAGGGTAGTGTTGGAAGAGGAAGGCCTAGGTGGACGTTCCGAAATCAGAAATCGAATCGGATATGTGGAGATCCGTAGAAGAACGGAAGTTCTTCTACGGATCTCCACATATCCGATTCGATCGCGTAGAGAAACCCCGAGCATAGCCCTCTCCATAGCTCGTTGTGCGACTCTGAGCCTGCTCAGAAGGCCCATAGACAGAGACCACGTTTCAGTTCCGTAAGTCATCACTGGTGACACACACTGTTATATGGGTAAGCACGATCCGTTGCTAACCCATTCGAATGAATTTAGGCAGCAGTCCTTGAGAGCCAGTGAGTATTCTGGATCTAGCGTGATAACATCTTCGACCACATCGTCACTGACCATCAAGTGAGATAGTGGTCAAACGCTAGATCTATATACATAGATACAGTATTAAAAAAGCAGTGGACAATGAGCAAATTGAGTTCGTTGTCAGTGGAAACGTAAATGTAACCACTGATAGGATAAGTCGATTAGAATTATAAAAAATCTCGTTTTTTTTTATCTTTAAACAACATGTTATAACAAAAAGTATTGCATTTAAATTCACCGTCCATACGAAGTATATTTATCAAACACTACTTTTGAAAGAAAGAAACCACATTTATTCAAGACACTCACAACACACATTACACAAGAGATACATACAAAAACAATACAGAACAGAATAATAATGATGTTGTGAGTGTCATGAATATGGGCCCCGACTCAGCATAAAACTAAAAAAAAAAAAACTAAAAACATAAAACACTACTTACTACTGAGGAGTTAATACATATTACGTTAACGTTTAGATTTATAGGTTTTCCATATTCTCGGAATATGAAAGTAACAGCTTTCCCTGGAACTCCGTGTTTAGAATATATTTGAGTCTTTCCATCGCCCGCATTGCATACTGTAGAGGTATATTACCATAACATTTATTATGAGCACTGTTTCAACATTTTGTAGGTTCCGATTGTCGATGATAACCCTCTGACAGTAGCGGTAATGACTGATTTTCATATTGATCCATTATATGAAGCATATGGAGCGGCCGATTGCGATGAACCTACTTGCTGTCGTACAGGTCAGCGGCCAGCAACAAGTTTTCGCCAAAAACTTGATGTAGAAGAACCATTAGTTGCTCAAAGCATCGTTAACAACAGTGGATCCATAAGTCTGGATTTGGAAAAGGCTAATACGTTGAGGCAAATGAGACGAATGGCAAGATCAAGCGTTGGACAGAGAAATTCTCCGCCGGCGGGGTACTGGGGAGATTATAGAAATTGTGACACGCCGCAGTGGGCTTTCGATGATGCTATTGACAGAATTGCGGAGACGCATAAGGTGAGTCAAGTTATAGTAAGATAAAAATTGAAGGTAGGTACATGACATTTAATATTCTTCTGTATTTCTCTTTTTTTTACTAAAAAAAATGCTATAGTTCATGACAACGGCATTGACCGGCTAGTCAGTGACAATATTTTACTTATCTGCGTTAATTATTTAGAATCCGTGGTGATTACCTATATACTGATCACTACGAAATGGATAGGGGTAAAAGACAACAGCCTTCCTGGGTATCATCATCGACCCGTTGTTCTAAGTTCATACATATGCTGTTAGAAAACTAAGAAAATTGACAGACGTTTCTACGGCTCAGCCAGTTTACTTTGCATATTATGAAAGCATCATGTCTAATGGGTTACTGTTGTGGGGATCAACTGCTGATGTAGAAACTGTTTTACCGAACCAAAAAGAAAATTAAGAGATTTATTTAAAGAAATAAGTATATTAAATTTGCCATCTATGCACATCTCTCAAAATACTTGCATAGATAAGTTAAATAATGAATGTCACTGTTTAGGATAAAGTAACTGTTTCCATCTTTATATTGGTAACCCCTTCGTCATTTGCATTGTATCTACACCAAAAGTGCATCAGTGTTTGAGGTTCTACTAATGCATAGGTACTAGATATATCATTTAATCGTAACAGGGGCATATATACCTATGCCCTTATGTAAGGATGTCATAAATTACATCCTAAAATAGGTGTATTTATGGAACAGCCCGACTATTCTACATGGTATTATGACTGTAATAAAACATGGGAATTACTCACGTAATAAGTCAGAGGGTTCCAACTATAGTTTCGATGACATTTAATTTTGGTGATCGGGGCGCTCCGGACGCGCTCACGTTTGTCAAAACCACGTCAGTTTTAAGAACACAATATTCTACATACATAGTACCTATTGACGACATACCAAATACATAATAAATATATTATTGCGTTAGTAGGTAAGTCATAACAATTATTTGAGGCATTAAGCAATGATAGGTAAATGTTAAGTTAAATCTCCAATAGGTACCTAAATATGTTTTTAGTAGGTAAGTCTACAGCAGCAGTAGGTAAGTTTACTTCTCTTTGTGTCTTAATTCTTCTCATTCGGATTTTTTTAGGATATTGATGTAGTCTATTACATAGGTGACACAATCGACCATTTCGTTTGGGAAACAACCTATGAATTGATCAACGATGTGAACCGGTACGCCATCCAGAAGATGAGGAAGAGCTTCGGCGAAGATGTTTTGATAATTCCTGTTATTGGAAACCACGAATCCCAGCCGACAAATCAGTAAGTCGTATAACGTATTATCTAGGTACACTTCTATACTGATACCTATTATAAAGAGGTAAGTTTGGTATTTTCGTATGTTTGTAAAGAATTAACTGAAAACCTACTGAACCGATTTTATTTATTAATTATATTTTCGCCTTTTTCAGTGACCTTTGCTACTCACGGGATCAATTTGTCATTGTGTATTTTCACCGATTTCTTCTACTCTTGTGATGACTTTTATCACAAGAGAGATATATTTTACTTCTTCTATTGTGATGATGGTTACTTTAACTATCAAGGTACCTACTTCAACAAGTTATTTCACACTTAAGTGTTGAGATCATTTCCATTTTTTAGTAAATATTTTTATTTTTCGTGCCTATAATTGTAAAAGATGCGCATTGTCTGCACCTAGGTATAAAGGAATTTTAGGTCACCCTCTCGTGTCCTTATGGATAAGCTGTCACTAATCTTGATAAATTTAACTAATTAATCTATGCTAAGTAGGTATATTTAATATCTACATGTTTGACGTTCAGATTACTTATCTACTAAGAAGTAGAGGCTCCGACCGGCACGAGTCGTTGCACTGTCGATACGCGGCGATCACACTTTTTTTATACTGTATAGATCTAGCGTTTGACCACTATCTCACTTGGGGATCAAACCAGTGTCCGTCAGTTTGACAGTCGACGCTCTCCCCGCTGATCTATCATCGCTTCAAAATGTGTCCTGTCTCGCAAAATGATGCATACCTACAGCGACAGACCTGTCTTTCAATTGTTTTTGTCTAACAATGCAAGCAAAGCAAACTTGGATAGTGCAATCGAAAATTGTAGCTATAATGTAACTATTGCACCCAACTGCTCGCTGACATAAATAGCTACAAATCATGCGTCTGTACATTTGAATTAGTTAATAGTTTAAGGTTTAATGCTACCCAGAAATCCTGTTTAAATTCATCAACTCTACAGGTTTGCACCTATCTCAGTAACCGGACCTAAAATCAATACGACTTGGTTGTACGAAGCCCTCGCTAACAAATGGAGTGACTGCTTGCCTGAAGACCCGCTTAAATCCTTCAAGGAACGCGGAGAATACTCGATTTTAGTCCGACCTGGATTGAGGGTTATTGTACTCAACAACAATGTTGCATATAGGTATAACTGGTAAGTGTAGTCTATTAACAAAAAGATGACATTTAAAATGGAGCATTTTGCCTATAGCGTTTTAACTGCGAATATATCAATCTTTCAGGTGGCTAGTATATGATCCCCAAGATTCCAAAAAGCATCTAGACTGGTTGGTAGAGGAGTTGAGAAAGGCGGAATTGGCGGGAGAAAATGTCCATATTCTGGCTCACATACCTCCCGGGGTACACGATCTCACATACACTTGGACAAGGGAATACAATCGAATCATTAACAGGTAATGTCCATATTACAAGCCTACTACCTTACAAGCTTAAGAGAATGTTCCTAATATGAACTAAAGCCATATTATGTATTCCTGCCCGAATTGCTCACCCCGTATTCGTACACTTTTATACACGACACTATTACGCGACTCATAATAGTGTTCTTAGTCTACTGAGATAATCTCTGGGAACTCAATTGTTCCCGACATCTTAGAAGTTAATTTAAAGTTTATTAAAATAATCTTTGAAGCTAAAAAAATAGCGTGAGATAAGTAATTATCGTTGTTTATCTATAAAGCATGTTGTTGGGGACAGGAGTAGACGCTGACGTAGGTCATTTACTAAAATTATTTATCATTGATCTAAAATAATGATTTACTATCTAGTGATTAGTTCATATGAAATCCATATAAATAATTTAATATTACAAGAAATACAACTTTGAATATTACGCATCGAATACAAAGCTAAATGTATATTTATATGTGCAAAAATATACGTCGTCACTTAGCATCAGGTGAGACAGTTGTCAAACGCAAACTTACAATAAGTATAAAAATTAAACTTATGCAATAAAAATATGAGAAAAACCCTTAGACTACAGATAGAATGGTTCTTATTTATACTATTTTAAACACTATCTCACTAGATGATCTCTGAAGATGTGGTCGAATATGTTATCACGCTAGACCTAGAATGTTTACTGGCTCTCAAGGACTGCTGTCTGAACACACTGTATGTGTTAGGTGATAGTTTTTCAAACTTGAGGGTGGTGACTAGCCAGGTGGGTACTCGAAATACCCTACCGCCACGCTGGGAATTTGATAACGGTGTTACCTTTACGGGAAGCTCAAGCCGTTGCTGGGAATCGAACTAGCGTCCGTCAATTTGACGGTCGACGCCGTCGAATTCGAATCGCTGGTTCTTATTTACAAATCTTAATTGCGATGGTCAAAGTGGTGATAAAAAATACTTAATTCAGAATATAAAGGCGATATAATTCTGAATTAGTAAATTTTCATTATCGTCATATTTTTTATAAAGCAACATTTGGTCCAGTTTTCAAGTAGGTGATAAACGTATGTCACAATGTATAACAGTTGCATCACGACTAGCCATCGTAACGTAAGTTACCGAAAACAAGTGCAATTGGCTACCAACAGTTTTTCACCTTATCTACACTTTTTATCAGCGATAAACCACCGTTTAACCGTCACCATTGCTGAGACAGCTTAACACAAATCTTAACACCTCCACTGCCGTAAACAAAAAGTTTTCGGCGAACCATTATCTAAAGCGTAGGTACCAATTATAATATTATAGTGGAGCATTCACCCTGCGATGAGATTCAACAATCACTTACTAAGGCTACTGTTCACCAACATTCAAAACGTCCCATTATCAATTTAGCCGTCGGTCAAACAGTCTTTACCATACAGATAACTGACGGTTAATAGTAAATCGGACGTTTAAATTTTGCTGAACAGTAGCCTAAGTACGTGATTGCAATCCAACAGATAATCCCATTATTATTATCTAAGACAAAACATTAAAATAATGATGAATAAAATCATTCGATACTACTATTTTTTATTCATACGATCGCAACAAAAATAGCTATTAAAACCTTTATAGGTACCTACATTTTACGTAAAATTAAGGACAAAAATAACATATACATAGGTATATCCTCGCCCTAACCTTGTATAATCTAGTCAGGCAAGAGCATGTCAAGCCAAGAGAAACTGACGATTAGTATCCGTGTGTAATATATCCATTTGGAGCCACTATTGACCCCTTAATTCAAAACTCAAACATAAACACACAATTTGGTTTATATATTAAGACCCCCAGATAAAGTGAGATTCAATGGATTGTCGCGTCTCGATTTTTAACAACGCAAAATTAGACGTAGGTCAACCTACGTAATCTAACCATTGCTAAAAACTAGACACAATTTAATTCTATTACAGATTCTCGTCTATAATCAAGGCTGAATTCAACGGGCACACGCACTCGGACGAGTTTAAGTTATTCTACAGTCTCGCTGACGGTAGTCCTATAAACGTGGCGTGGGGAGCCGGCAGCGTTACCAGTTATACTTTCTACAATCTTAATTACAAAATTGCTACTTTCGACGGGGCCAATTATGTAAGCATCAACCTCCTCCTCCCATTTCAAATGCCTTTTCAAGAAACAAAAAATATTAAACAGGTGTTCCTACAGAAGCAACGTGGTCGCCAAAAGCGTGTTATTAAGTCATGCGTACAAATTTAATAAGTATGTTTTCTCCGCATAAAAGAGCGAAAAGAATTAGCAAGAAAAACTAGAGCAAAACACACACACGCCACTAGAATAGGCGATGACTTATGACTTATAAGGCCAACAACCCCTGGGGGTTTATTGGCAACAGACCCCCATTTTATCTCCACATCGCTGGTAACACGCACTGATTGAAGATCGCACTACGCAATTTTAATGACCACCGTTAATTCAACTTCAAATTTTTTGTTAATTTCAGGAGCCACAAACCCTTATCAACTATGTGTACAACCTGACTGAAGCCAACCTCACACCCAACCGAAGACCTCACTGGTTCCAGCTATACGACATGAAGAACACATTCAGACTGTCTGATCTCTCTGCCACTTCCTTAAACGACCTAACCCACAGGATGGTGACTACTGACAGGGACTTACTAGATATCTACGCCGCATTCTTTTCAAAGCTCAGCGATTCAAGAATGTCGTGGTGTAATGATGAATGTAAGCTTGACAATCTGTGCAAAATCGTTGTATCCGTGTTGTGGGAGAGGCATAGATGTGAACAATTGAGGAACATATTTTACTCTAAAAAGTCCCTTCTCTAATTGAACACAGGATTCGTTAAAATAGTTAAGTGTAGGCAAATTGTAAGAAACAAACGAATAAAGACGGCTTCTTCTTCTTCTTCTCAGCAATCGGACATCCTATGCTGGACATATGCCTCCACCATATAGGGGGGATTTGCCAATTCTCGCCACGCTTGGCAGGCGGGTTGGCGAGCGTAGTAAGATTTCCGATCTTCAGAAGGCGCTGCTGCCCACCTTCTGGTATGTGATCCCTTAGCCGACTTTTACGGCACCCGCGGGAAGAGATGGGGGAAAGACGGCTTGTACATTGTTAAATGGTGAAAAATAAAATGTATAGTAATAACGGCCATAGCTGTACCTACCGCTCCCTAAGATATTGGAATGGTGTGGCCAAGTAAAGTGTGGTCAATTTTTAGTAGCATATTCTTAGAGCTCAAATAATTTCGTACATTGACCCGATATTGTCCGTCGCTGTTGCTCCCGCTTAAATATAATATGTAAAAAATGGTCACGTAGTTTGGGAACGTTCTCTAACCCTGGGGGTGTACCACGCCTGTTTGGTCAAACTATAGAAACTGAAAGTACTATAGTCTTATTGACTTAAAATACGGGTAAGAAACGAAAGATACCAAAAAAATGGAACCAACTTCAACTCTCAAATGTGTGAAATAACTTGTTGAAGTCGGTACTATGATAGTTCAGTAACTATTATCAAATTATTGTGCTCGTGGTACCGACTTCGACAAGTTATTTCACACTTTTGAGAGTTGAAGTTGGTTCCATTTTTTGCTGTATGTTTTTTATTTTCGTTCTTTTCAGTGGTCTTTGCAACTTTTATTATCATTGTGTATGTTCACCGATTTCTTCACCCGCAATTAGGAAGTCGTCCAAGTAGACGTACCTAACAGTTTTCAGTTATTGGGAGTTTGATGAGATTTACATGAGACCACCTCGGAGGTACACTATATTAAACAAAAAAAATTGGTTGTCTGTAAAGTCGGTTTACGGACGATAGATTTACGTGATAACGTCATAATCATTTATGACTTTGACTGACTTTGACTTTGATTATTTTGACGTGATAACGTTTTATAAATTGATGAATGCCAGCAACACAAATGAAAAATAGTAACGGTCCGCGTAACGTTCCACCTGAGTTTTGTATTGCATAAAATAATCAAAGTAAATGTCAAAGTCATGGTCAAGGTCAAGGCTAAAGTCAAAGTCAAGGTCAAAGTCAAAGTCATAAATTATTATGACGTTATCTCGTAAATCTATCGTCCGTAAACCGACTTTACAGACAACCAATTTTTATGTAATACAAAACTCAGGTGGAACGTTACGCGGAACGTTACTATTTTTCATGAGTGTGGCTGGTATTCGTCAATTTATAAGACGTTATCACGTCAAAAAAGATATTTAAGCCTTTGTTATTTGAAATAAAATAATTTTAATTTTATTGGTCCTAAAAAGGGGAAGAAATCGGTGTACATAAAACAATACATTTAGTTGAACATATAACCTCCTCCTTTTTTGAAGTCGGTTAAAATGTATCCCTTCACAACATACAAAAATAAATGAAATTGTAAGTTCCATATACCTAATTAGTATTTCCTATATTGTAACATCATTCAATCAATTCAATACTATATTTGTTATATAAAAAATATACTGGTATTATGCGATATTGGCGCGCCGTGTTATGGCTAATATGTAAACGATATCGATTTATGCACAATAAACATAAACAGATCTAGATTTTTAGATATTGCCTTTTATTGATCTTTATGAGTAGCAAGGAGAATTCGCATTTGTATATAATTAGCGGGATTGAGAACCTTCTAGTTAAATATACTTCGAATAGATACTTATTTATCTATAATTATGCGACTGTACTTTACACGAAAGAATGCAAAAATAAAATTGTTTAATTTAAAACATCTATTTTTCTTTTTAACAAGTTACTATGCATAAATTATTAATCTTATAAACACGATTCATTTATTTTTATACACTTATCCAGTTTATCTCAGGGTTCCATTTCAGATCTTCGCCTGGGATTTTGTCTAAGAGTGATACCTGAAAATAAACATAAAATATCAATCTATACTTAAGCCACTACTTAGAACACTTCAGTTGGTGTTTTATGGTAGCGTCGGTTCAGTAGGTAAGTAACGAAGAATTTCCCATTGTCAGAGAGCAGGGGTATCAATTATCTTGAGCACATTGCTCCTAGATTGATAATGAATTTTCGTTTTTGCCTATTTTGCTATTCTACTTGGACTATAATCGTAATGGCTACACAAATCTAATTTATATCGTAGTGCCTAACTATAACACAATCTACGAGAGATGCAATTGTTATTAAATAACTAAGTTCATTTATGATTATATTTGTATTACTATTGCATTGTTTATGAATTGCGTGTCATAATAAATAAGAGAATTAGCACCCAGTTAAGTGATCCGCACGCCTATCAATCAACACAAGATAATATTTCCTAAACGTCTTTCGTAAGTTCGACGGCACGTGCGTTGACATTGAAAGTCTCGTCAAAATGGGCGGAGATTCAATGATATTATATGTTTATATAAGGTAGATGTCGCACAACGTGGAAACTGGGCGGCAAAATTAAGACAATTGTCGTAATTTTGATTACGACGCGTATTTCAAGCGCAAGTCTAAACATATAGCTATTCTTTTCTATATTATTTGTACCGTATTATTTTATTTTTTTAAATCACACTCAGATCTTATTTATCGCATTTATTGTTGTAACCTATGAATGCGCCAGAGGTAAGCATGTTTATGTCGTAAAGGAACAAAATCTGAGCACCGCGCAGTATGAATATACGTCATCTTTATTACAACATCATTGCGGAGATTAATATGAACAGACAGACCTAAATTCCAGACTGTGTATACGTGCATATGCACTTAGTAAGCTGATATTGTTTTGATATTACACATACAGTAGTCTCACTAATCCGGCACTTCAATGGTCCGATATGTCCAATAATCCGGCACCTTGACGCTCCCTACTCAGGCACTGCGCTCGCGCACCAGCATCGTTATAACCTCAAAAAATATCGCAACAGCATGTTTATCTGTTATTTTCAAGTTGAAAATAGTGCAGGTAATTCATGTCAAGCAAACGACAACATAGGATATTATCATAAAATATTTCTTCTGTGCAATCCAATAATCCGGCACTCCCTAGTTTTAAATAGTGGGTGCGGTGCGTCTGGCGAGGCCAATGGACGCGTACCATTAGTGAGACTCTACTGTATACACACACATTTATTTGTATAAACAATCTTGGGAAAGGCATGTTATGCTGCTGGGCAAAGCTCTTATTTAGGTTTACATATATCCTCTTATCATAAGTACAGATATGACGATGCAACATTGGCCATTTTTTTATACTGTATAGATCTAGCGTTTGACCACTATCTCACTTGATGGTCAGTGAAGATGTGGTCGAAGATGTTATCACGCTAGACGTAGAATGAATGAACATACCTGATGTCTGATCAATTTCACTATTCTCTCTACATTTTCAGGCTTTGTGTTATCAGACAACATGTAAAATCTCCTCCAGATGGTAGCAGCTAGCACTTTGTCATCACTCAATCCCTCGTCATATGCTACTAATGCTGCTTGAAACTGCTCCGATAACTCTGAAACTTGCTTGCGGCATATAGCTGGATTTGCACCCTGAAAATTTATCACAGATTGGTAAATGATTTTATTTGAATGCTGAGCACAAAGTTTCTATTTATACTATAATTGAGTCTCATGGTACAAATGCATTGACAGCTGCATAGCAATAACTAAAGCTTAGTTAACAAAGAGAAAGATTAAAGAACAGTATTCTGGAGACATTTTAGGTTCAAACCCCAGTACAAACTGGTTTTTTACTTTTAGAAGACATTAAATAGGAGATTGAGGTAGCTTGGGTAGTTAATTTTATTTATGAATATCAGACCTGCCCATGGCTTCGATTGCGTAGCTTATGTTATATCTAGTTTTTATCTCTGAAGCTGAATTCCTAGGACACTGACAATATTACCCATACATTTTGAAATATTACCCAAATTTATGACATACACCATATCTGTCTTTTTGTTATTTTTCTTATTTTTTTCTTATTGTGTTCTCATGTGTGTTGTGTGTCATAAATAAATGTATTTTCTTCTTCTTTTTTCTTCTTCAATAAATCAAATTTTCATTAATCTCACAAAAGTTTATAACAATAGAGAAGACAAATGGAATATTAGCTCGATTACCGGTGTTGGGTATTTTTACATGCAAACTGTGTGTAAAGCATTAAGTGTTGCAGCATGTCTGTGGTTGTATAATGGTGCGATTGAGACAGCTGCGAAATATTAATGCGATTAAAACAATTACATTAGGTATTTGAATTGCGTAACTAAGAAATTATCTAGATGCAATTTGAAACAATGTTACGCATATAACAACATAATTTATCCACAAAAATCTATTATTACATAGTTTATATAAGCTATGTCCAGACCAGACGAATGCGCAGCTCGCGCGCATTTCATGTTTGAGCGCTCAAACAATAAAAGCGCGCGCGGAGTCATCTGGTCTGGACACACCCCAATCTAAATTTCGCACAAAGCTCTAGTGGCTGCCTACCCGTTTTCGTTAGAATGCTCGTATACGTCTCTTTTGTACACAGTTCCGTTTAATCCCTCCTCCCCTCACTACCATAAGGAATGTATTGCTCATGTTTACGATTTTAATTTCTTCATTACGGTTTGATGACATTCTCAGGCTCAAAGATCCGGAACATGGGGCTGCGCCACACGGTTTTACCCGCGCGGTGATGATTGATGACGATGAATGTGTTATTTCGGGACCTGAAGTATCTACATACCAAATTTCATGAAAATCAGAGTAGCCGTTTGAGCATGAAGAAGTAACAAACATACACACAAACTTTCGCCTTTATAATATTAGTAGGATAGCATCATATATGTCATCCAATATATCTGCTATGGGGCAGTGAAATTCCTGACATACTAGGTCCACCCATTTTTAATATCAGCCATGACAAGCAGCAAAAATATCTATGTATGCAAATCATCATTTTAAACAGTTGTGATAATAGTTTGACTTACAGAATTACACATTTTAGTATACTCACCTCTAATAATTTGACTTTATTGGCCACATCTGCCCACATAGCTTCAATTATACAATTCCTGACAAAGTGTCCATCACCTTTTACATATTTACTTTTAGCAGAACCAGTTACAGTAATATCTTCGGCCATGTAGCGTACCATCAACATCCATACATGGAGTTCAGTGATAGTAAACCATGATGCAAATGTGTCAGGGAGGTCTAGTTGTTCAAACCAATCGGCATATTCCACTTTCATTGCTATACTTTCATACAGAAAATATCCAGTTAGCTTTAAGCGCTGAAATCATAAATTAGATGTCACAATCAGTGAACAACATTTGATGAGCATTCAATTAATTACGAGCATTTAAATGAATTTATTATGTGACAATTTTATTTATTATTCTAATTTTAAGAATTGTTAATGACCATGTACTTATTGTACATGATTGAATTTGTATGATTATTTTTTATAGTGACATTGGGTTAACAAAGGCTGCTACAAATAATTCTTAGCCTACTAATTTATTTTATTCATTTATGTAATATGGCAGTACAAGATACAAGATGTATTTATTGCCAAAAAGGGTTAAGTACTTTTAAACATTATACAGAATAATATTAAGCGATTTGTTAAACAATTTTGAGTACTTAGCGTATAGGTAGAATCTACATTTTGTGGTGTGGTACAACTAATGTGATTGTATAAAAAGTTTTGATTGTATTCTAAAAGGTAAAACACATATAGAATATGTACATATTGTAAGCAAGTATGGTAAGGTTAAGTAAATTGTGAGGGTGTATTGAAATGTGTGTGCGTGTGTAAAATGGGCAGATGCCCGTGTGTATCAATTACTGTAAGTGAATGTGAAATAGTGTGTTCAGACTAAATCTTCAGTATCGCGGTATGAAAGCTGAAGTAACAATTTGGTGAGCATTTTTTGCACGCAAACATAAATAAATAAATTGAGAGGGTTTTAATATCACATTTTTTTATATATAGGTATTTGGATGTGAGAAATTTGGACTACGCCTTGCGAGGAGCCAATTCGCACTTGGCAAAGGTATATACAGGGTGTCCCAAAAGTCAACGTCCAACCGAAAACCCAAGCTAGGCCTAGTTGTGGGGGCTCTCAAAAAAAAAGAAAAAAAAATCTATCTCATGTAGTTTCGAAATGACAGCCATTTTTCTTAAATTGACACCCTGTGACGAGTTTACGACTACTGGGGCTACAAATGAGCTCTTTTATAATTTTATTTTTGTGTGGAGTAGTCTTAAGTGATGCTCCTACAAATTCCAATTCATCATTTGCACACAACTTCATTGGAATTTCAGAAAATATCCGTTTTATACCGAACCATGACGTGAAAATGACTACATCACTAAACTTTGACAGTCTGTACTGAAAAAAAAATCTACTATGCAATTTCGGCAAGTGCCCTTAAAAGTTGGCGCATTTAATGGGCTTTCCAAAATGGTATAATACTTACTAAATTATTTCTTAGACGACGAAAAAAAAAAAATTAAGAAAGTCGATATTTAGCTTATTATTAGTTAGTCATAAAACTTTCTCAAAATTATTCTAATATCATCTAGGCGTTCTGTAAGGTGTAATTAAAGAAAGAGACGAAGAAAAGTTAGAGCGGGATAGTGACGCTACTAAAAGAAAGAGACGAAGAAATGTTAGAGCGGGACGGAGAGTGACGCTACTTGGTGTCAGTGAATTTTTGGGATTGTTTAAATAAAAGTCAATTATTAAAAATCGAATGTTTATTTAAATCATATCAAATGTTCAAATTGCTTGCCATCAGCGCGTATGCACGCCCTACACCTTCTTAAAAACGATCGTGTAATCTGGCGGGCGAAACGTCTGGAATTGATGTGATCAGCGGCATCTTGAATTCTCTGACGCAGTTCCTCTAAATTTTCAATTGGTTTTTGGTAAACAATTTCTTTGACCGTTCCCCAATAAAAAAAATCAATAAGATTTAAATCCGGGGAACGGGGGGGCCACGTGATCTGACCGGATCGACCAATCCACCTATTTGGATATTCTTGATTAAGGAATTCTCTCACTGGGCGCGCATAGTGTGCCGGACAGCCATCTTGCTGGAACCACATGTCTCGATAAATGCTAAGTGGCACGTCTTCTAACAAATTGGGTAACTGATGTTGTAAAAAGTCCAAATAAGCTGCCCCATCGAGGTTTTCTGGCAGTTCAAATATCAGTATAAAAATAGTTATATTAATATCTACAGGCATTAAACATAAATTATACATGTATCTTATTTCTTATGCCAATAATTGATATACATTTTACCAATGTTACTGATATGACAGTAATGTGTACAAGTGGGTTTTTTAGAGTTATGTATGTTTTTGGGTATTTCTGTGTTTCGGGATGTGTGTGATAGTATATGTATTCTAAGATTCTAGAGCAAAGCTCCAACTTTGATTTACAATCACAAGTATTACACATTTGTAAATTAATTTATGTGACAAGAAAAACTTTATAAAATTAGTTGTAATCAGAAAACTTTAAAATTTTAAGCAGCAGCTACACTTTAGATGTTTTAGTAAAGTTAAGTACCCTGTGAACAGTGTACTTATAGTAGTTCATTGATAAATATGTGAACAAAACATTATGCTATTATACATCACACACTATGTTGATGATAGGGTTTAAATTAATGTTTATAACTTCTTGGATGGGTATTGGGCATATAAGATATTGAATGAGTCAAGAGGGAATCTTTGGTTTCTAAATGCCTTACAGATTTTGTGGGGTTTATAATCAAAATATGGCTATTACAACTTTTATGTCCTTAAAATGTTTTTTTTTTTTTTAAAGATTATAAGCTTGCGTTTGACCACTGTCTCACCTGATGTTAAGCGACGACGCGGTCTAAGGTGGAGCACGCAAACTTAGAAGGAACCTATATATGATATACCAACACTTACTGTTCTGGACTGGTCCATCCATCCAACTGCCTTCATGAACTTCTTAACATAGCCGTCTTCAATAGCTACTGTCCCTTGTTCTCTTACATGATTATTTCCCAAACCATTAATAAATGGTCTGAAACAGTAGGCACTCTTTGTTTGGAGACATTGTTGCCATATAATCTGCAATGTAAGCAAGCAGATTTGCGAAACACAAGTCATTTATTCTAACTCACCATTCTTACTTTCGTTTTTCGAACCAATCTCAATTTCAGAATGTTATTGTAGTTTACGTAACATTCTCGTAGATATTCATATGTCCAAGCAGTTTACTTCAAAATGACGACGATAAACTTTTATTATTATCTTTTTAAATTAAATTTAAAAGAATATTGAATTTGAAAGAAAATAAAATTAATCAATCAGATAAATCAAAACATCGAGATTATTTAGAACATTGTCCTGCTAGGTTATATTTCCCTGAAATTCATATAGTCAATAAGTAAATTTACCTGTGCACATGCAACCGACAATCGATTCCTAAACATCGCTTGTTATTTAATTTTGTAGATCCTTTTTCAACTCACGGCATAGTATCGTAGGACAAAACAAAATAAACTTGGTTTTAGCCGATCTGTAAATAAAGGCAGTTGCTCATATGCTCAGCTAACCAGCGTTGCCACCTCGAAAATTATTTTTTCACTAGATTCGTTATAAAAACTTAATGAGAATATCTTTAGTAAATTATTATATGTCAAGTAAAGGTAATAGTTAAAGCTTACTTTTAAATTTATCTTTCTGCGCCCACTCTTTCCTATTTCTTGGCTCATAAAGGTTTTTCTCCGCCAGGTATATATTCATCTATGGGTTTTTATTCGGCAGAAGTTGCATACCTTGTCCATTTATTCTCGACGAAACTATACTGACCCGCCACATACCAAAAATCTTTGTTATTCTTTCACAGAGCAAGAAAAATCACGCAATAATCAAACTTTATAAAATCTTGTTAACTATTTTTTTTAAATACCGACTTTAAAAAGTTATTTCACATATTTGGGTGTTGAAGTCGGTTCTATTTAATTCCATTTCTTTCAGTTACCTTGAATACTCATGGGATCACCTGTCATTGTGTATGTTAACCGATTTTTTCACCCGCTACTATAATGTCATCTACGTATAAATACGCCCTTTTTAGTTATTGAAGTGTAACTCAAAACCACATTGTCTGATTTTGATAAATTTTAAATAGGACTACATTGGAAGTACCAGCTTTCATATAAATAGATAATCATCAAAATCGGTTCATCCCGTCGAAAATTCTGAGATAACAAACTTAAAAAAACATACGGGATGAATTGAGAACCACCCCGTTTTTTTAAGTCGGTTAAAAATAATAATGAGCTTCGAACGCTCTTCAACTTCGTGTAGCGTCGTCCCTGTCATCAAAGCACCTAAATCTATCGCCGAGTACAATTGCAGCGTTTGGGATTCCTCGATAATAGACTATGGCCGTCAATGTATCGTCAAAATCAAGCATAATTTTGCAGCGCAATTGGGCCTACGGGATTTCCAATAGGATTTCTTGCTCAATAAGTTGTTACTGGATTTCATATCAAAGTATCGATAAATACCTAATCACTAAACTATGAAAAAATGTAGCTCTGAAAAACACCACATCTAGTGACAAAGCTATCAAGGTGGCAGCACTTAGACTAACAATGCCGGCAATGACATTTTCTCAAATTAGACACTTGACAAGTTGACACAGAGCCGCCAAATTTTTTTTTTTTTTTTTTTTTTATTCACAATTAATTAATTAACCGAGTTTTTCTCGTGATCTTGGATTTAATCACGCTTTTTGCTTTTCGTGATTGGATCAGAGGATCAGGATCAAACTGAATGAATAAAATGGTAGCAGAAAACTTACGCCATATATCATAAATTGAGAATTTTTTTTGTACATACAGTTCGCTAGCGAATCTTTATGTAGGGATAACATTCTGCATTTAAAAATCGATTTTTAATTAATCGATTATTTTTTAAAAATTATTTTTTTAAATTATCTATTAAAAATATACGATTTTCCTCAAAAAATAATCGATTTTTTTATATATATCGATGTTTTCATATTTTTTAAATTATTTTTGAAATAAACACTTTCAATATTTTATTTATCATGGTTTTATTAATTAAAACATAACAACAGATAATTATAAACACAAATTAAAATCATAGAATAATCAACATGGAAATTAAAATGATTTTCTTTTTTCAACAAAAATTAACAAAATGAAACTATTCAAATAAAAGAAGCTAGAAATCCGTAGGCAATGAGTTGAGAAATAACAGCTTAGGTAACCGTTTGGATAATATTCAGCTCCTGGTCTTTGTTAATATGGCGCCAGCTTTCGAGAACAATCTCTCTGCTAGAGCGGAAGCAGCCGGTACCAAAAAAAGGTGCTTACAAGCCAACTGTGTCATTTGGGGATTAGCTCACTTATATCTTCTCCAGGATTCTAACGCGTTTTCTTCTTAAATTAAATTCTAAATTCGGATGCCTGGCTGTAACTTTGACTGGTTCTCATAGTCTCCATGAATAACTTGTTGTGGGTTTCCCAAATGTCATCTATATCCATATCATCAGTGGCCGAAGTTACTGACGATGCACAATGCTCAGGTTCGCGGTCTTCTTCAATGAATCATCTAATGTAGCTTATAGTTATTGCCCTAGATGCCTGTCATCAAGGTGTATTGTTTTAAAACGAGGATCTAAAAATGTTGCAATAGTAAATAAATGAACTTTTTGTATGCTCTCAAATCTTTTGTTAAATTCATTTAATTATGAACTTTATAATTGGATGGCAAAATCATGTGATGGATCTGTTTTTTCCAAATACTATTTCAAGCACTTAATCATGGTAATAGCTTTCCTTGCGCTGACTTCATCGCATTGTAAACATCGATGTGTTCGATGCATCGAATATCCCTAATAGTTCGAGCTCCGGGTTTTATAAGACCAGACATAATGTCTGGACGTGGCAGATGATAAATTGACTGATTGATTTTCATTATGAAAAAATCAATTATCCATAAATCGATTATTTATATTATTAAAATGGAGAAAAAACTGATTTGTTTTCTCTAAAAAATCCGATTTTAACCGATTATTTCCATAATCGATTATTTTTACATCCCTATCTTTAAGTTACATAATTGCGGGCGGTCACCTTACCTTATATTTTTCACGATAAAGTAGATCCATTTTACAAAATGTTTGGAGCTGTGAGCAGGGTTGGAAGCGGATTTCTCGCCGCTAAATCAGTGGCTGAGAAAGCCCTGACAGAATGTGGGAAAATTGCAGCTGTTTCTGTCAACAAACGTGATTATGCAGCTCAAACAGCAGGCCTGGGTAAAGGTAAGGTGGTCGCCGTCATCGGTGCCGTAGTAGACGTCCAATTTGAGGATAACCTACCGCCAATCCTCAATGCACTGGAGGTCCAGAATCGTCAGCCGCGCCTCGTGTTGGAAGTGGCGCAGCACTTGGGTGAGAACACTGTACGTACCATAGCTATGGATGGTACCGAGGGTCTTGTTCGTGGCCAGCCCGTGCTTGACTCAGGCTCTCCCATCCGTATCCCCGTCGGCGCAGAGACTCTCGGCCGCATTATGAACGTGATCGGCGAGCCCATTGATGAGCGTGGCCCAATCCCCACTGACAAGAGAGCTGCCATCCACGCCGAGGCGCCTGAATTCGTAGACATGTCCGTACAGCAAGAAATTCTCGTCACTGGCATTAAGGTTGTTGACCTGCTCGCGCCGTACGCTAAGGGAGGCAAGATTGGTCTATTTGGCGGTGCTGGCGTCGGCAAAACCGTGCTTATTATGGAGCTGATTAACAATGTTGCTAAAGCGCACGGTGGTTACTCTGTGTTTGCAGGAGTAGGTGAACGTACCCGTGAAGGTAACGATCTTTACCATGAGATGATTGAATCTGGTGTTATCTCACTCAAGGACAAGACCTCTAAGGTGGCACTTGTATACGGCCAGATGAATGAGCCCCCTGGCGCGCGTGCTCGCGTCGCTCTCACTGGACTTACTGTAGCTGAGTACTTCCGTGACCAGGAAGGACAAGATGTGCTACTTTTTATCGACAACATCTTCCGTTTCACTCAGGCTGGTTCTGAAGTGTCTGCTTTGCTAGGTCGTATCCCATCTGCTGTGGGTTACCAGCCTACCCTGGCTACAGACATGGGTACCATGCAGGAGCGCATCACCACCACCAAGAAAGGTTCTATCACCTCCGTACAGGCCATCTATGTACCAGCTGATGACTTGACTGACCCTGCTCCTGCCACAACATTCGCTCACTTGGATGCCACTACTGTGCTGTCCCGTGCCATTGCTGAGTTGGGTATTTACCCTGCTGTGGATCCACTTGACTCCACATCACGTATTATGGACCCAAATATCATTGGGGCTGAACACTACAATGTCGCTCGTGGTGTGCAGAAGATCTTGCAAGACTACAAGTCACTTCAGGATATCATTGCTATTCTGGGAATGGATGAACTGTCTGAGGAGGATAAGTTAACAGTTGCCCGTGCGCGAAAAATCCAAAGGTTCCTGTCACAGCCTTTCCAGGTAGCTGAGGTGTTCACTGGACATGCTGGTAAACTGGTACCTCTTGAAGAAACCATCAAAGGATTTTCCAAAATTCTGCAGGGCGAATATGACCATCTTCCAGAGGTTGCTTTCTATATGGTAGGACCAATTGAAGAAGTTGTTGCAAAAGCCGATACACTTGCAAAGAATGCTTAAGAACGCTGTTTCATGTGAATGGATGAGAAAGTAACTTTATTTGTAATTAAACTTAGTCAAAAAAATGTTGTTTTATTTTTGTGTATTCTTCAGGCTTTAACTGTTTTATGTTCAGAATAGAAACTTAGTACATAGTGTCCTAAATAATTATAATTTGTTCCTGATTACATAAAATAGGTTACAAAATTCTCTTTCCTAGAGCAGTCACTTCAAGGACTATAATTGTATGATTCAGATTCTAGATTGTGGTGGTTACCTAGGCATATAAATAGACAGATCACCTAAGTGGAATAGGCACAAACAAAGTTCCATTCAAAATGTATGATGTAAACAAATGTTTTAAAATTTAGTAGGCTATCTACCTAAATATATTTAGTACTCAATTTGTATGAATGATAATGAAAAAGCGCGCCTATTGAAACTAGCTTCTCTAGGGCGTGTAAATTGTTGATTTGCGCTTCAGTGTGAAAGAGAATAAACAATTTCCATTCACATTTTTAAACCTACCTCGACCTTGTGATGGAACATTTTCCTTGTTTTTTCAAATGTGTATATTTATCTTACATGTTCGACTGCTTACAAACTGTGTCTTACACGAGAAGAAAGTAAATTATTAAATCTTAAAATGTATGTGAGTAATAAATGTTTTTAGTCCTTAAGTCATCTGCAAAATAAATATTTGTAATATTTTAAATCAACATGCATCAGCATTTGTCCTGCGCTCTCCCCCTGTACAACCAGCTGTGAACCTCTCTACTGTCATTTGCACCTTATGAAAATTATTTTCAGAGAGTAAGTATGTTATGCTTTATCTATAAACTCTAGCTGATTCTGCCATTATATCACGTCTACCTCCCTTTTTGTCATTATCGTGAAAATGTTGTTTCACTCATAAATTAACCAGTGAAATCAAATTTTGATCAATTAGAATTTACCTGCATGAACTCCTCGCAGAGGTGATATTTTAAAAAAGTTTATTAGAAAATATAGGACTCAACAAAATAAGTTGAAAAGACTGTTCCATACTTTTGAAAAGCGCATAATTATTTTGACTATTTAGCAAATCTTAACAAATGATAAGCCTTACATGTATCTTTATTTTCAAGATAATAATGCTATTAGTCCATGGCTATATCAGTAGTGGTATTCGGTTTTTATTAAACTAGTAGCTGCGCCTTCGCGTGGAATACGATTTTATATTCAAATTTTTTACTATCTACCTAGTCATTACTTTTTCTCTCATCAATGACAACTAACAAATCACAAAGTACAAAAAATCTTGCATGAAATCACACGAACAAGTATTATTTACAAAAACAATACTAGCGTCATTTTATTATTGAAAAAGTGCGCAAGAAGCTGCTTCTTACTTTTTCGCACAAATCTGTCCCATATCTCCCACTAAACACTACAAATTATGTTCCAATTTCCCGTCCCTCCGTCCCTCCTGCTAGCGCCCAGTGTCCGCTAATGCGTTTTTATAAATAAAATGGAGTGCAAACTATTATTACAAGCGGTAGATACCATTGGGTCTGCGCATACACGCTCTTATATTTTTATTGCAATTTCCCAATTAATCCCGTAAAATATCACGTTTTTGTAGGATAATTTTTCGATTTTATTTTGTCTTTTTATATCATAAATGTGTTCAGTAATGGCAACAGATACCGCTATATTTTCTTTATGGTCGTGTATAGATTTATTTATTGTGAAAATATAGGTAGACCTCATCAACCAAGCATTTCCACAATGTATTTTTTGTACTGTATAGATCTAGCGTTTGACCACTATCTTACTTGATAGTCAGTGACGATGTGGTCAAAGATGTTATCACGCTAGAGCTAGAATGCTCACTGGCTCTCAAGGACTGCTGCCTGAACACACTTGTTTGGTGTCGGTTTTTTAACCTTGAGGCTGGTAGCCAGGCGGGTACTCGAAAGTACGCTACCTCCATGCTGGTAATTTGATAACGGTGTTACAGTCACCGGAAGCTCAAGCTGTTGTTGGGGATCGAACCAGTGACCATCAGATTGACAGTCGACGTTCCTTCTGCTGAGCCCATCGCTTCGACGCATTCTAAAAATGCCAAATGTTAAGACATTGTAATATATAAAATGAATATGAATAAGAGCAGCATAATAAAAAGAAGACATATTTTTAAACTTTTTTAATTTTTTATAGCCTAGATTGCAGTAATCTGCATACATAATTATGTATAGGCATAAATGTTCATCAACAAAACATATTCTGGAAGCAACTTAAAATACAATGTACAAATACATGTTTTGTTCAACTTAAAAAAGAACTAATAAGTATTTTCTATCTTATAATAATAATCACAATTTTTAAATTTAGTTGCACACCATTTCTGGCAAATTATCGACTAAAGTTTCAGAGGTCGCCTTGACTACATTAATAGTAGATTTCTCGGAGGTAATTTCATTGATGATAATTTTTTTGCTTTCATCAACAGCAGTAGGCGCAGAATCGATATTATTTAATTTAGTTTCATTTATTTCTGTCACAGATTGAATCCCTAATAAATTAGATTCTTTTTCACCATCAGGATTAATCGTTTTAGGTTTGTTTAAGGTCTTTACAGGTTCAATCCCTATTGTACCAGGTTCACTATTTACATCACCATTTTTTTCCAAGCTCAAAATCTCATCAACCTTAAGATTACCACTGCATTTAGTTTCTTCATTGCTAACTAGAGGATCGTCATTCACATTAATAGCTAAAGATTTCTCACAAGCTTTTGCAGTATCAGGTAATGGTCGAGATATACGCTCAACTTTTGGAACTTTTACCACAACAACTTGATCTGAAGTTTTATCTTCCCTTGGAGACATTTTGTTGGTCTCCTTGAGTTTTATTGTTTGAAACTTTAATGGGGTATTTACTGTGTTCGTGCCATCTTTATTCCGATTGATAGGTTTAATGACAAGTATTTTTGTTTTCATTCCAGCTCTACTGAAGTCCGATATATTTTTATTTATTATAGGATTCTTCATGACATCTAAACTTTGTCGTCGGAATTTTAACGGAACAACCGATGGAATGCTGATACTCTTAGGTTTTATTATATCACATTGGTTTTTATTTAACACATTTTGCTCTTGAGCCTTCGTTGAGGTAGTGTTGATTTTTTCAGGAGCAGAAATTATGCTTGTATTAAGATCGCTTGGATCTTTATCCTTTGTAGAATGTGTATTACATGTATTCACTGGATCACTTGATTTACTGCTGGTGGCATCTTTATTAGTATGACAAGTTTTAATGTCAGTTGTAACCTTTTCTACATCCATTGTGACATTTTCTTTAGAAATATCTTTGGATGGACTATCTTTCTTTTCTTCTGTGTTATCTTTCTTTGGAGATAGTTTATCTGTTCTAGAAAGCCCTCTTGGGAGCATAGGTCTTACAAAGATTGTTGAAGATTTTTCTTTTGGTGAGACATGTATAAAAGTTTTCATGTGAGCTGTGGCATCTGCAAGCGCTTTCCTGGAAAGTGTGCATAGTGCACCACAACATTCTTTATTCAGCATTTCATAATTACTTATACTATCATGTTGAGGTTTTTTATTTCGGGGTTGAATCGGTTTTGTTGTCGTGGCCACTGTTTGAGAATCGCGATAGCCTTGTGCTTCCATTTTTAACAAATTGGATAAATCATATTCAAAGTCTTCGTTTTTAGGCTTGGCCTTTTTCCGAACTGGTCTCCGTGACGCCACTGACGTATTAAGTTCGACTGTTTTTTTGCCAACTTTATCATAAGTATCATCCAAATCTGAAGAATTTTCTTCAAAAGCTTTGATGTTCCCCAGCGAGTCAGCATTATTTTCCCAATCACTATCTTGTTCTTTGCCTGTAAAGGAATACTTACATTAAGTTCATAACTAACTGCCAGGCTCATATTTAGTTACTATGTATTTCGTATTATATTTAACGACATCCGTGCGTTATTCTTTTGGCGATTAATGTAATTACAGCGACAAGGCCTTAATTTTATTACAAAAAAATTGATATAAAAGTAATAGATATTACGAGTGTTTGTTAATGTTAATGTTTACAATTATTAGGTTTTTATTAAATCTCAGATGAACCATTAACTTTTTCGGGATGAAAATACCCTTCACTTTGTGTTGTCCAGGTTATAAGGTACTTTCATAATTTCTTTCATATTTATTATGAGAGTGCGTGAAGAGGTAACAAACACACAAGCTTTCGCATTTAATATATTAGAATAGAATAATATTTATTCGTAGTAAAAAACATACAAAGTAAAAATATATTAAGCTGCTATGGTATAACAATAAAACTCCGAACATATATTTTGCAGTTCCCTAGTACAAGTCAGTATATTAGTGTGGTTATATATACCTCTAAAAGATTTCCTTCTTTTCGCGATTCCTTTACTAGGTAATTTGTGAGTAGTTTTCCGTTTTCTGGACCCTTCAACTCGCGTGCAACTCGAAGTGCTTTCATCGGAGAGTCTACTTGAATCACTCGAGCATCTGCTCGGGCGTCTCGAGTCGGGACTGGTTTCCTCAGGTTCTGACGGTTCCTCCACAGGCGTCGCTAGTTCCAAAGCCTCTGGCCCATCAATAGCCTTCACAGTACTGAAATAGAAATCCTTATCGCCTTTCAGTTTATGTACAACTTTCACATGTTCCGGGAGTTTGTCAAAGTAGTAATGTTTGAAATTGCACAGTTTGCAAGCGTAGCGCATCCAGTTGTAATGCTTGGCAACGTGGTCATATAAATCTTGGATGTGAGGGCATCGTGTGTCACATTTTTTGCAGCGCAAATTTTCCAGTTCTATGTCAGGAATAATTCGCTGTCTTAGGGCCATGAGGTTTCCTTTTTCCGAATGTTGTGCGAAGGGTAGGCGAGTGGAATTGGCAACAAACGGTTCAGGATGTGGAACGACCTCTTCATCTTTATCCGGAGATGGAGAAGAGGGTTTAGAAGCGGTTTTACAACTGTGTGAAGATTCTTTGCCATCAAGTATCAATACCGTTGCGGTTGTCTCTGCAGCCGCTTTGCTTTGTTCAGGAACTTCCTCAGGTTCAGATTCCTTTTTAGGTTTGACTTTAGGCTTCTCTTCTTCCACGATCTCTTTCGGCTCCTTGATTTCTTTTGTAATCTTGTTCTCTGGGAATTAAAGAAAGTAGATTTAGCATTAAACGTAAATGAGTGACACATATTTTTTGAGGGAGCTGAGCGACTGAGGCTCGGTGACTGTCGCACACATACGCGAAAGTTGATTATATGTTTGTTGTAATCGTCGCGATCGAGGCTAAGTAAATTCGACACTTTATAGCACTCTATAATAATGAATGGCCTAATTTATTTTTTATTTGTGTGACATACATTATATATGGGAAATAATACACGCAAAAAGCCTTGTGGAGCAAGTGTTGTATTTTGAACTATATTATTGCCCCCTAAAACTTGTTATGAAATCGATTAATAACCGCAAGGCGGTGAGAACTGACCGTTGGCATCGTGCGTGGCGGCGGGCAACACGAAGTGCTGCGGCCCCTTGTTGTAGTCCTTGCGGATCTGTATCTCGATGCGCTTGGCGTCGGGCGCGCGGCGCGCGGGGGCGAGCGCGCGCGAGCGCGGCTGGCACGTGTACGTGTGCGCCTGCAGCGCGGCGCGCCGCTCGAACGTGCGCCCGCACCCGCCGCAGCGCGGCGCGCACGCGTCCGTCTCCATGTTGTCCATCCACGCCTGCGCGCACGATACTACGTGTTAGCATGCACACTACGGGTATCCTTATGCGAAATCGTATCTACTACTCTACAACTCATACTTTAATTAGGTTGGGCAGCAGTCAGAATTTAGTGAAAAAGTACATTAAGCTGTTATTGCATTTGTATTTTTATTTCATTTATTTAACTTTCTCTTCGTTGGATAGGCAATACAGTTTCGAAATTCACCCACGCACGGTTACACTTAAGTTCATTAGAATCCTATCCTACTATTATTATAAATACGAAAGTTTGTGAGTATATTTGTTACTTCTTCACGCTCAAACGGCTACACCGATTTTGATAAAATTTGGTATGGAGATAGCCCTGCATGAACACATAGGATACAAGGGGCACCGACTCGTCCCCATTTTCCTTCAAGGAAACTACGCATACTGCGTGAGATAGTACCCACCCAAACCAATCCTTCCTTTTGTGCAAACAAGATCTTTTGGAAAACGCAGAACTCTAGTAGTTATAATTGTATATACGAACTTGATTTTCCTGATCCAATCGTTCCTCCTCAGTGATTTTGGGAACCGTGGGTGTCTTCATGTTGTTCTTTCGCTTCTCGTAGAAAGGGGGAGGGTTGTTCATTTTGAACGCCTTCGCTTGTATGGACTCCCTCAGCCTTCGGATCTGAGCTGCAGTTTTACTATAAAAATAAATTATTTTATTATGTATTTTCTTTTTGTTTGGGTTCGGTAAAGCTTTGTTTTCATACTTTATAGGTGGTGACAGTTTTACGAACTTGAGGGTAGCTAGCCAGGTACTCGAAAGTACCCTACCACCATGCTGCAAATTTTATAACGGTGTTACCTTCACCGGGAGCTCAATCGCCCGTCACATTGACCGTCAACGCTTCCACCGCTGAGCTATCATTGCTTCAAAAAGTAATTAAGGCACATGGTTATTTTTTTTAAGGATAAAGAACCTTACAACTATTCCTATAACATAACCCAAGATGTCATTCTACCAATAT
Source organism: Apeira syringaria (assembly GCA_934044485.1). Taxonomy (NCBI): domain Eukaryota; kingdom Metazoa; phylum Arthropoda; class Insecta; order Lepidoptera; family Geometridae; genus Apeira; species Apeira syringaria. Next base: position 15,815,064 of record OW203668.1, read on the forward strand.
TATAAATGCGAATGTTTGTGTGTATGTTTGTTGTCTTTCACGAGAAAAATACTAGATGAATTATGGCACGTAGATACTTCAGGTCCCGGAATAACACATAGGCTACTTCTCATCATCATCAATCATCACCACGCGGGTAAAACCGCGGTAACACATATAGCTTCTACCCTCGATTAACACATACGCTTATTTTCATCATCAGCATCATCAATCATCACCACGCGGGTAAAGCCGCGGGGCATAGCTCGTTAGATATAGACGTTTCTGTTATTTCTGGAGGAATATCTTTAAAATTATAGACCGCGTGGGTGAAACCGCCGGGTGCAGCTAGTAAATAATAAAAAGGCTACCATAATGTACAGTCGGCCAAATAATAATATACAGTTCTTCACCCTACGGTTGAAGAACATTTCGTAAAAGAAGGTTGATTTTCCCGTGCTTTACTTTCATTGTAGAAGAGGTTCAACCTTATCGCTACTGTGATTAAACAGAAAATTTTGTTTTTAACATCTATAGATAGATAGACTATTTACTTAGTCGACGGTACATTATATTCCCACGTGTGACGATCAACACTATTAGATAATTTACGTCATGGAAATATGTTGTTGGCTGTTGTTTATGCTGAAGAATAGAAAGGTATACCGATGCACTTTGAAGAGGTGTCGGTATACGCTCCACGATGTTGAGAATATCTCCAAGCAGTCGGGGCAGGGGTACACCACGCGCGTGTCCACGTGCTTATACTTCATATGGAATCTGAGCGTCTTCTGAGTCGAGAACTGCATGTCACCTGGAAAAAAATATAAAATGTTCAAAATGTGTTTTATACCTACATTGTTTCAACTACATGGCATTGAGTAACAATCAACATCATCTCGGTCATAGGACGTCCACAGCTGGACATATGCCTCCCCCATTGATTTCCACAAGGACCAGTTGGAAGCGGCCCGCATCCAGCCCTTGCCTGCGGTCTTACGTCAGCTCGTGTGTCCACCTTGTCGGTGGCGGTCCATGCTGCGCTTGCCAGTCCGTGGCCTCCATTCGAGAACCTTTCGACCCCAACGGCCATCAGTTCTTCGAGATGCCCTGCCCACCGCTTCTTCAACTTGCTAATCCTCTGGGCTATGTCGGTGACTTTCGTTCTTCTACGGATCTCCCCATTTCTGATTCGATTACACAGAGAAACCCCGAGCATAGCCCTCTCCATAGTTCGTTGTGCGACTCGGAGCCTGCTCAGAAGGCCATAGTGAGAGACCACGTTGTGGTTCCGTAAGTCATCACTGGTAACACACACTGTTCCTTCGTTTTCAGGCATTGCGGTATTTTGGACGAAACGACGTCTCTTAGCTTCCCGAGCGCTGCCCAGCCGAGTGGGATTCGACGATTGACCTCTTTTATAAAGTTGGACTTACCTAATTGGACTGTATGTCCTAGATAGACAACAACTTTGAGAATCGAGTTCCCAATTGATATGGGGGCGGGCGCAACATGGGCATTTGACATAATTGTCGTCTTGTCCATGTTCATTTTAAGGCCCACCCTTTGGGAAACTCTGTTGAGGCCTTCGAGCATCGTGCTGAGGTCTTCCATCGATTCTGCTATGACCACAATATCGTCAACAAGCCGAAGGTGAGTGATGTACTCGCTGTTGATGCTGATGCCGAATCCTTGGCATTCCAAGAGCTTGAAGGCGCCTTCCAATGAGGCAAGGAGTTAACAGTTTCGGAGAGATAACGTCTCCCTGTCTCACGCCTCTATGCAATAGAATCGCCTTCGACATTTGCTCTTGTACTCGGACCGACATGGCGGCGTTATTGTACAAATACTTCAACACTTCGGTATACCGATGGTCATTACGGCATCGCTGGAGAGACTCTAGCACCGCCCACGTCTCGATCGAATCAAAGGCTTTTTCATAGTCCACAACCGCTAAACATAAGGGCAAGTTATGCTCTTCGGTCTTCTGTGTTACTTGCCGCAGCGTATGGATGTGGTCAATGGTCCTGTAGCCTTTTCGGAAACCGGCTTGTTCGGGAGGCTGGAAGTCATCAAACCTACGTTCGAAACGATTCGCGATGACCCTTGAAAACAGCTTGTAAACATGGCTCAGAAGCGAAATGGGTCTGTAGTTCTTAAGCAATGTGTTGTCACCCTTCTTAAAAAATAACACCACTATGCTTCTGTTCCATGCTGCCGGCGTTGACCCTTCTAGGACAACTGAATTAAAAAGCTTCTGAAGGACTTTCAGTATCGGTGAGCCACCCGCTTTCAGCAGATCTGATGTGATTCCGTCGTCAACCGGCGCCTTGTTGTTCTTAAGCTGCTTAATCTTGTACAGGCTGATGTCCGGCATGTCTTCGGTAGAGTGCCGGGTTAGCTTGGCTCTTAGGTCTTTAGCCAAGTTGTCACAGGTATAGCGACCGAAGTGTATAGCTATCCATAGAACCTCTCGATCTCTCCAAGCACCTCTGCTTTGGTCGACGCTATACTGCCATCTCTCTTCAGCTTAGTCATCTGGCTTTGCCCAATATACCTGTCTCTTGCAAGCACTTTGGGGCCTTTTCTCCGTTCGATCATATCTTTAATACGATTTGTATTAAAGGTACGGATGTCGCAAGGATTTCCATATTGTCGTTCAGCCATGAGGTCAAGGGCTGGAGAGATTTTGAGGTCCGGTACGGCGGGGTCTGAAGAACTTAGACCTCACTGCGTGGAGAGTTTCTACAAACCTGTTGTTGGACTCGTCTACCGACGCAAAGTTCTCAAGGCAAGCAAAGCGGTTGGATAGCTCTAGTTAAAAACTCTCTTACTATCATTTAGGTTGGGGGTTTGCCAATACTCACCACGCTTGGCAGGCAGGTTGGCGAGCGCAGTATAAAATATAACCCTCACAAGGCGCTGCTGCCCATCCTTCTGGTACGTGATCTCTTAGTCGACTCTTACGACACCCACGGGAAGACATGGTGGGGTACAATTCAAACCCGGAAACCCACGGCCCCTAACTCGCTACCTACCATATATATAGTATATAGATACTAGAGATAACAAAAGTAACTATTATCACAATATTGTGCTCATGGTACCGACTTCAACAAGTTATTTCAGTTATTGTAGTGTAACTAAAAAACCGCTTGTCTGATTTTGATGAAATTTAAATGGGGCCACCACGGCACATATATACTCTATCAAACAAAAAAAGAATCACCAAAATCGGTTCATAAACAATGAAGTTATCCGCGAACATACATAAATATATATATATTTTATATACAGTCGAATTGAATAACCTCCTTTTTTTGAAGTCGGTTAAAAAGCCAGCGTAAGCCACTGCTTACGCTGGCTTGTATGTAATGTACGTACGTATGGTATGTACATACCATACAGCCCCTACTGTATCTGTGCCACCCGTCTCTTAGAGATAGTACAAAGTGTTGTACTATCTCTAAGAGACGGGTGACACAGATAGCCACAGGGCTATCAGGGTGTAGGGGCTGTATGGTATGGTGTATGGTAGGTACACATTATTTGAACTTACATTTCTTGCACTTCAGATCATCAATATGGCCATTCTCCTCATCATCACTAATCTGTATGACGCCCTCTTGAGGTTCGGTGACTGCACCAGCGGAGAACTTTTGTATTTTGAAGTTTCCATCATTTTGCAACACCGCTACGTTACGTGATAAAATGTTGTCAATTTCCATTACCTGAAAAATGCAATGCAAACTGTTTGAACATTGTGCTTGAAAGTAGACTGCCTCGCGATTCAGAATAACTGGTAACTAATTGAATCAAATCAATCTGATAATTTTCATACATTATCAGTTTTTAGAATTTGAAAAATATTTGTTAAATGTATTGGCATTGCGGGAGTGCAGGGGAGTGAGCAAAAAAGAGTTTGTTACTTTAAAAAAAATTGACAATTCTCTAAAGGAAGCAATAGGTATACGCTATAGGACGTGGACGTTCTAAAGCTGGACATAGGCGGCACTCCCAGCTCTTCTCATCAATAGGGTGATAGATTTACCATTGACATGGCAGTAAATGGTTCGAACCTTACCACGTATTTGAGCTTCAAGTGACAATACAGCTTGATTATATAAAGTATGACCGCTGAAAAGTGCGTGTGAGTATTGTCCCTGTAACTTGTATACATACAAATACACAATAAAAGATATTTTGACACATTTAAATCCCGGACTGACTGTAATATGTTTGCAGAGTGGTCATGGTGGTAACATGGTTAAGGCATGTGAGGCTGGAAGATATTGATTTTGAGATCAGTTTGAGGGAATATTATTATAATTTTATAGAATATGTATATTGGATCACAAAACAAATGAGTGAAATCATTTACATAACCTTATTTTAAGGACTTGCTTATTTGAAAATGATTTATGATAATTATGAAACATCACAATAAAAATCAAGAAATGCAATGAAAACTTCTAACTTATTGTATGAAGTTTTTTCCTAAGGTAGGCAAGTCACTAAGTGCACAATAAAGGTCTACATATATGGAACATACTTGATTCTTCATATTTTCACTTTTATTATCTTCTCCCGTATCTAAATTCTGAAACACAGCAACAGTACTGCTAGGTATATTCTCCAACGTAACCTGCGTATTTTCACTGCTTTTATCGCGAAGGCCTTTCTTATTTGCAATTTTTTCAATAATTGTTGTCAAATCTTTAGTTAACGGAATTCGTTCATCAACTTCATCTGTTTCCATCACTTCAAGGTCTGGGGCTTCCTTTAAGGATTCCTGGTAACCATCCTCTGTACGTTTGATTTTCGTCAATTCATTTAGCTGTAAAACCATTTATATGATATTACCACACAATTTTATTACTTCGAATAAGTAATGTTTTAAGTAATAAAAATTAGGTATACTTACAGTAGATGATGATTTGATAAAGTGTCCATGGACTGTTGAATTAAATTTGTCCTTGCAATAAACCCTTTTGTGAGATATGAAATTTGCCAAACTTCTAAAAAGGTTACGGCAGACTTTGCATTCATATAGCAAATCACACTCTTCTGAGAGCAAACTTTTCAGCTAAAAATATAGAACCAGATTATTAAAAGGACAATTGTTATTAATATGTGCACATAATAAAGAATATACATACACAGAAGTAGGTAACTTACTTCTTCAGTGGCCATGTCAAATATCTTCCTTGCCTGAGCAAAGCCTGTAATACTGGTCTGTATTGGTTTTCTAAGCATAGAAAAGTCAGTTTCTTCAATTTCATCATTGTTTAGAAGAATAGGCTTACTGTTTCCTTTACTTCTCTCATCCTTTACTTTAGTCTTAGTATTTATTTTATTACCAGCCATACTGACACTTAAAAAGTAAAACATAAATGTGAAAGATACCTATACCTTTGTGGTAGGTAAAACATACCAAGTTCAGAATAACATTTGTAGGTAGTTAATGAGTGACATAACATGCTGCTAGCTACAATAACGCTAGGTAGGTAAGTAGACACTGTAATGGTGTAATTCTGACCAACCAAGATGATAATGTGATAGACTACAACTCTATACCTAGTACCTAGAGTAAATATGTTATAAATAACAACATATTAGCTCAGTTTCATATTTATATAATACAATTACCGAGTAATTAATCAATACGTATCACAAATCAATCGCAGCTAGCGGCAAGCATGGTAAAACCGTGGTCTATACCTACTCAAATAGCTGGAGTCTCTCCCTTAAATAAACTCAATAGCATACGTTTGAACTTTAAATAAAATGGTCCATTACTTATTTTAGATATGGTAGATAACGATAGCAACAGTTAATTTCTTCAACTTACATGGAAATCTTCACAACCGCTAACTTGAAAATCCTAGTTTTCCGACAAATGCATCCATCACGCCTCCATTTTCAACAAATGAATATCATCCGTAGTACGTAACGTTCAAGCATGCGCGAATATTTAACTACCGTAGTAGGTAACGTAGCAGTAACAAACATCATGGTGACAAATAAACTTAAAAAAGGATATTCATGAACAAAAAAACCTGTGTGAATGTGTACAGATCTATATAACTCTATGGAAATAAATAAATATATGTGTATAGTTGTAAAAGAACACTGTAATTATAAAATCAATGCCTTGCAATTAAAGTAGCTAGTTACGACATAGGTAGTGTCCTAACTGTTGCTTTATGTGTAGGTAGCATAATCAATATGAACATTTATTAAGCTGTTATTGCTTTGATCGAAGGACCTCTTACATTTTTAAGATGCTACTTACACACAACGGCCGACCAACGACCAACAGAATTTTCAGGCTTGCGTACGTTCGTTGTATTTTTGAGAAACGACAAAATACATAAAGGATCACCTGCGCACTCCAAATTATCTAAGATTTTTTCTGAATACTTAAATTAAATAACAAATTGCAGACAAAAACATGTAATTTAATCCACTTTCACCAAGCAAATTATACGAGATTATCGTATCAAATCGTAATTTTTGCTTGTAAACGTGTTATACATGTAATCCGAGATTTCGGCAAAAGTCTCAGATAATTTAGTGGGCGCAAGTGTGCCTAAGGAAGTAGGATCTACGTAAGTTTTGATGTATTATTTTATTATAGGTATGTCAATGTACCAGCGGTTTTATTAGTGAACAAGGATGATACAAATAATCAGGGGCAGTGAACAAATCAAATTAATGATTACCATCGCAATAATATGTACTTCGTACAACTGGAAGGCGCACTCTGCTGAAAAAACGAGCCGATAGAGATAGTTACCACGGAGCATAGAAGTAATATGTACTACGTAACGTAGTACATATTACTTCTATGGTTGCACCATCCAGCGAAACCAAAGAGATTACAATACTACAGCGAAACGTAATTTGTGATTTGTCTATGGTTGCTTAGAAAACAAAACAAAACAAACTATTTATCCTTAAAAAAATATTTCAGGTAAGTATCCCCATTTATCCCTACATGGTACTTGTCGGCCCTACACCTAGATTTTATTTAAAAAGCCGGAAGCGCGGAGGGAGACGAGCCCCTGCTCTCCGTAACAAAAAGCAGACTTATAGTCAAGTGAGAACATTGATATCTGTGATTTTTTACGCAAGGAGTGGAGGGGCTGCACTTACCGCAGCGCGGGAGCAGTCAAAATATAAAATCAATTAATGCAAATAACCTCAAAAAAATCTCTTAAAAACTGAGGCAGAAAGGGGATGTTGTCGCAAATTACCCTTCATAAGAGAGGTCCCTCCCTCCCACCATCTCGCACCCTACCCCTCCGCTTTTTTCACACTCCTGAAATCAATCTCTGATAGTGAGATTAGATATTTAAAAAAATATATCTCTGTAATGAGGTGGTTCTGCAACTTCCCCTTAACTAGCACTATAACCATCCCCCTTCCTCCATTACCCCCCTCTCCCCCTAAAATCATTTTTGCGTTGTTAAGTATGCTTAAAACTTTTCTAGGGCTATATTTGCCGGCTGTAAAACTTGCAAATCAATTTTTTAAACTTGTGTGTTTAGAAAAGCTTGTGTGGTTGTTAATGTATTTTGTTATAAATGTGCATTTTATACATATTGGCCGTATATGTATAGTTTTACAATACATGAAGTAATAATGGTCTTTTCAACCTTACTTCCAACTACAGTGGGGAAAAAAAAGATATGTATGCCTTACTCATTATCAATATTTTTATAACAGTTATCACATGAACAATGCTACTACTCTAGTCGACTCTGTAAGTGACCTTTCACAATATATAAGAGTAGTTATAATAGGTGCTTTAAGAGTTTACTTTCTTTTAAAAAAATCTGAAAGGTCTGCATACTCCATAGTCATAAAGTGTGAAATTACGCCAGGGCGGAGGGGCTGCGCTTTCTGCAGCACTAGTGCAGTCACAAATTATAAACTCAATTATTGCAAATAATGTCAATAACAAATCTATATTTCAAAAACTAAGGCAGAAAAGGGGTAAAAGGCAACTTACCCTTCATAGGAGGGGTCCCACCCTCCTCTAATCGCCCTTTTCCCCACTCCAAAATCAATGTCTGAAAGTAGTGAGATTGGAAATAAAGGGGAGGGATTCCACATCTTCCTCTTCACAGGAGGGGGTCGATGTTTTGTAAACTAAAGTTGAACCACAAAGTCTTTCTAAATATAATACTGATTATAAGAAAATGGAAAAATTATAATAATGTGCAAATATCAAGTAGAGGGTGTCTCTATCACTTTATTATCCTCTATGCTATAAGGCTTACACTTGCTGTATTCTCTTCTCCCTCCCCCCTAGATCATGCCAACTTGTATAATTTTACAGATTGCTATGTCTACTGAAACTCCGACCCCCGATTCTCAGCATAGAAGATGGCAGAACTTGCGGAAACTCCTCGAACGATCTGGCCCTTTTTGTCACCCAGATTTTGAAGCATCACCTGAAATCTTGGATTTCATCATGGATTCCTGCAAAGTACTGATAGTTGGGGCGGGAGGCTTGGGGTGTGAACTACTGAAGGATTTAGCCCTAATGGGGTTCAAAAAACTTCATGTTGTAGACATGGATACTATTGAACTGTCTAATTTAAACAGACAGTTTCTCTTTAGACGAAATGATATTGGTCTCTCCAAAGCCAAATGTGCTGTTGATTTTGTCAACAAAAGGTAAGAGAAAAATTAATACACCCATAATATCTGCATGATAATCAAAGTCTGTTGGTTTCTAACATAACCTATTTGATAAAGTTTCATACAAAGAGTTACGTGGACACTGAAGACAGTTGTAGGCTAAGTATTGGTGAAAATAAAACTTTAAACAATATATAGGACATCCACAGCTGGTCATATGCCTCCCCCATTGATTTCCACAAGGACCGGTTGGAAGCTGCCTGCATCCAGCCCTTGCCTGCGATCTTAGTCAGGTAATCTGTCCACGATGTAAAGTCTGCTATTAAATTGCATATATTTTTATTTATATATTATTTACTACCTAACCACTGGATCATTGCTAACACAGCCACTGCACATACAATCGTAGGACTGATTCAATTAGGAGGAATATATATTATATATTCAGCTGTAAGCGGCTGTAAGCGGCCGTGGGGTACCGGTCTAGAATAGTACTCCCCCATCTCTTCCCGTGGGTGCCGTAAGAGTCGGCTAAGGGATCACGTACCAGGAGGTGGGCAGCAGCGCCTTCTGAGGATCGGAATCATACTGCGCTCGCCAACCCGCCTGCCAAGCGTGGCGAGTATTGGCAAATCCCCCCTATATGAGGGAGGCATATGTCCAGCAGTGGACGCACATGGCTGAGAGAAGAAGAAGAAGAATTCAGCTGTAAATGGCTGATATAATAATGATAATCCATCATGTATGGTTTCCAACAAAACTATGTCCACACACTTTGAAGCACTCTGTAAAACCAAAAGTGGTTTTATTTAACAGTACATTTGATGGTTATATTTGATTGTAGAATTCCAGGCTGTGAGGCAGTGGCTCATCATTGCCCGATCCAGGATCTGGACGACTGCTTTTATCGCCAATTTCACATTGTAGTGTGTGGCCTTGATTCTATTGTTGCTCGAAGATGGTTGAATGGCATGCTGGTGTCTCTGTTGCAGTATAATGATGATCGTGAGTATGAAACATTACTTTTTATATGCGTTTTTAATATTTCCCTCAGTTTTGTGTCAAATACGAGGAGTTATATGTGGGATGCACTAAAAGTTTCCGGAATGAATAAGAAAAAAATACTATTAAAGGTAAAAAATAAATTTATTGTTTCTCAAAATATTCTCCCTATGTTTTTTTTTTTTTTTATATATATTATAAGTTTGCGTTTGACAACTGTCTCACCTGATGTAATGCAAAATGAAATAAATGCACTTTTTCATTTTTGTTTAAACCAATTTTGAAAGCTTTTGTGCCACTCCTCCGTGGTGACCTCTAAACGTGTTTTTCATACTCTTCGACAGCTTCTTCTGGTGATGACAATGGTCGTTGACCGCGTAATTGGTTCTTAACTTGAATAGAAAAAAGTCTCAAGGTGCCATGTCGCGACTGTATGCGGGATGGCTCATAAGTTCTACGTTTTTCACCTTGAAAAAGTCGTTTGTCTGTCTGGCCGTGTGGGAACTAGTATTGTCGTGGTGCAAGATGATACGGCGTTTACGGCTATTTTTACAGAGCTCGTCAATAATTTCCGGCAAACAAATAGTCGTGTACCTGTCACTATTCACGGTACGACGATTCTCCAAAGTAACAGAAGCCACGAGTCCAGTTTTATTAAAAAAAGAAGCAATCATCCGCATAGATGCACTTTTTACGCGCGGTGCTTTGGTTGGTTTCGGCTCATCTTGAAATACCCATACGCTCGATTGCTGCTTTGTTTTGGGATCGTAGCAATAAATCCATGTTTCGTCACCTGTTACCCACAACAAATTTGACGCACTTCCGTTGAATCTGGTAAGCATGGCACTGCACCAGTGACGTGGTACATTTTTTGAGTCTCGGTCAAATTGTGTGGGATCCACCTCGAGTACGATTGATTGTATTTGACTCATGCCTATGTCTAAGGATGCGCGAATGGTAGGTCACATGCCTGTCTGTTTCAATCATACGGCGCACAGAATCGATTTTTTTGTCGACCTGCATTTGAATTCCTTTTTTTGAAAGTCTGAGAAACATATAAAACATTGAATTGGTGTAGGTCAGTATCAGTTTCTATTTTTAGGAATTTATTTCAATATTACAAAACTATTTTTGGCCTTCTCATGTAACCATACACCGTAGAATTGATGTTCTGTAAATATAATTTCAGGAAGCCTGGACCAAAGCAGTGTCATACCAATGGTTGATGGAGGCACAGAAGGCTTCAAAGGGAATGCCAGAGTCATCCTACCAGGCATGAGCGCTTGCATTGAATGCACTCTTGATCTGTATCCTCCACAGAAGACATTCCCACTTTGTACGATCGCTAACACTCCCAGGTATTTTTAATTCTTATTTAAATTGAGGGTGCTGAGTCCTGCTTGGGGGTGCTTTGTGCATTCCCCCCGCCAGCAACTATCTGAGCTATCCAAACTCCTTAATATAATGGAGCATTGCCCTGGGTCTCTGCCATGGCTGCTCCATGGATGTGCCCCATGTACATGGATACAAGTATTACAATTGTAGGTTTTGGTTTTATTTTACAGTTGCTCAGTATCAATATCTGTCTACCCGCAGGTGTGTCAATAGATTTTCAAATCATTAAATAAATGGATAGAGATGGTATTAAGTTATTAGGTAAATATTTTAGTATAACCTATTGATTGCCTTTTACTAGGTTTACGTTTAAATGTATGAAGGAAATAATGAGGTTACTAGTAGGATTTGAACCCTCAGCACCCTTTGCACTCATCAGTCCTATTAATAGTTAACAATAACAAAGCTAAAAATAACAATTGTATCTCGATTGAATTGAGAGAATTTAGATCTGCTGTTAGAATTATACTCCAAGTAGATAGTAATATAGCAAAACTAGACACAAGTGATTGTCGTCATTAACAATCTATGGGCAATATGCTTATAGAGTTGATAACCTGGTCTCTTTTGGTTAAGAACTTATATATTAGGTATATTAACCCGTCGTTTGGGCGGCGCGCGAAACGTGCTTTCTGGCGCAGTTGGGGACCCAAAATGGCGTCGCACTGCACAGCCGGCCGCGCGCGCGCGGTTCAAATTTGTATCGAAAATATTTCACAGACTAAGTATTGGGCTTGAATGGGCTGTGTTTGCTAACTCCTTATTTAGTCTACCAATTTCAATCATTAGGTACGCAACTATCGATTTTCATAAAGGTCAGATTATCTGTTTGTAATTTTGTGTAAACGAAAATAATTCCTAAAAACATAATATATGTTTCAAATTGTTAATATTTAAATTTTTACTTAACATAGTACGCTATTTTTGTTTCTTAGACTGTGCTGCTTTCAATATCACGAAAAAGCATTATAATCGAACTCATATCGACGTCTGGAATTCCACAACCGTGTGATTGCATTTCCTACCTTTTACTAACACTTAAACACAATGGGGTCAGCAGCTGTCATCTGAAGTATTTAAAAATCTATGCGGCTTAGCGACTTTTAAGAAAAGAGTTCTCTTCCTCCTCAAATTCTTGATTTTTCCTCAAAGGCCGGCTTTGCATCATTGGCACATCTTGCGTTCCTTAGATCACTCACTATCATATGACCCACCCGTTCAAAAGCCCTTCTATCCTTATTTAGGTAGTAAAACTGCTTCTAATTTATTATAATGTATTTGAAAGTGTTGTGATTCTGATAATAAATTATATACAAGAGGAATATTTAACTTGCAGATTACCAGAACACTGTATAGAGTATGTCAAAGTGATCCAATGGCCGAAAGAGAATCCCTGGGGTAACACGGCTACGTTAGATGGAGACGATCCTCAGCATGTCGCGTGGGTGTATGAGAAAGCGCAAGAAAGAGCCATAAAGTACGGAATAGCCAATGTAACGTACAGGCTCACACAGGGTGTGTTGAAGAATATCATCCCAGCTGTAGCTAGCACTAATGCTGCGATCGCTGCTGTATGCGCCACTGAGGTAGTTTTAGTCTATAGTCCTATTATTCCACTAACAATACGTATAATTTGTAATTACTGCTCTAAACATTTTCCCATCTTTGTTGCTTGTAGCATGCAAAAACAAGGAATGTAATTCGTGTACTTCTTAGTGGATCTCACTTGAACTGGCTAAAAGACTGCTTTAATTTCCAATTTCACAGGCCTTTCGAATCAATATTTTTAAATAAAGTTTATTTTCTAAATATTTGATTTGTGGTAGTGTAAGAGTTAAGGGCTATTTTCTTCATATTATTAAGGCCATAGTTATGATTATAAACCATTTTATATATCATGAATGAAGACTCATTTTAAAGGTTCGCAGTAATTTAGACGAGAAAAGTTCGCGGTGTTTTTACGTAAGTTGTTTATATCACCTTATACATATGTATCCGTAAGGTAGCCACCATTTGCTAAATGGACAATTTTGACTCTCATCAGCTTATTTTGTCAAAAAGTCCTACATGTCTAATAAATTTAAAAACAGTTATACCCTGTTTCATAGTCTTAGATATTATTTGTAAACAAAATGTCATGCAAAATCACTGACATGCTAGTAGACCAAAACATTTTACATATAAAAAATATGTTTATCTATTTCATGTTTACCTCTTAAACGTTACAACATTACTGATTAACAAAGAAACATTCTAAAAGTTAGATAGCTTAAACATCAAAATACACTATTTTTAATCTATCCTCAATCCAGAGGCTGTCTGTAAGAGATTGCATTAGCGATAAGACTGCCGGTTGTATAACCATAAGCTACAATAAGTACTATTATATACTTTTTATGTATATTTTATAATTTTCGACAGAGTTAATCCATCTATATAAATTATTCTGACAATTTGAAAAACTGCTGCTGCCCCTTCATAACCATCTACACTACACACAGGTTGATCAATCATATGCAATGAGACTGTGTGAACACTATGGGACTGACATAGTCGATGTACGACTCAAAGTCCCTCAATTAAATGTAGAATTAAAAAAAAACCATCTACATGTGCTTCACGAAGATATGCTAGTATCAAGCAGGCGCTTCAAGCTATTTGCAGTGTTTTACGATTTATATCCGTGCCGCCATGTGCTGAAATAAATAGTATACATAAGTGTAAGTGTAATTATGTTGAGTTGGCGCCATGTAACCATTCCAATTTCTATTAACATTTTTTAAAACTATTTTTTGATGGCTTATTGGCTGGACAATTGGCTGCAGACAAATACGAACACATCATGCATAATGTGTATGACAATAGAAGCAATTTAAATTTACGCATGTTGATGTAACCAACTATAAGGACAACATTGTTACCATTTTTTCGCAATAAAGAATATTGATTGATTGATTGATTTTCCACTTGCAGGTTTTCAAACTAGCGTCCTCCTGTTGTGTGAACATGAACAACTACATGGTGATGAATATGGCAGAGGGGGTGTACACGTACACGTTCAGCGCGGAGAAGCGCGCGGACTGCGTCGCTTGCTGCAACTCCACCAGGACCATGGAGATTGAATCGAACGCCACGCTGCAGACCATATATGATAAACTGTGCGAAGACCAGACCTATCTGATGAAGAGTCCTGGTAAGTTGATCAGATAGATATATAGTATTTTTTCAATAATATTATATATAAGCTGCGCCACGCGGTATCACCCGCGTGGTGATGATGAATGGCCGCCTGGCTAGCAACCACCATCAAGTTTGAAAAACTGGCACCAAGCACATAGTCTGTTCAGGCAGCAGTCCTTGAGAGCCAGTGAGCATTCTAGGTCTAGCGTGATAACATCTTCGACCACATCTTCACTGACCATCAAGAGAGATAGTGGTCAAACGCTAGATCAATACAGTATAAAAAAAAAACATAATTTCTTCTTTCTAACTAACAGGAATTAACAAAACTATGTATGTACCAAAGACAATATACATATGGAAATAGCATAATGTTACCCTACGACCAATGATTTTATAAAAAACTGGGAGATGGGGTACAGGCCCCTCAGGTGCGATCCACCTAAATGATAACCTATCCTTTGCTCGGCCATTATTGCTTTTTGCAAAGTGCAAATCATATTTTTTTAAATGTTACATTTTGCCCCACAGGTATTACGACAGTTATCAACACTCGTAACAAGACGCTCTACATGTCTTCAATCAAAAGTATTGAAGAGCGAACAAGAGACAATCTGAAGAAAAAAGTCACCGAGCTAGGACTTTACAACGGTGCAGATATTTTGGTTGCTGACGTCACTACGCCCAACACTATAACTATAAAATTGAAGTTCGTTGATAATTATCAAGATGTCGATATGTCGCGATACTAATAATAAGTATGTTATAAAATATTCTGTTTATTCCATTAACTGACTTAATGTAGAGGTGGACAGACAACCTGACTAAGATCGCAGGCAAAGGCTGGATGCGGGACGCTTCCATCCGGTCATTGTGGAAATTTATGGGGGAGGCTTACGTCTAGCAGTGGATGTCTAATGGCTGAGACGATGATAAAATTAAGAGCATATACAATATACAAACAAACTTGGATAAAATGACAATTGGTTTTTTTAACCGCTGACAAAGATTTATATTTGAAGTGTCTGTCTGTGTATCTGTGGTGTCATTGGCTCGAACCGATTTGTATGCAATGCTTTTTTAAGTTTTTAGGATTTAGGCTTATCCAGTGATTGTTATTAACTATTTGTCAAGATTTGCTAATTTGCTGCTTTGGGGGGTTCCTGTAAATTTTCAGTTAAATTATACGAACTTGTACACAAATACAAGTGTTGTTCTTTTATAAACACGTCTTACGCTTGATAGAGTATGTACTCGGTCGGTACATGAAGTAACTAAATAAATACAAATCAAACACTAAAAAAATAAATTTACCAAAAAACGGAACCGGACTTCAACACTCAAAAGCATGAAATAACTTGTTGAATTCGGTACCATGGTAGTTCAAAAAAGTAACTATCATCACAATATTGTGCTCATGGTACCGACTTCGACAAGTTATTTCACACTTTTGAGTGTTGAAGTCGGTTCCATTTTTTGCTAAAAATTTTTGTTTACCCTTTTCAGTGACCTTTGCTACTCACGGGATCAATTGTCATTGTGTGTGTTCTCCGATGTCTTCAACCGCAACTATAATATCATCGATGTATGCGTATATCTTTTCAGTTATTGTAGTGTAACTCAAAAACCGCATGACCGATTTTAATGAAATTTAAATGGGACCATACGGAAGCACCAGCTGTCAAATAAAAAAAGAACCATCAAAATCGATTTACCCGAAAGTTATGCGGTAACTAACATATAAAAAAAAACGAAAAAAAAACATACGGGTCGAATTGAGAACCTCCTCCTTTTTTGAAGTAGGTGTAAAATGTGGTACACTCCGGGAGTGCCGGCAGAAGTGAAAACATGCATAATATGTGGAAAAAATACAATATTCATTTATTGCGCTATCGTACACAAACATGACAATAGGTATTTTAGTTTATTGATTTTATGTACATTAAGGGCGATAAAACATACAATAGAATTAACAAAATCAACATGTTAACGGGCGAGCGAAGTGAGCGCAGTCTGCATCAAAAAGGTCGCATTATACCTAAATTCTTGAGGCGCGTGACGTCGAAAATTCGTAAGACGGAGGGAGTAGTTGAAACCTGGAGGGCTGGGAGCCATCGCTTCGCATCCTGAACTAAATCCTGGAGGGCTGGGAGCCTTCGTGACGTGCGGGGTACAGCTGCGGACCACTTTACCGAAGGTTCAGTAGACGCAATTTTCTTGTTCATATTTCAATGGATATTGTTGTGTATTTCAAGAGTATTACGTTGAGAACCTTCAAGTACTAGCCGCGTACCCGCTCACGGTGAGTGTACATTTATGTTTATACGTGCGTCGTGGCGCTATTTTCTCTATCTCTATTTATACTAATATTATAAAGAGGAAAGGTTTGTATGTAAGTATGTTTGTAATGAATAAACTCAAAAACTACTGAGCCGATTTCAAAAATTCTTTCACCATTAGAAAGCCACATTCACCCTGAGTATCGTAGGCTATATTATATTTTCAGAAAAATAGAGATCCTTATAATTTTTATTTTTCAAATTTTTTACCCGTGTGAAGCCGGAGCGGATCGCTAGTTATCTTATAATTAGAAACCTATAATTTTATAGGTTAATTAGAAAATAGCGCCACGACGTTCGTAGACAGTTGTTGGAGGCACGAGGGTAGCAGCTACCCCAATTCTCCACTACCCTTTAAATAGCGAGGCGTGGTTCTCCTACATAAAAAAGTAATGAAAAAAATACTTTGATTTTCTACAATTTTGAGCGAACCCATGCTGTTTTATATAAATCGGCAAGAAAAAAGTTATTAATTTGTTAACCAATCCTGATGAACTGATTAGTGTGAAAATAAATAAAATAACAAGTTTGTTACTCTTTCACGCTGAAACGGCGAACGGATTTCTATAAGCTTTGGATTAAGGATAACTTATACTTTGGTATGACACAGACTACTTTCTATCCCGGAAAAAGGATTCTTCCCATGGGATAATTGAGGGAGCTGGAAATCCGTAGTTCACGCGGGTAAAACGTGTGGCTGAGCTCGTATACAATAAGGCTGTCTTGCACCAATCAAATTATCTGAGGTTGCCACATAATCTTAGATAAAAAAGAGTTTTGTGATTTACTCCGAATTTGATTCGTACATTGTATGCGGCGTTTGACACAGCAGGGGCTTAGGCTGTGTCAAGACCTGACGAATGAGCAGCTCACGAGCTGCGCGCGCGCATTTCATGTTCAAGCGCCCGAACAGCAAATGCGCGAAGGATGCGCATTCGTCAGGTCTGGACACTGCCTTACGTTATCGATGGGGTGCGTTCGCCAACTCAGCCAAATCTTGTTCATAATGCAATTCAGCACGCAAGCATTATATTTGGGTAATGCGTTGAGTGAATGTACCCTAGAATAATGTCAGTCAGTCATCTACAACTTAATTTAAGTCAACACACGAAGCCGAACGTTGAGTGATGACTGACATGACACTGACATTTTTGCGGTGTGACCTTTTGTGCCTATTCTGCACCAAAGATCACCTCGGATTAAATAGCTTGTAGGCAGCATTCGTAATTAAATTACAAATGTTGCCTATTTATTCAAACATTTGTAATTAAATTACAAATGTTGCCTGCAAATATGTGATTTAATTTAATCCGAGGTTATACAACGGATATTCACGGATCATTTGGTTGGTGCATGACGGCCTGACTACTTTGGTGTGGTGCGTTCCAGGACGATTGCCAATTTCGCCGAGAACGTTCAGAGAGTATAAATAAAATTTTGAAAATTATTGCGAATGGAATGTTCCATTATGGTGATGTTGCAAAAACGGCAGGGCATGTCAGATTTGGTAACATGAACATGATAAAGTTGAGTCCTACGACTACTATAAAAATAACGAGTATAGCGTAATTTACCGGTTTTGTCTCTTAAACATTTAATTAAACAGTAAAGTTTGCATATCTTCGCTAAGCGACAAAACTATAGTGAGAATATAAACGCCTAAATTTACGAGTACTAAAAAGGATGAGGTACATATTAACTTTAAATACGTACTTACATAACTATCGTACATAATGGTTTCTACTGTAACTAATCTTCCATCAGCGATTTTCTTTTTAACGCCTTGGTTTGAAATTATAAAAAAGACGTGTGGCACTAGGGGACTGCCTCGGTAAAAATTTTTATAGCATTTTTTATCAACTTATGCAATTAATATATTAATAACTTATGCAGTAACGCCGATAAAACCAATGCCACATAGAGGCGAGTTGCTGAAAACAGAACAAACAGACAAGCATCACGCTTGTCTGTTTAGTTCAGCAACTCGCCTCTA
This sequence comes from Apeira syringaria, assembly GCA_934044485.1. Lineage (NCBI taxonomy): Eukaryota > Metazoa > Arthropoda > Insecta > Lepidoptera > Geometridae > Apeira > Apeira syringaria. The sequence goes on from OW203668.1 coordinate 15,833,604, forward strand.
GCCCTCTCGCCTCCTTTCAAAAAAGTCATTAAAAGTTCTTCCATTCATCGATAGATGGCAAAATTAAAAAGTATCACCGCTGTGCCGGTCGGAGTGGGGGATGTTAAGTTGTTTTCGTTACGGAATTTCTGGATTCGGTCTCCACAATGCCCGCGATAGAAGCTATGCAATAGCTCAATAACTTTTTAATTATCTACATGTACTTCGAAATAAAAAATACCATCGTAAATAACATGCAAATATAAGTAAAATTTTTTTTTTTCCTACCAGTGTTCTGCCTACTCTAATCTTTGCATTACATAAATATCGGCACAAAAATACGTGTACGTACATGTACTTTTGTGCCGATATTTATGTAATGCAATTGTATAGATTCAACATGGTCACACTGTGTTTTGACTTTTCTGACGTGGTGAAGTGAAGACAACAGGGGAAAGGATAACCAAAAACCTTAGATTTTTCTATAATAATACATTAATTAAACACCGAAACAAATATGTTGGATTCATTATTTGATGATGTGAAGCGAATGAACAAGCGGCAGGTACAGTTTCATATACTACTAAGAGATGACGTGAGCATTTTGAGTACCGGTTGTTTGATTATTTCATGTTTATTTTCAGTTTATCTACCAAGTTTTGAGCTTTGGTATGATAGTGTCTTCAGCCTTAATGATATGGAAAGGTCTAATGGTTGTTACGGGCAGTGAAAGTCCTATTGTTGTGGTTCTGTCGGGGAGTATGGAGCCTGCGTTCCACAGGGGTGATTTGCTCTTTTTAACAAACTATCCGGAAGAGCCCGTGCGTGTCGGAGAGATCGTTGTATTTAAAGTTGAAGGAAGAGACATACCTATTGTACATAGAGTTCTAAAACTCCATGAAAAGTAAGTTACCACTATTTATGAAATATCATAGTTTAAGTGTCTTCCTATTGCAATATTTAGTATTTAATATTAATCGTTCCTCCTACAATGCCTATGCAATTATTACCCTACCTTTTGTATCAACAAGGCATCAAGATATAGTTTCATTAAGAAGTTGCCAGTTTTATATACATATCAGGAATCCTGCAGATTCCAAAATAATTGGCATCTGTATAACATAATTTCCACCATCGGTGATGAAAAGGGTATAATTATGATGAAAAATTACTTGAAATGCCTATATGGATCTAAACTTCATCAGCTTAGCTTCTTAGCTAGCTAATTTTCCGTTTTGTAAACATTAAGTTTAAAATAAAACTCTTTTTTATCCTGTTGAATTTGTTTTGACTTTGACAACATTTAAAAGCAACCTACAGCGAGTGACAATTTCTTTGATAGTACAAATTAAAGTTTTACTTTGGTAAACATCACACTGTAGGTACATAACGTAAATTACTGTTGTCATATGTTTGTACTATAGTAGCTGCGCCTCACAGTGATCTCACTTTTCCTATGGAATCCAATAATTTTTGTAAAAAGTGATGTGAGTATGTCTGCAAATTTCATTCAAATCCATTCAGCCATTTTGCTATGATTGAGTAATAAACATCCATCCCACTAATTTTCGCATTTACAATAGTAATATATACTATTTTCCTTTATTACTATTTTCTTTTATTACTATTTTCAGGAACAATGGTACAGTTAAGTTCCTAACTAAAGGAGATAATAACAGTGTGGATGACAGAGGCCTGTATGCTCAAGGACAGCTATGGCTCACAAAAAAAGATGTAGTTGGACGGGCAAGAGGTTTTCTACCTTATGTTGGAATGGTCACAATTTATATGAATGAATATCCTAAGTTTAAGGTAATCAATATTTTTGTATATTTCTAGATATAACCCTGGTTCACTTGAAAGGTAGCATCATGTATGCATGTGAGTCACAGGTCTAAAATAAGGTTTGATAATGTAATGAAGAAACACAATTAAGGAAGTGACTGATCTAAATTTCCACATTTGTGTCAAGCTAGTTTGTTCAATGTAAATAAGGAATAAGGTAACATCTCATTACAGCAAGTTGCTCAGAACTCTATACTGACATGCTATACAGCATGTCATTATATTTCAACACCCTTAGCATGTTCAAATGTAAATTGCCATATTAAAACTTTTAATACCAGCCACGGAAGTCCACTGAATGGCTATTGTCTAGAATCTTCAGTGACTGATAAAAAATTGACAGCGCAAATGACTATAAGAAATAACTTGTTAGTATTCTGAGATTTTTAAATACATTATATTTCTGGAATAGCTTGGAATAGACATCTTGAGTTTATTTATGCAAAGCATCATTAAAGTCAGTGATAAATTTGATACTCATACTACGCTGGTTCAATATTGGTGGATATATTCGTGGCTTCTGGTAAAGATAACACCATTATCCAATTCCCAGCATGATGGTAGGGTACTTTCAAGTACCAGTACAATAAACATTCTAGGTCTAGCATGGTAATATATTCAACCACATCGTCACTGACCATCAAATGAGATAGTGGTCAAAATGTTAGATCTTTACACTATAAAAAACATATAGTAATACAGCATTCCTAGGGCTAGTTTTAGATGCTTGATTGTAGTTCGCTTGCAAAAAAAATGATAAAAATGTATTATTAATTGGTCAGAAAGCTTTAAAATTGTAATAATGTATTTTTATCTTTGTTCTAGTTTGCCGTGTTAGCGTGTCTGGCTCTCTACGTTCTAGTGCACAGGGAGTGACACTGTAAAATTGATCTGAACAATATTGAAAACACATTTGATGCAGACATTCTTGCATTCTGTGTTTAGTTTCACAATTAAAAAGTTCTTTCTAGTGAAAAATTGTTATAACTTATTTTGAGACTCAAATTATAATTTTTTTATCATCTACAAGTTTAGTAAATACTTACTGAGATTATGTGATACCCTACTCAAATATTTATACTTATTACCATAAATGAAATCCAACCATATGTTTTTGTTGTAAAAGTCGGTAACAAACAGACAAGCCAAGATGGTCAAAAGGTATTGTACATTTTGGCTTCTGTAACTTGGAAATCATTGGCTTCAGTGTATAAACACAGGACAACTTTATTTATTTGAAAGTCACAATAAAAAACAGTTTTTAAAATATAAAATCTGATTTCCCTTATTTGGGGTGGAACATTTTTAATAAAGAGAAATACGCAAATGATTTTAATTACATTTTTATAAGACCATTCCGAAAGTAATAAAGAAAAAAGAACTTTACAATTCCATCTATACATGACAAAGTGCTGAAATAGTCCGTAATCATTAGCTAGATATGTTCCAACTGCTCCAACCTCTCACAGAGGAGTGCTATTCAAAGTCCACTGTAGCAATGTGGATAGGCAAATGCCCAGCCAAATGTTGGAGTTTTCAGGCCACCCAAGGGCCTCAGACATGGCTTAACAACTGTTATCCTGAGACAACAACCAGGACTGATGGCTTGACGTACGCTGCAAAGCATGGAAACACTTGAAAATGACACTAGCGGTTACCAGTGAGGTGTGACCAAGTATGAGCGAGGAGTCCTTTACTTAACATAGTTAATCGATTAAGGTAGAGTGAACTCCGCTAGGAGGGTTCCAATTTTTTTTTATTAATAATTATAAGGTTGCGCTTGACTACTGTGGCCCCTGATGTTAAGTGACGACGCGGTTTAAAGGCACAGAAGAGCACAGGCCATGCCCTCCTATGTTCCATCAATCTCTACCTGTACCAACATTCATCAAAATTGGTTCTGAGGTTTAGGCGTAAAAACGTCACGGTCACTCACATTTGTGGTATTCGATTTTAGTTGTATGCCAGAAGAGTCATACTTTTTTTGGGATAAAAAGTAGCCAATGTGCTATACAGGTAATAAGGTACCTGCATTACAAATTGGATTCAAATCTATCAAGCTTAACTTCTTACAGGATACATACACACAATTGGTGTGTGCAATTGTGTCCTTAACGTTCGCATTTTTAATATTAATGATCAATTTCATAGAAATTGGTGTAGCCGTTTGAACGTAAAGTTAACATACACATATATAAACAAACTTTCGCATTTATAATATTAGTAGGATACTAGCTGCTGGGAAGCTCTTGTTCGCGCTTCATGTTCTGCCCATTGATAAAGATATCGTAATGTAAATCATCACTTAAAGTGGACTGAGGACGAATTCTAGCAAATCTATCTACTAAACCTATCTGTACCTATATGGATGCGGGCCGCTTCCTTTATATTACAATAAAAATCTATACTATACACTCCATCTCATCATCATATATAATACACTCCATCATTACCTACCTGTAACGCAAAAAAGTTTGGAGATACTGCTGTAGCCTATTAAAATGTTGAAGGGCAAACATTTTATACTTATTAGAGATCAGTTGAGCAATTTAGCTGATTGGTTCCAAGTTCCCGCATTTTAATGCGGGTGTGTCAGAAGCTATGGAGAAAACCTACGCTTATTGCAATAATAATAGTATGAGATAAGTAATGATATATTCTTTTATGGGTGATTCGTTAACGTTTCGTATATTTCGTTGTTTTCCTTTTGTCAGAACTCCATTGAATATTTTCGTTCATAGTTGCTTGTGTAGTAGTTTCTATTCAAAAATATAGATGTTGCTAGATCGAAATGGAACTACACACAAATAAATTGAATGACAAAAGAAACGCAAGGACTATGCACTTAGTACTAAGTCATTATCTACCTACTAAAATGTATGTAAAATGAAATCATATAAAATATGTAAGTCAAATCAAAATCATCAAAGGCTAGCAGGTTGGTGCAGTTGGTAGCACTCTGCCTTCTGAGCCGGGTTCGATTCCCGGACAATGCAAACATTTGTGTGTATGAACATGTCTGTTTGACCTGCGTCTGGTTGTGTATATGTATATAAGTATATATATCAGTCATCAGGTTACCATAGTACAGGCTCTGCCTAGTTTGGGCCCTGAAGACCTTGTGTGAATGTTAATAAACAAAAAACAAAGAAAATGATCTAAACATACAGTCGACTCTCGATAATTCAGACCTGCGATAATTCGAAGCTCTATAATTCAAAGTTATCACGAGTATCAGGAAATCTCTAGGTATATTTCGAACTAAATCAACACATTTTTATGCACTTGGTAATTCGAAGGAAAAAATCATCGCTACGTAACAAAACGACGCGTTAATTCGAACTCATCGGCGTCAAACACTCGACAATTTGTAAAGGATGAGCCACTCGATTCTCTTAAAAACAAGTCCGAGTAATTCATCGACTTGAGTATATGCGCACGCTGCTGACAAGTTCAAACTTGTACCTATCATCGTACACGAGCCTTTTTTTAAAATATAGATTTTGAGTTTGACACACACTTCCGCACGAATTGGTTTGTTTAGTTATAACTATTTGATATTACAAACATCTGAGAATTCGTAATTTTTAAGAGTTCCTTGAGTTACGAATTAAAGAGAGTCGACTAGCACTCATTGCCATGCCTAACATAGGTACGATCAAGTTCCTGTGGTGAATGAATGGGTAAGGCGAAGACGCAAAGTGACTAGAACAGATTATACCAGAGCCATTGATTACCATAATAGGTAGGTATGTAGTTATGTGTTATAAAAACTTCCGTCTCGACCTTATAAAATAATCCCCGCTTCATTACCTACTCCCTCAAAGAATTGATGAAAACAGTAATAAAAACTTCAATTCACCCACTACTTGGTACTACTAGTAGTGATTTCCTCACGCTATTTTAATATTTATTTTTCCTAGATTTTAATCGGCTAACCTGCTACAATATCTCGGTAACGCATACGGTTATATATTATACCACGTTACACGTGTAGTTTAGCGAATTTTGTTTTTTTTTGTCGTTTTGAAGCGATGATAGCTCAGCGGGGGGAGCGTCGCCTGTCAAACTGACGGACACTTGTTCGATCCCAACAACAGATTGAGCTTCCGGTGAAGGTAACACCGTTATCAAATTCCCAGCATGGTGGTAGGGTACTTTCGAATACCCGCCTGTCTAGCTACCACCTTCAAGTCAGAAAAACTGTCACCATACACGTAGTGTGTTCAGGCAGCAGTCGTTGAGAGCCAGTGAGCATTCTAGGTCTAACGTTATAACATCTTCGACCACATCGTCACTGACCATCAAGTGAGATAGTGGTCAAACGCTATATCTATACAGTACAAAAAAGATGTCTCAAGTCATAACTTAGGCGGCGGCTTGACAACACATCTCATAGACACACTGCTTGATAGACTGCACGTACCCGTAGCCCGTAGTGTGAACAACATCTGTGCACAAGTAGGTACATGCCTATCCACACACCTTTATATAAAGTAGAAAGGTTCGAGAAAAATATCTCAAGAATGTTAAGATTGATAGTTGTTTGATTCGGGATCGACACTTGATGATACGGACCACTGGACTGATTTAAAAGCTCGTGGGAAAATTGCCCCGTCATCCTTGTGCCAAGAATATAGAAACCTTACTGTAGGTATCAATATACCTACTATTGTAGATTGTGTACTTATTACGTATTTAAATTAAAGCTTTGCTACATTAACCTAAACAAATGTTTTCTAAGGCGTGGGCTCAGAATCCAGAAAATTCTACTTAAGTACCTACTTGCTTGTATTCTGAGGGATATGAGATTTCTACATGTTGATCTCGTTTCGTAATTCAATTTCCAACACTTTTCAAGACGTGAAAACTGTAATGAAGTCGTTAGCATGACCTACTACACTCGCATTAGTATGGCTTTCGTAACCAACTAGCAAATTGCTCGTAACTTCGAATAGGAGTAGCTCCACGATCTGTATTGCTAACAAGTAAACAGGAAAACGTTTACCAAAATCAAAACTCACCTCGATTCCGAGTGTGTATGTAACTGTGTATTTACTGAGTAGGTGCAAATATTATTTTGAACGATTTCTTCCTTCAGCAGCTCGTGAGGTTTAGCCTTAGCGGAATCTTATCGTTTAGTAATTAGAATAGGAAATATTTATGGCCATAAAATTATATAAATAAATGGTAATAAAAGAGAACAATAAAAGAGTAAGAGAGTAGAAGCAGTAAAATTGTATTGAGAATAGGGATATGCTCAGCACTGCGCTACGTTGACATAGTGTCTACGTTAGGCTGATTTTTAGCATACACCTTATTTCGACCTAATGTTGTCGAATGTATAAAAGTAACGCGGGCTAAGTAGACATGCATTATACATTAAACATTATTTGTACTAAGTAACTAGTTTTAACATAAATAACAGGTAATAGCAATATACCACAGGTAATATAATACAGTATGTGACTCCCATGACTCAATAATATGTGGATGAGCATTTAAATGATGCCGGCAAGTGCGGTGGTAATACCGTGATGCCGGAATAAGGTTGAAGAGTTCTTCAGAACACACCCTGTTGAATAATACGGTGGAAAATACACAGAGAGCCAATGTCTCTGCGGATACTGAGTGGCTCTAGGTCTTCGGTGAGTTTGGAGTCGTTGACAATTCTGATAGCTTCTATCCATCTATCTATCTTCTTATTCTGATTTTCGCACCTATCAAAACGAACATTATATTACAGAGCATACTATTAATAATCATAACCTATGCCAAAACTCTATCATGCCCGACTAAACATACGAACTTGGCTCGCATACAGGAGCGAATAAGTTTTGAGGGAGTGCTACAAAATAATCCTCGCATTTCAACAGTAAATATACCTACCTACTGACCTCCCACACTCATGTCTGGATCGTGTGAAACTTCTTTGTGAAGAGCGCCACGCTATGTTACAGTCTAGTCCCGGACGCTATGTTACAGTCTAGTCCCGGACGCTATGTTACAGTCTAGTCCCGGACGCTATGTTACCGTCTAGTCCCGGACGCTATGTTACCGTCTAGTCCCGGACGCTATGTTACCGTCTAGTCCCGGAAGCTATGTTACAGTCTAGTCCCGGACGCTATGTTACAGTCTAGTCCCGGAAGCTATGTTACAGTCTAGTCCCGGACGCTATGTTACAGTCTAGTCCCGGACGCTATGTTACCGTCTAGTCCCGGACGCTATGTTACCGTCTAGTCCCGGACGCTATGTTACCGTCTAGTCCCGGACGCTATGTTACCGTCTAGTCCCGGACGCTATGTTACCGTCTAGTCCCGGACGCTATGTTACCGTCTAGTCCCGGACGCTATGTTACCGTCTAGTCCCGGACGTCATAATATTTGCTTACCTGTTTCCACCGCGGTAACTTCCATATCCTCAATTCGACACAAGATATAGGAATCAGAAATGCTGTATTGATATTTTATATATTTTATACTATTATATTATATGCGCCCTGCGGTTACCGTGAATTACGGTTTCAATTATCGAACGGGAACTATACTTTGTCCGGGATAAAAGTAGCCTATGTGTTAATCCAGGGTTTAAACTATCTCCATACCTAATTTCATCGAAATGGGTGTAGCCGTTTGAGCGTCAAGAAGTAACAAACATACACACATACACAAACTTTCGCATTTATAATATAAGTAGGAAGTAGGATTTGAGCCAGCGAGCACTTTAGGTCTAGCGTGATAACATCTTCGACCACATCGTCACTGACCATCAAGTGAGATAGTGGTCAAACGCTAGATCTATACAGTATAAAAAAAAACCTTCTTCTCTGTATCTCTCCGGGAAACAGGAGGCGCGACTTTATTTATAAATCGAGACACACTGCATGGGGTGTGATCTCTTGATCTTACATTTGTTGGTTTTTATAGAGTAGGTACCTAATGTTCGTCCATGTGTTAAAACTGCAACATTTATAACTACCTGGTTCCTGCCTTCATTCTGAACGAGGCCACGAAACTTTTTTATGTGTTTACGTGAGGTACTAAAAGTTACCCGTATTTTAATGCGCTTATTTAAAGTTTTTCGTCCGTAACTATCAGACGATAATACCTTCGAACTGTGGTAGACGTTATCTGCTCGCAGTTACCAAAATAAAATTATAAACTTTTTATATTTATAAAAGAGTGGAATGGAATATTTAATAATACCTAATAGTTATTGTGCCGTGGTGGTACCGGCCTAGAATAGTACTCCCCCATCTCTTCCCGCGGGTGCCGTAAGAGTCGGCTAAGGGATAACGTACCAGGAGGTGGGCAGCAGCGCCTTCTGAGGATCGGAAATCATACCGCGCTCGCCAACCCGCCTGCCAAGCGTGGCGAGTATTGGCAAATCCCCCCTATATGGGGGAGGCATACGTCCAACAGTGGACGCACATAGCTGAGAAAAAAAAAAAAATAGTTATTGTAAAGGAAACATTGTAATTGGGAACTCTATTCTACATGTATGAGGATTTTTGAAGCGATGATAGCGGCAGTGAGAGCGTCGGCTGTCAAACTGACGGACGCTGGTTCGATCACCACCGTTATCGAATTCCCAGCATGGTGGTAGGGTATACTTTGGAGTACCTACACGCCTGGCTGCTACCCTCAAGTTTGAAAAACTCACCTAGTGTGTTCAGGCAGCAATTCTTGAGAGATAGTAAACATCTAGGTTTAGCGTGATTATTTCTTCACCCATATGGTTACTGACACAGTAGTATACAAATATTAAATCTTGACCATTTGCTAAGTAGACAATTTTGAGTCTATTCAGGTGGTTTTGTTGAAAGTCCTACGATTAAGACTAGTTCTGATCCACCAAAATTTGATTTCATTTGCGAATTTATTAGTGAAAAAATATTTAAGAGTGACCATATTTTTCCTTTATGAAAAATATCGCGATAACGATAGATGCGCTTGAACTGTCTTACACAAGAAGAAAGGAAATCAAAAAGTCTACAAATTTTATTCGAACCTATTTTTTTGAGGCCATAACTTATACGTAAAGTATAAATTTGTATTCTTTTAAATAAAACTTTTTTTCCCACCCAATCTGTAAGTGTAACCACCCGCGAGCCTCTGTAATGACATCGGCACACGTCAGTTCAAGCGCCGTGATATTTATTGATAAAGGAAAAATAATGGTCTAAGTATTACGTACTCCTTCTAAGAATATTGAATTATTCATTTTACTATTATTGTGTACTCGCAGATGTTAGGGTTTTCAAATCCAAACGACAACAAACAACTTTACAAAATAACTTTCACAGAGCACTCCCATCATTAATTTATTATTCATGTACATTTCATGTATACAAGAAAACATTCGAAATAAAAATTACTGTGTTAGAACAACGATAGAACGGCCATTAGACATTATAAACAGATTTATAAAAGGCATAAACCGATACATTTATACATTAAAGATAGGTTTGTCGATAGTTCTGTATAACCGTAATATTTACCTACATCATAGGTTTTCAGACGTCGTCAAACAACTGAATAATTTAAAGAAAATAATGAGAGAATTGGACAGTAAATGATAGGTCTATGGATGTTTTCGTTCTTATGATTTATTGGATTTTATATTGTTCAGGAAAATTTGCCCGTTTACTATTGGGGCCAGCCCTCTAATCTAATCTCGTGGGTGTCGTAGATGATCACTAAATGAATAAGGAATGATATTATGAAATAAGAAAACTAAAAAATATGATTTTGTAGTTAGCCGTACTGTAGTGTACTATTGAGTTGCTTAATAAAAAAACAACTTTTCACACACACAAACATTTATTGTTTTTTTATATCAAATTTACACGAAACACAAATGAATTCCTGCACTTCAGTTGTACTTGAAACTGAACTGGCAGCAAGACGGCTTTAGGAGCAAAGAGACACTGTGATGATCCGAGATAGAATAATGATAATGGTCTATTGCATCATGCTAGGCGGAACTTGAGTACGCTCAAATTTTTTTAAAGGAAAAATTCGGCTTCCAGTGTGATTTAAACCCACGACTACAGAATACCGTCCTATCGCTAATGGCATCTCAGCCATAGCACTCAATTAGCCGTCCGAATTTATTCCTTCCTTTTACATCAGAGGGGATGTAGTTGTATGAACTATTAAAAGGACTGATAGGCATATTCACAGCACGGTATTCTGTAGTTGTGGGTTCCAATCCCAACAGTAGCTGAATTTTCCTTCAAAAACAAATGAAACCATTGGCATCGGTACTTAAGTATAGTGTTCAAAGTTTCAAAATTAACCGTCATGAGACGTTTTGAAGGAGCTGAAAACGTTTAAGTTCTAGGCTCCGTTATATAGATGCAGGCGAAACTAATAAAAGCGTGTTTAGTTTATAAAAACAAGGAAGATACTCTCAGATCACGTGACTAAAAACTGGACTAAATACAAAATAAAGGCGAACGCACACCCGGGTGTTAGTTTTAATGAAGTTGCTCGTGCATTTTGTGAAAGCACAGGAAGAGAATATTTTGGCCTAATTATAAAAATATTTGGTACCAACCATACGTGCCTTACAACTACCGGCCCGATTGAGACTAAAACTAATTAGGAGCATGAACCATGCGGCCCACGCTCGCGGACCCAGTGCCACATCTAGTGTTTTTAATAATAGCACCGGGAATCAGACAACCATTGCATTCGCAGAGTAAGAGGAAGTCACATTTTAGCTGCTCACGTGGTGGCGGTTGCCCTGCATTACCGAAAAATCGGACTCTCCCACCGAGGGTTCCATACAAACTTTTATTTGCCTACATATTATCAAAAATAGTTTTTATATAATGTTTTTTTATTCTCGTCTTAAATAGAAAACTATACGTCATAAAATTGATTAAAATCTGTTTAAGCTTGTGCCAATGAAGCCTGTTCATAATATTATATGATACCCCACATGTCACGGTTATCTCAACCATGCCGCCGCGCCGTTCCTTGCATAAAGACGCTGTGTTTTTTTTATTCACACACAAACCCCCGCACTGGGATACCCTGTGTCGCGGGAGGCATAGACACACTGGGCGGGTCTGGGTTTATCCATTAAATAGTTGCTATGCCTATGCTTGCGGCGTTCACGCTGCTTGTTTTGGTTAAGTCCAGGCCTTCTTTACTCATCCCGTGATGGGTAGGGAGGTTACGGTCTTGGGGGAAGCGCAGGTCGTGATGATCCTCAAGGCAAGTCTGGCGATTACCTTCTCGCGGTGCTGCCTGTTCTTGGTCTAATTCCTCTGAATTAGACGTAACTAGACATCGTCCGGCGCCTCGCGTGTCTCATATCTATGTAAGTTTATTTATATCCATTTATTTATGTATGTTTATTATATTCAAGCCGGGACTGCTCCCGATAGGCTTTGCTCGCCAAGCCGACGAGGAGCGGTCCACATGACGGTAGGTTGCGGTGCTGCTGCAAGGCACTGCAACTGAGGGGGGCAGCGGCGCCGTGTTGGACGGTGCTGCGGCTGAGGGGGCGCTGCGGCGGGAGTGATTCAGTTCGTCTCCTGCTGTGGCGCCGATATGGCCGCCGTCGGAGGGTGGCGGCCGAAGTGGCTGGCGATGGGGCTGCTCCATCTGGCCCATCGCAGGGGACCACGAGCGTCGGATGTGGGAAGTCTGGCGTTCCTTGCACTGTGTGGTCCCCGGGGTGGTGCGGCCGTGCTCTTGGTCCCGGCACGGTCGCGAGGGGGAGGGTCATCCTCCCCCCTGGAGGGGTCCGGAAACGGACGGCCGTGGTGGGGGCGCGGTATGCAAATGTACCCCGCGCTCCCTCCGTTCTAGCGGCAGGATGGACACCGTGGGTTTTAGTCGGTAGTGGACCCTGGCTGCTGTGGGTGCAGTTAGGGTTGGGGGCCATGAGGCCCCCCAGGGAGCGGTGATGCTCGAGCGAGCCCGACACACCCCGCCTACTTTCCCGGTAGGCGGAAGTGCGTAAATGCATTTCGCCCAGGTTAAAAAAAAAAAAAAAAAAAAAAAAAAAAAAAAAAAAAAAAGGCATAGACACACACGATCACAATACACAAACATCCAAGACCCGAGAACAAACATCTTGGCTCATCACCGAAATGTTTGCCTCCGCCGGGATTCGAACGCGGGGTTGCGGTTTCAAAGTCGTGAGCAGCAATTTAATTACAAATGCATAGCTTTCAGATTTTTTCCTATATTTTGTAGTATAAGACGGTATTACTTGCCAAATGTCATATTTCTAGGTCAACGAAAAGTACCCTATTACATTTTGATTCCCTTTAGAATGTCGAAATATAAGTTTTTGCGGCATAAACGCCCGTATCGTTTTTTTAAAGATAACTCAGAGATTTGATTTTTTTACAGCTTCAAGAGACTACAGACAAAAGTATATCGTTTTAATTACAACTCGATACCTTCACGCGTTGCCAAGATAAATGGTCTTGATAGACAGACGGACGAACAACAAAGTGATCCTATAAGGGTTCCTCTGAGTTACGGAACCCTAAAAAGAGAGTTGTTGATTTATTTATTCATTTTTACACCCTACCATGCGGGTGGTAGCTGAATACGAAACGTTCGGAAACCACTCTGGCGGGCAGGGAAGTGTCAATGCCGGTGGAGACCGCCATTAATCCGGCGCTTTGAATAATTTATCCGGCGACTTTGTCTGATTCCCGATTAGCTCTATGAGGCTCTCTTCTTTATTCTGAGGATTAGTGGCTGTTTTTCGGTGGTGCTTTTTTAAGTACAACTCCGTTTATGTTTGTTCGAATTAAGTTATAAGATTTAAAACTGGCATTTTCGTCTTCTACGTCAGCGAGTGAAGAAACCCATTACGCAGAAACAAAACTTCGATTCAAATTAAATTCACTCCAAACAAATTACTGACGTTAATTAAAAAAAAAATTGGTTGTCTGTAAAGTCGGTTTACGGACGATAGATTTACGTGATAACGACATAATCATGTATGACTTTGACTTTGACATTGACATTGACATTGACATTGAAATTGACATTGACCATTGACCATTGACCATTGACCATTGACCATTGACCATTGACCATTGACCATTGACCATTGACCATTGACCATTGACCATTGACCATTGACCATTGACCATTGACCATTGACCATTGACCATTGACCATTGACCATTGACCATTGACCGTTACGCGGAACGTTACTATTTTTCATTTTGGCATTCATCAATTTATAAAACGTTATCACGTCAAAAACAAAATTAAAAAGATGCGTATTAATGCACCTTTTATACTCACTGGAGCACGTACTGGTAGAGTGGTATGGAGTGTAGAAAATAATATATGTTTCGACGATTCGTAAACCGTCGGATAAATTTTGACATTAAATAAACCTATAAATAAAAATTAAACACCACCACACCCAACTACTCAAGATCCTGATGAAGGCTTCAAGAAGAAGCCGAATCAATTGTCGATCGTGATATCGACTACGCGTAAGTGCCACGTTATACCCGTAGAAACAGTGTAAAGTAATTATGAACGTGAGTTTTGATAATATTAAAAACTAAACAAATATTTTTTTTATAGAAATTGGATGCTCTGCTGTTATGTTTAATACAAGTGTTTTTTTTACTTGTATTTGATTCGTATGCGTGCTGATCGAACTATATATATATTAGACCAAGATTTGTTTTTGGGAATTATAGAGCTTGTAAGGTTGCAGTAGGTCTCTGGATCTACCAAACTGATTTTGAAAATTCTTCTATAAATATTAACCCGGAAAATGAAAATACTTTTTCGTAGTAGTCAGATTTGCAAAGTAAGTTGCAGTTTGTTAAGTAACGAAAACGATAACCATTTTCACAGAGATAGATTATAGATGTGGAATAGCACATTATAAGCCGCTGTTTACCTCGAAATATTTAATTTTCCCGTGAGAGAGCTATGATGTAATGAGAAAACCATAGTCCACGCGGGTGTAACCGCGGGGTGCAGCTAGTAATAAACAAATGTGAACGCTCTTCTGAATTAAAATTAACAGTTAAGTCAGGGCACACTCGTTATCAATAAACTGTTTGCATTTTTACAATATATTCATTATGTGTATTTTTAGATTATATAAATATATATATTCTACTAGCTGACCCGGCCACGCGTTGCTGTGGCTATGTGGCGCCATCTATTGATTACTTACTCAACCCAGTCGAAAGGTATCGACATCTGTTAGAATCATTTGGAGTTAACAGATAATTGTGACTGTCAAATAATAACAGACAACTTACCATAGCAGCGCCATCTATTGATTACTTACTCAACCCAGTCGAAAGGTATCGACATCTGTTAGAATCATTTGGAGTTAACAGATAATTGTGACTGTCAAATAATAACAGACAAATAATTAGCAATAAATTAAAATTGCGACTATAATTTGAGATTTAAACTATCCTATCTCTCAAGTTGGATCGAACTGCACATGGTGTGCGAATTTTATTATAATCGGTTAAGTGGTTTAGGAGTCCATTGAGGACAAACATTGTGACACGAGATTTATATATATTAGATAAATACAGATAATGAATATATTGTAGGTTACTACAAAGCCTTACAACAACTTCCAAAGTAAGCGGCGCAAGTGTAAATAGGAGAACGTGAGAATACGCCTCAGTAAGTTCGTAAAAAGACCTACATTTAGAATGATTCTTATTTAAACAAAAGAATACGAAGTCAAGCAAAAATGAAACATTTCTGTAAAGTGTAAAACAACACCACCGTTTTCTTATATTTTTTACCGATTGCATAATATTTTTCACGTGGACATAAACTACATTTTTCTCTTCACATCACGTTGTTTTATAATATATGTATTACCTATATCAATGATATTGTATGTTTATATGAGGTAGATGTCGCACAAGCGAGCGGAAACTGAGGCGGCAAAATTAAGTCAATTAGTAGTAATTTTGATTACGACACATAATTCAAGCGCAAGTCTAAACATATAGCTATCCTTTTCTATATTATTTGTACCGTATTATCTGTCGCAGTAAGCATGCTTATGTCGTAAAGGAACAAAATCTGAGCACCGCGCAGTATGAATAAACATCATCTTTAGTAAAACATAATTGACCTATATGACCTATTTGCGGCTTCTATAGACAGATAACTTGCGTCTGGAAAGCAACCGAATTCAGAACAACTTTAAAAAAAATAGTCGGTAATAATACGTATGGGCCGTAAAAAGCGAATCATGCGCTTCAGGTCTCTACGACGGCGGAATATACCAGGTTTTAGCGGGTATGTCACCTGTGGCTTTGGCTCTGATTACCACCTCGCTTCCTGGGCCGGTGGTACAAACAAGGAGGTTTCCCGTGTAAAAAAAAATAGCATAACAGTTAGTTCTAGATACGACTGCGCTTCTCCTGGTAATTTGATGGATTTATTTTTAATAAATTTTTATACTGTATAGATCTAGCGTTTGACCACTATCTCACTTGTCGGTCCGGTGACGATGTGGTCGATGATATTATCACGCTAGACCTAGAATGCTCACTGGCTCTGATGGACTGCTGCCTGACCGCACTATGTGTTTGGTGACAGTTTTTCAAACTTGAGGGTGGGCTAACCTGGCGGGTATTCGAAAGTACCCTAGCACCATGCTGGGAATTTGATAACGGTGTTACCTTCACCGGAAGCTCAAGCTGTTGTTGGGGATCAAGCCAGTGTCCATCAGTTTGACAGGCGACGCTCCCCCCTCTGAGCTCTCATCGCTTCAAAATTCCAATTCGCATTTGAATTCCAATTTACTTTTAGAAGAATGCCATAAGTGTGCTTTATGTAGTTTAGTATACATATTTGACCCTTAGACCAATGGAAAAGCACTGCTTTTAGTGAGTGCTTATCTAGGTGTGGCAATCGACAAGTGTGAAAAAACAGAATTAACAGACTATAAGCTTTTCGAAATTTTTGTTCTGAGTGTAGTGAATATAGACACGCGCGAAATTGTGTTATTTGTTAAGGTTTTTCTAAATTTAATGGCGGATACATTATTTGACCCCAATATAGAAATTATGTTCTCCTATCAGGTGCTCAATACTGCGCATTTCATAAAAAGGAAAAGAAGTTACATTGGTCAATATTTATTCGCACGGTCCCGAGGCTGCTGCCGTATTCATAAACAAGTGTGGTAGAAGTTTGGCAGGAACTTTTTGCTTATTTACTGTGTTGCAGGCTGCATCCCCATTCCCAATCTCTGGCCATACAAGTATATTTATGCATATAGACTTTTGGCAAACCAAGCCACTGTTCATTATTACAGTACTGTTTGGGAGAAAAATATGCAATATAAAACTGAAAATGGTCGACGTTTGGAGAGAACCAATACGTTTTTAAAACGGACATCACTTATGTGAATTATCTAATTCATGTGGGATTGGTAAAATATGTTAAATCTAAGAACAGAATGGAAGATGTGGGACCTATTGTTTTAATTTTTATATGTTTTAGTTTATATTTAAATAATTATTTTTTTAGGCGTGCAAGGCATTTTGGCAAGCGGCCATAGGCTATATATATATATAGATATAGGTATTATAATATCTATAATATACTTTGTTTGGGGATGCTCCCGGGATGGCTGCATACACGCTAGCATTCAGTAAATCATTCGACTACCGGAAATAACAATTCCAAGAAATTGTTTATGTGAGAATGCGGGCAATATATATAACTAGCTGCACCCCGCAGTTTCACCCGCGTGGTGATGATTGATGATGATGATGATGAAAAGTAGCCTATGTGTTATTCCGGGACCTGAAGTATCTACACACCAAATTTCATCCATATCCGTTTTACCTGCGTGGTGATGAAAACAAACCTATGTGTTAATCCAGGGTATAAGCTATCTGTGTCCCAAATTTCATCCAAATCCGTATAGTAGTTTTTACGTGAAAGAGTAACAAGCATACATACTCACAAACTTTCGCATTTATAATATTAGTATGATCTACTAGACAATTAATTAATTATTGTCTTCTTTATCTTAATAAACAGAGTAGATAACTAGCAGCTAACTAGAGTCAAGTTTTAATACCGAATACTTCCATCCGTATGTAAGTAATGTGTACACTCATAAACTTTACATGTTTAGTACATAGTCAAATTGATCATGGTTCAGTTTAGACCTGATGAACCTTAGAATGACCTTTTGGAATGCTGCCAGCAGTCGAGGTTTACATATCATAGTCTACGTTTGATTTTAAACCTTACAAAACCGGACCGAATATGACCGCTGCCAACGAGACTGTGAGTTATTTGGCATGAGTTCCTCCATAGCCTCTCTGTGACCCCGGACGACCTCTCTGAACTTGGCCTCGGGCTTCAAGATACAGTTAAAACTAACAAGGGTTCTTCTTCTCTCTCAGCCATGTGCGTCCACTGCTGGACATATGCCTTCTCCATATATGGGGAATTTGCCAATACTCGCCACGCTTGGCAGGCGGGTTGGTGAGCGCAGTATGATTTCCTATGCTCAGAAGGCGCTGCTGCCCAACTTCTGGTACGTGGTCCCTTAGCCGACTCTTACGGCACCCACGGGAAGAGATGGGGGAGTACTATTCTAGGCCGGTACCACCACGGCCGACAAAAAAAATATTACAAAGATATTAAGGAACCCTCATTTTTATATTAAGATTCAAATTGCTAATGCAGATAGTTAAAACATTGTTATCTCTCCATCTATGCGGCTATATTATATTGAGCTGATATGAATTCAAAGCTGCCCTTTGAAATATAGAAATTACTGTAGCGCGGTCGGTCAATTAAAAAGACAGAGTAAGACAGTACTCACATATTTCCCCAGGGACCTTTTACAAAGTCAACAAGGTGTAACTTGGGAAATAAATAAAGGGCAAGCAGCGATTAATATTAAACATTTGCAATTTTACTTCTGTTCAGAATAAATATTGTTTGTCTCTGTGAGGGAGTTTGACAAAAAGTGACGATAAAAATTATTTGTTTCAACGAAGCTGGGTGTATCCTATACGTTTATAAAATTGTTTTAATATGGCTAAAAGATGATACCAACTAGTTTTCTAAATTCATCTGAAGCTAGAGTATTAATTCACTTCTAATTCTTTTTTTTTTATAAGGTTCAAGTATTCCAACAGATGTATCAAAGTGACGAAGCAATTATCATTGTAAACTCTAAGGCTTTCACGGCCGGCGTTGCATGTTGTATGTATTGCTTCCGGGCTGTTTGGCCGTGGTCTAAATGACACTTGTGTTCCAGATTCCGCGAAGGAGAGTTCTACGCTCTTGTCGCCGCCCGGACCTGAACCATTGAAGATGTCGACCGCAGTGATCGACGAAACGTCTGGAACACAAGTGTCATTTAGACCACGGCCAAACAGCCCGGAAGCAATACATACAACATACAATTGTCATTGCTTCGTCACTTTGATACGGATTAGAGCAGAAAATGATGGTCATCAATCAGACTGTGTGAATATATGAGCTTTCTGTTAAGAAACCTCAAAACAGTTTCTAATGATCTATTAGGAGTTCTGAGGTGAGCTTTAAAACTGTCATTTATAAAACTGATTTGGTAAATATTTATTAATTTCAATTTTGCTAACGTTCAGATTCGTCTTAAGGAAATTTAATAAAAATATTTTTGGTACTTTTTTCAAGGAAATATTATTAAACCCAACATTTAAATTCGTTTTCTTTCTCGTTTAAATAACGCATTTTTTACGCATTAGTAATGGTATTTATTATTTATTTTATCCTATTCCAGTGGCTAGTTGCAACAGCCAACTTGGCGTATAAATAAAGACAAACTGCTAACGCACAATTTCAATCAAATCATACAACGAACAAAAACTACCTACTGTCCATTGAAATCGACCGCAGATAAGGTAATTACTTAGAATTGTTTTAAATGTCACTAAAAACCGTGGCTTGCCCAATTATGGCGGTAATTTACACCCACAGTTGGGCGTTGGGAGGCCATTACTGGGGTAACATTTCACCGGCTCATTAACTATGTCCCACACGTTAAACTAATCGCGCCGGTTATGCGTTTTGTTTCTAATAGAGATGGAGTGATTCAGGTTACGCCGGAATTAGTCACTAATGAAAGTGGGGTTGACACAATGGAACTCGTCAGCGACAGTGTGGCCCACCATTGCCAGACATAACTACTAGAGCTACAGTGACCTTTTATCATTTTAGACCCATCTTTTGACGATTTCCTTTTGATGGTGAGTGAAGATCGAGTTCTTTGCCATTTAGGCTTGCCTAGTGGTTTTATGAATGTATACTAGCTGCGCCCCGCGCTTTCACCTGCGTGTTCATGATGATGAAGAAGCCGATGACTAAGCTTGAAAAAACTTTTATTATGGTACAAGTATTTTCAAAATCGGTTCAAAAGAGATTATCCCGTACAACCTCATAAACTAATAATGTTAGTATAGATATGACGTCCTGTCATCGTTAAACAATATATTTTATTCCCAATTAATATTGTCTCATTAAATGTATAGTATTGTGTCTGTTAAATAAATAGTTAGCGTTATTTATAGGGCAGATGGCTCTGTTAAAATAAAACACTAATAACTAATTACAATACTACAGCTACTACAATAACATTTGAGCAGTGCACTAGCCGTTGCCAGCCTTTAGATAGCTCAAATGCTCTAACCCGCTACTGGTTGTTAGCGTGCCCAGAATGCTAATGCAAATGCGTTGAGTAAAATATGAGCTAGCATTTTGGTCACGCTTCGCATCAATCAAACGCTCTGATAAGTTTTGGAAAATTCGATAGGCTTCCTACTTAAATTGTTAACGTTGATTTCGTTATTAATGTTAAGTTAAAATACCTATATCCTTATTTCCACATGGGTATTTAAACTGGTTTTATAAAAAATATTGTGGAATCAATTAAATAAAGGTATAGTTCTCTTACTGAAAATAACCGCGCTGCAGCGACTCAAATCTGAATGCGAACTAAGCAGTATAAAATAATAATTGGTGATCCATATATTCGGTTATTACGACGAAAAATGAATATGAATATTTGTTTTCACATTCGTTGAATTCCGAACTAGCTTATCTGATTGTTATAAATGATAAATATGTATCTTGGAGTTTATATCGTTCTGACAGAATTTGTAATTATAAAATATAAGGTTATTTCATGGAAATAATGCCGCCACAAAAATGGGCCGCCAATGTGCAAGCTTTAGACAATACCCAGTTTGCATCACACTCATGGATCTCTCTTCCTCAGGTCATCGCCGCGGGACTTAAGCGTCATTAACAACATACACTATATTAAACTACTTCTATAAAACGTTTACTTAATTTCGAGGCGATGATAGCTCAGCGGAGGAGCGTCCGCTGTCAAACTGACGGACACTGGTTCGTTCCCCAACAATAGCTTGAGCTTCTGGTGATGGTAACACCGTTATCAAATGTCCAGCGTGGTAGTAGGGTACTTTCGAGTACCCGCCTGGCTAGCTACCACCTTCAAGTTTGAAAAACTGTCACCAAGCACATAGTGTGTTCAGGCAGCAGTTCTTGAGAGCCAGTGAGTATTTTAGGTCTAGCGTGATAACATCTTCGACCACATCGTCACTGACCATCAAGTGAGATAGTGAGTAGACCTATACAATATAAAAAAAAAACTTCTTTTAGAGCCGACGAAATAGTGATTTTGGCCGGAAGATTATTGCTTACGCTTCAGCACTAATTTCCTCCGTACCTTGAGAACCAAACGCTAGCGCGCCGCCCGCGCCGCCCCCGCCCCGCGCGCCCCGCGCCGCTGCCATCACCGTGCGTTTTCACGTCTAGGGGAACGACTGAGGCCATTTCTTCCCTTCGTTTAGGTAATGACGCCTACCTCCTTTTATGTTCGAGCATATCTCGAGTTGGTGAGTTTGGCGTGGTTAAGGTAAATTGTTAAAGTTGTAGAAGATTGTTTGCAGTGAGCTAATTTTCTTCACAGTATGCTTAGAAGTTACGAAATTAGGTAGTTAGTGTTCTAAAAATTTATAAAAATGAGTTTTATTTTCTTGTAGACATTAGAACTTCATTCCATGGCTGATGACACCACCATCGCTGGTGTTTGTCATTGATGTTTACATTATAATGAGGTGCGTTCGTGTGAGGCATCGTAGAAATATTACTTAATCATTATTTAGTCGATTTCTCTCTAACTACCCACTATTATATCAATATTTGAGTTAGGCAGAAAAGTGGTTACCTACAAAGTTTACAGTATCTTGATCATGTGTACTTTAGTGTGTCGACTGGCACTCGCAGGAATCAATATAAAATTACATACAACAATTAATATGGAATTAGCTTACTTAATTCTGTGAATCGGGTACGAGTGGATCAACATACTTAGATTAAACATTTCTAAGAAAAGTAGGAGTTTAGGTTTAGTGCCTAGATATTAAACTTTTGTTCTATACAGAATAACAACACTTATGTAGATGAAAGCACGAAAACCTTTAAGATATTTTTCAAATACTAACTTGTAAATGAATAGAACAAAAAGAAGAAGAGGCGGATAAGCAAATTGAACAGTGGCAGTGGGCAGAGCACATAATATCTCGGAGAACTGATGGTCGTTGTGGTCGAAAGGTTCTCGAGTGGAGATCACGGGCTGGCAAGCGCAGCATAGGAATCCACGGACAAGGTGGACAGAGGACCAGGATAAGATCGCAGGAGGGGGTGGGTGCGTGCCGGTTCCAATTGGTCCTTGTGAGACGTCTTATGGCTGACATAATCATCACAATGATGATGATGATGACATATTTTAAATAGGTAGGTACCTAAGTATAAATATACAGTAAAATGCGTTTATAAAATTAGATATATTTCTTTTTATGTGTGCTAGGAATGAGCCGGCTCTCTAATCGTCACGTCGCCCTGACTGACGTCATTGGGGTCATAACTAACGTGACCATTTATTTTTTTTGCCAGTGCGGGATATTTGTAGAATTATATTTTAATTATTTATTATATTATATTTTTAAAAAAGTTATTAGTGTTTTACAAGATTTTTATTATAAAAGACAGAATAACACAAATTAATCAAAGCACTAAATACAAAATACCTAGTTAAATAAGCATGACTTTCTAAACCCCATTAGTGGCATGAATTTATTTCCCCTAAAGTTGAAGTTCGTGTTGTCTCTTCGAGCGGGAAAAATACATTTTAAATAATCTTTTCAACTGTTTGCAAAAGCGGGACTATGTCGACCTCGCTGGGGACACCGGGACAGTCTGCCTGAAAGCGGGACGTATGGTCACGTTAGTCATAACCCACCTCATAAACATTAACATCACATTGATAAACCTCTAAACTTGTATAACTTATAGAAAGATAAGATCAGAAAAGAATCAGATAACACGCTCTAAAATCTCAGGCTTCACTCTGACGTCAGTACGCATGAGTGTTACTTTGTCAAATAATAATTTAGAACTTCTGCCCTATAGTTTGAAAGTTTCTTCTCCAAGCGATGCAAAAATATAGTAACTTACTTCAATAATTATCAATATTGGTCACAGGTGTTTATAGGTGTTCCAACTAAACACACTCAGGGGTGAGGGTATTATTAAATTTATGCAATGAAAGCTTCTATTACAATTTGTTTCATTAATTATTATGTTTATGACAATAGAAGTATGCAAAATATAATAAATTCCAAATTAGCGAGTTTCGTTACACAAGATGATCCTCGGAGACGGGGAGAGGGTTCCTTAAGCGTGCCGACGGGATAATTAACTGGCGCAAGTAATAAAAGCAGATTAAACAGCACTGCTACTCAGCTGTCCTGATTCCCTAGTACTAGCTTCTTATAACTTTGAGACTAACTCACGTCATATTTTTTTAAATAATAAATAAAACATTACAATAATTTAACATAAATGTCTTATGGTATGCTATGTAAGTTCAATCAATCAATCAACCAATCAATTAATCAATCAATATTCTTTATTGCAAAAAAATGGTAACAATGTTGTCCTCATTGATAGTTACATCTACATACGTAAATTTACATTGCTTCCGTTACATATGCATTATGTATTCGTATTTGTCTGCAGCCATTGTCCAGCCACCGAGCCATCAAAAGAAAGTCCTGTTTCCGAACTAAGTTAATAACTTGTATCTCGGATAACAGAGACCTCCCCAGATAGATAGCGGCTAGAAATAGTGCAGGTAGTAAATCTGCGCACAAGTTTCGCATGCACAATGTTACTTTATATATGCATATATAGTAGGTATTATACTATAAGTACACTACATAAAGAATGAAGATAAACAATTAGTCACCTTTATGAAACATTATTTAGCTAGTTGATAACAGTAATGGGCTGGGTGAGCGCCGCTTCCAACCGGTCCTTGTGGAAATCAATAGGGGAGGCGTATGTCCAGCAATGGACGTCCTATGGCGGAGATGATGATAATTATGAATATATAGGAAAAAACTTAGTATTTAGATTTTATAATCAGACATGAAAACATTCAGATATAACAGAACAACTTTGAAATCGCGGATTCTGCTGCCGTGCGGATGCTGCCATATAATATCATTGAGAGGATCTGACTAAATAAACTAAGATCATTCCTGTCCACCATGGAGACCCTCCCGAATAGCCGAGCAGTTTTACATTATGAAGAAATGAAACAATTTATGAGTCAAATGATATTATGATATAAATTAAACTGATATAAAACGTGAAAGACTTATGTAATCAATATTATAATTGTTAATCAATGATATATGTTTATATGAGGTAGATGTCGCACAAGCGCGCGGAAACTGAGGCGGCTAAATTAAGTCAATTGTAGTAATTTTCGTTATGACGCGTATTTTAAGCGCAAGTCTAAACATATAGCTATCCTTTTCTATATTATTTTTACCGTATTATCTGTCGCAGTAAGCACGTTTATGTCGTAAAGATTTCATTGTTTCAAAAAAAATCATGTAATTCTAATATTATAAATCTAAAAGTTTGGATGGATGGATGTATTGTTACTCAATCACGCCAGTTCTGGCCGTCGATACTTCAGGTCCCGGAATAACACATAGGTATAGGATACTTTTCATCATCATCATCTATCATGATCAAGTTCTCACTTCTGCCGGCGCTCTCGGAGTGCAAGCGGTTGTTTTTTTAACAGTAACTATATATTATTTAACTATACACCTTTGCATATTGCATGTACAGCTTTATCTATAACACATAATATGCTGCGTAACAATGTCGGGTAATTCAAAATAATGTAATACCGTATACCAGTACGTAGTACCGTAAAAAATAGCTTATATATAAAAATAGCTATACGTACGCTTAGATATAGATCTAAGCGTACCAGAAGGTGGGCAGTAGCGCCTTCTGAGGATTGGAAATCATACTGCACTCGCCAACCCGCCTGCCATTGCGGGTAATTTTAAGTAAAATAAGACCTGCTACTAAATAAAACTCGTCTAATATGAAGAGATCGCGTTGTATGGAGTTATACGAATTTGAACTTTAGCGTAACTCTAATGCGACCTATTTCTTTTTGAAAAATTTTAGTGGATTTTAGCTAGGTCAAGCGATTCACAGAATTAGACTCACTGATAGGCAAGACCGAAAGTAAAAAAATATTTAACATAATTATGGTACCTACTGATAAGTTCAAAAGTTTCTTGAGTGGAAAGGTATGGAAAGCGCTGCCCAAGTCTCCAACAAGGACAGACTACTTGACGAACATCGCAGAGAAGGATCTTGAACTACTCCTTTTGGAGGTTAATGGTGAAGGAATATGGCTGAGAAGATGATGATGATAGAACTTTGATAAAATACGCATTGACATGATTCTTCCTTCTAAGCTTGCGTGTTCCACCTTAGACCGCGTCGTCGCTTAACATCAGGTAAGACAGTGGTTTTAAAAAAAAATCAACATCCAACACACGCAAACAAAAACCTCCAGCAAATAAACAGAAAAGTAACACGGACAACGGCTTCGTGCCATGCATCTGAATCAAAGTTCCATAACTGTGTTTAAAAACTTTTTATTTATATTTTCGCTGGTTAATTTCTCGGTCAAACGTGTGGATGCGAATAAAATGCTTTGTGCGGCTAAAGTTCTGAAGCGGGCGCTATTGTCTTCGTCCATCTCAACTTTGCACAAGTTGTGGGCGATGTGCATTCGAAAAATAACTGGAATCCTTGCTGTATAGTGCCTCTTTTACTTGTGATAGCCTTAATTCTGCAATTAGAAAAAAAAGAAAGAAATACATTTATTTACGATTATTATAAAATATTAGAACACAAAAGATAATATATTACTTAGCATATACGGACACATTATACTTCTTTGTGATAGATATCTAGATGTGATAGATACTTCTTTATGATAGATTTAGATTTTTAGTTATTTGTTTCTATATTGTTTTCTGTACATCTGTATTCATGCAATTTTACTATATAATCTTTTAATCATGATCTATTTATAAATTTCCACTTGCCATTGCAACATTACTTGCCATAATTATTTCTATATCCAGCCAATTTATTTCTAAATTTATTTTTATTATGTCTTTATTACATCTGTTACTTCGTTTAATAATATAAATTAATTTTGCATGTTGTCTACACCTTTAACTGCTGTGGCATTTGCCTCTTAGTGTGTTAAGCGCAATCCTTGTAAACGCATTACTGTACACAGTGTTGGTGTTCTAACAAATAAATAAATAAATATACTTAACATAAGAAAAGAAAGTAGAAAGCTAGTAATGTAATAATCGCAAATCGGCCCCAGCTCAGCATACTACTGGTTGTGAAGCCAGTGCTGGTCTTCCGCTGTGGTGCCAATTCGTAATGGGTGCTTTTGTACATTTAATGTGAAGGGTTTCAACGAAATCTTTTATTCGCGGTAGTCAAGACGTAGGTATCGTGTCCAATACTGAATACTTTAATGCATCATATGTGTACAAAAAAGGTTCTTATTGCTAATTATATAAGGGAACTATGTACGGGTATATGACTCTGGTAGGGTGTCGTAATATAAATGTGAACGGACGGATTCATTTTATATATTTTCTTTAATTGTTTCATTACAATTCTCGTTGAAATTTTTTTTTTAAAGTTTATTCAGGAAAAATTGCGCACTTACAGAGTTTCACATGTTAAATGGCTAGTTTTGCGTATATAATACTTTGGGTATCTGTCGCCGAACTAGGCTCATTGCCTAGTCTAATCATATTATAGTAAGTTTTGTGACATAGTATGTCTTTTAGGTGATACCTACCTAATTCAAAGTCTTTGTTATGGTTATAATGTTGTGAGATCATTTATTAAACATTTTGATACACATACCCCAGCTGTGCATGTTGAGTTTAAGAAACGGCAAAAACAGCTTGCATATACAATGACTAAATGACCATCTCGCCAGTTTCGCTCGCATCGCATGGCCTAAGGGGTACAAAATAAAAACTTTCCTTCCCCCTCGCTGCTGTAGTGAACGTAAGGCGTGGGGCGCGGCCCTCTTCTACGGTAATTATTACCTGAAATATTACTTGATGTATTAAAAATACTTGGGACTGCAGTGTTCTAAGTATTTATACTAATTTACCTAAAATTCCTTTTCTATACACCACATTTTGTATCACTTCTATGAATTTTCCATCTATAAGGATAATCCGGTGAGTAGCAAAGGTCACTGAAAAGGGTGAAACAATTTTTTTACCAATAAATGGAACCGACTTTAACACTCAAAAGTGTGAAATAATTTCTCGAAGTCGGTACCATGAGCTATTTTGATAAAAGTAACTTTTGAACTATCACGGTACCGACTCCAACCATTACCATAATTGAATTGAATATATTCATAATGTATCCTAATGATACACGCAATCCACTTGCATCATTCTAAGAAGTGATTCTTTGAGCCAATTAGCATTTTCATTTTTATCTATCATCACTAGGTTGCTAGGGCAATACGTGTACCCTATTACGATAAGTGTAAGCTCGTTTTTGAGCAATGATGTTTTACTATAGATGACGTATATTAATACTGCGCGGTGGTCAGATTTTGTTCCTTTACGACATAAACATGCTTACTGCACCAGATAATACGGAACAAATAATATAGAAAAGGATAGCTATATGTTTCGACTTGCGCTTGAAATACGCGCCGTAATCAAAATTACTACAATTGACTTAATTTTGCCGCCTCAGTTTCCGCGCGCTTGTGCGACATCTACCTTATATAAACATATAATATCATTGTTTTTGAGTATATTTATAGCCCTATCGGCGGTATTGATTTTTCACCTATTTTGACTACGGTGTTCCCGCTACGTCAATAATATATTTCCAGGATAGAAGTAACCTATGTGTTATTGTAAGGTATAAGCTATCTTCATTCCAAATTTCATGCAAAGTCATTCAGCCGGTTCAGCGTGAAGGTACAAACATACAAACGACAAACAAACTTTCGCCTTTATGATATTAGTGTGATGATAACAGACAGGTAAAAAACATAAAAATATTTTTCGGTAAAACCGAGACTATTTAAAAAATTAGCGTTACACTACATTTTGGAAGGCGTTTTTTGCAAAAATGTGTCTAATCTCATTAGGCGGCGGGCGAGGCGGACGGCGGCGTGTGAGCGCGGATCAAAGGGATGCTCAGGAGAAGTCGCCCCTCACCGTCGAGTGGCCGTCAGCCCATCACCCTCCCGCTCTCACTCTCCTTTGCACAATCTGCGACTTGAGACGGTGCCTTTTCGAGATAATATTCAATTCATTCGCTAAATGGGCATTCAAATGAAGTATAGTGATGATCATAAGGCATCTGACTAAGGGAATTGTTAGGAAAAAGGTATTAAATTTGTGCAACGAATATTATATAAGAAGACTTAGTCAATTTGCATAAACATAGTTATATTATCCTACTAATATTATAAATGCGAAAGTTCGTCTGTATGTTTGTTACTTCTTCACGCTCACACGGCTCCAGCGATT
Organism: Apeira syringaria; assembly: GCA_934044485.1. Classification (NCBI taxonomy): domain Eukaryota; kingdom Metazoa; phylum Arthropoda; class Insecta; order Lepidoptera; family Geometridae; genus Apeira; species Apeira syringaria. Next base: position 15,862,450 of record OW203668.1, read on the forward strand.
TCGATGAAATTTGGTATGGAGATAGTTTAAACGCTGGATTAACACATAAGCTTCTTTTATCCCGGAAAAAGTATAGTTTCCGTAGGATAATTGAGGTAGCGAGAAAACCGTAATCCACGCGGGTGAAACCGCGGGGCACTACTAGTATAATTATATATTCAAATAATAAACACACGTACAAACATTCGACTTTAGATTATTACTAGGTTGTAACAGCGTGGTGATGAAAAACGGTGATGATGGTGATGATGAAAATAAGCCTATGTGTTAATCTAGGGTATAAGCTATGGGGGCGGGTCTGGGTTTATCCATTAAATAGTTGCTATGCCTATGCTTGCAGCGTTTACGTTGCTTGTTTTGGATAAGTCCAGGCCTTCTTTACTCATCCCGTGATGGGTAGGGAAGTTACGGTCTTGGGGGAAGCGCAGGTCGTGATGATCCTCAAGGCAAGTCTGGCGATTACCTTCTCGCGGTGCTGCCTGTTCTTGGTCTAATTCCTCTGAATTAGACGTAACTAGACATCGTCCGGCGCCTCGCGTGTCTCATATCTATGTAAGTTTATTTATATCCATGTATTTATGTATGTTTATAGTATTTTGGCCGGGACTGCTCCCGATAGGCTTTGCTCGCCAAGCCGACGAGGAGCGGTCCACTTGACGGTAGGTTGCGGTGCTGCTGCAAGGCACTGCAACTGAGGGGGGCAGCGGCGCCGTGTTGGACGGTGCTGCAGCTGAGGAGGCGCTGCGGCGGGAGTGATTCAGTTTGTCTCCTGCTGTGGCGCCGATATGGCCGCCGTCGGAGGGTGGCGGCCGAAGCGGCTGGCGATGGGGCTGCTCCATCTGGCCCATCGCAGGGGACCACGAGCGTCGGATGTGGGAAGGCTGGCGTTCCTTGCACTGTGTGGTCCCCGGGGTGGTGCGGCCGTGCTCTTGGTCCCGGCACGGTCGCGAGGGGGAGGGTCATCCTCCCCCCTGGAGGGGTCCGGAAACGGACGGCCGTGGTGGGGGCGCGGTATGCAAATGTACCCCGCGCTCCCTCCGTTCTAGCGGCAGGATGGACACCGTGGGTTTTAGTCGGTAGTGGACCCTGGCTGCTGTGGGTGCAGTTAGGGTTGGGGGCCATGAGGCCCCCCAGGGAGCGGTGATGCTCGAGCGAGCCCGACAGACCCCGCCTACTTTCCCGGTAGGCGGAAGAGCGTAAATGCATTTTCCCCACGTAAAAAAAAAAAAAAAAAAAAAAAAGGGTATAAGCTATGTCCGTACCGAATTTCATTGGTATCGGTGTAGCCGTTTGAGCGTCAAGAGATAACAAACATACACACATACATACAAACTCGCATTTATAATATTAGTAGGATAGGATTAGTGGGATAGAATATTCCAATGGATCATATTTATTATCACAAACAAAATCGCATATTAAAGAATTTTGAAAATCTCTATAGAAAGCTTGCAGTTGGAGATTTACAGGCAACCGAATCTATTGGATTAGTTATTTAAGAGCTTCGACTAAATGTCCTTTAGTTTGAAGATTTCCGAACCGGGGGAGACTCCTTCGCGAAATTTCGGGTTGAATGAGCGAGACGGATGATACACAAAATACGCTGCGCGAGCGAGCACAGCGAGCTCAGGTTTGCATATGCTTGAGGTGCTGCTTCATCTTTACTTTGCTCTATTTAACTGGCATTCAAATGCTTAATCTTTTCATTCATGGTCATCACATAGTATAATGGTTTATGTAGGAAAATAAATTAATAAAAAATTTTTTTACCAAAAAATGGAACCGACTTCAACACTCAAAAGTATGAAATAACTTGTTGAAGTCGGTACCATGGTAGTTCAAAAGTAACTGATATCAAAATATTGTGCTCATGGTGCCGACTTCGACAAGTTATTTCATACTTTTGAGTGTTGAAGTCGGTTCCATGTTTTGGTAAATTTTTTTTTTTCACTCTTTTTAGTGACCTTTGTTACTCATGGGATCAATTGTTATTGATCTTTGTTATAAAAGAGAAAAAAAAACATACGGGTCGAATTGAGAACCTCCTCCTTTTTTTGAATTCGGTTAAAAAAGCTTTTTCTTATCTTTCTCTGAAAGCTAACGTAAATCAGATATGTAAAATACTTCTCAAAAGTCCACACCTGTGAAAGATAAGAATATTTAATTTGATAAAGCGTGCTCAACCTAATTTAGTGAAAATCTTCTTATGGAGGTTAAATAGGAGTGCGGTGAGCGGGGCGTTCGGAGGGGTGGCTACACAGGGGCGATTATTTAAATAGTGTAAAGGGTGATCTATTACAACTCATAGATGATTATAGCTACAGAGTTCGAAAATATATTGCCTTATTAAAAGAAATGCATTAATGAACATTATTTTAGCGAATATTGTATACTAGCAGAGCCCTGCGGTTTTATCCGCGTGGATCACGGTTTTGCCGCTCAATCATCACAAAATTATACTTTTTCCGAGATAAAAGTAGCCTAAGTGTTATTCCAGCGTCTCACCTATCTAAAAACCAAATTTCATCGAAATCGGTGTGGCCATTTGAGCGTAAAGAAGTAACAAATATACACACAAACTTTCGCTTTTAAAAATTAAGTGTGATTTCTTCTTCTCTCAGCCATGAGGCATCCACTGCTGGACATAGGCCTCCCCCATATAGGGGGGGAATTGCCAATACTCGCCAAGCTTGACAGGCGGGTTGTCGAGCGCAGTATGATTTTCAATCCTCAGAAGGCGTTACTGCCCACCTTCTGGTACGTGGTCCCTTAGCCAACTCTTACGGCACCCACGGGAAGAGATGGGGGAGTACTATTCTAGGCCGGTACCACCACGGCTCGAGTTTGATTTACGATAAATCGGAAACCGTTATCCCATACCACTGCTTTGATGCGAGTCTTTCTCTTAGAGAGATGAGTTTCCGACTACGAAGGACAATGCAGAATACAGAAGACAGGATATGGGTATTTATAGCGTATAACTGTGTACATAGAATATGGTCAAGGTTATAATATAAGTTTCAACAGTTTGCCCATTTCGGACGTGCAATTTTTTATAAGTGATTTACTTTTCACATACATAATATAAATTTCACATACATATTTTTTCCACATACATAATAATGGAATGTTTATTATACCGATTTCTAATAACAACTGTAAGGAATCACTTTACATCAAATGGTTGTCTTCTTGAATGCAGGTTGGCGGTGGCTAATGGCCAGCTCGAATCCGCGCTTTCAGATCGCCTGAAGGCCTCTGACGTCGTCAAAAGACTGTCGCGGACACGAAACCACTGACTACGCAGACAATACTTAATATGAATACAATTCTCCACTGCAAATTCGTTCGCGATTCGCCAATCCCTCATTTCTGTATGTTCACATAAATCCACTCGCCTGACAAACATTTCATAAGTAAGTTTCATACGTCCCAGGAGAGCCACTCGTAGTCGGACTGGCTTCAGTTGGAGGCGTGTATATTATTTAATTCCTAAATGTTTATAAGAAGTAAGAGTAGTGCTACACAATTCATATAATTGGTATAATACATATTTATTTATGTCCTGAAATTGTTCAAGTCACTGGGATTGATTCTCTTATTGAACCAAACTAAACTAAAACTGAAAAATAAGATAGTTCTTATATGGTTACGATAAAGTCCAGATGAGCATGACACTTATCAATGATAATACTAACATTAGATCGTTTTATTAAGACTACCCGCGTCTTGAGGCTTGAGGTAAAATAAGTCGTCATTTATTTGGTGGTAAGTAAAACTACCCGCAATTGGCCATCAATTTGTTATTAAATCAAACGGGGCTTAATCGCGAGAAAAACATTTAGTAATTTATTTACCTCGACGTTTCGACCAAGTTGCATTGGTCGTGGTCACGAGAAGACTCTTCTCGTGACCTAATAACAATGTGTTCGAATCGCGAAAGTCTAAAAATTACAATTGGCCATCAATATTAGAGATAACTATGTACTATCAGCATTGCAATTCAACGTGGCAATGCTGCTAGCATTCTGGGCACGCTTCCAGCCGGTAGCGGGTTAGAACATTTGAGTTATCTATAGGCTACCAATAGTTAGTGGATTGCACAAATGTTATTGTAGTAGCTGCAGTATTGTAATTAGTTATTAGTGTTTTATTTTAATAAACTATGTAAGGAGTTATACGAATTTACATTTTGGTATAAATAGAATAAGTGTCCTTTGATTTAAAAACAATTTAGAGCATTTTAGTTTTGTTATTAACACTGACGTGGTTTTGACACATTATAAATGTATAAAACACGGGAGTTACTCACGTAATAAGTCAGAGGGTTCCGACTATAGTTTCAACCACATTCGGTAGTCTTTTTCAAGGAGAATACGGGACGCTCGCGGACGCGGTCGCGATTCGACTAGTACTGAATCAGGTTGAAACTATAGTCGGAACCCTCTGGCTTATTACGTGAGTAACTCCCGTGTTTTATACATTTGTAAAGCATTTTAGTTAGTTTGTGTAATTAACAGAATTCAGAGCAATTATGAAATTACAGTATTTCAATAGTTTGGGGGGTCGAACCCTGTCTGTTGGCAGCCGACGCTCCCACCCTTGAGCCATCATTGCTACAATCTGGTCAACTTTTTAGGTACGTGTTCTTAGAAAGTGTCTTCCTTTTTTACTATATAGCTGTTCGCGAATAGAAACGCTTCAAGGTACAAAAAATGTGTTCTCGTTAAGGATAAACGTCGAAAAAGACGAAATATGCGGAATTAAGTGGGGATTAAGGCTCAGAGACGGAGGGCCAGCCTGCACTCAGGTGAAATATTAAACGTTTGGGTAGATGGTAATTAATAATGCGCCGCCACTGGCCGCGGCCGACCCCGCCGGATATAACGGAAAAATTGCCGGATCAAGCAAGAATTCGTTCAAAATTCTAGAAGCAATATCGAGCGCACGTTAAAAAGTTATGTTGCTTTTAGGACTATCCGATGCGGTTCGAACGGACAGACGAAACCACTTCATTCATTAGTAATACATCGTATGGCTGTGATCCTATGGGTACCTACGGGCTTGGATTAGAGAGGATTTCAAATAAAGTTGACTACATGTTTAGTTGATACTAAAGGAAGGAATAATTCGGACGGCTAGTGAAGTGCTGCTATAGCTTAGATGGATAAAGCGAAAGGACGTTATTCTGCAGTCGTGGGTTCAAGCCCTACTACTACCCGAATTTTTGTCCTTCAAATATTTGAACGTAAGTTCCGCATATGTTGTTAATGCAATAAACCATAAAACTCTTGAGATAAGGGTACGGTGCCTTCGTTTGATACGATATCTACTGTAGTGTTGGCTTATCAGTCCTATTAATAGTTCGTACAATTTAAGGTAGGTGGCGCTAAGAACAACATCGCCTTAGATGTTAAAGGAAGGAATAATTCGGATGGCTAGTGGAGTGCTACTATAGCTGAGATGGACAAAGCGACAGGACGGTATTTTGTAGTCATGGGTTCAAGTCCCACTAGTAGCCGAATTTTGTCCTTAAAATAATTTGAACGTAAGTTCCGCCTAGCATGTTGTTGATGGAATAAACTATAAGAACACTTACATATTTTGTTAGTAAAATAGCCACATCGAAGTACAATTATAAATGCTAACTACTTACATATATGCCACCTATTAACTCAATCAATTCCAATTTACGACATAGAATCGACATATGCATTATATTTGAATACCAAATTGCGTCTCAGACGTTAGAACACGTTTAATACCTATGAAACAGGCTAACCAGCAAGATATATTGAGATGAAATAATTTGAAGTCGGTTTATAAAGTGGATTTTATTGCATTTTATTTGCTGCATCAAGAATAAGAATGGAATAAATAGGATACATATATTACTATGAATAAGTAGGGCAATACATTTCTACGTGCCTTGTTCGGATGTGCACGACGAAGGCTCAGCCACCTGGTGACGCAAATCCGAATCTTTTACGCAAATAATACTTGACATTGACAATTTGACAGTTATACGCGGTGTTAAGTGAGCATGAAGTGAAAAATAACTTTAAACTGCGATAAAACAAATTGTTGGGATGCTACCACTTCACTTCAAACTTGACGTCTTGTCTCCGTGGTCTTGAGCATAAGTGTTTGTCGCGCGACACAGGGAATGCTCGTGTGGGATAAAAAAATTTTTTTCCAAAAAATGGAACCGACTTCATCACTCAAATGTATGAAATAACTTGTCGAAGTCGGTACCATGAGCACAATATTTTGATATCAGTTACTTTTGAACTATCATGGTTCCATTTTTTGGTATTTTTTTTTTCACTCTTTTAGTGACCTTTGTTACTCATGGGATCAATTGTCATGTGGTGTAGGTATGTTCACAGATGTCTTCACCCGCTACTATAATATCGTGTAGTATAAGCACGCATTTTTCAGTTTTTGACTTGTAACTCAAAAAGTGCTCGTTCGATTTTGATTAAATTTAAATGGGACCACACGGGAAGCACCAGCTTTCAAATAAAAACGATCAAAATCGGTTCACCCAGTCGGAAGTTATGCGGTAACAAACACAAATAAAAAAAACATACGGGTCGAATTGAGAACCTCCTCCTTTTTTTGAAGTCGGTTAAAAACAATAAAAATAAATCAAAGGCCTGGCTGTTTCTAAGACTTTCTACAATCTGATTTCGAAACGTCCGCCTAGGCCTTCCTCTTCCAACACTACCATTCACTTCACCATCCTACTTATTACCTGTTTAGTCAATCTGCCTTCGTTCATTAAATGTTGCTTTTGTAACATTATTATAGCATACAAACTAAAAATAACGAGACATGGACATAAATAATAATTTAAAAAAAAAATCCGTCGAAGTAGTTTTCAGTCCATTTTTATCTACACGCAATTGTTAAAAAGTAAATAATTATCTCTAATACATTTTTATTTTTCCTAGCTGACCCGCTGCTGGCGGCTTTGCTGGCGTGGCCTAAGGGGTAAGACTCTCATGGACCGCGCGTCTGGTTATATTACTCTAATCAATATATATATATATATATATATATATATATATATATATATATATATATATATTGATGTATGTCATTATGTACTATTCTATATTGGATTATTAAAGTGTTCTCTTTTTATCATGTTTAAATAATTTTAATTCCTGCTGGTAAATCAACGCAACAGCCCGTTTTCCTCGGATTAAAAAACAAGCATACTATAGTTATATCAGGAATAATATAGCTGTCTAGACAACAGGCTGTTGGGGCACTGAGGCCATCAGCTTTGTTAAAAAGATTGGCCATCGATTAGTTTTGGGCTTCCGATCTGGGCTGTACCTGGTGCAAAGACTGGCCATAGCAATCCCGGGGAAACGCTTCTAATATCCTCGGATCATTTGCTCCAGATCGGTTATTTAATTAAGGCTGTTTTATACATGTAGTCAGGGTTATAATATTGTCATTTTTATTTTATTTCATGTAAGTTAACTGATATGAAAATTTTATAACTAATGAACCTGCATCAATTTCAAAGACTATAGTTTTACTTGAGCTGGATAAAGAGAATGATGGAATCAAAGCATTGGGGTATTGAAAAGAGCACCAGAGCTAAGCTAGAGCGGTGTGTTTCGTCCGATGCCTTCACCTGAAACTAGATCGAATAGTTTTTTGAACCAAAACTCGTTTAAAAGCGGATATTGCTTTCGAGAGCGCCGCAGTTAGATCGATACTATGTAAACTATTCTTTTGCCTATTAATTCGTTCTTTTCTACACTTGCTGTTGTTATTGAATTACTTTATATTGAGATAGGAAAATAACATTTTTTGCCATTATGATTTATTAGTCACATACAGTTTTGCTCTAAATTGTTATATTTTGACAGAGGCGGTCCGTGAGGGGGTAATGGTGTTCATGACCCCACCCCCCAAAGTTAATATCACATCGATTAACTTCTGAAAGTTTGTAACTGACATAGGGGTAGGATTAGAGAAAGAAGGAGGATTATGGAACGGGATGGTGGATTCAGTCCTATGCAAAGTGCACAGGAATTCATGTGTTCATAAACTGCAGACTTAGTGAGCGTCAGTTTCTCGTGTCCTCTCTGTAACAAAGCATTGACGGTCGCCGTGGCGCAGTGGTTAGTGTCAGTGACATGACTTCTATGTCTCCGATGTTTATAGTTTATAATAAATACATATATATATATATTTTATATACTGTATAGATCTAGCGTTTGACCACTATCTCACTTGATGTTCAGTGACGATGTAGTCGAAGATGTTATCACGCTAGACCTAGAATACTCACTGGCTCTCAAGGACTGCCCTTTTTCCAGCTTGAGGGTGGTAGCTAGCTAGGCGGGTATTCGAAAGTTCTATACCACCATGCTGGGAATTTGAGAACGGTGTTACCTTCACCCGAAGCTCAAGCTGTTGTTGATCGAACCAGTGTCCGTCAGTTAGATAGGCGACGCTCTCCCCGCTTAGCTATCATCGCTTCATAGCTACACATAATTCAATTTTTCATTTGAAAGAAATGAAAAACAGAATAATATTTATTATGGACCTGATAAACGCTGTGTACTGATCGATACTACTACTCGATACTATTCGATACTATCGAAAATGTTATCTTTTTTTCTTCTGTCTACAACGTTGACATTACTACAGAACGCACCGAACACACTTTTCGAAGTCTCGCGTCAAAATATTAATGACAGGGCCAAGACAGGGAACTTGCAAGGCACCGAAACAACTCCACCACCTACTATTTAACCACTATTTGTTTCCCCTTCATCATCATCATCATCATCTCAGCCATAGGACGTCCACTGCTGGACATAGGCCTCCCCCATTGATTTCCACAAGGACCGGTTGGAAGCGGCGGTTGTTTCCCCTTGTATAGACATAATTGTTAAAAATAAGTAAGCCTTTACAGTTGCTATAAATATCCTGAAAATGTATTGTAATTGATTTTATTCAGTAGTTAAGTCAGTATTAAGTTTCTTTTTCTATGTATAGTGTTATTCATCATCGGAACATTCTTCATTAATTATTTTCATGGCGAGCGATACGTCCGTCAAATTGAACTTCACAACATTCAACACAGACTAAGCTTTCGCTGAGCTCTTGGTGTGCGCGGAGCATATTATTAGCTTAGCTTAGCTCCGGCATAGTTTAGCTTTCGGTCTGCAACTCGCATTATTCTGATGATATACAGGTCGGGCCTTCCGGTTGGAGATGGAATAAGGTAATTGTTGGCGGGTAGAACAGTGTTGGAGTTTTGAAACGCCCGAAGCCCTTTACAATATAAGCTTCGCATCTCAACTGTGCCCAAAGCCGTAAGGGGAACGATTTAACGTACTATTTAAAGCACGAAAAATACCATCAGGCATCCATGCAAATAGTGGCCTAAAATCTTTGTATAACCGATCAAATAGATCAGTTATTTTTGATTGGAAATTCTCGTGAGCTTGACACATTATTATATATATGTGGTATCCGGCTTTACTCACGTTTATAGTCGAAGTTTCGACCTAGGTCGAAATAAACGTAAGTAAAGCCGGATACCACATATACCTATATGATAACAGATCAGTTATAATAATGTTTTTTATTGAAGGGATGAGCTCAGCGAAGGGAGCATCGGCTGTGAAACTGACGGGTACTGGTTCAATCCCCAACAACAGCTTGAGCTTCCGGTGAAGGTAATACCGTTATCGAATTCCCAGCATGGTGGTAGGGTACTTTCGAGTACCCGCCTGGCTCAACAAACACATAGTGTGTTCAGGCAGCAGTCCTTGAGAGCCATTGAGCATGCTAGTCGTCACTGACCATCAAGTGAGATAGTGGTGAAACGCTAGAATTATACAGTATAAAAATATATAAAAAATGTATCTTTAGTTTGCTTAACTGATCCTCGGGTATCTTTCTCTGTTTCTGCGGCCACTAAGTACCTACAGCACTCACAACGTAAGTTTATTTCTTAGAAGTCGTCTGCGTTTGTTAAATAGACAATAATTTTAAATCATAAAAACTAATTTTATTGAATGTCTAACATGTATATACACTTAAAATTTTTTTCGTGGTAACGACCAATGCGCTCTGTCTGTCTTACACCAGAAAGAAGAAAGTTAGAAAATCAAAATGTGATAAGTATTTTTCTTCGACTGTTGGTCATATGTAAAGTACATATTTGTAATAATTTAAATCAACATGCATCAGGATTTGTCCCGTCTCTGCCCGTGTTATGTCATCGGCACCTGCTATGCCCTCAATTATTATATAGCTGGCTCGGTCACTCGCTTAGAGTTTTCGTATCTTCCAGTCTCGCTTACTTTGTTCTATGACAAATTGTTCTACTCGTACCTACATGAACTTAACTTACAGAGCCAACGTCACTGCGACAAAGACAGGCTGCGCGTACTGTAATCGGTTATGGCCGATTATATCTGCTATTTATTTATGAAGCCGTGACAGACGTCGTTCTCATCGGTACTGAATAATTAAGACTTATACGGCACAATACATCTCCTTCGATCTTTATTCTAAAAAGAGACGCAAAAGTTTTGCTATTTAAATATGTATTGTTCGCAAACTCGTATACGTTATTAATTAATTATTATTGACAGTTGTCTCCAGTTAGGAGTTTGAAGACAATCAAAACTATTCGCAAGCTTTACCTACTTGCAGTTAGTTTGGAGCGCGGAGTATTAATAGTTAATGTTAGTTGGTAGTGTTTCAGTGATATCTCGGCGGCGGTAACTGATATTTCGCTCCAATATTTACAGACTGTTTTTTGAAGTGAAAACTTTAGACACGTTAAGCATTTTTTGAGATGGGAAAAAACCCATTGAACTCGATACACTGTAGTTTTTTATTCATATCAGATACATCCTAGTAGTATTATATATGTGAAAGTTTGTGTGTATGTTCGTTACTTCTTCACGCTCAATCGGCTACACTGATTTCGATATCATTTGGTATGGAGATCCTTTAAACCAAGGATTAACACATAGGCTACTTTTATCCCGGAAAAAGTTTAGTTCCCGTGGGATAGTTTACATAGCGGTAAAACCGTAATCCACGCAAGTGAAACTGCGGGGCGCTACTAGTATGTAATATGTTGTAAAGGAAACAAGCATATTATAGGTTTTATTTATTTATTTATACTTTAGCACTATTTAGTTCATGGAGGACTTAACGCCTATTAGCATTTTCTACCAGTCAACCACAAGGTGAAAGAGAAGTGGTAGCGGTGCAATAGTATAATAAACGAAAGTTGAAAGTAGTGATGCAAACGTGTGGCGATATAATGATATGGATAAAATTAAAAGGGATGGAAAATGGTAACTAACGATGGTAAAAATAGTTATGAACTGAGTATAGATTAAGATTGACGATAATTAGATGTATAGGCGCTATTGTGGCTTGGGATAAACTTTTTCCATATAATAATTACGAAGTTGTAGCTTAAAAGTATCCTTAGTTTTAGCGTTTTTTAATTCGACAGGTTTTGTATGCAAAAAAGTTTTAATGATTTATGGAAACTTATACTTAATTACATTAGTTATGTAACACTGTATGTTTTCCACAGAAAATAAAATAAACCCATGTAAAAAATGGTTTATTGAAGTAATTAAGACATATGAATTAATTAACAATTTGATCACCTTGGTCCCAAAACAGGCTCGTAACCTATGGCATAGAACTTGTACGTCTTATGTCGATATGATCAGTATTAACGCACTGTGAGGGCATGATAGACCAATGGTTTAATACGGGTAATCCCGAAAACAGTGATAGCGAATGATCTACTTTAGGTTGGACAATTAATTTGACATCTTTTTATTTGATTTTATTATTTTTATTTCTCTCTTGACACGAATCCTAATATAACTTAATTTTAAGACATTATGCGTAATTAAATTATGATATTTCCATAGATGAACAATTTGATTTGCTTACTGTAACTAATTTATGTAATATCTAAAGCTAATTTTGTCTGTGATAGATGTAATTGATTCTATGTATATCGTTTCTATTCACAATAAATAAATTGAATTGAATTGAATGATAGTAGATAGGGGTGGTGCACTCGAGCAACGCCGACGTTACATTTAAATCAAAAGCATCAAGAAGTTCACAAACGCCTAAAAATTTGGAAAGTTATATCTTCGCTTTAGTAAATAAATTTGAAAGTGTTATCCAGTCGTATCAATTATATCTATTTTATTAACAATAGGCAGGCATTTGACCACTATCTATCCTGATGTTAAGTGACGGTGCGGTCTACGATGGATCACACCTGCCTAGAAGATACCTGTTCACTCGTGACTTGAAGATGCCCAGATTGTATCCATGTGGATAGACAGACTTAGGCAATGAATTCCACTATCAATTCTGGTTTTTCGTAGCAAGAACGATTGTAATTCTCGTAAGTCACTACACCTTCATTATAGAATACGCCAAGGCCGGACGGTTACGAGACCTCTATATTTTTTGTGTCTTCATTCGCAAAAAAATATGTCAGAAAATATTGTTAAATCTGCGGATAAAACCGCTATTTACGTCTTAGTAAACTAAGCTTGACCATGAAGAAAATTTATTCGAAACGTGGACCTTCTACTTGCGACAATAAAACACAGCATTTCTGTATACAGTTTTAAAATATAAAACGTTTGTAAAACTTGACTGGCTGGTTGGCGCAGTTGGTAGCACTCTGCCTTCGGAGCCGCTGGTCCCGGGTTCGATTCCCGGACAGGTCAAACATTTGTGTGTATGAACATGTCTGTTTGACCTGTGTCTGGGTGTGTATATGTTTATAAGTATGTATCTTCTTCTTCTCTCAGCCATGTGCGTCCACTGCTGGACATACGCCTCCCCCATATAGGGGGGATTTGCCAATACTCGCCACGCTTGGCATGCGGGTTGGCGAGCGCAGTATGATTTACAATCCTCAGAAGGCGCTGCTGCCCACCTTCTGGTACGTGATCCCTTAGCCGAGTCTTACGGCACCCACGAGAAGAGATGGGGGAGTACTATTCTAGGCCGGTACCACCACGGCACATGCCATATATAAGTATGTATATAAGTATATTTATCAGTCATCAGGTTACCATAGTACAGGCTCTGCCTAGTTTGGGACCTGAAGACCTTGTGTGAATGTTGTCCCATATTATTATTATTATTTTATAACGGTTGCCGTGGCTCAGTCGTCAGTGGCACGACTTCTGGTCCCAGGGGACCCTGGGTTTGAATCCCGGCAGGTGCAAATATTAATGCTATGAGTGTAGGTGACTGTGCCGGGTATTGGAGGTTTGTATGCTGTGATCGTGTGTCCCCGTCCCTACCGCGACACAGAGAATCCTAGTGCAGGAATTTCAGTATAAGAAAAAATAAAAACAAAACAAGTACCAACGCCAGACAAAGGTGCACGTTAATTGCTAATGAACTTTTACAAGTAGATACTTAAGTATTGGAAGGGGACTGTTTACTGCCTCATTGGAGTTTCTCTTGACGTGTGATCGTAAATTTTTTACGTCACGATTGAATGGTCCGCCCTTAACTAAAACAGGGCATAAACTTTCATGGTTCCATTTTATGTCACCATTCGTGTTCATTTTATAAATGATGCGCTCTTCTATTGGTATTTCCTTTGTATTGTAATACTATCAATCTTCTCTCATTCTCCGCTATGTCTTTGGTTTTAAGCAAAATCATTGTTTGAGTCTGAAAACTATCGCGAGTTTCTTCCATAATTGTAATGTAACAAACCGACTAGGACTCACGTGGTAAACACTGGAAAATTACTCTCCGACCAGTTTCGAACTTATTTGCAGTTCTTCATCTAGGAGTTGTGATCGTGCCAGGCGGCGAGCGCGAGACTCAGCACGTAACAGGCGTTGAAACGGCTGCGCTGCATCAGTCAAATTGTCCCTGTGCGCACTGTCACTTGAGTCATTGTCACCGAAAGTGTCATTGTCACTGTCAATTTTTCCAGTGTTTACCACGTGAGTCCTAGTCGGTTTGTTACATTACAAAATCATTGTTGTGTTTCTATATTTGTAATACTGTGATTGAAGTCCTCAATGTCAGTAAAATCCGTAGTTTCCTTTTTCTTTTGAAATGGTTTTCGTTGTAAATGGATTGGCTATCAGATGAGACGTTTTTCCAAGATGTCGGCCGGAAAAAGGTAGATATCACGTCTTCGGTTTATTACACGTCTGTTAGGTTGCTTTTTGTGGTCCCGTGTTCCGATATACGTGTTCGATTGATCAGAGGCGGGCCCAGGGCGGCGACGCTCGGCCCAACGTCGATGCGCTGCCGGTGACTGGGTCTCCAGAGTCATTTCTAACCACAAAACTCATTATCTTATGATCAAACTCGTCCGTACTATGAAGTACAATTCAGGCATTTAGGTTTTATCCTTGGAATATGGAAATTTATATAAGTAATGTATTTTGACGGTCGCCGTGGCGCAGTGGACAGTGTCAGTGACATGACTTCTGTGTCTCCGGGACCCTGGGTTCGAATCCCGGCCGGGGCAAACATTTGTGCGATAAGTATGGATGTTTGTCCCGGGTCTTGGGTGTTTGTTTGCTGTGATTGTGTGTGTCCATGCCTCCCGCGACACAGGGAATCCTAGTGCGGGGGTCTAAGTGTAATAAAAAATGTACCTATGCATGTACAGTATTTCGGTTTATCTGCTAATGAACCCAATAAACTAATCTTAAGATGTCTCGAGGTGTCTCACTGAAACATCAATCATGTAAGATTGTTTGTTATTTGTGGCTTTTTATATATTTATATATTAACAGACACACTAATTTAAAAATGGAAAAATGGTTTTAAATATTTTTTTCCCCACCTTGTGCTATTGCAAGCTAATTTTACAATACGTGTTGGTGATATTCTGTTTCATAAATAGAAACGTCGGTTTCTTATGAAAATACAGCGTTTTCAGTTTGAAAAATAAATCTAGCCCTTTTTATTTCCTCGGGTGCTGTGAATACACGTCGTAGCTCGGGCATGAAAGCTGTTTTAAATATTGCGTCCCGTTTTACCCCACTAAAGCCCGTTTACACATACATTACCCCGCGTATGTGGATTACTTTAGGGAAATAATATTTTCTCTATCGGGATATACCTCTCGAGGTTTAACGTGATCGCAAAGCCAACCGACAGCGAGTACTGTGCCGTTTGCTTAAGTATTTCATGTTCTATACACATCATTCGGAATAGTTTAAAATTTGACCTCCACTGAGAAACATATATAGTACAGTCAAATCATATGCGATATACATATTAAAAATATCAAAAAATGTTAAAAACTTTCATAAAAAATATTACCTCTTCTCTTTTGCAATCGTTCAATTTTACAGGTCTTTAGACCATTGTTTTGGTATTTGCTTGTAATCCTCAAATCCCATAAACCAATATGTGCTGTGGCTGCGGTCCTTACTGTGGAGGCTGCTGCGGTGGCTGCTGCTGCCCCTGCATAACCATCTACACATGCTGCACGAAGATATGCTAGTCTCAAGCAGGCGCTTCAAGCTATTAGCCGTGTTGTACGATTTATATCCGTGCCATCATGTGCTCAAATAAATAGTATACATATATATCTGAAGTCTTTGCGTGTTGCAAGTGCATTTTTATTTTTGTCTGGAAGAGATCGCTTTAAGCGATAAGGCCGCCAATTGTACTTTGGTTAGGTACTTATATGTTTTGTTTTTATTGTTGTTTTTTGTCACCGGTATGCAATATAGTGTGTTGTATTGTATTTATCTGTAATACGTATGCTTCTACCGAAATAATGTTGGATCCTCTAAATAATTGTTAGGCTGCATAGAAACGTCCGGAAGGTTTAAAAAACTTTATATAATTACGTTAAGTACTTATCCAGTTCGCGGATAGATTTATTAGATAGATATAACTCATTACTGATCACCAATTTGGTTTTAGAATACGAAATCGACACCAGAAGAAATCACAGTGGAAAGTCTATAAATGTGATAAGGATTGAGTCTGAATAAGTAAATAAATTATTTTCCAGTATTTACCACGTGAGTCCTAGTCGGTTTGTTACATTACAATTGTGATAAGGATTGTTTTTGAGTTCTGTAGGTTATCTGTAAAGTACACAATATTTATGATATTTTATATCAACATGCATCAGGATTTGTCCCACCCCTTCTGCCTGTAAACACCCGCGAGCCTCTGTAATGTCATCGGCAGTTGTTAAGCGCTTAACATTTTGAGTACTGGCGAGCTCTATATTATATTACTCTTATCTTACCTAAATATTTCATTTACAGCAGAACGAATAAAACCTTATAGTTTTATTGCATAATTGTGCGAACCAATCCAATATAAAAAAATGACTACTAACTACAGTAAAATATAAAAAGTTGTTAATTTCCGCTTACAAAAGGTAAGAGTATGTCCGGCGCCGCGCGGTGACGCGAAAACAAATTAATTGCTATCGGTTACGATCCAGGGTCGTAATTGCTTTGTTCTCTCGAAAGCCAATCGATCAAGTGAGAAAAATTAATTGAATTGCTTGACAAACTTATAGACGTCAGCGAAGCGCTCGACAATTCTTTTACCGGAATATTTAAAACTCAATCAATCGAGCGCCCCCGTAATGAACAATGTAGCCGGAAAAGTAATTAAAAGGAAATTAATCATTTTCTGTTACCGTCCGTTTGGGACTATTGTGTAATTAAGACGGAATACTCTCAAAGGGAGTGAGTCTAAGAACTGTACAGATACTTGTCAAAGTCCTTCCAGGAATGTGATTAGTAGATATTAAAGATATTATTTTCTTTCATCCGAGCAATGTATGCATGAAGCCAGTGTCAAACTATCTTTATTGTTTTTCTTTGAGCATTGTTTTTGCATCAAGCAAAGACATAGAGTTACAAGCGACCTCGACGCTCTCGTGTAGTCGTAGATGTTATCACGCTAGACCTAGAATGCTCACTGGCTCTCAAGGACTGCTGCCTGAACACACTAACCCCCTTACTTATAAACGTTGAATAAGCTGCGAATAGTAATTCAGTGTTTTGTTCCGTTCTTTCAACGTCGCTTATATGACAGTTTGACGTTGAAAGAACGGAACAAAACACTGAATTACTATTCGCAGCTTATTCAACGTTTATAAGTAAGGGGGTATGTCTTTAGTGACAGTTTTTGTAACTTAAGAGTGGCAGCTAGCCAAGCGGGTCATCGAAAGTACCCTATGTAGTAGACGAAACGCTGCTTTTCAGACTTTACTTAGACTGCAACCGTTTCCGAGTTTAATATACTTGAGTAAGTAATTAAAAAGAAACGAGAACCAACCAACAACTTGTGGCTGCACGTTGCCCTCTTTATACAGATGCCAAGTCAATTAATTTGTCTTATATAGAAATAATTACAACTGGATTTTTGTTCTTGAATTTAGATTTTTTATAATTATGCTGTAAGTAATTACTAATTACGCATGATATTTTTTCACATTGAAACCTCCCGCTCGAAGGAGGTCGCGGGAGGCATGTACGCACACAGCACACTAACATCCGAGACCCGGGACCAACACCTACACTCATCGCAAAAATATTTGCCCCTGCCGGGACTCGAACCCAATGCCCCGGAGACACAGAAGTCATGTCCACTGTCCTACTGACTACTGAGCTATGGCAACCGTCGATATTCATGCATTACAGTAAATAACAGCGCGCGTACAGTGGTTTGTCGATTGTTACTCTACAAAATAACGCTCAGGGACTACTCAATGGACAATTGAATATTCAATAGCATAATTTTCGATGAAATCTTTTTTTTTAACATTCTTTTTTATTTTATATTGCTTCTACGGGTATAACGTGGCACTTACGCGTAGTCGGTACAAGTAATATAGAAAAAGATAGCTATATATTTAGACTTGCGCTTGAAATACGCGTCGTATTGAAAATTACTACAATTGTCTTAATTTTGCCGCCTCAGTTTCCTCGCGCTTGTGCGACATCTACCTCATATAAACATTGAATATCATTGTGTAAGATAATACTTTCCTGAGAATATCTCGTAATACGTATAATATTATTTATAGAAAGGTAAACCTTATCCTCTACCCACTGGGTATTTAATACAGGACGTTCATAATAATACGGATATCCGTATCCGGGCAAAATATACTTCTCAGTGTTTTTAATATTATTATGTGATATGGACATTGTTGGTATTAAATGAATGTTTTTATCTAAATATTAAATGGTCAACCAAGTAATACCAGCATTAGGCGATGATAGCACCGCGGTGGGCACATCAGCTTTCAGACTGACGGACGCTGGTTCGGTACTTTCGAGTACCCACCTGGCTAGCTACCACCCTCATGTTGAAAAACTGTCATCAAACACATAGTGATTCAAGTATTCAACTGAAGTAAACTAAAATTTTGTAAAACTGAATCAGTTTTTAAACGGTTACGATACAGTCTAAATTAGTATGAGACTTATCAATTACATCACTAAAATTACAAGTATTTATTAAATTTGAGGGTAGTTGTAGCGAAATTAAGTCGCTACTTATTTGGTGCCTACTAAAACTACCCGCAATTGGCCAAAAATGGAATAAAACTCATCTAATATTAGTGAGAGCGTTATATAGAGTTATACGAATTTGAATTTTAGCTTAAATAGAATAGAAGCTATTTCAATTTAAAGAATTTTAGTGACTACTGCTCCTGTAATCACGCGAGTGTTTTACTCTCTTTTTATTACTTACGATAGATTTTATTAAAATATGTCGATAACCAAAAGATACACCAAAACATTTCCAAGTCACGAATGAATATCGTGATTGAATAGAATTTTCAAGCAGGCATGAACCATCGAAGACGCATCAACACTTAACATCAAATGAGATAGTGGTCAAATCCCTCCCAATTTTTTTTATTATCGGGGCGATTGGTTTTCAGTCATCGTCACATGAAAAATAATCAAGATATAGTTAGCGACGTTAAGAGTATTCTGTACGAAATACTGTTTTCGGGTTGCAGGTCTTAAGCAAACGTATTGCTATCTCAACTTTCTATGCAATGTCCAATGCAACCGATAGAGAGAGAGAGTTGCTGCTTGTGAGATTTATAGGTAATTTTATGATAGAATTTTCGTTCCGGGGCAAACATATTTTCTCTCTCTAAATTGCAATAAAAATAATGTTATTGAGTCAATCGCTTGTGTGTTATTTTTTTCATAAAGATTATGGTTTTTTAAAAATATTCACCTTAAATAACCACAGTGTCAGCGCAAAAATTGACTGGCGATACAAAAAACTAGAAAAAATATGACGTATAAGCCTAGTAAATGATGTGTAGATTATACGAAAAAAAAACCGAGATCGGACAATATACAAAGGTAGAAAAAAGGTTTTACCTTACCTTACCTAATAAAGATTTGATTTTTATATGTTATATATCATAATTGTACATACTCGTAGTCAAGACGATTAAGCGACATCATTATATATAGGACATGGAAATGGGAAGCGCGCTAGAAAACCAATTTAGTTAGTTCAACAAACTGCGATATTGGAGCTGGGAGTCTCACACCCAGTTATGTACATACATACATAAACGATTGCTTACTTACGCAAATCACTCCATGAATATGGAACGTCTAGTTTAGGGGCTCAGTAAGCATATGCTTAGACTATTAAGATGTATAAGAGTGTTCAATTTTCTTCACTCGGGAGCTTAACATAACCACACTATTACAGATACTGTGGTTTCGAATAGGTTGTTTACAAAAGGTTTTCCTGTTCTTAAACAACACAACGTTATTGGAGTGTGTTAGTGTCTTCAAACTACGTCAACGTTTTGAAATACATTTTTTTTTATAATGTATAGATCTAGCGTTTGACCACTATCTCACTTGATGGTCAGTGACGATGTGGTCGAAGATGTTATCACGCTAGATCTAGAATGCTCACTGGCTCTCAAGGACTGCTGCCTGAACACACAACGTGTTTTGGTGATAGTTTTTCAAACTTGAGGGTGGTAGCTAGCCAGGCGGGTATTCGAAAGTACCCTACCACCATGCTGGGAATTTGATAACGGTGTTATCGTCACCGGAAGCTCAAGCTGTTGTTGGGGATCGAACCAGTGTTCGTCAGTTTGACAGGCGACGCTCCCCCCACTGAGCTATCATCGCTTCGCATGCACAATATCTGTTGGTTACCATTTGCTATATAGACAATTTTGAGTCATTTCTGTTAAATTTTGTTAAAAGTCCTACTTATCCTACTAATATTTTAAATGCGAAAGTTTGTGTGTAAGTGTGTATGTTTGTTAACTCTTCATGCTCAAACGGCTACACCGATTTCGATGAAATTTGATATGGAGATAGTTTAAGCCCTGGATTAACACATATGTTACTTTTATCCCGGAAAAAGTATAGTCCCCGTGGGATAGTTGAGGTTTTTTTTTTTTTTAATTGGGAATAGGCAGGCGTTTGACCACTATCTCACCTGATGTTAAGTGATGATGCGGTCTACGATGGAGCACGCCTGCCTAGAAGATACCTATTCACTCGTGATTTGAAGATACCCAGGTCGTATTTTTTTTCGGAAATACAGAGTTAGGCAATGAGTTCCATTCGTTAGCTGTACGCACTAAGAATGTGGAAGCAAAACGCTTCGTGCGACAAGTTGGAACGTCCACCGTGTATGGATGTCGCATTGCCGTCCGTCTGGTCGGGTAGGTAGGTAGCGGGAAAATCGTAATCCATGCGGGTGAAACCGCGGGGCGTTACTAGTACAATATACAAGTAACCATTATACGATAAGGTGTCATTAATTGCACCTCCTCGAAGCCTACAAGGAGCCAGGAGTTACTGGGACATCTCCAAACCCCAAGAACATCTGTGTATTTGCGACGGCGAGTACAGTCAGATATAGTGAATTTTAAGTAACCCTCGAAGTGAATCACGCAACTGGCAATAAAGTACGCCAGTCGAATGATTAATAGCCAACGCCAAAATCGAACCAGCATCTGGAGCCATCAGATAGCCGAGCTCATTCTTAT
This sequence comes from Apeira syringaria, assembly GCA_934044485.1. Classification (NCBI taxonomy): domain Eukaryota; kingdom Metazoa; phylum Arthropoda; class Insecta; order Lepidoptera; family Geometridae; genus Apeira; species Apeira syringaria. The sequence goes on from OW203668.1 coordinate 15,883,526, forward strand.
GTTATTCTTGTTCTCGTAATACCCGCATGGAGTAGACCCTCGTCAGGTTTTACCGGAATGTAATTCAATCTAGGCTGCGCCATCAATCTGTGAGTTCTCACGCATATATTTCTGTTGATTTGACAAATGAGAAGGGTGGCGATGAGATAGGAAACCATCCGATAAAATATAACCATCGGTTTGTTAGTCGGTGATTTTTTCCCGGATAGGAATGATTGCTATGTCCATCGGTATGTCTGTGTTTGCTAGTTTTATGGATTGGTAATAATAATGTCGAAGTCAAATGCAATTCCAGGTTTAAACGTATTTCATTATAGCATCTTCTGTGTTGGGTATTTTAGGGGTGCGAAACGGAACTTACCTACCCTACCTAATCCTAAATCATCAGTTCTAGATTACTCCAAACAGAACCACATTATAACTTATATTTATATTAATATAATTAAGCTGTTATTATGACTAATATCTTAATTTTTCATTTACCTGTCAGGTGTATAGAAATAGAAAGTTATAGAATTTTAATTAAATATCAGTTAATTCAGCAGGTATGTGCCAGATTCCGAAATATTGTACAGTTTCAAAACCTAATTCAAACCCTCAAAGGAGGCTCATGCCCACGCAAAGAACAGCGAAAAAAGTTTTAGTAGATAGACATCTCTTTGATGTATCTTAAAAAAACTATGTAACCATTTGATGTTTAGACCTTAAATATATTTTAGTTGGCTTAAGCAGCTCATTATGCCCATTACCTTGATATGGGCTTTCTTTTCAAAGAGGTATTTGCTGGGTGGATATAATCCACTATGCCGGACGATATGTTTATTTTATTTTCGTTTGTATTTTCATTTCAGATGCCTCTAGGCCACAGCCTAACGTTTATTGCTAAGAAAATAACCGGCACTTATGATTAAGTGTATAGTGTGTGCATAGTTAATTTATTTAAGTCTTGTGTTGACGTAATGGTAGATTTAAAGATATTGGTATACATCTGGTTAATTGTTTTCGTTTTAAAATGTGTGTAAAATTGATGTAGTACTTTAATGGTAGGTACACATGAACTACGCAGAGGGGGGAGGGTGCTCGTGGTTTCTCTACACGATCGAATCAGAAATGAAGAGATCCGTGAATAAACAAAAGTCACCGTCATAGCTAAGTGGAGTAACAATTTGAAGTAGCAGTGGGCAGGGCACATAGCTCGAGGAACTGGAACTGGTCTCTGGGGTTTCGAGTGGAGACCACGGATTGGCGCATGCCAGCCGCCAGCATTCTATTTACGCTGAAATTTAAATTCGTATAGCTCCACAAAACGCTATTTATTTTATTTATTATTAAGAAGACTATCGACACATAGCTTAACTTAGGTATACAGTATTGCATATGAAAAGAGTCATTAATAAGTCTCCACAAAGAGAGATTATCTGTTTAACAAAAATCACACACAATATTTTAACATTCTCAATCCAAAATTTACACTAAAGACTTATTATATATATATTATTTACACTAAAATTTCTATCTTTAATATTAGACGAGTTTTATTCAACTGCTGGCCAATGGCGGTAATAGTTGTAGTCGGCACCAAGCATGTGGCGACTTATTTAACTTATTGATATTTGATAAGTATCATACTGATTTGGACTTTATAGCAACCATGTACGAACTTACGTCACTTAATTTACTATCCAGAATTTTAGTTTTATGTTTTTGAACAACAAACTCACTACCAATATAGGGAACATGAATTTAAAATACTTAAAATTAAGTTTCTTATGATATCACAAAATCTCATTCTGGCTCTCCCGTGCCCCAAGCCCAGGAAGTGTCATTACCATCAGTTGCCTCAACAATTACTAATTAATTTACCTTCTAATAAAATAGGTAAGGAAGTCGCTGGGAATTAATTAACGGTCGTCGGGTCTCAGTGATCAGTGAGATAGAACTTAGATCCGCAAACCCGGGTTCGAATCCTCGCTGGAGCAAACATATCTGTCATGAGCATAGATGTTTGTTCTATGGTCCTGGATGTTTGTTAATTGTGATTGTGTGTGCGCAACACAGGGTATCCTAGTGCGAGGGTGTGTGTGAAATAAAGTCAAATTATTGGAACAAGTAAAAACCCTTCTGAGTGAAAACTAAAAGATAATTGCAGAACAATAAAATTCAACCTAAATTAGTTACTTTTAATTTCATTCATCAACATTATACTCTTGAATAGCACATACCTGTATTACTTTTTATTCCGAAAAATATACGGTATAACTGTACCGGTACCGGTATATACGGTAACGGAAAAATCATAGACCACGCGGGGGAAACCGAGGTGCACAGCTAGTTTGTTATAATTGTCACTTTCACAATTTAGACGAATCTAACGACACCTCTCAAGCTCCAAATCCATCAAGCTGTTTACGCTATATAGCGTGCCAAACAAACACACATACATGCATACCCATAAACTGTATTACTGTAAAAATATAACCCTCCTTTTGGTGCAGCCGGGGCAACACGTTTCCCACGTCAATCCAAGTATGTGGTACTAATGCTGCTCATTCCAATTATGCGTCTTCGAACCTGTTAAACCCTTCAAATAAGCGTTCAATATGCTTATTTTAAGAGTTAGACAGGTGCCGATGACTTTACAGTGGCTCGCAGGTGACAAATAGGTATACAGGCAGAGAGGGCGGGACACATCCTGATGTGTTGATTTGAAATATTACAAATATCTACTATACAGGTGACATACGGACTCAAACGCAGTTTTAGACTTTTTAACTTCCTTTGTTCTGGTGTAAAACACATTTCGAGCGCATTTTCGTTACTGCGAGAACTTTTGATAATAGATAAATATCAGCACTCGATATTTTCACTAATAAAATAGCAAATGAAATCAAAATTTGGTCAATCAGAACTAACCTTCATGAACTGTTATCACAAGTGGTATTTATTTAAAGTTTATTAGATATGTAGGACTTTCAAAAAAACCCTATTAATATTACAAATGTGAAAGTTTGGATGGATGGATGGATGTTTGTTACTCAATCACGCTCATACGACTGGATTTGGATGAAATTTTGTATGTAGATACTTTGAGTCCAGAATAACACATAGACTACTTTTCATCATCATTATCATCAATCATCACCACGCGGGTAAAACCGCGGGGAGCAGCTAGTAAACTATAAAAAATCAAAATTGTCTATTTGGTAAATGGTCAAGCCTTAAGTCGGTCACGCCATCTTACGCATGCAAAATGAAAATATCAGATGAACAATTCCCATAGTGATTACTCGTGATATTACTAATCTCGCACGTCCTGGCTGCAAGCTCGAGCCCGTTCACATTTCTCATAATTAATTTGTAGCGCTAATGAATATGCATCAAGAGATCAACAGTAGAATTGAAGTTTATTCTAGCTGCATCTCTATACGAGTTTACTTTAAACTGCAGGATACCTCCAACACAATAATTCTAGGAAGACCTCGGAAGACGTTTAGGTCGACCCACATGCGAATTGCCGCGTTAATCTAAACTGGTTGCGCTGTTATGAACTTTTTATTTTAATACTTCCATGTGTTAGTGAAGTATAGTGTCCATGTGTAGTTTTACGATTATGCTGCCGCAAACAATGGACTCCGTGGTAAAATATTATCCTTTGGGCAGTATTTATGATCGCTAATTCTAGGTACCGTCCCTTATTTGAAGTATGGCAAAAAAATCGGTCCTTAGTGTAAGTTTTTTTTTTGTATTAACATTCACACAAGGTCTTCAGGTCCCAAGCTAGGCAGAGCCTGTACTATGGTCACCTGTTGACTGATATATACTTATATAATTATAAAAACCCAGAGACAGGTCAAACAGACATGTTCATACACACAAATGTTTGACCTGTCCAGGAATCGAACCCGGGACCAGCGGCTCAGAAGGCAGAGTGCTACCAAATGCGCCAACCGGCCAGTCGAAGTTAAGGCACTTATGCCAGTACAAAATCTCCGGCCACAGACTACGATTAAAGTAAAACAATATATTACATAGAAACTTATGACACATGCTTTGAATGTATTGAAACATTGTAAGTTTCAATGACTTTGTGCCGCGTACTCATAGTTTTGTAAAAGCGGATCAAACATGCGTAAAAACTTCAAACAGTTGCAGGTTCATAACCTCCCTCGGAAATAACGCAACTCGCCCTCATTACCGCGGCCGCCCAACCGTGGATGACTCGTGGGTAAGGGCCCTGGGACGACGCACGCCCTAACCCTAGGTTGTGTTTTCTATAAGTACATCAAATGCTTCTCCTCTGCCAATCTACCAAGTGCTTTCAGAAATGTGCAACACATGCTACGCCCGGCTCTTTGCCTAGTTCCTTTATCTGTTCTGTGACATACTATACACCACAATATCAATATATCTTTTAAATATATAATTCTACTGTGCGTGTGTATGTTACTGAACTCCTGCTAAGCGGCTGGACCGATTAGAATGAATTTCTTTGTATGCTTTGTTGTTAATTGTGTGGCGCCCTGAATGGTTTACATTGACAAAATATCTGTAGTCATTTTTTACCCGTGCGAAGCCGGGGCGGACCTCTATTACAATATAAAATGTCCTGGAAATAAAATATTTAAAAATTAATAAAAAATGTGACAGATAAACGAACTTAGGTGAAAAATCAAACTTTAGCTTTAGCATTGTAACCTACATTGAAAAGGTATGTAAATTGTTTGTGGTGAACAAATTTTTTCAGTGGACTGCAAAATAATTCTTGACTAGCAACGGATTGGTATGATGAACCAAGCTATCTTAGCTTCTGAAGAGAATTCGTATCATAATCACTATTATTTATTTTTTCATCAAATAGTCAATCGAAAGGCATCGTCCAAGGAGACAGTAGTGGTCAATACCAAGCCATGGGTCTCCTTCTTCTCATTCTTGCGCTGATCCTTCATTTGGGGTATGATATGAGCGAATAGCGTGTTTAACATTCAAAAAAACAGGTCACACGCTACTCGCTCATATCATATTTAAAACAATACATCTATCATGTTGTACGAAACTTTTGGAACACAAGTTTCACTTAGACCACGGCCAAACAGCCCGGAAGCAATACATACAACATGCAACGCTGGCCGTTAAAGCCTTAGAGTTTACAAATCCATCTATCCTTTTTTAATTGACCTCTTAATCCACCAATCTTCATATTCATCATTGTCCTAATCACATGGGGTTCACTCCTTCTCAAAACATGCCCATACCAAGCTAAACAATATCCTTTTAATTTTTCAATTCCATTGGTATGTTTGAAAAATATTCGTAAGGTTAATTTGTGAAAAAGTGCATGATTGTAGGATAGTGGAACAAAATGTCCGTCAATAATTTTTACTCTCCCCAATATCCAAAGGTTCCGTAAAGTGTACTTAAACGAATTATGGGGAAAATGAGGATTTTCGGACTAAGCTTTAAACTTAGGCTCAAAACATGATGCAACAAAAAGTCAATATTAATATACTAAACACCGCCTAATTAATGTGCATCAAATGCGGAGCCGAAACGAAGAATCAAAAAGTATTCAGTGTCATGGCACAGTACAGAAAATGAATTGTCATAAGTTTTCTAATAATTGCTCATTAACTAGCTTTCAAAAGAGTTAATTTTTATTAACTTTTAATTATGAAAAACACGATAAGACTAATTTCAATAAATTTTTACCCCATCTCAAAGTTAATTGCTTTTGCCTTTCTTGAGGAAGTTTAATGGGTCAACTCATAATTTCATCTCGGCAACTTAAATAGCCAGCTTTAACGTTTATTCACAAAAAGTGTTTTCCAAACACACGCTAAGTGCAAAGTAACAACAGTGAAATACGTTAAAAAATTAAGCCTTTGTGGCGGACTTATTACAAAACAAATACAACAATGTCCAGTTTCACGTTCACGTTTTTATTTTCACAGTTTCAAAATGAGTTCCGTTGTCGGTTGATGCTAAAAATGTTACACAGAATCACATTTTATCTGTATTAAATGGAAAGTTGTGTGTGCCAGCGGCGACTGCGGCGGGTTGGAGCCCGGCAGCGTCCCGTGCAGTAGTTACAACAGTTTTATTTACACGAGCAACGAAAATGCTCGAGGGCGTGCGAGCCCGCCGCGGGCTTGGCCTAATATGTTATTATGTGAAATAAAACGCGCCACAACGAGACCAACCTGCCGCGACGACCATATTACTCACTTAAGGTACAGTTTCAATAAGAGCGACCGTAATTTATTCAAATTTCTCGTTACGACGCAGTGTATCAGTTTATTTCATACAGACTAATAACTGAGTAAAGGGTAGTGGAACTTTGATTTAGCAGGCCGCATTATGTAAGGGTCGCGTGCCGCTTCCGACTGGTTCTGGTGGATCAATGGGGGAGCCGTATTGCTGACATTATGGTTATGGAGGTCAAATTGTTCATAATGTTAACATTATGAACACTTTGACCTCCATAATCATTATGATTACCTTATAGCATTTCGAAGATACACTTTGTGCACCAAACCTAAAAAATCGGTAGGCAAGGAAATTTTTGCTGGTTCACTTTGAAGCCTTAATTGAAGGAGGGGGTCGCTGCTAATTATGCTATTACCTCGTTCCTTTCAATTGCCTTAAAAAAGCTTACGGTTCTAATTTGACTGACTCACCCCAAAGATAGTTAAAAGGAACGGAATCATGTCTCATATAGGTTAAGCAAATTTTCATTTTTTATTAAAGTTTGAAACTTTATCTTTATAGGTAGTCGTATTATAGTAAATAGTTTGTAATATTTTATTATAAAAAACGCATCTATAATCAACGATAATCGCCTATTATTCGCTATCATCACCTAAACGTTTTCCTTTACATAATTGTGGACCCTTCATGTATTCCTGTACCATCATTATATGTACTTACATTGCTAGGGCAGTGAACATCGTATTAGAATTTTGGTGGTATACACATTTCTGTAGGTAAATAAAAAGTGACACAAAATGCATCAAAATGGTGCGATCAGTTGCAATGTTTCAGCCTTAGCTCACGACTTGCGACCCGCCGCTGCGACGACGACGTCTTCAACGCCTGAATGAATGGTCTAAGCTTCAACGTCGCCGCAGTCGCAAGCGGCCTTAACTAAAATATATGGCTGCCACCACAGGAATTCTTTCTAGCGCAGTCAATATTCTTTCATCAAATGGAAATTTATGCGTGTTATTAGTAGCAATTTATTACCCTTTTTGCGTCATATTCGTGAAAAGCGACAATTGATATCTAAAAGTTAACTTGCTGTTTCTAAGGGTTAATTAAATATGAATTCTCTTGAATTACTCGTTATGCAATGTTTTATGTGTAGGATAATGTTGTAGGATTGGGATATTAGTGAATGTAAGGTAGCAACCCCAAGCGGTGAGTGAGAGGAACGAAAGAGGATGTGAGCGAGAAAGAGGAGGAAGAAAGGCAAGATGGCGAAAGTAAAGTAACAGTGTAAGATGAAGACGTAATATTAAGCTGCGCATAAGCACTATTTCTTTGTTAAATTACGGTGAAGTGTAAAGAGAATTAAACGAAGTCAAGCGAAGAAGAAAATCATTTTATTTCCTACAAATTTGGGGGCTCGTCCGGGATCCACGTGCTTTTACAAGACGGCGGCTCGTGGCGTGGCGTGGCTTTGTGCAACATACGACGAAAAAAAAAAAAAGTACAAACCAAATTATTACGACGCATTCATGAAACGACGAGACGACGGAACAATATTAGAAAAAATGACGACGGAGAACAAAGATAGTGCTTTTGCATATATAGATAATATGACGAAGTTTAGCGGCGGCGACGACCACACCTATACGTCAGCAAAATGGGCGCAAGATATAGAAGACAATGCAGAAATATTCGGGTGGACAGCTCACCAACAATTAATTATAGCTCGTAGATCATTAACCGGCACGGCGGAATTATGGCTAAGGACGGAAAAAGTGCATAAAACCTATGAAGAGCTCAAGGCGGCAGTGATTAGAGAATTCCCGGAAGTAGTCAATAGCAAAGAAATGCACGAATTAATGGCGGCTCGAAAGAAACGCCACAATGAAACGTGCTATCAGTACATGCTAACTATGAAGGAGATGGGTAAACGTGCAAAATTTCCAGACTACGTCGCTATTCAATACATCATAGATGGAATCCCTGATCTAGAAATGAATAAAGCTATTTTGTATGGCGCTACAACGTATTCTTCATTGAAGGAGAAATTATATCTCTACGAAAATATCAAGGCAAAGAGCCAAAAACAAGATCAAGTCGAAAGGTCAAAGAAGCAGAATGTATCAGCATCATCATCTTGGACTAACAAGCAGCGCTGTTATAATTGCGGTGAGACGAACCATAAGGCAAATCGCTGTCCGAATGGCATCAAATGTTTTAAGTGTAATAATTATGGCCATATTGGGTCGAAATGTATGAATTATGTCGATAAAGCGGTCATCGGTAAAAGTACTGCGTCGATGCAGCTTGCGCCGTCAACCAATCGACAGTCTCACAGGACTTACGAAACTTCACAACCAATCAGAAGCAAGGCTCTTTTCAGTACGACCAATGAGAGAAGCGATACGGACCGCCATGACGGAATCGCCATAGAAACGGATGTTGTGAAGGAAAATGTCATGCAAGTTGTCAATAGTACAGAAAACCGAAAACAGCGTCAAAATTGTATAAAATCAGTGAAATTAGGTGACAAAATCGTTAACACATTGTTCGATACCGGTAGTGAGGTTAGTCTAATCAGTGAAGACCTTTTCAAAGAGTTAAAAGTGCCGCGATGCGAGGATCGTACGATCTTAACCGGACTTGGATTGTCACAAGTGAGTTCGTGTGGAAAGGTCGTCGTAGAAATTGAAATCGATGGACAAATTTATCCTAACGTAGTCTTACGTATTGTGCCTACGGGCTGTATTCCGTATAAGTTATTATTAGGCCAAGAATTTTTGAATAGTGTTGTTATGGTTATACGTGAGGGTGCGGTGCTGTTATTGCCGAAAGACGAAGAATGGTTGTTTCGTGTGAACTGTTGTGTGAGTGAGGTTGATGTTGCGGGTCATATTACCAACCCAGATGTAAAGGAAGACGTGAGGCGGCTAGTAGAAGACTACAAGCCTCTTCAAACAAAAGAAGCGCCAATCCAGCTAAAGATTGTGTTAAAAGACGACATACCAGTGGCTCAGCGACCTCGAAGAATATCTCTGGCTGAGCAAAAGTTGGTGGAAGAACAAGTTGACGAGTGGATTAAGAAGGGTATAGCTCAGGTTAGTTTCTCTGAATATTCTAGTCCACTAGTGTTGGTGAAGAAGAAAGATGGGTCAGTAAGAATATGTGTAGATTACCGATTGTTAAATAAGAAGATAATAAAGGATGAGTTTCCTCTACCAGTCATTGGTGACTTGATTGATAAGTTGAAAGATGCCAAGGTGTTCAGTGTGTTAGACCTTAAAAATGGATTTTTCCATCTCAAAATAAGTAAGGAGTCTATACCTTATACATCTTTTGTCACACACCATGGTCAGTTCCACTTTTTACGTGCTCCTTTTGGACTGTCGGTGTCTCCGAAATATTTTATGCGATTTGTTAGCATAATATTCAGAGAATTAATTTCAAGGAATATTATGATGATATTTGTGGACGATATTATAATTCCAGCAGTCACTGAAACTCAAGCGTTAGAGAGGCTGAGCCAAGTCTTAGAGGTAGCTTCTCAGTATGGGCTAGAGATCAACTGGAAAAAGGCTAAGTTGATATGTAAAGAAATTGAGTTTCTTGGTCACATAATAAAAGATGGTGAGGTGCGTCCCAGCCCCGACAAAGTACAGGCGGTGGTAAGGTATCCAGAACCTAAAAATACTATACAAATACAAAGTTTCATTGGTTTGACATCTTATTTCAGAAAGTACATCAAGGACTATGCAATGATTGCCAGACCATTGACAGATTTAATGAAAAAAGGAGCTACTTACAAGTTTGACGATGAGCAAAGGGAAGCTTTCTCGCAATTGAAACAAAAGCTCATATGTGATCCAGTACTTAAGATTTACAATGATAGATTGCCTACAGAATTGCACACAGATGCATCAAGCCGGGCGTTAGCCGCAATTCTATTGCAACAGTATCCAGATGGTGGGTTACATCCAGTACATTACATGAGTAAAAAGACAAGTGAAGCGGAGAGCAAATGCTCTAGTTATGAGCTTGAAGCACTTGCGGTAGTCGAAGGAGTGAAGAAATTCAGACACTATTTGTATGGAGTTCATTTCAAGATAGTCACAGACTGCCAAGCTTTCGAGCAAACCTTGAAGAAGAAAGATTTGACACCTAAAGTAGCTCGATGGGTATTTCTGTTGGATGAATATGATTATGAGATCGAACATAGATCAGGTAGTAAAATGCAACACACAGATGCTCTTAGCAGAAACCCATGGACAGGAACAATAGTAAACTTACATGATGGGATTAGGCAAGCTCAGGAGACAGATGAAGAACTAAGCGCAATAAGAGAGCTCATACTGAAATATGGGAAGTATCGAGACTTTTGGATAGATAATAATGTCTTATATAAAGGCGAAGCAAAGCATATAGTCGTCCCAAAAATTATGGAAAAGGAAATTATCAGAAGATGCCATCAAAATGGTCACTTTTCTATGAAGAAGATGAAAGAAATAATAGGAAAAGATTACTACATTAAAAACATGGACAAAGCAATAGAAGAAGTTGTACTAAGTTGCATACCGTGCTTACTAGCAACCAGAAAAGAAGGTAAAAAGGAGGGCTATTTAAATCCAATTGATAAAGAAGATGTGCCACTGCATACACTACATTTGGATCATGTGGGTCCTCTGACTGAAACAAAGAAATTATATAACCATATACTTACAATGATAGATGCATTTACCAAATTTGTGTGGATATTTCCTACTAAATCTACATCAAGTGCAGAAGTACTTAATAAACTCCAGATACACCAACAAACATTTGGAAATCCTGTTAGAATCATCACTGATAGAGGAACAGCATTTACAAGCTCTGAATTCGAAAGATATTGTCAAGAAGAGGATATACAGCATATCAAAATTACAACCGGAGTGCCGCGTGGAAATGGACAGGTGGAGAGAATTCACCGCATACTGATACCTATGCTAACAAAACTTTGCATCGAAGATAAGGCGAATTGGTATAAACATGTAAGCCGTGTACAGAGAGCCATTAATAGTACCTACCAAAGAGCTATCAATACAACTCCATATCAATTATTGACTGGAACAAAGATGAGATATAAAGAGGACATAGATTTAATTAATTTATTACATCAAGAAGCCATTAATCTGTACAGTGAGAACAGGGAAAACTTAAGAATTAAAGCTAAAGAGCAAATTCAAAAAATCCAAGAGGAAAACAGGAACACATACAATAAGAAAAGAAAACCAAGTTCAACATATGAAGTAGATGACTTGGTGGCCATACAAAGAACTCAATATGGTCCGGGCCTAAAGCTAAAACCCAAGTACCTCGGTCCCTACAAGATTGTCAAAGTCAAAAGGAATAATCGTTATGATGTTCAGAAGTTATCTGATACCACAGAAGGGCCGAGTAAGACCTCAAGCTCAAGTGACCTTATGAAAAAATGGCCATCCAGGGATGATGATATACGTGAGTGAGAAACTTTATTTAAGAAAGTATGATCGATTCTGCTTGTCAGAGTATAGTGTCGATAGCAGCACAGTGCTATCACATTATAGCAGATAACACCTGTTAGGTAAAGGTTATGTGTACCTACTATGTTTTTTTCTAGTATATAATTCAGGTAAATATAGTTAGTGCTAGAATTTTCTATGTAATCATAATAAGATGCTTAAAAAATAAAAGCTAAGATCTTTGTAATAGGCAGTATCATTTATTATTTTCATAGTATAAACCTGCAATTATTATGTTAATATGTTGTATAAGTAAGGTGTATACAATACCATATTACTTCAATGGTTGTTGAAGAAATGTAACTTTAATTGTCTCTGTATAAAATAAATACATAGAATTAATTTAGTTAAGTTACCCAATAGTGTAAAAGTCCAAGTTGTTACTGCGGATAAAATGTAATTCAGTTTAATCTTTTAAGTTAGCATATAAGTTGATGTAATTCTAAGACTTATTGTGTATGAATGGTGATGTATCGTGTAAGAGTTGTGTGAACTAGAATGAAAGGAGTATGAATGATGAGGTATACATATCTGAGGGCAGATATTGGAGTCGGATGGCCGAATGTAGGATTGGGATATTAGTGAATGTAAGGTAGCAACCCCAAGCGGTGAGTGAGAGGAACGAAAGAGGATGTGAGCGAGAAAGAGGAGGAAGAAAGGCAAGATGGCGAAAGTAAAGTAACAGTGTAAGATGAAGACGTAATATTAAGCTGCGCATAAGCACTATTTCTTTGTTAAATTACGGTGAAGTGTAAAGAGAATTAAACGAAGTCAAGCGAAGAAGAAAATCATTTTATTTCCTACATTGATATTTTTCACAATTATGGTTAGTATATGAGAGGGAAAAGATGGTGTACACATATGAATATAAATGGTAAGTACTGCTTCAAGTTAAATACCACTGCTTCAAATCCATGAAATCAAGTTATCTATGATATATCCATAGATACACTGTACATCGAATATTTTTTTAAACATTTTCTCAGACTTAGCTCTGAATATGTATTTGAGAGATCGCTTGAAAGTAGTATGGAGGTTGGAGGGGTGTAGGTAGGATATAATAGGGATATAAATAGGTCGGTTGGATATAAATCGAAGCACCTCCATCCAATAGAGAAGTGCTTCCCTCTGAGCCAGATGTTTTTGGCCCAGGATCAGCTGTCCAACCATATTTTTAGGTTTCCGTACCTCAAAAAGAACCCTTACATGACCGCTTTGTTGTCCGTCCGTCCGTCTGTCAGGATCTTTTATCTCGGGAACGCGAACGGAATCGAGTTAAAGCTATATACTCAGTCCTTTAAAGCTGTGAAAAAATCAAGAATAATCATAAAACAAACTTCTGAGTTAACGTAGAGAAAAGATACAGCCTTTTGGCCCAATTTTTTTTCGGGCCTTTGGGCCCAAAAAACGTATGTTTCTAAACTCTCAAGGAAATCAAAATTTATAAGGTATTTCCCGTTGATCTAGAACTATGAAATTTGGCAAGTAATACCGTCTTATACTACAAAGTATAGGGGAAAATCGGAAACTATACATTTGTAATTAAATAATAAAAAACAGGGTCTTTATGCATGGAACGGCGCCGGCGGTCCAAGTTTTGTATTTCAACTCAACACAGTTAGAGATAGACTTAGATGAAGAGTTTTTTACCCGACTGCCAAAGAAGGAGGGCTTTTCGAGAGTATGTATGTATGTATTCATTGGCACGCCCTAGAGCCTAAACTGCTTGTCGTCGTCGAAACTGTGAAATAACTTATTGAAGTCGTTACCATGATACTTCAAAAGTAACTACGAGTATTATTATTGAAGTCGATCAATTTTTAAGTAAACATTTTTTTCACCCTTTTCAGTCACCGTTGCTACTCACGGGATCAATTGTTATTCAGTCAAAGGAAGTCATCCAGATGTAACACTTTTCAGTTATTGGAGCGTAACTCAAAAACCGCTTGACCGATTTTGATGAAATTTAAATGGGATCACCTCGAAAGTATACTCTATAAAAAAAACAAAATTATCAATGTTCATAAACGACGAAGCTACCTCGAACATACATAAAAAAATATACGTTCGAATTGAGTAACCTTTTTGAAGTTGGTTAAATAAGATTTAAAAAATATTAAGTTAGCAATTAACATATAGGTAATTCATTCTGCCAAGTGTAGTTCCGTCAGGTAACAATTAGTTGAATAAACTTCTTGAATTTTGCTGTGTTTATTTACTGACTCAGACACACTGGAAACCAATACACGCACGAACGTAGATTGAAACGACTTGATTGACATTATACACGGCTCAATTATCAACGTTCAAGCAGGAGGTAGATCAGACAATGACCTCGTTATTGGTGGTGATTCTGTTAGTCAATCAAACTAACTAAAATTGTGATAGAGATAGTTTTTATACGATTACGGCGACGTTCACATTAGAATGACACTTATGTATGACAATACTAAAATTAGATATTTTTATTTCAATGCAGGTATTTTTATGTAAACATCACGTTATATGGCGTTGAGTTAAAAGGCAATTGAAAAAATATATTCTTTTATTATTTTTATTAAAACACTCAAACCCCCGCTCTAGGATTCCCTGTGTCGTGGGAGGCGTGGACGCACACAATCACAGCATACAACACCCAAGACCCGGGACAAACATCTACACTCATCGCACAAATGTTTGCCCCTGCCGGGATTCGAATCGAGGGTCTCGGAGACACAGATGTCATGTCACTGACACTAACCACTGCGCCACGGCGACCATCGTGATATTAGTAATAGCGTTTTAAAGAGCAATAGTGTCAAACTACCTAAAATTGTACATTTTATTCTAAATGTAATTGGAATAGCAGTCGGCTGCTATTCTATTCTTTTAATGATTTTTTTTTCCGTTATAGAATCACACATTTTTATTGACCCGCAAGTGCTTATGGTGCAATAGATAAAATGAATATACGGGATATATTATGCACGGCAGCGGAAGGGTTATAACAGTATGATTGTGTTTAATAAAGTTCGATACAAGGACACAGATGCATCATAATGGTTAGCTCACGTAAAGCGTAGCTGTCGTAGCTACTCGCTACGTAGCTACTTGTTAATGCTATGAGTGCTTGATGCTACGACGGCTAGTATACTCTACAACACCTACGAGCATAGCACAACCCAGACTTCAGTTTCATGCTGTCGGTACAATGTGTGATCTGCTTACAAAATTCAAAAACAAATTACATTTTTTTAGGCTGGAAGGCCGCCTGCCAACCTTTATTGGCAATAAGTTTATATGGTGTATTGCATTAACAACATGCTAAGCGGAACTTACGTTCAAATATTTGAGGGAAAAAACTCAAATTGATTCAATCAATTCCCTCATATATTTGGAACGTTTATTGGCAATGCTGTGTGGCAGTGGTTTACTTGATAGCGCACAAGTGACCGAAATTTCATTATCTGCATGGTCCTTAGTAGATTTTTGAACTAATTGATAAAAGAGAGAGGTCCTTAATTCCAATTTTTATGTATATAATATGTAATTTTTTATGTATATTCCGGCATAAATCCCTCAAATCCGCTCCTAAATAGAGGAAGGCGGTGTTCATACTTTTAAATTATTATTCTAAGACTACATTAAATAGTTATAAATACTAGGATAATACAGTAACATGCTGATTAACGAATCGTCGAAGTTGTGGCTCTATTTTTAATAAAACGCCAATAAGGTTATCTTTTGAACGTACACGTATAAATTAACACGAGACGAGAGCGTCTCGATTCTGGATATAGACTTGGCTCGCCCGCACGCGATTCTCGCCTTTAATAAAGATTTCAATATTTGTAATATCCATACAGTCGGAACGTCAAGCTGCGACGTTTCAAATAAGGAATGTGTTCGACAGCGCTGTCACGTTCGGGTGGCGTGCTCGCGAGCAATTTGCGAGGTCTCGCCGCCTCCTGTAATAACGACTTCCGTACCCAGTCGTGGCGCCTCCTCAAATTGGTCGCTTATCACTAATCTACAGTGTGGACTAGGGTATCAGTTGGGTTGGTCGCAATTTGTCAACAGAGCGTTGGAAGTACGCTAGTTCACAAATTGCTAAACGCCGCCTGCTTTTGTCGGCTGTATTGTACTTGCTGGATCGTATGCCATTAATGTTTTACTGTATTTCATATTATTACACTTTATAGATAGCGTTTGGCCACTATCTTTCTCTGAAGCGATGATAGCTCAGCGGGAGGAGCGTCGGGTGTCAAACTGACTGTCACTGGTTCGATCACCTACAACAGCTTGAGCTTCCGGTGAAGGTAACACCGTTATTAAATCCCCAGCATGGTGGTAGGGTACTTTCGAGTACCCGCCTGGCTAGCTACTACCCTCAAGTTTGAAAAACTATCACCAAACACATAGTGTGTTCAGGCAGCAGTCCTTGAGAGCCAGTGAGTAGTCTAGGTCCAGCATGATAACATCTACGACCACATTGTCACTGACCATCAAGTGAGATAGTGGTCAAACGCTAGACTTATACAGTATATAAAAAAAATCTCACTTGATAGTCAGTGATGATGTGGGCGAAGATGTAATCACGCTAGACCTAGATGTTTACTGGCTCTCAAGGACTGCTGCCTGAACACACTATGTGTTTGGTGATAGTTTTTGAAACTTGACGGTAGTAGCTAGGCAGTTGGGTACTAATAGGTAGCCTACCACTACGCTAGGGGATTGATAACGGTGTTGTCTTAAGTGCAAGCTCAAGTCGTTGTTGGGGGATCAGCGTTTCTCACTTTGACAGCCAACGCTTCCACTGCTGAGCTATCATCGCTTCACTCACACATGTATATTAAAGATAAGCAGACTTAACGATATAGATAGCTTAAAGATTAAAAGTAAACGGTTCGTAATAAGACCTGCTTAGTTGTTTTGAACTGTTCAAGTTAATTAACCTTTATAACAATTACAATAAATATCGATGTCTCAACTACAGCAACTTTCCCAAAAACGAGTTTAAACGGCACGGCGCACCATCAATGTTCCTATAGTGTAGCCGCATGAGTGTTGCATTTCGTTCCAATCAAGATATCCACTATATCACGACACAGTTACAATACTTACAATATGTACATATGCTATACGTGCTTTACCTTTTAGAATACAATCAAAATTTTTGTATTATAAGTTGTAGTTGCAGTATTTATTTTGTATTAGTTGTAGCACACCACAAAATGTAAAGATTATACGCTAAGTACGCAAAATTGGTTGACAAATCGCACTCGACGTCCCAAGATACATGCCTTGTGCTTAGTTTGGGGCTCGCGGGAAACAGGTCTAGCTCGTACATAATTACTTAATATAATTCTGCACATTCTGTATAATGTTTAAAAGTACTTTACCATTTTTGGCAATAAATATATCTTGTATCTACATTTGGAGGACAGCTGGAGGTAGAAAGCTTCGCAATTCCTTTGACTCATAAATACGCTTGATAGATAAGAGAAAATGAAAGAAAATAAGAGATTCGACCTCCGAGGTTAGCGTTCCTTGCCAATAAACGTATAACCAGAAACATGCTAATAACTACGTCACGAATGATAACCTGTGCAAGTATGCGCGAGTTACGACACACTGAAAACTTTGCTATTTCTCGAGAGTATATTCCAACTTGGTGGTTTATTGCTTCCACAGATATTATTTCAAAGAACCCGGAGAATTTATTTCACACAAATGTTTGGGAAAAGTACTCCCAGAGGTTATTATGCAGCTACTTAGCTCAAATAACAGCTTCAAACCGGATACCGAGCCTCTATGTAGAGTTGTAAATAATTGATCATATTCATTGTTATATATAATAACAAAATTATATTATATAAGTGATTTTCACGATTTTAATTTTTAATCAAAACAAGTTTCATTATTGTCGGACCAACATAATAAATGCAACTCTTATTTCTAAAGTTACGTAGTTAAATAATGATAAAACCAGGGTTAGAGCATTTGAATTATTTCTAAGCTGACAAAAGCACGTGGATTTCTCAAATGTTATTGTAGTAGGTTGTTGCAGTATTGTATTTTAATAAATGTATGAGTATTTTATTTTAATAAAGGGTTATGGTGTCCTCACCCTCTCTACGGATTTCAAATAACCCTAGGATATTCCAGTGTAACTTGACCAAAAAACAAGTTCTTAGTAAGTTATAACAGATACTAATAGTACAAATATTTACATGATAATAAGTAATTATATTTTTTTTTTGTTACTTTTTTTTTTCTTGGGGCAAATGCCCTTTTTAAAATAAAACACTAATAACTAATTACAATACAGCAGCTACTACAATAACATTTGAGCAATCCACTAGCTATTGGTAGCCTATAGATAACTCAAATATTCTAACCCGCTACCGGCTGGCAGCGTGCCCAGAATGCTAGCAGCATTGCCACGTTGAATTGCAATACTGATTCGTTGAGCCAAATATGTGCCAGCATTTTGGTCACGCGTCGCATCGATCAAACGCTCAGATAAATTTTGGAAAATCCGATGAGCTCAGGTCCCCACGGGCCCAATGTTACTTATTTGAACCTTCAAATATGTAACCACTACCTAGGTTAGCATATTTGTTGCATTTCATGAAAACTGTAATTTTGATGAAACCGAAATGTAATTTGGGTTGCCATAGCAACACAATAATTAAGTGAAGTTATCGGACTGCTATTAAAAAGGTTATTTGAAATGTCCGGGTCGTCGATCGTAACTTTATACCCATGTTTTATCATCCTCGTAATCATTATTTCAGCCATAGGACGTCCACTACTGGACATAGCCTTCCCCCATTGATTTTCACATGGACCGCTTCAATCAATCAAATATTTATTTGCATAAAACATGTGTTTGCATACTTAAATTGTTTAAGCATGCAGGATCTTATAAATAAACATGTTTTGCCTGTCAAGGCATACAAATATAATATTTACAAAAAATATATAATATGTACTTCTACTCGTATACTAGTCATTAAAACTGACGAATTTTTCATGTCACTACTTAATGTCAAATAATAGCGTAATTTAAATATATCTAAAATGGTTAAATGTCAATGGATTTCAAAAAAAAATGTAACCGTCAAAATTTATATTAGATGGTAATAGCACTTGTCGGTTGATAACGAATGCATCCTTTTTTAAAATAAATTGGCATTTAAGTTTTTTATTAATGTAGGTACTCAGTTATATAATATAGCTGGTCGTCCTATGCTGCGCTTGCCAGCCCGTGGTCTCCATTTGAAAACCTTTCGATCCAGTTGGCCATCAGCACTTCGAGCTATGTGCTCTGCTCACTCCATTTCAACTTGCTAATCCGCTGGGCTATGTCGGTGACTTTCGTTCTCTTACTGATCTTTTCATTTCTGCTTCAATCACGTAGAGAAACCCCGAGCATAGCCCTCTCCATAGCTCGTAGTGTGACTTGAGCCTGCTCAGAAGGCCCATAGTCAGAGACCAAGTTTCAATTCCGCAAGTCATCAGAAACTATTTATAGTTGATATAGCTCGGAATAACAGTTTTACTATGTTTATAAATGCAAAGTTTTGATTGATTCATGTTTTTTACTCAAATTTTGCACAGAGATAGATTTGAACATGGAATACCATACAGGCTTTTGCATTTTTGGCCCGGTTTTTTATCCCTTAAATGTACGGTTACCGTGCGATAACTGAAATTACAAGAAAATTGTAATGGTAAAAATTGTAAATTGAAATCTTGTACTGATATCTTCAATCAAATATTTTACATCGCTGACTGATATGATGGAAATTGGACGTAAGCTTTCGATCGGTATAATAAATAACATATTTTCATATTCATTTACTCATTCTTTTTGTTGATCTAATAGTTCATGTATGAATTGAAACTAAAAGGTTGTTCTGAATATCAATACAATGAAAATAATTGTAAAATAGGCAACTCAAAAGTTTTACAGTTATAATAGACTATTTATAGTATATGTATATACTATGTAGCAAATTATTATAATCTAACAACAACTGGTACTACGTTTTATAGTTGTTGATTGTGTAACCGCTTATCTCCAGTTTCTTTGAAAACCATTGTCTATAATTTACCATGAGGACGGATATGAATTGCCGAGATGATACTAATAATTTTGAACTGTACCCTACCAAAAATATTGAGCCAGTAATTCACAGTAAAAATATGGATTCACAGTACTTAGTGGCCACAGAAACAAAGAAGGATACCCGAACAACAGTTAAGTAAATTAGAGATACATTCTTATATATTTTTTTTTATACTGTATAGATCTAGCGCTTGACCACTATCTCAATTGATGGTCAGTGACAATGTGGTCGAAGATCGTATCACGCTAGACATAGAATGCTTACTTGCTCTCAAAGACTGCTATCTGATCACGCTATTTGTTTGGTGACAGTTTTCAAAGTTGAGGGTGGTAGCTAGCGAATACTCGAATACCCGCCCGCTACAGGCGGGTTTTCGAAAGCACCCTACCACCATGCTGGGAGTTTGATAACCACAGTGTCTCTATCGGTAGCTCAAGCTGTTGGTAGGGATCGAACTGTCGTCCCTAAGTTTGACAGTAGACGCTCCAACCGCTAGGCTATCATTGCTTCGAACCTTTCTACTATTTCAAAATAACTTATTGTTATATATTATGTTATATATTCTTATTTATATAATAAATATTGATTGATTTATGTGACTTTCATCAATAACATGTAAGTAACTATAACACTTCGATAGTCAGCATGTGATTAGTACTCCTATTAAATTATTATATTATTTTTATTATCTCGTCGCGTTATCTTTATGGGTCGCTTGTTTTTTCTAGTTCCAAAAGTGAAAACTATTTAAGGCTAAATGTAAACTTGTCATCATGAACCTACAATCGTTTGTGAAATAAAGCTGTTTGTTTTCCATGTAAATTAAAATAAAATAAAATAACGGAAAAATGTAGTCCACGCGAGCGAAATTGCTGGGCGCAGCTAGTGCTACATAATCATAACGTGTCACGTATTGTTCATGATTGTCTTTAAATATATTTATTGTATCATTGAGGCAGGTAAGATACTGTAGGCGACGCACCTCTTTCATAAATGCGAAAATTAGTGAGGGCAGGGGAGTGGAGTGACAGGGGAATTCGAAAATGACGTGAAGAAAATAAATCCACTTAAAAAATTGGTTGTCTGTAAAGTCGGTTTACGGACGATAGATTTACGTGATAACGTCATAATCATTGACTTTGACTTTGACTGACTTTGACTTTGACTTTGATTATTTTATGTAATACAAAACTCAGGTGGAACGTTACGCGGACCGTTACTATTTTTTATGAGTGTTGCTGGTATTCATCAATTTATAAAAGGTTATCACGTCAAAAAAAACTACTTAATTTTATCAATTTTTTTGCTTTTTCTACCACGTATCCTAGTTAATACTTACAAATACATTTTGTTGAGTGCATAAACAAGGTTTTATTTACGTTTCCACGAATACCCACCTTTATTACCCTGACTGTATAATCAGAAAATTACACCTATACTCTTGCTTCCCCTGCGTGACTTCAGTGCCTAGTCACCCTAATATTACAAAAGTATAATAAGCAAATATCTACGAATTTATGTTCCAAAATAATAAAGCAAAATCACTTTAATAACATGACTTTTTATATGAGTTTGTTTTTAATAGCAATAACGACTCCAATTAATTCCTTGTTATTGAAATTGAGGTTGTTAATAAAACGTCAAGTTGATTTTTACTATTTGTATGTTTGTTAATGGTTGCCGGGACATTTCTGTTTCTAAAGTGGTCTCATAACATTAACCTAATGATGTAGATCTTGTCACGGAACAATAAATGTAATTTAATCTAATCTAATTATTAATTAGTATTTAAATATTAATTAGTTCAACGTTTTGTAAGACACTAGCTGCGCCCAGCCATTTCACCCAAGTTGATTACAGTTTTCCCACTACCTCAATTATCCCACGGTAACCATATTCTTTCCGGGATAAAACGAAGCCTCTGTTATTTCAGTGTATAAGTTATCTTCATTCCAAATTTCATGAGAATTTGTTCAGCCGTTTCAGCGTAAAAGTTGAACAAACATAAAAACTACAAACCACAGATAAACTTTCGCGTTTATAATATTAGTGTGTATAATGTGATTTATCACAATTAGTTCAGCGGCTTAGGTGTGCAAACGTCACAGAGTTACTGCCACCTAATATAAAAACCCAACAAAAACCTTATAAAAAAAGGTTTTTGTTGTATCCGAGAGAAACCGTCAATTTCATTTGAGATAACAAGTATCCTATGTGTGATATAATATTAGTGTGATTATTGAGTTGAAATTACGGTTTAACTTATGTATCGTCCTACTATAAGTCGAGTATTGAGTGCACGGTCACGGCCGAAAGTGCCTGCTATCTACGAAAAAGTGACTCTGAAAGTCACGAAACCGGTCGGGATACCTACTCGAATATTATACGTCAGTTAATCCGTAGTCTTCATTTCTGTTAACTGCGATTTAATATAATTATATTAGTTGAATAGGTATCTCAGCCAGTTCCACGACTTAACCCTCTTATTGTTCACTAACGGTCCGCCCCGGCAATGCGCGGGTAAAAAAATTAAAAATTAAAAATTATAAGGATCCCTATTTTTTATGAAATATAATATAGCCATACGATATTTTACCCGGGGATAGTGTAGCTTCCCAACAGTGAAATATTTTTTAAAATCGGTTTAGTAGTTTCGGAGCCTATACAATGCAAACAAACAAACAATCAAATCTTTCCTCTTTATAATATTAGTATAGATAAAGAGCATCCACTAACAGCGGTTTCTCTGTATCGCTGATGGGTCTGTCGTGACATCAGACAAATGAACCAACCGTCGTCGTCGTCGGCGCCGTGAGACTGCCGGGGCGCGGCGCGGGGGCGGCGACAGAACGCGCTGCCCCCAACCGTTTTCTTCGCCCGCAGTGAATGACGTCACCGGGGCTGGCGCGCAGTCGCCATCGGTCTCATGACACTCTTCTACATTTGATTTCTGATCAGTGACCTACTACTTGTTCTTAAGTCATGTGTACACACTAATAAACGACGGTCCCGTAGCGCAGTGGTTTGTGTCATCGACATGACTTCTGTGTCACCGCGACCCTGGGTTCGAATCCCGGCAGGGGCAAACATTTGTGCGATGAGTGTAGATGTTTGTCCCTGGTCTTGGATGTTTGTGTGCTGTGTTTGTGTGTGTCCATGCCTCCCGCGGTACAGGGAATCCTAGTGCGGGGGTCTGAGTGTGATTAAAAAAAAAAGGGAAAAAAAATATTATATCTTGGGACATAAATACGTTTATAGAAGTATTTTTTAGTTAAAGGTGCTAATTTAAGTACATTTTGCTAAAGCCAATGTAGGTATTATGCTAAAATTAGAAAAGTATGTCACCTAGTTTGGCATTACAGATGATTATCGTTTAAGATTTCGTCAAGTCTACGTTTCCATAATCTGAGTGACCTACAAAAATGTTATTTATAAACATGGAAAACTTTTAGGGTAGATCTATATAGTTTATTTCATACATTGTGATGTTATTCACGTGGGAGCTACATTTTCCGCACCAGATATCAGTGAATGCTGTAGGTATCAGTTAAGCTCGCATTTCAAGGCGCGTCATGCTAAAGCCTTGTTAAGTTTGTGCTAACTTGTGGAAATTTTTCCCACGAGCACATGCAGGGTTGCCACTGGCGCGAAAGATTTGAACAGCGACAACGTTTTTAAATAGAAAATAAACAAGCTATATACTGTGCCACTCGTTTGTAAGGACTCTTAAAAGTAATAATGGATCTCTCAGCTCTTTTATGAGAGAGAAAACGCCTGAGGTTCTAATTCTACGAAGTATGCAATGGAAAGTTAATGCCCGTATTTAACTATTCATTTACCGTTTGCAATTCAAAAGTTTTCTCGGACTGAATGTACTCTGGCAATCTCGAAAATGAACAGAGAATCTTAAAAAAAAAATTGGTTGTCTGTAAAGTCGATTTACGGACGATAGATTTACGTGATAACGTCATAATCATTTATGACTTTGACTTCGACTTCGACTTTGACTTTGACTTTGATTATTTTATGTAATACAAAACTCAGGTGGAACGTTACGCGGAACGTTACTATTTTTCATGAGTGTTGCTGGTATTCATCAATTTATAAAACGTTATCACGTCAAAAACTGTAATGTGACTGTAAGTTTGTCAAAATGCTTAAAATGTAATTCTGATTAATTGAAAATCAAAATCAAATCAAATCAAAATAATTTATTTCTACTATATTGCTAATTAAGAAACAGACATAAATGGCTTTGAAATTGAGTTATTAAATATGTATATACACTAGCCTTTTTTAATTAACTTAATATATGCTTGCGTTTGACAACTATCTCACCTGAAGTGATGAACTCGCGTCCGCGAGCGTCCCGTATTCTCCTTGAAAAAAACACAGAAGGTGGTTTAAACTATAGTCGGAACCCTCTGACTTATTACATGAGTTATACATTCATAATAAGTCCAAACCATGGCAATTTTAATAATAAAATACTAATAGCTAATTACAAAAATACAGCTACTATAAAATGGCACTGACCCTGGAGACTGTGGAGAGTGATGTTTAAAAAAAAACTGCTACTACGGTAGCAACAATCCACTAGCTGTTGCCAGTCAATGCTACCCGCTACCAGTTGGCAGTTTTACTTTAAATTAAAACTACTGGTAACTGGTCCCCACAACACAGAGAATCCTAGTGTGGAGACCAGTGAACAATTACATCGATTTGTGAACTAGCTGTATATAATATATATATATGTATATATAGAATATTATTATAAGCTAAGTTAAGTTATGATACTTTATTATTAGTATTAAGATCCATGTATGCCTTGGTCTTAATAAATTTCATTTAATATCATTTCATTTCATATTGTATACTACTTGAATTGGCTGCTTGTCGACATTTAAACTTAAGGTGTGATTCGGGAAGACTACACAGACTACCACACACACTACCACAGACAAACAGTCAGACCACCACAAAAGGTTTCTTCACATATTTCCACATCTTATAAAAATTTTTACTCCTCGTTCTAAATAAAGCAATGTAATTTAACAGAGGATTTTAAGGTTGTTAAAGAGGAATTATATTCCTCTGGTTACAATAGCGTACTCACAGGGTGAGATGCGGCGAACGGTCGGAAGTGACGTCACGGAGGGTAACATGGCGTGAACACGAAACGTCAATCTTGTATTGTTAACGTTCAGTAAAAGAGATTGTAAATTATACGCATTCAGAGCGAATGCGTTTGAAATCAACAAAATGTATTTAAAACATCAAAGATGCTCTAAAGAAACGGGACATCTTCAATCAGTTGAACTTATTTCATTGTTTTTATTATTCATTAAGGCGCTCATAAAACCTGATGATAACCTTGGAAGAACGGAACCGCGCACAGACCCGTTAATTTTTTTAGTATAACGAGCCACAGAAATATGTAGCCTGGAAAATAGTTACTTTAAAAGACTTTAACACATGTACAGTTTGCGAGTCAAAATTTTACGATTATTTTGCTAAAAATTAAAAGTTTTAAATCAATCTAATTTTTAAGGTTGAATCAAATTTGACGTCATAACACATCATTAATTTTATTTTTTATTCACGACGACGTAGCATAATGGCACGGTTATTAGAGATTCCTACTAATATTATAAATACGAAAGTTTGTGTGTTTGTGTGTATGTTTGTTGCTTCTTCACGCTCAAACGGCTACACCAATTTAATGAAATGTTGTATGGAGATAATTTAAGCCCTGGATTAACACATAGGTTACTTTTATCCCGGAAAAAGTATAGTTTCCGTGGGATAATTGAGATAGCGGGCAAACCGTAATCCACGCGGGTGAAACCGCGGGGCGCTACTAGTTACACATAAACTTAAAACACAGATTGAATCACAAATGTTTAAAATTATATACGAAAAATTGACGTATTATATAAAACTATACGACTTCCGCTACGCTTGTACAGAAAAGTTTACCAAATAATCCCATAATGCCGCCACGCCATTTTCAATACCAATTCTACCTGCAAAGACTCTGGAGACTAAAAAGAGCTCCCGTTTTACTCAAAGATATAGTTGTGTTCCCTTTGCAAACATATTTAGAAATGTAGCTTGGTAACAAAAGTCAGTTGAAACGAAACTATACCTTACATTCAGTTGTATAGAGATTGGACTGCTGATCAAAGTGATCAGCATTCAGTACATCTTTAGGAAATCCACATCATGATAGATTTGATATACTAGTTTGAAGCACTCGAAGCAGAGTTGCGATTTTAAGCAATCAAACGCGTAAGAGAGCCTTGCTTGAATTGGTCACAACTTGGGTGGATGAGGCACCAGTAGGAACAGACTGCTTACGTGACTTTGGAGCAGGAAGCTGGTATGCTGTCTCAGAACAATAATTGTAAAACCACGGCCCACGCTTGCGGGCCGAAAAGCTTTGAGTTTTGACTGGCCGCTGGCTTGTTACACGACCCGCATTGTCTTTTCTGGCGAATTACGAGATGCGAATACTTTAAGGAAGGTCTTAGTATTGTTACACACACACACACAAAATTTGAAAGAGGGTGCTATTGTTATGATTGTTAAAAAGGGGGTGTACACACCCGCGAGCCTTTGTAACTTCATCGGCACCTAACACCTAAAGCCCTTATCAAACTTTCGGATTTTAATTTCTGTTTAGTTATAAATATGATAGCGTAGGTATATAAAAGCTATGGACCTCGATCTAGCTAGTTGGTTCGCGTGCACAGCAGCGCCGCGCCGCCGCGCCGGACTACGCGCTAAAGTTTTTAACAGCCGTGTAACAGCTCAACTTTATGCCCAACTGGAAATTAAGTTCACTATCGAGGGAATCTACTAACCATACCTATGAATAAAAACAATGGCATGCGAGTTTTGCTGGATTTAAACAATTAAATACACAACTTTTAAAATCTAAGGTTTATCTGCACGTTGATCTTTAAAAAACTAGACGTGTGAATAAACTTTAACGCTTCCATGTTAATTAGGTGTTTAACGCAGGGTCAATTCTACTAAACGTTGCTCATAGATCGTAAATTAATTGTCGTGTTTGCCAATCTATTCGGAGTATCATTGTAATGGCTACACAGATCTGATTTCTACCGAAATGCAATTACTTACAATGCAACGGATATGCAATTGTTATTTTAGCGAAATACCTACCAGGTTCATTTATTACATTTGTTTTACTATTGCGTTGTTTATGAATTGATTGTCTTATATAAATTTTGTTAAATTTATGTGTGAAAATAAATTCATCAATTGCCACCGTGTTTTACAAAAATATTTTTACCAAAAAACTGAACCCACTTCAACACTCAAAAGTGTGAAATTACTCCATTTTTTGGTAAGAATTTTTTTGTCACCCTTTTCAGTGACTTTTGCTACTCACGGGATCAACTGTCATTGTGTATGTTCACTGATTTCTTTACCTGCATTTATAATGTCGTCCACATATACGTAGCACTTTTCAGAGTCCATAAAGTACAGTGGGATCACTTATATGTAAAAAAAGTATTGACCCTCAGCGCGCGTGTTTAGGTAGTCGAGAGGCCTGATCAGTTATGTGTGAAAGACTCTACTACAAAGATTAGCTCTCAAATCATATTTTGAAATACCGGACGACGCATGGACCACAAATCACGAATGAAAGGAACAATTTGTGATCAGCAAGCAAGCTAATTGCAAAAGTATGTCATACGGTCCACAAACAGCCGCTTAGGTGTATTGTCCACAGCTTTGTTTGCCGACGGGCGCAGCGTCCTTTCAATCATGGCCCGAGCCACATGCCGGGCGATCTGTCGGTCGCGCCATCTCTGTTCCGTTTGTTTAATGTAACCACCATTGTTGTTGTTGTTTGTTATAAATAGTATGTTTGACGTAATATAACCTTAAAAATATAACAGAAAACACTATTATTTCAAATTTAGACCTGATTGATACAGATTAAAATATAGTTAGTATGTACCTTGCTATGTAGATTCCAAAAGTTTATTTGCATTTTCTGAGAAGATTTACTATGGTAACATTTTTTTTTTTCACCATCGGAAAGTAGAGATTTCAACAAACAGAAAACATACCAACTTTTTGAAAAAAACTGATATTTTGACGGGTGAATTTTCGATTGAAAATTAGGGTGCTTTTTCGATATTAATTCAAAATAAGGTGAAAAAATAAATATTTTTAATCAAATAAATTACAGCGTGTTTGGGACATAAAAAGGTAAGTTTTCACCAAATTTCGTAAAAAAAAAATAGTTTTAATAAAGATAAAAATAAAAAACTAAAAACTTGGTTTTTTGAATTTTTCACATAAATTTTGAGGTTATGTGAAAAAAGTGTATATACAAAAGTTTTAGATCTTTTTATTACCTACAACTTTGTAATCTGACTTTTTTCCATAGAACTTTTAGTTTTGCCGGAAATCGAGAAAAACCGTTTTTTACCCTTAAAAACTCACCCCCATCCCCTTCCCGACCTCAGATCGCCCGTAAATTATTTTTCCTTTCATTTTTATAATATTCTCCTCACTTTCTAATGGGTTTCATCCTACTATTATTTTCTTTTACTTTTTATTATTTTTAAATGCTTCTACCCTGGTCTATACTTTATTCACGTTAATCGTTTATAATAATATGTAAACCCTACTAATATTATAAATGCGAAAGAATGTGTGTATGTTTGTTACTTCTTCACGCTCAAACGGCTCCACCGATTTCGATGAAATTTGATATGGAGATAGTTTAAGCCCTGTATTAACACATAAGCTACTTTTACCCCGGTAAAAGTTTCCGTGGGATAATTGAGGTTGCGGGAAAACCGTAATCCACGCGAATGAATACGCGGGCCGCTACTAGTATTGAATTTGTAGGTTTCGGACATGGCCGGTGCCAATCAGGGTCCATTATTACCTACTTGAAACATATAGTCCCACTAGTTCTGGAGCTTATGGGATTTTTTGCATCTCACTGCGACAAAATGTAATTATAAGAATACATTGTTTAAAAGCTTTTTTGATGTGATGTTTTTTTTTCTATGGGACTTAATTATCTGAAAGTGAAAAAAAAATGAAGAAATATTTATTAGACAACACGATGCAACTACATGGTAAAATTCCCAACGGGCCCAAACTAGGCATAGCCTGTATCTTGGTGACCCAAAGTATATTCTAAAAATCTTTTTTTTCTGTATAGATAGACCACTATCTCACTTGGTGGTCAGTGACAGTGGTTGAATGAAATGGCTGGATCGAAAATGTGGTCAAAGATGTTACCACGTTAAACCTAGAATGCTTACTGGCTCTCAAGGACTGCTGCCTGAACCCATTATGTATTTGGTGATAGTTTTCAAACTTGAGGGTGGTAGCTAGCCAGGCGAGTACTCAAAATTGCCCTACCATATGATGCGAATTTGATAACGGTGTTGCCTTCCCCGGAAGCTCATGCCGTTAGTGGGGATCGAACCAGTGCCCGTCAGTATGACAGCCGACGCTCCCACCGCTGAGCTATCATCGCTTCTAAATCTAATAAAAGAAAGAGTAACTAAAAAACTAGATAAAATAAAAAATTGGTTGTCTGTAAAGTCGGTTTACGGACGATAGATTTACGTGATAACGTCATAATCATTTATGACTTTGACTTTGACTGACTTTGACTTTGACTTTGATTATTTTATGTAATACAAAACTCAGGTGGTACGTTACGCGGAACGTTACTATTTTTCATGAGTGTTGCTGGTATTCATCAATTTATAAAACGTTATCACGTCAAAAATACCTTTTCCTTTTCATGGAAGTTTGATGATGAAGTAT
Organism: Apeira syringaria; assembly: GCA_934044485.1. Classification (NCBI taxonomy): domain Eukaryota; kingdom Metazoa; phylum Arthropoda; class Insecta; order Lepidoptera; family Geometridae; genus Apeira; species Apeira syringaria. The sequence continues at coordinate 15,913,215 of OW203668.1, forward strand.
TGCACTATAAAAGTTTATAGCAGGATGGAAGGCGGTTTAGACAGCATCCCTGTCTGGAACAATTTACTTCGTGGAATTAACGCTAAATATCGTGTATTAAATATAATTTCCATGATTAACATTAATTATTATATGTTGTGCTGTATGTATGTATGAGTAGAATATCTATATATATTTTTTTTGAATTAAGAATAATTATGAATAATCGATTTAAAAAGATTATACCTAAATATTTTAGGGTGAAGTTCAACAAAATTTAAACGTCCGATTATCAATTTAACCGTCGGTCAAACAGTATAACTGTATTTTAAAAATTGTTAAGCACCTATTAACTCAATATAAAAATTATGTATATCAAATTATTTGTATATCAGCTATAGCATTTTAAAAACATAATACCTAAGTTGCTAACGTCTGTGAGCTGCGTACTGGCTATGAAAATTCCACAAAGGGTTCTTTCAGTTCCTTCATAAAACTAACAATATTGTTCGCGGTAACAAGACAAGAACGTTTCTCTTGAGCCCATATTCGCGGAGCTATTGTCTGGCTCAGTAGACTTTAGGGGCTTCAGTCCACACTGTTACAGTACAAAATAACATCATACACAGATATACAGCTTGCTTACTTAAAAAAACATCATCACTATTATTTAGCAAAACGAATACGCTTAACCTTCGCAATCATTAAAATTATATCAATATGTCTCGAGTTATGCGTCTCTCGGCACGTGTGTGAATCGCCACATAATTTTACCTAAACTCATGAGTATGTCAAAAAATATTGGACTAATTTCATATATTTGTTTTATTTAAAAAAAAATAAACAGCTTTATTACACAAACAGTTTTAGGTTCAGGAAAATAAAGTTACATAAGCCTTTCATAGTTTTCGCTTATAAAACGAAATTAATGTGAAATAAATAATAATAATATAATAATACATATAATAATAAATGTGTGACCTTTATAGATATAAAGGTCACACTTATTTTCGTACAACACAAAAGCCGCTCATAATGAGCACGATAATTATAATTACTGAATATCACACACAATGCTGGTTACGTTCAAACAGAAGAAGCCACATAAAACAGTTAAATATTTTTAGGGTTATTCGATAAGGACTATAATGCGCGATGCGTATGCATCAGTTACGCTACACCAAAGTTCTCAATTTATATTTAATAACTGCATGCATAGATGTGTTATAAATTAGTTATAATCTAATGCTCGGGCTACTTTAAAATTTGTGTTTGAAACCTTAAGTATGGCTGGACACTATCATTTTTCACCGTAACAAATATCCACAGCATTAATAAAAAACGGCTTAGTCATCTTGGCTTTTTTGAAGTTGGAAAATTTGGTAACAATCGTATTTCGAACTTCAATTTTTATGTACCCTAGAGTTTCCTACTTTGTTGGCAAGCTATAGATCGTCGACCACAATATCCCTTAACATCAGGTGAGGTCGTGAACGCAGCCTATCTACTATAAAAAACATACCTATACAGCAATCAAATATGCTTATAAAACTTATCCTTATCTTTTTAACTGCCTTCAAAAAAGGAGGTTCATCAAATCGACCGTATATATGTTTTTTTTATTAGAATCAAATGCATATCCAATGCAGTCAAGTCCCAAGTAAACTTGTAAGGCTGTGTGCATACGCCGGAGCAACCAAAATGTATGAAGCTCTGTTTGTATGCTGGCCACAGCGTCAGAGTGTACAGACTATTGTTTAGCTTCCTTCACCTGGCAAGACGGATCCCACACAAAGGCGACGCCCGTTTTAGCACTCGTGTTTGTTTTTGTTATGCAATTGTCAGGTTTTCGAGCACGCCACGTGAGAATCCCGCTCGTTTGTGAACTGAAGTGCGCGAGATGCCCCCGCTCGCGTTACTATGCTATTATCAAACGCAGATATGCTTCGGTGGCGGTACGGTGCGGTGCTAAATCTTTGTTTATGTGTTTGTTTATTTGTTAAGTTAGCACCACTGCACATCGAAATAACAGGGTGTGTGTGTGTGTTATTACAACTTATAGGTCTAGAGTTTGTTGACTATCTCAGTTGATGGTCAGTAACAATATTGTTAAGACTGATATACGACCTAGAATATTTACCTTTTCTCAGTAAAGTATTGCAAACATGGGGGCGGTAAGTACTAGAAAGTATCGTACAATCTGGGGGTTAGATAATTATGCTACCTACATCGCTGACTCAAACTGGGAGTGACGATCGAACTAGTGAGACAGTCTATCCTCAGGAACCCGAGTGTCATATCTTCAAGAATTTAGTTTTTTCAAAAATAAAATATAGAACTGGTATTAACATCTGAAGATGTGGCTGGCTCGCGTCCTCGACACATTGGACACAACTCTTATACATCTCATTCTTGCAAATGTTTTTTATCTAAGAGTGCAGATCAAAACCGCCGAATCGAAAAAGACACATAATTGTGGTTTACCCGGAAGTTGCTGTGCAACTTTGACTTGCTACAAAATAAAAACTGTACATTTTAGATTCGGAAAAACTAAAAACAACAGTTGCCATTGTGACCTGGTTCTTATTATAATTATAGGAGTTCGATCGCAATGGCGAATAGCAGAAGGATTATTTTGCTATGTGACCGGTCTCTATAGCCCCACAACAATTAGTGCGCAATTGAAAGGTACGTAGTAGTCCAATGTCTGTGTTTTGATTTTATCGCTATATTATATTTTCCATATAGTATTAGTTTCCTGTTTAATACACCGTGAGTCCGTAATTTCCGAATATAAAAATGATTGCATTGCGAGTTGCCACATTACTGCAGTGGCAGTAATGCAGTGTATACGGGAGGGAAATTTGCATTTTATGCTACATCGCTAAACGAACGAAGGCTGACCAAAGAATACAAAGAATTTTAAGTTAAAAACTGTAGTATACAACGTGCTGTTTATAATAAGACCTGCACTTATTCTATGCGGATACAGACATATATTCACATATTAGAAAGTTTAAAGATTCAGCCGTTACTTTGCGGGGATCTGTATCAAAATAATGTTAAACACACAATTCAGTGTCACTTCAGGAATTTAATTAATCCAAGCTATCATGCAGTTCCTGAAATGCCGTGTAGAGGCGAAACACGTGTCGAAGAAGTTTCAGTCGAGCAAGATTAAAGATCTTGTACTGTTGGACATATACCTCCCCCATATAGGGAGGATTTACCAATACTCGGCACGCTTGGCAGGCGGGTTGGCGAGGGCAGTATGATTTCCGATCCTCAGAAGGCGCTACTGCCCACCTCCTGGTTGTCCCTTAGCCGACTCTCACGACACCTACGGGAAGAGATGGGGGAGTTCTATTCCGGTACCACCACGTCACTAGCATGCACGGCACATATTTAAATAGCCAATTATAAATCGTGACAAATTTTATTAAGTGCGTTCATACTCACTTTAGTTGTGATGCTAATTTCGGTATTCCTAGTTACATTCGACATCAAATACGCTCGAACAAGTGACGCTGAGTCAGATATCCTCGGATCTATTCCACATCAAAGATGCTCAGGGTCAGTTAGACTGAGTTAGGCTTACTCCTCATCGTCCCTGACGCTGAGTCGGGCATACTCTATCTCTATTCCATTCGACATAAAATGCACTCATGTAGCACCTACTATCGTCACACGATAAGGCTGGTATCTCAGCCTCATTCGACTTCAAGCGCTCAGGTCGGGTAATGCTGAATCGCAATTGCTCCTATGCCAGCTACAATGAAACGCGTAAGTATTCTCGTGAAAAAACTATGTTTGCCATACGGTGATCACGTTTCCAATTAATTGTAAACAAAACGAACACCGTCTCGAATACGTGAAAAGCGTGTGGTGACGTCACGCTTCGGATAGCGGTCTGAAATGGATTGATCGCTCGATAAGATTGAGCGCAGGAACTCTGTCCCACGGGAGCGAAGTCAGGGCCCGCCCCGCCCCGCAGGGATAGTGTTAACTAACTTGTTTACACTAATGATGGATAATGAAGGATCGGACGCTAAATCTAAAACAATCTTGCTCCGAGACCTGCTCTATTCGCCTCGTAATTGTGTGTAAACTATATGATTACTAGAGAAGTGTCTAAGACCACTTTTGTGATCCATGATTAAGGCATTCTATGGTTAAAAATGGTAAATAGTTGTTGAATATCTATTAAATATTCAAAGTTGTTAAAAAAATAATTGTGTTTTCTTTTACTTTCACACGAAGTCTTAGTCTTCAGGTCCTAAATTAGGCAGAGAGTGTACTATGATAATCTGATGACTAATATAAATACTTATTTACATAAACACACCCAGACATAGGTCAAACAGACATTTTTATGCACACAAATGTTTGATCTGTTCGGGAATCGATTCCGGGACCAGTGGCTTAGAAGGCAGTGCTAACAACCGGCCAGTCAACTCAACAATTTACTAATAAATACGCATTATGGTTTCGTTGTTAGACTATTATTGGTCAAAAGTATACACATATTCATATGTATAATAATTTAAATATGTAAAGTTTGTAAGCTTTTGGGGGGTAATCTCTAGATCTACTGAACGCATATTGATAATTATTTTAACTATAAAAAACCACGTTATTTGTGAGTGTCATAGACTACTCTTCATAATCATTATAATCACCACGCGGGTGACACCGCGGGGCGCAGATTGTCAATATTTTTAATCACGGCGAAAATAAAACGTATTTAGTGTCTAAGTTAGTAATATATAATTATGCATTATTAATACACAAATTCAAATTCTTAATATAATTAAACCAAAAGATATAATATCACAAGAATATAAATATCTTAAATTAAAAAATATATTTACTGTTAAACTTAAATTTATAAATAAAAATACTAATAAAAATAATATTATTTGAACCAATCAAAATATATTTTTTATAAAACATATAGGAATTATAAAAATTATTATAAATATAAATTTTATCATTATCTAATTAATTATAATAAATTAAAACTTTTAAAGTAATCATTACCGTGGGTACGAATTAAAGAAACTAAAATAGAAAGACCTAAAGCACCTTCACAAACAGAAAATACCAAAAACATTATTAATATATAAATTTCATAATTAAATATTAGTAAATATATTAAAAGAAAAAAAAATAATCTTAATACTATAAACTCTAAACTCAATAAAACAATTAATAAATGTTTATATTTGGAAATAAAAATTAAATTACCAACTACAAATATAAAAATAACAATTAAATATATATATATAACTATCATTAGTTTTTATAGTTTAAAAAAAACATTGGTCTTGTAAGCCAAAATTAAGAATTTTCTTTAAAAACTTCAAAGAAAAAGAATTATCTCTATCTATAATCTCCAAAATTATTATTTTAATTAAAATATTCTTTGAAATAATAAAAATATTCATATCAATATTAATAATTTTTATATCAATTATTATAATATTACTAAATCATCCATTATCTATTGGACTTATAATTTTAATTCAAACTATTTTATTATGTTTAACTATAGGAATATTAATTAAAACTTATTGATTTTCTTATATTTTATTTTTAACATTTCTTGGAGGATTATTAGTATTATTTATTTATGTTTCAAGAATCGCTTCAAATGAAATTTTTAATTTATCATTTAAAATAAAATTAATTATATTTTTTTTTTAATAATAATAATAATAAATCAAATTTATTTATTTTTTTTTGAAAATTTAAACTGAATAAATTTAAGTAATAATATAAATGATATTGATAATATTTTTAATACAATATTTTTAAATAATGATAATAAAATTAACTTAAATAAACTTTATAATAATTACACAAATTTCATAATATTATTATTAGTAATTTATTTATTTATTTCACTAATTGCAATTGTAAAGATCACAAATATTTTTTATGGGCCTCTACGAACCATTTAATTTTTAATTAAAAATTAATATTACCAATGAAAAATAATAAATTTTTAAGATTACGAAAAAATCACCCAATTATTAAAATTATTAATGGATCATTAATTGATTTACCATCCCCCACTAATATTTCAATTTGATGAAATTTTGGATCTTTACTAGCATTATGTTTAATTACTCAAATTATTACGGGATTATTTTTAACTATATATTATACAAGTAACATTGAATTAGCTTTTTATAGAGTTAATTATATTTGTCGTAATGTAAATTATGGATGATTAATCCGAACTCTACATGCTAATGGTGCCTCTTTTTTTTTTATCTGTATTTATTTACATATTGGTCGAGGAATTTATTATGAATCTTTTAACTTAAAATATACTTGAATAATCGGAGTAATTATTTTATTTTTATTAATAGCAACAGCTTTTATAGGATATGTTCTACCTTGAGGTCAAATATCATTTTGAGGGGCTACAGTAATTACTAATCTTTTATCCGCAATTCCTTACTTAGGAATAATATTAGTTAATTGAATTTGAGGAGGATTTGCTGTAGATAACGCTACCCTAACTCGATTTTATACATTTCATTTTTTATTACCTTTTATTATTTTAATGATAACTATAATTCATTTATTATTTTTACACCAAACAGGATCTAATAACCCAATAGGAATTAATAGAAATTTAGATAAAATTCCTTTCCACCCATTTTTTACATTCAAAGATTTAATTGGATTTATTATATTAATATTTTTTTTAATTATATTAACACTAATTAACCCCTATTTATTAGGAGATCCTGATAATTTCATTCCCGCTAATCCTTTAGTAACCCCTGTACATATTCAACCAGAATGATATTTTTTATTTGCTTATGCTATTTTACGATCTATTCCCAACAAACTTGGAGGAGTAATTGCTTTAATTATATCTATTTTAATTTTTATTATTCTTCCTTTCACTTTTAATAAAAAAATTCAAGGAATTCAATTTTACCCAATTAACCAAATTTTATTTTGATTTTTAATTATAATAATTATTTTATTAACTTGAATTGGAGCACGACCAGTCGAAGATCCTTATATTATTACAGGACAATTATTAACATTTTTTTATTTTTCATATTTTTTTATTAATCCTTTATTAAACAAATACTGAGATAATTTACTATTTAACTAATTAATGAGCTTGTTAAGCATTTGTTTTGAAAACTTAAGAAAGAATATTATTCTATTAATTTATACTAAAAAAATTACAATTATTAACACAATATAATCTTAACTCCTATATATAATAATAGTAAATTTAAAGAAATTGGTAAATATCTTTTTCAAGATAAATATATTAATTTATCATAACGATAACGAGGTAAAGTACCTCGAACTCACAAAAATAAAAAAGAAATAAAAACTAATTTCATATAAAAAAATAAAGTTATTCTATACCCCCCTAAATAAATTAAAACAAATAACATACTTATAAATAAAATTCTAGAATATTCTGCTAAAAAAATCAAAGCAAATCCCCCTCTTCTATACTCAATATTAAACCCTGACACTAATTCACTTTCTCCCTCAGCAAAATCAAAAGGAGTTCGATTTGTCTCAGCTATTCTTGAAGATAGCCAACATAATGATAAAGGTATTATAATAAATAAAAATCAAACTAAATTTTGATATTGATAAAATTTAATTAAATTAAAATCTATAATTAAAATAATTCCAGATATAAAAATTAAAGCCAATCTTACTTCATAAGAAATTGTTTGAGCAACAGCTCGTAAACCTCCCAATAATGCATAATTAGAATTAGAAGATCAACCCGCAACTATTACAGTATACACCCCTAATCTTGTACAACAAAAAAAAAATAAAACCCCTAAATTAAAACTAATTAAATTAAAATAATAAGGAATTAATATTCAAATTATTAAAGATAAAATAAATCTAATTACCGGAGAAAAATAATAAGAAAAATAATTTGAATGCAAAGGAAAAATTTGTTCTTTAGTAAATAACTTAACTGCATCTGAAAAAGGCTGTAAAATACCTATTAAACCAACTTTATTAGGACCTTTTCGAATTTGAATATAACCTAAAACTTTACGTTCTAATAAAGTTAAAAATGCAACACCAATTAAAACGCCTAAAATTAAAATTAATATTCCTAAAATAATTATAATAATATCATTTATAAACATATACTATTTATATAATAAATATTATATATTTATGAATTCTAAAATCATTACATTTTTCTGCCAAAATAGCTTAAATTATATTTTAAAATTTTTCAAATTATTAATAAAATTCAATTATAATAATTTAATTAAAATATTTAATCCTTTCGTACTAAAATATTTAAATTATTAAAAGATAGAAACCAACCTGGCTCACACCGGTTTGAACTCAGATCATGTAAGATTTTAATGATCGAACAGATCAAAATTTTAAACTTTTGCATTTAAATTTTATCTTAATCCAACATCGAGGTCGCAAACTTTTTTTCTTATAAGAACTAAAAAAAAAAATTACGCTGTTATCCCTAAGGTAATTTAATCTTATAATCAATAAAACTGGATCATCTAGTCATTTATTTATGTTTAACTAATTAAAAAGTTTAATTTATTTTTTTATCACCCCAATAAAATAAATAAATTCTTAAATTTAATTTTTTTACATATAAATAAAATAATTAATTTATTTATAAAACTCTATAGGGTCTTCTCGTCTTTTTAAAATATTTTAACTTTTTAAATAAAAAATTAAATTCTATAAATTAATTAAGAGACAGTATATATTTCATCCAATCTTTCATACAAGTCACCAATTAAGAGACTAATGATTATGCTACCTTTGTACAGTCAAAATACTGCAGCCCTTTAATATAAATATCAGTGGGCAGATCAGACTTTAAATTAATTTCAAAAAGACATGTTTTTGTTAAACAAGTGAATAAAATTATTTGCCGAATTCCTTTTAATTAATTTAATTAAAATTATTAATATTAATTAATTAATATTATATATACTAATTTTATCATATTTTTTTAATTATAATTATTAAAATTAATTTTTTTATAAAAATTTAAATTTATTAATTTAAATTTTTTTTTAATGAAATTATTTATAATAAATAAAAATTTGTTAACAATATAAATTATAAAATTTTCAATAATTTAAATTTTATTATAATAATCTAATTTAAAGCTTATCCCTTAAAATATAAAATTTTTAATTAATATAATTAATTAATTAATTATATTAATTATTAAAATTTAAAATTAAATTTTTTTCTAAAAAAACTAGATATCATTTAAAACGAATAACATTTCATTTCTAATTAATTATTAAAAATATTTTTATTACAATAACTTTTATAATTAATTAGCTCTTTAAAATTCGAGAAATTAAAATTTTATTAAAAATTTTTAATAAACTCTGATACACAAGATACATTAAACTAAAATTACTTTTTTATAAATTCATTTTCATTTATTTCAAAATTCTTTTACAATACTAATTCACTATAAAAATTATTATTAATTCTTTATATAATACTTTAACCCCCCAATTAAATTATTAAATTAAAATTATTTTTATTATTTTATATTATTTAATTTTTCCCCTCAAATTAATTAATATTATTAATATCTTTTCAATGTAAATGAAATACTTTCAAGCTCTAATTTGTTCTTTCTAGAAACACTTTCCAGTACCTCTACTTTGTTACGACTTATTTCAATTTATTTATGAAAGCGACGGGCAATATGTACATATTTTAATTTAAAATCATTTTATTAAATTAAATAAAATTACATTTAAATCCACCTTTACTTTATTTTACATATAAATTTTAGTTTAAATAAATTTATTGTAATCCATTATATTCTTAATTATAATCTGCATCTTGATTTGATTTAAATTTTTTATTAATTTTTAAATATTTTATTTCTTAAAAAATATTTTTTTAACAACGATATACAAAATAATAAATTAAGTAAATTTATTCGTGGATTATCGATTAATAAACAGATTCCTCTAAATTAACTAAAATACCGCCATAATATTTAAGTTTCTATAAATAATTATATACTATTTTAGTATTTAAACTTTAAATTTTAAATAATAGGGTATCTAATCCTAGTTTATAATTAAAATTTATTAATCTCATAAAATAAATCATAAAATTTTTAAAATTAAAATTTTACTTAATAATTTTTAATTTATTTTATATTTAAATTATTAATTAATAACTAATAAAATTTAATTTAATTTTTGTATAACCGCAACTGCTGGCACAAAATTTGTTAATAATTTTTATATTACTAAATCTTAATTTCTTAAATTTTTAATATTAATTACTACTAAAATAAATATTTTTTAAATAATATATAATTAACACTAAAATGTATATGTAAAAATAAATATAAATAAATTTTTTTAAACCATATAAAATTTATTTATATGTAAAAAAAATAACATAGTTTTTTTTTTTATTTTTTTATATTAAAATATTTATATTGTATAAATATATATATATATATAAATATTTAATATATATATATATTTATTTATATATTATTTTAATATTAAAATAAATTATTAATATAATATTTTTATATGTAAATGAAATTACTATTATTATTTATTTTAATTTATTAAAATATAATTTAATATAAATTATTAAAATTTTAATATTTTTTCTCTCTAATTTTTCTAATATTCATATTGAATAAAAAAATTCACAAGTAAGCAATTATTACTTGTATATATAACTATATATTAAAATAATTATTATATATTAAGTCAAATATTAATATATTAAAATATTTATTTTAATGATATATTTAATATATGAGAAAAAAAATTGACCATTTTTTCAAAATTTTTAGCAATTTAAATGTAATTTTAATGTTAATTTTCAAAGATTTTTTTTTATTTAAAATTTATTAATACCATTGTTAATAATTTTTATATAAATAATAATATTAAAAAATATTTAAAATAAGCTAAATTTAAGCTATTGGGTTCATACCCCAAACATAAAGAAAATTCTTTTTTTAAAAATAAAGTGCCTGACAAAAGGATTATTCTGATAGGATAAATTATGTAAATAAATTACCTTTATTATATTTTATAGAATTAAACTATACCTTCTAATATCAAAAATTAACGTGCCCCTTACACTAAAATATAATATCATATAAAGAACTTATGATTTCTTATTTATTAAATTTTAATTATTTTTAATTTTTTATTTTATAAATTCCAATAAAATATTTTTTATTTTTATCTTATTTTTTAGTACAATAATTTCAATTTCTTCAAATTCATGATTTGGCTGTTGAATGGGATTGGAAATTAATTTGATAAGATTTATCCCCCTAATTTCAAAATCAAATAATCTACTATCTTCGGAAGCTTCTCTAAAATATTTTTTAACCCAATCTATCGCCTCAATTAATTTTTTATTTTATATTATTCTAAAATTAATTTTATTTTCAAATTTTGAAATTAATAGTGTTACTTCATTAATAATCAATTCATCAATATTAATAAAAATAGGAGCTGCCCCATTCCATTTTTGATTCCCCAATATTGTTGAAGGTTTATCATGATTTAATAATTTTATTTTAATAACATGACAAAAAATTACCCCCATAATTTTATTATCTTATTATTTTAATAAAAATTTATTAATTTTTAGAATTTTATTAAATATTATTATTGGAGCTATAGGAGGATTAAATCAAATTTCTTTACGAAAAATAATAGCTTTTTCTTCAATTAATAATCTAGGTTGAATAATTTCTTCAATTATAATTAGAGAAAATTTATGACTATTTTATTTTATTATATATTCTTTTTTAATTAGAATCATATTTATATTATTTTTTTACACAAATTCTTATTTTATTAATCAATTATTTATTTTTAATATAAAACCCTTAATTAAAATTAATTTATTAATTAATTTTTTATCTCTTGGAGGATTACCCCCTTTTATTGGATTTTTCCCTAAATGAATTATTATTAATTTTTTAATAATAAATCATTACTATTTAATAGTATTTATTTTTGTGTTAATAAGATTAATTACATTATTTTTTTATATTCGAATTATTTATTCAGTATTTTTTTTTAATTATTTTAAAATAAAATGATTTAAAATTAATATTAAAAATAAAATATTTTCATTAATAAATTTTTTTTCATTAATTTCAATTATAGGAATTATTCTGAGAACTTTATTTTTTTTTTAGAAGGTTTTAAGTTAAATTAAACTAATAATCTTCAAAATTATTTATAAAGAAATTCTCTTTAAGCCTTAATAATTTTAATTATAACTTAAAATTTGCAATTTTATATCATTTTTTGAATATAAGACTTAATAAAAGAGAATAATTCCCGTAAATAAATTTACAATTTATCGCTTAAACTCAGCCATTTTATTAGCGAAAATGACTTTATTCAACAAATCATAAAGATATTGGAACTTTATATTTTATTTTTGGGATTTGAGCTGGAATAGTAGGAACTTCCTTAAGACTATTAATTCGAGCAGAATTGGGTAACCCAGGATCATTAATTGGTGATGATCAAATTTATAATACTATTGTTACAGCCCATGCTTTTATTATAATTTTTTTTATAGTTATACCTATTATAATTGGAGGATTTGGAAATTGATTAGTCCCACTAATATTAGGGGCTCCAGACATGGCTTTCCCGCGAATAAATAATATAAGATTTTGACTATTACCTCCTTCAATTACCTTATTAATTTCAAGAAGTATTGTAGAAAATGGGGCTGGAACTGGATGAACAGTTTATCCACCTTTATCCTCTAATATTGCTCACAGCGGAAGTTCTGTTGATTTAGCTATTTTTTCTCTCCATTTAGCTGGTATTTCTTCTATTTTAGGAGCTATTAATTTTATTACAACTATTATTAATATACGTTTAAATAACTTATCATTTGATCAAATACCTTTATTTGTATGAGCTGTAGGTATTACTGCATTTTTATTATTACTATCTTTACCAGTTTTAGCAGGAGCTATTACTATGTTATTAACAGACCGAAATTTAAACACATCTTTTTTTGATCCTGCAGGAGGAGGAGATCCTATTTTATACCAACATTTATTTTGATTTTTTGGTCACCCTGAAGTTTATATTTTAATTTTACCGGGATTTGGTATAATTTCTCATATTATTTCTCAAGAAAGAGGAAAAAAAGAAACTTTTGGATGTTTAGGAATAATTTATGCTATAATAGCAATTGGGATTTTAGGATTTATTGTCTGAGCTCATCATATATTTACAGTAGGAATAGATATTGATACTCGAGCATATTTTACATCAGCTACAATAATTATTGCCGTACCAACTGGAATTAAAATTTTTAGTTGATTAGCAACCCTTCATGGAACTCAAATTAATTATAGACCTTCAATATTATGAAGATTAGGGTTTGTATTTTTATTCACTGTCGGAGGTTTAACCGGAGTAATTTTAGCTAATTCTTCTATTGATGTAACTCTTCATGATACATATTATGTTGTGGCTCATTTCCATTATGTTTTATCAATAGGAGCTGTATTTGCAATTTTAGGAGGATTTATTCATTGATACCCCTTATTTACAGGACTATCTTTAAACCCGTATATATTAAAAATTCAATTTTTTATTATATTTATCGGTGTTAATTTAACATTTTTTCCACAACACTTTTTAGGTTTAGCCGGAATACCTCGACGATACTCTGACTACCCTGATTCATATGTATCATGAAATATAATCTCTTCATTAGGGTCTTATATTTCTTTATTAGCCATTATATTAATTTTAATTATTATTTGAGAATCTATAATTAATCAACGAATAATTTTATTCACATTAAATATACCTTCTAATATTGAATGATTGCAAAATTTACCTCCTGCAGAACATTCATATAATGAATTACCTATTTTAAGAAATTTCTAATATGGCAGATTATATGTAATGGATTTAAACCCCATTTATAAAGGATTATCCTTTTTTTAGAAATGGCAACATGATCTAACCTTAATCTTCAAAATAGAGCATCTCCTTTAATAGAACAAATCATTTTCTTTCACGATCACACTTTAATTATTTTAATTATAATTACTATTATAGTTAGTTATTTAATAATTAATTTATTTTTTAATAAATATATTAATCGATTTTTATTAGAAGGACAAATAATTGAACTAATTTGAACCATTTTACCAGCAATTACTTTAATTTTTATTGCATTACCATCCCTTCGATTATTATACCTATTAGATGAATTAAATAATCCTTTAATTACATTAAAATCAATTGGAAATCAATGATATTGAAGTTATGAATACTCTGACTTTAATAATATTGAATTTGATTCATATATAACCCCATCTACAAATCTTCAACCTAATAATTTTCGTTTATTAGAAGTAGATAACCGAATCATTTTACCTATAAATAATCAAATTCGAATTATAGTAACAGCAACAGATGTTATTCATTCATGAACAGTACCTTCATTAGGGGTAAAAATTGATGCTAACCCAGGACGATTAAATCAAACCAATTTTTTTATTAATCGTCCTGGAATTTTCTATGGTCAATGTTCTGAAATTTGTGGAGCTAATCACAGTTTTATACCTATTGTAATTGAAAGAATTACAATTAAAAATTTTATTAATTGAATTAATAATTATTCATCATTAGATGACTGAAAGTAAGTATTGGTCTCTTAAACCATTTCATAGTAAATTAACAATTACTTCTAATGAAAGAATTAGTTAATTTATAACATAAATATGTCAAATTTAAATTATTACACTAGTAATATTCTTTTATTCCTCAAATAATACCAATTAACTGAATTTTATCTTTTTTTTTATTCATTTTAATTTTTTTCTTATTTAATATTATAAATTATTATATAATTAATAATAAAAATTATAATAATATTAAAATTAATTCAAAATTAATAAATAATTTTAATTGAAAATGATAAATAATTTATTTTCAATTTTTGATCCTTCAACTAATTTATTTAACTTATCTATTAATTGAATTAGAACTTTACTGGGATTAATTTTTATTCCTTATAGTTTTTGATTAATTCCTAACCGACATTATTTTTTATGAAATTTTATCTTAATAAAACTTCATAATGAATTTAAAACTTTATTAAAAAACAATTATTTTCAAGGCTCAACTTTTATTTTTATTTCATTATTTTCATTTATTTTATTTAATAATTTTTTAGGATTATTTCCTTATATTTTTACAAGTACTAGTCATTTAACTTTATCACTATCTATTTCTCTACCTTTATGATTAAGATTTATATTATATGGATGAATCAATAATTACCAACATATATTTTCACATATAATTCCTCAAGGAACTCCTAATATTTTAATACCTTTTATAGTTTTAATTGAAACAATTAGAAATATTATTCGTCCCGGAACTCTGGCAGTCCGACTAACAGCTAACATAATTGCAGGACATCTTTTAATAACTTTATTAAGTAGAACAGGATCTAATATAAACTCCTATATAATTATATTCTTAGTAATTATTCAAATTTTATTACTAATTTTAGAATCAGCCGTAGCTATTATTCAATCTTACGTTATTGCAATTTTAAGAACTTTATATTCTAGAGAAGTTAATTAAATTAATAATTAATTTAATCTAAACTACAAATGAAACAAATGAAAATTAATTTTAATCACCCTTATCATTTAGTTAATTATAGTCCTTGACCTTTAACCGGGGCTATTGGAACTATAACTTTAGTAACAGGAATAATTAAATGATTCCATAATTTTAATATAAGATTACTAATTTTAGGCTATATTATTATTATTCTAACAATATATCAATGATGACGAGATATTTGTCGAGAAGGCACTCTTCAAGGCATACATACAATTTTAGTAACGAAAGGACTTCGATGAGGTATAATTTTATTTATTATTTCAGAAATTTTTTTTTTTTAATCTTTTTTCTGAGCATTTTTTCATAGAAGATTATCCCCTAATATTGAAATTGGATCAATTTGACCCCCAATTGGTATTTTAACATTTAACCCTTTCCAAATTCCATTACTTAATACAATTATTTTAATTAGATCAGGAATTACTATTACATGAGCTCATCATGCTATAATAGAAAATAACTACTATCAATGTTCAAAAAGATTAATATTAACAATTATTTTAGGTATTTATTTTACTATTTTACAAGCTTATGAATATTTAGAAGCCCCTTTTACTATCGCAGATAGAATTTATGGGTCTACTTTTTTTATAGCAACAGGATTCCATGGATTGCACGTAATAATTGGAACTATATTCTTAATTATTTGCCTAATTCGCCACTTAAATGAACATTTTTCTAGAAATCACCACTTCGGATTTGAAGCTGCCGCATGATATTGACATTTTGTCGATGTTGTGTGATTATTCCTCTATATTTCAATTTATTGATGAGGTAATTAATTAATTTATTAATATTTATTCATATAATATAAAAAGTATATTTGACTTCCAATCAAAAAGTTTAAAAATATTTAATATGAATAATTATTTTAATAATAAATATTTGTATGTTAATTATATTAATTTCTAACATTATAATAATATTATCTATTATCTTGTCAAAAAAATCATTTATAGATCGAGAGAAAAATTCACCTTTTGAATGCGGGTTTAACCCAAAATCTTCCGCTCGAATTCCATTTTCCTTACATTTTTTCCTAATCACAATAATTTTTTTAATTTTTGATGTAGAAATTGCTTTAATCTTCCCTATTATTAAATTATTTAAATTAATTAATTTAATAACTTGAATAAAAATTAGATTTTTTTTTATTATTATTTTACTTATTGGTTTATACCATGAATGAAATCAAAACATATTAAATTGAACAAATTAATAGGATTATAGTTTATTAAAACTTTTGATTTGCACTCAAAAAATATTGAAATATCAATTTATCTTAAATTTTAAAATAAATAAGAAGCAAATTTTGCATTTAATTTCGACTTAAAAGAAAGAGTTTAATACTCCTTATTTGCTTGATTGAAACCAAAATAGAGGTATATCACTGTTAATGATAAAATTGAATAGAAATTCCAATTAAAGAAATATAAAAATTAAAATTAAGCTGCTAACTTAATTTTTAGTGGTTTAATTCCATTAATATTTCTTTATTATTTATATAGTTTAAATAAAACATTACATTTTCACTGTAAAAATAAAATAATTTATTTTTATAAATATCTAAAGATATAATTATCTCCTTAATATCTTCAATATTATGCTCTTATAAATAAGCTATTTAAATAAATTATCAATATTAATAAAAAAATTAAAATTCACATAATAAATCTAAATAAATAAATCTTATAATTATTTATATGATAAATATTATAAAAAATAGAATAATTTTTTATAATATTAAATATTCCTCAACCTCTATATAATTCTCTTCAACCAAAATCAACATTTTTAATTAATTTCTGACCATAATTTAAGAAATAATAACTTAAGCCATAAGTTCTTAATCTAGGTATAAATCACATTAAACATAAAAATGTTCTCAAATTATAAGTAAATATATATTTATTAAGAGAATAAATATTTATTTGTCTAATAATATAGCCTATTACTCCACCAATTATTCTTACATAAATAACTATTATTTTTAAATTAAAAGGAAGATAAACTATGTAAGGATAATAAAAAATTAATCATATTAATAATCTACCTCTAATAACTCTTATTAATAATAATATTAATATACTTTTTACTATAGTATAATCTTCATCATATAAATTATAAACTTTTAATAAATTAAAATCATTAATTATTAAATATATTATAAGTCGAATTGTATAAAATACAGTTAGTCCTGTTGAAAAATAATATAAAAAAAAAATAATTATATTAAAATTTCTAAATCTCACCATTTCTAAAATTAAATCTTTTGAATAAAATCCAGCTAAAAAAGGAATACCACATAAAGATATATTAGAAATATTTATACATAAACAAGTTATAGGGACATAAAAACTAATGCCTCCTATAAATCGAATATCTTGCATATCCTCCATTAAATGAATAATAACTCCAGCACATATAAATAACAAAGCCTTAAATATAGCATGAGTTAATAAATGAAAAAAAGCTAATAATGGCATTCCTATTCTTAAAATTCTTATTATTAACCCTAATTGACTTAAAGTTGAAAGAGCAATAATTTTTTTTAAATCAAATTCATAATTAGCTGAAATCCCTGCCATAAACATAGTTAATCTAGATATTAATAGTATTAACTTAAAAAATAAAGTATCAATTAATAATAAATTAAATCGAATTAATAAATAAACTCCCGCTGTTACTAAAGTTGAAGAATGAACTAAAGCAGAAACTGGAGTAGGAGCCGCTATAGCCGCCGGTAATCATGAGCTAAAAGGAATTTGAGCTCTTTTAGTTATTGCCGCTAAAATAACTATAACTCTAACATAAATTATTGAATAATCATTTTTTATAAATTCTAAATAAAAAATATAATTTCATCTCCCATAATTTATTATTCAAGAAATAACTATTAAAATTATTACGTCCCCAATTCGATTTGATAAAGCAGTTAATATTCCGGCATTATATGATTTTAAATTTTGATAATAAATAACTAAACAATAAGAAACTAATCCTAGCCCATCTCAGCCTAATAAAATTCTAATTATATTAGGACTAATAATCAATAAAATTATAGAAAACACAAATAATAAAACTAATAAAATAAATCGAAATAAATTTATTTCTGAACTTATATATCTTTTTCTATAATAAATAACAACTGAAGAAATTAAAGAAACAAATATTATAAATAATAATGATATTCAATCTAATAAAATTGATATAACAATTCTAACAGAATTAAATGAAATAATTTCTCATTCTAAAAATAATACTATATTATTTATTAAAAAATATAGTAAAAAAAAAAAAATTAATAATATAAATATAAATAAAAAAAAAAAAGAAGAAAAACAAATAGAAATATAATTTTTAATAATAACTTAAAATGATATTTATCATATTTTTAACCCCACAAATTAATATTTTTTTTTAAATTATTTAAGTAAAATCAAATCATTCAATCAATTTTTACAATTAAAATATTTAATGGGAATCAATGTAGTATTAATAATAAATATTCACGAGATAAACCAGTGTAAAACTTATGCATCCCATGGTAATACTTTCCGTGCTGAGTATATGAATATAAATATAATCTATAACCAGCACTAAAGAAAGAAATTAACATTAACATAATTATTGATAAAGAACATCAACTTACTAATCTATTAATTAGTATAATTTCCCCTATTAAATTTAATGAAGGGGGGGCTGCTATATTAGAAGATATTAATAAAAATCATCATAATCTTATTGAAGGCATAAAATTAATTAATCCCTTGTTAATTAATAATCTACGACTATTAATACGTTCATAATTAATATTAGCTAGACAAAATATTCCTGAAGAACATAATCCATGCCCAATTATTAATAAATAAGAACCTAAAAATCCTCAATAATTTATAATTATAATACCACAAATTACAACTCTTATATGAGCCACAGAAGAATATGCAATTAATGACTTAATATCAACCTGACAAAAACATTTTAATCTAATATAAAACCCACCTAATAATCTAATGGTAATTCAACAATAATTTAATTTTATATTAATTTCTTGTAAAAAAATTATAACACGTAATATTCCATAACCCCCTAACTTTAATATAATTCCAGCTAAAATTATAGAACCAGATACAGGAGCTTCAACATGAGCCTTAGGTAATCATAAATGAGTAATATACATAGGTATTTTAACTAAAAAAGCTAAAATTATTCTAATGTATAATAAAAAAAAATTCATATTAAAAAATTTTAAAAAATAAATTATAATACAATTAATTTCTCTATAAACATAAAAAATTCCTATTAATAAAGGTAATGAAGCAAATAAAGTATAAAATAATAAATATATCCCTGCTTGAATTCGTTCTGGTTGATAACCTCATCCAATAATTAATATTAAAGTAGGAATCAATCTTCCCTCAAAAAATAAGTAAAATATAAATAAATTTATAACTCTAAATGTTAAAAATAATATTAATAATAAAACAATAATATTTAATAAAAAAAAATTAAAATAAAAATTCAATTTATACAAATTTTCTCTAGCCATAATTATTAATACACAAATTCAAATTCTTAATATAATTAAACCAAAAGATATAATATCACAAGAATATAAATATCTTAAATTAAAAAATATATTTACTGTTAAACTTAAATTTATAAATAAAAATACTAATAAAAATAATATTATTTGAACCAATCAAAATATATTTTTTATAAAACATATAGGAATTATAAAAATTATTATAAATATAAATTTTATCATTATCTAATTAATTATAATAAATTAAAACTTTTAAAGTAATCATTACCGTGGGTACGAATTAAAGAAACTAAAATAGAAAGACCTAAAGCACCTTCACAAACAGAAAATACCAAAAACATTATTAATATATAAATTTCATAATTAAATATTAGTAAATATATTAAAAGAAAAAAAAATAATCTTAATACTATAAACTCTAAACTCAATAAAACAATTAATAAATGTTTATATTTGGAAATAAAAATTAAATTACCAACTACAAATATAAAAATAACAATTAAATATATATATATAACTATCATTAGTTTTTATAGTTTAAAAAAAACATTGGTCTTGTAAGCCAAAATTAAGAATTTTCTTTAAAAACTTCAAAGAAAAAGAATTATCTCTATCTATAATCTCCAAAATTATTATTTTAATTAAAATATTCTTTGAAATAATAAAAATATTCATATCAATATTAATAATTTTTATATCAATTATTATAATATTACTAAATCATCCATTATCTATTGGACTTATAATTTTAATTCAAACTATTTTATTATGTTTAACTATAGGAATATTAATTAAAACTTATTGATTTTCTTATATTTTATTTTTAACATTTCTTGGAGGATTATTAGTATTATTTATTTATGTTTCAAGAATCGCTTCAAATGAAATTTTTAATTTATCATTTAAAATAAAATTAATTATATTTTTTTTTTAATAATAATAATAATAAATCAAATTTATTTATTTTTTTTTGAAAATTTAAACTGAATAAATTTAAGTAATAATATAAATGATATTGATAATATTTTTAATACAATATTTTTAAATAATGATAATAAAATTAACTTAAATAAACTTTATAATAATTACACAAATTTCATAATATTATTATTAGTAATTTATTTATTTATTTCACTAATTGCAATTGTAAAGATCACAAATATTTTTTATGGGCCTCTACGAACCATTTAATTTTTAATTAAAAATTAATATTACCAATGAAAAATAATAAATTTTTAAGATTACGAAAAAATCACCCAATTATTAAAATTATTAATGGATCATTAATTGATTTACCATCCCCCACTAATATTTCAATTTGATGAAATTTTGGATCTTTACTAGCATTATGTTTAATTACTCAAATTATTACGGGATTATTTTTAACTATATATTATACAAGTAACATTGAATTAGCTTTTTATAGAGTTAATTATATTTGTCGTAATGTAAATTATGGATGATTAATCCGAACTCTACATGCTAATGGTGCCTCTTTTTTTTTTATCTGTATTTATTTACATATTGGTCGAGGAATTTATTATGAATCTTTTAACTTAAAATATACTTGAATAATCGGAGTAATTATTTTATTTTTATTAATAGCAACAGCTTTTATAGGATATGTTCTACCTTGAGGTCAAATATCATTTTGAGGGGCTACAGTAATTACTAATCTTTTATCCGCAATTCCTTACTTAGGAATAATATTAGTTAATTGAATTTGAGGAGGATTTGCTGTAGATAACGCTACCCTAACTCGATTTTATACATTTCATTTTTTATTACCTTTTATTATTTTAATGATAACTATAATTCATTTATTATTTTTACACCAAACAGGATCTAATAACCCAATAGGAATTAATAGAAATTTAGATAAAATTCCTTTCCACCCATTTTTTACATTCAAAGATTTAATTGGATTTATTATATTAATATTTTTTTTAATTATATTAACACTAATTAACCCCTATTTATTAGGAGATCCTGATAATTTCATTCCCGCTAATCCTTTAGTAACCCCTGTACATATTCAACCAGAATGATATTTTTTATTTGCTTATGCTATTTTACGATCTATTCCCAACAAACTTGGAGGAGTAATTGCTTTAATTATATCTATTTTAATTTTTATTATTCTTCCTTTCACTTTTAATAAAAAAATTCAAGGAATTCAATTTTACCCAATTAACCAAATTTTATTTTGATTTTTAATTATAATAATTATTTTATTAACTTGAATTGGAGCACGACCAGTCGAAGATCCTTATATTATTACAGGACAATTATTAACATTTTTTTATTTTTCATATTTTTTTATTAATCCTTTATTAAACAAATACTGAGATAATTTACTATTTAACTAATTAATGAGCTTGTTAAGCATTTGTTTTGAAAACTTAAGAAAGAATATTATTCTATTAATTTATACTAAAAAAATTACAATTATTAACACAATATAATCTTAACTCCTATATATAATAATAGTAAATTTAAAGAAATTGGTAAATATCTTTTTCAAGATAAATATATTAATTTATCATAACGATAACGAGGTAAAGTACCTCGAACTCACAAAAATAAAAAAGAAATAAAAACTAATTTCATATAAAAAAATAAAGTTATTCTATACCCCCCTAAATAAATTAAAACAAATAACATACTTATAAATAAAATTCTAGAATATTCTGCTAAAAAAATCAAAGCAAATCCCCCTCTTCTATACTCAATATTAAACCCTGACACTAATTCACTTTCTCCCTCAGCAAAATCAAAAGGAGTTCGATTTGTCTCAGCTATTCTTGAAGATAGCCAACATAATGATAAAGGTATTATAATAAATAAAAATCAAACTAAATTTTGATATTGATAAAATTTAATTAAATTAAAATCTATAATTAAAATAATTCCAGATATAAAAATTAAAGCCAATCTTACTTCATAAGAAATTGTTTGAGCAACAGCTCGTAAACCTCCCAATAATGCATAATTAGAATTAGAAGATCAACCCGCAACTATTACAGTATACACCCCTAATCTTGTACAACAAAAAAAAAATAAAACCCCTAAATTAAAACTAATTAAATTAAAATAATAAGGAATTAATATTCAAATTATTAAAGATAAAATAAATCTAATTACCGGAGAAAAATAATAAGAAAAATAATTTGAATGCAAAGGAAAAATTTGTTCTTTAGTAAATAACTTAACTGCATCTGAAAAAGGCTGTAAAATACCTATTAAACCAACTTTATTAGGACCTTTTCGAATTTGAATATAACCTAAAACTTTACGTTCTAATAAAGTTAAAAATGCAACACCAATTAAAACGCCTAAAATTAAAATTAATATTCCTAAAATAATTATAATAATATCATTTATAAACATATACTATTTATATAATAAATATTATATATTTATGAATTCTAAAATCATTACATTTTTCTGCCAAAATAGCTTAAATTATATTTTAAAATTTTTCAAATTATTAATAAAATTCAATTATAATAATTTAATTAAAATATTTAATCCTTTCGTACTAAAATATTTA
The DNA here is from genome assembly GCA_934044485.1 of Apeira syringaria. NCBI lineage: Eukaryota > Metazoa > Arthropoda > Insecta > Lepidoptera > Geometridae > Apeira > Apeira syringaria. The sequence continues at coordinate 15,937,009 of OW203668.1, forward strand.
AATTATTAAAAGATAGAAACCAACCTGGCTCACACCGGTTTGAACTCAGATCATGTAAGATTTTAATGATCGAACAGATCAAAATTTTAAACTTTTGCATTTAAATTTTATCTTAATCCAACATCGAGGTCGCAAACTTTTTTTCTTATAAGAACTAAAAAAAAAAATTACGCTGTTATCCCTAAGGTAATTTAATCTTATAATCAATAAAACTGGATCATCTAGTCATTTATTTATGTTTAACTAATTAAAAAGTTTAATTTATTTTTTTATCACCCCAATAAAATAAATAAATTCTTAAATTTAATTTTTTTACATATAAATAAAATAATTAATTTATTTATAAAACTCTATAGGGTCTTCTCGTCTTTTTAAAATATTTTAACTTTTTAAATAAAAAATTAAATTCTATAAATTAATTAAGAGACAGTATATATTTCATCCAATCTTTCATACAAGTCACCAATTAAGAGACTAATGATTATGCTACCTTTGTACAGTCAAAATACTGCAGCCCTTTAATATAAATATCAGTGGGCAGATCAGACTTTAAATTAATTTCAAAAAGACATGTTTTTGTTAAACAAGTGAATAAAATTATTTGCCGAATTCCTTTTAATTAATTTAATTAAAATTATTAATATTAATTAATTAATATTATATATACTAATTTTATCATATTTTTTTAATTATAATTATTAAAATTAATTTTTTTATAAAAATTTAAATTTATTAATTTAAATTTTTTTTTAATGAAATTATTTATAATAAATAAAAATTTGTTAACAATATAAATTATAAAATTTTCAATAATTTAAATTTTATTATAATAATCTAATTTAAAGCTTATCCCTTAAAATATAAAATTTTTAATTAATATAATTAATTAATTAATTATATTAATTATTAAAATTTAAAATTAAATTTTTTTCTAAAAAAACTAGATATCATTTAAAACGAATAACATTTCATTTCTAATTAATTATTAAAAATATTTTTATTACAATAACTTTTATAATTAATTAGCTCTTTAAAATTCGAGAAATTAAAATTTTATTAAAAATTTTTAATAAACTCTGATACACAAGATACATTAAACTAAAATTACTTTTTTATAAATTCATTTTCATTTATTTCAAAATTCTTTTACAATACTAATTCACTATAAAAATTATTATTAATTCTTTATATAATACTTTAACCCCCCAATTAAATTATTAAATTAAAATTATTTTTATTATTTTATATTATTTAATTTTTCCCCTCAAATTAATTAATATTATTAATATCTTTTCAATGTAAATGAAATACTTTCAAGCTCTAATTTGTTCTTTCTAGAAACACTTTCCAGTACCTCTACTTTGTTACGACTTATTTCAATTTATTTATGAAAGCGACGGGCAATATGTACATATTTTAATTTAAAATCATTTTATTAAATTAAATAAAATTACATTTAAATCCACCTTTACTTTATTTTACATATAAATTTTAGTTTAAATAAATTTATTGTAATCCATTATATTCTTAATTATAATCTGCATCTTGATTTGATTTAAATTTTTTATTAATTTTTAAATATTTTATTTCTTAAAAAATATTTTTTTAACAACGATATACAAAATAATAAATTAAGTAAATTTATTCGTGGATTATCGATTAATAAACAGATTCCTCTAAATTAACTAAAATACCGCCATAATATTTAAGTTTCTATAAATAATTATATACTATTTTAGTATTTAAACTTTAAATTTTAAATAATAGGGTATCTAATCCTAGTTTATAATTAAAATTTATTAATCTCATAAAATAAATCATAAAATTTTTAAAATTAAAATTTTACTTAATAATTTTTAATTTATTTTATATTTAAATTATTAATTAATAACTAATAAAATTTAATTTAATTTTTGTATAACCGCAACTGCTGGCACAAAATTTGTTAATAATTTTTATATTACTAAATCTTAATTTCTTAAATTTTTAATATTAATTACTACTAAAATAAATATTTTTTAAATAATATATAATTAACACTAAAATTTATATGTAAAAATAAATATAAATAAATTTTTTTAAACCATATAAAATTTATTTATATGTAAAAAAAATAACATAGTTTTTTTTTTTTTTTTTATATTAAAATATTTATATTGTATAAATATATATATATATATAAATATTTAATATATATATATATTTATTTATATATTATTTTAATATTAAAATAAATTATTAATATAATATTTTTATATGTAAATGAAATTACTATTATTATTTATTTTAATTTATTAAAATATAATTTAATATAAATTATTAAAATTTTAATATTTTTTCTCTCTAATTTTTCTAATATTCATATTGAATAAAAAAATTCACAAGTAAGCAATTATTACTTGTATATATAACTATATATTAAAATAATTATTATATATTAAGTCAAATATTAATATATTAAAATATTTATTTTAATGATATATTTAATATATGAGAAAAAAAATTGACCATTTTTTCAAAATTTTTAGCAATTTAAATGTAATTTTAATGTTAATTTTCAAAGATTTTTTTTTATTTAAAATTTATTAATACCATTGTTAATAATTTTTATATAAATAATAATATTAAAAAATATTTAAAATAAGCTAAATTTAAGCTATTGGGTTCATACCCCAAACATAAAGAAAATTCTTTTTTTAAAAATAAAGTGCCTGACAAAAGGATTATTCTGATAGGATAAATTATGTAAATAAATTACCTTTATTATATTTTATAGAATTAAACTATACCTTCTAATATCAAAAATGAACGTGCCCCTTACACTAAAATATAATATCATATAAAGAACTTATGATTTCTTATTTATTAAATTTTAATTATTTTTAATTTTTTATTTTATAAATTCCAATAAAATATTTTTTATTTTTATCTTATTTTTTAGTACAATAATTTCAATTTCTTCAAATTCATGATTTGGCTGTTGAATGGGATTGGAAATTAATTTGATAAGATTTATCCCCCTAATTTCAAAATCAAATAATCTACTATCTTCGGAAGCTTCTCTAAAATATTTTTTAACCCAATCTATCGCCTCAATTAATTTTTTATTTTATATTATTCTAAAATTAATTTTATTTTCAAATTTTGAAATTAATAGTGTTACTTCATTAATAATCAATTCATCAATATTAATAAAAATAGGAGCTGCCCCATTCCATTTTTGATTCCCCAATATTGTTGAAGGTTTATCATGATTTAATAATTTTATTTTAATAACATGACAAAAAATTACCCCCATAATTTTATTATCTTATTATTTTAATAAAAATTTATTAATTTTTAGAATTTTATTAAATATTATTATTGGAGCTATAGGAGGATTAAATCAAATTTCTTTACGAAAAATAATAGCTTTTTCTTCAATTAATAATCTAGGTTGAATAATTTCTTCAATTATAATTAGAGAAAATTTATGACTATTTTATTTTATTATATATTCTTTTTTAATTAGAATCATATTTATATTATTTTTTTACACAAATTCTTATTTTATTAATCAATTATTTATTTTTAATATAAAACCCTTAATTAAAATTAATTTATTAATTAATTTTTTATCTCTTGGAGGATTACCCCCTTTTATTGGATTTTTCCCTAAATGAATTATTATTAATTTTTTAATAATAAATCATTACTATTTAATAGTATTTATTTTTGTGTTAATAAGATTAATTACATTATTTTTTTATATTCGAATTATTTATTCAGTATTTTTTTTTAATTATTTTAAAATAAAATGATTTAAAATTAATATTAAAAATAAAATATTTTCATTAATAAATTTTTTTTCATTAATTTCAATTATAGGAATTATTCTGAGAACTTTATTTTTTTTTTAGAAGGTTTTAAGTTAAATTAAACTAATAATCTTCAAAATTATTTATAAAGAAATTCTCTTTAAGCCTTAATAATTTTAATTATAACTTAAAATTTGCAATTTTATATCATTTTTTGAATATAAGACTTAATAAAAGAGAATAATTCCCGTAAATAAATTTACAATTTATCGCTTAAACTCAGCCATTTTATTAGCGAAAATGACTTTATTCAACAAATCATAAAGATATTGGAACTTTATATTTTATTTTTGGGATTTGAGCTGGAATAGTAGGAACTTCCTTAAGACTATTAATTCGAGCAGAATTGGGTAACCCAGGATCATTAATTGGTGATGATCAAATTTATAATACTATTGTTACAGCCCATGCTTTTATTATAATTTTTTTTATAGTTATACCTATTATAATTGGAGGATTTGGAAATTGATTAGTCCCACTAATATTAGGGGCTCCAGACATGGCTTTCCCGCGAATAAATAATATAAGATTTTGACTATTACCTCCTTCAATTACCTTATTAATTTCAAGAAGTATTGTAGAAAATGGGGCTGGAACTGGATGAACAGTTTATCCACCTTTATCCTCTAATATTGCTCACAGCGGAAGTTCTGTTGATTTAGCTATTTTTTCTCTCCATTTAGCTGGTATTTCTTCTATTTTAGGAGCTATTAATTTTATTACAACTATTATTAATATACGTTTAAATAACTTATCATTTGATCAAATACCTTTATTTGTATGAGCTGTAGGTATTACTGCATTTTTATTATTACTATCTTTACCAGTTTTAGCAGGAGCTATTACTATGTTATTAACAGACCGAAATTTAAACACATCTTTTTTTGATCCTGCAGGAGGAGGAGATCCTATTTTATACCAACATTTATTTTGATTTTTTGGTCACCCTGAAGTTTATATTTTAATTTTACCGGGATTTGGTATAATTTCTCATATTATTTCTCAAGAAAGAGGAAAAAAAGAAACTTTTGGATGTTTAGGAATAATTTATGCTATAATAGCAATTGGGATTTTAGGATTTATTGTCTGAGCTCATCATATATTTACAGTAGGAATAGATATTGATACTCGAGCATATTTTACATCAGCTACAATAATTATTGCCGTACCAACTGGAATTAAAATTTTTAGTTGATTAGCAACCCTTCATGGAACTCAAATTAATTATAGACCTTCAATATTATGAAGATTAGGGTTTGTATTTTTATTCACTGTCGGAGGTTTAACCGGAGTAATTTTAGCTAATTCTTCTATTGATGTAACTCTTCATGATACATATTATGTTGTGGCTCATTTCCATTATGTTTTATCAATAGGAGCTGTATTTGCAATTTTAGGAGGATTTATTCATTGATACCCCTTATTTACAGGACTATCTTTAAACCCGTATATATTAAAAATTCAATTTTTTATTATATTTATCGGTGTTAATTTAACATTTTTTCCACAACACTTTTTAGGTTTAGCCGGAATACCTCGACGATACTCTGACTACCCTGATTCATATGTATCATGAAATATAATCTCTTCATTAGGGTCTTATATTTCTTTATTAGCCATTATATTAATTTTAATTATTATTTGAGAATCTATAATTAATCAACGAATAATTTTATTCACATTAAATATACCTTCTAATATTGAATGATTGCAAAATTTACCTCCTGCAGAACATTCATATAATGAATTACCTATTTTAAGAAATTTCTAATATGGCAGATTATATGTAATGGATTTAAACCCCATTTATAAAGGATTATCCTTTTTTTAGAAATGGCAACATGATCTAACCTTAATCTTCAAAATAGAGCATCTCCTTTAATAGAACAAATCATTTTCTTTCACGATCACACTTTAATTATTTTAATTATAATTACTATTATAGTTAGTTATTTAATAATTAATTTATTTTTTAATAAATATATTAATCGATTTTTATTAGAAGGACAAATAATTGAACTAATTTGAACCATTTTACCAGCAATTACTTTAATTTTTATTGCATTACCATCCCTTCGATTATTATACCTATTAGATGAATTAAATAATCCTTTAATTACATTAAAATCAATTGGAAATCAATGATATTGAAGTTATGAATACTCTGACTTTAATAATATTGAATTTGATTCATATATAACCCCATCTACAAATCTTCAACCTAATAATTTTCGTTTATTAGAAGTAGATAACCGAATCATTTTACCTATAAATAATCAAATTCGAATTATAGTAACAGCAACAGATGTTATTCATTCATGAACAGTACCTTCATTAGGGGTAAAAATTGATGCTAACCCAGGACGATTAAATCAAACCAATTTTTTTATTAATCGTCCTGGAATTTTCTATGGTCAATGTTCTGAAATTTGTGGAGCTAATCACAGTTTTATACCTATTGTAATTGAAAGAATTACAATTAAAAATTTTATTAATTGAATTAATAATTATTCATCATTAGATGACTGAAAGTAAGTATTGGTCTCTTAAACCATTTCATAGTAAATTAACAATTACTTCTAATGAAAGAATTAGTTAATTTATAACATAAATATGTCAAATTTAAATTATTACACTAGTAATATTCTTTTATTCCTCAAATAATACCAATTAACTGAATTTTATCTTTTTTTTTATTCATTTTAATTTTTTTCTTATTTAATATTATAAATTATTATATAATTAATAATAAAAATTATAATAATATTAAAATTAATTCAAAATTAATAAATAATTTTAATTGAAAATGATAAATAATTTATTTTCAATTTTTGATCCTTCAACTAATTTATTTAACTTATCTATTAATTGAATTAGAACTTTACTGGGATTAATTTTTATTCCTTATAGTTTTTGATTAATTCCTAACCGACATTATTTTTTATGAAATTTTATCTTAATAAAACTTCATAATGAATTTAAAACTTTATTAAAAAACAATTATTTTCAAGGCTCAACTTTTATTTTTATTTCATTATTTTCATTTATTTTATTTAATAATTTTTTAGGATTATTTCCTTATATTTTTACAAGTACTAGTCATTTAACTTTATCACTATCTATTTCTCTACCTTTATGATTAAGATTTATATTATATGGATGAATCAATAATTACCAACATATATTTTCACATATAATTCCTCAAGGAACTCCTAATATTTTAATACCTTTTATAGTTTTAATTGAAACAATTAGAAATATTATTCGTCCCGGAACTCTGGCAGTCCGACTAACAGCTAACATAATTGCAGGACATCTTTTAATAACTTTATTAAGTAGAACAGGATCTAATATAAACTCCTATATAATTATATTCTTAGTAATTATTCAAATTTTATTACTAATTTTAGAATCAGCCGTAGCTATTATTCAATCTTACGTTATTGCAATTTTAAGAACTTTATATTCTAGAGAAGTTAATTAAATTAATAATTAATTTAATCTAAACTACAAATGAAACAAATGAAAATTAATTTTAATCACCCTTATCATTTAGTTAATTATAGTCCTTGACCTTTAACCGGGGCTATTGGAACTATAACTTTAGTAACAGGAATAATTAAATGATTCCATAATTTTAATATAAGATTACTAATTTTAGGCTATATTATTATTATTCTAACAATATATCAATGATGACGAGATATTTGTCGAGAAGGCACTCTTCAAGGCATACATACAATTTTAGTAACGAAAGGACTTCGATGAGGTATAATTTTATTTATTATTTCAGAAATTTTTTTTTTTTTATCTTTTTTCTGAGCATTTTTTCATAGAAGATTATCCCCTAATATTGAAATTGGATCAATTTGACCCCCAATTGGTATTTTAACATTTAACCCTTTCCAAATTCCATTACTTAATACAATTATTTTAATTAGATCAGGAATTACTATTACATGAGCTCATCATGCTATAATAGAAAATAACTACTATCAATGTTCAAAAAGATTAATATTAACAATTATTTTAGGTATTTATTTTACTATTTTACAAGCTTATGAATATTTAGAAGCCCCTTTTACTATCGCAGATAGAATTTATGGGTCTACTTTTTTTATAGCAACAGGATTCCATGGATTACACGTAATAATTGGAACTATATTCTTAATTATTTGCCTAATTCGCCACTTAAATGAACATTTTTCTAGAAATCACCACTTCGGATTTGAAGCTGCCGCATGATATTGACATTTTGTCGATGTTGTGTGATTATTCCTCTATATTTCAATTTATTGATGAGGTAATTAATTAATTTATTAATATTTATTCATATAATATAAAAAGTATATTTGACTTCCAATCAAAAAGTTTAAAAATATTTAATATGAATAATTATTTTAATAATAAATATTTGTATGTTAATTATATTAGTAAGCATAATAAATTATTATTATTATATTATAGCATATTAAAGTAAGTAGTATAGAATTATAGTCGTAGCAATTGCACCGGCTGTGGTGTCTGTCCCTACGGGAAAGAAGCGTGGATGTATGTATGTGTGTACGTAAGAATGAGTAGTAATATAACAGACAATTTAGATCATTGTTTTCCTCTGAATATGTTTTCAACTTCAAAAACAACGAGGTAATCAATTTATTGTTTTGTATGCATATGAACTGTTGTCTAACAGATGAAAAAAAGGTTTATAATTCTCAAATACGAGTATAAGACTGCTTACTTTTGTATGCTGCATTGTGCTCTATACCAATATTAGAAAGAAGTAAAGTTTCTGAGTTTGTAAGTTTGTGAGGTAGGGGTAGAAGAAAATCTCTGGATCTACTGAACCGATTATGCGAAATTATTTTAAAGACAAACAAATAAGTACGTTATTTCGGATTCTCTAGGCTAGCTTCGTTATCAACGTCATCTTCACCCCGCAATATATGAGATGTGATTAAGTATATAATTAAAATAACGACAAATTCAAATATGTATTTGAATAGACTTAAAAAACTAAGATAACCTCATAGTTTTTTACTTACTTTTACTTCGCATACAACTTTTTATCTTACATGCACGGGTTTATAAGATATTTCAGACCTGAAAAATAGGCACTCGGTACTTTTTGATTTGGGTCTTAAACTTCTCTTAATGGTACGAGACACAGATTAAGAAATATATCCCCTCATCTGTTATGACTTTGATTATATGTTAATTAATATGTAGATAAATACATTGCACACGGGTTGCCTAGCGAAATCCCGTACCTGCACTGTTTAATAATATTAACTTAAATATTAAACAGTGTTATTTGCCTGGATTTGTTTTTAAATTAAAGATTATTTTATTCCCTATCTAACAGTATGAGGTTGGCTATTTAAAACTGTGTCATATTCATGTATGCTTAGATTTTAGTTCAGATTGAAGCGCGAGTATGGAGAGTGACAGAGAGGCGTTGCGCGCGCTACTCCATGTGAGAGACAAGGGCGCAGGGTGATTTTTTTTATAATTAATGGGTTATTTGTCAGTATAGGCACAGGATGAGCTCGACAACCCATGTGCACTTTATCCCTCTACATATTATACTAACATTTAAGCGTTCTCATAATTAAGTAACAGATGAGGGGATATATTTCTTAAGCCGTATCTAAGACCATAACACCCTTTTTAATTTCATTTGTGATACTCAGGCATAATGTAAAACTCTAATGGTGAAAAAAATTTCATAATCGGTCCAGTAGTTTTGTTGTAAGTTTATTGGTTACATTCAGCTAGTTGTCATTATTATACATATTTTTTTATACTGTATAGATCTAGCGTTTGACGCTAAACCAATAATGCTCACTGGCTCTCAAGGACTGCTGCCTGAACACACTATGTGATTGGTGTCAGTTTTCAAACTTGAGGGTGGTAGCTAGCCAAGCGGGTACTCGAAAGTACCCTACCACCATGCTTGGAATTTGAAAACGGTGTTACCTTCACCGGAATACTGTAGACTAGCTGGATACTTTTATCGGAATAAAACTTTCTGTTTTGGTAAGTATGTATATCTAAAATTATATACAATTCAACTTTGAAAACATAAGCAAGTTATAATTATCAGTGCTTGAGTTACGGATCCTGAATCGACGTCATGACGTCTCAATACATAGCCGATTCGTCACTTACCATCAAGTGACGTGACCGCCCTGGTTTCGCACCGGCAAAAAAAATTAAATTAATATGTATGTATCCCTAATTTAAAAAAAATAATAATATAGCCTATGTCACTCGGGGATAGTGTAGCTTTCCGACAGTAAAAGAATTTTTCAAATCGGTTCAGTAGTTTCGGAGCCTTTTCAATGCAAACAAACAACCAAATCTAGGAAAGATTTGGTTGTCTGTTTGTTTTTTAAAAATATTAGTATACATAAAAAATAGCTGCACACAGTGATCTTTGTTAACATATTCTTAACTTGACTACTTACTACTGGCAGGCTGACTTATATCACCAAGTAAAATAAGTATTCATATTTGCTGAACTACAAGACCTACTTCCATAGGTAGGTATGTCAACTTAAATAATGCAGTCTACAGTTTATTACTGCAAGCTTCACTTCGCTGAGGGTAGATAGATAAATACAACAGACTTGACCACTACAGCTAACATTTGATGCGGCGGTGACCAGCTGGCGTGAGCACTGGCTGGCTTCAGTGCATGATCGTAAATCCTCCAGCAAATTTACAACTCCAAGACAGGTAGGTAGATTCCCCCCTTCTCTCTTATACAATATTGACTCACGTACGGTTTACTAAATTCAGTTGATATATTGACTCAAAGGCTCAATTTCAATAGCAGTTTAATCCACGACTTTGGTCGTAATTCTGTTCACTGTTTCATACGCACTAATAATTTCCTCGAAACCCGTTATGTACAATATACTATGGACAATTGGATACTTATGCGATTCGCCGAATCAGATTCCGAGCTCTAATTTGCTAAATCGCATGAGTGCTAGTACAGATAATTTTCTAAATAATTAGTGATCAGTGATTATTTATTTACAGAAACACAATTCTCACAAAAATATCAGAACATTATTTTGTTATATTATGTAGCCTAATGAATGTAAGACTTATACCCCAAACTAGGCAAAGCCTGTATCTTGGCGCCCAAACGTACATTTAACTTAAGAATTGTTGCGTGTAACGTACGATTGTACATATTCATTAATCGATATCCAATCAGATGCAAAAACATTATATCTACAGACATCAAAAATTCGTGTATTATTTTAGGTCTAAAAAAATGGCGGTGTAAAATCAGCGTGTTTAAAAAATAACAACACCGAAATTTGTTGCTTTTTTGTTGCTAATTAGTTGCTAAAAAAATTTTTTTGTTGCTCAAACCTATCGCGAAAAATCAGCAATAACGCTAACTTTTCATTAAAATAGCGTGAAAATCACTGGACATAAAATGATCGATGAAGTGAATAGGGGTCAATTTGTTGCTAATTTGTTGCTGAAAGATGGTGAAAAAAAAAATTAAAAAAATCAAAAAAAAAAAAAATTTTTTTTTTTTTAAAATGCCTAAATAAAAAATGTCCACGCCTGATTAACACTCACCTTTCCGTAGAAAAAGTATTGTAAAAATTTGTAGCTGCTCATACTGGAGCTACTCTAAGTACTAAGAGTCAGCAACAAAATAAAAACCGGAAGTCAAGAGAATTTGGAGATAGGTTTAGGAAAAAACCGGCCACGCCAGCTTAACTTTTGACTTTTCCGTAGAAAAACTATTGTAAAAATTTGTTGCTGCTCATACTAGAGCTACTCTGAGTACAAAGAGTCAGCAACAAAATAAAAACCGGAAGTCAAGAGAATTTGGAGATAGGTTTAAGAAAAAGCCGGCCACGCCAGCTTAACTCTCGACTTTTTCGTAGAAAAACTGTTGTAAAAATTTGTTGCTGCTCATACTAGAGCTACTCTGAGTACAAAGAGTCAGCAACAAAATAAAAACCGGAAGTCAAGAGAATTTGGAGATAGGTTTAAGAAAAAGCCGGCCACGCCAGCTTAACTCTCGACTTTTTCGTAGAAAAACTATTGTAAACATTTGTTGCTGCTCATACTAGAGCTACTCTGAGTACAAAGAGTCAGCAACAAAATAAAAACCGGAAGTCAAGAGAATTTGGAGATAGGTTTAGGAAAAAGCCGGCCACGCCAGCTTAACTCTCGACTTTTCCGTGGAAAAAGTATAGTAAAAATTTGTTGCTGCTCATACTAGAGCTACTCTGAGTACAAAGAGTCAGCAACAAAATAAAAACCAGAAGTCAAGAGAATTTGGAGATACTTTTATTTTTTATTTTTTATTTGGAGATAATAGTTTTTCTACGAAAAAGTCGAGAGTTAAGCTGGCGTGGCCGACTTTTTCTTAAACCTATCTCCAAATTCTCTTGACTTCTGGTTTTTATTTTGTTGCTGACTCTTTGTACTCAGAGTAGCTCTAGTATGAGGAGCAACAAATTTTTACTATACTTTTTCCACCGAAAAGTCGAGAGGTAAGCTGGCGTGGCCGGCTTTTTCCTGAACCTATCTCCAAATTCTCTTGACTTCCGGTTTTTATTTTGTTGCTGACTCTTTGTACTCAGACTAGCTCCAGTATGAGCAGCAACAAATTTTTACAATAGTTTTTCTACGAAAAAGTCAAAAGTTAAGCTGGCGTGGCCGGTTTTTTCCTACACCTATCTCCAAATTCTCTTGACTTCCGGTTTTTATTTTGTTGCTGACTCTTTGTACTCAGAGTAGCTCTAGTATGAGCAGCAACAAATTTTTACAATAGTTTTTCTACGAAAAAGTCGAGAGTTAAGTTGGCGTGGCCGATTTTTTCTTAAACCTATCACCAAATTCTCTTGACTTTCAGTTTTTATTTTGTTGCTGACTCTTTGTACTCAGAGTAGCTCTAGTATGAGCAGCAACAATTTTTTACAATAGTTTTTCCACGAAAAAGTCGAGATTTAAGCTGGCGTGGCCGACTTTTTCTTAAACCTATCACCAAATTCTCTTGACTTCCAGTTTTTTTTTTGTTGCTGACTCTTTGTACTCAGAGTAGCTCTAGTATGAGCAGCAACAAATATTTACAATAGTTTTTTTACGGAAAAGTCAAAAGTTAAGCTGGCGTGGCCGGTTTTTTCGTACACCGATCTCCAACTACTTTTGACTTCCGGTTTTTATTTTGTTGCTGACTCTGTGTACTCAGACTAGCTCCAGTATGAGCAGCAACAAATTTTTACTATACTTTTTCCACGGAAAAGTCGAGAGTTAAGCTGGCGTGGCCGGCTTTTTCCTAAACCTATCTCGAAATTCTCTTGACTTCCGGTTATTATTTTGTTGCTGACTCTTTGTAGTCAGAGTAGCTCTAGTATGAGCAGCAACAATTTTTTACAATAGTTTTTCTACGAAAAAGTTGAGAGTTAAGCTGGCGTGGCCGGCTTTTTCTTAAACCTATCTCCAAATTCTCTTGACTTCCGGTTTTTATTTTGTTGCTGACTCTTTGTACTCAGAGTAGCTCTAGTATGAGCAGCAACAAATTTTTACAATAGTCTTTCTACGGAAAAGTCAAAAGTTAAGCTAGCGTGGCCGGTTTTTTCCTAAACCTATCTCCAAATTCTCTTGACTTCCGGTTTTTATTTTGTTGCTGACTCTTTGTACTCAGAGAAGCTGTAGTATGAACAGCAACAAATTTTTACAATAGTTTTTCTACGAAAAAGTCGTGAGTTAAGCTGGCGTGGTCAGTTTTTTCTTAAACCTATCTTAAACCGGAAGTCAAAAGTAGTTGGAGATCGGTGTACGAAAAAACCGGCCACGCCAGCTTAACTTTTGACTTTTCCGTAAAAAAACTATTGTAAATATTTGTTGCTGCTCATACTAGAGCTACTCTGAGTACAAAGAGTCAGCAACAAAAAAAAAACTGGAAGTCAAGAGAATTTGGTGATAGGTTTAAGAAAAAGTCGGCCACGCCAGCTTAAATCTCGACTTTTTCGTGGAAAAACTATTGTAAAAAATTGTTGCTGCTCATACTAGAGCTACTCTGAGTACAAAGAGTCAGCAACAAAATAAAAACTGAAAGTCAAGAGAATTTGGTGATAGGTTTAAGAAAAAATCGGCCACGCCAACTTAACTCTCGACTTTTTCGTAGAAAAACTATTGTAAAAATTTGTTGCTGCTCATACTAGAGCTACTCTGAGTACAAAGAGTCAGCAACAAAATAAAAACCGGAAGTCAAGAGAATTTGGAGATAGGTGTAGGAAAAAACCGGCCACGCCAGCTTAACTTTTGACTTTTTCGTAGAAAAACTATTGTAAAAATTTGTTGCTGCTCATACTGGAGCTAGTCTGAGTACAAAGAGTCAGCAACAAAATAAAAACCGGAAGTCAAGAGAATTTGGAGATAGGTTTAGGAAAAAGCCGGCCACGCCAGCTTACCTCTCGACTTTTCGGTGGAAAAAGTATAGTAAAAATTTGTTGCTCCTCATACTAGAGCTACTCTGAGTACAAAGAGTCAGCAACAAAATAAAAACCAGAAGTCAAGAGAATTTGGAGATAGGTTTAAGAAAAAGTCGGCCACGCCAGCTTAACTCTCGACTTTTTCGTAGAAAAACTATTATCTCCAAATAAAAAATAAAAAATAAAAGTATCTCCAAATTCTCTTGACTTCTGGTTTTTATTTTGTTGCTGACTCTTTGTACTCAGAGTAGCTCTAGTATGAGCAGCAACAAATTTTTACTATACTTTTTCCACGGAAAAGTCGAGAGTTAAGCTGGCGTGGCCGGCTTTTTCCTAAACCTATCTCCAAATTCTCTTGACTTCCGGTTTTTATTTTGTTGCTGACTCTTTGTACTCAGAGTAGCTCTAGTATGAGCAGCAACAATTTTTTACAATAGTTTTTCTACGAAAAAGTCGAGAGTTAAGCTGGCGTGGCCGGCTTTTTCTTAAACCTATCTCCAAATTCTCTTGACTTCCGGTTTTTATTTTGTTGCTGACTCTTTGTACTCAGAGTAGCTCTAGTATGAGCAGCAACAAATTTTTACAACAGTTTTTCTACGAAAAAGTCGAGAGTTAAGCTGGCGTGGCCGGCTTTTTCTTAAACCTATCTCCAAATTCTCTTGACTTCCGGTTTTTATTTTGTTGCTGACTCTTTGTACTCAGAGTAGCTCTAGTATGAGCAGCAACAAATTTTTACAATAGTTTTTCTACGGAAAAGTCAAAAGTTAAGCTGGCGTGGCCGGTTTTTTCCTAAACCTATCTCCAAATTCTCTTGACTTCCGGTTTTTATTTTGTTGCTGACTCTTAGTACTTAGAGTAGCTCCAGTATGAGCAGCTACAAATTTTTACAATACTTTTTCTACGGAAAGGTGAGTGTTAATCAGGCGTGGACATTT
This sequence comes from Apeira syringaria, assembly GCA_934044485.1. Lineage (NCBI taxonomy): Eukaryota > Metazoa > Arthropoda > Insecta > Lepidoptera > Geometridae > Apeira > Apeira syringaria. The sequence goes on from OW203668.1 coordinate 15,952,282, forward strand.
TTTATTTAGGCATTTTAAAAAAAAAAAATTTTTTTTTTTTTAATTTTTTTATTTTTTTTTTCACCATCTTTCAGCAACAAATTAGCAACAAATTGACACCTATTCACTTCATCGATCATTTTATGTCCAGTGATTTTCACGCTATTTTAATGAAAAGTTAGCGTTATTGCTGATTTTTCGCGATAGGTTTGAGCAACAAAAAAATTTTTTTAGCAACTAATTAGCAACAAAAAAGCAACAAATTTCGGTGTTGTTATTTTTTAAACACGCTGATTTTACACCGCCATTTTTTTAGACCTTATTATTTTCATTAGGTTTAATTTTAATTAATGTAGTATCTGGGCATATAACTACAAACAAGTGTGTATTTGTAGAAAGGGGTGATAAAAGAATTGGTAGTTATAATAATGTGAATGATGAAATATTAAGAGCAAAACTGGTAACTAGATAACATAGCAATTTTTACAATTACAGTCAATTCTAAAAATCACCTATGAAGAAAAGTTATCTAAAATTGGCAGCTTAAAGGTAAAAGATGTACATCTTAGTGTTTCGATAGATATGTATGTGAATCGCCAGATATATGTATATATATAACCACTTGTCAGGCCGTGTTGCATGGAATCTGTCTATTTTTGTAAAATTTTTGACGTGATAACGTTTTATAAATTGATGAACGCCAGCAACACAAATGAAAAATAGTAACGTTCCGCGTAACGTTCCACCTGAGTTTTGTATTACATAAAATAATCAAAGTCAAAGTCAAAGTCAAAGTCGAAGTCAAAGTCAAAGTCGAAGTGGAAGTGGAAGTTGAAGTCGAAATCAAAGTCAAAGTCATAAATGATTATGACGTTATCACGTAAATCTATCGTCCGTAAACCGACTTTACAGACAACCAATTTTTTTTTTTAACATTTACACAAGGTCTTCAGGTCCCAAACTAGGCAGAGCCTGTACTATGGTACCCTGATGACTGATATATACTTATATGCATTCTTATATATACATATATATTATATATATATATATATCATATATTATTATATATTTTATATATATATATAATATATATATATATATATATATATATATATATATATATATATATATATATATATATATATATATATATATATATAATATATATTATATATACATATATATTATATTATATTATATATATATATATAAGAATGCATATAAGTATATATCAGTCATCAGGGTACCATAGTACAGGCTCTGCCTAGTTTGGGACCTGAAGACCTTGTGTAAATGTTAAAAAAAAAAATTGGTTGTCTGTAAAGTCGGTTTACGGACGATAGATTTACGTGATAACGTCATAATCATTTATGACGTTGACTTTGACTTTGATTATATATAAGTATATATATAATAATATGTAATAAGTATATATATATATATATATATATATATATATATATATATATATATATATATATATATACTTATATACATATACACACCCAGACACAGGTCAAACAGACATCTTCCTACACACAAATGTTTGACCTGTCAGGGAATCGAACCCGGGACCAGCGGCTCAGAAAGCAGAGTGCTACCAACTGCACCAACCGACCAGTCTATTTAAAGTGTATTTTTAAGAAACACTGTATCTAAAGTATACAACAAATATGAGCAAAATAATAACCTAGAAACTGAATATTTTACGTGAACCATACTACTTACATTCATTAACGTTAAGCCAGATTCCCCTTAATGTCCGTAAACAAAAACGTCCAACCCTCCGAAACAGCCCACCATTACATCGTTTCTAATAAATAAAATGTAAATAAAATTACTGAACAGAACAAAGAGAATTGTGATTTGCATAACTCTGTTCACCTTTTAGGTTCCGACTCGCCCTGGGCTCGAGCCAAACCGACTCCATTTAGTGAGTCCAACGAAGATTATAAGCTTACGTCCCTACCGAGCACACCGCCAGAAAACATGTCTGTAAAGGAGCCAATAGGCCGCGAAATCACGTCCGGAATAGTAAATTTTGCAACGTGACAGGTTAAAGGATTCAAGAGAAGGCCGTAGATTGGGCCGTGAAACTCTGCATTCGGTCAAAATATACGATTCAAATTTAATACCAACGTGGGGTAATGAAATCGCGGGTTCTTGTTAACCGGTAGCTAAACGTTAGTTATGGTCTGTACAATGTACGGTTTAGGACAACCGCTCGTGATCTGATAAATATTTTGTGTCGTCCTCGACCCACTACAGTCACAGTTCACTTTTTATTTCTGCGCTATGAGTTATGGTCGACGGGAGACTCGTTAAAAAGAACACGACCCAGCATTACCCGTTGGTTAGTGGAGCGACGGTTGCTAACCCGCTTTACGCGCCCTTAAGCTGGTTCCTGGACTTGTTTCATCCACTTCAACTTAACGCGCATCTTAATTTTGCTCGAACTACTGCCATACAAATTAAAAACAAAACTTTATCTCTAAAATACTGCCGTAGGCTATCGACTCTCTATATTAAATGATGGCGTACTAAAAAATCTGTATACAAACCAACTTCAACATAAAAACCTTTTAACGTTTTCTTTGTCCAAAGAAAACGTCTTCAATATTGTTGAAATCAATTTAATACACGTTATTACAACGAACTACTCATTTATTTGAAGTCCGTTATTGAAAGAAAACACAGACTTTGATTAGATTATTGGTTTCTATGCTACATACCTAATTTTTACATAAAAATATATCGTAAGTCTGGAGCATATAAAAAGTGTTGCCAGGTGACATATTATGTTGACTGTTATTGTATATTCGACAGTGTACTAAATATATATAAAAAATATGCTCAATTTTTGATTGGAAATTTTCGTGATTTTGACACATTATTATTATATGTGGTATCCGGCTTTACTCACATGTATAGTCGAAGTTTCGACCTAGGTTTCGAGCATGTCCGATGCCCATCCTCAGGTGAGTTTACGTTGCCATCGGATATGCCCGAAACCTAGGTCGAAACTTCGACTATAAACGTGAGTAAAGCCGGATATCACATATATATAATATGCTCAATGTAATTTTTGTGCCTCTAATATGGGGGACAGAGAGGATTGTTCAAAATAAGACGAACTTTGCAAGCAAGTTTTGTGCAATTGCGTGCCAAAAGGAATAAAGTCTAGTTGAAACATTCTGGTGTGGGCATAAGAATGCGGCGCGCGACATTGTCCAGCACATATCAAGTTTGCAGTTTCCTTATTTCTGACAGCGTTATGTAATCGGAGCTATAATTCTGTCTAGAATATATTCGTGCAGCCAACTACTAACGTTCATAGCAGGTACTCTATACCTACTTCCTTACATTAAATAACTTTCTTTTGAAGCGATGATAGCTCAGCGGTGGAAGCATCGGCTTTTAAACTGATGGACGCCGGTTCGATCCTCACCGACTGAACTTGCAGTGAAGGTAATACCATTTTCAAATTGACAGCATGGTAGTAGGGTACGAGTACCCGCCTGGCTCGCGAACTAAGGTCGTACTACCTTCGGGCTTGAAAACCTGTTACCAAACCCACAGTTTGTTAAGGCAGCAGACCTTGCGGGCCGGGAAACATTCTGGTGCTAGCGTGATAACATATTTTACCACATCCCCACTGACCATCTATTGAGATAGTGATCAAACGCTACAAAGTAAAAAAAAAATTATATTAGGTTAAAGTAAGCTTGAATATTACTTGGGTTCAGATCTAAACCGTGTCAACCTCTGTCGAAAGTAATCGATTCCATCACTAAAATTGCCAAAGGCTCGAAATATCCGAGTCCTTAATATAGCTTATTTCCCAAAAAAGTTATTTATAATCATGGAATAGCTGCGACCGAAATAAAGTTTCAATAGTCGTGTAAAGCGTAGTCGATAACCTCGAATCAGACCATTGAAAGTTTCGAGTCAAAACTAGTGAATAGATTACTGTGCGCAATAGTTCCAGCGACTTGTTCCCACTCCCCGACAACTTGACGTTGGCTTTGAATGAGTATTTCGGCGTTATAGCAGTTTGGAACATGAGTTCGTACCGGAGTACGAACAGACATTATAAAACAATTAAGCTAGACGCGCTGTAATAAATTCTATATATTGAAATTATGGAACATGTATTAAAAATTTTTTTCTCTCTTCACTGCCGATGCCTTTATTAAAATAAAATATTAATAACTAATTACAATACTACAGCTACTACACAAACATTTGAACAATCCACTGGCTATCGTCGGCCTATAGATAACTCAAATACTCTAGCCCGCTACCAGTTGGCAGCGTGCCCAGAACGCTAGCAGCGTTACCACGTTGAATTGCAGTGCTGATCCGAAGTGCCAAATATTTATAGTAAAAATACTTAATTAAGTAGTTAATTTCATCAGTAACTAAATAAACAATTACCGATAGATAAACATCGCCATCTAAATCAATTACTTAAGCTCTGAGGAAGTTTTATCTTTCCTTATTTAGAATTTTTGATAGATGTGTACATGAAATAGAATTTATAAACATAAAACTATAAAACAGCCAAGCGCAAGTCGCACTCGTGCACGAAGGGTTCCGTAGCACCATCTATAAAATCACGCTTATTGTAAGTGAGCCCCCCTTAAATAATTGTTTTGTTTTAATTTAATTATTTATTTTTAAAGGGAATATATAACTAAATATTCTGTAAATATTTCAAGCGTCTACTTGTTGCCGTTATCAATATCGAGAAAAAACGAGCAAAACCTCCACGTTTGTTATATGTGTATGGGCCTCTTAAATATTTATTTTTATTTTTCTAAACAATGTATATTTTTTTGTTCTTATAGTGGCTATACAAAAACCATCATCTATAAATATTTAAACGGTCTAACTATCACGGTTCATGAGATATAGCCTGATGACAGACGGACATACAGCGTAGTCTTATTTATAGGGTCCCGTTTTACGCTTTGGGTACGGAACTCTAAAACTGTTACGAATTAATCAATGGAAACTTTATTATAATTTAGGAAAAGCTTGAGGAAGAATATTCATTCTCATTTATTTGTTATTTTTTGGTAATGGAGTATACTGTATTTATTCTTAAAACTTTATTCAAATTTTATTAGTCGCAATGGTGGGGGCAGCGATTTCCAGAATCCAGAAACCGAACACTTCCACGAAACGCAACAGTGCGGTGTGGAGTAAGATACAGGAGATAAGATGATTCCCGCATCGCATGTCTATCATGCTTGACCTCTAAGCCTAAACCAATTTTGAAAAGAGATAATAAGATTAACAGATAAGAGCTGTTGAGATTGAACGACGTCAAAAATCAGAGTGGCGAGATGAAGAATAGAAAAGATAATTTTCTCTATATTAAAATATTGTGGCGGTTTTGAAAAGTAGAGATATGGCTTCGAGGTGGTATAAGCGGCTCCAAAAGAGTGCGGTTCGCGTTATTATGGGTGTCGAGTGGGATACAACAGCGAAACCACTACTTAAAGGACTCTAAATAATGACCGTACCATCCATATACATACATATACCAAATATGCACGTTTGTCCATGCTAACTTGGATGATTTTGAGACCTTAGGTGATTCACACACCTATGAGACAAGGCACAAACATCGGCCAAAAACCCCTGTCCACAATCTTGAAAATCCAACAGATTAGTACATGTGAGAGGACCTGCGTTATTTAACCATTTGCCAGATGGAATCAGAAATTTAGCTTCCTTAAATATTTTTAAGTTTAAATTAAAAACATTACTTGTTAGTAAAGCCTACTACTCAACGACAGAGTTCCTTAAAGATAAATGGAACTAAAATAAATAAAAAAATTAAATAAATCTAAACGTCTGAAAACGTGAGCATTATAGGCATATAGCATTATAGCAAAACTTATTATTATTATTATTATATAGAATATTATTTTATCTAGAATAAGTGACTTGTAAATTATTATTTTATCAATAAATATCTGTATCTGTATTAATAATAATATTAGGACCGGAGACAGTGTCAACATAATTAAATTTCCCAAGAATGAGAGAGTCTACGAGTAATATACGAAGGTCTGTACTTAAGTAGTAACGGTTTTGTAAAGAACTTTTAAACGGTAAAAACAGTTACTAACACATACAGACACATGTTTCTCATACCTTAAATGTTCATCAATAATGAGACCAAGATTTTTAGCTTCGGAGACCCGCTCTATCATCACGCGGGAGGACACATCACGAATACACACAGTCTCCTCCTTTTTTGAAGACAGTTAAAAATATGTGAATAGAATATCACACTGTCATACTAATATTGTAAAGGCAAAAGTTTGTCTTTTGTTGTCATTTGTACTCGTATATTTGTTACTCCTTCACCCTGAAACCGCTGAATGGGTTTGCATCCCCTGCTCATACCCTGGAAGAACATAGGCTACTTTTTATCCAAGCAAAACTATAATTCAAGTGAGATAATTGAGGTAACTGGAAAACCATATTCTCTGTAGGTGAAACCGCAGGACGTAGCTAGTATTAGATACATATTTTAAACAATGAATATTGCAGGACACATACTTAATTATGGATATGCAATTCTATTTGCGCGTTCGTTACTTTTTTAAAATTGCAAACGTTGTAATATTGGCTATTCGTTTTTAAAACACAAATATGATGTAGCTTTACAAAATCAACTCCATATTTTGCAAACCATTGTAAAAGTAAAAAAATACTCAAATATGTCACGCCACAAATATGTAGAGCGGAAAGGGAATGTTTTTATTTCCTTACCAGAATTAATTGGCCATAAAATCGTGACATTTAAGTAAAAGTCCGGCAGCACAAGAAAACTCATGTCAAATGCTAATTGGAAGGTAAGTGCTGCCAAATAAGATTTTCTATGTTATTTTCCTACGGTTGTCCCTCAAATCTCTTACTTTGTTACGAAGGCATCTGCCCCTTTTCATGGCAAGTTAAACAAATTCGCCCTAACAGACTTTTTCGAGGCTCAACGAGAGGATTTGGCAGATCTACTGAGTTTTTGTTTTACGTTTATTTTTATGTAAGCTGGTATTTATTTACCTTTTCTATTTGAAATGTTTTTAAAGGCAGCAAGTAGAGCGAGGGAAGTTATGTTTTGTGTACCATTTATATGTTTTGTGTACCATTTATATGTATTGTATATGTCAAATCTACGCGAGTGACGTATTACTTTAGTAAAAGTAAATTTATAATTATTCTAGCCATGGCATATGTTTATGTCTGCCATAATTGACATAACACGAAAGGGATTAATAACGTCATGCACAATAGGTGTCGGAATGATTTTTTAGTTTTTTTAGTAGTGCCATTCTAGCACTACCGCGTATTGCCGAATTAATACAATATACAATATTTGTAGTTTGACAGTTGTGACACTATTTAATATTGAATAATATGATTTACACTATATAGCGTGATAATATATGTATAAGTAGCCTTATTATTTTTTAATTTTATTTATGTAACTAAAAATGACCTTAAATGGAAACATTAAATGTAGTTATTGTAGAACAGGCATATATATAAATAAACAAAAATAGTGTAAGTTTTAAAACCTCCAAACATACAAACAAACTTTCGCATTTATACTATTAGTAGGATTTTAAGTTGTATGTTTGAAATATTACAAAACGTTTATTTGCCAGGAATCGGTGAATTGAACTACTTAACTCTTTTCCGCGTAACTCATCCACTCCGATATCAGAGAGATTGAGAACGTTAAGTTATTGCTCTAACAATTTGGTATTGCCCTATAAAACCCCACTTTCGCTTTATTTATACGCAGTAAAGTGATCAATATTCGATATTGCGTTTAAATAACTACATTTACCTACATGAATTTTGTTTCGAACTTCTTGTAATATTTATCAATCGCGCAGGCAGCTCGCTCGTACTGTGTGTACGCGTTTTATAGAAGTTTCAGTGTTATATATTTTTCATATGAAAAAAGTTGCTTTTCTCCAATGATTTAATGCCAACAGTGCACAAAAATTTGCATGTTATTTAATTCAGAGTTCGGAATGGCCTTTTTTGTGTTTAATGATTTTTCATAATATTATGTAATGTATGTATGTATAGATGTATATGTTCGTGCTTAATAAGATTAATTAGTGAAAAAATCTTCTTGTGTTGATATATGTTGCATACGAAAAAGATTAATTATAATGGCAAAAATGCCTACGTATTAGTACATTTTTGTTTATTTGTGAGTTCGGCATACCCATTTTGGTGTTTGTCACATTATTTTGTACTAGCAGTCCATCCCGGCTTCGCGCGGTTACATGATTGTAGTTTTAGAAAGGTTATTTTTAAATACAGACGTTTGTTATAGTTTATTTCATTATTTATTTATTCATTTCAACTAATAATTACATTTACAGCAACGCCAATGGTATGCAACGGTAATTAATTAATATTGTTGACTAGTAACAATATTAATTAATTATGCTTTAGTCATGATGTCAGTTTTAGTAAATTAATAATAAAAAACAAATATTATTATTAATATACATACAAACACTAATGTCAAGGTACGTAATTACAGTTATGGAAATTATTTGGTCATAAAATTAATCTCAAATTAGGCACAGCAAAATTATTCAAACGCATACTTATAAAATTAAATATATATCATTTCTAGAGATGGGCCGAATAGTGGTTAGATCGAATAGCCGAATACCAAATATTATACGCTACGTGTTGATGCTGGCTAGATAACGACTAAGTTAAGGCTTAAAATAAATGTTGACTATACTAACTAGGTTAAGAAATAAATATGTTTTCTTGACTATATCATATATCTTACATTAGAAGTTTTGTCGGTTGGCTACATGAGCCAAGAAAATAGAAATGCTTGAACGATTCGGTTTTGTTGCCGAATATATTCGATATTCGGCAAGAAAAGCGAATGATTGGCCGAATGCAAATAGTGGAAAAGATGCCGAATACGCCGAATACCGAATACCAAACGAATATTCGGCGCAACTCACACGCAGTTTCACAGTGACAAGCGCAATTTCTCATTCAAAATGCCGAGATCTGGTGGCTGGGAATCGCGTGGGCTATGGGAGCGAACTGTGAGGTCCGGGTAAGCGCGGCCGGGCGCACCAGCGCATGCTATACGAAATTTTCTATATGTTACTCAGGGATCATGCACAATTCTAATGATGAAAGATTTCTAGAAATCGATGCAGTATTTTTTAAGTTTATCCGTTAGAAACATACAAAGCTTTCCTCTTCATAATGTTATTAATGTCGATAAATATTACATCTGTAAATATTATGGCAACCAAATTAAAGACGGTCGCCGTGGCTCAGTATTCAGTGACATGACTTCTGGGTCTACGAGTCATGGGTTTGAATCCCGGCACTGGCAAACGTTTTCGCGATTTGTGCAGGTGTCCTGGGACTTGAATGTTTGTGTTTTGTGATTGTGTAAATATTCCTCTCGTGACACAGGGAATTCTAGAGCGGAAATTTCAACTTACAATGCTGATTTTTTTTGTCTCGTGGGCTTCTGTTGCTGAACTTGAACCATAACTTGTGTTTTGGCATACATCGGCCTCTTCCGATAAACAGTTCTATATTTTAGCGTGCACGAGTATGCCTCATTATAATGTATAAAAAAAACATATTACACACGCGATGAATATATCCAGGATTTGTAACCGTCGTCCATCCTACTTTGGTCACATATTCAGGCGAGAGAACGAAAGTCTCGAGAAGTAGATCATCCTTGGTGACGTTGAAGGGAAAATATCCCGCAGCAGATGTGGGGTAAAATGAGACGAAGACATCGACCACACTCAGAGAGAAAGAGAGATGAATATATGTTTACTTTTCCAAGTTCATAAACATAATTATATCATATTTAGACAATTACATTTGCTAATCTTGATATATTATGTACATGAAATATGTATTTAACTTTCTACAGAAGTTTGTGTTCCACTTTGTATGTGTAGGGTAAATGACTCTTGGGCGAGTGTCAGAGGGTTTTGAAAAATGTGTATAAATTTAAAAAACGGTTTCATCAAGAAATAGATTGTTTGCAAAGTAAAAAAGTATTGTAAGCATGTCAGAAAAAAAAAACAGTGTATAATGATGCTTATAAATCAACATTTTTGTTGATTCAGGATTCGAGATGCAAATTTCCGTGAACTTTGATCGCTTTGCATATATTTTGAATGCGTCTGCAGAGAGCCCGCCGACACCATATCACGTGAGTTATTTTCCGAAAGATAATGATAAGCGAAGGATTTGGTGCTCTCATTCACATTAAAACCTCGTTAGCCTTAGCGGGAGCTTTTGCAGCTGAGCAGCTTTGACTGGTCATTTGATATTTTCTATGAAAAGCGTTATTTAGTACATAAAGTAGTTCATAGTTTTCCGAGTGAGTCTACGGGTTTTTTATTTAAAAATTTTTTTTAAAGATTATAAGCTTGCGTTTGACCACTGTCTCACCTGATGTTAAGCAACGACGCGGTCTAAGGTGGTTTGTATATGATTTAGTAATTATACAGTGAAATAGATTGTTTTCTTCCTGGTTTTGAAGTGAAAACTTCTTTAGCGGCGTTATGCACTTTTGTATGGGAAAAAAATGTTAAGCCCACGTCAGATCGTAAGATCGTCAGATCGTGACGTCATCGAATTCGTTAGACGGAGGGAGAACTCTCGTTTGTTGGTAATATTATTATATTTTTGGTTATTTAATAATAAATAAATTATAAATAATAAAACATCCATTTATTGCTCAAGCATAATAAAGAATTACAGTAGACCTAGATAAATAAGCACTATTAAAAATATCCTACTTAAATAATATTCTACTTAGTTTAAGCACTGACACATTAACTTGAGTAATTATAGAGCAATAGGGATAGACTCAGCTTGTGTTTCATTTAGAATGTAGCAAACGAAACGCTGTTTTTCAGTCTGCCCCTTTTTCTCGGACCAAGATTTTCGCCGAATTAAATTAGCTAAGGTTAAAAAAAAAAAAAAACGAGAACATAAAAAAAAATTGCTACAAATTTCAGTTCACTTCACTTGGATTATTTTTTTTTACTTTTTTTTACTTTATGTGCAATTTGGGAGTATAGAATTGTGTATACTGTGTGAAGTTAATGTATGTGTGTTTTGTGTATAAGGGAATGTGTGTATCAGGTATGGACTCTTTTATACGCATGAATGTTTTTTTTTTTTTTACTCTAGTCCCACTAATTTACGGGTTTTAAAGGTGGCTTCATAGTTGTTCTTTAATTGATTATACGTGTCGTACTAATATTATAAATCGGAAAGTTTGAATGGATGGATGGATGTATGTTTTTACTTAATCACGTCAGAACAGCTGAACGGTTTTGGATGAAATTTGGTATGTAGATACTTCAGTTCACGGAATAATACATAGGCTACTTTTCTTCATCATCATCAATCAAGTTCAAATTTTCACTTCTGCTGGCACTCCCGGAGTGCAACCGGTTGTTTTTTTTATACTGTATAGATCTAGCGTTGGAACATGGGATTTACTTGATGGTCAGTGATTATGTGATCGAAGATGTTATCACGATAGACCTAGAATGCTTACTGTCTCTCAAGAACTGCTGCTTGAACACACTGTGTTTGGGGACAGTTTTTACTTCAGTACTCGAAAGTACCCTACAACCATGCTGGGAATCTACTCAGGTCTCACACCAATTCGTCCCTTGAGTTTCGCACCAAAGGCCAAAAAGTTAACATTCCGCCCCATGAAAGTTAAGAGATCCCTGTTCTTATTAAAAGTATACACACGAATCACTGTGCATATCATGATTGAACAATTTTTACTTTTAAGAAAAATTCATTTCATTCACATTCAAATTAAAAAGTTTTTAATTTGAATGTTACCCTTCCAATCCCATACATAAAGCATAATATCCAATGTCCAGAAGGCAAGTGCGGTACTTATGCCGAGTTACTTCGCGTGACTAATGAGTTTTTTTCTATTTCTTATTGTTTTTCAGTTGTTGACCCGTCGTCATCGACATTTTACTGTTGTGCTGGGAGCACACATGCGTGTTTCGTATTTATTTTGTAGCTCGCTGTGCCTGCGACACAGCAGGACATAAAATAAGTCGTCTAAAGAAATTGGTCGTGTGCACTATGCATTCCTTTGTTAATATCCCTTTACAACTTGCAGCAAACTATTACATGCAGTACCTTGTATAGCGTTTTATCTATAAAAAAATGCGAATTTAAGAAGATTTATATGTATACACACATATTTATAGATAGTGCAATATGACGCCTGTTTTTGAAAGCCAGGGTTGATCTTGGAAAACCTTGACATTCTAGGCTTAGGCTAGAAGGCTATTCCAACTTCTACCACATCATTACTGACATAAACATATTAAAAAAAAGAGAACTTAAATAATGTATAGGACAAACTTGGTGCGCAAAACTTCAATTTATAATTTTTGGTTTTAATCCTTATTAGAAATATTTCAAGGTCTGATCTTTTAATTTTAAAAATACAGACCGCAATGCAAATCACAGCGCCATTTATAAGTCAATACGTAAATCAGTTAAATTGTGTAATGTAACTACCAACTCTACTGTGGAACACATAAGTGTAGCCCCAGCGTATGCTGTGACTCGCAAGCCGACAGCGGGGTTCGTTAATTGTGCCACAGGTAACGTAACTGTTACTAGGTAATTACGCTACTAATATTATTTATACCCGCCGATTGTAGCGGCGTAGACTGTTGAGCTACGAAAATTGGATTAGGGTTCATGTCAACGGGGCATTTAGCTTTTTGATACAAATCAAGACCTTATAAATAGTCCAATGGTCACTTGATTTCTGTAACGTTATTTTTCGGAACATACTTTAGGTATACTTTATTGAATAAATATAAGTTTTAAAGCTCGTGTACTAAATAATAAAGTAGTTTAAAATTTATAGCACTGACTATTAGTAGGTACTTAGGCTACTGTTCACCAACATTTAAAACGTCCGATTATTAATTTAACCGTCGGTCAAACAGTTTTTATCATACGGATAACCGACTATTGATAGATAATCGGACGCTTACATTTTGGTGAACAGTAGCCTCAGAAGAGAAATAATTGTCACATGTTTTTAAAAAGAGAAGTGTTATAACAATTTATTTTGATACAGATTTTATTGGACCAATTCAAGTGTATTATTACTTATGGATAATTAATATTTTTCTAGATAGAGATAGAGATATTTATATATATATATATATATATATATAGAGAAGAAAGAGATAGAGAGAGGGTATGGACGGACTGTATGAAGAATGATATTCAGTTCAAATATTTGAAGGAAAAAATTCGGCTGCTAGTGGGACTTGAACCCACGACTACAGAATACCGTCCTGTCGCTTTGTCCAACTAAGCTATAGTAGCCCATACCACTAGGGCCGAATTACTTCCTTCCTTATTAACATCTTGCGGTGATGTTATTACGCTGGGCTACTATAGCTTAGTTGGACAAAGCGACAGGACGGTATTCTGTAGTCGTGGGTTCAAGTCCCACTAGCAGCCGAATTTTTTCCTTCAAATATTTGAACTGAAGTTCTGCCTAGCATAGCGTTAATGCGATACACAATAAAATCTCTTAGAAGAATGATATGTTTATGAAAGGTGTGAGCACTGAGATGACTGATGATAGAAGAGAATGGAAGAGGAAAACATGGTGTTACGACCCCACCCAGTGTTGGATTAGGACGAGAAGAATCTGTTCCTTTTTTGACGTCCTTTAATAATCACGATGTAAAAGTATGAAATAACAAAATATTCTGATTTTATTGTAATGTAGCTACAAACTTTAAAGTATGTATCAACAATTTAATAAACAAATGTCACGAAATTAATTTTTTTTAACCAACTTCGGAAACGGGGGAGGCTTCGTCGACACGATTACATTCTTCACATTTTATAGGCACGCGTGAATCGATGTAGTGATTTTTTAAAGAAAATGATCCGCGATGTACTGGCAGTTAGATAGTTTAGTTTTTGTACTAAGTAATTATAATATGGTGAATTCATACTAATTACATACTACTAATATTATGAAGCTTAAGAGTATACAATATTTCTACGGGTATCACGTGGCACTTACGCGTAGTCGATATCACGATCGACAATTGTTTTGGCTTATTCCGGAAGCCTTCATTAGGATCTAGAGTGCGGTACGTTCGTCGATCGTCGTTCGTGATCGCGTCTCACGAGACGTTCGTCGATCGTGATATCGACTACGCGTAAGTGCCATGTTATATCTTTAAAAACAGTATAAAGTAATTATGAATGTGAGTTTTAATAATATTAAAGCTTAAGAGTTTGTTTGTTTGTTTTGTTGAACGCGCTTATCTCAGGAACTACTGGTTGGAATTGAATAATTAATAACCAATACACCATAAAACTCTTAGAATAAGGGTATGGTGCCTTCGTCGTATCAACTGTAATGTTGCTCTACCAGTCCTAGTTCATACAATTAAAGGTAGATGGCGCTAAGAACAACATCCCCTCACATGTTAAAGGAACTAAGATATTCGGACGCTAGTGGGGTGGCTGCTATAGCTTAGATGGATAAAGCGACAGGACGATTAAATTAAAAAAGTTATATATAAAACAAAAGCTGTCTGTTTATCCGTATACTTTACTGTCTGTTAACCCGCTTACTCCTCTTACATCTCGCAATGGATTTTGACGCCGTTTTCCCGATTAGTTGACCCTAAATAAAATTTTATATAGTCAGAGAAAACCATTATTTTGGAACCAAGAAGCCACGCGATTTTCTTGTCGCGTAACTATGGTTACCAAACATAACAAACAGCGCAGTGGTTACGATGCTTTTCAGCGCGACTGTGTGGTTTTGATAAGTGAAGATATATATTGATAGTATGAGTATGCATACTGCATATATTTGTTGAATGTATTATTATAATTCTAAACTTAATAATACGTAACTGGAGTATTTGGTAGGTCTCAAATCGTTTTCCCACCTTTATTTCCTAGTTTCTGAATATTTTGATGTTTTTTCTGTTTTGGTTTTGGCTTATTTTGTGTGTACACACAAAATAAAGCGAAGTAATTGTTTATTTAGTAGATAACATTATTGAACAGTTTGTAAATATTTTCTTGTGTTCTACTTTAATGGGCGTAATTTTCCACTAATCAAGTTGTAGTTTTATATAATTTTTAATTGATTTTGGGGATACGCTTTTGTAATAAAGATTATACATTATGTTGATAGACTTTGGTGAGCCAAAGCTAAAAAAATATATATCTGAGACGTGATTTTAGAAGTTATTCCCAATTATGAAATAATAAAAACATTTTTATATATCATTACGTTACGCTCCACTTTTTGAAATAAAATATCGTGTTTTTTATTTGAATGACTACAGCATACTTTATATAAGAATCGCTTAGCCAACTAAGTTTTGGTATCACTCGTGATCGTGTGCACTATGTCTTCCTTTGTTAATATCCCTTTACAACTTGCAGCAAACTATTACATGCAGTACCTTGTATAGCGTTTTATCTATAAAAAAATGCGATTTTAAGAAGATTTATTTGTATACACACCGTAGCCAACTCAGTTTTGGTATCACTCCAATAGCACTCCGACTTTGTTTCTTCATCAAAACACTTTTTTTTTTTTTTTATCACACTCAGACCCCCGCACTAGGATTCCCTGTGTCGCGGGAGGCATGGACACACACAATCACAACACACAAACAACCAAGACCCGGGACAAACACCTATACTCATCGCACAAATGTTTGCCCCTGCCGGGATTCGAACCCAGGGTCCCGGAGACACAGAAGTCAAGTCACTGACACTGACCACTGAGCCACGGCGACCGTCACACTACTAATGGATGTTTTAGTAGGCACAAGTCCAAGCAGTAACCGAACTTTGTCCTTTAAAAAAATATATAAAAGGTCGAATTGAGTAACCTCCTTTTTTTGAAGTCGGTTTAAAATAGAACTTAAGTTCAGCCTAGCACGGTGTCAATGCAATGAACCAATAAACTTTTCATGAATGCATGTCCACTATAGGAATAATATTTATTCAGCCCGATTTAATTTCATTAACGCACAACCAAGACGATCCCAACGACACCTATCTACATACATATAAACTAACATACGGGTCATGACCTTTCTCATCTTCATTTCATTTTCAATCTCAGCAATAAAGTAAAAACAAAGTTAAAACAATAAATAAAAAGATACATTCAATGCGGTCAAAAGGTTTCTCTTTTATCTCAACTTTATATATCAAGAAAATACATTAATTAGTCATAATTGCACTTAGATATAATTTTGGTAAGGATTCTAGTGATAGTTAGACACTTGATAGCTATTTATGATGGGTAATTAATTAAAATTATGCTACACTGTTTTCTATGGCTTCTAAGTTAATGATTGCAGTCTGTGGTGGAGACCATCAACTTTTCTTGGCTTTCTTAATATGTAATACTTTTTTATACTACTACTTTACTTTGACTGGCCGGTTGGCGCAGTTGGTAGCACTCTGCCTTCTGAGCCGCTGGTCCCGGGTTCGATTCCCGGACAGGTCAAACATTTGTTTGTATGAACATGTCTGTTTGACCTGTGTCTGGATGTGTATATGTATATAAGTATATATATAAGTATGTATATAAGTATATATCAGTCATCAGGTTACCATAGTACAGGCTCTGCCTAGTTTAGGACCTGAAGACCTTGTGTGAATGTTGTCCCATATTATTATTATTATATATTATAAGCTTGCGTTTGACCACTGTTTCACTTGCTGTTATGTGAAGACGCGATCTAAGATGTTGCACGCAAGCTTAGAAGATAAGAATTGTACGTATCTGGAAAGAGTCTCTGGTAGCGAGTTCTTTTCTTTGGCAGTAGCATTTAGAAAGTGGAAGCAAAACGCTTCGTACATATAGGTGGTATATCTGCCATATAGCAATTGCGCATTGCCTTACACCTGGTTGACCGATGATAGAAAGGGGATGGTGGAATCAGATTATGTAAGTCCAGCGAAACGACTGTTGACATTGTGCCACTTTAAAAAAAAATCTTTGTAGATTTAGCCTTTGACCACTTGATGGTCAGTGACGATGTGGTCGAAGATGTTATCACACTAGACCTAGAATGCTCTCAAGGACTGCTGCCTGAGAGTGTGTATTTGGTGACAGTTTTTCAATGAGCTGTGCTATCATCGCTTCAAAAAATAGTAGAGTGACCCATTGATTTGAAGTCACAGTTCAGAAAAACTAAAAAAAAATTAATATCCAGGTACGTTTTACCATTATATCACTTCATAATTAGTGAAAGATTGCATCACGGCAGACCCAGAATTTTGCCTGGGGTCAACAACATCTCCCTGAACAAACATTGCCTTTGTTAATAGATAATTAACATAGGTTAATTGTTAATAATGCTGGTTCCATATAGACCAATGAGTTTTGGTTTTGGTGAAAAACGTTATTCTCGTCTTTGGTCTCCCAAATGTTTGAACAAGATTTGGTTCTAGTTTGTGTGAATGTGTTAAGAAGAAATAGATGTGAGTCTATATGACTAGATGTAATTTAGCTTTATTGTTGTACAAGCTAACAAGTGAACATCGCAAATATAAGTATATTATGTAGCTGCACGTAATTAAAAAAAACTGCACAAGAAGGGTTGTAACACTTTTTATTTATGAAAACTATTACACGGAGTTAGCGGTGAAATGGTACGTGGTATTGACGATTTTTGTGTCTTCCCGTCATCCCACGGGAACAGTCAAACTTTCAAGTATTTTCGGTATAAAAAGTAACCTATGTGTTAATCTAGGGTCTAACCTATCTCCATACCAAATTTAATCGAAATCGGTGCAGCCGTTTAAGCGTAAAAGAGTAACAAACATACACATAAGCTTTCGCCTTTATAATAATAGTGTGAAGACAGTCACACACAACGTTTAAAAATATTCTCACGTACTGTATTTGTGTTTTGTATAAAGAGTTTAAATTTTCAGTTTGTTGTGTCATATGGTAGGGTCGGGAAAACATGTTTTTATCTACTATTCTCTTTTCTATCATTATAAAGTCATCTCAGTGCTCACAACTTTCATAAGCATAATCGCTCTTCACACAGTCATATTTCATATATGTTTCTTATTAGTATTTAGACAATTTGCAGGCGTGTTGATGGGCACATTTAGTAGAAGAAAAGAATATCTCTGTTTGGAGTGGATGAGTATGTTTAAGTTTATAATGCATATATCATTGCGACTCATCTATTTTATTACGCCAATTACTAAGGACTTAGCAATAATATGATACGATATAAACCGTAAAAAGCCGCAAAACTTATCTATTGGAAAAATAAAAGAGCACCTGCACGTGGAAAGTAAAGCTACCCACAAAATGTTGTTAGAGCGAGCGTAACGGATTTTCATGAGAAATCAACTTTAAATGGCAATAAAGAGTATCCCGGTCGGTCGGTCGGTCCAGTCGGCGTATGCTTTTCCAGGTAAAAGGTACTTTTCAATATTACCCGGAGATGGTGGCTGCATTTTATACAGGATACAGTTGGGTAGCAGCGAAATGAACTGACTTAAAACTTTGCCCGGGGACTCAGGCAAAGATACGATAAGTGTACTAGTATAAGTATATATGTAAGTATATTACAGATTTTATATCTGTTTAGAAATCACTTCATTATTACATGCTAGGACACGCGAAGTTTGAGCATTTTGAAAGTGTTTGTTTTTATATATAAAATTTTGTTTACAGTTATTACATTTTTTCTATAAGGTTAAGTTAAAAGTAATTTATAAATAATAAGTGCTTAACTTTTAACTCGACTGTTAGTTTACTTGAAGTTCCTTGCAGCATCGAGCCATTTTTTTCCCAACAACAAGTTGAAAAGGTAAAAATCCTCCTTTTTGCAGTATAAAGAGTGTTTTATCTAGTCGCACCCGCGTAAAAACTAGAATGCTTCCATAAATTCCAGCGTTCCTGCTCATAGTAACAAGGCACGCAGTTTACGACAAGAAAACCATTGAGAGCTCAATCTTCACTTGTTCCTCGGATATGGTAACATTCAGATGCAGTTACCGGGTAAATTGGGCGCTTCCGCTCTTGAGGCAGCCCCGGTGCGAGGAATATAATCAACCTGGAAACGTTAACTAAATTGGCTCAAGCTTAGCAAGTTTACAAACTAGCGGAGTCTATTTTCTTAATTTTTCTCGCTTTTTCTCGCTTTGACGCTAGTTGGTAATACTTCACGGATTTATGTTTGAGACGGCTATTTTATTTAACGTTTTAAATTATTCTGGCATAATTAGGTTAACTGTGTCTATGGTTACAGATAAATGTATAGTTCTCAAGGTACTGTACTTCAAAAGACAAACTTTACTAAAGAATTACTTTAATTTCCCCCTGAAAATACGGTTTTATTTTACCACAGCTACCCAAATGCTACGACCCTGACACACTTCTTTCGCTTCATCGACGCTTATCAGAGCTCCCATACAAGAGCGTCGAATCTTATTTCTGAACGTTCGGCTAAGCTGTACAACAGTAAATAATGCTGTA
This sequence comes from Apeira syringaria, assembly GCA_934044485.1. Taxonomy (NCBI): domain Eukaryota; kingdom Metazoa; phylum Arthropoda; class Insecta; order Lepidoptera; family Geometridae; genus Apeira; species Apeira syringaria. The sequence goes on from OW203668.1 coordinate 15,971,897, forward strand.
TAACGTAAGGTCTTCATCTATATCTATACTAATATTACAAAGAGGAAAGGTTTGTATGTAAGTATGTTTGTAATGAATAAACTCAAAAACTACTGCGCCAATTTCAAACATTCTTTCACCATTAGAAAGCTACATGCACCCTATATATATTTTGAAAATAGGGAATAAAAAAATAGGGATATTTATAATTTTTTTTTTGTAACTTTTACCCGTGCGAAGCCGGAGCGGACCGCTAGTAAGATATATTTTAAGTTTTATACAAATACAAAATTGTCATATATCACAAATGTAGGTAGTTTGACTTTTCTTTTTTTTTTTTTTCTTTTAATTTTTATTGACATAAATATTACATTAAGTTAAATAATTATATGTTTAATATCAAGCAAAGGTCACATCTAACAACGCTGAGTTCTAAAAACTGATTTTGTTGACTGATCTTCTTGACTTTTGATTGGGTAATAGTGTCTATAGAAGGAAGCAGGAGATAATATGATAACAAATATTTTAAATGCAGTTTACCATTTTTGACTCACACAATCATTAGGTACTATTTTTTTTACTGCTTAAATAGAACTGGGTAAATAATGCCGTATAACATAAGGTCTTCTTTTGATATTTTTCAATGGAATCATCATCTCAGCCATAGGACGTCCACTGCTGGACATAGGCCTCCCCGATTGATTTCCACAAGGACCTGTTGGAAGCGGCCCGCGTTCAGCCCTTGCCTGCGATCTTAGTCAGGTCGTATGTCCACCTGGTCGGTGGCCGTCCTATGCTGCGCTTGCCAGTCCGTGGCCTCCATTCGAGATCTTTTCGACCCCAACGGCCATCGGTTCTTCGAGCTATGTGCCCCTGCCCACTGCCACTTCAACTTGCTAATCCGCTAGGCTTTATCGGTGACTTGCGTTCTTCTACGGATCTCCTCATTTCTGATTCGATCACGTAGAGAAACCCCTCTCCATAGCTCGTTGTGCGACTCTGAGCCTGCTCAGAAGGCCCATAGTCAGACACCACGTTTCCGTTCCGTAAGTCATCACTGGTAACACACACTGTTCGAAGGCCTTCGTTGGAATACGAATCAGCTAAGACCAAACTAGAGTCACATCTAGCAACTATCTAGTTCTAGAAACTGGTTATGGTTGGTGCGGAATATTTTACGATTCCTGAGACATAAGCCGTGGGTAGGGTAGAACCTACGCTCTCGTCCCTATTTGGCGATTTGTAAAGATGTAGTGTCGCTGGTCTGATGTATAGATATTTTCGGCACATATTTTACGCACGTTATTGCAACCCTTTGGGTAAATGTGTTGTACAATGTACTTTATTTAGATTTGTTTCTTGAATTTCAAATATATTTTTTGATAATACAAATTAATATTGATTTCTATGACACATTTTGATTAAAATGACATCAAATATGCCTTTTGAATACTACTGATTGCCAAATATTCATTGCATCTTCTTCTTCTCAGCAATTGGACATCCACTGCTAGACATATGCCACCCCCATATAGGGGGGGATTTGCCAATTCTCGCCACGCTTGGCAGGCGGGTTGGCGAGCGCAGTATGATTTCCGATCCTCAGAAGGCCCTGCTGCCCACCTTCTGGTACGTGATCCCTTAGCCGACTTTTACAACACGGGAAGAGATGGGGGAGTACTATTCTAGGTCGGTACCACCACGGCATGGTTCATTTATTCATTGCATATTTTGTCCTAATTATGAATATGCAATTAATAAAATGTCACATAACGCAAATTAACTATACACGGACTTATAATTTATAAACCACAATGTAATAAAAGATAAGACTTATAATAGAATATTTTTAATAAAAAAATGATTACTTGTTAGTCCATATACAGTACGGGCTTAGTTGGCAAAGCGACAGAACATTATTTCGGAGCGATGTGTTACAATCTGTGGTTACAATCACACCTACTTGGCTATATAGTTATATATATGTATAGTTACGTAAAGTCTAAAACCGTTATTCCGTCCCGTAAATATCCACTTTGGTACAAAAAGCCCTTAATTAAACTACTGAAAGAAAAACACAAGTATCACACGAAATTCAAAACCTACGGTAATACTTACGATCAAAACATGTTCTTGATGCTGAGAGAGCGTGCTCGAGTTATGGAATCGGATATGTTCAACACGTACATAAGTAACATTGAAAGCCGTATTAGAGAAAACCCGCGTGCGTTTTGGTCTTATATAAAAAGTAAGAACAAATCGAATACTTACCCGTCTGTGCTTCATTATGGTAGCCGCTCGTCCGACGTTGGTAGTGAAATATGCAATATGTTTGGAGAGTATTTTCATTCCACCTTCCTCGGGGACGAGTGCGTTGACGCGCGATCAGACCTCGCAAATGAAACTGATTCTCTTGAATTGCGTCCATCGACAGCCGATATTTGTAACATCGAAGTATTGGAGGGTGACGTGTTTAAGTTGTTGAAATCACTGGATCGGAATAAGTCAGCAGGGCCTGACAATATTCCCGCTACTTTTATTATTAATTGCGCTAGTAGTCTAACAATCCCTATTTCCATTTTATTCCGGCGATCATTGAACGAAGGCGTGGTGCCTGAAGTTTGGAAATCCGCTTATATCACACCAATACACAAAACGGGGCCCAAAAGTAACGTAGAAAACTATAGGCCTATCTCAAAATTATGTCTATTTGCTAAGATCTTAGAAAAAATTGTATATGCCCAACTTTATCCCTCACTTAAACATAGTCTTGACCCTAACCAGCATGGATTTTTAAGAGGCAGGTCCACTACGTCGAACCTATTATTATGTAGTGAGTTCTTATCTCGTTTTATGTCCGAGCCATCTCAAGTAGACGTCGTCTACACTGATTTCAGTAAATGCTTTGATCGCATAGACCACTTAATTCTTTTAGATAAGCTTCTGAAAATGGGCATAAGAGGTAACTTATTCAGATGGTTCTCATCATACATTCATAATCGTTGTCAAACTGTCGTACTGAGTGGATACTCATCTTCTCCAATGAATATACCTTCCGGCGTTCCGCAGGGATCGTTACTCGGTCCATTACTATTCACAATTTTTGTAAATGACATCTCTTCGTGCTTTGAAAGTGCCAAGATCTTACTCTATGCAGATGATATGAAAATCCTTCATCCTGTGAGCAGACCTGATGACGTCATCAGTCTTCAGAATGACCTTATTAGATTTCAGAACTATTGCATTCTCAACAAACTACGCCTGAATATATCTAAATGTTATGTCTGTTCATTTACGCGTAAATCCAATTACTTCTCTTTCGATTACTCAATACAAGGCAGTCTTTTAACCAGAGTCAACAAAATAAAAGATTTAGGAGTTATTTTTGACAGTAAGCTATTGTTTGATGATCATATCCAAGCTGTCGTTAACAAAGCATCTAAAGCATTGGGCTTTGTAATAAGAATGTCTTCAGAATTTAGCAGTATCAAAACATTTAAAATCTTGTACTGTGCCTATGTGCGCAGCCACATGGAATTTGCTTCGCAGGTATGGAATCCCACATACGATATATATGTATCCCGCATAGAAGGCATACAGAAAAGGTTCCTACGCTATTTACAATTCCGATCAAAAATCTTTTTACCGGATTATAACGCGAGATGTCGCAAATTTCATTTTCTACCACTTCGTGTGAGGAGAAGCATGGCTGATCTCACGTATATCTTGGGCATAGCGAATGGTTTAGTTGACTGCCCGGATCTACTTAGTCACCTCGGACTCCGCACTACTGATAGGATCTATAGGAATCCAAAGCTACTCGACGTACCGTTTGCAAAGACTAACTACAGGCAGAATTCGTTCTTCATTCGGGCGTGCAAATGCTTTAACGATATATCCAATGAACTCGATATTGATATGTTTCACACTACTTCTGCAAAATTGAAATATGCACTTAGTTGTAAGTTTTTTGAAAGCTAAATATGTCTATGTATTGATAACTTATCTTAATTTGTATTTGTAATTATATATATTTCGTGTAAACTCTGGTATAGTGTCTCTGGTATAGTGGCATAGTATAGTAGTATCTGTATATATATTTCCTCCACACATCTAGATGTCGTCCATTAACTTTTGTTTTTATTAACTAATTTGGCTATTTGTGGAAGTTTATAATTGGCCTTCAGTGAATGTTTATTTACCACGTTTTATCGGCTAGCTGTTAATTTCCCTAAAATTTTTAAAATAAAATAAAATAAAATAAAATAAATATTTTCCATGTGTAATTTTACATATGAGTAATTTTATTATTCGCATGCATTATTGGCTTTACCTATAAAACAACTACATCTTAAGTATTGTTTTAAACTCTCATGGCTTTTCATAATAAAAATATTGTTTATCAAAAACAAAATCATGGTGCGCTTCCCGTGTTAAACAATAATTAAAACTACATCTTAAATTAAAAATCATCTTATTGAGGACTTCATAAATTCATATATATATCTGGTATATAAATCATATTATGGTGTTACATTATTAGTTTAGTATTTAAATGAGGCAGTTTTGCTAGCATTATGGGTACGCTGCCAACTGGTCGCGGGTTGGAACATTTGAGATATATAGAGGCTTGCAACAGTCAGTGGATAGCTCAAATGCACTTGTACGTGTAGTAGCTTTTCTCTGGTATTGCAATGAGGCGCAATCTTAAAATAAAAACTACTTTGACATTACTTACTAGATGGCGTGAAGCAAGATCGATCATAATTATGTCAAAAATGTATGGTTTGTTGTGAACAAGGTTTGGTTTTAAATGCGTATGTAACGTTTTAAGAAGATTAAACGAGTCAAAAAAAACATAACATGTGAATATTCCGAGCTCAAAAACGAAATCAGAATAAATGAAAAACACCTAAGTCCCAGACAAGTAAGAGGAAACATTTGTCATTGATATCTTGACAGTGACAGAAGGATTTCCAACGACATCGCGACATAGCGCCATCTATTGGGCACTTTTAGTACTACAAGTTTCTTCTTTTTAAGAAAAGGCCTCATCATTTCTACTGTTTTTGGGTTCCGTACCTCGTTATGAGAAAACGGAATCCTTATAGGATCTTTCTGTCTGTCAAGACCCTTTTTCTCAAGAATGCGTCGAGCTATCAAGCTGAAATTCATAGATATCAAATACTCAGGTATACTATCCCTTGGAACTGTGAAAAAATCAAACTTCCAAGCCAATGCAATCAAAAGATACAGCCATTTATGCTGCAAATTTTCGAAACTCACAAAGGAATCAAAACCTAAAGGGTATCCTGTGAACTCCGAATTTTGAAATTCGGTACGAAGCAACGTCTTATAGGACAGATAAAAGAAAAAAAAAATCGAAATTTTTCCTTTATAATATTTCCGCAAAGCATACATTTTTAGTTACAACATCCAGTCAAAATATTTTTAATACTTTTAAAATTATACCTACAGGTTTGTACGGAACCGTCGGTGTGCGAGTCTGAATCGTACTTGGCCTTTTTTTAGCAAATCTTTACCGTTTATACTTACGTAGAAATGTTCTGTGTTTACTAGTTTCCTAGAATAACTCAGTTGAATCATTACACACGCAAATAGGCTTACGATATCTATTAGGTTGCTGAAATGCGCATTCCGTTCCGGTTGTAGGTTCGATGAGCAATCAAGTCGGCTGACCGTTGAATCAACCCAATTAATCCCTTTGTGATTAATCTCACTTTACGCAGCCTCTATCGGCAGTTTCCTTATGCACTGAGGAACGTTTCAATTGCTCTATACAAGCTGCGTCGGCGGTTTGACCCGCTTGGACTACGGTTTCCCACTTACCTCAATTATACGTCGTAGCATGATGTACTGTAGCTTAAAGCCTTCCTCAATTACACACACAAGTTTTTTTTAAATTCCAACCAGTAGTTCTTGAGATTAACGCATTCATCCAAATAAACAAACTCTTCAACTATATAATACCAGTATAAATGGGGCTGTTTAAGTTGCCTACAGATGTGTGAATATTGTAGCTACCTATGGAAGTATGGATTAGTAGTTCATGTAATCCGCGTGTTATTATGGCATAGGTACATTATTTTTCCTGGAAGCGATTGGTTGAGATGTACGTGGAATTAGACGTTAGATTCTTCAGGCCGCGCAGATCGAAAGAAATAGAGAAAAACTTTGTAAAGCTCCTTTGTCTAATCTTCATGCGTGCGATTTGTAGATTCGATTTTACGGACTAAGCGCTAACATTTACACGCGACAATGTACGCACTTCATTTGATCATGAAAATACAGATTTTTAGAAAGTTGAAGGTTTATTTGTCTCTACTTTAAACTCGTACTTTTAAATGTTGAAGGTTCAACTGTCAAAGGGCGCGTAATATTCCTTGCTTCAAATGTTATATCCAAATGAAATGGTATTGTTACTGCCATTCTGACATTCTCCACTTAGGTAGGGAAAACCAATTTGCTGAGTCGATTCTGACCGAATTATTTTACCCTTGGGCGCATAAATATTGCACCCCTTAGCAGGAAAATATGTCCAAGTAGCCATATCGATTTGGGAAATTGATGCTTTATCATGGTATGCGATGCGTCGAACCCCTGCATAACTTGAATATTAAGATTTAGGATACCAAGCCATTTTGGTCCTTCTTATTTTTTTTAATGCAATTCTATATTTTCTATATTATTCTGGATATTTGATTTTTTTTTAACATAGACATTTATGAATTTTAACATTTATTTTAACAGTTTATTTTGTCATTTAATTGTATTAATTGTATTTTCTTGTGATCATTTTTATTTGTAGGTATATAATGTATATTATATATGTATATAAGAAAGAAGAAAGTGGCACATATTATTATCGAAGGCCAAGACTCATTTCGGGTCCCTGCGCCATGATGAATAAAAAATTTAATGTAAGTTTTTATCATAATAAAATACCTATATATTAGTAAAATGTGTTTTAAAATTTGAAAACGTATAGTACTTTGTACAGAGTTTTCACTCGTACCTCTATGAATTGTTTTCAATAATATAGTTTTTCCAGAATTTCCTTGTTCGTTGGTTTAAAGTTCAACATAATTAATTTGTTAATATAATTTAATTACTAATTCAGTACTTACTTAGGGTAGGATATAATTATATAATGGGATGGATCTCTTTGAGTAATAAAACCGCCCATTGTAAACTTAGTATTTAAAAATATTATTAAGTATAAGTAAGAAAGATCTGTAATTACCCAGTGATAAGTTATTACCGTGAAAACGTATAACTATCTATGTGTTGGTTTTGGCATAGGTACGTCAAATCAGTATTTATTTAAATACATCTAGTGTTTGCTCACTATCATATTTGATAGCGAGCAAGAATATGGTCCAAAATTGAATCACGCTAGACCTCAAGGAAAACTGCCTAAACGCGCTGTGTAACAGTTCTTCAAACTTGAGGGTGGTAGCCAAATGGGCATTGGAAAGTATTTATCACCGTGCTATGGGTTTGACATGATTTACCTTTATCGGTAGTTCAATCCAGGGGTGGGGATCGCACCACTGGCTGTCAGCTTGACAGCCGACGCTCACACCGCTAAGTTATAATGGCTTCAAATACATTCAAACTTAAGTTTTTTTTTTTAAAATACAGATGTTAATGCATCTGCTAATATAGTACATTGATGGAAATATATTGAGTCAATTAATATTAATTGCTTAGGTTGACCCAATATCACAAGCAGGACTCACGATGAACGAATTTTTTAAGGAAAAAGTCGGTTACATTATACATTGGCTGGCCGGTTGATGTAGTTGGTAGCACTCTGCCTTCTAAGCTACTGGTCTCGGGTTCGATTCCCGGACAGATCAAACATTTGTGTGTATGAATATGTCTGTTTGGCCTGTGTCTGGGTGTGTATATGTATATAAGTATATATATCAGTCATCAGGTTACCATAGTACAGGCTCTGCCTAGTTTGGGACCTGAAGACCTTGTGTGAATGTTTTTAAAAATAAAAAGAATGTATACTCACAACTGCAGAAATATCGTCCAGTTCAGCATAAAGATATATTGTAGTTAATAACTGTGAACCATAAACGATCTGTGATTGTAGTCTTGGGATCAAATCTCACAGTTGGTCGAATATTTTCTGTAACGTAAGTATGGTATGATTCCGTTGTTCCCAACATTTCTATATAATCCCATTCAATTTAAAATGAAGAGAACAACACTGACCAACAGCAAGGATTCATGGCCATTCGAGTAATTTATACGATATCATTACTAAAAAGTTTTAATATCACTAGGGACCAGTATGTTTGTACTTTCTTATGTGTAACATCGAGGAGAGGAAAACAGGAAATCGAAAAAGGAAAAAGATTGACTTAGTTTTCAGTTTGCGAATAATGGACAGTTTTGCTCACCCCACGCGTCAATCTACGCGAAAATGAACGTACTTTTATATATTACTTCTAAATATTATATGCGTGAAGCATATAACATTAAGAAGTTTTTAGTAATACAATGTAAAACAAATGATTATGACAATTTGTAGAATATTCATATTTGAAAATCGAACTGTACAAAGAGACTTATTTAGACTAACCAAAAAATGTTTTACTGGTGTTTCCCGACTTAGTACTTTTATGGTTAAATGCTTTTAAACATGAAAACAAATGATGCACATTGAAATATGAATAAAACTATTCAGAAAATCACACTGTGCAAGAAGACTAACTATCTATGAAATCCCTGTTGCTTCCCATATCTTAGCATGAAATGTTAAATTGCGGAATATAATTAATATAATTTTATTATTTTGTATCCCAATTTTAACTTTAATAGCATTCTGACTCAGCGAATGATTATATCTATATGTAAAGAGAAGGTAAACAGCAGTGACGCCATTTAAGGTCACGTTTTCGTTCCTCACTTTGTTATTGCTGTTGCATTGTATTAACATTTCTCCGATCCACAAGGCACGAACTCTTAAAACAAAAGGAACGTGTTTTGTGTACAATGGATAACTTTTCTTTGATGAGATCAGCTGTACCTTTTTGCAGGGTAGTTGAGGAATGCAGGGGGAAAATAGCAAATATGTAATAGGATTGTATTAAAATATGTACGGTAGTTGTCTCATTTTGGAAGTGGGATCCAATGCGAGTTGCATCTGTTCCCCGAGGGTGCGATTTGGCCCATTACGCACAAGGTGATTGAATTACGGCGGTTGAATCGCCTGATATCGAGCGTCCCAATTGGTTTTATAGGACAATAGCCAATAGGAATTCTCTAAATTTGACTTGTAACATTCGTTATTATTTTTATCTAGAGTCATAAAGGTGCATAAGCGTTTGACTAGAATGTCGAATGACTCTTATGCAGACCCTCCTGAACATACAATGGGTTTTTAACAGTTTTTTTTTAAATTTTGAAGGTAGCTATTCTAACCGCCACTGCCTAACCCCCCTCATATTGTGGATTTCATAACAATCTTCAGCAAAAATTTAAGCAAGGATTTCCACCGTTATTTGGTATACTACACACATTTTGACCACATATCATGGCTTTGATAATTAATATGTGTATTTTTAATAAATGTCCAGTAAATATTGTTTATAAAATATAGTACTATATTATAATTATTGCATGTACGCTTTACTAATAGCCAGACATTGTGGAGGCACTACAGTTGGCTCGTGTTTTGGAAGTACGTTCACGTACGGAGTATCATGGTTGGCTTACATCGATGGCTCTCCAACGGGGAGTGTTCTGAAGATATCTTCAACTTTATTCCGTTTTACCACCGCACTATCCGACACCAGTTGAAAGCTCATCCACATTTTATTGAGTCATGGGAGTCACATACTGTGCGATTCTATCGATAGTTTTTGCCACACACCTGCAAAATGTGGAACGAGCTTCCTCCCTCAATGTTTCCGAGCCGCTACAATAAAGGATTTTCAAAATAGGGTTAACAGAGTCTCAAAAAGGATCAGCAACGTATCGTGTGATCGCTTACCTTAAGGCGGCCCATCATCTTGTTTGCCACCTATTACTTAAAAAAACGTCGAAAGTAAAATAAGTAATATATACATAAACAATTAACGATTTTAAAAATATCACAATTATCAAAATTATTCGCTAAGCCATATAAAAAAGTAAAATAAGATTGGATAGAAACCTGCTGCGTTTGTAAAACTAGTGCGTAGTCGTATAGGCGAGCGGCCCAGTGCGGCCGTAACTTCACGCGCGGCCGGCGCTGGTAACGAGCAGACACATAAAACAAAATGCCAACAGAGAAGGGATCCTCTAAATTTGCTTAAATGCCAAATAAACTGCGAATTGCTTCGCCATTTATGAAAAATATTCAGTTTGTAGGCGCTATTTCAATTTTGAGGTCGGCTTTACCCGCTTTTTCTAGGGGCACTTAACTTGATTTGTCGACCTTTTCTAAGGGTGTAACGAAATGGCTGTACACATACGTGTAAGAGCGCCATTCTCGGGTACCTTTCGTCAAACGTAAAACGAACTATAGTAAATCTCACAAAATAGAAGAACAAAGAACAAAATACATTTAATCCGACAAAAGACAGCATTGCAAAAAAGGGAAACAAACAATAAAAAAAAGACGTGTGGCACTCGGGGACCGCCGCGGTAAAGCTATTGCATATAGCATTTTTGATCAGCTATGCAATTAATATATTAATAACTTATGCAGTAATGCCGATACAACCAATGCCACCTAGAGGCGAGTTGGTGAACTAAACAGACAAGCGTGATATTTCAAAAAAGTCATTAAAAGTTCTACTATTCAGCGATAGATGGCAAAACTAAAAAGTATCATCGCTGTGCCGGTCGGAGTGGGGGGTGTTAGGTTATTTTCGTTTCGGAATTTCTGGATTCGGTCTCCACGCTCAAGGCCCGCGATAGACTCTATGCAATAGCTTAAAAACACCAAAAAATGGAACCCACTTCAAAACTCAAAAGTGTAAAATAACTTGGCGAAGTCGGTACCGATATTTTTTTTTCACCTTTTAAGTGATGATACCCCTGAGTATCAATTATATCAATTCTCATTATGTATGTTCACCCTCAATTTGGAAATCGTCTAAGTAGACGTAACACTTTTCAGTAATTCGGAGTGTAATTTAAAAACCGCTTGACCGATTTTGATGGGATTGAAATGGAAAGCACCAGCTTTCAAATAAAAAAGAATCATCAAAACGGTTCACCCAGTGGAAAGTTCTGAGGTAACAAACATAAAAAAACATACGGGTCGAATTGAGAACCTATTCCTTTTTTGAAGTCAGTTAATAAGTAATAATAAATAACGCGTATTATTACGTGTACAATGTTTTACAAGTGGTAAACATTATCGGATCTCAAAGTCGGTCAACCCGTATTTAGGGAACCACCTTCCAATGCATTTATTATTGTATACTAGCTGCGTCCCGCGGTTTTACCCGCGTGGTGATGATTGATGATGATGATTATGATGATGATGCATATGTGTTATTCAGGGACCTTAAGTATCTACATCCCAATTTTCTACCAAATCCATCTAGCCGTTGTGGCGTGATTGAGTAACAAACATCTATTCATGCATCCAAACTTTCCCATTTATAATAATAGTGGGATAAGTGAGATAGTGGTCTATCTATACAGTGTAAAAAACATTTTAGTTCAAGCGTGCTCTAAATTCAGACCCAACGTGGCAATTAAAACATAAATGTGTCTGTAGGTCATTTATGTAAAAGATTGCGTGATATATAAAGGCGGGGTAAATTAGTGGCAGCACATAAGCGGCAATAAAGCGAAAATAGACGTATCATAAATACGAAACGTTTTATAACGCCCTGCCCCTCTTGCCCTCCGATTTGTACCGTTGATAACAAAAACTTTGATATACTAAATACAAAATACCTTTGCGTTGTACGGAAAGTTTGTCAATTTACCCAAAAATGAGGGACTTGTTTGGAAATTACTCGCTGGTTGCTATAGTGATGTCGAGCTTGGAAATGATTTGTGATTTCGTTAAGGAGGTAGGTGATTCTTTCTATGCCGGTGTTAAATCACGCATATCGTCAACATTTTGGTCGCATTTCATCCAGCGTGATTTTTATTCTTTGGTAAATCTACTTATATTTATTTATTTATTTGGGACAAAAAACGGTAACATAATACATCTTAAGTAACACAATTTGTTCTTATCAATACTAACTATGCTACCCACAACATTATCCACTAATTACTTAGAACAAAATAAATCATAATCTATGCTGGGCTACGTGACTTTAAAGATTACGCTAATTAACAATAAAGAGATGAAAAAGATGATTTACATTAATGACATTACAATACTATAAATAAACTAAATAATGATCTAATATACATGTAGGCCAAGTATTTTGGCAGATTACCTATCTACAAGAGAGAAGGTACAGACATTTTGTAATTTTGAAACATTTAACTTCACAGTGGTATAAAAATAGTAATTACGTCATAGATTACTCAGTGATTCAATGACAGCTTTTTTATACCTAGGGCCCGATAGGGAAAAAATATCAACGCTTTCAAATTTGGTGTTATAACATTCAACAACTTGGTATAGAGGAGACCTTACGCCAGCATTTGTTTTTGCAGAACTGTTATTAATACTTAATAAGTGCCTGGAACGAAATTATCTGCGAATTACGGTTCTGGGGCAGATGTAACAGAGTTGATTTGTAATATATGAACAATCAAATTTACCATGAATAATTCCATGTAAAACCATAGCACCAAGCAGCTTACGTCTAGAGCAGAGAGAGTGTAACCTGTATTTACCAAGTAGATTATTGTATATCCACACTACCCTACTAATAACTCCGTTCCCATTTTATAGTCTATCTATTTGATTACGGCATATAGTTTTCCAAAAAGAGCACGGGTATTATTAAATGATTTTTTTTATACTGTATTGATCTAGCGTTAGAGCACTATCTCACTTCATGGTCAGTGACGATGTGGTCGAAGATGTTATCACGCCATCGCCCCGGGGCGCTACGACGAACGCACCGCACTCAAGATCCTGATGAAGGCTTCCGGAAGAAGTCGCAACAATTGATTGTGATTTCGACTACACTTCCGTGTCACGCTATAATGACCGTATGAAAATTATTTTATTTATTTATTTATATTTAACAATGAAAAAGTATTATATGTAACAATTACATTATTTCTAGTAGCGCCCCGCGGTTTCACCCGCGTGGATTACGGTCTTCTATGTGTTAATCCAGGGCTTATAAATTATATCCATACCAAATTTCATCGAAATCGGTGTAGCCGTTTGAGCGTGAAGAAGTAACAAACATACACACAAACTTTCGCATTTATAATATCAGTACGACTAGCTGCGCCGCGGTTTTACCCGCGTGGTGATGAAAAACGGTGATGATGGGGATGATGAAAATATGTTATGTAAAATTGTTGTGCCTATGTGTTAATCCAGGGTATAATCTATCTCCATACCAAATTTTAGCCACATCCGTTCTGATTGAGTAATAAACATCCATCCATCCATCCAAACTTTCAAATTTAGTTGGATGGGATGGGAAGTACGATCTTCTTTACCATACATTAATATTTTAATTCGTGTGGACTCCAGATCATCGCACTCCATTCCAGTCTATTCCTCACCAGAGCACTGTATAAGACTTTAATAGCGCAAAGGTTTTGGAAGAGAACATGTATTCAAGAATGTATGTATATCTCATAAATGGCAACAATGAGCATACAATTATAGCGTATATAGACTGTATATAGACTGGCTGGTTGGCGCAGTTGGTAGCACTCTGCCTTCTGAGCCGCTGGTCCCGGGTTCGATTCCCGGGCAGGTCAAACATTTGTGTGCATGAACATGTCTGTTTGACCTGTGTCTGGGTGTGTATAAGTATATATATCATTCATCAGGTTACCATAGCACAGGTTCTGCCTAGTTTGGGACCTGAAGACCTTGTGTGAATGTTAATAAATAAATAAATAAAAATATATATAGAGCAGCAAATATAGGTGCCGTATGATGCCATGGTATAAGGCAATTAATCAAGAATTATAGTGCATAAATTGCAAACGTCTTGGCTTAATAACGCTTGACAGGTTTGAAAGCGCGGCAGTTGCAGGAATATGACACATGTTCGCATCGCGACGCTGCTTCATCTCTCAACACGGCGGGTAGAATGTCTGTATATCTGGAGCTGACGGGATACAATTGCTATTGAGTTCTGCGAAATAATATGTGATATGAATATTTACACGTACTTTAAATTGTAATACATATACGTCTGTGATGGTTATACTGCGATGCTACGATTTCCTTAGAATCATTTTATATCCGTCTTCTGCTGTTGAACTTTTTTTTTAGTTTGTTCTAGTATATTCTAACTTTTTAATACTACAGATGGATGTGCGGAGATACAAATTACTTAGCTAAATTTTGTAATTTTGAAAATAGTTTAATTTGATTTAATTTAATTTGCAGTCCTAAAGACAGTAGATTTTTACCTACTGTCTTTAGGACTGCAAATTGTATTTATAATATTTAAATAAAAAAGTACTCAATTGATTTTCATTGTGTTTATTCGAGGACTAATCTGAAAGTATATATATATATATATAAATGGGGGAGGCATATGTCCAGCAGTGGACATCCTATGGCTGAGATGATGATGATGATGATATATCAAATGAGGACTTTTTCAAATTGGTTAAATGAAGTAGTTATGCTAGAACATACATAAAAGAATAACATCCGAATAGCAAACCTTCTCATTTTTTGAACGTCGGTAAAAAGCAGATATGGTTTCCGTCCAAATTCGATCAATCCCATGTCACAGTCTGGACGCTGCTCGTAGATGACGACGAAGGGCAAAAATGTGCTGAATGATAAACAAGTCACTCACATCGGTCGCAGACAGGTGTTGCTGTTTTTTTAAAGCAAAACTCGATTTTACCACTTTTAACCTCAATTTACTGGGAAAGCTAGCGAGTAGGGTACCAGAGCGAAATATTCTGGTTTTAATCGATTTGATTCCACTTTCTTAATGAGTACCTACTGCGCAGCAATGGAATACGTTCGATAGATCCTGGAGTCTTCTAGTCACGAGTGAATAAAAAATAATTATCGGCAATAGTAATAGGTACCTAAATAGCTAACAAATTTCAAGATTCTCAGAAACAATATCAAACACTTAACCTGGAATTGTTATCAGCCGTAATTACGCGTAGCAATTATATATCTATTTTCGACTATCTCAAATTGGGCTAAATTAGAAAAAGAACATTTTATGAGCTGAATTGTTAATATTTGTTTTGGTTAGGATTTTTGAAATATAGGTTCGTATCACTTCGGCAATACTACAGATTACAACTGGTTCCACATGTTTTTCAATTAAAAAAATCTCATCTTTATAGAGTGTTATCTCTTGCAATTTGTGCCTCAAATCGTAAATATTCTTTCCTAAGAAAATACTTGCAACAAGATTTGGTTTGAACAAAGTTGTATGCGTTCAAACCCCGTTCTCCGGCACCTACGAAGTTATGAATATGCAGCAATTTTCTTCAAACGGAAAATGTGGATTCCACTACAATGTACGAAGAAATATGCAAGAAGCCATGTAAATGTCAGAAGGCATAACAGGCCACGAGTTAAGCAGGCGTTCGTCTGAAGGTGACGTCTACAGTCACCGTATTGATATCTAATTATAATTAAGAGCCTAGAGCATGAAAACTTTCGTAAAATTGTTCGTCCTGTGATAACAACTGGCGTTGCGCGATGCCAGGCATGAGTTCCCACTAAGCATTATGCTGAGGTAGGATCATCGTCGCGCTGACGCTAATTAGATGTTTTTATTTAATTTGTGGGTAGTTTTAAGTAAAATAAGTACTACTACTTTTTTTACTACGCTACTTATTAGATAGCGTTGCGTGGATTACGAGTTCGACGTTTAGTGTAAAAATAATAAGAGCTATTTAATTTTGAAGATTTTTTAGTGAATTTTAGATAGTTCAAGTGATTAATAGAATAAGGGCCATTAAATGAATGAAATGAAATAAATTAAAATATAATATTTGACATAACAAGACATTAAATTTATTTATTACATTATATTCTTTCTATAATTATTGCCATTGTCTCATGATCATATTATTCTTTTACCCATAATTTTGAAAATCACACTGATACTACAAAGGCGAAAAATTGTCTCTCATTTGTAGTTTGTTGTTTGTATGTTTGTTACTCCTTCATGCTGAAACGGCTGAGCAGATTTGCATGAAATTGAAAGGGCTATTTTCTATCCCAGAGAAATATCGTTCCCGTGGGGTGGTTAGGGTTGCGGCAAAACCGTAATCCCGCGGTCGAAGCCGCGGAGCGCAGGTAGTATATAATAAATAACATTTAAATAACTTATTTCGTTACAATCATACAACAACAATAACAATCATAATTAAATATTACTACACAACAAATATAACAAATATTCGGTGGTTCGGTGTCTTCGGCTTCGCATGGGTAAAAAATTTGAAAATTAAAAAATATATGAATTCCTAATTAAAAAAATAATAACATAACGAATGTTACTCAGGGTGAATGTAGCTTTCCAATGGCGAAAGAATTTTTAAAATCGGTCCAGTACTTTTTAAGCCAATTCGTTACAAACATATTTACATTTTTCCTCTTTATAAAATTAGTTTGCCGCACAATGAAACATTGAGTCGATGTGGGTATAGCAATAATACCTTTTCTTAAGTTTTATGTCCGTCTTTCGAAAATGTATGAATGTGGGACTGGCATCTAAAAAAATCATCATTTCAGTCGTAAGATGTCCACTGCTGGACAGAGCCTCCCCCCTTGATCTCCATAAGGACCGGTTGGGAGGAAAGAGGAAGGATTCAGCCTTGGAGCAATTAGCTATTACCTGCGATCTTAGTCAGGTCGTCTGTCCGCTTTGTTGAGTGGTACTATGTAAAACCGTATATGTGCCGTGGTGGTTTAGCTTAGAATAATACTCCCCCATCTCTTCCCGCGGGTGCTGTAAGTGTCGGCTAACGGACCACGGAAGGTATGCAGCAGCGCCTTCTGAGGATTGAAAATCATACTGCGCTCGCTAGCCCGCCTGCCAAGCGTGGCGAGTATTGGCAAATCCCCCCTATATGAGGGAGGCATATGTCCAGCAGTGGATGCCCCATGGCTGAGAGAGAGAGAGAGAGTTATACAAAAAGTATAATAATAGTGCCGTCCTATTGCTTTTTAAGACCGCTGCTAAACCTCTTTTTGCTTGTACACTTATAACCCAATCAGTTTATAGGCTTCATGCTCAAGTGATTTTGCCCAAGGTTAAGTAGTTATTAACTATTACTTATTAACTAACAACTCGCTTAAATGGCATTATAATTATGAGATTAAGATATCGAAAATATACATTTCGTGTACTTAATTCTTTGTTTTGGCATAATTTTGTGAACACTGTTAACTGTAAAAGTAGGTTTTTATTAAAAATTACATGTTACATGAAACATTAAATGTTACATATAACATATGATCGCTGAACTCCACATAGTTGGCGAGGCCAAATAACAGAGACTTTTATAAGCTTATCTTTGACCGCTGTAGGGGCCAGGTGCAGAGAATGGGGATGGAT
Organism: Apeira syringaria; assembly: GCA_934044485.1. Lineage (NCBI taxonomy): Eukaryota > Metazoa > Arthropoda > Insecta > Lepidoptera > Geometridae > Apeira > Apeira syringaria. The sequence goes on from OW203668.1 coordinate 15,989,569, forward strand.
CGTAGTGTCAAAAGGCGTATCTTGCAGGCCTAGGAATTATGCAATGATGCCCTCGGACCTGCGCGAGCTGCAAGCGGTCAACTGGCAGCAGGCGGCGCAGTGGGCCTAGACAAGATGCATCGCTTCATAGCGATTCTCTTTCTCTTACCGTTGAATGTTCTCGTTGTTTATATTAATAATAGTGATACGATAAATGAAAGGTGAGATTAGGATCATAATTCACAATGTAAATGATAAATTGATATGCTGCCCTGTGACTAACGCAAAACAAATGCGAAAAACTTATTACCAACTCATTAAAAAAAAATGTTTTATCGGTGGCTTTCTCAGAAAATATGTCAGTTTTGAGCCGATTGAAAATTTATTGAATATGTGCTGCTAAATATGAATAAGGTGACGTCTTAAAACTCTGTTTGATTTCTGTCACTCCCTATTCTCTATTTAAGTTCTTCTGTTTGTGTTGGGTTTGTAGTGCCTAAGAATGCGTTTGGTACAAAACTAATGGCATTCGTATGGGTCATTCATCATAGAGCCATCAACATCAACATTCTCTTCATCTTTGGCCGATAACAGAAGCAATGTTCGCATCATCTATAAAATGATAATACGACTTAAAAAAATACATATGAAAGAATTTATTTATTATCTTTCTTATGGTGTAACACATTTAGCGAAATTGTCGTTTACGCGAATATGTATGTATTTTTTGAACATTAATTTGTCAGAATTGACCTTAGTTTAATGTTCACTAAAATGGTATTTTTAAAGTTTATTAGACATGCAGGGGTTTCGACAAAATATAGCAAAAAGTCTCAATCTATATATTTAGCAAATGGTTAAGTCTTAATATTGTTTGTCTGAGCCAATCTATATATTTAGCAAATGGTCAAATCTTAATATTGTTTGTCTGAGCCAATCTATATATTTAGCAAATGGTCAAATCTTAATATTGTTTGTAAGGCAATCTTGGTTCTATAGGGCGTCGATTGATCTTCATGGGGTATCAGTATAAATAATCTACGGGAGATACCTACCGTACTGTCCTGTGTCACAGGTCTACCTATTTCAGGCACCAGTCCCTCTCATAGTTAGGTTTGTATATTTTCATCTCTTGAATGAATAATTATTATAACAATATCATATTAAACGTATTGTGAGGTAAATAATCATTTTTATATATGTTTTCATTCTCTTTTATGATAATAGTAGCACATTAATACCTTGAACCCTGTAGTGGCTCGACCATATAAACCCTCACATTACACCCTAAGCAAGAAGCTTGGGACGTGTGCTCCATATATCATACCTAAGTGTGCCCCCTCAGATACAGAAGGACGGGGCCGTTATTCTGTTAATCACTAAAACTATCTAAAATTCTACAAATAAAAAAGCTCTTACTGTTTACGATAAAACTCAAATTCGTATAACTCCTATCAACACTATCTCTAATATCACAAGAATTTTGAATTCGTATTTATTTTACCTAAAACTACCCGCAATTTAATAAAAATATCTAATTTTAGTTTTCTCATTCATTCTCAAACTTACGTTTAAGTTACATACTAATTTGGACTTTGTCGTAACCGTATAAAACGTATTGTATATAAAAACATTTTAGCTAGTTATATTCAACAACAATATCACTACCATAGTACAAAATAATTTTGTAACTATGTGGTGGTTATGTAATTGTTAAATTACGGGAATTACTCACGTAATCTGACTTATTACTGACTATAGTTTCAACCACATTCGGTGGTCTTTTCCAAGGAGAATACGGGGCGCTCGCGGACGCGGTTGCAGATCGCCTAGTATCTACTGGGACCGCGTTCGCGTCCGCGAGCGTCTCGTATTCTCCTTGAAAAAGACCACCGAATGTGGTTGAAACTATAGTCGGAACCCTCTACGACTTATTACGTCAGTAATACCCGAGTTTTATACATTCATAATGTGTCAAAATCAGGTCAGTTAAAAAGTACAGTAAGTATGAACGTGAGTTCTAATCAATTTTCTATAAACTACAAATATAATCCTTAGTGCATTACGTTTATATAATGTGGAAAGCGAGGTATGTATGGCATAAATATTGATGATGGTTCTGAGGCCTAGGGGGCGCAAGAATGGGCCGCGTTTCATGGAAGTCAATCCACGGCGCCGGCTCGCCGACGGACATACCGGGAAATAAAATAAATTATACCCGTTTTTTTAAAAACCACTCGTGCGTCCGAGGAAATAGTTTTGCTTTAACTGAAAGGACATCATTATGCAGTTATTTTTCAGTAATCAATAAAATTGCTCTTAGACGTTTGCAATTGAATTGTCGCTACCAACTTACGACATAGAAACTATTTAATAAAATTAAATAAGAAAGCTATGGTGGTGTGGTAAGAATGAAAATAATTCACCTACTCGTAATAGTGCCCACGGAATATTTATTTCCAATTTTATTATTGGTCGACCTGACATACGGCCATGCGCCATCGCTATATGGTGTAATTCTGCCACGCACACGTATGAAGCGTTTTGATTCCACTTACTTAACTTACTTAGAATACTTCAAGAAGGAGTCTTCAAGTGACGAGTGAACAGACACTTTCAAAGCTTGCGTGCTACATTTTAGACCACGTGATTACTCAACACCAAGTGAGACAGTAGTCAAGGGACGATAGCTCAGCGGTGGAAGCGTCGGCTGTCAAACTGACGGACGCCGGCTTGACCTCCACAATCGGCTTGAGCTTCCGGTGAAACACCGTTTTCTTATTCCGAGCATGATGGTACTTTCAAGTACCCGCCTAGCTAGCTACCACCCTCATATCTCATATTTATTATATCTTCACGTCAATCTTGCTCATAACTTCAATGATAAGGGTCATACAATTTTTAAAAAACTTTTAAAAACTGTCACCAAACACATAGTGTGTTCAGGACAGTGTGGACACTGGCTCTCAAGGACAGCAGTCCTTGAGAGCCAGTAAATTTTTTAGGTCCAGCGTCGTAAAATTTTCAACTGTATAGAAATATTTATTATAATATTTATTGTAATACAAATATAGATATAAAAATGTTAACTTAATCGTCTTCAGGTTGTAGATTCAAACAGAGTATCCGCTAGAGTTTTATTGTTTATTGTATTAACAACATGCTAGGCGGAACTTACGTTTAAGCATATTGTTAATGCAATAAACCATAAAATCTTGAGACGAGGGTATGGTGCCTTCGCTTGATTCGATATGAAATGTTGGTCTATCAGTCCTATGAACTAATCGTTCATACAGTTAAAGGTAGATGGCGCTAATAACAATATCCCCTCAGATGTTAAAGGAAGGAAGAAATTTGGCCCTTGTGGTATGGGCTAGTGGTATAGCTTAGTTGGACAAAGCGACAGGACGGTATTCTGTAGTCGTAGGTTCAACTCTCACTAGCTGCCAAATTTTTTCCTTCAAATATTTGAACGAGAGTATTCGCTAGTTTAGTAGTATTGTATGTGACATGTATGGTTCAAGTACAAGTTATTGTTCATTATGGTCTTCAATCTCGAAGCTTGCAAGTGCCGTTGGTACATACATCCTACTAATCCTACTAGTATTATAAAAGCGAAAGTTTTATGTAAGAGTGTATTTTTGTTACTTCTTCACGCTCAAATGGCTAGAACGATTTCGATGAAATTTGGTATGGAGATAGTTTGGACCGTAGCACATAGTTAGATTCTAAAATAACATATAGGATACTTTTATCCCGTGGGATAAAAGAGGTAACGGGATAATCATAATCCACGCGGGTGAAACCGCGGGGCGCAGCTAGTTTTAAATAAAGGTTTTCGACGAAATCTTTGGTTTGTGGCACCTAAGCTATAAGCAGTGTGTAAGTAGGCATAAGCGATGAACAAAAATCAATGTCTGGTTGCTTACAGATGTTGTAAGGCTTCCCATATCGCGGTTAATGTTAATGTAATGGAATATGATTTTGTACGCTAGGAAATAACTACTCGGATTTCTACGTATCGATGAACGAAACCTTCTAAATTCTATTTGATTCCACTGTTGTTATATTAGTATTGGTTATGATGTGTCATGAATAAGACGTTGGAAATTACCTACTATGCATTATTATCGGGATGTTGGGGAAATCAATCTAAAAAAGGTAATTAAACTGTCTCGACTCGTACGCGATCATGACACGCAGCAGTGCCAAATTTCACCCCAGATTCGCACAGGTAAAAAAAAAAAAAAAATTAAAAATTCAAAAGATTCACAATTTTTATGAAAATAGAATATAGTCTATGTCACCCGGGGATAGTGTAGCTTCCGACCAGTGAAATAATTTTTCAAATCGGTTCAGTAGTTTCGGAGCATATTCAATACAAACAAACAATCAAATTTTTCCTCTGTATAATCTTAGTATTAGATCAAGATGCAAAATGTCGCAAACTCGTTGTATAATTATTATTCAGTGTTATAAGAAATGGTGAAACATACCATATAATGTATAAGCACTAGCTAGCTATAGGTATATCTCAAGTGTTCACGTGTTAGTTTGTGTTATTGAAGTGAAAATTCTAATGCGACTTCCACCAAGGTTGCGTTAAACGTTTAACGCTACCATGGAGGTGGTATGAGAGCAGTGTTGCGTAAACGTTCAACGCTTTTATTTTCATTTCCACATTACGCAGTTTCACCTCCGCGTGGAGGAACTCCACGCACTATGTTTTTTTATGTATTGAAACTTATGTTGAAAATATTTTAGAGGCCATTTATCGAGGAAAGCTTTAGGTTATATAGAACCGCGCTACTATGCATAACTGAGGTAAAGAGAAAACCGTTATCCACGCGAGTTGAACCGTGGGACGCAGCTAGTTATTAATATAAACATGGGGTTGCATATAAAAACGATATTTATCAATCTATTATCTCAATTAATTGTAATAAAATTTACCCCTACTTTAAAATAAGCTAAATCTTTCCGAATAACGTAGTGGATTAATAATTTATTTTACTACTTTTGGCGTCGTGCAATCATAAGTCAGAGACAATGAATACGCGTGTCCGACACATATAATAAACGTAAGATCATCGGAAAATGTTTATTAAAAAAAATGTTTACTTTTCATCACACATTGGTACTATGTTAATGCATATTTTCCAACTTTCAGATTATCTCGTTAACCCTACTGGATCATCTCAATGAAATTAAGATATAGATTTTATAGTAAATATAGAGAACAAACATATATTTACAAATGTTTGATTTATTTAAAGACTTTTTTTCGTATTCATTGCCGCCAATACGGTACGAAGTGTCTCGTACTTATCAAAGACCGAATGTCAGAATCAGAAGGTTTAAAATGAATGGTGGTATAAGAGTCATATTGCGAGATTCCCATGATAGACAAGGACGCCTGTATATAAGGGGGTGGCGCTTTCAGTTACTAGTATTGCAAGCGTGTACTGCCGAGTACCGTGTACTCAGTCATGAGCTGCCCTTCGTAAGGGACGGTCGCGTGTGGGCTTCCGAATAAACTATACGTATCAAACTTTTCACGGAATTTCGGCAAAGTATTTATTGTTGCTTTGGGAGCAGCAGGCTTATAATAGCTTCTTCGCGTGTGCTCTATGCAATTTATAGAAGAGTTTACCGTGTGTTTTATGGCATAGTTATGTTTTGAATAGCCAAATTACTTTTGGGTTCTTGAATATAATTATTTTTAAGTATTTACGAAATAAATTTAATAGAATTCTCGTTTTAAATAATTGTTCACATGCAAAATAACTTTTGGCGCCCAACGTGGGGCACACATGATATTTCAAAATCAGTATTGTCATCATCAATAAAATGATAATGTATGTTTTAAGCCATAACAGTATGTTGAAAAGTGTTAAGTTATTACTAGCATTGCTAGTGCTGGATTGGTTACTGGCAGATACGACCGACGCCACGACACGTAAGTTTATCTTGTCTTGTTCTAACTTGGTTGTTGTTATAGCAAGTTGTTGAACTGCGCGGTATCACCAGGACATTCCTGTTTAAGTTTTGCATGTGTGATGTATGATAAAATTAATCACACTAATGTTATAAGCGAAAGCTTGTTTGTCGTGTGTCGTTTGTATGTTTGTTACTCTTTGACGCTGAAACGGCTTAACGGATTTGCATGAATTTTGGAATGAATATAGCTTATACTTAGAAATAGCACATACACCGTTTTGTTTTTATTCCGGAAAAAATAGAATTCCCGTGGGATAATAACCTTGAGGAAGCGGTAAAACCGTGGTCCACGCGGGTGAAACCGCGGGGCGCAGCTCTTAAATAATAACTTAATAAGCTATTTTTAAAATGGAATACGTATTTTTATTTTTACCGTGCATAAATACTATTTTTGAACACAACTTACTAATATTATTTTAAAAATTCTTATATAAAAAATTTACTCTCTCTGACTTGCTCCGATTAAAAAAAAAAATTATATCATTAAGTCATGATTTTATTAACACAGATAAAAGTTGAGTGATATTAAAAATAAATAAATTTTAATTTGATTGAAATTAAATAGAATAAAAGGGGTATGTCCACAAAAAAAAACTAAGGTATTTACTTTTATTAATACTTAAGTAAAGATATTTTTTTAATAAGAAGAAATAAATGTATTTATGTGTTATCGTGTGCAAAATAAAGGATATAAAATATAAATTATGACGGCAGCTTTGCAGGTAGTTAACTGTGCTTTAAAGCTAAAGTTAGTCCAAACTCACACTATTTACTGCTTAATTAGTATGCATAAGTCATGCATGTTAGCTGTCACCCGGTTGGAAAACGCAATAAGCGTTTACTTACACGAAAACACCTCAGCGTTGCATATTTATTTATAATTAAAAGTAATTAAACTTATGTAATAGACTCTCAAATTGTTTAGTTAAGACGTTTAATAAAATGCTGCATGCGAGAAATATTAAAAGAATGTTAAAGGCTCTTAAATTATTGAGGTGATTTAGAAATACACGTGTGCGTTAACCCTTGAAAGGTCAAGCGATTGGCTTCCGATCGGACGGAACCCTTGAAGTAATCAAGCGGGTCTCTATACGTGCTCCGGATGGTACCCACCGGATGACATATGTACATACAATTGCTAGAACCGTACTTCATATGTTTGTTAATGTTTCAGTTTCAGATATTCTGATATCTATCTAAATATATATAAATGCTTAATTCCCTTGGTCACGGCATCACGCGTAAATGGCTTGACCAATTTAGATAAAAATTGTTATAAAGATAAATGAGACCTTGGAGAAAGACATAGGCTACTTTTTGCTCTGAAAAAAGTATAGTTCCCGTGGGATAATTGAGTTAGCGGGAAAAACATAGCCCACGCGGGTGACCGCGGATTGCAGCTAGTCTTTTATAAGTAATAAACCAGTTCATAAGTGATATATTTAATTGTATATTATTAAAAAATCTAATAAATAATTTACAAAAAATGGATTTGCTAACAACAACTGTTCAACAAGTTATTTGAAATAACTGGACAGTTCTTCTCAGTCTTAATAAAAATACAATAATAACAAAAATCATCATCATCATCAACATCATCTCAGTCATACGACGTCCACTGCTGGACATATGCCTCCCCTATAGAGGCCGGATTTGCCAGTACTCACCACGCTTGGCAGGCGGGTTGGCGAGCGCAGTATGATTTTCGATCCTCAAAAGGCACTGCGGCCCACCTTCTGGTACGTGATTACTGATAATAAAAATATTAATCGTGAACTGTTCCTATAAGTAGTATTTTTTAAAAGTTTATTAGCCATCTAGGTCGTAGTATCTTTGTAACCATTCAGTATCAAAACAGCTGCGCAGTTTTGATACAAAGATTTCTTTCACCCTGCCATAGAGTACCTACTTTATATTCCAAAGAAACTAAACAGTCCCTGCGGGATAACTAGATTGTATCGAGAAGTAACGGGAAAACGGGTGCTTATGGATGTATCCGCCGCGCGCAGCTAGTATGATAATTCCTGGTAAAACATGTTTTATTTTAACGGTAAATGTATATAAATTATAAATATACAATCTTAATATGTCAATTCATAATATGTTTATAATTTGTTAATTTATGCTATTATGGCTTCTGGTTTCCGAGGACCCTGGGTTCGAATCTCGGCAGGGGTAAACATTTATGCGATGAGTATGTGTTTGTACCGGGTCTTGGGTGTTCGTGTGCTGTGATTGTATGTGTCCATGCCACCGCGATACATGGAAGCCTAGTGCGGGGGTTTGAGTGTAAATAAATAATAAAAATAATGTTAATAGTTCAAATTTTTTTCTATTCTATTCATGTAATGTTAGCTTAGAAAATATGTGAAGCAAAAACTCCTACTATTTGTAGGATATATATTCGTAAATAATTAAAATAATGTTGTGGGTTAATAATATAAAACTTCTAATTTTCTTGCTTATCTCTACAATTTCTTGTAACTGTTAACTTGAACTACATAGTCCAATGACTCGTGATAGCGACATCTACAACTGCTATACAAAAAAATCTAAGTGTGTCCAGCGCACTTGTGTACATTGACCCGTGCGAGGCTCGCCAAACTCAATACTATCTAGAAAAAGACAAGATAAAAATAGAATATTTGAAGAAGAAAAACAAGATGAAGAAGAAAAATATTTATTTTGGATAGGTAACACAAAAAGCAAGAAGAAAAATAAGTTTATTTTATATATACGTATATATAAAATATATACGTTTGTTTTTTTATGTTAGTGTTTTATTTTTAAAAAGCCTTTTATATATTTTATTATTTCGCGAATCGAATTATTCATAGTTAAATTAATCCGTCGAAATATATAAAAATTGAAAGGTTTGTAATATTACAATCAAATCTAGGTATATACAAAGTCCGTTATTTCCAATGATATTATCCCCCTTACTTATAAACGTTGAATAACCTCTGAATAGTTATTCAGTGTTTTGTCTTTGTCGCTTATATGACAGTTTGACGTTGAAAGAACGGAACAAAACACTGAATAACTATTCAGAGGTTATTCAACGTTTATAAGTAAGGGGGTATATGTTTATATGAGGTAGATGTCGCACAAGCGCGCGGAAACTGAGGCGGCTAAATTAAGTCAATTGTAGTAATTTTCATAATGACGCGTGTTTCAAGCGCAAGTCTAAACATATAGCTATCCTTTTCTATATTATTTGTACCGTATTATCTGTCGCAGTAAGCATGTTTATGTCGTAAAGGAACAAAATCTGAGCACCGCGCAGAATATACGTCATCTTTAGTAAAACATCATTGGTTATTTATTATTATTAGAACCATCTGTATCTTGCACGTTTAAAATACTGTATTAAGGCATATCTCCATGGTATCTCGGAAAAAGATCTGACGATTTCGATGAGAGTTTGTACATGATAAGCTGATAACGTTATTAGAGCCCATAATACCTCAGCTGGATATCTACCGTGTATTATATTTTTTTAATATATTTTGCACCGTTACAGGCGCCATGTGGCCCAGCGTTTGGTGGAGTCGTCTGGTGGTTATAGTTATTTTTGACAAAAGTTGAGCATAGTCATTCAACGAGACGATGCTGCGCCGCACCACGAGCATTCTTTTCCATCCGCAATCTCAAAATTTAGATTTAATTTTAGTATTGGTTACTTTAGGTTTCAGCTATAAATTTAATTTATTTTTTTAGTTTAGTGTTTCCTAAGCTTTTAAGGTATTTTGAATAAACTTCAAGTATTTGTTTTGAAATGCATCACACTATCACACTAATGTTATAAAACGAAACTTTGTCTGTTTGTAGTTTGTATATTTGTTACTCCTTCACGCTGAAATGGCTAAACAAAATCGCAAAAAATTTGAAATGAAGATAGCTTATGCCCTGGAATAACAAATATGATACTTTTAAAAATATAGTTCCCGTGAAGTAGTTGAGAGAGGGAAAACCGTAGTCCACGCGGGTGAAAGCGCGGGGCGCAGCTAGTATTACATAAAATATACATGTAGTACCTACAAAATTATATAACTTTAAGGTACTGTTAGCTTGGATTGCATCAGAATCTGTTATTTTTTGTTTGTTCGAAAATGTAGTGTTAGTTAAATTTTATTAGCATTTTCTATGTACACTCGCCGCGTGCTTTCTGTATGTGTTATTCTGTTTAACAAACGAAAAAATCCACATCAATGTTGTTAAATCCTTCAAAATATTACACACAACTGACAATCATTTTGATGGATTTTGCAAGTGCTCGTCAGCATTTCTGTACGTACATTTGCTATTCTGTAGTTCCACTGGAGCGTTTCGGAGTCCAGTGGGCTTCAACTTTTTTATTCGGTTTGTTGAATCATCAAACAAAAACGACTGCACTGCAGTGCAACCAATGATTTAATAAAAATTTAGATACGTTATTTGCGCATCAAAACTGGTACGAATAGGTCTTGATTGTATAAATTACTACTGAGAAATTACTTTCCTCGTAGACTCTCAGAGCCTGACGCGAAGGCGGCTTCATCGAAGAGCGGTAGTTTATAGATAGCTCACATATTCTCTTCTTCATTTATTAATGGATTGCTACTCGTGAAATACGGAAAATGTCCACGACTATAAACGTACTGATACGACTATTTATATAGTCATGGACATGTTTATAGATTTCACTTCATTATAACCGTTTAGTGTGGCCATCGATCTTGGATAGTGTTTTCAACTATCTATTCTAGTCCGATTTGGCTAAAATACTAATTATTGTTTAGAGGTTAGCCATGACGGTCGCTGTGGTCAATGACATGACATCCGACTTGCCCGGGCCATGGGTTCGATCCCGGCGGGGGCAAAAACATTCGTGCGAGGAGCGTAGATGTTTGTCCCAGTTCTTAGCCAGAACCACAATATTCAGCAATATTGTGGTTCTGGCAATATTAACTTATTAGTTCCGTCAATTAGTTCGCCTTATGTGCTTATATAAAAAATACTCTATATATTACTGCTATAGCAAGTCTACATAGAATATAAATACATAATGGATAAATGCAACGCAGAAGTTTTAGTAATATGCCTAACATTTATTATTTGTTATGAATAAAGTTTCATTAGAAATTTTTACGTTACGTTTAAGGTAACAAGGGGTCAAAATAAAGCCGGGTCATTGAAAATTGACAAAATTGAAAAAAAAAAACAAAAAAATAATACGAGAATATTCCAGGATCGAAAACGGAATCAGAATGAAAAATAAACACCCGAGTCAGACTGAGTCACAGATTAATTGAAAATTTGTCTTTGACATCTCGATTGATTTCAAACTACATAACGCCATCAGCTATAGGGTACTTTTACTACTACGAGTGTCTTTTTTAGATAATACCACAGTGTCGACTGAAGCTATGGCACTCGGAAATTTCGTATAACCAAATTGAAAAGTATATTTGAATTGAACAAATTTGATACGTCCTCGAATATACGCACCGTGAATGTTATTTACCGGAAGTGAGAAATGGATACGCCCCGCAGCCCGCAGTATCTCTGAAACATTTATAAAAGGAACATTTTCCCTGTGTTTAGATTATATCGCAACCAAATTTGACGTGCACTCAATTAGTGCGGCACCGTGGGCCGCGGCCGCGTCGGTAATTTGTCAGTGACAGCTTCGGAAGTGTATCAAACGAGCCTAGTTTTAACGTCCATAATGTTATAATGACGATACAGCCTGATTTACCGACTGAGGTTGTATCGGTGGCGTATTGTTTCAGTTCTGTTTCATATACGTTAATTTAATGTTGACGGACGCCGTGGCTCAGTCGTCAGTGGCTTGACTTCCGATCCGCGGGGACCTTGGGTTCGAATCTCGGCAGGAACAAACATTATTGCAATGATAGGTATTAGATGTTTGTGTACTGTGATTGTGTGTGTCCATGCCTCCTGCGTCACAGAGAATCCTAGTGCAGGAGTTTGAGTGTGAATAAAAAATATTAAAAATAGCCTATGTGTTACTCCAGGGAGTCCGGCTACCTCCATGCCACATTCCATCAATATCGGTCATGCAATTTGAGCATTAAAGCACAACAATTTTATAATAAATGCAACAAACAAACATACTCACATTCACATTTACTATATTAATACTGCTGCTAGCATTCTGGGCACACTGCCAGCCGGTAGCGGGTTAGAGCATTTGAGCTATCTATACGCTGCCAATAGCTAGTGCATTGCTCAAATGTTATTGTAGTAGCTGCAGTATTGTAATTAGTTATTAGTGTTTTATTATATTAAAGGCCTGTTTAAAAAACTATATTAAGTACTTTGGGATAAAGTCGGATAAACTATGCTTAGTGTCAGTGATAAAAGTAAACAAAAATAAAGATTTTGAATTATATAAAAATATTTAATTGATTTCGGTAAGCAATGGTTATGACAACTGTTCCCTTTGAGGCCAATAAATCGATCATCAAGTTGTAAGTCACAGTGTAGACACGCCTTACTTAAACCAAATGTCATTTATAGAACAGTGAATCAAAGTGTTCCATCGCTTAGTGGCACTATTAACACGGTTCGATTACACATCGGATAGAACGGCGAAGTTGTTTGGGGTGTTTACGACGTTAAAGTAGATAGGCTAGCGGTAGGAACGATTAAAGAATATTGTTGTCGATACATTGTTTGAAAACTCGTTTATAGCCTTCCTCAGCGGGCGTTTTTAACGTACTCTATCAGAAGATATTAACATTTAACGTATGTACGATTGTCTTTTGTTTTATTTATATGTGTAATCTATTACGTTTTGTGTTAAAAAAATGCAACGGGCCCTGGAATGGCCCGCGTGTAGTATATTTAATAAAAAAAATAGTTTATGGGATCATTTTTGTCCGTCTGTTCGTCTGTCCGCCTGTCTGCAGTGCCAACTAATCTATAGTTTATTGCGTGTATTAATTTTAGATTGTAAATTCTACAAGGGAAACTGCCGAACTTAAAAGAGAGACAAAATTAAACTAAAGCTAACTACAGAAAGGACAAAATCAAAGTAACAAAATAATGTACCCATTATGTTATTTCAAGGTACCGACACTGGTCAAAATGTACTACTATAAAGCTTTCAGTACACTGGGCGTGAATTGTCCGCGGTGACTTTCGCGAGCCCAGACCAGATGATGTAGAAAAAAAAAACGATTAAATTTACCTTCATATTATGATCATCAAATTGAAAACTCGATTTGACTATGAAATTGGTTTGTTGCTTTAGATATTTCAATTTCACAAATTCGAAATAGAACGTCTAGTTTTTTGGTGAAATCATTATTGCGTGAATATTTATTTAGCTGTGCCGCATAGATGATGATGATGATGACAGTCGTTTCAAGGTACCAGTGTCAGGTACCTCAACACCAAATGTCATCAGATAGGTCCAGTAGTTTGAGCGTGAAAGCACTCACACAAACTCACACACACACACATTTATTGTATTATGTGAGGATATTGGGAAAGTGTGATTATCAATTACATAAAATTTTGTTTATTTCATTGACCGTTAAATTTCCGCTCACTAATAGGAAATCTACAAATGAACCCCGATTCCGAAGACCTTGTCTAAAATCATATTGTTTAAGCCAACAATGTCAGATATGACCTGATTTTGGTGAGTTTCGTGTGTCGCGTGCTATGAAACTAATTTAATAAAAACACGGTATATTAAAGGGTATTTTGGCATTAACGCTTAAGTCGGAGTCACACACTAACGTTCTTAAGCTAAGCACCTTATCGAATTACACATGATAAGCCAAACCTATCCGCGCATAACGCCAGCATGGCACGACGTGCTTATTAAAGTTATTAATTACTAGTAGCACTCGGCGGTTTTACCCGCGTGGATTACGGTTTTCCCGTTACCTCAATTATCTCACAGGAACTTTTTCCCGGATAAAAGTAGCCTATGTGTTAGTACAGGGTCAAACTATCTTCATACCAAATTTCATCGATATCGGTGTAGCCGTTTGAGCGTGAAGAAGTAACAAACATACACATATACACAGATACACACATAGGTACACACAAACTTTCGCATTTGTAATATTAGTAGGATTATTTACTTGCTTTCAAAAGAGTTTGTTGTAAAAGAGTCACCGTTATATCATCATTATGTACCGCACTAGGGAACTCTGTGTAGCTCTGTGGGAGGTATGGAAACACGCAATATTATACACATATTACACAGACATCCCCCAGAACAAACATCTGCGCCCGTCACAGAAAAATTATCCCCAACTGAGATTCGAACACAGAATCACGGTTCCAAAGTCGGTGTCACCGATGACTGAGTCAGCAATCCGAAAATTAATAATATTACCCTACTGAGCCACGACGACAGTCAGAAAGAAGAATGCAATGCTGGATAGGCCTCCCCGGACAACATTTTTTTAATACTTTATAGACTTTTGACCACTTCCTCACTTGATGGTCGGTGACGATGTGGTTGAAGATGTAATCAAGCTAGCTGCCTGAACACACTATGTGTTAGGTGTATTTTTTTTCAAACTTGATGGTGATAGTTTGTCAACTATTTGAAAGTACCTTACCGCCATGGAGCTTAATATCGGTGTTGCCTTTACCAGAAGGTCAAGCCGTTGGTGGGGATAGAGCCAGCGTCCTTCAGTTTGACGACCGTCGGCCGTTCAGTTTTTTTCAAGCGGTACCTACTTCAAGACAAAGTCTATTACTATACAAAACTAAAGTCCGGCCTCACGTGGAATACTGCTCTGACCTTTGGAACGGTGCACCCAAGTAGCAGCTTGAGCCTCTGGATGCTTTGCAGCTTAGAGCTATCAGAGTTTGACGAATGTGAGTTTGGGGTCGTCGAAGTCGACGACCCCAAACTCAGCGAAAACCTAAAGCCATTCAGTATCAGCAAAGACATTGGCTCTCTGTGTATTTTCCACCGTATTATACAACGGGGAGTGTACTGATGAACTCTTCAACCTTATTTCGGCATCACGGCATTACCACCGTACTATCCGGTACAGTTTGAAAACTCATCCAGATATTATTGAATCATGGGAGTCATACTGTGCGATTCCATGGATCGTTTTTGCGATACATCTGCAAAATGTGGAACGAGCTTCCTCCCTCGGTATACCCGAGTAGCAACAATATGGGATTCTTCCAAAGGAGAGTTAACAGAGTCTTAAAAGGATTAGCAACGTATCATAATGCCCTCAATGTTACAGATATCTATTGGCGACGGTGATTGCTTACCATTAGGCGGCCCGTCTGCTTGTTTGTCAAGTATTTCATAAAAGAAAAAAAGAAAATTCTTTATTTGAGTCTAAAGGTCGCGCAGTGGATTTCCGCGTATATTTACGCTGGGATAGTTGCTCAAACTTTATCAAACACAAGTCCGTGCAAGCGTGCAATACGGTTTTAATCTATAGGATTGCCCAACCAAGTGTAGGTACATACGTACTATAAAGGCTTTGAAGTAAACCAAAAGGCGACCTTATAAGGATGATTGTGGTAAGTAGTGTTTCACTGGTTAAATACTCAGAGCCTTATAAGCGCCGATTGGTTGGATTAACGTCTTATGTTATAGTGTGTGATAGAAATTATAACATTTGCGCGATTAAAATCCACTGTTTATAAGGTTAACAGATTTAATTAAGCGAAAAACATTCAATTATACTAGCGGACCCGACAGACGTTGTCCTGCATGCAGCGCCTGGTGGATTTTTTTTAAAGTAACCCATCCAGAACGCCACCCAAACGCATACAAAAAAAATCATTCAAATCGGTCCAGCCATTTAGGAGGAGTTCAGTGACATAAACAGTAGAAATATATTTCTACTGTTTATGTTTTACTAAATATATACTTATGTTTACTAAAGATATGCCTCGACGTTTCGAACAAGTTGTAGATCGCAGGGTTAAAGTTAATGTTGAAAAAAAAACAACATTTTACATTTTTATATTTTTACGGGAACTACCTACTATTGGAAGGAAACAACACTTACAACAAAAGTGACGATTTATTCACTCGACATACCACGTACGGAGTCCGAGAGAGTCCCGTGGATCGAGTATCTTCACAGTCACAGTCACTGAGAGCACACACTGGTTACTGTTACTTAGCATTGACACTTTAGCACTGTTACTGTTCACTTCTTTGGCACTTTTCTTCACTCTTCACTTCACTTCTTTGTTTCTTCTTCTTTTATTTTTTCTCAAACTTAACTGACTTATACACACTGTGTATTTTTTCCAACTTGAGAGCGGTAGGCACGCCACGCCAGTCTTTCCAGTACCTGAAAAGTACTAAGCACTATAAAAAAAGTATGAATAAAGCAATACTGTTTATAAGGCAGTAATAATAGCTATTTGCTTATGCCACTGAAAAATCTCTTGCGTTCTGCGTCTTGTTTAAATCTATATACAATCCAATGTGGAACTAAATGCTTATCAATGCTTTTGTTTTAATATCCTACCCTCGTAGATTGATAAACATAAAGGTAAGTTAAGTTCTGTTACGAAACGAGACGGCACTGTAAACGCTTCTCTCGTTCGCAGACCGGTATCTCCCTGCGATCGCAAGCATCTTTTTGCTCGCGTTGTCTACGATAATTTCGCTCCCTTTAGTGAAAACCTATATTGATCCCACAGGGACTGTTTGGTAATTTAAGATAAAATGTATGTCTTATTCATTGCAGGCTTTCAGAAATCTGTGTGCTAAATATTATTGTTCAATCATTTTAGCCCTAAGTGGTAACGCTCGCTGGGCTATGTTCGCATCAAATATCGTTGTCAATATCAAATTACAAAAATGTGGAATATTAAGGATTTTTCTTGGTACATATACCATTAAAACTTCGTGAAACACCTACCGATAATGTTTATAAACCAAACCATTGCCCTATATGTGTAAAAGCTAATAATGCGGAAATTGGATAAATCTTAAGTTGATGTATAATAAATTGTACCATAAACACACATTCTCTGAGCAGAGTTTGCTTTAACTCAAACCCAACAATGAAATATTCCTACTGGCATGTATACTTTGTACATAATTAATAAATCAATTCTTCAATAATTTACACTAATGTTATAAATGCCAATGTTTGTATGTTTATACATACACACATGAGTATATGTGCTTGTTACCTCTTCAAGTCTAAATAGCTTGATGGATTTAAGAATGAAATTTGGAATGTGGGTACCGTATAACCGGAATGAGAGAGTTTATATACCAATACACGAGAATCTTATTATGTCTAAGTGAATAACTCATTGGTATTATTAAATATATGTAAAAAAGTAAACAGTTCAGCGTGAAGGAGTAACAAACATAGGTACAAAGGACAAACGACAAAGTTCAGGCAAACTTTTGCTTTTATGAAGTCTTCGCTTTTATTAGTTTGTAATATTATATAAATATTCTAAATGAATAAATACTCACATAAAAGATAAACATACACATTTTCTCAACAATCCCTTTAGAATTTTCATTATCGTACGAAGTGGTTCCCCACTCCAGTAATTATTAAATTTCCTTCCTAATTGGTAAAACTTAATTAAAACCCCCTCATGTTTCCATAACAAACTTAATGATTTCCCAGAAGATATAATATTTTTATACAATCTTTTTTCTCTGTTTGAATAGGCGCTCGATCTGCGCCTTTGTCTATGTGAAACATAAAAATGAGGGTCGGATACCAAAAAAACGTTTTTTAACAAAGCATTTTGGGTTATATTTTCTATATCAAAATTAAATAAAAGCCTGTTAAATTTCGTGTGCTTTTTATCATTTATCTATTCTACCGTTTGACTTCTGTTTCACTTGATGATCAGTCATGAAGTGGTCTAAGGGTAGGAATCAAACCAGGCCTAGAATGTTCACTGGCTCTCAAGGAAAAGCTGTCTGAATACAATGTGTGATAGATTTTCTCATTCGAGTGTGGTAGCAGTCGGGTACTGAAAAGTACAGTACTACTATGCTGCGGATACTTTGATTAGTTACCTGCACCGAAAGTAAAACCTTTGGGTGAGGATCGAACTGTCAGGGTCATGGCCGACACTTACCACCGAGGCTATATCAAAACCAAAGATTATGTCAGTGTTGTAGGTCGTGGCATCCCTGTGCTTTTGAGAGCCTATGACAGCCCTACAATTTAGCAAGATCAAGGGCGGGTAGTTGGAGAAACTACACGCTCTAGATTTTATTCTCATTATCCAGTTTTCTCTTCACCACTACGAATGCAATTTCGTCGAAACGTCGAGGTAAAAAAGTGAATATTAATTACTACGAAAAAATAAATAAATTGACTACTAGCAACAAAATATGATTTAGTTCCTAACAATACTGGCTGCGCCTCATGGTTTATTAATAATTATCCCAAGGGAACTATAATTTTGCCGGGAAAAAAGTAGCCAATATGCTATTATAGGGTACAAGCTATCTTCATTCCAAGCGGGGGGAGAGTCGGCTGTCAAACTGACGGACACTGGTTCAATTTCCGACAACGGCTTAACTTTCCGGTGAAGGTAACAACACCTTTATCAAATTCCTAGCATGGTGGTAGGGTACTTTCGAGTACCCAAATAGCTACTCGAAAGCTAAAAAAACTCGTAACTCGTAAAGCTACCCACCCTTAAGCTTGAAAAATTGTCACCAAACACATAGTGTGTTCAGGCAGTAGTCCTTGAGAGCCAGTAAGCATTCTAGGTCTAGCATGATAACATCTTCGAGCACATCGTCTCTGACCATCAAGTGAGATAGTGGTCAAATGATAGATCTATACAGTATAAAAAAAAGAAACGCTTTCGCCTATATAATATACCTTCAGTATATTTTTGTGACTGGATTAAAATGTTCTGACAAAAGCAAGTTAAATCAGGATTGTATTGAAAATGCATTCTACGAGGAGTCAATGGCTCTTTCGTAAAAATGGATATTATATTATAGGTACTGCAATCCATGGTCGTTGATTTTATAAGCATAAACTTACCGAGGTCGTGTCGAGTGCATAAAGATCACTATCAACATCTTTCACGCCAAGGTTGGCTATAGGTACCTACCTAGTTAATATCTATGTGTACCTACTGTGAGGTCTTTAGTTCGCTAAGCCACTTTGGAAAGTTGTAGTCTTGTGAAGATAGTTTACGTAGAGGATTGGCCCAGAAATCCGGATCGTAGGTGCATTAGCTGAGGTAATATGTTATTTATTGTTAGCCGTATGCCGTGGGTGTCACTTGTTATTATGACAAGAACTCGCAAGCGTTTATGGTAACGGATTCATAGTCATCATTGTTAGTTGCCTCTCGAGCTTCTGGCTATATAAATGAGCAGCATTACAATGCGAAAGGTCAAAGAAAATAGTATTTTACTATGTTTAACCGACTTCAAGACATACCGAGTTCCAAATATTATTTTATTTTACTTTTTTACACTCACACGGCATTTTTTATGATGTCATTATTTATAAACCGATATTATAATAATAATAATAATATGGGACAACATTCACACAAGGTCTTCAGGTCCCAAACTAGGCAGAGCCTGTACTATGGTAACCTGATGACTGATATATATACTTAAATACATACTTATATATATACTTTTTTTTTTTTTTAAAATACATATACACACCCAGACACAGGTCAAACAGACATGTTCATACACACAAATGTTTGACTTGTCCGGGAATCGAACCCGGGACCAGCGGCTCAGAAGGCAGAGTGCTACCAATTGCGCCAACCGGCCAGTCTATTGAATTTGATGAGTGAAATATTCGACGGTTAAGTGGTAGAAGTCGGTTTTAAGAGTTTCTACCTGACTGCGCCGGAAGAATGATTATGTTTTTCGAGTGTATATATTATGTATTTTTACTTGACACGTTTTGTGACGTAAACAGCTAGATGGATTTTAGAAGTTGCGTTAGATTTGCCTTTTTTGTTAGAATAAAATTGAAAATATCTAAATGAAAACAAAAATCACGCACCTCACCTGGTTTTAGTTTTTATCCTGCAGTCAGGATTCATCATAAGTCACATCATCACGGATATTTTGTAGGTTAAAGTTCGTTAATTTTATCAGCTCTTGTCAGCGTCTTAACATCAGGGATGAGATCAAGAATATTAATTTATATTGTTACGTAGACAACACCACTTAATCTCTCAGTTTCCATACATCATAAGAAATAAGATAAAATAATTTTAAATTAATATATTAATAAATAATAATAATTAATAAATTTTGAGTCTTATAAAAGTGCCTGCCAACATTTTAACTTTATACTTCCACAATCCTGTTTGCGGCAGAAGATAGGGTAAGTTATAATTGACGGTCGCTGTGATTCAGTCGTCAGTGGCGTGACTTGTGGTCCCCGGGGTTCCTGTAGATGGAGATGTAGCTAGCAAGTCTAGAAGGCACTTATTCATTCGTAACTTGAAGACTCCAGGATTGCACCTATCTATAAAACAAGTTGAATTCCTTGGCAATACACAATAAGAAAGTGGAAGCAAAGAGCTAGATATAGATATATCATGGTGGTAGGGTACTTTCGAATACCCGCCTGGCTAGCTACCACCCTCAAGTTTGAAAAACTGTCACTAAGCACATAGTGTGTTCAGGCAGCAGTCCTTGAGAGCCAGTAAACATCTAGATGTTAGACACGCTAGACCTAGGTCTAGCGTGATAATATCTTCGACCACATCGTCACTGACCATTAAGTGAGATAGTGGTCAGACGCTAGATCTAAACGTATTAAAAAAATCACCCCTAAGCCGGTCAGAGTGGGGGGTGTTAGGTTATTTTCGTTACGGAATTTCTGGATTCGGTCTCCACGCTCAAGGCCCGCGATAGAAGCCATGCTTATTAGAAGCATTGCTTAAAAAACAATGTAGATATTTAAGATCTCGGAATAGCACATAGAGCTCTTTTCATCATCATCATCATCATCATCATCATCATCAATCACCACGCGGATAAAACAGCGGGGCGCTGCTAGTTTTAATATAAGTTTGAATGTAAATTGATTCGTTAGAGTATAATAGGTTAATCTGTTGCAGAAGTCAATAAATATACAAAATAAATAAATAACCTTTAAATCTTTGAGATTTGGTATACCTTTTTTTCCATGTTGTTTCAGACGAGCCAGGGTTCAGTGCGCCCATAGCTAACGTGACGGCTCCGCTCGGACGCGAGGCGATACTCGCGTGTACAGTGCACAATCTCTCCACCTACAAGGTCAGTACCAGTGCTACATGCACAACGAGCGCTTGTATCGGAGCTCGCCCTTGAGATCCGAACCGATCAAATAGATAAAGCAACACAGTCTCTGCGTTTAAAGCTATAAGACGTGAACCTTGAGTAGATTTTTCAACTGAGCGCCCTCACTGGCACGCTACGTCGCCGTCGGACTCATATTTTTAATTTTTTTATTTTCTCTCATACCCGTGCACTAGGATTCCCTATGTCGCGGGAGACATGGACACACACAATCAGACGGTTGCCGTGGCGTACCATCACGGCTTCTTTAAAAAGAAACTATCAAACCTTTAAAATAAATCATTTAAGTATGTTTAACAATCATATCCCGAATTATTGTATTTCTCTATAAGGACATATTGTTTAAGCTTACCGAAAAAATAACACTGCATCAAAATTGAATGCAATTCTTTGAACAAAATAACATTGTGGATACCTAACGAAAATAGCAAAGAAAAAGAAAGCAAAGGAGCGCAAAAAGATTTCATGTACAATACCGAAACAAGAAGTTGGGTAAACATGCATGTTAGAAATTCACAACAAAATCCCTCGCAATCTTGCTAAAGCTTTAGAAACTTTCAATGCATTCACAGCATCGCTACCAATAAGGTTTTGCAAGTGTTCGCTCAACAAAGCAAACTCTATTCAATAAAACTTTTAAGAACATACAAAATAGTTGATATCATAATAATTATACGAGATGTTTAAATTTCTATAAGTTTGTTATGTTTAACGTTATAATTGGCCCTGCATATGCATAAGCAAGCTCATAGTCGCACAACGAGCTATCCAGAGGGCTATCCTCGGGGTTTCTTTACGCGATTGAATCAGAAATGAGGACATCCTTAGAAGAAAGTCACCGATGTAGCCCAGCGAATTAGTAACTTGAAGTGGCAGTGGGCGGGGCACATAGCTCGAAGAACCGATGGCCGTTAGAGTCGAAAGGTTCTCGAATGGAGAACAAGAAGTGGCAAGCGCAGGATATGACGGCCACCGATAAGGTGGACAGTTGATCTGACTAAGATCGAAGGTAATGGCTTGATGCGGGCTGCTTCCATCTGGTTCTTGTGGATATCAATGGCTGGAAATAGGCAAAAGAAATGTTTCTGGTACGTACGCGGATAAAATCTAAATCCTGCGCTCGCCAACCCGCCTGCCAAGCGTTGCGAGTACTGGCGTAGCCTCCCCTCCTAAAAAGAGACATAGGGAGGCATATATCTAGCAGTGGATGTTCTACGTCTGAGATGATGATGATGATCCTAGATAAATGCACACGGAATGCGGAGCTGTTAAGAAGTAAAAAAACCGTTATTTAAATAATAAAAATAAAATAATGCCATTTAAAAGCCTGCCCAGATGGAAACAGGTCAAAAAGACAAATTGATAAGCTGTTATGGAAAGACTTACCAGCTTAGTTTTGTATGAGGCGCACTTTTGCGACTCTCGCCTCGGTGTAAAATTGAGCAGTCTTTTTTCGGTCCGACAAAGATTTTTGAACAGTGCGATATAAAAACACATAAAAAATATAGTTTTATGGGTCCGGAACCTTGAGGTCATTTAATTTTGGCCAGGTGTATAAGACAATTTATATTATTATATTATTCTTATTACAATGAGTTGGTATTGCAATTTATAGTGAATATGTTACCTCTCCAAAATACAACGATCAAATTCCGCGGAACTGGCGCGAATGGTATGAAAGTTGTATAAAAAATACAATGATAAAGTTGAGCAAAACTTTAACCAAACTTAATTCACTGACTAGACATTTATCATTTTTTAACCGACTTAAAAAAGGAGGAGGTTCTTAATTCGACCCGTATGTTTTTTTTTGTGTTTGTTACCGTATCACTTCCGACTGGGTGAACCGATTTCAATCGTTCTTTTTTTATTTGAAAGCTGGTGCCATTTAAATTTCATCAAAATCGGACAAGCAGTTTTTGAGTTACACTTCAAAAACTGAAAAATGCGAGCTTATACCTAGACGATATTATAGTAGCGGGTGAAGACATCGGTGAACATACCTACACCACAATGACAATTGATCCCATGAGTAACAAAGTCACTAAAAAGAGGGGAAAAAAAAAATCGGTACCATGATAGTTCAAAAGTAACTGATATCAAAATATTGTGCTCATGGTGGTTCACACTTTTGAGTGTTGAAGTCGGTTCTATTTTTTGGTCAACATTTTTTGTCTTATAAACGATGCAAGAGAAGCCACATCGGTTATTAAATTGGATTTAAATGCGTGCCGATGAACACTTTTTGGTTAAGGATTTCCTAAAGTAATTTGGTTTGTAGTGATTTCAGGCCACATATAGGAATAAATGTGCAGCCAATTTCAGCCTTACACAGATTATATATTTTCCGGAACAAATTTATATGCATAGGAAAATTTGTTCAACACCGAGAAACAGTTTTATCTTTGGCTTAATCTTGTCTTAATACCATTTCAGTGGTTACAAATGTAAATTATTTAGTCCTAATTGGCTCCAGTTTCAATGTAACATTGTAATGCTCCAGGGCTATTCATAACTCAATGACGAATTAATTTGGGCTGAACCCTTGTTTCTCTCAGTACATCTAGAGGGCGATTACTTCTCAAGCTCTTGTATCGTTTCGCAAACGTCAAATCTGATCCCTTACAGACGATAATTTATCAAGTATGAAATTTGATTTGATAACTTGTTTCAATTAATTATCCAAACTATAAACGCCGTAATTACTTATTGGAAAATCTTATAAATTATTATTTAGTCTGTCTTATGACGTCTAATGCTGAACTTAGTCTCCCCATGCGGGTGTTTCGCCAGTACTCGCCACGCTTGGCAGGCGGCTTGGCGAGCATAGTATATTTTGAGACCCTCAGAAGGCACTGCTTCCCACCTTCTGGTAAGTGATCCCTTAGCCTACTCTTACAGCACCCACGGGAAGAGATGGGGTGGTGTGGGTTCTAAGCCGCTACCACCACGGCAAGCTATGCTATGCTAAGGCTAAGGTCTTATAAAATATGCCACAAAAATTAAGTAAAATGTACTAAAAGTCTTTCCGTACCATCGACCTACTTTATTTACTGAAGTCGTTAAACCGCACAAATAAGCGTAGGTGATTTAACAAGTATCATTTAGAATCAAATTAAAATTCATACTCCTTGACACTTCGCATAATAACAAACGTGCTGCAGCATGACAGCATTATAACAAACTTATCACTTGCTCCGCTGGCCCTGGGACCTGAAGTCAGTGTTTTCCTTAGATAGAAGGGATCGTTATTGGTATCGGTCTAGCACGTTTTCTGCCACTAGGAAGCTTGCAACTCGCACAAGTACGGCCAGATGCCGCTTAGGATCCTATCCTATCCGCACATCCTCTCATTCCCTATTCATGTTCACTATCTAGCGGAGTCTGAGCTGTTAATGTAAAGAAAATGGTCCCAAATATTTTAACGAGTTGTTATCAAATCGTTAGCATAAAAAGATAAGCAGGTTTTACTAAAGCAATAACACAATCAAGCTTTGTTTACGAATACGAGCGGCTGTATGGCTTTAGTATAATATTTTTATATTTGAAGGTTGCGTGGCTGCGCGTCGACACGCAGACCATACTGACGATCCACACGCACGTCATATCGAGGAGTCGGAGGGTCGGAGTGACCCACAGTGACCACAGGACGTGGTTCCTGCACATCAGAGAGCTGAGGGAGACAGACAGAGGGTGGTACATGTGCCAGATCAACACAGATCCCATGAAGAGTCAACTGGGATACCTAGATGTCGTTGGTATGTTACGTTTCGTTACTGTTTGTTGACTTGGCGAAATGTATAAGTGCCTGTGGAACATTTTATACATAATAATTGCTTTTCGAGATTAGGTTTTGTTTCCGGTAGTTAGCACTACAACATCTGCCAAGATCAATGTCGGAAAGACATGACCTAAACGAGGACTATTAGGACTAGTTTTATTCAAAAATTCTATTCTAGACTTCAAAAAAGAAGGAGGTTACTCAATTCGACCGTATATATGTTTTTTTTTATGTGTGTTCGCGGATAATTTCGTCGTTTATGAACCGATTTTGATGATTATTGTGATTTTTGTTAGATAGAGTATACTTCCGTTGTAGTCCCATTCAACTTTCATCAAAATCGGACAAGCGGTTTTTGAGTTATACTCCAATAACTGAAAAGTGCTTCGCGTATTTTGATGATATTATTGTCGCGGTTGAAGACATCGACCTCCCGTGAGTAGCACAGGTCACTGAAAAGGGTGAAAAATATTTTTTTAACAAAAAATGCAACCGACTTCAACACTCAAAAGTGTTGCATTTTGTGTTAAAAAATTTTTTTTTTTTTTTCTCTTCTCTGCCATGTGCGTCCAAAATCGTCCCAAATTCTATTAGTGAAGTGCAATGCAATTTTCCGGTAAAAAAATATTTAGAACTGAATCCTGTGGGGATTATGAAACTAAAAGTCCCGAAATCCGTATCAATGGGGATTTCTAATAGGGATTCTGACACTAATAGTCCCAAAATCCTTAACAATGGGAATGTCTAGGGATCTTGAAACTAATCCGTTAGGTCGATACAAATTACAAGTACACGCATTTAATACATACAAAAATACATAATATCCACACCGCAATAGAATTTAGAAGTTTATTACGGTTTGTATATAAATTATTTATCCGGTTTGGGTTTTGAGATAACTAGAAGACACAAACACAGCGAGATATCATATTATATATATATATATATATATATATATATATATATATATATATATATATATATATATATATATATATATATATATATATATATATATATATATATATATAATATAATAACATAGAATGCTCTTATATAAGAGTGATGAGAATATTATATAAGAGCATTCTAGATCTAGCGTGACCTTCAAGTGAGGTAGTGGTCAAACGCTAGATCTGTACAGTATAAAAAAAAATATTACCTGATTTGACCCGTATTTAGCTGTGTTATGTTTTTATAATAAATAGAGCTGTGTATGTTTTAGCTAAGTTTCGAGTGAAATTGCTAAACCATAATTATGCGAAAGGTTGTTTGTTTACTTTTCAATTTGCGAGTTCGTGAATATCGACAAAATTTCCAATAATACAACCCGCAAACGATATTATATAAGCGTAAGGTAAATAACCGAGAAAGTTAATATTAATTAATGTTAGGTCGTCATAAATTAAATTGATGTTATGTACGGAACAGGCATAGAGAAAAAGAAATGCTATTACATATCTGATAAACCTTGTTCTTAACCAATTTCAAAAGAGGAGGAGAATCTCAATTTGACACGCATGTTTTTTTAAAAATGTTTATTACTTCAGAACTTCGACTGGGCAAAGCTGGGGCTTCCCGTGTCGCATTAAAGTGGAAAAAAAATTTAAAAAAAAAAAAAATTAAGCTCGGCCGCTTGGTTTTCGAGTTACACTCCAATAACTAATAATAATAATATTAAATATTTTTTTTAATAACGAGAAAAAAAACCCAAAAAATGGAACCGACTTCAACACTCAAAAGTGTGAAATCACGCTAGGCTTAGAATGCTCACTGGCTCTCGATGTGTTTGATGACAGTTTTTCAAACTTAGGGGGGGGAGGGGGGCGGGCGGTAAGGTGGGTATTCGATAAGATAATAACCTATCACCATGCATATATACTTATAACAATAAAATGATGTATTTTTATGCTATTCAGCGGAAGTCGGTTCGTAGGTTCCTTTAAAAGTAATTACGATGAAGAAAATGTAGAAATTTTTCTTCACTAAAGAATTAAATTTCTCTGTAACAAAAGTACTTGCCCACTATTTATTTGATTTGTTGCCTCCGAGAGCAAACACGAAGCAACTTAATCATTTCAACGGTGCATTGAAGTGCAGTGCAGTGCTCAAACAGATTCTGAGAAATAATGTTGACAATTTGATTAAAGAAATAAGCTTATAACAAAAACTATTGATTGATTGTAGGTTCATAAAACATTCAGAAGTTCACAACATAGCGATTATCGATATTCAAAGCAATAGCTTAATTATAAAAATTAGACTGGTCGGTAGGCGCAGTTAGTAGCACTCTACCTTCTGAGCCGCTGGTCCCGGGTTCGATTCCCGAACAGATCAAACATTTGTGTGCATGAACATGTCTGTTTGACCTATTTTATTTTATTTAAAAATTTTTAGGGAAATTCACAGCTAGCCGATAAAACGTGATAAGTAAACATTCACTGGCCAATTATAAATTTCCACAAATAGCCAAATTAGTTAACAAAACAAAAGTTAATGGACGACATCTAGATGTGTGGAGTACATATATATAATTATAAATACAAATTAAGATAAGTTATCTATACATAGAGACATATTTAGCTTTCAAAAAACTTACAACTAAGTGCATGTTTCAATTTTGCAGAAGTAGTGTGAAACATATCAATATCGAGTTTATTGGATATATCGTTAAAGCATTTGCACGCCCGAATGAAGAACGAATTCTGCCTGTAGTTAGTGTTTGCAAACGGTACGTCGAGTAGCTTTGGACTCCTATAGATCCTATCAGTGGTGCGGAGTCCGAAGTTACTAAGTCTGGGTGTGTATATGTATATAACTATATATATATATATATATATATATATATATATATATATATATATATATATATATATATATATATATATATATATATATATATATATATATATATATATAAGTATGTATATAAGTATATATTAGTCATCAGGTTACCATAGTACAGGCTCAGGGACCTGAATACCTTGTGTGAATGTTGTCCCATATTTTTATTATTATTATTAATTGCTTCCGATATCGATAATCGCTATGTTGTCAGTTGACTCAGCTATATAACAAAATTCCAAGATATGAAAGCGAACAGGATCATGCTTAATTATTTTTTATTGCCACTATGTAGTACCACCCGATATACTGGACCGGGGTACCAGCACAGACCAGACCGTGAGAGAAGGGGCGTCGGTGAGCCTCACGTGCGCGGCCACGGGGTCTCCATATCCCCAAATAACATGGCGAAGAGAACACTCGAAACCTATAACTGTTGCTGAAGGGATTCAAGGTAATTAAAATTTTATTTTTTAAAATTCCTACATTCTAATTACATTAAATAACATCTTAATTACAGTTAACCATTTATAACAATTACCCAATTTAAAATTACACTATGTTCTTATCATTTAAAAATATAATTAGCCTAAATGTTAAAACAAATAGTATTTTTACGTCTCTCAGGCACTGTGGTAATCAATTTTAACTAACAATCATAAACGTGTACTCAACATAGTTCTGTGACTCATAATTACTGAACTAAAACTGATTAAGAAAGCGTGATCGCTGTAGTTCAAAATATTTATTTCTCAAACTTTTACAATGCTCTTATAATACCTACTCTTCTCTCTCTTACAATCTATCTTTTTACTTCTTTCTAACCGTGTAAAATGGAATCGAATTGAATCGATGCTGCGGGCCTATGATGCGACACCCGAGATAATTTATGTCGTGGTTTTTCAAAGACAAAAACCACGACATAAATTATCTCGGGTGTCGCATCATAGGCCCGCTGGACAACATGACGTTATATTTCGGTAAAGTAGTTATCGTGCGATGTTGCCACTCTTATCAAGTTTATACGGGTACAAATGCTGCCATTATAATTTAATGAATAGGTACTGCTACAACTGCATACAAGCTAACACATAAATTGCGATCGAGCACAACTAAAATACATTACAGTAGGTATAAGTCAAAATATCTATGCTACTTCTTAAAACATCACTTATTTGGCATCAAAACCATTTCAATGTTTTGTGTTGTCGCAAACTTACAAACTTTTTCCTTTAAATAATTTGAACGTAAGTTCCGCCTAGCATGTTGTTAATACAATAAACCATAAAACACTTGGAATAATATACATACTAAAATAGTACCTTCGCATGATACGATATCAACTGTAACGTTGGTCGATGAGCCTCATTAATTGTTCATAAAGTTTAAGGTAGATGGCGCTAAGAACAACATCTCCTCAGATGTAAAAGGAAGGAATAAGTTCTATGGTAAACAAATCGTTTATTTATGCACTATGTAAACTTTTTAATTTCAATTGGCGATAAAATGATGCTGAGGAATCTTATTATACATTAAGTAAGAAGCTGTTATTTAGACATTACAAATACAAAATAATATGTACAAATTATTTAAAGGAAAAGTTCGTAAGTTTATAATGATTTGAGCGTAGGTTCTGCCTAGCATGTTGTTATTGCAATAAACCACCAAATTAAAAATTTAAAGTATCCCAAATTTTTTTGAAAATATAATTTAGCCTATGTCACCCCGGGGATAGTGTAGCTTCCCAACAGTGAAAAAAAATTTCAAATCAGTAGTTTCGGAGCATATTCAATACAAACAAACAATCAAATCTTTCCTCTTTATAACATTAGTATAGATGTATAGATCCGACAAAGCATGGAACGTAATAAAATTGTTGATATTCTGAATTTGAAAACTTGTTCCAAACGAGCTAAGGCCACGTTATGTTACTTCTTTACTCAAGCAATTTAGCAAAACGCTTTTTTGATAAATTGTAACAAAACGGTTGGGTACAAAGGTCTCCGAAAAGAAAACATAATATGCAAGCAATAAAGTCTAATTTTAATAATGGACTAACTTAATCTTTGTAGCAACATCGCTTGAAGGCTCAGTACTGAACATCAGCCGAGTGAACCGACAGCATGCGGGCGCCTATCTCTGCATCGCGTCCAACGGGGTGCCACCTACAGTCAGCAAGCGAATCATGCTTACTGTTGAATGTAACTATATTAACGTATAATTTATTAAGTATGTTTTTAAAATAGCTAACTAAGATACTGGGATACCCTCAAATGACGGGAGATTATGGCAGGAGTTTTACATGCACAGATGATGCACATTTCTTTGCTTTTTAAAATATTGATGCTTGTTACTAGGTTCTTCTGAGTTAAAGATATCATATCAGACCTTTTGTTTTTTTTTTTTTCGAGGGGAAAATCTTCAAAGGATACCTGACTACAATGGGGATGTAGCCGGGTTATGTAAGATTTCCACTCACTAAAAACCCCTCGGTGGCCTGCCTCAGTGCTATTTCTGAGGGCTCCGGGATCTCTCATGGAACGCGCCGGTGCCCTATTCGCACTTGTTTCGGTTCCCGGGAGCTGAATACCCCAGAACTTCGGTATTAATACGGTGATGTTGCGGATGATATGACTATATAAAGGGGACCTTAGACCCCTTTTATGGGGCAGACGGCAGAGGGTGACTGTTACCAGCTCCCTGCCATCGTCGCCTTCGAGCAGGATCGGCTCTCTCCCGGTCAAAGATATCAGACCTATATGTCTGACGTTTGATTCTTATCTCACTTCATGGTCATTGTCGATAATTTCAACGGCGGAAACGCTAGGCTTGTACTTTGACTTGTCATCCCACCACTCACATATAAATAATACAGGTATCATTCTTCACGCAGTTGACGCGGTTCATTCCTTGACGTTCTGCCCCCTATACGAGTATACCTAATAATCGTCTAATATCATACTTAATTCTTTTATGATGCATTCGTCCCGCCTCATAACACGACACCGGTAGATAAATTAGAACTAGAGTTTGACCACTATCTCACTTGATGGTCAGTGATGATGTGGTCGAAGATGTAGTCACGCTGGACCTAGAATATTTACTTGCTCTCAGGGGCTGCTGCCTGAAAACACTATGTGTATGGTGATAGTTTTGCAAATCGAAGGATAGTAGCTAGCCAGGCAGGTACTCGATAATACCCTACCACCATGCTCGGAATTCGATAACGATGTTTCCATCACCCGAAGCTCAAGGCGTTGGTGGAGATCAAACCAGCGTCTGTCTTGTTGACAGCCGACCCAGCGACCGCTGAGCTTTAAGTATCATCGCTCGACAATTATTAACCGTTGAATTAAACTCAATTCTTCTTTACATATCGTGTATACCATAACGTCCTAATACAAAAGGACTATGAAAATTGCTTCTAGCGTGAAGATCAGATTTTCACTACTTTCACAATGTTTTTTTTTATAGGTACGTGTAGTACAACAATAAATACAAAATCAGAATTCTATAATGCACAATGCATTATAGAATTCTGATTTTGTTTTTGTCATTTTCAAATATTTTTACTCATATTCCTAAGTTTTTTCACAATTTTTGTTTAGTTTCGTTGAATCACTACCGTTATCTATATTAGTGAATGATGTTTTTGGTTGACAGTCCCACCTGTAATAACTATAAGAAACCAGCTGGTCGGTGCGGCGCTGGGCACCGACTTGGTGTTGGAGTGCGAGACTGAAGCTTATCCCAAGCCGGTGAGCTACTGGAGCAGAGAGAGCGGGGAGATCGTGCCTATTGGTAAGATAACGGCAATATATATATATATATATAACATAATACTAACTGCGCACCGCAGTTACACCCGCGTGGCCTACAGCATCCCAGTAACGTGAGATATCCCATGAAAAAACATTTTTTAAGATTTTAGAAGCTATTTCAGATATATACAAATCCCTGAATTCATTCTGGCGAAAGACTAACAAACATCCTTACATCTACCCTCGCATACTTTCGCGTTTATAAAATGTAAAATAGGATTTAAGAAAGATGGTCAAGATTCCATTAATCTCACAAACGAAGAAAAATTCTTTAAGGTATATTGTAATGTAATCCAATTCGACCTCGTAGACTAACCTAAAGTACAAATAGCTCTCTATAAAGAGCTCGTCGTGTTAAGACGTTAGTCCAGTTTCGGTAAGGAAAATTTTGCTTATTTAAAAAAAAAAAAATACATGAAAAGCTTCTATAATAATGTATGAAGTGTTGAAATCGTTCTAATACTGATAATACGCACTAATCGAACACTTTTTGTACTGAGGTATTTTGGAAGCGAAGATGTTTTTAGAATGCTTCTACGAAAACAGTTCTTATAAAACAGGTACTTTCGGAGTGTGGGATGAACACCAACAAAGGATTCATGAGGTAGCTAGCATAAAACTCAAAACTTAATATGATATTTTTCGTCTAGATGACAATGGTCTTAATTCTCTAAATAATCTAAATAGCAAAAAATCACTTATATTCTTGAAAATTAAAAAGCTGGTGTTCTGTTTAATAGGTAGGTACGCTGAAATTCGAATTCGTATTAAGCTACACAAGGCTATCTCTAATATTAGACAAGTTTGATTCAATTGCTGGCAATCGCGGGCAGTTTTAGTCGGCACCTAGTAAGTGGCGACTTATTTTGCTTAAAACTACCCGCAATTTTAATAAAAATATCTAATTTTAGTGTTGTTATTGATAAGTGTAATTAACAACATATCTCATTTTCTAAAATTTTAGTTTAGTTGAACGGTCATACTGATTTGGACTTTATCGTAACCACATAAGAACTTGTTTACTTATCTTATTTTTCAGAGTTTAGTTTAGTGTCTTTGATCAATAGAATCACTACCAATGTATTGTCAACATTTTATTCGTGTTTATGCAAAGGTGAGGTAACAGTAGCTTTTAATTACTTCTCCCTATCAGCCTCGACTGGACCCTTTACATTCAAAACGTCTGTAAGTGACTTGTAAAGGTACAATGTTTCAGAGATTGCTTTTGTTTCAAAATACTATAAGGGATAATGTAAGGCCCTACTTATCCATAGTGTTTATAGATCGGATAGGTCTATAGGATCATCATCACAATAGGTCTGTTGTTCTGTTTATCTTAATCCTTTGTCGAAACGCATTCCTTTTAATTTTTTTTTACCTACAGTAGATGCCTTTTAGCAAGCTGTAGCTCAAATATTCCAATACCAGCTACCATTTGGCGGCATACCCAGAACCCTAGCAGCGTAGCATAACGAGGATCGTGATTTTCCTTAAATTTTAACGAATATCGCAATAACTCTAGCAAATTTTGTCTAGGGTTTGTGTCTTTTGGCGAATTAGAGGAATCGATTTTACGACATTGAAAACAAGGTCGATGAAAATAAGCAACACACAGACACAGCCGTATTTTATAGATTCTCGGTGACGATCACTATTATACGACCGTATAGAAAAGTAGTCCAAAACACCGCAATGCTTCAAAACGTGTGTGTTACTCGTGATGACTTACGGCACTGAAACGTGGTCTGAGACTATGGGCCTCGTGAGCAGGCTGAAAGTCGCACAAAAAGCTATGCAGAGGGCTATGCTCGGGTTTTCTCCACGCAATCGATTCAGAAAGATTCGGAGAAGAACGAAAATCATCGACATAGCCCAGCGGATTAGCAAGTAGAAAGTGCAGTGGGCAGGGCATGGCTCGAAGAACCGATGGCCGTTGGGGTTCAAAGGTTCTCGAATGGAGACCACGGACTGGCAAGCGCATCACAGGACGGCCAACGATAAGGGGGACAGATGACCTAAGATCACAGGTAAGCGCTGCATGCGGGCAGCTTCCATCCGATCTTCGTGGAAGCCAGTGCTGGCTTGTCCATTAGTGGACGTTTCATGACTGAGATTATGACTTATTTTCGAGTACCTTTAGTGGGCAGATGTAATTACACATAACGATCGAATGAGCCTTTTAAGTATAGCTACGTGAACCAATATACCGGTTCATTGGAAATGTCTTGAATTATTCCATTAGTTCCGACTATGGCCTTATCGATACTAGCCCTGAGGGAGTTCGCGGAATATACTGCCGTTTTTGAGTCCATTTGGCGTAATTGCCTCGGGAAAATTGTACAGTAGTTACCCCTTGCATTGTTCGACAGCTTTTTATTTGCATCGCAATCAGTTTTTCGCGTAATTTCACATTAATAAAGTCTTAAAATTTGTAATTGGCAGTACAGTGTATGTAAAGATATAAGTTTAGAACGGAATTAGTAAGTTTGATTTGATTCAATGGCATTGCTCAAGTGTGGGTACTGTAGTGACTGTGCTATTGTGTTTTATAATTACTATTAAAAGAAGCAGCGAGCTATATAAGATGTCTGCGTGACGTCACCAAATAGTAAACAAACATCTAATCCGTTACAAAATGACGTCACAGATTGTCGGTTGTTTAGTGACGCCACTGACCACGGCAAAATTGTGGTTCATTCTCGCTCCTTTAGAAACTAAATGGTATAATCGTAAGTTTCACCCCGAAAATTACTAATTCAAGATCAGAACTAAGAATAGCTATTTGATGTCAAGAATATTTTGTGTCGACATTTGTGTGATATTAGGTTCTTTGTGAAAAGTATTATATCTTCTGGGAAAGTGCTAAGAATTTGTTGTTGAAGTTGTTTTTGAAGCCAGCTGCTATGTGTGGTACCCGTATAGTTGGATATTTTTCATATAATATAGCAAAGGATATTTTATGTAGAATAACCAGATTTTGTATTGAATCGCATTTTGCGATTCTATACGAAATCTGGTACTTCCTTAATCTACTGAAAACCTATGCAAAAATAGCCAAATAAACGCCGGCATAGACCAATTCAGACAAAGTATAGTTTACTAATAGGTACTTGTTAATTTATTGTTAGTAGGTATATTATATGTAGGTAAAATTAGGTAATTTTATTTTAAGAACCGGCAGCGTTTTACCACGTTTTACTAACTCATTACTCCTAAGGAGTTAACTGGTGGGATGTTTCAAACTTGCCCGGTACTAAAAAGTGTGCTACCACCATTTAAAAGGTTTATATGAAATCTTTTTACTGCACTCCTGAAGGAAGTTCAACATTTTGTTGCTCGCACTCAAACAACATAACGTTTTGTGTACAGGGGGCGGTCTGGAGCCTCAGAAGATCGATGGGTCATATAGATCAATGCTCCGTCTCGCCGTCAGAAGGGTCACTCCTTCCGACTACGGCACTTATAAATGTGTGTCTAAAAACTCTCTCGGTGACACCGAGGGCACCATAAAGCTATATCGTAAGTATTCATATTAATATATGTTTTATTTGTCTTATAAGTTTACCATTTTACATACTTATAAAGACGTGTTTTTATTATCTTACTATATATCTTTATACTATATAATAACTTACCTATGCGTGGCAAGGACTCTATTTTATTATTATTAAGGCATTGCACTGTTTTTTACGGGTATAACGTGGTACTTACGCGTAGTCGATATCACGATCGACTATTGTTTCGGCTTGTTCCGGAAGCCTTCATCAGGATCTTGAATGCGGTTATTAAGGCAGTTGAGATTCGTATGTTAATTATCTCCCCTCTCCCCACACTCCATCTCACAAACACACAAACTCACACCTCTACGAAAACATACACTCACATCCCTACGAACACACACACACACATAACGTTTTAAATGATCCTTACATAATAATTTGCACACACATATCTATATTTTTTAAAGTACTATACTAAGGTTAATATAAAATATTTTTTAATTTCATTATGCTTGTTTAATTTAATGAAATAGGATTTTTATATTTTACAAATCAGTTAAATAAGCCAAAGTTATATTATATTGTAATAATATTGTTTGTTAAATAGCTTAAACTGAGTTAACTTTTATAGGGAACCACAGATGGCTATAACACAGGTTAACGCCTTGAGTTGGTTTCCGATGTTCTCATTTATTAAGGAAACTATTATAATATTATATTTGCAAATAAATATTATGTCCAATAATTGCAAATTTTGTGCTTATAAAGATTATTTATTTATTATTATATTTAAATAAGACACAAAACATTCTCTCAGATAGGATATGAACTCATATCCCAGTTCGTTGCAGATGTAATGCCGTTGAGCCAACTAAATTACCGTCGTGTTGTCGATATTACGTCTCTACCTTTCTCTTACATCTTAAGTGGACGGAATGAGATCATTCATTATTTTTCTTATTCTTATTCCATTCTTCGAGCATAGATATGTATATGGATACATTAATAAAAGTATCCATATACCATATACAAAGTTCTCGAATGGAGGCCACGGACTGGCAAGCGCAGCATAGAACGGCCACCGACCAGGTGGACAGACGACCTGACTAAGATCGCAGGCAAGGGCTGGATGCGGGCCGCTTCCAACAGGTCCTTGTGGAAATCAATAGGGGAAGCCTATGGCCAGCAGTGGACGTCCTATGGCTGAGATGATGATGATGATGATGATGATGACATTAATAATGCTTCTTATTACAACTTATTAGGTTTGCAATTATGATAATACAACAACTGTATATTGGCGACTCAACACCGTCTGCAAGTATAGTTACTCTGTCATAAATAAAAATATATTTCGTTAGTGTGAAAGGTCAGATACAGATTGCTAGGTTTGACGTGATATAATATGAACTGTTTGAACTGATCCATGCGGTCATGACCTTATAGGCACCATCATAATGAAATCCTCTGTTAAATATAAATGTAACGAACTTTTTAATACTGTTAAGGCCCTTGTTGACTCAACGTCTAAATCAAGATTGTTTTCATCGGCTTTAAAATATTCAACAGTTGAGATCTCAGTTAAAATTTAAAATCCTTTTGAAACTGAAGTGCCCCTTTTTGTAATGAATGATATTAAATCTCTCTTTTCAAGTATTGGTTGGTAAATCGATATTTTATGAAGGTATATTTCACTTTACCCTTTGGTATCTAATTTACTTATGAACGCTTTACGTTCTGTAACATAATGAATATTGCTGACATAGTGGCAAGCTTCAACGAAAGCTATCAGCAATATAGTTCTATTCGTTATTTCATTTTTCATTTTATTTTAAATTTGAAACAAGAGCAATTGCTATCAAAGTCGTCTTGCTGCCAGTTACATTATTATCCATAAAAAGTGAAGAGCGAAAAATTAGCTCTCAAATTAAGTATGTAAAATTAAGTGTTGCGTGTGTGTGTGACAAGTTGTTTATTTTCTGTTGAAGATAGTTAAGGTCACACATCAGTTCGTTAGCTTCAAAAGTATAGATAATAAACAACTATCAACCTCTAACTGCACTAACAACTCCCCGGCTCTATAGGATGGCTCACGTTTCATAAGTAACATTACGAGTATGTTCCCATTCGCAATAAAATAAGGGTTTATGACTTGTTCATTGTCGTATAAAACATCAGCTTCCCGCAGAATGCTGGTTATTAAGGGTTATAACTCCGAATATTTCTGGTCACCCAATTTTGGTAACAGACTACCTCGTTTGTAGACTGTTTGTATAAAAAGACAAATATATTATATTTATAAAGCGTATGTTATAACCACTGGTTACCAAAGAGATGATTGTAAATTTGAAGCGTCATACTGTTGAAGAAGTCTATCTCTCCGTGAGGCAGATTCTAGATTCGATTAGATGATTATTTATTGTTACACCTTAAATTTCATTATATATAATTATTATATTATACTAGCTGCGCCCCGCGGTTTCTCCCGCGTGCACTACGTTTTTCCCGCTGACTCAGTTATCCCACGGGAACCATACTTCTTCCAGGACAAAAAGTAGCCTATGTCCTTCTCCAAAGTCCCATGTATCTTTATACCAAATTTTATCTAAATCGGTCAAGCCGTTTTCATGTTATGTCGTGACAACGGAAAACGGGTTTCATTTTTATATATATAGATTGGTGAGACAGTTGTCAAACGCAAACTTATAATATGTAAAAAAAAAAAAAAAAAATTATAATTTTCAATATATATATAAACTTACATAAAGAGTGTGACAATGGGCGGCCTCATCAGTAAAAGTCATTTCTACCGGGCAACCTTTGCATGGAGAGGATATAAAAGAAGTGTAAATAACGGTGGCGTTACTTTGCTTAAAAATATTGCTCTAATGTGGAAAATAAATATTGTATAATAAGTAAGATTTATAAATCTTATACATTTCATTAAAGTACATTTACATAGTTCTAATAATTAATTGAAATTTTATGATCACTGAGTAAAATTCAATGTGTAGATAAACGTAATTCAGGGTTTCACATACGTATATAATGTTTAAAACGTACCTAGGTACATAAAAATGTGCCAACAATACCTGTGAAGACCTTGTTGTAATGTGCTTGGAAAATTATAACGGCATTAGTTACAGTTCATACATATGCACGGGCAAGTCATTTTGTATTCGAGATACATTCGATCAGATGCGTACATTACTTATCTGATGTGTTTATTATGGATCCCCGTAGAGTATACGTACATACTTTTCTATTTTATTTATTTATTACACTTAAACCCCCGCACTAGGACTCCCTGTGTCGCGGGAGGCATGAACACACACAATCACAGCACACAAACAACCAAGACCCGGGACAAACACTTACACTCATTGCACAAATGTTTGCCCCTTCCGGGATTCGAACCCAGGGCCCCGGGAGCACAGAAGTCATGTCGCTGACCACTGAGCCACACCGACCGTCAAACTTAACGGAAATATCATTATGAAGGTTATTGTAGCCTACGTACAACGTTATATCTTTACATACGATCTTACATTATTTTTGATTACCCACCATTCCTACGGCAGCAGCATAAGTTTTATAGATAAAACTGCACATGCATTACGCAAAGATTTCATGACATTTCCAATTATAATTATTTCCAATTATTCCATTTAATTATTATACTATTACTAATAACTATTGCATACACTATGGACTTTGTACTTTTTTTTTTTTTTTTTTTACAACATTCACACAAGGTCTTCAGGTCCCAAACTAGGCAGAGCCTGTACTATGGTAACCTGATGACTGATATATATACTTAAATACATACTTATATATATATACTTATATACATATGCACACCCAGACACAGGTCAAACAGACATGTTCATACACACAAATGTTTGACCTGTCCGGGAATCGAACCCGGGACCAGCGGCTCAGAAGGCAGAGTGGTACCAACTGCGCCAACCGGCCAGTCAACTGGCCTACTTACTACTTACACTTACACACTTATATGTACACATATATATACATATACATATATACACTTTGTACTGTACTCTTTCTTCTCTTCCAACATCCGCCTCCAGAGATTGACCTTTGCACGTAGTTCCCTCAATTTGTATCTGAGTATGACTTCGATTTACGAAGCTGTTTTTTATAATACCTATTTTAGTACGCGAGTGTCCTGTTTACGTTTATTTATAACGATTTCTTCTTCTTCTAAACGCTTCGCATTTGAATTTAAAATTGTTCTATTAACAGAGTCTAAAGACAAGTCCCTCTCAGCTAAAATGTATTTAATAATAATAATAATAATAATAAATATTTATTTCCAAAAAGTAAATTACAATATATATAAAGGTTACAGGCTTAGTGTATAAGCACAAAGTATTGTAACAATTACAATCAGAGAACAGGTTTAACGTCGAGCCTCAAACTAGGCGGGAGCCTGTATCTTGAAACTCAGAGTGCGATGGCTAAAAAAAGTTGGGAAGTTTCTATGTTACTGAGTGTTCGCGTGCTTGTAGATTGCTTAATTACTTAAGAAGTTGTGAAAGTACTTTATACAATAATGTTTTGCTATCTTAGAGTAAAGAAATAAAAATTAGTGCATATATAAGACAAACAGCATGAATGTGTGTGTGTGTGTGTGTGTGTGTGTGTGTGTGTGTGTGTGTGTGTGTGTGTGTGTGTGTGTGTGTGTGTGGTAAATGTTTGAAATGATATGGGTACGAGTGTGTGAGTGCATGGAGTGGTGGATACGTGTATCGTGTGAGTGTAAGGTGTATTCAGTCTTTGATTTCAATGAATAATGAATACAATTTAATGATAGTTAATATTACTCCCGCTATTTTTTGTACTTTTTTTGAATATGTTTGGCCGACGCTCATAATGAGCACTATTAAATGAATTTGAACTTTCCACTTTTTTTCTGTAAAGTAACCGATGTGTAACTTCTCCTAGGTCCTTCCCGTTGGTTAGATGATAGTTATGTTATGTTTATGTTTTAAATTATGCACATTATTGTTATTAAATCAAACGGGGCATGATCGCGGGAAAAACATTTAGTAATTTATTTACCTCGACGTTTCGAACAAGTTGCATTGGTCGTGGTCACGAGAAGACTGGAGAAATGCGGGTGGCAATATCGGCGAGAGCGCGTAGTTTCGCCAACTACCCACTTTTGATCTCATTAAACTGTAGGGCTGTCACAGCCCTGCAAAAGCACAGGGTTGTGCTTTTGCAGGGCTGTCGAAACGTCGAGGTAAATAAATTACTAAATGTTTTTCTCGCGATCAAACCCCGTTTGGTTTAATAACAATGTGTTCGAATCGCGAAAGTCTAAAAATTACAATTATGCACATTATTTGTATTATTATTAATATTTCATATATTAGTAATATAAACAGATACTTTTTATTGCTATAGGTATTCACAAGAAACCGATTAAGTTTATCTAGTCCGTACAAGATAGCCTTAGCAGTTTCGTACGTGAAGGACGGCATGGATTGAGAGAATCCTTTATTTATGATTCTACCTAGAAGAGATATAAAGTTCCTTAAATTCTCGAATATTGCTCCTTACAATTCCATTTTAAAATACAAAACAACCTTTGTTTCACAGCAATGCCACTCCCAGCTTTGGAGAATAAAAATGGTAAAATTTAACATTCACTTTTTGTTGAAATTCTTAAGGTCTGTTACGTCATTAAATTTAATTATTTTTCAGTGGTTCAAAGGCTCAACATCAAGGCTGAAAAATCGTCCGAAAGCACTCCCTTTGGTACCCAGGGTAAGTGACACTCATGTGTAGGTGGAAATTATTTAAATTTACTTTTATGTAATTTTACTTGAATACTTCATCGATCAAATGTCGAACCAAGCCGAGCAGCCAAGCCTGTAGTCGATATACTAGTGCTAGGTATTTGGCTATGATGCGTTTTCGCGGCACAGAGGCCTCAATAAAACAATGTAGGCTATAAGAAAATCTTGATCGTAGGCCTGGATATTTTATTTGGCCAATATCGTACATATAATATTGAAATTTAAAAAGTCATCATGAACTGAAAGCATAAAGCGGGTAACGGAAAATGTCGGAAATGACTTTTTTTAAAGCTCTGGGCTTGTCCATCTTGAAGGCCTTCTGCATTAATAGTTAAAAGAAGACATACAAAAATGGAAAATTCTGACTGAAAAAAAAGTGAAAAGATTCTTGCGATTGTACAACTATAATTTTACATATGAAAAATTTGCCCTATTTCATATATACAATTTTGGTATGCTTACTTTTTAGCGCAGACATTAAATGAAGTAGAATGTGCAGTATTATGGGGATCGCATTCTGTGCATAGTTTTTGAACTCACTTAGAAAATTGCTTCCAGATTATGGATGTTGCCAGATGCAATAGCAGAAAATACTGAGTTCAAATATTCCTCGGGTGACATGCCATAATTGTATGTACTTACATATGTGAATAATTCTAATTATGTTGTGAAGTATTAAGTACCGCTGTCGTCTACAAAGATTGTGGGTAATTAAGGCAATGAATTCGGAGAATCTTTGAAGTCCAGGGTGAAAGCATCAAATTATTTAGCGTACGTACGTGGTGGATAATGTTTTAATGATTCTAATATGATAGATGCTAATTATGGGATGAAAATTAATATAAGCTTTAACGCTTCAATAGTTTTATGTAATAAAGAAAATGTTACGTTATGAAAGTAACTAAAACCATAAGAACCTTGAAACTTGTTAGTATTAAATCACAATTTCTGGTTCCACGTTGGGCCGAAATGATGGATCATATATCGCGGACGATCAGCTTTCGGGGTAGGCTGTAATGTTGCAGATTAGGATGTTAACGTTTTCCATGGATGTATGTATAATTAGAGTATAGAATGAAGGGGACTAGGTATAGTATAAGATTTTATGACAGGCACCTCTCACGCGCGCAACGTTATGATAGCATTTTGTACAAGTCTTTGTTTTCTTTTTTTTATTTCGATTGGTACTGTTGTCACAGGAAAAGAGTTCATGCACTTTATTAAAAACAATTATTTTTCAAAATTAAAAACAGTCTAGATGAAGTTTTAGCAGCGCTTCCTGAGATTTGTGTGCCAATACAACATTCATACAATCATTAAAAAATACATATCAAAATTAAAATAATTTCGCCTGGAAAAAGGGGCACTACTGCCCCTTGATCTATACATCGGGATCTCCTACTAAATCGTGATTTCTTACACTACCTGCTTTATTGCCGAATAACTCTGCTTAGCGGTTTTTTGAAAGCTGGCGCTTCTAATTACTCATATTTAAATGGACCATTTGAATTTGATCAATATCTGACCGGTAAATTTTTAAGTTGACTATAATAATGGCTATTTGACGTTGACTAAATTCATGATGTTCTAATTTTTTTAAGAAAACGTTAAACATGTTCCACGGATAAGTAGTGGAAGTAGTTTTGTGTAGTTTTTTAACTTAATAATTATCCAACGTAATTATCTATAGAAATTATAACTTCTACATTATTTTTGTGCGAGAGCTATGTGTACCCCACACTGCTTCTTCCTAGAAGCTTTTTATGCGGAACTGCTAGTAAAATTATTGTTTTAAATAAAATTTTAAAATTTTCACTTAGTGTACTTTTTATCGTCAACAACTTACCTGGCCACTGTACCACCGCCGGGCTGGAGTCCCACTGTGGTTTACCATCTCGATTAATCTGTTCTTCACATCGTCTTATGAATGTTTTCTTTTTCAGATTTCAGACTACAGGACTACAACAAGGCAGCTTCCAGGGGCCATTTATGTTACATTGTTTCGTTCTCGTTACTAATGTTTATCTATAACCAATTTAACTAGAATTAATTTGTAAGTATAGGGCGATACTGGTTTTTTAGTCAAATATATATACGTTATGATATTATGACATTCCAATACGTCAATTCATAGCAAAAAGTGCTCCCATCTTGCTCTTACAGCTTGAGTTTACTGTATATACGTACAGTCGTGATATGAAAGGTTTGACAGTTTTTAAATTACTTTTTCTTTCTTTTAACTCTCCGCAAGCACAAAATGCTACCCTTTCAAACTAAGTAACATAACAGATTGTTCACAAGAAAATTGTGTTTAACCATTTGACAATAAGGTTAAAAACTATGTAACGTCCTAAAACGTTCTGTCAAGGAATACATGTTCGTACAACAAATATAACAAAACTAGCATTTATTAAAATGTTGGCAGTACTGTTTGCACTCGTGCAAGCAAAAGGCGACTTTAAGGTGACGAAACCTTTAATACCGCGAGTGTACCATAACTTTGCTTCTAAGATGTTAAATTCTCCAAACTAAGGTAGCCAGAGTGCAATCTCATTTGTAGGACATAGTGATCAAAAACGTCGCCTGTATTGCAAAGCATTTCTTATATTTATAGAAACTTCCTAATAGGCTATTATGAAATGTATAAACTAAATGTTATTCGAAATAATAGGATCGATTATTTTTAAGGTATGTATTAAGAGTAGACAAAATAATTATATGTTACTAGTTTTAACTAGATATGTTGTTTTAACCGATTTCCAATAAAAAAGGGTATGAATTGGAATCTTTAAATATATTGTTTATGTATTTTCACACGTACCTCCGTTATTTGTTAACCAAATCGAATGGAAAAAAAAATCATTCCAAATTTTGTCAATTGTAATTTCATCTAAACCAGTTCAGTATTTAACTTTATTTAGATAATGTTCTACGGAGGCTGGGAGGCGGTTTCTTGTGTTTTTTATTTTATGTATTGTCGTGATCATTCTTTTATTACCCACCTTACGTAACAAGGGTAGCGGGAACTAAAACTTGAAGGGTAGATAATGACGCTGAAGTGGAATGCCAGAGAATCATGTGCGCGAATATTGTAATCCATGTATCTATTATAATGTTTTCTCTGTTTCATACTAC
The DNA here is from genome assembly GCA_934044485.1 of Apeira syringaria. Classification (NCBI taxonomy): domain Eukaryota; kingdom Metazoa; phylum Arthropoda; class Insecta; order Lepidoptera; family Geometridae; genus Apeira; species Apeira syringaria. Next base: position 16,033,746 of record OW203668.1, read on the forward strand.
TCTACGCAGGCATAAGCCCGCGGTAAGTGATAATGAACAAAGTTCCATGAGATAAGGTCGAGTGCTAAATCATAAACTATTATGAAACATCAAAGCTTCAATTATATCAGAGGACATATCCTGTATTAGTAGATCTAAAATATAGATAAACGTATATACCTATATACGTTATTGCGTAGGTATTGTAATACGTCAAGTATTGATAAATATAGACTGAGTTTCGAGAATATTAAGCTTGTACATAAATATTACTAACGATATTGTAAGGACTAATTGATTATCAGAGGTTCAGGCTTGATAAGAACAATTGTATAAATTAGCTACGGTTATGTGCATAAAAAAATATTGTAAACATATTTACTGTTATCTTACGTCATTGATAGTGAAAAGGAGATTTAAAATGACGCTCTAACATCCCAAGCTAATGATATTATATGTTTATATGAGGTAGATGTCGCACAAGCGCGCGGAAACTGAGGCGGCAAAATTAAGTCAATTGTAGTAATATTCATTATGACGCGTATTTCAAGCGCAAGTCTAAACATATAGCTATCCTGTACGAGACCACGTGCCGCGCGCGACTGAGTGTAGGTGAGATCACAGGACTCACTTGAGTAGGAGCAGGCGATGTTAGAAGGTCGCATATCTTCCCCTTTTCACACTATCAATGCGTAATATTATGTTTATCGTGTTCCAAATTGAAATATTTTTTTTTGGTAATTAATATGCAAAATTATAAGTTTTGTTTAAAACCATGATAATACTTGGAAATAATTTATGCATTATTTATTGATATATACGGCTAGTACTCTCACGTTTAACTAATTAAATCGTCACAATTTTCTTTCTTAAGCAGGTATTTATGAAATGCATAGTATTATTAATAATAAATTATATTTGTTTTATTTATGTAGTTATTAATAATAGCATGAACGTGGTTTAGTACGACAATTCTTACACAATACGATGGACGTATACTTACATAAGTTGTCAGAAATGCTGTTGAGCTTTAAAAAATCACCTGTCACATTTTTTTCTTTATTGAAATCGCGGGTCGTCGGTGGTCATTGCTGATGACCACGCGTAGTGTATCTTATATGAGTTGTGTTTGTGTATCGAACTTGTTAGGCCCCTCACTCATGGCGATTTTTCGTGGCGATGCGCGCGCGCGTGTTTGCATCGCGACTGACGCGCGACATAAAGAATTTGGACGCAAGTATACAGCCCGCGACAGCATCGCGGCGGTATAGATACAGACGCACGACTACAGCGCTACAAAAAGTCGCCGTGGGCGAGGGGCCTTAGGCTTTTGGGAAATGAAAAGTATATATAAGGAGTTTAGTTAACTGAGGGAAATTGGTCAATTGAATTATAACGTTCAATACCTACTAATTACAAAGCTAATATAAATATGTTATTCATAAAACTACAAAATTATTGAATAAGATTTGTAAGTATAGAGCATGAACTTTGTTTTTGTAACGCGGACCACTACTGTCGCTTTTTATTTGTTTAATATTGATGTAAGTAAATATTATTGATGCCATATTTCACTGCTGTTTTATTACGTTCATAACCCTTGACACTATGAAAACTCTTTTTCATTATCACTTTAGTGTTTCTACCGGCATTAAGTGACATTTACGCGTAGTCGATATCACGGTCGTCAATTGTTTCGGCTTCTTCGTGTGTTACTTAGTGCGAGGCGGGACGTTGCGACGCGGGACGTTGCGACGCGGGACGTTGCGACGCGGGACGTTGCGACGCGGGACGTTGCGACGAACGCACCGCACTCAAGATCCTGATGAAGGCTTCCGAAAGAAGTCCAAGCATTTGTCGATCGTGATATCGACTACGCGTAAGTGCCACGGTATTCCCGTAGAAACAGTTTAATCCCGTAGCACTTATGGTATTTTTATTGCCAGTAACTTGTTTCTCTATAGGTACCTACAACCTAGATGTCATTATGTCACCAGTAATGTAAGTAAGTATGTACATAACCACATATGTACGTATCTTCTAGGCGTCATTAATCTTAGGCTAGCGATGATAGCATAGCCGTGGGAGAGTCGGCAGTGAAACTGACAGACGCTGGTTCGACCCCTACTAACGGCTTGCGCTTCCGGTGAAGGCAAGATTATTATAATATATTTAGCATGGTGGTATGGTACTTTCGAATGCCTGGGTAGGTACCACCGCCAAGTTGTAAAGATTGCCAGCCAGCACATAATATAGTGTGTTCAAGCAGCTGTCCTCGAGAGGCAGTGAACATCCTAGTATGTGATAACATCTGCGACCACATCATCACTGACCATCAAGTGAGATAGTTGTCAATATGATCTATGAAGTACAAAATAAACACTTCCGGATAGTTTTTGTTGTAAAGTTTTGGTAATGTTAAAACGTCCTACGGGCATGAATGCTAATCGCCGAATTTAATACATTTTATAACACACACATTCCAACTAAACAGCTACCATTGACAGTGTTACAAAGGTGAATGATATCTGAACCGTAATTCTACTAGCATTATGTAGGAGACAGGTTGTCATATTGCCGCCAGTAATAATAATCAGTGAGGCGATTATCTAATCCGGTTAATTTAAATAGGATTAGAGACACGCAGCTCACGTCTTGATCTACACTTCTACACTAATATTATAAAGAGTAAAACTTTGTTTGTATGTTTGTTTGTTTGTACTGAATAGGCTCAAAAACTACTGGACCGATTTTAAAAATTCTTTCACCATTCGAAAGCTACCTTATCCACGAGAAACATAGGCTATATTTTATTTTGGAAAAAAATAGGGTTCCGTAAGATATTTGGGTTTTTCAAACACAAGGTGTAAAAAATCAACCAGAAAAGTTACTTATTTTGCGTACGCTGCCTAAACTATAAAAGATAGAACCATAAAATGTTCTAATTAATTGTAGATCTTATAAATATCTACAAATAGGTCCGCGACACACTATACCTATCTATGTCGAGTGAGGCACAGCAACCATTTTTTTATTTTTTTTGGACTACATTTAAACGCGTTTATTTTACTCATGCTATTAATCCTTATCAAAATAAATTATTTCATCACTAAGTACAGCTTATGGTCAATGTTACTGTCGGTGTGTGTGAATTGACCTGGGAATCATTTTGCTGACCGTGTCTTTCCTGGGTAGGCTTTTTGCAGCGGTAACCGACATCCACGCGGGCGGAGCCGCGGGCGACCGCTAGTATTAAATAATAGTTTAATGATCATTTTAGCTGGCGTAAACTATTTCAGAAAATCCTACTATCCTACTTCCTACTAATATTATAAAGGCGAAAGTTAGTGTGTATGTTTGTTACTTATTCACGCTCAAACGGCTAAACCGATTTCGATGACATTTGAGATAAATACTTAATAACACATTTACATTCCATAGTTTTCTGTAATGTAACAATTTGATTACCAGCGAGCTCCTAACTAGGCGCGGGAGCATTATTATAGAAAATCGGAATTGTTGTTTCTTCGATTGTTAACTTGTGACTGTCTTAAATATTTTGTATCATCCGTGAATATGTACGAATTTGGAAATGAGGAAAATGGAATTTTGATACTTAACCATAATCTCTGATCAAAATGAACAGTAAAAAGCTTACCAACTTACTAAAACATGGAGAAAACGGAGAGATAAATTGGGTTTTTATTAAGGCTTATTGTTTCCTTAATGCATTAAAAACTCAAACTATGTTTCTTGCCATTGGCAAATAATTTTACCAAGTTTTAGAGTAGCAATCACACTATCACACTAAATATTATAAATCGCGTATTATAAATGCGATATGCTGTCTGTCGGTTGTTGTTTGTATGTGTTACTCCTTCACGCCGGAACAGCCGAAGGAAATTTGGAATGAAAATAACTTATACCCTGGAATGATACTCCCGTGAGATAATTGAAGTAGTGGGAAGACCGTAGACCAGTCGGATGAAGCCGCGGTACGGAGCTAGTGACGAATAAATCCTTTCTGGGAAGTTGTATTCGGTTTTACAATAAAAGAGAAATGACAGAGCTCACATAATTATGGAAACCACAAATCGGGTACTTATGCCGTGCCACAATACTTGTACGTAATTGTTAAAGTGAATAATTATGTACTATAATGTATACATTATAAAACCATTTTTTATAAAACCCTTGAGTTTTATTGCCAGTTATAACAGTGCGTCTACTAATGCGAGCGATATTAGAATTAGGCGTTAGAACTTACATGATCTTGCCATTATTGACATACACATGTGCGTTCAAGGCAAGCAGACAAGGGCTTGGATGCAGGCCATGTCCAGCATTGGACATCCCATGCCTGACATGTGCGTCCTTGATACCTAAATTGAATAAAAGAGAAGACGGACTTTATCAATATAGGTGTTTTTTAATTAAATAGGAAGGAAACAAGCAGACGGGCCGCCAGATGGTAAGCGATCACCATCACCTATCGCGTCTGGATATATGTAACACTAGGGACATTACTTTTTTCTATTAACTCTCCTTTCGAAGAATCCCATATGTTTATTGCTATGAGCCCTGTAAGCAAGCTAAAAAGGAACACTGAGCTATGCTCCGAGTTTCTCTATGAGATTAAATAGGGCTTGGAAGGTCCGTACAAAATCTAAAGCGACCTATGCCATACATACGCCGGGTAAGCAAGCTGTAGTAGCAGTGGGCAGGACATATCTCATATTTATTTTTTTATTTCCGATGGACGATGATACAATATTATGCGAATAATGTGGGATCGAAGGATTGTTAAGTGGAAACTACGGACTAGCAGGCGCTGAGTAGGACATCCACTGACAAGAGTAGACGAATGGCATGCTTGTTGCAGCTCATCAAATCCCACTAATATTATAAATGTGAAAGTTTGCATGGATGGATGAATGTTTGTTACTCAACTGCCCCAGAGTGGCTGATTGGATCTGGATGATATTTGGCACAAACATAGACTATAGTCTGGAATAGCACATAAGCTACTTTTCATCCCGGCAAAATGTATGGTTCCCGTGGGATATAATTGTTTTAATTTTTCATAGAGCGAAGGATCGAAAAGACTTTAAGCATTGTTAGATTAGGCGGAGTTCGAAAATGAAATAGGCTAATTTCTATCCCGGAAAAAGAATAGTACCCGTGGGAAAACTAAGGGAGCAGACAAATCGAGGGTGAGACCGCGTGGCGCAGCTAAACTAATATAAGTATCATCAACTTTATCCCGTCTATGAAACATACACGTTTCTTTAAATAGACATGAAAACCGACCAGGAAGATACAGTAATAATTACTCGCTTAAATATCTTGTAGCTACGAGTAGTGCGTAGGTGTTACTTCAGCAGAATCCTGTCAGAAAATACGTTAGGGGATTGTTCTATTCGCAGAATAGAGAACATATACCCACTCATTCTGCGTCACGAACGACAATAATCTAACAGAAATACCAACGGCCGCGCACTCATATTTCCACGAACAGAATGGCGATTCTTTGTAATCGTCCCTTTGTATTTACCGCTGTGTTTTTCAATAAGTTTTTCTGTTTCGATTTCGTTAGAAACTAAGAAAAGTTTTCGATTATTCATTACGAGCAATCGTAAAAACATGTCTCACTAGTAATCAGACGCACTCACCCACACAAGAACAAGCAAAACCATGCACAAAACGAAGGTCATATGTTCCAGTGGTCCTATAGAGTGTAGTTTAATAACCTCAGGGTCCAAATATACGGCGGTCGCCGTGGCGCAGTGGTCAGTGTCAGTGACATGATCTCTGTGTCTCCGCGACCCTGGGTTCGAACCCGGCAGGGGCACACATTTGTGCGATGATTATAGATGTTTGTCCCGGGGCTTGGTTGTTTGTGTGTTGTGATTGTGTTTGTCCATGCCTCCCGCGACACAGGGAATCCTAGTGCGGGGATCTGAGTGTAAAAAAAAAAAAGAAATACCTAAATGATGTGTATGAATACATCGGGAGCGTCTTCTTTTATGAAATAATTGGCAAACAAGCGAACGGGCCGCCTGATGGTAAGCGATGTTGAGAAGCGATGATAGCTCGTTGCGATGGGGAAGCGTCGGCAGTCAAACTGAAGGACACTGGTTCGACACCAACAACGGCTTGAGCTTTCGGTGAAGGTAAAACTGTAATCAAATCAATTCCCAGCATGGTTGAAGGGTACCTTCGAGTTTACCCGCTTGGCTAGCTACCACCCTCAAGTTTGAAAAACTGTCACAGAACACATAGTGTGTTCAGGCAGCAGTCCTTGAGAGCGAGTAAGCGTTTTAGGTCGAGTGTGGTAACATCTTCGACCACAACGTTACTGTCCATCAAGTGAGATAGTGGTCAAACGTTAGATCTATACAGTATAAAAACAAGATCACCGTCGCCTATGGTTATTTCTAAGACTACGGGTATTACGATACTTTATGATACGCTACAATACAAGATTCTTCAAAAGATTAACTCTCCTTTTGAAGAATCCCATATTGTAGCTACTCGGGAACACCGATGGAGGAAGCTCGTTTCATATTTTGCAGGTGTGTGCCAAAACGATCGGTTCAATCGCACAGAGTGTGATTTTCATGAGTTAATTATATGTGGATGAGCTTTCAAGCGCTGGCGGCTTGTATGATGGTAAAACTGTATTGCCGGAATACGGTTGACCATTTCTTTAGAACGCTCCATTAATACAATAAATTCACGTATTGTCGACAGTATTTTGATATATTTAATGTTTTAATTTGTGATATGTAAAGTAACTCAGGCGGTCCTGGACACTGAATATGACTGAGTATCGTTTACTATAATTGCAAAAAAAGTGCAAAAATATTTGTTCTTAAATAGGTACATTTTAGGGCCCTACCCCATTGATTTCCACAAGAACCGGATGGAAGCGGCCCGCATTCAGCCCTTGCCTGCGATCTTAGTCAGGTCGTCTGTCCACGGGCCTGTCTGTTAGTAATATGCAAATAATCCTATATTTTAATGTTACTAATTATAAATAAACTTAACTGTAAATAGGCTCTGCCCCGGGGCGCACACAAGCTACAATCTCTCGCATCATTTTGTTGAGTCGTTTCAAACAAGCATGTGGTAATAAAATAAACAGCGGGTCCACGCCTTCCATAACAGATTATATTAGACTATTATTTCGCAAGCGTAGGAGATCAGTTTGAGCTCAGTCCAGATTAAACGAACGGAAGTGAAAAGAACACAACGCGCGCGCGGAACACACCAACACCGGACAATGGACGCTCACGTGTGTTAATTCCGAGGGATAACAACAAGTACATTAAAGTAAATCCTGGATTATAAACTTGGAATTGCTCGACTAAGCTATATGAATATGATGAGGTAAAAAGGCAATGAAAACTCCGTTTAAACCCTCCTGTATTTCGCTTCCCATAAAAACTTGGGATTCCATGAAATATATTGGGGGAAAAAAGGTCTACACGGTCGATCATTAAAGGTAAATTGCCTTGCTTTATATCCGTTTGGATGTAAAGTGTAGAATGTGAGCATGGCACGCGGTTTGCTGCGACTGCTCGTCGCGACACGCTGCGATCTCAACTTTGTACAAACTGAGTTTTTTCGCCGTTTGCGGGTTTTTAAATGATCTGCTAATGACCTTCCTGTACATTAAGCAGTCAACTGTTTGCGAGTTACGTGTTTCAGCTTCCTCACATGGTTGAACTCTTTTTAAAAATGTTTTGAATCCGCTGTTAAAATAAAAAGCTGGCCGTATATGAGGAGTGCTGCGTTAGTTCAAATGAGGAGTGATAACTTTGGTCATAACGACGAGTAAATAAAAAAGCCATTACTCTCGTACACCATCATCTCGCTACCCTCATTCCACCTATGTAATATTAAATATTTAAATTATAATAACAATGTGATTCTCAGAGTTTTATGGTTTATTGCATTAACAAGATGCTAGGCGGAACTTACGTTCATAATATTTGAAGGAAAAAATTCGGCTGCTAGTGAGACTTAGAATAAAGCTAGAATAAACTATAACACTCTTAGAATAAGGGTATTATTATTATTATTTTTGTTAACATTCACACAAGGTCTTCAGGTCCCAAACTAGGCAGAGCCTGGTAACCTGTTGACTGATATATATACTTATATACATATACACACCCAGACACAGGTCAAACAAACATGTTCATACACACAAATGTTTGACCTGTTCGGGAATCGAACCCGGGACCAGCGGCTCAGAAGGCAGAGTGCTACCAACTGCGCCAACCGGCCAGTCCGGGTCCGGGTATGGTGCCTTCGTTTGATACGCAACTATAATGTTGGTCTATCAGTCCTCTTAATAGTTCATACAATTAAAAGTAGATAGCGCTAAGAACAACATCCCCTCAGATGGTTAAAGGAAAGAAGAAATTCGACGCTAATGGAGTGACTGCTATAGCTTAGATTGACAAAGCTACAAGACGGTAATCTGTAGCCGTGAGTTCAAGTCCCACCAGCAGTCGATTCAATTAATTTGAATGGGACTTCAATATGCTCTTTAAACTTACACTACAAAATTCTGGTTTGGATTTATCAAGATTGCGTATTTTTTTAAAACCTTCGCTTCCAAATTTCTATAATTTTTTGTCTGGTGTGCTTACTTAGGAATATTGTGCCTAGGAAATGTTTATAGATATGCTACGGAGTAATTTAATCCCCGACGTAAAAGAGCGGTGTTATATTATGTGTGTCTTTTTCTTCAAATGTTTCAAAAACGTTTGCACAGCTGTTTGAAGACCACCTCGTTTCTAGTTGTCGTTCTACTTCTACACAATTAGAGGAAAAAACTCCAAAAGGTCTGATCGATTAAAAAATTGAAATCCGGTCACTTGACAAAAGTAATTTTTGTCTTTAAAATATAACTTGTGGCAAGTGTAGTTTACCGACAGGGGCGGTGTAAACATAGGTACATATTGTAGTGTAACGAATTTACGTTTCGCATACGCATTGAACTTCCAAAATCCGCAAAAAGCCCTATTAGTATATGGCAACCCTGTATAGCGCCATAATGATACGGTGTGATCGACAAAATGTTTTACAAAAGTAAAATGGTAAAGCCCTGCTCTACAATCATTAGCTCGTTAATCCACAAACGACAGTACTTGTCGCGTCAACGGCGCCAAGTATATCATTTAAGGAGGCCGAAAGCCAACAATAGATGGTAATCAATAAGAGGCCGGGCGTCTATTGTGGACCTAATGTGTGGGAATTAGCTATTTGCTCTTTGACGAAGACAAATTATATCCCCATTTCGATTAATTACGGAGCTTAACTGTGTTGTCGATATTAACATATGAGCAGCACTGTCGATGCATCTCCATGGCGAAATGTCTAAACTTATCGGATAATTGCTTGGGCTTGTGGCTTGATGTTACAACTTGTAGTTCTGTACACGAGTTAGGGTGAACAACAATAGAACCAATTCTTTATTAAGATTTTACTCATTAACATCTAAACAAACAAATTTTTATATTGATATTGAACATATAAATTAATGCTATCAAAAATAATGTAAGAATTTATTCAAATGATGTCGGTTAATGAGATAAAATTTGATTCAACTCTTAAACCACATACATTTGAATCTTGATACTTAACCAAAATTTATTAAGGATTTAACTCGTAAACTGTACTTGTAATTTTTTTAAATAACTATTTTCCAGGCACATTTAATATACTTCAATTGCTCCTTATACTAACTGTTAGCGGGTCTAGGCCCGCCTATGCTCTTCCAGGGTTATCGGGTCTTATAAGCGCCTTAAATAATGTTTATACGAAAGTACCTGTATTAGTCTTAGTCTTTAGTCTACTTCTAATCTATTTACTAATCTACTACTTTATTTACGGACTGAACCTTGAAAATAATGTGAGTTCTTATTCTATTATTGATAACAAGACTTTTTTCACTAAATTATGTAGTTTGTTTGCGTTGACCTCGAAATAGGTAATGGGCTTAAGATGGATGAAACTTTTATAGACTTATGAAGTCTCATTCTCGAAAGATTATTACTTAACTATTATATTTTTTTTATGTTCAGCGCTGGACATCCTATGGCTGAGATGATGATGATATTTTTAAAAGCAAAGAATATCCACGTCAAACTTATAGCACACTTTTTTGGGGGTAAAGTCTTCTCGTGACCACGACCAATGTAACTTGGTCGAAGCATAAAGGTAAATAAAGGAGATAAAGCTCCTTAGCTCGTCTCTTATATGGATCTTTGTTAGTGTATTTAATTGAAATAATTCAAATCCAGATTCACAAACATGTTCCTCAATAATTTTAATGAAGTTGTTAATTTAGCCCATCCGTAAATTAAACAGGTAGTTCACGGCCAGCTTTTCAAGTCTCTCTTTTGTAGCCTAAAAGCAATGATAGTTCTCTTTCAGAAACGTTCGAAAAGTGATTTATTAATTTTGTTTACTTTATCAAACTCACAAGTCCAACAACTCCTACCATTTGATACAAAACTTTAGTGGATACCTATTCAGTATAACAGAGATTTAATATAACTTCGTATTTATTTAGCGTTGAGTAACTAACTGTCTACCTGTTTAATTAAGTTTAAAGTTCAATTAGATACTAAAGATACTCGCAGCAATTGACATGCATTGCATTGAACAACGGTCGCCGTGGCGCAGTGGTCAGTGTTAGTGATTTGACTTTTGTGTCTCCGGGCCCTGGGTTCGAATCCCGGCAAGGGCAAACGACTATGAAACTGATTTTAAAACTCAATAGTGTGAAATAACTTGTTGAAGTCGGTACCATGATAGTTCAAAGAAGTAACTATCATCACATAATTGTGCTCATGGTACCGACTTCGACAAGTTATTTCACACTTTTGAGGGTTGAAGACGGTTTCATTTTTAAGTAAACTTTTTTTTCACCTTTGCTACTCACGGAATAAATTGTCATTCACCCTCAACATGAAAATCATTCAGATAGACGTAACACTTTTCAGTTACTGGAGTACTGCTCAAAAACAGCTTCGCCGATTTTGATGAAATTTAAATGGGACCACCTCGGAAGTGTACAGTATAAAAAAATAATTTAATCGGTTCATAAATGACGAAGCTATCCGCGAAAACATAAAAAAAGCCTGAGGAATAATTGTAATTCAATTTTTCCGTTTATTAAGTTAAACTAACAAGCTACAAAACTATTAAGGTAAACATGAATGATGAACTAGTTAGCATGAATGTGGATGGATATAGAGATAGAGGATGCACGAAGAAGGTATGGATGGACTGTGTGAGGAATGATATGATTATGAAAGATGTGAGAACTGCGACGAGTAATGATAGAAGAGAATGGAAGAGGCAAACACATTGTGCCGACCCCATCTAGTGTGGGATAAGGATAAGAAGAAAATGAAGATTGAAAAAATATAGAAATCATTATACCACCCCATATGGGTGGAACAAGGGTAGAAAAGCGTTGAAAGAAGCCTACACACTAAGAGAAATTACGAAAAAGCTAGTGACTTAATGAGTGCCTAAATGAAACGGTTGTTTCAAGAAAAGTCACTTAGAGAAGCGACTTCGCCCTTAAACTTTTACTTGGCTGTTTCGTTCGCCAGTTTATTGTTCACAAGAAACTTTTGTCTCCTTAAATGTTAATATAAATCAAAATTCGAGAAGTACGTAATCTCGTAAGGTTAAAATAGCAAAAGTTATTGGTTAATTTTCTGGTACGCTGAGTTATTTATAACATACCGCAATAATTGGTTTGGAATTTATTTTACCAAATATTTCAGATATGATTAAAATTTTCACAGCTGTGACGTTAATTTCTCTCTCAGTATTATATGATCATGCGTAGGTGTGATGCTTACTTATTATGATGTAACTATTCTGTGAGAATATTTGTTATGTAGATAATTTTAAAAGTACAATATAACTAACCGTGCTTATAAAGTCAAAATGGGGGAACATGATGACTTCTGCTAAATGGTTATAATAAAAATAAAGGAATTGATTCATCAATCAATAAAAATAACTTATTTGCTTGAAATGGATACAAAACGGTTTTAATATTATTATTTTTTACACTTACACACACACACGCACTAAGATTTCTTGTATCGCATTACTGCCACAGTTCTTAGTATCTATAATGATTAAATATCTATCTATACATGCTATGCGCTTAAACACGGATCTATGTCTGTGTCTATGCACTTATATATCCGTGTGTAAGTTTCTCATATTGCATCGCATACCGACATAATTATATTTAATAACACATAGTCATACATAACATAATAATTATTCGGTCTATCGGTTACTTTGTCTTTTGTTTAAAGTTAAGTTACTATACAACAGTATGTAGACAGTTATTTTGCTTATATATCGTCAATAGAGTCTAATGAAGAAGAAAAAGTAAAATATAATATTAGTAATAAAATATAAGTGTGTCGTACAGGAATCCTGACCGCACCGTTTTTCGGCTTCTTATTTGTGAAATTACACCCCTAAGCACCTAGTAACAGTTCCTTTTCTTCGTCTTCATCTTATAATGCATTACCTATAGATACTTTGAGCGGCTGAATTGTAACAGTTATCGGCGGGGGACTCATAAAAAGAGATTGCTTCCAGTCCGGCGACGTTTTATTGACTTATTAACATCGATATCAGATCGTAACACTTGATTCTTTGATCTCCGTCAAATATTTACCCAATATTTTATACGTTGACCCCTATCAATTCTATTCTGTAGAGATTTGGAAACTGAAATCTGGGAATACGCTAGACAGAAAAGGTTTCTGATAGCTAGTGAATGACCTGGCAGGAAGATTTAAAATATTGATACCAGAATTCAGTCGCTAGGAAAGAGCGATATGAATTCCGTAAGTCAGGGATAGTTTTAACTAAAAAAACAAGCATGAACTGTCACATTTCTCATGTTCAAATAAACAAATTTAAAAGATGGCATGCTTCCAAAAATTTGCTTCGAGCCATGGATTGACTAGATCGAGAAAAGCCTTAAGGCTAACCCACGAGTTAATAAAAAGAGGAAGGGCGATGCACACTGCATCACAGCTTGGAATAATTTAAAGTCGCAGAATTAACACTAATAATTGTGTATTTAATACCTTTTTGATAAAGATTTCCGCAAAGTAACGCCTAAATCTATAGACTTTCTTAAAAAAAGCTATTTCAGTAAATAATATTTATCCTCTGATGGAGTTTAAATCTATGCCTTCTTTCGCCGTGTCACAAATAGCCAATTTTCCTTTATTTTCAGTGACTCTCAAATCACTTTCTCTGCACTTTTAAACAATGTAAGCGTACATACAAAATGGAATGTTTCAATTTCAAAAAAAATTGTGTTCTGAATGTGTTTAGTGTTGCGTCGAAAATTGTTAACAAGTGAAGCCATTCGTCGGAAAGTTTGGGAACGCCTGTTTAACAGCCACTAGGTAGGTATATGATAGGGCAATTTGCCGCAATCATATACAATATAGCTAGGGAAGACTTTTATCAATAAACAGCTTCGGGATAAAATAGATTTGAAACGACATGAAAAGGTCACAAAGGAAGGTTACTTTTTCAATTGTTATTTCATTCGATTTTTGATTAAAACTTTTTTATTTAATATTTAACGTAGTTTTTTCTCATATAGCATATGCTCTTCAAGAATCATTAAGTATAGTAATGAAATAAATGCAATTATAAAAACTGGTATTTTCTTGCTTAGTATTGTTTTAAACTTTCATGGCTTTTCATAATATTTCATAATAATTCTCGCTGCAATCCCGCGTTGAATCGTCAAAGGAATTTTTTGAGTAAGGAATTCCACGTTTATGGAATTTACTAACACTATATAAAATGATTAAACTCATTATTTATAGTAGGTAATATTGAAGCATTGGCTTATTAACCAAAGTTTTTATAGTTTCGAGAAATTTATAAAATTGAAAGAATTAATATGTGTCATATTTGAAATTTGTAAATTTTTTTTATTTTTATTTTTTTTTTATTTTAGTGTACGTTTTGAATTCTTATTTTGTGACATTATATGACTGAAATTTATTGTATAACTAATTAAAACAACTAATTGCATTGTATACTACGTACTGAATATTGTTAATTTTCAAATGTAATTTCCTATTATTATTATTTATTTTAATGCTAATTTGACCTGTATACTTATACCAATAAATAACTATGAACTATTTATTGGTAATAAATAAATAAACTAATAACAACAATGATTGTTTCTCAAATCATATCTGTTCACGGTTTAACAAATAAAATCAATAATTTATAGAGATGAATACTTGTCTCTTTGTATCACATAACGCTTTTAATTGTTGATATTTAAATTATTATATGTACGTGTATGTAGAAAACAGTATTAAATTATACTCTACAGTTTAATAAAATACGAGTACTAAGCACATATATTTTCAAACAGCTGTCAAGAGACAATTATTCATGGCAATCTAGGTCTAGAGTTTCACCTTTGATCACGTGATCATTGACTATCAAAAGTAATATGGGTCAAACTTATATCTGTAAAATATAAAATAGAATGCTCAAATACGTTTTTTAATTAATGTTATTTACAAAACTTACATCGCCATTTATCCTAAAAAATAGAAATTATACACATTTATTTCTTTTATTTTTATAATAATTTAAGTGTCACATTTACTTTCATTTTTATAATTATTCAAAGTCCAGATGTCGCTATTATCAATAGTCTATAACAGTTTTGCTGTAGGGTGTGAGATCACTATTTATACGAGTACAAGACTACATATTATGTATAATTATAGCTGATAATATGATAAGATGAGCCGATGCCTTTATTAAAAAAAAATACTAATAACTCATTACAATACTACAGCTACTACAAAAACATTTCAGCAATCCAGTAGCTATTGTCAGCTAAATAACTCATGCTTGTTATATTGTATAACTACCGTTCTTAGAATTAGAATGGGTCCAAATTGCGATAATTGCGCATATGGGATAGTTTACGCCTGTGACGAACTCAATCATACCCCTATCGTCATTCTTCATGCATACTACATTTATACAGCGTTTAATACATATTTATCGTCTACTTTGTATGTAATTGTTTAATGTATATATACGAATTACTTATAGGATCTTCAGAGCAAAATTTTTTAGCAACTAACAACATTGTTTTTGTATTGTGTCTTAGAAGGAAACAGACGCCCATGACACATGTGGGCTCTGAACGCCAATTTTATTGTAAATCAACACAAATATTAATTATAAGTCTCCTAATTTTAATGTAAAGTAGCTGTAATTGTTGTTGAATTGAAGTAAACAATTTTTTTTTGTCACATTAATATAGATCTTTATATAACAATGTTACAAGATTGTCAAGTTTAGCGTTTTGTAAATAAGAAAGCAATGCCAAGTAAGCCTCCACCAAGCCTTAATTAACACAACAATGGTTCATTTGGCGTGCACATCGAAATTAAGCAACATAAAGATTTCTTTACAGATTTCATTGGAGTCCTTAACAATTTTAAGGCTAGGCTATTAAGTGTTAGTTGTAGGGTACCATCGTAAAATTATTTATTTATACGACCCAATTTCGTCGGAATGCTGGTCGACAAAGTATTTTGGGTTCTTATCAAGAAATCGGGGGTCAACGCTTCAGCGCACACTCGCTGCCTGAACGGACTTATGCAACGCTTTCTTTTTTAACACCGACATTCCTGAATATTATATTCTTATACTGTGGCAATGAATACAGTTAAATTAATATAAAGTTACCACCAATGTGAGAGACTTAATAGGAAGACAATAACTTACAGAAAATAAAACAAATTTACACCTATTTTAATAATATCAAATTAAAATTGTTTATTGCATTGTCACAGGAAATAAACAGATCTTATCATAATAAAAGCCCGCTGTGACATACCACCCTGTGCAAAACAGATACTATTGTTATATTTAAAACACTTATAGTTTACATTCATTCTTCAAAGTTAAATATTTAACTAAAAAGCTTTGTGTTCTTTCTTTTTGAAAGTGATCATTGTAGTGCTATCGTCGGCAAATAAAGTCATTAGATGATTAGTAAGTTGAAGGATATCGTTGATATATACTAGGGATGATAAGGGACCCAATACACTGCCTTGCGGCACACCGCATGTTACTAATCCCATTTCTGATTTATAGCACTGTTTAAGCTTCGTTTTTAAATAAACCTCTACTTATTTCGGTTACTTTCTTCCTTTCGGTATGATACCGACTTTATTAATTTTGAAACAACACCACATACACCATTTTTTTTTTTATTCACACTCACCCCTGCACTAGGATTCCCTGTGTCGCGGGAGGCATGGACACACACAATCATAACACACAAACAACCAAGACCCGGGACAAACACCTATACTCATCGTGCAAATGTTTGCCCCTGCCGGGATTCGAACCCAGGATCCCGGAGACACAGAAGTCATGTCACTGACACTGACCACTGCGCCAAGGCGACCGTCAATATGATTCTAGCTTACGGGTAAGTATCTTGTGACTGACGTAGACGAATGCTTTGTTTACGTTGGGTCCGTTGACATCAGAACTAGTAATGAAAGTGTATTTTAGAAGCCACTAAGCGTTTGGTTACTTGTTTCAAACTTGAGGGTAGTAGCTACCCAGGCGAATACTCGCAAGTACCCTACCACTATCCTGGGAATTTATACAATACAAATATATTATTTATTTGACATAGCATTAAGACTAAAAATTCAAGAACCCCTTGGCTCCAAATTAGTTTGATTTTACTGTGTGTTAGAGCCGAAAGCCTCTCATTTGATTTGTCTATAATTACGTTTGTCCAAACATTATTTTGTTTTCCTCAGTATAAACAACACTCATGAACCGCTAAGTACGATATTATGAATCAAAGAGTTCTCATTACCTAAGGTTAAATATAAATTACACAGAGCAAACATATTCTTGTATATTTAACTAACGTATAATTTTCCTTCACAGTCGTTTACTAATTTTAATTTATGTGCTCAGAATTTGTACCCTTATTTTATATATTTTATGAGTACTGAAATGACTACTGAATGACGGACGCTGCTTCGATCTATACCAACGGCTTGAGCTTCCGGTGAAGGTAACACCGTTATCAAATTCCCAGCATGGTGATAGGGTACTTCCGAATACCCGCCCGGTCTTGATGATCTTTTTTTTGTTAGATAGAGTATACTTCCGTGGTAGTTCCATTTAAATTTCATCAAAATTTGACTAGCCGTTTTTGAGTTATACTCCAATAACTGAAAAGTGCTACGCATATCTCGACGATATTATTGTCGCGGTTGAAAACATCGGAGAACACACAATGACGATTTATCCCGTGAGTAGCAAAGGTCACTGAAAAAGGGTGAAAAAAAATTTTTTAACAAAAAATGGAACCGACTTCAATACTCAAAAGTGTGAAATAACTTGTCGAAGAGCATTGCAGTTGCCATGAGCATTTTACACTTTTGAGTGTTGAACTCGGTTCCATTTTTTGTTTAAACATTTTTTTATACTTATAATTACGTTACTTAGAGTCCATGTGTCAGGTTGCATGAAGCGATCCACGTAACAAGCCCATAATGAGCCGTTACGTTCGATCGCGTCTGGCCGCGGCTGAGCTTTCGTGCCCACTGCCTGCTCGATGTTTGAGTTTACCATAATTTCTACCTAAAATGTCTGGGTGATTTTAATACGATACAGCTGACTTCATTATACATATCAAAATAAGCTAGGCAACATTTATTATGTATCATATAATACAAGCTGCGACCCGCGGTCTTACCTGCATTGAAATGGTACGTGATAATGTGAATATTTTCGGATGAAACGTCAATTATGTGTAATTCCAGGTTGTAAGCTATTTTCATTCCAAATTTTATGCAAATCCGTATAAATATACAATACAATACAAATACTCTTTATTGCATACCATGTAAAACAAACAGGAATATAAAATATTACACTAAAATAGTATAGCAATCGGCGGTCTTATCGCTAATGCAATCTCTTACAGACAAGCTTGGGATGGATATAAAAAAGATAAATACACGGCGATATATATTACAATCTAATATTATAATTTCAAAATAGCATCACCAGAAACAATTACTTATGCATATTCATTACAGTTTAGCATAGCTAAGTGAAGTTTGGATATTTTCGCTCGCATTCGTCGGCGTGATGTATGACGCTTCTTCAAGCAAATTAAGTTATGAATATTCATTAAAGAAAGCCTATAATATGTAACGGAGAGCACTGCGTCTCACTGAAAGCCGTCTCCAGAAATAACTGAGCCACGTCTACAGAATCCATTAATAATTCACATTACACTTGATTTACTCCTTCGCTACTGTGCGCTTTACTACTCTTTTGCAATGTCCTAAATGTCGTATGTCGCAAATCAGATGTCCTTACAGAGTCATTTCTCAATTTGTATCTATCGTGTTCAGTTCGAATATCCTCCATACTCACACACTTTCGCATTTTTAATATCAGTAGATATACTCGTAATATATATTATATATTACGATATATTATATACATTCGAGTCTCCAAGTCACGAGTGAATACGTAACCTTTTAGGCTTGCATGCTCCATCTTAAACCGCGTCGACACTTAACATCAGGTGAGACAGTGGTCAAACGCAAGTTTATATCATTTTAAAAAGTGATATAACTCCATACATCGCTATCCCTAATATTAAACGAGTTTTATTCAGATGTGACCAGTTTGACTGGTCAAAGTCAGTTGGTAGCACTCTGCCTTCTAAACCGCTGGTCCCGGGTTCGATTCCCGGACAGGTCAAACATTTGTGTGTATGAACATGTCTGTTTGACCTGTGTCTGGGTGTGTATATATATAAGTGTATGTATATAAGTATATATATCAGTCATCAGGTTACCATAGCACAGGCTCTGCCTAGTTTGGGATCTGAAGACCTTGTGTGAATGTTGTCCCATATTATTATTATTTTTATTATTATAACTGCGGGTAGATTTAGTGGGCACAAAACAAGTAGAGACTTATTTTACCTAAAACTACCGCAATTTTTATAAAAAGATTTAATTTTAGTTTTGTTATTATAAGTGTCATAGTAACTTGGAATGTATCGTAACCATATGAGAATTTAAATGTCTTATTTTCCAGAATTTTAGTTTAGTTTAGTTGGATAAGATTAAGTGTTGGCTATGACGGACTAAATTATATTTTTGTTGTAGTTTTGTGGCTAGCCATTTGACTGACGCTGAGCCTCTTTGGGACTGCTTTTATAATATATATATAATATTATATCATACCCCAAAAATTTTAAAAAACGTTGAATACGTGCGCACGATTGGTGTACACTTAATATGCAATAATACAATAATCACTTTGCCGATAGTAAGAAGGAATATAAAGGAATATTGAGTGTATCTTGGCTCATAGGTTTTTATTTCGTTTTGCATGTATGTCTATTGTACCTATTAATGCAACGAAACGAAAATATCCAAAAGAGACGTTACAATACCGTCAAAAAGAGTTTATTTTACTTTTTACCACTGCAGAATTTTGTGGGATCCTGTGCGCGACACAGCGTGATTGTGGTCTATTGATGTACTATCCACATGGGGCTGAATGCACACAAGTGCAGACATATGCCTACGAATGTACAAGAGATATACCATAGATATATAAATATACAGACCGCGCTACCATGGATTTCCGAAGCAAGGCCTTTGAACCGACCTTAAAAAAGGAGGTTACTCAATTTGACCGTATATGTTTCGTAACTTCGTCGTTTATGAACCGATTTTAATTGTTTTTTTTGTTTGATAGTGTATACTTCCGCTGTGGTCCAATTTAAATTTCATCAAAATCGGACAAGCGGTTTTTGAGTTACACTCCAATAACTGAAAATTGCTTCACATACCTCGACGATATTATAGTATACGTATATATATATAGTATAGTATATATATATTATTATATCATATTATAGTTGCGGTTGAAGATATCGATGCACATACACAATAACAATTGATCCCGTGAGTAGCAAAGGTCACTGACAAGGGTAAAAAAAATTTTTTTACCAAATATTATAATATATTTCTGCATCAAACATGTCTGTAATTATGATTTTGAATTTCCTCCAATATTATACTATTAAATATAGGCCTCTTTATTCCCTCCTCCTTAGTTATTTTCAACAACAACTTAGAAGAAAAAAACTTAGTCTACGAGACAATCAGTTAAAGATATCGTTTAGGGATAAAAAATCCCGTACTTTATGCCTTTGTCGTACTATTAAATCTTCCGATAGACGATTGTTAGACGAAGAAAGTTGGTACAAAAACGTTCCGTTTGAATCCGGAGTCCTTTGGGAAAGAAACCGAATGAAACGTAACGCTTGTGAACGGATTATGTTCACGAAGTGAAATCAAAATTACCTATGAAAAAAATAAGCGCCCCATTTGTGAGCTCATTTTTTAACAAAAGCGTAAGCCGGTAATGGTAACACCAAAATACATATCACAAACAATTTTCTCACACAAAAACAACAAAAAAAACGAAACAAGAACATGTTATGCCCCATAATGCTGGCATCGCGTGACCGAGAACGAATCGTACCCGATGCCTAATGGAACGAGGATCATCACGTTTACCGGGAAAACGATTCTTACCTATCATCCTTAGAGAAATAGCTGAAATGATAATAATTTTCTCCGTTTAACACGTAATGTGTTTATGATGACACGATCTCGCTTGTTTTTCGATACATTTTTCGGTGGAATTTAACCTTTTATGGTAACGAAGATCCGCTGTGGTGAAACTTCGATGGCTGTTGTATACCTACTATTTTTCATATTTAATGTTTTGGGTTTAATTCGTGCTCTTATGATTTTTTAATGACTTGCGTTAAAACTCATGTGAGTATCATGAAAAGCTTAAACCCATCAACTTCATTTCTAAGAAATCTTTGCTTTTTAGGATATCGACCAACATACGAGCCAGGCGCCGAATTCAGTTGTGAGATTGTACTACCGTCCCTATATTTTTTTAATTCCGTTGATGTACCAAAAACCCTTCATCTACACTACTCGACACTATGCCCACTCTCATTCTACAAGTTAGTAAATCATGAATGTGCTATATCCAGTCTAGTTACCGTCTCAACGCTATTGTGATACCCACCCAGGACGGTCTTTTGCAGAAGACAACTTATATAAGATAGAAGACAATAAAAACATAAGGGTAATTTATTGGCATTGCTTCAACACATCGCAACAACAGATTTGTTTTGTATTTGAAGCGATGATAGCTCAGCTTCGCCTGTCAAAGTGACGCACGCTGTTCACACTACATTATTAGTTATTACTAAAGGCTTGAGCTTCCGGTGAAGGTAACACCGTTATCAAATTCCCAGCATGGTAGTAGGGTACATTCGAATACCCGCCTGGCTAGATACCACCCTCAAGTTTGAAAAACTGTCACCAAAACACGTAGTGTGTTCAGGCAGCAGTCCTTGAGAGGCAGTGAGTATTCTAGGTCTAGCGTGATATGAGCAGCAGCGTCAGCAGCGTCTTCTGTGGACAAAACCAACATACTGCGCTCACCAAACCATCTGCGAAGCGTGCCGAGTACTCACAAACCCCCCCCTAAATAAGACATGGGGTAGCTTATGTTCAGCAGTGGCTTAGATGATGAAGGATCATCATGAAGAAGGCAATCTTAATATCACTGCTGATTTCGTGTAATAGATTTCGCACAAGTTATATTTATTAAAAATGTTTTGGATTATTCGTGGAAACGATCGTGATTTGCAGCAGATATTTTATTGACTTCTTCGATACGGCACAAAAAGGAGGTGCGTTTGTCCTAACCAAGAACCTATGACACATCCTATGACGAAGTCACAAACTATAATATGATGCTAACGCATGACGAAGAATCTATACAAATTCACAGACTAAAGGAATTTCAGTTTTCGAACGACACTAGAATCGAAGCGCACAGACTAGTTATACCTAGTTCTCACCGGTTCTCACAGACCAAAACTATAACGTGTGTCGCTAGGAAAAAAAGACGTGTGGCACTCGGGGACTGCCGCGGTAAAGCATTTTTTATCATCTTATGCAATTAATATATAACTTATGCAGTAACGCCGATACAACCAATGCCACCTAGAGGCAAGTTGCTGAACTAAACAGACAAGCGTGATATTTCAAAAAAGTCATTAAAAGTTCTGCTATTCATCGATAGATGGCAAAACTAAAAAGTATCACCGCTGTGCCGGTCGGAGTGGGGGGTGTTAGGTTATTTTCGTTACAGAATTTCTGAATTCGATCTCCACGCTCAAGGCCCGCAATAGAAGCTATGCAATAGCTTAAAAATGTACTACGACAGCTACCGCGATTTACTGAATTAAACAATAATACCAATATCGTAAAATGTTTTCGCTGGATACCTATGTTTAAATAACAAATACTCTGTACAATATTACCTTTGTCAGATAAATTAATATGAAATGGCAGTAATTCTTATGTAAACAGCGCGTTGATATATAAAACAAGACTCTCCATTACATTGAGCCGCAATTTAATTTTGTCGAGTTTGCCTCTCGGGCTCCTTCATTCTAGAACACAAGTAAACGATCACGTAAAATAATTAAAGCGTATGTGAACCGCAAATTTAATAAAAACGGTAATGTATGTTGATGTTTTTGTATCCTTATTAATATGTACACTCGTCTGATGTATAATAACGTTAAAAGTGAGATAAATAGTAAAATACGGTAAGTACATATTTATTTTCGCAAACTAGCTGTCAGTCGCTAGTGTTACTCATCTATTTCTGACAGGAAAATTCTATTTTATTCACATGTGAGTAAAAAGATTTTAAAATTAGAGAACGCATCCTTCAAAGCTTTAAAATCAACTCGCTGACTAATCAGTGAAGAGTGTGCTTGAAAAAAACCTTTGAAAGAATCCTCCCCGCCGCGCGCCTTGCATGTTCCTCGTTATTTAATGCTAGTGTGGTGAACACTGTTCTGTATCACACATGGCTCAACTTATTTGGGTTTCGTATTTTGAAACCTTCCCTTGCTCAGGTTTCAATCCATGCGCTCACGCCAATAGTCAACTTAACCTTCATGAAAAACAAATAGTCCATGAGCCCGCTTTCAAATTGTCTACGTTATATTATTGACATCACGATAAAATGCATTGTTCATGGTCAGGAAAGTAGTTCTGAGCGAGAATCAGAAAATTATGGCACCTGAAATTGGCTGAAAGTCTGAGAAAATCCTTCTGATTGGCAATTTTGGTGCGGGCTCCCGGGCTAAAGTAACTAATAACTAATTAAAGTAATTGAAAATGATTGGATAGAGGATCATAGAAAAACTGCTCAAAGGAACTTTAATATTGGTCCCATATAAAGTACACATCGGTTAGTATTTATCTTTATGCTCAAGAAAATATTATATGTAATATTTTCTTGAAAATAACTATGTTTGGTTATAAGTTATGAGGGTTTTATAATAATTTCTTTTAAAAATCTTAGTGTTAAGTTCGTCAACTACAACCTTCTACTTAAAGCTTTTGTGATAAATATTACAGGTTTATCAGGTGCCGATGACTTACAGAGGCTCGCGGGTGTTTACAGGCAGAGGGGGCAGGACAAATCCTGATGCGTGTTAATTTAAAATATTACAAATATTATTTTACAGATAACTAACGGGCTCAAGAATATATTTATTTAATTTCTAATCACATTTATTTGTGTGTAACACAGTTCAAGCACATTTAATTTTGTCGTTACCGCGAGAATTTTTGATAAAAGATAAAAGAAATAATGGTCGCTCGAAAATATTATGTTCCTTTTGTATTTATTGGCAAATAAAATAAAATTTCACAATTAATCTTCATGGACTGTTCATATGTGGTATTTTCTTTAACCTATTAACGCAGTTAATTACTAGCTACGACCTCAATCTATATCTAATTAGATTATGATTGTATAAGTGTATTCACTATCTTAGATTAGGTGAGGTATAAGACTAATACCTAGTAACCGATCGTATTATATATAAATAAGACAGCTTTATGGAGGATCTAAGGTAGCTAAAATCCTAATCAAGGTATATAATCGACTTTCCTCTATTCAGATGTGTCTATTGAAATCAACGAATGAACTTGTTTTATTCAATGTAATATTAACTGTATGTAGTCACAGTGAGTAGCTTTTATTATTTCTATCGAATTAATTATTAGATTTATGTTAGATTTTTTGACTTATCACTACATAGTATAAACCAAAGTCGCTTTCTCTGTCCCTATATCCCTATGTATGCTTAAATCTTTAAAACTACGCAACGGATTTTGATGCAGCTTTTTTTAATAGATAGAGTGATTGGAGAGGAATGTTTATATGTATAATAACATTAATTAATAACATAGGCTATATGTTTTATACCCGTGCGAAGCCGGAGCGGGCCGCTAGTCTATTACATTATAGACTGGCTGTTGACTTAGAGAGTTTTTTGCCTCTGTGATCGCAATCGCATTTACGTTTTGGCACTAGTGTTGGTTAAATCAAGACTAATGTCTTGTCTTAACCAACACTAGAAGAAAGTAAACTCTAAGGCTTTCACGGCCGGCGTTGCATGTTGTATGTATTGCTTCCGGGCTGTTTGGCCGTGGTCTATGTGAAACTTGTGTTCTGTTACTGTCTGTTACTCTCTGTTACCGATATGTACTTGATGATGATGATGTTACTTCTCAGTAACAGAGAAGACGCCGCGAAGGAGAGTTCTACGCTCTTGTCGCCGCTCGGACCTGAACCACTGAAGATGTCGACTGCAGTGATCGACGAAAGAGTTGAAGAAAAAAGAGTTTGTAAGAGTAGCCTATTTTTTGTACTAGTAAAATTAGTCGTCGCGTTATTTTGTGCAGACTACGACAGTAACCGCAATTGGATAAAACTTGTCACCAAAACAATACCTCTTTTAAAAGTCGAATATAAACTATGGTCGACTATTTTACTGCTACTTTTGGAGAAATTATAGCGTAGCAGTGTGAGCGTAGAAGGTAACTCTGACATTAGTTGGTACGTTCCCACCTCTGCCCACATCGTTATTAAATTGACAGCATGGTGGTAGGGTACTTTTCAGTACTCGCCTAGCTAGCTGACACCCCAAGATACATTTATGCATGCATAGCATAAATGTATCTTGGGGTATAGATTATAACATAACATACATTCATACAGCTGTCCTTGAGAGCCAGCTAGTTCCAGTTAGGTTGTTGGTTCTATGTTAGGTCTTTGGTGATTCCACTTTCACAACGCCATCGAATATTGAGTGTAGTAAATCAAAAGTCAGTTAATAAAAAAAAAACGAAAAGAAAAGCCATAGTCAAAAGAAGAAAATAGCTACTTTCAGTAACTCGCTTAATTCATGTATTATAGTGTGCGGGAAAGAAATATTTACGTAGTTAAAACTAATATAGCCGCCTTGCACTATAATCATTACTGGAAATTTTCTTGAAAAAAATGCCCAAATTGCCCAAAATGTCCATGTCCTCGCTTTTTGCAGGATCCCATCACTATCCTGAACTGTTGACAAGTGTCAACCTGCGAAACCTTCGCGAAAAAAAAATAAATTCAAAATCGATCCAGGCGTCTTCAAGTAAATGGGGGAAAATACATGAAAAAAACCACAAGATTCCAATGAATTGAGAACCTCCTCCATTGTTAAAGTCAGTTAAAAAAATACGAGCCGTGTGCCATTTCACGCCGAACTATTCTCCCAGTCCACAAGTTGTTTCCCATGGCTCGGCAATTGTTTTCGTTGCTACCACACCGGGACCGAGTTACCAGCGCAGTAATGGGCTTAAGTGAACGATGTTGCCCCTGAGTATTCACCCAGTTACACGGACCAATGTTTGTGGGTGAACTCTCCCCATTTATTTTTAGACGTATGTTTGTTTTACTGTTTCTACTTGAAATTAAGTTTTGTAAATGTTTTGATAAAAATCCTTGGTTTAAAAATTGTATGTTTGATAACAAAAACATATTAAATACACGATACTTAGAAAATAAAACCTTTAAAGGCCGTTTTGCTTCAACAAATTGGTTTTTGAAGTGAAAACTTCTTTAGCGGCGTTGTGCACTTGAATGGGGAAAAAATGTTAAGCTCGCGTCAGATCGTCAGATCGTAAGACGAAGGGAGAGTAGACCGCCGTTTAAATTTAAACTTAAATGTGTTACGCATAAGGAAAATTTTCGTATGTTGGCACTTTTTAACCGACTTTAAAAAGGAGGAGGTTCTCAATTGACCCGTATTTTTTTTGATTTGGTATAGTCGTTTTGTTAAAAGTATTGAGTTCGGTTATCAAAACGCCGATATTATAAAGAGGAAAGATTTCATTGTTTAAAAAAAAACGTCATCGTGTCAATTCTGTGTCCCACTAATATTAAAAATCTGAAAGTTTGGATGGATGAATCGATGCACGTTTATTACTCAATCACGCCAGAACGGCTGAACGGTTTGGATGAACTTTCGTATCTAGATACTTCAGGTTCGCAACACATAGGCTAATCTTTTTCATCATCATCAATCATGTTCAAGTTTTCACTTCTGCCGGCACTCCCGTAGTGCAACCGATTGTTTTTTTCCCTGCAAGAAGTTGTCCGAATTCCAGGAGAACTGATAATCTGTTCAAGCAAGGTCCAGGGAGTACGACGGGTGTCGGAGACATCCCAATCGCAGCTTCTCTAATTTAGCGACCGTCTGTTATGTAACACTGTCGTAAACCAGCAGTGGGCTAGAGCAATTGACCAGTCTCGGTTATTTATCGGCTGGCCTTTCCATCATGGTTAGCAATTGTAGACAATACAGATCTGCCGTAACCATCTGGTCAGATCTTAGAATGCTGTGTTGAATGACACCAGTGTACCTACTGGTCGACCAGTCACTTACCAGTACCTTTTTCTGAGTCAATTTTCGATTTGGCCGGTTCTCCTGAATTCTACCAAGTTACATTTCGACTCAAACTCCTCTCGGTATTGTGACGGTTGATTAACCCAACACTCGACTCGTGTTTGTTGGTTTGCTTCACTTCATTCATGCTCGATGCACGTCACTTACCGAGCTTTTTCACTTTTCAAAATTGTAAGTGATTTGTCCGATATCTCTGTCCATGAAGTACGGGCGTCGTGACGTACCTTGGTTCTCGCGGACGTACGTGAAGGGTGATTAAGATTAATTTATAGCACTGTACATTAATGATTATTAATCTTTACATACATAATTCTACTGTACGTGTGTATGTCAATGAACTCCTCCTAAACGGCTGGACCGATTTGAATAAAAAATTTAACCGACTTCAAAAAAGGAGGTTACTCAATTCGACAGTATATATTTTTTTTTGTGTGTGTTCGCAGATACCTTGGTCGTTTATGAACCGATTTTGATGATTTTTTTGTTAGATAGAGTATACTTCCGTGGTGGTCCCATTCAAATTTCATCAAAATCGTATAAGCGGTTTTTGTGGAGTTATACTCCAATAACTGAAAAGTGCTACGCGTATCTTGATGATATTATTGTCGCGGTTGAAAATATCGCAGAACACACAATGACAATTAATTGATCCCGTGAGTAGCAAAGGTCACTGAAAAGGGTGGAAAATTTTTTTTAAATCATAAACGCAACTGACTTCGACACTCAAAAGTGTGAAATAACTTGTCGAAGTCGGTACCATGAGCACAATATTATGATGTTAGTTACTGTGTGAACTATCATGGTACCGACTTCAACAAGTTATTTCACACTTTTGAGAGTTGAAGTCGGTTGCATTTTTTGTTAAAAATTTTTTTTGTATGCCATGGCCCTGGATGGTAAACGATTCACAAAAATAAAACACCTGGTACTGCATGCATGAGAGCGTCTGTCGGGTCCGCTAGTATACTATAAAAATAAGAAAATATGCTAAAATATTTACCATTCTAATGGGTGGTGAGTTCGCTCGCTACTGGTATGACACTACTGCGGTTCGTGGAGGCCGCGAGCTGCAAGTAATTAGTTGGATGCTGTGTCAGCTACAATTATATGTGCTGTTCGAAAGTATCAAACACTGGTGAAACTCTTAAAAACCTGTTGCTTTTAATAAAACTATGCTTTTAAAATTTAACCTTTATTAGATGATGATGATGAGGTCAGCGACTTATGTGTCGTCGGGACCCTGGGTTCGAATCCCGGCAAGGGCAAACATTTGTGCGATGAGTCTAGATGTTTGTCCCGGGTCTTGGGTGTTTGTGTGCTGTGATTGTGTGTGTCCATGCCTCTTGCGATACAGAGATCCTAGTGCGGGGGTCTGAGTGTGAGAAAATAATAATAATTTCAGTTCAAATATTTCAAGGAAAAAATTCGGCTGCTCGTGGGACTTGAACCCACGACTACAGAATACCGTCCTGTCGCTTTGTTCAACTAAGCTATAGCAGCCCATACCACTAGGGCCGAATTACTTCCTTCCTTATTAACATCTTGCGGGGATGTTATTATGTAATCGTGGGTTCAAGTCCCACCAGCAGCCGAATTTTTTCCTTCAAATATTTGAACTGTAGTTCTGCCTAGCATGATGTTAATGCGATACACAATAAAATCTCTTAATAATAATAATAATATTTGGTTCATAGAATATTTATACAAAAATAACGAAAAGGTTTCAATCCCATATCTAGATAACGAGGTAAAAGTGACATTACGATTGACATCTCTAATAAATACACTAAACAAGGGAAAATAAATTGTTTTATAACAAAAAATAGGCCGATGACAACTGGCTGTTTCATGTACAAGAAAGTTTCATCGTATGTTGAGTTTGCTAAAACTTTGCGGCTGTTTTTCCCTAACATGTCAATTTTAGTTTAAGCGACCTCGGACGGAACACGCGACCTCTTCGTGGAATACGTGGATAAATAATGACTTTCTTTACTTCACGGCTTGCCGGGTTCTAAATAAGTAGGGTTTTTCATACCATTGTATGTGATACTTTGTGCGGTTTTTTTTTAAAATACTGTATAGATCTAGCGTTTGACCACTATCTCACTTGATGCTTATCACGCTAGGCCTAGAATACTCAATAGCTCTCAAGGACTACTACCTGAACACACTATGTGATTGGTGACAGTTTTTCAAACTTGAGGGTGGTAGCTAGCCAGGCGTGTATTCGAAAGTACTCTACCACCATGCTGGGAATTTGATAACGATGTTACCTTCACCGGAAGCTCAAGCTGTTATTGGGGATCGAACCAGTGTCCGTCAGTTTGACAGGTGACGCTCCCCCCGCTGAGCTATCATCGCTTCGATTGCGGTATGGCACTTCGGTTCGGCGGTTCGGTTCGGTTCGCTTCGGTATGGCGATAGCGAGGCGTGTATTCGAAAGTACCCTACCACTATGCTGAAAATTTGATAATAATAATAAAATAATATAATATGGGACAACATTCACACAAAGTCTTCAGGTCCCAAACTAGGCAGAGCCTGTACTATGGTAACCTGATGACTGATATATACTTATATATGTACTTAAATATATATACACACACAGATACAGGTCAAACAGACATGTTCATACACACAAATGTTTGACCTGTCCGGGAATTGAACCCGGGACCAGCGGCTCAGAAGGCAGAGTGCTACCAACTGCGCCAACCGGCCAGTCAACGGTGTTACCTTCACCGGAAGCTCAAGCTGTTGTTGGGGATCGAACCAATGTCCGTCAGTTTGACAGGCGACGCCCCCGCTGAGCTATCATCGCTATCATCATAAAATTCGTTTATTTTTTTCATTGTATGCGGACAACAAGGCCTTAAGTAACAACATAAATTAATACACTATTATAGCTGCTATTACGGCTTAGGTCGGGGCACATTCCTATGAATTAGTGTATATTTTTGATGGATTGCTATAATATATATGCAATACTACATTGCTAACAATGTGACAAACTGAGGATAATGTCATTATGGAATGTGCGCGGGATGACGGCATTCGCTGGCAATTGTTCGACTACGACCACGTTTTCTGGCAGGTTGGTGTAATGAAGTATTGTCTTAGACTGCTTCTGAAGAAACCAGAAATGCACTGTGTAGTGCTTGGTACAGTGCACGAACATGCACTGTACCAAGCACTCGTACAGGCGGATAGTAGTAACATATTGTAATGTAGTTGAAGTAGGTTTTGTCATCAGGGCGGCATATTCTTTTAGAAAAAAACCTGATTAAAAAAATAAGTTTCAAAAATCTAATACGAGAAGAAGTAAAGAACTATTTTCTGAAAGAATAATCGTTAGTTTTATATCATATATATCACACACACACACACACACACGCTTATTAGTTAAAGGACACAATTTATTCATCCTCTGGGACCTTACTTGAATGTACCAATCGAAGGTAATGCAGAACCTACGACACAAGAATCACTTCTTAGTGTAGATTCTGCACGTCAATATTTAAGTGGAATTTGTATACTTTTTACGATAATAAATTGTAATTGGATTGAAATCTTTGTCCCTACAAGAAAGGTATTTACAATTAATAATAATATTAATCATATTAATGCAATAATTGCAGGGTTGATCGCATCATCACTTAACATCAGGTGTGACAGTGGTCAAACGCCTGCCTATTGTGAATGAAATAAGTTTCATAATATGAAAATATTTAATTAACAGATAAGGTCTTCGGTGCCGTATAACTTAGATTAAAAAGCTAAACTCTGTGCAAACATGTTAATTACTTTCTCAGATAAAACTTTTGCTGAAACTTACACCTAATTTTCACCTCTGGCAAACCGCAGTTGATACAATAAGGAACGGTATTAAAACTTCTCCTCGCCAAACATGCAACCCTGAACACTCCACAGATAATATAGCTGGCAACATTTGTGTTCAGGCGACGAGCACTAAAGGTGCAATATAGTTTGGTATATCTTCAACAAAGGTGTCCAGCATAATTCAGTAGTCCAGGCTAATTTAATGATTTTCGGTAAGCCAAAAATTAGCAATGTTGTCTTTGACTATGGGCCTTGTGTGCAGGCTCAAAGTCGCACAACGATCTTAGGAGAAAGCTATGATCGAGGTTTATCTACGCGATCGCATCAGAAATGAAGAGATCCGTTTGAACGAAAGTCACCGCCATAGCCCAGCGGATTATCAAGCGGCAGTGAGCAGGGCACTTAGCTCGAAAAACTGATGGTCGTTGGGGTCGAAAGGTTTCACGAATGGAGACCACGGACTGGCAAGCGCAGCATAGGACGGACGACTTGACTAAGATCGCAGGTCCATCCGTCCATCCAGTCCTTGAACAAATCAATGGGGGAGTCATACGTCCAGCCGTGGACCTCCCATGACTGAGATGCTGATGATGCTGACTATGAAATTAGCTACGCTGTAGGTAAATGCACTTGTATTATACTCGTTGATTCCATGATTTAAGTTTCACGCTACAATTGGAATTGTCACCATAATTTCTTCTGGTTTACGGTGAACTTGGACGAAATAATGGCGTGCTAAGGAATCGAAATGAAGATGCTATATAATACAATTTTTAACGACGTTTTTTACGATAACAACTCGTATCACTTTATTGCAACTTCGTCCACCATATGCGTTTTAATTAATAACGCGAATGTGTTTCTTATTTACGAGAGCTCCACTTTAAATGAAAATACACGGGTCAGGTTAATTTTATGAACAAAATATTTTACACAATACAAAGATTTAATTAACGCAAAACTGTTTATAAGGGCCACCATCAGTTATTTAAAAAAAATTCTTACCAAAAAATGGAACCGACTTCAACACTCAAAAGTATGAAATAACTTGTCGAAGTCGGTACCATGAGCACAATATTTTGATATCAGTTACTTTTGAACTATCATGGTACCGACTTCAACAAGTTATTTCATACTTTTGAGTGTTGAAGTCGGTTCCATATTTGGTAAATTTTTTTTTTAAATAACTGATGGTGGCCTTTATAAAATTTTTTTTTACACTTTTTCGTGACCTTTGTTACTCATGGGATCAATTGTCATTGTGGTGTAGGTATGTTCACCGATGTCTTCACCCGCTACTATAATATCGTGTAGTATAAGCACGCATTTTTCAGTTTTTGGCTTGTAACTCAAAAAGTGGTCATTCGATTTTGATGAAATTTAAATGGGATCACACGGTAAGCACCAGCTTACAAATAAAAAAAATGATCAAAGTCGGTTCACCCAGTCAGAAGTTATGCGGTAACAAACACAAATAAAAAAATAAAAATAAAAACATACGGGTCGAATTGAGAACCTCCTCCTTTTTTGAAGTCGGTTAAAAATAAATTATACTGTATATAGATCTAGCCTTTCACCACTATCTCACATGATGGTCTGTGAGGACGTGGTCGAAGATGTCAACACGCTAGACCTAGGCTGCTTACTGGCTCTCGAGGAATGGTTTCTGAACATAATATTGATATTTATTTATTTAATTGGTTTTCCTTTCCTTTGGGTGGGCATTACAGTTTCCCAATATAATATTTGTTTGGTGACAGTTTTTAAAACCTGAGGGTGGTAGCTGGCCAGGCGAGTACTCCAAAGTACCCTAACACCATGCCGGGTATTTCATATCGGTGTTACTTTCACCGGAAGCTCATGCTTTTGGGCGATCCTGCGTCCGTCAGTTTGACAGCCGACGCTCCTCGGTAGCTATCATCGCTTCTGCTCCTAGTGGGTGAGATTAGCAGAATTGGGAGCAATATATATTCTCAAGATATCTCAAAGATTTATGTCCGATGTTTTGTTTTTCTTGCATTAGTGTACCTAACGTCTTGAGACACTCAGTAAGAACTCATTCTATCATAATAATTGGATGTGGGTGAAAATCCGTGGCACTGAAAATGTCGTCGAGATCTCAGCTATCCATCTCGCTGGCAGTTGACAGAACACTTACATTTATCTCCCACCCGGACTTGGACATAAGACGCGGTTGGCTGTGACTTCATTTTAATGGATATAAAAGAATTGGAGCCTACGCCGCAAAGGCTTCTTTCTTCAATAACAAGTTAGTCAAACTTAACTAGTGTTAAGGACAGACATGGTCTCAACCATCAGGCACTCCAATATTTTTGGTCATGCTCATGGTATCATGGTCACTTAATGTTCAGTGGTGGGTGGCAATACACTTGGTCTAAAATTCAATTATCATAGTCTTATTAATAGTTCATACAAATAAAATAGATGGCGCCAAAAACATCTCCTCGGATGATATTATAAGGAAGAAATACATTCGGGCGGTTCGTTGAGTGCTTTGTTGGTAAAGCGAAAGGACGGTATAATGTAGACGAGTACAAGCTTTCAAATCCCAACACAATGGTGTTGGTAAAATTAACAATCAAAAGAATATTCTTCTCTGACAATGTGACTATTCATATGTGTGGCTTATACGGCTAAAGGGTTTTAAATTCAATTTACATTGCAATTTATTGAGTTATTTAACGGATTACATTGTTCTGTTAAACGATGATCCATTTTTTCAATATAAAGCTGAAGAGTACGAAACAGCCATTCAGAGCAATCTGTCAGCCTACGATAATATTGAAACATTACAGAAACTTTATAATATTGATTATTGGGTTTAGCGTAAACTTACGCGTAGTCACAAATATATGTGCAAATATATATGCCTACCCCACATAGGGGGGATTTGCCAATACTCGCCACGCTTGGCAGACGGGTTGGCGAGCGCAGTATGATTTCCAATCCTCAGAAGACGCTGCTGCCCTCCTTCTAGTACGTGGACCCTTAGCCGGGAAGAGATAGGGGAGTACTATTCTAAGCCGGTACCACCACGTCAGATAATCTTTTAATTTGTGCCAACTCTATTTCTTTTAAATAAAATACTAATTTAGTTAAAATGTATACAAAATCTTTGAACAACATAAAAATACACCTCCACCCTCGGGGCGCGGGGTAAAAACCTTTTTATCATGTCTAACTTGATACTAATTAGACGGAAAAAATATGAATAGGAGTATTTTCCGCTTGAGTAAGCTTCGGGTGTTTCTAGATAACCTAATTATTTTTTCTGCTGCTGTCAACAAAGTATTATGTGGCAATTTTTTTTAAATACTGTTTAGTTCTAGCGTTTTACTACTATCTCACTTGATGGTCAGTGACGATGCGGTCGAAGATGTTATCATGAGGCTCTCAAGGACTGCTGCCTGAACACGCTATGTGTTTGGTGACAATTTTTCAAATTTAAGGGTTATAGCTAGCCAGGCGGGTACTCGAAAGTATATTACCACCATTCTGGGAATTTGATAACAGTGTTACCTTCACCCGAAGCTCAAGCCGTTGTTGGGGATCGAACCAGTGTCCATCAGTTTGAACATGAGCATCGAACTCGGAACTTAGGTTCATGCTTATGTATGTAGGCTTAGGTAGTTAGTCCTTGTCTCTTTTCTATCTTTGAGTAAAATTTATTTTCTCAATATTTTATTGTGAAAACTCTTTTTATTATTATATTTATAAAAGAGGAAGACCTCTTCAAGGAAACCTGATGCGATTTTGATCGGGTCATCCTTCCACTGTTTTGGTGGACATCATGTTCTGGGCTACTTGCCGTGGTCTCCACTCGAGACCTTTTCAAACTCATCAACCATCAATTCTATGAAAACAGTGCCCAGCCACTGCCATTTCAAATTACCAATATCAAAATTATATAAAACTAATACCATTTACACACATAAAACTTTTATTCATTTTACAACGAAATGTTTAAAGTAAAGTAAAAGTAAAATCATTTATTGGCCTTATAACTGGGAATGTTACATTAGGCATGTCAAGTTACAATGTGTACATCTTAAATAATTTAATTTTATTATCATTTACTTTACTCTTAATCTAAATAATAGTATATAATATCAAGTCAAAAAAAAAATCAATTAAATTAAATGAATATAAAATAAATGTTTGAAACACATAGAACAAAAAAGAAAAAAAAAAGACAAGAAGAAAAAATGAAAAATAAGCACTTAATTTTTTTCTAAATTCTTTAAATAGACTCATACCAGAATGAAGATTTAGTCAGTCTTAAACTCATAAACTCATTTATTGAATAAATTGGGTTGCATTCCAAGAATTGCTGTATTTTTTTAAATTCGCTAATGTTAAAAATTATTTTTAATTATTGTTTTAAAAATTATCGCTAACAATTGTCACTATTACTAATAAAAATTACGAGTATATTTTATAAAACGATAATACTTACCGAAGAGGCCAGTTCTAGTGCCTTATAATAAGACAATGAATGATCAAGCATGCTTGTTATCAAGACATCCAATTTACTTGACTTAAGACCCTCGACAATTTTCAAGATTCAAAGCCAAAGTGTCATCAAGAAATCAAATTGTAAATGCGAATGTTGGATGTGGCAACGCTTGCTACTGATCTATATTAAGTTCCACACGAAGACTCAACAGTATAGCAATATGACGCCTGCTTTGTCATCTGAGAGTGGGACGGATTCAGTGTTATTCTATTATGATTTATGACTACTAAGATTACTTTAAGTGTAACCCATTAAGTGTTTTGTTTACATAAATCACTAGCGACCCGCCCATTAAAATAGTCTAGATGTGCATAAGAGCAATGATATTATATGTTTATATGAGGTAGATGTCGCACAAGCGCGCGGAAACTGAGGCGGAAAAATTAAGTCAATTGTAGTAATTTTCATGACGACGCGTGTTTCAAGCGCAAGTCTAAACATATAGCTATCCTTATTTATATTATTTGTACCGTATTATCTGTCGCAGTAAGCATATTTATATCGTAAAGGAACAAAATCAGAGCACCGCGCAGTATTAATATACGTCATCTTTAGTAAAGCATCATTGCGTAAGAGTATATTTTTAAGCAGGCCTCTCGAGACGCTCCCTGAATGAAGCCAGTCAACTGAGATTTCAAATTCTATTGTAATGAAAATGAGTCCAAGAAAAAGCACCAAGAATCAAGCACATCTATATGAAAACAAATGCTCACTAGAATCACACAACTTTCCAATTTATTCAAGACGTTCGCCGAGGTTCTATCAAGCCATTAATTTATGAATATGGTGGTGAACCTACCTGTGAACATGACGCATGAAACTGTGGCAAAATACCGATTAAAGAAAATAAATACATGGTAAATATCCCGATAACAATATTAATTCTTCTTTTTTATAATTTATTTTACAATTACGTGCCAAAAAGGGCACTTACACAACACACACGCTAAGTAAATAGTACCTACACAAAGAAAATGAACACTAATTTAGATGCACTAGGTACCAAATGAAATAAGCAACAAGCAAACAAGATGCTAAGAGTCTTCGAAAAAAGTGGCTTACCCTAGTTTGGGCTTCCTGATTTTAGCAATACGCAATACATTTACAATATAGGCGATTGGATTTGATAATAGGTAATTGCTTCTTGCTTTAATTAAATAAAAATAAAAAAAATAAAAAAATTAATAAAGTAATATTAACACCACAGTTCCATGTTATTCTACATTTTTTTTTATTCACAATAGGCAGGCTTTTTCTACATTATTAGATGCGTTAAGTTCCATCGAAGAATATTTTTTTAAAAAAAGTATAAATGAGGCATTAATTTTATATTTCTACAAGGTTCTGTTAACGATACCTAAAACGCCTGTCATGTATCGCCAACTAATTAGCAATAATATTGTATTAGTCTTAAGAAAATATAGTTCAGAGTTATGAAACATCGTAATACCTACCTGAAGTTATTTTTCTGTATTTCAAAGTAATATCGGTGGTTATAAATTGGATATCATAATGAAATTATAATCCTACTTCCTACTAATATTAAAAATATGAAAGTTTGTGTGTATGTGTATGTGTTTCTTACTTCTTCACGCTCAAACGGCTACACCGATTTCGTTGAAATTTGGTATGGAGATAGTCTAAACTCTTGATTAACACATAGGCTACTTTTATCCCGGGAAATGTATAGTTCCCGTGGGATAATTGAAGTAGCTGGAAAACTGTAATCCACGCGGGTGATACCTTGGGGCGCATTTTGTAATATAAAATATGTCCACTTGAGTGTACAGCGAAAACCACGACCGTAAAAACACAATCAACACACTTCAAATATTGCGACGTTTTATTGACAATCCGAAATGAACGGGCAAAAGATTGACTCGATTGTTGATAATTAATTTTTCGATAATCGAGTTCTGAATCCGGCCCCGGGCGCGAGATATTTGTATTTCGAGTGCGATATTATACGAGAGGTGCACCTGAGAAGTGTCAACTGTAAATAAATCCATACTCACCAGATATTTTATGTATATATATGGCTATGTCAGTAGTTAGTTGATGTTCTTACTTGCTGTGTTCCGTAAAATCTATGATAAAGATACTTTTTATGAAGGATTTCTTCTCTAAACCGAACTCGGCGTTCACATCATGATGAGGTCTGTATTCAAGAGCTTCAGCATGTTTTTTAATGATCGTGGTGACAAGATCCACTCCTAGGTCATGAAGGAGGTCGTCAATTCTTATGTACCAGGGTGCGTTAACTATATCTTTCAGTACTCTATGTTGAAAACGTTGAGTCATCTAGTTATTGATCTTTCTCGTACAACTCCACAGTTGGATACCATAAGTCCACACTGGCATTAGGACTTGTTTGTATAATAGTATTTTATTTGGTACCGACAGCGAAGAGTGTTTTCCAAGCAGCCAGTACATATTGTAATTGAATTCGACGGTCGGACACTGACTCTGGAACCGCGACTCTGGGTTCGAATCCCGGCCGGGGCAAACATTTTCTGTGATGAGTAAAGATGTTTGTTCTTGGGTCTTAGATGTTTGTGTATTGTGTTTGTGTGTGTCTATGCCTCCCGCGACACAGGGTATCCTAGTGCGGTGTGAGTGTGAAAAATGTAATTGCGAAACTGTCCCTCGTCTCGATCTTGGCTATGCAATAATAATAGTAGATTTATGCTTGGAAATTCTCGTGAGTTTGACACATTATAAAAATGTATTATCTGGCTTCACTCAAGTTTATAGTCGAAGTTTCGACTTAGTTTTGGCGCCGCGATCTGGCAGCGTAAACTCACCTGAGGATGGGCATCGGACATGCCCGAAACCTAGGTTTAACTAGGGGTAGCTTACTGTACACAGGGGTAGGTAACTTAGGGTAACTTCGACTATAAACGTCAGTAAAGCCGGATACTACATCTATATATAGTGACTCCTGTTCATATCCGACCAGAATGATATTTCTTATTTGCTTATGCTGTCTTACGATCTATTCCTAACAAACTTGAAGGAGTAATTTTTTTTTTTTTATAATACTTACAATTTTTTTATTTTTTTTATATCACAGTCAGAAGGCCGCACTAGGATTCCCTGTATCGCGAGAGGCATGGACACACACAATCACAGCACACAAATATCCAAGACCCGGGACAAACATCTACACTCATCGCATAAATGTTTGCCCCTGCCGGGATTCGAACCCAGGGTCCCGACGACACAGAAGTCAATGTCACTGACCACTGCGCCACGGCGACCGGCTATAATTGCTTTAGTTATATCTATTTTAATTTTTATTATTCTTCCTTTTACTTTAATAATATGACCATGTCATCCGCAGCGATATGTATTTATTACGAAAATTTGATTTGAACCCTTAATACTGATAATATATGTATACAAGTCACGTCAGCTCCCGTATGAAACTTTGAGGTTAGAAATTTGATTCGCAGTGTAAGTTAGCGAACGTGTTTGAAGATGAACGATTGAAGTGGTTGCGGTCGATTCCACGTGTAAACTTTGAAACGATTGTGACATTACAGTCTACCACATATTGTGTTAGTGAAACATTTTGTGGCTTTTATACACTCGTACACCAGCAGGATGCTCTATAGGCCATCTTAACAGAAAATGAATCACTATGAATGTTGTATGACAGACCTGTCTTTTCTCTAGTCATGTAGCATAGATTGGACCTGACACAACAGATCGCAAAATCGATGATATAAGATTAGGTTCTTGAATAATTAATTATTTTTGATAATATTTTTTTTAAGTTTTACGGGTTCAAAGTGTAAACGTGTCGCAGTTAAATTAATTCCCTTGCTATGACATATTATTAGAAATATTTTTTTTATACTGCATAGATATAGCGTTTGACCACTATCTCATTTAAGTTTAGCGTGCTAACATTTTCGACCACATCGTCACCAATACAGAGCAAGCTATGCAGTTTATATAAACCTAGAATGCTTAATGGCTCTTAAAGACTGCTGCCTGGACACAATGACTATGTTGTGTTTGGTGACAGTTTTTCTAACTTGAGGGTATAGTTAGCCAGGATAGGTACTCGGTGGCCTCCATTAAGTACCCTACCACCGTGCTGGGAACTCGATAACAGTGTGAACTTTATCGGAAGCTCAAACATTGTTGTTACATGCCTACAACACAAACATTAGGAAAGCGTATACTGAGCACGGCTCCACATTCACTTTTTAACTGACTTCAAAAAAAGGAGCAGGTTCTCCATCGACCCGTAGATATGATAAATAAACGACTTCAAAAAAGGAGCTTACTCATCATCGTCATCATCATCTCAGCCATAGGACGTCCACTGCTGGACATAGGCCTCCCCCATTGATTTCCACAAGGACCGGTTACTCAATTCGACCGTATATAAGTTCTTTTTTTATGTGTGTTCGCGGGTAACTTCGTCATTTATGAACCGATTTCGATGATTTTTTTAAAAAGAAGTGGTGAAAAAAAAACAAACTTCTTCCGTGGTGGTCCCATTTAAATTTTATCAAAATCGGACAAGCGGTTTTTGAGTTATACTCCAATAACTGAAAAGTGCTACGCGTATCTTGATGATATTATTGTCGCGGTTGAAGACATCGCAGAACACTACGCTAAGGTCACTGAAAGGGAAGAAAAAAAATTTTTTAACAAAAAAATGCACTGACTTCCACACTCAAAAGTGTGAAATAACTTGTCGAAGTCGGTACCATGAGCACAATATTGTGATGATAATTACTTTTGTGTGAACTATCATGGTACCGACTTCAACAAGTTATTTCACACTTTTGAGTGTACTTCAACACTGGTTCACACGGTTGCATTTTGTGATAAAAAATTATTTTTTAATGTTCATTACTTCAAAACTTTCGACTGGGTGAACCGATTTGGATAATTCTTTTTTTGTTTGAAAGCTGGTACTTCCCGTGTGATATCATTTTATTTTAATTTCATGGAAAATAGGACAAGTGGTTTTTGAGCTACACTCTAAAAACTGGAAAAGTGCGTGCTTATACCTAGACGATATTATAGTAGCGGGTGAAGACATACCTACACCACAATGATGACGTCGGTACATTTTTTAGCTGCAAAAATTTTCCTTTTTGGTAACTTTTTTTTAATATACATATAATGGATAACGATGCATAAATCGTTCGGATATTATTATTTTCGTAACATTACAATGTAATAAATAATATAACTTACATAGTTTAAATCCTAGATCAAATGATCTGACTAAGATCGCTAGAAAAGTGGAAATCCTATGGCTGAGATGATGATGATATAGTTTAAAAATGTATATAAAACACATTAATTATAATTACGTTGCATTAATTATAATTATAACTCTCTTATAATTGTTACTTAAACAAATTTTCATGTCAAAAATTCCAGCTCCATTATACAAAAATATTGTTATTTTTTGCGTTCCAGTATCTTTGTTCTCCTAAACGACCAATTTCCTTACAAAAAAACCCGTAACCTGTAAACAACAAAGTCTAAAATCACGATTTAATACCATTTCGCTATCCGTGCCGTTTATTTCTAGAGCTTTCTATTTAATTGAATACAAAAGTTAAACGGCCCCAGTGACTTCGTTCTGGGGATATTTGCAAAGTCCATTTGCTCAGAAAGTAAGCATTTTCCTTTGTTAATTAGTTTTAAATTACGCGACGATTGCTGTGTTAATTCGCTAATTTGGGTATAAGATAAACCGATGGCTCAGCAATGTTGCGCGCCAATTTATTCTGTGATTCTGAAGTGTGTCTATGGATACATACAAAGACTCGATAACCTTGGAAAAGAAAAACTACGCACGGACCTGCTAGTTTCATAATGTAAGGAGTAGTCTGCGCCTGGATAATAGTTACTTTAAACAAAATCATGTAGGTAGTACCTACAGTTTGTTAGGTAAGTACATCTTTACTATTTTATTTTATTTTTATTCTTTTAGGAAAACTAAAGCTTTTATTGTATACTAATGGATATTTATAAGTACGCGGAAATAAGCTTTTTAAAGTTTCTGAAAAAAAAGTTTCAAGTGTAAAATCAATATAGGTAGTTTAAGAGTTGAATTAAATTGTATGTCTTAAAACTACATCATTTTAATCGTTCTAACCGGGAGGGTTTGATTTCCCAAAACTTATCAAGGCTTTGATCGATACGTAACTATAATGCTGGCACATAATATTTGGCTCCACGAATTTGCATTGCAATTCAACGTGGCAATTTGCTAGCATTCTGGGCACGCTGCCAACTGTTAGTGGGTTAGAGCATTTAAGTTATCTATAGGCTGACATTAGCTAGTGGATTGCTCAAATGTTATTGTGATATTTTTAGTTATTCATATTTTATTTCATTACAGACATCAGACCATAAAAAATATATCATTGCATTCACATTGTATTATATACATAACTTTTCTTATTTGAAATAATATTTTTTTTTAATCTCTAGTTGATGAGTTAGAATCTGTTTAAAGATGCCCAACAGGCTCTGTTTTTTCCCTTATATATTAACTAGAAACGTTTGTTTGTCGTGATCTAAAGGTTATGAGCCACGCAACATTCAATGTTTACTAATTATACAACGGTCATCGTGGCGCAGTGATCAGCGACACTGAATTTGGAACCGCGACCCCGGGTTCGAATCCCGGCCGGGGCAAACATTTCTGTGATGAGCAAAGATGTTTGTTCTCGGGTCTTGGATGTTTGTGTATTGTGATTGTGTGTGTCTATGCCTCCCTCGACACAGGGTATCCTAGTGCAGGGGTATGAGTGTGTGAAAAAAAATATGTTCACTACGATAAGTTAGATATTGCTACCATAGGTTACCGCCAAGCGTTGGTGCCATACTTGAAAAATATATTATTGTTACTCATCAAACCCGTATGATATAAACTGAAACCAGCCAGTTCTTCACAAATGCACTAGATGGAGCTATTGGTAAAATTAAAACGCGCAAGCGTTGTGTTACTCAAAATATTTTCTTTACATTAATTAGTTGTTACTACTAGTTAAAATGATGCGCATAGATAAGTAACTATATACTGAGAATGGTGCGTTTCGATTAATCAATCCTAATGAGTTAGGTTATAATATTTGGTAGAAGTGTGATAGGATAGGTAGTTTTAGCTTCTCCCAAGGCTTACGAAATAGCCTTCTTTTTCTAACCTACAAACGAAATAGGAATCCACAATGCGGGTACACTAATAGTTATAATTTTTCATCTGGTTTTATACAAATAAAGCTCTTTCTTTCATGTGGTATAAAGCGATATATGACACTTTCAGTATATAGTGTCTTGTCTATGTATGATACCTTGCTTGTTTATAGCCTCTTACCAGCCGCTAGAATATTAATTTGTGGAACTCATGTGGCCTAATATCTATCTATACTTCTAAATATTATAAATAATATAAATGCGAAAGTAACTTTATCTGTCTGTTACAGTTTCAAATTGCAAAACCGTTTTTGATTCATTTTATTTAACGTTGTTTCATATAAAAAGTTGAACCCAACAAACAGATTATGTTTTTAAAAAAATTGATTTTCAATGATAACGAAACAACTTTTTTAAAACTGAGAATACGTAATGGTTTGTCCACTAACTCACCTGATGTTTGCAGCCTACGATGGAGTACTCCTGCCTAGAGCATAACTACCGATTACTCCGACACAAACCCATACCGTATTTACGTGGAAACATAGATTTAGGTGTTGATTTCCACTTGTTAGCTGTACGCATTCATAATGAATGTTAAATCAAAGCACTTCATGCGATAAGTTGAAATTGTTGGAACGTCTACCATGAATGAATATCGCATAGTCGTCTGTCTGATCGTTTAGATGGAATTTCCTATTCCATCCAGGAGGAAACGCCTCAGAACGCACTTCCCAAATTGTGATCACAAGACACTGGTGAACTACACGCTCGAACCTGCGTTTGATGCATGTTGAGCAGTTGGGCCGGTGTAAAGTACCGATTCACATTTGCGGTGACGCCTACATTTTTGGCTGCCAACTTAGCCTAAGACTCAATGTAGGATCCAAAACTAAGTGACAAGTTCATGCCTAAAATGTTTATCGGCACGGACCCATCACGGAAATTAGGGCTCAAATCAAATTTTCGTTTTTTCGGAAAAGAGACCCGCCTGTATTTTGTTGGTAAGCATCTGACCAAGTTGGCATCACCACAGACGATCACTTCCTATAAGATCAAGTTCAAACGTTCGACCATGTCCACCCTCAATACCTGTGCTTAGGCACCACTGCAGCGGCAATTGTATATGTAGCTCTCTACTACACACCCAAATACCCTATCTGCATACCCAAATGTGCCAACATTTGGACTATCATGGTACCGACTTCAAAAAGTTATTTCACATTTTTGAGTTTTGAAGTCGGTTCCATTTTTCGGTAATTTCTTTTTTGTACTATTAGTCTCGAATGGATCCACATCATTTGAAAAAGATCGATAGACATTTTAGCTCGACATAAGAAGAAATGAAACGACTAAATGGGATGACTGATTTTGCAAT
Source organism: Apeira syringaria (assembly GCA_934044485.1). Lineage (NCBI taxonomy): Eukaryota > Metazoa > Arthropoda > Insecta > Lepidoptera > Geometridae > Apeira > Apeira syringaria. The sequence goes on from OW203668.1 coordinate 16,077,717, forward strand.
ACAATAAATACAAGCGTTATTTGATATAAATCAATACCAACTAGTGAGTTGACACATATTGTGCTCATGGACAAAACGGAAATTGAACGTTCGGTGTACAACATCAAAGGTTATTTATGATCGCGGTCGTTCATTGAAACCAACGAAACTAGGAAATAATAATGGTTGCACAATCACACCCTGCACTAGGACACCCTTTGTCGTAGCAGATATGGGCATACATTTACGTTACACAATATCAAAGACCCGGGATGTTTGCCAGGCTGGGATTCAAACCCAGCATCAGAAATCTTATTCCATACTTGCTTTGTCACTCTCCCTTTGATATGCGTATGCGCGTCCATTAACTTAAATAAAGATTTTCCGAAAACCTTTTGTCACTAAATTTTAATTAAACAATGTAAATTTTTTTATTCAAGATTACAAATATGAATATATTACACTATGTATACAAACACACATATATTACACTATAGAAATACAAACGTTTATTGTTTCAAAATAATATAAAGTTCATTTTAGAAACATACACAAGAAACAATCCTCAAATTTGCTTATGTTTACTTGTAGTATAGTATAAGACATCATAACTGAGCTTAACCAACCAGTTATACAGCGCGACTCTGGTTTGTCTATTGGTTAAAATTAATCAATTAGGTATTTCTCTACAAGCTTTATTATATAAGTAGGGACTTGTAAAACACTGCTGACGCTGGGCTAATTCCGTATTTAGTTTTGGAAGAGAGAACACTCTATCCTTCCTTCTTTTATTAGATGATATTAAAATTTCGTTTGAAGTTGTCTGTTTATGTTTAGCTGACAAGAGATTCTGTATGAACAGTTGCCGAACTGTTAACACTCCATATTCTTTGTACAATTCAATGGTAGGAAACATCATGGGCTTACAAGTTGCCACCTTTAATACAGCTCGCTGTGCGCGTTCTAGCGAGATCAAATATGATGGGCCTTGTAAGCTCAAAGTCGCACAACGAGCTACGGAGAGGGCTATGGTCGCGGTTTATCTAGGCTCTGAAAAAAGAAATTAGCGAGGTTTGTAGAAAAACGAAATCAGCTGACATAGCCTGACATAGTGGATTAGCTGTTTAAAGTGGCAGTATACAGGACACAGAGTTTTTTTATTAGGCAAGAGTATGATCACTATCTCACCTGATAGTAAGTGATGATGTTGTCTACGATGGAGCACGCCTGCCTGGAAGATACCATTCACTCATGACTTTAAGATACCGGTTGCATGTATGCAAAAACATAGATTTAGGTAATGAACTCAACTCATCCGTAGTGATTCGCTTATTCAACCAAAATAAACTAAAATTCTGGTAAACAAGATAAGTTCTTATATGTAGATTAAGTCCAAATTAGTTTGACACTTATCAAAAACACCAAAATTTAGACGGTTTTATTGAATTTTTTTTTTTAATTAGTTATTTATCCAGCAATTTGTACGTATGTTGATTGAGACATTTAGATTAGAAATACTTACATCTTCCTTGAAAATTAATTATTGAAAAAGCTGCCAATCAGCTGTTCATATTCAAGGAGCACATATCTACCCGCAGCAGTGTCTTGGTGCCCAATGATTCCACTTTAGTGCCAAAATGCTAATTAACATGGCATAAACGTTGGCCTGGGAAATGAGCATTCGCCTTCGCCAGGAGTCATGAACAGGCGGTCCCATTAACTTTTATTATTCGCAATTTTAAAGCGCGCTCCAAATTAGTTGGCCCTACTTGCGAACGTCCACCGGTGTGCCTACAGCCTCTCATTAAAGAAATGACACTTGAAATTAATTTATGTATTACCGATGTTGAAGGAAAATCTGTGAGAAAAATTTCAAAAACCGTGAGTCAGACCACGCTGTATTAGAATTTCATATGTATTAAACTCCCTTTATTTAAACTACTTACTAAAACTACTACTTCACATTTATATAATTTTGGGAAATCGCTATTTACTCGTAATAGAATAAGATCCCAGAGTCACCAGACGTCACGTATTTTCTGAAGAACGAAATGTGGCTGATTGCGTAGTGTTAGTATGTACTAAGAACGCATGCCTACCTGCTAGCTTGCTTAGACGGCCAATTTTCAGGTATCAGGTAATCAAGGCACATAAAAATATTACCTACCTCACGTAAATTCTCAAAGCTGATTTTTACGTATATTTTAGGCAATAACCTTAAAAATAAGTCGCCAATACTCCCAGACACTGTTACAATCTGCCACACAATACTAACACTACGCAATCAGCCACATTTCGTTCGTCAGAAAATACGTGACGTCTGGTGGCCCTGGGATCTTGGACTATAAGGTACAAACCGGTAAGAACGATTTTTTAAATTCAACCCAAAGAAATTAAAACGAAATGTGAGTTTTCGATGTACAAAAGCAAAACTGTTGCTCAAACTACTGGATTTAATTAGTATAGGACAAAAGGCTGACAAAATGAATTGCCTTTTAACTAAATTTAAGAAATCTTGTATCATGTAAATTTAGCGATTGCAATCAATCTAAATATTAGTTATAAATGAGTAATCTAGAGTGCTTTGTGGTCTAATAAACACTAAACTTCATGTGATATAGTGAAATCTGTTGATGACTCAAATATTTACATTAACAGCTTTACTACTAATTACAACTGTGTTTGAATTAAGTTTAGGTTGGCTGAAGGTTAAATGTATAACTTTAGCGAAATTAGTTTCAAGCAATATCAATTTAAATTCAAACTAAATATTAAAGTTCACATGATATTAAAATTATAGCAGTTATATCTCATTTTATTATAAGTCCCCGCCGACTCTTAACTATGATTGTTATCTAATTTTTAGTAGGCCGATGACGTCATCAAAAAATAACTAATTATACAATAACGTTTGAGCAGCTAGTCCACTAGCTAGTAATTGCCAGCCTAATAGACACACGCTCTAAAGGCATCATAACCCGCTACGAATTGGTAGCGTAATTAGGATGCCTGTACTAGCATTGCCCCGTTGAATTACAATCCTGATCTGTTGAGTCATTATATATGCATGCGAGGAGATAATTTCGTATCATTATCAATATTGCTCCCTCTTAAATATATCAGTCGAGAAATAACATCCGTGTCAAAAAACATCATTGTTTTCCGTTTTGCAATTTTATAATCTTTATATCTTGAAGCAATAATAACCTAGCGGTTGGAGCGTCTGCTGTCAAAATAACTAACGCGGGTTCCGATCCCCACCAACGGCTTAACATTGCGGTGAAACGATGATCATTTTCAAACCAAGGCGCGGTGGTTATCTCGGTAGCTACCGACGTCAAATTTGAAAAATTATTGCAATTTTTTCCCTTTTTAAGCATTATTTTATGTCTATGGCTATCAAGTGAGATAGTGGTCAAACGCTATTTGTAGAGTATAAAAACACCCCGTAATTATTTCGTTTGAACTTTTAGTTGATAAGAACAATATGTATATTCAAATAACAGATTGTACCCGGCGCGGCGGGCAAATTTGCGAGTATCCAAATAAACATTGCGGTGATCGCGGATTTAGTTTTTCCTCATCCCACGGCCTACATCGGCTGGTTAGACTAATTACACGGTCTAATTGGTTTGTCTGTCCATCTGTAACTGCGGCTCCGCGGGACGTTCTAGTTAATTAGCCTTCTAACCAGTCCCCAGTGATTTACCTGTTTGAACGAGAAAGATACTTGTTTTAAATCCGGCTGCTTGGTTTTCATGTAACATAATAACATAATAACAATAACATTTGAATAGGCAAATGATTCAACATGATCTTTTGTTCGAAAATGTGCCAAAATTATATCACTTAATTTACGGATGCCCTCTAAAACAGTTTGTCATCAAGCAGAGTAAGCGAGATAGGAAGATGAGAACCACGTAAACGGGTGAGCAGGACATTAATATACATTAATAAAGCTCAGTTTCTGTATAGCGAATCCAGAGGTAACTTCTGAGCAGCCACATGCAGACATCTTCACAGACACAAGCTTACGTTGTGCCGGGTTGCCGTGGCTCAGTAGTCAGTGTCATGACTTCTGAGTCTACGGAATTCTGGGTATTAATCCTGGCATGGGCAAACATCTATGCGATGAGTGTAGATGTTTGTCCCGGGTCTTAGATGTTAGTGTGCTCTAATTGTGTGCGTCCGTGCCTCCTGCGACACAGGGAATCCTAGTGTAGGGGTTTGAGAGTGAGAAGAAAAAAACTTTATAATGTAGGATCCGATTACCAAATTTTAAAGCTGCGTAACCATATACAACAATATAATTTGAGCTCAGCTGGCTGTAAGCCTCTAATACATGTAGGTACCTACATGACGCTTATCCGGCTTACCTAGATTTATTTTATAAAATTGTAATATCCGGTAAGGTAAAGTTCATCGTCCTTAAATGCGGAAAGGTCGAGTGACCCAACATATTATTGTCTGTTCCTAATTGTATTTTAAAACAACTTCTATTACATAACAGTGAAACATTTACAATATTTACTCAAGAATAAGTAACTGAACCAATTTAGAAGTTTTTATTTTTTACACTGTATGGATTATAGATCGAGCGACAACGATATTACCTCACCGGAAGCACAAGCTGTTGATGAGGATCGAACCAGCGTCAGTTAGTGCAACATCCGATGCGTCCACCGCTGAGATATAAACTCTTCAAATGAGAACCATTCTCATTGACGCGTTCAAAAAGGCAATTTTCAGAAAAAAGTAAAATGTCGTACAGACATTATAGGAAATCCCATCCCACTAATATTATAAATGTCAAAGTTTGAATCGATGCATGGATGTTTGTTAGTCAATCATGCCAGAACGGCTTAACGGATCTGAATGAAATTTTGCACAGCGTTTGATAATAGTCTGGAATAGCACATAAGCTACTTTTTATCCCGGTAAAATGTATGACTACCGTGGAATAATTAATGTTGCGGGAAAACCGTAATCCATGCGGGTGAAACCGCGGGGCAATACTAGTATAAATATAAGAAAGTACAGCCGTAGTCGTTGTGTATAAAATATACTATAAGATACAAACATAATATAAAAATAATTTTAGAATAACAATAAAATAATCTAACTTAAAATAAAAACCTTAAACATTTAATAAAAACTAAATTAAATTAAAAAGAATAAGATATATAAGAAAGATAAGATAAGATTATCAGAAAAAAACCTCATCAAATCGAAAAGAAGTTAGAATACCTTCTAGGTACCAGCAAATTGTGTAAGTTCCATTACCCCGTTCAGTACCCGTGCGCCAGCACGCGATGTTCACATTACATCGAGGAAAGATTTCTTTTCCACTTACGAAATCACTTTGTATCTTACCATTTAGCTTTAGGTGGACTTCGCAAATGTTTGCAGAGAGAATAAGGCCGATGAAAGAAATTTTAATGGGATCAAGTTTTAAAAAAAATGGTGCCCCAGTAATTAGCACAAATTGTGGTGTTGTTGGCCTATGGAGAATATTAGCTGATGAAACAGTCGTGAATAAGGTAATGACGCTAGGAAATTAACAACAAAATCTAAACAACAAAATCTAAAGTCTAAAAATGTAAAAAGTCAGCTTCACACAAGGTTACTAAACTAAATACAAACCACAATACTATTAACTACACTGCAAAGAAAAGATTACTACCTTCTACATAGCAAACAATCATTGTATCGTAATTAAACGCATATTTTTTGTTATTAATAAAATATAATTAAACAGTTTATTTTTTTTTTAAATTCTATATTTAATTTAGGGACTTTGAGTCGTACACCGACTATGTCAGTCCCATAGTGTTCACACAGTCTCATTACATATGATTTATCAACCTGTGTGTAGACTGATAGAGTACCCTAGCTGTGGCAGACATTTGCTCAGCCAAGATACTCTGGTTTGGATTAAACAGTTGTGAGCACATATGTGTCAATTGATAACATTCCGCAGTTAGATGGATCACCAAATACGATATAGCAGCTCCATAAAGAAACATCAAAGAAGGAAAGATAGGACGAACAAAAAGGAGAAGAAATAAAAAACAAAGTTAGCGCCATGACGAAAAGGTTAGAGAGATGGCGTGAGATAGAGAAATAATATGGAAAAGGTTTTGTCACCTCTACCGACTAGATGGCTAACACAAGGCCTTAAAAATAAGAAAATATGTAATAAGAAATCTGTATAGCGGATACTTTAAAACCATGATCACTAGGTGAATGTGTCAGTGGAAACAATTAATGTGGTTACAGTGATTATGCCCTTAATAAATAGTTATTTGTTGTACATGTGGGTAAAGTTGAGTTTAGCTTGAATATAAACATGGACTAAACCTGAGCAAGTGCAGGGTTCTTGGATTGAACCTCGAGCGAAGCGATTGGTTCTAAAGAATAACCCTGAGCGTAGCGAAGGTTTCAGAATGTGAAACGCTAAAAAAACACCCATGAGTACAGTCTAAGGTGTAGCACGCAATTAGAAGTTACCTATTCACTTGCTACTTAATTACTCCGGGGTTGTAACTATCGGGAAACACAGACTCAGGCTTTGAGTCCCACTCCCGGCAATACGCATTATAAAAGTGGACGCAAAACGCTTCGTGCGTAACGGTGGTATATCTACTTAAGTTCGCTTTGTTTTAGTATGCGTGGGATGGCAAAAACCTTCCTTAATTCAAACTTATAATATGTAAAAAAATAATATAGCTTGATCGAATAATTGAAATATTATTTTTATTTAAAATTAGTTCGCCGATTTACACATTCACTAAGGGTGGACGAATATTTTCTTAAAGAAGATTCACCTCTATATTATTTAAACAAATGAATGTTTCTTTCAAGATAAGATAAACTTTATTTGTTAGAACATGGTAATGGGAATACATACAAAAACAGAGGAGCATACATACATGGTCATACACACCGCGACACAGGATATATATATATATATCCTTATATATATATATTTATCACACTCAGACCCCCGCACTAGGATTCCCTGTGTCGCGGGAGGCATGGGCACACACAATCACAACACACAAACACCCAACCACCTGGGACAAACACCAATACTCATCGCACAAAATGTTTGCCCTTGCCGGGATTCGAACCCAGGGTCCCGGAGACACAGAAGTCAAGTCACTGACACTGACCACTGCGCCACAGCGACCGTCGAAATTATTAAAATGAGTAAATGTAAACAAAATAATAATTATGCTTAAATAAAATAATGGAAATATGTAGTATTTTCACTACTGGTGTCGTCGTCACACTGCGAGCTTTGCTAATGACTATTTTACAAAGAGGCTTAGAAATGCAAATGAGACTACCCTGAGCTACGCCCTGATACATACCTTCGTATATCAAACTTCATCGTGTTTATTTTTGCTTATTTTCTGACAGAAATGTAAAATAAATTCCCTGAAAATATTATTTATTTTATTTATTATTTTTATTTACATTCACACTAGGTCTTCAGGTCCTATAATAATAATACAGTCATATAATTATTTACTTATTACGCACTAAGATCCACGCTATAAATTATAGTCTCTACAATTTTATTTGAATTGTTTGTCTGATTGTAATCCTCTGCCACTATCAATGAAATCTACTTCTTCAACTGGTGTCAGCTTGAATTTGCTTCTTTTCTCTACCTGCAGATAACTATTGCGAAGTTGTTTCTGTTACTAAGCACGACAATGCACAACGTGTTACAGCGCACTTCATTTATACATTGACGCGCTTAACGCGCTTTCGTTCCGTTTGCATGGCACCTTTTTTAGCAGCTTGGCATGAACACTCAATTTATTGAACTTTAAATTGTGATTTTTTTATCACACTTAAACTCTCGCACTAGGAACTCCCTGCGTTGTGGGAGGTACACACAGAATTACATCACAGATCACACAAGCATCCAAGACCCGGACAAACACCTACACTCATCGCACAAATATTTGCCGCTGCCGGGATTCGAACCCAGGGCCCCGGATACACAGAAGTTAGATCACTGACCATTGAGCCACGGCGACCGCTCGAATTACACATCCTATAAGCTCTTGCATGAATTTACTGGTATAATATATATAGTATTTCCATTTTCATGTAGTTAAAATGGTTCGTCGAATAATATGTTGTATTAACCGACATCAAATAAAGGAAATCTTGAGTACGTCGGAATGTTCTGTCTGTTGTTTTTTTCATTAATCGCAGCCATAGGATGTTCACTGCTGGACATATGCCTCCCCATATAGGGGGGATTTACCAATACTCGCCACGCTCAGCAGCCGGGTTGGCGAGCGCAGTATGGTTTTCGATGCTCAGAAGGCGCTGCTGCCCATCCTCCTGGTACGTGATCCCTTAGCCGACTCTTACAGCACCCTCGGGAAGAGATGGGGGAGTACTATTCTAGGCCGGTACCACCACGGCACTGATGATTAGAGTAAGGGACTACATAAGCTGTTTCAGGTGGATCATCCTTCCAAATAACCATATTGCATCGAAAATTTCGTACCTTTTTTACTAAGAAAAAAATTGAACTGCCATTGTATTGTATACTGTGCTTTGAAACATTATGCTAAAATCATTTCTTTTGGCTGGAATACATTGCTTTTGCAGTACAACGCTTGTTTACTTGTCTAATTTAAAAAGGAGTAATGAATCTCGTAGTTTGCGCAGAATGGTAAGTTCCCGTTTATGAGTAAAGTTTCTTGTAGGGGTAGGTCAGGCACGCCTCCCGCCGTTGGGGCACTGCGAGACCCTGTTCTTGGAAGTTTCTAATAGCTTCCCTTAGTTCAATGCACGAACATTTTAAATAATTGACATTTTATAATTCTTATTCAATAGAAGTTTGTTCTTAATTATTACTGGTTCATAGTTTCTAAGATTAGAAAAAAACTAAGGTAAGACAAATTTAATACACATTTTATCAAATAATTTGTATATTGTATAAGTTAGACTAGCGTTTGACTAATATCTCACTTGATTGACAGTGACGATGTGATCAAAGATGATATCACGCTAGGCCTGGAATGTTTACTGGTTCTCATGGACTGAACACAGTATGTGTTTTGGTGACAGTTTTTCAAACTTGAGGGTGACATGATGATAATGGTTTCGATATTTAACAAGCAACAGCAACGTAGGCACTGTATTTATTTTTATTTAAAACGGCCATTCAAAAGGTACAATTTGTTGTTTTGAATGTTCAGTAGTGGCTAATTAGACAAGTTTCCAGCTCGTCGGCGGCGCCCCACGAACATTGCAGTGCACTAGAAGCTGATCACGCTCTTGGCTCTGTCATAATTAATAGATACATATTTTTGTCAAAAGCTACCTTCGTTATTGAAGATTAATAATTAATCTTCAAAAAATTCTAATATTCCAATTATCGGACAATATGATTTTATTTATACAGGAAAGTTAATTTCGAGCTGCATCAGTTGTATTAAGCATTTGCGAAAAGAATGCTAACACAATGCTGATATTTCATGTTAATATTAAAGGTTATATATATAAGGATAAAGCATTCAAAAAAAGAATGTCGTTTGCCCGGAGCATATAATAATCTTAGTTCTTCAATTCAATCGTAGTATTTAAATTGATTTTAATTTTTTTTTTCTCAAATGTGCGTTGCTATTTCCCAAGTGTGCCTATTTAATCAACAATATAAACGGTGCAGTCAGTCGACGCTATGACATAAGGTCTCCATGTTTAGATATTTCGGGAGCTAGTCCATTGTTAATTTTGTTTAGACTACGTGCGATCACGTTAGTCAAAATAAAAAATAAAATAAAAAAATCTAAAAAAAAATCTACGTAATGTACACATATTTGCTTTTACCAGAAATTGACTCCTAATTTTCATGGCCTTTGTAGCTTGTCATGACTTATGTGAGTTGATAGATTCCTAAAATTGAAAACTAAAAGGACCGAAATTTTAACTGTTCTAAACTGTTGCCGTTTCATACAGTTTTTTGCAGTAAAATGCCGGTAAAATGTCTACAAAGAGAAGCTAACATTTTTGAACCTGTGTTTTGTAATCGAATAATTTAATCGAGTTGTTAAACGTACAAATCGTTATATCTCGTTGTTTGTAGGTCACAACAATCAGGACTATTCGATTGCGCTGTATTTGTGATGACCAAGTTTTGTTTATTCGTTGTATTTTCATGATTCAACGTTAAAAACCTGTTTTAAATGAAGAATATCTGGTTGGCTGTAATTTTTACTATTCCCGTAGCACATCCTTCGTATAGTGAAAATAAAATAAAATAAAGGGAGTGAGGCCAGTTAAGTTTGTGTTACAAGATATAAGACGGCATATCTTGGAACAAAACATAAAACACACGTGACGTCACATGATGATGATGATGAGAGATGATGATGACGGCACGACATGGAAATTTGCGTCGTCCTGAAGTGAGTATGTATTTGAATTGTTGGCCTTCTCTTGTGGAGAAGTTCTATCTGTACCTTAATCTGTGGCTATTAAGTTTCGCTAAAGCATATTATATACAATTTTACCTAACGAAAATATATTGAGGGGACTAAGAAAGGCCCAAATTCTGGAGCTTCCTTCCTGGATCCTGGAACTTGTGTTCTAAACCGACGACCTTGTACAAGAGGTATGATGAGCGTGGATGAAGCGAAAGAAGTGTGTTGGGATCGTAGCATTTGGAAGCCTGTAGTCTCTGCCTACCCCTACGGAAAAGAGGCGTGAATTTAAATTAATGTAATGTACAAACTTCTACAATACCAAAGTTTACGTGTATATATTTGACCCCAGCTTATAATAATTTACGTTTTCGGGGGATTAATTCAACCCGAAAATGGCCGATAATTTATTATTTTCACCACCACCTTATTACGGTAGTATATGTATCACGAATCCGATAATAATATTGGTACGTTCCTGCGTTTAATTACGTCTAACTACAAAATAATAAGAAATAATCGCGTGAGTGGCAGTCATTGAGCTCCTGGAAGCAGCCACCTAATTACATTCAACTTCCCTAATACTCCACGAGTTTCATGCTTACATAAAAGTCTCGAACTAAGCTCAATTTAATATCAATCTGTCCCTTAACATTATCACGTAGCGTAACCTCTATTATTACTACATATTTCATTTAGTCCTTTCCTTCTGAGAATGGAAAAATGCTGTGGTATTAATGTCAGAGAATTCCGTTACACTTTTGTTACACAGAGGTTGACTAAATTTTTAGACATTCGCGATTCGAACACATTGTTATTAAATCAAACGGGGCTTAATCGCGAGAAATTACTTGCGATTAAGCCCCGTTTGATTTAATAACAAGGTTGACTAAACTTAATAATTTATAAATGTTATTAAATCTGAAGGTTTATATATTTTTGTTGATTGTTAAAATATGTTATAATGTATGTTTGTTACTTCTTCACGATCAAACGGCTAAACCGATTTCGATAAAGTTTGGTATGGAGATAGTTTCAACCCTGGATTAACACATAGGCTACTTTTATCCCGGAAAAAGTATAGTTCCCGTGGGATATTTGAGGTAGCGGGCAAACCGTAGTCCACGCGGGTGAAACCGCGGTGCGCTACTAGTTACTAAATAAAACTATATAACTTTTTTTAAAAATTTTAATGAATACAGTTACTCTATAGTTATCTTTCGTGTCCATCAATTTTGTGGGGAAATAATAAATTAACAGTTCATTTTTAATTGCAAGCGTGCAAGTGCGGCAAGCGTTTGTCGACTACATTATCTGTTGGTCACCCCACAGTGTATGTTTTATAAAGATACATTTTTAGATTGGCCAGTTTATAGATTTACCATATAGATTTACTAATACCAATTTTGAGTCTTCAGTTTTTTTTTAGAGTCCTACATGTGTAATTAATTTTAAAAAATACCGTCTGTAAAAACATTTCACACGAGTTATTGTGATTGAACAAAAAATGATTTCATTTGCTAATTTATTAGTAAATAAATACTTACGATCAACCATATTTTACCTTCATCAAAAATTCTCGCGGTAATGAGAAATGCGCTTGAACTGTATCCCAAAAGAACGAAATTAAAAACTCTAAAAGTGTGAATAATATTATTTTTTTGGATTTCGTAGTTCATCTGCAAGGTATATTTCTGTAATGTTCTAAATCAATACGCATCAGGATTTGTCCGGCCCCTTCTACTTGTTAACCCCTTAAGCGTGGTGAGACAGACGATGAGTAGTACTCGACAATCTTTCTCTGAATTCGGCAGGACCGTTAACCTTTATCAAAGCTCCAGCACAGGGCGGGAATCGATCCAATGTCCGTCTAATTGACGATTGACACTTAGGTACTACCCCGAAGCTGTCTATGTTTTAACATACAAATTAACAAATGATCTTCAAATCAAAAAAAGCGACACGTGCGGAGCGAATACTTAGCCAATTGCTGAGTCAGCGCACGTATTAGCAAGCCGGGGAACATAAATAACGGCCGAAACAATTTACCTACGGCCGCGTGAGGTATTCTTACAGCTGTTTAGTTGGTTCAATATACACCAGGCTCCCAGCAGCTGTAGGTACGTGCCGCGAATCCGCACGCTGGGCCTGCTTTATGATTCGATTAATGTTCTCTATTGCTTGTAAGTCGGGTGTGGTGGCTCCTATCGCGATTTTATACGACTTTCCACTTTATCCGCAGATGGGATTGTGTAAATGTTTTGTTAAATAATGGAACGACGTTGTTTTTGTTCAGTTATTATATCTGTAGAGTATGGTATTACTGTAAAGCGGCAGATTAACAAATCCGAGAAATCTGTTAAATGATATTTTCTTTGAGCGCTGCTATGTGTCATTTAGATAATTCTATTTGTTTGACTGTCAAGAGATTAAAATACACACATTTTCAATTAAATCGTTGTAAAACAATTTATGTGGCAGAAATAATATCTACAAAACTTTTGTTCAGAGCAGCGAAGATGTTTATGATTAAAGTGCGCCATTTTGCAATAATATGATCTAAGGAGGTTAGAGCACCTTCGCAAAATTGTATTCAAAAAAACATTACAGCTAGTAAGCCAATCGACACACGTCTGAATCAACTTCTTTGATAAACATTTTATTGGATATTTGATGCAATCCAAGATGGTAACACTATTGCGATGGTAGTTTGTTTCCCTTGAATTTGGCGATTCTTACGCGTGTCCTTTAATTGAGATATCGATATTTTTCATAATATATTTTATTTGCGCTGCCCTAAGACCACTGTACGTAGGTCGTGATGGTTGTGTGGTAGTGATTTTGACACGAAAACATGGAACTTAACTATATTTTTTATGATTTTATATTCCTAATCGAGTTCTGAAAAAATCTATCCAATTCTGGACGTGTAGGTACATTAAGTGTTTGACTTAAGTGTCAAACAGTAAAACATATTTTGTCTACGTAGTAACTTAACCGTTTACAGAGGCCCGGTCAAGAGTACGAGCCTATACGAAAAAATCAATAAAATAGATGAAGCAAAATAAATATGACAAGATCGTAGCTAACAGATAGATGTGTCTGGCGACACCTGCGATAGCGAGATAATTATATTATAATTATTATACTTGTATTTTGTCTTTTTACACAACATAAGAAGTAAGTGTCATTTCTGTCTTTATTTAATGACGTTGAAATGAAGTTAGGCGACGTCTACAGTTAAGACACCGATTGGGCAGTGCGTAATGCTATAAACTGTCAGTTGGATGACAAGGCTAATTTCAATTCCCGGGAATTCAATATGCCGGAGCTTGGCGCGGATGATCCATATCGCGTTGGCACACTAAAAACATCGTAACACAGGTATGCGGTATGTTCATATCTATATAATAAGTAGGCGAAAATTCATGTCATTGAAACTGTTGCATTTGACGTAGGCGGTAATTCAAGTTGGATAAAGAAGTGGCGTTGCATTGAATGTCAGCATTATTATTTGGTGTACTAAATATCACAAGCACGTCGGTCTCGCTTCCAAGTCTAGACTGCATCACTGCCCTGAAGTGACGCTGGTTGCAGGTAGCCACGCAAGCGAATATTGTCGCCACAAAACCCTGTGTTGCGGGTCAGTTTACCATTCGTCATCGCCCGATTACTACGCCATCTAACGATCTACCCGGTCACACCTATCGCGATAACACGAATATTCGCCATAGCCCGCTAATGTAGCCTCACCATATACCATACTTGTGTATTATGCAGCATAATACTTATGTCTTATGCATAATACTTATGTATTATGCATAATACATAATACTTATGTATTATGCATAATACTTGTGTATTATGCTGAGGCTACATTAGCTGACAGCTAAACAGAAAACCATAGACTAGTATTTGCACTTAAAAAGGCAACTCATGACTTAGGACTCGCTCAGAAAAACTTCATTCGTTCATTCATCGCAGCCATAGGACTTCACTGCTAGACATATGCCTCCCCATATAGGGGGGATTTGCCAATACTCGCGACGCTTGGCAGGTGGGTTGGCGAGCGCAGTCTCGTATGTTTAACCTGAGAAGGCGCTGCTGTCCACCTTCTGGTACGTGATCCCTTAGCCGACTCTTAGGGCACCCGCGGGAGAGATGGGGTAGTACTATTCTAGGCCGGTACCACCACGGCACAGACACTTCTTAAGAAAAAATTAGTTGGTGTAAATGGATGATTTGGCCTAAACTAAGAGTTACTTAAGTAGGCGTCGCTTACCTTGTTGTTTGTTAGACGAGAGAGAAAACGGGCATTAGATAAATATTACTTATGCAGCCGTCCTACGGAAGACTTGAACTTAGAATCAAAAAGCAACCAACAATAATAACTGACGCGACGGGAAACGTATTCGGCCTTTTAAGGCCGAAAAGTCAACCATGACAAGTCAGTATATAAAAATAGTTTGTCTATACATCATTTTGAAGCAGCCTATAAAACCACCACAAGACCATAATTAATTAACAATAAAAGTTATACAGTCACACTTAAAGTAACCTGGACTACACACAATCTCACAGTTTGGACACACCAAACACACACACAAACACACGCACCAACACACACGGAAACACACACACTCACCCCAACACAAACATACACGCAAACACACACACACCCACACACAAATACTAATCCTGAGCACACACGCGTAGATACCACTGTGCCACTCCACTCCACTTCTCTTTTCCATATTGTCTATAACTTAAAGTAATTGATGTTTACAAAATATTTCAAATAATATCTTGTGAAACCAATAATGATATTTATTAAGAACAGTTTTTTATATGTCAAAAGGATGAACTTGTTACTTCTTTCTGTTCAATTCTGGTCAATTTTTAGAACAATTAGTTGTGGAAACTACATATTTTTTGTATACTGATTCTCGGATACCATCTAACCGAGCGGGGTTATTCTGAACAACAGCGCAGCGTGCACATGTCAATGCGAACGCTGCACATGCTGAGCATAATCCTATTGCCTACAAATTATATTTATGTAAATATGTACTCAAACTGTGTGTTATGTATTATATACTATGGCAATAAAGTGTTTTTTATTCATTTTATTATTTTATTTTTTTATACCTACTAAGATTTAAAGAATTTAATTAAACCAACCCTAACCCAATCAGCATAAAAATACCGCATAGATTACTGTAATCTATCAAAAAAAGATGTAAGCATATGAATAGTAAATAAGGTTGTATACTGATATAGAGTGGTAGTGTTGTCGAGAGAAACCTCAACAAATACCTACTCGTTATGTTGTAAATCGCAGTTAAACAAATATTACTTTATTCCAACAGCTTCTAAATCCCACTAAAGCCATACTCTCAGAATGGAACTCAAAAAGGTAATAAGGCAATTTCTTGAAAATCCCCAAACGTAATAATGTGCCGAAAACGTTCTGTAAATTTACACATTGTGCTGGCGGTAGAATCGCTCGAGTAGCGTACGCTTGGAATACTCAATGCGATAGGGGTGAAACGTCACACTCTCCGTTACATCGACTTGATATCATCGTCAACAGCTTTCCATCTCCTTTTATCAAAATAAACATTTAAAATAAGAACAGTGAAAACCCTGTCAAAAACATTAAAACAAACGAACGATTCTAAAGTTTAAATTGAATCTGCGTGAAAACGTTGTCCTTTAAAAGAGGTTGGTTTTAAATAGCTAAATAATTTTGTTCAGATAGAACATTTTGGGTGTAGAACATGGAGAAAATTTATTATTTGAGCGGCGGGCGCGGACAAAGGATTTAGGTTTGCTGAAATATGCAAATTAATTCACCATTCTGTAACATTTGTTGGGAATGTCTTTATATCTGTAGATTTCTTAAAAGGCCCTCAAGACTAATCCCCGCTTTTGGCTTCTGAATCGTCTTAACTTGAACGAATGCTTGTTCATACACCTGCCTTGTGAGCATTTACATATCATTATATTTGGATGAGAGTAAAAGCACTAAGAGTAGTAGATATTTCAATGCGATATTAACATAAGTCTTGACGAGACGTTTTTATTTTTCAATTTTTGTGGCGTTCGCTTGTGGTGACGTCTGATTCCCGGGAGAGGTTTATCCTTGTATATGGTACGTATATTAACAAATCATTGCTATCGTACAAGAGGCTGGAGCGTTTGATTTAAAATTTCGTAAAATATGTCGTCGTCGTTGTTTGGACGAACGTTCCAGATTGAGAAAGTTGTAAGAAAGGTCAAGAGTACTTCAAACTGACATTATTGTATGAAAGGCCTGATTAATGTGGATAAAGCAAAGGAAGTGTGTCGGGATCTTAGCAATTGGAACCGGGCTTTGGTATCTGCCTAATCCTACGGGAAAGAGGCATGAATATATATATATACAGTCGTGGTCAACTAATTAGGGACAATCTCTAGTTAAGCCAAATTGTGAATTATTTTTTTATTTTCCAACGAGTCTTAACAATATTCCATATCTTTTACATGTAAGTGTAATTAGTCATTTATGTGCGCGATTATACGAACAATAACAACTTCTTAAATATTAAACCTCTTTACAGTATAGCTGATAAATTATCATAGTGCTATTTGTTCAAAGAATGCTGGCTGGCCATTTAATTAGGGACACTGAGGTATTGCGTTCCAATTTCAAAATTGGAATTTTAATATTTTTTTGTTTCTTTTCTTATTGTTTCGTGGACGTTTTGGCGGCAATCTAGATTTTTTATTTTAAGTTTTGATAATTATTTTGAAGAAAGATGGGCAAAAATAAAAGTTGCGATCCAACACTACGAAAAATTATCATGAAGTTTGTCGAGCGTGGTTGGTCATACCGAAGGATAGCACAACATTTAAATTGTTCAAAAACTATTGTATGCAATGCAGTGCAATATTTCAAGCGCTATAACACAGCTTTAAATGTGTCCAGAACAAAAAGATCGAGAAAAACGACTCCGCAAGAAGATAGAATGATAACCAGGTTAGCTAAGAAAGATCCGTTTCTAGGCTCTATTTTAATGAAACACGAAGTGTTTGGGGCAAACGAAAGAGCCGGTGTATCTGCGAGGACCGTTCGACGACGTTTGGTAGAAGCAGGGTTGTTCGGAAGAGTGGCTCGCAAAGTACCGTTGTTGAAGAAAGAACATAGAAATGCTCGTTTGGCGTTTGCACGTAAATATGGACATTGGACCTACGCCCAATGTCGGCAACATGTACTTTTCTCTGATGAGACCAAGGTTAATTTGATTTCTTCAGATGGAAGGCAATATGTACGGCGTCCTGTAAAAGCGGAAATGAATCCAAGATTCACAAAAAAACAGGTGAAACATGGCGGTGGAAACATTAAAATGTGGGGTTCATTTTCTGGACGTGGAATGGGACCTGTGAGGAAAGTTCAGGGTAACTTAGACCAACATCAATACAAGGCAATATTGGAAGAAACTATGCTTCCCTATGCTGAGGAGCATCTCCCTATTATATGGACGTTTCAGCAGGATAACGACCCGAAACATACCGCCCATTCAGTCAAGTCGTTTCTTACCAGTCAGTCTGTATCGGTGCTAGATTGGCCAGCAAATAGCCCGGACCTCAACCCAATTGAGCACCTTTGGCACGAAATCAAGAAAAAAGTTGCCACTTATCGTAATACAAATTTGGATGAACTCCATGAAGCTTTTTGTGAGGCATGGGTAAACATTCCTGTCAAAACATGTCAGAAACTGATAATGTCTATGCCACATCGGTGTCAAGCGGTAATTACTAACAAAGGTTTTGCTACTGGGTACTGATTTTACACGTAATAAAATAGAGCTGTTAAAGATATTATAACACTGCAGATTATAAGTTTTGTTTAACTGTATTTTTCATTATAATTTACTGTCCTTAATTAAATGTCCACTACAGAATTGTACCTTAATATTTAATACATGTTTAATCTTTGATATCAAATACTTTTTCTATTTATTTAATCTTTTATTTACAGCTATTTATAGCATAATAATCGGACCACATTATGCAAATAATAGGTGCTGAGAAATCAATAGGGTTTTATATTTATATGTACATAACCGGTTATAGCCCTTCACTATCTTGAATGTCCCTAATTAGTTGACCACGACTGTATATATATATATATATATATATGTATGTTACTGTATATCTTAATTCAAGGATTTATCCTCCGGAATTGTGTTATAAAATTTTGTTACGTTTTAAGAGGCTTCCGGAAGTAGATTTGCGAACAAGTTGCACCATTATTGTGTTTTGAACGAGCGTTCCGCAATATTTCCCAAATGAATATCGAGAGAATCCCTCGAGAAACAGTTTAAGAATCTACTTTCGCAGTATTTGAGCGGCAAAAACGAACCTTTTAGATGTTTGATGTGACATAAAAGATTTTGCGGTGTGTATTTTCTAGAACAGACTCTACCGTTTTACTTTTGAAAAAATTATGTACTGGTTTAATGTGTGCTCAGATATTATGATACAATAAAGGCTTAGAAATATAGAAGGATACGAGTCGTACTGAACCTAATGTAAACTGAAGTCCGTGGAGTCTCCACGGACTACAGTTTACATAAGGTTCATTTTTTTAATAATAATTTCATAACGAAGAAACGTATGAAAAGAGACGCTTGAAAAAAAATGTATTTAAGACCTGCATGTAACGCCATATGAATGCAATAAAGTATTGAGTATTGAGTATTGAGACCTATATTCCTATATGTAATTCAATTATAGCTTAGCATCTTTCCAATGAAAGAAGAAGATACGTTTTAAAAACCATTTCGTTAATATTGTACTCAATAATTACAAACAATTATATAAGAGTAGTAGTCTCAGTATCAGAGAAGACGCCGCGAAGGAGAGTTCTACGCTCTTGTCGCCGCTCGGACCTGAACCACTGAAGATGTCGACTGCAGTGATCGACGAAACGTCTGGAACACAAGTTTCACATAGACCACGGTCAAACAGCCCGGAAGCAATACATACAACATGCAACGCCGGCCGTGAAAGCCTTAGAGTTTACAATTATATAAGAAGTGGTTTCTACTCTTGAAAACATGATAGCTGTTAACAGCTGTTTCCCCATCACGACGTTTCCCGTCAAGGTTTATCTTGCTTAAAAGCTGCAATTGACTAATAAGAAAAACATGTTGTTCTGACCCCTTCTAGCGCGGGAAAAGGACAAGAAGAAAAAAAGGCTATGCGTCCCAATTTCCTCTTTAAGGCGCGTCCAAATTATGTGGTGGGAGAAATCGTCTCAGGACAAGAGGGGCCTCCAAAACAAGCGATACGTGTTTGGGAATCGAGAAGCCTAAAGAAAGTTCATACAAGTTGACATTTTATGAAAAAGTTACATATTTGTAAGATTGGGGAAGATTCGTGGGTGTGGTAGTCTGTCTATAAAGTTTTATGAGGTGCCGATGACATTACAGAGGCTCGCGGGTGTTTACAGGCAGAAAGGGCAGGACAAATCCTGATGCGTGTTGTTTTCAACTAATACAAAATGTCCTGTACAGGAGACCTACGGGCTAAAAATATGACTATAATCAATGATATTATATGTTTATATGAGGTAGATGTCGCACAAGCGCGCGGAAACTGAGGCGGCAAAATTAAGTCAATTGTAGTAATTTTCAATACGACGGGTATTTCAAGCGCAAGTCTAAACATATAGCTATCCTTATCTATATTATTTGTACCGTATTATCTGTCGCAGTAAGCATGTTTATGTCGTAAAGGAACAAAATCTGATCACCGCGCAGTACTACGTGCGTACGTAATACGTCATCTTTAGTAAAACATCATCGACTATAATCCCATTTTCAGACCTTTTGTTTCCTTTCTTCTGGTGTAAGGAACTGTTAAAGCGCCTTTTTAGTTACCGCGAGAATTTTAGATAAAGGAAAAATGTGGTCACTTGAAACAAAAATTCAAAATAAATCAGCAAATTAAAACAAATCATAAATTGTATTTTATTCAAATTTATTAGACAGGTACATATAACGCTATCTTTAATATTTGACGAGTTTTTATTAATTTTTGTTGTTATTTATACGCGTCATAGTAATTTGGACTTTATATTCTTATGACGATATAAGAACTTATCTTATTTTCCAGAATTTTACTTTTGTTGAACAAGAGCATCACTACCATTGTCTGTGGTTTATGCAACTAATGTTGAGTCATGGTTTTCCCCGAAGCGTAGGCATCGATCGCCGCCCATCATTTAGGGGAGCAGTAATAAACATCAGAGCAATGCTTGTTTGATTGAATAATAGAACAGCTGGACGGTAACTAAAATACATAAGCGCACGTGACCCTGACTTGTGTTATTTACTGAACTACGTTTTGTTCGATGGTCAGATTAGGTCGGTAGTATACCTAGTTATTTTATCTTAAGATTGTGTTTTTGCTGTGAAAACTTCTTTGGTTGGTTCGGCGTTGTGCACTTTTTTATGGGGAAAAATGCTAAGCTCGCGTCAGCACACTTTGCGTCAGGCGCGTGACGTCATCGAATTCGTAAGACGGAGGGACCGTAGAGAAATTTAAACTTAAAAGTGTTACGAATAAGGAACATTTTCATTTGATTTCATTGAAAACTGTGACATCCTCCTACTTATCAGAAATATTTTGACATTATTTTTAATGTTAAAGATAAGTACATTTGTTTATAATAGTGTTTAAGTATAATTTCAATATTAAAAGACAAATCATTTCTGTTTCTTTTTTTTCTACCGTAATCGAAATTGTTCTATTTTTAGCATTTTTTTTGTAAACAAGTCATTGAAAACTGTGACATCCTCCTACTTATCAGAAATATTTTGTCATTATTTTTAATGTTAAAGATAAGTACATTTGTTTATAATAGTGTTTAAGTATAATTTCAATATTAAAAGACAAATCATTTCTGTTTCTTTTTTTTCTACCGTAATCGAAATTGTTCTATTTTTAGCATTTTTTTTGTAAATAAGTCATATGGAGTGAAGTAAAAACTTACATTATATCATCAGTCTTAAGCAGTAAATGTTATGAAACATTGATAATTATAAAATGGATAAAATACGTTGTATTTCGTTTCTTTCTAAAATTATCTCTATCGTTGGTTGTAGATCTTCATCTTTGTATGGCTTGTAATTAACCAGACTTGCCCTATACTGTATATTAAAACCAAAACTTAGAAAGAAAATAATCTAAAACTCAATTACGTAATCTAAATGTAATTTTATTGCAAACTAAACAAAGGGCTTTTAGCGTTGACAATAGAATAGAAAAATAACAACACATTTGTATTTTATGAATTTTACAAGATGTTCGGAATGAACTTTAGACAAAAATAAGTAAAAAAGTGTCAAGTTTAATTCGTTTAGAGAACTTGAACTGCTTTGAACTAAATGCACGAATAAATACTGAATACAATATTCATTTTAACAGCACCAAACAAAAATAAACAACTATAATGAATTTAGTTATTAAAAATGACGTGGTTTTGACACATTATGAATGTATGAAACACGGGAATTACTCACGTAATAAGTCAGAGGGACCCGACTATAGTTTCAACCACATTCGATGGTCTTTTAACAAACAATAGTCGGAACCCTCTGACTTATTACGTGAGTAATTCCCGTGTTTTACACATTCATAAACTATAATGAACTAGTAAGAATTTGAAACCCTTGTGGCGGAATATACCCGTGAAGTCTTTACATATCAACGGGGTTCAACAACTCAAAGCTCGGTTATACCTTAGATGGGCTATCGCTAGTAGCAGTCACCCAGTGCTTCTGTTCTTTGGAGGACAAGGTAAAGCTATAGGTCGCATTTGTTGTCTTAGGATCTTAGGATATTAGTCGTGAGGCCATGGATTGGAAGCCCTGAGGTGGGCTGAAAGTGCTGACATTGAGCTGGTGACTAGATTATCCGAACAATGACCAGCGTGGTGGATTGTGTCCAGCTGTGGTAACATATTGGACTGATTATGATAATGATGAATTGTATAGAAACTGTACGAAATACGTCATATTCTCGAGTAATACAATCGGGACAAATAACATCAAATAAATAGTTATAGCATCTAGGTACTATTCGTGGGTACGAGTATTTTACCCGCGTGGTGATGATCGGTGATGATGATGATGATGATGATGATGAAAAGTAGCCGATCTGTTATTCCGAAACCTGAAATATCTACATACCAAATTTCACCGACCGTTTGTTTGATCGTGAAGAAGTAACACACAATCCTTTTGCCTTAATAATGTTAGTAGGATAGGATTGAAGGATATACTTCTTCCCACTTTTGATTTACATTTGTTTCATGAGTAGTGGATGATATAATAATACCTAGAAAACTCTTAGCTTTTGACATAGACGTTTTTGCTCTTTATAAAGCGCAAAAATGTCTTGTATTATGATGGATAAGATTTTGATCACCTTGACCACGGGTACGCTCAATTGAGTTGTTTCGTGACTACTATCAACATACCTTGAAAAACTAGGCTAGTTGAAATACCGCAATGAGGTATTAGACCATACTAGACCATTGAGTTGTGCGTGACCTACCAAATTTGTAACCTAGGTCAGACTGAAATTTCAAGCAGCATAAAAATATTTTTTATCTAGATTTACCGTTTGACCTCTATCGCACTTGATCAAAGATGTAATCACGCTAAACCTGGATGTTTGCTGACTCTTAAGGACTGTTGCCTAAACACACCATCATGTCCTATAAACATGAGATCTTACATTATTATTATTATTTATTAACATTCACACAAGGTGTTCAGATCCCAAACTAGGCAGAGCTTGTACTGTGGTAACTTGATGACTGATATAATACTTATATACATATATACACCCAGATACGGTCACAGATATGTTCATACACGCAAATGTTTGACCTGTCCGGGAATTGAACCCGGGACCAGCGGCTCAGAAGGCAGAGTGCTACCAACTGCGCCAACCGGCCAGTCAATGTTGGCATGATTTGAACCCACGACTGTAAAATTCCGTCTTAACACTTTGTCAACAAAGCTGCAAAGCAGACGTGATAAATGTTTTGATTCCAATTTTAAAATGTCTTTACTCAACTTAAAAAAAAGGAATGATAAATGTAACAACAAACATCATGTCATCATAATTGATCATAATTGTAAGATCTAAAAATGAATTCGAGCTGCAAAATGTCACAAAAGGTTGGCTGGTAAAGTGACAGATATTAGGATTAGACAGATTATTCTTTAGGCTTCAATTCAAATCCTTATGCAAGTCAATCATACAAAAACCAAGCTAGGGAAAAGTTTGAGGTAGAGTTTAACTACGTGATCAAATAAGGAACAAAAAAATTTCATTGTAAACTAACGTTCAAGGACCAAAATTTCAAATCTCAGTACTTAAGTAGCGTTTTATTGATGTTTAACTTTCAAACTCATTCCAGTGTTTGATCTTGCCTTATTATTTCTCCATTTCGAGAGCAAACTTAGCAAAACGCTGATTCAGACATTTTCAATCGTAACAAATACGGCTGAGCCGTGTTATAACTTTTGACCTAAGATCGGTGGAAATGAATACGTAAACGCGAGAATATGTCTTTTCGTGACCACGACCCATGCAACTTGGTCGAAACGTCGAGGTAAACAAATTACTATGGATGTATGTTTGTTACTCTTTCACGCCTAAACGGCTGGATCGATTTTGGTGAAATTTGGTATCGAGATAGCCTATGCCCTGGATTAACCCATAGGCTTATTAGTTTGTTTAATTATCACACTTAGACCCCCACACTAGGAATCCCTGTGTCGCTGGGGGCATGGACACATACCATCACACCCAAGACCCGGGGCAAACATCTACACTCATCGCACAAATGTTTGCCCCTGCCGGGAATCGAACTCAGCGTCCCGGAGACACAGAAATCATGTCACTGACCACTGCGCCACGGCGACCGTCAACTAGATGTTACTCACGCGCGATCAAGTCCCGATTGATTTATAAACTATATAACCTTTTCACTATCGTAAACAAAATGTCATGTGGATTTTTAGGTGGATTAATGGACACCGACGCGAATCGCCGCTTAAGCGTCTACGAAACAATGTGTACATAAACAACGGGTTGCAAGTTCTATCACTTATTGATGAAAGTAAGGTAAAAAAGATAATAATTATTATATTATAACTAGCAATTTAAAATATACAAAAATATTTTTTAAAAACGCAATGTCATTTATCATAAAGTCGAATGAAAAATAATTACGAAGTTCGAAATCTAGAAGTTCTAATTTAGAGGTGACAAAAATTCTAATTTAAATATAATTATTTAATTTTTAAAATATCTCCAAATTTCCCCGTTTGTACAGTCAGCAAAAAACCAGCGACCGCAAACCAGTGTTATTTGTTTTGAATAAAAATGGCCTTTCAGCAGGCAAAGTTGGTTATGTAGCATTTGCTAATTAGACAAGTTTCAATCTCTTCGACATGCTCCGCGGGCACAGCAGTGCACTAGAGATTCACTGCGCTGCTGGCCCTGTCATAATTAAAAAAACTACGTATTTTTGTCAAGTCCCTACGGTTACGTCGATTTTAGTGGATATTCACGGTATAGGTAGTCAGGTGCTTTGTAAAGCTTTCTGCTGTTGTGATTTGTGATTTTCATTTCACGCATATTTATAACTTTTCGTTCCATTGCCGTGGTGGTACCGGCTTAGAATTGTACCCCCCCATCTGTTCCCGTGGATGCCCTAAGAGTCGGTTAATGGATAACGTACCAGAAGATGGGTAGCAGCGACTTCTAAAGGGACACAAAATATACTGCGTTCGCCAACCCGCCTACCAAGCGTGGCGAGTATTGGCAAATCCCTCTCAAAGAGGGATGCTTTTGTCCTGCAGCGGACGTCTTATGGCTGATATGATGATAATGATGATGATAACTTTTTGGTCTGGTGTGTCTGGATATATCAGAGCAATACTAGTCAAATACATATTGGTCCAGGCATAGTTTAGGTGGTATTTTATATGGCACATAAACTTTATCGTTTTTATGTTTTTAAATTATAGTTAAAGCGAGGACTGAACAAACGTTACGAAAATGTGAATAAATCGAAGATGCACCTATTATACTCCGATAACTGAGAAGAGTTGCGCTTATTTTGATGACTTCCATATTGACGGTGAATGACAGTCGACACCGTGAGTAGCAAAGGTCTTTAAAGGGGTGAAATTTTTTTTTTTTAACAAAAAATGGAACAGATGATCAGATTCATACAAGTCAGTACATAATTATCACACGACATTAAGAAATTGACAACATTTAGAATTTAACAACAATATTCAATAACCTATTTACAACAGCTGTTTTTAGGACATTACCTCTTACCAGGCTATATTACAAGCTATATATCAGAAAATGAACAGCTCATGTACTCATTTATATTATAAAAAGGGTGACATTCGAGGAATTTCTTAAGCACATTCTTGAAAGTATTTATGGGTAAATGGGTTATTTCTAATGGCAATTTATTGTACCTACATGTCAAGTTTTAAACATATTCCTTGTTTATAGGTCTTCACTAGTCGCGTTTTTGGTACATGTATTTTTTCCTTATTTCGGGTATTATAATTATGTAATTGGGTTTTTGTTGGAAATTCATGTTTAATTAAATGTATTTCTATTAAGCAGGTATATATAAATTGGGAAATCACTGTTAGTATCTTGGATTTTTTAAAATAAGGTTTGACAGATGTTAACCGAAGATGGAACTGACTTCTACAATAAAAAGTGGAAAATAACTTGTCTTTTCAGTGACCTTTGCTACTCGCGGGATCGATTGTCATTCACCATGAATAAGGAAGCCATCACGATAGGCTTACGCATTTTTAGTTATTGGAGTGTAACTCAAAAAGTGCTTAACCGATTGTGATGAAATGTATATAGAACAACTTTGAAAGTAGGTATACTGTACTATACAAAACAATAAATTTGAGAATCGGTCCACAAATAGGGGAGGAATCGGTAAACATACATTAAAAAAAATACATACAGTCGAACATAAAACCTCCTCCTTTTTGAAGTCGGTTAAAAAGAACCGCATCTCATCCCAATCTACTGACTGCTGACACCCGTCACGTGCCTTTAAGGTCGGGCGGAGAGTATGACGATACAGATTTCACCAGACAGTGGTCGGAGCTTCCTTATGGTGGAGCCACCGACGCTGAGTAACGGTCTGGATCCGTTGTCAGCAGAAGGTCCAAGCATTTATTTTTATATTTTTTATTTTTATTTATTTATTCACATCCACACAAGGTCTTCAGGTCCCAAACTAGGCAGAGCCTGTACTATGGTAACCTGTTGACTGGTATATATACTTATATACATATACACACCCAGACACAGGTCAAACAGATATGTTCATACACACAAATGTTTGACCTGTCCGGGAATCGAACTCATCGGGACCAGCGGCTCAGAAGGCAGAGTGCAACCAACTGAGCCAACCAGCCAGTCTTGGCTGTGTGGCCATCAATGTCAGGTATCCGTGTTGCCTCTTGACCAGCTGAGTGACATTTGACGACAGGGCAGTTTTGCGCGTCTCTCTCCCAGCATGGTCGGTGCTCTGTTACGGCATACCAGACCACATCCCATACGGTAATAACTCCGCTTTTAATTTTAACACTAGAACATATCTTTCTTTACCTAGAATTGGGTTAATCATAATTTACCTTCTGGAATATTTCATAATTGAAAGCTACCTTTTTAAAAAACTGTAATTACAAATACAAATACATTTATTCCTTAAATGGTGCACTTTTTACATGCTTAAACTACTTAGAATTATAAACTATGACTACAATGTTGCGTATGACATTCACATAAGTACTTATACAAATATAAAAAAAAGGTTTAGGTAGGTGTCAATTAAACACCAAGTAAGCTCTTAAACAAAAGTGCTACAGCAACAGCTTGCTGTATAAATAAACTTAAGAGGAGAGTTGTTTATTACAGCTATTACAAAAGTTCCCATTCTTAAGAAAACTATCAAAGTACGCGATGAATAGACAGTTTTATACTCCGCTATGTGTATATTTACAGTACATACAATCTGCAGACAATAGTTTCTCTTATCCTTTTGTAAAGATAAGACTTACGTGGGATGGTTTTTCCTTGAAATACGTTATGTTTAATTAAATATACCTATACAATGTGTATATTAAGCAGACATTTATGACACGTCTCAAACGGAAAACCTACCCACCTACCACCATCGCTTTGAAGCGATGATAGCTCAGCGGGAGGAGTGTCACCTGTCAAACTGACGGACACTGGTTTGGTCCCCAACAAAAGCTTGAGCTTCCGGTGAAGGTAACACCGTTATCAAATTCCTAGCATGGTGGTAGGGTACTATCGAATACCTGCCTTGAGTTCTTGAGCACCAGTGAGAATTCTAGGTCTAGCGTGATGACATCTTCGACCACATCGTCACTGAACATCAAGTAAGATAGTGGCCAAACGAGATCTATACAGTATAAAAAAAAACTTTAAAAAATAGGGAACATAGTTGGTACGTAAATTTAATTTTTTCAACTTTTTTAAAGATAATATATTTTTGCTTTTATATTACTTTTTTGAGAAACTTACAGCTATAATTACAAAATAATTATTCTCAAAAGAAGAGACAACTATAAGCCTCTACAGATAGCAAATGATTTGATTTTTATTATTCAATGGCAAGCTGCGGCTTAAAGGAACACACCCTTTTATTTCTCTAGGGAAACAGAGTTCCACTCTTTAACTGTACATACTGTCTCTAGGGAAACAGAGTTCCACTATTTAACTGTACATATTGTCTCTAGGGAAACAGAGTTCCACTCTTTAAGTGTACATATTGTCTCTAGGGAAACAGAGTTCCACTATTTAACTGCACATATTGTCTCTAGGGAAACAGAGTTCCACTCTTTAACTGTACATACTGTCTCTAGGGAAACAGAGTTCCACTATTTAACTGTACATATTGTCTCTAGGGAAACAGAGTTCCACTCTTTAAGTGTACATATTGTCTCTAGGGAAACAGAGTTCCACTATTTAACTGTACATATTGTCTCTAGGGAAACAGAGTTCCACTCTTTAAGTGTACATATTGTCTCTAGGGAAACAGAGTTCCACTATTTAACTGCACATATTGTCTCTAGGGAAACAGAGTTCCACTCTTTAACTGTACATATTGTCTCTAGGGAAACAGAGTTCCACTATTTAACTGCACATATTGTCTCTAGGGAAACAGAGTTCCACTCTTTAACTGTACATATTGTAAGATGGAGGGGAGGGAGAAGGAAACGAAAAATGAGAAGGTGGAATCTCATCTGAGCATAGATGGCGCATTTGAAGAGCGGTAGTTTCACTATAGCAGATTAAGGTATATACATGGACTGGAAGACCATGAGACAGTGCAGTCGCCTTCAGAGTAAGAGTAGGTTCACAATATAAACGTTAATGTATTCAGAACGATCAACATCTGGTCGTGTGTAAGATATGAGCTTTGGAGCTTATCCTTCAAACTTGAATAGTTCGGCGCTTATAAGATTAATCGATTTAAGCTTACAGAATCGACGTTGTTTACACGACGCCCGGAATTATCTTCAATTAGAATTATCTTCAAGGTGATTACATGCAAAATCAGAGGCGCAAAAACGTTTCTTTTTAAATTACTGATACATTAGAATGATAGATTTGAATTTTGAATTAAGTTGAATAAAACCGATTTTCAACTGGTCTAAGAAAGATGAAAAAGATAAGAAATATATTTTCCGAATAAGTGATCACTTGTAATAAATTATAAGTGACGTAGCTATAATGAAACAATACAATGTATGTGTTTTCAGATCCGTTTTTATTACGGAACTCATCATCATTAAATCTTTCATGTCAGCTATAAGACGTCCACTGCTGGACATATGCCTCTCCCATTGATCTCGAAAAATGACCGGTTGGAAGCGGCAAGCATCCAGCCCCTTCCAGCGGTCTTGGTCAGGTCGTCTCTTTATTTTGTCTGGAATGTACCAGTACATACTGGTTAAAGGCAATAATAATAATTTATTACTACCGAAGAGAAAAAGAACTAAAACGTACCTGTATGCATAAGTAAGTACCAATGAGTATCTCCATATTGCACACAATGTTGTCATAAAAATAAGCTGCATACTGCATTTGCAAGTGGATGAAACAGTTTTAGGCTAATGTGTTAATTTCCTGCTCGAAACCGAAGCTGTTATTGCATCCGTTACTACAGCGTTAGCGTTTTCCTATTTACGCTGTTACACTCACGAATTCAATGTTTTCTAATTATGTTTTATCTCTATCGCGTGCTATCTCTTTACGAGCTACACCCTAAACCACGTCATCACTTAATGTTAGGTGAGACAGTTGACAAATGCAAGCTTAAGTCAAAAAAAGTGATTTAGTTACAAAATCTGCAAAGTGATACAAAAAATCCTAATAAATAAAATAACGCATATATATTTGCCAAGAGACATTTGAAGCGATGATAGCTCAGCGGTGGAAGCGTCGACTGTCAAACTGTCGGACTCTGGTTCGATCCCCACTAACGGCTCGAGCTTCCAGTGAATGTAACAACGTTATCAAATTCCTAGCATGGTGATAGGGTACTTTCCAGTATGCTTGGCTAGCTACCAACCTCAATTCTGAAAAACTGTCACAAAACACATAGTGTGTTCAGGCAGCAGTCCGAGAGAGCCAGTAAGCATTCTAGGTCTAGCGTGATAACATCTTCGACCACATCATCACTGAGATAGTCATCAAGTAAGATAGTGTTTAAACGGTAGATCTATACAGTATAAAAAACACTGTAAAGAAAAAAAAATTGTCTTACATTTAAAAAATTACATGATTGAAGTCATGTACCGGATTTTAAACTATTAACGGCAGAATATGCTTTGTATTTAAAAGTTATTTTTCCGACAAACTGAAAAGTATTTAGTCACCACGCGAGTCCATTGAACGGGAAATATAAACACTTCCAAGAATAAGGCTTTGTGGTGCCGCAGCGGCGGGGGGCGGTCCCACTCGACGTACAACACAACCCACAAACCTGCATTGATGACTTTCTTTAAGCTATGATATCCATCACTCCTTTAAAATGAACACAATTCAACAAGCACAATACTGGAAGAGCAATGCAGTTTTAATAATAAACATAATTTAAAATTTAAAAATTTTTACTAAAAAATGGATACTCATACTTTCGAGTGTTGAAGTCGGTTCCATTTTTTGGTAAAAGTATTCTTTTTCGCCCTTTTCAGTGACCTTTGCTACTCACGGGATCAATTGTCATTGTGTATGTTCACCGATTTCATCACCCTCTATAGGGAAGTCATACAGATAGACTTATCTCTATTCAATTATTACGTATATTATAACTCAAAAACCGCTTTACTGACTTTGATGAAATTTAAATGGACCACCTTTGCGGTATACTCTATCAAACAAAAAAATAATCACCAAAATCGGTCCATAAACGAAGAAGTTATCCGCGAACACACATAAAAAATATAAATAAATATACGGTTGAATTGAGTCACCTCCTCCTTTTTATGAAGTCGGTTAAAAAATAGTACAGTGTAAAAATTGTTAAACCACATGAAAGCATCACTGCAACATTCTGTCTCACATTTTTTAAGACTCTTTATGTTGTTTATATAGCATAAGTTATTACTTGTTTAAAATAGTGATGATAAATTATATGCAGTAAATTAAATGTAATAGTATGTTTATTATAATAGACATTTGTATCACCGACCATGCACTCTAGACTTCTAATATATTATTTCCGTCGAATGGTTGTCTGGAAGAGATCGCTTAAAAAAAAGTGCTCGTCCGATTTTGATGAAATTTAAATGGAACCACACGGGAAGCACCAGCTTTCAAATAAAAAAGAACGATCAAAATCGGTTCACCCAGTCGGAAGTTATGCGGTAACAAACACAAATAAAATAATAAAAAAGAGAAAAAAACATACGGGTCGAATTGAGGACCTCCTCCTTTTTTGAAGTCGGTTAAAAACAAAAAGAACCGGTTGGAAGCGGCCCGCATCCAGCCCTTGCCTGCGATCTTAGTCAGGTCGTCTGTCCACTTGGTCGGTGGCCGTCCTATGCTGCGTTTGCCAATCCGTGGTCACCATTCGAGAACCTTTCGACCCTAACGGCCATCGGTTCTTCGAGTTATGTGCCGTGTTCCGCCCTGCCTAAATAAGTCTCTCAGATAAATAAAATAAACATCTGCAACCCATTGTAGGCTTCTCGTTATAACGAATTGATTTCAATTGGAAAGCATTATTAAATTTGTTTGTGTCCCCAAAAACAAAAGCCTATAAATAAAATAGCAGTCACGAATTATGCATAGCAAAAAAGGCAAAAAATGCTTTTGTTGAGTTATTCTACTTATGAATTTCTCAGTTTCCCGTTCAAAAGAATTGATTTAAATAAAGTGTTAAAACAATCTCTGTCTACAATTCACCGTGAATTTAAAAACAAAGCTATCATCTGACAACACATAGAGCTGGACCTCGTGGCTTTAGTGATGAGCGTTAGTATACTTATCGATAAACTTTACTATCTGAGGTGCATATGATATTACAGAGGCTTGCGGGTGTTTACAGGCAGAAAGGACGGGAGAAACCCTGACGCGTGTTGATTTATATAAAAAAAACAATGAGTTGCACTCCGGGAGTGCCGGCAGAAGTGAAAACTTGAGTATTAACGTTGTGCATCTTGAATATTTTGGAATGGTTAGGGAATAATTTCGCACGAACTGATTTGTTTATCAGTATACTAGTACTATCATTTATGTGGTAAAATACAATATTCAGTTATTGCGCTATCGTACATAAGCATGACAATTTATATTACATTATGTCTAACTCTCCCTCCGTCTTCGTGGACGACTTCGATGACGTCACGCGTCTTACGAGTTTTCGATCATTGTCATTTATGACGCAAGTTCAACATTTTTTTCCCTATACATAAGTGCACAACGCTGCTAAAGAAGTTTTCACTTCAAAAATATATTACTAAAACCTACTTTACAGATTAACTACAGGCCTAAAATAATTATGCTATTAATTTTATGCTACTAATTATCTATTCATTATATTATACAGTATTATCGGTTACATTTCGGCGAAAGTGCACTGGAATTACACAATTTCATTCCACCTTCTCCATTCTTTCATCGGTCAACCAGACGTACGACTATGCGCCACCGCTACACGGTAGCTAAACCACCGTTACGCACGAGGCGTTTTGCAGAATACAGAATACAGAATATGTTTATTGTATATAACTGTGTACATAAGATGGTCAAGTTTACAATTTCCACGTTTATAATGCGTACTGCCAGGGAGTGGAACTCACTGTCTGAGTCTGTGTCTCTCGATAGGTATAATCTCGGAGTCTTCAAGTCACGAGTGAATAGGTACCTTCTAAGTTTGCGTGCTCCACCTTAGACCGCGTCGTCGCTTAACATCAGGTGACACAGTGGTCAAACGTAAGATTACATTTTTTTTTAAAAACCCTTGTCATATAGCACGCTTTTTATCAATATTTTTTTTTTGTATTTTCACCTATTCCTAAATTAATTTTTCAGTTTTGTTTAATATTAGTGTTTGTTTTTTCGATCCCACTAGGTGCGTCCCGCCGTTTGCGTGCTACACCTTAGACCGCGTCGACACTTACCATCAGATGACACAAAGTTCAAACGTAAGCTTATTATTTTAAAACAAAAAATATGATCTTATTGCAAGGGCCAATCCTTTTTTTATTTTAAATATTTGTTTCGGGTTGTAAAACTTGCGTCGATTGAGGAATCCATTTGCACCTTTAGTTTAAATGAACTTCGAGTAACATTACTGCACTTCTGGAACTACTAAAGCTTGAGCTTCCTTGGTGATCGTTATCGTAATACAGATTTGCAGTTGCACCACTAAATAAATGTGAATTTTGAGAGCATCATCAAAATGCAAAGGTCAATTAGCGAAGCCGTGAGATTGCTTTGATCGTAACAAAAGACCTTCCTGTCCGGTCGACTTCTTTAATATTCTCCGGGCGGCAAACAGATTATCCACTCTTGTTCTGGAGCTTTAGCATTCTTAATGAGACGTTTCCGCGGGAAATTTCCAATCTTCAATCTTAGCTCGTTCTTTTAATTCAATAGAAGAGGTGCTTCATAAGGGAATTAAATATTTAGAAGTCTTCAAGTCGCGAGTGAATAGATACCTTCTAGGTTTGCGTGCTAAATCCTAGACAACGTCATCACTTAACATCAGGTGAGACAGTTGTCAAACGCAATCTTATAATATGTAAAAAAAACAAAAAAAAAAACCTCAATTTTCTACAGAACTTTAGTTGTACACGAGTATTTAATTATAAAGTGTTATCTTAAACACATATCTACAGGCCACTGCGAAAGAAAATAGGAAAAGCTTTCTTATGGCGTATGACTTAAACAAGTGGGCAAAATAAGTCAAATGGCATTGATTTTTAGAAACTAAACATTAATTTTGTACGAAAAACTATATGTAGAAATGTTTGCTACATGTACAATGCTCCTTAAATTCTTAAAAATAATGGGCAATTATGTGTCAGAGTCGTGCACCTAAGTTTCCGCATTTTTTTGTAATGTAGATAAACACACATCTAAGTAATAAGAATATATATAAATCTCAACGAATCAGCATTGCAATTCAACGTGGCAATGCTGCTAGTATTCTGGGCGCGCTGCCAGCCAGTAGCGGGTTAGAGTATTTGAATTATCTATAGGCTGCCAATAGCTAGTGGAATGCTCAAATGTTATTGTAGTAGCTGCAGTATTGTAATTAGTTATGAGTATTTTATTTAAAAAAAACCAATAATTATTATACAAGTATAATATATATTCTTATATAATATATATAAGAATATCTATTCTCACTTACTTTACATGTCATTGCTTCTTGTCAAATTTCATAATTCTAGGTAAAAAAATGTACCTTATTTTAAGTCTCTACAAATCGAGAGACAGACAGACAAATAAAAGGAATAGACGCCTGTCCATTCACAGGATAAAGAAATGGATAGATAAATGAAGAACAAAACAATCTTGTAATATTCCCTGTTTTGTTTTTCATTGCAGGAACCCTAAATTTATAATATTTGTAATTTAATACGGATCATATTACAGTATATTTCAAAGGATGCAGAACTTTAGTGTAATAAAATATAAGCCAGGACGTTTTCTTGAATAGCAAAGTGTAAAGTGTTTAAAGCTGACACTTTACACCACTCGCCGCCGGCCAACAGTTAACTGACACGTCACACAGCTGTTAAATAAAAGCGTCGTACTACCATCCGTACTCTGTATAAAATTAGAATTTCGCTACGAATTTTGCAAGTTGGCACAGCGTGAAATTGTATCGGGGTTGCAGCGCTCCGAGCTGACGCGGATATACTTCCCTTGGACAAACGTCATAAGTTTCGGATATTCAGCTGAAACATTACCAAGTTATTTCAAATTTCAGCGTTTGCTTGCAGTACAATCAAAATTAACTACTAAAAAAATATATTTTGAAACCAAATTATGTGCAGTTTATACACTACTTTATCTAATCTCTATCTGATGAGGTTTGCATAATATTTCAAAATGATATTTATTAAGAACAGTTTTTTATATGTCAAAAGGATGAACTTATTACTTGTTTCTGTTACGTCAATTTTCAGAACAATTAGTTGTGTAATCCACTTTTTTTTTCTTTCTTTTTTGTATACTGATTCTCGGATACCATCTAACCGAGCGGGTTATTCTGAAAAACAAGCGTGCACATGTCAATGCGAACGTTGCACATGCTGACCTTATTCCTATTGCCTAGAAATGATATTTATGTAAATTTGTACTCAGACTTTGTGTTATGTATTTTATACTATGGCAATAAAGTGTTTTTTTATCATATCTTTATCTAATCTCATAAAATAGATTATTAAATTTAGGTAAAATTACAGCATATGTTTGCATGTATTTGTAAACGTTTAGCGCCAAAATCCATTTGCTGATCGCGCGTGTGTGTTGCGCCGCGTCCACAGATTATATTATTATCTAGAGATTAAACTTTCTCTTTTTACACGAATATTATAAAGCTAATAAAAAATTTGTTTGGTTGAACGCGCTAATCTCAAGGATTGGAATTGAAAAAGTATGTTTGTATTGCGTCAATGCATCGTAAATAATCAATATAATATCCATGAGGGCTTTAGGCTATATAACATCACGCTACGACGTTAACTGAGGTAAGGGGAAACCGTAGTCTACGCGGGTGAAACCGCGGGGCGCGACCAGCTAGAACTGTATTTATTTTAATTGCAAGTATCTCAAGTCAGAATCATTGGCAAATTTCAAGAGTTACTGGTTGAATAAGTATTTCCGCAATAAGGTCCACCTATATCAATATAAAACAAAGTGATTGCAATTGGAAAAGAAATCTTTCCGAAAACTCCATCCTAATGGTAACATCGCGTGCTGGCGTGCGACAGAAGGGGGTAATAGAGCTATAATAATGTGGTGGATATCTTACACTCGCTAGTGTGGAACTTATTTGTAGGTACATCATCACCATCATCAGGTACACCATGCGTGTACCTGAGCTCTGTGTAAATGAATACTTACTGTGTTACATTTTGAAGACTACTACTTATATTGTATTCGTTATTAGTAGTTAAATATAGTGATAGTTAATATAATTATATACTATCACTATAATATATAGTTATGCTGCCACCCGGTCGACAGATAACAACCATTTCCAGCTAAATCTGTAGAACACCTTACTAAGCATAACAACGTCTCGGAACTCCGAGGCGATGCGTGGGAAGTGTTGTTGTCTGGCCCGCAGTGTTCTCGAGCATGTCATTCTGCTTAGACGCATTAGTTATAGTTTTATTAATTAAATAGTTTTATTTTAAAATCAGTCTTTTTTAAAAAGCTATTTAGCGCTCCCGTAAACTTGACTATATATTATAATCTATTATTATTTATTGTATATTATGTTAATTATATTAGACATGCTGTTTTTGTATCACCGAACTTCCAGACTCCTAATATATTATTTCCGTCGAATGGTTGTCTGGAAGAGATCGCTTTAAGCGATAAGGCCGCCAATTGTACTTTGGTTAGGTATATGTTTTTTTTTTTTGTTTTTTTTTTGTGACCGGTGTGCAATAAAGTGTTTTGTGTATTTGTGAATCAATGGATTACCTTTTAGATAATCTTACGGTGGTTAGTGTTGAGTTTTTTTATACATTATTGATCTAGCGTTTGACTGTTTTTATACGGTCCCAGTATAATAATATTAAACATACACACATGTACGAATAAGTTACTCTCACTCACACATATTACATTTAAATATCTGACTGTATACTTTCTGTAATTGTATACATACCATGTCTTACAAATAAAGGGGTCCTCAATCTTAAAAGTGAGAGAATAAAAAGATTATTTGCAGTTAGAACGCAAAGAGGTTGATTTATTTATTTTCAAATTTTGCTAGTATTTTTTTTATACTGTATAGATGTAGCGTTTTATCACTATCTCACTTGATGGTCAGTGACGATGTAGTCGAAGATGTTATCACGCTAGATCTAGAATGCTAACTGGCTCTCAAGAACTGCTGCCTGAACACACTATGTGTT
This sequence comes from Apeira syringaria, assembly GCA_934044485.1. Lineage (NCBI taxonomy): Eukaryota > Metazoa > Arthropoda > Insecta > Lepidoptera > Geometridae > Apeira > Apeira syringaria. The sequence goes on from OW203668.1 coordinate 16,114,924, forward strand.
TGATGATTGTGACAGTTTTTCAAACTTGAGATTGGTAGCTAGCCAGGCGGGTATTCGAAAGTACCCTACCACCATGCTGGGAATTTGATAACGGTGTTACCGTCACCGGAGGCTCAAGCTGTTGTTGGGGATCGAATCAGTGTCCGTCGGTTTGGCAGGCGATGCTCCCTCCGGTGAGCTATCATCGTTTCGTTATTATCAGTAGCTCTGTTGTTGAATCAAACCAAGCAACATTGTGTAAACTAATAAAAAAATATTGAGTCACGTCACGTTGGAGTATAAATTGATTGGCAAATTAGATTTTTCATTATTATATTTTTTTATATATACAAAAAACATAAGATTACAATTATTTTGGTTTTGTTTGTTTTGTCATACAAAACTCTTATTCTGTTCCGAAAATTAATCATTTTCGGATACTTTCTCGATTCATTACATAAAGGTATCTCACATCCTATGATGTAAACTGTACAATTTTACGGATAAATGAAGACACTGAAGACGTTATGTCTTTAGTAATTTATCCCTAAAATTGAACACGAATTAAAACTTTACTGTAAACAGAGAGTTTTGGATTTAAGACAATATAAAAACCACTACAATAATTTTTGTTTTGTTTTAAGCCTTGTTGTGTTTTTTTTATAAAAGGTTTTTTATAATAATGACGAAATTGGCACATAGATGAGTAATATGCGGAGAATAGGCAAAATAACGACCATGTATTGTGGTGCGATCGGCGTTTAATCGGAGACAAAGCAATTGACATTTGTTGTGCGCCTACCCACAATATCTATTTAATACTTATATAATAATACTAATGCTACCTACATTACAATAGATTAGCGAAATTGGTCAAAGTAAAGATTAGTTTGGTGGAAGCTAAACAGATTTTTTTTTCAATTTATAAACGCTAACCCAGGCCAGATGCGCGCATACAGCAGAAGTCAGTGTACATTGTCTCAGAGTGACGAATGTGTACCGTCGCGTTTTATTGCTCTGCTGTCGGTACAGTGAAATAATGCATCGACTCTTGAGGACTTGGCAAGACAATTTAGTGGCAGTATTTTTGTTGGGAACTGACATAAATTCCAAGTTTATCTCGAATAAAACAAACGTTATCTGTAGAAAAAAAATAAAAAAACTTTGCTTGCGTTTGTGTTTCCCGATAGGTACAACCCTGGAGTCTTCAAGTCACGAGTGAATAGGTAGGTAGGTTATACCTTCTAGGCTTACGTGCTCCATCTTAGACCGCGTCTTACATCACGTGGTCAAACGCAACCTGATATTAAAAAACAAAAACCAGTTGCACTCTGGGAGTGCCGGCAGTAGTGAAAACTTGAACATGATTGATGATGATGATGAAAAGTAGCCAATGTGTTGTTCCGGGACCTGAAGTATCTATATACCAATTAATTATATATATACATAAAAAAATAATATAACATAAAATTTCATACAAATCTGTTCAGCCGTTTTGGCGTGATTGAGTAACAAATATCCATCCATCCATCCATCCAAACTTTCAGATTTATAATATTAGTGTGACACATACAATTAACATGTGACATTTTTTTGGTACAATGAAATCTTTCCTCTTTATAATATCGGCGTTTCGATAACCTAACTCAATAATACTTTTAACAAAACGACTTTATGAAATAAAACTACCAACAAACGAAAATTTTCCTTATTCGTAACACATTTAAGTTTAAATTTCAACGGCGGTCCTGACGATCTGACGATCTTACGATCTGATGCGAGTTTAACTTTTTTTCCCCATACAAAAGTGCACAACGTCGCTAAAGAAGTTTTCACTAAAGAACTTCTGTGTAGAGTTCATTCCCCTATTAGCTATTGTGCCACAAGGAAGTCACGCTTTTATCAGTATACCTGAACTGATTTACTCTTGTTACGTATTTAGTGTAAAATAATTGCAGTCGAACAGACAAAGCAAACGCTTTCAAATTCACATCCAGGATTCCCTGTGTCGCAGGAGGCATGGACACTCACATTACACAAACATCTAAGACCCGAGACAAACGTGTATGCTCTCCACATATTAATGTTTACCCCAGCAGGGGTTGAAGCACAGGTCGCTACTCGAACAAAGCGATATAAAACTACGCAGACCAGAACAGGACGGGACGAAGGACATCTTCGCCAATGAGTGTCGCAACGCGCTCGATTTGCGCCACTCATTTTCGTCCAAGGAAGGTATACCGTTAGTCAACAGGTTTTATAGTCATTGGATAACTCATATGAAGAACGAGAACGAACATTCAACGGCGAGAGAAAGGGAATCGCTATGTAGTGATGCATTTTGTCTAGGCCCGCTGTTGCCAGCGTACGTCGAATACTAGCAGCATTGCCACGATGAATTGCAATGCTGATTTTGCACTTAGAGCCAAATATGTGCCAGATTATTAGGCTTGATTCCTGACATCATAATTTATAGGATATCATTTTAGCATAATCTTTCTATTATCAAAACCGTTGTTGATCTCAATACGTAGCTTTGAAAAATTTTAATTAATTAATTATTAATTATATAATATAATTACATAATTCGACTAAAACATACAAAGCCAGATTTAAAACATAAGTCTCTCTGTAAAAACAGGTTAATTAATGGGGACTAGTTTGGACACTAATTAAGTTGAACCTCCCACAGAGCCGCAGTTACAGATGGACAGATCAACTAACTAGACCGTGTAATAACTAACCTAACCTAACCAGCCGATGTAGACTGTGGGTTGAGGAATAAACCAAATCCGCGATCACCACGATGCTTGGAAACTTTTGCACTGGCCATCGGGATGCTAATTAAATATTCCCTCCAATAAACAGAACCAAAGTTACTAAATGAAAAAAAAACTCACAGTTGATTATTTTTTTCATAAATTGCGGTTTTTTATACCACACGGCCTTAAATAGATATCTTATGTGCATACGACATGCACATTCCATCTTAGGACGACCAGACGGACGGCAATGCGACATCCATACATGGTGGACGTTCCAACTTGTCGCACGAAGCGTTTTGCTTCCACATTCATAGTGCGTACAGCTGACGAATGGAATTAATTGCCTAAATCTGTGTTTCCGCAAACATACAACCTGGGTATCTTCAAGTCACGAGTGAATTGGTATCTTCTAGGCAGGCGTGCTCCACCGTAGACCGCATCATCACTTAACATCAGGTGAGATAGTGGTCAAACGCTTGCCTATTCCCAATTAAAAAAAAAAATAACATACGACATACGAAGTACGATTGAAATACTTTCGTGAAACAAACTTTTGTCTACTGATTGTATGATTGGCACGGCTGCACCTCGCCGGTATAGATACTCGTATATAAACTGTCTCTTTACCATTCACCGAGCACTTTGATAGTTTCCTTTAGGATTGTATTTTTTGTAATGGCTGTAATAAATTACTTTTCTATATTTTTCTTTGTACAACGAGCTCTTTGTTGTGTGTTTGATTGATAATTAATCATTAACTTAACGTTCATGGAAACTTTTATTTATGTTTTGTCGTAAAAATTATCATTAGCAAGTATGTGTCAGATGATCAGTTTAAAAAAATTGGGTAAAACTCAAAAGCAGACACGCTTTCATTCATTCATACATATGTACATACATACATAAATTCACGCCTCTTTCCCTGATGAGTAGGCAGAGACTACAACCTTCCAAATGGTACGATCCCGACATGCTTGTTCGCTTCATACACGCTTACCAGAATTTTAAATACAGGAGCGTCGGTTTATAGTACTCTTGACCTGGCCCTGGATGAAGATAGCTTATACTATTGAATAACAAATAGGCTATCTATTTATCCCTTAAATATTGACTGTTCCCGTGGGATAACGGGAAGACACATAAATCGTCAATATCACGTAGGTACTCTTTCACCGCGGGTAACATCGCGGGACGCACCTAGTATATAACAACAATGTACTATAAACCATTAAGTGTCTGTGAAACGCACAAGTGTGAGAATATGGGTCATGATGGCCTGAAATCTTTACTTACTTATTATTATTTATTTAAAAAAAAAAAAATGTACTTGCTGCACTTTACCTAATCATCAATTTAAAAAAAAAACCTCTTTTATGCAAAATGAATTTACAAATAATTATAATATATAATTAATAAACAAAGTCAATTGAAACTTGTTAGGCAAGTATTGAATTGTAATGAAGTGCAAAATTATAAAAAAATAACGAATAAACAAAAAAAAAGTAGTAGAAAAGATAAGAACCTCATTAATTATTAATTAATTCATCTTGATATAACACTATACCCAGCGTTTCGCGCTCTCCTTTGAGTCTTAAAGCGAAAAAGAGGGAACAGACGTCGACCGTTCATTTTCAATTCTTGTCCGCATTCGATTCCATTTCCTGTATAATCGAGACATCGAGATCTTGCTCAATTGAACACTCGATTACTCGTTTACGAGGACACCTCTGTTTGATTTGGCCGAGTTTGATTGGGTTTGCGTTGCACTCGGTTTTATCGCTGAATACAATTAAATTTAGAAGAAAAATTGATCGGTGAGACGTTTTGTTTCTGCATTATGTTTTACTAGCTGCGCCTCGCGATGTTACCCGCGGTGAATTGGTAGATACGTGGTGTTAACGAGTTTTGTGTCTTCCCGTCATCCCACGGGATATTATATACCTATGTCTGGGATAAAAAGTAGCATAAATTTATAAGCATGTTATTACAGGGTACAAGATAACTTCATTCCAAATTTCATGCAAATCCGTTCAGCCGTTTCAGCGTGAAGGAGTAACCAACATACATACAAACTTTGGCGTTTATAATATTAGTAGGATTACGAGTATTAGTAGGACTAAGTTCGCAGGTAAGGGCTGGATGCGGGCCGCAGCAGTGGACGTCCTATGACTGAGATCAATGATATTATATGTTTATATGAGATAGATGTCGCACAAGCGCGCGGAAACTGAGGCGGCAAAATTAAGTCAATTGTAGTAATTTTGATTACGACGCGTATTTCAAGCGCAAGTCTAAACATATAGCTATCCTTTTCTATATTATTTGTACCGTATTATCTGTCGCGGTAAACATGTTTATGTCTTCTTTAAGGTACAAAATCTGAGCACCGCGCAGTATGAATATACGTCATCTTTAGTAAAACATCATTGACTGAGATGATGATGATGATGATGATGCTTAGTTGTTTAGTTATAATAAAAATAAAAACAATTGAAGACGCGCGAATGAGGTGCGAGGGGCATTATCTAATTTCTAATACGAAAAATTTCAATTTAAATGACTAAACCTCTGTTACCTATCCATCATCGATAGACGCAAAACCTTGAATCTGACAAACGTTTGACGACTGTAACAGAGATAAATAATCGCCTTGCTGTTCGAGGCAGTGAATTCATTGGCAAAACACATAATTAAGACTGCGGGAGTGCCTGCAGAAGTGAAAACTTGAATATTAACGTTGTGAATTTTTGAATATTTTGGAATGGTTAGGGAATAATTTCACACGAATTGGCTTATTTATCAGTATAATAGTACATATATGTGGTAAAATCATATATCAATATTCATTTGTTGCGCTATCGTACACAAAAATGACATTGGTAGTGATTCGCTTATTAAACTGAACTAAACTAAAAATTTGGAAAACTAAGTCAGTTCTTATTCGGTTACGATAAAGTCTAAATTAGTATGAGACTTATCAATAACATCACTAAAATTAAAATATATTTATTAAATTTGCGGGTAGTTTTAGCGAAATTAAGTTGCCATTTATTTGATGCCTACTAAAGCTACCCACCATTGGTCAACAGTTGAATAAAACTCGTCTAATATTAGTGATAGCGTTGTATAGAGTTATACGAATTTGAATTTTAGCGTAAATAGAATACGAGCTATTTCAATTTGAAGAATTTTAGTGAATTTTAGCTAGTTTATGTGATTAACAGAATTAGGGCCAAATAGGTATTTAAGTATATTGATTACATGTATCTACACATATAATTATTTTCCTCATAGCGTGATGAAAAGTAGAGTATATAACACGGTTGCATCACCATTTTCTTGCTCGCGCTCAGCCGGCCTTCCTAAGTATAGAGCCTTAGGATTCTAGTATAGAATCCTTCGCTCCGCTCGGAATTCTACAATAGAACCCTTCGCTCCGCTCTGGATTTAAAATAGGACCCTCGCCGTAAAATTGTTATTTTTCTCTCTTGTGGACTGCTAAGTATTACCAGATTATTATCTATTATTCAGACCTACCAAATACACGAAACTCTATATATATATCTCTCTATGTACTATATAGATAGGTAGTATTGATTCGGGCAGCCACTTTGAATCACTCAATACTCTCTAAAATAATTCAACTAAACATTTTCTATCTATTATAGAAAATTCGTTTAAAATTTCTTTATTACAGCTTTCAAGAACAGTTATTAAAGAAAATTGCTTCAAGTGTATAATCTAAAAATGTTAAAGCCTTTTAGATTATTTCGCTAACAGCGTAAAAAAATTGCTTCAACGTTACACCTTTTAGAAAAGTGTTTATATTCTAATATGTATGCTTTTGAAATCTTAATTTACGCCAGACCTACTTTTTAAAATAGAAACCTGTTACGTAACCACTTCATTCGGATTTCTTATGGTATTTTATTTCACGAATGTGAGTGTCATGTAATGTTATTATAAAAAACCGGACAAGTGCGAGTCGGTCTCGCCCTCGGAGGGTTCTTTACAAATTTGTAGCTACATATTATAAAGAATTTGAAGTGATAAAAATCTAGGTTTTCATTCTTCGTCATAAATCGAAAACTATACGTCACACACAAAAAAATTAAAAATCTATTAAGCTTGCGTCAATGAAGTCCTTTCACGTCAGACCGCGTTTTTTAAGTTGAAGAAAAAACAAGAAAATACATTGATTTATGATACACAACACACATGAGAACACAATAAGAAAAAAATAAGAAAAATAACAAAAAGAAAGATATAGTGTATGTCATAAATTGGTCCCCAACTCAGCACATGCTAGATTTTAAACCAGCGTTGGTCTTCCGTTGGGTCCCAGTTAAAATAAAAAAACAGTTTTATGATATAATTACAAATCAGTTTCAGATTTTTATCTATACTTGTATAGTATAAGACGGTATTACTTGCTAAATTTCATAGTTCTAGGTCAATGGAAAATACCCTGTACATTTTGATTCCCTTCAGAGTGTCGAATACGTTTTTTTGCGGCAGAAACGGCCGTATCTCTTTTGTACGTTAATTTAGAAGTTTGATTGTTTCATGGCTTCAAGAGACTGTAGAACTGAGTATATCGTTTTATTTACACTAATATTTTTTGTTATTTTTTATTTTATTTATTTATTATTTTTATTACACTACTAACTCGATACCTCCACACGTTTCCGAGATAAAGGTTCTTGACAGACAGACGGACGACAACAAAGTGATCCTATAATGAATTTCATATAATACTAAATATAATATCTAATATAGCGTATTCCAGTATACACACTCATTTTAAGGTTTTATTGGATAAACATTACATCACATTAATATTACCTATACATGTCGTTTGTATGTTTGTTACTCTTCGACGCTGTAACTGCTGAACGGATTTGCATGATATTTGGAAAGAAGATACCCTGGAACGCATGGGCTACCGGAAAATTCATAGATTCTAAATGTAATATTTGAGGGACGGGAAAACCGTAGTCCGTGCGTTTAAAACCCGCAGGGCGAATCTATAGTTAACCTTTTAAAGGACATCTGCAAAAATAAATTTCATACAAATGTCTGAGGGATTTGATCAATGAGCGTGTAAACGAAACTCGAAAATGATAAATATCTATATAATATAAAGTAAAACATGTGTCGAGATTTGAGGAAAATTGAGCAAGAAGTGATGAAATTTTCTTATTGTAATACCTATAGAAATAACCAAATTTATGCAAATAAAATGAACCATTACGCTTCGTTACACAGCCGGTATCGAACGTTTGAAAGGGATTGAACAAAGTTTCTGAACGAATATCTAACTGATGGTTTAATTTCATTTCATTTGAATACGGAAAATTTTACTGAAATGTAAGTAGGTACAGTTATATTAGTCTTCTGCGACATTTTAGGTCTAGTGTTATTTCACTTTTGATCACATAACTTTCGACAAACTGATCGTCCTATGTTGCGCTTGCCAGTTCGCGGTCTCTATTCGACGAGGCAAATGGAGTAAGTCACAAAAGGAAATAAACCTCAATAATGCAAGCCATTGTCTAATATGAGCTGATATTCTATTAACAGTTATACTGGGTGACATTTTTCCAGGAGCATAAGTCTTTATTTTATATAGCAATATGCGCGACAAATGCCAATTTTTATAGCTTTGGAAGTCCGTCATTTTAAATTCGTCCATGTTGGATGCACCACACATCACACATATACAATTCTTAATTCAGTTCTAGATTCATTGAAAAAGTACGTAATTTTTCATAGTCGGTTAGACCATAACAAATTAAACAAACTATACTAGACCTTGCACTGATCCCACAGTAGATTCAATGTGTTATAAACGTAGCAAAATGCGAATTTTAGTAGTTGCCTTTTTGGAATTGACTCCATCTGGTACTGTTTTGAATCTAGACATGAAGTTAGTAGACCGGTGGGCCTAGACAAAAGCATCGCTTCATAGCGATTCTCTTTGTCTAGCCGTTGAATGTTCGTTCTTGTTGTTCATGTGATATATCCAATGACTATGAAACCTGTTGACTATCGGTTCACCTGCCCCTCGGGCGAAAATGATTGGCGCAAATCGAGCGCGTTGATGTCTTTCATCCCATCCTGTTCTGGTATAAGTAGTTTTATATCGCTCTATCTCGTTTCCTCACTCTATTTTATCGCTCGAGATAAAGTCGCTTTGCAACGAGAACGAACATTCAACGGTTTTCACTCGTGTTAACGCTTGCAGAATGTTACTTTGTCTAGGGGGGCTGGTGCGCAGGTGTTAATACAGGAACAGATAAGCTCGTAAAGCTTTCCATGTACAATTTTTTATTCTATTTCAATCGTTACAGACTACTACTGCTACAGCCTTTTGAGAATAGCTTTGAGATGTAGACGAGAAATGTTTGATAAATAAAACAATAGTTATAGTTACTCAACGTTCTTATAAAGACCAGTTTGTTTTCTGTCATTTAATAAAACCATAATGAACTATTACCGCATGGCTTAAATTCACCAAGCATTATGAATCCTAACTATTTCAAACTGAAAAAGATGTACCTACTTACAACCCAAGCGGTTTATTATGTATAGGCTCTCAACATGGCGTCCTTCGACAACACTTGGAAATTGATTCCAAGTCAGAGTTTGCAGTGCTGTCGACTGGACGTCCGATAGCTTTCCCGGGGTAGAACAGGGAATAATTGCATAGTCTAAGTATTTCGCATCGCCTTTGTCTAGAATTGACCAAGTATGACTTATAGTAGTTACTAGGGGTATATAGGGGTTGATCCGTTAATGAAAAAATACCAGTACACTATTTTAGCTGGACAAATGTGACTCAAGAAATTATTAGGCTGATGTAGTCTGGTAAATGTAGTCTAGATGTAGTACAAAACTATAATGTAGTATTGAATGAATAAAGAAATGAAACACTTATTTAAATATAATATACTTAATTCTCGAAAACTAAAATTATGTTACGTTAGTTTTTTATGTATTACGATAAAGTTTAAATTCGTAGGTCGCTTATCAATGACAATACTAAAATTAGTTGTTTTTATTATAATGCGGGTAGTTGTAGTTGAAATAAGTCGTCACGTTATTTGATGGCGAATAAAACTACTCGCGTTTGTATAAAACTCATCTAATATTAAAGATAGCGTGAGCTAAGCGAATTTGAACTTTGACGTACTTAAATATGATAATTTTATAAAACTGTTTTGCTGTGGCAAGTATTTCATGGTCATTGAGGAGTATATCCCGCTGAGTGCAGTGTTCAAGGTTGACAGATGTCAGAGATTGATCGAGTTCCTGATTCTTTTGCATTTTGTATGACTCACCTAGAACGCATGGGTCCTATTTCAGTACAAATTGGTCTGGTCGTGTCAAAAAAGTACCGCAAAATAGTAAAGAATTTTTGTCAATGCGACGCGTGACCAAAATGCTTCCAACACGGAAAAGCTACTAGCATTCTGGGCACACTGCTAACTGATAACTCGTTGAAACATTTGATCTGTCTACAGACTGGCAACATCCTGTGAGTTGCTCAAATGTTATTGTAGCTTTTAAGTTTGAGCATTTTATTTAAAAAAAAAATGTTTATAATTATTTGTAGAAAATGGTGTTACGCATAAACGTGTAAAATACGGATTTATTTTATCTTATATTTTCAATTTTAACTATAAATATATTGAAATGAAGTTCAAATTTCTTCATATAATGTTAACTCAATTTGGGAGTTATTAATTACCCTTAATTGCAAATATAGAGGCCGTTGCGTAAATACCGAGGCTGGAAGCCGGAACTCTCCGTAAATGGTACCAATTTATCCGGTTTCGAATTAGTCCGAAGTAGCTATCAATCACACTGTGAACGGATTTCAGTTACTAATAACATTCGAGTTAAGACATTACATTGTAGGATCACATCTGTTTTCATGTCTCAAGTTTTTTTATACATCTCACTAGCTGTTACGATTCCCGCTATTTCAGTTATCTCAAGGAAACAATACTTATTCCGGGATAAAAAGTAGCCCATGTCCTTTACTAAGGTCTCATCTATCTCTTACCAACAAATGAAATGAACATTTCAATTATTCACTTATTCTATTGTAACGTTTATTTGGTTTGTATTTTTTTAATAAACATAATAATAAATCATTAATAATAATTTAATATTAATATGGGATAATCAAATCAATCATTTATTGCCACAAAAGAATAAATATTTATACAGGACATGTTTAATTAATTAAATATCTATGGCAAAAGGGATAGGCTCAGCATGTGTCATGTTTAAAATTATATATTGCTCTAATCAAATGTTTCAATATTATTATCAATATTGGCACGCTGGTGTCCAGCAAAATGTTGTAGCTCTGTATTGAACAATAATTAATCCACCTGTATGTAACAACATTTTCTGCCAATAAAACATTATATTCTATTCCTAACATTCATCAAAATTGGTTCAGTGGGCTAGGCATGGAAATTTAACGGAGCTAATGCAATCTCTTACAGACAACCTTGGGATGGATATGAAAAAGATAGATACACGGCGATATATATTACAATCTAATATGTAATATATATGAAATACCTTCACATGTCCACCAAACCTCCACGAGGCCAGGAACGGCGGCAGAATCGGCCGAAAAGGCAAAAGTAGCTAAATACAGCGGTCTCGGCGCGGAATACAATTTTGTTCCTTTCGGTGTCGAGACCCTTGGCCCGTGGGGTCCTAGCGCGCTCAACTTCTATAAGGAAATCTCCAAGAGACTATTTGACGTCTCAGGAGACCGAAGAGCTGGCAGCTTCCTCGCTCAACGTATTAGCCTAGCAATACAAAGAGGAAACGCTGCCAGCATCTTGGGTACAATGCCGCAGGGGCCCGCTTTAGATTTAATTTAGTTTTTATTAAATTTTTAAGGTTTTTATTTAAAGTTAGATTATTTTATTGCTATATGTACGTTATTTAATTACCCTTTAAAATAAATCTTCTTTGATACAACTTCACTACACAGTAATTATTGAAGAATAATTATTATCTTATTATTATTATGTTATCTAGTATATATTCGTGCCGTGGTGGTACCGGCCTAGAATAGTACTCCCCCATCTCTTCCCGCGGGTGCCGTAAGAGTCGGCTAAGGGATAACGTACCAGGAGGTGGGCAGCAGCGCCTTCTGAGGATCGGAAATCATACTGCGCTCGCCAACCCGCCTGCCAAGCGTGGCGAGTATTGGCAAATCCCCCCTATATGGGGGAGGCATACGTCCAACAGTGGACGCACATAGCTGAGAAAAGAAGTATATATTCTATTTTCATTATATCTATGTCATCGAGTTCAAGAACTTGGCTGTTAAACACATTCAATTGAAGCGAAGCCGCTAAATGCAGCGCTCGAACAGTTGTGTAATTTATTTTGGACAATCTTGCAGCGCGCCGACCACCAATTACTGGGGTGTTGGGTAGTCTAAGATGTACGTTTTGATTGTGTTAATTTGTCTGATCCGGGTTAGTTTAATATCGGTTATAAATTACACTGCTTTCGTATTTAGATTACTTCATTTGTCAGAAATAATTATGTTACTTTAATAATTTAATTGTTAATGTGAAAGTTTGTGAGTATAGATTTGGATGAAATTTGGTATGTAGATACTGCAGGTCCCGGAATAATACATAAGCTACTTTTAATTATCATCATCATCAATCATCACCACGCGCAGCTGGTTTGTAATATATATATCATGCATTATCTACAAAATCTACATATATAATATCATCCATACAAAAGTATTGTTTGCAGATTCTATCGTATTAACACCCTCGCAAATTCATTCGCAAGTCCATTCGGAGGGTACTTTGATAGTTTCTTGTAATATACGATGATGATGATGATGCTATACAACAAACTACCAAATGACATATAGGATCATTCACACGTGTGAATGTGTAGACAGAACCATTATTTTATTAAAGATAAAAATAAACATATGGGGTGTTGCAACACTCTTGAATACCCCGTAAGCTAGAATACAATTTATATCAGTGACAACTAGTATTCAGATTAATCAGTCGCTGCACTATTCTTGATTTAATATTATTGTAAATTATTTCCTCCTTTTTAGTTTGGTTCACTTTTTGGGCAAGCTTATTAAACTTATTTTTTTCAATTCCTAACTGAAACAATGAAATCGTTCCTCTTTATAATATCCGCGTTTTGATAACCCAACTCAATAATACTTTTAACAAAACGACTTCATCAATTAAAAATACCAACAAACGAAAATGTTCCTTATTCGTAATACAGTCAACTTTAAATTTCAACGGTGGTCTACTCTCCCTCTGTCTATAAATTCGATGACGTCACGATCTGACGATCTGACGATCTGACGCGAGTTTAACATTTTCCCTCATACAAAAGTGCACAACGCCGCTAAAGAAGTTTTCCCTTCAAAAATTTAATGATAGGAAATAATTTTCAAAATAATAAAATGAAGCACTTGAAAATTCCATAAACCGTTTTCATACAATAGAAACTCTGACAAAAGGAAATCAGATGTAAAAAATTTTCCCGTCATTCGGTTTCACACTTTTTCTCAAATTTGATTTACCGGAAATGAAAGAGAAATTAATTTAAAATTCTGCCTAGAAACGGTATAATGCCGGTCGATCAAGGGTTGAGAAAAATGGTGGACATCAAAGCGGTTAGGAATTTAAAACATGGATCCATTTTACAAATTATGCAAATCACATTATACCTATCTGCGGGCTGGAGCTTTCTTGTTCTAAGTTATGGGGTTACTTGGCCCCTTAACCTACTGATTACAGTATACTGATACAACTTGGAAAAGTTAGTAGTCTACTGGCAAAGTGCAAGGAATCGCGTGGCCTCAGTCCGAGACGTTGTTCTGATCAAGTCCGGACCACGTTTGCCACTTCCATCTACCATGCTATCCACGAGCCAAAAACAGAGGACGATGGCGTAGCATCATACGAGAGAAGGTAAGGGATGCAGGTGGTCCACGGTCCAGACATGAGCAACCTGAATCATGGAGTAAAAAATCAACCATTGTTTTTTTAATTTTTTTTATTGGCAAGCGTTTGACCACTATCTCACCTGATGTTAAGTGATGATGCGGTCTACGGTGGTATTGTTATCTCTTGATCTATTATGTATATTAATAAATTATTTTCCTCATACGAAAAGCTTACGAGACTATCATTTGATTCCAGTCCTAATAAGTAGGGGCGATGTGTCTTCATCATTTATCTTATATTTATTGAGAGGATTTCTTTGGAAAAGACACAAGCACGTATTTATTATAGGCGTTCGTTCACAACGTTATCGATAAAATGATTAATTCTAGCCGAACCGTGCGTAGGCAATATTACCAATTTATTGCCTAAGTAGATATTTGTCTTGTGAATGTCCATTTGAAATGGTTCAACTTTTGTTAGATGTGTTTCACGATGTCACTGGTAGACAAGTATACAAATATTTTTGCAAGAAGACAAAATAATCCATTTTGTATAAGTTTTATTGTTAGTAATGAATAAATTCAATCAATTTTAAAATGTTATAAGTTATATTATAACAGAAACAAGTTAGTATTCTTTTTTTAAATTATGATACCAACCTACGAAAACTCCGACATAAAAAAAAAGAAAAAAATAAGAAATAATATTTTTCATCATCATCTTGTCAGCTATAAGACGTCCATTGCTGGACAAAATCTCTCTCGTTGATCCCCATAAGGAACGGTTGGAAGCGGGACGCATCTGCAGTCTTGGTCAGGTCGCGTGTCCACTTTGTCGGTAGACGTCCAATGCTGCGCTTGCCTTTCCGTGGTCTCCACTCGAGAACCTTTCAACCCCATCGGCCACCAGTTCTCCGAGATATGTGCCCTGCCCACTGCCACTTCAATTTACTTTAACTTTAGATCCTTTACGGATCTCCTCATCTACGATTTGTGCTCGTAGAGAAACCCCGAGCATAGCCCTCTCCATAGCTCGTCGCGCGACTCTGATCTATTAAACAGGGCCAATAGTTTTTAAAATTCTCAAATTCTTGAAATTGACTAGCTGACCCACTCGCTCACCCTATACCTATGAATACACATTAAAACCGTGGGATCTCAACAATTAACGTTTATAAACTTGTCTAAAAATTAACACGCCAAAATTGAATACAAACAGCAAACGTTTCCATACATAATTTTCTCTTATCTTCCATGGGCTTAGATTTTCCTTTATTCTCCTTAATTAAGCCAGCAAACTGAATTAACTGGATCCTTAAAACTGTTGATCGTACATTATGTAGGTACATACCAAATTCTTTGGATACCTACTTGTAAACCATTTTTATTAGTCTAAAACTGCTTACTATTATCCGTTATTGTACCTACATAATCAATGATCTTCATACGAGCATAACTGTCTCAGTGTTTTTAATTTTAAATAAAAACATATATTATTTGGCTATGTCTACAGTGAAAGTCACAGAACAAAAATTTGTTTTCCACCGGACCGGGCAATTTAATAATAGTATCAGAAGTGAAATATCAATAAAAATAGAGTAGGTACAAATTTACTCTTATGGCCAATTTTACAAAATGTTCAAATAAAACCTGGCTAAAATGACAAATTAATTTTATTGTTAAATATTGTTTACCTATTAATTATTAATATAAGTATTAATATGATTATATCAGAAACTGTTCGGTTTTTTTTGAACACAACGCCATCTCTGTAATAGTGTTAACACTTTATGAGACGCCTACAAGACGTGCATCATCTTTGGTACAAATTAAGACATTACTCACTCAGTCGTTGAGTACTAAGCGGTTTAAACGCTTAATCAAGTCTCCGCTAGATGTCACTTTTAAGAATCGTATTATATTTTTATCACCAATTAAACTTTATTTTTTTTTATTTCATTCTCATGCTTTAAATTTTAAAGCATGCGAATGAAATAAAAATACGAACCCTTAATACATTTGGAACAAGTTGTCCATAACATAATGTTCTACAGATATATTACATAATTTTATATATAGAATAATTTCTTGTTTAATTATGAAACTGTACTAAATTGGAAGCACCATGCAAGCAATTTCCCAACCTAAGTTTATTAGATCAAATGTGATCCGAATCGATGGCATTGTGGTGTGTTTTTTTGGTGTTCTTAGTTTATCTCCATAGTGTTAAACAACCTGGAGCTTTAAAATAAACCTTAACTATATCTAATGTAATCGTTCATATATTTATTTTTATAATTCAATTAAGTTCTTAACCAATACAATATAACCTAGAACAAACGATCAAATAGAAAAGTACCACATCGAGCAAGCTTTTTCGTATTCGGGGTCTATCGTCAACGTCAAATTCAACAGGGATGGACCGCATTTGGGAAAGTCCGCGACGTCTTCTCGTCCAAAATACCACATCATCTTAAAGCCATGGCTCCATCAATGTGTATGTGATGAGAAATTATTATGAGAGTCACGAAGTATTAATAATTTAATTAATGTGGCCTCGTATTTTAATTCTAATATAGGTTTTATCAGCAAGCTCAAAGTGACACAACGACATAAATGAAGATCCGTAGAAGAGTAACCGACGCATTCTAGAGGATTAACATGTTGAAATAGTTGTTTAACCGGCAAGCGCAGTGCAGGCCTTTCACGACGACCTGAGCAAAACCATAGGAAGAAGCTCAGTGATGTGTTTCAATCGGTCCTTGTGTGTAAGATCAGTAGCAGCCTATGTCTAGCACTGAAAATCCTATGGCTTTTTATACCTTACAGATCGTTTGAACACAATCTTACTTGATGGTCAAAGGCGATATGGTTAAAGGTGGAATCAGGCTAGACTTAGAATGCTTAGTGGCTCTCAAGGACCCCCACTTTATGTATTTGATGACAGCTTTTAAAACTTGAGGTTGTTAGCCAGCCAGGCAGGTACCTCTGAAAGTATACCACCATGCTGGGAATTTGATGACGGTGTTACCTTCAACAGTACATTATAGCTAGTTTGAGTGATTATCAGAATTAATTCTGAAGATTCACTGACGAAATACTTATGGCATTTTTTTAAAATCTTCTCCATGATTTGTATATATAGGTAAACCTCAATTTAATTATTCGTATATTTCCAATACTTATCACCACCTGCAACACAAAAAGTACCACCGTGGCGGTTTAGTTAATTCGTTAATTCACAAAACAGCCCATATGGTACGTTTTATGTCAAGGATTTACTCAAAATCCTCTTTTTCAGGCAGCATAGTGATTTGATTTGGAAGGTTAGTGCCATTAGTAGATTAATCACACATAGACAAAAAATGGTGCGAAAAATCGATAATCTCAAGTGATTTTAGTTCATTAAGAATTTTTGTGTAAATTGCTGAGAACAATAAAAGTTTTTGATTAAAACTCATTAGACTCAAAAGGAATAGAACTTTTCGTTTTTATATAAACCATCAAATTTTCATTTAGCTTCATTTAGAAGTCGTCTATGAAGATATAAACTTTTGTTTATAATAATGATTAACGCTTTTTTATAATGGTAAAACTCAAAATCTCATTTCTGGCATTACGCAACACTACATATAAAACTATTTAGTATTTAGCTTTGATAGGTTTTTTTTCAGGTCAAATCTTACTATTAACTGTATTTATCATGTCTTAAATGTTTTTTCGTCTTCCCTTATTGTTGTATATGTATAAGTTAAATATAGGTATGACCTAAATGTGCCTCTCTTTTGTTTTAAATGTAGTGTTGTCAGAAATAAATAATTTTCTTTCTTTCTTTCAAATGTGTGGCTATAGATAAACTTGGCTCTAAAAAATAACCATACACAATGTAAACCACGCCTAATATTTCCACTACGTGACATTGGGTGTTCCAATGGCACGTCGCGTAGTGGATGTGACGTATGATGCCGGTATTGAAACAAACTCCAGTATGCAGCTGTTTTAATATTTTATTAATTATTACATTGAATTCATAATCTAGATTAAGGTAATTTTTACCCACGAAAACCTGTAAGTCAAACAATAAATCCTTACATTAAAAATTAGGTTCGTAGCGGAAAAAAACAGCGCAACGTTACGCTCAACCACTATTCCTTAAACTTACAGAATGCGACTTTTGACATTTAAACAAACATAGGGACCGTTGACAGGTTAAAATGTTGCCAACAATCAAAATCAACACTTATATAAATAGTAATATACTTGTTTAAAATCAGTATATCGACGTATAGTAGCGTATGAGGAATTTTCCACCAACGTCGTTTTGAGTGACAAAATAAAAACATCATTTCATATTATTTTGAACGATAATACACTGTTAATAAGAATATTAATGAATCCGGGTCATAAAATCTTTCTAAATAACACATAACTCTTGAACAAGAAATCGTTTACTACCAATATTTTTCGGTCAAAACTGTGCAAAATGAGCATGGAACACTAAAAAAATCATCTCTCTTCAATCGTATGTTACCATTAATTATGCAAAATAAACAGATTTAGTACTTTTGAATCTTTGATTAAATTTTTAAATCAATTTATGAGTTAGGTATTTATTCTATTTAAAGAAACAAGTGTTTAAGCCAAAAGCCTGCAGAATTAGGTTGAAAGTCATAGGACATGCAATTTTCGAGTAAATATTTTATTTGAAAAACACCTATCTTGACAGGGATATAACTATATCAAAACCTATAAAGCGCCATCTATTGGTTACTTTTATTAATACTGGTTCTGTTTTTGGAAAGCCTCATTGTATCCAAATCGAAGTAGATGTTTACAATATAGTGAGGAGACACACTCGTATATATTTTAAATTACTCGTTTTGTGTAACATTATAATATATCTTTTTTATCATTTAGAACATCGATGTTTATGGTTATGGTGGAAAATTAATAATTTTTACAATAAAACGTAACATGAAACCATAATAACTTGTTGTAACAGAATCAGGGTTATTCCTAGAATTCATTGCTTTACCTGTATTGTTTACTGATATTTTAAAAGTGTCCACCCGAGTCCATTATTTAAAATCAGTAGGGGGTCTACCCCTCATACCAGCTTCACTTCGCGGTTGAAATCGCGCGCAACTACGGTTTTCACGATACCTACCGTACATTTAACAGGATTAAAAGTAAAATATAATTTTATATTTTAATCTCAGTGCTAAATATCAATCGGATCTGTTTATCTGTTTTGACGCGATTGAGAAAAAAAAACACAAACTCATAGTACTTACGTCAATATAAAGTAAAATCTGCATGACAGGTATGAAAGCTTCAAATCAGTATACTCGAAAATAATAATATAACAGTATATGTAGTTTATTGATTTGAAACCTTCATGCCTCGTCAGAAGGGCCATCATCTTTCCTCTCCTATTTTCTACATTTTAATGATCTTTATGCAATAACACTTCTTTATCTCAAGAGTTTTATGGTTTATTGCATTAACAACATGCTAGGCGGAACTTACGTTAACTGGCCGGTTGGCGCAGTTGGTATCACTCTGCTTTCTGAGCCGCTGCTCCCGGGTTCTATTCCCGGACAGGTCAAACATTTGTGTATATCAATATGTCTGTTTTTTTTTTTTTTTTTTTACATATTATAAGCTTGCGTTTGACAACTGTCTCACCTGATGTTAAGTGATGACGTTGTCTATGATTTAGCACGCAAACCTCGAAGGTACCTATTCACTCGCGACTTGAAGACTCCAGTTTGACCTGTGTCTGAGTGTGTATATGTATGTAAGTATATATTCAGTCATCAGGTTACCATAGCACAGGCTCTGCCTAGTTTGGGACCTGAAGATGTTGTGTGAATTTTAATTAATAAATAAAAAAATATTTAAATGAAACAATTCGGCTGCTATTGGGACCTGAATCTACGACTACAGAATACCGTCCTGTCCTACTAGCAGCCGAATTTTTTCCTTCATATATTTAAACTTCTTTATATGTTACATTTCATTGTCAGAATGACGCGAACCTTGATTTAATTCAGCAATTCGCTACAGTGCTAAATAGTTAGCAGCAGAATGGCTTTAAGACCCACAAACCAGTATTAAGTTTCCATAACCAATGCCATAGACACCGCCTATCACTAGGTAAATATAATTCCACTTATTTGCACAGCACTATAAGGCAACCATTATTACTCGTACAGTATACCTACATATACCAAATATACCATTTGATAAATATATTAGCGTACAAGTGTAAGTTAAATTTTCTCTGTGTGTCGAGTGCCCACCATTACTAAATTATCGTGTCTATAAGTGTCACAATTTTGTTATTGCCATATTAATAATTTTGATAATAAATATTTCATGATGTTAATTAACCGTCTCTAAACAAATAAGTAGTCATATTTATGAACTATAATAAAACAAAAAAAAAGAATTATCGCGTACATGAACAATTAAATGGTTTTTGACTAAAGCATTGTATTTGTATTTCCAGTACCTACACAGGCTATTGAATAAAATGAATATCTATTTATATTGTAATATGTACATTTTATTTATCAAAAATCTATTGAATTATTATTACGTAACGCGTGTAAAAAGAGGGAAACGATAATTTTTGTTTAATGTTATCATATCGAAGTGAAATTAGGTAAATTTCACTTCGATATGATAACATTAAACAAAATATGATATCTAAACAGACGCATCAATAAAACGCAACGTAGGTACCTCACGGCGTTACCCAGGATGGTTCACGCATTTCAACCGACGGTTTTCATGCTTCGGAGAGCATGAGAGGCCTTCAGCCCCGGTAGTTGTCTCAGAATAACAGTCGCTAGGCCATGTCATCCGAGGCTCTTGGATGGTCAGAAAAGTAGCAACATTGGGCTGGCCTCTAGCCTGTCAACCCGCATTGGTCAGTGTGTTGCAGTATGTGGGAACGCACAGGGTGGTGATGTGGGAACGCACGGACAGGTTATGTGGGAACGCACGGGCTGGTTATGTGGGAACGCACGGGCAGGTTATATGGGAACGCACGGGCTGGTTATATGGGAACGCACGGGCAGGTTATGTGGGAACGCGCGGGCTGGTTATGTGGGAACGCACGGGCTGGTTATGTGGGAACGCACGGGCTGGTTATGTGGGAACGCACGGACAGGTTATGTGGGAACGCACGGGTAGGTTATCGCACGGGCTGGTTATATGGGAACGCACGGGCAGGTTATGTGGGAACGCGCGGGCTGGTTATGTGGGAACGCACGGGCTGGTTATGTGGGAACGCACGGGCTGGTTATGTGGGAACGCACGGACAGGTTATGTGGGAACGCACGGGTAGGTTATCGCACGGGCTGGTTATATGGGAACGCACGGGCAGGTTATGTGGGAACGCGCGGGCTGGTTATGTGGGAACGCACGGGCTGGTTATGTGGGAACGCACGGGCTGGTTATGTGGGAACGCACGGACAGGTTATGTGGGAACGCACGGGTAGGTTATCGCACGGGCTGGTTATATGGGAACGCACGGGCAGGTTATGTGGGAACGCACGGGCTGGTTATGTGGGAACGCACGGGCTGGTTATGTGGGAACGCACGGGCTGGTTATGTGGGAACGCACGGACAGGTTATGTGGGAACGCACGGGTAGGTTATCGCACGGGCTGGTTATATGGGAACGCACGGGCAGGTTATGTGGGAACGCGCGGGCTGGTTATGTGGGAACGCACGGGCTGGTTATGTGGGAACGCACGGGCTGGTTATGTGGGAACGCACGGACAGGTTATGTGGGAACGCACGGGCTGGTTATATGGGAACGCGCGGGCTGGTTATATGGGAACGCACGGGCAGGTTATGTGGGAACGCACGGGCTGGTTATGTGGGAACGCACGGGTAGGTTATGTGGGAACGCACGGGTAGGTTATCGCACGGGCTGGTTATATGGGAACGCACGGGCAGGTTATGTGGGAACGCACGGGCTGGTTATGTGGGACCGCACGGGTAGGTTATATGGGAACGCACGGGCAGGTTATGTGGGAACGCGCGGGCTGGTTATGTGGGAACGCACGGGCTGGTTATGTGGGACCGCACGGGTAGGTTATATGGGAACGCACGGGCAGGTTATGTGGGAACGCGCGGGCTGGTTATGTGGGAACGCACGGGCTGGTTATGTGGGACCGCACGGGCAGGTTATGTGGGACCGCACGGGTAGGTTATGTGGGAACGCACGGGCTGGTTATGTGGGAACGCACGGGTAGGTTATCGCACGGGCTGGTTATATGGGAACGCACGGGCAGGTTATGTGGGAACGCGCGGGCTGGTTATGTGGGAACGCACGGGCAGGTTATATGGGAACGCACGGGCAGGTTATGTGGGAACGCACGGGCTGGTTATGTGGGAACGCGCGGGCTGGTTATGTGGGAACGCACGGGCTGGTTATGTGGGAACGCACGGGCTGGTTATGTGGGAACGCACGGGTAGGTTATGTGGGAACGCACGGGTAGGTTATCGCACGGGCTGGTTATATGGGAACGCACGGGCAGGTTATGTGGGAACGCGCGGGCTGGTTATGTGGGAACGCACGGGCAGGTTATATGGGAACGCACGGGCAGGTTATGTGGGAACGCACGGGCTGGTTATGTGGGACCGCACGGGTAGGTTATATGGGAACGCACGGGCAGGTTATATGGGAACGCACGGGCAGGTTATGTGGGAACGCGCGGGCTGGTTATGTGGGAACGCACGGGCTGGTTATGTGGGAACGCACGGACAGGTTATGTGGGAACGCACGGGCTGGTTATATGGGAACGCACGGGCTGGTTATATGGGAACGCACGGGCTGGTTATGTGGGAACGCGCGGGCTGGTTATATGGGAACGCACGGGCAGGTTATGTGGGAACGCACGGGCAGGTTATGTGGGACCGCACGGGCAGGTTATGTGGGAACGCGCGGGCTGGTTATATGGGAACGCGCGGGCTGGTTATATGGGAACGCACGGGCAGGTTATATGGGAACGCACGGGCAGGTTATATGGGAACGCACGGGCAGGTTATGTGGGAACGCGCGGGCTGGTTATGTGGGAACGCACGGGCTGGTTATGTGGGAACGCACGGACAGGTTATGTGGGAACGCACGGGCTGGTTATATGGGAACGCACGGGCTGGTTATATGGGAACGCACGGGCTGGTTATGTGGGAACGCGCGGGCTGGTTATATGGGAACGCACGGGCAGGTTATGTGGGAACGCACGGGCAGGTTATGTGGGACCGCACGGGCAGGTTATGTGGGAACGCGCGGGCTGGTTATATGGGAACGCGCGGGCTGGTTATATGGGAACGCACGGGCAGGTTATATGGGAACGCACGGGCTGGTTATGTGGGAACGCACGGACAGGTTATGTGGGAACGCACGGGTAGGTTATCGCACGGGCTGGTTATATGGGAACGCACGGGCAGGTTATGTGGGAACGCGCGGGCTGGTTATGTGGGAACGCACGGGCTGGTTATGTGGGAACGCACGGGCTGGTTATGTGGGAACGCACGGACAGGTTATGTGGGAACGCACGGGTAGGTTATCGCACGGGCTGGTTATATGGGAACGCACGGGCAGGTTATGTGGGAACGCACGGGCTGGTTATGTGGGAACGCACGGGCTGGTTATGTGGGAACGCACGGGCTGGTTATGTGGGAACGCACGGACAGGTTATGTGGGAACGCACGGGTAGGTTATCGCACGGGCTGGTTATATGGGAACGCACGGGCAGGTTATGTGGGAACGCGCGGGCTGGTTATGTGGGAACGCACGGGCTGGTTATGTGGGAACGCACGGGCTGGTTATGTGGGAACGCACGGACAGGTTATGTGGGAACGCACGGGCTGGTTATATGGGAACGCGCGGGCTGGTTATATGGGAACGCACGGGCAGGTTATGTGGGAACGCACGGGCAGGTTATGTGGGACCGCACGGGCAGGTTATATGGGAACGCACGGGCAGGTTATGTGGGAACGCGCGGGCTGGTTATGTGGGAACGCACGGGCAGGTTATATGGGAACGCACGGGCAGGTTATGTGGGAACGCACGGGCTGGTTATGTGGGACCGCACGGGTAGGTTATATGGGAACGCACGGGCAGGTTATGTGGGAACGCGCGGGCTGGTTATGTGGGAACGCACGGGCTGGTTATGTGGGACCGCACGGGTAGGTTATATGGGAACGCACGGGCAGGTTATGTGGGAACGCGCGGGCTGGTTATGTGGGAACGCACGGGCTGGTTATGTGGGACCGCACGGGCAGGTTATGTGGGACCGCACGGGTAGGTTATGTGGGAACGCACGGGCTGGTTATGTGGGAACGCACGGGTAGGTTATCGCACGGGCTGGTTATATGGGAACGCACGGGCAGGTTATGTGGGAACGCGCGGGCTGGTTATGTGGGAACGCACGGGCAGGTTATATGGGAACGCACGGGCAGGTTATGTGGGAACGCACGGGCTGGTTATGTGGGACCGCACGGGTAGGTTATATGGGAACGCACGGGCAGGTTATGTGGGAACGCGCGGGCTGGTTATGTGGGAACGCACGGGCTGGTTATGTGGGACCGCACGGGTAGGTTATATGGGAACGCACGGGCAGGTTATGTGGGAACGCGCGGGCTGGTTATGTGGGAACGCACGGGCTGGTTATGTGGGACCGCACGGGCAGGTTATGTGGGACCGCACGGGTAGGTTATGTGGGAACGCACGGGCTGGTTATGTGGGAACGCACGGGTAGGTTATCGCACGGGCTGGTTATATGGGAACGCACGGGCAGGTTATGTGGGAACGCGCGGGCTGGTTATGTGGGACCGCACGGGCAGGTTATATGGGAACGCACGGGCAGGTTATGTGGGAACGCACGGGCAGGTTATGTGGGAACGCGCGGGCTGGTTATGTGGGAACGCACGGGCTGGTTATGTGGGAACGCACGGGCTGGTTATGTGGGAACGCACGGGTAGGTTATGTGGGAACGCACGGGTAGGTTATCGCACGGGCTGGTTATATGGGAACGCACGGGCAGGTTATGTGGGAACGCGCGGGCTGGTTATGTGGGAACGCACGGGCAGGTTATATGGGAACGCACGGGCAGGTTATGTGGGAACGCACGGGCTGGTTATATGGGAACGCACGGGCTGGTTATATGGGAACGCACGGGCTGGTTATATGGGAACGCACGGGCAGGTTATGTGGGAACGCACGGGCAGGTTATGTGGGACCGCACGGGCAGGTTATATGGGAACGCACGGGCAGGTTATGTGGGAACGCACGGGCTGGTTATATGGGAACGCACGGGCAGGTTATATGGGAACGCGCGGGCTGGTTATGTGGGAACGCACGGGCAGGCTATGTGGGACCGCACGGGCTGGTTATGTGGGACCGCACGGGTAGGTTATATGGGAACGCACGGGCTGGTTATGTGGGACCGCACGGGTAGGTTATGTGGGACCGCACGGGTAGGTTATGTGGGAACGCGCGGGCTGGTTATGTGGGAACGCACGGGCTGGTTATGTGGGACCGCACGGGTAGGTTATGTGGGACCGCACGGGTAGGTTATGTGGGACCGCACGGGTAGGTTATGTGGGAACGCGCGGGCTGGTTATGTGGGAACGCACGGGCTGGTTATGTGGGACCGCACGGGTAGGTTATGTGGGACCGCACGGGTAGGTTATGTGGGAACGCGCGGGCTGGTTATGTGGGAACGCACGGGCAGGTTATGTGGGACCGCACGGGTAGGTTATGTGGGAACGCGCGGGCAGGTTATGTGGGAACGCACGGGCTGGTTATGTGGGACCGCACGGGTAGGTTATGTGGGACCGCACGGGTAGGTTATGTGGGAACGCGCGGGCTGGTTATGTGGGAACGCACGGGCAGGTTATGTGGGACCGCACGGGTAGGTTATGTGGGAACGCACGGGCAGGTTATATGGGAATGCACGGGCAGGTTATGTGGGAATGCACGGGCAGGTTATATGGGAACGCGCGGGCTGGTTATATGGGAACGCACGGACAGGTTATGTGGGAACGCGCGGGCTGGTTATATGGGAACGCACGGGCTGGTTATGTGGGAACGCACGGACAGGTTATGTGGGAACGCGCGGGCTGGTTATATGGGAACGCACGGGCAGGTTATATGGGAACGCACGGGCAGGTTATGTGGGAATGCACGGTTCCACAAGGATCACTTGGAGCGCCCAGTATCCAGAACTTACCTGCGATCGTAGTTAGGTCGTCTGTCCACCTTTTCGGTGGCCATCCTATGCTACGCTTGCCAGTCCATGGTCTCCATTCACGACTATTTTGACCCCAACGGCAGTTCATGTTTATTATCAAATAAAACATAAAATATATTGTACTTTACAAAATTCGTATTCTTTGCCTACCCTGTATCCTATACCGTTGTTGCACAATCGCGCCAGAACGGGTAAGCTAGTCTGAATGGTATTTTGCACAAAGATAGATTATAGGCTGTAACATGCACATGTGCTTATTTATTGAGGTAAATATATATATGTATGGTAATGGTAAAAATGTAGTCCACGCAGGTGAAACCGTGAGGCGCCACTAGTATTTATATAAGGTATCAACTACGTACGATGATACAATGCTAGAATGTCCGTCGTAAAATATTGACGCGCGCTATGACGTTGTAGTCTTTCATTTGACGTATTTTATGTACATAATAATTGTGTACAATGTCTTTGAAGTTATTTCAATGTATTCTTAAATTACCCTTCGGTAAATGCGTTGTGAAAATCAATATTTTAGTTTATTATTACTGTGCGTACGTATTTATATTACTGTAGAAAATTGTTTTTTTTATTGAACGGAATAATGCTGTTCGCCTCTATTGACATTTACAGCTTCACCGAGAGGGAAATGGAGGCCAGGGGAGCCCTGGAGGTACTCAGCCGAGATGTTGTGCGGGCGCAGAAGGCGCACCGCTTAGTAAGGCTAGCGCTGACGGCGCTGTGCGGAGAGGAGGAGAGGATACGGCGACTAGCTCAAAGACACCACTGTTGTACGAAGTTCTGCTTGAGCTCACTCTAGGATAGGGAGAAATCAGATCGAATAGCCCCGGTACCAAAGCAGCCTGTAAATAGGCCCTCAGGATTCTCTTTGACTATTTGGAGAGAATCTAACCAGGTTGTTTTGCCTCGAGCTCGAAAGCTACCAAATTGGGTGCACGTACCTAATTTATGCGGTCCACACCCGAGCAGCTAGTGCCCCATCTTTCTTTTTAAATAATATCATTGAAGCTAACGAAAATTGCTGCTTGTAAGTTAAATCGAGAAGAAAAACAAAGCGATTCAAATATAAAACAAAATCTCCACAAACCAAACATAACCAGATGTTACAATATAAGATTTACTTTTTGTCGCATCTAAACAAAGTCGACTGACCGAAAAAAGATTTATTTCGATAAGTCGTTTTTCGGTCAGTAACATGATACTTTGAAAAATTAGTGTACATTATTTAACTTCGGAGGCCAGGTGTGTCATTTTTCTTAGTTTATTTTCTTATACCAGCAGAAGATATGTGAATTCTTCTTCTGTTAAAGGCGAGTGTGAACCAAGTTGTATTGGTTTTTCACACGTACTCGTCGGGTTGTTTAATGTTTGATTTGAGTGTCCGCAACTTACCGCCAGAGGTCAGGGACACTTGGCAACCACTCATACGTTGCTGATAGTTAGAGAAATAGTGCGTTAGCGAACATACTCAAAATTTAGGAAAAAATACTAAGACTTCCAAATCTTTGATTGTAGAGTAAAAAAGTCTCTCTTTCTAATCTGGCACTATTACAAACTAGTAGGAGCCGGATTACTCGTATTGGATTGTATATAAACATCCTAGAATTTTAGGAACGTAGAGTCCTGTCTATTTGACTAAGCTAAACTAGTTTAAATTTCAAAATAAGACGTGCTCTTGTGTTATTTTTTAAAGATATACTGATGCCAATGCGCAAGCGCAGAACAAAAGCAGAGAGCGGGTGGCGGCGCGAGCGGAGGGTGCCAGGTTATTGGACATGCCGGACTACTGAAGTGCCGGGTTAGTGGTTCGAGACTTATTACTACACTCTATGGTATAGATTAAAAAAAATAATTGTTTAATCATTTTGGATTTGAATCTGTAGGCTACCTAGCCCTCAAGTTTGAAAATCTGTCACTAAACACATAGTGTGTTCAGACAACAGTCTTTGAAAACAAGTAAGCATTCTAGGTCTAGCGTGATAAAATATTCGACCACATCGTCATTGACTATCAAGATAGATAGGGCTCAAACGCTAGATCTATACAATATAAAAAACTATAAAAACCGATATCCACAATTTAGAGGTAGAATATATTCAATATTTTCTTAAAAATATTGACAAATACTGAAATAATTTCGGTTTAAAAATTAAGGAACCAAGTTGAAGAAAGAAGAAGAAGTAGAAAACCATTTCTTCTTCTTCTTTCTTCGAACCCATCTGAAACGCTAGTCTAGTATATCAACTCAACAAATCATTAGCTGACGAACTACCCGCTCATCGACCTACCTGATGCCAAGTTCAACGAACACGTGTTTACAACACTTCTTACCTACTCGTAAAATATTATCCAATTTCATAGTTGATTGAGTATTATTCTAGATAATAATCTTTTAAATAGAGATAATCATTTATCATAAAATCCACAGGTGGTTGACTGAGATTTGAATAAAATTAGTAAAGCTAAATTAGTTTTTATCGTCCATTAAACAACTTAGCCTTAACTTTGTGATTATTTGTGACAAAGTCAAATTCGCTTAAACGAATTGTACTAGTAGTTACCGAGTTTGATTTCTGTGTTGTAGGCAAATACAAAAATTACCTATTACAAGGTTAATAAATAAAGATACTGGTCCCCATTCCGGTTATCACTCGAACTAGCTGAAATCCACTTCCTCTTAGTCATGCACTCTTAGTAGAGTGTGTAGTGAGTGTGTGTGAGTGTGTGAGCAGAGTGGTCGTGGTTAGAGTGATGGCAAGTGGTGGATCCTCGCTGAAGTCCAGCTTTTCCAGGGTAGCAGTTAATATTCGCTAAAACTATTCAAAATGAAATAACACGTATTCTATTAATGCTAAAATTCAAATTCAATATTTATTTACACATACAAATTGAATTTGAGTGGTATCCATCGTATTCCTCACAAGGCTATCTCTAATCTCTAGATGGCCTTAGGTCGCTGGCACAAAAGCTCCAGTTGTTCCATAGATGGTCCTGATTCTAAGGATTGTTCAGATTGCGATTTTTTTTCATGCAAATCGCCTTATTACTTTTGTGGCTTAGCACTTAAGAAGAACATGCTCTACCGTTTCGTTTGAGTGTCGTACAGCCTCTGCGCAGAGGACTATCTGTAGCACCAGTCTTGTGAATATGATAGTTGACATTGCAGTGGCCTGTTATGAGACCTATCAGGCGTAGATCTTTGGCGTACACTCATTGTAGATATATGTATTATAACTAATTGTATTCTTATGGTATTTTTCATGTTACTAATTACGCCCCGCGGCTAATGCGGCTAGCCTGCACTACGTTTTTCACGTCACCGTGCATATTTCCGGATATTTCCAGTTTTTCACGCAATGTTCTTAATTTTTCTATCCGTGAAAACCTTCTACAAAGCAGGACAAAAATAAAAAAAATATATCGGTGAGTTCACTTTCAAGTCATGACGTGCCCTAGGGAAATAAGAATATATAAGACTTTTAAGTCTATCTTTTTTTGAATAATTGAAGCTAAAAGATTGCTTCATTTCGGAGTAGGTAAGCTAAAAATGATTGATTAACATTTATCTTAGTAACAGTAATCATATTTCCTAACCCTCGGTTAAGATGCCATTATCGTTATCGGTACACTCTTAAAGGATACCGACTGCTGGATATAGGCCTCAGTCAATTTAAAATAAACTAATTAACGCCTACCAGCTAGCATCTATAAATTTGGTCTTAGCCAATCTTGCCAGTAAGCGAAGCAGTTCCGGCCGAAAAACTTTACTTAAATCTATACTAATATTATAAATAGGAAAGATTTATATGTAAGTATGTTTGTAATGAATAAACTCAAAAACTACAGTGACGATTTCAAAAATCATTTCATCATTAGAATGCTCAGTATTCACCCTGAATAAGATAAGACTATTATTATATTTTATAAAAAAATAGAGATCCTTAAAATGATTAGTATTCAATTTTTTTACCCATGCGAAGCCGGAGCGGACCGCTAGTATATAATAATATAACGAACCAAACTACAGAAGTCCAAAAAAACCTTATTTAAACGTATCTATGTTACCTAAACAGCTATTCAAAGAGCATTTTAAAGTAAAATAGTAAATACTAAAGCAAAGTGAAAGTCGCATCGAAAACTTTTCGGAGATTTTTTTTAAAATAACAGGTGTTTTATATTTGTATTATCGAAGAGTTTTATAAATATAACAGTGATCGAACATACTTATCCTCTTTTAGGGAAAACCAGAGTTCAACCAAATCTAATACTTGACGGTAACCTTTACATAATATGCAAATATTTGTATATATTTCAATGTTATATGCATGCATTATGTAAGTAAATAATCTGTATGTACGCTACTGATAGCGTATTACTTAACGTTCATTTATCTCAGCATCATATTCATATTTCTTTTTCGTCAGCTTTGACGGTCGCTTTGGCGCAGTGGTCAGTACCATGACTTCTGTGTCTCTGGAACCTTGGTTTCGAATCCCGGCAGGGGCAAACATTTGTGCGATGAGTGTACATATTTGTTCCGTGTCTTGGTTGTTTATGTGTTGTGATTGTGTGTGTCCATGCCTCTAGCGACACAGGGAATCTTAGTGCGGGGGTCTGAGTGTGATATAAAAATTGGTTGTCTGTAAAGTCGGTTTACGGACGATAGATTTACGTGATAACGTCATAATCATTTATGACTTTGACTTTGATTGACTTTGACTTACTTTGACTTTGACTTTGACTGACTTTGACTTTGACTCTGACTTTGACTTTGACTTTGACTGACTTTGACTTTGACTTTGACTGACTTTGACTTTGACTGACTTTGACTTTGACTTTGACTTTGATTATTTTATTTAATACAAGACTCAGGTGGAACGTTACGCGGAACGTTACTATTTTTCATGAGTGTTGCTGGTATTCATCAATTTATAAAACGTTATCACGTCAAAAATAATATGCTAGGTAAACTCTAAATAAGTAATGATAAAATATTTTTGTATTTCCTTTTTGTTTAACATAACATTATATTGTTCTTCTATGAAGGACTGTAAACGCGAAAGTTCACCAAGATTTCTTTCATTTCATTTTTTATATTCAAAATAGAGATTCTGACACGTCATGTAAAATTCATATAAAGTTATGTTCAAAAACCGCTAGACTGATTTTGATGAAATTTAAATGGGACCACACGGAAGCACCTGCTATCAAATAAAATTAAAAAAGAATCCTCATAACAGTTTCACCCGGTAGAACATTCTGAGGTAACAAACACTAAAAAATAATGTAAAAAATTGAGAACTTACTCCTTTTTTGAACTCGGTTAAAAATAGCTTACCCTGCAGAACCTGGTAAGAATAATGGGACAAACTATTTAACTTATTGTACTGTCATCGGTCCTCGAGAATGTACAAAGCTTCAAGTTAATGCAAAGTAAACTTTTTGTACACTCAAACCCTTCACGACGTCTTGACGTTGTGTATCTTCATTCCAAATTTCATGCAAATCCGTTCAGCCGTTTCAGCGAGAAGGAGTAACAAACATACAAGCGACAGCTAAACTGTCGCCTCTATAATATTAGTGTGATAATTATTTATACACCGAACTTTGCTCGAGTGAAAAGGTCTTTATTGAGCTGTTAAAATTGCATGCGGAAGAAATTGTAAAGGTCGTTATACACTGGCACTGTGCCATGCCGTTTTGTATGAACCCTTTGTGAAAGTTACAGAGAACGAGTGTGAATCATACTTATTTCTTGAAAGGCGCAGTATCAAATGTAAGTAACTCTGCATTCGAAAAAGTAAGTGTAATCATAAGTAACAGTAATTATGTAATAGAAGTAGTTAGTAGTAGTAGTAATTAAATAAATATATGTATAATATATGTGTCTTTTTTTATCAGAATTGAGCTTTTAAAGTAAAGCAATTAAGGATACTTAACATTCGTTTTGGTGTTGGCATAGCGCCAAATGCCAAAGTTACGCAAAAGAAGTATTTTCAAATGCACACTATGATGGTAACGAACGTAATCATTGCAATTATAAAAATACTGGACGTAGTGGGCAATCTTGAAGAAGTACAGTAACCGAATATAATTTTGAAACGAAAAATTGGTTGTCTGTAAAGTCGGTTTACGGACGATAGATTTACGTGATAACGACATAATCATGTATGACTTTGACTTTGACTTTGACATTGACATTGACATTGACATTGAAATTGACATTGACCATTGACCATTGACCATTGACCATTGACCATTGACCATTGACCATTGACCATTGACCATTGACCATTGACCATTGACCATTGACCATTGACCATTGACCATTCACCGTTACGCGGAACGTTACTATTTTTCATTTTGGCATTCATCAATTTATAAAACGTTATCACGTCAAAATGAGTTCTTTATAAAAAAATAAACAGTTGCCTCCCTAAAAAAACCGTTTTTCTTACTATGCTCTGAATTCTCAGCCGACGACCCCACTTTATTATTGATGAATAAAATAGCTAGACTAAATGTGTCAATTGAATAATCGGCTACATTTTTAATTTAAGTTTATATTCTGAATAATTAATTGAATCCGTGGCGCGTCCGCCTGGCCGTGTTCGCTTTCCGTACTTACTACAGCAGGCAACAAGAAATCTGATTTTTTCCTAGCATTCGGCGCAACGGTATACCTTAACATTCAATAATACGATTATGATTCGGAAAATGTCAAAATTATTAACACTCGATAAAATGCGATAACGGAAATGGAAATAATGGGTATATCAAATACCGTGACAAATATAATATTTATTTATGATATTTTTTTTAGATAAACAAATCTTACAATTAAATAATTTCATGGCTCATATTTTGGTTTTTCCATTTGCGTTAGATTAATGTAGCGCAAAAATTAAGAAATACATTTTAAATTGAATGGATAATTGATTCGTCATCATGAAATTCACTTCATAAAAATCCTTAATATTATCATAAACACGAAAGTTTGTATGTATGGATGTTCGTTAGTGTTTCTAGCTGAATTGGCTGAACGGAAGAAGAGAAGCGAGAAGCGAAGAGAGAAGCATAGAAGCTACTTTATATCCTGGAAATGTATAGTTCTCGTGGGATAATTGAGGCAGCGTAAAAACCGTAGTTCATGCGGGTGAAATCGCGCGGCGCAGCTAGTTATACTTAACGCAGTAAGATTTATTTCTAAAATACATGCGTGATGATGATGACAATTATAATAAGTGGTAAGACATAATATACTGACATCAAAAATACTGCGTAATTATATAATTCAGTAATTAAGCCATTAATTTAAAAATATCGTGTATTATTACAAATTTACCGCAAATTTACCGTTGTACCTGTACCTGTAGTCCACGTGAACGAGGACGCAGGCGGGTCAATAAGTTAGTTAACAATAAGTACTTGAAGAGAATAATTACCTACGACTGTCTCTTTTCATTTACGTCAACGCAAAAGGACGTCATTTTAACTGAGACAGTTGTCCAACGCAAACTTATTATATGTAAAAAAAAAAAAAAACCCTACATTGAACTGCTGGCTAATAAAAAAAATGTTGCTTCCATCAGCGATATGAAACGCCTGTATTTTATGTTGTTTTACGTATTTATTACTTTATATATCAAGAAAGTGTTATCACTATCTCACTTGATGGTCAGTGATGAAAGGTAGAAGGTGTAATCACGTGACCTAGAAAGTTTCACTGGCTCTCAAGGACCACGTATGCCTGAGCAAACAGTGACGTTGGTCTTACAAATTGGGTGGTAGCTAGCCAGGCGGACTGACAGTTACTACTACCAAGCTATGACTCTCATAACGGTGTTGCATAGAAGCTCAAGCTGAAAGATCAAGCTGTTGATTCAAAATTCCAGGCCTCTAACATCTAAATTACAAAAGTAATGCCTAAGTAATACAGTGATTACAGCAGACAAGCAATTAATATAATCGATTTGATCATGTTGTGTGTCTGTAGAAGAATGAATGTGTTTGTACGGAGTTTAATCATCGCTGTCTAACGATTAGCAACTCACTATCCAAATGGCAAGTGAGTTGTTTATCGTTTGACAGTGATGAGAAAACTCCGATCACTAATGAGAGATTTAAAAAAATGCTTCAATATAATATATTTTATACTATTTCTACGGGTATAACGTGTTACCTACGCGTAGTCAACTATATCTACACATGTAATATGAATAACTATAAAGTACTAGAGAGGGCAAGTTCAATCACAGTATGATGTCAAGGAGTTATGTACTACTAGCTGCGTGCCGCGGTTTTACCCTCTAAGTGATGGTGATGAAAAGTAGCCAATGTGTTATTCAGGGACCTGAAGTTATCTTCATACCAAATTCCATCAAAATCGGTGCAGCCGTTTGAGCACGAAGAAGTAACAAAATACACACAAACTTTCGCCTTTATAATATTAGCACGATTAGTGTATTTAAAATAAAAAAATATCAAGAAATTTAAAACTAAAAAGAAGGAGAAAATGACAAGATAATTTGTATGACTTCTGATACTTTTGGTTATTGTTTTCCGGAGAAATTTTTTTTCGAAAGTTGTGCGGCGGCGGCGGTAAGGTTTAGATGTGGTTATTGTTAAAACAGTTTTGGCTCAGTTACTTTAAAGAACAAGCGGAAAGTGTCTTAAGCGTATGTTTGGTGAACCTTAAAACTCCTAAGAGTTTTAAGGTTCACATGACAATTTTCATCATTAATAATAATAATAATATGGGACAACATTCACACAAGGTCTTCAGGTCCCAAACTAGGCAGAGCCTGTACTATGGTAACCTGATGACTGATATATATACTTAAATACATACTTATATATATACTTTTTTTTATACATATACACACCCAGACACAGGTCAAACAGACATGTTCATACACACAAAATGTTTGACCTGTCCGGGAATCGAACCCGGGACCAGCGGCTCAGAAGGCAGAGTGCTACCAATTGCGCCAACCGGCCAGTCAATCATCATCATCATCTCACCCATAGAACGTCCACTAATAAACATAGGCGTAACCCATCGATTCGTACGAGCTTACATCTTCTCTCTTTCAGCGATCTTGGTCTGGTCATCAGTTCACCTTGTCGATGGATGTCGTGGATGGATGTCCTCCACTGCTTTGTCCAGTCTGTGGTCTCCACTTGAAAACATTACGTCTCCATGTGTCCATGTCTCCACTTCCAAGTCAGTAATGAGCTGGACCATGGGCACTTCCTGTTTGTTGCTTGCGTTGCTACGTTTGTCTTCTTGAGAATCGTTTAATTTCTGATAAGATAAACCCTGATCGCGATTGGCCCTGATTAGCATCGTTATTCTACGAATATAAAACACGGGAATAACTCACGTAGTTAGAGGGTTCCAATTATGTCCGCCGACGGTCGCCGTGGCGCAGTGGTCAGTGACATTGACTTCTGTGTCGTCGGGACCCTGGGTTCGAATCCCGGCAGGGGCAAATATTCGTGCGATGAGTGTCGATGTTTGTCCCGGGTCTTGGGTGTTTGTGTGCTGTTATTGTATGTGTCCATGCTTCCCGCGATACAGGGAATCCTAGTGCGGGGGTCTGAGTGTGAAACAAATAAATAAAGTAATAAATAAATAATATATATATAGGTTTTTTTTTACATATTATAAGTTTGCGTTTGACAACTGTCTCACCTGATGTTAAGTGATGACGTTGTCTAGGATTTAGCACGCAAACCTAGAAGGTACCTATTCACTCGCGACTTGAAGACTCCAGGATTGTACATATTGTAGTTTCGAATACATTCGGTGGTCTTTTTCAAGGAGGGTACGGGGTGCCCGCGGACGCGGTCTCCATTTGCCTAGTACTCGACCGCGTATAGTCCGGAACCTTCTTACTTACAGTGTATTTGAGTACATCCCGTGTCTTATACATTCATAATGTGTGAAAACCCCGTCAGTTTTAATAACACAACCTTTAATCTATTTCTTCAATACACATGTTCGAACACGTGTAGAATCAGGTTTTGTTAAGTAACATAACATAATAATATTGTACTTAATACTTGACATTATCAATATTTTTAGACATATAACAAGCATATAGAATTCGTTAGCTTACTATTTAGCAGCATTGAAATCACTTAACATTCCCATAATGCTAATAACATAGGCTGCTAATGAGGTGTTATTTAAAAAAGAAACTAGTATTAATAAATGTACCCAATAGATGGCGTTATGTAGTTTGAAATCATTCTGTTACTGTCAAGGTATAAATATTTATATCTCATATCCGTATTCATTTATTTCATAAACATGGGCCTACAGTATTCACAGATAAAATATTTTAGTACAGCCATGTGGCCTTATTGGTATATGAAAAATGACCTAGTAAATAAGAATAATGAAGTCATTACAATTATAAATTATCAAATATAATAAATTAATACACAAAAATCAATTTCTCTCAAAATGAAATCTCTAATATGAAGTAATAATTGAGTAATGATTCGTATAGGTTACTTTTCATTTAAAAAATTGGTTGTCTGTAAAGTCGGTTTACGGACGAAAGATTTACGTGATAACATCATAATCATGACTTTGACTTTGACTTTGACTTTTGACTTTTGACTTTTGGCTTTTGACTTTTGACTTTTGTCTTTTGACTTTTGACGTTTGACGTTTGACGTTTGACGTTTGACGTTTGACGTTTGACTTTTGACTTTTGACTTTTGACTTTTGACTTTTGACTTTTGACTTTTGACTTTTGACTTTGACCTTGACTTTGACTTTGATTATATTATCTAGATCTAGATGAACCGAATGTTACCGTTACTATTTTTCATTTTGGCATTCATCAATTTATAAAACGTTATCACGTCAAAAATATATATTATCGTAGTTTGCTTTTACAGCAAGAAAGCAAGCAGTTCTAAAACGTTTACTTTTTTTAAGAGGCCTCATTGGTAACGGAATTTTTATTGTATATGATACGTGCCATGAAGTTTTCACCTAAATAATCTATTATGAAGACTTTTGCATTCGTAGGTTGGAACTAAATTACATTGAAGTCTACTTCCAGCATGTTTAATTTTAAAGTAATGGGAATTCATTTTAACAAAAATGGCAACCTCACTTATGTACATTGATGGCAAGTTAAATTTTGTACTTACGAAAAAAAGGTTCGCAAGAATCACTGAGTCACTTTGACTTTAAGTCAAACATAGCCCTTATATAGTTTTTCTGGGCTACGAAAACGCTG
Organism: Apeira syringaria; assembly: GCA_934044485.1. Taxonomy (NCBI): domain Eukaryota; kingdom Metazoa; phylum Arthropoda; class Insecta; order Lepidoptera; family Geometridae; genus Apeira; species Apeira syringaria. The sequence continues at coordinate 16,152,211 of OW203668.1, forward strand.
TATTTGTTAGTAGTGCTTCCCCAGAACACTATTCCATATCGTAGAACAGATGCAACATATCCATGATATGCTGCTAAGAGTGTATGGACATTTGCAACTTCTCGTAATTTATAAAGTGCGTAAGAAACTGATTTACTCAATTTTAGCAAGACAATTGAATCAAGATAAAAGTCTTTCCGTCTACAATTTTATATAATATTCTACAAAACAAAATGACTATATTGGGTTCGTGAGAAACATGATGCGCACGTGACAAAGTGCACAAGAACAATGGGTATATAAAGTATCCGTCATCGGGCAGTCACGTCACGTGTCGTGCGGCATGGTGTGAAACTGCGTTCCGATAGCTCAGCTGACAGTATATTTTGCTAAAAGCCAGGAAACATCCTTAACTAGTTAAAACTAGATCTAGTCTGGTCGAGAGAATTGAAGCTCTAAATTAGATTCTTATTTCGACGACTTACGTAATAGGGGTCATTGGATTAATTTAGCGATCTATAGGCAGACATGTATTTCAAATTGATTCAGCTGATGGAACAGTAAAGGCGACGCTATATTTGTGAATTATTATTCTTAAAATCAGCATAGATGACGTAACTTGTCGTAGTGGCAAAGTCACTTATCTACCTACACGATCTGGCAGTTACTGTCAAGGTAAAGAAAATGCAATATTACATTTGAAAAAATATTTATTAAATTAAATTATCTATAAATATCTATTCTATCAAAATAACAAACTCTTCACTCTATGCTAATACTAGAAGGTCATTCACGACAGTATCGTTTCTATAAAATAATATCACCAGACCTTCACACATCGTTAGAGTACCTATCTTACGCATTCTAAAATACAAAACGGTACCTAAGTTCCTTGTAAAACCAAGGAATAACAAAATACTATCTAAAACATTCCGAAACATGCGCTTGCGCGTGGCGGTTTCGAATAATCAGTCAAGCAACATCTGTCACTATAATAATTTAAAATACTGCTATGTTTGTAAACTGTACAACGTTTAGTTTCATACATAAACGGTTCCGATTCTAACTTGTGGTTTGGATTTATTAAAAAGACTTGAGGCAGTTTTGAAGATGCTGAGCAGTGGTCTGAACGATGTGGTCTCCTGTTGGTAGTATGTCTGGGGTTGTTGGTATTGGTATTGGTATTGATTGTCGTATTGGTTGTAGAATTGATTGCTGTACTGTTTACTGAACTGGTAGTTGTAGCCTTGTGTATCACCGGTGCTGTCGGGAATGACATTCGAGATGTAGCTGTTTGCATTGTCCACGGTCTGGTACGATGAACTAGAGGTGAAACTGGCAGCTGTAACAAAAAAAATTAAGATAAGGTTACGTTTCAAGATATAATAAAAGTTAAAGCGTTATGGAAATTGGCGCTAATGAAGTGTGATGAAATGCTAAAAGAGAATTTAAACTAGACTGATTTGTATTCTGTAACTGTTTCCAAATGAGATGAACATGTTTTATATGTGATAGTTCATATGAAGATACTCACCACAAAGACCAGAGTATTTCCTTGAGTCGGTGAGACCGAAGTTGGTGCATGAAGGAGATCCCTTTTCGTAGGGATTTGATCCGATGACGTTTCCGCCCGGGCCATAGTTGCAAACGTACAGCTTGGTGTATCCGCGTGTAGGGTCATAGTAGAACGTGTAGCCGCAGCCGACATGCGATGTCTCGCCCCAAACCAGCTACAAAAAATTTGAATGTAAATGAGTACAAAACATAATATATAAACAATTAATTTTGGGAGTGAAATATTAAATATTATTAATAAAAGAATTTGTATGGTATATTGCATTAACATCATGCTAGACGGAACTGACGTTCAAATGTTTGAAGGGAAAATTTCGGCTATTAGTGGGATTCGAACTCACAACTACAGGATACTGTCTTGTCGCTACATCTAAGCTATAGTAGGATTCCGCTATCCGTCCGAATTTATTCCTTCCTTTTACATCAAGGTAAAACATCCCCTAACATGTTAAATAAAGTATTAAATTTCGAGGGCTAGTGGATTGCTAATATAGCTCAGATGGCAAAGCAAAAGGACAGTATTTGGTAGTCGTGGGTTGAAATCATACCACAAGCCGAATATTATCCTTAAAAAATATAATTAATTAGTTTTTTACCTGTGAATAATGGCCAGTGCCATGTCCACCGGTGATAGGCTTGAATCCGTAGATGCGGACCTCATCGAACCAGGCATTGATCTGTTTGTTGAAGTCGGGTGTGGAGTCAGTTGGTTCGGTTGGAGGACGAGTGGTCCAAGTGGCTGCGAGGTTCTGGCCCACAGGGAAGCGCCCGACGTCGCGCTGGGCGGCGCGATCATGGGCGGTAATGCATTGGTCGGACCAGCGCTGTGCTGTCGCTGCCAATTCATCGTCCCATACCTTCAAACAAAAGAAAACCAATTAACATATATGCCTGACAATAAATTAAACGTGCCCTTACTACAAGTATTGCGGTGAAACATTAAAAAAAAATTCTTAAACTTTAAAACATGATAATGACCCACTTGTAACCTTTTTAAGATTAATGGCGGTTGGTAGCTGAAACTTGTTATTTCTAGGACATTGAACTCGCCATAAATGAACTTTGATCTGATAGACGCATTTTACAAAGTTCGGATATAATCACACTACTATTATAAAGGCGAAACTTTATTTGTTTGTCGTTTGTGATTTGTAATGTTTGTTTTTCCTTCACACTCAAAAGGCTGAACGGATTTGCATAAAACTCTGAATGAAGATAGCTTATACCTTGGAATAATGCATAGACTACTTTTACTCCGGCAAAGTGCAGTTCCTGTAGTATAAGTAAGGTAGGGGAAAAGTAGTCCACGCGGGTGAAACCGCGGGCGCAGCTAGTATTTACGTTTGAAACAACTTTTCATTATTATTTAGTTCTCTAGATATTTAAATACTCGGATATGCATTTTCTCCTTGATAAGATTAAGTAAAAATAAAATATCCTTGAATATTTTAAATACCAAACACTTAAATGTACCATAAATCTGTCTTTTCAATGCTGAATATTTATCAGGTAATAAAATGGTAAATACCACCAACAGGGATTAAGAAAATTTGAGATTACATTAAATTTAAATCAAGTTATTATAATGCAATTGTAATATTCAAAAATAAGTCATCTATACATTTCTAAGATTTGATTGTTTGTTTGTTTGCATTGAATAGGCTCCGAAAGCACTGAACTGATTTGAAAAGTTATTTGACTGTTGGGAAACTACAATATCTCCGGATGACACAGGCTATATTATATTTTCAAAAAAATTATGAAACTTATAATTTTTAATTATTTTACGCGTGCAAAGCCGGGACGGGCTGCTAGTAAAATATAAAAAGAAAAAGTTGATGACGTACCATTTCCATCATATTAGCAGCTGGTGGTTGACTGGAGACTTGCCCCAAAGCCACCGACTGCCGGAGGCGATTGTGCGCGTCGACGATCGCTTGCTTCTCATACGCCGTCAGTCCTCCAGATTCTAAAACAAAACCATTCTTGTAAGCAATATTGTTCAGCTATGTACCAAAATTGTATGATGACGCCAAAATTATAATAATAAAATCGTCAAGATAATAAGGACAATCTCCTGATTTCATAACCCGTTCTATTTTCCTAATTTATTATCTCAAAGCGCGTTAACACAGGTGCCTTTATCGATAAAATTTTACGATCTCGACCTGTACGAGTATGCTAAATAGACTCGTCATCTTGCCAAAACTTGTCCGCAAAATCTAGACTGAATGGCGGCAAATGAATTTATTACATATAGGTACATATTCATTTTATTTATTAATGTTCTTCACACAAGTATTGAAATACTATCATTCGTAAAGGGCACAGCGTGTAACATGTCTTTTGAATTTCGAATTCAATTATATGGATTTGAATTCCATATAGCAACAAGAGTGAGAGCCGTGTGAATTCAATTCATGATATTGATTTACAACACCAGTTTTATGGATTTCATTCATAAAACATAATTTGGTTGAATGAACTAAATACGTTACAAAAGTTGCCTTAGTAGACTGTAAGTATTTAAAAAAATGTCTAAGAAATATATTTGAAGAAATAAATAAAGTATCATCATCATCATCTCAGCCATAGGACGTCCACGGCTGGACATTAGCCTCCCCCATTGATTTCCACAAGGACCGGTTGGAAGCGGCCCGCATCCAGCCCTTGCCTGCGATCTTAGTCACGTCGTCTGTTCACCTGGTCGGTGGCCGTCGAATAAAGTATAAAGAATATTAAAATGAAAAAGAAGATGAAAGATTTTAGAAAAATAGTAACTTACTTAGCATTTGTTTTCCAGGGCCGCAGCCTTCTGTCGTCGCCAGGAGTCCTCCCAAAACAAACAACACTAAGGTCATCATTTTGTTTAAAGTTCTTTCAAGGTAATCACAACACTTTGTAACTTAAATCCACGTCGAAGTAGAGATTCGTAACTAAAATTGTATGTCACTTTAATTTACGAAACATCAAACTTTATTGCCGGTGATCCGCTGCACTACGTGCGGCGCGCTCTCCGGTTAATAGCGATATGTGCGTCGATGTCCGCGCGATCGCTTAAGTACCCATGCGGACGTTCCTACAGAGACGCCGCGACGCCAGCCGCCCGCTGCGTCTGCGCATCGTTGCCGAGGCCCTACTCCACCGCAAGCACTCTTACCATACACTTCTTTTCAATTATTAACTCCGCTATAATAATACCAGACAAATTTCTGCATTTTTCTCATCATACAACGCACAATCGGAGTGAATCGATTCTGTATTATCCGTCGTGCATTATCTTCAGTAACGAAACAAAGAAAGGTTACACGCAGATCAGTCGGCCACTTTTTATCGGCAGTAATAATTTAAAACTCATTATGCTTCACACGGCGGTCTTCAATGAAATCGAGTTCTTATGATGCGTCTGTAATGGACGTGGAAATATGTTGACAGATATTGGTCGAAGCGGAAACGATCTTTAAGCGAAATTACAGGCGGCCGAAAACAAGGACAGAAAAATGGGTAATCAACCTTTTTTGTGTCAAAAGCTACTTGTTTCCGCCGTTGTTGGTCAGCGTAGTGTATTGACATATTCGAGAGTACACTTTCCAATAAAAGATTTATTGAATATGGAATGAAGTATTGAGTACTTAAGTCTTTGAATATTCATAACTAACTTTATGCCGCTATTAAAAACATGTACCTGTGATTATTCGACGTTTGGTGCCCTGTGACATACCGTCTCTTCTGTAGTCGATATTTTTTTCGATTATTGTTTCAACCATTTGTGTTTCAATGTTAGTGACTACGCGAGTACTTTTGACAATAATGACATAAATCTTTTAGGAATTGGAGAGAGGAGAAAAAATAGTTCTGGTTTTGCATTGATTAACTCGTTTTTCATATGTAATAAAATTTATTATAATACCGTCCACCTCATAATGACAATGATGCACCTATTGTGAAATTTTGGTTATGCTTTTGTTTATTAAGTACAGTAATAATAATCCCTTATTATTTCACACCAAGGTTCATGTCAATCTGTATGCATTTTTTGAAAGATTAAAATCTTCAGTGACTAACTTGTATCCACAAACATTCGTACTAATAATATTATCATAATTAAAATAGTATTTAATCATATAATTGCTCGTGCAGCAATGACATTTTACTTATTGTTTAAAGTTTTCTTCGAGATAGAATACGCAGACTAGTAAGTTGTTACACATAAGTAAATTCAGATGACAAGTATTAGAGATGACTGACAGACTGACAGAATGATTGGACGGACAGAATGTTTCAATCATCTTTGTCCGGACTAGTATTGGTCGAAAGCTGGTCGAAAGGTGACAAGTTGTCTGTTGCCAACCGATCCGGTTTAGCACCTGAGGTGAATTCGTCTGTGCTGTATTTTGCATATTGAGGACTTTTATTTTTATAGTCACTTTATTTCAACGCGATGGCTTGCTTTGGGTTCGTTATATATTTTAATTAAGCTATTAGATTATTATTAAATCTTTGAAGTACCTACTAGGGCTAGTATTATATATAATTCGAATATAATATATAAACTTATTTTTATATTACCTACTGTATGATATTGATGGCACCAAACTTTTCCGGTAAGTATGTAAGTTTTAGTCAGTATGATTTTTTGTCTTTCGTGAGAAAATATTACAAACGTGTTTTATATAAACTTCAACTGGAATATCTAGATTAATCGTATTAACTAGGTAATAATAAATGCCTACTGACATTCGTTTGTTTTAAGCTTGCAAAACAGGTTTAGTTAATTACAAATAAAGATTCTTCATCAGTTGTCGACAATTTGACAGAACATTTTTTTTATTTTATTTTTATATACAGTATTTGTTTTTTGGGTGCTTTCAACTAGCCGACTTTCTTGGGAGAATCTGAAGAATTCAAATTTTCTTCCATTAATAAGTCCCTGTTAAATCATTAGATAATAATATTACAAGGACATCAAAGTCGTGTCTCAGACTATGGGCCTCGTGAGCAGGCTGAAAGTCGCACAGCGAGCTATGGAGAGGACTAGCTGACTATTTTTTTTTTTGGACAGACGACCTGACTAAGATTGCAGGTAAGGGCTGGATGCGGGCCGCTTCCAACCGGTCCTTCAACCGGAAATCAATGAGGGAGGCCTATGTCCGGCAGTGGACGTCCTATGGCTGAGATGATAATTATGATGAATGTCGTGTCTTTACACAACATTTCAAATAACAACATTTATGCTTATAGACATAATATGCTTATATACTTTTAACTAATTTACCAATTTGTATGCTGTATTCATAAGATTAGAGATATTATATGTTTCAATTCCATGGTGTGTTTATCAATAATTCGATTCTCATTAACGATAAGGTGTATAATACTATTCAATTATGTAATAATTTTATATACTCGTTCTTTATAGCAGGGAATTGAAATTGCATTAGTCTACTGTACACCAATGATATTATTAACAAAGAAAGATAAGTACGGTCTAAGATTTTATGTAATAACTGGACTAGTTACAACAAAATTTTGAAGCGATGATAGCTTTTGCGGTGGGAGCGTCGGCTGTCAAACTGACGGACACTGGTTCGATTCCCAACAACAGATAGATAGATAGATAGAAAACTCTTTATTTGCACACTATTTCAAAACCACACACATAAAGAAAACAAACAAACATATATAAATATAGTGATACGAAGGGCGGCCTTATCGCTTAAAGCGATTTCTTCCAGGCAACCAAAAGCCAAAGCTCAAGCAACAGCTTGAGCTTCCGACGAAGGTAGCAACGTTATCGAATTCCCAGCTTGGTGGTAGGGTACTTTCGAGTATCCTCCTGGCTAGCTACCACCCTGAAGTTTGAAAAACTGTCTCCAAACACATAGTGTGTTCAGGCAGCAATCCTTGAGAGCCAGTGAGCATTCCAGGTCTAGCGTGATAGCATCTTCGACCACATCGTCACTGACCATCGAGTGAGATAGTGGTCAAACGCTAGGTTTATATGGTATAAAAAAAACTGCAAGGAAACACTATATTGTACAATAATTAGAATATCGCAAGTTGCTTTACCACATTATAATAGCACCAGTTATTATAATTTCTATAAATCCAAGGCATTTAAGCGACTTTCAGAAATAAATTCTATTCATACATTAGGTACTTCTATATAACGGCCACGTGTGTTGAATTTGAATCTTATAATATTTATGTAAAAGATATTAGCAATGCAAAGTGTTATTCGTCTTTGGTGGCTTAGACCTTGGCAATGGACTCAAAGAACTTGGCCTTAGAACAATATTTTATATTATATTGTTACATGAATCACACAGATTTATTTATAAAAAATAATAGTGGCGCCCGATTCAAATGTGTATTTTTTACATTCAGTTTTTTTATGGGGTAAGGTGATCGAACAAGTAAAATACCCTCAGCATATTTAGTGGTATCCTCTGCCTATAGACAGATAGGTACAATTAGTAAATAACGGCACTGCGCCCGTCACCTTGACACATCAAATTGGTAAGTCTATAAATAAATAAATAAGTAAAAATAAAATTGGTAAGTCTCATGTGCCTGTAATTTCACCCGGAAATTATGCCCTTCACACCGCAACAGTACCTCCGGTGCCACGTCCCCGAAAGAACTGATTTAGCCTAAACCGTCCAAGGGATAAATAAGTTAGAAAATGTAGATATTCTCATTATTTCATTAAATTCAATATAGGAATTTAGTGTATAATTTGGCATATAATGTCTGCTTCTGGTATGGTATTCGGGTATTATGTGATCTTGGTCACAGACAAAGGTATAGAACACAAATTATGGCAATGGAGTTTAGGACATTCGAAGGAGACACAGGTGACTCAAGCTTTAAAGTGGGTATACCCTCGGGAGTAATTAGCATCGCCGTCGGTCCCTAAAATCTATCAATACGGTTCAAAATATTTTGCTCATGCCTGCTACAATAAGGCTGTCTGACTTTAAAATAATTTATAAAAAGAATAAATTTGCTAATTCTTCTTGTAGTAGCAATTAACAGGGAATCTCAAAAATAAAATCATTTTTAAATAATAAAAATACAAAATTAAAGAAGCGCTTTAAAAATATGTCAGTAAACTTACCCACAATTCTAACAAACTTGCTTTCCCACATAAATCCCCAATGTACTCGAAGAATGAGCGATGTGGTATGTCTAGATTGCAAACTTTAGAATTATCTATGCTGGTATTTTTAAAATCATATATTGACTGAAAAACATGTGTGATGATCATGAACTTCATAGATTTGAATTGCGTCTGCTACTACACGAGAAATTGCCCTTATAAGGGTAATTTGTTACATAAAAGCAATTTTCTTGCCTATTTATGGTTAATCAGCAATACAGTCTGCGTTTACATACATAGCGTGTTTAAAGGGGATTTACTTGTTATATTAACCATATTATATAAAGCTCGATTACCACTCACTCACTCACTCACTCACTCACTCACTCATTGACATCATTGTTCTCCCAGAAGGAGCGATGGGGGGTGTTTGTAATGTAGGGAAAAAGTGTAAAGGAGGTTCCTATGACCACCAGAAAAATCCGAAAAGTGTCATTTTTGGTTTTCTTGATGGAACTGGTGTACGAATCTCGGAAACCATAATCGATGGGGGGTAGGTGTCAAAACTAAAAATGACTAAAACCCTGGGACCTTTTTGGAAAGTTGAAAAAAAATTACCCTCCCGAACATAAAAGAGGTTCTCCCATACAAATTTGAAACGACCGCAGCTCCCGAACCGTTATAGGTGGGTATGGGGGGTTTGAACAAATGTTATGAGGGTTTGTAGGAAAATTTGGGGTTTTAGTCGAAAATCGAAAATTGGTCCTTCGACCCGGATACCAAAATCCAAGTTGCTCCGATCTGGCTGAAATTCAGTATTTAGGGAGATTGGGGGTCCCTGATTCGAAATATGAAAAAAATTTTGGATGACGTCATTTGTTTTTTTTTTACTGGATGGGGATTTTCGCTGGCGATACAACGCCACGGCTGCGAGGCCGCAGGCCGAGCTTCAAACCTGCGAGGCCGAAGGCCGAGCGTGGCCTTCGCGAGATCGCAGGCCGAGCCGTGTTAGTCACTTACGAGGCCGAAGGCCGAGTTCCGAATGGGGTGTTACGCATTAACATTCCTTAGGAGAGTCACTAACGAGGCCGAAGGCCGAGTCCCGAATGGGGAGTTTTTTTTCTACATCTCGAGCTGGTCTTTGATGCAACCGCTCACGGGAACTAAAAGTATCTGTCAGTGCCGACTTGCATGAGAATTTTTAAATCTTTTATTTACTGGATGGGGATTTTCGCTGGCGATACAACGCCACGGTTGCGAGGCCGCAGGCCGAGCTTCAAACCTGCGAGGCCGTAGGCCGAGCTTTCGGCCCGCGAGGCCGAAGGCCGAGCGTGGCTTCCGCGAGGCCGTAGGCCGAGCCGTGTTAGTCACTTACGAATGGGGTGATACGCGTTTAAATTCCTTAGGAGAGTCACTAACGAGGCCGAAGGCCGAGTTCCGAATGGGGAGTTTTCTTTCCACATTTCGAGCTGGTCTCCGAGGCAACTGCCCACGTTAACCACTGCACTTAGAGGTAGGGTCCCTTAACGAAAATCGTTTATAATCTTGGTGCGATTTTACAGCGGCTAAAATTTTATTAAAAAAATCAACTTGCACCTGGTAACCCTGCCCACACTTTGTACTGAACTAAAAGAAACTGTCACTTACTCGACTTGTATGAGAAATTTATATATTTTTATAAACTACGATTACAAACTTGAAATAAATACTAATGCACATCGATAACGCGGGCTGCTCGCAGCCCGCGCACCACCCGAAATACTAGTGACAATTATAAGATTATATTCCTTCATCATCATCATCATCTCAGCCATAGGACGTCCACTGCTGGACATAGGCCTCCCCCATTGATTTCCACAAGGACCTGCTGGAAGCGGCCCGCATCCAGCCCTTGCCTGCGATCTTAGTCAGGTCGTCTGTCCACCTGGTCGGTGGCCGTCCTATGCTGCGCTTGCCAGTCCGTGGTCTCCACTCGAGAACCTTTCGACCCCAACGGCCATCAGTTCGTCGAGCTATGTGCCCTGCCCACTGCCACTTCAACTTGCTAATCCGCTGGGCTATGTCGGTGACTTTTGTTCTTCTACGGATCTCCTCATTTCTGATTCGATCGCGTAGAGAAACTCCGAGCATAGCCCTTTCCATAGCTCGTTGTGCGACTCTGAGCCTGTTCAGAAGGCCCATAGTCAGGGACCACGTTTCAGATCCGTAAGTCATCACTGGTAACACACACTGTTCGAAGACCCTCGTTTTCAGGCATTGTGGTATTTTGGACGAGAAGACGTCTCGTAGCTTCCCGAACGCTGCCCAGCCGAGTTGGATTCGACGATTGGCCTCTTTCTCAAAGTTGGACTTACCTAATTGGACTGTATGTCCTAGGTAGATGTAATGGTCAACAACTTTGAGAATCGAGTTCCCAATTGATATGGGGGCGGGCGCAACATGGGCATTCGACATAATTTTCGTCTTGTCCATGTTCATTTTAAGGCCCACCCTTCGGGAAACTCTGCTGAGGCCTTCGAGCATCGTGCTGAGATCTTCCATCGATTCTGCCATGACCACAATATCGTCGGCAAACCGAAGGTGAGTGATGTACTCGCCGTTGATGTTGATGCCGAATCCTTGCCATTCCAAGAGCTTGAAGGCGTCTTCCAATGCGGCAGTGAACAGTTTCGGAGAGATAACGTCTCCCTGTCTCACGCCGCGTTGCAATGGAATCGCCTTCGAAATTTGCTCTTGTACTCGGACCGACATGGTGGCGTTATTGTACAAACACTTCAACACTTCGATATACCGATGGTCAATACGGCACCGCTGGAGAGACTCAAGCACCGCCCACGTCTCGATCGAATCAAAGGCTTTCTCATAGTCCACAAACGCTAGACATAAGGGCAAGTTATACTCTTCGGTCTTCTGTATAACTTGCCGCAGCGTATGGATGTGATCTATGGTGCTGTAGCCTTTTCGGAAACCGGCTTGTTCGGGAGGCTGGAAGTCATCAAACCTGCGTTCGAGACGATTCGCGATGACTCTTGAAAACAGCTTGTACACATGGCTCAGAAGCGAAATGGGTCTGTAGTTCTTAAGCAATGTGTTGTCACCCTTCTTAAAGAACAACACCGCTACGCTTCTGTTCCATGCTTCCGGCGTTGAACCTTCGAGGACAACGGAATTAAAGAGCTTCTGAAGGACTTTCAGTATCGGTGAGCCACCCGCTTTCAGAAGCTCTGCTGTGATTCCGTCGTCACCCGGCGCCTTGTTGTTCTTAAGCTGCTTCAGAGCCATCCTAATCTCGTACAGGCTGATGTCCGGGATGTCTTCGGTATAGTGTCGGGTTAGCTTGGCTCTTGGGTCTTTGGCCAAGCTATCAACAGGTTTAGCGACCGAAGTGTATAGCTGCCCATAGAACCTCTCAATCTCTCCAAGCACCTCTGCTTTGGTCGACGCTATACTGCCATCATCTCTCTTCAGCTTAGTCATCTGGCTTTGCCCAATAGACCGGTCTCTTGCAAACACTTTGGAGCCTTTTCTCCGTTCGATCGTATCTTTAATACGATTTATATTAAAGGTACGGATGTCGTGTCGCAAGGATTTCCATATTCGTCTGTTGAGCTGCCTATATGACGCAGCGTCATCAGATGATTGCAGTTGTAACGAGCGTCGTTCAGCCATGAGGTCAAGGGTATGGCTGGAGAGTTTTTGAGGTCCATTTGTGCGGCGGGGTTTGAAGAACTTAGACCCCACTGCGTGGACAGTTTCTACAAACCTGTTGTTGGTCTCGTCCACCGACGCACAGTTCTCAAGGCAAGCAAAGCGATTGGATAGCTCAAGTTGAAAGCTCTCGGGGTTTTGAATATGGACATTTTGAGGTCGGAGCGTGGATTTCATCAAACGGGACCTCTCAAGTTTAACATTAATATTCAATATGCCTCTTACTATGCGGTGATCACTACCGGTTTTCACCATGTTGATCACAGAGACATCATTGAATATTTGTTTCTTGGTGGTCATGATGAAATCGATCTCATTTCTCGTGGAACCGTTAGGACTCAACCAGGTCCATTTCCTGTGAGGCGGCTTCTGAAAGAAAGAGTTCATCATAAAGAGTCCCTCTTTCTCCATGAAGTCGGCCAGCCTCTGTCCCCTGGGGTTCCGTTGTCCATAACCAAATTGCCCCACTCTCAACTCTCCATCACTTCTTTTGCCCAACTTTGCGTTAAAGTCCCCCATAACAACAGTATAATGGGTCTTGGAGGTATGCATGGCCCTACTAATGTCCTCATACATAGCCTCTACCTCCTCATCGGTTCCGAGTTTCGAGGTCGGTGCATATACCTGAATGACCTTCAACGAATACCTACTTGATATTCTGAGTATTAGGTATGCCACCCTGCTCGAAACGCTATCGATGGTAATAATGTTGTTAGTGAGGGACTTGCGAACGAGAAATCCGACACCACCTTGGGACTTTTGGTCGCCTTCCCGGTAGTAGAGCAAGTTACCGGATTTGAGGGTTATGGTGTCCTCGCCCTCTCTACGGACTTCACATAACCCTAGGATATCCCAGTGTAACTTACTCATTTCTTCTTCCAGCTCGACGATCTTTTCGTCTGCCAACAAAGATCTTATATTGTGTGTTACCAGGGCCAGAGGTCGTTTTTTCAGGGAGTGGTAGCCGGGAATCTGCCGGAGATTCTTAGCACCCCCTGCTCCACCGTTACACTGGCCGCTACCGGAGCCAGCTTTAGCGGAGCTGCCGGGGACTGGGGGCCTGGTCGTATTTTGTACTCTCATAGGGGGGGTTTGCCAATACTCGCCACGCTTGGCAGGCGGGTTGGCGAGCGCAGTACAAATGTGAGTCTCAGAAGGCGCTGCTGCCCATCCTTCTGGTGTGTGATCCCTTAGTCGACTCTTACGACACCCACGGGAAGACATGGGGGGGTACTATTCTATGCCGGTACCCCACGGCATTATATTCCTTATGTGTGCCCAAACACAGCCTTTATTTACCCCTTCTATTTTGCTTTAATGGCATTGATACAGTAACTTTTGCTACTTGGGATCGTTATCAAAACGACCTTCTTGTGGTAAGATTATTCGTAGTGTCTGCCCGGCTTGCTTCTACCCTGAAGTTTAAAAATCTGTCACCTAACAGACAGTCTGTTCATCAGGCAGCTGTCCTTGAGTGTCAGACAACATTCCATTATTAACATAATTATATCTTCATCATCACCAGTGACAATCATGAGAAGAGGTAGTCAAACACATTAATATTTAAAAAAGACGTGTGGCACTCGGGGCTGCCGCGGTAAAGCTATTGCATAGCATTTTTTATCAACTTATGCAATTAATATATTAATAACTTATGCAGTAACGTCGATACAACCAATGCCACCTAGAGGCGAGTTGCTGAACTAAACAGACAAATGTGATATTTCAAAAAAGTCACTAAAAGTTCTGCTATTCATCGATAGATGGCAAAACTAAAAAGTATCACCGCTGTGCCGGTCGGAGTGGGAGGTGTTAGGTTATTTTCGTTACGGAATTTCTGGATTCGGTCTCCACGCTCAAGACCCGCGGTAGAAGCTATGCAATAGCTTAAAAAGATTTTTTTTTCCAAAGATAAGCTTGCATTTGTTCTCTGTCTAATTATACAGATGTTTAATTAATTATATCTTTTCATTGTAATAGGCAACACAGACAGCGGTGCCTACTAGAATTTGATGTTTATTCAACATTGAAACAAACGTTGTCAATGTTGTATAAACAAGGACTACCGAAGTGATGTTTTGTGGCTAATAAAAATCGACTAAAATACGTGTTCATCAAATTTTATGTTTCTAAAAATCGAGTTCATTAGCGTTTGTCTTAATTGATCTCTATATCACCAGATAACTATGTGATCAATAAAACAGATGTTCAAGTTTGGGTCCGTGAACCGTTTCGCATGTTTACCTAAGCCATTAGGCAGTGTCTTCAAACTTTTAAAATCTTCTCGGTTTTCTTTGATAGTACTTATTTGATGTATAGTTTCATCGATAAAATTCGTAAAATTCATGTTGGAGACGAATCCAGTTTGTTTGACCTTTAAATAAATGATCTTATTAATATCATTATACAAGTGAATTAAAATGTTTCTAAGTCAGTATCGGGCTATTATTGCGGGGAAATGGTTATTTGTACATGTTTTTTACGTTGAATCTTATTCTTTTTTTGTTTATTATATATTTCTGTATACTTTTTTCTTTAGTTTATTTTTTTTAGACTTGTCTGAAACTGTTTCTCATTGATATTGAATAACTAAATTATGATAATAATAACTCAGTAGAAAATTATGTAGGTAGGATATTTTCATTAGTGTTTATTTTCCTATGTATCTACTGTACTAGCTTATTATTCTTGGGCATTAAATAGATGTTTTATTTATTTTAGTTATGTGCCTTTGAAGGGAGCCTTATGCGGTCTTTATTTCATGGCATATATTTTTATAAAACTAATAATTATGCAGATTACTTATACCAATTTATTGAGCTCATCAGGCGTAGCAGATTGTTTTAGTATGCATGAAACCTTTGTCGGGCGAGTTCTTAGAGTAGTTCTCGAGTTCTATCGTTCTGACAATGATTTCATCTATATTATTAGAACATTTTTACTCCTTTATCTGTCAGGCCTAGCATTTTTTTAAGGTTGTGTTTGAACACTGTTTCACCTGATGTTATGCGTATGGAAAAAAAAGGTAAAAAAAATATCAATTAAATTTCTGATAAATATAATTACTGTCTTACTATTTTTTATTATTTGTGGGTAAACGTAATAACTCAGAATTTGCATATTTTGAACACATGTTGTTTAAAAAATCGTATCTCTCACAAAATTTACACTCACAAGCATGAGTGTGAATGCATTTGTAAAGTTTATGAGAGAATGTTTTCAAAACGTTTTTTCCTTTACCCATGTGTTGGCATCATGCAGTATAGTAATTAGTAGTAGTAGTAATTTAAGAAAACTTCAAGAGATGAAAGTTTCGTCCAATAACTATTATTAATATGAAATATATTGTTCAGCAAGTTATTAAAACTCGAATGGCTTGGCATCGGTAATCTCCGAGATACTGTCCTTTACTCAGTGGCTGAGAGGTACTTTGCGAGCGACGTATGTATATAATTATGTTAAGTATGTATAATGTATCAAGCAGGTTTTGTCTCCGGCAGACATAGCGTCGGCGCGGCGACTACATAACTATCTCTTGGTCATGAATCCTTTTGGAAGTCCCACCTACTCACAATGCCAAACGCACTGTGAATTCTCGAAAGCCAGTCAGTTCAATGCCAGACATATAGGTTTCACAAAATAGTATGGAAATAACTACAAATCGCTTTTTATGCCCATAAAAATATTTGAGTGTTTATAATATATATCATGCATTGAGCATGCTCAAAATCAAAAGAATCGATAAAATAAGACACTTAAAGATAAGAAGCGTAACCAAAGCCATCGATGCTCTGAACTATGCATTAAAGCTGAAATGGAAATGGGCGGGGCATGTGGCTAGACTGACAGATGACCATAAGGACCATAAGAGTGACTCGGTAGAGAGGCCCAAGTGGGAAACGATACAAAGGAAGGCCGCTTACAAGATGGGCAGACAATATTATAAGAACGGCTGGTTCTAGATGAATGAAAACAGCCCAAGCTAGAGAAAACTGGGGTTCCTTGGAGGAAGCCTTCACCGGCGGAGGGGTTCTTGCAAATTCATGATATATTGTACTAAAATTAGGAATAATCATATTGTATATTTTTTATGTTTTGCAAGAAATAAAAGGCTTTTTTATTTTATTTATTTATTTATTATATATCTTCGGATTTTAAGGTATTTTATTAATGCGACATTGACTGATTGCTCTTGATTATATTGTCGATATCGTGAATTTCTTTTTGGTGTATTGGGTTTCATGAAACTATGTTTTTGACGTGATAACGTTTTATAAATTGATGAATGCCAAAATGAAAAATAGTAACGTTCCGCGTAACGGTGAATGGTCAATGGTCAATGGTCAATGGTCAATGGTCAATGGTCAATGGTCAATGGTCAATGGTCAATGGTCAATGGTCAATGGTCAATGGTCAATGTCAATTTCAATGTCAATGTCAATTTCAATGTCAATGTCAAAGTCAAAGTCATACATGATTATGTCGTTATCACGTAAATCTATCGTCCGTAAACCGACTTTACAGACAACCAATTTTTAAAAATATATTTTATAGATTAGAGGGTTTGACCACCATCTCACTTGTGTGTGACAATATGGTCGAAGATGTTATCATGTTTGATTTCAAGACAGAAATGAAGTCAATCAAAAACTCCTCGTTTTTTGGAGTCGGTTAAAAGAAGACCATCATGGCCAAACAACAACTCAATCTATTTAAATCTCAAAAATGAATATGAGTTATCTGTAATGCTGTTGGTCTTCCTGATAAAGATACACAAGATATATATAGAAAAATAACTGGTCATCATGTTTGAGTGCAGTTTTAATGAAGATAACACGTAATTATAGTTTTCGGTAAAGCATTGAAGCGTAGCCATAGTTATGTATATTATATAAATGAAATGAGGCAGCTATAAGAACCGGCAGACTAGATGTCGTCTCATGTCCTCTGGCGTGAACTTCTCAGAAAATATTCAAGGAAAAACCAATTATATCCCATTACATTAAATCATAATATAGTTATGATATAGATGCTCATTAGTTGAGCGGTAATGGGGACAAATTAATGCAGAATTTTTATTAAAACATATTACGAGTTTTGTATTGTTAATGTCGATTCTGCTTTTTTTAAAAGTATTGTGTTATTTCTATTACATTAATGTTGAATGCTTCATGTAGAATTAGCCATATTAACCAAAAATCAAGTTTTTGCTCGTCATTCTGTATAATGTACTCACTGCATTCCGCAGTTTTTTGCACCACCTTCGTTGACTACGGTTTTCTCAATACCACAGATGGCCCAGGGGAGCTAAACTTTTTTAAAATTAAAATTAGCGACTATGGTATTCCAGGGCATAAACTATTTTTAATTCCAAATTTCATGCAAATCCGTTCAGTCGTTTGCTCAGGAAGAAGTAACACAGAAAAAAAAGAAAAAAAAAGGAAATAAATTATATCGACGCTTGAAAGGCAATAATGACCAAGCAACATTTTGGGCGATATTTAGTTATATATATTATTAAACTGAGTAAAAATCTGCGGCGTCGATTGATGCTGCTCTCATGCCGCTAGGATGATTTTATTTTGTCACTTGGTAACTTACAAAATAACACAATTTCACACTTTTCGGCGTCCAAGCCACAATAATGTTACCGATTTATGAGTAAATTTTACTTGGTGTGTATTCGATTTTGACTTATTATACTTAGTATTTTTTGTCTTGATTTGAAATAATGCGATACAACATTAGTATGCGATATAACAGTATTTTTTGCGTAGCGGTACTTACGACTTTTTAACACTCCTTATGAATGTATTTATGTCATTTACTTTTTACCTAAATGCAATGGACCTGGGGCCTTACTATCAGCTTTGTAAAAACCGTGCAAGTTCCGAGCAGTTCTCAAACTTGGCTTAAACCGCTTAGTCTGAAATTATACCATCACCAATCACGCTCCTTTAGGTGAACGGTTCGAACATTGATATTCTCAAAGGTGAACTGTTATTGTTGTCTCTGGCATGTTTCAGCCAGGTTTGAGAACTGCTCGGAACTTGCACGGTTTTTATAAAGCTGATAGAAAGGCCCCTGAAAACGTAAAGTAGTAATATTTACCTGCCTATATAGAATATATTTTGTCGTTTGGTAATTTTTTATCCACCGTTTTTTTTCGTTTTTCTTACTTAGATTACTATTTCTGATGTGAAAGTTACATAAAAATGACCTTTCCCTAGTGCACGTATATTTTTTTGTCGCTTATTCGCAATGTATAGCAGATTTTGGGTGGCGGTTGGTTCCAAAATTATGGTTCGTTCTTCACCGAAATGTCGCATTGACAACCCATGTGCTTGCGCGCATCACACTAAGTGCTTCATCGCATACGTTGAAGTGTACTTGGTAAGTGCATCATGAAAATTTTATAGGCTTTACATTATTTAATGCACTTTTTAAATTGAGTTAAATTTATTGGTTTATAATGAATCGAAATACGTGACATCATTAAGCTAGATTTAGATTAGAAGTTGCCGTACAGTAACATTTTTTAGTTGTTATTTTGATAATTTTACCCATGTGTCTAACTTAATTTACTTTTGGTTGCGTCATTTCATTTTATAGTTGGTTGTTTCATTATAAAACACTGAAGTTTAGTTAATTTTACATATTTTACTATCAAATATTCATGTCGGTAAGTAACCTGGTTGTGATTTTGAAGGTTTTAGGCCTATATGCCAATTACCAAATTTACCGCTAAGTGCAAACCGTCTAAGCAAAGCTAAATAACTAAATCAAGTTAAAGTTACTATTATTCAGTTCATTTCGTCTCATTAATCACACTAATATTATAAAGGCGAAAGGTCGCCGTTTGTCGGTATACTTGTTAATCCTTCACGCTGAAACGGCTGAACGGATTTGCATGAATTATGAAATGATGATGGCTTATTCCCTTGGAACAATACAAGGGTTCCTTTTTACTCGGAAATATTGAATTCTCCAGTGGGGTGACGGTAAGACACGAACATCGTCAAAACTACGATATTTTACCGCAGGTGACACCGCGGGGCGCAGATAGTGATTAGATAGACACTCAAAGTGTCCATAGTCTACACAAGATTTAAAAAAAAATACCAAAAAATGGAGCCGACTTCAATACTCAAAAGCATGAAATAACTTGTTGAAGTCGGTACCATGATAGTTCAAAAGTAACTGATATCAAAAATATTGTGCTCATGGTACCGACTTCGACAAGCAATTTCAAAGCTTTTGAGCCATGATGCATGGTGTAGTGGTTCTATTTTTGGTAAAAAAAATTTTTTACTCTTTTTAGTGACCTTTGTTACTCATGAGATCAATTGTCATTGTGGTGTAGGTATGTTCACCGATGTCTTCACGCGCTACTATAATATAGTGTAGGTATATAAGCACAGCACGCATTTTTCAGTTTTTGATTTGTAACTCAAAAAATGCTCGTCTAATTTTGATGAAATATAAATGAGACCACACGGGAAGCACCAGCTTTCAAATAAAAACGATCAAAAAAAAAAACGATCAAAATCGGTTCACTCAGTGGGAAGTTATGCGGTAACAAACATAAATAAAAAAAATACATTTGGGTCGATTTGAGAACCTCTTTTTTTGAAGTCGGTTAAAAAGAAGACAACAATGGCCCACTGTCTGATTAAGATGCATATAGCCATAGGAAATCGCCGGTGTAGGTTGCGTAGTCATTGCGGCGATGGAATGCGACTCTAAATATCATTTACATTTGAACATTTATTTGAGTGTGTGATGCATTGTAAATATAACTGTCAATGTCAAAACAGGTGGAGTGCTGGACCCAATGACATGCGTGTTTCCGTATCTGGATACGTACTTGTATAGAACCTTTAATATATTTGTTCAAGGAAAAGAAAATATTTATATAAAACTGAGAACCCACAGTTCAATTAGCACGCCTTCTGAATACATTTTGATTTGAAGGTTGGTTAAGTATCAGTAATTATGAAGTACATATGTATAATATTTTCTGTTCTTATTTATATGGCAGTCTCGAGGAATCATTTTTTTATTATTTACTATCTGCCCCGTGGTTTCACCCGCGTTTACAAGGGTTTATCTGTACCTCAATGAACTTGTCACACGGCCGCTATACTTTTACGGGCTGAAAGGCCTATGTGTTATTCCAGGATATAAGTATTTTCATTTCAAATTGTATGCGAATCCGTTCATTTGTCTAGCGTGAAGAAGTAACAAACATACAAACGTTAAACGACATACACACTTTCACTTTTATAATATTAGTGTGATTTGAGAACAATATTATTGTTACAGTAGCGCCTCGCGGTTTCACCCGCATGGATTACGGTTTTCTCGCTACCTCAATTATCCCACGCGTTTTTTCTAGGTAGCCTATGTAATAGTCATTCCAGCGTCTAACTTATCTCAATACTAAATTTATTCGAAATCGGTACAGCCGTTTCAGCGTGAAAGAGTATCAAGCGTACAAACGTACTTATGCGTCATTAGCCCTAATGTGTTCCACTGCTGGGATACGTGTTAGCCTCTCAGTGTGTCGTCGGCCCTAATTCCAGCAGGAAATGTGGGTTGGCGGGTAGGCTAGGGCCAGCCCAATTTCAGTGTTTCGCAGATGGGCCTCTTACATCGCCTAACGACGGATGCCCTGATACAACAACTGGAACCAGTAGCTTAACGTTAACCCTGAAAGACGGAAGCACTCAGTTTAAAATGCCAGTAGTAGCGGTCACCTATCCCAGGTATGGCTTCAGGCATGGAAAAATAGTTAAGATTAAGGTTTTCAGCTTATTTTGTTTAAAGTCCCATATATCTAATGAGCTCACAAAAATACAACTTATAAGAGTATTTCTTAAAGGTTAATTGTGATTGGACAAAATTTGATTTTATAAGCCCATATCAAGCCCTTGGTGGGGATCGACCCAGCGTCCGTCAGATTCTGTCAGTCGACGCTACCACCGCGGTTGAGTAATCATCGCTCCTAAATACTAATTACGATAATAAATATAAAGTTTTTATATATGTACCTACATTACATGTTATCATACATATATGTTCCTTACAAATATTTATTCAGATTAATGTAATTTCAATCTACGCCGGTATTTTCTTAAGTTTGGATTATAAGTTTGCTAAATATCAACATAGAGCATCCTGCTATCATCACCTTTTTTATTACGAGAACATTAATAATAATACTTATTTATTTAATGGAAAACAAACAGCTTAATGAATAAGTATATAGGACAAAATTTGTGTAGTACGAACAAGCTAATACAGTTTCCACATATAAAACTATTCTCCAGTTACTTATAGCTAATCTTCTTTATATAATACAATGAAAAAAAAAGAAATGGAGGATACTTATTTGATATTGATAAACTAAATGTTTGTCTGTTTAGTGTGTGATGTGGTTTAGATATTATAGCGCCCCGCAGTTTCAACCGCGTGGATTACGCTTTCCCCCTACCTCGAATTGTCCTACGTGAACTATACTTTTTCCGAAATAAATGTAGCCTATGTGTTATTCCATGGTCTAGCATATCTCCATACTAAATTTCATATCGAAATCGGTGTAGCCGTTTAAGCGTGAAGAAGTAAAAAACATACACACAAACTTTCGCCTTTATAAAATTAGTAGGATAGGATATTAGTGTGATTATGTTTGACTAAATTTCTTAAAATTATTTTCGGTGGTTGCTTATACTACATTTCCCGGTTAAAAATTATCATTCATCAATATCTAAATGTAACTCATATTATGTGGTTGAAATATGATCAAATCAGGCGACATATTTACCAAAGTTGTTCCGAAAATTGTTTACATCAAAATAAATGAAACCTCTTTAAACCTGAAACTATTTTGAATTGACGGCCAATTCCAATAAAAATCTCCTTGGTGTAAATCATTGGCTACCTATGTGTATGGGTAGATCTTTTTTTGAAAATTATTAAACATAATCTGTCTATTTTCTCCTGAACGTCCCGCGGGAAGGGCGTCCGCTCACAGAGCTGCTAGAACCGTGGACTATTTGACAACTTCGGGAGTACAAATCTTACACCTTCCTCCGTATCGCCAGGATTTAGGTTTATGCGATTGTGTCATAATTTTCCACGTTAAAAAAAATGCTTCGTGAGCGAAAATTGTACACTGTTTTAAATTATACAATTATACAAACGAGGCCGTCGAGGAATTTCGAAAGTTATTTCATGACCTACCGCAATATACGTTTTTCAATTGTTTTGAAAGCTGGTTCACTAGAATCCATAAGTGAATGAGGGTTGGTGTGGGTGACATTAAAAAAACATATATAAACTTTTACCATATTTTCATTACAAGTTAGCACTATTAAGACTGCGAAGTTCATATCATAAATTTTATGTTTAGTATACATACGGTGAAAAGTGCCATGGTGGAACCGGCCTAGAATAGTAGGTACTCCCCCATCTCTTCCCGCGGGCGCCGTAAGAGTCGGCTAAGGGACCACGTACCAGAAGGTGTGCAGCAGCGTCTTCTGAGGATTGAAAATTATACTGCGCTTGCCAACCCGCCTGCTAAGCGTGGCGAGTATTGGCAAATCCCCCCTATATGGGGGAGGCATATGTCCAGCAGATTCCGCATGGCTGAGAGAGAGTTTTAATATATCCTCATAATTCAGCTTGATCTTACACGCAACAAGGCACTTCATTACGTGCCCAAATAAGGTAAAAAGATATAGGTTATATAGGAGTTTAATTAGATAAGGAACATTGATTTACAACTGAAACGATTTGTGTTGTTTTTTGTTTTGTTTTTAGAGCTTATCCGCATTAAGATAAAAAGCCTTCGGCGCCGGCGTCCGACAAATCTTAGCTAGTGATTGTAAATTTCCTTTGATACATTAAGAATAAATATTCTTTAGATTGAGATTATGATTTGATATGATTTGAGATGGTGTATACCATATTCTGAACAGTACCTTTCTGTCTTATGACTTATGACGGTCGCCGTGGCGCTGTTGTCAGTGTCAGTGACATTACTTCTGTGTCTCCGGGACCCTGGGTTCGATTCCCAGCAGGGGCAACCATTTGTGCGATAAGCGTAGATGCTTGTCCCGGGTCTTGGGTGTTTGTATGGCGTGATTATGTGTGTATATATGATATATACCTCCCGCGACACAGGGAATCCTAGTGCGGGAGTCTAAGTGTGATAAATAAAAAAATGATAAAAATTAAAAAACAAAGAAATAGGCCATGGTTCTAAAATGGGTGAACTTCAAGATAAAAATTGATAAAATAAAGTTTGACCATTATCTCAACTGATGATCAGAGACACTGCGTTCGAAGGTAGATTTATGTTAGAGCTAGAATGATCACCGGTACTTAAGGACGGTTGTCTGAATACAATAACTAGTCATTTTGATAATAGTTACCTTTGAACTATCATGGTACCAACCATCAAAATACTGTGCGCATGGTACCGACTCCAACAAGTCATTTCACACCTTTGAGTGTTGAAGTCGGTTCCAATTAATGGTAATATTTTTTTAATGTTTATGTTTAGAATATAATATAAAATATTTATTCCCCTAAAATTATATACACTGTAACACAAGAAGCCGTGAGAAGCGGTAAAATTATATAAACTGTAACACAAGAAGCCGTATGAAGCGGTAAAATTATATACACTGTAACACAAGAAGCCGTATGAAGCGGTAAAATTATATACACTGTAACACAAGAAGCCGTATGAAGCGGTAAAATTATATACACTGTAACACAAGAAGCCGTATGAAGCGGTAAAATTATATACACTGTAACACAAGAAGCCGTATGAAGCGGTAAAATTATATACACTGTAACACAAGAAGCCGTATGAAGCGGTAAAATTATATACACTGTAACACAAGAAGCCGTATGAAGCGGTAAAATTATATACACTGTAACACAAGAAGCCGTATGAAGCGGTAAAATTATATACACTGTAACACAAGAAGCCGTATGAAGCGGTAAAATCATTTTGACAATGGGGATAAATGCTCAGCACTGCGTTTATGCCTACGTCGGGCTGATATCCAGCCATAGAACTAATATGTACATATTAGTTCTATGTATCCAGCATACACCTTATCTCGATATAGGGTGGTTGTCAAGTGTGTATAATTAAGTCGAGTGTTTCGTTGTTAATTAGTAGAATCCTTTTAAAAATGCCTAATTGACTCGATTGTACATAGTACAATCAGCAGTATTGCATATACAACACATATTGTACAAATATATTATTATGTTGTATTAGTAAATATATAACCGTCCCTATCTATGTGTCTATATCACTTATTTTTGCAAGCTAATATATTCAAAAACGGGTCAATTTACAGCATCTACTCGTATGCAAATATTGGATTTTTAATTGGTTTTATTTTATAGGCGAATCGCGACTGCCAGTTAACTAATTAATATAATTAAATTTTAAATTTAAGCATATTAATTATGTAATACTTACATACAACTTCGTGAATTTGTTTATATGAGTTTCAGATGTATTCCTTTACTAGCTGCGCCTCGCGGTTTTACCCGCGTGGTGATAATAGTAATAATACGAGTATGGAATTTAATTATATAAGAAAATCTTTTATTGGAAGCAACGCAACTTTATTGACAACGCAATCAAACCCAAAACAAACACTGTTCGCTGTATTGTATGTGTGTTTGTTCGCTTTAATTTCAAACTACGTTTTACTAATATCAGTATTATGAAAATCTTCATAATAATCAGATCACAAATAAATAGTAACACCAACTGACATAATCACATGGAACATTTGATCGGGAAAAAAAATTATAAAACGTTTTTGAAAATGCTAAACAACCTCTATTACAGATGTCCATACGCGACGGCGATCGCTTATCATCACGCAGCCCGTGTGCTCGCTAGCCACCAATTTCTTAGAAAGAAAAGTAAAAACTGTGTATACACATTTTTATTAAACTAATGTCTACACTATACGGACGCTAGTTATTAATATTTATCATTTTGTGAGATGACAAGCTGATTTATAACTGGGTGTAGTCTAATCAGGCGTTATTGAAACGGTCCGTAACAAAGTCTCAAAGGTGTTAATTTAGACATAAACTTGAATTAACAGGTTTTTAATTTTTAAAAGCTGTAAGTGCCGTCACTTCTATATTTAACTGTAAATTAAATATTTATAATACTGCATCTTTGTAACCTTTGTTGTTCACATTATATAATAAAGACTTACCATAACGTTGTCGGTTTGTACTTGAAAGTCACATCCCATTTACATGTGACAAAGATTAATAATTCATTACATACTAGCTAGGTTTTAGGCTAGATACTAGGTTTTACCGGCGTATCATCACCATCATCATCGATCATCACGATCGATGATGAAAAGTACACTATGTGTTATTCCGGGATCTACATACCAAATTTAATCGAAATTGGTGTAGCCATTTGAGCCTGAAGAAGTAACAAACATACACACATATATACACATTTTCGCCTTTATTATATTAGTGGGATAATTGTATCATGTAGGTGATGTTAACATAAAATTTGTTATGAGATCACCTGGACTAGGATTGAGATATTCAACCGATGGCGGGATCTAATGGCTTCTACCCCTTAATTCCTACTCCTCATTGCGGAAACCCTCTCCTCTTCCTTCTCCTCTTCCTTCTCCTTTCCTTCTCCTCTTCCTTCTCCTCTTCCTTCTCCTCTTCCTTCTCTTCTTCCTTCTCCTCTACCTTCTCCTCTTCATTTTCCTCTTCCTTCTCCTCTTCCTTCCCCTCTTCCTTCTCCTCTTCCTTCTCCTCTTCCTTCTCCTCTTCCTTCTCCTCTTCCTTCTCCTCTTCACTACACTTCCTTCTACACTCGTGTTTTAAGAACCCTTAATAAGACACACTTTCATAAACTACTAATAAGATAAAGCAGAAGTCACACTTATAACTTAGTTTATGTGGCTTAAATATTGAACACATTAAAATGTTTTATAATACAATATCAGAGTGCTATTTTTGGGGTCAATAAACATAATAGCAAATGGTTGATTACTCTATCGTTATAAGATTAAGGTTTGCCGGTTATAGGGAATTCAATAAAGCAGTGTTAAATGTAGAGGGTCAAGTCATTCGATTTTTTTTAAAGTGCTATAATCAGCTATATAAATGAGTTGTTTTATATTTGATTGAAGGCTATAAACTGTTCAATATAGTGATATGGCTATTTGCAAAATAGACATTTTTGAGTCTTTTCCCTTTATGTTGGCGAAAGTCCAACTTATCTAATAAACGTAAAACAATATACTTATGAGAACAGTTAATGAAGATTAATTCTAAGTGAACAAAATTTGATTATTTGCTAATGTTTAACTGAAAAATTATTTGAGAGTGACCATATTTCTTATTTCTGAAATATTCTCGCGGTAATGACAAATGCGCGTGAACTGGGTCTTACACCAGAAGAAATAAAATTGCAAAGTCCAAAAAGGTGATAAATACAATTTTTTGTGCTTGTAGGTAATCTATAAAGTACATCATATTTGAAATATATTAATCAACACGCATCATCAACCGCCGATTGTATAACCATAAGCTACAATTAGTATAAAATACACTTTTGATGTACATTTTATGATTTGCAATAAAGAGTTAATCTATCTATCTATCTATCAGGTTTCGTTTCCGCCCTCTCTGCCTGTAAACACCCGCGAGAGTCTGTAAGTAATCGGCACCTGTTAAATCCTTAATGGTTTGTTTTACATTTCCACACATTATGTCGAAAAACAAATGACAAACGGCAACATTAAATCTCAGGCAAAATTACAAATATATTTTATTCAAACGTGCGTTGAAATGAAATTTATTTCGTTCTCGGAATGAAACACGGTACATAGCTCCATTCACATTCTCTCTTTCCCGTTGTATAGACTTTGGGCTTGTTTACAACCCCGGGAAACAATTGTCATCTGGTAAAATACGTTAATCCAACATATTCGTACAATTGATGACGTAGTCGTGGATTGTCCCAATCACGGCCTGGCTGCACGTTAATACACATAATAATCATTGATGTGACCACGAACACAACTTCCAGAGAAACTAAAATAGGTTTTCCGTTGCCTCCAAAAACCCACGTTTAATATTTGTCATATTCATGCTATCCGAAACGGTTGGAAGAAGGAAAATGAATGTCTTTAGAACAAATATATGTTTTCAAAACATTTGAATAGTTTTTCCTGGAATCAATATAAGTGATTGTTAAATTTATACATTAAAACTATATCAAGAGCCATAAAAGTGCCTCATTTGTAAAGTGACCAGAATAAACAGATGCGCTAACTTGTGATTTACGATATGTATTCAGGAAATCAATATATTACTTAATTTTATTGGCCCGCTGCCTTGGCCATGGAAAAATCCAAAAGTAAAATTCCAATTGTTATAGGTACCTACCCAATATAAACGCTGGTACAGAAATAAAAACATATTTAAAATATTAACCGCAAATTTTCGCATTGCCATCAAAATGGAGTTTAGTTTTTACAAGTTTGTACATAGAGTAATTATTAAATTTATCAAATGTACAGCTAACTCAGACAACTCATAAATCTCCCTGATGTTGAGCTATTTTGTTATGCAACAGTCATTGGGTATCATAGACAAAGGTTTCACTGACAGCTTAAAGTTGTCGGTGAAGGATCAATTCTTCTGTGGCAGTGAGAGTTTATATTAGTAAAAGAATATTTTCTTGCGATCGTATATTTCAACTTCAACACTCAAAAGTGTGAACTAACTTGTCGAAGTCGGTATCGTGCGCACATTATTTTGATAATAGTTGCATTTGAACTATCATGGTACCGACTTCGACAAGTTAGTTCACACTTTTGAGTGCTAAAGTTAGTTCCATTCTTTGGTAAAAAACACTTTGGTTTTTACAGATTACTTCCGGGCTCAAAAAAAAAAACAATTCTTTGTTATATATACTTTTTAATTTTCTTTCTTCTGGTGTAATATACGGCGCATTTGCCGCGAGTATTTCTGATATAGAAAAGGTCGCTTGAAAATATGTTTTTACTGATAATTTAGCTCATAAATTTAAATTTGCTTCAATCGTAATTAAACGTCGTGACCTGTTCTCATACTTGGTATTTTTTTAAAGTTTATTAGACATGTAGAATGTTCATCCAAATAAACTATCAAGACTCAAAATTGACTATTTGCCAAATCGTAATAGACTAGTCGTTTGCGGAAATATAACTAATCCATAATAATATACTGTCAAAACCTACATGTACGGTGCTGTCCGTACATATAGAAATAATAGATGATAGTTAGAAAGTAAAATGTTCTTTTATTCTCAAACTAAGTCTATGATGGTGAATGGTATGGTGGGTGAGCACACGCGGATGGTATGGTTGCCGATCGTGAACTGAACACGCGGTTTATGCATTATGGAATGGAGACGTAAATCGCTTACCGCGCGCGATGTGCGATGTGCGCATCGTACACTACAAGAATAACCGCAATATTTAAAAAAAAACAATCTAATCAAACACAGAATACCACCTACGACTGTAACATAAATTTCATTTCAAGTCACTCATTTCTTGTCACCAATCTTTAGCGTTGAATAACAATCATGATACGTAGAAACACTTTCGCCTTTCAAATTCTGTCAATACCGACGTGTTTAACAAGGTGATATGACATATTCACTTTCTCTGATCTAAGCAACTATTCAAATATAACGCAATTTATCTAAGACTCGTAGATTAAGAACTTATAAGTGTCGTTAATTTCTAGGAACGAAACCGTAGAATAAAAAGCAACTTAATATATTTTTTCGTAGATACTTAGTAGTACGATTTTTATCAGTCTAAATGTAAAAAATAGTGTTTTTTTATTGGATTCATAATTACGTTAATTTTATGGTTTGTTAATTTATGTATACCGATATAGGTTACCATAGTACAGGCTCTGCCTAGTTTGGGACCTGAAGACCTTGTGTGAATGTTGTCCCATATTATTATTATTATTACCTCTTTATTTTCTCTTTTTCTTAGGTTTAGTTTTTTTACAGTATAAATATCAAAATCAAAAATTAATAAAGATATTATAAAAAACCTAAACTTAGAGTTCCGCCAGCAGCGGGCCAGGGCCCAAGCTACCGGTGGTTAGGGGCGCAGAGTGAGGAACCTCCGGACAATACGCGCCGTTTCAAGGGGTACCGCCTTCTACCTACCTTATTATTATTATTATGTTAAAATAAAACGAAGTTACCTCAATATCGACTATTATGGGCACTTCTATATTTAAATATATTTACAATATCTGTTTCAGAGTTCCCTCTACGTAGCTCTCAAAACCTTATGTTCATAATATATATTTTTTTTACTTTTATTTACACACAAAAAATTTAGTCTTCCATTTCAGAGCCTATTTTTTCCGCTAAAAAGACATTTTCAAACTCTTGGCTGTACTAAGCCACACTTACTCAGTTACTGAATATAATATGTACAAAATATAAAGTTTTTAGTTACAGTGGCTTACGATCTGGGTTGATCAATCAGCCCGCCTGATTTTTGTTAAATTATAATCTGGTGCTAGCTTGCTTAGCGGGTACTGGAAATATAGCCCATCACCATGCTGTAAATTTGATAACAATTTAAAATAATTTATTTTTAAAGTTCAACCTTCACCTGCCGTTCAAACTATTGGGTGGGACTCGAACCAGTCTCCGTCGAGTTGAATGCCGACGTGCCTACTGCTAAGCTATAATCGCTCAAATGTTATAAATACATGACATATAATAAAAAAAAATTACACATAATTTAAGTCTTAATATTGATTTATTTGCTGAACGTAGCAGCGAGACATAATACGGTTAAAAGTAAATAGGCCTTGAGGAAAAAGATCGTCAATAACATAAATCAGTTACTTAGAACAAAGTAAAAGTGTGCCGATCACTGGGCGGCAAAGAATAAATGATTCAATAAATAAAATATGCTCAGAATCTTACCGCGACTGGTTAATGCATGATGAATCACAAAAACAAATGCTTTGGGCAACGATGACATTAAAAAAGAAGATACGTACGCTCTATGATCACGTAACTAAAAACTGGACTGGACACATGTGATACAACTACAGGAAAATTCACATCCAGTTGTTAGTTTTAAAAGGTATTTGTGCATTTTGTGAAAGCAAATTTAAGCATTATTTCTGCTTATCTATAAAAATGTTTGGGTGATAATCATACGTAACAGAAGCACCGACCTGATTGCGTATGAAGGAAGTTAGGTGCATGCACCTAATTTATGTGGTCACGGCCGAGGAGCCAGTGCCTCATCTACCTTTTTAATAATATCACTGGCTATGGTTAAGAAATATTGAGGTCCCTGACCGCAAGCTTTCGATGCGCTGTCACTTATGCCGTAGTGCTTTCGTTTGAATAAATTGAATGTTTACCAATGAATAACTGGTACACTGACATCTTTGCAAGAAAGTGATTCATAGTTTTGTATGTGGAAGCAGCAGGCACCGTTTGTTTCTTTTAATTTGAGATTTATAAGGTTAAAGTGGATGACACCTGCAGGAAAGTTGTTTGATATATTAAAATTTAACAGCCCTCTTATAAAAGTCTGTTAATGAGTTTCCGATTCTCAAATTTAAATATATTGTAAAAATCGAAAACAGCGCAACTAATTCGTTGAATGACAGACGTTTCTAATGGAAAAAAAACATAGGAACCGAAGAGAGAAATAGCAAAAAACACGCTTTTCTCTTCGCATTCAAACCATGATGCGAGTGGGATCGCGGAGCGCAGCTTGTCCTCAATAAAAAAATAACCTATGCTGATTCTTGTAAATTTCAATCAAAATCAAAGCCTTTCTTGCGTAATTGAGTAACAAAACTCATCCACATCAGTTCAATCCTCTCCCATGCACAAAGGTATTAAGATGATAAAATTAATTTTAAGTAAAGAATTCACAAAAAGTATTTTGATTGTGGATAATATGCACGTATCTTAATTCAACTTTTCATATATGTTAAAAACACGACACAAATAAATATTATATCATTAAAAAAAATTTGTAAGACCACTGTGAACTGTTCTATACAGATGATTATTGAAAACTAATAGCAAAACAACAAAAGTTAACTTGATAGCATGAACATTGTCAACAAGTGATTACAAAGCCAAGTTAATATATGCAATTTTAATTAAAACAATATTTATATCGCTATTATGATTATCTGATTGTATCTTGACTTGATGTTATTATGTATCAGGATTTAATCCGCCTCGCGACTCTTCTTGTATTTATTTTAAACCGGAATCTATTTTAAATTGGAAGTCCAAGGAGGTTTTAATTTCGGATATAGATTTCTTTTATATAAATTATTTCAGAAGTTCGTTATTTATAAATTATTTAGAAAATTTTTTTTTTTTTCTTTCTTGCCTCTTATTGATACTTACTACTTTTGTTTTACTCTATATAAATTTCAATACGTTGTTATTTTTTCCCTTGGTTTGATCTCCAGGTTTTGTAGTACCCAAATGGTTAGCTACCAACAAGCTACCACAAGTTAGAATATCGAACCCGTCCTGTGGGCCTATTAATTGAACATCGCAAGATGCATCGATTCCAAGCGATTCTCTTTCTTTTACCGCTAACGATGAATATTTTGTTCTCGCTGATGACGTGAAATATATCGCTATGAATGTATCGCTTCGAAGTGTCAAAGTGTCAATCTCATATTTTTTCTCTCTCTTGGAACCCTATAAAAACATAAATCTTATTAATTTTAGTTTAGTTAAGCAAGATAATCACGACCACTGTGTGGCCATTGTATAAAGATTTGTATATACCTTACAACGAAACACAGCACTATGTAGTTAAACGAACGACGCGGCTAACAGTTTCAAACCACTCGCTGTGCAGAGGGCTATGTGTGGTCATAAAATAATGTTGTTAATGTTAAGCCTTGACACCTCTATAGAATCGTTTTCCTTAGTGTTAGAATACGGCCCTGAAAGTTAAGAAGACCCTCCATCATGGTTATAGATTTTAAAACGTTAGAGCCTCGTAAAATCTTCTATTGATTCGTTTCCTGTTATGGAATTGTGTTTGCAAACAAA
Organism: Apeira syringaria; assembly: GCA_934044485.1. Classification (NCBI taxonomy): domain Eukaryota; kingdom Metazoa; phylum Arthropoda; class Insecta; order Lepidoptera; family Geometridae; genus Apeira; species Apeira syringaria. The sequence goes on from OW203668.1 coordinate 16,184,748, forward strand.
TCAATTTAAAATGTGATGACAAATTGTACACTTATACATGAGCCGTCATCACAGCTGCAGTGATGCTGTTTAACTTTTTGAACAAAGATTGAAGTGATTGGTAATATGTTGTATGTTTTGCTTCCGGGCTGTTCAGTAACAGAGAAGACACCCCGAAAGGAGAGTTCTACGCTCTTGTCGCCACTCAGACCTGAAGATGTCGAACGCAGTGATCGACGAAACGTCTGGAACACAAGTTTCACTTAGACCACGGCCAAACAGCCCGGAAACAAAACATACAACATGCAACGCCGGCCGTGAAAGCCTTAGAGTTTACATTGATTGTTAATAATTCTAATTTTTAATTAAACGAACGTTAATTACGTAAAATAATGTCTTATTCTGTTAATTTGAAAACTTTTTCTTTTTCACAATCACACTTTCGCAGCAAGACACCCTGTGTCACGGGAGGCATGGGTACATGCAATCACAATATGCAGATATCCAAGACCAGGGAGCTATCACATATACTCATCATATGCAAAAATGTTTGCCTCTGTCGGATTCAGACCCTGGGTACGGTTTTAAAGTCAATGTCATGGATTTCTGAGCCACCACGATCTTAATATAATCTTAATTCTTTGCAAAGACTATTCTTCTTGCATTAGATATCCTTCAATTAATAGTGAGTGTATTAATCCACATCAATTTACACTACAAATAATTTATGTACGTATATACACTTGGCGTGTTGTACGTACTTAAATGGTGCCGTGGTGGTACCGGCCTAGTATAGTACTCCCCCATCTCTTCCCGCGGGTGCCGTAAGAGTCGGCTAAGGGATCACGTACCAGGAGGTGGGCAGCAGCGCCTTCTGAGGATAGGAAACTGTACTGCTCTCGTCAACCCGCCTGCCAAGCGTGGCGAGTATTGGTAAATCCCCCCTATATGCGGAGGCATATGTCCAGCAGTGGACATCCTATGGCTGCGATGAATGAATAAATGAACAAACACTTAAATATAATTTATAGATTTCTTTGGTTCATCATCATGTCAGCCACAAGATGTCCACTGCTGGACATAGGCCTCCCAGCTCTTCAGCTCTTTTGTTAGCGGCAGTAAAAGAGTTAATTAAGAATTAACAGGGATTTTGTTACTTCCAAAGTTACTTCCATCTACAGGGTAATTTTAGGTGTTGTAACTTCTTTTCAACAAAGACCTTAGCAAAAGTCTTGGAGTGGTACGAAACCTACTAGGGACTGGTGTGGAAAACTTATTTCTCCCGAAGATTAATTGTTTACTTTACGACGTTCACAAAGCTCGTACTTGGCGTTAGTTATTTATTTATTTATCAACTGAGTTAAACCTCTATACAAACTAGTAATTTAACAAAGAGGTAGCAATTATTAATTCATTGATGGCAATATCTAACACTAGCTGCGCCCCGCAGTTTCACCCGCGTGGTGATGATTGATGATGATGATGATGAAAAGTAGCCTATATGTAATTCCGGGACCTGAAGTATCTAACATGAAAATCCGTTTTACCCGCGTGGTGGTGAAATACTGTGATGATGGTGATGATGAAAATATACCTATGTGTTAATCCAGCTATCTGTGTCCCAAATTTCATCCAAATCCGTTCAATAGTATTTGCGTAAAAGATTACCAAACATACATCCATACTCACAAATATTTGCATTTACAATATTAGAAGGATTTTATCAATAAAACCTTCGAAATCAATTATACCAAAAGGAAAAAAATCATGTACAATGTAAAGATGATTACGAAAGATCGTGCGCGCTTAAAAATAAACCTTAATGCCATTGCATGCAATCTCCACAAAAACGTCCACTTTTTTACCTCATTTGAAACCCGAACGGTACACCGAAAAACGGCAAATATATTCTGTAATTTAGACCCGCACTAAAATCACTTTTACTTATCTCCAAAGAAATTAAAGTGGTATTGGAGGCTTACGAATATAAACTTCGTTGCAAGAAGACCCCACAGGACCCCCAGTGGGGTGCGGTCAAGCACCTTTGAATGACATAACAAACACAAATACTCGTATAATCAGGCGATTATGTTACAGCAATCGAGGCACTGGTTTTCCTCTCAGGGCTAAGATCTTGCACCATAATATACCACGCTGACCCACTGTGGCTTGTCGGTTATTGACCAGCTATGGGGGTTATTGGAGGTAATTCTGATGTGGGTTTAAACTTATTAAAATTTCTTATCTTATTAATTACATTAAGAAACTTCTTGTTCGAAATTTAAATTCGAATAAAATAAGTATAGCAATGCAATTGTAATATTAGAACGAACTGTTCTGATACTTCAAATACGAGTGGATAAGTAAAGAAGATAAGGCTTTATAAGTCGTGTGCTATTAAAGGCAATATGTTTTTGTTGTTTTGGAAAAATATGACTTGAAAGCCTTACAGCATCGGCGAAAATTTGTTATTTCATCGGTCCTTTACCTGATACGTTCTGGGAGTGTTCCAGGGAGTCATATTGACACTTCCTCCCCCATTCTATTTACGAATGATCAGGCTGTACCCAATCTGCTATCCATAGTTTAGGATAACATTTCACGCAAAAAGCTTTTTGCTTTTTAAAGTCAAGAGTAAATTGAGCTCAGAAATGTAAGCCGTACCTTCTAGGTGAGCGTGGTCTAGCTTAGACAGCAATAAGAGGTATTGGCGAAACGCTGGTTCACCTATATTTATATGTAAGTCTGTACGTCTCTTAACCCTGTTATAGCTGCACCATTTCAGACGAATTTACTGTGTGAGTTTAAGCGGTTCTCTAGATAATGGATCCAATAGTCCAGCTGGGACTGTCACTACTAAATATATAATACAGACCTTCTTCTTCTTCTTCTTAGCAATTAGACATCCACTGCTGGACATCTGCCTTCCCCATATAAGGGGGATTTGAAAATTCTCGCCACGCTTGGCAGGCGTGGCTGCGCCCACCGCTGTAATAAATGGGTGCGTTGCCAACCTTTACTTGTTACACTTGTCCCCTCGGTCCGCGTACATAACTCGCCCGCACTAGTATCAATTGGGAACTCAATTCTCAAAGTCGTTGTGGCTCAGTGGTCAGCGACACTGACTTTGGAAGCGCGACCCCGGGTTCGAATCCCGGCCGGGGCAAACATTTCTGTGATGAGCAAAGATGTTTGTTCTCGGGTCTTGGATGTTTGTGTATTGTGATTGTGTATGCCTATGCTTCCCGCGACACAAGTATCCTAGTGCGGGGGTGAGCGTGTAAAAAAAAAAGTTATTGACCATTACGTCTACCTAGAATATACACCCAAATAGGTTATGGACTAACCTATTTGGATTGGCCTCTTCCTCAAACTTGGACACGTTGAGGAAGAGGCCAATCGTCGATTCCAACTCTCGACCATCATCAACCTTAGCTCGATGTAATTGTTAGAAAAAAAAAGTTGATGAGTTAGTTATAAACAACAGTCAGCTTTTCATGACTAAGAATGACAAATGCATCTGTATAAAAATCATAATAAAACTGTTTATCAATAATGTCACGTATTTGTAGATATATGTCATGACATGGCGCTCGTAAAACTACACTATTCAATCGAACGTGACAATTTGGTTTCAATTTAAAGGTTAAGTCATAAAAGCTTTTATATATTTACGTATTATGTTCGTGTGTTTTATTATTTTACTTAATTTAAGTTTAGTTTATTAACATAATTTTGTAATCTAAATGACTTACTGGTACTGAACCTGACATATTTTATTGCGTAAATTTCATTTAGTCTGGATACCCTAAGGCTCTCGACATAATTCGTTATTAATTCTAATAAACTACTGAATCCTGAGTAGACAGTACAGTTTTGAGGAAAAAATTCGGCACCGCTATAGAATAATATTCCAATGACGCCGAAGAAGACCATAATTCTAACCCTGAAGATGCTGATTTGATTTTTATCCGAGATCATTAGATTTGCTTATATCATAATAAAATCATAATATTTCAATAATTTTGCTAAGCGTTTTCAGTACGAAAGTTTGCTTAGTAAAGCAGTTCAAAATCTACATGATAATCACAAAGTTTCAATAGTTTTAACTATTACTTTTTAAAACTTATTACTACTGAACTGCCGTGTTTATCTTCACGACTAATAGATGCCGTACTTCATAATAACTAACATACTCCTATTGGTAATATCAAACAGTAAATAAACGAAAAAATAAATATCTAAACTGTGTATAACCGTTTCCTTCGCAAATGTACCTACAAGTTGTAAACAAAGTCTTACAAAGGTGTTTGACGGGGCAGTGACCTTACAAATTGAGTAGTCAATATATGTTCATAAATAAACCTTACCTTACTGTTACCTCTATAAGCATCCATTTCGCTGGTATCTGGTGGGCATTGATTCCAATTTTGTATTTTAAATAAATGCTTCACTTTAAAAAGCCTCTGTCTGCCTTCCTTTACGATTTTGTTACAATTATTACTCCTGTCGTCGACTTTTTAATTGCATCCCAAAAAAATTCAAATCCCGTAATCGAAACGTGATGTAATAATCAATGCTAAAAAGAAACTAAAAAAATGCTCATAACAAAATGAAGGTAGTTTGGGTAAGAAAAAAACGAGCAACAGCAAAATCAAAAACATTTCTATGGTGGGCATGTTACTGAGATTTTCAAGAAAATTGTCTTATGACATAATTGAATTGAACAGGTTTCAGTGTAGCGATTGGAATTCATGTTATTTGTTTACAATTGCATACATTTGTAAGAAATTTTAAATTGACTAATCAGATCTCTATTATGCATATGTCCATAACAATATAATGTAATCATAATTGCGTATAACAATACCCAGCGCTCGGACAAAGTATAAAACATAAACTACTAGAGAGTCACATCAGACAAAGAATACTTGAGGCTTGACCCTTTGCTTATTAGAAAATATTGAGTCTTTTCAGCTTATGTTGTTGAAAGTATTCATATCTAATAAAATAAACTTCTCACTAAAACTACTAAATTGCTCGCCAACCCGCCTGCCAGGCGTGGCGAGTATTGGCAAAACCTCCCCCGACCAATTGCTGAGAAGAAGAAGAAGAAGCAGATAGATTGGCTGATTTGGAATGTTAACCGGGACTGTTGACTGGAACAAGGGCTCAGGGACGGCTGCCTGATGGCGCTATACAATACAGTTTGTTTGTGACAGTATTTGAAACTTGAGGGTGGTACCTAGCCAGGCGAGCACTAGAAAGTACGCTACCACAATCGACCGTGAGATTATCAGCCGACGCACTCACCGGTACCTTATCATTGGTTTAAAAACCCTAGACATACGTCGTAAAGATACTTTTAAGCCCATTAAAACCCCCAATGGATTAGATATTATATTCACGCCTCTTTAGTAAGAGTAGTGACTTCTAATTGTTACGATCCCGACACACTTCTTTCGCTTCATCCACGCCCATTAGACCTTCAAGACCTCTTAAAAAACCGTCGGGTTAGAGTAGTCGTCTTAACCTCGCCCTTTCTTAGAAGTGTTAAAAGTGTAAAAAACTGTGTAAGTAGAGCATTCTTAAATGAAAGACACGAGGCGGACCAGTATAAAAACCTACAACGTACAATACTGTATGGTGAACAACAAACTACGAGTATCTGATGAATACATTAAGTACTTTTATTTACAAGCCGCGATAGGTATTTGTTTTGCCAGTGCAAATATTTAAATTCAATTAACAAGATCAATACACCTCTTATGAAGAGTCTTCAGTTGACTACAAGTTATGCATGACAATAAACGGAATCTGTTTAGTTTTTAGTGTAATTTAGGAAGTTAGGAACTGAGGTCAGTCTTTAATAAATTGCCAGAGGACATCAAGACCTCATCTACCCTAAAATGTTTCAAGTTAAAGCTAAAGCGCTGGCTTTAGCTTTTATCAACCAAACCTTCTATAGATTTAAGGACTTTGCAGAAATGAAATGAATTAATTCCAGATTATTACATGACAATTTTTATACATAATTTTTTTTTAATAATTATTATTAGTGTAAAGCATTCTTAATTTTAAATTGTGACGTATTTATATAACTTAATGTTTGACATTTTATTTTATCCAGTCATAAATGCACTAAGAGATATTATTTTATTATTACATTACAAACGAATTATGAGGTGTAATGCGCATTTGCGCAACACAACACAAGATTATTTAATAAGTACCTACGCTTGTAGGCTTCTCTACTTTTTACGTGACGTGTATGTTAATACCTATAAACTATGACTATGAGGAATATTTAAAAAATAACAATTCCATAAAATGTACCATCGCTCTCTTCATTATTCAACCCTAGTTAAAAAAACATGAACGAACCAGGAAAATAAACATTCTCTGAGATTCTAACCTTATGAAGGTTGGAAGCTCTGAGCACGAAGCTATATAATTATTTTTCTACTAGTCGATTTTATACTTTATATCCGGTCGCCTATTTATCAATATCCTGAAATCGGATTTGTTAGTATCCATACATCCCTAAGTTACCTTATGATCGCGGATGTTTTAAAACAATAGATTTAAAGGCATTTTTTATTATATTTTGAATCTGACGATCCTTTTCAAACGTTTTCCATAGTTGAAAGTTCTTAAAATGTCGGGTTACAAAATATATGCGATGAAATTAGTATAAAGTAGGTGTGTCGTGGAAGAAATAAATATGCGAAGTGAAAAAGACTAAGTAGGAAAGTGGACTCTGTTAGTTAACCGGGATATACGCTGAGATGATGAAGCAGAAATTGGTATAATCGTAAGAGCCTCAGAGAGCATAACAATGTCATCTCTAAAGCATAGTTTCAATTAATATCTTCCGCATTCTACACGTATTCTTTTCATTTCAAGTATTCCTTTCATTAAATGCAATAGTTATCTTAAGCGGCCACTTTAAATAAATACACAGAATTGGCGGCGTTATAAGATGGTTAAACGAGATCTGTGGCTATGGACTTTGTGAGTAGGCTCAAAGTCGCAAAACAAGATATGGAGAGGGCTAGACTCGGGGCTTCTCTTCGTGAAGGCACCGATTAGAAACATGAAGTAGCAGTGGGCAGGGCACATACCTCGAAAAATTGGTTGCTGTTGGGATCAAAGGGTTCTTGAATGGAGACCACGGACTGGCAAGTGCAGCATGGGACGGCCACCGACCAGGTGGACAGACGACCTGACTAACATTGCAGAAAAGTGCTGGATGCGGCCCGCTACCATCCGGACCTTGTGGAAATCAGTAGGGGAGAATTATGTCCAGCTGTGGATGTCTTATGGCTGAGATGAAAATGATAAGATGGTTTTGCTCTTTTAAAGGATGACCTTTAATAGAATCATTGAACCGATACTAACGATTCACACCTTTACTTTCGCATAATAATGTTATTATTTGCAATCAGCATCTTCACGTCAAGTCTGCGATAATAGCAATACAAATAGAATTTATTAACGTGTACGAAACCATCCCTACTTAGTAATACACATGTCTGTTGGAACTTTTTACAATGTGACAATTACCATGCCTTGTTGAGTGTGTCGTTCGACAGTGCTTTCCTTTACAAGCGAGTAATGTATAGATTACTGCAGATTTTAATCCAATATTTCGAGTGTGTCCTAGTATTTAATTTATGGAGAGCCACTACGAGGTAATTTTTACGACTTGTAATGACTCTCTTACAATTCACGTATGAAGATGTGAAAGACGTTCGTTGCATTCAAATAAAACCGTGATTGGCGTCAATAAAATCACGGACATCGGTAGATAACGTCAAAATATTATGTTTCATGGGTTATTATGACGTTGGTCACTAAAGAGATGCTAAAGTTGCATTATTGTATAATACTAGCGGCCCGCTCCGGCTTCGCACGGGTATAAAATATAAAACCTATGTCATTAATAAAAAAATAACAAAATAAATAAAATAAAATTCATTTATTTCAGGCAATTACACACCCATAGACAAAAATAAAATAAATAAAATAAAATAGATAACAATTTAAAAACACGGACAAAAAATAATAAATTAACATAATACATAACAGTAATACATAATGAATACAATTAAATACCTTCTATATTAATGGATATATATATATATATATATATTAATGGATGCTATTATACATATAAACCTTCCTCTTCAATCACTCTATCTATTAACAAAACCGCATCAAAATCCGTTGCGCAGTTATAAAGATTTAAGAATACATAGGAATTTAGGGAGAGAGAAAGCGACTTTGTTTTATATTATGTAGTGAAGGTAATGTTATACGTTAATTGAAGAATTTTCGGAGCTGATACTGGTGAATTTATTAAATACTAGTAGCGCCCCGCGGTTTCACGCGCGTGGAGTACGGTTTGCCCGCTACCTCAATTACCCCACGGGAACTATACTTTTTCCGGGATAAAAGTAGCTTAGGTGTTGCAGGGCTTAAACTATCTCCATATCAATTTTCATCAAAATCGGTGTATCCGTTTGAGCGTGAAGAAGTAACAAACATACACAGATACACACAAAATTTATTAATTTATTTTACGACCTACTCTCAGACCGAAAAAAGATACACGTAAAAAATTAAAGAAATGAGACATGCCATTTCGGAGTAATTCGATAACAAACACTGTGACATTAATTATTTGTCATTATTATTTAATACTAGGTAGGCCTCGCGATTTTACCCGCGTAGTGATGATTGATGATGATGATGATTACAAGAAGCCTATGTGTTCATCCAGGTTCTAATCTATCTCCATACCAAATTTCATCGAAATTGGTGTAGCTGTTTGAGCGTGAAGAGGTAACAAACATACACACAAACTTTCGCATTTATAATATTAGTAGGATAGGAAGTAGGATACGATAGGATGATTATTATATATTTTTTTTCTACATACTTAGACCCCCGCACTAGGATTCCCTGTATCGAGGGAGGCATGGACACACACAATCACAGCACACAACATTCAAGACCCGGGACAAACATCTACACTCACAAATGTTTGCCCCTGCCGGGATTCGAGCCCAGGATCCCGGAGACACAGTAGTCATGTCACTGACACTAACCACTGCGCCACGGCGACCGTCAATTGTATATTATTAGTTAGTGCAAATTGCGAAAAGCAGCAAGCAAAGTTTTATCTGCATTCATGATATTATATGTGTTTCGCCATATTTTGTTGATATACTATATATACGTACTATATTTGAAGAGTTTCAGAAACCGAAGGGTGATGATATAATTTGTAAATTGCACAAAAATATTAAAAAAAATTTAAAAAATTCAAACTAGACCCCTACGACCAAAATATTTTAAAAGACACAAATTAAAACTCTACGACCAAAAGATTTAATGCTGCTTGCAGACCTTATTCAAAGATGGATGTTTGACATATTGATCTGCTGACCACAATCCGACCACAACACGACCTCAAAGCTCACTGTCACCGTTATACTGTTGTTCTTAATGTAGCTTTTGATTTATAAACGTTTCAGTACAGGGTGATTAAATTATCTTTATATTAAAACACCAATCCTAGCAATATTATAAACGCTAACTTATGTATGGATCTTTGTTACTCTTTCACGCTCAAGCGACTGGACGGTGACAAACCAAATTTGATCCAAATGAAATTTGATATGTAGATAATTCAGGTCCCGGAATAATTCAAAGGCTATTCGTTTCATCATCATCATTATCAATCAGCACGCAGGTAAAACCACGGGGCGTAGGTAGTAGCCCTAGTTAATTCATATAGTCAAAATATTGTGAGAATTGTGATAAGCAATATTTCCACGCTTCGAAATATTTATTTTTTATTCTCTTCAAATTAGGTGGAAACAAGAATGAAATCGAACACATGAAGAAAGGACACAATCGCGTCTAAACAATCAAACCTATTTTTGAAAGCATTAATATTGCAAAATTTACGTAAACAGCTTATAAACTGAAATGTGTAATTTTGTAGAAGTGTGTAAATATTTTGAATAAATATCCAGAAATTTTATTTTTTAAGTAATGTTCTTGGTCCTGTAAATATTGACAACAAAAATATGACCTTATAGTTGTAAAGAATGATAGGGTGATTCACTTTATATTACTCACTAGTAGCGCCCCGCGGTTTCACCCGCGTGGATTACGGTTTAATCCCACGGGAACTTTACTTTTTTCCAGGAAAAAAATACCCTACGTGTTAAACCAGGGTTTAAATTTAAATTTCATTGAAATCGGTGTAGCCGTTTGAGCGTGAACAAGGAACAAACATACACACATAAACAAAAACTTTCGCTTTTATAAGTAGGATGAAAAGTGGAAAAGGGACGAAACTACAGATACTATTGGCATTCTTTTCAATCACCATATATATGAGTATACATTATTGAATCACTTTAATTTCCCTATCGAGGCTACATGAATCGATTTGCTGCGGTTCAATTAAAAGTTCAATTGGAAGTTACATATAAATAATTAATTTAATTCAGTATATACTTTACCATTCATAATTATTATGATGCCATTTATATATTTTATACGCTAGTACCAAAACCGCAAAAGTCCAAATGCGTTCTGCCAGACACCTAAGCACCTAAGTGTGTGGCTTTTTTTTTTCTATTATAGTACGCATACAACATTTGTATGCGTACTATAATAGGAAAAAAAAATTGATTGTAATATATTTATAGGATGCATTTAATGCATCCTATAAATATATTACAACCTAGCCCAAAAAAGCTAATAAGTAATATAAGTCTAACTTATCTTGCTAAATTTACTGTACTAAGAATGTAACCATTAACACTTTTTTATTGTCTCAATTTAAGGGGGAGACACTTTGTTCATGTGTTCTCTATGAGCAGTATTTTAACCACATTACACTAGCACACTGTCACTGAACACTACACTAACTCGAACGGTTTTGTTCTTTTGAATCTTCTCACTAGATCGGTCTGGTCGAGGAGCATAACTGCCTCAACATTAACGTGATGATGAAGTCTTTGTTGGTGAGTTTCTGCATCACTGAAGTGTGTGGCTGATAAGAAATAAAATATTAATTAATACAAAAATTCAACATATATAGGCACCAATAAAGTCAATCTTGTACTGAGTCTCATTTTCGATACCTTAGCATTGCCGAAAAGGCTTACAGTTCAATTTTGCATTTATTTGGTCTACAGAGTCGCTCTCTTTTTCCTACGTTCTTCTTCTTATCGTGCCTCTCCTCTACTGGAGGTTGGTCGTCAACCCAATGATTTTTTCCCGGTGTTGTGCCATGCGAAATAGCTCTTCTACGCTGGCAATATTCGTCCACTCTCGGATGTTTCTCAACCACGACTTTTTCCTTCTTCCAACTCGCCGTTTTCGGTCAACTTTGCCCATCATGATAAGTTGGAGAAGGTGGTACCTTTATGCCTCAAAACATGACCAAGATAGGCCATGTTTTGAGTACTACTACGTTATTCGGTTGAGCGTTATTGTTGTTTTATGCCTAGGGCGAAGAGTATTGAAGGTGCATAGCGGAGATCCACAAAAAACATCTATTTATTATGAGTAAGTCAATAAAAAATTTAACCGGCTTCAAAAAATGAATGAGTTTACTCAATTCTACCGTATATTTTGTTTTACCCATGTTCGCGGATAATTTTGTCGTATATGAACCGATTCTCAAATATTTGTTTTGGTTTGATATAATACACTTCCGAGGTCCAATTTAAATTTCATCAAAATCTGTTAAGCGGTTTTCGTATAAGACTCCAATAACTGAAAAGTGTTACGTCTATCTGGACGATTTCCTTATTGGTGAATGACAATAATTAACGCCGGAAGTAACAAAGGTCACTGAAAATGGTGAAAAAAATAGTTGATTGGTTGAAAAATAGTTAGTAGAAAAAATGAAACTTCAATACTCAAAGTGTGAAATAACTTGTCGAAGTCGGTACCATAAGCACAATATTTTGATAGTAGTTACTTTTGAACTATCATGGTACCGACTTCAATAAGTTATTTCACACTTTTGAGTGTTGAAGTCGGTTCCATTTTTTGGTTTTTTTTTTTAAATGTAGGTAACTTATGATGCTCTTTAAAGGACGGAAAACAAGTTTAAGAAGTTCCGGTACATATATATAATAATAATATATATATTGTTATATGCTCATGTTTTGTATGCTTCCTACACGCCTTTACCGCAAACTGGGGGAAGCGATGTCCATTGCATATTGATCAAATTGTTATATGCAGAATTGTTAAAATAATGTATGATCAAATTAAGTTTCGTTAATGCAACCAACAAAATATATTTTCTTATACTTTTGCATTCTTACCACCTTGGTTTAAAAACGACAGCGAGTTGAATTAGTTTATTAAGCGTATTAAGTTGTTATTTAGGCATGTAATTGAAGCTATCATAGCCCAGCCGTGTATGCGACGGATGTCAAACTGTTGGGCGCTGGTTCGATTCCCACCAGCGGCTTAAGCTTCCGGTGTGTTAACTTCACCAACGTTATCAAATTTAAATCAAACCTCCCTCCTTCGATTCACGACGGTCACATATTTTTTTAAATAAGAACAGATAACTTTTTGGATGTATCTACAACTGACAAGGGTAAACATTTATGCGATGAGTGTGGATGTTTGTCCCGGGTCTTGTGTGTCCATGCCGCTCGCCAGACAGACAATTCTAGTGAGGGATTTTGAGTCTGAGAAAATTTTTTTACTTGTATTTCAATGAATTAAGTCGCTTGAGAAACTAAGAATAAGTGAAAAACAACGATAAATTCAAATTATTTAAAAAAAAAACGTTCAATTTAAAAAATAATTATGCATCGAATTATGCAGTGAAATCTAATTAGGTCTAAATTAAATCTAAATTACTATTATTACCTTCTCTTAAATTAGATAAGCCGCGAGAATAAGATTTATTTGTATATATTTTTTTAAACTGTATAGATCAAGCGTTTGACCACTATCTCACTTGATGGTCAGTGACGATGTGGTCGAAGATGTTATCACGCTAGACCTAGAATGCTTACTGGCTCTCAAGGACTGCTGCCTGAACACACTATGACATGTGTTTGGTGACAGTTTTTCAAACTTGAGGGTGGTAGCTAGCCAAGCAGGTATTCGAAAGTACCCTACCACCATGCTTGGAATTAGACACCGGTGTTACTTTCACCGCAAGCTTAAGCTGTTGTTGGGGATTGAACCAGTGTCCGTCAATTTGACAGGCGACACTCGCTCCGCTGAGCTATCATCGCTTCAAAATTATATAAATATAAATAAGATATTAAAAATATATTAAACAAATACAGACACATTATAATATTCAAACAATATGTTGACTTACACTTCTTTAGGCGGTCACGGTCACGGCCACGAAGCACCCAAAGTCATCGGCGTCATAAGGAACAGATCGTATGTCGATTATAAATAATTAATTATAAATATAATATATTGTTATCATATTCAATGAAGTATTAAATAGAAACAAATTGAGTACCTACTCCCGTTTTGTTTGTCTGTTTGTACGATTTTAACATTAAGACAAATTAGTCTTTATTAACAATCATAGCAATTAGATAAAAAACAATTTTCTTTTTGCCTCATCACTCCTATCTCTTCCTTGTACTTTTTCGTCCTGTCTCATCATCAAATACCACCTTCTTATACCATGGATCAAATATAAATACAATATAAATTGAATAACGTACAACGGCGAACCAAAAAAACTTAAAAATTTTACTGTGCTTAAAGATATCATAATCAAGAAAAGCTACGGGCAAACGTATAGTCCATACATAAACAAATACCCATTAATTTGTCCAAAAATAAAATTTATTAGTTATTGTTTCGTTCAAAATAACATAAAACAATAATGTGTTTTGTCGGAACAAGTTTCGTTTAGGAAGGAGACAGCGTGATAAATGTGCCCCGTTCATGAGTTCCGACAATGTCTGCTATTTGTTAATTAAATGGCCAATAAATTTATACACAGTTATTCTCATTCGCTTCTAATTAGATGAAGATAATATTTTATATATTTATGGATTTAAGGTGTCACATTTTGGTGATTTTTCTTTATATATGCAAAGACAAAAGAGATATTCTTTTTATGGGAGAATTTATTTCCAGTCTAATGTTTATATGACGCATACATTTATGACGACGCAACACAGGTAGATGTTCAGTAACTATAATGTCTTTTTTGTTTTGATGATTTTATAAAAAATATTTTATTAGATACTAATAAATGTTTTAGGTGCGTTCTTTTATTTTCATGTAATTGTTACAAATAAAGTTTTTCTTTCTTTCTTTCTTTCTTTCTAATAGATAGATCATAATTTTGTTTCCATATCCCTAATTAAGTCTAAAATAAATCTAGATTAATATTATTACTACACTTAAATTAGATAAGCCGCGAGAATAAGATTTATTTGTATATTTTTTTTATACTGTATAGATCTAGCGTTTGACCACTATCCCAGTTGATGGTCAGTGACGATGTGGTCGAAGATGTTATCACGCTAGCCTAGAATGCTCACTGGCTCTCAAGGACTGCCGCCTGAACACACTGTGTGTTTGGTGACAGTTTTTCAAACTTGATTGTGGTAGCTAGCCAGGCGGGACCTCGAAAATGCCCCACCACTATGCTGGGATTTTGATAACGGTGTTACCTTCACCAGAATCTCAAGCCGTTGTTAGGGATGGAACCAGTGTTGGTCAGTTTGACAGCCGACGCTCCTCCCGCTGAGCTATCAACGCTTCAAAAAGTTTTTTTTTTGACGTGATAACGTTTTATAAATTGATGAATGCCAAAATGAAAAATAGTAACGTTCCGCGTAACGGTGAATGGTCAATGGTCAATGGTTAATGGTCAATGGTCAATGGTCAATGGTCAATGGTCAATGGTCAATGGTCAATGGTCAATGGTCAATGGTCAATGGTCAATGGTCAATGGTCAATGGTCAATGGTCAATGGTCAATGGTCAATGGTCAATGGTCAATGGTCAATGGTCAATGGTCAATGGTCAATGGTCAATGGTCAATGGTCAATGGTCAATGGTCAATGGTCAATGGTCAATGGTCAATGGTCAATGGTCAATGGTCAATGGTCAATGGTCAATGGTCAATGGTCAATGGTCAATGGTCAATGGTCAATGGTCAATGGTCAATGGTCAATGGTCAATGGTCAATGGTCAATGGTCAATGGTCAATGGTCAATGGTCAATGGTCAATGGTCAATGGTCAATGGTCAATGGTCAATGGTCAATGGTCAATGGTCAATGGTCAATGGTCAATGGTCAATGGTCAATGGTCAATGGTCAATGGTCAATGGTCAATGGTCAATGGTCAATGGTCAATGGTCAATGGTCAATGGTCAATGGTCAATGGTCAATGGTCAATGGTCAATGGTCAATGGTCAATGGTCAATGGTCAATGGTCAATGGTCAATGATCAAAGGTCAATGGTCAATGGTCAATGGTCAATGGTCAATGGTCAATGGTCAATGGTCAATGGTCAATGTCAATTTCAATGTCAATGTCAATGTCAATGTCAATGTCAATGTCAATGTCAAAGTCATACATGATTATGTCGTTATCACGTAAATCTATCGTCCGTAAACCGACTTTACAGACAACCAATTTTTTTTTTTAAGAATACTTTCAATGACAAGAACGAAGAGTGAAGAAGATGATGTGTTACTGAATACGTGTCATGCATGATGTATAGTTAAGTTGTGGTTTATGTTTTCAACAGTTGCTGACATAGATTATTGGCAGAGCAAACATCCTGATTAGGGGGTTACGTAAGCGTACAATCCTTAAGTATTATCAATTAATATGATAATACATTTAAACCGGTGAGATATGATCTTATGTATCAAACCAGTAAATCCGGTATTTAGTACTCTTTATGAGTTGAGAGCTACATTTTTTTTTTAATTGGAAATTAAAAGTAATATATTCTTCCGCGCTCAACTTCTTCAAAGAAATTTCCAAGAGACTGGTTGACATCTCAGGAGACCGAAGAGCTGGCAGCTTCCTCGCTCAACGTATTAGCCTAGCAATACAAAGAGGGAACGCTGCCAGCATCTTGGGTACAATGCCGCAGGGGCCCGTTTTAGATTTAATTTAGTTTTTATTAAATTTTTAAGGTTTTTATTTTAAGTTAGATTATTTTATTGCTATTCTAAATTATTTTTAAATTATGTTAATGTTACCTTGTTAATTTGCAAATAAACTTTTTTCCGGCTAAGTAATATATTTTTCCTTTTGAAGGCAATGATCCAGATGGTTATTAACTACGTCATTATTGCTGTGACGTAGTATGCACGTACTGTCAATAAGTGATGTCATCTGAAAAGCAATGGGGAAATAACGAGCAATACGTTTAAGGAAGCTGGCAACATTGTCGAATGTACACTAGTCAAATAAATTAAATAAAAATACGGAATTCAATAACAAACATATTTTATCGCATGTATCACGCTCGCGTTTTTATTGAAATTTCCGATCACGAAACAACTTGTAAAAATTTAAATACAAAATAAGCTTTTACGCTAAATTAGTATTTATTACAATTTGCGCAGTTTTAAACTTTTGAAATATGATAAAGATGATGGCGATAAGAAAAACAGTCCCGTATTTATGCTCTTGCCGTGGGGTGCCGGCTAAGAATAGTACCCCCCATCTCCAGTCGTGGGTGTCGTAAGAATTGGCTAAGGGATCACGTACCAGAAGGTAGGCAGCACCTTTTGGGGTTCACACATTATACTGCGCTCGCCAACCCTCCTGCCAAGCGTGGCGAGTATTGGCAAATCCGCTTAAATTATAGTGCAACATATGCCCAGGCAAGTGCCCGTAGCTGGATGCAGGCCGCTTCCCACTGGGCCTTGTAGAAATCAATGAGCTAGGCCTATGTCCACCAGTGGACATCCTATGGCTGAGGTGATGATTATGTCAATGCAGGAATAAATTTTGACAGATTATTGAGCGCTGCTGTAGTTTAGCTTGCAAAGTAAAGCAGCAAGGCTGGTATTCTGTGTCTTCGGTTCAACCACCCGAACAGCTATCCAGCCCGAGTCTGTGTTTCCCGATATGTACAATCCTGGAGTCTTCAAGTCGCGAGTGAATAGGTACCTTCTAGGTTTGCGTGCTAAATCCTAGACAACGTCATCACTTAACATCAGGTGAGACAGTTGTCAAACGCAAACTTATAATAGTAAAAAAAATAAAAAGCACGTATCATACTTTATTCCTTAAACAGCCTTCGCATGGGGGTACTTTCAAGCACCCGTCTGGTTAGCTACCATCTTTAAGTTTATCAAAATCTCCACAAATGTCCGTAGTGCTCAAGCAGCTATCATTGAGCGCCTAGAATGTTCTAAGCCGTGCCTTAGTTCACCTTCGATTCCACCCTAACTAGCCATCAAGTTATATAGATGTTTGAAAATCTGTCTCCCACCACACACCTCTCAGGTTGCTGTCCTTTAGTGTCAGCTAACATTCTAGACCCAAGGGTGATTCCACCTTCGGCCACATCGTCACTGACTATCAAGTGAATATGGTATGGTATATATTTTATGATGGTATGATCAACCGCTTGACTGGTCGGTTGGCGCAGTTGGTAGCACTCTGCCTTCTGAGCCGCTGGTGCCGGGTTCGATTCCCGGACAGCTCAAGCATTTGTGTGTATGAACATGTCTGTTTGACCTGTGTCTGGGTGTGTATATGTATATAAGTATATATATCAGTCATCAGGTTACCATAGTACAGGCTTGCCTAGTTTGGGACCTGAAGACCTTGTGTGAATGTTGTCCCATATTAAAAAAAATTGGTTGTCTGTAAAGTCGGTTTACGGACGATAGATTTACGTGATAACGTCATAATCATTTATGACTTCGACTTCTGACTTCTGACTTCTGACTTCTGACTTTTGACTTTTGACTTTTGACTTTTGACTTTTGACTTTTGACTTTTGACTTTTGATTTTTGACTTTTGACTTTTGACTTTTGACGGAAACGGAAACGGAACGCTACACGGAACGCTACACGGAACGTTACTATTTTTCATTTTGGCATTCATCAATTTATAAAACGTTATCACGTCAAAAAAAAAAATGAAGTAGATAAATTAAAAAAATATATTAGAGAAGACAAATTAAATCATACCTCCCATGGTACGCACCTAATTATTAGTTAATCATTTTATGCTTAACACTAACAACTTTCTTCAACTTTTTTTTAAAACATGCTAATCAAATGGCTTCCTATTTAAATATTTCATATAAATCTACGTGTCAATAGAAATGAAAGTTAACAAATTAATTATATTACGCTAATCCACAATCATTAGCCAATTTCCACAATCATTTATCTAAAAAGATCAAAAAGATATACAAATATACATTAATATTGAAATCTTCGCATTTTGTCTATTTCATTTGTTTAATGATTCAGTTTTTATATGATATATATTAAAATATATTTTTACAATTTGTCAAACAAAATAGTCGTGATGGTGGACTTGTGTGTCTCCGGGACCCTGGGTTCGGATCCCAGCAGGTGTGAACATTTGTGCGATGAGTGTAGGTGTGGTATACCCGAGTCTTGGCTGTTTGGGTCCAGTTAATGTGTGTGTTCAGGCCTCCAGCGACACAGGGAATGTGTTTTTTTTTTTTTTTTAAATTTCAACACAAGTGCGGTTGTTGAGTGTTTAAAACAAGAGATGCCTAAGATAAAATCAAAACAAGATAATAGCTTTTTTTCGTCATCGAGTTCGAATGTCATCGAAATGCGACCTTTGTGTTGTAAATTTGGTTTTTGTGGATTTTAAACTATCTAGTAACCAGATAGTTTGAATAATTATCGCAATCAAAACTTCAGATATCTTTTTTAAAAATTAAAAATAACCTTGGGTTGCCTGGAAGAAATCGCTTTAAGCGATAAGGCCGCCCTTTGTATCACTGTATTTATATTTGTTTGTTTGTTTTCTTTATGTGTGTGGTTTTGAAATAGTGTGCAAAAAAAGACTAGTAAAAAAGAGTTTTCTATCTATCTATCTATCTTAGAGCACTCAATCAGTTGTAATAATATATAAAAAACGCTCTCGCGTAAGAACAAAATGCACAAACATGTGTTTTGTGCAAATAATGAAACACGCAAGTTGAGACATGCATCAAGTTTAGAAAACTGACAAACAGGAAAACAAACACCTAATTATTTTCCCTGTCGTTTCAGAAGGTCAATAAATTTACCGCAGTCAAAACTCTATTTATTTGCTTTTAAGGTGTTACATACGTCACTTACTAGGACACTGCGATCAGAAAACAAACGCAAAAAATCAAAACATGCGCAAACCTTTTGTCAATATTTTGACCGTTAGCTTTTTCTTTGAAACGACTGCAGATTGGACATGACCATCGAGTAACTAACCCACAGAGGTGCCATACGACATCTGTTTTTTTTTTTTTTAATTTGTTACATTACAAATACGACATCTGTTTGAAATAATACATTCCGCCAATTTCGCTGCTATAATATATTATCATCTGACTGGACAAAAGCCTTTATTAACATAAAATACTAATAAGTAATTACAATACTACAGCAACTACAAAAACATTTCAAAAATCCACTACCTATCTACTGGACAAAATAAACATCATGTGCTCACAGTCAACACTGCTGCTGAGTGATCTTTAATTAAACCCTGGGGTTGAAGGGTTCTGTCATTTGTTAGTGCGAAATCACTATATAATTATGAAATCAAGGGGTCGAACAATTCTCCTCTTTGGATTTGTTACTCGTAGTATATGATGAATTATAGTCCAAATGTTCACAAATGTTACGAACTTGTCTTCTTTATCTCGTGACATGACAGAAGCCTCACGAATGTTTAACAGTTCTTTTGTTATTAATTACAAGTATATTCCGTTCCGTCTTAATAAGTGGGTAAATAAATTTTATTTACGTTTCTTTTTTTTTATTATTGGGAATAGGCAAGCGTTTGACCACTATCTCAC
This sequence comes from Apeira syringaria, assembly GCA_934044485.1. NCBI lineage: Eukaryota > Metazoa > Arthropoda > Insecta > Lepidoptera > Geometridae > Apeira > Apeira syringaria. Next base: position 16,204,792 of record OW203668.1, read on the forward strand.
CTGATGTTAAGTGATGATGCAGTCTACGGTGGAGCACGCCTGCCTAGAAGATACCTATTCACTCGTGACTTGAAGATACCCAGGTTGTATGTTTGCGGAAACACAGATTTAGGCAATAAATTCCATTAATTAGATTAAAAATATTGTTCTAAACTATGTATGGTGACAGTCTGCGTACCGATTTTCTTATTTATTGTGACAAGACTTAAAAAGGATCTGCGACACATCGCCCCCAGCAATTACAGATATCCTTATGCATCGGTGATTGCCATCGGGCGGGCCGTCTGCTTGGTTGCCACCTATATTAAGAACAGTTTTTATAAGTCACAAGGATGAACTTGTTACTTGTTTCTGTTACGTCAATTTTTAGAACAATTAGTTGTGGAAACTACATTTTTTTTGTATACTGATTCTCGGATACCATCTAACCGAGCGGGGTTATTCTGAAAAACTGAGCAGCGCGCACATGTCAATGCGAACGCCGCATATGCTGAGCATAATCCTATTGCCTAGAAATTATATTTAAGTAAATTTGTACTCAGACTGAGTGTTATGTATTTTATTCTGCGGCAATAAAGTGTTTTTTATCTTATCTATTTCACATAAAAAGGATTACATTTTATTAACAACAGGCAAGCGTTTTACCATCTTACCTGATGATAAGTGATGATGATTTCAATCGCATTCATCAATTGTAGTGAGAGGTGTTGCACCGCGATGTTACCGCGAAGCTTCACCAAAAAACAAGTTTGCGTCCATGTAATAGTGATCAAAGAAATACACTTGGTATTCCGCTAAATTGACAATTGCATATCGATTGTATTGCATTTCGGTAGAAATAAGATCTGTGTAACCATTAAAATTATACTTCAAATAGAATACCAAAATTAGCAAAAACGACAATTCCTTAGCAATCTATGTGCAATGTGCTTAGCAAAATTGATACCCAGGTTGTCTGTGTTAAAATTATTAAAATAACGTTAGCTCGTCCAAAGTATTTCTATTGAAATCCGCTGTATTTACGTCTGTTCAACACTGGGGATTCAGGCGACAGTAATTCTGTTGATCACGTAACTGAACTGAAATTGTGGAAAAAAGATGGTTACGATAAAGTCCAATTTAGTATGATACCAATCAAATAACAATACTAAAATTAGATCTTGTTATTAAAATTGCGAGTAGTTTTATGGAAAATATAAGTTTCAACCGCCAGGCAGTAATGCAAACCATTACTATGTTCCCGGTTTAATGAGAAAGCTTAGCGGACAAATTACGGCCTTAGAGACTTACCAACTCTATATCTTAGGGCGACAGGCGCAGTTCAGTTCTTAACTAATTGTACGTGCCTACAGGCAGGAGTTACAACTTAACATCCTATGGGCATCTTAATTGTTACGTCACCTTATCACTTAAAAAATAAAAAGAAGTCGTCACTTATTTGGTGTCGACTAAAACTATCCGCTATTGGCAAGCGCAATTGAATAAATTCGTCTAATATTGGATTACGGATTTGAGTATTAGCGCAAATTGAATGAGAGCTTGTTGACTTCGAAGAATTCTAGGAAGTTTTTTTTAAGATTGTAAGCTTACGTTTGACCACTGTCTCACCTGATGTTAAGCGACGACGCGGTCTAAGGTGCAGCACGCAAACTTAGAAGGAACCTGTTCACTCGCGACTTGAAGACTCCGGGGTTGTACCTGTCGGGAAACTCAGACTCAGGCAGATAGTTCCACTCTCTGGCAGTACGCTTTATAACAGTGGAATTGAAAACGCTTCGTGCGTAACGGTGGTATCCTACTAATATTATAAATGCGAAAGTATGTATGTGTATATATTTGTTACCTCTTCACGCTCAAACGGCTACACCGATTTTAATGAAATTTGGTATGGAGATAGCTAGGATTAAACCATACGCTTATTTTCGTCATCACCGGTGTTCATCACGACGCGATTACAACCACGGGGCATAGCTAGTATGTTATATAGTTGGTGTGTGTCAATATCTCGTTTTTATTGACACCGTGATAAGTTAATATAACAGAAGTCGCAGTCTCAATTTGTTTAAACTACAACATAAATATTAATTTGCAAATAATGTTAGTACTCGCAGTCGCCACCGTTAGATAACCTTTCACGCACGCATAAATTATATGAGTTTGTTTAATAAGGTTTATCACCGTCAGTTTTTATCGCCATTTTGTATATGTATTAAGAGTTGTGATAATCAAAGGCTTTCACTTTGTTTACGAAATAGGTTAGCATTTGTTCTAGTCTTCGAAAATGATAGCAATAAATTGATTTTACTTTATAGCTATTTATTGGTGAGCTGTCTTTTACACATGTACGACGAAATATGGGTTTTATACATAATTGGTGTATACATATGTATGATATGTACATAGGTTATGTTGTCCCGAAAATTGTTAGCGGCTGAATATATGTACAACCTCTGTATTCTTTATGAATGTTTAAAACAAAAAAAAAATTAACAAAAAATGCAACCGACTTCAACACTCAAAAGTGTTAAATAACTTAATGAAGTCGGTACCATGATAGTTCACACAAAAGTAACTATCATCACAATATTGTGCTCATGGTACCGACTTCGACAAGTTATTTCACACTTTTGAGTGTTGAAGTCGGTTGCATTTTTTGTTAAAAATTATTTTTTTTCACCCTTTTCAGTGACCTTTGCTACTCACGGGATGTCGATATCTTCAACCGCGACAATAATATCATCAAGATACGCGTAGCACTTTTCAATTATTGCAGTATAACTCAAAAACCGCTTGTCCGATTTTGATGAAAGTTGAATGGGACCACCACAGAAGTACCTATACTCTATCTAAGAAAAAAAGAATCATCAAAATCGGTTCATAAACGACGAAGTTATCCGCGAACACATATAAAAAAAAAACAACATATATACGGTCGAATTGAGTAACCTCCTTTTTTTGAAGTCGTTTAATGAAAATTACTCACATAATAAGTCAGAGTGTTTACATTCGGTGGTTTCTTTATTTCTAAAACTTTTTTGAATTAATGGCTAATTTCAATAAACATATCGTGAAAATGACCATTTATGGGGATATTTTTTAAATATTTTAAACATTAAATAAAAGAAGGTCTCTTATTATTTGCAATAGTGGACGTTTTGCGGGAAGTGTGCCCGCAAACACAGCTACTAGAACCAACTACTATTATAATACGAGGAAAGAGATGTCTCTGGGCATTATTACAACTTGACTGTTTGACAACTTCGGGGGTACAAACCTAACCCCATCCCCCGTACAGCTCTACCCGCGATTTTTCTGTATATACCACGGCAAAAGAAAATGTTGCGTGGGCGAAAATTCAAAACTTCAAACGAGGTCGTCAAAGAACTTCCGCGTTATTTTTAAGATTCACTCGTGCATGCGTCAGCGGGGAATAGTTTGAAAAGATGTACTAACTACTGTACTAACTAGCTGTAGCTAACGGTAGAACGGATTGGCATATAATTTGGAATTAAGATAACTACCCTGGAATAACACATAGGCTACTTTTTCCCGAAAATAGTGACTATTCAAGTGGGGTGACGGGAAGACAAAAAAAAAACGTCAATACCATTTCACTGCTGGGATTAGCGCGGGAAACGCTATTATGGAATGGTATGCATAGTGATGGTTGTTCTGTAATATTTTTTTTTTTCGTTTAAATTTTCTGCTTCATTGACACGGTTTTCTTAATGATTTGAATTCAGAAAAATGCTGATAACCGCCCCTGGATATTCCACAATGCTACAAAACTAGTGTTAGGCTTATCGTGATACTATCTAAATAAAACTACCTACTATTTTTATACATTAACCTTGTGTGTTCATATGTACCTACCCAGTTAATTTTTTTGTTAACAAATGTATAAGTTGAAACGTAAGTATGTTTTGGTTGTCAAAAATATTTTTAAATGTTTTTGTCATCAAGTTCCAGTCTTCAATCAATTTAAATTAACGTTTGCAACATTTTATAACATCGTTTTCTTATTTCTGGCCGGTTTTTTATACATATAAAAAACCAAAGATATGTAAGAAAAGGTAACTAATTGAGGAATTTCTGTTAAATACTTCCCTTAATCGTGGTTAAAAATATTGTCCCAAGGATGGCAAATGTTTGCAAATTTTCCCACTCGTTGTTAGGCTACTAATCACAAAAACTGTTTTGAAATTTCACTTGCATTTTTATATATTAAAATGAAAAACTGAAAACAAAATGAGATTTTACAACATCAACATCATTATATCAGTCATAAAACGTCCACTGCTGGACATAGGCCTCCCCAAGATTTTACATACTCGTTTTAAAATGTGTAAATGAGAAGAAGGCTCTACTATAAACACAATATGAACTACTAGGCCGCTGAGTTCAATGACACTAGATGTTTGTTGGCATCTAGCACTTTATGTGTTGCTATCACGTTTTCTTAATCTCATCTCCATAGCAACAGATATTTAAATACTTCGGTAGTTAGTATTCAAATTCATATTCTTTTCATTTATATAAATATCACCGGTATTGAGAAAAAACCTATTCAAAGAACAATTGAAGCATGACGACATAAATACCGCGGAACATACTATATACATATACCTATAATAAACTATCATGATTTTTCGCTTCGGTCCGATATCTCTCTATCCTGGCGACAGCTCAAGCCGAGGTCCGGTCCTAGTGGCACAGCGCCGTCAGCGCTAGCCTCAATAGGCGGAGCGCTTTTTTTTTCTAACGGACTACTGCTGTTTGCCTCTACCGGCGTTTACAGCTTCACCGGAGGCTTGATCAGCCCTATCGTTTCCACCCTAAAAGGCTCAAATATACTATACCCACTACCAAATAGATATAGTATGTTTAAGCCTTTTTTTTATATCACACTTAAACTCCCGCACTAGGATTCTCTGTATCGCGGGAGGCATGGACACGCACAATCACAGCACACAAACATCCAAGACCCGGGACAAACATCAACGTACTCACCTCACAAATGTTTACCCCTGCCGGGATTCGAACCCAGGGTCCCGGACACACAGAAGTCATGTCAATGACACTAACCACTACGCCACGGCGACTGTCGAACTATTCATAAGTACATTTGAGTTTTCCGTTGATTAAGCCGCAACACCCTTAAGTAACTTGGATGCAGACCGCTTCCAACCGGTCCTTGTGGAAATAAATGGGGGAGGCCTATGTCCAGCAGTGGATGTCCTATGGCTGAGATGATGATGATGATGACCCTTAAGTACAGCCCCCGGAGGATGAACCCCACAGAGACACTATAATAAAGTTTCTCAGTGATGGACCTTGGCAGGGTATCAAGGAACTAGTCGCCTTTTCATCAGGTCTGTTACCACCTTCAAGAGACCATTTGCTTCCAAAATATGAGTACCTACTTAGCCGATGACTTGCTCGAACGCACTACTATTAATAAATGATCACTGTCCATAAGAACTCCTGCGCAACATGCAACTTCCTTCCTGATTCTGACGTATTTTGTGACGAATCAAATCGGTCAAAGATAAATTTCTTTTTACAGGCTTTATATGAAGATATTAAGAATATATGATATGATGAATAATAAATTATAGTTAATTATAAATTATTAATTTGGTGATTCATATCAGTTCTTCTAGATAATGGTTTTCTGAGAAACTCAAAATATATAAGAATTATATAAACATAAGTGCTTAAAGGTGTTATCTCTCTATTAAGCGGCCGTTGTAGTATATATAATACCAATAAGCTATTACGTTTAGGTGGCGTTACTTAACATATTAAGTGGGAATAAGTAGCACTCATACGTTACTTAGCATATTAAGTGGGCATCAGATAGCACATTAAGGCGATGCTACTTAGCACTTAAAATTCGCTACCCTGAGGTAAGTTGACAAGTTTTTTTGGCAGATTATAAAAATGTCACCTTGCAGTCCAGAATACTATCGGCTTGTCAGTATATATACATATGTTTAACAATCACACAAGGTTTTCAGGTCCCAAACTAGGCAGAGCCTGTACTATGGTAACCTGATGACTGATATATATACTTACATACATATACACGTCCAGACACAGGTCAAAGAGACATTTTCATACACACAAATGTTAGACCTGTCCGGGAATCGAACCCGGGACCAGCGGCTCAGAAGGCAGAGTGCTACCAACTGCGCCAACCGGCCAGCCAATTTTAGTCCGAATGAAGATTACAATAATGAAAACTAATTTGTTTAGTCCCCTGATCATATTAGTACAGATTAAGGACATGTGGTTAGTTGATGATGCGCAGTTTGTTCCGAAAACAGATACTGTTTTGTGGTTGTACGAAGTTTACAATGTGATAATGAATCGACATTTTATTCGACAACTGGAAAACGATTATAACATATTTTTGACCTAATGTGAAAGTTTGACTGATCAATGGGACAGGTGCAATAAGCGCGACAGTTCAATTGACACTAAAGTTTATGACTGTTACAGGACATCATTATTTCATTGCTATTTTATTATTGTTATTGTAATTATATTATTATCTTTATGTAACAACTATAATTGAAAGTTTATTGAAATAGAAGCTGAGTATATTATTATATTTCTAATAATTCTATGGTTAAAATTGTACATTAGATTTAAGTCCTTAGATATAGATTTTTGTGACATAAATGTAACTGTTTAATTCGTTTTTAGGTAAATAAATAATAAATAAATGAAAACGTGTTTTGTTTTAATTACTGTATTTAAAGTAAAGGAGTTTGGTGATGTACTTGTCTACGAATGATTTTTTTTTATGAAAAGCCGCCACGTCCTGACGGCTGTGTAACGGCTAGTAGTGTTGTAGTAGCGAACGGGAATCTTCGACGGCAGGCATATTTGTAGCACTATTAGTATTCGACTGGCAGATGTTATTAACCTTGTTGTTTGATCCGGCAAAATCTGGTCTGATTTGACCGGATCGATAGGGGTCTCTTCGGATCCGGCTGAACTGACAAAAACGCCGGATCGCTATCCTTATGAACAGTGTTATAAATTATAAATTTATAATCATTTTTCTCCTTTTGTAGACGAAGCCGCTGCAGCTAATGCAGAAGTAGCTGCATTATTGTAATTAGTTATTAGTATTTTTATTCAATAAGGGCATCAGTTTATGCATTATAAATGAGAGGTCAAACATTTAAAATAAACTCAACGAATAAATTATAAAATTAGTTGGATAAAAGGACATTTTGAACATATTATCCCACAGATATTATAAAAGCGAAAGTTCGTGTGTTTGTGTGAATGTTTGTGACTACTTCACGCTCAAAAAGCCGCACCGATTTCGATCAAATTTGGTATGTAGATATATTAGACTCTAGATTAATACATAGGCTATTTTTATCCCGGAGAAGTGTAGTTTCCGTGGGATAATTGAGGTCGCAGGAAACCGTTATCCACGCGGGTGAAACCGTCGGCGCTACTAGTATTATATAATCGCTAAAATGATACAACCACACACAACTAATGCTGGTTATTTTGCCTTTTTTATAGCTAAATGTAATTGAAAATTAATTCGCCGCAAATCGCTGGTGATTTTTCAACATCTACTAGTAAGTGGAACACAAACATGCTTAGAGAACTCTAGTTCGAATGTTCTCTAGATGTCAAAGATCACTCGGTCACTGCTCGATTTGATGCTATTTATATATCAGCCGTAACCTATACGTACCTACACTATTTTATATATAACTAGCTGACCAGGCAAACGTTATTCTGCCATATAAATTATCGAAATAACAAAGTGACAAGGGACTTCATTTAAATTACTAAACGTCAATGACCGACGTTCAAATTATTTGGATACTAGATGCGCCCCGCGGTGGTGATGATTGATGATGATGATGATGATGAAAAGGTAGCCTGTGTGTTTTTCTAATCTATATATCTATATCCAAATCCGTTTTACCCACGTGGTGATGAAAAACGGTGATAATGATAATGAATGTGGTAATGAAGTGAATGAGGGTGAAGTGAATTAAAGTGATGGTGATAATGAAAATAAGCCTACGTCTCAATCAACGATAAAAGCTATAGGTGTTTCAAATTTCATCCGAATCCGTTGAGTAGTTTTTGCGTGCAAGAGTAACAAACATAAATCGATACCCACAAACTTTCGCATGTATAATATTAGTAGGGCTTGTTTATACAAAAATTGAACTTTGTGGAGGTAGGAGGGTGTAAAATAACGTACGACTTTTTCTCAGAACTAACAAATGTATAAAATAATTTTACGAAAATCAGGCGAGTTCTTTCTAGAATTTTAATTATATTTGCACTGATTAGTTACATAATGGTAGTGATTCGCTTATTCAATTGAACTAAACTAAAATGTTTTAAAACTAATCCAGTTCTTATAATGTTACGATAAAGTCTAAATTAGTATGTGACTTATCAATAACATCACTAAAATTAAATTTATTTATTAAATTTGCGGGTAGTGTTAGCGAAATTAAGTCGCCACTTATTTGGTGCCTACTAAAACTATCCGCAATTGGCCAGCAATGGATTAAAACTCGTCTAATATGAGTGAGAGCGCTGTATGGGGTTATGCGAAATTAAATTTTAGCGTAAATAGAATACGAGCTACTTCAATTTGAAGAATTTTAGTGAATTTCAGCTAGTTCGTGTGATTAACAGAATTAGGGCCATTACCCGTGGTTACATATTACCCGTGGTTACATATTACCCGTGCACTCGATTAAATGATTACATGCGTATGCGATCTTTAAATTACACTTTTAATGCTAATCGAAATGGAAAAGATTTTTTTTGCTCAAAATACACATGCTGTATTCATGATAATAATTTAGAGCAACTTAAGAACCATTGTATATACAAGAAGAGGTCGGATAATAAAAATGTTGAAGTTTTTATTTTATTATACATTTTTATTAAAGCTGGCGCCAAGTTGTTCTTTAGTGACAGAAACGTTGTATCCTTAATCGACTTAAAAAAGAAGGGGGTTCTCAATTTGATCCGTATGTTTTTTTTATTTTTGTTACCTCGGAAGTTAATTCGACTGAGTGAACCGATTTTGATGATTCTTTTTTTATTTGAAAGTTGGTACTTTCCGTGTGGTTCCATTTTCAATTCCATCAAAATTAATGTAACGGTTTTTGAGTTACATTGCAATAACTGAAAAGTGTTACGTCTACTTGGACGACTTTATATTTGAGGGTGAAGAAATCGGTAAACATACACAATGACAATTGATCCCGTGAGAAGCAAAAGTCACTGAAAAGGCTGAAAAAAAATTACAAAAAAATGGAACCAACTTCAAAACTCAAAAGTGTGAATTAACAATTACTTCAAGTTATTTCACCCTTTTGATTGTTGAAGTCGGTTCCATTTTTTGGTATTTTTTTTTTCTGTTATCCAGTGACGAGACTTGCTACTATTATGCCAGAGTGTCATAACATCATACAGGGTCGCATTCTCAGTTTCTGTGGACATGTTTCACGGCGGGGAAATGAGTCTGTGGAACGCCTTGTAGTTCAAGGGAATGTGGACGGCACCAGAGCCCGCGGCAGATTACTCATGAGCTGGGCAGATCAAGTTCAAGCTACTCTGGATGGTCCACTCCACGAATGTACAAGAGACAGCGGTGCGAGACGAGTGGCGACGGATTCTCAAGCGTGCCACCACTCTGCCAAGAATGTAGCGACCAAGAAGATGTCCATGACAGTTCTCGCGCCACCCTTAACTAAGCGGCTCTTCAATGTGGTCTTTTCTACCAAAATATATATAAAATAGTGCTGAGATAGTTCAGGTTCCGTTCGAATCTGATTTCAGGGATTTCACAAGTGAACAGGTATCTTCTAGGGAGGCGTGATTCATCTTAGCCCGCATCATCATTTAACATCAGAAGAGATAGTGGTCAAACGCCTGCCTATTGTGAATAAAAAAAAACTTATACAGGACATTTCGTGATGTTTTTTACACAGACTTAACATGTTGAAAGGTTACCAATAAAACGTTATCTTTATATTATTATGTGCATTCAACAACATCCAGTACAAGAGAGTTGTAAGCGAATAATATTCTGCCCATTTCGCTAAAATAATACGGGAACACTTAAAATAAGAATACAAAACAAGTCAATGATAATTGAGATTTTAAAATAATTATATAATTACCTATATTTGGAACAAAAATATATATAATGTTTTTCACTGTTAAGAACTAAATTAATAACATATAAATTGAGATTAAATCAGTTAATAAGTACCTTAAATATCAATGCACAATTAAGTAGAAAAGATTAAAATTAATAACATGATAAATCAAGGGTGGCTTTATGTACATTTAAAATGACGAAGCATTTACTTTGTATTTTCTATTGGTAAAACGTTTCGAAAATAATGTAGATGTTATAGTTAGGTTGGAAGAGTTCAGTAGGACGATGGTCAGAGTATCCTGTACGGATCCCTAAATGTACTTAACTTTAGAGTTGATTTTTATTTTACGTACTTTGTGTGGAAAAACACCGATGCGACTTGCGAGGTCTGTTCGGGGCAAGACATTAGCTGTTTTACCTCAAAAACTGTAGTTTTAAATCATAAAATACCTGTTATTCCCATCGACCTACCGAATTTAAGTGGACAGGCTTAAGCCAAACATTTTAATGTGAAAGTGTGGTCGCGGAACACACTTCGCGCACATTCGCGTCAGTTAGGGTCTGTCCATGAGAAGAGCGGTATGTACGTCAGAAAGAAAACTCAACCCAAAAATCTGAAAACATAATGGCGTCCTGTGCGTTCTCTAGATGCAATACACATAAAAAAGGAAATAAGAGTTTATCGAAATGTAATTAATTTCACTACATTTCATTCTAGTCAATCTCCATTTTGTGTTTATTCCAACAACGGGAGAAAATAGCGGACAGGAATATACCCATGTAACAAGTGCGACAAGGACAGCGCGCTTTGCCAGGCATTTGTGATTAGTAGTACTTATTCGTAGGGAACAGATGTTCAGATAGCTACAAAAAGTTATCAATGTATAAAAAAAACATGTATACGGTCGAATTGAATAACCTCCTTCTTTTTTGAAGTCGGTTAAAAAGTAGCGGCAGAGAGTAGTGCCACTCGTACCGAAGTTTTAAACGGAGCAGAAATATACCCAACTAATAAGTGCGACAAGGATAATACGTTATGGCGGCGACAAGCATAATACGTTAGGGCGGCGACAAGCGCCAACTGACCTTGAACAATGATAACGTTTTATATTTTGACTTGTTTTTTTGATGATATTGTGTGTTCTGAGCCCGCCCATTTACTTTCCTTAGGGCGATGGTTATTCCTATTAATTTCATCAGATTATATATTTTAAGATTTAAATTGGCCTATACATGTCTAGTTTATATCTTCACGTGTCACCACAAACCTGAATCTTAATCTACTTAACCCAAGGACTTTTTTAAATATTCTTAAAGGCGATTTACAATAAACAGATTGTTGACCTCTGCGTTTAATTAATTAACATTTTCTCGATTAATGGTGGATATGGCGTTAAATAAATCTCGATGGTGAATTTATCTGATTTTATAATGTTCAGGTGTTCAGATATTCATCTTTCTTTTTTATGTATCGTTGAAATTTACGATTATATGAATATATATGTACTGTATTGGTCGGTCACGTTGCGAACACGGCTCTTATGTAAATTTGTCACAGAGGCTGCAGACAGAGTGGCCACAGCTGTATAATATAAGTAGCTATAGGTATGTTGCTACGTGCTTTATGAAGTGTAGTGTTTTATGGGCCAAATTGAACCTGAACAGTGACAACCTCTAGGACCTATAGGATAGGCCAGCATGGCGCCTCATTACGAGGAGGCCTGAGGCCAAATATAGTGGGAACATGGACGGGAAGAATTATTTAATAGGAAGGTATATGTTATCTGTTATTCTTACTTATTGTTTTTTTACAGTTTTTTTGTCAATCTGCACGATTGTGATATTACAGGAACACTTACAAAGTGTACCTTCACAGGTAAGTAATCTATTTTATAGGATTATATTGAGTAATCTGTCAGTCACGAAGAACAGCAGCTGACATCATGATGCGTAATTAAATATTTTTTTATCTAATCTAATACTGAAATATAACGATTAAAAAATCAAAAACAGAACTTGAATGACAGTCTTTATAGACGTTAAATCGAAATAAATTTAAAAAGTTAATATCTCGATACAGCTTTTCTATGACAACTATATCGAAATATCGAACTTTTTTACCATTATAGCTCCAGCTGGACCAAGGAGGTTGCAATGCAGTTTTTCTACACATAGTCTGTGGACGCGGCGCAACACGCATGCGCGACCAGTAAATGGATTTTGGCGCTAAACTTTTGCGAATATGTACATGCAAACATGTGCTGTGCATTTTACGTAAATTTCAGTATCTATTTTATGAGATAAGTTAAAGTAGTGTATGAATCTGCACTTAATTTGGTCTTAAAACACTCGTGTAATGCTATAAAAAACGTTTTTGTTTAACTTACACTCGTGCCTTAAAAACCTTTATTATGATAGTTTCATAAACTACTATTAATTCATTATTTATTAAGTCTGGCGTTTGGATAAATGGATGTACATTATTTAATAACAGTATGAACATTTTATTGAAAATAAACAGTTATACTGCACTGATATTTATGATTTATTTATAGGATCATCCGGAACAAGTGAATCCTTGCAAATAAAAAAAAAAACTTTATAATTGACCGAGTTCTGAGGCACCAAACATGAAATAATATTACTTTAATAATAAACCTTACATTAGTTGGAGTGTATTGTACGGGACACTACGGAGAAAAGTTTTTTAAAAGTTTCATTGAAATAGGTCAAAGCGCAGATACTTGCTTAAAATTAATAATTAAAATTCTTTTATTTCAAGCTACAAGGGCTCAAAGCTATTTAAATATATTTATAACTAAATTATTTACAACTGCTGCTGACATGTCTGTCGCAGCAGTGTATTACATAAAGGCAGTCTATCCTGCCAGCAATCATTTGTATGACGGTGTTGGCACTGCCGCGCACTCTGTGCACCATGGAAGCACTTCGCTTGCGCATAGTGGCGTAAAAGCAATCGGTGTGAGCCTCCGCGAACATACCTGAGGCGCTACAGTAGAGAGGCAGCCTCAGCACCTTCGGCCGCGAAGAGCATTGTATGATGACATATTTCCGCGTGTACCTGGCCCATAGACTGCACGTATAGAGAGATGTACAAAATGCACGGAAAAGTGTTATTTTTACCTCTCTAAAGCAACGTGTACCTGCGACAACATGTTCGCCCTTATGGATAATGGCCTTCGCTCCCTCTCTATGTCAACATCGTCTTTGAAATCGTTTGTAATTAGCTCGGGCTAGGTCGAAACTGCGACAACACAACGCGCGAGCCGAGCGAGCGATGCGAGCGTGCCGCGGCAGAAGCCAGCGAAACCAGCGATATATATATAAAAAAATATGTAACGCAAATCACTTGGTTCACCGACACCGAAATGTATTTTTCTACAAATAATAACCGTAATTGAGTTTTCATTTTTCCATTGCATTATTGCATTGTTTAACAATTTTCGATCGTTAATTTTTTATGAGTGGTCGGTATAGCGGTTACTTTAGCACCTTGTTAGCCTTCGACTTGTCATGTCCAGTCATCCATCGGACGAATGTTACCTACCGCATGCTCGCCGCACACGTTGTGCATTAATATACGTATTTTATTAAACATTTCTCTTTGCATCCATCATTATTACCATAATTATTAGTACATAGGTGAACGACCATACGTTAACTAAGTACAGACACACAAGCTTACTTAGTGCCTGCTACATAATTACTTAAGGTAGGTTATTAGAGCCGTATAAGCATCTTTATTAGAATTTTACAAACCAACCAAACATTACCAAGTAACTAAAAATTAACCATAAATAAATGTTATTGTATGTGCCGTGGTGGTACCGGCCTAGAATAGTACTCCCCCATCTCTTCCCGCGGGTGCCGTAAGAGTCGGCTAAGGGATAACGTACCAGGAGGTGGGCAGCAGCGTCTTCTGAGGATCGGAAATCATACTGCGCTCGCCAACCCGCCTGCCAAGCGTGGCGAGTATTGGCAAATCCCCCCTATATGGGGGAGGCATACGTCCAACAGTGGACGCACAGAGCTGAAAAAAGAAAGAAAGAAAAAGAAAGAAATGTTATTTATTAATCATTTAAAATAATGGTGTTTATCTAAAATCAATGTGAATGAATTATTGAAAAAAAATGTCGTTTTGAAACGTAACATTTGAGTCAATTATTATTATTTTATTCATTAAATTTATGTATTTAAAGTTTTAACTATAAAATCAATATACTAGACTTGAAACATTGAATGAAAAATCATAAAGATGTAATGTAATGAAGATATTGTTCTAATTAAATGAAAAAAAAATATATACAAGCAGTAACTGTACATGTAATATTTTAAAGTAAGTAACTATTTTCCAGGTGATATTTAATATATTTCTTTTGCTCCTTATACTAAGAATTAGCGCGTCCGAACGCGGTTTTATTCTTCCAAGGTTATCGGGTCCTATAAGCGCCGCGACCGCTATTCAACCTCAGTATCATGCTGACTTGGCTCTTTAACTGGCATCACCAAAAACTGCAATGATTAAGTACTTGTTTAATTTTAGAATAGTAGTTTTCTGCGTTATTTGTATTTTTGTCGTATAATAGACATGTCGGTCTTTAAACGATCTAATCTAAAAAAATGTTTAGCAAAAAATGGAACCGACTTCAACACTCAAAAATGTGAAATAACTTGTCAGTACCATGAGCACAATATTGTGATGATAGATAACTAAAAAAAATTTTTTCACCGTGTTCCATGACCTTTGCTACTTACGGGATCAATTGTCATTGTGTATGTTCTCCGATGCCTTCAACCGCAACTATAATGTCATCGAGGTATGCGTAGAACTTTTCAGTTATTGGAGTGTAACTGAAAAACCGTTACGAATAAGTTATCCGCGAACACACAAGAAAACATATATGCGGTCGAATTGAGTAACCTCCTTTTTTTGAAGTCAGTTAAAAAGCCTTCAAATTGTCTATTTAGCAAATGGTTAAGCCAGTAAGCTATTTGGCACTCAATGATGGTTCAAATTATTTGAAGGAAAAAATTCGGCTGCTAGTTGGACTTGAACCCACGACTACAGAATACCGTCCTGTCGGTCTGGTGCCTTCTCTACGATATCAACTGTAATGTTGGTCTATCAGTTCTATTAATTGTTCATACAATTAAAGGTAGATGGCGCTAAGAACAACATCCCTTAGATGTTAAAAGGAAGGGAGAAATTCGGACGCTAGTGGTAGTGGCTGCTATAGCTTAGTTGGACAATGCGACAGGACGGTATTCTGCAATCATGGGTTCAAGTCCCACTAGCAGCCGCACTTTTTCCTTCAAATAATTTGGTCTTAAGTACCGCCTAGTATGTTGTTAATGCAATAAATCATAAAGCTCAATGATGGTTGTCTGAGTTCAAGCTCGGTACAGTATTCGGTGACAGATTGTCAGTCATGACTTCATGAAGAGACTCCTACCCCGTCACGCGACTTGGCCTATCATCATACGAAATTTGTGATAAAGTAATACATTTATTTTCATGGTTCATACTTGTTGCAGAGGTTAATTGGAGACCATCTGCTGATTGCCAATTTGTCAAAACTGGTATTGGTTTAATGGTCCAATTATGAGTCATCCAAACTTGAATGATACTATATTGCTTTATGTGCTGTTCTGATGATAGGATCGTTATCGTATGTGATTCGGTGTTTTTTGTAAATTGAGATTAAGATTCAGATCTTCAGTTCAAATATTTGAAGGAAAAAATTCGGCTGCTAGTGGGACTAGCAGCCGATTTTTTTCTTTCAATTATTTCAACTGAAGTTCGCCTAGCATGATGTTAATGCGATACACAGTAAAATCTCTTAAGATTCAGATATTTGACGATTGCCGTAGCTCAGTGGTTCGAATCTCGGTAGGGGCGAACATTTGTGTGATGAGTGTAGGTGTGTGTCCCGGGTCTTGTATGTTTCTGTGATGTGATTATGTGTATCCATGCCTCCCGCGACTCTGGGAATCCTAGTGCAGGTGCTTGAGTGTGTCGTAAAACCGTGTGACTATGACCAATGCAACTTGGTGTAAACGTCGAGGTAACTAATTACCAAATGGTTTTCATGTGTTTTTCTTTTTCTAACTTGTCCGTAGTTTGCAAATTATACAATTCGAATTTTACTCTGTCGTAGGAAATCGTACTGCGCTCGCCAACCCGCCTGCCAAGAGTGGCGAGAATTGGCAAATACCCCTAAATGGTGGAGGCTTATGTCCAGCAGTGGCTGTCCAATTGCTGAGAAGATGCTCGCGTAGACACCTCCACAGAACTTCCTAAGGAATGGCACATAATAATTGTCGCACAAATTGGATTGCGTCGTTGTATTATCTTATATCCATGTTTGGGCGGAACTGAGGATGTTTAGTTTAAACTGTTCGGCCTCATTCACTACAATCAGACCATCTATGTATGCAACTTAAATGGATCAGATTGTTTGTTAATTATTGTCGGTGCTTGTCGCACTATGCCTTGGTGTTGTAAGTTATTTGTTAGGGTAGCGGTAATTCTCTAGCACCTATCATACATTATACAACAAGCTTTGGAGAGACCTATGCTCGGGGTTTCTATACGAGATCTCATCAGAAATGAAGAGTTCCGAAAAGGAACAAAATTCATGCACATAACACACACACGCACAGTGGATTAGTATGTTGAAATGTCAGTAGGCAGGGTATATATTTCGTAAAAAAGTTCTTTAGTGGAGAATATAGACAGAAAAGCGCAGCATATAACATCCACCGACATGTTTGACGTTTGAGGATTTGAAGCGATGATAGCTCAGCGGGGGGAGCATTGGCTGTCAAACTGACAGACACTGGTTCGATCCCCAGCAACGGCTTGAGCTTCCGGTAAAGTAAGACCGTTATCAAATTCCCAGCATGGTAGTAGGGTACTTTCGAGTACCCGTCTGGCTAGCTACCACCCTCAAGTTTGAATAACTGTCACCTATTAAGTAGTGTGTTCAGGCAGCAGTCCTTGAGAGCCAGTAAGCATTTTAGGTCTAGCGTGGTAACATCTTCGACCACATGGTCACTGACCAACAAGTGGTCAAACGCTAGATCTATACAGTATAACAAAACGTGACTCAGATCGCAGGAAGAGGCTGGTATTTGTCCAGCTGTGGACGTCTTATGGTGGACATGATGATGATAGACTACCCTTTAAGACCACAGAGTTTGAATTTGTATACAAACTCTGTGGTCGTCCTCAGCTACAGATATATTTGGACGTAACAAAGTAATAATATTTCTTCGATATGATATTTTTGCTGAAATGGCGAAAAACCATTAACTATTTGATGGATAAATTTGATGAGGTTGTGACCACCTTAGATGTGCATTAATACATCAAATTAGTAAAAAAATTGTGAACTAGAAATTGTATTATAATGTTCGGTGGAGAAATGTCTTAAAACAAGACCTGGGATCATAATTACTATTCCGCAAATAATTAACCCATGACTCATCTTCCATTTTGTTGAATAAACCACGTAATAAACGGCATACCTAGTACCCGCTAGGTCAACAGTTCAAGCGCAGTATCAATAATTCTTCTACTTTTTAACATTAAGTAGCCATTAAGTAAAACAGTGAATGATGTCACGGCCAATGACTCATTGTCTTATTTAAATAATTTACAAGATATTACAATAAAATCGTTAATCTTCCGCCGAGATGGTTTAGGAGTTGATGTATTTAGTCCTAGTTTGTTTTCTAAACGGTCATGTTGAAAAGCAGGTGTGGTCAAAGAACTATTTGCATAATTTTCCATTCAGTAGGGCTTAATATGATTTTTATTGGAGTCTGATTCGTGCGTTTTGTCATATATTATCCGGATAACATTACATCATCGCTCTATTTTGGGAAGCAGAGTTTGGTTGTTTATTAATCATTGATTGTGAATGTGTAATGCAGTAAGCAAGTGTAAAGCTCAATTTTGATGATAATCCAGTTAAAGTAAGAGCTTTAAGACTATATGACTTATTAAGCAGAGTGAACCTTACTGTCTATGTTTATACTGTGAAATTTATTATTCGATAAGAGCTATCCTCTTTATCCTAGACCAAAAATAACACCTGATATTATAGCGGAAAATTATGACGGAGAAGATTTTCGTTATGATTTATTTTAAAAAATGATGGTGTTTTTTAAGGCTTAAGGCTCGTGGGCTCACAGGCAGAGAGAGTGGGACTAATTCATATTAGTCCCACTCTCTCTGCGTGTTGGCTTAAAATGTTACAAATACGAACTTTCCAGTTGACCTGGAAGGTTAAAAAATGCTTATCACATTATTAAAAACATTTTTATTTCCTTTCGTCTGATGTAAGACACAGTTGAAGCGCATTTGTCGTTACCGCGAGAATTTTTGATACTGATAAAAATTTGTTGCATGTAAATATTTCTCTAATAATAAATTAGCAAATTAAAAAATAAATCATAATCCTACTAATATTATAAATGCAAAAGTTTGTGTGTATGTTTGTTACTTCTTCACGCTTAAACGGCTACACCGAAAAGTGGCCACACTGAATCAATCACTTTGAATCACCAAACCTCGGGCTAAACTTTTAGGTCATGTCCAACAACTCAATTAAGCTAAACTAAAAACATAAAAAAACATTTAACAATAAAAAACAAAGAAGGGACCACAATCTGAAAATGGCCTTAAAAAATAAAGAGAGGCGATTGATTGGGAAGCTGTAAAAATAATAAAGCTAATGTAAGGTAATAACAATAGTAAGAGTGTAATTTAGTATAAAAATGAAAAAATACAAACAAGAGGACTAACTTAGTTTGTAGATTATTTAGTGTTCTAGTGTACGCTTGTCTTGATGTTTAATTATTATTCTTAAATAGTATTATTTAATTAAATGTAATCAAAAAAGATTCGGACCATTGAGTCTGTAGTGTATGTTTAACAAATTAAAAAAAAAACATATTTTTCTTACACTGCCCAGATCGCCTAGAAGTAAGTTTTAAAGCGATGATAGCTCACCGGTGGGAGCATCGGCTGTCAAACTGACGTACACCGTTTCGATCCCCGCCCAACGTCTTGAGATGCCGGTGAAGGTAAGGCCGGTATCAAATTCCCTACATGGTTTAAGGTACTTTCGAGTACCTGCCTGGGTAGCTACCATCCTGAAGTTTAAAAAACTGTCACCAAACACAATATAGTGTGTCAGGCAGTAGTCCTTGAGAGCTAGCGTTATTATATCTTCGACCACATAATCACAGGCCATCAAGTTAGTCAGTAGTCGCTAGATCTATAAAGCATATCTAAAAAAACAGTAAATTGTCATTTCTCATTGTCATTTGTTACGAACATATTCTATTAAAATGTGATATACATCTTCTTCTACTACTTCTAAACTCCCTCATACTGATCAAGTAATGATGCGCCATCCTGGTCTGTCTTCGGCAGTGTGCATGGCTTCCTACATATTAGTATTAATATTCATGTTTTTTAGAGCTTCATGTTCGTCTTAGCGAAAAAGCTCTCAAAATAAAGAAGAAAACATTTTATTCGTACGAAAGGAGTAAAAAGGTTTTCGCATAAGTAGGTCCAGGATAATGTTAATTGACTTTTTTGCCCGAATTATTGACCGTGTACAGTACAACCCTGGGATTTAAAAATTCGACACACAACTTCATCAGCGTTCTTTTACTATCAGTATGTATTATATGTATGTATTACATATAAGCAATGAATGACGAAGATGCACTGCTGTATATATGCCTTCCTCATTAACCGCCATATGGACCGGTTAAAAGCGGCCATCATTTAGATTTAATTAATCAGACAGCGATGTCTTCAATGGGCCTCATCCAAACAGAATAGCAATTGACTCTATTTTTAATCACCAATAGAGGCTATAGAAAAAAACATAAATCAACAGATGCCCAATGAATATTGAGGAAACGCTAATATGAATGTAATAACGTGACATTTGTAAAAACTGCAAACAACGCTCGTGTGATTGAAAAGATAAATTGGAGATGCGTGTGATTTTTTTCTCGCCGACAAAAAGTGAAGTTTAAATTTTAAGGCGAATTCTCGTCGGTTTCAAGACGAATATATATACTGATGTCGGAAGCGCTGAATCGGCTTTTTTATTTGAACAATCATTAATTAGACGCCTTTTTATTGGCTCTTTATCGATGAAGACCTCTGATATGTGCGAAGTGACAGATTTATTACTCATACAAGGTAATGGTTGGTCGAGTCTTCCTGGTGTTGTAGTGATGTTGTGCGGTGTAAATTGCGCCTAAATTTTGAACGAATCTTGGCGAATATTAATCAATTTAGTTTGAAAAGACCTTTATTTGAACATCAAATTATACAAAATAAAATAAGGCACAGTCAAGAGATTCGTTATACATAATTTGAAGCGATGATAGCTCAGAGGTTCCCACCTCTGCGTCGGCTGTCAGACTGACGGACGTTGGTTATATCCCCATTAACAGCTTGAGCTTCTAGTGAAGGTAATACCGCTATCAAATTCCCAGCATAGCGGTAGGGTACTTCCGAGTATTCGCCTGGCTAGCTATCACCTTCAAGTTTGAAAGCCTGTCACCAAACACATCCTGTGTTCAAACAGCAGTCTTTGAGAGCCAGTAGGCATTCTAGGTCTAGAGCGATAATATCTTTGACCACATCGTCTTTGACCGTCTTTCTAATGACATAGTGATCAGACTCTGGATCCATAACAACCTATAGTAAAAAAAATATATGTATAAGTGCTTCATTATGGACCTGCTAACAAATCCTTTTTAATGACACAATTACAAATAATTATGTATGTTATTGCCGTGAAGTACCGGCCTAGAATTGTACCCATACACGTGGAAACCGCTTTTTTTTGGAATTTATTACGAATAAACTTGGTTGGATCGCAATATTGTCTTTCGTTTGGGATACCTTATGAGAAAGCGCTGATTCACCTCTGACAATAATTTTTGATACATTGGTAGAAATTCTGTTAATCAATCGCATTATCTAAAATTGTATAAAACAGTACATAACAAATACAATAAAACTCAATTTTGTATATTGGCAATCCTAAACTTATTAACTAAACGTATTAAATTGCGGTTACTTATGTTAAATCAGTTAAGTCAACCTTTACTGATTTAACATACATAACATATTATGGTGCTTTCTTAAACTACCCACAAACTAATAAAATAGCTCCAATATTAGGAATAGCATTGTACATACAATAAGAATTTTCTTGATTTAAAAATCTATATAATTTTTAGTTGGTTTTATCGAATAACAGATTCAACGCATTATTAACTTCAATATTGTAGAACATTTGTATCGGCAGCTGATATCCGGAACAATTTGACGGTTGTCAGGTGCTGGCTCACAGAGTATCAGTTTGATCATGCAGCTCTAGACGTGCAAGCAAATAAATATTTTGGTCACAAATCACATTGCATGAACGCTGCGCGTACAAAATATTTCCAATTTCTATTCAAATATACAAATCCTTAAAATTAATATCAATATTTCAATTTCATTCAATTCATTTGATCAATTAATATCAATGTTCAAAATGAACAATTTTGTTATGAATACTGCAAACTCACAAAGCGGCATATCGACAGCGGTAATGCTTTACATTTTCTAGAAGCTCAAAAGTTCGAGCATAAATTCTTTGCGGTTAATGATTAATTCTATAGGGTAAGGTAATAAAAAAGTTTATTGATTACTTCCTTTTGACGAGACCTTACGATGACCATCAGGGTTCCGTGAAATTGGCAACCATAAAGAGGAAAATAAACTAGGTCAGAATGGGGTGACCTTAGATATATAATGCCAACAAAAAGAGAAGGGACCGGCGATGCACCAATAAAGAAGCAAAGTTGATTGTATCGAAGATCTACATACTTTTCATTGAGATCGATAACGGCCTCAGGCGACCGAAAACAAACTAACAAGAAAATACTAGATACAATGCGGTCCGATTTGTGATTTCATCGCACGAAGCGCTCAAGGCTTGTAGCCACCGCAGCGCTGATCCAAATAAAATAAAAACATGATTAATCGCCCACGGCGCTGTCATCATGATATTAAAGCAAATCAGTGTATATAATTGTTTTAACAGACTTCAAAAAAGGAGAACGTTTGTATCGTTCCGAAATCAGATTGAGGAAGTTCTTCGAAAGCGGCAGTTCGAGAGCACTCTAAACTGACGCTCTTGTTTGAAAGGTCTGATGAGCGTGGATGAAGTTAAATATGTGTGTCAAGATCGTAGCATTTGGAAGGCTGATGTCTCTGCCTACCCCTACGGGAAAGAGGCGTGAATATTATGTATGTATGTATAAAAGGAGAAAGTTAGCAAGTTGACAATGGATCCCGTGAGTAGCAAAGGTCACTGAAAAGGGTGAAAAAAAATTACCAAAAATGGAACCCACTTCAACACTCAAAAGTATGACATAACTTGTCGAAGTCGGTACCATTATTTGTTTTTTTTTTCGTTTGTTATGCCTGTTGTTGTTTTAAGAAATTAGTATAACTATATAATATAAATTAATTTTCAAGTATGACGGATTATCAGCGATAGAAATAAGCGGATCCATACATTATATTTTAAAAGTTTATTTAACTAGTCTGGCCAATACTATTACATGAAAACTTTTTTTTTCTTTCAACTTTTTAATTATTTTGAATTTGGTACGCGTTTATTATTTTAATAACTTTCGATTTCGCGCCATTTCACATATTTTTTCGTATTTATCTTTACGTAGTAGTAGGGTTGTGAAACCTCTTAGCAATACATTTTTTTTTAATGTACAGTGGACTTTCCATCAGGACTCTGCACTTGCTCACAAGGCAGGAACTACCCAAGCCTGGCTTGAAACCAACGTTCAGGACTTTATAAGAACTGAAGACTGGCCCTCACCTAGCCCAGACCTAATACTTAAGACTACTTATAATGGTTACTTTTAAAGGACATGGCCTGTTCTAAAAGACACGGCGACATTGAGTCTCTTGAAAAATCTCTGAAGCAAGCAGTAGGCCTGTTTATAAGTCAAAGGTGGCCATTTCGAGTAAAATATTTATATGATTTTTTGCTGAGGTCTTAGTACATATGTACATTATATGTTTTATTAATATTACATTACTTCATAAAATAAATGTATTTTCGTTTGTAACAGAACTTATGGCCGACAATGCGTCGAAACGTCTCTAAGCAAAGTCAGTTCTTTTTTTTATTTTTTATTTATTTATTAATATTCACACAAGGGTTAAAATAATAACCTATACCATAAATAAAAATTAAAGGTTCCAAACTAGGCAAAGCCTGTACTATGGTAACCTGATAACTGATATTATATACTTAAATACATATACACACCCAGACACAGGTCAAACAGACATGTTCATACACATAAATGTTTGACCTGTCCGGGAATCGAACCCGGAACCAACGGCTCAGAAGATAGAGTGCTACCAACTGCGCCAACCGGCCAGACAAAACAGACAGTTCGAGATTAGCTATGGTCATTCATAATAATATATGAGTGAGAGCCAGGTTCAAAGCGACCGCGGCATTGATATCGTGTTCCGTTTTGTAATCGATGTGAAGCATAATTCATGATGAGACCGAAACGGGTGTTACATTTCTACCAGAATTGCCATAAATTTATGTCGTAAAAAAATATCGGGTATAAATGTTTCGTAATATTTCCGGCAATTGTTATGTTCGGGTTAGAAACGAAAATTGGAAACATTTTCCGTTTTTTCGTCCTTATTCCACGCGAGGTGAGCCCCAACATGCCTTCGTCTCCCACTGTGCTCTATCACTAGCCATCTCAGTGTTCACCCCTTAAACATGATAATTACCACTACTAGGTATCTCCCTCTATATATCCACCCAAACTCATGCTCAGTACTCATTTCATCCCACTAACATAAAGGCGAATGTTTGTAAGTGTGTACGCTAGTTACTCCTTCACGTTCAAAAAGCTCTACCGATATTGATAAAATTCGGTACGGATACACATTAGACCCTAGATTAACACATATGTTACCCTTCATCGTGGGATAAGCAAATAATTTAAAAAACTCTGTTACTCCTTCACTCTCATATAATTTGGTATGAAGATAGTTTAGACCTTGGAATAACACATAGGCTACTTTTATCTCGGAAAAAGTATAGTTCCCGTGGAATAATTGAGGTAGCGGGAAAACAGTAATCCACTACACTACACACTACAATAGTCGCTACTAGTAAAATAATATTTTTCATTCCTTATTATGAAAAATATATATTAGACAAAATTATTATAATTGGAAGTATATTATATCTAAATATCCATAAAATAATCATCAAAGTCATAAGAATTATATTTACACATTGACCTTAGAACTCTTAACTTATACATTCATGTGCTGTTTTTATTTTGTTTTATTTTTTTTTACCTCTCGTCCAACACTTTGTTTCATCAAACAGTAGGTAATCGTGTTAAGCAAAAAATTATATGATTGATGATTTTGTGTTTATATTATTCGCAATCTTCATTTTCTATTAAAGTATAGTGGCAACTTCCATTCTGATTGAGAATCTTTTTTTTAATCCATGAAAAAACAAATGAATTTACAACTCTAATCCATACATATGGCAATAAAAAAGTGGCGGGTTTGCTTGTGTATATATTTATATATAAATATATATTTATACCTACGTGTGAAAGGTCAGGGTGGCTCAAACTACACGGTAATTAAAGGTTATTTTTGGCGATAACCATCAGTAAAACAGTTACCTACGTGCATGATATAAAAAGCCGATGGATCAACCTTAACAACCTTGGGACGAAGGGCCTTCATGCAAAAAGCTAAGGCAAGGAACACTCGAAGGCTAAGAGGAAAAATTTGCCGAAAACAAATGACATCCCTATACGACTCTCCGTAGCGAATCCCGAAAAAACACACATTTCAAATACTGATTTACACATTATTGAACACTAACTGCGCCCTGCGGTTTTACCCGCGGTGAAATGACATTGAGAATTGGTTGTCATTCCGTCATCCCACGCGAACAGTTATTATTTTCGGGAAAAAAATAGCCTATGTGTTATTCCAGGGTATAAACTATCTTTATGCAAATCCGTTTATATACGCTTTTCAGCGTAAAAAATAACAAACATCGACAAACGACAAACTTTCGCCTAATATTACTGGCTGCGCCCAGCGGTTTCACCCACGTGCACTACAGTTCGCTACCTCATTCACGGGATCTATTATTTTTCCGGGATAAAAAGTAGCCATTGTTTTAATCGAGGAAATATATAATATGTCGGCCTTTACTGTACAGGGGGCTACTAAAAGCCCAAGCGCGATCAGGATGGCATCCCGGTATTATGTCAGAATGGTATTTAATAATGGTAATATTATCATAATATAGCTGTAACAGACACACACATGCACATATACATTTAGTATTTCATATTCTAATAACTTTCTAGTCCCAAAGGAGTGAACTCGTAAGCCCCAGGACTTGTGACCCGCGGTGGTGGATTTAAGGGCCCTTTTACATCATGAAAACACTCGCTCTCACCTCCGGTTCTTAGATTCCTTCAACACGGAGATAAGATCATAGGTTATTAGGTTACACATCATAGTTACTGGATACCACAATAGAGTACTCACGATTACTTCGCAGCACGCGCCCAGCCGTCGCCGGCCCTCAGTATGGCGGCTAGAGACTCCTACCAAATCCTATCCACTACCCGTTGCATATCTACACTAACTCACTAACTCGACCTCACTTCACTGCACTGCACTTTACTGCACTTCACTCTACTTGACTATTAACACACTATCAACACAGGCACCCCTGGTACTACTGGCTTCCACAAGTAGACTGTCCGCTGGGACCGAGGTTCTTACCAACTTAACCCTATTCGCAAACTACCCTCTTAACGATAACGTCCCTCTATCTTATTTCAGTATCTAACACACTCCGACATATATATTATGTAATAACCTCGCTTCATTACCAATTTCATGCAAATCCGTTCAGCCGTTTCAGCGTGAAGTTACAACATAGAAACGATAAACGATAGAAAAAATATCGTCTTACTACTTACTCCCCAGCAATCACACAAAGATAATTGTTTACTTCATTTGCAGCAAAAGGTTACAATTGTAATCATTTTTAATTGAAATTAAATTTATCTTTTTAAATATGGTGTATTAAATGCAATCAGTAATAATAATCAGCATTGAAATTCCACGTGGCAATGCTGCTAGCATTCTGGGCACGCTGCCAACTGGTAGCGGGTTAGAGCATTTGAGTTATCTATAGGCTGCCAATAGCTAATGGATTGCTCAAATGTTATTGTAGTAGCTGCAGTATTGTAATTAGTTTTTAGTATTTGTAAAAAAAGACAATGGTCCCAAAAATAAATGTATAAACGTGTAATTGCTAGTACATTTTCTGCGCGTGGTAACGGAGTTAGTTAAATTCAATTATATACTCAAGGAAATGCTTATAAAAGCTTTACGACAAGAATATAATTGTTAACATGAACTTTATCCGTGTTCGGAAGAAAGAGTTTTTCTGATGCATCGGTCAATAAATTGCTTATTCGAGAAGTTTAAAATTCAAGGCGATTGTGAATGTGACTTTTAACGAGTAAACAAAACGCTTGATCAACTCAAGTATATAAATCCACAGTTGTATGTGACAACAGTGTTTGTAACTGGTAAGTTATACATCGCATTTAAAAATATAAATTTAACCTTATTTTAAAACTAACAGTGCACCGCGGTTTTACACGCGTAGTGATGAAAAACGGTGATGATGGTGACATTAAAGTAAGCCTATGTGTTAATTCGAGGTACAAGCTATGTCCATACCAAATTTCATCCAAATCCATCCAGCAGTTTAGGCGTGAAAGAGTAACAAACATACATCCATACTCACAAGCTTTCGAATTTATAATATTACTAGTTGCACGCCGTGGTTTTACCCGCGTGATCATTAATTGATGATGATGAAACGTGGTCTATGTGTTATTCTGGGGCCTGAAGTATCTACGTGCAAAATTTCATCAAAATCGGTGTAGCCATTTGAGCGTGAAGAAGAAACAAACATACACACAAACTTTCGACTTTATAATATTAGTAGGATTACAATTGCAGCCGTTTGCTGCAAATGAAGTAAACACAAATCATTGTAATTCATCGAACAAAATCAGTTAACAAATTGAGGGTCGCGTGTTCAAAAACACGGTCGTGAAAGCTGATGCAAATTGCTTGTGTAAAAATAAATCGGTCGGCAAAAAATTAAAGAAAGATATTAAAGTATCTGATTTACAGCGAAAATTATAATACAATGGACATTGTTAAATTTATATCTTCTTATTCAATGATCCGACAATACGTGTAAGCTTAAGTTTGTGTATTTATTTCACATTCATTTATCATTTTCGACGGAAAACTGTCATTACAGAAATGGTCCGTTCGATTTAAGGTCGTTTCTATTCACTTATAAATTATATCGATTTGCATAAATAATGTCTTTTTGCTAATTTATTCGAAGGATAACGCAATTAATAATGATGGCCTGATCTTGGACGCGCAGACTCTATGGCGACGTTAAGGTTAAATTCATAACGTTTGACATTATTTATAGTTTCATTTAGAGGAATCACGCCACCACTGTTAATTAATAAATTTAATATGTAATTAATAAGACTCATTAGAGGTTGCTTAAATGTGAAACACCTGCACGAACATCTTCCTACTTAGTCATAATGATATGAATCGTATCAGTAAAATTATAATTACGTTTGATTAGAGATTTTTATTAATCCTACACTATCTTCGGCCCGCGGCTTCCCCCGCGTAGCCTACGTTTTTCCCGCTACTTCAGTTATTCCATTGGAACCAAACTTTTTCTCGGATAAAAAGTAGCCAATGTCCTTCTTCAGGGATCTATCTCTATACCAACATAATTCGAAATCGGTTAAGGCGTGAAAACGTAACAGACAGAGAGAGCTACTTTTCGAAAGAAAGAAAATATATTTATTGCTGACAAAACACAACAATATTATATATATATTATAAAAAATAAAAGACTAACAATAGAAATATTAAACTATATTTTAATGTTGCGCGATGCCAGTAATGAGTCCCTACTTAGCATTGTGCTAGGGTTTGGCAACCTTAGCGCTTATTTTCAGCAGCAACTCTTTGACAGGCATCGCGAACGCGCAAGTTTCACATTTATAATTATTATTTGGTTTTTGTGGTATCACAGTGGAACTATACTGTTTTCGGGATAAAAGTAGTCTATGCATTAATCTAACCTATAAAGTGAATTCATTCCGAATTCCAACTCGGCTGGGCCGCATTTGGAATACTCCGCGACGTCTTCTCGTCCAAAATTGTACAATGCCTGAAAGCGAAGGTCTTCGAACAGTGTATGTTACTAGTGATGACATTATGGATCCGAAACATGGATCGATGTAAGTTAACGACAGCCAACGATTACACCGCCAGGTTACCACCGCCTCAAAGCGTAGTACTTCAAGGCGTATTACATTTTATACATGATCATCCCTTTCCAGATCACAGATCGATCTCACACAAAATATTAGAAATAATCAAAATAAAGACATTTAATGCCTATTCATTAAATAACCTGCTAGTCTCTTCTGAATTAAGTCAAATTATCAATTTATTATTAAAAATCTATAATGATTCATAGAGCTACTTCATTACCTATTGAAATATTAATACGATGAAATGAATATAATATTAAATGATCATAATTTGTGTGTTCTACTTTCAAACGGAAAACCAGTTTACGCTAATCAAAGAGATTTATGTTTATAATCATTTTTAAGGACAAGGTCTACTTGTTTCTTTCGTAGCTTCGCTCGTGTTAAATTAAAATAGTTTTATATGAATGAGTATTTTTTTAAAGGGCCGATGCTTATAATAAAATAAAATACTGATAAGTATTACAATACTACAATAATATTTAAGTAATCCACTAGCTGTGGTCAGCTTATAGATAACTCAAATGCTTAGGTGTTATAATAGGAGTTGGCTGTTTGCTGTAGGTATAACATTTTATCAAATTTGTAAATCCTTCTAAAAACTAGCGGACCCGACAAACGTTGTCCTGCATGCAGCGCCAGGTGGTTTTTTTTCTAAATCCAAGCCATCCAGGGCGCCATCCATACGCCTACAGAAACCGACCACGATGTTTGACCGACGGTTAAATTTAGTCAGTAGATACGTTTACGCTCCAATAATTATAGGAATCTATAATTTATTTTGAAACTCATACAGGTTTCCTTATGAAAATATAAAAATGTATATTATTAAAATTAAGACTTAATTCAAGAAATTCAATTATGACGCATCGACAAAAGGATTTTTTTTAGTCGATATTGTTACAAAAGGAATTTAATTGGCTTCGGTGTTTGTAACAGCGACATCTACCAATATTGGCAAACTAACTTAAGTTGCTTACGGTTCACGCACTAACTAACCAGCATGTAAATTACAAAGATAATGAATGTTGGAGAATGTTGGGCGTTGTAGTTGATGTCTGACTTCAGATATTGACGGTAGATGGCGTGAAATAAAACATAACACAATTAGATTAAAGGTACTTCTCGAAAGTTTTCACTGTTTACGCCGGATGAAGGGATAGTCTAATACGTATTTTAAATACCACACAGTCCCCTAAAATATATATTTTTAATTACTCTAATATAAATGAAGTAATAATTATAATTATATTAATTGAAGTAATTTGAATTATAATCATACATTTTCCTTTAATATTTATAATAGCGACATCTAACGAATATTGTCAAACTAAATCTTCAATATGTAACTTGCGGTTACATATTGAAGTTAACTCAAAGCTTAAGAAACCACGAAAATGAAGATTCGATTCAGGCTGATGCCTACATCACCTTACTTACATTGTTTAGTTTCTTCACATATAGACGGTAGAGGGCGAAAAGTTAAATTTAGTTGTTTAACGCATAGACTGATATTATATTGTAGGAGCAGTAAGTAATTTTCTTTCGCCGTTGCGTTCACTCTTCACATTAATAGTACTTTTTTAAACACCTTGCACTTTTCCGTTCCCTGAAAATAATAGTAGGTTGCGAGATGTCACCGTCACAAACACCGAAGTCAATCAAATGTACCTGTACTTTAAACTATTGTAGGTATTTGAATTTGATTCAAAAAAATATATGTACGTACATTTATATATTTTCTTAAGGATTTACTAGTAGATATTTTTTAAAATAAGTTACAATCCTTTCTAATCATTTTTAACCCTAAATGAAGCGTAAAAACGGATATCGTTGTAATAGAAAATCCAACTGGATATAAAAATTATTGTTGACCCAGGTTCAATTGGATCAAGCGTCGATCCTCTTCCTTTATTAGTAAATAATAATATGTACCTACTTATTGTAGTTGCTTAATTCTTGACTTCCTAAAAATATAAGCATGGAAATTGACATTGATCTCGATATTTTTAGCCATAGGTATGGCAGTCACTATTACTTATATAATAAGTACTTACGTTCAGTGTTCCTTAATTTGACACTAATATATAAAATAACAGCTTAGCGTAAGAGATAAAAAAAATAACTTAGAGTATAGCTCGAAGAACTGATTGCCGTTGGAGTTTTAATGTTGTCGAATGGAGACCACGGACTGGCAAGCGCAGCATAGGATGCCACCGACACGGTGAACAGACAACCTGACTAAAATCGCAAGCAAAGCTGGATGCGGGCCGCTTCCAACTGTGGAAATCAATGGAGAAGGCGTATGCCCAGGATTGGACATCCTATGGCTGAGATGATGATGATGAATGAAAAAAAACAGAGCTAAAACATTGGTACAATTAAAATATATCAAATTGTACGTTAGCCCCCGCACTAGGATACCCTGTGTTGTGGGTGGACTAGTATCTTCTTAAGTTCAGTAATTTTAGATACTCTAATTCAATCTACGTGTTGGAGGAACAATAAAAACGCGAATATACTGTTATTTGGTTGTTATCTACGGTCCTTAAACTGACACACTTCCTTTGGAAAGTAATTAATATAAAACGGATATTACCATTAAACTGGTATACAGAGTGTAACTAGTCCAATAATTACAATTTTGAGAAAGATATGCGCATTGGTATTCTATTTAGAGATATGGACGTAGGAGTTTCAATATGCAATGAAAATATACAATGGAGCACTGTTTTGTTTTGTTTTAAAAGATCTTTATTAATCATTAACTTAAAAATATATACAAAACAAGACACAGTCAAGATATTATATATAGACTTAATTTTATGATGACAAGACTAAAAAAGGCTAGGCGCCTTTTTTAGTCTTGTGACAAAATTACAAATTTATGTTATTTTTGAACTTTTTTAAATTCATTTTTTGTCTCATTTACTACATAACAGATAAAAAATGTATGCACACTTTGTACAGTGAGCATTATTAGCTACGATATTCACTTTACTTAATAATACTTCTACAAGTAACAATTGGTTTTAGAAGGTACCTAGGTATATTCGTGGAGCAGTATTATTTGAATCACACATTATTTTTGTGTAGATAATAATTTGAGTTTTAATCACAAGCCAGACGTTTTTGGCATGATATTATCGTACAATTTTAGGCATCTGGTATCGTCATAATAAACATTTGGCTACTTTCTTCAAGTGATAGTTTGCTTTGCAGCGGTCTGATATGGAGATTACACCGGTTGGATGCAGGCCTCCCCCATTGATTTTCACAAGGACCGGTATCTCCAGCTGTGGACGTCCTATGGCTGACATAATGATGATGATGATGATGAAGCAAGTGGCATGTTAGGATGCTTGATAATTGACGCGAATCGGGATTTATCTTTAATGCTATTTTAATTGTTTTATTACCGCTGTACAATCGACCAGAGTACGTACAAGTACCAAACCTTGCAAATAATATACAGCAGTGAAGATAACGTAATAATCAACATTATGGTGCTCCTAGGCGGTCTCATCGTTTGAAGTAATCTCTACCAGACACCTATGGATGGATATTGAAAAATAGAATAGACGGCAGTGAAAATAAATAACTACATTTTTAGAGATAGATTTGTGAAAATGCTATTTAATTATACAATATTTAGTGTTGATTCCGCGAGGTTATCACACTATTGTGTAACCAATATAATTTTGATATGGATTTCGAAATAGTAATGCCTAATTCTATATACCTGAATACATCTTGTTATACACGACTGCTGAAGATACCTGCATAAATAGAAAAGAGAGAAAGAAAGAAAGAAATAAGTAAATATAAATATTTAAAAAATAATAATTCAATACTAAATGTTACAAATCGGAAATATTGCACTTACATACAACATGAAAGACAGACAAAGAAAAGCAAATAATAATATTTAAATAATAATAACTAAATAATTATTTCGCAGACTTTTCACTGTCATTTAGTTACTCAGAACCGAAATTTGTTTGTATTTTGCTACAAATGTGAATACGTGAAGGCTTGTTACACCTGATGTTGCCGCTTATAGTAAGTTTTTTTTTTTTTTTTACATATTATAAGTTTGCGTTTGACAACTGTCTCACCTGATGTTAAGTGTAAAAATACTAGTAAGCATTTCCATACATACTATATGCGTATAATTCAATTTTATTCTTGTTGTCTAATAATAAAGTGGTATCAGTTGGCACCAAGGTGGCGCGTCGTAAACGACTCACAAAAGTATATAAGCTATAGAATTAGTTCTTTTCAATCAACTTTTGTCAAGGAATTTATTATCATGAAATTTTGCTTGGTAAGATACAGTTTTCAATTTATTTCTCCTACACCGTCTTACTCATTAGTGAAATTCCATCGGTAGAAAGGTTCCGTAGAAACGATGTACAAATCTGTATTATTGTTTCTTTTTTTTCATCTGTTTTTGTTGCATCAGTCTGTGTGCATGGCCCGAAACTCACACCCCGTTTCAGTAAAATAATAATAATATAATAATATGGGACAACATTCACACAAGGTCTTCAGATCCCAAACTAGGCAGAGCCTGTACTATGGTAACCTGATGACTGATATATACTATATACATACTTATATTTATACATATATATATGTACACATGCCGTGGTGGTACCGGCCTAGAATAGTACTCCCCCATCTCTTCCCGTGGGTGCCGTAAGAGTCGGCTAAGGGATCACGTACTAGGAGGTGGGCAGCAGCGCCTTCTGAGGATTGGAAATCATACTGCGCTCGCCAACCCGCATGCCAAGCGTGGCGAGTATTGGCAAATCCCCCCTATATGGGGGAGGCATATGTCCAGCAGTGGACGCACATGGCTGAGAGAGGAGGATATATATGTACACGCCCAGACACAGGTCAAACACAATAGAAAGACATGTTCATACACACAAATGTTTGACCTGTCCGGGTATCGAACCCGGGACCAGCGGCTCAGAAGGCAGAGTGATACCAACTGCGCCAACCGGCCAGCCTGGTTTTCAGTAAAAGATTGGACACTTTACTGAAACTTAACTTGGAGATTGTAGAGAGAAACAAATAAGCGAATATTTGTCATTTGTTCAATATCAGGAACTTTTAATTCACCATAACTGCATAATTGTCGAAGAAACGCTCATTTAGGATAAAACGAAATATAAATCTTTACTTTCAAATGATCCTGCCCACAATCTCTAATTTTGACGTGACAACGTCTTATAAATTGGTTTGCCGGGTGACACTTCAAGAAACTGCGTTACGCTCCGCTCACGTTATGCGCTCACAATGAGAGCGAGTGAGAGGCACGCGTCCCTTCCACTCGGGCATGGTTAGCCCGCCTAAGAGCGAGAGAGACAGACATAAAAAGTGAAAGGCACTCAAAGTCGTTGTCACGTAAAACTTTCGCCCGTATACCGACTTTACAGGCAACCAATTTTTTTAAAATTTTTTTTTAAACATACATATAACCGCATAACTACGGACTGGTGAACCGATTTTGATCGTTCTTTTTTTATTTGAAAGCTGGTGCTTCCCGTGTGGTTCCATTTAAATTTCATCAAAATCGGACAAGCGGTTTATGAGTTACACTCCAATAACTGAAAAGTGCGTGCTTATACCTAGACGATATTATAATAGCGGTCACTAAGAAGAGTGAAAAAAAATGTTTACCTAGAAAAACAATCGACTTCAACACTCAAAAGTGTGAAATAACTTGTCGAAGTCGGTACCATGAGCACAATATTTTGATATTAGTTACATATGAATTATCATGGTTCCGACTTCAACAAGTGATTTCACAATTTTGAGTGTTGAAGTCGGTCCATTTTTTGATATGGTTTTTTATTATGGTAGAAATGAAAATAATGTTATATAAGGTATGGTTAAGTGCGTTTTGAGTTCTCGATATTAAGAATCCTATCATCACATCAATCATCAGACATCAATACAGATAAATTAAGTTCACCTTTAATTGTTGTGACACTGAATTTATTTAAGAATGCTTGTTCCCTTTGAAATGTATTGGTGACACCGTGTTGGTGATCTTTTATATAAATAAATATTCCAACTTGATCAGGTGGCGAAATTCCACAAACATAATTTGCGGTAGACCTATAAATAGAAACTGCAGTGATTAATGAAATAAACGCGTATGATCTGGTTTTGTGTACTGAATACACGACCTAATTGAGCGACAGATAAAATTAAATATGCCAGGGATCGGCAACCTTTTCAGACGAATGAGCGAAACTTAATATTCACAAAGTTTTCCAGTGGTCTAAGAGCCGCTAAACTTTTCGTACAATCAATTATAATATTTGCTTATTTTTTTACTTCTGTCTAACTGAAAGTATAAGGTCTGAGTGTAAGGATGCTTTGTATGTGTTTTCAGTCTAAATACTTAATGATTGAGGCAAGATGAAAAAAAGCGAGCCGCAGATTGCCGAACCCTGGACTATGCTATCAGTGCAGTGTTGCAACAACCACTCCTTTAATAGCACATGGCAGACTTTTATTACACTTATATTAAAAGACGAAAGTTTGTGTATATGTTACCTATTCTCAACCCAAGGGCTTGACAGATGTAAATTAAATTCGGAACAATCGAGGAGCCCTATAGCATGGATAAACCAATAGGTTACATTTTATACCGAAAAATGATTGTTCCTTTGGGACACATCATAAATACCAACCTAATTACATTATTATAAATGTGGAAGTAACTCAGTTAGTCAATTAAGTTGTCACGCCTGAGCCGCCTAACCAGCTTTGATGTATATAGTATATGTATTTGGTATATAGAGATAGACGAGACCTTGGAAAAGGAAATCGGCTACTATTCTTCATCGAAAAAGTATGGTTTCCGTTGGATAGATGTTTTTAATACATATTATAAGTTTGCGTTTGACAACTATCTCACCTGATGTTAAGTGATGATATTGTCTAGGTGTGGTAGCAAGAAAACCGTAGTCCACGCGGGGCACAGCTATTCGTTGATAAAGGTTAACAATGTTTTTTTTAGATTGTTGCTGCCGTAGCTGCCACGGTTGGCGTGTCGAGCGCGGCTCCCGGCATGCGCGGGAACGGTGCCAGCGGTGCCACGCGAGACGTAGACCCTGCTAATCCGAACGTGGGCTCCGGGTCCAACCCTGGGCCCCGAACGGGTGCTATTGCGATGGCTAGTGGAGAACACCCCGCCGCTTCATCTTATTCAGAGAAAAGGGATGGAGAGCTTTCTTCCATCGCTAAAGCCAGTAATTCTGAGGGGTCGTCCGCAGCTCAAGCCTCTCCTCATGGTATTTCATGCAATTCTATTATATGTTAATAGTGTGAAAAATATTATTATCCTTTTTCTGTAAATAGAAATTACAAATCCCCATAACGCCATATAAGTAAGTATATATTCTAACAGGCAAGTTGTGGTACCCAAAGATGTATTATAGGTATCTGAGTTATTTGTACGAGTACCTATGTAGAGTTATAGTGCTTTGTTTTCATCCCATATACTTATTCCATAGTTATTATCCTGTGGTACTAATATTATAAAGGTAAAAGATTGTGTGTATGTGTGTATGTTTGTAACTTCTTCACGCTCAAACGGCTACACCGACTTCGATGAAATTTGGTATAGCACAAATTATGAACCATTATAGGTACATTACAAGTGTGCAGATTTATTTTTTGAACAAATTTTTTCACCATATGACCACTCTCACTTGATGGCCATTTAGATCTAGAATGTTTATGGCTCTCAAGGACTGCTGCTTGAGTGCACTATATGTTTGGAAGCAGTCTTTTTAACTTGATGGTATAGTAGCTAGCTAGACAGGTATTCGAAAGTACCCTACCACCATGCTAGGAATTTAAAGGTATAACGATGTTGCCTTCACCGGAAGCTCAAGCCGTTGGTAAACAGCGTCTGTCATTTTGACAGCCAGCACTTCCACCGCTGAGCCATCATCGATTCATTAAAATAAATGATAGGGAAGTACACAAAGGAATCGATTACAACTTTTACATTACATTTTCTTTGGCTTATCCATGAGCTCATGTTGGTGTTGTAATTTTGATATAATTATATTTACAGGTAGTTCGTCCAGTGCCGTGAACTTCTCCCGTGGAGGAAGTGCTGTAGCCAGCGCTTCATCTTCGAAGGGCAATTCTCAAGCGATGGCAGAGTCATCGGGGGGCTCACCTGCCTCAGGCTCCAGTCTCGTCGCAGTGCGAGGGTAACATCACCTCATGGGTACGAAGACACAGATGACGAGCAGAATGACTGCGTAGATGAACAAACTACAACTTGCATAAAACATCAAACTGTCTGACCAAACTGTCAAACTATAAACCACTGTAAGAGTAGTAAAAAGTAAAATATGCTTATTTTTTTTTACATTCATCAAATACTTGGTAATCGGAAATAAATTCAATTTAAGGAAATTATTACATAGATTGGTTTTATTGTCATTCCTTATTGAAATTTCCAATCCCACTAATATTATAAATGTAAAAGTTTGGATAGATGGATGGATGGATGAATGTTTGTTACTCAACCACGCCAGAATGACTAAACGGATCTGAATAAAATTTGGAACAGAGATAGATTATTCCCTGCATTAACACACAGACTTATTTTTACCATCACCGTTTTTCATCATCACGTGGGTAAAACCGCGGCGCGAGCTAGTAATTAATATAGCTCACATGGTGAACAATACATTATCCAAATGAAAACGAATGCGCTTGACAGGAAGTGATATTCTATCAGATTTTATGGATATATCATCATCATCTTCTCAGCCATAGGACGTCCACTGCTGGATATATGCCTCCCCCATTGATTTCCACAAGGACCGGTTTGAAGCGGCCCGCATCCAGCCCTTACCTGCGATCTTAGTCAGGTCGTCTATCCACCTGGTCATTGGCCGTCCTATGCTGCGCTTGCCAGTCCGTGGCCTCCATTCGAGATCCTTTTGAACCCAACGGCCATCGGTTCTTCGAGCTATGTGCCCTACCCACTGCCACTTCAACTTGCTAATCCGCTAGGCTATGTCGGTGACTTTTGTTTTTCTACGGACCTCCTCCTTTCTGATTCGATCGTGAAGAGAAACTCCGAGCATAGCCCTCTCCATAGCTCGTTGTGCGACTCTGAGCCTGTTCAGAAGGCTCAGAGTCAGGGATCACGTTTTGGATATAATATATTCTCTATCTATTTGTCTCCATTGTTATTGAACCAAATCTAGAAAGAGAGTTCTCAATACGATCATTGATTTTTGCTAACTCAGAACTAAGTCTAAACTAATTTTGAATATTAACTTTTTCATTCAAAATAAACATTCAGATTGGTCCCATAAATTTTTTTATCAAAATCGGCTCAGTACATATCACACTTTTCCAGAAAATGCTCCACGACTTATTACCAGAAGTTATTATCTATCGTTTTTTCATTGCATACTTAACAATTATATTTAACTTTTATTTTACAATTTCATATTAAACTTTTTTTTTTTTTACATATAATGTACAATAAGTTTGCGTTTGACAGCTGTCTCACCTGATGTTAAGTGATGACGTTGTCTAGGATTTGACAAGATCGATTAGTCAACATGTTAATTCGTGTAAAGCGGTAGGTACTAATTGAATATAATTTTAATAATAAAACTGACGTGGTTTTGACACATGAATGTATAAAACAGTACCGCGGCGGACCGCGACCGCGTCCGCGAACGCCCCGTATTCTCCTTGAAAAAGACCACCGAATGTGGTTGATGTGAACTATGTTGATAGTTCATATATATATAGTAAGAACTCTCTGACTTATTACGTGAGTAATTTCCGTGTTTCAAACAATGAATTGAATTTAAATAAATAAATAAGACCGAAAACTTTTTTCAAACTTGCTCTCAACCAGAGTCAATAGGATTACTTCTATTATTTACTAGCTGCGCCCCGCGGTTGTACCCGCGTGGTGATGATGGTGATGATGAAAATAAGCCTATATGTTAATCCAGAGTATAAGCTATCTTTATACCAAATTTCATCGAAATCAGAGTAGCCGTTTGACCGTGAAGAAGTAACAAACATACACACATACTCACTTACACATATACACACAAACTCTCGCATTTATAATATTAGGAGGAAGGATAGTATTGGCGCTGATGAAGTGCAATTACAAAATAAAAACACAACTCATAATTTTTTTGTTAACGGAATAATTATAGGTTTATATTAGTTATGATAAGACACATCTATTTTTTTATATCTTTGTTCCTTATTCATTACTATAGAATGACAAACGCTATGAATTTTTACTTCTGCTTGCTAAAGTGTACAATTTCTTTTCTCGTTCTGTAAATAGCAGAATGTCATCATTCTTTGTCGTTTTTGATATATTTCCATTGGGAGTTCCTTTTTCTTACGACTTTAATTTTATACATTAACTGGGAAGAAAAAACAGAGAATTAAATCTGCGCTATAAAAAAATGCAATGGCTGCTTGTAAGACATTCTGCGCTGCCAATTCATAACAACCTATTATTGTACAGGCAAGTGTTAATGCCCATATTAACATTAACAATGGACTTTCGACATTCAGCTGTGGGGATCGTCCAAGCCGAGCAATATCCTAATAATACAAAGATTCCAAATAAATAAAGTAGTAAACGCACCTTGGTACATAAGGAACAACGATCACCACCGGGACCTTAAAATAGAGTTCGTTGATAAAGTCATTAAAACTTTGCAGAAGATCACCAACAAAGACTTCATCATCACGTTAATGTTGAGGCAGTTATGCTCCTTGACCAGACCGATCTAGTGAGAAGACGCAAAAGACCAAAACCTTTTTTTGAAGTCGGTTAAAAATCTGTTAGAATACGATAAGTTCAATGTTATATTACACTGTTTTTACAGGTATAACGTGGCACTTACGCGATATCACGATCGATAATTAATAATATTATCGCTTCAATGACTTATTTGACGAAAAAAAGATAAATCATATATTTATTGTGTAGTGTGAAGTATAATAAACCTAATAGCGAATAATTCACCAAATAAAACAACAATTAATGTAGCAAGATATATTTATGACTAAAACATATGAATATAAAATTTTATAAAAGTAAATAAATTAAACATTATGTAACAAAGTATATCTACTTACAAACATTCTATAAAAACTGGGAAGCAATCTTTCAAAGTGTCATCGAGTACCGGTCTCGCGATGGGACCGTCCGTGATTCTCATTTTTATAACAGTATGGTCATTGAGAACGATATCACTGAACGGGTCTAAAATCAAACTATTATGTGGATTAACGAGGTACTTCTTGTCTTTGATCTCTTTTGCGTGGCCGCTGTAAAAGCCTAATTCCCTACAAATTGCTTCTAACGCCGACTTTGTGTGGTTTTGCGTGGGATGGCATTTAGAATGCCAGACGCCGTGAGAGCGCACGATTACTTGTCCTGTACCGTATCTGAAAAGAAAATACTTAATATTATACTAAATATAGCAGCGAAAATTGTTGTTACGTAAATGTTATTTTTATACTGTATGGCCGTGGTGGTAACGGCCTAGAATAGTACTCCCCCATCTGTTTCCGTGGGTGCCGTAAGAGTCGGCTAAGGGGTTACGTACCAGAATGTGGGCAGCAGCGCCTTCTGAGAATCGTAAATCATACTGCGCTCGCTAGAATTGGCAAATCCCCCCCTATATATATTGGGAAGGCACGTGTCCAGCAGTGGATGTCCTATTGCTGAGAAGAAGAAGATACTGTATTGATCTACACCTTGGATTTTACCACTATCTCACTTGATGTCACTAACGATGTGGTCAAAGATGCTTACTGGCTCTCAAGGACTGCTGCCTGTACACACTATGTGTTTGGTGACCGTTTTTCAAACTTGTGGGTGGTGGCTAGTCAAGCGGGTACTCGAAAGTAGACGGAAAATTGATAACGGTGTTACCTTCATCGAAGCTCGAGCTAATTAGTCATCACTTATTAAGTGCCGCACTAAAACTACTCGCACTTGAATAAAAGTCGTCTAAATATTAGGTAGAGATAGCATCGTAAGGAGTTACACCTTATAATTTTGTATATAATTTGAGTTATAGTGCAAAATAGAATAAGAGCTTTTGACTAAATAATTTTAGTTAGTTGGTGCAATGATTAACATAAATGGAAGCAATGTCTTCCAATTTGATGATTAGAT
This sequence comes from Apeira syringaria, assembly GCA_934044485.1. NCBI lineage: Eukaryota > Metazoa > Arthropoda > Insecta > Lepidoptera > Geometridae > Apeira > Apeira syringaria. Next base: position 16,245,765 of record OW203668.1, read on the forward strand.
GTTTTGTTAATTTCTACAAAATATCAACCGACTTTAAAATGGAGGAGGCTTTCAATCTTTTTTTAATGTATATTCCCCGATTACTGGAAGACACCTGGAGCGATTATCCTTGATACGCCTTGGTTATCAGATCTGGATCTGCGGATCGTATCCTAGAGAAACCAAGGGGACCTTTCGAATGTTATAGGCACACTTGAAGCGATTTGGGTATTTCTTCAACTAAATGTTCCAAGGATATTTTATTTTTTTCATTCATTCATTGTAGCCATAGGAAGTCCACTGCTGAACATATGCCTCTCCATATAGGGGAGATTTGCCAATACTCGCCACGCTTGGCAGGCGGGTTGGCGAGCGATACGTGGTACCTTCTGATACGTGATCCCTTAGCCGACTCTTACGGCACCCGCGGGAAGAGATGGGGGAGTACTATTCTAGACCGGTACCACCACGGCACTCGTAGGGTTGCTAGATTGAAAAAAAATTAACAGTTTTGGTCCTTCACAGCGTTACTATCTTTTATTTAAATACCTGTCAAGTGTCACTCGACATGCTAGATCAGGTGAACATCAGTTTTGACAGGAGTCGAATTAGATGGTTAAAATTAAAAAAAAAAGACGTGTGGCACTCGAGGACTGCCGCGATAAAGCTATTGCGTAGCATTTTTTATCAACTTATGCAATTAATATATTAATAACTTATTCAGTAACGCCGATACAACCAATGCCACCTAGAAGCGAATTGCCGAACTAAACAGACAAGCGTGATATTTTGAAAAAGTCATTAAAAGTTCTGCTATTCATCGATAGATGGCAAATCTAAAAAGTATGGGGTGTTGGGTTTGGTTGAGTGGGGGGTGTTAGGTTATTTCCGTTACGGAATTTCCGGATTCGGTCTCCACGCTCAAGGCCCGCGATAGAAGCTATGCAATAGCTTAAAAATCAAGTGGTACTTACACAGTGCCTTCAGGAGCGCTCAATCCGATGCAAGTACGTTCATCTTCACCGTTAGGGCAGTCGATGACCCCGTCACACACCATGTCCGGAGCGACGCAATGATTCATTTCACTGGACTTGTCACACCTTATGAACACAAATAGCAGGCATATAGTGAGCAAGTGTACACTTAGAAATGCAGGTTAGCTATAAACGAACGATTTCAAAATTATTGTTTTAGCAGAATTCTGCTGGCAAACTGACATTGCTGACAATGCTGACAACAAATTCGAAGCTAGTCTCGGCACTCAGCACAGGACATTTCCACGATTGATGAAAATGAATGCACTTTTTTAAATCTGTGAATACATCTTTGACGGTCGCCGTGGCGCAGTGGTCAGTGTCAGTGACATGACTTCTGTGTCTCCGGGACCCTGGGTTCGAATCCCGGCAGGGGCAAACATTTGTGCGATGAGTATAGGTGTTTGTCCCGGGTCTTGGTTGTTTGTGTGTTGTGATTGTGTGTGTCCATGCCTCCCGCGACACAGGGAATCCTAGTGCGGGGGTCTGAGTGGGCTTTAAAAAAGAAAAAAAAAAATCTTTGTCGAGTGAAATAAATATATTTTTATTTTATTTATAATGGCGAAAGTTTTTTTGTATGTTTCTGTTACCCTTTCAAGCTGAAACGGCTAAACGGATTTGCATGAAATTTCGAACGATTACACCTTAAACTCTGGAAAACACATACACTGTTTTTTTGTTACGGAAAAATATAGTTGCCGTGTAATAATTGAAGAAGCGGGAAAACCGTAGTCAACCCGGGTGATTACGCGGGGTACAGCTAGTGTGGAAAAATACCAATACCCATGACGAATGAAGCTGATATTACGCAAAAAAACCGTCAGTAGTAGGAGGATTTATTATTTGTCCATAACATTCTTTATTATGACTTATTCGTCACATCAGATAAAAATGTGTACGTTTTAATTTTTTAAAATAATATAAAAATATTCCTGTGGAAATTGTAAAAAGTTTAATACTACATTAAGTTTTTTTTTTTCTGTATAGATCTAGCGTTTTACATTATTTAACGTGATGGTCAGTGACGATGTGGTAGAAGATGGTATCACGGTAGACCTAGAATGCTCACTGGCTCTCAAGGACTGCTGTCTAAACACGCCATGTGTAGGTGTGGTGTGGTAGCTATCCAGGTAACTAGTACATAGTTATTACGAACATCTAACGAAGAACATTTGAGTTATCTATAGGCTACCAATAGCTAGTGGATTGCTCAAATGTTATTGTAGTAGCTGCAGGATTGTAATTAGTTATTAGTGTTTTATTTTAATAAAGGCATTTGCCCCTTAAAAAATAAACAAAGGGAAATTTAAAAAAAAAGAAAAACTAAGAAAAACTTTGAAGCGGTATGATAGCTCAGCGGGGGGAGCGTCGACTGTCAAACTGACGGACACTGGTTCGATCCCCAACAACAGCTTGAGTTTCCGGTGAAGGTAACACCGTTATCAAATTCCCAGCATGGTGGTAGGGTACTTTCGAATACCCGCTTGGCTAGCTACCACCCTCAAGTTTTAAATACTGTTAGCAAGCACATAGTGTGTTTAGACAGCAGTCCTTGAGAGCCAGTGAGCATTCTAGTTCTAGCGTGATAACATCTTCGACCACATTGTACCTGACCATCAAGTAAGATAGTAGTCAAACGCTAGATCTATACAGTATAAAAAACCAAATCAGTTTGACCGTTCACCGATGTGGACACATGAGTCATGGTTTATTTCGACACACATTGTTAAAAAATTATGGTATTATATAAATATGTACATGTGATGGACTTACCTAAAAGTTAGTTTAGCAAAACACTTGCAATACATTGGGTCTTCGTCGCTTCGATCTTGACAGTGAATCACGCCGTCACACAGCCGAGAGGGCATGACCCTCGCCAGATAGTCAGAACAGCTGGATTTCGAAGGCTCATCTGTTCCATCCTCACAATCCTTCACTCCATTTCTGAACAACTCCTTGGCAATACAGTGGCCATTTCTACATTTCAATTGATCTGTCGAGCATTCTAGAACGAAATAGAAAAAGAATCATCAAAATCGATTTACCTAGTTTAGAAGCGATCATAGTTCAGCGGTGAGATCGTTGGCTATCAAACTGAAGGACGCTGGTTCGATCCCCACCTACGGCATGAGCTTCGGTTGAAGGTAACCGTTATTTATTTATTTATTTCCAATTAGTACCGCCTTAAAAACGAATTACACTAACGATATATTAAAACAGAGTTAAACAGACTTAAACCTATGAACTATTATTAGACGAGTATATATATATATATATATATATGTATGTATTACGTCATTAATAAAATTTCAAATCTGAACAAAGAATAAATCAAATGAATATAAAATAAAAATGTCAAATCTAAACAAATCAAAATGAAAATCAAAGTACATCTTTTTTTTTTATGACACTTACACCTCCGCACTAGGATTCCCTGTGTCGCGGGAGGCATGGACACACACAATTACAGCACACAAATACCCAAGACCCGGTAAAAACATCCACACTCATCGCACAAATGTTTGCCCCGGCCGGGAATTGAACCCAGGGTCCCCGTAGACACAGAAGTCATGTCACTGACACTGACCACTGCGCCACGGCGACCGTCAAATCCTTCTATAAATAAATGTCAAATATTATAATGAAAAGCTAACTTTTTATATCGCAGTACCTTCACAAAAACCTAGGCAATCTGATATTATGTCATACCAATTGTCTGCAAACAAATCCAATTCTGTAAGCTCTAAGGCTTTCACGGCCGTCGTTGCATGTTGTATTTATTGCTTCCGGGCTGTTTGGCCGTGGTCTAAGTGAAACTTGTGTTCCAGACGTTTCGTCGATCACAGCGGTCGACATCTTCAGTGATTCAGGTCCGAGCGGCAACAAGAGCGTAGAACTCTCCTTCGCGGTGTCTTCTCTGTTACTGAACAGTTTCAGAGAAGACACCGCGGAGGAGAGTTCTACGTTCTATACAACAAATCCAATTCTGGTTTGGCGCGGGAGGACATTAAGCGCTGTGAGGGATCGCGAAGGGAAAGTTATCAAATTCCCAGCATGGGGTCTGGCCCACCTGGCTACCACCCTCAAGTTTGAAAAATTGTTACCAAACTCATAGTGTGTTCAAGCATAGGCCTAGCGTGATCTTCAACATCTCAACATTTTTTATATATATAGTATTATATATTATGTATACATATATTTAGTTTAGGCTTAGGTAATTGACTTTACTGTTCATCAGGTGAAAGGATGCCACTGTTACTTTTAGTTAAAATTCTTCAAAACAAAAGGTTGACTGGAAGAAATCGCTTTAAGCGATAAGTCCGCCTTTTGTTTCTCCAGAATAGTTTATGCTCTAAACATCATTATGTGTATTAAGTTTGTTTGTAAAACTTGGAGAAACAAATAAAACGTTTTCTATCTATCTATCTCATATATACAGTAAGAATCTAGTAAAAAGTTCTGGTGTAACTCACGTAATAAAATACTAATTGAGAACCTCTCTCTCACATCAACTTACTTAAAATATCATTGATAATAATATTGGCAATGAAAGAGTGAGTATCGTACATAATAGGGTGAAGTAAATCAACTTTACCCGATTGATTCGTTTAAATAATATTTGCAATCATTTATTTAAAAGGTACCACGAGACAATTGTAATACCAGATGTATGCTTTGATAGTATTCATTATCATAGTACTTATATCTATATGACACATAATTAGTCGCAGTGTCGACAAAGTGGTAAGTGCTATTTACGCGATTACGGCAAAGTAAAAGGGACAGTTATGTTTTTGACAGGTATATAACATGTTCATCTGTTTCCTTATAATTTCTTAACTACTTCTCATAAGTCAGATTCTCAGAGTCTTCTCGTGACCACGACCAATGCAACTTGGTCGAAACGTCGAGGTAAATAAATTACTAAATGTTTTTCTCGCGATTAAGCCCCGTTTGATTTAATAACAATGTGTTCGAATCGTGAAAGCCTAAAAAAAACAACTACTTCTCATAATATGACAAATAAGGCTCACCAACATGTCAAACGTCCGTATATCAATTTAACGAGTGTTACTTTAAGTTTTTCATCATCATCATCTCAGCCATAGGACGTCCACTGCTGGACATATGCCTCCCCCATTAATTTCCACAAGGACCGGTTGGAAGCGGCCCGCATCAAACAGTTGTTAACCGACGGTTAATTGATAATCGGACGTTTAAATTTTGGGGAACAGTTAGCATTAGTGTCGTTCGAAGCGTTTTGTTTGTCTGCTGATTATAAGCTATATGGGACGTCACAATAAATTGAACATGGCGCCCTATAGGGGGCGAGACATTAAAAAAAAACTTTTTACCCCACCCCATCACGTGTATCATTATTGAATATGATATACCTATTAAATATGATGTACCAAACCCTAAAGGTAGATACAGAATAATATAAATAATGATTATAGAATAAAAAAATATTAACTAATGGGACAGAACTGTATTCACATATGTACATACCGCATTCTTTATAATACGGATCCTTGTTACACATATAATGTTTAATATTGCAGGAATCCTCGGTTTCATCGTTTCCATCCTCGCAGTCCTTCACTCCGTCGCACAAGTGCCTTATAGCCACGCATTTGCCGCGACTGCATCGCACACCGTTACAAATGGCACTGTCAGAATATTCAATTGAATCGGGTATGGGTGCTTTTCCTACGAACAAAAAGAGGTAGATTTAAGAGCTTATTTTATTATTACTTTTATCTAACCTCATACTGAAATATAAAGATTAGAAAATCTAAAACAGAACTTAAATGGGAGTCTTTAACCTATCCTACTAATATTATAAATGCGAAAGTTTGTGTGTGTGTACCTGTTTGTGTATGTTTGTTACCTCTTCACGCTCAAACGGCTACACCGGTTTCTATGAAATTTGATATGGATATAGCTTATACCCTGGATTAACACATAGGCTTATTTTCATCATTACCATCATTACCGTTTTTCATCACCACGCGGGTACAACCGCGGGGTGCAGCTAGTAGACAATAAATTTCGAAATAAATTAAAAAAGTTACATCATCTATGGACTAGCTCAGCTCTTCTATGGACAACTGTATCGTAACTTTTTTCCATTAGCTACCAACTTCAGCTGGACCATGGAGGGTTGCAATGCAGTTTTTCTACATAGGTATGATCTGTGGACGCGGCGCAACACACACGCGCGATCAGCAAATGGATTTTGGCGCTAAACATTTACAAATAAATGCAAACATATGCTGTAATTTTGCCTCAACATAATTTATCAAATTTATGAGATTAGATTATTTAGTGTATGAAACTACACATATCTTAGTCTTATTATGATACAGTTTCAAAAACGACTATATTTATTGTATTTTAATATAAGTTAAACATCAACTATCATTGCCTTTTCGCCGGACAAAAATGAAAAATGAAAACCTTTACAACTCTTTAGGTTAAATTAATTTTTTCAGAACAATATTATGTATTATACACATTATTGACACAAGCACTCGTACATGTACGAGTTGTAGTAGAGTTTGTTATATGTAAGGTTCCAAAAAGTAAAACGAAGGCGATGGAATAAAGTTTAGTTTAACAGTAGCACTTTGTCATAATTTCTTTGGATTGAGTTTGAATTGTATTTTGTGTGGCCAGAGAGAACCAAATACAAAATTAATAAGACAGAAGGAAAGAAAGAAATACGTTTATTCGTGACATAAGCAACAGCACAACAGTAAAAAATATAAAAACACATAGTAATACTAAGAACATATAACTACGTACAATTCATACGAGTAATAACATATAGCATATAGCTTTAATTAAATCTTTGTTGTAGTGTTGCGCGATGCCAGGAATGAGTTCCCACTCAGCGTTATGCTAAGGTTGGATCACCGTCGGGCTGATGTTCAGTAGGAACTCAGACTGGCATCACGAACGTACATGTAACTTATAATTTAATTACCATTAGGTGGGGGATATTTTCTATTCAGTATAATAATCGTTATATCGATATAGCCCAGCGGATTAGCAAGTTGAAGTGGCAATGGGCAGGGCACATAGCTCGAAGAACTGATGGCCGTTGAGGCCGAAAAGTTCTAGAATGGAAACCACGGACTGGCAAGCGCAGCATAGGACGGCCACCGACCAGGTGGACAGACGACCTGACTAAGATTGCAGGCAAGGGATGGATGCGGGCCGCTTCCAACAGGTCCTTGTGGAAATCAATGGGGGAGGCCTATGTCCAGCAGTGGACGTCCTATGGCTGAGATGATGATGATGATGATGATGATAATAATCGTTCAGTAGCGGTACCTTTTCAGTGACTTTTACTACTCACTGATATATAGCAAAGGTCACTGAAAAGGGTAAACAAAAATTACCAAGAAATCAAACCGACTTCAACACTCAAACATGTGAAATAACTTGGCGAAGTCGGTACCATGATTGTTCAAAAGTTACTGCTATCAAAATATTGGTACAGACTTCGACAAGTTATTTCACATATTTAGGTGATGAAGTCGGTTTAATATTTTGGTAATTTTTTTATTGAAATTGATCGTAAGTTGGGTCCGAGAAAATAAAGTGAAATGTTCACACACCTGTATAATGTTTTATCTCATGACTCAGATTCTCAATATCTGTAGCGACGATACGATTCCCAAGGCTACACTCTCCTTTGCTGTCCACGAAAGACGCAGCAGGGTACCAGCCGCGCTCGTGGAAGCAACTTATTAAACCTGACCAATGACGGTCGGTTTTGATGCCAGGCTAAACAGAAAAAAGGAAACAAACAGGGCATGTTATAAGTCCCACATGAAAGGAAACAAAAATTGTTGATATACTTACGGGGCAAATGCTTCCATTCTCTGTGCGTTCGAAGCAACGATTGCTTAGATTGCAACGTTCATTAGTTTCATTTAAGAATATGCTTATAGTAGTGTTATTGCTGTTTTGTCCAATTGCTACACAATTTAATGGCTGGCCCGCATGATGATTTCTAAAAATAATTATAATATGTGTACATGATTTCCTTCCATTTAATGATAGGATATTTATTCATTCATTCACAGAAACAAATTTAAATTTATTTCAATGTATAGAGGAATATTTCTAAATGCATTATATCGTTATATCTCAAAGGGTTTTCGGGGTGGCTCACCAATTCCGACACTTACAATAATTATCATTATGTAACAACTAATTTGCATGAAACCTTGACAAATGATGTACAATAATTATAAACCATCCTCATGAATCACTCTTTCTAACTGTAGTGATTCATGAGTCATGGAATTCATGGAAACATTTTCATGCGGTTTCCTTAATTAACTAATAATGAAACCGCATGAAAGCCCGTTCTGTAGTTTTTTCCAGTAGTTAGGTGTTAATCGCGAACAGACAGAAAATGGTATAATTCGAAGTCGCACTAACTATCTACTAGCATTCATAATGTTAGTTAGGATTGTTTATCATATTGACTAAAACTTACATAAATGAACCAGCCATAGGTTTTACCATATTAGAATATTCAGCAGGTTTTTTTAAACGTAGCAACGTTACCCGACTTCTATAGAAATCTTTCTTGGAGTCGATTTTGCGAACTTGTTCAAAGGCTCCAGTTAAAGAATGCAATGTTCTATGTGAACCAAGTACTACAGTTATAAAATTCCGGGACAACCTGAAACCAAAGTTTATTTGAAATTATCTGCATTTTCAATACATTTTAAAAATTAAATACAAAACAGAATATTTAAAACTTTTTTTTTCAGCTTTCAGCGATAAGTCCACCTTTTATAATGTACTGTTAGATTTAAATTCCATTGTTGTAAGTATATTTTCCAGTTATGTAGGTATAATAATGCGTTATTATTGTTTTGTTTTATTTATTTAAACAACAGTTCGAAAATTCATAAAAATAACTCCACTATCGACTGAATCATCCGTGAGCACGATTAATGTAACTTGATCCAAATGTCGAGGTTAGAAAAAAATGTATTTGGATACTTAGATGTATGCGAATAGAGCTGAGAGTTAGACTATCGTTAAAGGATGGATTCTTTTAATTGAATTTGGAACTTACGACGAATCCCACAGACATGAGTCACTCACAAGAACCCATTCAAGTTCCATCAAAGCTCCAGTACATTTATAGTCTCCGTCAACGAATATTTTTGCAATCCAAGGCCACATATAAATTGTGAAGTCATTTTCTTCTACGGCTTTTTTGTAAATCAATTCTTGGGTAACCTCGAAGTTAGCATACAGAGAACGATCGCAGAAAACATACAAGGATTTACACGTCTTGGTGACGTTTGGCACGCATTCTTCTTTCAAAACTTGCGGTTCTTTGATCACGATGCTTCTCGCTGTCTCGTTATTTGTCACGTGTTCGAAAGCAAAACGTACGGGAACACCTTTAGCAACGTCTCTTCTAGTTCTTTTGTTCTCATCAATTGTTCTTACAATATCTTCATCTTTGACGTTAATGTATTTCACAGAATATCTGTTTGCAGAACTAAAAATAATATTTTTTATTATTATACGGCAGATAGAGGGTGGACAGATGACATGACCAATATTGCAGGGAGAGGGTGGATGCGGGTTTCTCGCAAACGATCTGGGAGACTGTGGAGATCGATGGGGGAGGCATATGTCCAGCTGTGGACGTCCTATGGCTGAGATGATGATGATTTTGCTTTAACTTACTAAACATAAATTTTCCAATTTCTAACGCGAGATTTTCATTCCAAAAGTTCCTTCTAAAAGGTGTTTAAAAAACTTATAAAAATAGGTGAACTAAACCGGTAAACTTGTTCTAGAGTTATAGCGTGGCTAAATGAAATAGAGATTTGTGTACTATAGTACCCTCGTCGTAGATTTTTATTTAGTTCTTAAACTCCTAATATTTTTTTATGTTAAAGGGCTCATTGTAGGTTTTGTCCTGAGGAAACTAAAAATACCTGAATCCCAAATAGTGACAAATATATGTTGCAGATTCTTCTTGTTGTTCAATGCTAAGGTTGTCTTCACAAACAACCTGCCAGTCGTCTTTGTTTCGTTTCGTTAAAAACCCCTCTAAATTAATCTTTGGTTTTTCTTCTATATCATAAAACAATTCTCTTCCATTGGACAATGCGACTGAAATAAAATAGTATTTTAAAGTAATTTTTAAATGTTTCATGAGACATAATTTACTTTAAAATAAATAACTTACAGCAGTTCAACTCGTCTTCACCTAAAGGACACTGGGGTTTCCCATCACAAACATATTTAGTCTGTACACATACTTCACTTCGTTTGCAAATGAAATAGTTTTCTGGGCAGCTGACTATAAATAAATAACAAAACAATATTTAGTTGCAAGCTTATACACAGACTGTATTTAATAAATATTTTTTTAATTATGATTTACTTACAACAATCAATTTCATCCTGACCATTAGCACAGTCAAATATTCCATCACAAATTAGCTTTTCATCAACGGCTAACAGGTAGTCTGTACAAGCGCAATCAAGTTCATCTGTTCCATCTTCGCAGTCAGCCTTACGATCACAACGACGAACATATGGTATTTGTTGATAAATACTGAAAATAGAAGACATAATATTCGTAGTTTATTTGTTAAGTATTTAACACAATGGTATATTTAATATATACTAAACAAACCGTCGACACTCAAAGTCAAGAGGAACACGATGCTTTCTTCGAATACTGGCAGGCTGCAGTTCCGAAAATACGATATCTTCTATATTTTCTTCTATAATTTTTGCCAAACTCTCAGTGTTTTTAATATTATCTGTATTATTATTTGAATTAGTTATCATATTTTTATTCAATGATTCAGGGCGTGTTGAGTTTGATTGAGGCAAGTGTTCTATTATCAGTATTTTGGATTCATTTTCTAGGTTACTAGGCAAAAATGAATTATCAGGCTCTGTAACTGTAACTTCCAGAAAATCATTTAAAGTGCTTACTTTGCCATCAATATCTGCATCTCCACGAATCGGTACAGAAAACTCTGAACTTTCATTACCTGTTTGTGGTGCCGAAGTTGCAAAAATGTTGTTGTTAATTACCTTATTTACTCCATTATCACTTATTAATGTTTTATTTTCTGCTTTTAATTCTTGTATTGTAGATGATCTTGATTCTAATGCGCTTGGCTTGAAAGAGACAACGAAAGTTTTTAAATTACTTTGAGTTGTGGTTTCAACGTTTTCTTTACTAGTTTGTTCTGTAGGATCGATAGTCATATTTTCATTATCATCAGGATTCGATACTTCAGAACTTCTGGTTGGAGATATTTCAATAGTCGATGCATGTGCAAAGTCAAACATATCATTTACGGTTGTCTCTGTTACTATACTTTCTGTATTTTTAACATTAAATCGTTTTTTTAAACTCGCTACAAATTCTGTAGTAGAATCTAAATGTGCAAAAGTGCTAGAATTAATGTCAACATATGTTGTCGATTCAGTATTACCCTTGTTGTCGGTAGTTGTTTGATCTGTAGTAACAAATGACTTTGATTCTGCCTCTTTAACATTTTTATCGGATCTTTTCTCAACGGTTGTTGCATTAAATGCTACCACGGGTAAAGAATTACTTGTGGATCTCAAAAATTCACAGTTAATTTCATCTTCAGCATCTAAACAATCAACAATTTTATCACATTTTCTAGTTATTGGTAGACATTTTGAAATACCAGATTCACATTTAAAACCAGGACAATCTTGAATTGGTTGCACCAGCGGTAACGATCTAGATGCTAAAAAAGAAACATATTTTACTTGGTGTAGCATCGAAAAAAGTATGTTATTATATATATAATCGTAAAAGTAAATAAAATAAGTGATAAAAGAATTACATTTTGTCAGAATCATATTCTTCAATCGTAATTTAAGATAGATTCAGTTCGTAGCGATATTTGGAAGTAACTTCCTTTCTATTCGCCTTTTTCTTGAAGTAAAATATTGTTTTATTGTTGCTCTATTAACTGTGACACCTATGAATTGTTATAATACTCACAAATATGGTACTTAATCCACTTTACGAAGAGACTGACTCTAGTATACACTCCGGGCTCGTCTTTACGAGCGCAGCCGTCTCCGTGACTTACGATCCCAGCTAGGTACCATTGTTGAGAATTCAATGAATTTCTACACAAAAGCGGCCCTCCACTATCGCCCTGGAATAACCCGACAATAGATTAATGTACTTCAGATTTACTATTTTAATGAAAGTTATTTTCGTTTTTTGAATTTGAATCATTTTTTTTTTTGTTTTAATTAAATGTGCATAAGATAGTAACGTTGTATTTTATCAAATCATCACATTGCAAACTACTACTTAAGGCGCGTGTCGATCAACCCTCCTAGACAATTCATTTTATACAAATAAGAATGTCATATTTGGTTGGCTATAGATATCCGGTACCTAAATGAAATGATACGGTGACTTTAGGGGTGCTCTAGTTGTTTGTCCTTATCCGTTTAAACAATTTTCGGACTGAGGAAATGCGTTTTCAGTTCATTACAAGAAAAATAAAATTAACAAATCTGGAACTGACTTCAATACTCAAAAGTATGAAATAACTTGTTGAAGTCGTTACCACGATAGTTGACACAGTCGGTTCCATTTTTGTTTATAAAATTTTTTTCACTCTTTCCAGTGACCTTTGCTACTCACGAGATCAATTTTATTGTCATTGTGTATAATCTCCGATGTCTTCAACCGCAACTAAATGCACTATAATATCGTCCAGGTATGCGTAGCACATTTCATTTATTGGATTGTAACTCAAAAACCGCTTGGTCGATTTTGATTTAATTTTAATAGGACCACCACGGAAGTATATTCTACTATATTCTATAAAGTTGATAAATAAATATAATAGTAAACTGGTAGGCATATGTTACCTGACAAGCATCCTTTCCACCTTGAACGAGTCCTGCACATATTTCTTTACCAGCTCTGTCCTCGCTGTGATTGCAGTTCTCCCAAATCGGAACGTCAACCTCTCGCATATGATCAGCTGAAAATAAATAAATCAATGGAAGTGATGAAGGTAGTTCATTTATAAGTCATTTCACGGAGCTTGTAACACTTTGGACTCTATGGAAAAGCGAGCCAAAAAGGTCATTGGAAGCGACTCTCTGGTCGAACATATACTACAAGCCTTGAACACCGACGTAGAGTTTCTTGCCTATCGGTTTTCTATCGGATACATTTCGGCGAATGTGCATTGGAATTACACAATTTAATTCCACCATCTCCAATCATATATATCATAACATCGGTCAACCAAACGTACGACTATGCGCCACTGCTACATGGTAGATGTGTTACGCACGAAGCGTTTTACTTCCACTTTAATAATGCGTACGGCTAGGGAGTGGAAATCACTGAGTCTGTGTTTCAAATGGCGAGTGAATAGGTTCCTTCTAAGTTTGCGTGCTGCACCTTAGACCGCGTCGTCGCTTAACACCAGATGAGACAGTGGTCAAACGCAAGCTTATAAACTTAAAAAAAAAAATTGTGAAAAGTAGTTTTTTTTATTATTTTTATTTATTTATCACACTAATATCCCCTCTCTAGGATTCCCTGCTTCGCGGGAGACACACACAAACATCCAGACCCTGCACTCATCGCAAAAGGGGGACATGTTTGGCATTGTTACGAGAAGTTAGTAAGGCTTGTCTTTCATTACTTATTTCTAGGAATAAAAATATGGATATATTTTTTTACACTCACAGACTCGCACTAGGAATCCCTGTGTCGCGGGAGGCATGGAAACACACAATGAGAGCACACAAACTCAAGACCCGGCACAAAAACCGATCATCGCACAAATGTTTGCCCCTGCCGGGATTCGAACCCAGGGTCCCGAGAACACAGAAGTCACGTCACTGACCACTGAGCCACGGCAACCGTCGGATTAGATTAGATTATTTATTCAACTTAGAATATAAACGTAAATTAGGTATATAACTTAATAAGATATAAATATTAATGCCAATTATATAAGATACGTGTTAAAAATGGATATTTAATTACAATTTTCCATTATACGATAACAATCAACCAATAACTAAATAAACAATTGAAAACTGAAAATCCCTAATTTATATGATTATTACAATGTAACTTCCGTATCTTAATCCATATGAAAATTTAACCCCATATGGGTTCAATTTCCATATGGATTAAGATAAGACACACATTACATTCATAAATTCATTTACATTATATTATTGATTTTATTAATGATGTCTTTATTTATTTTTTAATATCCATCACATACTTATTAATAGCTGGTGAGAATATTCTGTAATATTTTTCTATACTGTACAGATCTACCGTTTAACCACTCTCTCACTTGATGGTCAGTGACGATGTGGTCGAAAATGTTATCACGCTAGACCTAGAATGCTTACTGGTTCTCAAAAACTGCTGCCTGAACACACATGTGTTTAGTGACAGTTTTGTAAACTTGAGGGTGGTAGCTAGCCACGCGGGTACTCAACAGCACGCCTTCCACCATCCTGGGAAATTAATAACGGTGTTTTGCTCACACGGAAGCTCAAACCGTTGATGGGGATCAAACCAACGTCCTTTAGTTTGATAGTCAACGCTCCCACCGCTGAACTGTCATCGCTTATGTTTTATTACGTTCGTTTCTATAAAGGTAGCAATGACGTATTACGGTTTGCTGTTTGAGTCGAGTTTGAGTTGAGAAATAGATAATAGACGCGAACATTACATATAAGTAACACAAAATAATAAACTAAAATAAAATATAAACTAACACATCTACTTACGATCTGCTCCATGTTCCACAGTTGCGCCCCAACCGACCGCTGTGCACATCATGCCCGGAGCTGGCCCCCAAACCCAATCCGGCCCTGCAGTATTAGGGGTGGGCAGGCAAACGGGACGAACCCATCGGCTGAATTGTATCTCTGGCTCAACTTTCAACAGTGACAAGTCGCCTCTCATATCTACTTGGTTATAATGGTGGTTCACGATGACATGGGTCACGCGGTGGATCTGCTCTTGAGGTGAGAATGACAATCGGCGTAGCATACCCACTTGAATTTCGTAGTAATTGTCCCAGAACCTAAAATATAACCAACAACGCACACAATGAATCTTAAAATGAAAAAAGAATACCTTCAATTTACACTTTTCGGTTAGCGCTGAAAACTCATTTCGTGGAAATAATTTACCAAGAATGTACCATCACTATTTGCAAGTGAACGAATTAAAAGAAATGGAATGAATTATTCACCTTGCAGGCGGGAGAAAATCAATTAAAAATCATTAGTGAATGTATTGACCTCTGAGTATACTGAAAAGTTTTATAATCTTAATTCATTGGCTGGGTTCCGAAAATACTGGCTGGATTTCCCTCGTTAAAGGTCATAGCAGTATAATTATGAAAAAAACTGGCCAGATTTGAAAGTTTAATTTTTGCTGAATAGATAAAAAAATAAATACTTGTAAAACATTAAATTTTTTCTACTGGTATAACGTGGCACTTACGCGTAGTCGATAGCACGATCGACAACTGCTTCAGCTTTTTCCTGGAGCCTTCATCAGGATTTTGAGTGTGGTGCGTTCGTCGTAACGTCCTGTCTCGCACTGATCGTGATATTGACTACGCGTAAGTGTCACGTTATACCCATAAAAACAGTGTTAACGCCTACAGTATTTTATATAGCAAATGTCGCGTGCTACAACATTGATATGTTACTCTATGCGCACCGTCACTTAAAAACTGTCATTTCTGCAAGTCACATCGTTTTTATTGTTACCGCTTAAATTTATAATGTAAACAAAAGAAATACAAGGAATTGAAATCAAACCAAGTTTCGGGAGTTTCCTTTAATCCCCAAGTGATTAAACATCTGGCGACCGTGACAGGACACAAGGAATCTTCGGAAATTAAGAAGATAGTTTCACAACAAAGACGGTCAAGCATCTCCATACTTCGTCGTTACAAAAATACATTACAAAGGCCAGCTGCCGTCTTTAATTTACAAGAGGAACAATAATACGGGTTTCGAAAGCACAATACATCCATTGCAGTCACCGTCGGTTACGATCAGCAATCAGCATCACGCCGCAGCATCGACCAATGCAGATAAGTGCCCATCTTTTTCATCCCGCCCTCACATTCCTATTTAAATTCCCGAAATCATTCCTGGTTTATTCCAAGTTCAAATCCAACTACTTGTGCAAATTATATCCATTTAGTATTTCCAAACAATGTTCAACCTTATATTTACATAAATTCATTTCATAGAAATAATTTCGTTCTATTTTCATTTCAATTTGAAGTCTCGATATACCTACATAACAGTAAAAAATAATATGAAATGCGTTCATAAACAATAAAGTACCAAAATAGGATAACCCTTCTGTACTTACTAACATTTCGTGCAAAATACATGTTTCCCATCGTTTGACATTATTTCGCCGAACATTCCAGGCAACGGTGCGTAAGCACAGTAGGCGCACGTACCTACCTACAATATTGTATCGCTCCGCGGGGTACATCGCCGCGCTGCTGCCTGCCGAGCTCCGTACCTGCCGACAGCTACGGGTTCGTCTGGGGCTGACGTCCGGTTCGAGAGTAAGCGACCGCATAGTGAAGGAGCGTGAGATAATTTTGTTTTATTACGAACATAAATAGCTTTATATTTTTAGTACTGAGGTTCGATTCTACTAGTCAGAATATTAATATTGCTACATTTTAGAGTTAAATTTAACAGTGAATTTAATAAAAATATTATAACGCTAATATTGACTACTAAGAGTTAATTTGTCGTTACAAGTTAGTCATTTGCTTATCTTCTAAATTTGATTTTTTTTATTTCTTAAGTCATGGAAGGTGAAAGTAGTACGAAAGAGTCACCGGAGTTGATTAATCTTTTTTTAAAACGTAGTTCCATAAAGGGTCAAATAACTAGGTTTAAAAATTATTTGGCTATTTTTATTGCAAAGGAAACATTATCTTCAAATGAGCTAGCAGAATTGACACTCAGATTAAGTAAATTTGAGGCACTATCCAATCGATTTGACGACTTGCAGAATCAGATTGAAGTCTTTAATTCTAATAATTTAACAAATGAACTTGATGAGCGAGATGACATTGAGCAGCTATTTATTTCAAACATTGCTACTGCTCAGAGTATTATACAGAAATACAACCCAAGTAAACATGATGAAAGCAATTATAATTCAAGTCACAACGCTTCATCGTCTCAATGCAATATCGATCATCATCATCATGAACCATCATTGGGTTTTAAATTGCCCCAAATACAAATAGTAAAATATGACGGATCGTACTTCCGTTGGCTCGAGTTTCGCGACACATTCTTATCTCTAATTCATAACAATGAGCGCATTGCTCCCATTCACAAGTTTCATTATTTATTGTCCTATCTTACTGGTGATGCAGCGCGCGTTGTCTCTAATCTTGAGGTGTCCAGTGCGAATTATAGTAACGCTTGGAAATTGTTATGCGACCGCTACGATAATAAACGTCAGTTGATAAACCATCATCTCAATGCACTTTTGAATATTCAGCCGACTACGCGCGAATCTGATAAATCGTTAAGGTTCATGGTGGATCATATCACTAAAAATTTACGTGCGCTATCCAGCCTTGGACAGCCTACAGACAAGTGGGATGTTTTAATAATCCATATGATGAGCTCCAAGCTGGACAATCACACGTTGTTGAAGTGGGAGGAGAGTCGTGGCGCGTTAAATGACGTACCTACGTTGGAACAATTTTATAAATTTTTAATTGATCGTGCTGACGTGCTCGAGTCCATTAGTCGAAACAAATCGACTCAACCTACACCTAAGGTTTCGACATTTAATAATAACAATAATAACCGAACTCAAACAAAATCTTTTGTAAGTTCTAGTGGCGAAGGCACTGTGACCTCTCCGCGTCTAGCGTGCGTTGTCTGTCGAGAGGGGCACCGCATCTATGTCTGCCCTACGTTTCTATCGAAGGGCGTGGAGGAGCGCATAGCTGAAGTGCATAGATTACGTCTCTGTACTAATTGTTTAAGACATGGACACAGAGTACAAACATGCCGGCTAGGACCATGTCTCAAGTGCAAAGGGAGACACAATACCCTCATACATAAGTCATCCAACACTAATATAAACAATAATACTTTTACTTCTAGTGTTGCTCCGACAGTACCTGCTGCTGATAGCCCGAGTGACACTGTCGTAAACTTCTCTAACGAAAATTCAAAGCAAGTGTTGCTGTCTACTGCTTTCATCGAGGTGGCTAATCCTCTGACGAACCAGGCCGAGCGAGTTCGGGCCCTGTTAGACTGTGGTAGCCAGTCTTCTTTTATAACACAAACCCTCAAAGATAGGTTAATGTTGCCTTCCAATACAAATTGCCTTGTCAATGTTATGGGCATAGGTAACCATACAACTAGCCAAGTTACGGAAACTTGTACGGCACAATTGAGGTCATTAGTCAACCAGTTTAAGACCACATCAGGTTTTCTAGTGCTTCCCGAACTAACGGGGCAGATTCCTAAATATCCTATAGACTTGAAACAAATACAAATACCTAACGATTTTCAGCTAGCTGACCCTATGTTTCACCAGCCAGCGCCGACTGAGGTTCTCATCGGTGCCGATTTATTTTGGGACATTCTTGGCCGTGAGCAACGTTCTCTCGGTCCTAACAATCCAAAGCTAAGAAGTTCCCAGTTTGGTTGGATTATTTCAGGTCCTATTTACACAGCTACGCCATCACATAGTCATTCAATTCAATGCAATCATTCAATCAATAACAACCATTTTAAAGATGACGAAATACATAAATGTCTCACTAAGTTTTGGGAACTCGAAGAGGTTCCACTAAAATCTAAACTCAGTGAGAGTGAGCAGGCATGTGAAGCTCATTTTTTGTCTCACACCTCTCGCCTAGATTATGGTAGATTCTCTGTAGGTTTACCTCTGAAAGATTCGCCCGACTGCCTTGGTGATACCTACAATTTAGCAAAGAAAAGACTACTTACTTTAGAACGGCGATTTAAAAGACAACCTGAAGTCAAATCACAATATGTCGAGTTCATGCGTGAGTACGCCGAGCTAGGGCATCTCTCTGTAGCTCCTATAGCTAAACCAGAGACATCTTACTTTCTATGCCATCATGCCGTGTTTAAAGAAAGTAGCGAGTCCACAAAAATCAGAGTCGTTTTTTCTGGTGCAGATCCTTCATCTTCGGGATATTCTGTCAACGACATCTTATTGGTAGGTCCCAATATGCAAGATTCACTTTTCTCCATCCTTATTAGAGCGCGTCAATACAAGTATGTCCTTGCAGGCGATATTGAAAAATTATATCGGCAATGTCTCATAAATGAAGAAGACCGTAATCTTCAGCTTATATTATGGAGAGAAAATGAATTCATGCCTATCAAGACGCTGCAGCTGAATACTATTACTTACGGAATGGCAAGTTCTAGTTATTTAAGCACGCGGTGCATTTGGCAACTCGGTGAAGAATGTCCCGACCCAGCGATTAGGACAATAATTCAACATGACTTTTATGTAGACGACCTCATAACAGGGGCCCATACTGAAAGTTCATTGCGTCATATACAACAGGCGGTATCCGCCGCATTACAAAAGGGTTGTTTTCATCTGCGTAAGTTTAAAACTAACTTGCCATCTATATTAGAAGGTACAGCTTCAAGCTCTAGTGACAAGTTGATTGTTAGTGAATCATCTTCCACACTTGGAATGGGTTGGAATCCATCCACTGATCAATTACACTTTCCATTCAAAATTCCCCCCATGTCCGATAATCAACCTTTGACCAAACGACTAATACTATCCTCCTTATTCAAAATATTCGACCCTTTAGGATTGTTGAGTCCCTGCATAATTCAGGCCAAAATTTTAATGCAACACCTGTGGTTACGCCAATTGTCCTGGGATGATCCAGTTCCCCATGAAATCCAGAGGGATTGGAATAAATTTGTAAACAGTTTACCCAACCTACTAAGTCTGGAGATACCCAGATGGGTTCTCTGTGATGAGCCTAAATACATAGAGCTTCATTCTTTCAGTGATGCTTCGCAGAACGCACTAGGAGCGTGTATTTATTTGCGTTCTGTGAACTCCAATAATGAGGTCACCGTCAGATTACTTTGCTCCAAGTCTAAAGTAGCTCCAACCAAGGCCACTACGATCCCTAGGCTTGAACTTTGTGCCGCTCTTTTGGCAGCTAAACTATGTAAGGCCGTTAGGGAATCTATAAGATATGATATACAAACCGAAGTTCATTGGTGCGACTCGACCATTGTTCTAGCTTGGCTTCGTAGCAGTTTTCAAAATCTGAAAACCTTTGTTGCCAACAGAGTTTCAGAAATCTGCGAGTTAACCAACTCTGATTCATGGCGGTGGGTTCCTACGACCAACAATGCTGCAGACCTTATATCTAGAGGCATAAGTCCAGATCAAATAAGCAGCACCACGATGTGGTGGTCAGGACCGTCATATCTAGCTGAACCAGAAACTACTTGGCCTACGCTAAACGAAAACATTAATTCTATATTTACAGATCTACCAGAAACTAAAACTAATACAATTACTAACTTATCCACTAATGTTGATCCTATAGTACATTTTAAAAACTATTCTAATTTACTTAAACTAAAACGAGCTTTCGCTTATCTATTGCGATTCCTACATAATACTAAAAATCCGAAAGCTAAACTTACCGGTCCATTGTCAGTCGATGAGCTGAAGAACTCTTTCCTTCATCTGTGTCGATTGTCTCAGCAAGAATCCTTTGTTCCCGAGTATGAATTGCTTTCAAAGAAAAAATCAATTAGCCTAAAATCACCTATTTTATCATTGTCTCCATACTATAGCGATGAGCGTGTAATTCGAGTAGGTGGCCGACTGGATGCATCTGAGTTCAGTATCGATAAGAAACACCCAGTGCTTTTGCATGCAAATCACCACTTTACGAAAATTTTGTTTGAGTATGAGCATAAACGTAACCTACATGCTGGACCACAATCTTTGCTAGCTACAATTCGTGAATTTGTGTGGCCCATCAATGGCCGACTACTAGCCCGACGCACGTATCGCAATTGTTTCAAATGTAGACGATTACAAGCCAAAACTATGCAGCCCATGATGGGTAGTTTGCCCTCGCAGCGCATTACGCCAAGCTTCCCCTTCCAAACTGTGGGATTGGATTTCTGCGGTCCATTTTTTATTGTTAACAAAAGAGGCCGTGGTGCTAAATTAATTAAGGCATATCTTTGTCTATTTGTTTGCTTAAGATACAAATGTGTGCATCTTGAAGCCGTGAGTGACTTATCGAAGGAAGCCTTTATTATGACGTTTCGTCGCTTTGTGTCGCGTCGCTCTAAGCCAACGGAAGTGTTTTGCGATAACGGTCGCAATTTTGTTGCAGGAGAAAAGGAACTTAATCAGTTCTTCAAATTAAATGCCAACGCTTTGTCTGATTCTGCAAGTGAGGATGGTATAAAGTTTGTGTTTTCTCCACCTTACGCTCCTCACTTCGGCGGTATTTTCGAATCGGGTATCAAGTCCGCTAAATTTCACATTAAACGCGTTATGGGTAACTCACATTTAACCTTTGAAGAGTTATCTACCCTTTTCGCACAAGTAGAAGCCATTTTAAACAGTCGTCCATTATGTCCTTTGTCTTCCTCTCCGGACGACTTCCTTTGCCTTACTCCTGGGAACTTCCTGGTTGGTCGCGCTCTCACCGCGTTACCTGCGCCTATTCTCAAAGACTGCAACTCTAACAACCTGGAACGCTATGCCCGCCTACAGCAAATACATCAACATTTTTGGGGACGCTGGCAAAAGGAGTATATTGCTGAACTACAGCAACGTCATAAATGGAAGACCAACTCCTCAACCCCAAATATAGGAGATTTGGTTCTACTACACGAAGATAATATCCCTCCTCTCTGCTGGAGACTTGGCCGAATTTCAAAACTGTTCTGCGGCCCTACAGATCAGATACCCCGAGTAGCCGATATCACTACCTCAAGAGGATGTGTGCGTCGCCCGTTGGTCCGCCTAGTTGCCCTGCCTACTTCAGAAGACATAGACTGTTGAAACCTGAAGATTTCAACGGGAGGAGGATGTTAACGCCTACAGTATTTTATATAGCAAATGTCGCGTGCTACAACATTGATATGTTACTCTATGCGCACCGTCACTTAAAAACTGTCATTTCTGCAAGTCACATCGTTTTTATTGTTACCGCTTAAATTTATAATGTAAACAAAAGAAATACAAGGAATTGAAATCAAACCAAGTTTCGGGAGTTTCCTTTAATCCCCAAGTGATTAAACAAACAGTATAAAGTTATACTGAGCGTAAGTTTTTATAATATTACTTGTAAAACATATAATAACAAAAAATACATACCTATCACACGAAATAAATTGACTATTAAGCCATATTTTACATACTCTTAAAAGGCATATAAACGTAGGTGATCATCTTGAAAATTAAAGACTTACCTATTGTTAACTGTAAGTGCTAGATGTAAATACAGTGAATTTCTTTAAAAAAAAACATTTAAATTTTTCGTGGCTAGCAAGAGGTGGTGATGAAAATAACGTGATGATGTGGCTGAGTATAAGATCAACATAACTAAAGTGATCTACATGGCAGGATGAAAGGAATTCCTAAGGGCTTCTAATAATACCACGTTACCCTAAAGATGAATACAGTGTCAAACCCAGAAATGATATCATTTCACTTCCTCTTTCGTTTTTGCAACAAAAAAATGACTCATTTAAACGTTCTTTAGACGAAAACGTCGCTTAGTCTTGAAAATGACATGTATTAATTAAGGGCAATCTCGAGACTGTGTTCTGTTTCTGCGTATTTTAGAGATATTTGTGTCGGGAAAGTGAAAAGGAGTACAGAGAAACAACGGCGACTACGTGCCACATTTTAATGAAATATTTAATTTTATTTGTCGCCTTCACAAACATTGTTTTATTTTATTTTAAAACGATGCCACATGTACGAAAAGAGATAAAATAGTACTGTGATTGAAACGACGTCATCAAAAATACTCATTATCATACACATACATACATAAAGCTTAAATTTCGATTAGACGGTAAAACGAACTACGATCATAATATAATTATAATATACTAGTAGCGCCCCGCGGTTTCACCCGCGTGGATTACGGTTTTCTCGCTACTTCAATTATCCCACGGGAACTATACTTTTTCCGGGATAAAAGTAACCTGTGTTAATCCAGGGTTTAAAATATCTCAATACCAAATTTCATTGTAATCGGTGTAGCCGTTTGAGTGTGAAGAAGTAACAAACATACACACATACACACAAACTTTCGCATTTATAATATTAGTAGGATTTTTTTATAGTTTTCAAAGGATTTCTAATATAATTACGGTGGGCGAGGCATGTCATGTCAGTAAGACTCAGAGAAATGGGCATAATTCGGCATTTATGGGCCGCTGTCTACGCGCGATCAAGGACTGCTATTGCCATGGCCAGTCTGTGTATTTTAGGCTGTGTCCAGACCTGACGAATGCGCAACTGCGCGCCGCTCGCGAGCCAAGCGCGGCGCGCGAGCCGCGCACTCCCTTCGGTTTCAGACCTTCGCCGACGTGGCGTTACGACAGCTTAATTGAAACAATCCAGCGAGGCTTCTAACACAACTAAGGCTCTCTTCACGAGATGTCAACGCTAAATAGCAGTCTCAAAGATCGTTACTTAACTTAGTTGATCGGCATAAGACCGCTGTATGAGGAAAGTAATGTTCCGGAATTTACTTACTTGTGAACGCAGTGGGCTGCTGAAATGATCCAGCTTTGAGTTAGAATCGTCCCACCACAGTGAAACATGCCGTTTCTATATATCGCCACCATCCAAGGCCACGAGGCGGGCTGGCTCGGTTTGCCCCCTACAACTCGGCTTTCCATTCTTTTACTTCTTTCCTCTTTCTTATTAGCCTCTTCAGAGCTTTCAATACTTTCATTGGAACTCGCGCTACTTACGTCCCTTTTCATTCGATTTCCATAAAAGATCACGTGGTAAGGATCAAAGGTACGCCTTGGGTAAAGGAATCTCTTGTTGCGACCGAATAAGTGATTTTCTACGCCATCAATCTAATAAATAAAACATTAAAATGAGGCATGTAATTGATAAGAATGATTTATGATGCAGTAACTCTAAACGTGTCTACAATTGTAAGTTGTCATAATCACGAAATTGTAAATAAAATAAAACAACAAACACAAGCGTGTCCTACAATCTGACGTTTCTAATAGGGAAATGGCGCTTATTTGCAAATGTGCCTCGTGCGCGTGGGGCAAATTAGAACTACACTTTTCGTCTCATTTTCTCCTTAGTATTAAAGTGAGACAAACTTATTGAACATAAACTCTTCGAAGGTTTGATGATACAACTTATTTATTTGAACCATTTTACAGTTTTCGCAAATGCATTTTAAAGCAAATAATATATGTTGGAAAACAAAAATAAAAGAGAAACAAAGTCTAACTCGTTAAATAACACCAACCGAGTCAATAATATTGCCACCCGCAGTGGTCGCCGCGATCTGGCAGCGTAAACGTATCTGATAATGGCTTTGAGTATATAGTTCATTGGTCTGAAGATGAGGGGCATCGGATATACCTGAAACCTAGGTCGAAATGCTCGACTATAATCATGAGTAAATCCGGATAATATTGTAAATAATAATATAATTACATTTATTTAATAATTCTAGTGAGTATATAAATGAACAACGTATAAAAAAATTACACCTGAGTCAATGTGTTTTGTTTCAAAATTCTCTAACACAATTATACCGTTTCGGACTATGGATTTGATAGCTTTAATATTCCCTGTTTATGGCATTAGTGCCCCACGGATCACTTAGGTAAGTATATGAAAAAAGCGGAGTGCAAGTTTACGCGGCGGGTAATATTTCTGGTTTAGTCATGATTTGATTTGGATCGAGGTCGCATGGTTTAAGTCACAATTACTAATAAATAATATAGTAACGTATCTTGCATAGGTCATAATAGTGTATTTATACTTTTTTTTTCTGATAAATACATTTAATTGAATTGAAGATGTTATTAAAGACGTGTACAAATTGCCGGTTACCTCTCGTAGCAGTTCTGACGTAGTTTGAACTCTAGTCCCGCAAAGGAAATCGGGACATGTGACGTAAACAGCTGAAGAGTTGAAGCAAGAGTCTGACGTTTGTGTCAAACCCCCAGGCCCGGCATTCAAGTAATCAACTTTGCGAGTCGGATCTATGGGCACAATTCGAATGATTGGCGGTCTGAAATAATTTACAAGTATATTAAAAAGCAGTGTCAGTGTATCTTGATTGGCCGGTTGGCGCAGTTGGTAGCACTCTGCCTTCTGAGCCGCTGGTCCCGGGTTCGTTCCCCCGACCAAGTCAAACATTTGTGCCACATCTGTGCCACAGTTGTACTAGATAAATGACAGCTAGTGCTGAATTTTTCCTCTGATTTTTAGCAACCTCCGTACTAAAACTCCCTGTGTCGCAGGAGGTGCGATCACACACAATCACATCACCCAAACATCCAAGACTCGAGACAAACATCCAGCCTCATAACAAAAAATGTTTGCCCCTGCCAGGAATCGAAACCAGGACCGCAGGGACTAGAAGTCATGTCAATGACAGCTGAGACTCAGTGGTATTACGTAACACTTACCTTATTATCAGTCCCGTTTCTCTTCGGCAAGCATCGTGAGCCCACATATAAGGATTTTGACAAACCGCATACCAATCTCCTTTGAAATTCCGATGCAAATATCCCTCTGTGTTCGATATCGCAAAAAGCTGAAACAAATGAAATCTCAATATGCAGGAAGAAGCAGCGGGGACAAAGCATGTTGTCCTTTTCAAAATGAAAGAAAAATGCTCTAGCTCTGATAAACGTTTTTAAAGTTTATTTTCTTTAAAGTTTGTAGCTTGCAAATTAAGTTTATACAAATTCCAGATAGATAAAGTTAAGATGACCAGATAAAGACACCTGTTGGCGGTATTTTGCATTAATGCAATAAGCTTCCAATATCGTCCAATAGAGAGCGGTGGCGAGTTATGGTGAGGTGAATAACATTTGACCCTAAATCGGAAAATACTTCGTGATGGCCACGATTGTTCTGTCAAGAGTGGAACGATCGGGCGGAAATTGGTTTGATTAACTTACTGGTCTTCTGTACAAGCTTGGAGTGAGCATGTTGCATTCTATTTCGTCTTTGTTATTGGGGCAGTCAATGACGCTATTACATCTCTGTTCTTTTGTGAAGCAGGTGGTTTTCAAGCTTGTGATTTGATTTTCACAGCTAAATGTGTTTTCAGGGCAGCCTGCGGGAAACGTACAGTTTAGAATAAGTTTTTTTTTCTTCACACTTAGACACCCGCACTAGGATTCCCTGTATCGCGGGAGGCATGGACACACACAATCACAGCACACAACATCCAAGACCCGGGACAAACATCTACACTCATCGCACAAATGTTTGCCCCTGCCGGGATTCGAACCCAGGATCCCGTAGTACACAGTAGTCATGTCACTGACACTAACCACTGCGCCACGGCGACCGTCAATCATTATAATCGTCGTAGCGATAGGACGAACTACTTAAGTAATTATAAACGTTCTCGCCTGCTGAAAGACAAAATGAAATAAAAACATGAATGCACAGAAATTCTAGATAAGACTTAACTAGTTACAATTATAAATATTATTTTTTTACCTGCTGGAAAAAAGGAGCGTACAGAATTGTCAAAAACCTGTCAAGGTGACTAAATTCTTTCAGTCACTTCGACAGGTTTTTGAAAATTCTTGCAACTCGTGATTAAAATGCTAGCCTTGATCTTGAGCTGTCCCACGTGGTAATGCCGCCAGCGTTTTGGGAACTTAGCCCACAGATAGCGGCTTATTGGACTACATTATTAAATTTTTTTTTTTTTGTGGATATATTTTTTATATTTTTAAGGCTGTATTAAATAAATAATCACAAATAACATTAAATTTCAAGTAAATAAATAAATTAATGTCATATCCCACTTTCTTCCTTCCTTGTGATTTGCTTGTCGTGAATGCAGGCCCCTACCAACCTACCTCTCTTATTTTACACATTTAAAACTCACACACATACTTTCGTTATTTCTGTGCAGTACCTGCTTATATCCCCCCTTGCGTATCGGACTCATTCCTAAATATCATAAACTCATCTTTGTTTGTTGACTACACGCTGTGAAAATACACTATTGAACATCTTTCAACTGCAGGTACATACTTTTATTGTATCCGTTGTATATACCATATGCTATAACAATAAATAACTAGTAATTAAGTAGGTATAAGGTTATGTATGTATAAAAATTTTGGCCTTATCTATCAAAATTTAATTATTATTTTTATTTATTTATTTTTTCTATAATTTGTAAATAAGTAGAATACTATTTTCGTAAGACTTTAAGGAAGAGCCTGTACTCCACGACACAGGTTTAACCTAGTGTGGAGCACAGTGCCCCCCGAGTTTAGAATAAGTTAGCTTCGCCTAAACTCGATGTATCCTAGATTTAAGTTTTTCTGTGCCTAAATAAATTATTATTATTATTATTATTATTATTATTACTTTCTACTAATATTATAAATGCAAAAGATTGTGTGTATGTGTTTATGTTTGTAACTTCTTCACGCTCAAAAGGCTACACCGATTTCGATGAAATTTGGTATGGAGATAGTTTAAGCCTGGATTAACACATAGGCTACTTCCCGAAAAGTATCATTTCCGAGGGATAATTGAGGTAACGGAAAAACCGTAATCCACGCGGGTGAAACCGCGGGGCGCTACTAGTGTATTATAAAATAAAAACATAAATTGAATAATATTTTGCCATTAATAGATCGTAACTCAGTCAAATAATCCAAACTTAGATTGTCTAAACATTCTAAGTTTTGTGTGAAGTATGTATGAACTAGAAACTTTTAGGATTTTTATTGCTTTATTGATGATTTTTGTTTATATAAGAATTGATTTAATTATGTATTGTTTTAAACTTTCATGGCTTTCCATAATATAAATATTGTTTAACACGGGATACGCACCATGATTTTGATTCAGTTCCCGATATTTCGGCGCGGTTCCACGCAACATGATCACGGAGAGATTCTCCGTGATCATGGCTCTAAACAATATTTATATTATGATTTAGTTACAAAATCAATTGTTACAAATCCCTTATGCCGCGTAGTATCACGTGATTTCAGCTGCCTAGTTTGCAGCCGCTCTCCCCACACTCATTCTGATACTGCTAACGTCGGACCTATGTCTGATCATGCTGCTCTCTGCCATACATTCCTAGCTCATTTTCGACAGATAACTTCCCGCGCTATACATCTGAACTGTCAGGAAAATCTCACCTTAAAGTTAGGAATGCTAATTTGGATATCTATAGCAATAATATTTACCAAAACACCCCATTTCATCTTCTCCAAACGGACAGTCAAAGTACCCATCACATAATCGAGATTTGTCCACCCTTGATTTACAGCTGCATCTAATTTCATCACTTGCATCTGAGCAGTCCACGTGGCCATCACACCATCGCTTCTCTTCAATACAGGCTGCGTTATTATTGCAGGCCAAAGACATCATTGGACACTCCATAGAACGACTTGACTTTGTTTCCTCTTCCTTTCGTTGAACGTCAGGTCTATAATTTAAGTATTTCAATATAAGTTACATGAAATCAAAGCTTTCGGAATCACAAAGAATGTCATTTGGATTTTCAGATCTTTTCACTCTCAAATTGGATCTTAGTTTATGTGTACCAAATTCTGTAATATTTTTTTTATTTTTTTTTTTTGTTTATAGATGTTAGCTTGCGTTTGACCACTGTCTCACCTAATGTTAAGCGACGACGCGGTCTAAGGTGGAGCACGCAAACTTAATATAAAACCATATTATAATACTCTTCTAATTTAGCGAGCATTGAAAGTAGACTATGACCTCTAAATTAGTTCACTTATCTTAGAAGACTTAGAAAGCAATGATTATTTTTGATCGTTTAGCCAGCTCGTTATTTTTTTATGGATTATGAAAAAGTAATTTGATAATTTTTCAGAAATATTTCTCGTCCTCCTATGAACAATTTAATACAGTGAAAGTTCGAGTGTTATTTTATAATTCAATGAATACCAGCTGATAGTTTTCAGGATAGCTATTATTATATCCATAAACATATTATAGCTCTGAGACTCTAGATAGTCATCAGTAGTTGGAAATGTTTTCGAGATTCAATTATACATTTTTATATGTATAAATTTCTCGTTTAAACGTATTAGAAAGATATATCTTAGTCTACTCACATCTAGTCTCATTCAAGATTATTCTTTTTTTATTATTCTTTATCAATAGCCCGACTAAGTGCCTGGATTGGACAATAATTTGACCCGTCTTCCGATTCAGTAAATGAGTTTCTGTATGATCGCTTCTTGCAGTTTCAAAATAATTTAGGTATATTTTGTTGTTTGACATTTAGATTAATATTGGAGTAAATTTTTTTCTTATTTTTAAATATTATTTTGACATGATAATATTATTTCAATTATTATAAAATTTAATTCCTCTTGTAATGTTATGTATGGTATTGTAGAATTGTAAACTAGTGTGTAATTTCTATATATGAGATGTACAGATATAATTAATGCCTACATTTATGAGTAATAGTTTGCATACCAGTAATGGTGAAATATAGAGGACATAAGGAACGTTATTAACACTACCAACTGTTATCTAACACCTATATTTGCAAATAAACTTATTTGATTTAAGAAAACGGTATAATAATTATTTTTTTACCAAATCATGGGACCGTTTCGACCATCAGTAAGGAAGTCATCCAGATAGACGTAACACTTTTCAGTTATTGGAGTGTTACTCGAAAACCGCTCAACCGATTTTGAATTAATGAATGAAAATTAAATGGGACTACTAACTAAAAAAATGTGTTTCCATTTTTGGTCATCACATTAAAATTACAATCTAGCCTTCAGGCCAATAGGCCTTTTTTTTTTATTACACTCAGACCCCCGCACTAGGATTCCCTGTATCGCGGGAGTCATGGACACACACAATCACACCACAAACATCCGAGACCCGGGACAAACATCTACACTCGTCGCACAAATGTTTGCCCCTGCCGGGATTCGAACCCAGGATCCCGAAGACACAGTAGTCATGTCACTGACACTAACCACTGCGCCACGGCAACCGTCGAATTCGATTTTAACTTAAAGTGCTAATTAGAATACCACCTACACGCCATTGACAACCTGAAGTTTACTGTTTGCTGGTATCATTTATACTGAATTTGCATCTCCTTCATCTCCTCGTTTACATCTAAAATATTATTTAGAGAGTAAACAAGGCAGAGTAATTTACACGACTCTAATAACATGATCAAAGTCCTATCTAACGGTGTAATAATGTACATAGTAATATCGAAACTATCAATTATACTTGAGGCGGAATAATTGAATAACGTTATGTACAGTGTAGGCTTGTTAGGTACTCACTTATGGAAGAAGCTCATTAATATATCCACATCTTGGGGGTGGAGTTTTCGTCGGGGCGTTTCAACTTCACGACTTTGCAAGTAAGACGGCATTGAAGGTTGAAAATATCTGAAAATGCAGATATAGGAATTTTATTAAACGAGTTTTGAGGAATATTAACCAATACCTAGTAGCGCCCCGTGGTTTCACCCACGTGAATTACGGTTTTCCCGCTACCTCAATTATCCCACGAAAACTATTTCCGGGATAAAAGTAGTCTGTGTGTCTGTTGTATATGGGTCGGGACAAGTGACACACGCGGCGGTTGTAGTCGCACTGTCTTTATTAAATGCAAATGGCGGGTAGTGGTCGCAGCCACTGACAGATGTATGTCTAGGTAGGTACAATATATATATATATATATATATAACAGTGTCTAAACCATACCAAATTTTATCGAAATCAATACAGCTGTTTGAGCCGTTTGAAGGATTACTCTTACACGCTTTTTGAGGCTTTGGAACTATTTGCTTATCCCACTAGAACAACAATTATTTTTGGGAAAAGTAGCCTGTGTGTTAATCTAGGGTCTAAGATATCTCCATGACAAAATTCATCAAAATCGGTTCAGCCGTTTAAGCGTGAAGGAGTAATGAACATTCACACACACGTGTCCCTGCATTATAAACTTTCGCCTCGATAATATTAGTGGAATAATAAACACACCTCATATTAGGTAAGTGTGGTTGATCGAAATGCGAAGCTACCATGTCTGGCGCTGGAGGGTCGTAGATCTCTGCAACATAATGTTCATATATATAATACCATGGTCACTATCATATGGTACTCATAAGTATATTATGAGTGTTCTTATCAACTTAATATTAAAGAAGACTAAGCAGTAAGCATATGAATTTAAATTAGAATATTATGAGACATTCGGGAAAAAAGGCAGGTTATGATAATGCTTTTTTTTGTTTTATGTATTTTTATGTATTTAATACATCCAGCGTAATTCCATTATCACATTCAATGGTCAGTGGCTATTTCTTCGAAGGTGTAAACACGGTAGACCTAGAATCCTAACTGGGTCTCAGGAACTGCTGTCTGAACTCACTGTGTGTTTCGTGGTAGCTAGCCAGGCAGGTATACTGGAAAAAACCCTACCCCATGCTATGAATTTTATAACAGTGTCACCTTCGCTGGAAGCTCTAGGCGTTGGTGGGGATAACTGATGCCCCCACCTCTGGGCTATCATCGCCTCAAAAAATCTTCAAAATATCAACAACTCAACACCCCGGTTCAAGGAAGCAAGGTACAAGCCATGTTTGCAACAAATAAAATCTATGATCTCAGCTTATGCTGTATATGAAAAACGTATATATGCACCAAATCTCACACCTTATAAATAAATACACATATAAATATTATATATGTGTATAATTGTTTCAAATTATTACCATTAAATAGATATTAGTTAGCATGAATGAGGTAATAGTATGTACAAATGGGTACAGAAAATACTCATACCAAGACAGAGAATCGTAGTGGTGTGCTATTTGCACTTGTAAACAATACCGTTAATGTAAATAATTTGAGTCAGAACCCATTATTATATAAGAAACGTAGTAGCAAAAAAAATAATTAGACAAACAAATTTTAGGAATAAAATAGAATGTTACAATCACCATGAACTTGTGGATAGCTCTGTTTCAAAAGTTTAGCTAGAAGACAGGTGTCAGTCAAGGGAGGGTTGGCTCCTAAATGTTGATGATAATGTGGCAGGTCCTGTGCTTGATTGTCTGCACGTACAACAGACGCAGGTCTTAACACATTTCTAAAATGTTTTATGTTTTGAGCTTCTCTTTTGGACACATCAGTTGATGCAGCATCATCATCATTGTTGGTACTTGTGTGATTTGATATGTTCATTACATTAAAATATTCCTTTGTTGTATTATTATAGCCTTCATAAGAATGTATAATCAATTTCAATTTTTTAATAAGCTCTGCACATATGTCTTCGTGATTGTCATCGTGACATAAAGTGTGATGCTGCGACATTATTTCTTTAACTTTACCCAGATCATCACCCCTTATATGCTCTAACAGTTCTCTGTTTCTATCATTTTGATGTACAGCGCTTCTCTTTCTTCTCTTTAAATGTGTGCCATTTTTTAGCTGAAAAATGATATCCCACTCGTTATGATGTACAGTTATATTTTTAGTTTCTTTTGGTCCTGTAACTAATATTATTTCAGTGTTGTGAGGGTTACCTAAAACAGACAGAGATCATTACACCTATTCATATTTATATTAAATTAGTAATTATAATAATATATTAGTAATAGCATTCTGAGCACGCTGCCAGCCGGTAGCGGGTTAGAACATTTGAGTTATCTATAGGCTACCAATAGCTAGTGGATTGCTCAAATGTTATTGTAGTAGCTGCAGTATTGTAATTAGTTATTAGTGTTTTAATTAGTAATAATTGCAGAAACATATAAAAGTGTACTTACTGGAGTTTTCTAATAATTTTAGAAGTAAAATATATAATCCCGCGCTAAACGTTAGTAGAAGTAACAATATAATAACTTTTTGTAATGCTGGTATCATACACCGGTATAGACAACGAGAATTTCGTTCTGAAAACAAAAGATAATTATTACTATATATATCGTTTTATAAAATTGCTTAGAATTATATTATCTATATTTTTACCATTTGATGGTTCTGCTAGCTGCATGGGTGGAAGGCCAAGTTGATTCCTAGAACAACTTGTTTTGTTTGTGTCAGTCATCTGCAAAATATGTAAGATATTTGATTTACGAACGATGGTACACAATTCATATAAAACAATGACTAAAATTTAGAACCAATTGCACCAGGCAGGACCAATCTATAAACCTGCTGTTATTTAGCATGAACCATACCTAACTCTTAAATTAACTTTTTTAATTTTTTTAAACTAAAACCTCCGCACTATTAGGATATTTGTCTTTTATATCCAAAATCACAATTTGGGCTAGTGGACCTTCGTCCTACGCATAAATAAATTAACTAATAAGTGAAATTAAATACCTGCCGTCACCCAAAATATTCTTTTAATTAATATTACATTCCTTACTCAAAGAGGTTGAAGGTTACTTTGGAATTTACACATTTACGTATAGTTATAGAAACTACATTTTGTGTGTTTTACACAGAATAGGCAGGCATTTGATCACCACCTCAGCTGAAGTTAAGTAATGATGCGGTCTACGATGGATTACACCTGCCTAGAAAATCTATTCACTCGTGAATTAAATAAACACAGATTTAGGTAATGAATTTGACTACAAATGTGGAAGATAACGCTTCGTGCGACAATTTAGAACCACTACCAAGTATAGATATCACATTGCCGTCCGTCTGGTTTTCTTCGCTGGAATGGGACAGGACTAATCATCTAATGTAGCGTAAGAATAGTCTCCCATCATATATCCGGTAGAAACAGCTGATCTAGTGACTACATCCGTGCTGCATGCTTTAAGTCAGTTCTCGGCATGGATTCGACGAAATGTAGAAATCAAATTAAATTGGCTCCATTTCACGGAGAAGAGATGCGCCTGAGTTATATTGGCATTGAACCTGACTAATTTGTGTTAGGATTAACATTATTTTGTTGCTAAACGATGGATATGCTAGTACTTCCGTAGCTTGTTTTTTATTTTAAAAGTATCTTTTCGACTAGGAGACTGAAAGACGTATATTTAATTTACAAACGATGAAATGATAAAATGTTTATAGTAAATCATTATTATGTATGTGACATTCAAAATTCAAATTGTATTAATTTACAATTTAGTTAGTATGATAATATATAATAAAAGTTAAAAAGACAGAAGTACTACGAGCATACCTCCGGTGGGATGGGCATCCGGGAAGGCATTCTGGAGCTACCGACAGTTACAGACGAATACTTCAAAAATAGAAATGTATTAGATTAAATGTACGGGAAGAGTGATTACAGTGATGTTTGATTTTTGATCGTGAAATAGTGCCTTAATATTGAAATATATGCTCCAATACCTGAGTATCGTTTGGTTTAACACTCCCGATCTTATGGTTGCCACCATATGACACCATAAGACTGTCGGAGATTGCCTATTAGATACATAGAAATGTACTACATTCTACCGAATAGTACCTCTGGCATTTTTATTTATGTAAGTATATAGTAATTAGTGTCAATCTAGTGTCAAAGAAGTTATGTATTAAAACTAGCCGATATTCATTAAAAAAAACTCTAATTTTGTTATTATAACTTTAACATTGCGATTTAGCGATCCAGTTTGTAACAAGAGTTTTCTTCCATTGCGGGTAGTTATTTAACTACCCGCAATGGAAGAAAACTCTTCTAAAGCTCGATTCGAGAACTCTTCAAAAAACTTCATAATAATATGAAGTTCTTTTTGGTGATATCAGAAACTGTACCTACCCAGATTAAATAAAATAAATCAATTAAATGATTTATTTACATCTTTAGGATACTCAATGTTACATTATTTGACAATAAGAATACATGATATAGTCTGTATGTAGTGTGTTAACCGTTATTAAAGTCTCCCACTTTAATATCAATACACTAAAATGTGACATGACCTCACGGGTTTTGAATGTATTGAGAAACTACAATTTAACTTTAGCTATGAGACAATTGACTACACCTGTAAGTCAGACTTATCTAGCATTTAATTTACAAAAAATAACAAACCATTGATTTATTAACTTAAATATATTCCAAATTAAAAACATTATTGGGTGTATATTATGTAAAAGAAGCGTTGGAGTAGAGGCCTCACATAGAATTGCGGCAATTTCATCCTCCAAGGCTAAGCTAACCCGCTTCGTGGATTGAGTAATTATTATGCTAATTATTACTGTCGTACCACTAATTGTGCCCCGAGGGTTAAATATATAATGGATTACTCTAGTAAAGCTGAGACGAGGCCGTGTCTGAAACCATAATCTTTGATATTGAAAATCAGCGTTCGGGTAACCCCACCTCAACCGGTCCTTGTGGTGATCAAAGAGAAAGGCTTATGTCCAGCAGTTGAGGTTCTACGGCTGAAATGATGATGATATTAAATAAAAACAAGAAATTGAACTGACTTCAACACTCAAAAGTGTGAAATATCTTGTGGAAGTCGGTACCGTGCGCACAATATTTTGAAAATAGTTACTTTTGAACTATCGATTTCACACACAGTTATTTCACACTTTTGAGTGTTGAAGTTGGTTAAATTATTTGGTAATATTTTTTTACTCATTTTAGTGACATTTGATACCCACGGGATCAATTGTCATTTTGTATATTCACCGATTTCTCCATTTTCTCTAAAACATCCCGTATGTCTTAAATCCTCTTTTTTTAAGTCGGTTAAAAATTAGAAGAGTCACAGAAATTTCCGGAGTAATGTATGGAAACGGGAAATTGTAACGTAATATGAACGTAGTATGAAAACGCAAGCGAAATAGCGCGGCTAGTTTCTTAAAAAGCATTATTCATAAGCTATTACGGATTATATTTTTAGACGTGTTTTAATGAAATAAATAGGTATCATATTACTACATAATAATATTAGTAATCGTATTACCGCGGAGCAATATCATATCGCCTGTCTATTACTGGCGCTAAATTGTCCATTTATTTGATGTTATCGAATACGTCGTTCCATTATGATGATATCAAATAGACGTGTGATAGCCATCACACGTCTATTACGTACTTATATCATAATAACGTATTTGTGATGAAGTTACTTCAGAATGACTATTATTAAATACGCATAAGATTTGATTTCGGTATGCGTAGTATTTGGTACTTATTAACCGACTTCAAAAAAAGAAGAGGCAAAGGTTACCGAAAAGGTTGTAAAAAAGTTTTTACCAAAAAGTGGAACCGTCTTCAACACTCAAAAGTGTGAAAGAACTTGTCGAAGTCGGTACCGTGAGCACTATATTGTGATGATAGTTACTTTTGTAAGCTATCATGGTACCGACTTCCACAAGTTATTTCATACTTTTGAGTGTTGAAGTCGACTCCATTATTTTGATAATTTTTAAAAAAATATAATAATCACAAGAATAACATTTTTAAAATACATTATCTTTAATACTACTACCACTCCCAAAAGGAGGAGGTTGTTTACCTATTTCTTTCCCATTTTTGGACCGATTCTCAAAATTATTATTATTTTTCGTTTGATGAAGTCCTACATAACATGGGGACAGCCGACATCAATCATGTTTTTCAGTTGTTTTGATTAAAAAACCAAACTACTACACCGATTTCAATAAAATTTATACCTATGTGACCACGATATTACCACAATATAATGTAATATCAAAATCCAATAATTAAATTCATTCAATTGGCTGAATAATCGGAGAACATACATAAAAACACTATCCATCAAATTCATAACCACGTCCTCTGCTTTAAAAAAACAGTTGGTAAACAGATGAAAAAAAATTACTTTCATTACATGTTTGAAGTATTTTTTCCTTTATGTAAAGGGATTTAGGCGATCACTGTCCCAAGTTCAGTGCATACACAAACATCAAAGTTTGCTCCTACGGCCTAATTTCTACAAGATTTGAAATGAAATGAAAGTATATTGATTTTTACTGACGGTCGTGGTGGCTCCGTCATCATTGACACTTCCTTTAGAACCGCGACCACGGGTTCGAATCTCGCCTGCAAACATTTTTGTGATGAGCGCGGATTTTTGTTCTCGGGTCTTGGATGTTTTTGAATTGTGATTGTATGGGTCCATGCTTCCCGCGACGCAGGGTATCTTAGTGCTAGGAAAGGGTTTTTTGGTGTTTCATGAGTCACTATTTCTAATACTATGTGTATTGTCGGAGAGCTGTAAGCGCAGTTAACATTTGTATTTCAATAAATAATAAAGAATATTTAAAGATGTACAGATAAAAATAAAAACGAAACACAATCAGCGCCAAAACTCGCATGGACTACGGATTTGCAAGTTATCTCAGCGAACCGTATGTTTTTTTCTAGATAAAAAGTAACTATTAATTTACTATCCCAGGATGTCTGTATCTGTGACATATTTAATTTAAATTTAGTACATCCATTTAAAGATTCGAATTTATATAATTGTTATTACTAAGAAGAAGGGAAGAAAGTGGGCAAGGTACATAGCTCGAAGAACTGATGGCCATTAGAATCGTTGGGGTCGAAAGGTTCTCGAATGGAGACCAAGGACTGGCAAGCGCAGCATAGGACAGCCACCGATAAGGTGGACAGACAACCTGACTAAGATCGCAGGTAAGGGCTGGATACGGGCCGCTTCAAACCGGTCCTTGTGGAAATCAATTGGGGAGGCATATGTCCAGCTGTGGAGACCCTATGGCTGAGATGATGATGATACTTACAGTATAAAAAATATATTATATTGTTTCTATGCTATGTCCAGCTAAGCCGAGATATTGATGATGATGATGAATAAGTAAAATGACAGAAGTTATTTTAAAATAACATTGATTAAAAATCGAGATGTTCATTATAATACAACCTACGCAATGTTTATTTAGATAAAATTGAAGACAAAACTAGACAATAAAATAACGATGAAAGGAGCTCCCAAATTAAACGAAAACGAAGAATTAAA
Organism: Apeira syringaria; assembly: GCA_934044485.1. Taxonomy (NCBI): domain Eukaryota; kingdom Metazoa; phylum Arthropoda; class Insecta; order Lepidoptera; family Geometridae; genus Apeira; species Apeira syringaria. The sequence goes on from OW203668.1 coordinate 16,284,136, forward strand.
CAAGAAAATTCAAAGATTCCTTGAAACAATTGAATTTAATCCACTGGAGCTCGACAATTAAAGTCTGGCTACGGCTTAATTCGCCTTGTAATAATGATATTAGATAATAATTAAATTTATATGATGAATTAAATTTGACATTGGTAGTGATGCTCTCGCTTTCCAGAATTTTAGTTTATGTAAACTAAAGCTTACCTTTTTAGTAAAGTTTATCTTAAGTTTTTTAGTTTACCTAAACATGTTTAGGTAAAATAAACTAAAATCAGTATAGTAAGATAAGCAAGATGAAATCTTACATGGTTCAATAAAGTCCAAATCAGTATGACACGCATCAACAACAACCCTAAAGTTAGATGTTTTTGTCATAAGTCGCCATTTATTTGGTGCCGAAAAAAAAAAATAGCTATCATCTAGCATTGAATAAAACTCGTCTAATATTAGCTTAGAGAATTCATAATTCTCTAAGAATGTCATAGATAGCTTGTATGGAGTTTTAAGAATTTGAATTTTAGCGTAACTAGAATAAGAGCTATTTCATTGTGAAGATTTTTTGTGAATTTCATCTAGTTCGAGTGAACAACAGAATTAGGGCCAATATTTATTACTTGTGTATTACATTTGACAATGGTCAAAACGCACCGATATTATAGATATTACTTAATAAACTTTTCAATTGTTGAACTTATAACATTGTAAGTTTCGTCTAATCGTAAGAAATGCTTTTGGCATATAACCTGTACCTACATTCTGATGATTGTTGTTATAGGTATGCTAATGTTGTACAATTGTACTTACCTTTTATAGATTAATCAGATAAAATAAAAATATTTTAAGCCACAAATGCACATGTTCAATAAATATAAACCACCAAGCACATTATTCTGAAGCACATGTACTGGTCGCAACAACACAACTGACACATTCTGCTGACAAGCGTACGGCCAGCATAATAAAAATGCAAAGCTAGCGTTTATTGTACCATAGTACGTAAAAATACACGTTTCACTGCAACAAGTAAGTTTTATTTGTACAATAACTAGCTGCGCTTTGCGGTTTAACCCGTGCTGACAAAGTATTTCTCTTTTTTTTTTCTAACGGACTACTACTGTTTGCCTCTACCGGCATTTACAATGTCACCGGAGCGGACAACGTTTTTCCCGTTCTTCTTCTTGCCTTTATCCCACACGAGGTAGGGTCACCGCAACTTCGCCAAATTTTCATCGAAATCGGTGTAGCCGTTTGAGCGTGAAGCGTGTGTATATGTTCAACATATACACATTCACACATATACATACACACAAACTTTCGCATTTATAATATTAAGTAGGATTAAACTGTTACGTACTGTCGTTGGTTATTTTGTTTATCAGTCAAAATGTACCTTTGTATTGTAAGTCGATGACCTGATTACGACATTAATATTTATCTGCCTAATGTCACATACCTAACGTCACGTAATATAATACTATGTAAAGGTACGGCTAAAAGAATTACTTGTCTCAAGTGGGTATCTCGAACGTGCAATTAAATGTAATTAATTACATTAGAATTAGCCAAGATTATGTCCTTATCAACCGACTCACAAAAAGGAGAACGTTCATAATTTTGTTAAATTGTTTTTAGGTACAAGTTAGTGTTACTCAAAATACCGTCATATTTTGTAAATAAAAATGAAAAAATTTGTTATTCCTCTTAGACTGGTTCCAGACAGGTATAATTTTTTTTTAAATTCCAAGTTATTTTTATGGTTTATTGCATTAACAACATGCTAGGCGGAACTTACCTTCAAATGTATGATGGACGGGCAGGACAGGACAGGACAGTATTCTGTAGTCGTAGGTTCAAATCCAACTAGCAGCCGATTTTTTTCCTTCAAATATTTGAACGTATTCAAAGGGATCTCGTTTTTATTGTTAGTTTAAATCATATAAGTAAGTTGTAGGTTTTAGTTTGAATGTTTACACATTTTTTTAGTTATCGTGTTTACTATGTTTTTTAGCATTAATCTCACTGAGGCCATAAAGAATATTTTAAGTCACGCACATTTAAAAAGTCTATTATAGAATTTAATAATTAAGCTAATAAGTGTAGGTAATAATTTAGAAATCAGAAATCACTTATTAATAAATGAAAATAGCCTTTCAAGGCACAAATAAAATAATAATAGTGTTTAGTTATTTACTTAATCCGTTCAGTAGTTTATGCATTAAAGACTACCTAACAAAAATCCATACATCCAACCAAACTTTCGCCTTTATAATATTATAGTCGGATTAAAAACTATTAATTAAATTTTAGCTGTGTAAATTTAACTCTAAAACAAAATGTCAAATAAATTAATTGATAAATAAACAATAATGTCAATGTAAGCATACATAATAAAATATATTCATATACATTTACAGTTTACAATAACATACATATAGTAAAGAAATAATTAATAAAAAAATACAAAAATTCGAATAATCAAGAGTACAAAATGATTGCTTTCCTCGGACATAACGATACCTGTCATGAGAAAGTTACTCTTTGTATGCCAAAAAACCGTCGCAACTGTTGATAGGTCACGGTTTAATCTAAATTTAAAGCAGTTTAGACTGGTCGCACTGGGAATAGGTTCAGGTGGTTTATTAACTTGTCTGGTATAAATCGCTATAAGCGATAAGACCGCCTATTGTACGTGCCTTAGTTTACGCTAAAGCTACGCGTTTTAAGCTATTGCATTTAAGTAATCTATAGGCTACCAATAGCTAGTGGATTGCTCAAATTATATTGTAGTAGCTACAGTATTGTAATTAGTTATTAGTGTTTTATTTTAATAAAGGCATTACCAAGTTTAAGTGTAGACGTGTATTCTTCAAAAACGCGCTATTTAGCGCACAAAATATAGTTTTTTAATCTTTACTTTACAGTGTCAACGCTTTGGCAGTGTTAAGCCCGTCTTGCACCAACCATATTATACGAGTTTACTGCCTGATATCAGATTAAATAACAAATTTGCAGGCAAAGAAAGTTATTTAATCCGAGATTAGACGGCAATAACGGATAATTTGTTCGGCCTCGGATAATATGTAGTTAATGTCACACTAATTATTTTAAAAGAGACTGTACGTCCTTTTGTATGCTTTTCCCTCCTTCACGCTGAAACGGCTGAACAGAATCGCATGAAATTTATACGAATATAAATATCTTTCACTATTTTTATCGTCGATTTTATGAATCTGATAGAAAATGAGTCACTTAGTAACACAACCACAATTCAAAGCTCACACATGACAATGTGAGGATCAATTTCTGTTCATTAACTAATGGGTCGGAAGTTTCTTAAAATAACCTGCAGCGATGGTAGAAAGCTACTAATTGATTTGTTTTATGCAACCACGCCCCGGAAGCCCAGGAATAGCCTTATGAAACTGGCGTACATACATTGGTAATAAAATAACACTTCAAGGAATTGATAACATTGTAGAATTTATACTTTCCAGACTTATCTCTACTCCGGTACAATCTTCGTTGCTTGATTCCTAAAATTGTAATATTTAATTGTTTTTCAATTTTAAACATAATAAAAAATAATATATATACATATATTTTGTTTGGTAACCATAATAATATGGGCTTTTATTATTTTATTACCCAATGAGATTGAGAAAGCAAATCATGTAAGTGATCAACTTTGACTTCAGTAATCGAAAAAAAATCACCGAACCCTGGGAGTAATTACTGAAGCCTTCCAGGGGGTGAAATTTTAAAATATTATATTCATATTATAAATGATAAAATTATTCCTGATAAAAATCAGGATTAAAGAGAGAAAAAAATTGATACGATATCAACTGTAATGTTGGTCTACCAGTCCTATTAATTAATTGTTTATACACTTAAAGGTAGATGGCGCTAATAACATCCCCGCAAGATGTTAATAAGGAAGGAAGTAATTCGGCCCTAGTGGTACGGGCTGCTATAGCTTAGTTGGACAAAGCGACAGGACGGTATTCTGTAATCGTGGGTTCAAGTCCCACTAGCAGCCGAATTTGTTCCTTCAAATATTTGAACTTAAAGAGAGAAAATGTAAAATCATCTTACAAATCTCAACTCGGGCCAAGTAATACGTAGCAGCATGGGGACATGACAGATTAGCCAGATATTATTATGACATCCCAGAAAAGAAGCTAGGCCTTCAAACCTTGCGAGGGTATTTGAACTGAAATTTGATCATCATTGACGGACGCACGAGTGAGACAATTATCTATTTGGATTCATATAACACAAAATGTAATAAACAAAGGTACCACGAGTGGCTTCAAAATTAATAATAATGTGTATTATGTTATTTATTTATTTATTTGGGACAAAAAACGGTAACATAATACATCTTAAGTAACACAAATTGTTCTTATCAATACAAACTATGCTACCCCGACATTATCCACTAATTACGTTGAACAAAATAAATCATAAACTATGCTGGGCTACGTGACTTTAAAGATTACGCTAATTAATAATAAAGAAATGAAAAAGATGATTTAAATTAATGACATTACAATACTATAAATAAACTAAATAATGATCTCATATACATGTAGGCCAAGTATTTTGGCAGATTACCATCTACAAGAGAGAAGGTACAGAAATTTTGTAATAAAATGTAAATGTTATTGTATTATATTGTAAGTAATGTGTTTAAGTAGATACAGTTTTCTTCTTTTTTTCATGTAAAAGAGTTAATAAATTAAGTTATAAGTTAAAAAATATCACGGACGCTGGAGTCTGTAGAGTGTAATGTTCGTAATTTTTTTTAAAAAAGTATTGCTACATTTTTCTATAATTATTATGTGTCTGGCAATTTACGGATGACTTTTGTCTACATAATATATTACAGGTTTTTTACAGCATGACATAATTACCCGACTAAAAAAGCAGGAGTTTCTTAACACGACTGTATGTTTTCTCTTTTTATGTATATTACGCTATCATTCCGCCAGTTATGAATGAATTTTGATGACTCACACAGGCGCAGGTGATTTATTGAAATCGGTTTAGTAGTTTAGTTTTATATTCATAGTAAGTGTAAAACTTGCCATTTAAGTAAACTAATTGAAGACGGTAGTCCCCAATTTAAGAAAAGAAATTATATTGCTAGAATAATATATGAAATTACAATTTTTGGGTACTTGCTGATAATATTTATTTATTTGTTTATTAACATTCACACAAGGTCTTCAGGTCCCAAACTAGGCAGAGCCTGTGCTATGGTAACCTGATGACTGATATATATACTTATATACATAATACACCCAGACACACATTGCTTCAGTGCTGTAGAATACTGTAGAATATAAATTAAATAATAAAGCTATAATATCTTGTCCTGTGAAAACAGAAGTTGAAGGACTTCTCGCTGCCAAAGGGTTGGACGAATCTCCGTTCGTCACCGAGCATTTGCATGACAAAGGCTTTGCCTTTTTGTTTTGGATTCCAATCGCTTCAATATCATAGGGTTCCACCTAATCCTATGTATTATACAAGTCAGTTTAGTTGAAATGTTTAATAGACTGTATTTTTTTGGCAAATGAACCCAACAATGCTGATTCAGAGCTGTCAATGGTGACAAGCCTGTAATAAAAACATTGCTAAAGCTTACGATATAACAATCAGTGTTACCATATAAGTATTTTATTTTCATGTGCTACTACTTTTCAACAGATAGTTTGAAAACTATAAAAAACTTACTTTAATTACAAATATGAAGTTTGTATAAGCCAATCCGTAAGTTTATACCTACTATATAAAATATTTTTCCTAAATCTGTCACACATTATTTGACATTATTATTGATATTATGTATTTATGCCCGAACATACATTTAAATCTAAACAAATTTCTGGAAGCTGGTTATAAATTGTATTTGTCTTTTTGTAGCCCGTATTAAAAACATTTTTTTATGTCTCAGTGGTTACCACATCTTGGAACGGAGCTCTTTTGAACATGCTCAAAATAAGGCCGACGATTTCTACTGTCAATCGATTCTGATCGTACATTGTGATTTCTATTGACTTCGCGCAGGTTGACACTCTTGAACGCCAGCTTCTCTTGCCATGAAATGAATTAAATGAATGAAACTGAGTTTCATTTTCAACTCAGTTTCAATGTCAGTCTAGTTCTAATACGAATCAGTTTCAATCTCAATTAACGTCATTTTGTTTTATATGTTATTTATGTCGTATGTGTATTTATGACAAATTCTATCAAACTCGATTCCAATTGTATGCTAGTGTTGCGTTCAAGAGTATCAATCTGCGTGAAGTCGATCGTAATCACGTTTTAGAATCATCCCCCATAAACATAGTGCAATTGATTTATGAACGAGTAGCATGTTTATAAATCACCTCAATGTGTAGCAAATATTTCAAATTTTTTAATAAAGTTTTTGTGGCTATTTGTCCTCTGGAAAGCTTGGTGAATGTAACATTTTGGCTTTTTCATTTGAAAAGGTTGCCGACCCCTGCACTAGCATGGTATGCTGAGTTGGGGTCTGCTTGTGGCAAGAAAACTAGCGATAGTTTATAATAACTCCATGTTATTATGATTAAAATTATCTAGATTAACTGTAATTTTGGACAATCATTTTCAAGAACTTTATTGTGCTGGTAAATGATGCATAGATTGTTGAATGAGACATGTTTGAACACTTTAGTCTTGTTCAATGAAAATGAATTACACCAGCATAATTTTCTGCTTAACCTTATATTGCCAACAATCGGCCAACCTTTCGGAAAATTATACTTCAAGGTGATGGATGAGAGCTCGCGCTGAAGTCACGGATCTTCAAGTTAATAATAACTTATTACTTTTAACCGACTCAAAAAAGGAGGAGTTTCTCAATTCGAGGTATGTTTTTTTATGTTTGTTACGACATCTGAAACCACTGTGTCTTCGTAATGTTTTTGCGTATGAAGGAAGATAAAATCTTACAACAATGAAATATTATATGAAAATTGTTTAAAAGCATTGTATGTTTGACAAATTTGTTGCATTATTAGAGTGCATTATAATGAACTTCTAAACTGGTCTTGGCAAAAAAATTCATTACTCCTGTAGTCTGGCTTTACACACGTAGCGAATGTTTTTAATCTATGTTATTATTACTTATGTTGTTATATTTATATCAATTATATTAATTGATTGTGTTTTTTTTTCATATCTGCTTATACAGTATTTTTAATTATTTAACAACTAACTACTAACTGTTCAGACACCTTGTAAACGAAATTTTTATCTAAGGTGTGAGTATAGTAGTAATAAGCCATCAACTCACCACATAATTATTGCTATGGCTGCATCTTTGGATTATGACCTATCAAGTCTAGTTTAATTGTTTATTTTTTAATTGTGTTTGAATGCCGAAAGACTTAGCACAGTGGGTTCATAATTGTAATTGTAATCTATATATTTTATTACCTGTAAATTACAAAGAATAATTTAAATCAATTGAAAAAAAACCCTTGAATAAAATGTACTTTATCAACATTCCATCTCAATCTTTAGCGCTTTCCGTGATATTCTTCTTCTTTTCTTCTTCTTCTCAGCAATTAGACATCCACTGCTGGACATATGCCTCCCCCATATAGGGGGGATTTGTCAATTCTCGCCATGCTTGGCAGGTGGGTTGGCGAGCGCAGTATGATTTCCGACCCTTAGCCGACTTAGCCGACGTGATCCCTTAGCCGACTCTTACGGCACCCACGGAAAGTGATGGGGGAGTACTATTCTAAGCCGGTACCACACGGCTTTGAGTGATACCAGATATCAATTCAAATGAAGAATTATAATGTTCATACATCCTGTTCATCAAGAGAAAATACTTTTTATAGAACAAACAGAAAATGGCAATAATATAACCTATGTGTGTTGGCTACGTCAATCACCGTCATGCACACCCAACTGCCCCTTCATTAACATGTTTTGGTCTGTGACCATGTGGAAAACAGATCGCTTTCTATCACCCACTATACATAATATAACGTATGGGCGTCAATAGGGGCCCCCTCATTCAACACCCGACCTTGAATGTGACCAGTGTACGATTGATCGTGAATTTTACATCGATAAAGTGCTGGGTGCTTGTGTTGAACTTTAGAGGTAACTTTTGTTTAACTTGCACCAAGAGTAATGGAGTCTGGTTTATAATGTAGAGTCCAGTGTTTGTGTAGGCAGCTTTGTGGATTTTGATTGAATCTTAGTTGAGGTTTTGTGAGACAACAGTTATTTTATTCTTGTTCAAAAATAGGACCCGAAATACATTCAACCTAACATATTTGCTAAGACAAGAGACTATGCGTTTAATAATAAATTTAAAAAAAAATTTTTTTTTTCGTTCTTGTTGGGCCTGTTTTTATTGATAATTTACGGTAACCGATGAAAGCATAGTGCGGTGGAAACGCTGGCTGTCATGGTGACGGATGCTGGTTCGATCCCCACCAATGACTTCAGCTTCCGGTAAAAGTAACACCGTTATAGAAATTCCCAGCATGGTGGTAGGGTACTTTCGAGTACCCGCCTGGCTATCTACCGCCCTCAAGTTTAAAAATCGATCACCAAACACTAAGTGTGTTCAGACAGCAGTCCTTGACAGCCAGTAAGCATTCTAAGTCTAACGTGATTATATCTCCGATCACATCGTCACTGACGACCAAGTGATATAGGTACCTTCTAGGTTTGCGTGCTAAATCCTAGACAACGTCATCACTTAACATCAGGCGAGACAGTTGTCAAACGCAAACTTATAATATGTAAAAAAAAAAAAAAAAAAAGTGAGATAGTGGTCAAACGTCACCTATGAAGTATTTAAAAAGACAAAATACCATAAAAACATTTCTAAATATATTTTTTTATCCATATTCAGATAACGAGAGGTCAAAATTTGGAAAACAACATAATTACTTATTCTAAAGCCTTCTGGTTTCTAATGTAAACTAATTCTGCGCGACTATTCTTATAATTGGTATGTATGTTTTGTTACATTTTAAGGCGGTGATTTATTTTTCCTTTATTTTCTAAAAATCCGCTGCAGCTGAGTCCATCTGAGGAGGATTTGTTTGTTTTACTAGCTGCGCCCTGCGGTTATATCCGGTGATGATGGTGATGATGAAAATAAGTCTATGTGTCAATGCAGGATATAAGCTATCTCCATACCCAATTTCATCGAAATCGGTATAGCCGTTCGAGCGTGGAGAGGTAGGCAGATTTAAAAAAAAATTTTCTTATAAATAAGCTGTATATAAATCGAATTATCTAAAAATATTTTTGAGTTGGATTTTACCGCACTTTGTAGTGCGGTGCATTCGTTGTATTCCAAAACTATCTCTAAAACAAAATTATTATTTTTGATACGCAGATCTACAAACAGCAGCAACCATAGAATATCCAATATTATTAGAATTATAATTAATTAAATAACATTTCTGGCGACGAAATATTTTTTTTTTAAATTACTTATATAATAATATGGTATTATATACTATAATTCAATGTAGCTGTGTTGCCATAATAAGTTTTGGTTTTACCTAACAATAGGTATACTTATCATATGAAATATGATGGTTGTGAAAATTTTTATTCATATTTATTTATATTTTAAACATTCACACAAGGTCTTCAGGTCCCAAACTAGGCAGAGCCTGTACTATAGTAACCTTAAACTTATATACATATACACACTAATAGATAATATAATATTTTTCCCACTAGATAAATCCACAGCAACGCGTGACTGGGCTCAGTTGAGCCCGGAGTTAACGTATATTTTCTTTCTATTACGTGTCCATCAAAGTGTCTTACGTCAAACTATCCATTTTATTTAATAAATCCATATATATCCAATTCTACTAACATCTTTGTATTTACCTGCTTAGATCTACTTGTAATGGTAACATTTTCCTTTTTGACGTGATAACGTTTTATAAATTGATGAATGCCAAAATGAAAAATAGTAACGTTCCGCGTAACGTTCCACCTGAGTTTTGTATTACATAAAATAATCAAAGTCAAAGTCAAAGTCAAAGTCAAAGTTATTATGACCTTATCACGTAAATCTATCGTCCGTAAACCGACTTTACAGACAACCAATTTTTTTTCGTTTGTAGTTGTGTCTAAATATGTGTTTTTTTATCTGAAAAAATATATGTGGTAAGCTTTAAAATTAGCACGCGAGTTTAGTGAAGTACTTAGATACAGCTGTTGCAGATTAACGTGTATGTTTTGCTCGTTTGATTTCAGAATATTAAATCCAAGCGTTCGTCGAGCAATGGCACTTTTGAAGTCGAAATGAATTACGTGACAATGAGTACTTGTATCGTCGCAGTGGTGTCGCTTTTGACAGTGACACTGATCCCTCCCTGTCAGTGTGAGAGCGAAGCGGAAACGTATCTTAGTCGGTTCATTGCTGATCTGTGGCTTGAGGGTGCTGATGTGGTGAGAATTATTTGGCGAGACTGCTCCAAGAAAGTAAGTATTCCAATTTTAAAATGTTTTTCTCTCATCATCATCATCATCTCAGCTATAGGACGTCCACTGCTAGACATAGGCCTCCCCCATTAATTTCCACCAGGACCTGTTGAAAGCGGCCCGCATGTTTTTCTCTGATTAAAGTGAATCGTTAAAACTCCGATTTTAAGGTATGAAATTAGTGTGCTATAAGCGAAAAAGAAGAAAGATTATAAAATAGGTATGAAATCAGTGTCCTATTTGAATCTTAAACGTAGTCTCTAACTATTGACATATAAACCGGCTCAAAGTTGTACAAAGGGCTACTAGAAAACTGTGCTCAGGGTTTTGAATGTTTGAAATTTTCGAATCAGAAATGAGAATTAACGGAAACGTGAAGAATAATGATATGATGAACCGTTTTATGTTTATCCTGATTTATTTTATGGTTAGTTATATTCCAATTATCCGTACAATTATTCCATTCCTCCATTGGGCTTCTACCATCTTTCCATCTACCGTTTTCCAGAAGAGTAAAATCAATACAATAAGACCAATAGACTGGTCGGTTGGCGCAGTTGGTAGCACTCTGCCTTCTGAGCCGCTGGTCCCGGGTTCGATTCCCGGACAGGTCAAACATTTGTGTGTATGAACATGTCTGTTTGACCTGTGTCTGGGTGTGTATATGTATTTAAGTATATATATCAGTCATCAGGTTACCATAGTACAGGCTCTGCCTAGTTTGGGACCTGAAGACCTTGTGTGAATGTTGTCAAAAAAAAAAAAAAAAAAAAAAAAAATACCCTCTGAACTTGTACCGCTATTGTGGCATGGGTGGGCCTAAAAACATCAACGCTACGTAGTGTAGAGTCTGTTATCGAATGAACAATTAGAAATAATATGTACTTACTTTTTTACTTCATTCCTTTTTTTCTTTTATTTCTATTCGGGGTTACGATAAAGTCCAAAGTAGTATGGCACTTATCAATAACAACACTCAAATTCTATATTTTTATTAAAATTGTGGGCCTTAAAATTGGGCATCAATTGAATAGAACTAGTCTAATATCAGAGATAGCGTTGTATGGAGTTATACGAATTTGAATTTTAGATAGGAGCGATTTTATTTGTAGAAATTTTAGTGAATTTTAGCTAGTTCGAGTGATTAACAGAAAAGGGGCCAATGTTACACTAATATTATAAAGACGTGCGTCTGTCGTTTGTCGTTTGTATGTTTGTTACTAGTTCACGCTGAAACGGTTTAACGGATTTGCATGAAATTTGGAATGAAGAAAACTTATATATGGATATAAGTTTTCTTCATTCCAAATTATCTAGGCTAGGTTCTAGGCTACTTTTTATCTCGTAAATATAGACTGTTCCGGTAGGATGACGGGAAGATACAAAAATCGTCCATAACAAGTACCATTTCACCGCGGGTGACTCCGCGGGGCGCAGCTAGTATGTAAATTTGACGGTCGCCGTGGCGCAGTGGTCAGTGACATGAATTCTGTGTCTCTGGGACCCTGGGTTCGAATCCCGGCAGGGGCAAACATTTGTGCGATGATTGGTTTTTGTGCCGGGTCTTGGGTTTGTGTGCTCTCATTGTGTGTTTCCATGCCTCCCGCGACACAGGGAATCCTAGTGCGAGTCTGTGAGTGTAAAAAAATATATCCATATTTTTTATTCCTAGAAATAAGTAATGAAGGACAAGCCTTACTAACTTCTCGTAACAATGCTAAACATGACCCCTTGAAATCAGTGTCCAATGTCCATCCTACAAAGGGTCTACCAATCATTGAATAATCCGCTTAATAGGTAGTGTAAATACCTATGTACTCTCTCATATAGTTAGTCGATAATCCGATTGAACGACTGGAAAGCTTATGCTTTAGTCCGCTTGAATATCAATTTATTTGGCGATTCGCACACTTGTCAATCAAAGTATTTTGCTAATACTTTTTCTAGAATCTACTTGTTTTCGATGTTGATAAGATTAATTAAATATTTAATGGATCCGAAGCTCGATGAATGAAGTAGGCCCTTTTGTTCATCTTCTTTGAAGTAGCTAGTATTAAATCCTGTACAAAGAAATGCTTTGTGAACGGAGCATTTGGTCCTCAGATATGTTGCTTTTAATGTATTAATCCCTTTGCGTTGTTTGGTAGGTATTATTTTTCCGTGATTTGGTGAATTTCTAAGACTGAATTTCGATGTATTTGAAAGGTACTTTGGGAGTAAGAGAAACTTATCGAGCATAATGGATATAGGTTTTGCATGTTGCTAAAGTTGATTTACAGGCGTGAGGCGTGATTCTCAGGTCTGAATCCAAGCAGGATTCAAACCTGAGCAAGCGAAAACAACAGACGCTTAAAGAACTTACGCATGAGTGAAAAACAATTTTCACCATGCAAGCACTACTTAACTTAGCTAGGAACTTGCAAGGCGGGCGGCGGGAAGGATTCTTTCACAGGATTATTTCACAGACTTCTTTTTCTCTTGGTCGGCAATAACCAACGGTTCAATAACACACGTGACAAAGCTAAAGGCAAGTACTTTAGCTTTGTCAGGTGTGTTATTAAATATTAAGAATGTTTTACTCACATGTGAATTAATAAGATTTTCCTGTCAGATATCGATGAGGAAAACTAGTGATTGACAGCTAGTGTGATGAAATAGTTATTTGTTTTACATGTGGGTAAAGTTTGTTTTGGGTGTGGGTGCTTAGATTGAAACCTGAGCAAGTGAAGGGATCTGGAATTGAACTACGAGCAAAGCGAGTGATTCAAAAGACTAACCCTGAGTGTAGCGAAGCTTTCAAAACAGGCAATGATAAAAAACTTTACTGATGAGTGAAACACAACAATTTTCACAACACTAGCACTAACGAGGAATTTGCAAGGCACGAAACGGGAATAAATTTTTCATACTTTTAACATGCTTCCTTTAAGTGAAGTCTTGTCTGATTGGTCGGCGAGTTAACATTGGCTTTATCAGGTGCATTCTCGAATTTTTAAATTTTTTAACTCACTAGTGAACAAACTATATAGTGTGACTATTTTCAAAAACAAATTGTTCAATTTATTAGTATCAAAACATTATTATAATATAAAGAAATTTCTTGATGATAAATTTATGCCTGACATAACGTAAGATTGACGCAATTAATAACAAATAATTATATAAACTATCCAATTGACTTTTTGTTTATGTATACATTTAGATAAATCTGACATTGTTAAGCATTAATTAATTAATTAAGCAAATATTGTATGTCGTTGTTGACGTAACTGTTGAAACAATTATTGGATATTTTTAAGAACTTTATATGTACACACAGTTAACAATAAAATGCATCTGAATCTGAATATAATTTTTCTGCCAGAAATCGATGACGAAAACTAGCAAATGACAGCAAGTTTGGTAAAAAAATGTTTCGACCAATGTGTGCGTCTCCGCCGCACAGCGTCTGTGTGCCACCGTCAAACTTTGTACCCTGTAGCACGCTGCCAGTGATAATTGTGTCTGTAGCCTCACTGCTTTAATCTGTGCCTGTAGCCTCACTGCTTTAATTTGTGCCTGTAGCCTCACTGCTTTAATCTGTGCCTGTAGCCTCACTGCTTTAATCTGTGCCTGTAGCCTCACTGCTTTAATCTGTGCCTGTAGCTTCACTGCTTTAATTTGTGCCTGTAGCCTCACTGCTTTAATCTGTGCCTGTAGCCTCACTGCTTTAATCTGTGCCTGTAGCCTCACTGCTTTAATCTGTGCCTGTAGCTTCACTGCTTTAATCTGTGCCTGTAGCCTAACTGCTTTAATCTGTGCCTGTAGCCTCACTGCTTTAATCTGTGCCTGTAGCCTCACTGCTTTAAACTGTGGCTGTAGGCCAAGCTACAGGCACAGTTTAAAGCAGTGAGTGGCATTGACATAAACTTGATGAATTTAAGTGATTTTCACATTGTTGTAGACACTATTAGAGGCGCCCACCCTGATGCGACGTGATACACATACATGACTGAAACGCTAAGCTTTATCTGGTTCTTCTGCTTGCTCTAATTCTGTCTATATCTAAATCAGTCGACAGACTAAATACTACGCTGTGGCTACGTGGAGTGTCAATTCCGGACATACGATCTTGTAGAAATTGAAAATTATTAAACATTTAACTAAATGTTCATTGTATTTAACAGTTTCTCAATTGGTTTTATCGGTGAAACCCAAAAGGTACTTACTTCTCATAATCCAATGACAAACTTTATTAAGCTTAAAACTTTGCTCCCCTCGTCCTTTCATCAACTCGACATAATTCAGGCGCTTATCTTGCTCGGAGTATATTAAAATGTCTGTTCTTTGGATTTTAATTAAACAAACATTGAACTGTCTTTGAATTTCAAGCACACGTGCGGCTTAACAGGCAGTATTTTACACTCAGTTTATCAGTAATGGGATAATCAAAGGTGAAGCACTCTGTTGCCGCCAATAATTGTGTTTGTAGAAATTCTATACATAAAATTTTAAATGGGCACTATTACTAGTCACCAAAATAAAAGACTTTTCAATGAAACACGTGCTATTATTAATGCATAGACACTATATGTTTCTTACAATATCAAGGGTTCAAAGATTTTGACTTGATTTAGTTTGTACTTCACAAATTTACTAAGTATATTTACTATTATTACTGCTTTATTATAATGCCAACCGCAGTGGATATAGAAAGCATGTCAAAGTAAGTAGCAGATTCCCGCAGGCACATGGTTCTATCTTAGTATAACTTCAGTCTTTATAACATTTCAACATTGCATGGAGAGAGTTTAGACCTTGGAATAACACACAGGCTTCTTTGGTTCCGGAAAAGTATAGTTGCCGTGTGTTATTTGATGTAGCGAGAAAATCGCAAACCACGCGGGTGAAACCGCGGGTCGCTTCTAGTAAAAAATAACTTGATGTTTTATTTTACCTAACCGTAAGTTTCCTGTGAAATAAAATATAGCTTACAGTACGGTATAAGCCGAATGTATGAGTAAGAAGTTTAAATTAACTAAAAGAGTCTTTATTGAGAAGTGCCAGTGAAAAGTCAATTTTTTTGGAAGCTTTTGAAATAATTCACAATAATTTTGTTTTCATTGTTTTTCAAATTTAGCGGAACAAATTCGTGTGAAAACATTATAAGTATATATTAATATGTCCAAGTAATCTAGCGTAAGAATATGTGTACCGTGATTATTCTTAGATGATAAAGAATTATATAAATAAAACGTAAATAATTGTCTGATGACACTTGTTTTAGCTGATCGACGTGAAAGATGTGATAGACCACAAAGAGTACTTCCCCAAGTTCGTACGTTGTATGAAGAGGAAAACGCTGAGAGCCATGGACCGTTCTCTGAGCCCCGACGTAGTGCCCATAGCAGACGGAGTGAATCTGGTGCGATTCGAACTCGTCGACAAATCTGGAAACGTCATACCAGAAAATGATACCAGGTAAGATGCTTACAAATCTTCAATTATCTTACTTCTAAAATAATTACTTCTAAGGCTCGCGCCCGCCGTCTGGCACGATCATAACTCCCAGATGAAGAACTGCAAATCAGTCCGAAACTGGTCGGTGAGTAATTTAAAAAATTTAATTTTAAATTTTATTGTAAAACCGGTATTATGGTTGTACCACAGCTACCACAATAGCTGGCATCGTTTGCAAGCTCATCCACATATAATCCATTCATGCACATATAGATCATTCATGGGAGTCACATGCCGTGCCAATCAACGTCACTCTTGCTATTCACCTACAAAGAATCGGCAATAACACAATGCCTCAGTGTGAGATCTATAGGCCGAATAGCGAGTATTTTCCACATATCGAGCTGGGCTCCAAGGCTATTGCCTACGTTTACCCTGCACTTAGAGGTGGAGCCCCTTAACAAAAGTCGTATACAATCTTGGTCCGATTTTATGGCGACCAGATTTGTAAAAAAAAAACAACTTGCCTAAGAAATGCAGGTGCTTCGCTGGTCTTTCTGTCTTCAAGTTACTGTAAGTTTTCTTAACTTTTATAAGAATGTTGTTCCCCTAATTCATCTAACTGTATACGAGTGGAGCTAAAAAATGAAAACTTGCACATTGTTCACACACAAGAACAAAAAAACACAATTGTGGCCAAGCATACAAACTTTGGAACTGTTAAAAGCAACCCGTCAGCTTACTCGCCATTTCTTACATAACATCTGTCACTTCCCATTAGTTTGTAATTGCTTTTTTGGTGCATACTCGTCAATAGCAGATTGCTACTTAAAAACAAATTTTAAAAAATAAGTTAGAGAATTGGTTTCAAGTACAAACTCGTGAAGACTCAAGAACGTGTAACTTTGCAAGTGCTATGTTGTAAAGTCTATTAGGAAGTTATCCATTTCAAGTTTGCTCTGAACATTAGGAAAGTACACAATGAACGTACTGTACAAGGTTAGACAGCCATGTTACAGTGCGAATTGTAACTTCTAATGAATAGCGCGGAGTTAGAAATAGCAAGCCACTTACGTCTGTAATGTTATTTTAGTGAGACATTCGACAGTTCTGAACGGATTTTGTTAATGATAAGGTTTGGTACTGGAATATTGTTATTTTATGCTAAGTGATAAAAATAATATGAAATCACGCCAGATCTTAATGTTGAATAGCTCTCAAGGACAGTTACGAAAACGTAGTTTAGATTTTTTTTAAATTCCGTTTCTGTGTGTCAAGGATAATTTTATTTTAGGTATTTTTCTCCGCGTAATTTTCAATAATGAAAAAGTAAAATATTTTTACTATATGGTTATTATTCTCGATTATATTTATCCATTCAGGTAAGTAATGATGCTTTACGAGATGGAGTCAGAAATGAGAAGATCGATATAAGAACAAAAAAATTTACCAAAAAATGGAACCGACTTCAACACTCAAAAGTGTGAAATAATTTGTTGAAGTCGGTACCATGATAGATCAAAAGTAACATATCAAAATATTGTGCTCATGGTACCGACTTCGACAAATTATTTCACACATTTGAGTGTTGAAGTCGGTTCCATTTTTTAGTAATTTTTTTTTTAAATATAATCAAGCGATGTAACCGCATACTGCTTCTATCTACTACAGTGTTTGGCAGCTGTCACGCTTTCAAAGCCAAGATATGCCTAGTCTATAAGGTATAGTAGTTCCACACAAAGACACTTTTTTTTGTTGTAAGTAATACATTAAGAGTGGTGTCTCTCACTCCAAGATAACGCCATTATTAAAAGAAAATAATAGTAGGAAAACTAAGGATGCGTATCGCAGAATCAATTGAAAATGAATCACCTAATATTTTGAAATAACTTTCTGTCTTAATATGGCTGTGATGAAGGCTAGCGCTTAGTGATGAAAAACGGTGTTGATAGTGATGAAGAAAATAAGCCTATGTGTTAATCCAGGGTAAGCAATCTCCATACCAAATTTCATCTAGATCCGTTAAGCCGTTCTCGCATGATTGAGTAACAAAAACATCCACCCATCCATCCATCCATCCAAACTTTCACATTTATAATACTAGTGGGATTGCATTATGATCATGCTAGGCGGAACTCACGTTCAAATTTTTTATGTAAAAACTTCTGCTACTAGTTAGATTTGAATGGGATTACAACGATATTTTGTAGTCGTGGGTTCAAATCCCACTAGTATCAGAACTTATTTCACCAAAAATTTGAACGCAAATAAAAGTTGTCTGAATGTAAATAAAAAGATTCAATATCAATTCTTTGTTTAAGTTTAAAGTGGTGTATTGTGCTATTTATAATTACAGATAAGAAGAACAAAGAGTTTGCATAACACTAGGTAATTAGTTAAAGTTGATTAGGCAAGTGTAACCACTTAAAAGCTTCGAACGTTTGCAATAAGTAATTCTGTACAAGTGTCGATTTCATAAATTAAATAACAGCAAAGTATGCACAAACGCAGGTTAGTGACCGAGGAAAAATGAGTTAACGTTCTGCTTAAATTGAGTGTTTGCTATGACCTGGTACTTAAATTGCGCAAAGCAACGCTTGCTCCTGTCATCGAATATGTACGAGTTTATATCACGCGCAATTCCAAAACAATTGGATAAAATGAAATTCTGGCACTGAAATATGTATACATGCATTTAACAAGATTGATGATTTTTATCGTTTATTGTTAATAACATGCTAGGCGGAACTTATGTTGAAAGCGTAGCTTATTGGATAAAGCGACAGGACGGTATTCTCTAGACGTGGGTCCCACTAGCAGCCGAATTTTTTCCTTCAAATATTTGAACGCAAGATTGATGAAGTTTGCACTTTGTGGATCTATCCGCCTACTGAAGCTACATAATTTGATTCCTCCCTCCCCGTTCCCTCCAATCCAGAAAAATCTAGAAAAACAATCAGACGTATATCTACAACAGCAATATGACAACAATGTAACACCCATACCTAGTTCACTTTCCGCCTTGTCACGTTTCTTCCACACTCCTACATAGATACATAGTGCGTATAGCTAATTAGTGGAACTAATAATTTGAGTCTGTATTTTTTTGCGTGTATACGATCTGGCTGGCGTCAAAACACGAGCAAATCGGAATCATCTATGAGGCGTGTTTAGTTGTAGACAAAAAAAAAACCTAAGCTTACAAAAAAAGTCATAGTTTTATGATGTTTTACTTTTATTAGTAAAATATAAATTAAATTGGATAAGACATAAATGTATGTCTATGCCAGATATGTATAATAGATTAGGAACATATTTTGACTGAATCAGTATTCCGCATTCAACTTTCTTCCATCAAACATTGCCGGAGATAGAATTCAATCTCCTATTACTCCGTACGTGATTAGTGTGACATTTCCGTGTGTATCGGTGTGTACCATAATATAGTAATATCGACTGCGCGTAAGTGTCACGCAATATCCGTATAGTTAATACAAACCGACGACCCATAAATGGGAAATCACAGATGATATGTAAGAAAAAGGACTTAAAAGCGACGAGCTCGCTCGCAAACGCATGCTACAGAAAAAAAATAGGAATTGCGGTGAAGTCTTGGATTAAAAAAAAAATGAATTGCTACCTTTGTCTATATTTGTATTATATTATATTACTAGCGGTCCGCCCCGGCTTCGCACGGGTAATACGTTTCAAAATGAAAAATTATAAGTTCAAATTATTAGCTTCGTATCATAAAACAAGCACCTTTTGTTCAACTTCAGTCACCGCCCTTGAAAAAAACCAACAATATGCCACGTAACATTATAATGAGCGAACTTCCAACAGGAAACTTTTAACAAGACGGAAATTTCTTGAATAAATAAAGTAACAAAAGTGTTCTCTTCTTATACCATGTTAGTCGATTCTACCTTCAAAACTTTAATTAAATGTAACACAAGACTACATGAATCGCTTTACACTTTTGTTGTTTCTCTATGGTTTTTCTTATTACACATATTTTACAGCTCTTGGACGGAAAAAGAACTTGAAGAGGGCGAATGGCGAGCTCTCGCGTTACAAAGGATGGCAAAGGTTCTTCGAACACACGTCATCAAGTTTGACTTTGAAGGCGAAAAGGGAATTGAAAAAGGTTGGACTGCCCTTACGTACCCTATTTATTCAGTTAATTTCCATATATTAGCTACTTTATGCATAAACTCATTTTGTTCCTTTGAACTTGGTCACAGAGAGAATGCTTTTATTAGTTTTCGTTCGACTTGCGTAATATATTTTGTGTTATTACATATTATATGAAATTTGCCATTGTAGTACCGGCCTAGAATAGTACTCCCCCATCTCTTCCCGCGGGTGCCGTAAGAGCCGGCTAAGGGACCACGTACCAGAAGGTGGGCAGCAGCGTCTTCTGAGGATATATAATCATGCAGCGCTCGCCAATCCGCATGCCAAGCGTGGCAAATCCCCCCTATATGGGGGAGGCTATGTCCAGTAGTGGACGTCTACGGCTGAGATGATAATATAAAACTTTATATCTTCTTTTTTATGTGACATTTATTTCTTATTTTCTTTGAAATTTATTCATTTTGTCGTCTACAGTTGAATACCGCGGTCGGCGTCGCCATCAGATGATGACAATGATGATGTTCGGAGTAGTCTCCATCGGGATGGTCATGATACCTATGGGTTTCCAGTTCCTAGCCGTCCTAGGAGGAAAAGCGCTTCTTCTTGCCAAAATGGCGCTCATTCTTGCTTCAATACAAGGCTTGAGGAAGGTAAATATGACCAAAGTATTATTATATACAAAAATATAACATGTTTGACCCGATATTACCAGAATAATAAAGAATGTACAATGTTTGCAAATGCTGCAATCTTTATTTAAACACTACGCACACTTAAGCTAACAATAGTTTTATCTCTGAATTGTAACATTCCGATGAATTTAACGCACTAAATTTATAAAAATCAACGATAAACCTGACAAGATAACAGTGACTGGCCCATAATCTACTAACACACTATTACACCTTTTCCTTTTAGGTAGACACTAGTAATGAAGGTTATCATGACAGGGGGAAGGTATGATTTACAATAACAGAACTTAATTTCCTATCCTTACCATTAACAAAATTTAAATTTACGAACAATTTTAACTCACCTTTAGGCTTTTTTCGCACTTTTACTTAACCTCAAAGATAACCCGTTAACAGGCGTTCTGTTCCAGATTGCTACAAGTCCGTTGAGCTACGGTTTCTACCATAATTACCCTCCTTATGACCACTACGAAAGAAGAAGTAGAGACGACTGGCCACCACCATCGATAATGCCTCCGACTCCCCCACCGGCAATGTCAATTGACACATGGCGCAATACTGATATCAAAGTGGATAGAATACACATTGCCAAAAGAACTGCAGAGGACAAAGATATAAAGAAGCTCGATGTAACAACTTGGAAACCAGAAAAAACTATGGCTGTTGGAATCAAATCTGAGCCACGTTTTTATCCCATTTATACTGGTCCCGTAAATACTCCAATATTCGCAGGAGCTACAGATACTCAAATTCCGATTTTCAGTGCCATAGACGCACCTACACCTCTAGCAGATTTGACGACAAGACCAGGCGAAGTTCAGGCTGATTATGCGTTAGAATTACCGTTCAATAATTTTCGTTTTCAAAGTCCCACTACTGTCGTTTCAGCTTGATGTATTTGTTGGACTGTTCCGGGCGCTGTTTGATTTAGTGAGAGGTATTTTTTCCTATTTAGCACAAGTCCTTTACCCGGAGAGATTTATACTTTATGATAATTATGTTATAGTTTAGCGTTGTATATTGTTTTTGAATAGTAAATTTAATATTCGATTTTTGTGAAGTGTTTTATTACCTGAAACATTGTACTATTTATTTATGCATCTTCAGTATTTATGAGAAAAGGTTTTAGAGCCAGATCAGAGTTAGGCATCATTAATGTAATTCCTGTGTGGTATTAGTTAATTACACTAATATTGAAATACCTTGTAGGTATGTTTTTTTTAATACAATAGGTGGCAAACAAAATAAAATCAATAAATATGGTCGAAATCCTATTTTTATTTTAGGATTTGGGTTAGATTTAGGACAGCATTTTATTTATTAGAGGTTACAGGAGGGATATCGAATGAAACAATTTGTTTGTATGACTATTAAGATATCATTTCGAGGAACAAAAGATACATCAACGAATTTCACCATTACGTAAGTAAATATTTACATAGTCATCAGAGAGTATTTTACTAATTAATAAAAACGAATATAATACCAATAGGTTATCAAAGTAGGTTTTTATTTCGCCCTTGAATAAGCTTAATTTATTTTCAAATAAATGGAGAAAAAGCTTACCTTTTTTAGCTTGTGTTTGTAGTATCATAATATTCAATATTTTGATACCAACCATATAAAAATCTGCTAGTAGGTATAGCAGTTCAGTATATAATATATAATACATTTAGTATATAACCTTTTTAGGCCTGTTCATCTATTTAGCATTGATATTTAGGCAGTCATAAATTTACTATGAAGATGTCATTCACCTTATTTTATGACACCAAGTCATAAAACAAAATTCGCTAGTAGTTATATTATCGCAATATTATGTTAGGTGGAAAGGGATCCTAGTGTTTTATTACCATGGCTTCTAATGGTGTATGTAGTTCTTGCTATTAAATCAGTCATAAAAAGCTAAGTGATTACAGTTTCCTCACTTACTATGATATGACAATCTTCAAATATAAAGTTTACAAAGAATATATAGGATGGCATTTTATGGCCCCACCCGGAGTAATACTGCAATTTTACAAAAAATATTACTTTTTTAAAAAAAAAAGACAGAAATCTGCATTCAAAGATTTTCTAAAACTCGCTTGCCACACTCGGGAGTCATCAATAATAGTGGTAGCATGTTTCCTTTGCCTAACATTTTCCGGGATAAAAATAATAAAATAAAAAAATTCCATTGTTCCAATGTTTTCAGCTTAACCTAGTGATCGGGGTAAGATCTGGTTAGGTCGATACGCATCAATGAATTGAAGTTTTTCTACTAAATCTTACATTCCTGGCAGCCGACAGATTGGATTTATGATGAATATATTATTTTATGAATGCAGTTACATGACATAAAACTTCGAAATTATTTGACAGTATTTCTTAAAGCGAGTTTGTTATGTGTGTGTAAATATCGTAACACGTGTACTTTATGTTCCAGCTGTCATTACAGCATTGCAATAAAGTTCGAAAAAAATGAACAGGTTTAGAAAACGTGAGCGTCAAATGTTAATATAGAGGTTCCGTTTGAAGATAAAAAATATTCGCAAATGATTCTAAGATTTTCAAATCGAGAAAAACTTTAGTAAGAAATAACTTTTAATTTTTTGTTTTCATCCACCTAAGTGTATTAGAAACTTTTTATTAGTTTTCAAATTCTTCTAGTTTTTTAGGATCTACAAACTTTTTAATGTCAAATTATAAGAGACCGTGGGAGGCATCCCACGTATATACTTATGTCAATATTTGGGTGAGACCACGAGAAAATGTTCATTTCAAAATTAAATCGTGGACCATACTAAATTAAATCATAAATAAATAGAGTACTTTATTTCTAATACCATTTACTGTTTTATCAATATATAAAGGGTTCCTTCCCAGCATGGCGTACATAAAATATAAAAATATTCTATTTATTTATGTAAATTATCGATTTATAATTTAGGTTTATTACAGCTTCCATACAAAATCAAAATGTCCCTCGTCCATGTGACACCAAACAATTGATTTTTTTCTGAACAAATCAAGTTATTATCGTAAATATGCTACATTGTACCTATTTAATATATTTACAAATAATTCATAAACAAACAATGCAATGATATTTAAAATCTAAATAAACTAATATTATAAAGGCGAAAGTTTGTGTCTGTTTGTTACTACTTCACCCTCAAACGGCCCCGCTAATTTCGATGAAATTTGGTATTTCTGCATACCTACTTCACCTTCTACTCACCTGCTTTAGAACCCCGAATATCACAGGGGCTACTTTTCATCATCTTCATCAACATCGGTCATTAACACGCGGGTAAAACCGCACGGTGCAGCTAGTCATAAATAAACTTAGTATTCCGCTAAAATAACAATAACATTTCGAGTGCAATGTAGATAATTGCATTGTTGTAGAAATTAGATCTGTGAAGCCATTACAATTATATTCCAAGCAGAATAGCAAAACTAGCAAAAACGAAAATTGTCGATCGTGGTATCGACCACGCGTAAGTGCCACGTTATACCCGTAGAAACAGTATAGTCGACAATTCATTATTACCTATTTTTACAAATATCGGCCAATGCTTTACCATTAATATTACGAGAGAAGTTTAATCAATCGTTTAACTCTTGAAGGCGTTTAGTTAAACCATGTTAAACGATGATTGATATTATGGGCCTAAGTTTGCTAACAATGTCGCTCCAACTCTATTAGTATAGTAACATTGTCGCCTGCGGAGGTACTTTGCATCAAATCTGGTACCCAGTTCTAATTTTTGTAGTATAGCTAGTTTTACATAGTAAGTATGTATGAACATTTTAAAGTAGTAGTAAGTATGCTACAACATAAAACTGTTGATGCAGATGCAACAGTTTCTGAGAAACCTTTTGCAACCTTGTATTTTTTCCTAATATGCAATTTGTTGTCACATGTATTTCGTTCCTCTGAATATGGATCAGGTTTTGGAACGCCATATTTCTTATTTCTCCCATGTTATATCATAGTGCCGTGGTGGTACCGGCCTAGAATAGTACTCCCCCATCTCTTCCCGCGGGTGCCGTAAGAGTCGGCTAAGGGATAACGTACCAGGAGGTGGGCAGCAGCGCCTTCTGAGGATCGGAAATCATACTGCGCTCGCCAACCCGCCTGCCAAGCGTGGCGAGTATTGGCAAATCCCCGCTATATGGGGGAGGCATACGTCCAACAGTGGACACACATAGCTGAGAAAAGAAAAAAAAAAGAAAAAATATCATAGTTTTTTTTTGTCGGCAGGTAGGCTAAACTGTAACATGAACTTTTGTCACGCTCTAAGTTTTTATTAATTTAAAATTATATCAATGAAATCATAAACAAGTTAGCAAAATATCAGAACTAGCAAATTTTCCACAAGGTCAGCAGTTAACGTTTACTCTTCTATTTGGGATGTCGCCGTTATCTTTAATTTCTAAAAATGTTTCGAAGTTTAATTATACATGGCAGCCCACAATTTGGTCAACTTCGTTGTGAGACAAACGTTAAATTCGTGTGTCGCAATTTATAGACGACCCCTTAGTAGTGAACCGCGGCGCTCAAGTCACCGGCTAGCGTGGCCCTTAGGTAGTCAATAAAACGTATCGAACATTTGTAAGGTGCATCTTACCAAAACATTCGACTGATGAGTGGTGTTTCCTAACTATTTAATCGGAAGCGATGATAGCTCAGCGGGAGGAGCGTCGACTGTCAACCTGACGGACACTGGTTCGATCCCCAACAACGGCTAGAGTTTCCGCTGAAGGTTACACCGTTATTAAGTTCCCAGCATGATGGTAGGGTACTTTCGAGTACCCGCCTAGCTAGCTACCACCCTCAAGTTTGGAAAACTGTCAACAAAACACGTAGTGTGTTCAGGCAGCAGTCCTTGAGCGTGATAACATCTTCGACCGCATCGTCACTGACCATCAAGTGAAATAGTGGTCAAACGCTAGATATATACAGTTTAAAAAAATATATCTGCTCCTCTCATTATTGATTTTGCTGTAGAATTCACGTCCAGTTCCAAAACTTAATAAAACAGTTCTCACCTATGAAAAACGTTGCAGCTTAATATTGAATAGGCAGTTTACTTTAGAAGAAGAACGGGTCTGGTTAAGAGTACTCTCAAATAACGCTCTTCAAGTGGAAGAAGTGTGTCCGGTTCGTAGCATTTTGAAGGATGTGGTCTCTGCCTACCCCTACGGGAAAGAGGCGTGAATGTGTATTTTACATCAATAATAATGATATTTCATTTTGGTTTCACAAAATTGGCGGGGGGTTGCCAGTAGGTAATCGACGCGCTTGGCAGGCGGGTTGGCGAGCGCGGAATGATTCCCCATCCTCAGAAGGCACTGCTGCTTACTTTCACGAGCATGGTGTGAAATAAAGACAAGTGCATTGACCTATATTACCGAAGACCGAAAATAGAACACAAAGAGCAATTTTGAAGGCGCTTACGCTCATTTGTCTGATCTTCCTATACATTGTGATTGCTAACATGGGTTTAGTCTTGGATCAGGAAGAGAGACTTTGCTAGCGTAAATTTAGTTGCCATTGGAAGAAGATTACGAAATCTCTTAAGAGACGCCCCTGAAGCTGTCTACTTTAGAATACACGTACAAGTTATCAGTATGGGTTCATGTAAGATCTAAACTTATAAAAACTTTGAAAACTATCGCGATTTCATCCATCATTATTAGTACGCAAAGAACCGGCCAGAACTCACGCGATATTTGCTGTAAAATTCCATTCCAACCAGCTTCTAAATGATTTGCAGTTCTTCATCTGGGAGCTCTGATCGTGCCAAGAGGCGGGCGTGCGCCTCGGTACGTATAACTGACTGTTACGTTACTGGTGATGCTCGCGCACGTTGTGTCATGTCGCCTGCCACGACCATAACTCTTAGAAACTTCACTGAACTTCAGTAGCTTTTTATTGGTTAAATCACTTATATTTACTTTTGTAGTACAGAAGTATTTTTTTTTAAGTAAATAAATCTTCATTACACAAAATTACATAAATAATTAATGCATATCGTTTATGTTTTTTTTTCGTATTTGCCTTGTAGACGCGCGAGCGAATCCACGATTATCGACTTAAATTGATTGAATTGAAATCATTTGAATTCAATTTCATTTGAATCATTTTTATCAATTTGAAATCAAATCTGTGAACAATCTCTGTAACTATGTGTTTTTTTCATTACATGCTGATAGCTACAAGATAATAATAGTACTGAAATATCTCACTTTGAAACGATCTATTTCACTTCTTACGTTCTTCATAATATTTGCTAAGCAAATACTACACGATGATAAAATTACGCTCGTGCTGCAAACAGATAGCATCTTACTTTAGAAATTGCTTCGAAGAAGTTGATATGTTCAACTTTTCGGCTGAACGTAATCCGTTTAAAAACAATTTTAGAAATTGAAAAGAAAACAAAAGTATTGTGCGAGAATTTATTACAGAACATTAAAAACGTAGACGGAAGTGGCGACATTAATGTGTAATGCGCGGCTAAGGGTGCGCAGAAGCCTCTTGTGAACGTATAAAGGCAAGGCTTACCACCCGCCCGCCCCATTCTAAAGTTTCTGCACGCCGACGTCACGACCTGGAGCGCGAGTGCACCCGGAACTTTACAAACTAGAAGTGAAGTGCGAAACTTTCCATAATGAAAGCGCTGCTATGTGTGGTTGCCGTGATGCTTGCATGCGACTGCAGTAGCGGTCTGTTTCTACCGGTGAGTAAGTCCGGATTGTATTAATGATTTAAACAAAAGAAATAGGAAAAGAGAGGTTTGCACACCTTAACTTTAATCTAATTATAATAGAATAAAATATTATAACAATATTGTATTACACATTACAATAAAACTCTTAAAAAAAAAAAATTACATATTTACTCTTAAATTGAGGTACCCCCAAAGGGCCGTCTTTTCGCCTAATAGCGATTTCTACCATACAATCTTTGAATGGACAGTATCGTACAGAGTATTTTTCGATGGCGCAATATGATTGGACTAAGTTTTTCTATCTTAATAGTGATAAAAATAAGAATAATATACAATATATAATATCAAAATACTTATTAAATGCAGTCTTAAGATATAATATATGGTGGTGATACATTAATTATGCCCTAAATTAGTTTTTAGTTCTTGGGTACAATGCCGCAGGGGCCCGTTTTAGATTTAATTAAATTTTTAAGGTTTTTATTTTAAGTTAGATTATTTTATTGCTATTATAAATTATTTTTAAATTATGTTAATGTTACCTTGTTAATGTTGTGAATGTTTTTAGTTTATTTTACTATTGCACCGCGACCACTTTCCTTTCACCTTGTGGTTGACTGGTAGAAAATGCTATTTAGCGTTAAGTCCTCCATGTACTAAATAGTGCTAAAGTATAAATAAATAAATAAATTATGTAACGTCCCGACAAACGTTGTTCTGCTATGGCAGAACGAAATCGAAATGTCACAGTGACACGACACTTCAATAATCGACGGTTAAACTATTCGAATATTCATAGAAAATTACTAAAATTGCGATGAAAATGGGGGAGTAAGAGTAGGAGGGTGAAAAACAATTTACGACCTACTAAATATGCACAAAAAAATTCATAAAAATCGGTCAAGCCATGTCGTTGGAGTTTGGTACAAGCACTATGATACGAGAATTTTATTTATTAGAAATATATGTTTGTAACGCAAAGGATTGATGGATGATTATCGCTCTATCACACCAGTAAAGCTAACCAGAAATGGATAAAATTTGGCACAGAAGTAGATTATATGTAATCTAGCTCTGTGCCAATTTTATCCATCAATCCAGGATCAAAGTAGCCTAAATATAGGCTCCTGGAAAATGTGTTGGTCTCGTGGCATAACTTAGGTAACAGGAAAATCGTAGTCTCCGGGGTGAAAACGCAGAGCGCAGTAGTATTAAAAACTTAAAAGTTTGTGTGTGTGTTTGTTAGTATATCTGTTACCATTTGGTACGAAAATGGCTGAACGGAATTACATAAAATATAGCAAGAATATTTCTCAGATCTTGCTATAACAAATAGTTTACATTCGAACATGTTTCATAGATAAGATAAGAGAGTTTATTTTATTAATTCCATTACAAATTTCCAGATGATAATACCTAATCCTACTAATACTACAAAGGCGACTTCAGGTTTCGGAATAACACATAGGCTACTTTTCATCATCCTCATCAATCATCACCACGCGGTAAAACCGTGGGGCGGAGCTAGCTAAGAATAAAAACAATGGGCCCCAAGGAGTTGCCTGTATCTTGGGAGCCCGCAGTCGCATGTTGAAAATTTACACACCTTTACTATAATTTCAAATCCACCATTATTCAAAGTTTTTATTTGTATAGTGTACCACTTTATAGTTAAAAAAATAACTGGTTGCACTCCGGGAGTGCCAGCAGAAGTGAAACTTGAACATGATTGATAATGAAGATGGCGTTTTGTTAACCGAACTCAACAATACTTTTAACAAAACGACTTTATCAAATAAAACTACCGACAAACGAAAATGTTCCTTATCCGTAACACGTTTAAGTTTAAATTTCAACGGCGGTCTACTCTCCCTCCGTCTTATGAATTCGATAACGTCACGTCCTTACGTCCTGACGTTCTGACGATCTGACGCAAGTTTAGCATTTTTAAGAATGCGCTAAAGAAGTTTTCAGTTCAAAAACATTTTTACTTATATTGGAAACAAAGAACACAGAAAATCTTCAAGCTCTTATAAAATAACGAATAATATGCTTTACTCTTGCTCTGATATACTTTTATTTTTGACAGTGTTTTTGACGTGGCGTTTGAAGCCACTTTTTTGAAGGCACATTTTTGGAACTCATCTAGTTCGTCTCCCTATAATATTTGAACCCGACTCCTGCCAATACATCATGCCATTCATTCAATTTAATTTTAATATTATTTCATTTCATTAATATGACTGCATCTTTCATTTATGACACCAGTCGTGAGAGCGTGATGGTGGAGTTCTTAGAGTAGAAGATTTAAAAAACATGTCCATCCTTATTAATTTCTGTTAATCTATTATCCTAAATGTTCTTGTTCTGCCTACAGGAACTGCCGTATGTAATATCAGGTGCAATGCTATTACAGCAGTTCTTCGCAGAGATAATTAAAATTATAAAATTTCATTATAAGGCTGTGGTGAGTTAATTGTACACATGGCTAGAAAGAGACCTAGTATGGGGGACATAATTTCTTAGGGGAACGATAAGCTATTATAAATTAAAAAAAAATATCTAAGTCGATATCTTTTTATTATTTAGTGTAAGTCTTCTGTACCAACTCCTTCTGGTGAACACATGAATAAACACAACATGAATAAATTATCTTATCTTATATACATTAGTAAGTTACATATAATAAAACTCCATTGTTAGTATTTTGTATCACTATAAGTACTAGTATCTTAATTCTAACAAACATATTAATATAATGGCAAGTATTAGTTTGTTACGTCTTCACGTCTAAATCGCTAAAACTAAATGAATAAAATTTAGTGCATAGGTAGATGGGATGGTAGGTGTTCGTTGCTACCTACTTAATTGAAAAAAAAAAGAACAAAAATAGGTAAACAAAATTTTATTTTAAAAACTAACGCGGTTTTGACACATTTTGAATGTACTAGTAGCGCCCCGCGGTTTCACCCGCGTGGATTACGGTTTTCTCGCTACATCAATTATTCCACGGAAATCATACATTTTACCGGGATAAAAAGTAGCATATGTGCTATTCCAGACAATAATCTATCTCTGTGCCAAATTTCATTCAGATCTATTCAACCGTTATACCGTGATTGAGTAACAAATATCCATCCATCCATCTATCCAAACTTTCACATATATAATTACTCACGTAATAAGTCAGAGGGTTCCGACTATAGTTTCAACCACATTCAGTACTCGACGAACCGCGACCGCGGCCGCGTCCGTACTGTACCCTCCTTGAAAAAGACCACCGAATATGATTGAAACTATAGTCGGAACCCTCTGACTTCCTACTTTGGGGATCGAACCAGTGTCCGTCAGTTTCACAGCCAACGCTTCCTTCGCTGAGCTATCATCGATTCCAAATATACATATATATGTCATATAAAATTGTATTAGGGACTTACCTACATCGAAATTAAATTTCAATATATTATTATGTTCTGAGCGTTCGTACCCTTACCTTTTTTATGATACTCGTAAGAAATAAAATTTCACTAAAAGCTATTCCGCTAAACAGGCCTAAGAGCCAAATCAGGTAAATTGCTGATCCGACCTTGCCGTACTTCTGTATAGTCAAAGATGCCGATTTCCCGCCGGTTGAAATAAGTGTGTAATATTATGTAAACTACGCGTTTTCACCCGCTCCAACTACAGATTTAGTTACTTCAGCTATTCCACAGGAATGATACATTTTTTAAATAAAAAGTATCCTAGATTATTATATATATGTGGTATCCGGCTTTACTCACGTTTATAGTCGAAGTTTCGACCTAGGTTTCGAGCATGTCCGATGCTGTGTGGTCGCCGCGATCTGGCAGCGTAAACTCACCTGAGGATGAGCATCGGATATGCTCGAAACCTAGGTCGAAACTTCGACTATAAACGTGAGTAAAGCCGGATACCACAATTATATATTATTATAATAAAAAGTATCCTAATTAGTATTCCTATCAGAACGACCAGACGGACGGCAATGCGACATCCATACATTGTAGACGTTTCAACTAATCGCACGAAGCGTTTTGCATCCACATTCATAGTGCATACAGCTAATGAGTGGATGTTATTTGCTAAATCTGAGTTTCCCCATGAATACAATCTGGGTATCTTCAACTCACGAGTGAACAGGTATCTTCTAGGAAGGCGTGTTTAGCCGCATTATCATTTAACATCATGTAAGATGGTGGTCAAAAGCTTGCTTATTCATAATAAAAGAAACTCACGTTCATAATTGATTTGTACCATTTCTACGGGTATAACATGGCACTTACGCGTAGTCGCCAGTGCAAGACGGGACGTTGCGACGAACGCACCGCACTCAAGATCCTGATGAAGGCTTCCGGAAGAAACAATTGTCGATCGTGATATCGACTACGCGTAAGTACCACGTTATACCCGTAGAAACAGTATAAAAAGAAACTCAATAAAAACCAAATAGTACCCTGCAAAGAAGCAATAGTACATTAAAGCTTGGGTTCTAATAACACTGTCCAATCAACGCATGAACTGGCTCATTAAACGCGCGCTCAATTGTACTCCGCAGCGTTCCACAGTACCATTTATTTAAATTATAAATGACGCGTGTCACTCGCCGATCTGAGCGAGTTGAGTTTGCGTCACAAATATGTCACACATACTGCTGTTGACACCGTCAGCAGATTAATGTATGCAATAACGTTACACGCTCGATAAACATAAAATAATGGACGCTCAAAATGATCTATGGTATTAACATTATTTTTTCACGAAAACGAAATTTGTTTATTAAATGAAAACTTCTTTAGCGGCGTTGTGCGCTTTTGTATGAAGGATTTTTTAAAAAAATTTTTAATCACACTTAGACCCCTGCACTAGGATTCCCTGTATCGCGGGAGGCATGGATACACACAATCACAGCACACATCCAAGACCCGGGACAAACATCTACACTCATCGCACAAATGTTTGCCCCTGCCGGGATTCGAACTCAGGGTCGCGGTGACACAGAAGTCATGTCAATGACACAAACCACTGCGTCACGGGACCGTCAATTAAGCTCGCGTCAGACAAGTGACACTGATCGAAAATTCGTAAGGCGTGTGACGGCATCGACGTCGTCGACGAAGACGAATGGGTCGTACACAAATATGACAATTTATATAACATTTTGTCTTCTCTTCGTCCGTTTTCGTCGACGACGTCGATGACGTCACGCGCCTTACGAATTTTCGATCAGCGTCACCACATAAATAATAGTACTTTTATACTGATAAATAAATAAATTCGTGCAAAATTATTCCCTAACCATTCCCGAATAATCAAAAATGCACAACGTTAATGTTTAACGTTAAGTTTTCACTTCTGCCGGCACTCCCGGAGTGGGTACAACCCGTGGTTTTTTGTAAGCTACATTGACTTACCGGTAAAGCGCTTTAGGCATTTGGCAATTTTCATTGTTTTCACAAGGGTATTTTAGTATTCTGAGTTTTCGCTCACGTTTTTGTGAAAAACAACAAAAATATTTTCTTTATTACCCTAGCATTGATATACTACTAATAGTTTACCTTTATTACCTTTGGGCCCAACACTATATCCTGATTATAAAAATTGTATTATAGAACAATATTAAGAAACTGACATTTCGCAAACTGAAGCCTATTATAAAAGCATGGTCGCAGCTTCTAGATCCAGAATATGAAGCTACAGAAAAACTGTTTATATGAGTAGATTGATACCTATTTAATTATATATATTTTGGTTTCTCAATATTGCTTTCTTAATTTAGATACATAAATAATCCTAACTAGAAACTTGTGCTATGCTTCTCATACAAACCTAAGCACATACAAGACAACCATTATTACCTACCATTAATACCTACATACATACAACTATCGCAGTATCATCATCATCATCTCAGCCATAGGACGTCCACTGCTGGACATAGGCCTCCCCCATTGATTTCCACAAGGACCGGTTGGAAGCGACCCGCATCCAGCCCTTGCCGGCGATCTTAGTCAGGTCGTCTGTCCACCTGGTCGGTGGCTGTCCTATGCTGCGCTTGCCAGTCCGTGGTCTCCATTCGAGAACCTTTCGGCCCCAACGGCCATCAGTTCTTCGAGCTATGTGCCCTGCCCACTGCCACTTCAACTTGCTAATCCGCTGGGCTGGGCTATATCGGTATATCGCAATATACACCCATAGAAACAACCAATTCGTTTGCACACTTTTAACATAACACTCTTTATTTTCATTATTTTTTTCGTTTTCCTTGTTAAGTATGTTTTTAAATTGTTTTAATGTAAGTTTCTAATTACTGTAATGTTTTAACTTGATTCATATATTGTGCCTATTTTGGGGACGACAATCTCTGCTGCAGCACAGTGTATACAGAGCAGGCAGGGATTCATTGTGTATTTTATTTTACGCGAATAAATCCATTTGTAATTGTAATTTGTGAGCTCAAGAAGGGTTGGCTCTAGGTAGTCAGTGAAAAAGGTTCTTATTTTGTAAGAGAAAACATAATATTCTGAAGACTTCTCAAATATTGTTATTATTTATTGATAATAAGAAATTACACATATCATATTATCAGATATAATATTAAGTTAAATACAGTAAAACAAGGGCGTATAATATGCTGTCTATTTAATAATAAAATTATTTATAATTTAATAATATACTAAATCATGACCAGAATGGATCAGAATTGCACGTGACAGAGATAGGTGGAAATCATTGGAGGAGGCCTTTGTCGAAGGACAAGCTGTTGTTTGTAAAACCGATAGTTAGTAGTAAAAAAAAAAATGTTAAATATTTCAAAGTATTGTAAAACAGCAATAAAGGCTTATTTATTTATTTATTATTATTTAATATACTAATAAATGGTTGATAAAAATGATACTTACGTGTTGAAAGATGAAAATAAGTTACGGGTTTTAATTTATGAACTATTAAAGTGAACACTAAAAAAACAGAATTAAATATTATGCACATTTCGTCACAAGAGACGTAAGTCATATAAACAATACACTTACATCATAAATACCTTCCTTCACTTTGATCGAAGTTAAAGACTGTATTAGTATGTTAAACTAATTGTTAACAGAGAACAAACAAATTTATTATATCACGATGGAACACAAACCAGTAAAATTTTTAATGTAATTTTATTGAGCTGTAAATCTTTGTCTCTCATAATTTATGAGCGTAAAATAAAACAAAGAACTGCAGATTAAATTATCGCTGGAATTGTTTTCCGTCCGGCGTCATAACAAGAAATCACTTCTCATCTCCGATAATTTCTTATAATAATACCTATCAAGGGATAACGAATATTACTTTGGTATCGCTTGAGGAAATAGTCACAGTTTATACCCTACTTAATACATAGCATCGTATACCACCCGTCGGTTATCATAAACATGAAGATACTTTGACCAAAACAAGCGTCACTAAAAGCATATTTTTCCAAACAAGACATCACGCCTTGTTTGGAAAATTTATGCCCAAAAAATGTATTTATCAACCTACATAATTATATTATATCTAGAAACAAATGCTATGTAGGTATATCTGATCTCTCTACTACCATGGTGTAGATTTGATAAGGATTACTATATTCTACTACCCTCTGGTTCACCGACAACATACACTACCCCATGGACAACTACAATCGCTCTAATTATAACTATTTTTAACCAAACTTATGTTCAAATATTTTGAAGGAAAAAATTCGGCTGCTAGTGGGATTTGAACCCACGACTACGCACAAAGTATATTGCTTCCACAGCTAACGAGTGTAATTCATTTCTAAGGTCTGCATTTTTAAGAGAGAAATTGATAAAAAGAATTGTATCATTTTATAAACAGAGGTTACTATTTAACATCCTGTGGGCCTTTTATTTGTTCCGTGACATTATCCCATAAACAAAGAAAATCAAACACGTCATATATCTTATTTAAATTTAAAATTTTCATTCAAATCGTTTGACCTTTTTCCTAGAACTCGTTTAATAGTAAAAGATAATATTCTTAGTATCACCTAAATTATTGGAATCGATACTATTTTAGTAACCTGAAATGTTACGTTGTTTAGCGATTCGGTCATAAACACACTAATTCAGCGAAACTGTGTGGTCTCCGATGACTCGCCACTGTCACTCATTCGACCTTACATATTATGATGATCTAATCAGAAACGTATTTAGGTAATTTACGCAATTATTTAGGTATTGCTTACATTATATACGACTGAATGTTGAAAAACATTCGCAATTTAAATATGTCAAGATGCATATTAGCCTACAATTATTATTTTACATCATTATCATATTTGCTTAGTCATACAAAAACGGTCATCAAACACATAGTGCGTTCAGGCAGCAGTCCTTGAGAGCCAGTTAGCATTATTTCTTATTTTTTATTTTTTTTATATTTATTATATTTATTAACATTCACACAAGGTCTTCAGGTCCCAAACTAGGCGGAGCCTGTGCTATGGTAACCTGATGACTGATATATATACTTATATACATATGCACACCCAGACATAGGTCAAACAGACATGTTCATACACACAAATGTTTGACCTGTCCGGGAATCGAACCCGGGACCAGCGGCTCAGAAGGCAGAGTGCTACCAACTGCGCCAACCGGCCCGCCAAATATAGGTCCAGCATGATAATATTTTCGAGCACATCGTCACTGAACATACAGTGAGATAGTGGACACACGCTAGATCTATATAGTATAAAAAAAACATTTTTTTCTATTTTAACAGCTTACATTATTTGAAAAAGCAATGCGAATAAACAGTACAAAAATAACTTTTTTTTGTGATCCATTGTACAAAAATGACTCATTTTTCCACTTCATTTTATCCCTGCTTAGGGTTAACTTAGGGTTCCATTGAGTAAATGTATGTGTTACGGTTGATTTGGTACTCTCGTTTGTGTGCGGTTCACGTACGCTGGGGTGGGCTTTGGTTAGTGACGTTTAAAATCACTCAGAAATACGAAGGCTTACAAACGGAATTTACGACTATTGTACTTTTTTTCCATTGTATAGATCTATAGCGTTTGACAACTATCTCACTTGATGGTCAGTGACGGTGTGCTCGAAGATGTTATCACGATGGACCTAAATTGCTCACTAGCTCTCAAGGACTGCTGCCTGAACACACTTTGTGTTCGGTGACAGTTTTTTAAGCTTGAGGCTGGTAGCTAGTCAGGTGGGTATTCGAAAGTACCCTACCACAATGCTGGGAATTTCATAACGGTGTTACCTTCACCGGAAGCTCAAGCCATTGTTGGGATCGAACCAGTATTCGTCAGTTTGACAGCCGACGCTCCCCCCGCTGTGCTATCATCGCTACAATACTGTTGGTTAACAATCTGAAAATTGTTGTTTATAATTTAATATTAGTGTGCAATAAAATAACTTTTTGGTAGTATTAGTCTCAAGTACCTTATATTAACTAGTTTTATATAAATTTCAAACAATTTCAATATTTAGACAAGAAACTCGTAAGACATAAAAAAGAGGTTCCAATTACTTATTCAGTCACAAAAAAATTATACTCGCAAACTTTTCCACTATCAGACAACTAAATGTTGAAATATTTTTCAGTCTTCTCGTGACCACGACCAATGCAACTTGGTCGAAATGTCGAGGTAAATAAATTATTAAATGTTTTTTTCGCGATCAAGCCTCGATTGATATTAACAATTTTAAAACTCCATTGAAAAAACATGTGTTCAAAAATGTATGCTGAACTGTTGGCCCTTTCCAGAAATTTAATCATTCATTAGCGACTTCGCACGGGTGCAATATAGATCCAGTGTGAAGTGATTCAAATTTTTATTAGGATAATATAGGTGGGTTATCCTTAAGAGATATCTTAAACACCATTTTAGACTTTTTGTAGACCTTTTTAAGATATACAATTCTGTGTCAGCATTTGCAATGTCAGCGCATGAAAAACACGTTTTTCACGACATCACATTACAAATCTTTAAAGTTCTTAAATTTTTCTCTGCTACGATATGCATGCATAATACATGTAACCTTTCTCTTGAATCACTCTGTCTATTAATGGTTTAATGCATTAAATTCCATTGGGTAATTAAAGGATCGAAGCGTACAGACGGCCAGTTGTGACTTTGTGTTATACTATCATCATCATCTCAGCCATAGGACGTCCACAGCTGGAAATAGGCCTCCCCATTGATTTCTAGCTATGTGCCCTGCCCACTGCCACTTCAACTTGCTAATCGGCTGGGCTATGTCGGCGGCTTTCGTTCTATAGATAACCTGTTTTTTGGTATGATCGCGCAGAGAAACCCTGAGCATACCCTTTCCATAGCTCGTTGTGCGACTGACGTACTGCGTAAATACTATGTCTAGCGATTCGCCAAACGAATTGTACCTATTCTGACAATTGTTGAATAATATGAATTATTTTCAGAACAAGGAGTTAGGAAGAATGAGGAATACAGCGTCCGCCCTATCGTGGTTTTCCAGAGTACGACGCATATCAAAACCAACGCATCGAATTATAGATCCAACACAAGGTATGGAAATATACACTCCATTCATATTTTTTTAAAATAAAATTCATATACGTATGTACGTTATACAACATTTATATTAAATAATTATAAAAATCATATTACAATATACAGAATAGTGATTAGAGAAGAATATACAAAAAAGTAATTTGCCTTATGCAAATTACTGAGTGAGATATTTCGGCCCTCGTAATGAGCCAACCGACCCCCATCTATAAGGGATCAGCGGGGAATATTTAGAAAAGCTGTAAATACCTTTTTGACGTGATAACGTTTTATAAATTGATGAATGCCAAAATGAAAAATAGTAACGTTCCGTGTAGCGTTCCGTTTCCGTTTCCGGAAAGTCAAAAGTCAAAAGTCAAGTCAAATGTCAAAAGTCAAAAGTCAAAAGCCAAAAGTCAAAAGTCAAAAGTCAAAAGTCAAAAGTCAAAAGTCAAAAGTCAAAAGTCAAAAGTCAAAAGTCAAAAGTCAAGTCAAAAGTCAAAAGTCAAAAGTCAAAAGTCAGAAGTCATAAGTCAGAAGTCAGAAGTCGAAGTCATAAATGATTATGACGTTATCACGTAAATCTATCGTCCGTAAACCGACTTTACAGACAACCAATTTTTTATTTTATTTGTAAACGATTGTCCATTTTACTAATGACTTTTGTAACAACTATAAAGCAAATCCGAGTCTGTAAAGGCCAGTGAACAACTAGGTCTCTATCATCTATAACCTGTGTCTACTCTATTTATGTTTAAGTTAACAACTACAGGAAAATCAAAAACTATATGACCATAACGATCGTAAGCCATCGTTAAAAGTTTTCCGGAAGAACTCAACGATAAATGTAACGAATCAGATCGACCTTTGCGAGGTCGATATGATCCGTTAAATTTATCGATTGCTATGATATATTTCAAGACACTTTGACATCCTACAGAACTGCGCTGCTGATGTAAAAAACTACAGTGTACTGTGTATATACAGTGTTATATGTATTGTTGAAATTTTTCCTAGACTTATGAATTCGGCGATTGATTATGACGATGCACTGAAAGCACGTTTATCTATGCATGCTTCTAAGGCTTATCGGAGCCTTTTGATCTAATAACGTACGAAAATATGTGGCAAAAATTGACAATTGACATTAACTATTCAAAATGACTCATCCCTTTTCTAGTACTGGCAACACCAGAGCACTTCACTAAAATGGTGGGGGGCATTATCGGACGTTGACAAGTTAGAATGTGATGTGAGATAAGGTGGGTTAACAGCGTCGAACCTCTATAACTTCCACATTGATTGCCTAGTAAGTGAGCACAGCGACGTTGATTTCTGATTCTGAGTTGATTGAGCTGCGAGTCTATCGATCAGTTCCCTCCGAGAACTCATTGGAAAGAAAGAAAGAAAGAAATAAGTTTATTTCTTCTTTCTTGCTTTCTTTGATTGGCATCTGTGAATATCACGCGGAGGCCTATGGGCTCTCGTGCAAAGAGCTATTCAGACTGACTCAAAAACATAATAATTTGCTATTTTTTCAAAGAGTTTTATGGTTCATTGCGTTGACATCATGCTAGGCTGAACTTATATTCTTATCGACCAAATAAAAAACTGATAGTCCTGGAATAATAATTAAATTTTAATTCAATTATGTATAATTTATATCTCGTGAAACTATAGTCGGAAGATTCTGACTTATTACGTGAGTAATTCCCGTGTTTATACATTCATAATCTATATACCTGTTAAATTTTATTCAAATACATTAAACTATCATGGCGAGATTGAGAAACAAACTGCCAAACATACAAACTATCACATTTACTTTATCAGAAGGATTACCAGTTAATCCATCAAATAATAATAAAATGAATATATTTGTGGAATTTATACCCAACAGACCCCAGTGTATCTAATGATCCAGAGAACGCTGTTCCTAATGACTTCGAGTATATTTAGAAAGTAATGGTGACATACAGGAGAATAATAAAAAGGGGTTCTTGGTAATTTATTCCCTTCAACCCTCTTACATGATAAAGTCCCCAGACGCTCACTTTTCAAAGGTTGAAAATATCAGGTTACTTATTATATTAAGCGTTATCAAATATGAAAGGGCGTTTTCGCAGGGGACATCCAGGATAAAAATAATATCAGAAGCTAACAAAGAAATAAGACACTCTAAGCCGATGCTCTTGTATGAAAGGTCTGATGAGCGTGGATGATGCGAAATAAGTCTGTCGGGATCATAGCAATTGAAAGGATGTGGTTTCTGCCTAGCCCTACGGGAAAGAGACGTGATATATATAGTATATAATTAAGAGAGAACAGCCATAACGAATAACATATTTTCACCATCATCATCTCAGCCATAGGACGCCCAATGCGGCGTGACATCGGCGTCCCTCATTGATTTCCTTATGAACCCGTTTGGTTTTACTCGCAACCAGCCTCACGAGGCAGCATAGCAATCACCACATTTCAAATAAAAAAAGATTCATCTAAATCGTTTCACCCAGTAGAAAGTTCTGAGTGAATAAACATTAAAAACACCATACGGATCGAATTGAGAACCACCTCATTTTTTTGAAGTCGGTTCAAAATAGCTATAGATTTTCACAAACCCTTTTGTTCCAAAAAAATATTTTATCTGAACGTATCGCATAGTTTATTTGACAATGTTTATTCATTAAGTTTTTCATCGACAGATTGTTTCTTGGTGACATCCGAAGAGGGTGAGCTATTCTACAAATCGCCATCGAATGAGCCGGTGGTTTGCGGGATATACATGATAGCAGAGCCGGACAAGAAAATTCAAGTCACCTTCAATTATCTTGACGTGCCTTGTGACAATGGAGGACTCGTTGCGGTAACTTAGTTCATCATTATCAGGTCATCCATACGACGCCCACTTCTGGACATAAGCCTCTCTATTGATCTCTACATGGTCCAGTTGGAAGCGCCCCGCCTCTTTCTACGGTGGGCATCCTACGCTACGCTCGCTTGTCCGTGATCTCCAGCACCTCCCGATCCTAACGAGCATCAGTTCTACGATATTGTTTATATTAAAACAAATCAAATTTAGTGGGTGTTTAATACTGGTTCCGATTTCTTCCTGGTCTGACGACGGACGAAGTCGAGGCTCGTACAATACTAGTCGTGGCGCCCTTAGCTAGTCACCAACTTCTCTTGTTGGGGCGTCTTCTGCACACCCGCCACGAATGTAATACCTTCTGTACTCGCCCCCCGCGCGGAGACGCTGTAAATATATTGAGGCGTGATATAGAGAGTTAGTCTGTCCAAAAAAAGGATTTAACAGCATATCAAGTGTTTCAAACAATTGGGTTACCTACGTTTCCTTCCCAGGAAAAAGCCTTGTTACACAAATGGTATACATATGGTATTCATTCGACGAATCCCTAAAGATTCACATTATAGGTTTTATTGTTTTTTTTTATTTATTTACATTTACACAAGGTCTTCAGGTCCCAAACTAGGCAGAGCCTGTACTATGGTAACCTGATGACAGATATATATACTTAAATACATATACACACCCAGACACAGGTCAAACAGACATGTTCATGCACACAAATGTTTGACCTGTCCGGAAATCAAACCCGGGACCAGCGGCTCAGAAAGCAGAGTGCTACCAACTGCGCCAACCGGCCAGTCGAATGTGTACCAAAGCTGCGTCTTCACACTGCTTTACACATTTTGCACCTGAGAAAATATAGATTCGGCGATCTTGGGGTTTCAGACCATTAGTTTTAACGAAGGTATAATTTACTTCGCTCATACAAATGAGACCCCGTCGGTATATATTATATATTAATTAAGAGCGTGGGTGATGTAACGTATGCTATCCCACGCCTATATAAAAATTAGGTAAAATATCACGTGCAAGACATAAACGTCGATATTTATGGGACCTTTAGAAATTAGATATTTTAAACTGACAGGAAACCAAAAAAATATTTTTTGTTCTTAGCAAAACTGTGGGAAGATAGAAACAATTGAACCTTTCTTAGTACTGCGAAAGGCGACCGCTTGGAAAAAAATAGAAAGGGTCCGGCTAATGACTTTCCATGAATTGTCTAAAATCCCCAAGGGAAAACCCAAGGACGGTTTAGCACATGTTGGGAGTGGGGTGTGATCTTTGTTAACATAGTAACCAATCAACCAAACTCAAGAGAAGAAAGAAGGCGGGGCTTAGAATTCAAAGAACGGGGGGATGCTTTCCGGCTCCGCTCGCTTAGCGCGGCTTACTTAGTTAAATCCGGAACTCGGGAGTGAGGACAGCCCAATGCGCACACGCATAGCCTAGTCTGAACGAGTGTTTGATTTTGTTTTGTTTGAAGTTTATTTTCTTTAACAAGTATAGGGTAATTCTTTTGGTTGTGAGTATAGATTCGTTAGTCTTGTATCAGTGTAAGTTCTGTAGTTTGTTTAGTGTTAAATTCTAATAAATTTGTTTTAATTCTTTAGCTTAATTAGTGTTGAGTAAATGTAAATTCAGTGTTAAGTCTACGAGAAGGGGGTTGCTGATATTAA
This sequence comes from Apeira syringaria, assembly GCA_934044485.1. Lineage (NCBI taxonomy): Eukaryota > Metazoa > Arthropoda > Insecta > Lepidoptera > Geometridae > Apeira > Apeira syringaria. The sequence goes on from OW203668.1 coordinate 16,326,753, forward strand.
AGCTAAGTATTCTTAGTGCTTAACTCTTCCTATGGATTTTCCTTTTCTAAAACCTAGCAAATAATAATCAAAACGGCAAATAATATCTTTCTTACGAGTTTTCTATAAAATCAATTTAATAATAATATGTTAATTGTAAATATTACTCTGAGTTTGCTAATTTTCTGTAAATCTTTCTTTTAAAATCAATCTAGTAATCATGTTTAAATGATATTTTATTAGATAAAGCCTTAGTTAAATCTTAATTGATTAAATCTTAATGCTAAATTTCATCTAGATTTTACTTTACACCGATTGAATAGTACTACGGAGCCGATAAGTTTTATTAAGATCTTTAAACAGTTCTCAATTTCAAATAGAAGGAGGTAAAATGCCGTATTAAATATACAATACTAAGTAATCAATTTTAAAATCTATATAAAGGAAAATTTTATGGAAGAATGCTTTAAATTTTATTTCTCTTACCTTCTTCTGACTCCTTTTAAATTTAAATGTGTTCATGTGTTATGATAATTTATGTAGCAGGTTAATTATCACCGAGATTATGTTGATACTGTATTGGCCAATACATAGGAGAATATATGATGTTTTAACTACCGACATAATACGATACATAGGAGGACTTATTATATATATTGATGATTTAGTTATTGATATAATACAATACATAGGATAATATATGATGTTTTAACTACCGACATAATACGATACATAGGAGGACTTATTATATATATTGATGATTTAGTTATTGATATAATACAATACATAGGAGGATATATGACGTTTTAACTAGCGACATAATACAATACATAGGAGGATTATTATGTATATTGATGATTTAGTTATTGATATGATACAATACATAGGAGGATTGTTATATATGATAACGATTATATTACTGACATAATACAATACTCATTGACTCGAACTCTTTACTGAATATTGGCTTAATGCGTTACTATTTGGCAAGAAGTTTTGATGAATCTAAATGAATGTTCTAATCCAACGTTTATTAACGTATGAGTTGATGGTTTCATAGGAAGCTTCTGTTTTCTGGAATTTAAGCATGTACAACCCGCAGAATAATGCTTTTGTCAATCAAACCTTACATAAGAGACTAGGTAAAACACTACCTCTGATCAAGAGAGACAATCTTTGTAAATAACACATGATGGAGAGGTCATTAACATAACACGATGGATTACTCACTATTTATATATGTATTCTCATTTGGATTTTTATGAAGTGACTAAAAGTCGTCTTAGGTCGCTCATGAATCTGCTCGTGAGTGCGAAATCGGGCTTTTTCACGTTTATATCAATTTCAAATGAATTTATTAAGTATTATATGTACGAGATATCAAATGATAGTACTGATGAATGGTTCAGAACATGTTCCTTTTCCTGTAATATCAAATGATATAATGACGCGATTGGTAAGATCAATTAATTTGATCTAGCTCTAAAAAATTAACAAAAGAAAGAGCTGACCTAACAAATATGACCTTCTCAAGAGAATTAGACGATTATTCAGCCACAACATTATATTTATAATTTGGCTATAGCTCGAAATGATATTTAAAGAGCTTTGTATTCTAAAGTATATCTTTAGATACATGAAGATATTATCTATCCCGACACCACTTGCTTTATCAAGTAGGGCACATCTTGGCCTTTTATAAATCGGTATTCGACGATGCAAAGTCACTTTATTCATACCACACACAACTTTAAAGATTCGTAAGTCCTCTAAGGCCAATCTTTACTCGCAAATTGATGCGCAACGAGGGAAAATCACCCATCCGGGTTTGATATATGGTTGTTTAACCAAAGGATCTTCACATCGCAATAATGCTGGCTTTGTTAGAATCACCATGTGTTTATTTAACGCCAAACCCATTTCTTCACAAAAACACACATAACTACTACCTTGTACGCTCTTAACTGAGTGCTACATTGACTGCATGATAGTTTGACCATGTTTGATAAACTTATGTAAGGCGCCGCTTATTAGCATAAGATAACCAAAACTAGTAATAAGTAAGTCTGGAAAATATAAGATTCTATGAAACCAAACATACCGATTTTACATAACATAATATTAACATTTAGCAGTTGTTTATAGTAACGCGGACAATATTCGACGACATCAATATTCGACGACATGACATACAACTCTGTTTCAGGATTATTATATCAATGGTTATTTACTATAAACTTACTAATAATAGATCAAGAAATTGACAATAATAGTCTATATGACAGCATATAGCTTTATTCTAAGATTATTGAAACTATAATCATCTACTTCTTTAAATGAAAATTAACGAATTCAGAAACTGACATAATTTATATATATATTTCATTGTTAGTTCTTATAATTTATCTAGCGATAGGAAAATAGAGGATTAGTTTAGCAATTTTCAATTCAACCTACAGGACCCTTCAACAACCAGCCGGGAGGGCTGTATACTTCGAGGCAGTGCTTTCTTGAAGATTTCAGGTTAGATGCATGTTTTGCCAGCTTACATGTTCCAGCCTAGGATCTGCTCACTTATTTTGCCACTCTAAATTTGAACATTATTGTATTTATGTCTTATTATTTTAGGGTCATTTCATTAGTTATGTTTCTTATGTAAATGCATATGTGACTTTTATTCCAGCACGTCAAACGTAATATTAAACAATTGATATAGGAAAACATAATGAATCATTGTAATCGACGATCACAGCAATACTATAATTTCTACTACGTAATTATAAATAACTCTATTCATCTTAGAACTTCGATAGTTAGTTTGATTATTTAATTAGGTTTTAGAATTGATTAAAGAACGCGTAAATTGTTAGGTTAGACTTCGCGATATTTTAGGTGTTACATTAGATACAAGGTCTGAGAAGTTCGTTATATATTATTGTAAACTATTTGGGTCAATAAATAAATAGGGTCTCATCACGCATATAATTATACATACTTTTATAGATTATTATGAAAGGCAATATATAATATAATTATAGTATTAATAAAATATACACAACGTAAGGTCGGTTTAGGTCAGGTAGATAGGTCAAGGTCGGGTAAAAAGCCAGGTGTCTCATCTGTTGCCGTTACCAAGGGATATTCGTCATTAACAATGTAATAATTAATTTTATTGCAACGAAATCAAAAGAACTTGATTACTACATACACAACGTAAAATCGGTTTGTAATAATTATATAACGACTCGCGTAACACTTATTTTAATCGATTTACTTTGCATTTTAAACGTAAATAAAAATAACATGCATATATAAAAGAATTGCATATCTGATTTGTTCGAATATAGGTAGAATATAAATTTCATTTGTTAGAATATAGGAGATTTATTTGATCATTAAAGTATATTATTAGACTTTATCTTAACGAAGTTAAATAATCTTGATCTTTTCAAGTAAAATTACATTAATTAGGTATCACACTATAATTTTAGTTATTAAAACTTTTAGGATTTCACATTTCATATCATACTAAAATGTATGCGTTTATCGTAACCTTAGAAATTGAATTAATCTTTGAGTTGAGGTTATTGCATAAAGTTTAGTTCAAATAAGTTCGGTATATATGCATAACGGTATAAGTATATAGGAAATATTACGTTTGGCGTGTCTTACATATTTTGGCGGAAATAAGAAACAAAGAAAGATAAAAATAATACAACGCAGTCTTTGGTCGGCGATTTCTAAAGGATAGGGATTTCACAAACTCAATTATTAGACAAAAGAACAGATGCATAAGTTCATTTCGGGATTTCAGCTTTTAGTAAAAGTTCCGACAGTTTACAATAAGCTCATTGTTCGGGATAGTTGTTTGTTAAATAGGGATTAAACAATTAGTCGGGCTTGCAAGAAACATTCTTCATTCTTGTCGGGACTAGTCGTATAACACGTGTTGGGTAAAGATAAAAAAGGGTCTCGAGGGTAAAAACGGTTTAAGGTCGCTTAATTGTTATAGGATCATAATGTGTTAGCCTGTAAACTTTTGTTACAAAAATAACAAGGAACTCATAAAAATCTTTGAAGTTATGCTATCTTAGAAATTATAGAAATGTTAGGGTGGCATTATATTGTGACAGATGTTTGGGTTTGGGACGTGGTCTGGTGATACATGTGCATCTTGAGATCGGAAAGAAAACACTACCTTTAACAATGGATAAATGAACCTTTTATTCTTTGTGTCTCAACAATTTTTCTTGTTTGATAGGCCGGAACAACACTAAATAATTCAGTTTATATTACAAGTGCATTTATACTAAATAAAAATGAATACGCGAAAGAGGAATGATCCGATGTCTACAAATTCCAGTAAAAAGAAGCCCAGATTAGAAACTAGTTTAATGGATAATAATGTTGGGGCGGAGATCTTATCTTTTATGGAACAAAAATTTAATGAGATTACAACGCGAATAGAAAGAATAGAGGCTAATTCTAGTATATCGAATGCTTCCACTTCAGAAAGTCAACCGATACCTGAGAACATAGAGTTTAGATCTAATGAGAGATTGGATACCGAGTTAGTGAGGACAACCAACGTTTTTGTTATGAAGCCAGTTCTAGAACAACCGAAATTCGATGGAGTAGGCGCCTTGAATCCAGTTCGTTTTATAGAGAAATTAAGAAGATACATTAAATATGTCAATGCAGGGGATAAATCTTTAGAAATTGCATTAGAATGTTTACAAGGAATACCTCAGAAGGTTATGGAGTTACATAAAGACAAATGGAGTAGCTTTGAAGATTTTGTAAATGACTTCTTAAGTGTGTATTGGAGTTCGCGGGAGCAGGAAAATGCTAAAATAAAGTTAATGAACACGACGTGGATACTTAACAAAGGAACTACTATGGAAGAGCACTTTGCGCAGCAAATGGATAACGTAAAACAATTAACCATTCCATTAACAGAGAGTGATTTAGTGAAGAGTATCATGCATCATTTTCCAGAGGATATACAACGACTTTGGTTTACGCGAGGTGAAAGGTCAACCGCACTACAGGCTGTGAAGTTTTTAAGAGACATAGAGAAAAATGTTATGTGTCATAAGGGACAGGTCGATTCGCTCAAAACTAGTGTAGATAATCGCCATGTACGTCACAATTACAGGAGGGATAGACAACCTTTTAATAATGGACAATATAGGGCAGTCGCGCCGGTAGTACAAACCAACGCAGTAACTTATAACTCTAGGGGGCGTGGTAAAAGGAATTTCAGAGGTAACACACGACATAGAGGACATTCGAGAACGCCATATAATTTTGAAAATAATACTAAATGGGTTAAAGGGGGGATTATAAACCTAGACAAAGAAAGCAACTTACCGGTCTGCACGACAAAGTCTACTTCTAATAACGTAGATAATAATAATAGCGCATCTACTAGCCAGGGAAACTAGATCTAGTTGATTGTAGCGGTTCCTTACAGTCAACAAACGAAGCATATAACAATAATAGGAACTTGATAGACTCATTGAGTGTTAATATTATAAAGGGGCTGGATAGAAGTATGAACCTAGAAGCGAGTGAAGCAAGGGTAACTCAGGTAGCTTATAAACAAATGTGTAATATGGGTTGGGAACCAGGACAGAGTTTAGGTATTAGAAATAACGGTCAGTTATATCCAATAAAGTCAAGCATGAAGTTAGTGTTTGAAACGGAACGTGATAATAACTTTAAAAGCGACGTTAAAGATTTAATGTATATAATAGAGGGTTACCAGGGGAAAATAAAATTTGTTTGTCCAGGGGTCATTAAGGAATGTCAAGGTTGCACTTTAACTACGAAATATAGGGAGATAGCCACTTTGTTTAGCGATGTAACTGAAAGTTTTGAGAAGGAATTAGATAACCCATTGATTGAATTGCCAGAAATAAATGTACAAATTGGAAACATCTTAACTAAAGGATTAATAGATACAGGAAGTCAAATAACATGTATTTCTGATAGTTTGTATATAGAGTTATTAAAAGACTTAGGTAAACTGAGTGAAATACCTATTCCTGCCATACAGATCCAGGGGGCAGTAGGTCGTAAAAGCGAGAAGGTAAATAAAATGTGTTTAATCAACTTAAAGATCAATGGATTCGAGCTATCTGTACCATGTTTAGTTGTAAAGAAATTAACTAGGTCTTTAATTCTAGGTATAGATTTTCTAGATCGAGTAAAAGCACAAATAGCTTGTTCTGGGGAGAGATTGCTACGTTTTGAGTATCTTGATAAGTTAATTCAAATAAAGATGGGATTAAATTCTTTAGATGACGGCGATCAATCAGGTAGTAATTCAAATAATGACGGGAGTGACAATAGTCAGGGAGGTGGATTGAGCTTAAATTTATCAAGATTGAAATCAAATAAGAATAATCAGGGAGGTGAGTTAGGTTTAAACCTTTTGGAAGCAATTATGAACCCAAGAGCTAATCTAGTAGAGAGGACAAATAGGAAACTTGGCAGATTTTATTGAACGTATTGTTCAAATAACCACAAAAATTGGTACAGTATTGTAGAAGACATAGAGGATTGCTACAATAAAAGTAACTATGAAAGTACTAAATTTTCACCAAACCAAATAGTCTTCGGTAATGAGTCTTTATTGAGCATAGATAAGGCATTAGGAAGGGATAAAATAATATCACAAAACATAGAAAAGGTACATCAAATTCGTGAAAGGGTTAGGGAGCATTTGAAAGAAGCAGCGAGGAAAAGAGCTCTAGCTTTTGATAAGTCACATCATACTAGATCTTATGAAATAGGGGAATGGGTCAAGTTGAAAGCGTTAAATAAGTCAGACGCGAAACAAAAGATAACTAAAAAGTTCTCTTTGTTATTTCATGGACCATATAAAGTAGGTGCAGTACCTTATCATAACGTATACACATTAATATGTCCTGAAACTGGTAGAATTATTGGAAATTATAACGCTGTACATTTAGCACGCTATTATATAAGTAAATCAATAAGTGAAAATTAGAAATGAAATGGGAACATTGAGATATCAAAGTTAGTTTAACGAGTAGTGTAAGTCAGAACATATATGTTATAGTATTAACGAGGGTTCCTGTAGGGAGTAGGTTATATATATAAAAGAGAAAAACCAAAAAAAAAAAAAAAAAAACACGAAAATAACAAAAAGAGAAAAGGGAGTAGGATATAGTGCTAAAAGTAAGGAACTAGTGAAGTAATAAATCTAAATAGTTCTAGATTTGATAATTAGTAATTTAGGTAATATAGTAAGGCTATAACTAGTATAAGAACTAGGCTACAATTTTTCGTATAGAAGGCAGATTAGCTTAATTTGATAGTATAAGTTTAATTAAAGATAAAATTATTTCCATGGATGAACATAGCTAACTTACTAGTTGTCCAATTGATTTTTTGTAATAAAATAGTAATAATGAAAATAAAATTAAGAACATTAAGTGTGATTGGTTTTATTCATATACATATATCATCATTATTAAGTACCTAGAAAAGGAGCAATGTATGTGTCCAACATTGTTTAGTCACAATCTCGTACACATCCAGGGAGGTGGATGTAACGTATGCTATCCCACGCCTATATAAAAATTAGGTAAAATATCACGTGCAAGACATAAACGTCGATATTTATGGGACCTTTAGAAATTAGATATTTTAAACTGACAGGAAACCAAAAAAATATTTTTTGTTCTTAGCAAAACTGTGGGAAGATAGAAACAATTGAACCTTTCTTAGTACTGCGAAAGGCGACCGCTTGGAAAAAAATAGAAAGGGTCCGGCTAATGACTTTCCATGAATTGTCTAAAATCCCCAAGGGAAAACCCAAGGACGGTTTAGCACATGTTGGGAGTGGGGTGTGATCTTTGTTAACATAGTAACCAATCAACCAAACTCAAGAGAAGAAAGAAGGCGGGGCTTAGAATTCAAAGAACGGGGGGATGCTTTCCGGCTCCGCTCGCTTAGCGCGGCTTACTTAGTTAAATCCGGAACTCGGGAGTGAGGACAGCCCAATGCGCACACGCATAGCCTAGTCTGAACGAGTGTTTGATTTTGTTTTGTTTGAAGTTTATTTTCTTTAACAAGTATAGGGTAATTCTTTTGGTTGTGAGTATAGATTCGTTAGTCTTGTATCAGTGTAAGTTCTGTAGTTTGTTTAGTGTTAAATTCTAATAAATTTGTTTTAATTCTTTAGCTTAATTAGTGTTGAGTAAATGTAAATTCAGTGTTAAGTCTACGAGAAGGGGGTTGCTGATATTAAAGCTAAGTATTCTTAGTGCTTAACTCTTCCTATGGATTTTCCTTTTCTAAAACCTAGCAAATAATAATCAAAACGGCAAATAATATCTTTCTTACGAGTTTTCTATAAAATCAATTTAATAATAATATGTTAATTGTAAATATTACTCTGAGTTTGCTAATTTTCTGTAAATCTTTCTTTTAAAATCAATCTAGTAATCATGTTTAAATGATATTTTATTAGATAAAGCCTTAGTTAAATCTTAATTGATTAAATCTTAATGCTAAATTTCATCTAGATTTTACTTTACACCGATTGAATAGTACTACGGAGCCGATAAGTTTTATTAAGATCTTTAAACAGTTCTCAATTTCAAATAGAAGGAGGTAAAATGCCGTATTAAATATACAATACTAAGTAATCAATTTTAAAATCTATATAAAGGAAAATTTTATGGAAGAATGCTTTAAATTTTATTTCTCTTACCTTCTTCTGACTCCTTTTAAATTTAAATGTGTTCATGTGTTATGATAATTTATGTAGCAGGTTAATTATCACCGAGATTATGTTGATACTGTATTGGCCAATACATAGGAGAATATATGATGTTTTAACTACCGACATAATACGATACATAGGAGGACTTATTATATATATTGATGATTTAGTTATTGATATAATACAATACATAGGATAATATATGATGTTTTAACTACCGACATAATACGATACATAGGAGGACTTATTATATATATTGATGATTTAGTTATTGATATAATACAATACATAGGAGGATATATGACGTTTTAACTAGCGACATAATACAATACATAGGAGGATTATTATGTATATTGATGATTTAGTTATTGATATGATACAATACATAGGAGGATTGTTATATATGATAACGATTATATTACTGACATAATACAATACTCATTGACTCGAACTCTTTACTGAATATTGGCTTAATGCGTTACTATTTGGCAAGAAGTTTTGATGAATCTAAATGAATGTTCTAATCCAACGTTTATTAACGTATGAGTTGATGGTTTCATAGGAAGCTTCTGTTTTCTGGAATTTAAGCATGTACAACCCGCAGAATAATGCTTTTGTCAATCAAACCTTACATAAGAGACTAGGTAAAACACTACCTCTGATCAAGAGAGACAATCTTTGTAAATAACACATGATGGAGAGGTCATTAACATAACACGATGGATTACTCACTATTTATATATGTATTCTCATTTGGATTTTTATGAAGTGACTAAAAGTCGTCTTAGGTCGCTCATGAATCTGCTCGTGAGTGCGAAATCGGGCTTTTTCACGTTTATATCAATTTCAAATGAATTTATTAAGTATTATATGTACGAGATATCAAATGATAGTACTGATGAATGGTTCAGAACATGTTCCTTTTCCTGTAATATCAAATGATATAATGACGCGATTGGTAAGATCAATTAATTTGATCTAGCTCTAAAAAATTAACAAAAGAAAGAGCTGACCTAACAAATATGACCTTCTCAAGAGAATTAGACGATTATTCAGCCACAACATTATATTTATAATTTGGCTATAGCTCGAAATGATATTTAAAGAGCTTTGTATTCTAAAGTATATCTTTAGATACATGAAGATATTATCTATCCCGACACCACTTGCTTTATCAAGTAGGGCACATCTTGGCCTTTTATAAATCGGTATTCGACGATGCAAAGTCACTTTATTCATACCACACACAACTTTAAAGATTCGTAAGTCCTCTAAGGCCAATCTTTACTCGCAAATTGATGCGCAACGAGGGAAAATCACCCATCCGGGTTTGATATATGGTTGTTTAACCAAAGGATCTTCACATCGCAATAATGCTGGCTTTGTTAGAATCACCATGTGTTTATTTAACGCCAAACCCATTTCTTCACAAAAACACACATAACTACTACCTTGTACGCTCTTAACTGAGTGCTACATTGACTGCATGATAGTTTGACCATGTTTGATAAACTTATGTAAGGCGCCGCTTATTAGCATAAGATAACCAAAACTAGTAATAAGTAAGTCTGGAAAATATAAGATTCTATGAAACCAAACATACCGATTTTACATAACATAATATTAACATTTAGCAGTTGTTTATAGTAACGCGGACAATATTCGACGACATCAATATTCGACGACATGACATACAACTCTGTTTCAGGATTATTATATCAATGGTTATTTACTATAAACTTACTAATAATAGATCAAGAAATTGACAATAATAGTCTATATGACAGCATATAGCTTTATTCTAAGATTATTGAAACTATAATCATCTACTTCTTTAAATGAAAATTAACGAATTCAGAAACTGACATAATTTATATATATATTTCATTGTTAGTTCTTATAATTTATCTAGCGATAGGAAAATAGAGGATTAGTTTAGCAATTTTCAATTCAACCTACAGGACCCTTCAACAACCAGCCGGGAGGGCTGTATACTTCGAGGCAGTGCTTTCTTGAAGATTTCAGGTTAGATGCATGTTTTGCCAGCTTACATGTTCCAGCCTAGGATCTGCTCACTTATTTTGCCACTCTAAATTTGAACATTATTGTATTTATGTCTTATTATTTTAGGGTCATTTCATTAGTTATGTTTCTTATGTAAATGCATATGTGACTTTTATTCCAGCACGTCAAACGTAATATTAAACAATTGATATAGGAAAACATAATGAATCATTGTAATCGACGATCACAGCAATACTATAATTTCTACTACGTAATTATAAATAACTCTATTCATCTTAGAACTTCGATAGTTAGTTTGATTATTTAATTAGGTTTTAGAATTGATTAAAGAACGCGTAAATTGTTAGGTTAGACTTCGCGATATTTTAGGTGTTACATTAGATACAAGGTCTGAGAAGTTCGTTATATATTATTGTAAACTATTTGGGTCAATAAATAAATAGGGTCTCATCACGCATATAATTATACATACTTTTATAGATTATTATGAAAGGCAATATATAATATAATTATAGTATTAATAAAATATACACAACGTAAGGTCGGTTTAGGTAGATAGGTCGGGGTAAAAAAGGGGGGGTGTCTCAGTGGTCCAGAGAGTACCGTATTGTTTTCTTTGGGTATAATTTATACACATATACCCATGTTGCTTCGCTGCGCCGTCCGCTCCATTTAATAAGGTGTTAGCCAGAATTTTCCGTATAGAGAAAGTTAGTACAATCTTAGATGTTTAACACTGTGAAAGTGTAGAACAACTAAGCACTTGAATTTGGAACTTTATCACGCACCGCAACTAAACTGGCCATCGTGCTAAGCTCGCAACTGTGCACACGTTAAAGTACTTGCCAATACTACTATTTCTCACACATTGTATACGATGAAAAAAAGAATTTGTCAATTATTCTATGAAATGCCTGTCTAAGTTTCCGGACGAAATATATTTATGTGTTTTTGAAAATCGAAGCATCGCCGTTAGCGCAAAGATAAACTAAGTAGGTATAGCATACAGCGGTTTGAGGGCTACCATTTGATAGCATATAAACTTATGCCTTACAAATGCCTTAATGTATCAAGCGGTCAACAATTTATCAATTTTATACAAAAGATTTACCATGAGGACTATTGCAAATCTCAGTTGATTAATCTATTTGCGCATTCATAAAGTTTAAGACGAAATTATAGCTGCAAATCGTTAATATTAGTTGTTTGCGCAAAATATAAAGCTCTTTTTATGAAACTTTTAATAATACGGTTTTTAATATAAGTTAGAGCTTTTACATTGTGTGGCCGTTGTTGGTACGCAACTTAGTAACTTAAGCTGATGGAGCCTGTTTGCTTATATTAACTCCTATTTTTACATCATATTATTAAAGTAAAGACGATAATTAAAGGTCTGAAGCTTTGCTGAGTTATTCTTTGGAACATGTCAGCCATAAGATTCACATTAATTATTCGATAGCTTGCAATTGTGCCGACAGTGCATTTATGACAAAGGATTTCTAAAAATATCGCCTACATTTTCGCCATTAGTATACATTAAAATCAAACAAGGTTTAAAGTAGTTTAACTATTGAATGCTCAAACTGGGCAAGCTGTTGAACCTATTTTAAATTGTAACATCTTTATTTTTATATCACACAGTTGTTCAATAAATATTTCTGATTTCTGAGTTTTGATTGCGATAAACCCGAAACCATGATCACGGAACAAAATTGACAATCAGTCTATCGAATACCACGAAGTAACTGATTGAACAAATCATTACTAAGTACGTAGTATTAAAACTATCGAAACCACCATTAGCGTGACACATTTTCGTCTTTTTTTTTATAATTACCCGTTTGAATTTTTAATAGAAGCAATCTGAAATCCTTTAGAATATACTTTTTGATTTCGCAATGAGTTCTAACTTCTGAGGTAATAAACATACAACCACATCCACTTATTAAATCGATATGAAAAACAATTAAGTTTGTGAAGTATAATGAATGCATTTTATACACTCATCATCATCTCAGCCATAGGACGTCCACTGCTGGACATAGGCCTCCCCCATTGATTTCCATAAGGACCTGTTGGAAGCGGCCCGTTAAAATCACGTCAGTTTATTAATATCAAATATCAATGTCAATTAATAACAAACTCGTGCGTGAAGTAGTTTAATTTCAAAATAACTTTTGTTTATTACAACTCTTCCTTATTGTACTTAATGATTTTGAATAAATTACCTCGGTTTATTTTACAAACAAAAAAACACTTTATATGCAAGATCATAGGTTAATACTATGTATTTTAAATACAAGATTTTCATAAAATCGACTATAAAAAACTACAATATAGTATACAAATTTAATATATTTATTTTTTATTTTTTTTATATTTATAAATAGCTTGACTAACTCAATGATCAACCATGTTCATAAGAACAATCCATCAAAAAGTTATGAGACATTAACAAAATGTTAACTTATTGTTTAGATCTAATTTAAGATTACTTTTTTTATATTTTGATTAAAGTCAATTTTAATATTAACTGTTCCGTTTTGCACATCCTACTAATACTACAAATGCGAAAGTTTGTGTGCATATGTGTATGTTTGTTACTTCTTCACGCTCATACGTCTTCACCGATTTCGATGAAATTTGGTGTAGAGATAGTTTAAATCCCATAGGCTACTTTTATCCCGGAAAAGTATTCCCGTGGGATAATTGAGGTACCGGGAAAACCGTAATCCACGCGGGTGAAACCGCGGGTCGCTAATAGTATTAAATATTAGGGTCTTATTATGTTAACTGTTCCAGTGGGTGGATGGGTGGGAATTGAATGGTCAGGTATGGCCAGCGGACAACTGGGACGACGAAAGGCTGTTGGAGTCCTGTGGACAGAGACCTTCAAAGAAACTGGTATCGCGTCAGAACGCAGCCTTGATTCAATACCGTGTGCCAGCCAAAGGAAAGGGGTTTGCTGTTACTATACGCCATTTACGGAACGCCAGACGTAAGTGTTTATATTTTAAAAAGTTGTCAACGAAGCTCCGATAAACTATGTATAAGGGGGGAAAAAATGGTGTACCTAAGCTTAACATAGCTTTATATAATTTCAAATTAATATGATCGCGTTTCGTTGTGTTTCGGATTACGCTGAAACTTATTGCATTTTGTGACCATATTGCTTTATTAAATCGTAGGACAAACATAAAAGTTTTGAGGGACACGGTAAACAAACTATATGGAGGGGATAATAACAATTTCAAAGTACTTATGTAAGTATGTGCTGTACATCATTGGCAAGCATAATTAATGTTAATAAAATCAAAGACTAAGGTTGGAGTTTACCGAAATTCAAAACGTCCGATTATCAATTTAACCGTCGATCAAACAGGTTTTATCGTACAAATAACCGACGGTTAATTAATAATCGGACATTTAAATTTTGGTGAACTCCACCCTAAACATTTTATTTCTTGCTTCTGAGTTATTTATCGCAATTTATCATGTTTGTCCGACACTAGCAATGCCTAGTCAAACCCATCCTTCACATTTAACGCTATCTATACTGCTCAGATATCTAACACATGCCGACATATAGATTCCCGCTGATTTTGCCATAGACTATGCACGTTTTGTCGAGAAACGCGCAAATATTTGACCTTAAGCGCACCTTCATTATAGTTGCAGTACTATCCAAAGCCAAAATTAATTCTAGCTGCAGTGACCTAGTCTTGGTATTTCATCATTATTAAACATCTTATATATTTTACAGCATGCAATGTGATGCTGTTTGGTGCTGAAGGTATATACACACTGCGGAACCACGGGGAGACAGGCAACTGTTCTGTTCTGGTCGTATCACCAGCTACGGTTCATGTCCTGGACCTCAATATTGGTCAGTCACTTAAGAGAGGCCCTTCCCTTGAGATCGAGACTGGGACTATATACCATGTGAGTTAAGGCTCTTATGCTATTTCAATTATTATAAGCGATAATAAATATGATTAATCTGTACTATGTTTATTGTATAGATTGTTTTTAATAATCAGTCAGAATCAATTCCTTAAAAAATATCTAGAAGTAAAATAATAATCATAATCTTGACTATTAAACCGCTATCAGTGGACAAAGTTACCAAAAATTACTAAAATAAATATAACATCAATGGAATAGCAGTTTGATCGTTTGAAGTAAAATCTCCAATAAATAATGTCACACTCAGACACATAAACATTTTTATAAATTTATTAAACTAAGATGTTTTCACTTTTGACGTACAGTCTTGAATTTTCAAGCTTACCATTTACTAAAAGACAATTTTTGGGTCTTTTGTTGAAAGTCCTACATGTACTTAAACTTTTTAAACACACATATGAGATAAGTATTGTTATAAACTTTCACAGCTTTTCATAATAATTTTTATATTGTCTAACACTGGATAAGCACCAATATATTAATTTTATTTTGATTTCCAACTCTCAATCACATGGCATCCGGTATTAGGGTGCATAAAAATAATACGCGCGCACATTGTAATCGTACGAATATCCGCAGTGATACAGTGAGTGTGTTTTGTAGGAACTTGCAATCGAGTTCTAGTGCCAGTGGTACCCGTAGCAAAAGACTAAAAAGAGGGTAGACAGACATGTCTGTCCTTAACATTTCAATATATTTTTACATCTACCGCTTTCTTCAGTCTCTCCGTGATCATGGTGCGTGGAACCGCGCCGAAATATCGGGAACTCAACAAAACAGAATCCCGTGATAAACAATCCCACTTCACACTTATAACAGAAATGTGAAAGTTTGGATGTATGTTATTTACTCAAATATGCCAGAACGGCCGAACAGAATTGGATGAAATTCGGTGTGTAGATACTTTCAGGTCCTGGAATAACACAGCTACTTTTCATCATCATCATCATCAATCACATATATAAGTTCAAAAGATCAATTCTGATTGAACTAAATTTGATTTCATGTGCTTATTTATTAGGAAAAAATATATTTTTCAACTATGATGAGCTATATGAATTATGACATCTATTGAAAAAAACGAGAAACAAGTAACTAACATAGGAAATAATATTATGTTGACTGCAATTCCTCTCTACTACATAGTATCAAACAAAGTCGCTTTCTCTGTCCCTATATCCCTATGTATGCTTAAATATTTAAAACTACGCAACGGATTTTGATGCGGTTTTTTTTAATAGAGTGATTGAAGAGGAAGGTTTATATGTATAATAACATCCATTAATGACATAGGCTATATATTTTATACCCGTGCGAAGCCGGAGCGGGCCGCTAGTATAATATAAATTAGTATTTTGGATATTCCTGGGAGAGCCTTACGCTCGTTGCAGTGATTGGTCATAGAACACATTGAACCCTGTGCTACTTTCAATTTTAAACCATCAGCAAAGAAATTTTCATATACTAGGTACTTAGTCATATACGGCGTCTCGTAATATAGTTTCATGTGAAGATTGGGAAGATTTCTTAAAAATATTGAATAACTCCGTTCATAAAACTACTAACGTGTTTTAAACAAGTTTCACAAACTTACCCATTTAATCCCGAAACGAGGAGGTAATTGACATTATCGTCGCCGTCAAAGATCAAAGTGACAAATTTCAACTTTGGTAATTGGTCTGTCAAGTAATTAACCAACTCGTTTGGTTTCTCTGGTAAAACGCAAATAAAACTATAATGAAAAGATGACTTGCAAAAGGCTTAAATAATAAATAAATAAAATAATAATAATTAAATAATTTTAAATAATATATAAACTAGTATTTTTAATCGTATGCATTCAATTATCATTCAATCACCGGTACCACTTCAAGCTTTCCTTTGGAAGTTTTTAAGCTATTGCATAGCTTCTATCGCGGGCCTTGAGCGTGGAGACCGAATCCAGAAATTCCGTAACGAAAATAACCTAACACCCCCCACTCCGACCGGCACAGCGGTGATAATTTTTAGTTTTGCTATCTATCAATGAATAGCAGAACTTTTGATGACTTTCTTGAAAAATTACGCTTATCTGTTTAGTTCAGCAACTCGCCTCTAGGTGGCATTGGTTGTAACGGCGTTACTGCATTAGTTATTAATATATTAATTGCATAAGTTGATAAAAAATGCTATGCAATAGCTTTACCGCGGCAGTCCCCGAGTGCCACACGTCTTTTTTTTCTTTAGCGGAATGTTTTCGTTATATTTTCTTTGAATATTTTTAGGTATTGCACGGGCGGACAAGATATCGATTTTCTATAACTGCGCTTCAAATAAGGTAGACAGCCACTGCACAGTTTACCTGAGCCCCTTGTCACGCGTGCAGTGTCATTAATATGTTTTTCTTTTAATTACTTTGTATAAAGTGAAACATCTCGCTTACTGTCGGTTAATAGATTTTAACTTACGCATCTAACGAGAAAATGACATGATATAACTAATGCCCTTATTTTTGCATGGTGGTAGGGTACTTTCAAATACCCGCCTGGCTAGCTACCAACCTCAGGTTTGAAAACTGTTACTAAACACAAATAGTGTGTTCAGGCAACAGTCCTTGAGAGCATTCATTCTAGCGTGATAACATCTTCGACCACATCGTCACCGACCATAAGTGAGATAGTGGTCAAACGCTAGATCTATACAGTATAAAATTAAAAAGCTGACCATCACGCTTTTTACCGACATTGCATTGAACTGCGTTTATCACCTCGACTTAATGCCACTAAATTGTATAAACTGTTTTCCGCTTTATTAAATTAACTTATTTATTCTAGTAAATGACGCAAATTTGTAGTTTTTTTTTATTGTAATCTTGCTTTTGTTCAAATATGGTGACATAGATGGTCCAACACACTGGAGCTAGATTGTTAATTAGCATTCGACGACATGAAATTGGTAGTCAAATATTTTTCTTTGAGTCGGCTAATAAGTACATTATTTTTATTTTTTGGGTCTGCAATTACGTATTTATAGCATTGGTTGGACGCTCGTTTATAAATATCTTGGATTTGTTCATATGTGAGGGCTCATACCTAATTGAAATTTGTATATTGGAACGGGATCAAAAGAATTTCCCTTTCATTTGGGTTCGCTTTCGCAAACCGTTTAGGGGACCTTTTCAACAGACTTTCATTCACCTACGCATAATACTTACCTTTTTGAATTGTAACAATGCATGTAATTGGCAAAGACTTTTCAAATCAAAACGTCGAATAAAATATAAATCTGAGAGGATTGCTTTTATTGAATTGGCAGCTCGTACCGTGATGTCTCCTACATGAAAAGTCATAATTTATACGGGTATCTTTTATTTCCGGCTGAAAGGAGGAGTTCAAAACGAACCAACTGTGCTAGTATGAATAGTCAAATCGATATAATTCGACAGTAAGTGCTTGTTCAGACACGGCGATATCCGCGCGGTTTGGAGATCTCCATAGCAATAAAACCGCAAGATTCGTGTGAACTCCATGTCTGAACGTCGCATGTCGCCACTTAGGTACTGTCGAATTTTATCGAGTCGACGATCCATGCACTGTTTAAACTAATCAGGAAAGTTTCAAAGTATTATTATGTATAGCAGCTGCATCTATACATAGCTCTCTGTATGTCTGTATATCCCTTTATCCAATACCCTTTTCGTAACCCCGCATGGATTTTGGAAATGGTTTCACAAGCAGTTACCTAGATATTTTGTCCGAAGTTAAATTCTGTATGAAATCTATAATGCACCCGTGTAATGCTAGGACGGGTCGCTTGTAAGTAGTGGAAAATATCTCTTTTGGAATCAGTAGTTTAACATTATAATATCGTTTTAAGGGCGCAAATCATGCCACTCGAGCTGAGTATTTTCAAATACTCGCGTTCAAGCTTGCATAATGTCAGTGTCAAGTATTAATAATCTTAGCATAAAGTCCTTAATCTGTGTCAGAGGATTTGGGAAATCAGGATTCATTACAAACCACTGGATATGCATTGTGGATAATGGTGTATGGTCTTTGATCACACATACAGTATTTGAAGCCATAGGTTGTAATCCCTAAATCTTATAGAGTATCTTTCAGACCATCACATAAAGTATGCAACCTTAAACTTTTCCAATTTTCTAACCAACAAATTTTCTGTAGCGTTACAAAATGTTTGATAAAGGTTCGTCGTTCACTTTAGTATACGGATGGCTTGTTGTTTGCAGTGCACAAAGCGCGGGCTACCAGACTATGTGGACATTGGAGGCGCCGGGGGCCTTGATCACACCAAAATGGAGGTATTGGAAAACGTGTGCGGCCTGGATTCTAATGAAGGTGAGTTTTAAGGTCCACTTCCCGAGAATTCAGATAGCTAGGAACCAAGTGAAAGATAATGATTAAAGTTCACCAATCTGATGTTTCACATACGTTAGTCTGCAAACGAATGATTGTCTCTCTTGTCAATCCCACTATCCCACTAATATTATAAATGTCAAAGTATGGATGGATGGATGTTTGCTACTCAATCACGCCAGAACGGCTGAACGGATCTGGATAAAATTTGGTCAGAATGTAACCCAGTTCTTAATAATAATAATATGGGACAATATGGGACAACGGTCACACAAGGTCTTCAGGTCCCAAACTAGGCAGAGCCTGTACTATGATAACCTGATGACTGATATATATACTTAAATACATATACACACCCAGACACAGGTCAAACAGACATGTTCATACACACAAATGTTTGACCTGTCCGGGAATCGAACCCGGTACCAGCGGCTCAGAGGGCAGAGTGCTACCAACTGCGCCAACCGGCCAGTCGATATGCCATAAAATGCCATGCCAATAAACTGCCATTTAACAACTTTTGTTCCCTGCGTCCCCTTCATCACACGTCACGCTTCGACGCCGACGCCGAGCCCGTATACTATGTTTTACAACTAATTCCATTCAACAGCTTACGGCTACAACATTGTTCGATAAGTACTTTTACGTGATCCCTTCTGTTAACATTCTTTGAGGAGATTAAGCTTACCGCGAGCTAAGCCTTATTGGTAATTATTTCTTATATTATTTATTGGCTTCAAATTATGTGTAAGTCTTGGTTCTGAATAAAAATTAATTATTCTCAAGTACACGTCTCATTAATATACGAGTATAATAAAAAATGTGAGTCAAGATTTAGGTACAATCCTGGAGTCTTCAAGTCGCGATTGAATAGGTACCTTCTAAGTTTGCGTGCTAAATCCTAGACAACGTCATCACTTAACATCAGGTGAGACAGTTGTCAAACGCAAACTTATAATATGTAAAAAAAGAAAAAAAAAAAAAGGTATAATAACTGTATTGTTTAATATTGTTAGATTAGAAACCCGTTTATTCAGGTTTATTAAGCGACACTACAATAAAGAACTAAACAATGATATAGAGTACAGAAAAGTAAAAAATTGGTTGCCTGTAAAGTCGGTATACGGGCGAAAGTTTTACGTGACAACGACTTTGAGTGCCTTTCACTTTTTATGTCTGTCTCTCTCGCTCTTAGGCGGGCTAACCCGCCGAGTGGAAGGGACGCGTGCCTCTCACTCGCTCTCATTGTGAGCGCATAACGTGAGCGGAGCGTAACGCAGTTTCTTGAAGTGTCACCCGGCAAACCAATTTATAAGACGTTGTCACGTCAAAACAAATATATATATATATAAGTAGTAGTATCTATTTGATATACTTATCTTAGTAATCCTATCCTATTAATATTATAAATGCGAAAGTTTGTGTTTATTTGTGTAAGTGTGTATGTGTGTATGTTTGTTACGTCTTCACGCTCAAACGGCTACACCGATTTCGATAAAATTTGGTATGGAGATAGCTTATACCCTGGATTAACATATAGGCTTATTTTTATCATCACCATCATCACCGGTTTTCATCACCACGCGGGTACAATCGCGGGGCGCAGCTAGTATAAAATATATACTTATTATTAGGTTTGCGCGATGCGAGGAATGAGTCAGCCCTACTCAGCATTATGCTAATATTGGATAACTATCAAGCTGATTTTCAGTCGGAACTCAGACTGGCACCACGAACGTACAAGGAAGTAATAGCTTACATACTGCACTCGCTAACCCACCTGCCAAGCGTGGAGAGTACTGACAAACCCCCCTTAAAAGATAATATCCAGCAGTGGATTTTATATTGCTGAGACAATGAGACGGTTATTCATTGTTTATTCAGTGAATTGTTTTTGTATAATTTTGGAGATACATTACTCACTGAAACAGCTACTTTTTCTTTCCATTACATTATTATTTATTAAATAATTATTATTATTTTTGAGAAACTAACATCCTTAATGAACAAAGTAAATATTATTAAAATAAGATTACAGTATGTAATATATTATTATGTATATACCGTATAATATTTTATTTATTAATATTGTCATATTTATTTCAATTGTATAATATCCAACATATATATACGTTTATCAAATAAATTTAAGATCTTGTTGCACATCACATCCTCAATGTTGTCTCTAAGAGATTATATTAGTGATAAGACCGCCGATTGTACAACCATAAGCTACAATTAGTCCGGAAAATACTTTTCATGTACATTTTATGATTTGCAATAATCTATCTATACATTTGACGTTTTAAGAATTTATCATAAAATACTATTTAAATATTTTATTCACGCACAGCGTTTACAATATGAAATGAAATGAAATTTATTTAGACCAAGGCATACATGGATCTTAATACTAATAATAAAGTTTCATAATTTAACTTAGCTTTAAAAATATTATATATTATATATATATACTATATACAGCTAGTTCCCAAACGATGTAATTGTTCGCTGGTCTCCACACTAGGATTCCCTGTGTTGTGGGAACCAGTATCATACATGGTCAGTTGTTGAATATACTGTTGCCGTCTTCCTGGACTGTATACCTATATGTATGGGTTGCGATGGTCGCTGGTCAGGTACTCAAACGACGGAGTATATGCAGCAGAGATTTTATTGTGCTACGTTACGGTACAAAAGATGGTTGGTGGCCTGTCCTTACACAGTTCTTCAACGACACTATAAGGAACGCACAGATTCCATATACATTAACTGTCACAGACCAGGGTATAAAATCCATAGAACTAACATGTACTACGTACAACGTAGTACATGTACTAATAATAGTACTAATATGTACTACGTACGTTGTACGTAGTACATATTAGTTGTATGATCAAATCTATTAACACATTGCTCATAGATTGTCAATGAATCGTCGATTTTTCTAGTTTCTGCTATTCTACTTGGAGTATAAATGTAATAGCTAACTAACAGATCTAATTTCTACCGCAATTCAATTGTCTACAATGTAATCGAATGCAATTGTTATTTTAGTGGAATATCAAATTTATTTATGATAACATTTGAACGACTATTGCATTGTTTATGAATGGATTGTCTTAATAACAAAGATAATTGGCACCCAGAACTACATCTTGTGTTGCTAGCAACTTACACTATTTGTTGCTAGCATTGGCGAAAGGCTATAGGCACAATTACAGTAGATTTGATGGTAAGTGGCTTGCGACCACAATGGCTTGAGTAATGCACTCGCTATATCCGACCCGTCTCAAAGTGGACATAACAGTTTCCCACTAAGATATTTCCGGGGGGGGGGGTGACATGAAGTATTGTGGGCTACTGTTACGTCAATGACGATGTGGCTAATATTACCATTCTAGAAATGTGTTTTGGTTGGTGAAGTCGATAGCAAAAACCTTGTTATTATTCAACTAAATTTAGTTACTATTTTCACATTTACCTTTTAGGTTAGATAGATTTAACAAAAAGGGTCTTAAAAAAGTAAATATAGGATATTTTAATAACAATTCTTCATCATTTAAATGAGGAAAATATAATATAAATGTTAGTGTATGGAGAAAAGTCGGTTGCTTAGGGGTTTTTGAAAAATAGTTTTCTTTTAAAACATTGCAGGATGAAGTAAAAAAGTAAAGGAAAAATTAAGTCGTTATTACGTAAAATATGCAAAGAAAACTGGAAGTGTCTATATATTGTCATAACTCTGTTAAACAGCCATCTAATGCTATGACTGTGTATACCTTTCGCTGCTGTGAACTGGGTGTGACTGCGTCTGGCAAAGATGTCAGAAGGTAATCTAATATTCAGATAAAAATGCTCATATAAGACGAATGGGGGTGTTACGATTTACACAGATGCTCACGAGAATCAAATTTACGACGGAAAAATGTACCTATGTATATAATAATACGATTTAGTATCAAGATGAAATTTTGTCCGCCCGATAGATCCTACAACCGCATAGAATATCGTATTTATTAGTATTTTGCCAATAAACTTTAGGCCCTCTATTGTTTTTACTCTTTGGCTCAATGATTTGTGCTATTCCAAAGATAAAATCTGGTCTAAGTATCTGTTATTCCTGAGTATAGGTAAGCTATCTTCATTCAGAATTTCATGCAAATTTGTTTATCCGTTTCAGCATGAAGGAGTAGGTAAGAAACATACAAACGATAAAAACAAACACATTTTCGACTTTATAATATTAGTGTAATAGCAATTACCAAATACAAGACGTAGACCAACTAGTTTCTAGCAGCATTTTACATTGCTGCTAGAAACTAGTTGGTCTACGTCTTGTATTTTGTATGTGTGCAGCCACGGCCCTTAATATCGAAAATCTAAACGTCTTCTCATAATATACATTTTCTTGTGAATTCCAGCGCGTCGCCCCCTGCTGATCGCTTGCGAAGACACCGTAGTCCGGCTCGTCTCCAGCGGTCGTTTCCACAACTCTGTAACCCTCGCATTCGCACCTTTACCCCTTGAAGACCTGGAACACGCTGACCTCATGTGTGGCCTTAACGACCTGTAAGTCCATGATATGGAAACCGTACACCTATGAATTGTAAGAGATAAGAATTAAGTTTCTCTAGACAAAAGTAACAGTCTTGTTATTGTAAAGATCAAGTTTAAAAACAAAACAAGGTTTACAGAATTTTGTTTGCCACCATAATCATAATAATCTATACGAGAGGCGGCATTCTGTCAAAATAATAATAGCAAATTCGTTTTTAAAAGCTGAAGCTATAATTTAATTTCTACCAGAATAATCTCAGTCTGAGTCGATTGCTGAAGTGTGTGCTAAATTAATATGAGTTTCTCAACAAATCGTAAAAGCGACCATGAGCTGGTCGCTCCCCAGTCGGGCCAACGTGATCGATCGTAGATGACAACACCTGCTTATCAAGAAAGAAAAGTTAGCTCGAACGATTTTCGGCCATAAAATTATGTTGGTTAAGTACACTTATGTGAAGATCTTTACATATCTCTTAAATTATAGGTGTATGGCTCATTTATTATGGATTGCGGTAAATCTGGCTGTAAACTAATTGGACAATGTACTACATTAGAATTAAATGCAACTTGTGTATGAATGTTTTATAAAGTTAAATTTGTATGCATTTTGAGTCTCTGAGTACATGCAATGATTTTGTTTAGGCACTGCATATTTTCTTTTTCACCTTACAATGTAGTTTCATAATAGTTTTGTTTGATATTGGAACTGATACTTTAAGTTTATTTTGCCGTAACTTTATAAATAAAAATACTTATAACATACGAAACCTGCTACACTCACCTCTTAATCGTATCGGTTTATTAATAATGATGTTTCGGACGCTTCTTCATAAAAGTGCTCTACGGACATATCAAAAGGATTAAAGAGATCTAACATAAAATTTTAACAATAACTATACCTTAAACTATTACGTACGGCCTCTCTCTCACTCACTAGTGAAATATTAACTCAGGCTATCCTGTGTTTTCTCATGTAAACTCAGTCATAAACAAATGCCGACGTATAGCCAAACGAATTTTATTCATTTATTAACCGACTTTAAAAACGGAGGAGGTTATTATGTTCGACTGTTTTTACCTGCGTGTTGTTGCCATGTTTTTTTTGTATGTTTACCGATTTCTTCCGCATTTTTGGGCCGATTCTCAAAACTATTTTTCTATTTATTTATACACAGTTTTGATAATTCTTAATTAGCTAAATAATTCTTAGAACACATATGTGGCAATTTCAAACCACATTTTATCATACTATCACAAAGTATAATTATATAGGTAGTCATCTAGTCGCGTAGTACACGTGCTAATAAAGCACAAAAACAGCATTCATATATAAATAGGTATGACTGTACGTACATACATGCTCCTTAATTATGAATGACAGAGTAAAATACTTATACAAATGATTATTATCATTCATTATTTCAAATGATTTATAAAACCGACTCTCTGACTATGGGCCTTCTGAGCAGACTCAGAGTCGCACAACGAGCTATGGAGAGGACTAAGCTCGGCGTTTCTGTACGCGACCGAACCAGAAAGGAAGAGATCCGTAGAAGGACGAAAGTCACCGATATAGCCCAGCGGTTAGCAGGTTGAAATGGCAGTGGGCAGGTCACATAGCTCGCAGAACTGATGGCCGTTGGGGTCGAAAGATTCTTGAATGGAGACCACGGACTGGCAAGCGCAGCATAGTATGGGATGCGGGTCGATTCCAACCGGTCTTTGTAAAAATCAATAAGGAAAGCCTATGTCAGTGGACGTCCTATGGCTGAGATGATGATAATAAAACCGAATATTTCGATTGGATGAGCAATGAAATGATGAAATAATATTTAATGACAAGGTTTCCGATTCTCGAAGAATAATAAGCTATAGAAAATTTGGGTGACAAAAATATATTGTCAGAGCTGGCGACTTACTTCAAAAGGCATTTTGTGCTCCTAACATTTTGTACCACAACAAACTAAAACACAACTTAAAATTGGACAAATTTTGTACATTTTACGAGGTCGACAATGAAATTCTGATGCTCATATTTAGCCTACAAATACACATTAATGTCAGCCTTAGTTCGTCCCCGTCGAAACACATTCGATTGCTACGATCAATTCTTAGTCTTTATTACGGTTCTAGCGGTCCGCCCCGGCTTCACACGGGTATAAAATTACAAAATTAAAAAAAATAAGAATCCCTAATTTTTTTAAAAATACAACATAGTCTATGTCACCCGGGGGTAGGTTCCCAACAGTGAAAGATTTTTTCCAATCGGTTAAGTAGTTTTGGAGCCTAATGCAAACAAACAAACAAATCTTCTTCTTTATAATATTTGTATAGATTAAAGAAACCTACTTCCGCTTGAAGAAGAACGTCGCAAAGTCGTGAGTGTGGCTATTTTTTATGTTATAATAAACTCTTCAAAGTTTAAAACTTTAAATAAGATTAAACTAATAATAAACCTAACCACACTTTATATCGTTCCTTTAGTAAAGTCTAGCAATGTAAGACTTTGTCATATTAATAACGTGAGTAGAATATTAAGATACATGTAATTATGCCCTCTTTCAAAATATTAATATCCCTTTCCATTGGCTACATTTTAGCTAAAGGCAATATTTTATGGAGAATGGTGGAGAATATATTTTTAAGTCATAGGTGACAAATCCAGCATAATGTTATGTTAAGGTCGTGCATAAAGAGTTCACATACTTACGCGTTCTTTTGAGTACAAATACAAATACAATTTTTTTTTTATTTATTGGCACAAAACACTTTCAATACATGATAGCTTACTAGAACATGTGGTTATCGATGTATACATGTATGTGAATACAATATAAAAGGCCTTTAGCAGCCGTGCTAGGGTCACCTGTGTTACGGCTGCTAAGCTACTTCCTATCATCAAAGCAATAGATAATAATATGCAACGAGCATCTTGACTATCACATAGCTACCTTAATAAATATGGGTGAAATATATCCATAAACTTATTTCTTATTTTTTATCAGAAATCAGTAGGAGTTAGACGACATAGACCAATACATAATCACTAGTCTATTTTAATCCAGATTAATTTACTAATAACGCAGTTCGAAGATAAGTATACATCATTAGAAGATATTAAACAAACAGTGCTTAAAATTAAGATCTATACTGGTCATATTACACGCCGTTATCCTATAAATATAAAAAAACAAATATGCAGTTTCTTTTTTTGTAACCCTTTGTATAAAAGATGTACCAAGTGCTACCACACCCGGTGTGTCTGACGCCTAAATTGTATCTCTTCTTGTTCCATCAAAAAGGTGAGTGTTTGCCGGCTTACCATTTAACTATGAGTTCTCACAGAGTTTTATAAAAATATAGTAATATATTGTTAGGCAAATGCCTACATATATATATAGTACCATAGACGAATACCTAACTATACAATTTTGGAGTAATGTTTACTTTGTCCAGATAAATTGAATTTGAATACATCAATGTGCACTATGCATTGTTAGTCACAAATATGTTCAAAACTCATTACATTTCTTGTACATTATGTTCATATTGTGAGATAACTAGTACTATTACGAGTAATACATTAATCTAGTCAAATATTAAGTATGTTTTTAGCGAACAAGTTTGAATAGTTTCAATAGTGCATGATGTATTTGTCTAATAAAATGAATGTGTCCATAAGAGCCGATCGTTTCATTTCAGTCAAAGTAAATAAGAGATTGTGTGATTTTTATCGACTTTCATAATCATAATCATAATTTCAGCCATGGGACGTCCACAGTTGGACATAAGGCCCCCCATTCATTACTACAAGGGCCCCTTTCTTGACATCTTAGATCTATCCACGATGTCAGTGGCCGTTGCTACGTTTTACATGTTTTTTTATACTTTATAGATCTAGCATTATCTTACTTGATGGCGATGTGGTCGAACATGTTATCACGCTAGACCTGGAATGCTTACTGGCTCTCAAGGACTGCCGCCTGAACACTTACCAGCAGAAGCTGAAGGCTTTCCATAGTCACGAGTTTGTAAATAACATATCCGTACGTGTGTCATACAACGTTTTTCAACATATTTGCGCGAAGGCTGTAACAATTTGTATATCATAAAAATCCGCCGGTTCCATTTTTTGGTTCAAATTTTTTTTTCACCCTTTTCAGTGACCTTTACTACTCACGGGACCAATTGTCATAGTGTATATTCACCAATGTCTTCAACCGCAACTACTATAGTGCGGATCGTCGAGATATGCGTAGCACTTTTCAGTTATTGTAGTGTAACTCAAAAACTGCTTGTCCGATTTTGATAAAATTTAAATTGCCGGTGAGTGAAAGCCCATTGTAAGATTATGCAGGGGAGAATTGCATCACACGTAATATGGCAAGTATCTAGTCCCCCGGCTAATCTGTGTATATATAACCGATATATAAGTGATTACCCATAGGACGCAACCAATTATCAAACGGTGGCACAAGAGGGTGTTATATTACTGTACTTAATTAATTACCGTTGAAAATTGTTTATTTGCTAACTCTATAGGCCTGTCAGCCTAATGCTCAGCCAACTAACCTGTCATACTTAAGGATAATCTTTAAAAAAATATACTATTCATGAACACAGAAGGTTAACTGTGATAGAACAAAATTTGATCTTATTTGTTAATTTTGTTACTTTTGTGGTTAAATGATAAAAAATATTAATTGATTTCATTTTTATTTAACACGTACGACTGGAGCTATTGCGAAACGTCGCCGCCGACTTCAACAGTTTCTGAACGAATGTCGATACTACTACAATTACTGTATAGTTATTATGTTAGGATAAAAATGCAAACACCAATTAAAAAACAGATTGAAACTAAACTTTATTGAGTAATTTTAATACGGAACAAATATTTATTTATATATAAGTATTTCAAATAATTGCTAATGTTAATATCTAATGTTAAATATGTTTCAATTAAAAATATATCATTTCACATACATGAAATAAAATTTCGTGCAGCTGTACAAACGAATTAATATGTCGAAATCTAAAATTGATATAATTTTAACATTGTATGGGAAAAATGATAGTGTACGTAGTATAAAATATATCCATTAAACAAACTACGGTTCAATATTTAATTTAATAATAACATTTTATTTTACGCACATTTTATTTCTTTTATCTATTAATGACAATGAGTAGTCATTGAGGCCATACTACAAAAAAAGGTAATAATTGAACCTAAGAAGTAAAGAAATATAGCTCTAATTACGATGATATTATTTAAAAAGAAGATAATTATGGTATGTTCTAAGATCACGTTATTACGAGTAAACTTGTTACAACTGCAGCAAATGCACACCCAGTTATTTATAACTTATATGAGAGCTATATTTTTTATTTTTTGAATGCACAGGAGGTATTACTTTTTTATTATAAAAATATGTAGTAAATAAAATTGTGCTTCCCGTGTGAAGGCCCGATAGCGACTGAAGCTAATCAGGTGCATGAACCTAATGCGGTCTATAGACGCGTTTGAAGACTTAGCGCCCCATCTCCTTTTTAATAATATCATTGCTATTGTTATGGATATAAGAAGAAATTGATAAAACGCGTGACTTAAATCATAAATGGTGAACATCATAATAACTCGTATATTGAGAGAACTATGAGCATAACATCTTGTGGTTATTAAAATATAGAATAGATATTGTCGATGTCATCCACATTTAGTTGATATTCAGTAGTAACCAATTAATAAGTGCACACTCATTATATTACATTTAAAATTAGCACCTAATTTTAAGCAGTTCCTACTAACATATATAAGCTTCATTATACCTACAATAAATTACATAACATGTATTTACTAGTTTTAAATAATACCATTGATACAAGTTTTCTCTATAGTTTCTAGTTGACTACATTGACAAGTTTAATTAAATCTTTAAGATTATATAAGTTTTTTTATTGTGTTCGTGGATTATTTTTATCTGTCTGCAAAATTATAAGTTTGGTTGACATATATGGAAGTGAGTTTTTGTGGATCGTTGATGATTTAAGGGGGAGTTCACCAAAATTTAAACGTCTGATTATCAATTGAATCGTCGGTTAAACAGTTTGTTAAAAAGTGTTTGATCGACGGTTAAATTGATAATCGGACTTTTTAAATTTTAAAGAACTAAAGGTACATGCACTTATAAAAAATACGTAGTTAGGTATCTTATAAGGAATAAGTTTCACAGCAGGCTTACAATCATTTTAAACATAAGTAAGGATTATCTCTATTTGCTCTTTATCGCATATTTCCTTAACAGTAAATCTTACAACCTAGGACAGTAGACACAGCGTTAGTTTGGGCACAGCTGTCGTTTAGGTGTCTCTAGTTCTCTGCATGTAGCAATTTTTAGTTGCAATGCAATGGACGTCTTAAATTAACGCAACGCAACATTTTAAATTAATTAAAATTGACTGTCCGGTTAACGGAGTTGGTAGCACTTTGCCTTCTGAGCCGCTGGTCCCGGGTTCGATTCCCGGACAGGTCAAACATTTGTGTGTATGAACATGTCTGTTTGACTTTTGTCTGGGTGTGTATATGTATATAAGTATATATCAGTCATCAGGTTACCATAGCACAGGCTCTGCCTAGTTTGGGACCTGAAGACCTTGTGTGAATATTAATAAATAATAAATAAATCCTTCTATTTACGGTGAGGATTGAAAAACGAAGACATCCATGTAAAAAATTAAAATCATGAGCAAGTAACCTTTTGTTCTTTTAGTTTGAGTATCGTCGGGTCAGTATAAAAGAGAAGACAGAATACAAAGAAAATTGTCTACCAGTTTTACACTACTATTTAGTAGTAGGTAGGGGTAGGTAAACTATAATCCGACAAATTTTAAAATGGAAAGAAAACGACTTTTTTTTTTCCTCCATACGTGGGAGGTTACCACTCCCCGCCCCACCCCTAGACTCGCAGCTGACGGTTATGAGTATTCACAACAAATCCCTATGCATTTTACGAAGTTTCACTCGAGAAGAAATGATTGGCCGAATTTCTAGGTCAGGCTCTAGGACCACTTGGTAGGTTAGGTATGAGCATATGTCGTGAAGTATTTTTCACGTTCCTACCCTCAAGCTGTTTTTATCGCGATGATAAATATCTAAATAATATAACCGTCGATTATTGACGTGAAGTAAGTCAGCTAGTATTACCATGAATAATAATTTGTAGTTATCAACCAAATGATGTTGGTGGATAAAACAACAATTGATTAACATAAGAATATGGAATGTTGCAGTGTGTATAAAGTCTATATTATATTCATAAAGTAATATCAATGATATTGTGATAATTAAGATAAATGAGTATGATTCTGTTTTTACATAAAGTGTTTCAAATATTTGACAATAACCTAAAAGAAGACCTAATCTATCATTTTATAATTTTGTCTACCTAATTAAAGCTATCCCATACAACTTTTCATTTAGTGCTCAATTTTGCAAAGAAGCAAGTGTTATGCGAAGTTCGACAACAACCAATAGATTGTACATACAAGTAGAAAATGGCATCTTGAGTCTTATTTTAATAGTAGAAGACCCGATAATACTTGTTGATTTAAAAAGCCTCTTGCTATTTTCTACGCCGTACAATAAAGGCTTGTATCCTTTCTTTCACAATCATACTCGTATATGCTGTTGGGATTATTAACAGTAAAATTAAAACTATATTAACAAAAAATATATTAATTTTAAATAGTTTTAATGTATCATGTACATATAGGGCATTTTTCATTGACTGTCTCGCCGATTTCCAAACTCGCCCAAGGATAGTAATTGACAATCGCAAAGATATAATTTTACTAAATCTAACATTTTTTAGTATAAATATCATGATAAAAGTATAAAATTTTTACTAAGTTCATAAGACAATTTTCACTTAAAGCATTATTAAGCTACGAATTACATCATTTCTGCTATTGTTCAAGTGTTGTGTAAACATGTGTAAACTTTGGGTTGAAGTGTTTAAACTTGTTAACGTGTGTAAAATTTGAGTTAAACTGTAATCCCATTATTTAGACGTGTGTAAAATTTGGGTTGAAGTGTTATCCCAATATTGAGCCGTGTGTAAAATGTGGGTTAAAGTGTTATCCCAATATTTAACGTGTAAAGGATTTCAGTTTATGTTTTATCCCAATATTTAGAAGTGTGTAAGATTTGGGTTAATGTGTTATCCCAATATTCAGACGTGTTTAAGATTTGGGTTGAAGTGTTATCCCAATATTGAGCCGTGTGTAAAAATGTGGGTTAAAGTGTTATCCCAATATTTAACGTGTAAAGGAATTCAGTTTATGTTTTATCCCAATATTTAGAAGTGTGTAAGATTTGGGTTAAAGTGTTATCCCAATATTCAGACGTGTTTAAGATTTGGGTTGAAGTGTTATCCCAATATTGAGCCGTGTGTAAAATGTGGGTTAAAGTGTTATCCCAATATTTAACGTGTACAGGAATTCAGTTTATGTTTTATCCCAATATTTAGAAGTGTGTAAGATTTGGGTTAAAGTGTTATCCCAATAATTAGCCGTGTGTAAGATTTATGTTAAAGTGTTATCCAACACTATAGACGTATGTTAAAAGATTTTCCAAAAAGTAATTTAAGCATTGGTTGATAGATGCACTCTTACATGATACAATACAGTTATGCCCTTACCAGTATATGCAAATACTACAAAAAGTTTGTTATTATTGTGCTAATGATAAATACCTTACCTAATTCCATCACTACATTGTAATGCAAGTCTATTCAGTGATAATATCGCATTCTACATTTTCTCAAGAAAGGAATATTTACAAAATATGTTATTATCTGTTTCGAAGTCATAAGAATATGGAGTTCATAAGATCTTCAAGTGGTTCGAATTCAATAGCATCCTAATACAATAGTTAGTAAATATATGCATAAAAATTCTTCTTATATAGTATACTTGACTTATTTTTATATATATAAAATCATAGAACTTTGCTACATTTAAGATATGTATTGATTTTGCTATCAAAGCAGAGGCACACATTGATATGTATAGTGATAACCCAACGGTTGTGTGAAAGCATCGCTTCAACAATCAAAGCCGACATACATTTTTCTAATTTTAACATTTTAGGTACACACATATCCTAAAACATCCAAAAACTAAAGTTAATTTTGTAATTCATTACAACTTATATATAAAACATCAAACATATCAATCGTCTACATAGAGGAACGTTGTGAAAACTAAATTACTTATAAATATCATTTAACATTTTACTACAATTAAAATATAAACAACAATTGATTATCTAGTGTGTGTTATATAACTTCAATCAAAACATATCGCCTCGTATAATCCTTAACCAAACTCGTTCACTTCATCATCATGATATTAGCCATAGGATGTCCACAGCTGGACATATGCCTCCCCCCATTGCTTCCTACAAGAACTGGATGGAAGCGGCCCGCTTTCAGCCCTTACCAGCGACCTTCGTCAGGTCGTCGGTCCACCTGGTCGGTGGCCGTCCCATGGTGCGTTCTCATTCACTTACGTAATCATCCGAATTCAAAACACTTTCGTTTAAGTATAAATTCACAATCCAAAATCGTCATTCCTCGATAAAATTAATTTTATATTCTCTATTATCTCTTTATTTTTAACATTGATAATACTTCTACATTTGCACGTCAAATCTAAGTGTGTAAATTAAAATCACTTTAAGCTTTTTGATAGTCAAAGTCTTTGCAAGTTTAGTGTAGATACACTGTGTGTGTTTTCGCAGTCCGCGCTTACAGGGCGATCGATATAGCTAAGGTGGTGAGCAACACTACCGGAAGTGTAGTGCCTGCAACACTGCTATACGGGCCCGTGACTGCGCCGTCGCAAGGAACATGCTCCAGCTCTGAAATAATAAACAAATCATTGTAATGTAACAAACCGACTAGGACTCACGTGGTATACACTGTAAAACTACTCTCCGACCACGTGAGTCCTAGTCGGTTTGTTACATTACAATTATGGAAGAAACTCGCGATAGTTTTCACTCAAATAAACAAATTGTTATTTAATTTACACGGGACTCTGTACAGGTTGTAGAGGGTTGGGTCTCTTTAAAATACTTCTCATGTCTTTTTTATACCAGCTGATACATTATTCTGCCATATAAATTATCAAAATGTCAAAGTGACACGACACTTCATTTAAATTTCACGTCAATGATCAAAGGTTAAATAATTGGATATTTGTTTCCACAAAAACAGTAAAATTGCGAGAAAAAGTAGGAGCTGGGGGTACGAGGATGAAAATTCCTTTACCTATATCAGATTTACGAAATATACGCAAAATATTTTATAAAAATCAGGAAAGCCGTTTCGTACAAGTTAGATAATAAACACACGAGATGTATATACATTAGAAGATATATATCATAGATAAGTAACTATACGTATATATATATATATATATATATACCTACTAAGCTTTTGATGATTACCAATCTCACTTGTTGTTCAGTTGACGGTCGAAGGTGGGATCACGCTAGACCTACAATGTTCTCTAAAAACTGAATCTCAAGGACGCCAGCAAACACACTGTGTGCTCACACTTGAAGGGGTAGTTAGCCAGATATGAAACCACTGAAAAGTACCCTACCACCATCCTGTGAGTTGATAAAGATCCTGTGGATTTAAGAAAGTCATCTTCATCGGATCAAGCTGGGTGTGGGGCAGTGAGTACCAAACTAGCGGCTGTCAGCTTGACAGCCGACGTTCACACAGCTACTATAAAAGGGGATTATTGTGGCAATGTCAAGGTTAAGGTAACGCCATCTAGTACTATGTATAAATGTTAGAACCCTTTTAGATTTACCAGAGGCAACCACATATTCTTTTAGCTAGTTGTTGGTTGTTATGAGCAGTGTGGTGCTTTTCTCACAATACAGACCGATGCAGTTTAGATTTAGTGCGCAAAGATAATCATAGATGGCACTGATTGCCTTTCAAACACGCAAGCATGTCGTTCTCCAACTTCGACGGTTACCGCGCTAATTAATAAAAACATAAATATAAAAAAAAGTCCGACTAAGTAGACTATCTAGATCTATATCTAGATCTAGTAGTCAAATGGTAAATTGATCCAATACGTGTAAATTTAAGTTTTACCATAGTTTTTCACATCACATCCAGTATTGATGTAAGAAATAAAAAAACCTACAGTCTACTAAACTACTAGATCAATAAAATTAATAATGAGGTGGATAGTAGACACTTGTAGCTAGGGTCCACGAAAATATCCGTTCATCATGCAGTCGATTTCATCACCATTTCTTGCACTAAAATACCATATCAAACCCTGGATCGGTGAAATCTGACCTCGCAACTATGCTCAGGCTTCCATAAATCTCCACAATATCGATGTTATAAGCATTTAATAATCGCCATGAGTCCAACTATGTACTCACACATGAGTTTGCGTATAGGCTATGAAATGATTAAAAGTATATTTTTAGAAGTGTATAGGACTCCAATGATGTTTTACTAAAGATGACGCATATTCATACTGCGCGGTGCTCAGATTTTGTTCCTTTACGACATAAACATGCCTACTGCGACAGATAATACGGTACAAATAATATATAAAAAAGGATAGCTATATGTTTAGACTTGCGCTTGAAATACGCGTCGTAATCAAAATTACTACAATTGACTTAATTCTGCCGCCCAGTTTCCGCGCGCTTGTGCGACATCTACATCATATATACATATAATATCATTGATATGACTCTTATATACCATTAATCATCGTCATCATCATCGTCTCAGTCATTGAATATACACTGCTGGACATATGCCTCCCCCGTACAGGGGGGATTTGCCAATACTACGCTACGGCAGGCGGGTTGGCGAATGTAGTACGATGTCCGATCTTCAAAAGGCACTGCTGCCCACCTTCTAGTACGTGATCCCTTAGCTGACTTTTACATAACCCACGGGATGAGGGAGTACTATTCTAGGCCAGTACCACCACGGCACCAACTCACCATTAAGTTTGTTCAAAAAGTCGTTCCAGAAAGCGCACGCTGAAGCCCTGGGTCCGCGCGGTCCAGCCGGGCCGCTGGTGCCATCCGCAGTGTACACGTAGTAATGCGGAGAGGATCTCGAATAGAGGGGCCATTTCTCATCAGGCTTGTGTGGCTTTCTGAAATTGTAATTACAATATTTGTCAAACAATTCGGTTCTGTGCCAAGATATTTTATCATGATGATTTAATTGATATTGGTAGTGATTCGCTTAATTAACTGAACTAAACTAAAATGTTAGAAAACTAAATCAATTCTAATAAGGTTACGATAAAGTCTAAATGAATATGAGACTTATCAATAACATCACTAAAAATTAAATATATTTGTTAAATTTGCGGGTAGATTTAGCGAAATTAGGTCGCCACTTATTTGGTAGCGTAATAATACCTTCGACAGCATCGTCACCGACCATCAAGTGAGATAGTGGTTAACCGCTAGACCTGTACAGTATAAAAAGTCATCGATTTTAGAGACAAGAAACACTGCATTAAGTAATCGATTCAAAAATATACTTGAAGTCGTAACCCGGTCGTAATGAGAATTTTCTTTCTTTTTTAATTATATCTATTTCATTATCCATCGTGCAGGTCGTAAGCACTAAACTTATGGTAAAATTTATAAAACATGATATCCAAAATGCATTATAAACGTATTACCATTGGCATGTTTCTATCATACTTATATAAGATACTCGGGAACAGCTTGCAAGCCAGTCCAGCTCCCATTTTGGATTTCAAAAGAATCTCTTTTGGCCAGTCGAAAAATTGCAAATCTAACAAATTGGCTACTGTTATGCCATGGCCTATTCCTTAATATTAAACATGAAGGTTACCCATAGGGTTTTAGGGATCCTTGTTGAAATTTAAAAAAGGAATTCCAACGAAAATTAAGAATAAAACCAAAGGTCTTATTAGAAGTAAAAGTTAGCTTTACGCGCTGGAATTATAACTAGAAGATCATAGTCTGCGCGAGTGAAGGGGGTTTCAACTATATACATAACATAGAGTTTCCCCTTTAATACGTACCCTGTCAACGCAAACCTCGTAAAGGATTGCATGATGTGCGCGGCCAGGTCGCGTTCCCTTGTGTGATATTGAAGAGACATGTTCAGTGGGTGTCCGAAAACGTAATCCATCTCGTCGCCGTGCATCACGCCCATCCACTCGCCCCAGAGACTAGTGCTTGTACGCTGGAATTGGAAGAAAATCACTTATTAACAACTTGATTAGTACAGTTACACCTAATAAGAGTTGTGCGAACTGCTGGTCAAGAATTAGTCCAGGAAAGAACTAGGTAAGTGGCGGCTCTTGCCATCGGAGGCTAAGAATAATTTTGAGTCGCCGCATTATCGTAGTAAGTAACTTACTACAGTTAAGTAGTAAGATGGCCATAGCCTCTTAGCTCATGGTAAATATTGCACTTACAAGTTCAACCCTGGTGGTTGATTCAACTCTACTGCATCAGCTGTGCTCCCGTGACACCCTGATGTTAGCACTTTATTCGAACAGCAATATGTCATGGTGGC
Organism: Apeira syringaria; assembly: GCA_934044485.1. Taxonomy (NCBI): domain Eukaryota; kingdom Metazoa; phylum Arthropoda; class Insecta; order Lepidoptera; family Geometridae; genus Apeira; species Apeira syringaria. Next base: position 16,364,027 of record OW203668.1, read on the forward strand.
AAAATGAACACAGTCCACAATTCTTTCTGTTGAAAGTAACACAATTCGGGTGACAAGAGATACAGCGTAAAAGAGACCGATATACTGGAAAAGCGGACACACGTAATTATAATTTTAGAAACAAACATAAACTTCATAAGCAGTATAATATCCTGTCAAAAACGAAATGCTAACAGTAAAATGAAATTGTACAATAAACTACCTCTCTCAAATTTACCATTCCTAGGATCTGTTTTATGTTCTGTCGAACATGCCAGAGAATTCATTAGGACTTTTAAATAAGTACGTAACTCACATTGTGAGTATTTCTAGCAATTAATACACATACATAATATGTAATTTTATAGTTGGCTGCCTAAACACATTGTGTTTAAGTGACATTTGTATTAATAGGAATAGTGCCTACATTTGCTTAGCAAGAATTTTATTTTTATCTCAGTAATAATAACAAATTTTTTTCTTCTGATGAAAATGGTGTCGATACGTAAAATGTCAACGATGTATTATGAAATATGTTTAATTCCAACGTTATCCTGTTTTACACTGAAAAAGCTATATTGAATTAAAGGTTGAAACAGAAACTGGATCAAACGCAACTTTAGTCAGTCAGTAGATAAAGAAAACATTACAAAAGAATAAACTTAAGATAAACCCAGGTCATGGCTTGTAGAAATATCGCACTTATTCTTGATATCAATCGTAACATTTATAGTTCTGGCGTTTCCAAAAACAAACATAGATATTTCGGCAGACGTCTAGCTCACCGACTTTTCATTGTAAATCTAGGTGAGCCAAACTTCAACCATACTGTCACTCACCGTATAGAACTCGAACCCGTATGTTATAAAAAATAAGTTGAAAAACTCGACTAGTGTAAACAATATGAATTAAGACAATATTTATTTGAAACTAGCTGCGCCCCGCGGTTTCACCCGCGTGCACAACGTTTTTCCCGCTGACTCAGTTATCCCACGGGAACCATACTTCTTCCAGGACAAAAAGTAGCCTATGTCCTTCTCCAAAGTCCCATGTATCTTTATACCAAATTTTATCTAAATCGGTCAAGCCGTTTTCATGTTATGTCGTGACAACGGAAAACGGGTTTCATTTTTATATATATAGATTATTATGTAGGTACTAACTACATATTCGATTTGCAGGTATTTAATATAAACTTCTAAAAATATGACGTATACATACACAGCTAACATTGTTTAGCTTTAGTACGCTAAAACTCGACATAACAAGCATTCGGTGAAATTTATTTTATTCACTATTACAATATATCTAAAGTTTATAATTGTCTGTGACATTTCCAGGTGAACAGAGAATACGGAATGGAAGAATCGATTGTTCTATTTGTGTTGGAAAAGCTTTATTATTTCTGTTTGCAGAAGGTTCATTCATAATTAGGCCACTAGTATACTACGCTCAAGATGCCACTTTTTATTGTATTTGGAACAAAATCTTTTACAAAGTAGATGTACCAATGATATTATTAAAAAAAAGAGGTAGGTCGGGCGTGGACCGCATACCCAAATTAGGTTCAAGCACCTAATTTGCTTTGATCGAAATCGGACCAGTGGGCCTAGACAAGATGTATCGCTTCATAGCAATTCTTTTTCACTGACCGTTGAATATTCGTTCTCGTTGCTCGTGTGATATATCGCTTCAAAGTGTCATTGACATTTTTTATGTTTTCTATGAGCCTTAACGCTTGTACAATGTTACTGTGTCCAGGGCTACTGGTATACAAGTACTTATCCCAGGAAATAATAATGAATAATAATTTTGAATTCTTTTATTTTTAGTTTAGTGGATTTTTCTTTCTTTTTATTTCTATAATATCAGCATTCATATCTGAGGTGAGCATTCAATTAAATGTGGCCGGTTGTTCGCGAAGCTCTTTAATAATGCAGAAGCCGACGCTAGCAATGTATGCGTTATCATGCATGAACTAAGGCACAAAGTACCTAAATGTACTTATCCATACAAAGTGAGTATAGACGCCGTGTCTGGAAAGGTCAACTCGCATAATGTATCATCCCTTACGTAACAGCCAAGCGTCTAAATATATTCTCTCAAGTCAGCCCCTGGAATGGGCAGAAACTTGGTAATTTTAAAAATTCACGCGAAATGGTGATCGACCGTCTACCGGGGTTCAAATGTTTAATTTACGTCTGTGGTTGTCTGGCTTTTTAGCCAATTTAAAAAAAGGGGGAGAATCTCAATTCGAGTGTATTTTTAAAGTGAAAACTTCTTTAGCGGCGTAGAGCACTTTTGTATGGGAAAAATGTTAAACTCGCGTCAGGACACCTCTCGTCAGGACACGTGACACTGATCGCAAAATCCGTCAGGCGCGTGACGTCATCGAATGCGGGCGATATACATTAATTGCGATAGTTCTGAAGTGTTAATTTTTTTTGTAATATAAATTGTCATGTTCGTGTACGATAGCATAATAAATGAATATTGTATTTTACCACATAAATGATAGTACTTTTATGCTGATAAAAAATGCAATTCGTGAGAAATTAGTCCCTAATACTCCATTCCAAAATATTCAAACTGCACAACGTTAATGATCAAGTTTTCACTTCTGCAATATATGTATAGAGTTCTTGGTTTTCTAATAGCTTACATTAGAGGGCAGTACACTGCCTTTCAACCATATAATATACTGAGTATTCGCGATCCATGTGACTTGTCGATGATCTTTTATTTATTAAGTTAAAAGATAGATAATGTATAATTCAAAAACCTTGCCGTGGGGTACCGGCCTAGAATCGTGCCCCCCATCCTTATCTGTAGGTGCCGTAAGAGTCGACTAGATCACGTACTAGAAGGTAGGTAGCAGGGCTTTTTACGGATAAAATCAACATACTGCGCTTGCCAGCCCGCCTGCCAAGCATGGTGAGTACTGGAATTCCCCCCTAAAGACATAGACATATTATATGCAGCAGTGCAAGTTCTATGGCTGAGATGATGAATTCAAAAATATTCATTCGTTTTTAGGGGGGGAGTTAATATAAGTTTAAGTTCAATTTTGTGGGGTCACCACTCTTGTAACCCAGCCGCCATATTGGAAACATATAACAAAGCAACCCTACAGAAAATGTTATAGGACATTATTTGTAGCAAACACAATTTTCTACAACTTTATACCTATTACTTTCTATTATAAAGAATAATAACTGAAAACAATAAAAACGAACCATCACGCTTATTTTTTTATTCAGATTCAGATTCAAATGTTTTATTAACCATTTCATTACATTGCATATCATTGGCACGTCGAGTCAGTACATTTATATGAAATGAAATGAAATAAAATGAAATTTTATTTAGACGATAAGTTTTGGAAAACCAGAATGTTTTTGAAATGAAGACAGGTCTCAGGGAACATATGCGATGCGCGAATGCATTTGAAACTCAAGGGCAAAATTTATAAGACCATAGATATACCTGTTATAATGTATAGATCTGAATGTTGGGCAGCAAAAGAGGTGGATGAAAGAAAAGTGGATGTGGCAGAGATGCGAATGTTGAGATGAAGGTGTGGTGTGACTAGGAAAGATAAAATAAGGAATGAGTATATCAAAGGAAGCTTGAAAGTGAATTATAAGTAGAACGCGAATAGATTGGGCACATGGGCACATGCCCATACGAAGCCAATCTATTCGCGTCTATTATTCGTCTATTATTCGTATTCTCATCCCTCCTCATGACATCATGAGGAGGGATGAAAAACATATAACAAAAATAGTACTTAACATGAATGTGGATGGATATAGAGGTAGAGGAAGGCCCAAAAAGGTATGGATGGACTGTGTGAAGAATGATATGTTTCTGAAAGGTGTGAGCACTGAGACAACAGAGAATGGAAGAGGAAAACATGTTGTGCCTACCCCACCTAGTGTAGGCTAAGGACAAGAAAAAGAAGAAGATTTGATTATCAAACCTACGACATAAGAGCAATCTTAGCGTATGCTTTCCTATACACATTATTCATCATAATCAACATTTGCAAGCAAATAATTAAAAAGTACCACTGTTTATTAGCTGTAATTAGTTTTATGACCATGGTTACTTTTATTTGTTTTTTGTGTCAAATAAATGTGTAAATTTAAACCGAAAGTATGATGCCAATGGGTGAATAATTAAATATTTTCAGTGAACGGAGGCGGATCAGATAAAGAGTTTCTAAAAACACAAAACTTGATGTATACATTACACAAACCTTGCCGTAACATAAGTTCAACTATTTCTAATTATATACGGTTCAATAACAGTTCAAAGTTTTTAGCGTAGGCTTGATTTTGCATTTTGAAACGGGGTGTGTTACGGGGGATATTACAATAACAATAATGTTATTTTGGAACACAAAGTTGTAAAATATCAAACAAACACACTTCCTACTCATCTGAGTTATATAATGCAAAAAAAACATTGTACCTGGTTTTAGATAGAAAAAGAAGGATTTGTAAGTTCTTAATCGGGATCTATCTCTCGTTTGAACTGAAAATGAATGATGAAATTTGAATACTTGAGCAGCTTCTATAGAACTGTGAGCGTACACGTTATTATTTTGTTTATTGTAGTGCCACTTAATCATGAAATTGTTTTCATCGGTAAAGAGGATATATCTGTGCCTTTCTCCTGCGTATCGCGACAGAAGGCCTTTTGATCGATCTTTATACACTCTCTTTAAAGATTAATTTAGGGCATGTCCTGTATATCGATGAGAAGCACCGAGCTTCAGGTCTTGTTTTATAATACGTGACAGAGTCCTAGCGGGAACCTACGTTTCTCGCGATACGATTTTGTTGCTTTCTAATGGAGTTTCGACGAATTGTGCCTTAACAGCATTAACAGCCTTTGTAGTTCTAACAGCCCGCGGCCGCCCCGATCTTTATGGTCTTCGACAGAGGAAGTATTGTTGTATCTGTTGATATTACGTTATACGAATATAGTGAAGATCTTTTGAAGTGTCTGGAATATGATCGACGCCTCCATACCCACTTTGTGCAAGGCGATCACTGCAATCCTATTTTCTTTTACACCCAATTCCATATCTATTGTTATTTGATAATGAACAAGGAAAAATATGTGAGATGGCGCGAAATTGAAAGAAGTTTTTAAAATAATAAACGCGTTCCAAATTCAATACTTACATTTAAAAAGATCAAAATAGCAGAAAGTTTTTATGTAAACAGTATTTATGGCCAGACTAGATAGGTCTCAACTATATGTGCACTCACAAGCGTAACTTTTAACAAAGTTAGGTAAACTATTTTTTTCAAACCGATGAACACTTTCAGTGATCTTGGTATTAGTTCGATGATAAAGTTGTAAATGTTCAAGTTTAAAAAGTAAATAACTTTCAAATCATGAATAAAAGAATATAATCCTTATTTATATTGCACATTGATGATAAAACTGTACGGCATATTATGTAATCAATTGGATGTAAACGAATATTACACAAAATATGGACGCAAACCAAGTTTAGTGGCATTTTTTGGTTGGCGATTTCTTGATTTTATGAATCGCAACTTGATCAAATTTACCAAGTAGGTACAATAAAACACTAATAACTAATTACAATACTGCAGCTACTACAATAACATTTGAGCAATCCAAAAGGCTATTGGTAGCCTATAGATAACTCAGTAGGTACAATATATGATTGCAGCAACACAAGTTCATTTGATAAAACGCTCAAACTTGTTTCCTGATCATTTTTACAATGTCACATTGTAAGAGAAAACAAGTATTAACATTGTTCAATTATCAATTTAGCATTGTTCAACCCCATCCACCAGCTATTGGCAGCCTATAGATAACTGAAATGTTCTAACCCGCTACAAGCTGGCAGCGTGCCCAGAATGCTAGCAGCATTGCCACGTTGAATTGCAATGCTAATTTATTGCAATTGCATTTATCTTAAACGTTATTTCTTTACAAGTATCACTGTCAGCGCCTCTTGTACCTAATTTGTCCATTATCCTTGGTACAGCGTCCTTGAGAGGTAATTAATCTATCAGGCAGACATGTCTCTGGCAGGAAGCGTTTTATGCTCGAGTCAGTGACGGGAGCAGAAATGGGACGCGACGCGACTCGACGGGTCAAACCGAAATAGACCGTTGTTAATCTGTGACCTTTTCCGACCAGCTTGACCCATGCCTAATTTATTTAGTGTGGCCACATCGTTATGCTCCGGGATAGTTCGGAGGCAGTTTTATTATAATCTCTGTTTGACTTTGGATGAATATATTAGGGTAGACTGGATGTGGTTGGCTTACATTAAAGGAGTAGGCTAATCAAGGATAATTTATATACAAATGTAAAGCTATTCTCAAACTGACTAACTTAAAGAGACCAATATTTGTGCTGATGTGTTGCATATGAAATGCATATGCTTAAAAAGCATATTTTTAGTTAAATTAGTTAAGTCTCACAAAACAAATCATTCTGTATACACTTATGTTATTTTGTTAACCGCAGTTATTAAAAGTGTATCAAAGAACGGATCCCTTGGCACAATATTCAATCCAATTTTAAGTTACAACTAAAAATAATTTGCTGTCCGAATTTCTATGGTACCTATTTAATTTTTTCTTTGAAAGAAATACTTTTATACTTTATCTTGCTATACTAAATGTGTTTAGATTATGATCGAGCGAGCCCAACATACCCCGCCTACTTTACCCGGTAGGCAGAAGGGCGTAAATGTATTTTCCCTAAGCAAAAAAAGAGAGCGTGTCTTGAGGAGGGATGAAGAAAAAAATATCGTAGATTTTATAATGCAGTATTTAGTGTCGTAAACACTCTAAGTAGATTATATTATCTAGGATATTTTAATTAACTTTCATATATATTTTATTTTGGATTAAATTTAAATATCAACAAAATCAAGACATTCTACTAAAATTAATACTAAATTAAATTAAATACAAAAATACTTTATTGACATAATTGGTGTACAATCAAATAGTGAACTCAAAGTCGCGGAATAAGACATAGACTACTTTTCATCATCATCATCATCATCATCATCATGCACAACTTCCCTAACTATCAAGTGAGAAATGAATTCTTTTTTTATTCTGTATAGATCTAGCGTTAGTGGTCACACTATCTCACTTTGATGGTCAGTGACGTTGTGGTCGAAGATGTTATCACGCTAGACCTAGAATGCTCACTGGCTCTCAAGGACTGCTGCCTGAACACACTATGTGTTTGGTGACAGTTTTTCAAACTTGAGGGTGGTAGCTAGCCAGGCGGGTATTCGATTATACCCTACCACCATGCTGGGAATTTGATAACGATGTTACCTTCACCGGAAGCTCAAGCTGTTGTTGGGGATCGAACCAAAAAAGGAATAAAATTATAGTAAAAATATATTACAAATAGTAAGCTTCGACGATATATCTTGAACTTAGACTAGCTACAATTACATCTCTATAGAATATATTATGTCGACGCTCGTGACCCATAAAACACTCCGGTAGTCTGTCAAACGTTTATTTCGACGACAAATCGCCAGCCGCCGTCGCTAACTTCCTGATTTACTGTCGGCCATTTATCCATTTTTCGCGCATTGAGGCCGTTTCGATCGTGGAGGGAGATAGGGCCTAATTTTTTTTATACGTACACTAACGACTAACATTGCCATTGATTTAATATTGTTTAAATCACAATGTTGCCACGTCTGAAGATAATTTAATAAAAATATTATAAAACTAGTAGCGCCCCGCGGTTTCACCCGCCTGGATTACGGTTTTTCCGCTACCTCAATTGTCCCACGAGAACTATGGTTAATCCGGGATAAAATTAGCGTATGTGTTAATCCAGGGCTTAAACTATCTCCATACATAATTTCATCGAAATCGGTGTAGCCCTTTGAGCGTGAACAAGTAACAAATATACACACAAACGTTAGCCTTTATAATACTCGTTTTAGTTGGATGAATTAGAACACGTGAGATAACATTAGCGACATCCATCAAATTATGAATTCATATATAACTTCTTAATTTTATTTTATTATGCTTACAATTGTCATCTAGTGTGTTTCACTATAATGACTAACAAAATTTATTTGTGATTGCGAGTAAAAGATACTATTTTGTATTTTTTATTTATTTTATTTATCAACATTCATCACACAAGGTCTTCAGGTCCCAAACTAGGCAGAGCCTGTACTATGGTAACCTGATGACTGATATATATACTTATATACATATACACACCCAGACACAGGTCAAACAGACATGTTCATACACATAAATGTTTCACCTGTCCGGGAATCGAACCCGGGACCAGCGGCTCAGAAGGCAGAGAGCTACCAACTGCGCCAACCGGCCAGTCAAATACTACTAATACACGATCTAATAATAACCTAACATAATATTGATCCTAGATACTGTTTCAAATAAATTATTACTATCTCCTGTATTTAACAAGGTACACAAGCTTTTTAAGAAGTTACCAAGGCCTATGCTATATTTATAAGGGTAAGAATGACAGTATATATTATTTAACATAACTTTTAAAACGTCGTGCTTTCTATACAATATGCGTACCTAAGTAGTATAGAGTATTTATTTTCTAACAAACGAATTAAAAATAAATAAATGGGCCTATAACTTTTTCTTTACTTTAGTTCAAAAATTTGAAATAGGAACGATTCGTCACCGCCGTATACCATCTTAGGTTGGACACATAACTAGGCGCATGACAACAACCTCCAAAGTTGGTTATCAGATACAGATACAGATCCCGCCGAAGATATTCAACTATTAGATGGCCTGAACAACTATACATAGGATAGTTTTAAAAAAGTGAAATCAAATAGTGTGAGAGTGTGAGAACAACAGCAGTCACTGGACACAAGAAAACTTTTCTACTACAAAAACGTCTCAGTGACACGATCTTCAGCCACAAAGTCATCGACTTCGAGGATATTGTTTCTTTGTATGTCCAGTTGTTGATGTCTAAGATGATGAGGATGATGATTATGTTCTACTTGAATAAATACTCGTGTACCTGAGAATTAATCATACATTTTTTATTGAAAATTATTAGATGTTTAATATCAAAAACATTAACGAAAAATATCGAAATATCTGCAATAATTTTCATTGAGCTGAACTAAAGCAATTCAAGTGACGATTTTGTGCGCTGGATCAATAATACTTCACACGGAAAAATGTGGAAAGACTTCGCAGTAAAATGTAAAGCAGGATACCCTGCGGATTAGATGTCTTCAAAATTTATTCTGCAGAGTCCCAAGAGGTATGATTTCAATAAGAACAAACATGAGAATTGTCAAGACTCAGACACAATGGGAGCGCTAGAGGGATTCATAAGAATTGAATGACAAAAGGAGTAAAAATTCTCGAGGGGAAGTAGTGCACGATGTTCAGTATATTGTAATGCAGTTTTGATGACGTCATTGCCCACGTGCACGAAATACGTGATAGATTTTTGTGAATGGCATAATTCATTGTCAATCAAACGGACTGAACAAAAATTTGGCGATACGCGTGTGAACTGTGAACGTTTTCCCAGATTTTTAGGTAATACCTCGAAATCTGGAAAAACGTTCACAATGCTCAGTTAAATAATGACGTCATTGCCCACTTATCTATTTAATATGTAGCAGTATTAAAGATAATCAAAAACTGTATCAGATCCACCGTTGGCCCCCATTGTCGGCCATTTATCCATTTTTCGCGCATTGAGGCCGTTTCGATCGTGGAGGGAGATAGGGCCTAATTTTTTTTTATACGTACACTAACGACTAACATTGCCATTGATTTAATATTGATCAAATCACAATGTTGCCACGTCTGAAGATAATTTAATAAAAATATTTTAAAACTGGTAGCGCCCCGCGGTTTCACCCTCCTGGATTACGGTTTTTCCGCTAAATCAATTGTCCCACGGGAACTATGGTTTTCTTGGGGTCCTTGTATGCCTATAAATTTGGCAGCCAAACATTTTGCTTAGGGTGGAGTTCAACAAAATTTAAACGTCGGATTATCAATTAACCGTCGGTTAACTATATCGTAAATACTGTTGGGTTGGCAGTTAAATTGATGAATGATGAATTAGACGTTTTAAAATTTGGTGAAGTCTACCCTTATGAGATCTGAGGGTATATGAATTACTGTGGTTTGACAATGGTAATCTTTAGACTTTCGCTATTTGCTCGATCAATATAAAAAAATAACAGGATTTTAATAGCGTGATAAAAATTAGCTTGACGTTTCAACCAAATTTTAAAATAGCTATTCAGTGAAAGCAGGTTCTTTCTCCAACTTCCAATCTGATGGTCGCTGGTTCGATCCTCACCCTCAATTTTAAAAAAACAAACACATTATATAGTGTGTTCAAGTAGCTGCAGTGCTTGAGAGCCCGTGAGCATTTTAGATCGAGTGAGACCACATCGTTACTGACCATTAAGAAAGATAGTGGTCAAGCGCTATACCTATACAGTATAAAAAAACTAAACAGATTTACTGGACTTCCCATGACATAGTTCAGGTATGTAATTATATACGGCCCGACCTTCAACAGTTTGTGGCCGTGTGAATTTATAAGAGGCTGACTTTGTAAGCAGCTGAGGGTTTTAGGTCGATCATTTTAACTCTAGCGTTTTGTTTAAATAGGAAAGGGTCTTTTACGAATCAAAATATACTCGTAATAGAACTTAAGTAGCTAATTATATAGTTGAAAACATTTTAGGACGAACAATCGGTTAAGAAGAAGAAATGTTGTTTTGTATGGTACAAAGAACTTGGGGGATAAAATTCTCTTTCTAGGAAATTCTTTGTACCATACAAAACAACATTTCTGTTTTGTATGATAATACAAAACAGAAATGTTTTTTATTACCATAAATAATAGAAAACATGTTTTGTATTATTTAAACAAAACATATAAAGAAGAAGAAGGTCCTCTTATGGCTCTTGTGGGTAGAGATGGGTTTGCCCACCTGGGCAGCAGCGCTTTCTGCGGATATAATCAACATATTATTATACTGCGCTCACCAACCCGCCTGCCATGCGGTAGCTTAGATCCAGCAGGACATAATTTACGGTTGTGAAGATCATGATGTGGTGATCTATGTGTTTCGTATACATGTGCACATCCGATAATTTCAAATCAATTTTAATTTGAAAAATTGAACATTTGCTTAAAAATAATCTATACTAATATTGTAAAGAGGTGAAGTTTGTGAGTTTCTAAGGTCGCAGGAGGTAAGATTTGGATCTACTGTTGAAGTGTCGTATTCTTTTACCAATAGAAAGCCTAGTTACTTGTGAGTCATGGGCTCAGCCTCATCATCATCATATCACCGTTTTTCATCGGCACGCGGGTGAAACCGCGGGGCGCAGCTAGTGAGACATAAAAGGAGAAAAACACATTTATTAATTGTTTATTGATGATGTGATTGTTAATAATGCACGGAGTTTTAACCGGATGCTGTGTTGTAGAATAAATAAATGTTTATTCTATTTCTGTAACATAATGGTTTTTATAAGAAACCTGCACAAAACTACCATTTTGACCACTAACGCACCTTCAGCCCTTAAGAAGTCGTTTGATAAAATAACTTGTACTTATTAAGCGCCAACTTTGTAACGCTTTGTTTTAATTTATACAAAATAATACTAATTTTAAAACTCAAGTCACGAGCTCAGAAAAGCCACATTGACATCCAGCGAATCTCGAAATTCCCCCCGTCCAATGATATTATATGTTTATATGAAGTAGATGTCGCACAATCGCGGAAACTGAGGCGGCAAAATTAAGTCAATTGTAGTAATATTGATTATGACGCATATTTCAAGCGCAGGTCTAAACATATAGCTATCCTTTTCTATATTATTTGTACCGTATTATCTGTCGCAGTAAGCATGTTTATGTCGTAAAGGAACAAAATCTGAGCACCGCGCAGTATGAATATACGTCATCTTTAGTAAAACATAATTGCCCCCGTCACATAAATGTTGTAGTGCACGGACACGTACGTGTAATCTCTTTGAATTCAGTTGCAGAGCTAAAGCAAAAAGCAAATGCGGCCTCTTTATAAGGGCCCTTGCTTCTGCTTCGTTAGCCAAATTAACGTGTTTGCCCGACCCGGGAAGAGTACAGAGAAAACAGTACTCAAGCTCAAGCATGCAAGGCCCAAAATTACTCAAATGATCGCATAATTTTTTTTCTTTGATAGGTCTGGTAGACCCTAATTATTACTTTTTTATTCTATGTTATTACATGGGGATATGGTCAAAGTTTGATTTATTGAACTATTGACTTATTAACTTGTTGAAGTCGGTACCATGATAGTTCAAAAGTAACTATTATATTATCAAAATATTGTAAGCATGGTACCGACTTCAACAAGTTATTTCATACTTTTGAGTGTTGAAGTCGTCTCTTCATTCTCATTTTTTGTAAAAATTTTTTTCAACCCTTTCAGTGACTTTTGATACTCAAGGAATCAATTTGTCATTGTGTTTATTCACTGATTTTTCCATTCGCAACTATAATATAATCGACGTGTGCGTAGCACTTTTCATATGATTTTCAATCCTCAAAAGGCGCTGCTGCCCACCTTCTGGTACGTGATCCCTTAGCCGACTCTTACGGCACCCGCGGGAAGAGATGGGGGAGTATTATTCTAGGCCGGTACCACCACGGCCAAACATAAGAGTCAAATCAAATCAAATCAATTGTTTATTTGCAAGAAAGAAATGTCACTTCTTAGGTCTTAATAATATGTTTCAATGCCGAATACATCGCTTTTGAACCTTAAAAACCATATCTACTTCAACTGAATTTCCTCAAATTATTAACCCATAGCTAAGAATGGAAGAAACATAGCCGTGGTAAGCAGCTAACGCCGCCTCCTTCGACACCGTCTGCCTCAGCTTTTTTAAAACAAAAACATATCGTTTAAGCTTTTGGCATACTTGCTCCACATGCTTCTTCCAATTTAAATGTCTGTCGAGATTAATAGCAAGAAATTTATAAGTATCAACTTCGTCAACTTTATTGTTTTCATAAAAAATGACAAGATATATTATAGTCGTATTATAAGAATTGAATATAATAAGCTTTGTTTTTTTTTATATTAATAATTAAATTATTGTATTGCAGCCACGACACTACGTCTTTTAAAGCCTTATAAACTATAAGCTGCGAAGTCGAATTGAGAACTTCCTCCTGTTTTTGAAGTTTTATGCGGATACAATCTGCATTATTTCAAGAAGATTAGAATTAGCTAAGCCACATTGCTTGAATTTAGGTATTGTTTCAGAGGCTTCCACTTTGTTCTTTTATTCGTCATAAGCCAACCGAGTTAAGGAGTAATAGTGCGTGTCCGGTCTTTAGGAACGGCGCGAGCTGTACACTCTACGCGTTCACTCTGGGACCGGTTTGCAGATTGAAGTGCACCTACGTCACAGGAATGCCTATAAAATGTCAGTCTACCATGTGAGCCTCTCTGCTCTCGGCCTTTTCAAGTTTTGAGCAGTATTTTGTCCGTGTAATTTTGTTTTTATAATAAATGTAACACTAAATTTTAAAATTTATGTTTTTTATCACAGATATATTTATGTTAGGCTTTATATTTAACTCAAATGCTACCAGTTGACAGGAATGCTAGCAGAATTGCCACGTTGAATTGCAATGCTGCTTAGTTGAACCAAATATTATTGTTAATTGCGACTTATGCGTTCTTTTGTGACTAAATAATGTAATGTAATTTTTTATTTTATTTGTTAACATTCACACAAGGTCTTCAGATCCCAAACTAGGCAGAGCCTGTTCTATAGTAACCTGATGACTGATATATATACTTATATACATATACACACCCAGACACAGGTCAAACAGACATGTTCATACACACAAATGTCTGACCTGTCCGGGAATCGAACCCGGGACCAGCGGCTCAGAAGGCAAAGCGCTACCAACTGCGCCAACCGGCCAGTCAAGGACAGTCAATATTTAATTTAAATCTTTAATTTAATGTGATAATTTTAAGTGCTATCATGCATTTTTATCACAATAAAAAAACATAAATAATCATCCAAAAATAAGTAATCGCAGAGATAATATATATACACTCTAAGGCTTTCACGGCCGGCGTTGCATGTTGTATGTATTGCTTCCGGGCTGTTTGGCCGTGGTCTATGTGAAACTTGTGTTCCAGACGTTTCGTCGATCACTGCGGTCGACATCTTCAGTGGTTCAGGTCCGAGCGGCGACAAGATCGTAGAACTCTCCTTCGCGGTGTCTTCTCTGTTACTGAAAGTTTCACATAGACCACGGCCGAACAGCCCGGGAGCAATATATATACAGTTATGCACTTACGTGTGTAAAGTAGTAGTAGTACACGTCGACACCGGAATCGGCCAAAACTTCCGCAAAGTAATTGGTGGGGCACACGAAGAAGTAGTCGCCCACGACGTCCGCGATCATCTTCTGGTTCAAGTAGCCGTCAGTGAGCTCCTCCCAATCGGTATACTAAAATAAAAAAATCACATTCTAAGATTTATTGTACAAAAAGTTTGTAAAAGTGTCCTTACTTTTTTGTATATAGCTATACTAAAATAAAAAAACACATTCTAAAATTTACTACTAGAAGAAAAAGTTTGTAAAAGTGTCCTTACTTTTTTGTAAGTTAAAGTTTGTTAAAGTGTCCTAATTAAATTACCAATATTATCCCGGTACCGCGGTATGTGCCATTGTTTCATTCAGATCTGTACAGAAACTTTCGCAATTATAATGCTAGAAGCGCCCCGCGGTTTCACCCGGGTGGACTACGGTTTTCCCGCTACATCAATTATTCCACGGGAATCATATATGTTACAGCAATAAAGAGTAGCCTATGTGCTATACCAGACTATAATATATATCTGTGCCAAATTTCATCCAGATCCTTTCAGCCGTTCTGGCGTGATTGAGTAACAAACATCAATCCATCCATCTATCCAAACTTTGACATTTATAATATTAGTTTTCTTAGTTGATTAGTTGGACATTATATCAAATTCATTTGTATTTTTGTCATCCAGATAAGGGTACAAAAACTGTACATTAGATTCATCGAAATTGCTGGGTCGAAATTCCGTGGTCTCCATTCGAGAACCTTTCGACCCCAACGGGCATCGGTTCTTCGAGCTATATGCCCTGCCCAATGCCACTTCAACTTGCTAATCCGCTGGGCTATATCGGCGACTTGCGTTCTTTTAAGAATCTCCTCATTTCTGATTCGATCACGTAGAGAAACCCCGAGCATAGCCCTTTCCATAGCTCGTTGTGCGACTCTGAGCCTGTTCAGAGGGCCTATAGTCAGAGACCACGTTTCAGTTCCGTAAGTCATCACTGGTAACACACATTGTTCGAAGACCCTCGTTTTCAGGCATTGCGGTATTTTGGACGAGAAGACGTCTCGGAGCTTTCCGAACGCTGCCCAGCCGAGTTGGATTCGACTCTGAGAGCCTGCTCAGAAGGCAAATAGTCAGAGACCACGTTGCTAATAGATTGTTCATAAATTGTCATTTTTGCTAGTACTGCTATTCTACTTGGAGTATAATTTTATTAGGTACTCAGATGTAGTTTCCACCGCATAAATAATAATACCAGCTAAAAAATTCCAACATAATAATAAAGATGTACCAACATCATGAATCGAAATAGTCCGATCTCACGAAAAACATTGCGATTCAAAGTAAGACGCACTAACAAGGATGCTCCACATCTTGAATTACCGTCAATAAATGGAAAATGCTCTTCTCCGTATTCGTCGCTCGTTTTGCAATTACCTATTAAAAATTAAATGCCAATGTCAGAACAATGTAGGTACTGCCAAATGTTGAGTTTATAAAATTTTTAATTTTTTTAAATTTGAACTCACACTTACACACTATGATTCCCTGTATCGCGGGAGGCATGGACACACACAAACATCAAAACCCGGGACAAACCCATCGCATAAATGTTTGCCCTTGCCGGGATTACAACCCGGAGACCCAGAATTCATATCGCGGACCACTGAGCCACGGCAACGGTCCAATATGTCTTCAAGTATATTGTATTCTAAAAGCTTCTCCTTTCAATAACTCCAATGATAATTTTGTAAGAACCAAAAATCATTTTTAAAGAATGAGGATGAATTTTGATTTTTTTTATATTTTTTATACCGGACTCCGGAATGCTGTTTGCCTCTACCGGCATTTACAGCTTCACCGGAGGGGGAGCGAGCACAGATGGTGCTCAGCCCGGTATTTGTGCGGGCGCAGAAGGCGCACCGCCTAGTGAGGCTAGCGCTGACGGCGCTGTGCCACTAGGAGAGGACGAGGCGACTAGCTCAAGGGCACCACTGAGGTTCGGACCTCGGCTTGAGCTGTCGCCAGGACAGGGAGTTATCGGATCGACTTGCCTCGGTACCAAAGTGGTCCGTAAGTGGGCCCTAAGGATGTTTGCTCTTTGACTATTTGGAGAGAATCCAACCAGGATGTTTTTGCCTCGAGCTCGCCGTCGAGCTCGGTGTCTGACTGCAGCTCGGTGTCTGACTGTAATGAATTTTGAGGAAAGCAAGTGACATAAATGTGAGTTTCCATAATTACCTAATACATTTCTAACACATTACAACAGTCGTACTATTACGTCACTTATTGTTTCTGTATCAATGTTGGATATCATAGAGTTATGTAGTGTTACTGTACCGATAATTTATTTAAAAAAAATAAAGAATTTATCGTTATTATTATCAGAAAAGTCTTGACCTTTTCTTCTGACCGTCCTAACAACCATGGACTGTACAGCTTCGTCAGCTGTCTGGAACAATAGAGTGCTCTAATAGACATTGTATTAAACGTGTCATAGGCACTATTACTAATCACAAAATTACAGAAATTATCTCTATGACTCATGTTTTCAAGATATAATTACAATCGTCTTTGTCCAAGGCAAAATGACCCGTGTTGTTTTAGACGGACTTGTAAGTAGATACTTAGCAACAGCAGTCATTGTTATAATCAGTAACAAAATTATTAAACAAGTGACTATATGTCTTAAACGAAATATTACAATTTCTATGTAAGGAACTTTTTGGAATTCCTAAGCGTCATAAAAAGCAATAATTTTCTTAGTAGGCATAACTATAGGTCATTTAACTAAAATAAATTAAATTACTGAATGCAATTGAAACATAAAAATAATATACGATGGAATTGAGAAACCTCTCCTTTTTATGAAGTCGGTTAAAAACAGACTAGAACTCGTGTGATATAACTGATAATTTTTACATCCGGTTTCGAATTGATGAGCAGTTCTTTGTCTGGGAGTCATGATTGTGCACTGGCGCTGAGGGTCGCGCCCGTGGTCTACCTCTCATTTATATAATGGCTTTATCTAATTAATTTATATAATGCCTCCCATTTATCCCTCCTCAACCCTGCCGCGATTTCAAGACGACTCCGTCGCCGACTTACTTATATTTTTTACGTTTCGGTATTATCTTTTGATATTCACGTTAACACCCGTTTCTTCAATATGTACGGAAGTTAATAATATGCTGAAGTTATAGCTAAATTGAAAAAGGTATTTATCAAATAAACCTAAATTACAATGTCTCAAATACCTGTACAAACAGACTAGGAGAATAAAATAAGCATTTTTTTGGATGTCCCAAATACTCAGATCTTGTTTCCATTCAGTGTACCACATGAGAATCATAAGCTTTCAAATGAAAAAAAAACAAAATATGCGAATCAGAAAAATGAGGCACATAAAAAATGTACAATCAAATTCAAAACCTGCTCCTTTCTAGGAAGTGGGTTAAAAAGGAAAAAACTATATATAAGAAATAACAACAAATATTTTCGAAGTAAACAGTTGCCTCTCTCTTCGTATAAATTTAACATTTGAGCAATATACTAGCTACTGGTAGCCTATAGATAACTGAAATGTTCTCACCCGCTACCGGCTGGCAGCGTGCCCATTTAACATAAATATGACATACCTGAAACACAATGGCTTCCCTCTTGATCTTGGAGAAATCCTTGAAAATAGTATCGACAATCTCGAGGAACTTGTCCCGCTGCAGAAAGCTGGGGCCATCCTTCTCGAAGTAGTCGAGGAAGTCGTACAATAAGAAATATGTACCTGGAAATAAAATATGCTTTATAAGAACACAATCTAAAAATTATAACTACATCATCAATCACTCACACGCACATTACCACACATACACACACCAACACATACACACGCGCTCAACTAGATTTCCTGCAAAGAGCAACACAAAATTCTTCCCTCCTCATCGTTCCTTTCCTCTTTTATTCCATTGTCTCACGCACCGTTTTTTATTTAGAACCACCGCAGACGTTCTTTGCACAATACACCCCAAGCGGGACATCAGTGCAGGACTCAGCACCCCCAAATCAAATAAAAATAAGAAGACGTTCGTTCATCTGCTGTTCATCTTCAGCTTATCAGGAAACTTAATCAAGAAACCGATCAGAATCACTGTATGAATTGTATACGTAAAATACAATACGGTATAAACAGCATCTGCAGCAATACATTTAGTGATAAGTTTTGGGTAGAATCATCAATATTTATGTTACCTGCGCGCGATATAATCTACTACTGTTTATTTTTACTTGGGTCACCAAGATACAGGGGCTATGCCTAATTTGGGAATTTCACCTTGTCGTTGCATCGTGTTGTAATAAATTTTTTTTCTTTTTTTTTGCCATTTTCATAACTTCCTAGCTTAGCCTCGCAGTGTACCACCCGCGTAGACTACGGTTTGTCTAGATCAGCTATCACTCGAGAATCTCACTTTTTTACGAGATAAAGTAGTCTTTCTCCTTCTCGAAGGCCTAAAATTTATCGAAATTCGGTTAGTAGTTTAGGCGTTAAAATTAAAACAGACGCACAGAGTTATTATCAAGGTCATTATATTAGAAGTTTGGATGTTTGACTGTTGGTCACAGTAGGGATAATCTTCGTTTTAGTAGGATACTTCTGTCTTAAGAAGTTCCCGAAAAGCCTTTGTTGCTGTGCACGTAGTGCGTAGCATAAGCTTGCATAGGCAAGCATAAAGGCTTGATTGGACATTGGACAGGTCAAAATGAAAACAAGCAATACTAAATGCTCTGTCTCAAACGCAGTAGTGTTTTCCTCCTGCTTAAAGCACAAACCACCTGTACCTTCATAGGATCAACGATAGATTATTACTCAAGAGACCTACAACCGGGTAAAGAACATTATTTATTTAGCGAGATAAACAGGAAATTAAATAAAAGCCCCTAAAATCGGATGTCTACGCGCGTACCATTAATTATTCACGGGCTGCGGCGCAATTTCGCGTATAAAGAACCACTGCCATAATACGGTTTATTTCATTAAAAATGGATTTGCTTGTGTCCCTGGGTGTGTCCCTGGGAAGCAGGGCTTAACCAGGATCCGCGAGCACTGACAACTTGCTAATTGCTCGTGTTAATGCTTTATTCTATCACTGAGGGTAGACGATGGCCATTATCCTGTTAATCACGCAAAATATCTATAATTCTCTAAAAATCATTGAAATTAAATGGTACCTATGATTCTATGTTTTACGGTCAAATTCAAATACGTTTAACCTCTTACAACGCTATGTCAAATATGAGACGAGTTGTTTTCAAATGTGGGTAGTTTAAGCCGGCATAGGAAATAACGTGAAGACTTATTTAACCTACAA
This sequence comes from Apeira syringaria, assembly GCA_934044485.1. Taxonomy (NCBI): domain Eukaryota; kingdom Metazoa; phylum Arthropoda; class Insecta; order Lepidoptera; family Geometridae; genus Apeira; species Apeira syringaria. Next base: position 16,383,798 of record OW203668.1, read on the forward strand.
CTAACCGTATCATTCTAATTCCGACTTTATCGTAACTGTATAAAATGTATCATGTTTAACACAGTTTTAGTTAGTTTGCTGTAGTAAATAAATGTTAACTGTGGCTATTAGAAATAACTTAATACTATATAACTTAATATATTTTTCTGCAAAGCCATATAAATAATATTATAATTTCAAATATAGTTTTTATTTTAATCATTAGAAAATATTGTTGCATATTTTTCTTTTTAGAAATGACGTTTTAATTAAAACTATAGAATTATGTAACTGCAATTCATTGTGCTATGAGACAATATTATTCTTAATAATTAATATCAAGCTCACTGTCATATAAACAGACGATTATGAGGATTAAGGGAGAAGAATGGCTTCTTCCAACTTAATATTGTCAATCGTATCGAACCGGATTTGATACATACGGGATGCCTATGTGCAGTACATATCTCATCACTGAAATGACGACGATGTTTTTTAGGTACTTTGTTAATTATTGTAATTGGAAGGAAAATTCACGTAAGATACACGTGAATTTTCCATAATTTTCCTCAAGTATTTTTCCCGATTTTTTTAAGCTTTAAAAAGTATAACTTTACTTAAGACTTACCCAAACTTAATGCCGTTAATTATGTAATCTAATCTTCACTTGAAAGGAATGTTCCTATTTCGAGTGTAGGTTTTCTAAGTGTAACGATATATTATTACCCCTAGTACAATTCATTTAAAATTCGATTTCCGTCATTCCATCCTCCTAAAAGGCGCACTCATCCCCTTCATATTCCAAAAGGAAACGCAGAGACTGTAAATGTTTATAAAACAATAAATTACTGTCAAGATTTCTTTACACAAAATCCCTTTATCACAAAGGATATCAGTGTCTGGCTTATTGTGTCTTCGCTTGTCGCAGAAATGACGTGCTTAGAAATCGCAGAGTTGCCATAACACAAACTCCCTCGGTGTGTCAGAACCTTTCTTTCTTGGTTCATTCTATCCTTTTGTACACGACAAGCTTCTTCAAAGTGTTATTGACAGTTTGAAAGTGGTAATAATATAACGTTAAAGCTTTCCCATTTGCTAATTAGACAATTTGGAGTCTACAACTTTTTTTTTTAATCCTACATGTCTAAAAATATACCACTTATGAGAACAGTTTATGAAGATTAATTTATTTTTGAAAGAAATTTGAATTTACTCGCTAATTTATTATAAAGAGGTACTTAGTGAAAAATATTTTCGAACCTTATTTTCCCTAAGAGTTTTTATGGTTTATTTTTCCTTCACATAATTTGAACATATTTTTCCTGCTTTTACCTGCTTTGTTAATGTTTTATTGTTAATTGCATTGACATTAATGCTCTTATATTTTAAAAGGAATAATATCGGATACGAATCCACGACTAAGGAATACCGTTCCAGTCGCTTTGCAAACTATACTCAAGCAATACATACATTATACAAGCTATAGTAGTGGCACTCCAGTAGCAGTCTGTCTGTTGCTGTCTTGTCTGTTCCTTCATCACAGATGCATTAGAGCTGATTTTTTTATAATATCATCTACTCATATATAGTATTGAGGCGAGCCAGCTTCGTTTCGCGTCTAAAATATGGCTGCATAAATTCACGTATTTTCCATTGAAGATTATTACATACATTATAATATATATAATATACACAATCTTTAAAACAAAATCCCTGTCTGGGTGTGCATATGTATATATATATATATATATATATATATATATATATATATATATACATATATGCATATGTATATATATATCTATATATACATATGCATATATACAGATATATATATATATATATATCGGTCATTAGGATACCATAGTACAGGCTCTGCTTAGTTTGGGATCTGAAGACCTTGTGTGAATGTTAATAAATTTTAAAAAAATAATGTACAAATTTGTATTCATCATTTTGCGCTTTAAAAAAGTTAGATAGTTATATGGAGTTATTTACGAGAATGAATTGTTTAATGCTTAGTATACGATTATTAATTTATTAAACAAAAGCTACAGCTCATTATTTATCATTTATTGAATAATTAATCTAAACTTACAGCCAATAAAAGGATTTATTTTGTATAGTTATTAACTATTGCTAGACAGTTATCACCTCCATATTTTTTCTCTCTTTCTGTGTATGTGATGCGTGTGGTAGTGTTTCTGTGTGTGTAGTTAGTCTGTAAGGAACCCCCTACAGACTAACTATGTAAGAAACAAAGAAAAAAATATTTACTATTATTCGTGTTGCTCGAATTTTATAAATTGTTACGTGGTTTGACGCCCATTCATATTGCAGACATCACTCAATTTGAGTATTATTTCTAGTACAGGTACATTTAAAGCTTTACTATGTCTCGTTTGAAATGCTTATAACTACCTATCTTGAATGTCTTACAAATTAATAATAATTATATTCTCGCCCCAAACTTCGAACTAATAAGAACTAGTAATATTGTTTCATTTACTGCTGCTCATTAAATATAAATTGAGGTATTCAGTATTGACTTAAATTTCAGAGACTTGACCTAAGTTTGATATTTACCTATGCTATTGTATCCCATTTAAGCCCAAGGGTCATGGCGGTCATTGCAGAGTAATCATTAAGAACTACTCATATACTTGGCATATTAATATTTAGATAGATAGATAGATAATTCTTTATTGTAACACAAATTACATATTATAGGTATTCACAAGAAGATTCACAGAGAGAAGAACAATGGGCGGCCTTATCGCTAAAAGCGGTTTCTGTCAGGCAACCTTGTACGGATTGGATTGTAGATCCTATAAGTACGGGATGATGTGTTTATTAACGACATATCCAAAAATAAACACTTAGCCAACAAATTAAAAATAAAAACATAATAATATTTGTTATAATAAATATATATATTATATTTATATATGTATTATTATTATGTGTTTATATTGTATATATATAAATATAATATATATATATTATTTATATATATACACACTCATATATTATACACATACATACACATATACATACGTACATACTTAAGAAATAGGTACACGGTATAAAACTTGTAAAAGAAAAAAATTAATGCAGTGTAGTTCTATTGGAATAGATAAAACAGTTTTACTTGTTTTTTTTAATGTAATACCTTAAGGTATAGCCGGTGTAGGACCACAATTCTTGCCTTTTTAAAAAGCTTAAATGGTTGCCCATTCTTTTTTCCACGGATTGCTCCCCATCTGTCCCTCCTCTACAATATACTTTTTATATCATCCTCCCCTTTTTATCTCAAAAAATGTTTCGAATTTTTACATGATTTTCAATCCGAGTCTTTGCGTTCATCGACAGCTCTCACACTGAAAATACCTTCACACAAGCCGTCAATCTATATAAACGGCTCTACCTTTAGATATAAAACAAGCTGAGTCTTTAGTCACTGTCAAAAACAGGGTTAAAGCACAAAATATAGCTCAAGTGTACTTTTCTCGTTTTGTTTTATTTTTCCATTACTATCTGTGTAAATGGGCCATTGTTGTCTAATACAATATACCATCTGAACTGGACTAAACTGGATATTGGTGAGATGGTATTGAAATATTCATATCGCTCACTGAAAAATAGGAAGGAAGAAGTGTGGAAAATTGACGAATTTAAATGGCAACTCTACGTAGTATAACGAACTATTGATTAATCTGTGACGCGGTCTGGGTTGAGCCGCCAAACGAGAACATTTCATTCATCATTCATAACAGCAATAGGTCGTCCACTGCTGGACATAGGCCTCCCCATGTTTGAGGTTTGGGGGGTTTGCCAATACTCGCCACGCTTGGCAGGCGGGTTGGCGAGCGCAGTATGATTTCTTATCCTCAGAAGGCGCTGCTGCCCACCTTCTGGTACATGATCCCTTAGCCGACTATTACGGCACCCATGGAAAAAATGGGGGATTACTATTCTAGACCGGTACCACCACGGCATCACCGAAAACATTGTTTCATGGCAATTCTAAATTGTAGTCATCACGTAAACCAAAAACTAGTAGGGGTTCTTCTCGGATTTTTCGTCCTTGGGGATTCTTCTCACAAGAATATAGTTCCTTGGGTTTGGGTGGAGAACTTAGATGTGAAATATATAGCAGAATGATATATTTACTTGATTTTTTCAATGACAAAGACACGGTATGAGTGTGTATCCGACTCTCTGGGTAAAATACTAACAAACACGATTTCCGGTTCGTTGACCCACTCGAAGTATAGGAGTAGGTATTGTGTCAACGTTTGTTCGTTAGAGATACACAACATGAACCGGTTAGTTACTGTATCAATGATCTTCCGGAAGACAAGTTGTTTCCTTTTTAACCGACCGCCAAAATACAAAGAGGTTCTACATTCAACTTTTTTTATATATATTTAATTTTGTAACCTCAGAACATTCGACTGGGTAAATTGATTTTGATGATTCTTTTTTTATTTGAATGCTGGTCCTTCTCGGTGGTGTGTTCGCGGATAACTTTGTCGTTTATAAACCAATTCTGATGATTATTTTTTTGTTTGATAGAATATACTTTCGAGGTCGATTTAAATTTCATCAAAATCGGTCAAGCGGTTTTGAATTACACTCCAATAACAGAAAAGTGTTACGTCTGGATGACTTCCTTAATGAGGGTGAATGACAATTATTGATCCCGTGAGTAGCAAAAGTCACTGAAAAGTATAAAAAAAACATATTCCAAAAAATGAAACCGACTTCAGCACCTAAAACTGTGAAATAACTTGTCGAAGTCAACATAATATGAGGTACATTTAAATAATTGCTGGGGCCCGCAGTTTCCCCCGCGTGGTGATGAAAAGCAGAGATAATGATGATGAAAATCGAAAACAAAAAAAAAAATACGATGAAAAAGTAGCCTATGTTTTATAATTATATTCTCAGTTGTAAGCTACCTTCATACCAAATTTCATCAGAACTGGTATAGCAGTTCGAGCGTGAAAGCTTAACAAACAAACTCACATTCACATTTGTGATATCATTAAAGGAATACGGCATAGGTACTACGTTACGTAGACAAAAAGCAAGCGTGCTCCACACGTAGTATGCGTAGACCGCAACATCAGGTGAGATAGTGGTCGAACGCTTGCCTATTCTTAATAAAACAAATGTAATACAGATTGTGTTATGATTTTTCAAACAAACGCCAGAACAAAATGCTGGCAGCATTACCACATTGAATAGTAATGAGCAAGACAAAAGCCAGCATTTTGGTTGAATACGTTAGAAATGACGTGTACACAGTATGAAATAATCAGAATGATCCTACTAATATTATAAATGCGAAAGTTTGTGTGTATGTGTGTATGTTTGTTACTTCTTCACGCTCAAAAAGTTACACCTATTTCAATGAAATTTGGTATGGAGATAGTTTAAACTCTGGATTAACACATAGGCTACTTTTATCCCGGAAAAAGTATAGTTCCCGTTGTGGTAGCGGGAAAACCGTATTCCACGCGGGAGAAACCGCGCGCTTCTACTAGTAATCCATAAATTCGTAAACACACTCCTGTCTGAACGAGCCGCCATTGTGTAGATTTCGCAACCCACCTTCGGAAGGTCAAGGTGAAGAGCCCAACGGCGATGGTATCGCGACTAGGAAAACGGCTTTGTCTTTACATTGAATTTTTTATTTCACTTCTGTAAATGTGGTGGAAAAATCACAACTGCATATTGTGTGAAAATGATCTCATATATTTTGCTCATGGGTTTTTGCTTACTTGAGGGTCAGTGACGATGTGGTCGAGTTGGTAATTACATCTGACCTAGAATCTTTACTAGCTCTAAAAGAATGCTGCCTGAACACACTACGTGTTTGGTGACAGTTTCTCAAGCTTAGCATGGTAGCTAGTCAGGCGGGTACTGGAAAGTACTTTAACAGTATGTTGGGAATTGGATAAAAACACCAATGAAGGCATCATTGGAAGCTCAAGCCTTTGGTGGGGAGCGAACCAGCGTCCGTCAGATTGAGAGCCGCCCTTCCATCGCTAGGCTACCATCACTTGTCTACCATATCACTTCAAAATATAATATTATCTGTAGTTTTATCGGGTGCCTTGGAATCATATCATATATATTTCTGAACATCATGTAACAAAACTAAAATTTGAACCAATATGAAGACTTCTTGTATGCGTGATATTGAAGTAATTACACCAAAATGTACATCGCGTGTCTGTCTGTACCTTGAATTTATTCTTATCCCTAATGATTTAGGATTAGGTCTCATCATCATCATCATCATCATCATCATTTCAGCCATAGGACGTCCACCGAACAGGTGGACTGACGACCTGACTAAGATCGCAGGCAAGGGCTGGATGCGGGCCGCTTCCAACCGGTCCTTGTGGAAATCAATGAGGGAGGCCTATGTCCAGCAGGATTAGGTCTAATCTTAATTATATAAATAAATAGATGAGGGACTGTTTGCATATTTTGTGTAACCTAGTTTAGCCCTGATATAAGATATGATGTGGTTTTTTTTTCAGGTGATGCAATAATTTCTACTTGTACTTATTACGTCTTGTACATGTCATTTGGTTTTGTGTCTGTATTCTGTTGTTTGTTTTTCATTTTTGGGGAGAAATCAATAAGGGCTGAAAGTTTCTGGTATAGATGACATATGAATTTTTTACTTGCGTATAGAGATCGGTACTCGCACAATTCGTAAAAATATGACGTCGAATTGACGATCGTCAAATTTAGCGAAACCAGTTCGGTACTTGCACTGCTGCAGTACTTACTGTTTCCAACCTTTATCGGATCATCTGTCTATTTTGCCTTAGTACGTTCCACGATCCAACGTTTGATATTGATTTTACTCAGAAAATATAAGCCGCAATCGGCCATCAGTTTAACATAATATGCGACCTGCCCACAGCTATAACATTGGGAAACTACGTGACGTTTTCTAGTCTAACTATCACAAATCAATTATGCTTAGCCGTACTATAGTTTGATCTTACGCATAAAGTTTTATATTAATGAAGAAAAGCTTACAGGGCAATCATTGTTTATTATGTTGTTGTATGGATGAAATTTGGTTTGTACATGCTTCAGGTCCCGGAATAACATATAGGCTACTTTTCATCGTCATCATCATTATCAATCATCACCACGCGGGTGAAACCGCGGGGCGTAGCTAGTTATGAATATAGTGCTGATTCTGATATTACAATAACTGAAAGTGTAAAGTCATGGTGGGCATAAAACTGTTTATATTGACATAAGTGCGTATTATACCTATGTGTCACAAATACATACGCATTTGTAAAGAATCTCCTTACCTCAAGAAAAACCCAGTCATGTTGACAACAATGGCCGGTTTTTCGCAGAAACTCGAACCCGGTGTTCCATGAGTAAGGAAGCTTTTACAACGTTCAATTTTTCGCAGAATCTCGAACCCGGTGTTGCCATGAGTAAGGAAGCTTTTACAACGTTCGATTTTTCACAGAAACTCGAACCCGGTGTTGCCACGTGTGGGGAAGCTTTTCGACAGTCTTTACACTAATTGGCGAACTAATAATAAATAAATATGAAAAATATCGTAAAAGTTACAGTTAAAAGAAATTTCACTTTTCACACAACTCACAGAAGACCCTGTTTTTTTGCTCTTTAAAGGATATTGATATTATATATAAGCTGTATTTTATAGTCAACACCAAATCGTATATAACCATGGAATAAAGGAGATAGCGAAAGATTCATAAATCACCCTAACAACAAATTCAGTACTTATTTGCTCTCCAAGAAAACAAAAAAATATCTAGATACAACTAGATACAACTAGACACAACTAGACATAACAGGACAACCAGCTAACTTACAAGTAGCAATATTTTCTTCATCTCAAAACACCATCTTAACCAACTTTGAAAGTAAGTATTTATGGGGTATCACATATTATGCAAACAGTGCCCTCGCGTGTTCTGGTTTGTTTATGCCAGTTCATTGCCATATTTGTAATTCAAAACATTATGCCGTAGATAGTTGTCACTGCGTACATGCCGCAATCAACTTTCTCGCTACCTCTTCTCTACTAATTATTGGGTAAAGCCCCACATTCATATAGACATTGTATTTTCGTGGATATAAGATTATATATTATATATTTAATTATAAAGTTGAGTCCTAAGAGAGAGCTCAGATAGGACCGCCTGCAAAATATACATATTAAATACTGTTCTAATCATTGTAAACGGTTGCATGTGTTAAGAGTTTATTTATGAATGTAATTTAAATTCTTTGTAAGTAGTAGCTTTAAATCTTTTGCAATAATAAATACATTTTCGTTTTTTTTTCATTTAATGTGGTTTCTATACAATAGTTAGAGGATTGATTTTCACGTCCTGCTAAAAGCTTAATTCTAATTATATTTTAAATAGTTCTATTATTTTACATTATATAATTTCCTTAGAAGCCAGAACTTTTTTTCACTGACCACTGAGCCACACTGACCGTCAAATTTTTTTTTTATTGGGTATAGGCAAGCGTTTGACCAATATCTCTCCTGATGATAAGTGATGATGCGGTCTACAATGGAGCACACCTGCCTAGAAGATACCTATTCACTAGTGACTTTAGGTTAGTTTTAGGTATGTACTTAATATTTTAAATAAATAAATGCCAAATGTTAGTCTGAGCCTAACTGCTATGGAAAAATACTTTCAAAGGCTAACCGCCCAGCGTGAAATAACAAAATTCAAATTTAATATCATTTTTTCATTCAAGGGATTCAGTAAGTACCTACCTACGCAATTGTAAACGAATAAAAATATAATTATGTACAGACTCTGTGTGAACAGTCTGCTTGGTGTCATCAAACTCCAATAGTAGTTAGTACCTATTCTCTGATATCCAGGAGCTGAGATGGCCTGCCCTTATCGACTGAAACATAATTACTGGTTTCGCATTAACCAAAGATCTAATCTTTTGAAATCAGATATTACTGCGAAAAGGGAGCAACATTCAAGTGCCTTGCCTAGATACATTTTCATTTTCCAAGGCTTGTTTTTAAAGTTAAAGTGGAGCCGGGATAGGCAGGGGTGCGTAGCAACCGTACCTATGATGGGGAGGAGGGTGGGGCTAGGGAGGGACTGGGAGCGCCGAGCTACGTGGGCGAGTCTGTAGTACCTGTAGTAAGGCTAACGCCATTGCGTGTTATTGTTGTGTCTACATAGATTTGCGCAGGCGCGCCGCGACGCTCGCTCGCTGGCGCCGGCTACCGCCGATACTGAGGTGCGCTCAGCAGAACGACCTCGGAGTCCTCGAACTTGTACCCGTCAGCTGCTTTACGAACGTGTGCTTACTTGTTCCACTTTTAAATCTAATTTAAAATTATTATATATATGTGGTATCCGGCTTTACTCACGTTTATAGTCGAAGTTTCGACCTAGGTTTCGAGCATGTCCGATGCTCATCCTCAGGTGAGTTTACGCTGCCAGATCGCGGCGACCACTACGCCGCGGTCCACCGATCTGGCAGCGTAAACTCACCTGAGGATGAGCATCGGACATGCTCGAAACCTAGGTCGAAACTTCGACTATAAACGTGAGTAAAGCCGGATACCACATATATATAATAATGTGTCAAACTCACGAGAATTTCTAATTTAAAATGTATCACGGCATATTACTGTACGAGCCGAATGCATTAAGATTTTCATTTGCTAATCTACTTGGTAACGATCGTACATAAACTAACAAGCAACAACACTTGCACAACGTACATAATAAAAACGTGATGCCTATAGCGTTGACTTGTTGACTTTGCAATATCAACTACATACTCATAATATGTAATGAGGCGCAAGATGTCATGAACAAACAAAGACAATATAAAGATTTATTAACGTATATTATTTACAATGATTTTACTATAGTTCTCTTCAATTTTGAATGTAATGATTTTTATACAACTAACGCCTTCTGAGCTGACCTTTTATCATGTGAGACTGAACCAATCAATATCTGGTTTAAGTAATAAGGATAATGCGTTTTCGATTCCTCGAATTTTCCGTCTCGTTTCGAGTAATTTTCTTTTAAAGTTATATAATTGAAAAATACCAGATTACATACTGGGATATAATATTTCTTACATAAATCATATTTCTCACATATACTTTCATAGTTTATCAAACGTTTTCAGGCTAAATATTACATATAAGATAAATACAGTAAAAGTCTTACTCCTAAGACTTACCCTCGTCTTGGTTGCTGCCCAAAAGCACTTCAGTATTATGGAATTTTCCCTCCTTCATCATCGTGTCAGGGTCTTTCGGTAAGAATACCCCATCGACAGTAGGCGCTGATGGAAAGCCTAATATGCCAGTGTATGAATTCCATTGTTGAACTGATATTGTCTTAGCATCTACTCCTCGCATACAATCCATCACTAAGCTCGGGTCAGCAGCCAAAAGACTACTGTTGCAATTGCAGTCATCTACCAAAACTTTTCCAATGTCTTGTGCTCTCTCTCCTGTCATCCAGCTCCACGGAGCATTTAAAGTTCCTGATTGTAGTATCCCCCTTTTAAATAATCCTTTCATCTCTGGAGACAGCATGTGGAGACTCACGCTACCCCCGCCCGCTGACTCTCCAAATAGCGTTATCAACTCCGGATCTCCGCCAAACGCTCTAGCATTATCTTTGATCCAGCGAATAGCGAGTTGTTGATCCCAAAGTCCCATATTTCCCGGCGCTTCTTCACTTCCCGGGGAAAAATATTTATTCAAATATAAAAATCCGAATGCTCCAACCCTATACTGCATGGATGCCACTATTACGTCACTGGAAGATGCCATTATGTCCGCCTTATATAGGTCGAGTGTAGCCGTGCCACTCATATACCCTCCACCGTAAATCCATACCAGTATTGGTACTTTAGGCCTCTCGGTAAGAGGTTTATCCTGGTGATGACGTACTCTTAAGTGCTGAGGGACCCAAATGTTTAGGTATAGACAATCCTCGGAAATATTCGTGTTTGGATTCCACATTTCTTCGCCTTCAAACCCTGGGAAATATTCATACCTTTCCTGGTAGCAGCTATTTGGCATGGCAACGGCTTCAAGAACGCCATGCCATGGCTCTATCGGTACCGGCTTGCGGAATCTTAACGGTCCCAGCGGCGGTTTCGCGAACGGTATGCCAGTAAAGATATGAACCTCGCGACCCATTACTGTTTTCGCATACCCTCTAACGAGTCCGCTCTTAGTCTCGACAATAAGAGGGTCGTTATGGAAATTTTTGGGCACAGGGCTAGTGGTTGGAGTAGTCTGTGTCGTGGACGTTGTAGTGTCATGGTGGTTTGCCCAAGACCGACTCCACACTCCCGTTACGAAGAAGCACAATAATAGTTTAGTGAAAACAATCTTTCTGTTATTCATCATCTTCAGCTCTGTCATGTGATACTCTGTTTAATGAGACGTATCGGAATTCAATCGGAAGTAATCCGCCAGCTTGATGAAAAATTTGTTGAAACACATTTCTCTCAAATATCAGATGTTTGTAACTCTTTCGTCGTACCTGAAACAAACAAATTACCGTTACTGATGGAATAGGAAAAAGTTATTATCAAGATTTCACAACACAGCAATATTTTACGAACTGTTCACATATTTCGAATCTCCTTACTAGTAAGGACTATTTATACATATTTGATATATATATATATATATATATATTCATCATATCATTAAGAACATAATAAAATGGTGCTTTTACCACATCTAAGTATTAATGTATTACTAGATGATAAAGGCTCTTAATTTTACTTTTGCAAATTAATCATAAAGTTTTTAATCTTATGCTATATAAGATGTGGTCAAGATGGATTTAATCATTTCTATCACTTATTACATTAGTTAATACGCTAGATTATTTAAACATTGTACAAGTACAAATTACAGAAAAGTTGTATGAACATATATACTTAGGAATAGTAATGATTTTGTTTGAATTCTTTAATAATTGACTCGCCTTAGTGCCCATAGTACATTTTAGATAGGTGAATGATTTCCACAAAGTTAATTGTTCATGACATCAAAGTTAAATAGCTTTTAATAGCTGGCACCTGGCAAAAAAAAATAGTTGGATTTTTTTTGCCAGGTGCCAGCTGTGTTTCATTAATATTTAATTATAATTATATTGAAGCGGTGATAGCCTCTAGGTTGTTAGTGTCAGCCGTCATTTGGATGTTGCTGGTTCAATCCTTGTTCGATCTTTCGGCGTAGGTAACATTGATATCAAATTTAGAGTTTGGTGATAGGGGTACTTTTCTGTAAACGTTGTGTCCAAACAGCTGTTCGTGACATCCAGACAACATTCTAGGTCTAGCGTGATTCAAATTTAAAGACATTATCGTCTAGTGGTTATCTAATATGTAAAATATAAAAGATGCATACAAATTATCATAACCCATTATAAACAGTACTTTTACAGTACATTTGTGGGAAGAGTCGGGAATTAATATTTTGTAATTACAATAATAATAAAACTGTACATAACTATAAAAAAAACCCGTACGGCGACTAGCAGTTAAAAGTTAAAAACTGCGTTCAGAACTCCGCATTAATGTTTTACAGAAAAACAGTTCTTAATCTGACAGATTTCTTAGCGAATATTGGAAACCGCCCAATCACATTCTGTGAGTTTAATTCATATGTTATTAGTAAAATTAATATGTTCCTATTGTTATTAAGACGAAGGATATATCATCGGCCGATCACCTGATCACTTAACAGCAGCACACTATAACTTAGCTATCATCATATCAGCCATAAGACCTCCACTGCTGGACATAGGCCACCCACATTGATCGCAACAAGGACCGGTTGGAAGCGGCACACATCCAGCCTCTCCATGGGATCTACCTTGTCGGTAGACGTCCAACTTTTCGACGCCATCGATCCGCTGGGCTATATCGGTGACTTTATTTCTTCTACGGTTCTCCTCATTTCTGATTTGTTCGAGTAAAAAAACCCCGTGCATAACCCTCTCCAAAGCTCGTTGTTGTTTCTTAACCAAATTAAATTTAAAACCCACAACTATATTTGCTTGTAAGCTGCTGCGAGGATTATGCATTTATTTGAAATTGAGAACCATAACGAGGCATTCATTGTTTACTTTCCTCTTCTGTGCCGTTAGGGTTTTATACAGTCGCGGTCGGCGCTTATGCATTTATTATTAAGCGCTGCACTGAGATTGTTATCTTTTATTGTGGTTGTGACTGTCGCTTCTAAAGCTGGTTGTGTATATAATCAACCTGGGTACCAATTCTCTTCTTTATTAAATTCATATTATTTTATTTCATAAACATGGGTTGGTTGGTTTGTTATACGAGTATAGCCGGTTATATAGGTTATACAGCAGTATAATGCAGTTTACACTCATTCTATTAGGAAGACTCTTGCATTCGTAGGTTGTAACTGAAGTACCTTGACGTCTGCTGCCAGGGTTTAATTTTAAAGTGACGAGAGTTAGTCACAAAATTGGCAACAATGTGACATTAAGCATTACATTTGATGCACTGTATACATTTCGGGGAGTGTGCTCTGGAGTTACATAGCTTGGTACCTCCTTCCCCATTCCATCAAAAAACGACCAGACGGACTGCAATGCGACATCCATACATGGTAGACGTCGCACCAAGCGTTTTGCTTCCACATTCATAGTACAGCTAACGAGTGGAACTCATTGCCTAAGTCTGTGTTTCCACATGAATACAATCTGGGCATCTTCAAGTCACGAGTGAACAGGTATCTAGGCAGGCGTGAATCATCGTAGACCGTATCATCACTTAACATCAGGTGAGATAGTGGTCAAACGCCTGCCTATTATGAATAATAAAAAAAACTGTTTATGAATTACATGTCCTAACTAAGAAGAGAATGGGCACCCAGGTCGATTACATACACAGCGAGCTTTAGAAGAGATAATAAGAAGAACAATATAAATATCTAAACTTACAATTGCATCTCGACTGCATTGTAATTGCATTGCACTAGAAATTAGATCTTTGTTGCCATAATGTGTCAAAACCATGTCAGTTTAAACAACAAAATTGCAAACCTCTACGGGGAGGTAAGACTAAAAGAAGAGTACTAGGGGAAACGCGACCGCATCCGCGAGCGCCCCGTATTCTCCTTGAATAAAAGACCACCGAATGTGGTCGAAACTATAGTCGGAACCCTCCAAATTACTACGTGAGTAACTACCGCGTTTTATACATTAACTAGCGGCCCGCTCCGGCTTTGCATCGGTATAAAATATAGAGCCTATGTCATTAATGGATGTTATTATACATATAAACATTTCTCTTTAATCACTCTATCTATTAAAAAAAACTGCATCAAAATCCGTTGCGTAGTTTTAAAGATTTAAGCATACATATGGATATAGGGACAGAGAAAGCGACTTTGTTTTATACTATGTAGTGATAGTGATAATGTGTCAAAACGACGTCAGTTTAATCAACAAAAAAAAGTAAGATAAGTTCTTATGTGGTTACGATAAAGTCCAAATCAAGGTGACACTTATCAATAACTGCACCAAAATTAGATATTTTCATCAACATTTCGGGTAGTTTTAAGTAAAATAAGTTAGCCATCAATCGGATAAAACTCATCTAATATTAGAGATAACGTTAAGTGGGTTTATACGATTTTGAATTTTAGGTTAAATATAATACGAGCTAGTTATTTTGAAGAATTTTTGTGAATTTTAGTTAGTTCGAGTGATTAACAGAATTAGGGCCTTGACATAGGTTTATATTTTCTTTTCGTTAGTGACATGCATACATTACTCGAGTACATACAAGCTGCGCCCCGCAGTTTTTCATCGCCATATCCAGGGTATAAGCTATCTTCATACAACAATTTCATCCCAATCCATCCAGCCGTTTAGGCATCAAAGAGTAACAAACATAAGTCCATACATCCATAATCACAAACTTTCGCATTTATAATATTAGTAGGATTATACACAAAACATAATTAGAATTTTGTGATTTTCCTTTCTAGTTTTTTTTTACTGTGGTTCTGTCGTCAAAATGGTAAATCAATCACAATCAAATCACTGGAGTGAGAGGGATTGGTCGAAGTACCCACATGCCTATCAAATCAAATCAAAAGATTTATTCGCAAGAATGAATGTGGATGGATATAGAGGTAGAGGAAAGCCGAAGAAGGTATGGATGGACTGTGTGAAGCATGATATGTTTATGAAAGGTGTGAGCACTGAGATGACTAATGATAGAAGAGAATGGAAGAGGAAAACATGTGGTGCCGACCCTACCTAGTGTGGGATAAGGACAAGAAAAAGACATCGTATTAATTAAGGTACCATGCACACAATATTTGGTAATAGTAATTCCTTTTGAACTATCATGGTACCGACTTCAACAAGTTATTTTACACTTTTGAGTGTTGAAGTCGGCTCCATTTTTTGGTATTTTTTAAAATATTTGAAACATGCAATAAGCATCATAATAAATAACACGCGGTCGTTGTGGCTCAGTTGTGTTTTTTTGTTTTGGAGGATTTTTACTTATATTAACAGTGGCATGATTTCATGTTACATTGTAGTCACATAAAAAAATGAGACAAAAACATGCTTAGATATAAACACGGCAATTCATCGGAAGATTTGGCAATTAATATTATAATAGGTTAACACTCAATATTACTGAAAATAAAACCTAATAATATGAGTTTTTATTTACTTTATGATAGCGAATCAAAAATATTATTTTATTGATTAAAATGGCGAAAAGTGCGAGTGAGAGTGAAAGAAGAATAACGGTGCTTACCAATATTCAGAGCTGTATATTGATTCTTTTATACCTGTGATTCTCAAGCCAAACACGTGCGCCAGTAAAATTATTTTACTGCCAACATAAAGGAATGAAATAAATCACCATTTCAATAAGAGACTGTCGCGCTCCAATAAATGGATCAAACGTAACGTATTATGACCGTAGAACCAATTTCACCGCACATTCAACAGATAGTCGTTGCGAGGTTATCTTCAATTTATGTCTGAATCGGTCGAGGCTTGAAGCCCTTGCCGAGCGATAGGGCCCGGTCGCGTGATCATTATTTCATCGAGACCTGGATCTGTCTCAAGGGATGCATCACGCTCCGTTTCGGGTTCACAGGGTACTGAAAAAATAAAAGCATTCCAATTCCTATTTACATTTATTGAAAGCTCTTGCTTTCAATTGAATAAAGCGTTACTGGCAATACTTTTTGGAACAAACTGAATCGTTTTATGTGGAACTATGAAATAGAAAAATACGTGCTATACTTAGCAGATCTTTTGATGTTTGTACTACGTAAAGTAGATTGTAAACATTGGTATTATCAATATTCAGACAATTGGCGTGGCCAAAATTTAAAGTGTTGCCCTATGTTTGCAAAAAATATTGTTTTTTTATGTCAAATCATCTTGGGCACTGAGTGTGAATTAGTGTCATTGGTCTATCTGACACCGCGTAGTTGTTAGAACATGTAAATTATTGACATAATGTTCTCAAAATTCGCGTTTTTGTATAATGTCCGGCACAAACACACCGATTTACTACTCGTATACATAATCTATAAATACGTGTTTCAAAAGGACTTTTCTGTATATCAATGAAATAGTTTTCAACAAGACATTCCCACTAGCATTTCAGCGAAATTCCTAATAATGTGACCTTTTTTACGGGGGAAGAGGGAAGTGGCATTTTTATCTAAGCACTTCAGTGCTTCGCAGGGCACTTTAAGCCGTCAGTCTCAGATGTTGTATTAGTATAATAGTCGTTAGACCACGTTGGTTGCCCTGGAGAGGCCAGAAAATCCAACTTTTAGGTGGCCATCCAGTGTTGGCCAGAGAGGTGAACTACGATTTAAACTCTTCTCTGAGTAGAAGGCCCGAGGCTAACTCCATAGCCCACTAGTGGGAACGTATTGGATTGATTATACTAAAATATAAAAGCACATATTTGCACATATCTGATTCTATTTGCTCGACAAGGCTTCGATATCAATTCCAACAAAAAAGTCATTGTCGTTAACGTTTTCTAAATTATGATTACCGATAAATTTCTTTGTACCTAATTTTTGAATTAGTTAGCAAACTTTAGTCTGATATACCTACGTTAAACTTGATGTAAAAATCAATTAAATTTATTATATAAACTAACAATATATTTACATGATAATATGATAACCGTTATCGAAAAAATTTGAACGCTATATAAGTATAAAAAGACTAAGTCTTGTAACTTTTCCACGCGACCTTCCTACAATAATAAAAAAATCACCTTAACAAAGTTTGTTTACAACGTGCCCCGAACATATAAGGCTTCGTACAAACCCAGAAAATTATCGATCTGCAGAACTCTCTTTAGTCAAATCAAACTTGACGAACTCAATTCCGCGGCGAATTGCTTTCAAAGTCAAACCGAGGCGGTATTAATCGTCTCAATAAATAAATTCTGTCTGTGTAGTGAGGTTAGTACTGCATATCAAAGTACGGTTGGCGGGATCAGTTGGTTCCCGAGGGAGATATGTTTGCTCTAAATTAACTTAGGGTTACTTTGTATGCAGACTGTCGTATCTTCTAACGAGGTCCGAGACCCTACGGTGCCGCCCCTATCGTACAAGTTTACGAAACAACTTCAAGTAAGTGGGAAAGTGGTTCAAAATTTCAGTGAAGGTGTAATGCAATTTTAAATTATAAACCTAATATCTGGGTTATAATCAACCTAATCAAAAACTGGGAGTTGAAATAACATGAAACTCCAGGAAACAATTTGCGACACTGAATATTGAATCGAGTATTTTCTAGAGCAAGTTGCTACAGCTAAAGACGTCGCTTAAATATTTTTATAATGTTAGCAGAGCAAAATGAAGGCGCTGATTATTCAGTGTTGACTTACCGTTGCTGCTTTTCTTTTCGCAAAAAGTTGACGTAATCCATTCTGAGAGGTTATCTTTGCGTTGTTTTATTATATTCCGCACAAATTACATATCTTTTTCCTTCTTTGAAACATATATTTCATTACTTATCTATAAATCTTTGAGCTAAAGTGTCTATCGCTGTATATAACTGGGCCACCTTTTCCTCGTGCGTAATGAGCCATGTCATGTCTTTTTAAAAATTCAGCTCGTTTTTCTACACCAAAAAAGGGTAAGAGTTTCAAACGGACAGTCTGACATAGAATCGTAAAAACTACAAAATAGATTACAAAAGTTTCTGTTCGCCTTTGGGAATTCATTACTTACTTTGATAGGTAACTTCTGACGATTAACTTCAATCTCCAATGAAACGTAAAAAGAAAACAAGTCGAGTTAGAAAGAAAAGTTTGAGCATTACTTTCTTTTATGTTAGAGCGTTTATGGACCCTACATCGATTAAATAAAGTAGGCCTATGAAGCTTTTATCCGTTTTTCAGCAAAATATCACCCATAATAAATGACATGGCGTGGAACGAATAGCTGTCGTTATGATAAGACACGCCTTAGATATCGAGGACTGCATGATAGCAAGCAAGACTGTGTTAACTTTGACTGGCTTGCTAAAAAACGCTGTCGCTTGTACTCTATACCCGCCGCCTTCCAGTCGGGAAAAGAGACGGGAGGGCGCGGGAGGCAACCAAGAGGCCGGCGCGCGCCGCTCAATAAATCGATGTTGGTAATACAATGCTATGCGGCGGTCGGCCTTGAGGTTGCAGCCTGCAAGACACACCCCCGGCTTGCCAAGTTCATTGCCAACTCTTTTTTATATCCTTTCAAGCAAAATATAACAGGTGATCCAATACAATTTCGTCGTGATTACATGACGTCTTGAAAATGTAGATTCCACCCGCGCTCGGTTCGCCGAATATGTCGACGCAACCGCCGACTTTTCGGACTCATTAGTAGTAATTTTCATCGGCTTTAATGTCACTTGTTTATTATGTGCTAAATTAGCGTCAAAACGGTTGATAATTAGCGTTTATTAAGTCGAATTAACTCGTGTATCAAAATGTTTGTCGGTTATGATTGTTTGGAACTGATTTATAATGTTTTATTGATGTCATATCACTTGTATATGGGGTGTTTTAAAATCATTATTATTATCATTATCTATTATTATATTATTTGTATTGTATTGTATTGTATTATCTATGTCTTATATATTATTACAAATGTGTTATAGCAACAGCATGATAATAAGAAGCAAAGTTTCAATAAGTTTGTAACCAGATTTTTGTGCGAATTGCTATTATATAGAAATACATACAATTAGAATATAAAATAGGATTAGGCTGTGTGCGTAAGATGGTAAAAATTAAAAGTTTCGTCAGTGATTTAGATACATACGGTACATAACCACACCATCCAATACAGCTACAGTTTTAAGAGAAACGTTGCATAGCAATATGCTGTACTCATGAGAAATGACATTTGGTAAAACGGTTTAGATTTCAGGGAAATACAGATAAAATAACACTAACAACACAGATATTATATAAGGTACATTAAAAACGCCTGTTATAATAATAAAAAGAATATAGTTGGAAAATTATTCTATTGACCGATTTGGAGAAGGAGATTGGCTAACTAAAAATAAAAACAACCAATTTAAACCTCTTTCCTTTCAAGATATGATAATTAACATTTTTTTAGTAAATCATCATCGTCTCAGCCATAGGACATCCACTGCTGGACATAGCCCTGCCCCATTGATTTCCACAAGGACCGGTTGGAAGCGGCCCGCATCCAGCCCTTGCTAGCGATCTTAGTCAGATCATCTGTTCACTTGGTTGGTGGCCGTTCTGTGCTGCGCTTGCCAGTCCGTGGTCTCCATTCGAGGTCCTTTTTAAATTACAAGATTTTTTTACAAACGCTACTAGCGTTTCGTATTTTATGCCCGCTAATTCTTAGTATAAAGAGCAATTGAAATATATGAACTGTCGCCTGAAAAATAATTACTTTATAATATGACATGTACAGTTAGTTAGTTATATCTTTACAAATTGTTCGTTTAAAGTTTAAAATCAATATATAAATTAAGACTTGAATCAAATATTATGTCTTAAAACGATATCATTTTAATATATTTGTTTTATTTTTTAAAGTTGATTAGTTTTGATTAGATTAGATTAGATTGTTTAGATTAGTTATTGTTGATACATTTTTTTTACTATTTTTTTTATTTCATTTTTTATTTATAATGTTTAGTTGTTGATGAGTAGAATTACTTTAAAGATTCCCAATTGGTTCTTTTCTTCACCTTAAGAATTTAAGACAGTAATTCCGTAGTAGTCAGAAACTAATTCTTTCCACTTGTTACCTTTTCGATAAATAATACAATTGTTACCTTTGATCTAGTAGTAGTTTGACCACTATCTCACTTGATGGTCAGTGACGATGTGTTCGAAGATGGTATCACGCTAGACCTAGAATGCTCACTGGCTCTCAAGGACTGTTACCTGAACACAATATGTGTTTAGGGACAGTTTTTTAAACTTAAGGGTGGTAGCTAGCCAGGCGGGTATTCGAAATTACCCTACCACCATGCTGGGAATTTGATATCGAATTTAATTATTATTTTTAAAATTATTTCGTATAATATCTTATACTTTTAAAAGCGGTTTCATAAAAGCGCCACGGTTGCGGGTAATCTTGACCTGGATTTTTTTAAAACTATATGAATGTGGTCTCTATACGCTATTCGAGAACGTGATAAGAGGTACTTTAAATATATTAACTTACTCGGGGAACTAATTTTCTTGTCCGAGTGTAATTTATTTATTTATTTACAAAATCCACAGCCCTTTATAAACAAATTATTGTACAAGTAGCTTACACTTATGGCCAATAACGGACTTACATTTTACTGATGAATTTTTATTTAATTAAAATTTTTATTGAGTCAATCCTTAACTATAATTGGCATACTCAGTGCAGTTACTGTTACAAATTGATGACTATCGTAATACTGAATGCTATTTTTATAAGTTACTAGCTGCGCCCCGCGGTTTTACCCGCGTGTTTATGATTGATGATGATGATGATGAAAAGTAGCCTAGGTATGTGTTATTCCAGGACCTGAATTATCTAAATACCAAATTTCATCGAAATCGGTGTAGCCATTTGAGCGTGAAGAAGTAACAAACATACACACAAACTTTCACCTATATAATACTAGTGGCGCCCCGCCGTTTCACCCGCGTAGATTATGGTTTTCCCGCTACCTCAACTATCCCACGGGAACTATACTTTTTCCGGGATAAAATCACTCTATGTGTTAATCCAGGGTTTAAACTATCTAAATACCAAATTTCATCGAAATCGGTGTAGCTGTTTGAGCGTGAAGAAGTAACAAACATACACACAAACTTTCGCATTTATAATATTAGTTAGATTAGTAGGTAGTTACTATGCAGAACGCGGTTTAGCCCCGCGATCTAGTTTTACCTATGGTCCCGTTTAGACTACAAAACACAGGAAACTTACATATATAAAAATTGTATCCCTCGGTACTACTTATCTTCTAGCTTAATGTATTCCTTTCCAATGTGCAATATGGATTTATGGTGGGTTTTTCCAGGTGTAATAAAGATTGTCAGGTGTGAGCAATAGGAGCAATTATGGTCACTACAAGGGTGTTGGCCAACGGTGGCATATCGTGCGTCAAGTCGTAAGATTTTCTAAATAAATGTAATTGCATTTGTATATTTTTAAACACAGGTACAATTTCCAAATCGAATAATTAAAACGATCTATAAAATTTTATGAATTTATAAAACATCGGAACTGCTCACGTAGTAAGTCAGAGGGTTCCGACTATAGTTTCAAAGACATTTGGTGGTTTCTTTCAAGGAGAATACGGAGCGCTCGCGGACGTGTTCCCAGTACGCCTAGTACGCAACAGTGTTTTATACATTAATGTGTCAAAACTACGTCAGATAAAAAAAAAGACGTGTGGCACTCGGGGACTGCCGCGGTAAAGCTATTGCATAGCATTTTTTATCAATTTATGCAATTAATATATTAATAACTTATGCAGTAACGCCGATACAACCAATGCCACCTAGAGGCGAGTCGCTGAACTAAACAGACAAGCGTGATATTTCAAAAAAGTCATTAAAAGTTCTGCTATTCATCGATAGATGGCAAAACTAAAAAGTATCACCGCTGTGCCGGTCGGAGTGGAGGGTGTTAGGTTATTTTTGTTACGGAATTTCTGTATTCGGTCTCCACGCTCAAGGCCCGCGATAGAAGCTATGCAATAGCTTAAAAAGACCTAAAAAATGTTAAAAAAGAGTTTACTTGAAATCACGTAGATCGCTTTTTTTAATGGATAAAATAGTAATATCGATCAATAATTATGCATACAATTAGTCGAATTACGCAGGGAAGTTATCAATTAAACCATTTTTTTAAATTAATTTAATATTAATTAAAAAAATGGTTTATACCGAAGTAATATTAATTACTAAATAATTAATTATTAAATAATAAATTAAAAAATAATACTTAATTATTAAATACTTCTATTTTACACAAAGCTTTTGCTGAAAAGCATCAATCACGGGCTACAATAAGACTGCTTTAATAGCATTTCTACTTTGAATAAGTCGAGTCAAAGTTCAAGGGTGCATAATTTAAAATTCATATCACAGACGGTTCTAACTAGCTTGTCAAACCGATCGATGGTCTATTGTCACGAAGCTGGCACTAAGTGAATTGGAAATTGTCTGCAAACTTCTAATGAACTTGATCAAGGCAAGCTGTTAGAGCTTGATATTCTTTCAGTAACCTAATTTTATTGTATTAACAAGATTCTTATATATCGACTAGCTGATGGCCGCGACTTCGTCCGCGTTGTATTTATTATTCCTTCAAATAATATACATTGTCTAACTGGTACTATAAGTATACCAAATTTTACTAAATTCATTAGGTTCATAAGTTGTTGTATACAAAGCTGTTTAATTTGCTGGTCGGTTGGCGCAGTTGGTAGCGCTCTGCCTTCTGAGCCGCTGGTCCCGGGTTCGATTCCCGGACAGGTCAAACATTTGTGTGTATGAACATGTCTGTTTGACCTGTGTCTGGGTGTGTATATATATAAGTATGTATATCAGTCGACAGGTTACCATAGTACAGGCTCTGCCTAGTTTGGGAACTGAAGACCTTGTATGAAAATAAAAAAAAAATTACAGTCTTTAACTATTCCACGGGAACTCTTTAATTTACCGGGATCAAAAGTATCCTATATGTTAACCAGGGATATAACCACCAAAGAAAATTTCATTTAAATCGGTCCAGTCGTTATCAAGATTAGTCCGTACAAACAGACAGACAACAGAGAAACAATAAATTTGAAAAAAATCTAAATTAGTTCCTTCACTTCTTACATCCCCCTGACTTGGTTTTAGTATTTTTTTTCATTGTACAGAAATTCGACTTCTACAGTTTTATTTTATATATAGATTGGCATTATATCGCCTCAAAAATTCGTAGTTAACAACTCGTAGTTAAATGGTAAACCAAGACAGCGAGGTGAGTGCTTGCCTCAATTGTTGAATAGTCTTGGCGACGTGAGCTGCTAGACCTCGCTGCTCTCAGTGAGGGTTGAGATCTATACTTCCTGAACACCAGTCCATCTAGTGGAGAAGCAAAGATCGTCTAAAACGTGTTTTTACCGGTAAAAAGGTGCTGTCTCAGCATAGTTCCACTCCACATGGATAAAAATGGAGCAGAGTTGGTTTTCAGACAATTTTTTGTAGCCCCACATTTAGCTCCATATATAAGAGGGAGAGAGATAGGTCTCAGTGTGGTCTAATACATTTATCCTTTGAGTTTTAAGTGCATTCGCGGAAATTTTAGAAAATTCTATAAGTGTCATATTCTAATAACAAAATCAGCAGGTAACAAAAGAGATACGATATACTTATTTTGAGTGTAATGTGAGTGACAGACACTATTGATACACTACTAAAGACATCACTGTCAATTCCATAGTACTAGTGTGTGGGTGGTATTAAAATAGGCCTCCGCATGACCTTTAAGAAGGTTCCTATTGTTCGTTTCAACTTGAATTTTTTATCAAAGTTGCCTTGTTCGTAATTTCTACTTTGCATGGCTTAAAGCCTTATTGCAAACACGTTGGTGTCACACATTATGTTAATTATGTGCTATTTGTAATATGATAATTAAATTTACTAAGTGTATATACAACGTATCCCTAAATTCAACGATAAACGGCCACTAGATGGTGGGCCAGCTCATGACTACTCGCTAAAATATAAAGAAAAAATAGTATGTAATGTTTTTAGAAATTACAAAAATAAATTTTAATGTTCGAAAATTTACACCTCTTAAGACATAATATTTTTTAACTACCATGTCCATAATTTTTCGAAAAATTCTGTTTTTCTTTTTGTATCGGAAAAAAAAACTTTTTCACTTATAAAATAGCAAATGAAATGAAATTTCGTTTTATCGGAACTAGTCATCATGTAAGTATGTATTCTATAAAATAATAAACTGTGTATAAAAAATAACTGTGTTCTATAAAATAATGTATTATGTCAAGTATTGTTTTAAACTTTCATGGCTTTTCACAATAAAAATATTGTTTAACACGGGATACGCACCATGATTTTGATTTTGATTGAGTTCCCGATATTTCGGCGCCGTTCCACGCACCACGATCACGGAGAGACTGAAGAAAGCGGTAGATGTAAAAATATATTGAAATGTTAAGGACAGACATATCTGTCTACCCTAAGTCTTTTGCTACGGGTACCACGGGCACTAGAACTCGATGGCAAGTTTCTACAAAACACACTCACTGTATCACTGCGGATATTCGTACGGTCACAATGTGCGCGCGTATTGTTTTTTATGAATTCTAATACTGGTTTCCATATGGTTGAGAGCTGGAAACCATGACCTCGGTTAAAGTTCTCGTATTTTGAGATCTGGATTGCCTCTTTAACCAGTCTAGGGATATAGTGACGCTCAGTGGATAAAACACATAGCTTATGGTACTCGATCCAGTGATTTGGTCCAGATTCCAGCAGATGTTCCGCTATGGCCGATTTGTGTCTCTCTTGTATATGAATGTATATGTGTCCTTAAAAGTGGTATTGTTTTTTAGTTTATTAGATGGATGTATGTAGGATTTTCAACAAAATAAACTGAGCAGAATCAAGATTGTCTATTTAACTAATTGTCAAACATTAAGAACCGCGATCATAATCTGTT
Source organism: Apeira syringaria (assembly GCA_934044485.1). Classification (NCBI taxonomy): domain Eukaryota; kingdom Metazoa; phylum Arthropoda; class Insecta; order Lepidoptera; family Geometridae; genus Apeira; species Apeira syringaria. The sequence goes on from OW203668.1 coordinate 16,409,089, forward strand.
AACTGCATTCTCTCGGGGCGCCGGAATGTCAGGTTGGTTGACTTTAGCAGCGAAAAGCCGTTACAAGTGCTAAAGCCACTTAGATGATTGAACACAGAAGTCTCACTGTCTATTTGTGAAATACTTCAGATTTTATGAATGTATAAAACACGGGAATTACTCACGTAATAAGTCAGAGGGTTCCGACTATAATTTTAACCACATTCGGTGGTATTTTTCAAGTAGAATACTGGGCGCTCGCGAACGCAGTCATTTCAAGATTTTCTTGAAAAAAGAACTTAACGATTTCAATGCATGAATATGACCATTGAAAGTAATTCTTAGGCATGTAATAATTAAATGTATATATGGGCCTTGAAGGCAACCCTTATTATATTAAAGCACGAGGGCTGTACTTGAAGTGTATCTATGAAATCAAATAAGTAACAGAGATCACGCAGAACTAACGAATTTTTTCCTCAAAAATTTGAATTTGTTATTTTTAGTTATAATAATTTGAGAATATATTTAATTCATTAAAAATGGTGTAAATATCAACTTTAAATGAATTAATATAATAACCTTAACTAAATAACCCGTCCTCACTTGGTGAGGACCCGGGATCACTAGCAGCGTTCCCGTCGGGATGGATCGCTAGCTCCACTAATATTAGGTATAAATGTCAAAGTTTGGATGGATGGATGGATGTTTGTTACTCAATCACGCCAGAGCGGCTAAGCGGATTTGGATGAAATTTGGCACAGAGATAATAATAGTTCTGAATAGCACATAGCCACTTTTTATCCAGGTCAAATGTACGGTTCCCGTAGGATAAGTAAATACATAATTTTATAAAAATCTTTTACTCCTTCACCCTCAAACAGCTGTACCAATTTGATGAAGTTTGATACAGAGATACGTAAGACAGCATAGAAAGCATATAAGAAAAGCATAGTTCCCGCGGGATAGTTGAGGTAGCGGGAAAACCGTAATCAACGCAGCGTGAAATCGCGGGGAGCAGCTAGTATGTAATAATTCTAAGTATTACTCGAGAAATGGCTTTATTGCTCTATTTTTGTTTTGTTTTTAGACTTACATAAACTTAAATACATCGTTTAATTACGTCTATAAGTGTATAAGTACGTAAACAACGATAACAAGAAACAATTGTGTAGCTTATAAACCTGAAATTAATTAATGTACAGGTTTGTTATAATGGCCCTGTCCGCATTCATTAATTACCCAAATTGCGGCCAACATTTTGAGGACATTACAAAAGGTATGAAATCTTTTAATATGTTTCAAACAACACTTATTTCGTGCAATTTTAATCGTTTGTATTATTTTGGATTATTAATAGACTGAGTTCATATAAAAATATTCTATTTCCTACTTATTATAAACGCGAAAGATTTAATGAATATACGGAAGTTTGTTACTCTTTCACACTCAAACGGCTAGACGGATTTGGATGAAATTTGGTGTGTAGAAACTGCAGATCCCGGAATAAAATATAAGCTACTTTTCATCATCATCATATATCATCACCACTCCACACCATACCACAAGCTTGAAGGTGATAGCCAGGTGGGCGGTAGATAGTACGCCTTATCCTGTGATTTTGATAAGGACACAACCTTCACCAAAAGATAAAGCACCGAGTAAAGGTCAATCCAGCTACCATTTGATCGACTGCAGTACCCTGAAGCTACCACCACTTGAAACGTTTATCGTTTCTTGTGTATTTTCCTCGTTTGCGAGATATTTTCCTTGCATAAAGTCCAACACAAAAGCGCAGTATTGACGCCTAACATTGAATATTGCGAAAACAATCTAATTTGCATTTAGATCAAATATTTTAAGCAAAACGTCCTTCGATGCTTTGTTTAGAAATAGGTACAAGGCCAGTTGAGCACACAAGGCTGGCAGGTCATTTATAATTCAGCTAATAATAAAAATACCATGTTGTGGCACGGTGTTTTTCCTTCGATAAATGTGAAATAGAGGAATGTAACTTTATTACGCATCAGACACTAAAAATATATGATATGATTTTGACAGGCGTGTGAACCGGTGAACTAAGTATGTATTAATAAATATTTACTATGTATCTGAAAGGCTTCCAATGAGGTAATAAAGTTGTTATATGATATGATTCAGTAGTCATTTGTTGAGAATGTCGTCCGAAATCTAACCACTCTATTTAGAACTAATTGATAACATAGTCGTTTGACTCCATTTTTTTTTATGCATATAAGTAGTTTTTTTATGGTTCACATTTAGTATGTTATCTAGTGTCGACATTGTTTAAGATTTGTTCAATCAAGTTATAGGATAAAAGTTTTCCTCATAAACCCAGGTAGGGTGTACTTTACGGCACGCTAAGGAAAAAGTTCTGGAAGTGAAAAGCGTTCAGTGACGATGACGCGAGTTCCATGATTTTTGTTCATCCAAAAAGTGCTCAACGCGCCTAAAGAAGTGTTCACTTCGAAAATAGATAACTGAAAAGGGCTACTCATACCACACACGGCTACCAACACAATGACAATTGATCCCGTGAGTAGCTAAGGACACTAAAAAGGGTGAAAAAAAAAATTTCCAAAAAAATGGAACCGACTTCAACACTCAGCTCAGTAACAGAGAAGACGCCGCGAAGGAGAGTTCTACGCTCTTGTCGCCGCTCGGACCTGAACCACTGAAGATGTCGACCGCAGTGATCGACGAAACGTCTGGAACACTAGTTTCACATAGACCACGGCCAAACAGCCCGGAAGCAATACATACAACAAATAATTTATTTGTTAACACTTCACGTTTTGTCCATTTAAAATTTAATGACAAAAACATCGTTGTGCCCGTGACGTATATTTGTTACGTCGCGTGCTTATTATTATTTATCAGCGAGCCCAGTTGAAGCTTCGTCAGATCTGCGATAAATAACTCAACGTTCCTGCGATGGAAAGCAATAATTTAAACTTTACAACAGAATTACTGATTTAGGGCTCGCGGCGGAGCTGCGGTTGATGTTCTGTAGTAGAGCTGTGAAGAATTTATTATTAGTAGTAAACAGATTTTAGCTAATTAAGCTATAATTAAATGTAAAGATTTTCCCAGAAATACTGATTGCAGATTAAATTGTTAGTGCGCGAAATCTTTCCATGAAGAGTCTTTTTTACACATTATTAACACCAGTAAGATTACGCCTAGTTGCTAGAGGGGTAGGCAGAGATTTTCATTCGTGATATCTTTCGCTTCTTTCTGCCACATCATCTCATCCTGAAAAAAAAAATATGATTTAGTCTTCTCAAGGAAAAATAAGCCTTATGTAATATGTAAAATGTATTTTATTTGTTTTAACTAGTGCGCAATATTGCCGATACATTAGTTTTTCACTAAACAATTTGTATAATATGTTTGATTATATTTTGTCAATCATTTGAATCTAAGAGAAACCTCTCTTAGATTCAAATGTGAAAATTAAATATCAGTCAGTCCTTTGTAAGCAGGAGCCTTATTTGAGCTTACATCTGTCATAAATGTTAAAAATTATACCTACAATTATTTATGTTTTTTTGGACTAATTACAATCATTTTTATAATGTTGTACGATTTAAAGTAGATTGTATTGACTTCGTGTGATCGGAGACTTTGACATCTTGCTTGTGATTATTCAGAGATCTTGACCAAACACAAGCAAGTATAACAGTGGGGATAAGCGAACAGGCAACGCATTTTGGAAGTATGCCCTGGCATTCGTTTTCCGACATTCGCCTGAGTAACTTGCATTGTGTCGCTGTAGGCTTTGTTAGGTAAAAATGTACCTATATACATAGATATCTATAGCAATAAAGCTGTTGTTCAAGTTCACAAAGAGTGTTTTCATTCAATGTCCTTGCTTCTGAGTATTGAACGAGTACGGTTTATACATCAAGATGCATGAATGTTCAATCCTCAGATGCAAATTTGGCTGGCCGGTTGGCGCAGTTGGTAGCACTCTGCCTTCTGAGTCGCTGGTCCCGGGTTCGATTCCCGGACAGGTCAAACATTTGTGTGTATGAACATGTCTGTTTGACCTGTGCCTGGGTGTATATATGTATATAAGAACATATATATCAGTCATCAGGTTACCATAGTACAGGCTCTGCCTAGTTTGGGACCTAAAGACCTTGTGTGAATGTTAATAATTAATTTAATTTAATTAAAATAAGCTACAAATGCAACGCCAACATTTCGTAATTATTATTGTGAAAATTCAATATCGGTAAGTCTGTAGTTAATCAGAGCCTTATTTGACGTTAACAAGTTACAAGGTTCGTAAATGGTTCATTATGTGCTAATTCCACAGGCTTATGGATGTTAGTAGTCAATCAGTATGTTTTTCTTAGTACATAAGCCTCATTTCACATTGAAATCAAGAAGTATGAGGTTGATCCTAAATTGTGATACGTTTCACAATGATGCACGGTAATATAAAGTCAGTACTTCTGCGAAAAATCTACATTATTCAAAACAAAACAATAGGAGACTAGTCACATTAAACCAGGGGTACGCAAACAAGCCGGCCAAGACATCGCCGCACGAATCCCGTAAATCTCACTTAGACCTCCCGCGCCCCGCATTCACCCCTTGGTATCCGTGGGCAGAATTCATACTGCGTTTACTGGAAAAATATATCTGTCATCCAAATAATGCGAAAAGAATCCTGTCAGCGAACCGCCACGTACCATCCATGACATGATGGATCGTTATTTAAATGTTACATGGTCGGATGAGGACTTCCAAGAAAGACTGAATATTCTCTTACATAAGGCTGTTACCACGAAACGATTTGGGGGACCTAATAGACTTCGAGGAATTATGTATACGTATTACATTGATAGCAGTTTTCGCAAGCTGATGTAACTTTAATGTTGTAATGTTATTTAAATATAATATCTATGCCCGTTGCATAGATGTTATATTTAAATAAATATTTTAAAACAATAATAATAACGTATGTATTGCTTCCGGGCTGTTTGGCCGTGGTCTATGTGAAACTTTTGTTCCAGACGTTTCGTCGATCACTGCGTTCGACCTCAGTATCAGAGAAGACGCCGCGAAGGAGAGTTCTACGCTCTTGTCGCCGCTCGGACCTGAACCACTGAAGATGTCGACCGCAGTGATCGACGAAACGTCTGGAACAAAAGTTTCACATAGACCACGGCCAATCAGCCCAGAAGCAATACATACAACGCCGGCCGTGAAAGCCTTAGAGTTTACAATAATACATTTTGTGAAACTTCTAAAGAGTGTCTGTGATAAAGAGTTTGAAGAAAAGGAATAAAAATGTTTTTATTTCTGCAGCTATAATATAAATTAACTGAAGGTAGTTTGGAACCTTCTAGTAAGTTAAACAAAACCTACCCGCATCTGAAGATCCCGCTCTTTCATATATCCATTTAATAACATTGCAATTGGTTACATATGGTACTAATACTGATCGTTAAAATTATTCTCCTACTTGCTGCGGTTTCACCCGCGTGCTCATGAAACACGGTAATTATGATGAGCCATATGATACTCACAAATAATGTGGCTTACTAATGGTAAAAGAATGTTCAAAATCGGTTCAGTAAATCCAGAGATTTTCCCATATAACCTCACAAACTAATAATCTTTATAATCTATCTTCATTTCTCCGAATCATCATTATTACTTAATCCAAAATATTGAAAATAGATATCAACATTTTGGATTAAGTAATTATTTTATATATACATTAAGTAAATTATGGGATTAGATGAAATGTCAAAAAAGTCACTGAGAATTTCGCCAGTACATAGAGCTTCATGGAATAGTACTGTCAGAAGAACGCTTTGCGTGAAATAACGACTGTAAAAAACGTAAGTATTTCAAACGGACATCGGACATTTCAATAGAGAAATCAGAGCTCTAGTAAAAATATGTCAAAGTGAAGGTGTACCTGTACAGATATTTAATACACTAGCTGTGCAGAATTTCATGCACATCTGATCAGCCGTTTCAACGTGATGGACTAACAAACATACAAACCAAGAACGACAAACTATAGACAAACTTCCGCCCCTATAATATTAGCGTGATATTTCTCAAATACTGTAATAACTTACTATATTATGTAGATATGAAAAAAACATAATTGTCATTATACGTCTGAAGTCAAACCACAATATGTATCAATATTGACGGATTAATTACTAGCAATCAATGTCGGCCTTCACAGGGCGAACTTACATTATTGAACATAAAACTACGCTACAATATAAAAATGTATTAACCTCATGGAAACAATAAACAAAACGGGCTTATTATTAAACTAAACTATCGACAACTTAGTCCAAGTTAGATAGAAAAACTTATATATTTACAAGAAGTACAAAAGTTTTTCAAGTATAAATTTATGTATGTTTTGTTTAACCAATAACAAGTCTACATGAAAACAATATAAGCCTTTATTTTGTTTATTGAGCATATTACGGGTGTAATAAATACGTTTATGAACAGATTTATTTTACCGTAGTTCATTATCAACGCAAAAAGCATTTTACCATAACTGTAAAGTATCAGTGACTACCGCAACCTTCGTCTTCGTAACTTTTTCGACTAACTTACATAAATATAGAAGGGGTACAAGTATATGAAAAAGAGTGTATATAAAGCCGGTGAATATTTTAACCTTTCATGCCGTGGTTTTGACACATTATGAATCTATTATAAAATAATAATAATATTTATGTCGGAAAAATTTCTCAATTTAAAGTTCCCGCTACAATATCAAAATGTGTATTTCGAAACGACAACTCGAAAATAAATAAAAAATAGTTAATATACTAGAAAAAGTTATTTTATTTGATTTACTACTATGTTATTTTCCACTGTACATGTTTAGAATAATCAACCTGTTCTCTGCATAAAAAGAAAATAAACACTGTCATAATTCTGTAAGCGATTACCTCCTTACTCTTTGATATTGAAAAAAGTTTTGTGATAAAAAAAACATACGAATATCTCTGTACTAAAAGCGCGGGAAAATTGTGAAAATGTATACCTACTGGTAGGTATTTTCACAAAGGAAGTCTTTTGTAATCATATTAATCATAATGTATATGCATATAAGTATATATCAGTCATCAGGTTACCATAGTACAGGCTCTGCCTAGTTTGGGACCTGAAGACCTTGGGTGAATGTTAATAAATAAATAAATAAATAAATATTCCCGAAATTATCATGTCATGTTATGCTTGTATCAGACAAACGACGGGTATTTCATCAACCCAAACAAGTCGTAATGGTTCATCATTTAAATGATGTTTATATTATACCTCATCTGAAACCTTCTGAGCACTGACGATACCTATGTTTAAACTTGATGGTAACTTTTTAACTTGAAGATATCTTTTGCTATAATTATACCATCAAGTTTGTTGCTTTATTGACGTTATAACGTTTTATAAATTGATGAATACCAGCAACACTCATGAAAAATAGTAACCTTCCGCGTAACGTTCCACCTGAGTTTTGTATTACATAAAATAATCAAAGTCAAAGTCGAAGTCGAAGTCGAAGTCGAAGTCGAAGTCGAAGTCGAAGTCGAAGTCGAAGTCGAAGTCGAAGTCGAAGTCGAAGTCAAAGTCATAAATGATTATGACGTTATCACGTAAATCTATCGTCCGTAAACCGACATTACAGACAACCATTTTTTTTTCTTAGCGCCATCTACCTTTGATTGCATGAACTATTAAGATGAAGACAAAGGCCGTTTTTCCATACAAACTTAGTCCCCTATTTCGTCCCTAAATAATACCGGTAGAGCAATAATTTTCGTTCCATAAAATGTTTGGCCTCTACTGGCGTACATCACTTTGTCTTCTTGTTTTACAAATTAACTATTAAAAGAGACATAATCCTTCAAAACCTAGAAACTTGACCAGATTTTCCGCCGTGTTCAAGCACCCAAAAACAAATTTGACAAGAAGATATAAAATGTAAATACAGTCAAACATAGAACCCATAATATAGTCACATAACACATAACACATAATATAGTCATATTATGTATAGGTATGCTCATAGTGCCAATATTACCTTGTTTGTTATTTTGGGGTAATAATGTTAAGGTAACGTCAGAGATTGTTGTGTTATATGAAAACTAAACCTTATAGACTGGCAAATAAATTACCTATCCATCCTATACCATCCTATACCTAATGATACCTTAATGGATTCATTAATACTTCTCTCTCTGAGCGGGCAGTACTGGGAACTTAATTAAAGTACTATTGCTATGTTATAATTCCCTTTAAAAAGGTATACATATGGTGGGGCGTCATAAAAAAATATGTTTCAGAAAACAATGTCGCGTCGGTAATAACTAATTAATGGTATAACAACATCGCCGTAACTAGGTATAGTGAATACTCCGAAAGTCCAACTCATTTATGACACTTAAGATAATCTCTTATAGCAACAGGAGACAAAAGATTATTTGGAAACAGATTCCTTTTTCTACAATATAACTATAACAGACATAGAGCTTATACTAATGACGACGTATAACGGAGAATCTTCAAATTTAAATGTTTCTGCCTGTTCAGTATGGAATGTATTATTATATATTTCCCAGTTTAACTAAACGCTAAGTTCTCGCTATTAGTCTTGAGCTCCGTATTTTAATTAACAGTGAAATTAGCAGCACTTTAATTAGATTGCCTGCGAAATCTCAGTGCTTCAGTTGGTTCCACGCGACGGCGAATACGTGCCTCTCGGGATAATTAACACTAAATTATAAGATTTAATTTGAATTGTGGTCTTAAATATTTATTTTTACTTCAGTTTATTTAAAATGGACAGTTTGTTAATCATCATCAACATTATTGTCAACATAGAAGACTTTTTTTAATTTATCCTTTTTATCTAAACTAATAATAAAGAAGAACGATCAATTTATTTTTGTATGTATGTAACGTATAAGCTCAATTTTTTTCAAAAACTACTTAACTATTTTTTTTTTCCATTACATTCATACATTATCCCTGACCAGTATAGGCCATATTTATCTCTAAAATATATTAGGGATCTCTACTAAGACTTCAATAATAGAACTCAAAATGAAAAAAAGACCTAAAAGTTCCTTACATAGCATACGCTGTGAATACTAAGATAGAACAAATAAAATTAAGCAATTATAAAGACAATATCAATTTTTATAAGTACCTCCGCGAAACTATCGTAGTTAGGTCACTATAAACCAATTTTTGTATTAAAACACTCCACAGGAATTTCGACAGAAATCAGAGGACGTGTCTTGTGCCTTCATATCAACCCATATCGAATAAATAATAATCATGACTAGGGCTAATTCAGCCCCCATAGATTGCTTTTTAAATAATAAAAATCGGATATTTCATTTAAAATATATCAATTTATTCATCAATTTATAAATGATATAGAATAAAAATAGGAGCCGCCGCGGTGCGCGATGACTTGCAAGTTGCGCTCGAGCGGTCGGGTTATCCTGCGTAAACGTAGGATAACCCGACCGCGCGAGCGCAACTTTAGATTTTCTATGTATGGAAAGTCAGCTAAGTGTGCGAGTCCATATTTTCTAAATATTTTATAACCTACCTATATCTCTCCGTGCGAGGCTGGGCCGGGCCCTGACTAGTACTATATATATTTATCAGTTTTAAATAATGAGTGCATAATTATTTGATGAGATGTACCATTGTTTCAAGGTGCGAAAAATTGCCAGCCTGAAAATATGATTTAGTAGAAACCTGGGATCGAGACTCATCTTTTTTCCTATAGTCACCCTTTTTTTAATCAATACATCTACACGATTTAAATTAAATCTACTAACTGTATACCGAAGAGATCCCATCAAAAAAGGTTTGACCACCCTAAGGGTCACACAAGACAGTATGTTTTCTATGCCCATATCTCACATTAAATTTCCGTTCCCACTTCTCTCGCACATAAAAGTGTAATAAAAACTAAGGCCAATAAGCGCCTAGGTATAATAACACTTGCCTTATCCCTTACATTGCCACATTCACGACCTTACCCCAGTTATGTGCGGTTATGCAAATAATATGGGCGTATTTCAAGGAACTGTATTGGTTTCTTTAGTAGACAATGGCATAGATTATATATATCTTTCATTCCATCGAAATCCTAGTTAAGTTTAAAAGCACTTAGGTTGATAACATAAAGCTTCATTCCAAAAGTTTATATTTCCAAAAGCACCAAGAAACCTTAGAAAATTATTACGTATATTTTCTAATTTGCTGTGCTACTATGCTCATTTTTCTTTCATGAACAAAAAATAATTAGCGAAATAAGTCCATTCGTACCCGCGTGATGTTATGATTCATTTTTTATATAAACAGACAGATATTTCTTTAAAAATCACTGTAAGGCCGTTCTCTTTTCTCTGGTAAAGGCGGCACAATGTAGTTAAAAGAAGCTAGTGACAAATTTCCCCGACTAATTTGGCGGAGCAATTAACGCGACGAAAATATGTTAGCCTAAATATTATTCACAGAGGACCGGAACCTTGCCGGATTATCCAAAACATAGAGCGTTTGATCGATGCGACGAGTGGCCAAAATGGTTGTACATAATTATTTGGCTCAAAGAATCAACATTGCAATTCACCGGTGCAATGCGGCTAGCATTCTGGGTACGCTGGCAACTGATAGCAGGTTAGAGACCTTACTGATAGCGCATTTGAGCTATCTATAGGCTGGCAACACCTAGTGGATTGCTTTATTGTCGGAGTTGCAGTATTAGAATTAGTTAAATCAAAAAATTGTTAAAATTCTAGCCGTAGTCACACAGCCAGTAGTCACAACATGCAATTAACGCACAACATGCAATTAAATGTAAAACTACTCTTAACAGGTGGCATTTTTGAGGCATTTAACAATTAATTGTTTTTTTGTCATTTTTTGCATTAAATATACAGTAGTAACCGACCGTAAGTATTTTTATTGATTTTTAAGATAATGCTCTGCTCAGTTTTAGAAGCTTCTTAAAATAGTTGAAATAGTTTTGAGACTACGTATTTATTGTAATAATGTAATTTTCAAAAAATGAACTGAATCTGCTATCAGCTATAACTTAGTTCATAAAAAAACATGTTGTATTTGTTTTGTAAATTAACAATGTTGTCGCTGTTATTTTTTTAATCTAATCGCCCGGATATTGCTTCAGATTATCGAATGTAACATTTACTCATAAAAACTGTTGTTACTACCATTTAAAGGGTCTTTAATACTATGGATATTTATGGAAATGAAAACGTAATAAATTACTTGATTTGTGGTCTGATGAAAGCTTACATGACGCGATTTGCATTTTAATAATACAACTTAATCGTTGGCCTAACGAAGGCCGAGTGGAAGTTAATTTTGTCAATGTCCTAATTCAAATATTTTTAAAAAGAGAACACGTACATCACAATGACAGTTATTGAGGTACAAATAGACGGGTTCCGAAAAGTAATAAATAGAGTCCATGTAGAAGAACTGGCTTTCTAACTGCGTAGAAAAATGGCCATCAGAGAGCACGAAATTATTTTGTAAAATAAATAATTTGTAAAAACATATTTTCTAAACTTTGAGTCATTATTTAAATAAAACACTGATTACTAATTACGATACAGCTACTACAATAATATTTGAGCAATCTGCTAGCTATTGGTAGCCTATAGATAACTTAAATGCTCTAACCCGCTACCGGCTGGCAGCGTGCCCAGAATGCTAGCAGCATTGTCACGTTGAATTGCAATGCTGATTCGTTAAGCCAAATATGTGCCAACATTTTGATCACGCGTCGCATCGATCAACGCTCAGATAAGTTTTGGAAAATCCGATGAGCTGCCGGTCCCCACGGGCCCAATGTCTCGACCCCAAACGGTTCAAATATGTAACCACTATCTAGGTTAGCATATTTTCGCCGTTTCAATTGCTCCGTCGAATAAGCAGCGGCGCCAGCCCTAGCACGTGTCTCGGGAAGATGTGACGGCGCTAAAGTGTCAACGCATGTAGCGTCCCACACTAAAGGCCGCCCTGACTTCCAGGGAAAATAGTTAGTTTTGTGTCATGTACATGTACGGTAGTCGATAGTCGGCCGGTTCTAAAATAAGCGGTAAATACAAGTATTCAGTTTTGACAGTATTTTTCGTAAACAGTCTTGTTAAATTTATATTTTGCTTAGCCCATTAAAAATTATAATGTAAGTAAATGAAAATGATGTGAGGTAACAGCGCAAATATAAATTTACTAATACTTTCTACTGAAAATACTGTCAAATCTGGATACCTGTAACGCTTGTTTTAAAACCAGCCGAACTGCTCGCGGATCGCTGCCCGCTCGCATGCACTACAGTGGGCATAGACAACATGCACCGCCTCATAGCAATTCTGTTTCTCTAACCGCTTCCGCTTCAAAACTGTCGTTATCGCTTGTCAAAATGGTGTTCGTCTACAAAATTTTTAAATGTAAAAATGCATTCGGCGTTTGTGTGAATAGAAACATTAGCTGCCAATTTTGTATTCGCTTTCGTTGATCACGTGATATATCGCTTTGAAGTGTCAATCTCATACATTTTTTATGTTTTCTCTCAGCGTTAACGCTGGTAGAATGTTAATTTGTCTAGGCTTACTTGTACATCACACAAACTTTGCTCTACTTCTATACTATATAGATAGATAAATAATCAATTACAGCCACTATCTTTGTTTTAGCTGTGTTGTAAGTAAAGTAAAATCACTTTTTTTTGTTTTTAAGGTAGAGCCAATATAATTACAAAGTTTACCTCACGAATAGTGTGAGCTTGTTGTCCTCAAAGTAATTAGGTCGGACGAGCTTCAACTTCACCTGGTGTCCTTCATGTCATTGTTCTGTCAGTGGACAGGACAACTTTATGGATTTCTCTTCCGAATAACCCTTTCATTATAAAATCTGTACAAAGAATTAATATTACTGTTAATTCTTGTATTAGTGACCACATGGTCACTGATACAAGAATTCATAGTCATCATCATCATCATCTCAGCCATAAGACGTCCACTGCTGGACATATGCCTCCCCCATTTATTTCCACAAGAACCTGTTGGAAGCGGCCCGCACCCAGCCCTTGCCTGCGATCTTAGTCAGGTCGTCTGTCCACCTGGTCGGTGGCCGTCCTATGCTGCGCTTGCCAGTCCGTGGTCTCCATTCTAGAACTTTTCGGCCCCAACGGCCATGGAGAGGGCTATGCTCGGGGTTTCTCTACGTGATCGAATCAGAAATGAGGAGATCCGTAAAAGAACGCAAGTCACCGATATAGCCCAGCGGATTAGCAAGTTGAAATGGCAGTGAGCAGGGCACATAGCTCGAAGAATTCATAGTGAACCATATAAATACCATTGTAAATGTCCAATTATGCGGTGCTTGGACAGTATCCTGTGTGATGTTGTCATTCTTGTGTTAAGGAATTTAACAATAAAACTACAATGGCTGTTTAAAAGGTATTCGTGTAGTTAGATGAATTAATTATTTTGAGTTTTATATTTGAGGACGCAGTCAATCCCAATGGAGATCTTTTTACCCGTCAGAATTAAAACAGATGGTCTGCTGCCTGAACACACTATGTGGTGACAGTTTTCTAAACTTGAGTTGACTTGACTTGATTATGGTGTGACTTTGACTTATAAATACAAAGTGAGACATTAGATACATATAATTATTTTAGAAAATGACTCCTACAAATCTATTGCTTTTTACAGACCAAGGGTTATTTTAAGTGAGTAATTAACCCACAACTATGACACTATTTGCTTAGTTGTTTTGAATGTGAAACTTCTTTTGCATGAAATTGTCAAGCATTTTTACAATGTAAGTGTTCGCCAGACAGCTGTAACATACATATATACGGAACCAAGACAGAGATAAATGTCACTGCGCTCCCTCGGGTGCCCTTAAGTTACCGGAATACGCGGAAGGTTGACATTTTGTAATCACTTCTCTAGTCTGAGTTTAGACCGTGTAGTGTTGTGTGTGGGTGAGACAGATAATCTCTTATAGAGACTGACAGATTTAATCGATTCTAGAAAACACGACATTAAATTTTGAAGTATATAGAACACTAGTAGCGCCCCGCGCTTGTCGTATGGTACTGTATGTTGATGAAAAACGGTGATGATGTGATGATAAAAATAAGCCTATGTGTTAATCCAGGACATAAGCTATATCTATAACAAATTTCATCGAAATCAGTCTAGCCATTCGAGCGTGAAGAGGTCGCAAACATACACACATACACACAAACTTTCGCATTTATAATATTAGTAGGATTGATTGCAAAGTTTCGTGAGTTTGACATATTATTTAAGTACATTTATTGGTGATTATTAAAAATTAACAAATTGTTTACATGACAATACACACTGTGAATAGGTAAGTTAATGGACTCACGGGTTTCCGGCCTTCACTCGGATACAGATTCTTCACTTAATTTTGACAGTTTGAATTGCAAGCGCTTATAATAATAGTGTATGCCGCCACGCCGCGGACGCCCCGGGCGGCGCGGCGCAAATTGATTTTTAACCGACCTCAAAAAAGGAGGAGCTTCTCAATTCGACCCGTATTTTTTGTGTTATTGAAGTTGCTGGTCAGTCCAAAGTTTCTGTCACTGTCCGCAGTAGCGGGGCGCGGCGTGGCGCGGTAGTCGCATGTGTACCTACACAACACTGATTGATGTTACCGCGCCGAATATAGTACTGTGGGATGGGATTAAGAAAGGGAAGTTTGAAGATCCTTGAATATGCGCCTCAACTCGAGTTTACAGTCGAGTATATTGACTGTACCTACACATTGGGACATCCCATCGAATTCCACTAATAATATAAAGACGAAAGTTTGTGTGTATGTATGTTACTCCTTCACGCTCAAACGGCTGCCGATTTTTATTAAATTTCGTATGGAGATAGGTTAGACCCTGTAATAACACATAATCTACTCTACATCCCGAAAATAATTACTGTTTTCGTGCGTTAACCAAATAATTCAAAAACCTCTGTAACTCCTTCACATTCAAACGGCCAAACCGACTTCGATGAAATTTGAATTTAAACATGAGCTACTTTTACTCTTGAAAGTTTCGATTTTGAGGAGGATTGTCCCGCCCCTCTGCCTGTAAATACCCGCGAGCCTCCGTCATGTCATTTAGCATAACAGTTCAAATCCCCAAGTAAACAATGTAAAGCTCGTCAGCACGAACTTAATCTTTCATATTTCGCAACACAAACCCTGTAAAAGCCGCGATAATCTCTCTAGAGAGCAATAACCTGCTTCACAGTAGCTACTACCTAAACTGCTTCAATAATTATTCCCTTATGCATAATAAAGCAATCACTCAACAAGTGCTAACAACTTCATCACTATAAAATAAACTAAAATGAAGGAGGTAAGTTTTTAGTTTGTCATTAATTTGCCGCGGTTTCGCATTAATGTAGATTTTGTTGTCGATTCTCTCGGGAACAGTAAAAATGTTTTTGTAGATGGAAATTATCCAGTTATATTCAGGCAAACACGCAAAATTATATAATAGCCTGGTGTGTAGTGTAGTAGTATAAGTTAAAATGAAAAGGAATCTGAAAATATGTTTGACAGATGTGATCAATTGAGCACTGAGTTGTCTAGCAAAATTTCTAAATTTTTTTAATTTTATTTTTTATTTATTTATTAGCATTCACACAAGGTCTTCAGGTCCCAAACTAGGCAGAGCCTGTCCTATGGTAACCTGATAACTCATATATATACATACTTATATACATAATACACCCAGACACAGGTCAAACAGACATGTTCATGCACACAAATGTTTGACCAGTCCGGGAATCGAACCCGGGACCAGCGGCTCAGAAGACAGAGTGCTACCAACTGCTCCAACGGGCCAGACAAAATGTATCTGTATCTGTAAATGTATCTGTATTGCATTGACTACTATCGGGGTCATTTCGACTGTTTTTAAATTTAAGATATTATGACGTGTAGCTATATTTGCTTTACATATAAATTGATTACGATCGTGATAAAAAAAGTCGAAGAGAAAACTTTGACACAAGTAAATCAAATGTTTGTCACAAGTGTAACACACGTTATGTTTAATTCACTATCAATAGCATATGTTTCTTTTTTTAATATGGGACAACATTCACACAAGGTCTTCAGGTCCCAAACTAGGCAGAGCCTGAACTATGGTAACCTGATGACTGATATATACTTATATACATACTAATATATATACTTACATACATATACACACCCAGACACAGGTCAAACAGACATGTTCATACACACAAATGTTTGACCTGTCCGGGAATCGAACCCGGGACCAGCGGCTCAGAAGGCAGAGTGCTACCAAATGCGCCAACCGGTCAGTCAAAATGTCAATGTTAATTATAAAGACCAAAAAAGTTTTATAAATGGCCTTCATACATGCAAAATATTATAATTGATCTATTCAATTCAAAAAAGCACTATTCAATTCAAATTAAGTCAAACATTTGTACCTCTCACATATTTTAATGGGGGTTTTATAAAATTCAACATTGTTGTCAACATCACGCGAAAAATTAAATAGTCAATTAACCGGAAAAATACACGTGTATATTTTATTTTTATTAATTTAATTAACTAATTAATTAAATGTGTAATGTGTATTTTTTTTAAATCGTTTATCCTGCGTTTGACCACTATCTCACTTGATAGTCAGTGACGATGTGGTCGAAGATATTATCACGCTTGATCTAGAATGCTCACTGGCTCTCAAGGGCCTATGAACTATGGGCTGCCTATGAACCTAAGAACACTATGTGTTTGGTGACAAGTTTTTCAAACTTGAGGGTGGTAGCTAGCCAAGTGTGTACTCGAAAGTACCCTACCACCATGCTGGGAATTTGATAACAGTGTTACCTTCACCGGAAGCTCAAGCTGTTGTTGGGGATCGAACCAGTGTCCGTCAGTTTGACAGGCGACGCTCCTACCACAGAGCTATCACGCTTCGTTTCGTGACTACACAGACGGACAATATGATTTGAAGTAATTAATATAGATACGTTCGAGTAGCAACCATAAAGGGCGATGATGCATTTATGTCAACGCTACCAAAGAGCGGGCGGGCTCTTTGGTAGCCACTACCGTCTCTATATTTGTAGTGATGAGGTAGAGTCGATGGAATATCTAGAGTTATCGACAAAATGAAACAAACAATAACATATGTTTTATTTCCATGGCTAAGGCATAAACCTCTATCTTTTCGATATCGATATCGAATCGATATCTAATTTGAAATGATTAATTATTTAAAAAAGATTGAAAAAAGAACGGCTAAAGGAAGAATTGTGTTTCTAGCGTTTCGTAAAAAGTTTGAGAGATTCGTGGAGTTTGCTGAGAGAAAACATTTAAAGATTAACAATAGTTTTAATCGCAATTTTATTTTTAATTGATATTTATTTACATCAGACATTAGTCTGTTATATGGTTGATTCTGTATTATCCCGTCAATAGAAAACGGTTTTCGATGTATATATTATATGTAGGTAAACATTTTATGGAATTACTAAAAAAGCAAAAATAAAAAATATAGGTAAAAAGTAACAATGAATGTTGAATATCCCTTTATAACCGACTTCAAAAAAAGGAGGATGTTCTCAATTCGTATGTTTCTTTTTAATCATAAACAATATAAGCGAAGCATTGTCTTCTCACAATACTTTATGGCACAAGATTAATATTGAAATGTCTTATATATTTATTGAATTTGCTTTTTTTGCAAAGTACAATACCGGTGTCAGGACTGTCCACTAACTGATAGTTAGCCAGGACTATTTGTCGGCGTGTTAGCGGAAGAAAAATTTGATGTTGAAGCTGAATTCGGGCCACTTGCAACCTGCTTTTGTGGAGACCAAGGGGGGAGGCTATGTCCACGTGTTGATTTCTTATGCTTGGAGTAATGATAATATTTATATTATGTAACCGCACAGCAAAATGTATATACTTTGTATGGGATAAAGGTATCTCTTTTTGTTATTATACTGGATAGATCTAGCGTTTGAACACTATCTTGCTGGATGGTTAATGAGGATGTGGTCGAAGATACTATCACGCTAGCCTAGAATGCTCACTGGCTCCCAAGGACTGCTGCCTAAGCACAGTATGAATTTGGTGACACTTTTCAAACTTCAGGGTTGTAGCTGGATAGCTAGTCTTGGGTACCCGCCTGGATAGGCGGGTACCCAAGACTACTCTACCAAAATGCTGGGAATTTGATAACAGTGTTACCTTCACCGGAAGCTCAAGCTGTTGTTGGGGATCGAACCAGTGTCCGCCAGTTTGACAGCCGACGCTTCCCCTGCTGAGCTATCATCGCTTCATTGCGCATTGTATTTAGGTATAGGTATACGTTCGTACCTATAGCTCATATAAATATAACAAAATGACTTGAATAAACTTGTTAGCTTTTGTGTTGAACAAAAGTAGTGCAAACTCTAATACTCATTATTAAGTAGCCGGTTTATCCTTTAGAAAGACCCAAAACTATGGGCCTAAGTCTTTTGAAGATCCTAAGTAAATAAAGTCGAGCATAACAACCTTCGGTTTAAGGGCGCCGTAAAATTATTCCCTGAGGCGAGTAATTATTTTACCTGTGTTAGGTTTTGGTTGTGTTAGCTTTCTGCTTACTTGATTCTGATAGTTGATTGAAATTATTTATTGTGCGTTAACATACCTACATCGTTTATTCTGAGGCCATGTTAGGCCAGCAATTTCTGTTGTCGTTTTAAGATAACAGTTGTCAGGGAACATCGGTGGTACTCTGGGACTGTTAGGTACGGAAGCGGGTCTGACAACTCAAATAGTGGACTAACCAGCTTTTCGACCTCCCCCTTTTTGCCGTTGAAGAAAAATGGTCAAGACTGAGAGGAAAGTCTCAGAAATAGGGATGCAATAAGCATAGATATAGACATTGCTTATTTCACAGATTCAGCAAATACACATTACACAAATACACACACAACCTTACGCAAACACACATTAAAACAGACACAAATGTAACATTTGCTGTATGCTACAGGAACCAAAAATGGCTTGGCATTAAACCTCAATGGATAAGTTGAAAGAGATTGAAAAATAGATTGGCTTGGTATGGGCATGTCATGAGGAGGGATGAAAAACATATAAGTACTTAACATGAATATGGATGGATATAGAGGTAGAGGAAGGTATGGATGGACTGTGTGAAGAATGATATGTTTCTTACAGGTTTGAGCAGTTGAGAGTCTGCGTTTGCGAGTTCAGCAGTTTGAGATGACTAATGAAAGAAGAGAATGGAAGAGGAAAACATGTTGTGCCGACCCCACCTAGTGTAGGATAAGGACAAGAGGAAAAAGATGATGTAATTGCTTCATTATGTACTATAAAGCTTTTTGTGTGATAAGTAAGTGCTCTGACCTCTTTCTCAATATTTTTCTGAACAATATCTGAATCCCGCCTTTTTAATGGAATCAATTTATCAAAGGCCAGGAAAATAATCCGAGGTGACTTAATTCTGTGAAATCCATTTAAGCCAAGTAGATCAAAATTGTATTACAGCTTCGATTTGTGTGAAGACGAGTGTAACAAAGAGATTACGTACCTACGCAAAATAATAAATTAGTGAAAAATAACACGTGTTCAATATGTGAAACGTATTACGTATACGTGTAGTGTCGTGGTGGTACCGGCCTACGTACCCCCATCTCTCCCGCGGGTGCCGTAAGTGTCGCCTAACGGACCACGGAAGGTAGGCAGCAGCGCCTTCTGACGATTGAAAATCATACTGCGCTCGCCAACCCGCCTGCTAAGCATGGCGAGTATTGGCAGATCCCCCTGTATGAGGAGGCATATGTTCAGCAGTGGACGTCCTATGGCTGCTATGAATGAATAAAAAATATGTGAAATATACTGTTTAACAACAAAATTATAAGTGATATTGAAATAATTAGTAGGTATCTAAGAGTCAAGACCATGGTGAGGAATGTCGTAATGTATGGATCTGAATGTTGGGCAGGCAGAGCGGTAGATGGCAGTAAAGTGCGAATGTTAAGATGGGTGAGCGGTGTGACTAGAATGGACAAGGTAAGGAATGAGTATATCTGAGGAAGCTTGAAAGTAGCACCAGTGAATGATAAGTT
This sequence comes from Apeira syringaria, assembly GCA_934044485.1. Taxonomy (NCBI): domain Eukaryota; kingdom Metazoa; phylum Arthropoda; class Insecta; order Lepidoptera; family Geometridae; genus Apeira; species Apeira syringaria. The sequence continues at coordinate 16,429,305 of OW203668.1, forward strand.
GTAAGGGAATAGATTGTCTTGGTATGGGCATGTACTGACATGCCTTAGTACTAATGAGGAGGGATCATAACGAAAAGAGTATACTTATCACTTATCTTAGTGTGTTCAAGCACCAGTCCTTGAGAGCCAGTGAGCATTCTAGATCTAGTGATAACACCTTCGACCACATCCTCACTGTTTCATCGTTCTCTTCATGTGCATGTTCGTTTCATCTGTTGTCATCAAGTGAGATAGTGGTCAAATGCTAGATCTATACAGTATAAAAAAAAGTAGATACAAATTGAAGTACAGGAAGGCCGAAGAAAGTATGGATGGACTGTGTAAGGAATGATACGTTTATGAAAGGTGTGAGCACTGATATGACTAATGATAGAATAAAATGCACAAATAAACATATTGGGATCGCCACACCTAGCGTAGGATACGGAGAAGAAGAAGAAGAGTATCTAAAGATCGTTATCCGTATAACTTCTGGTAGAGAAATAGATAATTACGCTTAGATATTATGCTAAGAGATTTGTTAATAAGAAATAAGAAATGCCAATTGAACTGGGCTCAACTTACTAGGGCAACGATGCCTCCATAGTTTTCGTACCACAAAACAAACACATTCTCAGTATAAAAACTTCATAGTTTTGATTATTTTACTTAAGTTGAGATACTGGTCATTCTTGACCAATTGTATAATTATTACACCCACGGATCATCATCATCTCAGCCTGACGTCCGACGACAAAGGCCTCCCCCATTGATTTCCACAATGACCGGTTGGAAGCGGCCCGCATCCAGCCCTTGCCTGCGATCTTAGTCAGGTCGTCTGTCCACCTAGTCGGTGGCCGTCCTATGCTGCGCTTGCCAGTCCGGATACTTCGTGATAAATGAGTTAGCCAGTATCAAGACATCAAGAGTTTTGCCGTGTCTACCGTAAATAAATAATTATTATTTGATCCATTGATTTCCTGTATCATTTGCATTAACAACTTTAGAAATTTAAATCTTATTCCTATATGGGATCGTGCACATTCAAATTTTATATATTTCTAACTAATGTCTCTACACTTGATAATAAAAAAGAAAATTTTCAGTGATTGACATATTGATCGTAAACTGATTCTATTCATTAAATTTAAGTACCGTGTGTACTGTACGGAACTCTAAAAACTAAATTATCTACACGTAGTTATATGTATACTGATAATACAATTACTGGATAAAAACAACAGTGAAGCAGAATGATCATAGAAGCAGACATGTTTATTTTCTGTAATTTGTTTTTTTAATAACAACGAAAATAATAACAGGACTCAAATTGAAAAGATACTGTATTTTGATCTATGTTTGGCAAACATATTAATTATGATAGCATTGAGTTTTTTCAAACAATTACATTGTCATCTTTTTAACCGTCTTCAAAAAAAGAAGGAGCTTTCTCAATTAGACCGTATATTTTCTTTTTTTATATCTGTTTGCGGATAACTTCGTCGTTTATGAACCGATTTTGATTATTCTTTTTTGTGTTATAGAGTATACTTCCGAGGTAGATCCATTTAAACTTAATCAAAATCAGTTTAGCGGTTGAGTGACACTCCAATAACTGTAAAGCGTTACGTGTATCCGGATGATTTCCTTATCCGATCCCGTGAGTAGCAAAGATCACTGAAAATGATTAAAAACATTTTTTACCAAAATATGGAACCTACTTCAACACTCAAAAGTGTGAAATAACTTGTCGAATTCGGTACCATGCGCAAAATATTTTGATAACTGTTACTTTTAAGCTATTGCATAGCTTCTATCGCGGGCCTTGAGCGAGGAGACTGAATCCAGAAATTCCGTAATGAAAATAACCTAACACCCCCCACTCCGACCGGCACGGCGGTGATAATTTTTAGTTTTGCCATCTATCGATGAATAGCAGAACTTTTAATGACTTTTTTGAATATCATGCTTGTCTGTTTAGTTCAGCAACTCGCCTCTAGGTGGCATTGGTTGTATCGGCGTAACTGCATAAGTTATTAACATATTAATTGCATAATTGTATTTTTTTTTTGCATAAGTTGATAAAAAATGCTATGCAATAGCTTTATCGCGGCAGTCCTTGAGTGCCACACGTCTTTTTTTTTGAACTATCATCTTCTATCAACTCACTTTGTCGGTAAATCACATATATTCGTCATATTTAATTTATTATTTCATAATAAAAACTATTTAACTCTGAGGATATCCTTATTCATAGCTGGATTTGCAACTTTGTGGTTGTACATATCTGACTCACATTAGAAAAACCACCGCTCTTCGTTCTCGCGTTCATAAAGACATTTGATATATTAGTAAAAAACGTAAGCACGTCGAAATATTAGAATAAAATTCTGACTTGTACTACCGAGGAATGTGTAAAACGCGGGCGAACCATTATGTGAAACGGTAATACCTAAATTGAAAACTTTGGATTTAAGAATATTCGTGATCGGTAAGCACGAAAAACCAATTATTTATTTTTTGTATTAACGTAAAAATGTATAATCTCGACCTACAAGGGTTACATTATTTTTTAGTGCTTGAATGACTTTTGATATAGACGTAGGAAACATAAAATTTATTATTATATATTTTATTACTAGAAAAATTATATTAATTATTCTATTTGTCGCAATAGAGAAATGACACAACAAGCCGTTTGCTAAAAAAAAAACAATTAACATCCCTAAAATTTAGCACATTTTGTAAATTTCAATTGTAACACGTTTGTCAAATTATTAAGTTCAACAGACTAGAAAACTGATGACATAGGATGAATTGATCAGTCAGTGCTTCAAAGTTTTATTAAATTTTTACCTTTGTTTCAGTGTTTGCTCTTGAACAATATTATTCGTTGAGCTATGAGAATAGTATATTAAGAAGGATGTGTGTACATACTCCGACAATCACTTTTTATGTGAGAGTTTACTTAAGTATTCGGTGTATAACATATAATTATATAATTATTAAAACGCGTCTTTTGGAGACACAAATCAATATTGTATCTGTCCATATTTTTAAAAATGTTACCAAAAATGTAACCGACTACAACACTCAAAAGTGTGAAATGACTTGTTGAAGTCGGTACCAGGATAGTAAAAAGTAACTATTATCGAAATATTCTGCGCATAGTACCGACTTCGACAAGTTATTTCACACTTATGAGTGTTGAAGTCGGTTCCAAATTTTACTACAACATTTTTTTCACCCTTTTCTGTGACCTTTGCTACTCACGGGATCAATTGTCGTTGTATATGTTCACCGATTTCTTCACCCTCAATTAGGAAGTCGTCCAAGTAGACGTAGCACTTTCCGTTATTGGAGTGTAACTTAAAAGCCGCTTGACCAATTTTGATGATATTTAAATGGGATCACACGGGAAAGACCAACGTTCAAATAAAAAGAAACAAGAATCATGAAAATCGGCTCACTGAGTAAAAAGTTTTGAGGTGACAAGTATATAAAAAAATACGGTTTGAATTGAGAACCTTCTCCTATTTTTGAAGTTGGTTAAAAAAGAACACGCGATCAATGTTATTCTCTCTGCCGTGAGGTTATTTATTTGATGGCCGTGTCCAGTCTCATCTCTATTCGATTTGCAGCTGTGAAACGAACTGCCCTCAGCTCAGCGCGAGGTTTAATTGAATTATATGAGTGAACCCAACGCTTCCGCTGCCAGCTGCGACGAACGCGCTCCACTGTGCAGGATATACCAATTGCTACTATAAATATGTATATCAGTTGTTCATAATGTAAGACGAGCATGTTTCAATTGCTTTGTGCTCGTTGTAGTTAAAATTTGAACTGTCGCTGTGGCTCATCGATCAGTGACAATTCCGAACCGCGACCCTGGGTTCGTATCCCGGCTGGGGCAAACATGTCTGTTACGATACGAGCAACATAGATCTTTGTTCTCAGGTCTTGGATGTTTGTGTGATGTGATTGTATGTATCCATACCTCTCGCGACACATGGTATCCTAGTGCGAAGGCTGCAATGAGTGTGAATGCGTAAGTTTTTACTTAAGGATAGCGTAAAGCCAAATCATGCATGGCTTATCCCGGTTAACATCTGTCAAACCTTATTTTAAAAAATCCGAGATACTAACAGTGATTTTCCAATTTATATATACCTGCTTAATAGAAATACATTTAATTAAACATGAATTTCCAACAAAAACCCAATTACATAATTATAATACCCGAAATAAGGAAAAAATACATGTACCAAAAACGAGACTCGTGAAGACCTATAAACAAGGAATATGCTTAAAACTTGACATGTACAATAAATTGCCATTTGAAATAACCCATTTACCCATAAATACTTTCAAGAATGTACTTAAGAAATTCCTCGAATGTCACCCTTTTTATAATATAAATGAGTACATGAGCTGTTCATTTTCTGATACATAGCATGTAATATAACCTGGTAAGATGTAATGTCCTAAAAACAGCTGTTGTAAATATTAATATTGATATAATATAATTGATAATGATGTACTGACTTGACGTGCCAATGTTATGCAATGTAACGAAATGGTTAATAAATCATCTGAATCTGAATCTGAAAACCTTAATGTTTTGTCTGTAATAATCGATTGTGATTTTTAATAATCGATTTGGATAATCAGCTCTGTGCATTTTTTAAAGGTATAGCTTACGGTTGACCATTGTCTCACCTGATGTTAAGTGACGACGCGGTCTAAGGTGTAACACGTAAACTTAGTAGGAACCTGTTCACTCGCGACTTGAAAACTCCGGGGTTGTACCTGTCGGGAAACTCAGACTCAGGCAGTGAGTTCCACTCCCTGGCAGTACGCATTATAAACGTGGAAGCAAAACGCTTCGTGCGTAACGGTGGCGCATAGTCGCATACGTACGTCTGGTTGAATCAGATTAGAACAGCTTGAGTCGCTGTAAGCCCTAACTACTTTACGTCATTCCATCGCTTAATAGAGCGTTTACATCAAGTATTATCTATTATAAAACTGACTCCTAATGTATACTTTAAATATTAATGCGTCATAATGGGTCTTTATCGTTTTGTTAAATTATTATAATTATAATATAAATAGTGCTAACTGCCCTCCGGATGTGCCGCGGTGGTACCGGCTTAGAATAGTACTCCCCATCTCTTCCCGCGGGTGCCGTAAGAGTCGGCTAAGGGATCACGTACCAGGAGGTGGGCAGCAGCGCCTTCTGAGAATAGGAAACCATAATGCACTCGCCAACCCGCCCTCCAAGCGTGGCGAGTATTGGCAAATCCCCGCCGCCGAGGCATATGTCCAACAGTAGACGTCATATGGCTGCGATGTGAACTGGCCCTGGCGAACGTGGTTCTGCCAGGTAAATTATCTAAATGTCAAAGTGACACGACACTTCGAAATTACTTCACGTTAATGACGGTAAAATTATTTAGATATTTGTTGATACAAAATTACTGATATCGTGAATTTTAAAAAATGTGAGGTCCACATCCCACTACATACATTACCATACATTTGTATGTAGGAGGGTAAAAAATACTTTACGACATATTTTCAGAGCTACCACATAAACCCAAAACGAACTGCGATACGGCTAGCTTGATTTTTATGATTTATAAAAATCAGTCAAGCCGTTTCGGGGGAGTTCGATAACAAACGGTCTGACAGTAGATTTTTATATAATTTAATTTAAAACAAGTAAGGGTAAAACGCCTTTCCGACATGATAACGTTTTATAAATTGATGAATACCAGCAACACTCACGAAAAATAGTAACGTTCCGCGTAACGTTCCACCTGTGTTTTGTATTACATAAAATAATCAAAGTCAAAGTCAAAGTCAAAGTCGAAGTCGAAGTCAAAGTCAAAGTCATAAATGATTATGACGTTATCACATAAATCTATCGTCCGTAAATCGACTTTACAGACAACCAATTTTTTTATAAGATAATTTATAATCCATAGCCTCTTATAACAATTGGTTTCTTTAGCTATAAATAAAAAAAACACTAGCTCTTAGCCCAGTTCGTAGATATAGTTAGCTTAATCATACAGGCTTTGTTTCTAATTCACAACCTGTTACTCTGTTTAAAAGTAAAATGTGCATAACTCTTTGCAACGCTATTCCAAATAATTAGACCAGTAATTGTAGTCTACGCGGGCAGTTTGAGTCAACACCAAATTACATTACGACTTATTTCTCATAAAGGAACCAGTGATTTTATTTCAAAATTAATGTTATATATATATTATGTTATACAATGAAAGTTAGTTTGAAAATAAATTGACAACCATAGTGAAAAAAAAATTTGAATCATTGGTAGTGATTCGCTTATTCAACTGAACTAAAGTAAAATTTTGGAAAACTAAATCAGTTCTTATACGATTACGATAAAGTCTAAATTGGTATGAGACTTATCAATAACATCACTAAAATTTAATGTATTTAATTAAATTTGCGGGTAGTTTTAGCGAAATTAATTCGCCACTCATTTGTTGCTTACTAAAACTACCCGCAATTGGCCAGCAATGGAATAAAACTCTTCTAATATTAGTGAGAGCGTTCTATGGAGTTATACGAACTTGAATTTTAGGGTAAATAGAATACGAACTATTTCAACTTGAAGAATTTTAGTGAGTTTTAGCTAGTTCGTGGGATTAACAGAATTAGGGCCATTGTCAATCAAATTAAATTTTACGTGGATTAAGTCATGTGCACCAGCTAGCTCAATTAAGGAAAGCTAATATTAAGCAGTAAAGATAAATAAGTAACTAGGAATCTTCATTATAAATGTATAAAACACGGGAGTTACTCACGTAATAAGTCAGTGGGTTCAGTACCAGGCGAATCGCGACCGCGTCCGCGAGCGCCCCGTATTCTCCTTGAAAACCAAATGTGGTTGAAACTATAGTCGAAACCCACTGACTTATTACGTGAGTAACTCCCGTGTTTTATACATTTATAATGTGTCAAAACCCCGTCAGTTTTAATAACAAAATTAGGAATCTTAATTTTACTAAATTCCTCTGAGAACTTTAGTTTTTTTATTCTTTATAGGTCTAGCGTACGGCCACTATCTTATTTTATTCTCAGTGACGATGTGGTGGAAGGTATAATCCCGCTAAAATTAGACTTTTACTGGCTCTCAACGACTGGCTGCCTGAACTACACTGTGTGTTTGGTGACAATCTTTCACACTTGAGGATGGTAGTCAGCCAGTCGGGTACACGAAAGTACCCTACCACCATGCTAGTAACTAGATAACGGTGTTGCCTTCACCGGGAGAGATAGGTGGTCTTTTAACTATTCCAGAAAAAGTTGCACTTATGCTTGGTGACAGTTTTTCACACTTGACGATGGTAGTCACCCAGGCGGTTACACGAAAGTGCCCTACCACCCTGCTAGTAACTAGATAACGGTGTTGCCTTCAGCGGAAGAGATAAGAGGTCTTTTAACTATTTCAAAAAAGCAGCCCTAGGTATGCTTCGTATTCGGTATTCGGAGTTAAAGCACGTCATATTTGGGAGAGTGACTTTTGAAAATGATTAGCCACAGCTTACATAGTAGGTGACATTTGCAACGGCCTAGTTCGCGTTCATCAACCTGGATCGGGATGATGAATCTGTTGCTCCCGCTTTAGACCGATGGCTTTACCTGCCCTTCAGATGAAGAATCCCAGTTATATTTGTGTTAGGTTCATCATTGACTAAAGTCATAGTTTGAGACCACATTTCGGTTCTATTTGTAATAGGTAGCACACACTGGTCAAAAACCTAGTCGTCTTCAGGCATTGTCATTGGACAAGCAGAGAGTTTCCTATTAACCTCTTTTTTGAAGTTGGAGTTACCTAAATGGGCTGTTGGTTTCAAGTAATAATTTAGGCCAATAACTTCAAGAATCAAGTTACTCACTGCTCTGTGGTGAACATGGGCGTTCTACATATTTCTTTCCTCTTGGTTGCTGCCTACCCTTTGGGAATCTTCTAGTCTTGCGTACTACAAGACCACGCTATCACTTATCATCAAGCGACACAGCGGTCGGGTCCAAGTTTATAATACTTTAAAAAAACACAGACATACGGACAAAAAGCAACTCGACACTGGCATCTTGGTTTATTTATTTACATATTAAATGACGCGAATATAATATGATATAATGACACGTCTTATGTATTGTATGCCCATGTTAATATATATGAAACTGTGTAGTTATCCATACATTACAATTATGGCTGACCTGTATCAAAAATAAATGAATAATTGATGACAATAAAAGGCTTTCCCGACACAGCTGTCACAGGATTGTCAAAATGACCGCGACACGGTATAGATACCTAGGTAGTAATTAAATTAATCTAAATATTGTTAATTACTCCCCGCCTTCCTCATGTCTGAGGATGGTAACCACAAATTGTTAAGTAAGAACGTTCAAAATCAAACAACGATACATTTGATTATTATAAACAACATTAGTAATATGGGTGACACCAAAATTATATAAAATCTATCTTTGAATATACCATTGTATAATCATTAGCCGTGCGTGAGATATTACTCGGTTCCCTGAAATAAAATACCCCCTATTGAAATAAAATACAGCCTACCCGGAAATCGCGTTGGTAAGCTGGTTGATAAAAATACTGCAATGAAATAATATATTGACATGTTTGAACCGTTTCATTTCTAGACATTGGCCTAACTTATCCGAGAGACGATATAACGCGTGAATAAGTAAAGGCACTCAGCATTGCACTTCAACAGGATGCTGCTATCTGCTCTGCTGCATTTGCTGGTACCTAGGTACCCTTATGATAGCAGCATACCTAGGACAGCATACCTAGGAGTATGCTGTTTACTAGTAACTGGTTGGAACATTTGAGCTGTATGTATGCTTGCGAGTGAGTTGTTCAAATATTACTGTTGTATATTCTGTCGTATTGCAATTTGGTTGATCTTATTTTTTAAATAAGAGTATGAATCCAGTTAAATACTCGTATAGTGTCGCAAATAATTTTATGGGGACGCATACAAATCCTGCTATCCGTGACTTGCAAAATCATCGGAAAATTAAGTGTGCAATAAATCATTCCAGGTAAATAACAGAAAAATCTGTATGTCAACCAATACTCTGGAGGTTAAGTTACACATGAATAATTATATTAAACTGCACGTAACTATTCTCCCTGCAATGAAATTCCCTTTGTACTTCCGTTCATAGTAATTCAAGCTTGCAACTATACACAACATATTATGTATGTATCTATACAATGATAACATAATAGCTAAGTATAAGATTACATACGTACATATAGTAGCCAAACACAACAGGTGTCAAATTGCTGAGCGACGACCTTGTGTGGAACGTCCGCGACGGGGGATAGAGGGGTGAAGCAGTCACTAAGTTCGTAGTTCGTACAGTTCACGCACACTCACTCGCACTATAGTGTGTGGTAGAGCAATGTTGATAGATTCACGCGGTGTGCTCTTGGTGGCGACACGGACCAGACTGAGCGAGCGGAGCGGAATCGGCCGGTGCTGTGAGGGTTGCAAGCTCACAGGAATAGTTTACCTGATTTAATGATTCAATTCACTTCTTACCTTTTAAGGGAACATAATTATTATATTTTTTACATATGATGTTTTCTTTTACTGTTTTTTATCTTGATTCTAGATTTGACTTAGTTAATCTGCAGGTTCTAGGAATCGATTGCTGCTGGAGCTTTTGATAATGTCTCAGTGTCAACAGTAACATTTGAAGACATCGAATGATTCTTTGACGAACAGTGATGGGTTATGTTTTGCCAGGATGGCGATGACGACGATACAGGAGACTCAAGTAACTGGTGTCTTATCGGGTCTCTTGTACCGGGTGGGGTACTGCTAGCAATTATGTGTGCGATATGTGTTGGTCAATATTTTCTACATGCTGAACACCATTCATTGCCAACCGATGTTGACAATAGTGATGGAACCTGAATTTTATATAAAAAGGACTTAAATTGGTTAGATGATATGAATAAATTTAGTCTCGATTGATAGTTCAATAAGTAAAGTTGATTGTAAGATTAAAGATATAAATAGATGAGTAATGAATTTCGTTATATTTCGCTTCTCGCCTAAGTGATGCTCATTACATACCTAATTATCTCCTAATAATTCATCAATTACACGCTTGTTCAATTGAGAGTTTCTCGAGAATATGTATGTCCATTTGTAGCATGGGAACATATGGTCATGTAGATCTTAACTTATTTTACGTAAAAGTAATAAATTCGACGATTTGCAATAATACTCATATTACGATTTTAAAAAAGAATTTAAAAAATTATTTTACAGCAGCAGGGCAAAGTTTATGAAGCTTTTGCGAAAGCTTAATTAAACTTTTCGATAACCTGAAAAGTTGTTCTTGTATTTATAGTATTTAAATATGATACCGTGCGATTCTCCAAATTGATTAAAAACCTTTTCGTAAAACAATAAAATTTTACTTTCATTGTATCAATTCGCAACATAAAATACATATTTTTTCCCTATAAAATGGGAGATTTTTCATAACTGAGCTCATTCGCCGTGGATGATCATTCTTCCCAACCGGTATCGTGCCCGGGGCACCCCATACGATGACCTACTACCACGGCGTACTATAAAACGATAGGATTGCTGAGCCACGAGCCATTTCTGCTTCAGACTCGAATTTGATTGAAAATCTTAAGTAATACGCAGCATTCTGATAATGAAGGTATTAATTCACCGCTGGGATTCCCTGATACAGTTATGAACCCACAGTTTCCGTGGAGCAACACATCGAAAACGATTAAATAATTGCAGAATCGCGGTTGTGGCTCGGCTCTTTCGTGAATTTTCGACGAAATTGGGGCATTCAGTGGGAACTTTCTTGATTACATTGAACCTAATGAATAAATAATAGGAGGTTTTGTCGAAGGCTGTGCTTCCAGGGTTGTTAGTTCAATATTTAGGTAGGCCATTCTGTTTAAGTATGTAACAGCCTATTAACGTCTCAAGATCGTGTAGGATTCTGTATCTGCGTTTGCCGAGAACGGGAAAGGATTTATTTGAATTTACCTTTGATTTCTAGTGCAATACAAAGGTGATTTAATTAATTTTAGTCAACATTTTCAGGCGACCACGCTATTGCATTCAAAACTAGCCGCCAAAAATAATTTGATGAAAATGTTTCAATGACACTTAATAAATTGTAATAAACATAAGTAAACAACTGATTTGGTTGTTTGTTGTTTTTTTTATGTGTGTTCGCGGATAACTTCGTCGTTTATGAACCAATTTTGATGATTCTTTCTTTTTGTAAGATAGAGTATATTTCCGTGGTGGTTCCATTTAAATTTCATCAAAATAGGACAAGCGGTTTTTGAGTTATACTCCAATAACTGAAAAGTGCTACGCTTATCTTGATGATATTATTGTCGCGGTTGAAGACATCGCAGAACACACACTGACAATTAATTAATCCCGTGAGTAGCAAAGGTCACTTAAAGTAGTGAAAAACATTTTTTTTAACAAAAAATGTAACCGACTTCAACACTCAAAAGTGTGAAATAACTTGTCGAAGTCGGTACCATGAGCACAATATTGTGATGATAGTTACTTTTGTGTGAACTATCATGGTACCGACTTCAACAAGTTATTTCACACTTTTGAGTGTTGAAGTCAGTTACATTTTTTGTTAAAATGTTTTTTTTTATTTTATCTCTGATGCTTTTTTCATTATAGGTTTATCTGCTCTTCGTTTGTGACCAACGCATTTTACATTTACGGCATTAATTTCTACTGATGATGAAGTCAAGTTCATAAAACATTATTTAGTATTGTACCTATAATAAAATACCTGATTTATTACAAACTTATATTTTCACAGCTTACATAAAGTATGCCTAAATGAAAGCGAAAAACCAATCTAGAAGCAATTTGACGTTTAAAACTCTGAGTAAAATAAAACAACTTTATAACGTAATTCCACTTATTTTTTTATTCATTGCTTACACTCTATGAGGTAGAGGAGATAAAACGGTTGTCTCCTTGGTTGGGTTGTGAATTTTAATCATGGTATTTTACTCATTGGCTCAGGGGTAAGCAGCCTGTGGCTTGCGATTCACATGCGTGTTTTTCGATGTTAAGTTAAGGCTCCCAATACCATATTAAAAAACAAAATACTTTAATACCAACACTCTTTAAAGTCATGCACTGAACACATGACTGAGTACTCTCAACCCCTCCCTCTCCGTCCTCCCACCGTCTTTATACCAAAACTCACACCCGTAAAAAGTACGTACAAAACACAGTTCTTAAGAACTATGATGTTTGTACGTACGATGTAAATGAAATAGACATTTTATAATTGATAGTAGAGATGTTCACAGATAAGAGGTCATTCTCCCAAGTAAAACAAATCAAGTAGTTTTTAAATTTTAGTTACATAAAGTAACATTATAATATACGACCTAACTTTAATAAGGTATATTTTCTACTTATTCTTAAAATTCATTATTGTTATCATTACGAATTTCGGAAATTACGATACATCTGACCATAATAGGTGAAAAAAAATATCAATATTAGTAATAATTTAAGTTTGGTATATCTATAATTCACACAAACAAGGTGCCCGACTACGTCGGGGGTACAACAGTGAAGGAGGATTTTAAAAAAAAATAAACCCCTCCCACTCGAGTCTTAACCCAGATGGGTTGTCATTCTGATTTTAAAATCTAATATATATAGCAATTACAAAATGTGTTGTTACGAAATGTCCCAATGCCTCTTTGATCACTACAACATTATTGATAAATGCTTGTCAGTTTGCCTGTAGACCCCTATCCGCAGTTTCCAAAAATGTAAAAGTGGATCAAAGTAATTATGGTACCTATATCATAATTTACACGTGTAATGTAATAATTTATCATGTCCAATGTAAATTTACAATAACTTTCTTGCTCAAGGAAATAAAAAAAAATCCCCATGAAGTATCACCACCAAAACCTCTGCCTGAATGTAATTTACCTGAGAGCCCATAGTCCATTTTCTTTCCTAGAAAAAGACCAAACTATTAAATCTTCACCGAGAAAAATTGTTGATTTCCGGAGATAAAAATATGTATTAGAAAGCAAGTACAAAGGCTGAAAAATATCAAATGAATGCATAATCGTATAAGTTGAAACTAAATAAAGTACTTGAAAAAAAAAATTACCAACAAATGGAACCGACTTCAACACTCAAAAGTCTGAAATAACTTGTTGAAGTCAAATGGTAGTTCAAAAGTAACTATTATAAAAAATTTGTGGGCATGATACCGACTTCACACTTTTGAGTATTGAAGCCGGCTAAATTATTTCCTAATATTTTTTTTTACCTCTATCAGTAACTTTTCTACTTATGAGATCAATAATTATCATTGTGTATGTTCACCGATTTATTCACCCTCTATTAAAAAACCATCAAAGTATACGTAACACTTTTCAGTTAGGTATTGGAGTGTAACTCAAAAACGGCTTAACCAATTTTGATAAAATTTAAATGGGATGCCATGAGAAGCACCACCCAAAATCATCAAAATCGGTTCACCTAGTCCTAAATAAAATCATTTTAAAAATAATACTTAGTAACCAAATTCCTTTGATCTTATGAAAACTATCCTAAGTACTCATTATTTTATATATCTAAGTGTAGAATAGAATACATAGGAGATCCACCGATTCTATTTTCTTACTCATGTAAAATTACACTGCCCTTTGCCTTTATTAAAATAGAATTCTAAATGAAGCCATCGCACGTGACTAAACTGAACTCGATAGGGTTCCATACATTAAATTCATTTTTTAAAGAATAAATAAGTTATTTCGCAAGCGTATCGATCGATATTTTTGTAAAATTATTTTCAGACTTTTGTCCAGAAGCATGAAAAGGTTTTGAGCATCCATCTTTATCAACTTTGGGACTAAAACACTTTTTATGTGCTCCTTTCAATAGTGTGGTACCATAAATATAATATACCTACCTATTTGTTACTTAAGCATAATAAATCATCTTCTGTAGCTTATGCTATCTTTGTTGGTGTGTGTTGTCATGAAAAAACATAGTTATTTGGATTTAAATATGTTTTTACGGACAATATGTTTTCTTACTAACTTTCTTGATTCCGCTTTGCATGTGTAGTTCAGTTTATTGGATTAAAGCACCATCTAACATCACCGTAAGAGGTTAAAGTAGAGTCATAAAATTTAAAAGTTATTTTAGCTTAGTTGACAAGTTGACAGGGACTGTTGTGTTGGGTTCAAGTCCTACTGATAGTCGATTTTGGCCCTTTAAACTTTGACCATTACTTTAAAAATCTGTTTATTTGTTTTAAGTAGGTACATAATTATGTAGGTGCATTACTTACATGTAAAATCCTAAAATGGAGGATTGTGGAGCATGCAAGTTATCAGTCTATACTGTAATAGAAATGTGGATTAACTAATTAGGATTTTATATTTGTTTGTTTTGAGAAGTGTCAGGTCGACATGCATCCCCCAAAGTGTCTTTTTTATGCTTATCTATTAAATAATATTTCTTTACAAAATTTCATCTTACCTAGATTTTTTTCCATAAATCTTATCTACTAGTGTTTTTGGTAAACTATTTAGTGAGTTCAGCCAAGGATATTATTTCATTGGTCAAGGTAAAATAATTTTTGGTCACGGCTTGAAAAATCATGCGTTATCTTCTTCTTCTTCTTTACAGCAATTGGTCATCCACTGCTGGACAAATGCCTCCCCCATATAGGGGGGATTTGCCAATTCTTGCCACGCTGGCAGGCGGGTTGGCGAGCGCAGTATGATTTCCACTACTCAGAAGACGCTGCTGCCCACCTTCTGGTACGTTAATTCGTTGTACACTCAGCAATTGCTAACAGTATCCAGAAATCTCGCCGGATTACATATGTTCCCTTAAGGACGAATAAGAAGAGATTCTTTGTGTCTTATATTTTGCTGATTTGCTTATCACCTGAAATTTCCTTCATTTATGATTTTACTTAATATTTTTTTTAAATTATAGGGAGACAGTTTCAGATTAATCCATCAGAAATCGCAACTATACTAAAAATTATGTGCAAGAGACTGTTGATTCATTTCATTTATTTGTCTCAGTTATTTTTTTTTATTCTGTATAAAAAAGTGTTTAGGAATACAAAACGATTAGATATAATCAATCATCTTGTGGTATAAGTAAATTTTAAAAAACGTATATATTTTTAAAATAATAAGAATATTAACTACAAAATTTAGCTCGTTGGGTAGGTATAGCCAAGAAACGGTCAGGATTAAATTGCTAAATAAATAAAATTGTTGATGGGATACGAACTTGTTTCGTAAAATTCCTACTGCCTCATAGTATCACGTGACCTCATAGTATCACGTGACCTCATAGTATCACGTGACCTCATAGTATCACGTGACCTCATAGTATCACGTGACCTCATAGTATCACGTGACCTCATAGTATCACGTGACCTCATAGCATACCGCGCCGCTCCCAACCCGCTCATTCCGACCGCGGCCACTGCCAACGTCGGACCTATGCTTGATCCCTCTGCTCTATCTCATACATTCCTAGCTTATTTTAAACAGTTAAGTTAACGCACTACTTAACTAAACGGACGAATAAGCCTCGCCTTAATTTTTTTTCTTTATTTATAAAATATTCTACGGATAAGTAACTTGGAAGTCGGCTTAATAATTATTATTCTTAAATCTCGTTATTATCTTTGAAAATCTATAACAACTGTTCTATCATAGTATTCTGACTTAAATATGGTTCCGCTTGCAACCCCCGGTTACGTAATCCTAAAAAATACCGTACTACGTTAAAAATAGACACTGGAGGCTGCACTGCCCTGCATTGGCCTAGAAACGGGTGAGAGAAGGGTTGTGATGTTACATTAAACAGCATTGTGCACACTCTCTCACGTCACCTTGTTGTAAATCCGCCTAACTACAGGCCTATAGCAATCACTTCTCTATCCTGCTAGGTGATGGACCAAGTCATTAACATCCAGCTTATGTTGTTATTAAAACTGACGTGGTTTTGACACATTATGAATGTATAGTTTTATCGGGAATCACTCACGTAATAAGTCAGAGGGTTATATTATAGCCGGAACCCTCTGACTTAGTTATACATTCATATAAGAGAGAGAGAGTGGAACTCACTGCCTGAGTCTGTGTTTCCCGATATGTACAACCCCGAAGTCTTCAAGTCGCGATTGAATAGGTTCCTTCTAAGTTTGCGTGCTCCACCTTAGACCGCGTCGTCGCTTAACATCAGGTAAGACAGTGGTCAAACGCAAGCTTATAATCTTTAAAAAAAAAAAAAAAATTCATAATCCAGCTTATAGTCAATACGGTTTTCGTGAAAGTAGATCTGCTGGTGATCTTCTAATATAGGTCCCTCTTTCACTGATGTGCTAAAGCCATTCAGCGTACAGGAGAGGCGCTTGCGGTTACTCTGGATATCACTGAAGACGTATATGGCACAGGGCGCTGTTATCAAAGTTACCATCTTACGGGCTTTCTAAGTTTATCAGATCGGAACATCAAAGTTGTTGTCTGTGGTTCTTGCTCCGACTACAAACTTTAGCTGCTGGTGTTGCACAGGGTTCTGTGTTGTCTCCAACGCTCTTTTTATGAGTTTTTATGTCTGAAATAAAGACTTTTTTATTTATTTATTTATTTTTACACATTACATGATGCAGCATGCATTGTTAAGCGAATGAATGGCAATACACAATATACCACACGCACAATTCCTCGCAACATGGTGAAAGAAAGTAGAAGAAATCTTGTGTCTGAAATCGTAAATGTGGGATTATTCAAAAGAAGAGTTAATAAGTTTTAAAAAGGATTGGCAACGCATCATAATTCTTCGAGTGTCACACATATACATATGCATATATACGTTCAAATTATTTGAAGGAAAAAATTCGGCTGCTAGTGGGACATGAACCCACGACTACAGAATGCCGTCCTCTATATAATAAATGCCACGGCGATACAATAAGGCGAATCATTTATTCGTTTGCCACATAAAAAAATCTACTATTATTAGGTACTTGATGTAATTTATATATTAATCGCTGGCGCTTTTATTCATAGTTTAGACAACAAAGGTTTGGTTTTTGGTTAAGACTTTCAATCACGGTTTTTATGAACTGGATGAACTGGAGGAAGATTTTGGCAGCTGTAACACAGGTTCAATCCAGCACAGCTGTTAATTGTACTACCAATAATCATCACATCACCATCGTCATCTCAGCCGTGAAACCAATATTAAATACTATTTTTTTTAAAACAACCGTTTGCACTCCGGGAGTGCCAGCAGAAGTGAAAATTTGAACATGAATGATGTTGATGATGATGAAAAAAAGCCAAATTTCATCCAAATCCGTTCAGCAGTTCTGGCGTGATTGAGTAACAAACATCCTGGATGGATGTTCCATCCAAACTTTCAGAGTTATAATATTAGTGGGACACATAAAATTAACATGATGACATTTTTTGAAACAATAAAATCTTTCCTATTTTTAATTTTGGCGTTTTGATAACCGAACTCAATAATACTTTCAACAAAACGACTTTATCAATAAAACTACTTACCAACAAACGAAAATGTTCCTTATTCGTAACCCATTTCAGTTTAAATTTCAACGGCGGTATACTCTCCCTCCGTCTTACGAATGCGATGACGTCACGTCCTGACGTTCTGACGTTTTGATGATCTGACGATCTGACGATCTCACGCAAGTAACATAATATTTTTTCCCCATAAAATAGTGCACAACGCCGCTAAAGAAGTTTTCACTTCAAAAACTAAAAAAAAAAGTAGAGATAATTACAGTGTACAGTCTACTAGTACAGACAGTACCAAACTCCCGTCCTTCTAAACGTGGCTACAAAAGGCTACAAGAAATATAGAGGAGCCTAGCCTAAAATAATACTTGTTGTTCATCAAATAATTGGTGTGGGGTACCGGCCTTTAATTGTACGCCCCCACCTCTACCCGTGTGTGACGTAAGAGTGCGCTAAGGATCACGTGCCAGAAGGCGGGCAGCAGCGCTTTCTGCGGATAAAATCAACATTCTACGCTTGCCAACCCTGATGCCTGCGAAGCGTAGCGAGGAGGTACGATAAACCGCTACCGATATAATAATCGATACCGATAACCTAACCTAACCTAACCGCCATTAACAACCTGACCACAAACAAATGCAGAGGCTATTTGCAGTGATCTAAAATAGAGTTCATAGAGATTGTATTATAATGTAACTTGTTTACTAGAAATAGTCAGTAGTATTGTACAGATATTCAAAACTTATAGTAACTGGCACTGTTAGGACTATTCGCTTCAATAAATGCGTATGGCTGATTTTTTTTTTTTTTACATATTATATGTTTGCGTTTGACAACTGTCTCACCTGATGTTAAGTGATGACGTTGTCTAGGATTTAGCACGCAAACCTAGAAGGTACCTATTCACTCGCGACTTGAAGACTCCAGGACTGTACATATCGGGAAACACAGACTCGGGCAACGAGTTCCATTCCTTGGCAGTACGCATTAAGAAAGTGGAAGCAAAACGCTTCGTGCGTATAGGTGGTATAATTTCTTTAATGTTTTTGGTTTTGTAGGTTACCCATATCCCAAATCCGTGCTCAGAACCGTGGGATCGTTCAGGTGTCTGAAACAGTAATCCACTTCACAACAGATGGTTTCCGCCCCCCGGCCGCGAAGAACATCGTGGCTGGAACTGATCGACATTGAATAATAATATATTAATCAATAACCACGCCTTGGTTTAGACTTCAATACTTTGTAGGAAGAAAATAAAATTAACTATAAATTATAATAAAATTATTAGTGATTGTTTTGTGTAAGAGTGTAAGTATGTTTGTTACTCGGCGCCTAAAGTTATAGTTAAAAACAATTAATCACGTACTTTCAAACTTATCTGATGAATATTTTCAACATTTTCTTGGATATTAGAGAGGCTCACAGGTGCTTACAGGCACACACGTCCTCTCAACAATTAACTTTCCATCAGGCGGCCTGACTGCTTGATGGCCATCATATGACAAAAAAATATCTGACACCTTTATATTTCAATTAAAGTACCGGACGTCTCCAAGTCCCCGTGGTGTCATTAAATATTGATGAGAATGCTATGATTTCATTCCCATTTAGATGTTTCTTGTTGGTTCGTGACTTAGACGTGACGGTACTACACCGCCAGCTTGAATACTAACGATGCTAGGGCAGAGATGGAGCCAGGCACATACTTTCATAATCTTATAATTTTGCAAGAACATTAATGGGAGAAGCCACTGGCTTTTGAAACACAGTTATTCTAGTTCAGGAGCTTATGGACTCAAGAAACTGAATGTAATATTTATGTGAGTTAAACAAACTTTTGTATTTATAATATTGCATACCTACTGAAATAGAATTATATATTACGTATGTCACACAAATATGTAACTATTAATGTAATAGTTCAAAGCGTCGAAACTTTGGGGATACGTCGGTACGTATCCCCAAAGTTTCGACGCTACGGTTACGGTTTACGGTTAGTTGCACCAAAGTCTATTTCAAGGGAGCAATTAAGCATTTAGCCATTTTTTTTAAATGCATGTTATTACTACCACATATTTCTCTGGTGAAAAGAATAAATATTAAAAAAAACTATAGAACAGCAAATAAATACGAAATTGTTCCGTTTAGAATTGAAATTCTGACTCGTGAGAACCTTCAGTTGTCAAACGCAAACATATAATATGTAAAAAAATAAATAAAAAAAAGCTGAAAAAGTGTCACTATCAGAAAAAGTGTGAATTTCTATTATTGCTGTAACTTTATTTTATCTGAATCTATATTTTACAGAATTTTGACGAGCTATATCGACTCCATGTTAAAATTGCACTCTGCCCATCAATAAAACATTAAAATACGTAATGCCTCCATAGAGCATTAAAGTATATATAAATAAGTAGCTATGCGTGAAAAGTTACATGCAGCGATATGGGAACCATACCTTCATTATATTTTTTCATAAGTCTATTTGCGAATGAGGCAAATAGCTACTCGTAGTAATGTAACCCTTAATTAGATATTTCCTCAGTTCCACCCTGTACTGAGGTGTATCTCAGGGAATAAGTCGTCGCGAATCTGACGAAACTGTGCTGAGAAGGCGAACAAACTCACAACGCAAGTGAATTGTAAACAGATTTTTCTTTTTTAACGTCCATTTTCTGTTGCCCTTGAAACTTAAGACCATCCAAGCCCATAGTGAGATCTATCGTAATGTTTGGATCTGAAGGGCAGCTGTTGGGCAGCAGATGAGGTTGATGAAAGAAAAGCGCATGTGGCAGTGATGCGAATGGATGTGTGTGTCTCACTGGATAACACATCAGAGAAAGCTTGAAAGTAGCACCAGTGAATGATAATTTGAAAGGGAGTACATTGGCTGGGTATGGCCATATCAAGAAAAGAGACGAAGAAAATATAATAAAAAGAGTACTTAACATAAATGTGGATGGAGATAGAGGTAGAAGAAGGCCGAAGAAGGTATGGATGGACTGTGTGAAGAATGTATGTTTATGAATGATGTAAGCACTGAGACCATTAATGATAGAAGAGAATGGAAAAGAAAAACATTGCAAGCCGACTTCACCTAGGGTGGGATAAGGGAAAGAAGAAGAAGAACGTCTGTTTTATGTGGTCGTACGGAAGTTCTGGGCATAAATAAACATCAGATATTATTTAAAACTAAAAAACTAAAGTGTCCCTAATAATTATGACGTACACAAAAATACACATAAAATAATACCTTAGTTCTTAGGGCTAAATATCCTATTTTAGCACCGCTCTGGTACGCTACAATTGGTGTTGGGACAGATAAAAACGCCAAAAATGATTTTATTTTAATCTAATATGTTTTTTACTGCAGTATTCGGCATGTTTACTGAGGCACGGATCGATGGTTTCCATGCCATCATCCGGAAGAGATGTGTCTCCCTACTAAGCAGGTGGCGGGGTAGCCCCAACATCATTCTTAAAACACTGGTTGATGGGTGGGAAAGCGCATTGTTCGCTCATTGGATGCGACTACACTCTGGGTAGTCGCAACCACTTGCGATTGTATCCTGTATTTTAAATTTTATAAGTAGTATATGTTTTTAAGTTACTGTTCTATGACCTGAAATCAATAAATAATAATATGTTACTTCTAGAGATGGGCCTTCCGAGCAGGCTCAGAGTCGCACAACGAGCTATGGAGACGCTCGGGGTTTCTCTACGTGGTCGAATCGGAAATGAGGAGATCCGTAGAAGAACGCAAGTCACCGATATAGCCCAGCGGATTACCAAGTTGAAGTGGCAGTGGGCAGGGCACATAGCTCGAAGAACCAATGGCCGTTGGGGGCGAAAGGTTCTCGAGTGGAGACCACGAACTTTGTGAAAAACATTGTCCACGCGGGTAAAACAGCTAGTTACTTATAAATTATAGATAAGGCTATAAGGTTCATTATACTAATATAAAATAAAAGAACATCAATGTTTTAATGAAACAAATATATTTCATCATGAAATTAATTTACCAACAAATCCATTTTGAACACGTTTCAAACCATTTTCAATTATGAGAGGGAAATGTGCCTTTTTTTAAGTGCCAAATATTTAATATGCTTTTAAAAACATGGTGACTGGTCATATCATGAGATCATTTCAATTATAAACAACACATAATATAGTGAACAATGTTTCTATTGTTCTGTAATATCAACAGTAACCATACTTTTATAGCTCAAAATTTTACGCCTAATTGTAACACTACAACACACATTAATTTATTGCACATTTAGAAATTTCATAAAGTATTTTTGTCTTTTTTTTTTCTTATTTTTAGAGATCCAAGACGTTTACTATAATTTGCACATCGATAATTATGAAACAATATACACAATAGCATTTTTAAATTTAGACTGTGGTATAATACACATCCAAAATATGGAACTATACCTAAGTTAGTTTGGACAATGGACAAGATTTAAACAAAATGGACTGTTTCTTACACGAATCATACCAATATTAGAAACAAAAATAAAACTTCTAAAAACAAGTAATAGTTAAATATAAAACAGGTTTATCTGTTTAACAATAATAGTTATCTGAAATATACATGTAAAAAAAATATATTATGTAACAGTATGTACTATGTATGTATTAACTAGTGTTTGAAAAAAACTGACCCGAAACAATTAAATGTTAAATTAAAATCAACGAAAACACACAAAGACCTACATTCTTCAATATACACTCATTCATCTCGGAAAGGAAACTACACGTTTTGGACAAAATTTACAATTGTATAAGTTTTTGGTGGAAATAATTAAAATCCAATTTTTCAAATATGAAATAGGCATCCAACAAATGAATATGATTTATATTAATATATACAATGTAAAATTCTTTAAGTTAGTAAGGCCGTAAATGAATAATTTAAAATATAATATCAGCAATTGGAAACTAATGAATTGTTCTATCTAGCTGGCTGCATCGTTGCATGCAACAATGACGCCTATGCTCATGGCAATAAGACTTGGACGTATGTTTTTACGAAAACAATTAATAATCTAATTTAATCAATCATACCACCACTCGATGGTATTTGGTCGACTTAAATCTCATAGAAATAAATTACTTGTGAAAATACAACAAAACACCGCGGAATGGTTAAACCACCAAAGTCTTACAAGTAATAATTCTTACATTATTGGTTACTTTGGTTTCTAGAGACACATTCGACCAACCATATGACCATTAAATACTGGACAAAATTAATCCTTATATAAAATTACCTAAACCAAATACTAAACAGCAAAGTGTTGCGTATAACTTATGGTTTGTATACAAAAATGTAATCATTTGAGGGATTTTTGTGAGTAAGCGCCATCTACTGACAAAGTACGCTGATGTTTGCGTACTGAGTCACTAGATGGCGTTTAATACAGTAGCGTAGCTACAAATTTAACTAGTCGTCGATAACGAACATCAATGCTTATTATTGATAACCACAAGTCACGCATTACTTTGTTCCATAGTATTTACTTAAACCAAATTATTGCTGTAGTTGGTATAAGTATAAAAGTGTAATGTGGCTATATTTATTATCTATGGAAGCATCAATAAATAAAATTGTCTCTGAAGAACAGTTTCTATCACATATCTTTACACATTGTAGCACCACACAGTTAATAGACCCATCTACGTCTACACTTACCTCTATTCATTGTTGTAAATGGAGATGTATAAAAAACAATACATCTGAAAAATAATTTACGGTCAGTATATAAAAGATTCTGTACAATTATCTGTTAAAATTAAATAAACTCTCTTAATGTTTTATGAAATTGAACTATTGAGACTGTGTTTTGGCTTTTAATAACAGTTATTAATGAATACTTAAGTATAATATATAACTTATTGACTGCAAACTTCTAGCGTACTTTGCCTCTACCCGAAAATCAGTCTATCTCCGTGGATCGTTGCCTGCCTTGTTAAGACTTCTCGCGCCCTTTCACCCCTTACTTAAAATAATATCACATTCCTCCATTGTCACACTCATGACTATTATACTGACCTCCAGCTCCAAAATATTCCCTTTTCTAACAGCCATAACATTGCAGACATTTCTATGCACTATCAATTATATATTCATGGAGTATTTACCGCTTATAATACAAACAACTTTTTTATGATGACTCAGATTTTGTCATTACGCAGATCAAAGATGGCGCTGTATTAAAGTGAGTGCATTCCATTGCACTTTCTCTGTATTTTTGTTACTACTACTATATTTCAATAAATATACAAAGCTGTTGAGTACATAATCATTCTGCAAAGTTATGACGATTCAGCCTCCGCTGGCTTCATCATTCCGTTGTCACAAAATATAAACAAACAATTGCAAATTGACCTTCTATAGGCCGACAGTGAAACTAACTAAAGACATTATGTAATAAAAATCGTACAAGTGAATTTTAAACCACAAATCAACTAGTGATCCCGTAACGTAATGCAGTTCGAAAATTAGGCGCTCCGAAATTTATAACAAAGTTCCAATATCAAATGTCAGATTTTTACAAAATTCGATAACAAAACTCGAGTTTGACAACTGTCTCATATTTGAATACTTTTCAAAACAGATGTATTCAACGTACAATCGAATGCTCAATCAAAACAATGACATTAGTTTACAAATCAAACACGTAATATTGGACGGACATAATACATAACAAATTACGTAAAATGTTAAAATTGTGCGTCGATGTAACAGTTCGCATACTCCATAACCAACAGGCCAATGTCTCATTGTTGAAGTCAGATACGAATGTAATAAATAATGCCCGCGTGCTCACAGTCGACAGTGAAAATATCCGAGTAACATCTTAGAGCATAGTTAAAATGTCGTAGACCATTCAGATAAAACAATAAGATATGTAACTACTAACATCCAAACTGTTATTTAAAATGTGTTTTTGTACAAATTATACATTAAAACCGAAATCACTTAACAACTAATGTATCACATTTGACGGTTAGCACACGCATATTTACAAAACGTCCGCTGTGCCCATTAAAATTTTATTTAAAACTAAACGCTATTTTTAATCATTAGAGTTTAAAATGTAGGTTTACACGAACGAATAAAGAATACCACACCAATTCTTACACTACGAGAATTCAAAATAATGAACCACTCAAAGTAACTGTACCGTTTCATAAAAATGAATAAGTTTCAAACTGGCCGCGACTGTACGCTATTGAAACTAGACATTCCAGTACTTTGAGTGGTTTAAGACTTAAATCTATAAGACACTAAAGTACACCACAACATCAAATAACTACCGGATATAATTATAAAAACAGTCAACATCAATTTTGAATAATATTTTATATTATAAATTTGACGTAATGGCAAAATATCTACATTATACACATTGTGAACACATCTCACATTTTGATTACTTGATAGTATTTATATAAAAATTGTTCAGAGCAAATACTACAACTGTTTATTGAAAAAAATATACATGATTTCAATAATACCGCCTTAGTAATAATCTTACGGGTAAAGATCATACAGGCTTACCGTCTATAATTATACATATTAAAATGTTGCATTATCTCCGTTCTCATTGGTGGGTCAATCACAAAACCACCGATGGGTCAATCACAAAACCGTTCTAAGTTCTAAAAATATAGAGATGAATTTCAGTGCATGAAAAGACCAATGAGAACGTAGATGAAGTGACATTTCGTTAAGGGTAAAGTATAAACGGCAATCCTGCAAGTCAACTTAGAGTTTTCAATTTTTAATTTTTCTGTATATCTATAACATGTAACTATGTTACAAGGAGAATCTAAGGAGTTTTAATTGTTTATAACGAACAAAATAAAATTGGTTGTCTGTAAAGTCGGTTTACGGACGATAGATTTACGTGATAACGTCATAATCATTTATGACTTTGACTTTGACTGACTTTGACTTTGATTATTTTATGTAATACAAAACTCAGGTGGAACGTTACGCGGAACGTTACTATTTTTCATGAGTGTTGCTGGTATTCATCAATTTATAAAACGTTATCACGTCAATAAAAAGAAATATACACGATTCAATGTGTTTAAAGTTGTCCAATATCAAAATAACAGCGCTGTATGTTTCGTGGCAATTCTATAAATTCCAATATCAGAAAGAGAAAAATGCAATGAATTCTCATGTCAGTTAGAGAAACTGTAGCAGTACGGCGGTACACAGAAAAAGCTGTCTCCAGTTGTTCAGTTTGAGTATTTGCACTGATTGAAATATAGAGTATTTCAGTAATAAAAATAAAAATTTACGAGTATTGCTTTTTGTTTATACTAAAAGTTTTCGACTATCTAATTTATATCCCTCTGGCAATGACATTATATTTATTTCAATATAAATATTAGTTCAAATGTAGCATGAATACAGTCGGAGAAATAAGTGAAACATCAATTTTCTCCTCCTCTCTTTCTAACACTATTGTTAGAAGAGTTGAGTAATATATAATATCTCCTTATTCTTTTCTCAGCTATGTGCGTCCACTGTTGGACGTATGCCTCCCCCATATAGGGGGTATATATATATATATATATATATATCTCCTTATATGCTTTTTTAACTGTCACGACCGAATCAGTCAGAGCAACACCTATTGTTGCTCCCATGCACCGTTTATCCGTAACACCTACTCAAAAAGCAATTCAAACTGTCAATGCAGAAACAAATTCGGCTGAATGTCAAATATTCTTAAACTGAGATAAAACTTTTTTGCTTGTGACTGTCCAAGGGCGCGCCAACAACGCTGACAAAAGCTATCAAGCGTCGTCAACACTTATTTCTCTCACTGTACTTATGTATAACAATAAAAATTAAATGACACGTTAATGTTAAAATCTTCAGTTTAAAACCGGTTTATACTAGAACTAACTAAACCTTTAATTATTCTACAATAAAAGTATTCGTTAAAACTTCCTGTACCTGATTCCTTCGTTGCATTGACTATTTCGTTAAAATGGCATAAAAATATTATCTCTTTGCAGCAATAAATATAACCTGTAAATACTGGCCCGTAACGATTTAAAAAGAAATCTATCATTAGGTCGATGGAATAAGATCGCAATGAAAACTTTTGACTATGAGTGTACCCACCTCAAAATTATTTTAAAATATACTTATAATACCGTGCCCTTATCCTATAGCTACTTAATTGACAGTACATTAATCCGTTATTAAGTTGCACTCTTTTGAGCAATTCTTCGGATTTTTTATGTATTGATAATATAATATATGCTGATAAAATGATCACCGCTGATATTGAAATCATGATTTATTTTAAAATGTCTCGTTCTTTTTTCTTGTATGGAGTTAGGAGTACGCCAAAATTGCTAATAAATGTTTTCAAAAACGCCCAATTCAGTAGTATTGGAATACAAGTTATAATTACGACAAGAGATTGGATTGGAGACAGTGCTTTAAAAATACGTCAAGTCGTCGGTACTAGTGGTCGTTGTTAAGCTACGTCAGAGGCGAAAATACGGTCAGTTAATGCCGACCACGGGCTGACCTATAGGCCTCTACGTAGACTTGCATTAGCCAGCGCAGAGGATCATGACTTCTCTTCTTTATAAGACCCGAAAAGAGAAAGAGCTGATACTACTGAGAGTAGACGCACTCTATGCGAGTTTGCCCGGGGAATTAATACCACCATATCTATTCCTACCGCTAGGCAGTAGTGTTTGCATTACTATGTTCCGGATTGAACGGTATGGTTTTTTTCCACTTATCAGCCCGCGGCCCTTATTCTGTCACCATTTCCCATAAAAAATGAGTATTTAGCTAAAATTAGCGCGACAGTTTCAAAAATGATTTTTATTTGAAGACTTAACGTACGAGACTTTGCCGCATAGTTAGTGTATTTCATGCTATATGTACTCGACATAAGGCATGAAATCCGAGACAATCGGTTATTATGATCATTTCCCACTATTTGATCGCCTGTAATTTGTAATGTAATGCAATGTTGCATTTAATTTTTAACCGACCTTGTTGCCATTAAAATTAAATATGAAACAGTATATCTGTTATGTATAAAATTATCACAATATCGGCAGTTTGTTATCCAAAGTGGTAAAATGGTTTTTGAATTCCGAAATGGGTACCCACATATTCTTAGGGCGAGTATTTGCATTAGAACCTCGTAACCATCAATTAAATATACTCGCAATGTGTCTAGAGGATTACATAATTACTAAAAAAAGATCGGTTGTTTGATAAAAGTTCATGAATGTCGGGCTCAATAATCAAAATAAACCAGATTAATAGGTACCTATAACATTCTGATTAAAATCAATTCGACGTATATCCGAATTGCACGAGTTAGCCTACTACCCAATGGTAAGGGAAGATTTTTGCGATGGAACTTATAAATCATATACGGTCGAAACAGATCTTATTATGACACTGTTCTCAGATGATACGTAGGTATTGAAAAATGTTCAAGCATAGTTATTGATGCGTCTCGGAAAATCAATTATTGAGCCGGAGACATTCAAGTCAAAAATCTAAAAAAAAATTGTGTACAAAATAACCATCAATAATTTAATTTTATCTATTTCATGTTTACTTTATGAGGTACATATTTTGGCACAGAGAGATTTCTTACAGCTATATTAAGTTAAACGTGTATATATCTAGTTGTTAAATAACATTAAATTACCATAAAACATTTTATCTTCGATGTTCTAAATCTTGTATGACTGGTCTTAACTCGTACAAATCACAGTTTAGCCTTGCGCTACTTACCTACCGTCACGGCTACCGTTCTCATGCTTCTCTGGAATGAGTTTTCATTAGACAAAAACATATGGCAAATAGAACAACTTTGCATCGCAACAATGCAAACTTAAATAATATTTCAATGCCCATAGAAAAAGTAAAATAAGATACGTTCTAAAATTGAATGTATGGGAACATGTTACTTGGTCCCTCATCTAAGATTGAAATGATTTCCATTGATAAATAACCAACCGCAAATGGCTAGAATAGGTACGTACGTCGCAGATGCATTCTGATGAGAGACAAGCCCTTTGCACTTTCGAACGAAAACAGTTCACCAAAGGAAACGTCCGCGCATTCGCACTGCAGACATCACTAGCGTACTAAAATTTAAAATTAATCGAATCGTAGCGTGACTTAAAATAATTTATATAATATCCCGTATCATATCGCTTATCAGAAAAGGTTACAAATACACTTCCGCTCTTTCGCGTCGAATATAGAAAATTATTTAGTAAAAATACATAAACCACTCCAAAAACGAAACCTGCGTGTAAATTTCTAATTAAACCCGCTTATGTTACGTTTGTAAAGTTTTAAAAACGTTTTAAAAAATATTCCGTTTATCCGCCGGCGTTAGGCTATAGAGGTTCCGTGGGACGGGCCGGGCGGCGGCGGGCGGGGGGCGGAGGCTAGGGCTCAGCGCGCGTTGTGCACATGGGTGGTGAGGTGCTTGGACAGGTAGTCTGCGCGCGCGAAGCACTTCCCGCACGCCTCGCAGTGGTAGGGCCGCTCGCCCGTGTGGATGCGCAGATGTCGGGTCAGGTCGCTCTTGCCGCCGAACGCGCGCCCGCAGAACAGACACACGAACGGCCGCTCACCCGTGTGCTTGCGCACGTGCAGCTTCAGGTTCTCCTTGGAGCGCACGCACTTGCCGCAGAACGGGCACGCGAATCGCCTCTCTCTGTCCCGCTGCCGGTCGTCGCTCTGCATGAAGCTGAGAATGGCCGAGTTGGAGCTCGAGCTCTCGAGCTTGCTGTCGGGGCGCGACTCGTTCTCCGAGCTGTCGGCCATCGAGCTGACGCTCGCGAAGGAGACGGGCGCGCGGCGCCGCGGCGCGGGCGGCTCGTCGTCGCGCCGGTTCTCGCTCTCGGCGCCGGACGTCCGGCATTCGACCGACTCGTCGACGGTCACTATCGAATCGGTCGCACCGTTCGAGTCGACCGTGCTGTCCTGCTCGGCGTCCCCGATCAGGTCGATCGGCGGAGTCCGGGTCTCCTCAGGCCGGTTCTTCTTCATGGAGAGGTCCATTTCCCCGCACTGACCGATGAGGGCCTCGTTCGTGCTCGAGACTTGGTCGATGCCCTCCGGCGGGTCGGCGTTCTTGGTGTGCAGCCGTTCGAGTGTATGGTTCAGACGGTGCTTTTTGAACGATTTTAGGTAGCGGAACTGCATGCCGCAGACGTCGCAGGTGAAGAGTTTGTCGGCGGGGAGGCGGGCGCGGTGGTTCTGCTCGCGGTGCTTCACGTACGCGGAGCGGTAGCGGTAGGACTGGCCGCACTGTTCGCACACGAAGGGCTTCTCGTCGCAGCTAGCGGTGGACGCGTGCTGGAGCGCGGCGTGTCGCTCCAGCAGCCAGGCCGAGGGGAAGGAGGCGAGGCACACGCCGCAGCGACGGCGCTCGGTCGGCAGCAGTGGCCGCCCGGGGTACTGCATGCAGTCGTCGCTCAGGTAGCGCCGCAGCCGGCACGCCTGCAGCGCCAGCAGCGGCGACCACAGCGGCAGCGCCGCCGCCGTCGGGCTCCGCGCCGGGATCATAATGGGACTCGGAACGTTGGGAGACCGGCGACACATGTCCAGACACATCTGAAATTTAGTCCAATTGAAACTTTTACACATATACTGTAATATTGGATATCATTCATCGGTAGCATATTTTGGCCGATATCAAGGAAAAACTCTAAATCTTGCATTTTAATATCGCATAGATGTAGCCGATACTTGATTGCGACCGAAATAGGCCATTTAGGTTGTGACGCACGAAGTTACGTACCTGATTAATGATACACGTTTCGGGGAGGTTGGCTTACAATAAAAATATGTTTCTGTAATGATTGTAGAGCTTTTATTTGTCAAAATTGTATTTTTACAGCTATGATATGCTTATATTTGTTTCGAAAGTTACGATGTTAAACAGCGATGGGTCTGTCATCGTTCAGGTTGTTGTACAATTGACAAATAGTTCCATCCTCGATCCTCTGTTAGACTGGTAATGATTGTTCAAACGAAACTGTAAGTACCGCTCTTTGTTACATTTATTCCTATCGTTAAGGCAAAACAGATTTTCGCTAATCTAAAATGTCAACAATGAATGTTAAATAAAACAGCTTAAGAAAAAAAAACAATAATCATTATTTCTTTTAATAGAAACAACGACCATCGAGCTCTATAAATAAACTGGACCTATATTATTTGAACTTGTGCTGAACATATATTATAACAGCATAATATTAAGACCCCGACACGCTGAGGTGTCTCAGTGCAACAACGTTGGGCCTATATTAAGCTAATATAAGATATTAGTCACGAACGATTACACCTAAATAATTTATAATAAAACACATTATATTAAAACAAATTGTACCAATATACAATAATACACCTACAGGAACTTAGAAAAATTGCAATATAAGTTCTATATTTAGGTATGCCACTTAATAGAATGATAAGTTAGATAAGAAACCTAACCAATAGAATACGCGGCGTATATCGACCACGCCGGAATTCACTTCACTATCTAACACTATACAAAATAAATCTATTGTATTGGTCATGAAACTAACTGTAGCACTGGTTAGTAATGAAACGTCACAAGATTGGAATGCGCTAACTATGGAGGTGTTCTCAACCATCGAGTTCTACTAACCCAAAGAGATCCAATGCGACTTTCGATTGTAACCAATAAAATTTGCCAAATTATGCAGACAATGCGCTCTGACGTGACAAAACAAAGAACTCTACATGGCCAGCAGTGGTATTCTATATTGGAACTTCTGATTGCAATATAGGTATTGAATCTAATGGACAGGCAAATCAAGCAATCATTCATTCATTTCATCTCTTTGAGTTAGCTATCGAGGTCCTCGTTATTCAAGTGTCCACTGAGTACCTACAGGCTAGTCTCTGGGCTGCTTACAAATCGAACGCAGGAGAATATCGTCAAATCACTCACATATCATAACGCTTCTTACAATTTTCACCATAAAATAAGTTTTCTCCTATATTCTCTACATAAACTATGTATATTCCGTGATTCGCAGCCTTTATAATAAGTCTTGTATAGGCAAGAGGCACTCTAAATATAAAACCGTGGTCACAATTTATGTTATAAAACGAAATGAATCTACCTCATAACTATTTTTAACTCATGTTACAATCGTGCTAGTGTTTCCTTATAGTTATAATAAAAGTAAATAACTACGTAAATTTAAATATATTGTTAATGTATGTAAGATTATATTTGTGCTAACGGCGTGTGAACTCTGCGGGGATGTGGCGACGATTGGCAAATGTTAACATTTGAATAACTGCACTTAATCAATATAATAAATATATCATTTAGGTTATAATAACACCTATGCTATAGAGATATATATTTAATTATCATTATTGTTATTCAGTTAATAAATATTACTCTGAAAGTTACAGAACAAAATATTACAAGTGGAATCTGTGCTATTATAAATACTATGTCATTAAAAACTTGTACAAAACGTGTTACAGGCATTCAATGTTCAATTATTGCTATATTTTTCTGTATAATGTAAATATTAAATCTTTCTTAAAATAAGAAGAGGAACATTAATCGTGGTATCAATATTATTAATAATGTTTGGTAACATTAACTCTGGAAAATAAAAGAGTGCAGCTTTTCAAATGGCAACATTCTACGTGTTCTTTTTTTTGTTTTTCATGATTTGTCATTTCCAAAATCTAGCTCCAGGAAGTAGCGCATCTACCAATCTATCATCTAAATTGCATTAATTTAATCTTATGAGTGTTTTTATTTTATTATTAGACCAACTTTTTGCCGTCTCGAATTAACTTCGTGATATAATGATAGAACTCTATATATAAATAAAGACAATTAGTTTATTTACTCACAAGATGGCTTAAAAGTAGATATTTAAATTTTTTTAAATGAAAGAAGATTCCATCATTTTTAAAATGTTGCCACTTTTATAAATTTAAATATCTACCAATTCATGGAATGTATGTGTATTTAGCTGTTTTATACGTGACGTATAAAATTACATTCTCGCTAACCACATAAATAACTTATGAAAACGAACAATTAGAAAACATCTTAATTTACAAGTGCGATTGGAAGATCTTCCTAAGGACACTACCACATATATTCAATATTTATTCATAACCTTTCACTCAAACAAAACAAATATATTAAATATTCTGATATGCTACGGTACCCACGGTTATAGCGCTTTAAGGTAGATTTCGAAGTGGCTAGTCTGGCGACAGTGTCAGCATCACAATTCGTAAAATTGATTCAATCTGTCATGATGACGTAACAGATAATTGATTCATGAAGCTTCAAGTGCTGTTAGATAGTGGTGGTGATTCCGAAGCGAACACTTAAAACTAGGAAAAAAAAATTCATATTAGGTGCTAGTCATTTTATTTTCTGCCCATTGGTAACCCTGGGAGTTTAACCAGAGACTCGTTTCTACCGCAACACGCGACACAATCGCCAGATCTTGTATGCTTGGAAATCTACCTTTAATTTTAACAATTAATCGATTAAATAATTTTATAAATATTACCTAACAATATCGGTGGCTTTTGATAATAACTCTTTAAATAATTACGCTGAATACGGAATAGCATCGGAATGTCAGGCGTTTGCGTTTAAAAAATAAATTAGTAGTTTTAGCCAGTCATAATTTAAGTAATAAATTCAGCCCCAAGCATTTGTTTCCTTTCCTATCTCTACCGCGGCAATGTGAAAATACCCTAATTCATTAAAAATATTATGTCATCTATATATTTCTAGAAGATGTCTAACACTTAAATTAACAATGAGATCTCTAATAAAATATAATTGTATTGGGATACAGTCAGACTCTATATGAGTAAGGTTTTTATTGTTATGTGCCGTCGTTCTAAATTATAAGTGGCATGAAATCTTTATCACTTCATCGATGACATTAATAAGGGATTATTCACTTTTTTTCACCTTTAACTCCTGACAAAAAATGATACCTTTCCAATTCCGTTAACAACTATAAAATCAGTTAATAAAGCATGTCTAAAAGCTAGTTTAAAAATAGCAACATTATATTAGCCAATCAGGACTATAGTATTGCCATAATAATGAAAATGTTTAAAAATATTTGGTATACAACGGAATTTCATTAACTACATCGTCAAAAATTTTGTACCTAAAATACGGCGACTCTACGCTTAATTAAATTTGGATTTATAAATGCTTCCGAATAAAAGGGTGCCTTATCTACGCGTTTTACGCACTCATATTTTCTATAAAGAATAGGTAATTAAAATTGAGATAATTTCAACCGACATGCCTAAAAATTCTAAAAATGTAATTCTTATCTGAGATCGATCTACGTTAACTCCCAGTTGTCGCGCTTACTTATATATCACAGATGTATTCCTATATTACCATAATACTTTTCATTTTTGATAACTCCCAATTCATTTAACGCCTACATCGATATTGGAACTCAATATTTTGTAACTTAAAAGTCTAAAATATATATTTTAAAACAATGTAACAATTTCATTTGAGACGCATTTTCAATTTGTTACAAAATGATATGTTCACATGACCGAAAGATTATGAAATGTTAAATTCTATTCACTAGCATAAAATCAGTATAATATTTTAATTTAATGATATTTATTCATTCTTATATGTTATTAATTATGTCCGAAACTTCCAACCAGCGAGTACCGTGAGCAAACCAGGGAGAGTAACAATATAAGTTCACATGGTTCTTATTTTGCTAAAGTGAGTCCAATCAGTACCAAATCAAAGCTTTACATTTTTTTATTGTAGTGATCTCGAATAATTACTGATAAATAAATACTTTTTAAACACTGATCCAACATGGCCAGACTGTATTGTGAACAAAAGTATGATGTTATTGTAAAATAGCAAATTTTACAATCCGTAAAATATCCCTGTATCAGACTCTGTTGAATTTATTGAACACAGTGGTCGTTTTGGTATGTTTCAAATATTTGAAATTCCTAGTTCTTTAAACTGTATGCACAGGCTTACTGACTACCTGACGCTGATTAGTTATCAATAATGCAACACTACTGTCGGTGCGTTGTCGACTGCAGAATCCTGTTTATCGCCTTGTTGAGAAATTAATGAAAATAACGTTCGTTACATCCATTATAATTGTTTAAATAAATACGCACAGCAATCAGGTAAAAAAAATCGTTAAGTGGATTTAGCAAGATTCCAATATAGGAACACTGTAACAAATGCCATTATCACGGATGGAAGCAGTGCAAGCGCCACCGTTTGCGAACAGTGCCGAAATATCGAAAAAAAATTATTACACACAGTCAAGGCAATAATTCCGCTTTTATTTAATTATTGGTGAACATGAAATATTAATTATTCATATTTTAGTACTTAGACGATAATGGCAAAGTGAATATTATACTATAAGTTTAATCGTAGCAGTTTACGTAAACGATCTCAATCGAACAACTGCGTTAAGCAACGTACACCTGGGATGCGTGAACGCTAGTGGTATTTTGAACAGAGCGCTTCTGTACTTCGGAGTTCACGTTAGGCTTTAGGCCCGGGTTGTTGTCTTAGGTAACAGTCGTTAGGCCATATTGAACGGCCTTGGGCGGCCTGAAACCTCTAACACCAGTCTATCCGCCAACCCACAGTGGCCCGTGGGCCAGCAGTAGCAACGCATTGGGCCGATTACATATCAGGTTCGAGAGTCAAAACATTTGAAACTACCAAAAAGACCATAAAACAATATGGATCTGCAGTATGAAAATATATAGAATATTTAATATCAATATGGATCTGCCATGCCTCTTAAGTCCATTTATAATTTATACCTATAAAATCTCGTATAAATGTTATTTATTGATAATATTATTGCTATATTATTATATTTATTTATTTAACTACATTCGAAAACAATACAAAACTTTTGAATAAATTAGGCTCAGTACAAAACAAAAGGCATGGCATACGGACAGAAATCAAACACCGCTTAAAGCTTTGATTTCTATGATCACAATAACCTCCCCACTATTCAACCAAACACATCAGCTACCAAAGCATTTACACACCTATTCATTTTCTAAAAATCCAATATTATCAAACTATATTGTTATATACATTTCTTTATATGTCGTAATATTGCTTTTTGAATTACCTCAGGGGGAGCGTGCGTTGTTATTCGAAATATTAGTAAAAACCTCAAATCCCTAAATGTTAATATTTATTCACTATTTTGAGTGCATTATGGTCTCTAATATTTATAATTAAAGCACTCCGATATTTCCTCTTTAATTTAATAAATTATCATTGCTGTCTCAACAATCCGATAATCCGCAATTCTCTAGAGATTACTTACTACCAGCTCTAAATTAACGTATTTCACATTCAAATTTTTTTTCGATCAGCTTTGAAATGGCAACCAAATCCGAGAGCGCTCAACAAGTCGTCGATATATGCACATAAATTAATCGAAAGCAGAAGCGAAACAATCAAAAGAAAAACCGTTTATTTTCGCAGGAAACAATACTAAATAAAAGAAGTTTAACTTCTCTAGTTAACTTTGGCTATGCCGTCTACTAGGCTCGTCTGATAACGAGTACCGCTTTATATCTAAGCATAAATAAAGCACCTAATGATCGAAAATGTTAACGAAACATATAAGCAAAATTATAAAAAAAAAAACTAAGAGAGTTGAACGATACACCTACGAATTAACAACTTTAGCGTGTCAATTTATCTATAAGTGAAATATCAAATATTATTTCATATCATTCAGATCACAGTTGCGGCGTTTAAATCACATTCTTAACTAATTACATATTGTCCACCCTTTTGTTCAATCGACTATCACTTCTCGCGGTCCTTTGAATCTGGCAGAGGTTATTGGCTAATATAATTATTCTCAATGAAAACATATTAAAGTCTACATAGAGGCAGCCTTCATTGATGCGGGCTCTCTTCCTCGGTGTCGACGGGACTAGGCGATAAAAATTTACGTGCGTATTTTGGATAGTGAGTCTTCTCGTGCGCTTTCAATATAGTCGACCGCGAAAATGTTTTCCCGCACAATCCACAACGAAACGGTCTTTCACCTGAAATAAGAATAAAATACTAAAGACATATACATAATCTATTAAAAAAATAAATTTCATTGCATAAAATTTACATAAAACCTGATAGGACAGTACCTACCTTCAATATTGTTGAAAGAACTTACCCGTATGTACTCTGCAATGGTCCTTCATATGATGCCTTAATTTAAACGCCTTCCCGCAGAATTCACACTTGAATGGTCTGTCTCCTGTGTGCACCGGTAGATGGGCTATTAAAGATGACACATCCGGAAAACTTTTCCCGCAAAACTTGCAGAGGACCACGTTCCCCGGTTCCACAGGCCCAATATCCAAGTCGATGGGAGATTCTTCCGCGTGCATCGTCAGGTAGGTCGGCTCACTGAACTGGCCTATCATAGGCAGCATCGGCCGCCCGAGCAGTGGGTCCCGGTACTTCAACGTATCTAGCGTATGCATCGTCAAAATGTGCCGCGTCAGTTTGCTCTGGTGTGGAAACGCCGCGCCGCAGTGAATGCACGGATACCCCCTTTCCCCTTCCTCAATACGCACCCTACCGGACCCATCGTACTCCTGCAACCACAAAAAAGAACATCAACTTCTTTTTCTTTCTTGTTCGATTTTTACACGGACCAAACTGTGTGCAATATCTTCTACAACTACTTTCTAAATTGAGATACAGTCTCCTTTAAATTATCTTTTAATTTTTACTATCTAAGAAGTTGACGCTCATTTTTGCCCAATAAAATGTGCAGGAGTGACCTGGGTAGTCGGCTACGCGTAAAGCTTCGTGGTATAGCAACCGCGTGTGTACCGTCTCACCGATTGGTACTGTGACGTGTGCGTGTAAACGGCCAAAGTTAAAAGAGGTAAATACAAAAAAATCTGCCCAAAATATAATATGAAACAAAATGAATGGATATAAAAATGATGGCCAACAAAATGAAGGTCAACTTCTTGACAGCAAGGCATAGTACTCGATGTTTAAAACAGCTCAGCATATCAACAAGCATGCATGTTATAAATCAACTCTCATAGACACCGAACACTAAACAATAAAATTACTACTTAAAAAACTACACGACAGCAGTCTTCTATGCCATTAACACGTTCTAAACACAAATTATTATCTTAGTGGCCAAGTTATCATACTTAACATTAACAATGTATGTTCAAATTTTTGAAAGTAAAAATTCGGCTACTATTTGTGTATGAATCCATGACTAGAGAATACCGTCCTGTCGCTTTGTCATCTAAGCTATAGTAGCCGTTCGAATTAATTCCTTCATTATTTACATTTGAAGGGATGTTTTTTTTTTATTAAATTTGAACGTTAATTCGGCCTAGCATGATGTTAAAGCAATTAACATTGTAACAATACACCTATTAGCAACCCTAATTGCTATAATTTTTGAAATGTGACTAGGAGTCAGAACTGAGGAAATCAAAGCCTTTCAATTCGCAAATGTAAAATGTATTACAATTAATTTATATCATCACAACATGAGCATGATGGCTTCCAAATAAAATAATACAGGCCTTAAGCTCTGCGCATTTTATTCTTTATGCCCAATGTTGGTAACAATTTAGTTGAGTTGATTTTCTGTAGTCTGTTGTATGTGTATAATCACACTAATATTATAAAGGCGAGTTTGTGTGTATGTGTGTATGCTTGTTACTTCTTCACGCACAATCGGTTGTACCGACTTTGATTAAATTAGGTATGAAGATAGGTTAGACCCTGGAATAACACATAGGCTAAAGGAAAGGCTCCCGGAAAAAGTATGGTTCCCTTGGGATAATTGAGGTAGCGGGAAAACCGTAATCCATGCGGGTGGAACCGTGGGACAAAGCTAGTATATAATACAGATAATGTTAACACAGTTTTAACATTATCTGTACATAAGTCAATTGGCTAGAATTAAGTTCCACGTATGTACTTATTGTGGATATAAATTACTTGGAACAGCCTGATTATAATTATTGAAAATCTGATTTTTCTATTTTGTTCTACTATTTTTTTTTTGTTTATCTATATGCGGTTCATTTGTACTTTCTATATTGTTAAAGTTGATTTATAATATAAATTTATTTATTGATAATCATATTTAAAGGTTTTTCTAGATGATGATTTTATTCTCTATTTGTTTCTGATCTACACTATTATAAAGAGGAAAGATTTATATGTTTGTAATGGATAAACTCGAAAACTACAGGACTGATTAAAAAATCTTTCACTATTAGAATTCCACATTTTCCCTGAGGCAATATAAATAAATATAACATAGGCTACATTTATTTATTTTAAGGCAATGAAAAAAATTAGGATCTCTACTAATATATTTGACTGGCCGATTGGCGCAGTTGGTGGCACTCTGCCTTTTGAGCCGCTGGTCCCAGGTTCGATTCCCGGACAGGTCAAACATTTGTGTGTATTAACATGTCTGTTTGACCCGTGTCTGGGTGTGTATATGTATATAAGTATGTATTTAAGTATATATAGTTATCAGGTTACCATAGTACAGGCTCTGCCTAGTTTGGGACCTGAAGACCTTGTGTGAATGTTGTCCCATATTATTATATTATTATTATATCAATCACGTAACTGTGTGAAGCCGAGACAGACAGCTAGTTTAATATAAAATGGGCCTTGTCATTCAATGGGCCATTCATAAGTGTGTCACTTATGAATTTCAATAAAACTACTGAATAAATTTAAAAACTTGACCATGTTTATATTTAGAGGCTGTCATAATTGCCTGTCAATAGCGGATTTTAGTATTTGTGTTCATTCATACACTTATATATAAATAAATTTGGTGTGCTTATTCATTTTCAGATATTTCCTTTACTTTTAAGGACAATAAAATATTAATGAACACACTTGTTACAATTTTAATGATAATTTATAAATTAATGTTAAAAAGTAAAAAAAAAACAGATTATAAATTGCAACCATTTGCCGTTTATAACCTGTTTTTGACGTGACAACGTCTTATAAATTGGTTTGCCGGGTGACACTTCAAGAAACTGCGTTACGCTCCGCTCACGTTATGCGCTCACAATGAGAGCGAGTGAGAGGCACGCGTCCCTTCCACTCGGGCATGGTTAGCCCGCCTAAGAGTGAGAGAGACAGACATAAAAAGTGAAAGGCACTCAAAGTCGTTGTCACGTAAAACTTTCGCCCGTATACCTACTTTACAGGCAACCAATTTTTTTTATTATTATCAGAAGTACCACCAGTACAATCTAAAGCACAGAATGTAACCAATGAAAAAAATAATAAGATTGTGATTACTGAATAATTATGTACAACACTACTACAACATCCATCAAAATACAGACATCAAGAGGAGCTTAAAAGATACATACGGATTCATGTTGCAGTCTATAATCTGTAGATGGCTCCCCTTTGTCTTCTGACCGCTCCCATTCTATCTCCTTTTTCAGTGACTGCAATTACAAAAATGCATAATTTAATATATTTATTAATGGTGATGTCTACTACTTAGTTTATGCCTTCTGCTAAATTAAGGGAATTATCAAACCGAGTTCAATGAAGTTTATATGGGACTTATCTGACAGCATATAATATTATATATTAATATCTTGTTGTTCATTTGACATGTGTTCATTAGAACAACATAAAAATATTTCTAGAAAACACATGTTATCATAATTCACCAGTGTGTATTCTGCACAAAATAAGGCAATCTTTAATAAGTAATTGAGAATGTACTTTGTTTATAATTTACAAGTACTAAACGTACCAGAGGTACTTGCTGTACTGGAGGCAGCCCTGAAGGGCCTGCAATAGGCTCGCTCCTCGGGCTCGGCAGCGATGCATGTGAAAGATGCGGGAGTCCAGGGTGTCCTAGTGTATTCAGCATGCCTAGCCTGTCCACTGGAGAGTATCTCGTCCCCAGCATACTACTGCTAGTGTGACTGTTGATTGTCATATTCAGGCCTGAAATATTGAAAAAGTATGCTGTCAGAACAGCGAGCAAATGATATGTATTACAATCTTCTAGACCAGAAGATGGTAGGTGATGTAGGTATACATACTTAAGTTTACGGAGACGACTGAAGAGGCGTAGGTAAATAATGGAATGCGATATTATAAGATTTCTCTCATCCTCCGCTAGGTAATATTTCCACACACTGCTATAATGAACCATTGATTAGACACTGTATCGTGTGGAATTAATTTAAAAGAGCTAAGCATCTTATGACACATCTTAAAATATCTAATCGAACTGTCGCGTCGTAGTAATCTTTTGACTGGAAATTATTATAGGATAGGAAGTTAACCGGTGCAATCTAAAAGTTATAATTTAGTTTTTTAAGAACCACAGATCACTTAGGAAAATGTATTATAACGTATTTATATACATTCCAAATGTTCCAAAACAAAAAGTAATGAATCAACGATTTATGAATTTGATTTGCCGAACGCTTATTTTCGCTTTCAGTGGTTGCAGAATAGCTGACCGCTGAGACAGTGTTGCCAGGTGACCGTGTGAATTTCCCCCCAACCTTTTTCAAAATCCCCCCGAAAATCAGCTTTTTGGAAAAAAATACCCCCAAAACCATTTTTACTCATTTTAAACGTCGTTAGTACACCTCGTCTAAATTCCAAGCCTCATTGGCTTCAGCTCATTAGAGTTGGGGTGGGACATTGTACTAGCTTAATACTAAAATGAGGCTACTCTTACAAAATCATTTTCATTTACCTACCCAATACTACTTCCATCCAAGCATTAAACGAATGAATGAATCATAGAGTTTTCTAATACACTGGAACGAATTGAATGATTACAGAATGAATGAATAAACGATTGTATTGCTGTAGTGTAATAGGAATTGTGTTTGTGGTAGAATGATTATTGTACAAAAAAACATTCAAAATATCTCCCAAGTTAATTTTTCCCCCCGAAAATCCCCCCAAAGAATCATTACCCCCAAAAATCCCTCCAGAGTTTAAAAAACCTCCCGAAATTACAGGGAATTCCCCCCATCTGGCAACGCTGCGCTGAGACAGTCACCGTGAGCAATTTTTTTTTTTAATGATTTACGGATTTGGATACAAGTTCTTTCGGCAAAAACTTAGTTTATCAGTCGCTTTTGAGATCAGTATTTCTTTATTCAGTGTCAGTGTCAACTTCATTGGCTGGATTCACTTTCATCAACAGTTGTTTGTTTTGGAGCTTTGAATTAAATTTCAATTTCGTGGCGTTCTGCTGCGATACTATAATTTTTCCACTGTAGAGACCACTGCGTTTTGGGTGAATTGAGTGTTGCCTGCACAAATTTTTCCCCAAACAACAACCGAGAATTAAGTGTTTATTTCGATTTGATTCGATTTTAAGTGCTTACTGTATGACGAACTCCCACTTGATTTATTACAGCGAGATCATCCCGCTGTCTTAATTATGAATAAATAAGACTAAAGTGATAATAAATATGAGCACCTCAATGGACAAGTAAAAACAATTGTAAATGAGTAGTTTACAATTCAATTGATGTCAATAAGAAGTAAACTGTTGTAGGTATTTATTAACTGTGGTATAAATTATACACTAAAATTTATCTACAGTATATTTTTGACATTCTAATGCTAAGGATCATACACATATATAGTGTTGTTTATGTGACGTAAAATCCTTTAACTAATTGCTAAAATAAGTATATTAAATCGTCCCTATCTACCTAATACCTATCTAAGTGTAATCTTAATCGCTCATTGACTTAACAAACTCATGTTATTTGATTTAAAAGTTTATTGTTGCTAACAGCAACCTTATTATAAAGGTCTATATTTTTATATTCGAAAGTCTTACTATGATTGTCACCATCGAGTTTCCCCCGAATATGCAGATATATTATCCCTAACTGACAATAATTTAAAATAAATTGTGACATTAACATTTCGACTATAATGACACATACCTAAACGCCTTACGTCAAAGAAGATGACATTGAGTGGTCCGACTAGTGTATTTGTCAGTGTCATATTAAAATGAAAAATAAAAACACATTTTTTTGTCTTCTTTAGCAATAAAACTAAAAACTTTTAAAACAGAAGAGATAATAAACGCTTCGAGCACTTTATTAGTGTTATTAAAGCCAGTCGCTACCTACTCTAGAAGTTACCTTGTCCCTAATTCTGTTATATATCACTAGAACTAACTAAAATTCACTTAAATTTTTCTAAATGAAATAGCACGTATCAAATTTAGACGAAAATTCAACTTCGTGTATCTCCATGCAACGATATATTTTATATTAGACGAGTTTTATTCAGTTTCTGTGAATAGTGTGTGTCTATGCCTCCCGCGACACAGGGAATCCTAGTGCGGGGGTCTAAGTTAGATAAAAAAAACTGAAATTTATGAAATGTATTAATGTACTTACCCATATTATCATTTTGAGCACCGTTTGATCGTATTGATATAGAATCATCTTCTGGTGACGATGGTCGCATTGGCTCGTCAGGTGGCTCGTCTTTGGGAATAGGTGGATGCGTTAGAGTTGGAGTCTCACTCGAAGTTTCGGATCTAAACCGCCGAACTGAAAGTAGCGGTGATATCCGTGGAGGAGTAGCTTCGGGAACTTCCCTCTGCTCTCTCGTTTCGCGCTCCCTGATATCTCGTGGATCACGAACTTCACGCAAATCACGCGGTTCTCGTATTTCTCTGGGTTCTCTTTGCTCTCTATGATCGCGTAATTCCCGAGGATCTCGTACAACGAGCTCCCGAGGTTCTCTTTCCCTCATTGTATGAAGGTCACGCGGTTCCCTTAGATCCCGAGCGTCTCTGTGCTCTCTGTCTCTTGTTTCCCGTAATTCTTTAGACTCCCGAGGTTCTCGCGTCCGACTTTCTCTTGTATCGCGGACGTCTTTTTCGTCTCTGTCGCGGAATTCCCTTGCATCTTTTCCTTCACGTCTTTCTTCTTTTCCCCGTGCTTCTCTAACTTCCCTCACGTCTAGCCTCTCGTGCGTTTCTGAACCATCCCTAGTGTCTTGAGGCTGGCACTCCTCCATTGGTTCCGGGACGCTCCTTGTTTCTATACCAGCCGCGCTAAGCGTCGTCATTTCAGCTAACCCTTTGATCTGTAAAACAGAGTTGGTTTTGAAAAAGAGTTTTAATGGAGCATACAGCATTCAAGTCGTTTCTTGTCACTTAGGTACCTGAAGGCTCTCAGCAGTTTTGAGGAGAGCAGGCAGTTCACAATACTGGACGTTGACTTCTCCTTTGTACATGAAGTCGACGAGGGTCCGCAGCTCTTCAAGCCCCACGTCTTTGAGGATCACAATGGGGTGCCGCGACGGGTGGTCCAGAAATAGAGATCGGAAGTATGATGAGCACGCTGACAGCACTACCTGGAATATACCAAATGCCTTTTAAGTTACTATTAAAAGAAGGTTAGGTCTTTATTATCGATCGTGTGTTTACTAGTTAACTCATAGTTAACTTCTTTAACTCATAGTTAGTAACATTTCACCTCACTGTAAGAGTCAATGCAATAAATACTCTGTAGGCGGCTCTTTAAACAGCTATTCAATTTCATTCGCCTCGAAATCTCACTTGCACGATGTTGCATATAAAGCGAGATTCAATATTAAAAAAATATATAAGTATGCAAAAATGTGCAGTTACAGGGAATTGAACAATCATCTCAAGAACTGTCAACAGGCGCTCGGATGATTAAATATGTAATTGTGAAATTGCAGAAACGGGACGGATTTATTTAAATTGTAGGGGATATCTGCGAGCAACTCTAGATAGCGGGCGGTCGTAGAAAAGCATTGTTTCTATTATAGATATAATAAGGTACGCCTTACGGCACGTTTTTGAAATGACGATAGCCTAATAGCGGTCGGAGCGTCGGCTGTCAAACTGACAGAAGTTGTTTTCGATCCCTACCAACGGCTTCAGCTTACGTTGTAGAAGAGGAATTATTGTTATTAAATTACCAGCTCGGTGGTAGGGTATTTTCGAGTACCTCACTACTTGGCTAGCTACCACCCTTTTAACAAAATCCACCACCCCTTTCAGAAAAAACTTGTCTACAAACACATTTTGTGTTCTGGTAGCAGTGCTTAAGAGCCAGTGAACATCTAGGTTAAGCGTGATTATACCTTCGACGACATCTTCAATGATCATCAAGGGATAGTGGCCAAACGCTAGAT
Source organism: Apeira syringaria (assembly GCA_934044485.1). NCBI lineage: Eukaryota > Metazoa > Arthropoda > Insecta > Lepidoptera > Geometridae > Apeira > Apeira syringaria. Next base: position 16,474,302 of record OW203668.1, read on the forward strand.
CTATTAAGTTATAAAAAACTACGCCCGGTACTTAAAAATCAATTAATAACGTTATTGCCAAATTGCTAAAAGGATTATTTCCTCCTATCCGTACGATTGCTTTAGCTATCGCCTACACTCAGTCGGGACGCACATTCACTACCCAGTTTCCTTTTTAATTGAATCATTTTGTATAACTATTAATGAGTTTATATATTGCACGGTGTGTTTACCTGTAATTCCATTATGCATTTAGCGTAATACCTACTTTAAACATTTATAATATTGTTATTATGATGTAATAATTGCTGGTATACCAATCAATAAATAAATAAATTAATATATATAACTTGTGGGTTTATATTTATTTTAGGTAATGTGTTGTAGTGTCTTCTTGTTTTTTGTTTCTATAATTATATTTTTATTAAATATACCTGACATTAAAATAAAATCCTAATGACATTTCAAAACCACAGCAAACACCCCTACTACAGAGTATACTACTTGAGTAACCCACTAGCCGTCGTCAGCCTATAGATTACTCAACTGCTCTTCTTACCTGCTACCAGCGTGTCCCAGAACGTCATTGTACTAGCTATAGTATTTGTAATTAGTTATTAGTATTTTATTTTAACAGAAGCAACGGTGTGTAAAAGAAGAAACCTAGGTAAGTACTAAAAAAATAAAAAATAACCTAGGTACCTACTGTATAATGTAAATGGTCCACCTACTAGGCTAGGCTTGTTTTGACGAAGGCCGTCGGCATATCGGCAGCTAAGAATATAATATACAAATACAATGTATTAAAATGAACCATGGATACACATGCCGCGTGTGTGTATTATATATATATATATATACACATTTACATTCTTTAAATATTCGTCACATTGTTGCGTGTATAAGTGCAAAAATATAAAGTTTGTTCGACCTTTCTTAGCGGCATTACAATGATTGGTATATATAGATAATCAACAATGCTTCTTTCAGCTAAAGTGACCCCCATTCCTCAGCTTCATAAGACTATGCATCGTTGCAAATTATATTAAGCGTATGCCTACTGTTTGTTGCCACCTTTTATATCTCTAAGTAAAACGATGTTGATCCGCAAAATCCGCTTTCGTCAAGGTTCACCACGGCTCTCTACACAATGCCAAAGTTCAGCCTTCTTCAAAGGTAGTTTCCGCTACGCACTGGCAAAGGACCTTAGAAATAATTATCTAATAATATATTGCCGCAGGTGAAGAATTTGCAAAAATTCAAGGCTTTAGATTGTTAGAATTGAAATATTTTTTTATTGAATATCAGAAACAGATGAACACTAAACACTAACAACTAAACACGCCGCAAGTGTGGTAAATTAGTATTGATTAGCATAGATTCACTATGGAATAATAATTTACACTCTTTTGTTCTTTACTTTTGTTCTTTTGTCAATCCAATTGACAAAACTATTTGTTTTTAGTTTAAGTCGGTGCCCCAAAAATCTGATGAGTGTGGATCAAGCGAAGGAAGTGTGTCGGGATCGTATCATTGGAAGAGCGTGGTCTCTGCAAACCCCTACGGCAAAGAGGCGTGAATATATTGTGACCGAGGATTTTAAGTCATTGTTAACTTGAGTGACGGATATACAGGCTTGCCTAGGAAAGAAATTAAAGGATATTTGCGTTAAGAGTCCATATATAAGACATCCATATATATGTATTCTTGTAAACATTATATATAATCGAATAACTTGTATTTTAATGGGATAATATGACGGAACAAGCAAAAGGCTCACAGAATGTTAAGTACTCTCCACTGCCTACTCTCCCATACACATATACAATTCGTAAGGAACTGCTCTGCGCCAGTCACCCTGAGACATAAAGTTGTTAAGCCTTATGTTCCTGTAATTTGACCGGAAACCATACCCTGCAAACCAGAACACAGTAATGCGAACACTACTGCCTTGTGGTAGATATAGTTATGGTGGTAGTACTTCCCCGGGCGAACTCTCACATAAAGTGCTACTGGTTCTTGTTACGAGTAAATAAGTAATTTCAGTTCTATATACTTTATTAAGTATATACTACGAAAGATTTAGATCTATTGATCTAAATCTTTTGTAGTAGGTAAGTGTTAAATTATTTTTTTCATGTAATTCAATATAGTTTTTTTTTTACATATTATAAGTTTGCATTTGACAACTGTCTCACCAGATGTTAAGTGATGACGTTGTCTAGGATTTAGCACGCAAACCTAGAAGGTACCTATTCACTCGCGACTTGAAGACTCCAGGATTGTACATATCGAGAAACACAGACTCGGGCAACGAGTTCCATTCCCTGGAATTTAATTATATAAAGTGGTGAAGAAAGTATAAAAGAGCAAAGTGTACCTTGTGAGCCCTAATAGATGCGCCTTCTGAGCAGGCAAGCGTGACGTCGACCAGGCTCTCGTCGTGCAGCAACTGGCTGAATACACCCAGCAGGTTGCTCTGATGATTGTTCCACCTTAGGCAATAGTGCTCACTTCCCATGTCTGAGCTAGCTCCCGCCGCTGTCGAACAAAACAACAAAAAAATGATTAAATTATGTATGATATGCAAACTGAGCTCTTTAGTATGTGAATACTGCAAAAAAAATAAGTGTCTAGCCAAAACGATCATTGGCAGCGAGTCCCTGGTTGAACGTAGATTGCAGAGCCTCGGAACACATTTTAAGCCCTAGCTGATAGCCATACATAATGTACAGCGTAAGCATTTCAGTCTTTGAATGTAACTACAGCGTAGTCAAGCAACAAGATGGTTCACTTTCATATGGACAGTCTTTACAATATATATTATTAATTAATCAATTTAATAAGTAATTATAAACATGTATCGACTTGCCGAAAATAACGAATGTTATTATGGTTAATAAATAATCTGAATCTGAATCTGGTTTTAATAAGTCTCATATAAATAAAACAATCTATATACACAAAGTAAAAAAAATACCAAAAAATGGAACCGACATCAACACTCAAAAGTGTGAAATAACTTGTTGAAGTCGGAGCTTGATCTTCGGGTGAAGATAACATCGTTATCCAATTCCCAGGATGGAATGGTGATTGCGTACTTTCAAGTACCCGCATGGCTAGCTACCACCTTCAAGTTTGAAAAACTGGCACCAACACAGAGGTTTTCTTTTTTTTTTTTTTTTTACTTATTATAAGTTTGCGTTTGACAACTGTCTCACCTGATTATAAGTGATGACGTTGTCTAGGATTTAGCACGATATCATACATAATAGTGTGTTCAGGCCACATCCGGTCCTTGAGAGCCAGTAAGCATTCGCAAGCGTCCTAGGTCTAACGTGAAAACATCTTCGACCACATCTTCACCGACCATCAAGTGAGATTGATGCCAAACGCTAGACATCTATAAAGTATTAAAAAAATCTAAAATATTAGTTTCATGCCCGTGGCATTAGGTTACTTCATCCCAAATAATTCAGTGTACCTAATGTTGAATATACATTTTAGTACATTAAAACTTTTTATATAATATGTATTATTATAATATATATATTCATAATACTTATATCTTAGCGAAATATGTTTTTGTGATATTCATTACCATAGTTTTTTTCTTGTAGCGCACGTCACAGAATGTCAAACGCAGATTACAATAATGGCGGCAAATAGCTCATAATCGTGCAAACTTTTTAAATTTCCACAAACTTTGTAGATCTCAATATAATATAAAAAGTAGGTAATAACACAGATACACTATATAGTTTCTTTGTGGGTAATAAGAATTTTTTTTACTTCTAATTAAGCAAATACAATGCTAAGAGAAGTAAAATCATTAACGATTGGAACTATGCTTTTGAAATGGAAAGGCCAGTGCAGTTATTTGAAGAACCCTAAGATTAAAGCTAGTTGAATATCGCTATGAAGCGATGATAGCTCAGCAGAGGGAGCGTCGGCTGTCAAACCGGCGGACCCTGGTTCAATCCCCACCACAGACTTGAGCTTTCGGTGAAGGTAACACCGTTATCAAATTCCAAGCATGCGGTGGTACATTCAAATACCCGCCTGGCTAGCCGTTCAAGTTTGAACAACTGTCACCAAACACATAGTGTGTTCAGGCTGCAGTCCCTGAGAGCCGGTAAGCATTCTAGGTCTTGTGTGATAACATCTACGACCACATCACTGACCATCAAGTGAGATAGTGTTCTAACGCTAGATCTATACAGTGTAAAAAAAATAATTACCATAAAATGGAACCGACTTCAACACTAAGTGTGAAATAATTTGTAGAAGTCGGTACCGTGATAGATAAAAAAAACCCCACATGATATACATACAGACATACATGATTTTATGCCCAAAAGGGTAGCTGTTGTTTTTTTTATTATATTACTTATTTTACCAACATTATACACACATTTCATAAGAGTTTAGAATAAGAATTAAGTGTTACTAAAATACTTCACTCGAGTTCTTGAACCGTATTCTCGAAGGCCATGTTTGATGAAAACGCGAATGACGCTTAAGTACGTATCCATTGTGGCATGCGCGTGCAGTCCTTATCAGTAAAGCCTATTTTAGCTGTAATTCTCATTAGACTGATTATATACTAGCAGCATACGTGCGCGCTTCAGTTAGCTCGCCGACTTGTAAATCTACTGAGCGACACTTGGGTATAATAATTCAAAATCCTTTTTGCGGTAGTCATATGGTTAATAATATATTTGACTATAATCATAATTTATAATTAACTTAGTGAAATTTCATAAAACCCTTTAATGAAGTTACTTTAATTTTAAGGTAATCATAAAATATTATTGTACGCCCGAAACTGTTGCCACTTTTAAATAAGGAAGAGATTCTCAAACACATGGTTTTTTTTTATGTTTGTTACCACAGAGCTTTCTACTGACCAATTTTAATTATTCTTTGTGTGGTCCCATTTAAATTTCAATAAAATCGGACCAGCGGTTGTTGAGTTACACCCCAATAACTGAAAAGTGCTACGTGTGCGTCGACGACATTATAATTACAGGTGACGTCATCGGTGAACATACACAATGGCAATTGATCTCGTGAGTAGCTCAGGTCACTGAAAAGAGTGAAAAAAATAGCATGGAACCGACTTCAACGCTCAAAAGTGTGTAATAAACTTGTCGAAGTCGGTACCTTTTATTTTGGAAGTGAAAACTTCTTTAGCAGCGATGTTCACTTTTGTATGGGGAAAAATGTTAAGCTCGCGTCAGGACAAGCGACACTGATCGAAAATTCGTAAGACGCGTGACGTTCAGGATGTGACGTCATCGAATTCGTAAGACGGAGGGAGAGTTGACCGCCGTTGAAATTTTAACTTAAGTATTAAATATGTTACAAATAAGTAACGTTTTCGTTTGTTGGTAGTGTTATTTGATAAAGTCGTTTTGTGAACAATATTATTGAGTTGGGACAAAACGCCGATATTATAAAGAGGAAAGATTTAATTGTTTCAAAAAACGTCATCATTTTAATTCTATGTGTAGGTACCTACATAAACTCAATAAACTTAAATACCTATTGTCATATCTGTGTACGATAGATAGCACAATAAATGAATATGGTATTTAACCACATAAATGATAGTGCTTTTATACTGATATGTAAAGCAATTTATGTTCATGTTTTCATTTCTGCCGGCACTCCCGGAGTGCAATCGGTTGTTTTTATTTTATGTATTATTATAAGATCTGTACATGTAAGTACACAGTTTTTAATAATGAATTTATTCTAATTATTAATTCGAACAATTATTGTAATGGATAAATGAATTGACCGTTGCCGTCGCTCGTCAGTGATATGACTTGGTCCTGGGGACCCTGGTTCGAACCCTGTCAGGTGCAAAAATTTATGCGATCAATATAGGTGGCCCTATTCTTGGATGTGTGTGCTGTGATTATGTGTATTACCTTCCGCAACACAGGGAATCCTAGTGCGGAGGTTTAAGTGTGGGATTTTTTTATTTACTTGTGCAAATGTTACGTTTGTGTACTAAACATATGTACCAACTGTAAATTTTGTGAGAGCCTCTCATAATTTTCCGATCATACAGGTTTTTCGTTGTTTTGGAATCAGATTGTCTCAAGTCTGCGTGCGCGTTCAATTGCCAAACTTATTCGATGGCCGAGATAAGCGAATTTCCAGACATAGATAAAGAGATGGCCCGACAATTAGTGGACATAGCAGAGCTGGCTTCTATGTCCACTAATCGTCTGGCCATTTCTATAAAAAAGCGACGTACTTAGTAAATTAATACAATCATTTATTTTACATGCAACGATTGATGCAACATACCATAGTTATTTTTGCAACATAACAGGATATGTTTTGTACCTCATTATGTAGGCATTTAACTTAGGAAAAATACGCAATCTAATAATTATGGGCTTGCCCCGAACGGGTAAATCCTAATAATTTACCTACATCGACAGTGTTACTAATTAGTTATTAAGCTGACCGAACTTAAATTTACCAATGAGAAAATTAGTTTGAAAATAGTAGATATTGTATGTGTTTCCAATAACATAAGATAAAAAAGAAATCTACCAAAAAATAGAACCGATTTCAACACTCACATACGGGTCGACTTGAGAAACTCCTCCTGTTTTTGGGTCGGTTTAAAAAAAAATTTTCCTCATTCGTTGACGCCGGAATACTCACATTCTGACACTGTTTTACAATATGCTGCCTTTCAATCCAACCACACCACAATACCTTAAGGAACGTTTTACCTTCCTTAACACTATTGATCATCGAAAAACGAGTCCATTACACGGTACTTCTTTTTATAAGAAATCATACACTGTCCAAGCAGTCATGCTGTGGAACGCTTTGGCGTACGAAATAGCAAATGCGCGAACCACTGTCAAATTTCAAAGGTGTCAACTTTGTATCTATCCTACTAAAAACAAAAAAAAGTTGCGATATTATACTATTATTTGCTAAATATCTTTTCTATAAAAATATATTAATTCATACTTATATTAATGTATAAATAAATCATAGTATTATTAGATTTCATAGCACAGTTATTGATATGTGTCATTTTCAAAAAGAAATATATATAATAGAGGCTGCCATCCGTTAGCGTTTTCCTCTCCATCCAAAGGTTGTCTGGAAGAGATCACTGACAGCGATAAGACCGCCTTATGTTACAGCGGGATTGTTATAAGTAAGGCTGAACTGAAATTGTTTTATGGCTTTTATTTTGTTTACTGTGTAAATTATGGCGTATATCAATCTATCGACATAAAACATTTCTTTAAAATAGGTGCCTATCGGTAGGCCTAGCTGTATGTACCTAGGTACTAGTTAAGATACTTATAGGTATTATTTTATGTAACTGTAATCTATCATGAATCAAAACACTGGAATCCCCTAGTTTTGTACGTAGAACAATGAACTAGCAAGTGATGTATATATATCTACCTTATAATGAAAGCTAACCAAAATAAAGAGCATCAGGAATTATACGAATTTCAACTTTATGCGATCCTGCCCTACGGTCTACTTCTCTTCCATCGATAACTCTCGTTACGTTTCATTTACCGTTATTTCCTTTTTTATTCATTAAATTAATTATTAGTTATTAATTATAATTTTCCTGGCAATTATTACCTATCTCACCTAGTATGGGAGGAGAAATATTTTAGATTTGTTTTTGATCACGTCAATCGACCCAAATAGGTAAGGTTGGAGTTGTAGCACGACTACTTACCTTCTAACGATAGTTAGTTGCCCAAAGAAAAGGACCCTGGCAATTAAAAAAAGGAAAACGTTTCCATCTCAAATGGAAATCACAAGTATCAGAGATGAGAAATCAGAAATCAGAAATGTTTATTGAACAACTGTGTGATAAAAATAAAGATGTTACAATTTAAAATAGTATCAACAGCCTGCCCAGTTTGAGCATTCAATAGTGGTCTGTAAGTATTATATTTTATATACAAATGTTATATTATAAATGTTACAAATTTTACATACTTTACTACTACTTAATTTGACTAATTATACTACTTAATTTATATATGTATATAATATGTATTTTTTTAAATAATGTATTTTTTCTTGTCTTTATAGAAACATACAATCTATTAGACAGTATTGTAACAGTTAATTTGATATCTATTCTTAAGCAACACACTGGAATCTCTCATTCTTTTCAATAACTTAAGTGGGTGTTTTTTTTAATAAAATAAATAATTAAATAAATAAAATCTTTATTGTTCATAGATACATGACATTCAATGAGAATAGACAAGCGGTGGACCACCATCTCACCCGATGTTAAGTGATATACATGATGATCATGCATGCAGCATGTGGTAGGTACCTGCCAGGAGGGTTATAAAACATGCGCTATGAAATTAAAATTTTCTTTTTAATATGTCATCCATACCATGTTTTTTACAACATAATATTATATTGTATCTTAAAACGTTATGAACACAAATATTAATAAATACCCAATGAAATATCATGAGAATAAAAAAATGTGACCAGGATACTTACAGGATATTTCCTAAGAACTATGAAGAAATAGAAGCGTTGCTGCATTTATAGGCACTCAATTTTTTTTACCGAAAAATGGAAACGACTTCAACAATCAAAATTGTGAAATAATCTGTTGAAGTCTGTACCATGATATTTCTAAAGTAGCTAAGTAGCTAGTAACAAAATATTGTGAGCATGGTACTTGGACAAGTTATTTCAAACTTTTGAGTGTTGAAGTCGTTTAATTTTCTGGTAATACGTTATTCACCCCTTTCAGTGACCTTTGCTACTTACGGGATCAATTTTCATTGTGTATGTTCTCCGATGTCCGATCACAACTATAATATCATCGAGGTATGCGTTTTTCAGTTATTGGAGTGTAACTCAAACACCGCTTGTTTGGTTTTGATGAAATGTAAATGGGACCACCAAAATAATCATCAAAATCGGTTCATAAACGACGAAGTTATCCGCGAACACACATAAATATATTTATTTATACACGGTCGAATTGAGTAACCTCCTTTTTTTAAGTCAGTTAAAAACTATAACTACTGATTAGTGTTACTACTAGGTATCTGTAACCATTTATTGAATGGATGTAGAAGAGCGGGTTCTTCTGACACAGGTATTTTTATGCTTAGGTAGGTAGGTACCTACAGACTGGACAGTGCCAACCTACTTTTAGTTACTTTGCATGTTATTGTGTTATTTGCGTGGTGGTAGGATACTTTCGAATACCCGCCTGGCTAGCTACCACCCTCAAGTATTGAAAACTGTCACTAAAGACATAGTGTGTTCTGGCAGCAGTCTTTGGAGAGCCAGTGAGCACTCTAGGTCTAGCGTGATAACATCTTCGGCTACTGACCATCAAGTGAGATAGTGGTCAAACGCTAGATCTATACTTACAGTATAAAAAAGTTAAGTGCGGTTAAGTTAAGTTCGGTTTTGGCTACAGAAATAAAAACATTCTTATTCTTATAGAACACAGAATACAAAATAGAACACTTATAACAAAGTGCTAAAATCTAATAACTTACACTAAACAATGGCAATGAGTTACCTAGATTACCCAGAGTTATGTGTTTCTACTTATACGATTGCAACGCGTAAATAACATACCTACATTGTATTGTAGTCTTATGAAATGTTATTCATCGAATCATAGGTATGATTTGAAATGTATTCCCTTACCTTACCTTATAAATATAAGAAAACAACCAAATTCTCATCAGTAACAAGGTAGTGTAAGATAATATCAAAAATTGCGTACAAAACAATGCACTAGCAATCTTGTGAAAAATCAAAATGTATTATTCAACGCATCGGAGGTGCTAATAGCACCGTTTACCCACATCACGCTCACCATCTGGAACTGTCAGTTTCGCTAATGAGTACAAAACACTCCACCCGTATATTATTGTGGCTCTGATAACCGTTTCGCGCCCACATGCGCGTAGATAAATATAGGTGGCTAAGTAGTATGTAATGTAGGTGTTCGCGCACGCACCGGCCGCGACGCAGTCAAGATCAAGGGCGCGCGATTGCGCAAGAGTTGGCGCGGTCGCACCGCACTGCAAATGTGATGTCATCGGGCGTCTGCGTCCCCCTCCCACTTCACAGCAAAGGCCGCGGACGCGGAACGTTCTATTTTTAATTTTGACTGTATTGCATATGCCTATGTTTCCCAGTATAATATTGTAGTCTTTGTGCCTATGTATTATGATGATGGAAGTATGTACGCCCGAATCCACTTATCATTATAGCTTCCCGTTCAGTTACTGGCTGCTCCATGAGCAAACACATTGCCCTCATTATGCCCACTTACCATATTATAAAAAGGATTTTAAATTTAACCCACAGTAATTTAGTAAACTCAGTGATTTAAGCCTATTCATTCTCATATTCATTTGTTAGTATTATATTAATATTATGTATAAATTTCTACGAAGTCTTGTTTGCGAGAGCGGATATGTAAAGTTTGTATCTCATTACCTACTCCTTGATAGTTGAGGTATCCTTCACCGTTTAGATACATAACTAATCTTATCTCACTTTTGACATTTCGGACGGGACAACCTTGAGACTAGATAATATTGAGGTAGGCAGACTTTTTGAAATGCTATAATTTGTTATGTACTTCGCAAAAATATAGATAGGTAACTGTTATATCCACTGGTAGATGTGTAGTACTGATCAGACGCATCGGCTTGACGTTTACTCTCAGTGGCGTGTTAGCTCGTGTTATGACTACATTTGTACAAAATAACGCAGACGTAGTGGGTTGAGACAAACATCTTACAGACATTTTAAGCTATTGCATAGCTTCTATCGCGGGCCTTGAGCGTGGAGACCGAATCCAGAAATTCCGTAACGAAAATAACCTAACACCCCCCACTCCGCCGGCACAGCGATGATACTTTTTAGTTTTGCCATCTATCGATGAATAGCAGAACTTTTAATGACATTTTTTTAATATCACGCTTGTCTATTTAGTTCAGCAACTCGCCTCTAAGTGGCATTGGTTGTATCGGCGTTACTGCATAAGTTATTAATATATTAATTGCATAAGTTGATAAAAAATGCTATGCAATTTTCGGCAGTCCCCGAGTGCAACACTTTTTTTTAAAATAATATGACAAGCTTACGTTTCATCAAGTGAAACCACTTGATGTTAAGTGATGATCTGGTGTAGCATCAATCAGTGCAAGTTGTACAACTTGGATTGTTGCGATAGTGACACAAGACTTCATTTAATATAATAACTGATTTTATATAATAAGTGGATATATCCACTACATAAAATACGATTTGGATGTTGTTACAAAACGTTTGGCAAACCATTTACTTAGTTTGCATTAATTTCTGCGTAATTTCGCATTCTCTCGTGTTTTGTTTAGATAAAAATATTAAAGAAGCTCTTTGCAATTTTTACTAAAGACCGTAAGTTACCTTACTCATCTCTTACGTTATGGATCCCGGGATATGAAAAGGAAAAAAACTTAATGACAACCTTTTTTTTATTGGAAATCCTCGTGAGTGTGACACATTATTATATAGATGTAGTACCCGGCTTCACTCACGTTTAGTCGTACGTTTGGTCGCCGCGATCTGGCAGCGTAAACTCACCTGAGGATTAGCATCGGACATGCTCGAAACCTAGGTCGAAACTTCTACTATAAATGTGAGTAAAGCCCGATACTACATCTATATAGTAATTTATTTCAACCTGTCTATTTTCGACGATTAAATTCTGATTATTAAGATATATTTTGCTTCTAAGTATTGCATGATTTCTTCAAACGCTATACTAATTAAAACATACGCATTACATACACTCAAATCTTAGCTACAAGTTCCTTTTTCAAATTAAAAAGCGTATGACTTGACGATCTCTTTATGTATGTATGAAGATAGGATGCGAATATTTTATTCTACAAAAACGTTTCTTGAGCTTGTCATAAGTTAATGCATTGATAACATGCAAACAATAGGCCGGCGTTTAATTCGTGGAAGCCTTGTAAAATTTTGCAGGAGATAAAAATTGCAATAGGTTGCCTTTATCTCTGTCAGCAACTTAGATAATACACCTTATCAATGTGTGCGGACTGCAATCTGCGTGATGCAACCTTTCGGCGATAAATTACGTAAGATAAGAGGTAAAATACCTACACGGTAAACTGAGGGCTTTTGTTTTTATTGTATTATAGCCATTCGTTGTTTCACCAGGCCGCTACAATTAAAGGTATTGTCGACAAAACATTATGAAAATCGCGCAGCTTGTTTAATTTTTAGAACAACCACTATTCGCGCAACTTAAGTAAATTTAAATCAAACAGGTTTTAACTTCGAATATTCGTTGCTGAATATCGATATTCGAAGGGTTTTAAAAACTTTCCAGATTACATTTTACAACGAAAAAAGAATGAAGTTATTTCGTTTCATCGTACATACCTACATTTTGAAAAATACCGTCAAACTTTGTAATGTTGAATACCATGTATCACTCCTTATAATTATACAAGTACCTACAGAACTGCCCACCATTCGCGCGCACACACTCTCTAAAGTAATCCGGATATACAAATATATACAATACTAGCTGCGCCCCGCGGTTTCACCCGCGTGCACTACGTTTTTCCCGCTGACTCAGTTATCCCACGGGAACCATACTTCTTCCAGGACAAAAAGTAGCCTATGTCCTTCTCCAAAGTCCCATGTATCTTTATACCAAATTTTATCTAAATCGGTCAAGCCGTTTTCATGTTATGTCGTGACAACGGAAAACGGGTTTCATTTTTATATATATAGATAATGAAGGTAATGAAAACTAATTTGACAGACATCCAGAATAGTAGGCACAACGCAACTTTGTTTCTGAAGTTTAGCAGATAGGTGTAGGTGCCTAGGCATGCTATTTTTCAGTTACTTGCCCGAAGCCATAACTGTCTACTTTAAAGAACTAACAGTAACTAACTTATTAAACTATTATTAAACATGCCCGAGAAAGAGAAAAGTTATTGAATACTTTTAAGATAAATAGATTAGACGTAGGTTTATTTATTAATGTTTTAGCTTCGCCTGCGTGCGATGCGGTAAAGGCTTTATTAACATATTTAAGAAGTAATTAAGTTTTTATTTGTGTAGAAGTTTAGGGTACGATGGGGCTGGCATACCAGGTTGGGAGAAGCCCCAAAATATATTGTTATTAAAAAATATAAAAAATAAGAATTTACTAGTAAAATATAGGCACCTACCCACCGCCTTACGATTGTGGCATTTTTCCATCCCGGTTACTTCACTCAATGAAAAACTGTTTTACTGATAGACTTTCGTACATGTGCAAACGTTCCTAGAGAGAGTCTGACTTCAGAGCCACAACGATAGGTTGCGCCACATTTAGTACATTTTAGTTACTTTTGTAATTAGGTTAATAAATCATCATCGTCATCATCTCAGCCAAAGGATTGTCCACTGCTGGACTTAGCCTCTCTCATTGAATTCCACAAAGACCGGTTGAAAGCGGCCCGCATCCATCTCTTGTCTGCGATCTTAGTCAGGCCGTCTGTCCACCTGGTCGGTGGCCGTCCTATGCTGCGTTTGCAAGTCCGTGGTCTCCATTCGAAATCCTTTCGACCCCAACTGTCATCATTTTTTCTAAATATTTATTGGACAACTGTGTGATAATATAATATAGATGTTATAATTCAAAATTGTTTCTACCGAGGAGATCTATAGAAGAACAAAAGTCACCGACATAGCCCAGCGGATTAGCAAGTTGAAGTGGCAGTGGGCAGGGCATATAGCTCGAAGAACCGATGGCCGTTGGGTTCGAAAGAATCTCGAGTGGAGACCACAGACTGGCAAGCGCAGCATAGGACGGCCACCAACCAGGTGGACAGACGACCTGACTAAGATCGCAGGCAAGGGCTGGATGCGGGCCGCTTCCAACCGGTCCTTGTGGAAATCAATGGGGGAGGCCTATGTCCAGCAGTGGACGTCCTATGGCTGAGATGATGATGATGATTAGGTATAGTTAAAATATTAAAGCGTGAGAAAATTACCTAAGTCAGGAAACCGCGCCATTGCAAACACTCCAGTCAAAACTGCGGGGTTTCTTAATAAACTGTGACGGTCAATGTTGTGATGCATATCGTCACATTTGTATAATGCACTAGGTAATAAGTACCTATAGAACTTACTCATAATGCTCTGTGTGACCATGTGCGGCCTTCAGTATATAATGCTGTTGTGTATTATGTATCTAGATATAGTTATGTGTAAGGGCGTAGACATAAAAACGCTAAAAAGTTATATTAAATAATATATGATTGCTCCTTTCTTTTAATTGTACGTGGAAACATTTTATTTTAACATTAATTATAATAAGCACTAAATCTAAATGATACAATTAAAATACAATGTTCCTAAAAATGTATGTCAAGCAAACATACGTGTAATTTTAGAAAAACTAGTAATAATAAATAAAATTATTATGGGACAACATTCACACTAGGTCTTCACGTAGTAGGTATCTAAATGTGTCCAGAAACACGTGTGCAAATTATATGCTTACTTTATCACCGCAATATACGAAGACAAATTTATGGCACCCACAAGGAATAACTGACGACATTTTCTGATTGATATTGTCACCTTGCTACATTAATCACGCATATCATCATAGTGGAGACATGCAATAACCAATATTATTTCTTTAATAATAAATAATATCGAATAGACTGCACCAAATAACTATGACTTTTTTCTATTCTAGCTTCCTCAGACTTACTAATATTAATTATCATTTGAGTGTTTATTAACGTAAACCCACAATATAAGCACAAGCAGTAAAATTGTATATGAAATAGAATAATTTCTATAGTTAAAGAATATCCTAACGGAGGAACGCGCGTTTCAGTCACCTTATACTGCGTCGTCACTTAACATCAGGTGAGACAGCGGTCAAACGAAACCTTATGAAATTTAAAAACAAATCTTGCGCGCCGCCTGAAATGCTAGAGGGCAGTATTTAGTGCGCTTGATAGATGGACATGTATAAATAATCTAGGGAATGTGAAGACAGAAAGACGTGTTTTCGTAAACTTCTTTATCGAAAGTGACCTCTGGGTGGACCTTGACATTATCCCACACTCGTAAATATTGCGTCGTAATACTTTACAACTTTTACTGTCTAATGACTATGAAGCTATTTATAAACTAATCATTAGTTTGCCTTGAATTTATTGAAATACTAAATATTGCCTTTGTAGACACACCCTTATCCGCTCCAACGTAGTATCACAAAACTACACAGTACATAATATGAGCAATCATAACTTGTAGCATCTTGCATCCATACCACAGAATAAATAATACAGTAGAGACTAGCAGTGTAATCAATCACACAACTATATTCATGCTCGTAAGCGTATGGATGACCATAATTAAATGTAGTTGCATGAGCATACTTGAATGCCGATTTTACATTTTCAACTCAAAAATTATGAAGGCTTATGCAACTTTTCACCTCTAATTTAACAGTTAAAATAAGGACGAAAATTTGTATCAACCATCATTTTTGAAATTGTTCTTAGTGTTATATATAATATATACGAAATATATTTCAACCATTCGGGATGTTTATGTATTTTATTTCTTTATTTATGTGGATGGATATAGAAGTAGAGAAAAGCCGAAACAGAAGATATGGATGGCCTGCGTGAAGAATATTATAATGAAGTTGCACAGAGATGACAAGAGATAGAACTGAATGGAAGAGGAAAACATGTTTTGCCTAGTAGAGTATAGAGTAAAGCCGGATACCACATATATATATAATGATGTGTCAAACTCACGAGAATTTCCAATCAAAAAAATGTTTTGCCTACCCTACCTAGCGTAGGATAAGGGCAAGAACAAAAAGGTTTATTATCAGACAAGTGATATTGGTGCTACTATATAAAATAGACAGATTTCATCCTAGTAATTCGAAAGAAAAAAAACAATTGAGGTCTACCTAGCTAAGTACCCGACGATGTGAAACCATAATTCCAAGTTCCCGGTTTTAGTAGATTTATTATATTCAATTTCGGCTAAAACCATTGATTCGTAATCATTTTAGAAAGAGGTTTCCCCCACAAACGTGGGTGTCCCGTCCCGTAATATTATCTAGTTTAACGACCCACAGCCACCAAAATACCACTGAAAAAATGTGGGTTGCATGACTGTGAGAATGTTTTGCTGCTTATCAGTCACAAAAACATATATAAAAGTTAACCATATTTGCACTTTTATATACAATTGTTTAATTTAAATATACTTCTGTGTACCGATCGTATATACTTAGTAGTTAATATAAACTACCTTTTATACTAGCTATTGTTTGTAATATTTTTTACTTATTTATTGCCTCATCATTGCCTTCTTCGAGTAAAATAACTGCTCGGTGTAAGTGTAACAAAAATACCCATTACTTCCCAATGTATTCCACTGAAGCCTGGAGTTTTCAAAGCACAATACAGCTTGCGATTTGTTAACAATCACTGAAGTACCTACCTACTGGGGCCTTACTATCAGCTTTATAAAAACCATGCAAGATCCGAGCAGTTCTAAAACCTGGCTAAAATCGCTTAGTGTGAAATTATACCATCACCACGGCATTACGCTCTTTTATGTGAACGGTTCGAACATTGATATCCTCAAAGGTGAACGGTTATTGTTGTCTCTGGCATGTTTTAGCCAGGTTTTAGAACTGCTCGGAACTTGCATTGATTTTACAAAGCTAATAGTAAGGCCCCTGGACAAACGCAAACTTGCGTAGAAAAATATTATGTCGCTTTAATCCACAGATCATAGGTTTCATAGTCAATGCTTTAATCTATGAATAACATGGTGGAAATGGCCTTAACCATTACACGCGCGCTGTGCGCAATGCGTGGGGATCAAGGTCAGACAACGCATAGCGGTTGCACAGCCGCGTTTCGCACGCCATCTCTGCCATGTGACTAGTACGACTACGACGCCATATCAACTATACTTCAGATACTAATATAGATGAACGCACGCAGTCTATTGAAGAGAAGAACCATATATAATCGAATTGTGTTATAAGCCATAACGTTCGCGCTATGACGTGTTTGTAAGCATAATTATTATTTATGTGGTTGTGTCGAATATTTAAACGCTCATAGCAAAGTTTTTCTAGGCCATTTAAGAACGAAAAGTCGAAAGCCCTACTCTGAAATCGCCAACACGGGGCTGGTGGCACCAACCTATCTGCCATTGGCGATCGGGGTAGGTTTCGGTTAATGCAGCTCTGTAAGAGTAGATTCATACCCGGTGTGGGGCAGTTATTATGACGGTTATGCCTGCTTATTGTATGGCATCGAATATTTCACTACATTATAATTATGACGATGTTTTCAATAAAGATGTTGTTGTACAGATAAATATCATAAATATAAATTAATTGTAATCTGTTTCTGGAACCCCAATATTGGCAAGTTGAAGTGGCAGTGGGCAGGGCATAGCTTGCCGAACTGATGGCCGTTGGGGTCGAACGAAAGGACTTAAATGGAAAATACGAACTGGCATCTGATGCAGTCATGCAGCATAGAACGGCCGCCGACAATGTGGCACAGACAATCTGACTAAGATCGCAGGAAAAGGCTGGATGCAGATCGCTTCCAACCGGTTCTTGTGGAGACCAATGGGGAATGCCTATGTCGCCTATTTCGCATTAAATAATCATCTGGTTAAATGCAGTGTACACGAACCGCTCCCGCAGAAAATGCAAGCAGTGAGTAAACAGTAGAATATGAAGAGATGCAAGACAATCCGCCGAAACCATTGCAATATCTACTTGCTTCGATTTTGCACGAGGAGTCTTTAGGAACTGGTCACGCGGCGAACGTCGGGATGAAAGGATTCGTATTTTTGACTTGTCAACAAATATAGAGTTATCTTAATTTTTCAGTAAATATAGAGTAATATCAATATGGAAGTAACGCCTAAATCTATACATTGTCTAATAAAAATAATTATCTAAATTATATAATGGTATATTGTATATTTGGAAAGCGTTAATACCAGTAAATAGAAGTACATCAAAACGATAGTTTCAATTGTTTATTTCTTATTTTATTCAAAAATTTTAACGTATGTGCTGCCTAGCATGTTGTTAATGCAATGAACCTTAAAACTCTTCCTAAATGGTGCTTTCGCTCCATACGTTATCAACTACAATGTTGGTTTATCAGCCCTTTAAATAGTTCATACAATTAAAGGTAGATGGCACTAAGAAAAACACAAAAACAAATAAAACAATGAAGGAATGAACTCGGACCATTATTGGAGTGCTACTATAGCTTAGTTGGCAAAGCGACAGGGCGGTATTTATTAGTCCTGGGTATTAAATCCGAATAGTTGCCAACTTTTTCCATCAAAAATTTGAACGTAAATACTACATCGTATTTCTAAAAATATATTTATTTTAAATACAAAAACATACTACTTTTTCAAACGAATCCCAAACGAATTAGCTAGGTACAGTCAGTGAAAAAACATTGAGATTTCGATTATAATGTAGAGCTACATTACTGTACATATATATAGCTCTATGTATTTGTACAGTTTACACTGGTACAAAGTGTCTACCGTGTCTAACTGATTACAGAAGTATTGGCATCCGGTCGCGCCTTAATATTACTGTTGATATATAATACGTAACGAAAATAGGTTATAAGATCAAACAGAAAAATATTATATTAGCAAAATATCATTATCCTACTGCGGTATAACTGAAATCATTATTTTTCGATGGATGCTCACGACGAGTTTTGGAAAGCCGATGTTATGTTCTCTGCTGTTCATTTAAGTATATAAACTACTATGTAAACACATTTCCAATGCTCAGAAAACAAAAAAGACTAGACGCGGCGACAAGTCGCCTAAGTTTGCAATCCCCCTGATAATTAATTCAGATGTAACTTATTTCAAAATCTCAATTTACTTTTAAAAAAAAAATTCCTTCGCATTTGTTTGTTTTCCTTGCCTGGGCTTTTGCAGAAACTGAGGAAATTGAAATATTATTAGGTATCTGAAGAAATTAAAAGTGCATTTTTATAAACAGACATATTCATCTACAGGGGTAGCTGAATCACTGGTAAAAAGAGACTGATAAGAAAATAAGGTCATAAAATACGCTAAGATAGTAATACAAACCAAGTATGTAGTGTCCTATAAGTGGTGTTGGCACAGAGCGCGCGGGCGTAGCACATGTTGCGCCTACGCAAGCGTATATGCACAGAACGCCTATCATATGCTCTACATCGTAGCAATAAATCCTTTATCAATACAAAATATCACCGAGAGAACTTTCTCTCTTACCCAAACTATAGCGTTATTATTGTTATTAAAGTTAGGTAAACACATTAAAGTTACCATGGTCTTGTGGATTTGATACGAGTAGATGATTCCGTTTCTACCCGACTTAAAAAAGAGGAGGATCTCACTTTGACCCGCATCTTTTTAAAGTTGGTTTCCTCAGAACTTTCGACTGGGTGAACCCCTTTTGATTTTCCCCTTTTCTTGTGGTCCCATTTATCAAAATCGGTCAAACGGATTTCGAATTACACTCCAATAACTGAAAAATGTTACGTCTATTTGAATGGCTTCCCTATTTGTGTGAAGAATTCGGTGAACATACAAAATGACAAATTGTTTCCGTGAGTAGCTGGCGGTTACGTTGAGATACCGAAAAGCGTGAAAAAAAAAATTACCAATAAATGGAGCCGACCTCAACACTCAAAAGTGTGAAATAACTTGTCGAATTCGGTACCATGAGCACAATGATAATAGTTCGTTTTGCACTATCATGGTACCGGCTGCTTACTGGCTCTCAAGAACTGCTGCCTGAACACATTATGTGTTTGATGACTTGAAACGATGAATAAATAATAAATAAATAAATGACAGTTTTTCGATCTTGTGGGTGGTAGTCAACAAGGCAGGTACTCGAAAGTACCCTACCACCATGCTGGGAATTTGATAACGGTGTGACTTTCACCAGAAGCTCAAGCCTTTATCGGGGCTCGAACCAGTGTCCGTCAGTTTGACAGTCGACGCTCCCGCCGCTGAGCTATCATCGCTTCGCATCGGATCCGTAGCCCCACTAGATGACTCAGCAGCTAGTCATCCCGGCCAACGTACCTCTCCACGTCACGAAGCCTTACAAAGGCAAGAATAGCAGGACATAAGATCAGAACTATCGTGATCCTTGGACCTGAGAAGTTACCACTAGAGAGTAGCAGGAGCTTTCGCATTTTGTATTTTCTGACGATTTCTTTACGTACTAGCTGCGTCCCGTGGTTATCCCCGCGTGGTCATGATGAAAATAAACCTATGTGATAATACAGGGTATAAACTATCTCCGCACCAAATTTGATCTTAATCCATCCCGCCATTTATACGTGAGAGAGTAACAAACATCTATCCATCCATCTAACCATCCATCCATCCATTCACCAAAACAATTTTACTTTTATAATATTAGTGGGATTGCGAAGCAGTGTGAAAAATAATTATAGCCATGATAGATGAAGTGAAAGAAGTGTGTCGGGTACATGGTATTTGGAAGGCTTTTTTCTCCGCCTACCCCTACAGAAAAGAAACGTAAATATATGTACAGTACTAGGCGAACCGCGACCGCGTCCGCGAGCGCCCCGTATTCTCCTTGAAAAAGACCACCGAATGTGGTTGAAACTATAGTCGGAACCCTCTGACTTATTACGTGAGTAACTCCCGTGTTTTATATATTCATAACGTAAATATATGTATGTATTATAGCCATTTATGAGAGCGTCAGACTGTACTTGAACTTTTAATATCCGTCCTCGATTGATGATCATAATATAACAATGTAGCTAACCTCCCGATTTTTAAGGTTGGTTATTTAAGAGGGCCGTGAAACCGGAAAAAAAGCCACGGTCAAATTTGCAGACAAGGGAATTACTTTAGACCCGGATACGTAGACCATGCAAAAACTTTGAAAACAACGTTACATAATTGTTATGCAATAACATCCATATCGTAGTCCATAAAAATGTCTGTTTCTTTCTAAATAATGCTCGTACCGCCTTAATTGTGCCATTTGAAAAAAATTGTTTATCGTAATCTTTCTCGTAAATGTACGAAGCTACAGCGGCATAATATTCGTATATCTTATATTAGTTACTTAAGAAAAATGTATTTATTTCATAGCTGCTAGAATACATTTTACAATAACAGTATGTTTATCTTGGCTTGTATAACATGTTATAAGACTTATGTTTTCCATTTATTTCTACTTCCCATGGCTCCATGACCAATCTCTTATGTCCAAACCTCCTCAAGAACCTGATAATTATTATTTAGAAGGCGAGTATTCTCAAGATCCCACGAAGGCCTATGTCCAAATTCGTAATGATTTATTTTAATTATTTACATTTACATATTCTAATTTCAAAGCATAATAAAAACGGAAGGTCGAAATACGCAAAAACAAGATGTATTCCAAAACAAGAAGAATATTTTTGCAGAATTAGTTTGCTTTGAAATTAGTGTTGCCAGAAACGTATGTTATGTTTTACAAATCTGAGGGGAGATTTTTCTAGTGATGGCCACACCTTGGTTACCCGAATAGCAGACGTTAAAGGCCTGTGAGTTTTTTTGCTCGTATTTTGGTGTAAAACCTGTCTAGCCGGCTTGAATCTAAACAATGGCAGCTTTCAAACGTTACATTCAAAATGCATTATAATCGAAATTAAACAAGTTAGAGAGGTTATTAACTTTTAGCACGTAAACAAAATATATTTCTGACCCAGGGATTATCACAAACCGCATCTACTAGGCACTGTCAAAAACAGCTATATTCGAATTAATACGTTCCCTTAATAAAAAAAATCAAAATAAATACGTTGTCTTTGATCCTCCTTGGTGAATTCTTCTAAATTTGTAGTCTCCTTACTGCCAGTCCAACTAGTAACAAGTGAAGTGTAGTGAATTGATTCCTTTTATGTGTGGTACACGAATCATCACTACATAGTATAAAACAAAGTCACTTTCTCTGTCCCTATATCCCATGTATGCTTAAATCTTTAAAACTACGCAACGGATTTTGATGCGGTTTTTTTCGGATGCGGAGGAAGGTTTATATGTATAATAACATCCATTAATGACATAGGTTATATATTTTATACCCGCGCGAAGCCGGAGCGGGCCGCTAGTATTATATAAAATAAATTATGCAAATGTTTGTATGCTTGTGTGAGTGACTATCTGTGTTTTTCGCCTTTAGTAGTTTGGCCTATCTATTTAAAGGAATCTTTGAACGTTATTTTCACACTTTATATTTTCGGAGGGAGCTTGAGATACGGCTAGGATAATATACCTACACAGATAAACATATAGGAAGTCAGCAGGTGTGTACATTAATCACTCCACTCCCGTCACACTCACAAAATAAATAAATTGTCAAACATTATTTAATGGTAATTGAAAGAAAAAATAATAATTAAAAAAAGAACTAAATAATATATCAATCATGTAAAAAACAAGCTGAAAAGTAGATATAATAATTTTGTAACATTAAAATTATCTGATACGCAAAAAAAGTTAAAAATTCTAGGGAAGATTTTAACCATGGTTATGTATTAGGCAAGGGCTGGATGCGGGCCGCTTCCAACAGGTCCTTGTGGAAATCAATGGGGGAGGCTTATGGCCAGCAGTGGACGTCCTATGGCTAAGATGATGATGATGATGTATTAGAGCCGTGGTGGTACCGGCCTAGAGTAGTACTTCCCCATATCTTCCCGCGGGTGCCGTAAGAGTCGGCTAAGGGACTACGTGTCAGAAGGTGGGCAGCAGCGCCTTCTGAGGATTGGAAATGACACTGCGCCCGCCAACCCGCCTGCCAAGCTTGGCGAGTATTGGCAAATCCCCCCTATATGGGGGAGGCATATGTCCAGCAGTGGACGCACATGGCTAAGAGAAGATGTATTAGAGCGTATTTTTAAAAAACTATTATTGACACAACAGTTTAAATGACTCGGGTGCTAATATTATGTAACGCGGCTGTATGAACACTTGCTTGACATAATAATCATAATATTATAAAGGCGAAATTTTGTGTGTATGTTTGTACATTCACTTACTTCACGCTCAAACGGATACACCGATTTCGATGAAATTCGGTATGGAAATAGTTTAAGCTCTGGATTAAACCATAGGCTACTTTTATCCCGGAAAAAGTATAGTTCCCGTGGGATAATTAAGGTAGCGGGCAAACCGTAGTCCACGCGGGAGGAACCGCGGGGCGCTACTTGTATAGTTATATAGTTAGGTATATGTACCTACCTGCACACTAAAGCCGATGAGTGATTGTGAGGCGGTGGGCATTATAGAATTATAGATCAGACTCATCGGGAATTCCAAAACGCAAGACGCATAAAAAAATAAAGATGGCAAAACAAAAGGTCGTCGTTCCTTAAACTGTACGAATCTGCCAAATGACGGTATAATCAGATGCGCGCTGGTTAGTAGCTACGTGGAAAAACACATGTTTTCAACTTGGTAGGTATTATGATGCTACATAAGACACTATGGGTAAACGTACAAGTAGGTTACAAGTTGAGTCTGAATTCACAATTTGCTTTAATTAAATATGCCCAGTTTTGTTAATAAAAATACGCTGTCGGCGTGCTATTTCCGGGGTTTGGACAAGCATCGGCAGAGACGGGAGCCACACGCGATAACGCGACGATAACACACACATATAATAGTTTAGGTAGGTACCCCAAAAATGAGCTAATAATACTAGTCTGGTTCGACCGTCTGGCAACGTGAAGGCAAGTTTATGCATACAATTATGTAACGATCGTCTATGTGTGCGTCTAGCAAGAAATACACGAGCTCGTGACTCACGCACACATACAAAAGTGCTGTTATAGAGATGCGAACAAGCGGCCGCGGATACAAATGCATGGTAATTTTTATTAGTTGTCGACTCGGCCTTCTACATGTTTTTCACACCGACTTACACCGTATGGGGTATGCCGTAAGGTACATATAAATGTCAACGGGAAGACATATAGAGCTGTGCGACTTAGAAGTTGTTCTTAGTTAGGACTTAGGTTTTTAGGTGCCTATATATAGTTAGGTAGGAATAACAATACTTTTTTATATTACAAAAATATATAGGTTAAATATTAACTATTTAAGTGTTTGTATTATTATTATGATATCCATTAATTAGAATCCAACAAACTTATAAAAATCCAAATTTGAATACGTATGTCAAAGATACATTATTTTGTATCTTTTGCGTCAACCTCAATCGGAGGTTGAAGTGGCAGTGGGCAGGACACATAGCTCACGAACTGATAGCCGTTGGGGTCGAAAGGTTTTCGAATGAAGACCATGGACTGGCAAGCGCAGCATAGGACACCCACCGATAAGGTGGTCAGATTAAGTTCCTAGGAAGAGGCTGGACGCTCGCCGCTTCCAACAGGGGGTCATCCGCCTAAAAATATTGCTTTGACTATTGCTATAGCTTTCGACTTTCTTTCCGCCTTTTCGAATCTAAGAAAGGTTCAACAATTGATTAATTGTTAATAAATTAATTTTATAATTAGTTGGGGTAAATATTGTGTTAAAAGTGAAAAATAATATAAAACCTGTTTGAAACTTATATGATAAGTAATTGTCCGCCTCAGATTAAAAATGACCAGTTCTGAGAAAACAAACACTAAAAAATAAACGACATCCGCGAAAATTAAAAAAAGTCTAAATAATGAGACTATATTAAGGTGTCACCAAATAAACATCAATGTATATGTCCAATAAATAATTATATGCTATTTTTTCCGTTGATTATGGAACCCTTGAATTGTAAGGGGAAGCACGAAGGCGCGGGAAAAAGTTTGCTGGCATTTTAAACTTTTTGCCCGAGATAATGCGATGTGTAAATTTTTACAACGAGGCCATTCCAGAAATAAATGACACGTCTAGTGTTTAATTATGTAAGCAAATGCTTGTTACATTATTTATGGAAACATTGGCAAGCATCGATTAAAATAATATTCAAACACATTTTGCTTGAAACGTTAATAATTAGGTATGTATGGAAAGATGTGGAATGAGCGGCTTGTAATATAATTTATATAGATACTACGCACCCGGATTTGCTTGCAAATTTTATACGACTTTCCTTCCTTGGTGTATCCGAGTAGCTACAATATTGAATTCTTTAAAAGAAGAATTTATAGAGTCTTAAAAAGGATTGGTAACGTATCGTAATACCTTCGGTATTTCAGATATCCATAGGCATCGGTGATCGCTTACTATCAGGCGGCTTTTCTGCTTGTTTGCCACCTATTACATAAAAAAAGGAAATTTGAATTCCGTTATACTTTACAACGGAACCAGCATTGGGCATTGAGTTTTCTTAAAACTGATAATCAAGTGAGATAGTAGTCAATAGGTGGTGACATAGTTCTATTATAGATTTTAAAAAGTCATACTAAGTGGGATGCACTATTATGAAAACTATTTAAAAATAAAGTTTATAGATTCCGGTATTACACGTGCAAATTTATACATAAATGAAATTAAGTAAATGAACAAAATTACGTGTTAATAATTTACTAAATATTGTGTTTTTAATACCATTTCAAAATCTATTTGTTGCGTGATTTAGAATGTGTTAGTGGACGAACAGAGTGAACAAATAGACAGATGCGGACTTCAACTTTTTTCATATGTATAGATATAAAGGAGTGTACTTACATCTGTATATGACTGACAGTGCACTGTAGTGTCAATAAAACAGACGGTGGGAATGCGATGGCGCAGGGCAAAATATACATTAGTTATTTGTTTCAGTTGGATAAAGTTGACTTTTGGCGTGAGTGTTTGGATTGAAACCTGAACAACTGATGGGTTCCCAACACGACACTCTAAAAACTATATCCATGATTGAAACAATTGAACACTAACGAGGAAGGTACGCGGAAAAAAGGATTCTTTCGAACTTTGTGTTGTGATTGTGCATGTCCATGCCGTTAAATATCATCAAAATCTCTACAGTATTAATCTTTAATTTTAAGAAAATTAAACCACAGCAGCATAATTGAACCGAGGTACCATCCGCAGTCTCAGGTATCCCACGGGATACTCAGGTATCCCACGGTGTGCTTTTTATAGGACAGAAAGTAGCCTAGGGTTTCTTCAAAGTCTGTCACCGAAATAGATTAAAATTGGCTTAGCGTTTGGCGTGGAATAAAACAGCCAGAGTAATTTGCACATTTATAATATTATTTATTATAATGTTATTGTGATAATTCAGGTGACGGTCGAGGCTGGTCGAGATAAGATTATTTGCCGAAACGACTAAAGACTTAACGATTTTATATGTGCATTAGTTTTTATTTTTATAATTTAATAGCCATTTTCGTGGCCAGCAAGTCATCACCTACCTCAACATATTCACTGTTGAGGAGTGAGATGGCAGGTCTCATTGTTCGTTCAAAAAACCCGGCTTTTACCAACAGTTTTATTAATTTTATCAGAATACCATACAGTGAAATCATACATTTAACTCTTAAAAGAAAACAAATCGACTACTGTTGGGATTTGAACCCACGACTAACAGAATACCGTTATGTCGCTTTAATATATGCATAATTCAATAAGCTTAAATGGAAAAGCGACAGGATGGTATTCTGTAGTCGTGAGTTCAAATACCACTAGTAAGCGAATATTTATCCTTCTAATACTTAAACGTAAGTTCCACCTATCATGATATTAATGCATTAAACCATAAAACTGTTAGTGAAATATACAGTTTTATATGGCTATGAATTCGGAACAAACAAGTCTCTAAAGATATCTAAGTATCAGCTATTAGCCCCGATTATGAGCGGAGGCAGTTGGAGATCTAAAATAACTTTTAAATAACTGATTTATAGAATGGCTAAACATAAAAAACTAACGGGTTTTATTGTTTTTGAACGTATATCAAAGCAATATGTCTGGATGTGTATATGTATATAAGTATATTTATCAGTCATCAAGTTGCCATAGTACAGGCTCTGCCTAGTTTGGGACCTGAAGACCTTATGAAAATGTAAAAAAATAAATAAAATAAAAAATCTCGCCAAAATAGCTGTTATATACTATCAATTTGTAGTAACTTTGTGTAAAATCTATCCTATAAAAAGTCTAGTATGACAATATTCGACAAGATTAAGGCTTTTTTTAGACTTTCGCGATTCAAACACATTGTTAATAAATCAATCGAGGTTTGATCGCGAGAACAAAATTAGTAATTTATTTACCTCGACGTTTCGACCAAGTTGCATTGGTCCTTGTCACGAGAAGACTGGAGAAATGCGTGTGGCAATATAGGCGTCGAGGTAAATACATTACTAAATGTTTTTCTCGCGATCAAGCCCCGATTGATTTATTAACAAGTTTAAGGCTGTTTCTATTTTTCTTTGTATAACTTAAGCTCGCGTAAATTATAGATTCTTTCTTACCTACGAAAAATATTATTGTCCACAGAGTATAAATATTGTGAAGTCCTTAAATCATAATAATATTTCATTTTTTATATAAATGTAGGTACAAGTTGAAAAAATATTTTTTGTTAAAAAATGGCACGGATAAAATACATAATATACTTATTTTCGCGTTAGTTGTATACTTTAATTATACAGCGACGATTATGTCTTGTATTTTCTTATCAATTCTACTGAATTTATATGAAATCTAGCTGCGCCCCGCGGTTTCATCCGCGTGGATTACGGTTTTCCCACTATCTCAATTATCCCACGAGAATCATACTTTTTCCAGGATGAAATTGACGGTCGCCGTGGCGCAGTGGTCAGTGACATTGACTTCTGTGTCGTCCGGACCTTGGGTTCGAATCCCGGCAGAGGAAAACATTTGTGCGATGAGTTTAGATATTTGTCGGGTCTTGGGTGTTTGTGTGCTGCGATTGTATGTGTCCATGCCTCCCGGGATACAGGGAATCCTAGAGCGGGGGTCGGAATGTGATAAAAAGAATATTAGCTGATGTGTTATTTTAAGGTTAATACATCTATCTACATACCAATTTTCATCGAAATCGGTACAACCGTTTGAGCATGAAGGAGTAACAGAGGTTTTTGAATTATTTGCGTATCCCGCAGGGACATCAATTATTTTCGGGAAGAAAAGTAGCCAATGTGTTAATCCAGGCTCTATCAAACTATCTCCATACCAAATTTCATTGAAATCGGTGTATCTGTTTGAGCGTGAAGGAGTAACAAACATACATACAAACTTTCGCCTTTACAGTATTAGTGGGATACAATACAAGACGTAAGCGCGTAAATAAGCCGAAGATCACTGTCGTAAACCTAGCGCAGCGTAAAACAATTGAACTCGGTACTAACTGTCATTTATCTATTACAACTGTGAAGCAATTCACTGAAGTTAGTGCGGACTGTACGTGCGTTATTCAATTGTTTTTGGTATCGCGGTACAATGACAGGACATCCTTAGTTCAGGCAAAGTTGTTGCTACGAACGCTACGCCACGAAAAGGGTGTCAACGCCCTTCAAGAGACATCAACGCGTGCTTAACCTACTATCGTACTTATGTTATAAATATGAAAGTTTGTGTGTTTTGATGTTTGTTGATCAATCACGCCATAACGGTTAAACGGATGTCGATTAATTTCGGATAAAATGTAGTTTGGAATAGCACATACGCTACTTTTTTATCCGTAAAACGTATGGTAACGGGAAACCCGTATTCCACGCGGGCAAAACCGCGGGACACAGCTAGTATTTAATATTTTTATTAGCATATAAAAAACGTAAAACATAAATTAGAATTCATTATAATTTATTTATTATTATATAAAATAATGAATAATTTATTATTGTAGTATTACTATTACTAGTATTGTCTCTTTATTTTCTTCGGTTTAGTTTTTTTTACAGTATAAATAACAAAAACAAAAATTAATAAAGATATTATAAAATACCAAAACCTAGAATTCCGCCAGCAGCGGGGCAGGGCCCAAGCTACTGTTGGTTAGGGCCGCAGAGTGAGGACCCTCCGGACAATACGTGCCGTTTCAAGAAGTGCCGGCTTCTGCATCTGACTCTTGATCCAACCGTCTAGAGCGAGAGCCTCTTAAGATGTTGATCGAGGCTCGCTATTAAGCCGTTCGTCGAAACGACTATCGGGACAATGATCGTCGAGTTAACATCCCACATGGCGGTTACCTCGTGAGCTAAGTCAAGGTACTTGCTGAGTTTGTCCTTCTCAGCCTTGACGAGGCTCTCGTCATGTGGGATGGTGATGTCTACGAGCACTGCCCGGCGTTGGGACCGATCGACCAAAACGATATCAGGTTTACTGGCAACAATAGTCCTGTCCGTGATGATAGAGCGGTCCCAGTAGAGCAACGCACGACCATTCTCAAGAACCGGCGCCGGTGTGTGCTTGTATTACGGCACCTCGGATTCAACAAGGCCATAACAAATAGAAAGCAGCTGGTGGATGATTCTGGCTACTAGGTTATACCTGTGTAAATACTCTCCGTTAGCAAGATGAGAACAACCAGAAATAATATGTCTGAGGGATTCTCCCGGACGGCGGCATGCCCGACAAACGTCGACCGTACCGTCCTTCGGAATATATTTCCGATAATTATTCGTCATGATAACTTCGTCCGCAATTGCACAGACAAAACCCTCGGTTTCCCCAAAAAGGTCACCGAAACGTAGCCAGTTCACGGATGCGAGTAGGTCTACATCGGGTCTTGTTAAGGCCCGATAGAACCGGCCGTGTAGCTCTTTGCCTTTCCATATGTCCTTGCGATCCTCAGTGGTCAACACCGTTGGTTTACGCCAGTTTTCGATAGCCAAGGAGAGCGGGGTGAAGCCTTTGTCAACTGCCACAACATCACGATGCATCCCGCACTCGTTGTTTAGAAAATATTCCCTGAGATTGTACACTTCGCGGTTGTGAAGGTTCTTGGCATTTAAAAAGCCACGACCTCCCCATTTCCGCGGAATGTACAGTCTCACGACAGACGAGCGCGGATGCAG
Organism: Apeira syringaria; assembly: GCA_934044485.1. Lineage (NCBI taxonomy): Eukaryota > Metazoa > Arthropoda > Insecta > Lepidoptera > Geometridae > Apeira > Apeira syringaria. The sequence goes on from OW203668.1 coordinate 16,504,448, forward strand.
CATGCGATGCAATGTGAGCATTTGACGGAGCCTTCTATCTAAGGCGTCTAGCTCAGTCTGAGTCCACCTTAATATGCCAGAAGAGTACATCAGTAGGGGCATCACCCATCCGTTGAAGGCGCGCACCTTATTGCCACCCGACAAATGACTTTTCAGTACTTTTGTCAGAAGGCCAAGGAAGCGCTCCTATACTTTATTCCTAGTATTATTATTACTACTTATCTGATGCAAATAAAAGTTATTGATCTCTTCTATCTCATCCAAAAATAGGGAATCGTAACGTTTTGTTTTTCGAATGTTTCAAGTCAGTGTTTTCCGATGTGAAAGTGCTGATATAGATGTGTTTTTTGTCAATATCGGTCAATTAGCAGTTCTTAGTAACTTGTTAACTAGTATACGGTTTATTTTATCCATCTGGATAAAGTAAAAGCATTGCTACTGACTCTATGTATATTGTACGTGTTGGCGTAATTGATATTGTTTCAAAAATTGATGTAAAATTGTCACATCTATAAACTATCTACATTCCACACATTATAATGTAAATTTAACACATTAAACATAGTACGTGGTTGTAACCTTTAAATCTAACCAGAATAATTTAAATATTTATTTATTTATATATTTGTCACAGCACTACAAATATATGTGCTTAATATTAATAGCCTTTATGAAATGTATAATGTAACGATTAATAATCATATTACAAGAAATATGGATTTTCCATCTATTGCCGTTTCCTTTTGATAACATTTAAAATATAAGGACAGGTATAGGTTAGGATAGGTATATATACGTATCAATTTTTAAAAACCACAACGACATAAGAACTGATGGCAGTTTGGGGTCGAAAGGTTATCGAATGGGGACCATGGACTGGCAAGCACAGCCTATGACCGTCACCGACCAGGTGGACAGACGACTTGGCTAAGATAAGGTAAGGGCTAGATGCGGGCCGCTTCCAACCGGTCCTTGTGGAGAACAATCGGGAAGGCATATGTCCATCAGTGGGCGTCCTATGGCTGAGATGATGATGAAAATAAAAATCATTACTTCATTTGTCGCCATCGACTGGACCACATATCTAGGTTAAAACTGGTCAAACGCAAGCTTATAATGTTTTAAAAAAATAAAAAGGTGGACCAGTGATGGAAAAAATATCACGGAATTGGATGGAAAATCATACTTCCCTTTGATATACATATATTATTAATCAATCTATTAATATAATAACAGTAACTATTAAAGTTATAAACAATAACAATAGAGAATTATTGATTTTAATTTTGCGGTTTAGGTTTTCCACGTATTCAGGCCTCGTGGGTAAACCAATATGGAGAAATATTTATTACCCATACCAGGTAAATACTTAATATATTGGTATTAATACTAAAGCCGGATATATATAATTATAATATATATGTATTATCCGGCTTTACTCACGTTTATAGTCTAAACATTTCAACTAGGTTATAGGTTCATAACGTTAATTTTTATATCACGTGTCGTATTACTATAATATTTGTTTAAAAAGTTTGCCGAACTCTAAAACCACTTTTAGCAATACCCTTAAGGTCACAAGAAATAAAAGGAAATTACATTAATTAAATTGATTTATTAAGATACACACTAATTGCTCCGGTTACATCTCCCATACTAAAAAAAATCAATTGCATTAAGTAATAATTACTATCAAATAACAAAGAAATAATGTCAAAGTTATGCGGTATGCGTGTATGCGATTGGATTTGCTCTCAGTTTAGTATGTAATGCATGCTAAACTGAGAGGAGATCCAACCGCATAAATCTTTAAGGCGTCTTATACACAAATCGCAACTTTCAAACAATTAGAAAAAATCATGTGCACGAGGCTGAGCGTTCATTCTCTTAGAATTTATCTTTATCCGAATCTTTTTATATTAATTGTATATTATTATTAGTAGTAGTTTTCAAACTTTTGTAGGTCTGTAAGGAAGAGCCTGTTCTCCACGACACAGGTCCCACATAGTGTGGCGCACAGTGCTCCCCGAGTTTGGTAACTTATATTAAAACAAAATTAATTGTAAAATTCAAACCATTGGCTCAAAAAAAATATATAAATATAAATGAAATTTATATTCTTTAAAAAATAAGTTAGTTTCGCCTACACTCGATGTAACCTAGATTTAAGTGTTTCTGTGCTCAAAAAACATTATTTATTTAGTTATTATTTTATCTTCAGCTTGAGAATCTTTGGTTCAGTATTATACGTATTAATTTAGTATTAACGAGTGTTTACGAAGTTCAATATGTATAGGTATATTATATACCTAAAGTCTCTTAAGATACTGTCAGTGTTGTGTGTCGTGACAACCCTGTGCTTTTTCAGGGCTGTGACAGCCCTACAGTTTAATAAGATCAAGAGTTGGTAGTTGGAGAAACTACGCGCTCTCGCCGATATTGCCACCCGCATTCTCCAGTTTTCTCGTGACCACAGCCAATTCAACTTGGTCGAAACGTCGAGGTAAATAAATTACTAAATGTTTTTCTCGCGATCAAGCCCCGATTGATTCAATAACAATGAGTTCGAATCGCGAATCTAAAAAATACGTATAGGTATAATCATCTCGATTGTCTTATACCTACTTTTAAAAATATGATATTATCAGTAAATAAAAAATTGTGTATCTTTCAAAACAATAGGTCTCGTGAGCAGGCTCAGAGTCGAACAGCAAGCTATCGAGAGGGCTATGCTCGGGGTTTCTGTATGTGATCGAATCAGAAATGAGGAGATCCGTAGGAGAACAAAAGTCACTGACATAGCCCAGTGGATAACGAAGTTGAAGTGGAAGTGCGCAGGGCGCATAGCTCATCGAAAAGGTTGACAGAAGACCTGACTAAGATCGCAGATAAGGGCTAGATGCGGGCCGCTTCCAACCGGTCCTTGTGGAAATCAATGGGGGAGGCCTATGTCTGAGATGATGATGATGATGATGATGACCCATATGTGTTGATTTCATGTGAACTTATTTTGTAAAATTTCTACAGGCTTCCGGTATATACGTGACCTCATTATGGCTTGTCCACGCCGCTCTCCACCCGCTCATTCTGACCTTGACTACTACCAACGTCGGACCTATGCTTGATCGCTCTGCCCTCTCCCATACATTCCCAGCTTGTTCTAAACAGATAAGTTTTAACCTAAACTATCGGGACAACCCCGCCTTAGAATCATTTAAACGAACTCTTGCAAAAACATGTTATCTAAATGTGTCAATTTATGTGTGTAGTCGAATTAAAGTTCTAAAAGAGTAACTAATCAACACATATTTATATATACACCGTTTATATAAATATATATTATTATAAAAACAATATTTATTATTACTTTCTGGAGTTCACACTATCTTAGCTACTTATCTATGCAAATGATATTTTACTTAATAGATAAAAAACCGGCCAAGTGCGAGTCGGACACGCGCACCGAGGATTCCGTACAAACCTGTATGTATAAGTTTAAAATTATTTTAATTATTTCTATTATATAATGTACCTAAAATGTATGCTTTTCGCATTTTTTTCTTTATCTGTGCTCAAAGACGTTGTTTCGTTCGAGTTCACGGGAAGTACCCTGTAGGTTTGATCCCTTTGCGAGATAATTTGCAGCATAAATGGATGTGAAAACTATCGCGAGTTTCTTCCATAATTGTAATGTAACAAACCGACTAGGACTCACGTGGTAAACACTGGAAAATGACTCTCCGACCAGTTTCGAACTTATTTGCAGTTCTTCATCTATGAGTTATGATCGGCCTCCTACCATCATCATCACCAAAGTGACAGTGACAATGAGACTTTCAGTGACAATGACTCAAGTGACAGTGCGCACCGGGACAATTTGACTGATGCAGCGCACCCGTCTCAACGCCAGTTACGTGCTGAGGCTCGCGCTCTCCGCCTGGCACGATCATAACTCATAGATGAAGAACTGCAAATAAGTTCGAAACTGGTCGGAGAGTAATTTTCCAGTGTTTACCACGTGAGTCCTAGTCGGTTTGTTACATTACAATAAATGGATGTATCTTTTGATCGCGTTGGCTTATAAGTTTGATGATTTCACAGCTCTAAGGGACAGTAGACTTGAGTGTTTGTTATGAATTTCAGCTTGATACCTCCAGGCGTTCCTGAGAAAAAGGGTCTTGACCGACAGACAGATAGAGAGACAGACGGACAACAAAGTGGTCCTATAAGGGTTCCGTTTTTTCTTTTTGACTTACGGAACCATAAAAAATATATAAAATTGATGAGACATTTGTTAATATATACCTTATAAGTGTGTTATAGATACGGACAAGTATATTAAATATGTTTGTGAGATTATATATTTTGCTCCCAAAAAACCCAAGTGAGTAAAACCAAATTTTGTACACCAAATTTTGTACAATTCTTAGTGTAAAAATTATATAATCCGAATAATTCTACTGTGTTAACTATTGAATTTAATATAATCAACTGTATCGTTTAATTAAATCAACTGTTTAAATTGATTTAATCAACTATTGCATTTAATTTAAGTAACTGTTTAATTTCGTACAAAATTAATTTATTCCAGATAACAAGATTATGTATTACGTTATTTTTTTTACTTGTAAGCTTTCCAAAGCAGGGCTTAAAGCAAATCTAACATGTGGCCTTTGAAGAACTTGTAACCTAGGACCACAAGCTACATAAATCAACTGGAACTAGACATTGAATGCTGAATTACGTTGTCAAAAAAATCACTGTTTCAGTTATACTCGCGGTCTTATACATAAACACATACAGAAATTCACGCTTTTTTCCCATAGGAGTAGGTAGAGACAACATCCTTCCAATAGCTACGATCTCGACACATTTCATATGCTTCATCTGTATTTGCAGACCTTTCATACAAAAACGTCGGTTTAGAGTACTCTTGACCTGGCTCTTTCTTAGAACTTTTTTTTTTTTACTTATTATAAGTTTGCGTTTCACAACTGTCTCACCTGATGTTAAGTGATGATGTTGTCTAGGATTTTGCACGCAAACTTAGAAGGTACCTATTTACTAAATAAGAACGTTCGTCTAGGTTCCTTTTCCAACACTACCATTCACTTACCCCACAAAATCAAATAAAAAGATTGACTAAGCAGGTATACCTGCTTAGTCAATGTTCTCTTATTTGACCAAACCCTTACTTTTTCAGTCTTAGTAACTACATCTTCGTTTACATCACAACATTCCTTCATCACACCATTCCACCACCACACTCTGTCACTCAGTTTCACTCCAATCATACTTTCGTTTCATAACATAAAAAATCTATTGTACGTTAATTAGTTCTATTTTTTTTTGTGGTATAACGTACTTATAAATTCGAGAACATGCAAATATCAACGCTATTAGCAAGCTAACGTAACCGTAATAAAATTAAAACCCCATCAATTCAACAAGGCTGATAGGTGCTCGTATTTGAGCATTAGCAGAATATAAAACGTATTTTAAAAGTAAACTATTGCTAATATGCGGTAAAGGTAGAATTTAGTTTGTATTAACTATAGGTTTCACTTACTACTTTTTTTAATACTTTATACATCTAGCGTTTGACCAGTATCTGACTTGACGATCATTGACGATGTGATCGAAGTTGTTATAAAAATCTTTTCTCGTCTTTCAGAAAAAATGCAATAATATAGTAAACGTTTTTGTTTTTAACTGTAATCACTCTATTATAATTACGAATAATGAAATAATCACTTACAATTGACTAAAGTTTCGTAGCACCTCGCCCTTGTCACTTAGAAGAGTTCTACGAAGCAACCTTTCAAAAGTTTTATATTTATGCGTGAGTATGGTATGTTTTATGCTATCCGCTTACATAATGTATCATCGCTATTGCAAAATCACGTAATATACATAAAAATACTGTGCACTATTTGACCTACCTTGGCGTATCGCACAAAGAGCTCAAACCTGTGTACGGATAATTCAGGTTATCGCGTTTTTATCAATGCACCAATTTGGCGTGGAATTATCTAGCGTTTCGCATGCGTTCAAGGGTAAAGTGTGCGTCCACACACACACGGACACCTTACATGTTTGCGTGTAGACTCGCATGAACGCTTGTAACTAGGCCTATTGTGAGCAGAGTGCATGTGTGCTGTTGGCAGTGTATGTGTGAGTGCGGCGGCGGCGGCGGCCACTTTTTCGATTGCAAATATAGTTGCCATGCCCGAAATATAACGCGGATGAATTTCGCGTCAATGCTAATTGCTAGGCATCCGAACGGCGACGGCGCCGACTACTGCGTCCACAGTCGCGCCACGGCACCTTGCATCGCCCGCGCATTCGAATAGATTCCATATTTAAATATTCTTTTTCTTCTTGTTACATTTTATGTTCGAAAACCTGCCAATCAGGATTCGGCCAGAATAACCACTAAGTTTGAGTTTTGATATCTTGTCGAGATCTGGCGCAGAGCATGTCAATAAAAATCATGACATAATTTTTCGGATCTAGCATCAAAAAAGTGGCACATAAAAAATAAACATTCTAAATTTTAATTGAATATTATGTTTTGCATATTATTTACCGGGAAACTAAAACGGTTTATTCAAGGCCAAAAAGTTTCGATTAGGTACCTATATAATGATAATAGCGTGTGAGCTTGTTATACTTTATTTGTGTTAAAACATAATAAGATTAGCTAAGTCTGTCTGTTTATCATGAGTGATTTCTATTAGCGGACGTAGAGTACCATTCATGACATGTTTGTTTTAGACTACACCTTTCCTTTCCCACGGTATGATATAATCCTAAAGTACATATTAGAGAAATATTGCTAGTTATTTTGTTAACATGAAAAGTGCATGTGGCAGAGATGCAATTTTAAAATGGATTTGACTACAAGTAATAAAAAAGGAATGTCGAGTACATCAGAGGAAACTTGAAATTAGCACCAGTGATTGATAAGTTGAAAGGGAATAGATTGACTTGGTATGACGTGCAGTCATGAAGAGGGATGAATTATATGTTTAACGAAAATAGTACTTAACATAAATATGGATGGACATAGAGGAGAGGAAGGCCGAAGAAGGTATGCATGGACTGTGTGAGGAATGATATGTTTAAGGTGAGCACTGAAGTGACTAATGATAGAATAGACCCCCCTAAAATAGAATAAATCCAAGAAAAAGAAAAGGTAGAAGATTGCTAGTGATTTGTCGTTCAATTAAACTAATTTGTTGTGTATAGAAGTTTATGCGGTTATAGTATGATACTTTTGAATGGCAAAACTGAAGTGGAATGACATTATTTTTTGAAAATATCATCGAAAAGGGTGATGGGGCACTAGCTCTTCGAGCGTGGACCGCATAGATTAGGTTCATGCACCTAATTTGTTTTAGTCTCAATCGCGCCGGCAATTGTACAGCGTGTATGGTTCTCACTAAATATTATATTTTTTAGAAATATGTAATGCCATGCTGTGCGACTATAAACGTGAGTAAAGCCGGATAGTACTATATATATTAGTTTTATCTAGTTCAGTTTTTAGTTAGGTAAACCTAGAGCGTATCGTATTTGCAGATTTTAATAAAATAATTTCTAAAATAAGATTTTTTAACTAAAAATGAGAGCATTAGATAAAATAGGTTGTCACGTATCGTATTAGATAAATTAAGTCAGACTACCCGCAATTGAATAAAGCTCCTCTAATATTAGAATTAGCTGTTTGAAGAGTTACACGAATTTGATTCGTAACGGAAATAGAATAAGATCTTTACGACTAATAAATAAATATTATAGTTTGTGTGATTAATATAATTACGACTGAGGTGGCAAAATAAGAGTGCAAAATTAGCAGTCGATTTTTTTCAATGTCATTTTACCCTCACAGAATATAAATGTAGACTTAGACTATTTGGCGTGACCTAGCCATAACTGGCTGTCCAGTGCTAGGGGATTATTTGGTTAGTTATTGTTGAATAGTTTTTATATGAACGATGATAGTTTTTTTTTTCTATGTATGAAGATATGCTGAGTTATCCTCTAACAAAGATCAGAGTCGTTTGGCAGCGGACACACCTTGAAGAACTCAATTTACTTCACAGAGTGTACGAAATACTCTTAAGAGTTTTCTAAAATGAATAAGAAAAAAGGATTTTATTAGAAGAAAAAGGATATTCTAGGATATACATATTAAGACGAGGGATTTTCTGTTTTTCTTTTGATTCTTTTGTATTTCGTGTGTTTTGTTTCCATTTTTAAATCTTTTTTTTGCTTGATCCTTTTACATTATCTTTATTTACAATGTACATTAATATTCTTCTTAATATACATTACAATTTTTATAATACAATGTTTATACCACGTTGAAAACATCGGCCCGATGATAGTTAGAATGTATTGGTACTTATACAAGTTTTTATCAATAATGTTTATTATCCGAGTAACAAAGGTAATAACTAACACATTGTGGGCACCTCATCACGACTTTACGCAGAAGGTTAATTCTAATCTTTTTGTAAACGATTCTTTAATACCGGATAAATTCATACATAATAATGTGAAACGTTTATTTATCATGTACTTCAAGTATATGAAACACAGCAGAAGCACGCGACTCTGCGCCCACTTTTTGGGAAAGTGGTACACGTAAAGGGGAACAATAATCATAGACGGTCCAAATTTACATATCTTTAATGAAAAAACACATCAGATACATAACGATGTTCTTGAAAAGATAATTAATTAAGGCGCTATATAAAATATGTAAGAAGGATATTATTAGTTACTATTAATTCGTAATATTTTTACTATGTCTACTGTTTTTTATAAATAGATTTTATAAGATAAAATTCCTTTTCACCCATTTTTTACATTCAAAGATTTAATTGGATTTATTATATTAATATTTTTTTTTAACAATATTAACACTGATTAATCCCTATTTATTAGGGGACCCTGATAATTTTATTCCTGCCAATCTGTATTATTTTTACTATGTCTACTGCTTTTTATAAATAGATTTTATAAGATAAAATTCCTTTTCACCCATTTTTTACATTCAAAGATTTAATTGGATTTATTATATTAATATTTTTTTTAACAATATTAACACTGATTAATCCCTATTTATTAGGGGACCCTGATAATTTTATTCCTGCCAATCTTTTGGTGACTCCTGTTCATATTCAACCGGAATGATATTTATTATTTGCTTATGCTATCTTACGATCTATTACTAACAAACTTGGGGGAGTAATTGCTTTAAATAAATCTATTTTAATTTTTATTATTCTTCCTTTTACTTTTAATAAAAAAATTCAAGGAATTCAATTTCAAACATACAGTCACTGAGCAAAATATCCGCGCTCATCAATACATTTTTGCTCCAGCTGGGACTTGAATCTAGGGCCTTGGAGAAAGAAGTCATGTCACTGACGACTAAGCCATGGAGATCGTCTAAATAGAGTTAAATTAAATTAAATGGAAAAAGTAACAAGCCATCAAACTCAGATTTTATTGTATGTATTATTAGGTAGCAAATGAGCAGACGGACCGCCTGAGGGTAAGCGATCACCGTTACCTATGGATATCTAGTAATACTGGAAGCATTCGATACGATACGTTAACGATCCTTTTTAAGACTCTGAACTCTTCTTTTTTAAAATCCCTTTGTCATTTATTTTGTCATTTGTCGTTTTAACATGCTTATAATTCAATTGTAAAAATAGAAATAAATGATAGATAAAAGAAGTACATAAAATACGTCTGATTTTTAATATTTTATTCTAATATAGTATAATGAAAGCAGACTTATAAAATTTAAACGTGAATTATATTATAATTATATAATTGCAACATTTTAAAAAAATATAAATGAATAGAAGAGCTGCGCCGATTTTAATGTTCGTAGAACCAATCTGAAAGATTAGACTTACAATAAAAAAAATATTGACGGTTGAAAAACTAATTGGTCTAAACGACATTTTTTGCGATATTGAGTTACTTACATATTCGTAATCAACAATTTTTTTACTTCTTTTTTAGCGCTTAGCACCCACATCAAAACAGGCCTCATTTCTAAGGTCATTGATCTATAAGACACAGAATTAGACAAATTTGTGGACTCGATGACTTAAGTTATTTAGATTTTTCGAAATTTTTTATCGTGTGTCGACTAAGGCTTTTCCGCCATGGTTGAGGTCAAATGGGCATCTGCATCAATCCACTTCTCTCTGGTGGAACACCATCATGTTGCTTAGGCTTATTAGGCATATTTAACTGTCAGTTGACTTGGCACTCAATTCATTTCTTCTCTCAATGATATTATATGTTTATATGAGGTAGATGTCGCACAAGCGCGCGGAAACTGAGGCGGCAAAATTAAGTCAATTGTAGTAATTTTCATTGCGACGCGTATTTCAAGCGCAAGTCTAAACATAAAGCTATCCTTTTCTATATCATTTGTACCGTATTATCTGTCGCAGTAAGCATGTTTATGTCGTAAAGGAACAAAATCTGAGCACCGCGCAGTATGAATTTACGTCATCTTTAGTAAAACATCATTGTCTTCTCTTATTATTTTATTCCAAGCCGATGCTTGAGCCAGTTTACTTTCAGCTATTTATTCACGGTAGACATTTGGACCATTTTGCTTTTTCAGAAATAACTAAAAATTTGATGCATTTTGGGCTAACCAACATTTCATTTCTAAAATAATACACAATTATCAACAGTAATAGCTCGAAAAACTTCCTTACATAATTAGGGATATACTGTATTAAATACTCGTAAATGAAAGTCTATTAAACAGTTGCCTTTTTATCATTTTTATCCAAGAAATAAAAACTTTGATCCGTCCTCCAGCAAGTTTTACAAAATGTCGCTTAGATCATTTGGCCTCCCAACCGTCGATATGTCTTCATTCAATTATAACATATTTTTATTATATTTTTTTAACCACGGCCAAACAGCCCGGAAGCAATACATACAACATGCAACGCCGGCCGTGAAAGCCTTAGAGTTTACAATTATAACATAGTTTAATACTCAAAAATAAGTTATGACAAGTCTTAAATTTGCATTCCAACACCTCTATATTAGTATTTCCAGTTGCGAATCTATCAATGTGCATTGACTCCTTGATGCTGAAGCTACCAGAGCTCCAGCGTCAAGCAGGCACATGTCTCACATCAGGTGAGACAGTTGTCAAACGCAAACTGATTATATGTAAAAAAAAAAGTCAATCCGCCTTGAACTACTTGGATTATGGCCTGCACTCTCTGAAAGGAAGGCTGAAGAGCCGATACCCAGCAGTGGGAAATGTACCTTATAGGTTGATTGTGAAGACAATTAGGGCTTATATCATAAAAAGTACTAAAATGTTGATATTGCGGACGAAACTTTAAATTATGACTCAACACGTATTTAAGCAGTTTTAGACAAAATATGGTTTCGGTGAAATAGTTTCAAAAGTTTCAAAGTGCATGTAACAAATATACGGTTCAATGTCAAATTTAAATTTTGTGCATTTTTGTATAAGCCTCGCATTTAGCATATCAATACACTCTCCTTGAAGATTGGATTGTCTCAGTCTGGTAGAGTTGTACAACACTGTGATAGATAATGTATACAAAAACAAAAGCCTTCGCACACCTCGTGACCATGTGATGTGTGTTAGCTCAAACTGCGAAATTGTCTATGAAAAACGTCTCAACTTCATGTAGTCAATGAAACATTTCTGTGTTCAGCTCCTGCTTAACAAAGAACACTTTTACTGAGGTATTTCACATATGATATAATATATTTGTACACTTTACAGAACTATCATTTGAGCACTATCTCACTTGATAGTTAGTGACGATGTGGTCTTAATATTAACGTCTAATAAGCATTTTAGCACTGCTACGCTGTGCTACGAGAGTCACATAATAGTAAGAGGTTACGTAGGTATGTATAACGGAGTATATAATGGGAAAGCTTGGGTGGATCCGTCACTCAGTCAGACCTGAATAGCTGCACGGATCTAGGTATAATGTTGACTTTTACAAAAAAAAAAGTAAATACCTATTGTTTCGTACGCGGGTAAAAGTACGAACTACAGCTTGTAACAATAGGTATATACATACTACTTTCGATTATATCGAATAAAAAAAAAATTGGTTGCCTGTAAAGTCGGTATACGGGCGAAAGTTTTACGTGACAACGACTTTGAGTGCCTTTCACTTTTTATGTCTGTCTCTCTCGCTCTTAGGCGGGCTAACCATGCCCGAGTGGAAGGGACGCGTGCCTCTCACTCGCTCTCATTGTGAGCGCATAACGTGAGCGGAGCGTAACGCAGTTTCTTGAAGTGTCACCCGGCAAACCAATTTATAAGACGTTGTCACGTCAAAACTTGGTATCTAACTTTCCAACTTAAAAAAAAACACCACAATCATAACTCATACTTGACTAGTTTCCTGCTATTGCGCTCATTCCGTGTTATCTTAATTTGCATACCCATAAATGAATAAACACATTTTGATCATAAATAGATAAGTAAGTAATAAGGATGCAAATGAAAAAGTTTCTTCAAATGACTTAAGCATTTGCTCGATTGAACAAAGATTCTCTATGGCGTGATCACATGCAAAGGGAAATAAAAACAACAATGTTTTACATGAATACCTTTCACAGAGGTCTATCGACGTCTGTGCAGCAAAAAAGTAAGCAGCAAGCATGCAATACTGTTTCAAGATAAATATAAATTATAACCTATTTTAGTATAATATGAATTAAAAATATTTAATTTAAAAATCATTCTTGCTCAAAAAGGCCGTCATTGTAGCGTACTAGAGCGGGGCTAAAATAGCATAGTTTTTCTTCTTCTTCTTCTTCTCGTTCTCTTCTCTTCTTCGTTTCTCTTCTCTAAATTATAGCCTCTGCGGCTACTTGTCACAATTCTGCCAAGCATGTATAGTTCTAGGGGCTTAAGTGTTTTTTTTCTTTTGTGTGTAAACAACGAGACTACTTAAATTAAAAAGTCTTTATTAGTTTTGAAACTCCGCCATCTTGCATCATCATAGCCAACCTGATTAATCCGCACATGAAAATGAAACTAAACGCGGCATTGTGTTGAGATTACAGAAAAAAGTTTTAATGTTATATCGAATAATTTTATTTTTTTGCTATCGTTATGAAATATAGAGTGTAACCACTCGCGCGCCGTGTGTTTACACTCTATATTTCATAACCCATCATAATTCGGATTTCGGGTATTTGCTCCATCAATAAGTGTAATATTTATGTTATTAATTGTAATTATTTATGTTATTAATCTGTGGTCTTCGCTGTTGGTACATCAACTACCTATACTTATATTTTTCGCATTAAATTGTAAATTTTTGTTAAAATTGGTCGAACAACAGACAGTACGTCTGAAGATCCTTAAATAAATTTAAAAAAAAAAAAAAAACAATAAAGCTCGGGAGTTATACTACCTCGTATATAATGAGTTTGTTTGGGCCTTGTATAACAAATCTATTATTCTGTTTTAATTACTTTATTAAAATAATGAACACATTTTGCTTTACTACTTATTTAGCCGGCTATTTACAACCATTTACACACACATTACGTACATTACTTCATCATTAAGGGTGGAGTTCAACAAAACTTAAACATCCGATTATCAATTTTACCGACGGTCAAACAGTTTATCTGTTTCGTAAAAACTCTTTCACCGACGGTTAAATTGATAACCGGACGTCTAAATTTTAGTGAACTTCACCCTAAATGGTTAATAGATTATTAGCAATTCAAAATTGTTTAAGATGGAAATTGTATTTTCTATGACTCAGTCTTTTAACAAATAACTGTAAGAATTAATCCAGATTTTTTGGAATCTAAAATACAGTTTAATTACTAGTTCGGATGTCAACGGATCCTGTGTAAACAAATCACAGTCATACATTAAGGTGCATGCCTATTATACTACCAAATAATTAGTCTGTAAAATATGTGTGAATTTGTTAGCTATGTCCTGTAAGTTATTGTCAATAAAAATATATTTATTTATTTATTTTGCCCATCATAATGTACAGTTCATGTATATTTTTAAATGTATAAAATATACAGAAAACTATACAATTTACTTTACATAATACTGTAGGCATATAGGTTTCAGCAGTGAATGTGCCAGTTACATTTTTGTAAATGGCTAAACGTAGTCAAAGATTTAAAAAGTTTCATTCTTCGTTTTCTTGTCCTTATCCCACGCAAGGTGTGTCGCTACAGTTTTTCTTTTGCATCTCGTTCTATCCATAGTCATCTTAGTCCTCACACCTTTTATACACAACATTCTTCACACAGTCCATCCATACCATCTTCGGCCTTCCTCTAACTCTATATCCATCCACATTCATGTTAAATACTCTTTATGTTAAAAAGTTTTGATAATTGAATGTTTGAAATTTTGTATGTTTGTAATCCTGCAAAAATAGCTGAACAGATTTGAATGAAATTAACACACATCGTTTTTTACTTGTTCAATGTCAGATATCTAACGTTTTAACCTACGATTGGTTTTATGCTAAACATACAATTTTTAAAACATTTTTCATGAAATTCATAGAAATGCATTTCCTAAGTTAGGGTAAGCATAACTTTTTCATCAATAATATACCCTATTGAATATCTAAAAGAAAAAAAAAGGAAAAATATGTTATAGACCGTACTAAGAGATGATTTAAAACCGAGACAGATAATTTATTTTCTGAATTCCTTAATAGAGATCTTAATTACCGTGCGAAACTTTTTTCTAATTGCTCTAAACTCGCCGAACCTAATCCTTGAATATATGATTGCTTCAATAATAACAAAGCCTAGTGGAATTTCCCGCCAAGATAGATGACCTCATCTCATAGTCAATATAAAAATTTAAAAAAATAGCTGGTAATCAAGATACCACCCATTTGTGAGACCTTTAAAAATACAGTCATCTGGAGCGATTTCCCAGCGAAATAGAAGTATTAGTGAATAAATATAGTTTAATTTAATTCATTCAATACAATAATAGTTAACAAAGGTTTGAATTTTATTTACGATAATTAGGCTAAAATACACTGTTTATTGTAAAATTATAAATGCATTATACACATTTACATGTATTACACAAGTTCAACTCAAATACATTAATTAGTTTATAAGTACTCGTATTAGCTTGATATTATTTTGGTACAATATAACAGCAAGACTTTTTCTTTTTTTTATACTGTAAAGATCGAGCGGTTAACCACTACTTCACATGATGGCCAGTGACGATATGGTCGAAGATGTTATAACGCTAGACCTAGAATGTTTTATTAAGATGTTTATTATTTTATTTTAATTTTTTTCTTGTCACTTAAAAGTCCCCTATACAGTCCACTAAATTATCCATACCCTCCAAAATTCCTTCAAATAGAACAATGATGTCAGTCAATCAATCAATCAGTTGTAATCCAGCTATATCCTACTAATATTATAAATGCGAAAGTTTGTGTGTATGTTTGCTACTTCTTCACGCTCAAACGGCTACACCGATTTCGATGAAATTTCAATCAATCAATCACTTTATTTGCATGAATGTGACATTACAATATAAAATTAGGTACATTATTTGTAGTCCGCCTTAACAACCTCATACGAGGTATGGAAATGTTAAAATAAAACTATATAAATTCAAAATATATTAAAATTAGTAGCTATTTGTCATGGTAAACATAATATCTGCAAGATGTTTTCTCCAGGAAATCTTTGACAGAATAATAACTCTCGCCAATTAACCATTTTTTTTATTCTGGAATTAATCTATGATTAGGCAATTCCAATAAATGTTTTGCAATGAATTTGAATAAGAGATGCCATATAAATGCAGTTTTTCCTAAAGAGCTCTAACGAAGGTGCCGGCGTTTTAAGATGGATTTGGTATGGAGATAGTTTAAACCTTCGTTTAACGCATAGGCTACTTTTATTTCCGTGGGATTATAGAGGCAGCGGGAAAACCGTAATCCACGCGAGTGAAACCGCGGGGCGCTACTTGTATACAATAGTGATAAAAGTGCTAAATATGATACAATATAATATATCCCAGTATAACATTAAAATATAAATTGGTTGTTTAATATTAGATATTCAATTCATT
Organism: Apeira syringaria; assembly: GCA_934044485.1. NCBI lineage: Eukaryota > Metazoa > Arthropoda > Insecta > Lepidoptera > Geometridae > Apeira > Apeira syringaria. The sequence continues at coordinate 16,520,613 of OW203668.1, forward strand.
AATTTTTTTTATCGCACTCAGAACCCCACACTAGGATTCCTTGTATCGCGGGAGGCATGGACACACACAATCACAACACACAAACACCCAAGACCCGGAACAAACACCTATACTCATCGCACAAATGTATGCCCCTGCCGGGATTTGAACCCAGGGTCCCGGTGACACAGAAGTCAAGTCACTGATACTGACCACTGCGCCACGGCGACCGTATAAGTGAGACTGTATATAATACAACTATTCAACTGAACAAAATATTTCAGTGAAGAATACGTCCGTTGAATTGAACGCATAAAAAATTGCCATTATTTAAAAAAGATGATAGTAATGAGCTGATGATAGTGCCTAAATGCATAACACTGCATCACATAGAAAATATGTAAGAGTTAAGTTTATATATAACACATCGCAAAGCAAACATAAGTGCAGATGAATAACTGTTAAGGGCTAAACAGTTGCCGATGACATTACAGAGGCTCGCGGGTGTTTACAGGTAGAGAGGGGGACAAATCCTATATTATCACATATTTAGACTTTTTAATTCTCTTTCTTTTGGAAAGTTCACAGGTCAAACGCATTTGTCGTTGCGGCGAGAATTTTTGATAAAGGAAAAGTAATAGTCGCTTAAATATTTTTTCAGTCATAAATCAGCAAAAAGAAAACAATTTAGTCAATCAGAATTAATCTTCATAAACTGTTACCAAAAGAGTTATTAAACATGTCGGACTTCTAACAAAATAAGCTGAAAAGACACAATTATATTCAGCAAATAGGCAAGCTTTAAAGGCGGTTATACTCGTAGATTTGCGTATGAAAGAAGTCTGTGTCGTTTTCGTACGCGAAAATCACAAATATTTATTTTAGTTTTTCACACTTGAGGGTGGTAGCTAGCCAGGCGGAAACTCGAAAGTACACTACCACCATGTTGGGAATTCGATAACGGTGTCACCTTCATCAAACGCTGAAGCTGTTGGTGTGGATGTCCAGCGTCCATCTATTTGACATCCGACGCTCTCGACGCTAGGTACTTAAGTAAAGGGCATTACATAAGTTATAACTTATGCTCAAACTTATGAAGTTCAAGTGAAAATTCTTATATAAACAAAAAAGATATCTCACGATGGTTTTCCAGGAAGTAACCTATACATAAGATTAGAGACAAGTACGATTAGTTAATCAAAAATTAATGTTGATTCTGCTTGATATATTTATGTACTTTTTGTTCTTTTATAAATAAAAAAAAACTTAATTTACAAATAAAAAAATATTAAAAAGCCCTGTAGAGATTGGGAACCTAAGATAAATAAAACGTGTTTATGTGTAAACAGGGGTGATAAATGATCACGATAAATGTGTTGGTATTATCAAATTGGAGATATGTTTAGATTGGGAAATGTTTCCCCCATTTAGAAATGTTTACGTTAAGTTTGTCGACATGCATGCAAATCGCTAAAATAGGACCAACTAAACTTATTATCTAAATATTCAATCTATTTTCTTAAAATACACGATTCGATAACTCGTTAAGAAATAATCATTAAGAATATTAATATAATTATGCTCCATTCGTGTAATCAATTCTTAAATGTATATCTTTCAAAGTCTTTATCCCGTGCATGACTCTTGCACGTGTAACTATTGACCCATCCAGTATCTTTTTATACATAATAATTACATAAGATTAAATATTTATTTTACCTCAATCGGAATTCATGTAAATCAGTATATATATAATACATTGGGTTATGGAACTTATTTAATGATCAAACCTAAAACATGTAAAAATTGGCGCGAAAAAGGTACTTAAATCAGTGACTTGTAAAGGTGATAACGGAGATGATTACAATAACACATAATAATACAGTGCGAGAAGAGTGATAAGTCTTAGTTGATTATAAATAGTTTAAGAATAAACTGCAAACCTTACCGTACCAGCTGTACGAGTAGGTAGGTACCACCCGCCGCACCGCGCCCGTTACTGCGATTACGGTTCACTTATAATATAGTTTTATGAATAACTGGCCGTCCCGGCTTCGCACGGCTTGATTGGAGTTTTAGTAAGGATCCATATTTTTTTTGTAATTAATTTAGCCTATATTACTCAAGGATAATGTAGGATTCTAATGGTAAATTAAAGAATTTTTGTAATCGGTCCAGTAGTTTTTGAGTTTATGCGTTACAAACATACAAATCTTTCCTCTTTAAATTATTAATATAAATTGTGATGCATGAAATTACAGACCTATTAATTATTATAGATTTAATTGTTTATTTTTAAATTTATTTTATTAAGCAAACGAATATTTGGAGGATACATTCTTTCTACTTTCTACTACTTATGCAATTTATTTCACAAAGGACATAATTTATGTGCAAAGGCGGGAAAATGAAAATCGATATTTAACGGATACAAATATATATACGGAGATAATGTTTCTTAATATGTATAGAAATGTTTGTAAAGGAAGAATTCAGTTATTTTTAGGGAGGTGATTAGAAAAGACACGAAAACTAGTAAGGGCGCGTGCAATATCGCGGAAATGTATATGAGTCACGGGCGAGTTCCGTCACGTGTGGCAGACCTACCTATAGCGAGTGCGTGCAGTTCGGGTCGGGCGGCAGCGCGGCTCGGCTGGCGGTCGCCGACGGCAGCAGTGGACACAAACACTCACTACCAAATATTCGTCTAACCTTGATGCGAATCGGCGCACTCCGGGTTCCATCCGACGACAGTCGTCGCTACAGACGGGCTGAAGGGCTCGCTTCAGGCGTAACAGTGAAAGCGTCACAGGTGAGTTTGGTCGGGCGCGCGTGTAAGTGCGTGCGCTCGCGCGGGCGCTGCGGTCGGCTGCGGGCCGGGCGGCAGGCGCATCGGCGCGCCGCCACCGGCGGTGAAGTCGCGGGGCTGCGGCGCGGCGGCCGCGCTACATGTCACTGTGCGGCGAGCGCGCTTCTCGCGCCGTGGTCACCGACTCTCAGTGGCGTCGCCGTCCTACTGTCTGCCCGTCGCGGTGGCGGCCGGGACGGCGCGCGTTGCACCGCCCCGCTGCACTCCACCTGCCCCCCAGTCGCCGGAGTGCGCCCCGCTTCCCCACCTCGTGCCGCGCGCACCCGCCCCGCCCCGAACTATTTTCCGCATCGGGTGGGAAAAATCGATTGTGCACCGAGCCCCGAATAATTTCGGCAAGACGCACGGCGCCCTTGCATCCTCCGCCGCCGCGCCGTTGCCGCCGGAGCCGCGGCGGTCAAGCGGCCGCCCTTCACTCGGGCACCCTTGCCCACCGTACCGCCGCGCCGCCGGCATCCAGCTTCGCTCGAAATATTGCCTATGTACTCTTAACCGCGTATTCACGTCATATAGCCTTTTCATTAATATCTTAAAATAATAAAAAAATATTACATTATCAATGATTGGAATAAAATTTGCATGTATATATGAGTTGTTTATAAAAGTAAAAGACTTACATTTTTTTGAAAAATAGCGTATACCAAATTTGCATAATATTCCTTTAAAACAATGTCATTTCCATTGCCATAAATTTCGCTGCATCCAGACAAATTATAGTAATTCAAAGAAGTACGTCGCGCATGAAACGCAAATAAAAAGCGACAGACGACCTCCGGGAGTTTCTTTGTGAGAACGCTACTTCAAGAGCTTACAAAAATGTAGAAACAACAAATCACCCCGCGCCGACTTGCTGTTACTTTAAATAATAATCACGTTTACAAAGACTAGGAAATGTTGAACATAAATAAATACACATAACAAGAAAATATGACAAGTAAACACATCCTTGTTGTAAAAAAATAATTAAGCGAGGTTATTAATTAGAAAGAAAAATTTTAATATGAATTGCTAAGCAAAAATAAGTTGAATTCATAAAAAAATCAATTAATTTTAAAACTACTATTACTATTTGCGTTAAGCGACATCACTATAGACGATAATATTTTTATTTATCCATCTCACGTCCTTTTATTAAACTTTTATAGATCTATCGTTTGACCACTATCTCACTTGATGGTCAGTGACGATGTATTCTAAGATGTGGTCACGCTAGACCTAGAAGGTTTACTGGCTCTCAAGGACTGCTATTTTTTTATGATACTAGGTAGGTGTTAATAGCCACGTTTTAATTGTACTCGTTTTTGCAAATTAAATTAATAGTAAATTAATAATTGGCCTTAAGGCTGGATCGCTGTCGACTGAGATACAGGTTCAAAAAATGTACATTAGGTACCTAAAAACATACCTTGACGATTCGACCAAGCGCATCGAATTTTTGGTACATAAATACTTTCTTTAGATTATTTATCAAACAAAAAAGAATCATCAAAATCGGTTCATTACCGACGAAGTTATCCGCGAACACACATAATATATATATACTGTCGCATTGAGTAACCTCCTTCTTTTTTTGAAGTCGGTTAAAAGCTTATAAATGTCTATTGCTTACAGCATTTTAAATGTAGTTTTATACAACTATCTAAAAATATCTAAAATTGATATTTGTATTCAAACATTTCACGTTTCTTCACGATCTCGACAGAGATTGGCTAAGTGCATAACGAGCCTGCACATTGCACGGCTGTTGTCCCATCTACTTAGTTTCCCAATTAGCGAAAGAAACTAAAACTACAAAAACAAACAAAGCTTAATTAGTGTTCAATTATCAAAAGAATTAAGCCATGTTACTCGATTTCTAATGGAATGAAAACGTTTCGTGATGAAGTCTACAAAAAAACATCCTTTATGGTAAATTATTACAAGTTCAGGGATTGAGAACTATGTGACTTTATGGTCAGTGACGATGTGATCGAGGGGGTCATACCTAGACATGCTGAACACTTTTTTTTTCTTAATGTTATTCCATTTCTGATCTTACATTAAAATTACAAAGTAGCCTTTAGGCTAATAAATTGAATACCTATATTGGTGGCAAATATTTTCAACTTTCCGCGTTGGTAAAAGAGCTTGACCTAGCTTGACTATGCTGTCAAACTTCATCACAACGTTTACCAAAAGGTCAAGCCCTAGGTGGGACTCAGTCTGATTCGTGGCTGACATTTGCTACCCTTGGGCTATCGATGTATCAAAACTGGTGAATGAATTAATATATCATAGCTTGAAATGTGATATTTTCCGCGACAATGACAAAAAAATCGAATCCCATTTTGGACGTTCGGATCGAGAGTATTTTCCATGGTTTGATAAGATTTGGATCACAACAGATAACTAAATAACGGAGATGAAGATGAAGAAGAAAGAAGGTGTCATTATTTTTATTGAAACTTAATGTTTATTTCTTCTGTTTCATCATACTTTACTTGCTAAGAACTAATTAACGAATAATTATTCGATAACTTATTTTAAGAAGAAGAAAAAAATATTTATTTGCGATTGTCAAAGGGCAAAGATTACATGACTAAACATTTATCTATTTTAAGTTACGATTTATTAAATCCCAAAATAATAAATGTTTGTGACCTCTGGGCACTGTGATCGGTTATTAATGTCATCAAGACGCTTTTGATTCAAATATGTTACACGGTTATGCATAATTATATAATTAATAGGTAGAAAACAAGTAGACTGACCGCCTGATAGTACAATCATCACCGTCACCTATGGATATCTGTAAAAGGGGGGGCTTTAATATACGTTACCTCTCCTTTGAAGACTTTTATTTTTCCTTTTGAAGACGCTCGCTTCACATTTTGCAGGAGTATTGCAAAAACGATCGGTAGAATCCGACAGTATGTGACTACCATGCCATGAGTCCATGTACGGATGAATTTTAATGGGTGAGGCTATGTCCAGCAGTGGACATTCTATGACTGATATGATGATGATGATGATAATGATGATGAACTTTACAGCAACGTCGCTGGTACAGTGATTAATCCGTGATGCCGGAATAAAGGTGAAGAGTTCTTCAGAACACTCTCCGTTGTGTATGGGGTAGAAAATATACAGAGATTAATATATATTTCACAGACAAATGTCATGTCCACCCTAGACCACTAACGCTTAAAACTGTTAAAATCATTGGTAACAAAATAAAACGGGTTGCACTCCGGGAGTGCCGGCAGAAGTGAAAACTTGAACGTTAACTTGTGCATTTTGGTATATTTGGAATGGTTAGGGAATAATTACGCACCAATTGCTTCATTTATCAATATAAACGTACTATCAGGGATGTGGTAAAATAAAATATTCATTTATTGCGCAATCGTATAAAAACATGACAATTTATATTACATTATATCTACTCTCCCTCCGTCTTTGTCGATGACGTCACGCGTCTTACGAATTTTCCATCAGTATCGCTTGTCCTGACGCGAGTTTAACATTTTCCTCCATACAAAAGTGCACATCGCCGCCAAAGGAGTTAACACTTCAATATCGATACAAGATTGTAAAAATATGCACACTTAATAAGCCTGCATCAACAAATTAAATTTTGCGACATTATCTATTATAATTTTTAGACTTTTGCGATTCGAACACATAGTTAATAAATCAATCGGGACTTGATCGCGACAAAAACATTTAGTAATTCATTTACCTCGACGTTTTAGTTTTCTCGTGACCACGACCAATGAAACTTGGTCGAAACGTCGAGGTAAATAAATTACTAAATGTTTTTCTCGAGATCAAGCCCCGATTGATTTATTAACAATTATTTATTATATCTATGTAAATTTACAAAAGCAGTATCAATCAATATTAAATCAAAACAATTATGTTTATATTGCATACCAGTTTTATGTCTTATGAACTTATAATTAATGATGTAAAAATATATTATTAATTATTAAATTTAATAAGTAAGTATAAACGTGTATTGACTTGCCGAAAATAACGAATGTTATTATGGTTAATAAATAATCTGAATCTGAATCTGATGATGACTCACCAAAACGCCGTATTAGTTGTAAAATCCTCAATAGTGAAGCAAATTTACCACCAAAATTAATTAAAGTTACGGTACATTTTACTTTCTAATAACACACTTGAGCTTGTACTAAGTCCGAGTAAGTATATACTGAACATTATGTGTCTAATAACACACTTGAGCTTGTACTAAGTCCGAGTAAGTATATACTGAACATTATGTGTCTAAAATTCGTCATTAGTAGTCAATACTTCAATCGAGCGATTTCTAATTCTTAGAATGTTTCAACAGTCGGTTCTCTTGGTGTTGTGTTACTCCATTTATATGTAAGCGATGTGGCATTTCACTTATTTAGAACTTCTGTTAAATGAAGACGATCCTTAGGAATGCGTGAAAATAAATGACGTCATTCCCATTCATAATAAACAGGTCAAGGATGGGAAAAATAATATTGCACTCATAGCGCCCTCTATCCGACTAAAATCCCTGATGATGTCTTCCGATGGGTTCACCAGTCTAGAAGTTGTAGATCCTCAGAACGTAAACTATAAAAATTTACAGATATCGGGAATTTAAAATAGATCTTTATTGAACGGATTATGAAAATAAAAAAAAATAGGATCCCACTATGACGTAAGCTCGAAAAAGCTTCAAAATTTTCTTCATAAAATTTTATGATGCACTAGCTGCGCTCCGCTTTTACCCGAATTGTGATGAAAAACGGTGATGATTAAAATAAGACTATGTGTTAATCTAGGATATAAACTATCTCCATAACAAATTTCATCGAAATCGGTGTATCCGTTTGAACGTGAAGAAGTAACAAACATATACACAAACTTTCGCATCTATAATATAATATAGAAAAATAGGATTCTTACTATAATGAAACTATTTTAAAATGCTACTTTGCGTTTTAGAAACGATTCAGCTATGATTTTCAACAATATCTTAAAAAAATTACAGAAATAGTAATGAAATTTCAATTAAACTTTTATGAAACTAATGTATCCCTTTCAATAAATGTTTTATCAAATAAACTATTTAACATACTGAGAACATGTTCTCAACATTTTCATGATGTTGTATGTATTGCTTCCGGGCTGTTTGGCCGTGGTCTAAGTGAAACTTGTGTTCCAGACGTTTCGTCGATCACTGCGGTCGACATCTTCAGTGGTTCAGGTCCGAGCGGCGACAAGAGCGTAGAACTCTCCTTCGCGGCGCCTTCTCTGATACTGACATCAGTATCAGTCATCAGTAACAGAGAAGACGCCGCGAAGGAGAGTTCTACGCTCTTGCTTACCCTTAATACTTCTGAAGCAGTATGGGAGCCTGATGATGTCACCTCGAAACCAAATTTGGGTTTTAGGGTGGTTAAGACTATTACTTATTTTTATTGGCTGACTAAATACAATAAAGAACAATACATCTTTTTGCACGGGCTATCATCTAACTCCTGAGAAAAACAGGAGGTGCTGAATAAAAGTGCTTCAGTGATTCACGCAATAGGTAAGGTAATTTGTAAACATGTTATTTTTTTTAATATAAAGCATCCTATCTAATTTATTATATTAGATTAAAACTTGCGCAATTGTATATAAAACATGAATGACTGGGAAACATACTCGTAATACAATCAATATAATATAATAAAACAAATGACATAATTATACTTGAAGACTTCTATGAAGAACGGGTCATGATATATTTAAGTAAGTATATAAAATTGAATTAATTGCCAACACATACAAAACTTTTTTTTAAAGAGGTCTCCCCGAATGGAGGCCACGGACTGGTAAGCGCAGCATAGTATGGCCACCGACCAGGTGGACAGGCGACTTGACTAAGATCGCAGGCAAGGGCCGGATGCGGGCCGCTTCCAACCGGTCCTTGTGGGAATCAATGTGGGAGGCCTATGTCCAGCAGTGGACATCCTATGGCTTAGATGATAATGATGATGACCATGAATGAGTAAGAGAAACAAAATACTTGAAATATTGTGTCAGTGAGTCTTGTGTGTTAAAAAATATATTGCTAACATTTTATAAAATCGCCCCATTCTGCGAACTGCATCTCAAGTATGAGTTACGTAACCCATTCGGCGGTGTTTTTAACAAATCTGAACCATTTCACCGAAGTTGAGATTCGAACAGATACTCAGCAATTTCATAAGAGCCAGTTCCGAGAAGGCTTTACGCGAGGCATGCCCGCGAGGCATAGACTTGTCTTACTTGGGATTATCTATACTAATATTATAAAGTGGCTTGTGAGTCTGTGAGGCTGTAGGGGTAATCTCTGGATCTACTAAACCGATTTCGAAAATTCTTTTATAAATAGAAATCCATGTTATTTGTAAGTGTCATATACATAGTAAAAACATTCAGATTGAAATTGCTTCTGAAATCTAAATTGAAACGTTTATTTTTTTCAAATAATATTATTGAGTAGTGTTAAATTATATGTATATTATGATGGCAATATTAACAAGGAATAATATAGCCAGGATTAATACTTATCATAAATTTTGTTCAAATAATGAATAATTTTGAACAGAATAACGAATTTCTTACAAGAAGACAGCAAATATCAACAAACCGAACAGGGTTTAGACATCGGGTCATAAACCAGATGCTCGGACAAAAAGGTACTGAACCCGGATAATAAGTTGCACGTTTGTATCCCATCTCAATCCGTTACTTATTATAACTATTAAAAAGAAGATCACGTAAAAGAACGTGTTTTAAAAGAAATTTTCCTAAATAAATAGTGAAGTACATGCTCATTTTTTTAAAACTGTAAAATCTAGCGTTTTACCAATATCTCACTTGATGTTCAGTGTCAATGTGGTCGAAGATGTTATCACGCTAGACCTAGAATGCTCACTGACTCTCAAGGACTGCTGCCTGAACACGCCATGTGTTTAGTGACAGTTTTTTCAAACTTGAGAATGGTAGCTAGTTAGGCGGGTACTGGAAAGTACCCAACCACCATGCTGGGAATTCGATAACAGTGTTACCTTCACCGGAAGCTCAAGCCGTTATTGGGATCGAACCAGTGTCCGTCAGTTTGTCAGCCGACGCTCCCTCCCGCTGGGTTATCATCGCTTCATTTCTCAGGTACTCAATCAGCACGGCGCGACATCACGGCGCGGCTGGCGCCCGCGAACTAGTATCCTATAGTACCTACTGCAGCCGTCTGTCTATCTCTAAATCATTTTTTGTGACGCGTCTACTTTTTATCGCATAAAGAGCGTGTTGGGCATCGCTTTTTCAACAAGCTCGTCTTGTTCGTGACCTCGGCCGGCATTTATATTTATGCTTAGTGCACATATGCTGTTTCACCGCTAATCTTTGCATACAGTCTGATATTTGAATCTACATTGGTGGGTTTATACTTAAATTTTAATCAACGAAATTCATAATATTAGATCTTAAAGTTAATGTGAAAGAAAAGCTTAGATTTTTAATAATTACTATTTATTTATTTTTATTGAAGTCTTATCCCTACCATTTAAAGTAAATTACAAGTATTTTACGTATATTGAACATTATCGGTTTGAAAGGTGGGCATTATAATGGTACTATCATATAGTTATGTATTATTATCACTTTTTATTCTTAAGTAAAGGCTTCTTTCTGGATAAAGATCTCTTCGAATATTCTCCATGCTTTTCTATCCTTTGCTTTTTTCACAGTTTCTCCCTGCATTTTTTTCAGTTGCTCTCTGAGTGAATTCACAAAGATAGCTGTAAGAGTTATATGTTATTATAAGTAGTGTAATTCCTGCACTATCGCATTAGGTGTAACACCTGTAATGATAGATGTAAATTTGAAAAAAAAAAAAAAACAGTTTTATAATATATTTTAGATATATGCATAAGTATGCTTATACATACATTATTTAATTGTAGCTTGATAACCTTTGAACGCAGTATGTTTTGGTATTAAAGCAATCGAGCTTTACTCGGCGTTTTCACTGGCATGACTCCTAAGGTTGCGTTCTAAAACACTTTACTCATTGTTGAGCAATTAATGTAAATTTCAGGTTAATAGACTGTTATATAACTGTCAGATGTAATTGTGCCAGTTCCAATACCTCACAATTGTCAACATGGGTTTTTGAACGTTACACTTTGCCGGGTGATAATTATCTGTTTTGGAACGCAGCCTGAATAGATAAACTTTTTAAGTATAATTTTATATACAAATTTTGTCAAAATCGTTAGGGCCGTGTCCTATGTTTGGGTATATACATGAATATCTCGTTCGACTGTATAGGATATTATCGGCTCACAAACAATGAAAATACAACTAGCTATATGTCATAATGAATTATAAAACAACGACATCACCGGGTTACCCGCTCATTACTAATATATCTATATCATATAACATTATATTTTACTTATTCATGCAAATATTCTAAAACTATAGTTTGTTCAATATTCAAATATACAAATTAATGTACTTTAAATCAACATTTTACAACATATTGGCTATCTTATCTTGATGTTACATAATAGTATGCATGATCTAACACCCGAAATTTTCAAAAATAACTAACCTTGATTTTTCTAATTAATGAAACATTGACCCACTGTGATATCTGAATATAACGCGAAGGTCATTTTTATTTCAAAGCAGTCAAAGATAACTAGCTGCTTTAACATATCATATTAAATGTATTTATTTATACTAGTTTAAACCAAATAATTCGAACTAATCACATTAATTGGATATTTTTGTAAATATTTTATTTTTAACTGAGTGAATTTTCAGTGACCTTTGCTACGGGATCAACTGTCATTGTGTATGTGCATCGATGTTTTCACCCTCAATTATAATGTTGTCCATGTAAGCGTAACACTTTTCAGTTATTGGAGTGTAACTCGAAAACCTCTTGTCCGATGGACCACCGAGAAAGTACACTCTATCAAACAAAAAAATAATTTTGAAAATTGCTCTAAAAATGGGGAAGAATATTTAATCTCTTCCTTTTTTGATGTCGGTTAAAAAGAGCTTATTTAATTTTGTGTGATGATAAGACTTCGCCTGCTGTATAACAAACCATGCCATACCACTTAAGGACATACAAGGATAACAAAGATTAATTTTAGTCCAATATAACTGATGCTTAATGAGACTGCTCTCAAAGACTGCTTTTTTGAAAGCCAGTGAGTATTCTAGGTCTAGCGTGATAACATCTTCAACCACATCTTCACTGACCATCAAGTGAGATAGTGGTCAATCGTTAGATCTATACAGTATAAAAAAATGACGTTTCTCATCTTCGCTGAGTCTCCTCAAGCCCAATTTTATTTATTGGTAACGGCGTGACGCGGCGTGGGAAAACAGTTAGAGAGGGTTTGATAAAATAGATCGAGAAGTCAATGACATATTGAGGAAAACTGTTGCGCTATAAAAACCATTGAACAGACGTGACGCTCTAATGATTTGCACTATGATTTCAATTGCTTTCGAATGATTCACTTGATTTAAGGTAGTTACCTACGGTACCTCCTCACGCTGAGTAGTCAAGTTCTGCGATGCCCGAAAGCATGCTTAGCAGTGTAAAATAAAATTACTAGTTAAAAATGTATCGTTTTAATGAAAGGCGAGCCTCCCAGACGCATGCACACACAGACACAAGGCCAGACTGTCTTTGGTGGTCAACGAACTCCGACGAATTTCGAAGTCTACGTGGCAGCCGTCTAGCTAAAAAAAAGTTCAAAGGCTGAAGTTTGAACCTTCGTAATGTGTAACTTTCCATCGCTGAAAATTTACGTATAAGATTTTTTCATAACAGATATCGCGGGCTCTGCGTTTCGTTTACTGCTGTAGGATTTTAAGCATTATACAGTTACGAAATTAAACGCAATTAACGTTTCATTTGTCTTAATTTAAAAATCCAGCTAACAATTATATACGTTTATGTTGAGGTAACAGTTTATTTGTTATTAGTGATATTTATGTTGTTTTCGCTGAATCGCGCATATTTTTTTTAACATATTATAAGTTTGACAACTGTCTCACCTGATGTTAAGCGATGACGCTGTCTAGGATTTAGCACGCAAACCTAGAAGGTACCTATTCACTCGCGACATAAAGACTCCAGGATTGTACATATCGGGAAACACAGACTCGGGCAACGATTTCCATTCCTTGGCAGTACGCATTAAGAAAGTGGAAGCAAAACGCTTCGTACGTATAGGTGGTATATCTACCATATAGCGATGGCGAACTGCCGTACGTCGAGTCGACCGATGATAGAAAGGTGGTGGTGATGGTGGAATCAGATTGTGTAATTCCAGTGCACATTCTCCGAAATGCACCCGATAGAAAACCGATAGGCTTGCTACTCTACGCCGGTGTTCCAGGCTCTGAAGCCTACGTTCCACCAAAGAGTTACAGCCAATGATTGTTTTGGCTCGCCTCTCGATTGACTCCATTGTCTGATGTCAAGCGTCGTCAATTCGCGTTATGTATAATATAATAATGTATGTGGTCTATACATGGTACAGAAATAAATTAATAAAAAAGTAAAATCACTTACTTTAGGAAAGGTCCTGTATCCTGTAATACAGTTAATCCTATTTAATACAGTTTTAGATAGTTTTGTTGACCAACAGAATCAGTACCAGGGTCAAGCAGGCGAGCTGTGTAATGTGGAAGTGGACTCACCGTCTCGACTAGTGCGGGAACAGGAGCTCACACTATGAGATAACTTTAGTGATCTAGATCGTAAGATTATACCACTTATAAATGTGAATCATTGTACCCAAAGTTTTGATTAAAATATTTTGAATTTGAATATGAATTTAATATATAAATACATAGTCCTTTCGTTAAATAAAATAAAACGTAAATACATTACGTTAAAATAAACAAGTACCTATAATTGTATATTAAACATACAATGAATGATTCGATGGTCGCCGTGGCGCAGTGGTCAGTGTCAGTGACATGACTAATGTGTCCCCGGGACCCTGGGGTTGAATCCTGGCAGGAGCAAACATTTGTGCGATGAGTGATGTTTGTCCCGGGTCTTGAATGTTTGTGCTGTGATTGTGTGTGTCCATGCCTCCCGCGATACAGGGAATTCTAGTGCGGGGGTCTGAGTGTGATTAAAAAAAAAAACTCTTAATTTCCTTGTTTTTATGTTAATTATTTATCATTATCCAATATGACCACTCATAGGCTTCTACCATCGTACTTCAGAGAACTTCCGGTTAAAAGTTACCCGTATCCAGCCTCATCCTGCTATCTTGACCGGAGCCAAAAATCGATTCGACTATCGATTTCCATCATATCGGTGGACATCCAATACCTAATCTGCACGCGCTAGTCGAAACCTTTCGGCCCCCTTAGCCATGATTTCAGAAGACACGTTTCACTGCCATTTCAAAAACCCGTGCATAGCTCTGCTCACAGCTTATTGTGACCTTGAGCTTACTTACAAGGACATTGATTAGATACCACATTTTGGTTCCATGTTTCATCAGTCATCAGTGATAACGTACACTGGTCGGCCTTTGTCTTCAGACATTGTGGTATTTTGACTGTCTAGCCGCGTTGGATTTGATAATCGTCTTCCTCGAAGCTACCTAGCGACTAGTTCATTTGATTGTCGTTGGCATGTTTTGGCCAACAACTTAGGTACTGGAATGAGCACAACATGGACATTTAACATAGTTTTAGTCGTGTCCATGTTCATTTTAAGTTGAAAATTATGTTAAGACATGAGCAATAATATAATTTACAAATACGGGTTTAATAATGCACCGCTATCGATGAGTCCAGAATTCGGCTTAAAGTATATTATTAAATAATTTGATTATTCAGACTAACTATAAAGAGATGACAGTACCTGAAGTTCAATTTTTTAACCTCGCTCCTCAGTTCACAAACTGATTAATGTTTATCCTACATGGTTAAGCTCTCTATGGTAAAAACAAGTTCCCCCAATAATTGTACCACTACTATCATAATTTAACGCAAAAATCGTCCTACTGCGTCTGTTATTGTTCAAACAGATGTTATATTTTTATCACCCAAATAGAGCAAACGTTTAGTTTAGGTTAGTTTAGGGAAAATTGATTTTAATCATGTATTTAGGTATACAAATTAGGCTTTATCTTAGGTTAGAATACTAATAACGGACGGATAAACAAGGATTTGTTTATTTATGGCTATTTTTTGCCTATAATTTTGAGTGATATAATATAAACTATATTTTATGACTTTGCCGATCCGTATTGACGTAAGAATGATCTTTACTAATTACCTTCTGTTTAATCAAAGACAAATACACGAAGGTAGATATGTGTGATGGATACATAACTGTTTTCAATGCTTGTATATTTTCCTATATACTTGTCAATATTAGAGTACTTTATGTACACTTTTATGATAACAACATTCTTATAGAAACATTATTATTAACATTCTTACATGATAACCTTTAGGCTTTCTCTGAAAATCATCTTCGGATACCGTGGCATTCGACATTCGACTGAGGCAAAACCTGTTCGTCTCAAATTAAATAACAAACACATTTTGATAATCATTTTAGTTCGCCATAAACTCTGGCATTTATTTTTGTGCAAATAAATGATTTCAATAGAGACGATATAAGCATAATAAATGTACACTCAACAGCTCTGTGATGAAGATTGAGAGATAAGAATAACATATCTCTATAACAGACGCCGATCAAAACTGGGTTCTCTAGGTAATGAGAATTCAACTCCAAAACTGTGATCGGTAATAGAAATAACTTATAAAAATGTATTCAATTGTAGACAAGTGAATTCTATTTGCTCCGTTTTATTTTGATAAGCATTCGTCACGTAGAATGCGTAAATAACGATTAGTATCGAGTCAATATACTGACTTTTTAGTATACCGTCTCCGATGTATTCAAGTGGGTCGCCAGACGCATTAGCGCGAATTCCTAAAACCGACTAGTCTGGTTACTTCTTTTGTTAGGTTTCGGTCTAGACCTCGCAGCCTAAGTATATTAATAATACTGGCAGATGCATCCGTCTTCAAGGATACGTTTGGACTATAACGAATCTATTTTATTTTTAAGTCTGAAGGCAAGGTGTGGTCGGTGTAGGCGTTTATCATATTAGAAATAAGACCACGGATAGTTGCTATTCTGTTCAATGTATTTTCGTTGTTGTACATATTCTCAGAACCGAGGAAGTGGAGAAATTTAATAAATAATAACCAGCAGACTAAAACATGTCAATCAGTGCAGGAACTCAAAATGTTTTTATCTCCAAAATAGTTCACTAACGCTAAGGAAATATGTTTATTGGTAAGAATTTAGTATCAATATTTAATACAAGTTTGATCGCAGTCAGCATCGTTATACTTATAGCCTCGTCATTAGGCCTATTTTGGCCTAAATTGCGATAGGCATAGGAAATTAAGATGTTTATAAAAAGCTTTTCTTTGGGGCCTCCACATGAAAGTGATTCAAGTGCATACCAACTTATTAAGTTAGATGGTTGGATAATAATTAAACTTTAGAGTTATGTAGTTAAACTAAAGTAGAAGGCTGGTATAAAGGTCTAGAGTTCATTAATCGACTCATTAAAAAAGGTTTATTGATATCCTAGCCATTTCCCGCGACTTCGTGCGCTTAGAATAATTCCTTCGAGGAAGAATTTTTTTCTTGATTTTGTATCATTTTTCATTTATGGCTCTGCTCCTATTGGTTGTAGCGTGATATTATGCAACCATAAACCTTTCTCAATAAATGGACTATCCAACACTAAAAACACAGAATATGTTTTCAATTTCGACTAGTAGTTCCTGAGATTAACGCGTTCAACCAAACAAACTTTCTTCAGCTTTATCAATATTAGTTTAGATTTTGGTGTATAAAGGATTTATATCTCTTAAATCTTAAGGACATTAAGTACCATACAATCTAAAAAATTAGAAGACACAGTTCCAAGTTTTAATTTTCCGAACAGCTTTATAAGTAAAAAGCATTCAATTTTTTTTATTTATTCTTAATACAAAACATTTCCTACCCACATTGCACCCCCGGCAAATAAAAAACATAATTTTACCATTACGACTGTGACCTACTTAAATACCAACTCTGAGATATTAAGGTTCATTAATAAGTTGTAATAAAGAGTTTCAACTCAAATGGCAACTCCCTTAAAGCACCCCTGGCAAAAGTTTTCATTTTATATTAACCATTTATTATTATTATTATTAGCCTTTATTGCTGATACTAAATAATGATTTTACACACAGTAGTAAATTGTTTTAACTTAAATCTAATACATCGGGTTTCCCGATTCAGTGGTTAGCGTGTCCAGTGACACATAGGCCTCTTCCAGCTGCTTCCAATCTTCTCTAATGGTAGCTTTTCTAGACCAGATTGTCCCTCCAATCATCTTGATATCATCTGTCCACCTTTTAGCTGGTCTGCCTCTTTTTCTTTTGCCATCACGTGGCTGCCATTCTGTTATAATTTTAGTCCATTTCCATCTGCTTTCCCTTGTCATATGTCCTGTCCATCGCCATTTTAATCGTCTTATTTTCTTTAGTACGTCTTCCACCTTTGTTGTAGATCTAATGTCTGCTGCTCTTTTGCGGTCTTTTAGCGTCACGCCCAACATACTCCTTTCAATTCATACTGTTTTTATAGAATAAGTTTCAGTTTTGTTTCAATTATGTTTTTACTAGTTATAGCGTTATATGTGAAGAAAATAGTAAACACGGCTAGTTTTCATTTCTTTTCTAAGGGGTGGGCGCTGTAATTTGAAACACAGGCAGTGAGCCTAGTTCGGCGACAGATTTAAAATTTAATATGTGCATAACTCTAGCCGTTTAAGATGATGTAAGTGCGCAATTTTATCTGAAATAAACTTTTTATTATTATTATTTATTATTAATTCCCCTTTGACACGCCCAATGCCCATGTTTGGCACCCATACGTAAGACATGGCAAGATGCAAGAATTAAACTTTTTTTTCTTGTCTGTAATAGGAAAGTGTTTGCTTTTAAATACCCCTTTAAGGGACAAGTATTTTTTCCATTAACTATTACTATACATTAACTATTAACCATTTAATGAACTACTTATACTATAACGTTCAAGACTTTAACTTCATAAATAAAGAACTTTCCATTTAAACTTTCAACCCTTATTGCACACCCTTAATACACCTATGGCATATACTTAACAGACTTCAAAAAAGGAGGAGGTTCTCAGTTCGACCCGTATTTTTTTTTATGTTTGTTACCTCAGAACTTTCGACCATTTAAATTTCACTTAAAATCGGTCAAGCTGTTTTCGAGCTACATTCCAATAACTGAAAAGTGTGATGTCTACTTGGAGCTCCAAGTAGACATAACACTTTTCAGTTATTCCTAATTGAGGATGAAGAAATCGGTGAACATATACAATGATAATTGATTCCGTGAGTAGCATGGGTCACTAAAATGGAGTAAAAAAAATTACCAAAATATGGAACCAACACTCAAAAGTTAGAAATAACTGGTCGAAGTCGGGTACCATGCGCACAATATTTTGAAAATAGTTACTTTGAATTATCATGTTACCGACTTCAACACCGACTTTGGAGTGTTGAAGTCGGTTCCATTTTTTGCTAATTTTTTTTCTTAAGTCTATACCTTGTTCTTTTGAAACATGCTACTAACTACTAACATACAATTATGGTTTCGTTGCATTGTCGTACACCAAAATTGCTATCAACTAAATTAATGCATCAACTAAGTAATACATTTTATGAACGGGTTGGTCACAGGTTGATCTGCACACTTTTGAAACACTTCTAGCCTTTTATTGTAAGATGTCAAGATTGATGATAGGAGGATAGAATGGGGTTGCGAATAATATAAAGCTGAAATTTTGTAAGCGTGTAAGTGTGTATGCTTGTTACTCCTTCACGCACAAACGGCTGCACCAATTTTGATGAAATTAATTATAGAGATAGTTTAGATCTAGATTAACACATAGGCACACTTTGCATCCGAAAAATAATTGATGTTCCCGTGGGATAAGCAAATAATTTAAAAAACCTCTGTTGCACCTTCACTTTTCACTGATTTCGATGAAATTTGGTATGGAGATAGTTTGGAAACTTTGGATTAACACAAGGGCTACTTTTATCCCGGAAAAAGTGTATTTCCCGTGGGATAGTTGAGGCAGCGGGAAAACCGTAATCCTCGCGGCTAAAAACGCGGGTCGCTACTAGAAATAAATAAATTGTTTCTATACCTTCACACAATGTGACATCTATTTTAAATAAGATTACAAGATAAATATTCTGTATGGAGTGTGTAACTATGTATAGAGATCCCTGTAGCACGAACTAGTATAAACATTGAATAGGGTTTTATTTATTTATTTATTTAAACCAGAATCAATACAAATATAACCCTTGTGGAATACTGCGTAACAAAATTAATAATCCAACCGTGTTAGGTACTCTTGGTCTATTTGTTCCAAGCAACTATATTCGCGCTGTTGGTCGTCGCCGACACAGCTACCCTCACGCCCCGTCCCCCGCACCGGCCGCGCCGGTAACTCGCCGACGCGGAGAGCGGTGACGGCGCTGAACCAGCTCACGCACGAGTTTCAGCAGGTCGACATTTGCCATGACAGCAAATTTGTTTTTAGGAAAATGTACTTAATAACATAGTAGGCGTTTTGGTTTTTTTAACTGTAAGCATACTTATGTTAATAAGAATAAATAAATAAATAAAATAAAAAATCCTAGGCCTTTACTGTGGGACGCTACATGCGTTGACACTTTGGCGCCGTCATATCTTCCTGAGACACATGTTAGGGCTGGCTCCGCGGCTTATTCGCCGGAGCAATTGAAACGGCGAAAATAAGCTGACCTAGGTAGTGGTTACATATTTGAACCGTTTGGGGTCGAGACGATGGGCCCGTGGAAACCGGGAGCTCATTGGATTTTCCAAAATTTATCAGAGAGTTTGATCGATGCCACGCGTGACCAAAATGCTGCTAGCATTCTGGGCACGCTGCCAGCCGGTAGCGGGTTAGAACATTTGAGTTATCTATAGGCTACCAATAGCTAGTGGATTGCTCAAATGTTATTGTAGTAGCTGCAGGATTGTAATTAGTTATTAGTATTTTATTTTAATAAAGGTATTTACAAATCCTAAGTAACATATTATATTAACAAAATATTTGTGATAAAAGCTATAGAATACATATAGTTATACCTAGGATGCTCGTTGGTAGCTGTACTAGGATTCCCTGTGTCATAGCTACCACGATTCCAGCCTCTGAACAATAGCAATGTACTACAAAGGGTTACAGGGTAACAGTTCCTTCCCGCTATTTTGACGTAGAACATAATTATATTAGAATTTGTGACGATTTGTTGTCATTCAAGTTATGAAAATTAATACTGCAAATAACAACGCGTAGCCGATAAAGAATCTAGTACTTAGATTAAGTATGTAGTAGTATTCTGAGTAGAATACTACAAGATACTTTGTCTAAGTAGGTACATGCAATATTATTAATGAATGTTATTAAGCCAATGCGTTTTTGCAGTAACGTTCTTCAAATACGTGCGTTATCTGTCGCCGCGAGCTGTCACTCACTAAAATAGCTCCTCAGATAACAATGACACCAGCACTAGAGAAAATTATAGCCATAATATACATACCAATATGTATCTATGGTCATATTATAAAGAGGAAAGATTTGATTGTTTTTTTGTTTGGATTGAATAGGCTCCGATACTACTGAACCGATTTGAAACATTATTTCACTGTTGGGAAGCTACACTATCCCCGGGTGACATAGACTTTATTCTAAGACTATATTCTATTTTTATTAAAAAGGAATCCTCATTATATTAAACTTTGAAATTTTTTACCCGTGCAAAGCTGGGACGGAATCCGGTGGCTCAGTGGCCAGTGACATGAACTCTGGTCTCTGGAACTCTGGCCCGGGTTTTGAGTCCCAGCAGGGGCAAACAGCTTTGTAATGAGCATGGACGTTAATCCGGGGTCTTCGATGTTTGTGTGATGAGATTATCTGTTACTGCCTCCAGCGACACTGGCCATTTGTGTAATATAATAAAACATGAAAATAGTACTTAATTTATGTATCTCAAATGACGTATTTATTGTTAGGCAGGTAAATACTTGATTTCATAATAATACGTCCTCTGGGTAAAGTTATTAAATTCTATTGAACCTCTAGTCACCAAACTGGGTGTGCACACACCCTTATAATTGTATTACCTTTTTTTGACAATTGATATATCAAGCTTTTGATAACACATGTACAGTTCCTGTATATTATATGTGTACCTTAGAGTCGATTCACATCGGAACGGCAAAGGCCAGAAGCGGCGCGGCGACCACTCTCAGTGTAAAGTAATTTTAAACTCTATCTACGTAATTAAATGAACCATTTCGCCTGAAAAGCTTCGAAAGGTCGCTTTTAAGCCTCCAATTCCTATACACGCGTAGAAACTAAGCTGGTCAAGAGGAGACGCGTGATGAGGCGAAGCGAGCCTGCATGCGGGCAACGGTCGTCGGCTCGGCCGTCCCACTGTGACTCGGCCCTTATAGCTTGAGCTATCATCAACAAATTGAAACCATAACATTTCTTAGAAACCTATGAACCAATGATAGTCACGCGACGGTAAAGAGCAAGGAGTAGAAAGTACCCACCAAAACAAAAAAAAAAACTCTCAACTTAGTGCAAAGAGTGGTGTCACGTAGGCGTTACTACAATGTATAAAGATATTCTATTTCAGGTTACTAATCTCGAGGACGAAGCACGAAGTATAATAAAGCGAGCTCATGAATCGTATGACGTCACTAT
Organism: Apeira syringaria; assembly: GCA_934044485.1. Taxonomy (NCBI): domain Eukaryota; kingdom Metazoa; phylum Arthropoda; class Insecta; order Lepidoptera; family Geometridae; genus Apeira; species Apeira syringaria. The sequence continues at coordinate 16,542,380 of OW203668.1, forward strand.
GGAAAAAGCGGGAAACAAAATATAAAGCTGAGCATGTGAGCGACTCGTATGGAAAACGAAAGTCTTACGCGAGTTTCATTCAGAACAAAGTTGGCTGGTTCGCGGCTGGTGAGCTCGGATGTCGGAAGCGCAAGACCAAACTCATCTTCGGATGAGGTATGTGAAGCTACCACTTTATTGAAATCGTTAGGTCTCCTATGATGAAACGTCAGATTCATATCTTAGAGATGCAATGATTATTTAACTTTGGCAGTATTATTAGATATTCTATGCTATGGGTAGGAATTTATTTTAACGAAGTAGAAAATACATTAATGGTAGGTACCGTTATGAATCACTACTTTCGTTACAGTTATACACATTATTATTACTATACAAAAATCATTATTTTTTTATGTATATATACTTGATAAACAATAGCTAATAATATATAACTATAGAGAAAAGCAATTCTGAAGAGACAGTAAGCATTCTATGTCTAGCGTGATAACATCCTCGATCACATTGTCACTGACCATCAAAGTGAGATAATGGTCAAACGATACAGTTTTTGAAAAATCATTCTAATCAAGGCAAAATGTGCCATGGGCACGACTGCTCAAATTGAGCCGACGAGAGCATGTCAGTGTAACGATTTCTGACAGTGCGTTCCGTTTTAAACAACAACAGTAAGAATCACCACGGTTACTCGAAAACTGGTGACGATTCAAAGAGATGTTGCATTTATGATTCGTTTAACGCAACTGAGCATTAACGTCTTCAATAATACTAACTGAGTTAATAGAACCTCTAGTGTTTATTGATCCCAAATATACGGAGAGTCAGGTAACGTTGAAGGATGTATCAATTTCGAACATGGTATTTGACTATCGCCTTAAATTATATTAGCTTAAGTATTTACGGATGAACCATTTTACTACGTAACAACACTAAAAGCTAGTTTTAGTTAAAGTAGCTTTTTGCCAACGGGGTACTCAAAGATCACAGTCAATCAACTACTAAAGCAAATATTTTTGCGGGTATTACCAGTATCGCGACCGCTGCTAGCATTTTCACCTCGTAGGTACTTGGGGTCGTGGAATACAAGATCGCTCTTAATCGATTACGATAAAGTTCAAATTAATACGACACCAATAGATAACAATACTAAAATTGTAACAATATTAACGTCGAGGTAATTAAATTACTAAATGCGAAACTTCAAAAATTACGGAGATCAAATGTTCTTGCGATTAAATACCAGAGTTCCCCCCCCCCCCCCCCCCCCCCAATTATTTTGAATAGTTCTGTAGCAAATGTATTTTATTTACATTTAACATACAAGGTCAAGATTACTGAACGTTACATATTTTTAACCTTTATATTGTAGAAAGAGAAATGTATTTTAAGGTAAGTACGATATCCCCAAATATTATTTATTTCATATGGACCGTCATGGCGACATCATTTTCTTAGTATGCAAAATGTAAGGCTTCTCAATGTTTTTAAAGAGCAAATAAGTTTATAAGTCGAAAGGTAGAGAGGGAAGAAGGTCTGATAGACCTTCCAGAAGCTTTCAAAGACGTTGTCTTAGAAGACTTAATTAAGCAAAAACTGATTTTAGAAGAGGATGTAGTCCTGAACCATCTTGGCATGTTCACAACCAGTTTGAGTGACCCCAGTAGAGGTGTAAACATGTCGGACCCATTGTTGCAAAAAAGTCGTATATGAGGTCAAATATATGACACAATTTTATGCGTAGTCACTAATAAATAAATAATTAATATTCATGCAATTAAATACGCACCGCCAATAATATTTCAAATATTTTAAGCATTCGCAAATTAATTATATACTATTATTATCTCTTTATTTTCTTTCTTTCTTAGGTTTAGTTTTTTTACAGTATAAATATCAAAAACAAAAATTAATAACGATATTATAAAAAACCTAAACCTAGAGTTCCGCCAGCAGCGGGGCAGGGCCCAAGCTACCTATTATTATTATTATTACTGCCAGTATCGGTTCGCACTTCACAGTCACTATATATCTTTAAGAACAGAGTCAAAGAACATTATCTGTCACAAATAAATCTAAGCGAAGTTTGCTAAATAAGTATTAGATATTTATATATATATGCATATATATATTTATCAGTAGTTATATATTATGTAGTATGTGTAAGTATATTATGTATGTATCTATTTAAGTAGAAATTGCGGTGATTTGCCGCCCCTTAAAATTTATGACAATTCCTGTATGTTTGGTTGCCTGGAAGAAATTGCTTTAAGCAATAAGGCCGCCCTTTGTATCACTGTATCTATATTTGTTTGTTTTCTTGATGTGTGTAGTTTTTAAATAGTGTGCAAATAAAGAGTTTTCTATCTATCTATCTATCTATATAATTGAATATTCGTACCATGGCAACATTTTTAATAAGGTGATAAAGATAGGTCAGCTAGTAATTTTCCGTTGATATGACCCACAAATGATAATATACACATTATTTACAAATACTTTTTAGCTGTCACTTGTAATATAGATTTTAGAATAAAACCACACCTTGTATTATCACTATTTTTTTTTTATAAAAAAAAAGTCATTCTAACAACATACATATGGATTTGTTCTTATCTTCTAAGCTTGTCCTCAAACATGAAATAAAGAAAATACACCGTATGACATAAATCTGTATGCTCATAATTGGTTCCCTCATAAACATCATGACCTGTATTACTATACATTTCTGTTTATATACTTATACATTTTCTACACGAACATACACACTCACCCTCTCTCACATCCCCACACACACAACCCTCCACTCTACTACCAGCCTCACCTGACATAAAAACAAACACGGTTATTTGTTTTTATACTTACGAGTACTGTAATCACAACGTTTGTCATATAATTTTAGTAATATGTGTAATCCTATTTTGGCCATACTTAAGCTTAGATTTACTACATACGTGTTTAATGTGACGCTGTTGGATTATGTAAATAAACAAAATAAAATATTAAGAAAAACCTGGACTGTAACTTTCCAGCTACCTGTCGTGAAAACATAGTGACTTCATAGAGAACGTGCTGTTGTCGCGGGATGTATGGTGTGCTATTCCAGAGTCTAAGTTATCTTCGTAACAAGTTTCACTAAATTCCGTTCAGCTGTTTTAGTACTGATTGTGTCAGTAACATAATAGCAATAGGATGACACTGTCATCGCAGCGTTTGGGCTGAAATTAATATCATTATATCATATAATTATAATCCAAAATCATGCCAGCTAATACAAATGCACAATTGGTTCTAAATATAATTTAAAATAATTTTATTTTTCGTAAAATTTACAGATTCAGGCGATACTTTGCGGAAATCCATATCAAAACGATGAGAAATACCCAATATTTAGTGTTCGTATCGCGAGTTTAAATTATACCAGGTATAATGCAGTGTGCACCCCCCCTCCCTCCCGCTGCATGCAGGCAGTATACAGTACGATATACACATGCAATCTTACGTACCCCGAACCTCTTCAACACGTAAAAAAAATTTTTTTACAATAAATGCAACCGACTTCAACACTCAAAAGTGTGAAATAACTTGTTGAAGTCGGTACCATGATAGTTCATACAAAAGTAACTATCATCACAATATTGTGCTCGTGGTACCTTCGACTTCGACAAGTTATTTCTCACTTTTGAGTGTTGAAGTCGGTTGCATTTTTTTCACCATTTTCAGTGACCTTTGCTACTCACGGGATCAATTAATTGTCGTTGTGTGTTCTGCGATGTCTTCAACCGCGACAATAATATCATCAAAATACGCGTAGCACTTTTCAGTTATTGGAGTATAACTCAAAAACCGCTTGTCCGATTTTGATGAAATTTGAATGAGACCACCGGAAATATACTCTATCTAACAAAAAAGAATCATCAAAATCGGTTCATAAACGACGAAGTTATCCGCGAACACACATATAAAAAAACCATATATACGGTCGAATTGAGTAACCTCCTTTTTTGAAGTCGGTTAAAAAACGCAAACGCATTCACGCTCACACCCCTGCACTAAGATACCCTGTGTCACGGGTAACATGGACACCAATGATATTAAATGTTTATATGAGGTAGATGTCGCACAAGCGCGCGGAAACTAAGGCGGCAAAATTAAGTCAATTGTAGTAATTTTGATTACGACGCGTATTTCAAGCGCAAGTCTTAATATATAGCTATCCTTTTCTATATTACTTGTACCGTATTATCTGTCGCAGTAAGCAGAGATCAGATTTTGTTCCTTTACGACATAAACAGTAAAGGAACAAAATCTGAGCACCGCGCAGTATGAATATACGTCATCTTTAGTAAAACATCATTGATGGACACACAATCACAATACATAAACATCCAAGACCCGAGAACAAACATATTTGCTCATCACAGTAATAGTTGCCCCAGCCGGGATTCGAACTTGGGGACACAGTTCTAAAGTCAGTGTCACGGATCACTGAGCCATGACGACACGTGTTTTGCCTCTGGACGAGGTATCCTTAGGAGGTGTTGACTCGGTAAACGAGATACTCTCCTATCTCTCTTTAATTTAATAGTACATTATTGCAAAGGCCGGGAAATAGGCAATTGCAGGTCGAGTATGAGTCGAGTTTGAGGTCGAGCCGTAGGCGAGGACTTCACTAATACGAGACTGGCAATTGCCATTTCCGCCGAGTAATATACAATACTTTTCTCAAAAGAGTGCAGGAAAAAAACACATTCGTTTTATTTTATACATATAATTTAAATTACTTACCTTATTTTTTCAAATTATGCCGCATACATTGCAGCATGGAATAAATTGCCCATAATGTACATGGCTTTTTAGTTTTAAGCAAAGAGACTTTTCTTTGATATGTCAAGAATGATAAAAGAGATCCAATCAAAGAGTATTTAATAACCCCACACGCCGTTACATACAGCATTGAGCGTTGTAATGTTCCAAATTCAAAAAACGCTCCTGAAATGTATTTGATTTTCTTTGTCCGTAAATTCGATACTTCGTGTGTTCTTTTTTTCGAAAATAACATAATTACAATATTGCATGTTTGAGAAAAAATATTAACAATATCAGCACAACAATCAATTGAATATGTTAGATTTTAGAATCGTGACTCACAATATTAAGCCTCAGGCCACTAAGCTAAGCAATAAGCTTGCTATAATGTTCTGTGTGAGAATGTGTGAGTTGATTAATGAAAAACAAATGAAAAAACTGAGTTGTATTAATAATAATAATAACTGTAAACATCTACGATTATTATTACGTTTTATACGTACGTTTTGTACATATACTGAAGTACATAAATAATTCAAGCGTTAATAATTATTCTATTATCATTCTGGGGACTTTTCCTAACGTTGTCTTTTATATTCATCGTCATCATCTCAGCCATAGGACATCCACTGCTGGACATATGCCTCCCCCATTGATTTCCACAATGACCTGTTGGAAGCGGCCCGCATCCAGCTCTTGCCTCCGATCTTAGTCAGGTCGTCTGTCCACCTGGTCGGTGGCCGTCCTATTCTGCGCTTGCCAGTCCGTGGTTTCAATTCGAGAACTTTTCGGCCCCAACGGCCATCAGTTCGTCGAGCTATGTGCCTTGCCCACTGCCACTTGAACTTGCTAATCCGCTGGGCTATATCGGTGACTTGCGTTCTTATACGGATCTCCTCATTTTTGATTCGATCACGTAGAGAAACCCTGAGCATAGCCCTCTCCATAGCTCGTTGTGCGACTCTGAGCCTGTTCAGAAGGCCAATAAGGCCCATAGTCAGAGACTTCGGTTCCGTAAGTCATCACTGGTAACACATACTGTTCGAAGACCCTCGTTTTGAGTGTTTGATACACTAGATATAATTAAATTATGAAATCTTCTAATATATAAATAGGTATTAAAAGATTTAATAAAAATACCACCTTTACTTTTTCATGCCTCCCGGTGTTACAACTTTGCCCGAGTTTAAACTTACTGTTTAATAACGCCAACAAATTTCAACTGCACCGTGAATGCTTCCGTCCTCACTACCCCACTAAATAACTTTAAACTAATTTTTGAGCTGAAAAACCGAAAAAGGTTAATATTTGGTTTGTACATTTTTATATATTTGATTTTCTGCAAAATGTATTATTTAATTGCAATAAAATATATTCACGACAGAAAGGTACTGTGTGTGTTTTTTGGTTGTACATACATACATATATGAAATGTAGTCTTTAGTAAGAAAACTAATAACTAAATATTGTGGAAAATTATACTGTTAAACACGCAGACGCTGGTTTGATCCCCACCTACGGCTTACCGGTGAAGCTAGCACCGTTATCAAATTCCTAGCATATGATAGGGTACTTTTAGTACCTGTCCAGCTAGCTACCACCCTCAAGTTTAAAAAACTGTCTCTAAAACCCTAATATGTTCAGACAGCATTCCTTGAGGCCCAAAAAATTTCCTAGGTCTAGCGTGATTATACCTTCAACCACATCTTCACTGACCATCAAGCGATACAGTAGTCAAACCTATAAAGTATACAAAAATAACAAAAAAGAAGACTTAATTTTAATCATTTTGCCTCATACAGCTAAAATCACGATTGTAGGTATTTGTTACTGTTTGTACCTGATAAGTCCTGAAAATGAGGCATAAAGCATTATTTTTGCAAGAGATGAATAATGTTTTTTTTATACTGTATAGATCTAGCGTGTGGCCGCTATCTCACTTGATGGTCAGTGACGATGTGGACGAAGATGTTATCACGCTAGATGATATCTAGCATAGACCTAGAATGCTCACTGGCTCTCAAGAACTGTGCTGCCTGAAAACACTATGGTGACAGTTTTTAAAATTTGAGGGTGGTAGCTATCAAGGCGGGTACTCGAAAAAAATTACCCTACCACCATGCTGGGAATTTGATAACGGTGTTACCTTCACCGGAATCTCAAGCTGTTATTGGAGACCGAACCAGTGTCCGTCAGTTTCACAGCTGACGCTACCCCCGGTGAGGTATAATCGCTTATTTACTGTGGGCCGACATTGGACGAGTGTCGACATACTATATTTAATTATCGCTGTCTTCAAGACTATAATGGGCAAAAGTCAGAATTATGTAATAAAGATAAGATAAGATTTGAAGATATTTGAAATGTGTATATTATACAAATTAGCCGTCATCTCCATACATACATACGTACCTACGGTGTGAAACATTAAACTTCTATTATGCAATGTTTCCCAAATTTAGTTTGATTAGATAGACAGGTAGATAACTTATATATACAAATAGCGTAGGTATTATGTTAAAGAGCTGATAAAATCTATAATCTTTAAATGTTATCGATATGCCCTTGGGAGTTTTAAAAGTGAACATGAAATTAACCTCTCAACTAGATTCTTGTTTGTGATTTCGGTTGGTTAGTACAATTACAGGTAAGTTTGTAACTCCATATGTAATTGCCTGAAATGCCATTTATTTCAGGCATACCTGAGTATAAAAAAAGCTTAACCTAGAACACTGTAACGGGTCTACCGTGTATTTTTTTTCCATTTTTATTTTAACACAAAATAAAAGTGAACATGAAATTAACCTCTCAACTAGATTCTTGTTTGTGATTTCGGTTGGTTAGTACAATTACAGGTAAGTTTGTAACTCCATATGTAATTGCCTGAAATGCCATTTATTTCAGGCATACCTGAGTATAAAAAAAGCTTAACCTAGAACACTGTAACGGGTCTACCGTGTATTTTTTTCCATTTTTATTTTAACACATAATAAAAGTGAACATGAAATTAACCTCTCAACTAGATTCTTGTTTGTGATTTCGGTTGGTTAGTACAATTACAGGTAAGTTTGTAACTCCATATGTAATTGCCTGAAATGCCATTTATTTCAGGCATACCTGAGTATAAAAAAAGCTTAACCTAGAACACTGTAACGGGTCTACCGTGTATTTTTTTCCATTTTTATTTTAACACAAAATAAAAGTGAACATGAAATTAACCTCTCAACTAGATTCTTGTTTGTGATTTCGGTTGGTTAGTACAATTACAGGTAAGTTTGTAACTCCATATGTAATTGCCTGAAATGCCATTTATTTCAGGCATACCTGAGTACAAAAAAAGCTTAACCTAGAACACTGTAACAGGTCTACCGTGTATTTTTTTCCACTTTTATTTTAACACAAAATAAAAGTGTACAAAAAATACACGATGTGTCATTTTTTGTTACAAAGTAAAATTATAAGTTATTAAATATTTTATGCATTTTTATTTATTTTGTAACATAATCTGTTAGTTGTTGACATACTTAATATTATGTACATATAAATACATCGAGACATACCAACATTTTGGTATATAATTGCTTTAATATAATTTAAATTTATTGTGTGATATGTCATTATAGTGAATAATATGTCATTTTATGAGTATTGTACGTTATTATCACAATAAAATAATTATTATTTTGATTTCATCGATCGATATGTCGTGTCTGACTTAGATAAGTTTTTTTATTACATGAGAAGAAAGTTATTTAATATGTATAATAATTTATTATACTAGTTCACTTCCCACTCCGTTCGCATTTAAAAGTGGAAGCGTGAAATGTGAAATTATGCAGCTTGTCGCAAGTTTGTTTTGATGAACAGATAGTCAGGTAAATAATGTTTTTATTAGTCTGACTACGAATAGCATATTATGATAATGAGCTGATAAAGATCTTCAAGTTATCGATATACCCTTAGTGATTTATTATTATTATAGAATATAAACCTAAAATCAACCTATCAACTAAATCGTTGCTTGTGATTCAACTCGGCTTGTCAAATAACCCGTTCCTTTTTAATTGATCATTAAAATTACAAGACGAGGCTCGTAAATACCTAAAGTTATTTACGAGCCTATATAAACATACACACACACACTTTACATACACTTTATGTTTATAATATATACACTAACTACCCTTGGCTTCCTTAAACAAATGTGGAAAACATTATTTATGAAAATCACCTGCAATGCCATGCAACCTTTGCCAAAAATAACTACACACTAACACTACCTTTGATAGAAAATTAAATAAAACTTACTCTGACTACATAAATTTCTATAATGCTCTTAGTGTAGTTTGATGGACAGGTAAGTTATGTACTCGCTTAGTAACTGAATACCAAGATAAATAATGACCGTTTCGAAAGGTATGTCTGTAGTGAAGTTTTATGGACAGGTAAATGATGTATCTACTGAATACTCTGGCTGCTAATGTCTTTGTAAAGGTATGCCCGTAGTAAAGCTTGATAGACAGATAAATTATGTACTCACTTAGTAATCTGACTATCAAGATATTATGACCGTTGCTAAAGGTATGTCTGTGGTGAAGTTTTATGGACAGGTAAATGATGTATCTACTGAATACTCTGGCTGCTAATGTCTTTGTAAAGGTATGCCCGTAGTAAAGCTTGATAGACAGATAAATTATGTACTCACTTAGTAATCTGACTATCAAGATATTATGACCGTTGCTAAAGGTATGTCTGTGGTGAAGTTTTATGGACAGGTAAATGATGTACTCACTTAGTAATCTGACTACTAAGATATTATGACCGTTGCTAAAGGTATGTCTGTGGTGAAGTTTTATGGACAGGTAAATGATGTACTCACTTAGTAATCTGACTACTAAGATATTATGACCGTTGCTAAAAGTATGTCTGTAGTGAAGTTTTATGGACAGGTAAATGATGTACTTACTTAGTAATCTGACTACTAAGATATTATGACCGTTGCTAAAGGTATGTCTGTGGTGAAGTTTTATGGACAGGTAAATGATGTACTCACTTAGTAATCTGACTACTAAGATATTATGACCGTTGCTAAAGGTATATCTGTAGTGAAGTTTTATGGACAAATAAATGATGTATCTACTGAATATTCTGGCTGTAAATGTATTTGTAAAGGAATGCCCGTTGTGAAGTGTAGTGTATAAACGAATAACGTGTTTACTGACTATATTTTTATCTGTACTCCTTTAGTCGAGATTGATGGACAGGTTAATGACGTACATATTATTCTGACTACCTATCTCCTAATCGGTATGCCCATATTATACATATTAATATGTATATTTATTTATCTTCAATAAGAGGTGTATTTTAACCGTAAGACCGTTTGTAACAAATTAATTCTAAGATATGCCTTCGTTAAGTTTCTCCATCAACATGACTACAAATCACTGAATTATGAATAGTACTAATAAAGCTACTACTGATTTATATTATGTACATCCCCCAAATTGAGATTCAACGTAGCATACGTTTTTTTTCTTTTTTAATTTAACAGTTAATACTGTGGTATCTACTGCCACAACATTGTCGTCTTTGTATAATACTCACAGGTTTTTTTTTTTTACGTACCAGCAACGTAGCATACGTTGAATCTCAATTTGGGAGATGTACATAATATAAATCAGTACTTATGCTCCCTGCAATTTGTGCCTCAAGGTTTTGGACTGGGCCAGAAGAAATGTCATGTTTTTATATTATATGTATGTAAGTATGTATTATTATTCTTTGGCACGTTTCGTATCATTAGGCTTGATGGACGTAAGCCTTTTACGTGGCGTTAGACTCGTCTAACCGTGAGAGTAAGAGGGTTTTTTGCTGTTGGAGATGTCATCATTTTATTATAAATTGTATCAGTCAACTCTATGAGGAACAATCCCGCCAACCACCCATGGTCCTACCAACCTCTCGGTATAAGGACCGAAACTGAGGACACTCTGGCTTGCGCCAGAGTAGGTATCCATACAAATTTTGTCCCTTCTACTCACCTTCAACTCTGCTTTCCTTTCAACACGTATAAATCTTTCGCCTTTTACTAAAGATTTATATGAGGAACAGATATGAAGGCGAAAATCATTACGACTAATTAACAAAAAATCTGACCCTTACCTTCAAAATGTCTAACTGATATTGATCATGATCGCCGTTATCGGGAGACTCCTATTACTAAACACATAAATATTAATTTGCCGTAAACATAGGTCATCTATCGCGGTATCTGCGGTATCTCGCAGAGACCTTATCTACTGCTTAGATTTAATTAGTATAATAAAGTATGCAATATTGTATGTTTGTTATAGCTTCCCACATCGTCTAAGATCTGCAACCCAGGTTAGTGTCATAGGTTCCAATTTTCTCTGAGTCATTTCATATTGAAAACGCATACATGCCCGCAGGGGTGACACTTAATGTTTTCAATGTCACGGGGTCTACCCTTGCACTATATACATATATTATGTATATATACATACTCAGGTATATAGAACTATTTCTATGAGCGCACCCCACCGATTGTGATCTAAACGAGGGGCGAGCGTTTCGATGCGAGCGGACCAATCGCTGTGCTCTCGTGACCAGAAAAGTGGGTGGAGTTTCGCACCCCTAGTTTTCTAGGGGTTAGTGTGCTTCCGCGGCCAACCTAGTTCGCAGTTACCCCCGCACGCCTCGCTCCTCTCACTCACTAATTTAGGGTTGATCAATCGGCTGCGCGTCGGTTTACGTAACGTAACATACACCGGGCGAATTTTGGTGCCGCGAGTCGCGACAGCCGAGTCTTGCTCGCCTAGTTGTATACGTTCTATGCACCGGACCGGACGTATCGATCGAAAAGTTACGAGATGCGACAAAGGTCTGTAGGTCTGGCTAGATTGTTACTTGATTTCAGCCCTTATGTGTACTCAAAGGCATTATAAGAAGGAAACCGGCTACACACAACGTGGGTGGTTTTATCGTAAAGGAATAATTCCAGATGAAGCCGTCGTTTTAGACGTGTAATAGTATAAATAACGTGCGTGACACGAACTCCAAGTGGGTGAAAAAAGAGGTCCTGCACGTCCGGAACGTCGTCGATAGTATTCTGATACGACAAAAACGCGAGTGTAGCCGGTTTCTTTCTAATGATGTGTAATACAAACGAGAGTTTTCGAACTTTAATTATTAATATACAATTAAATGCTTACTTCATGTATTAAAGTTACACAGACCAGTTTGATGTACGATGTGCAAGTATATATAAGTAAATAAATTGTATTTTATAAGTATAAGTTGATAAAATAATAAACCATAATATACAGTGAAGCAATTGTAAGTTTTTTATTGGTCACTGTCGTGCACATATATTGTTTTTTATCACACGCATAAGTTTACCTTAGGTACATTTTTTTGTCCTTTTTTAGGCACCGCATTTCAATTGCTTTAAAATAATAATGTCAAGTTAAACAATATTAGAGTTTAGTCGAAATAAGTCGTTATAAAGTTGGCTTGGTCCTTAGTTTTCTCCCCCTTTTATTATTTTGATTCAGTAAAGTAGCGATCACTTGACTTGGGTGTTCGGTAACGTATTAAAAAAGTAGAGATTTGTATTTTTTAAATTGTAATTTTTAAACTGTAATAACATCCCCGCAAGATGTTAATAAGGAAGGAAGTAATTCGGCCCTAGTGGTATGGGCTGCTATAGCTTAGTTGGACAAAGCGGCAGGACGGTGTTCTGTAGTCGTGGGTTCAAGTCCCACTAGCAGCCGAATTTTTTCCTTCAAATATTTGAACTGAAGTATTGTTACATGTTAACACTTCAAGCACAAGAATAGTGGGAAACCAGACATAATTTCGATATTAATATTTTAAGTTCCAGACATAAACTTTTTCTATCATACTATACATAATCATGATTATGCTAATTTATTTCAGATTAATCTCGTATATATGTAAAATTAAGGCATAGATTATCTTATAAAAATATTCGAAAGCAATTTATTGACGTAGTCGTTTACTATGTAATCTTATACTTATATATGTATCTAGGTTTGTTTTCAGAATAAACAATATATAAATAATAACGTTGATAACACAAATTATATACGTAAGTATTAACTTAGTTACCGCAATAGTCGGTCAAGCGTTATTATGTTTAAATATATTTTTTCTGATTTAAAACTCATTTTTATGAAGTTATTATTTACCAAAGAAGTTTCCTTTAGTAGAATTTGCAATTGCGAACTGTGAAAACCTTCGAGCATTCATGAAAACCGATCTACTAACTTATTGCAGAAGTGGTAGTCAGCTAGCGCTGGGTTTTAATCTCCCCATTTATTTACTTCCAATTTACTATTGCGTACTACTAGTATTAAGGTCGCTCTAGAACTGACTCGTCATTAATATTAAATAAAATAAATAAATAAAAATATAAATAGCTATATTTGATTCCACAATGATTAGATATAATTAATTAATTTGATGTTTAATAATTATATGACTAAGTAACCATAATAAATCTACTACTCCTGTAATTTAATCTCAAAAATGTGGACCTCCTCAGGGTAAAAGCCTCCTCCAAAGAATTCCATTTTCCCTATCTTTAGCAGTGGTCATCCAGTCTCTTCCTGCTTTGGATACAATGTCGTCTTGCCATCAGGCCCCTGGGCGACCTCTACTTCTCACGCCATACGGTCCTTTCCATTTTGTGGTGTTAATTGTCCATCGATTGTCACCGTATCTCCCAACATGGCCGGTCCATCTCCATTTGAGTCTTAGAGAGAAGTGTAGAGCATATCTTACCTTGGTTATTTTCCTAATTTTTATGTTTCTTACTCTATCTCTCATCTTTATATTTAGACAGCTCCTGTCTATTGCCCTCTGAGTTGACTGTATTTTTTGTTTTGCCTTCTGATCATAAATCCACGTTTGACAGCCACAGGTTAGACAGGGTAAAATTGCTGTATTTAAAATGATCCTTTTCAATTTAATCGGTAGTTGCGATTTGAGAATCTCCTTTTGTGCCCAGTACTTTCTCCATGAAATAGCTATACAGTACTCTCCTGTCTATTTTCTCTATTTTCCGGTCTTTTCTAAATGAAATTTATTTTCCAAGGTAAGTGTAGTTCTCTACGTACTCAAGTGGCAATTTGGTAACCATTACTGTTAACATCTCGCCGTTACTCATAATTTTTGTTGACAGTCTGAACGCTACTGGAACTGCCAGATCGCGACGACCACGATCGCGCGATCTGGCAGCGTAAACTCACCTGAGGATGAGCATCGGACATGCTCGAAACCTAGGTCGAAACTTCGACTATAAACGTGAGTAAAGCCGGATACTACATCTATATAATAATGTGTCAAACTCACGAGGATTTCCAATCAAAAAATTTATAATATGAGTAGGATTAGTGTAATATTGTGATTCAATAAAGACAGGACATCGTTAAGACTTCTCACTTAATGGGTACGGGCCACATTTGTCGGTTCCTCAGCATCAGGATATCAACATTTAATGGGAAAATGCATTTAAACTTGTAAATCATTATTTGGTTCATTGAGCTGCCCAGTTGCTTTTTTTATTTCTGTGCAAATGCACACATAATCTTCATCTGCGCTGATCTATTTTGGATTGCACTTCGGCTATTTAAAACTTTACTAGCAAGTTCCGCACGGCTGCCTTAGGATTTCCCCCAAACGCGATCTAGAAGCCAGGTCAATGACTGTCTACTGTAACCTCAAACAAGTGCCCCAATGTAAGTATAATCAGTGAATTAGTGCTCACCAGAATCTCGATCACAAACATAATACTTTATACATATAAAACTGAAGCGCCCCTCTGTTTCACCCGCGTTTCACGGGAATCAAACATTATACCAGGATAACACTAGCCTATGTGCTATTCCAGACTATAATCTATCTCTGTGCCAAATTTCATCCAGATCCATTCAGCCGTTCTGGCGTGATAGAGTAACAAACATCCGTAGATCCATCCAAACTTTGACATTTATAATTGTGACAAATAAATAAAAATACATTAAAAATAATGATTAAAACGAATAATCTTGTTAGAGACAACTCAGACAACTGTAATCATGAACAGAAGTTATGCATTTACATGATATCCATTTGAAAATTCATAAAACACTGATAGTAAAGGAAACATAAAATAAAAAGATCGTAATCAAATGTTGTATTATGAAAATAAAACATAACTTCGTGACCCTGTCATTTTATTGCTAAAAATACTGTTTCCTGTTGAACAAATGTAGAGTATACCAAATACTATTTTGATCATCATCAAAGATTACCTGTAAAAAGAGCCAGAGCCAGGACGACCGCAAGAGTTATCGTTACGAATAATGTAACATTTAGGTACCGATAAAGCTTAGTGCCTTAATACTAGACCTTAGTCTCAATATCGGCATCGGGAGATAGCGAAGATCGTGACGCGACGGCTGCGACGCGCCTTATCCCCGCATCGGCTTCGTGGCCGTCGTAAATAATGTGCAAGTTTTCCCGCCACGCCTCTCCCCCGCGGACAAGAAACATGTGGAGTCGCTATTACGACTACATAAAATTGAAGCGCTCGTCGCGGAGGTCGCTAATACGATAGTACAGAGATAGGGGCGTCGGCTGTCAAACTGATGGACACTGGTTCGATCCCCACCAATGGCTTGGCTTCCGGTAGGGTACTTTTGTGTACTCGCCTGGCTTGAAAAACTGTCACAAAAAACACACATAGTGTGTTCTGGCAGCATTCCGTGAGAGCCAGTGAGCACCCTAGGTCTAGCGTGATAGCACCTTCGGCAACATCGTCGCTGAACATCTAGTGTGATAGGTAGATAGAGGATGTTATGTTCGACTCTATGTTTTTTATGTATGTTCACTTGTTTATCTTCTTTCCCATTTTTGGTACGATTCTTAAAATATCTTTTTGTTTGATAAAGTGTACTTCCGAGGTGGTTCTATTTAAATTTCACCAAAATCTGACGTGCGGTTTTTGAGTTACACTCCAATAACTGAAAAGTGTTACGTCCACTTGGAAGACTTCCTAATTGCGGGTGAAGAAATCCGTGAACATACACAATGACAATTATTGATCTCGTGAGTAGCCAAGGCCACTGATAATATGTAAACAAATTTTTTTACCAAAAAATGGAACCGATTTCGAGTGTGAAATAACTTGTCGAAGTAGGTACCATGCGCACAATGTTTTGATAATAGTTACTTTTGAACTATCATGGTACCGACTTGGACAACTTATTTCACACTTTTGAGGGTCCGATGTCGGTTTCATTTTTAGGTAAACTTTTTTTGTTATCTATTTTATATAGATTCAGTAGTAATCCTTGTCTACCTACTAACCCACTAGTAGTATATATAACTTATTATTTCGTTGGGTTGAATCATATATAGGTATATAGTTTGAAAGTAAATAAATATATAAAAATATTTGTACATTCAATAAATTCACAGTCTTAATTTCAAACACACATACAAATGCATTCTAAACTTTATAGCAAGCCAACTATTTTTAGGTAAAGCGGGAGCGAATTTACGAATTAAACGGCTGCGATAATTACTAGGTAATTATTTGATGCAACTACCTACTTCATTGTTGATAATTAATTTATTTTATGAGTACTCGCCGGTATATGATTATTCAAATAAGCCAGACAGGAAACTGAACAATGTTTAGGTCGTTCTGCATAAGCCGATTCATTATATTAGTTTTTATTTTAAAATTTTAGTAGAAGCCATTAAAGTTTGGATTTATGAGACCTATAAATATACCTAAGCCATGTTTTAAATAGGTAATAACAATAAAAAATATTTAGCAAAATAGTACAAAATACAAAAAGTTTAATAATTGGTTAATGTGCAGAAATTGTGATGCTTGGATATTTTTAGGGTTCTGATAGGTAACAAAAGAAACCATTACTAAGACTCCACTTTCCGTCCTTCTTTCAACGGGCTGTATTCTGTCAAAGGGTTGTAACAGTATAAACTGTAATAGAAAACTCACAAATTTTGAGAGACACCACTCTGTAGTGGTATAGTTGAACGCACATACATTATCTTTATAAATATATGTATAACTCTATTGTACGTGTGTATGACACTGAACTCCTCCTAAACGGCTGGACCGATTTGAATGATTTTTTTTGCGCCCTGGATGGTTTAGATTCACATATCAGCCCGGCAGATGCCGCTGCAGTCGGCATCTATTTTTCACCCGTGCGAAGCCGAGGCAGACCAGTAGTAATATATATTATCAACCTACCTACTGTGAGTATTGTACCTATGCATGAACATACCATTTCCTACCGCATTTACAAACTTCGCCTCATTCTACCGTACCAGTCGACATCACTTAAAGCTCTTCCACTTATAATAAACTCATTGGAGGTGCGATTCAACTGATGAAATTGTGAAACGAGCTTTCTCGCTCGATGATCCCGATTATATAATGTAGCTGTACAATAATGAGATTCTTCAAAAGCTAACAGTCTTAAAAGGATCGCAGCGATACAAACTATAGGAGACAGTGATCGCTTACGATCAGGCGGCTCATCTACTTGTTTGCTACCTATTTTATACAAAAATCGAATACTTACACAATACTAAGAAACAATTCAGCAAATATTTTAATACCCTTCATATTACATTATACTAACACTATATTGTTAAAAATATGAGAAGAAAAATATATATTGAAATTCAAACAAGAGTCTCCACAGTTTCCTAGGCGTGCACACCTAGGCGATGCAGCAGTCGCCAAACCGCGGCAACACTATCGTAGTCGTGGCCGCAGCGCAAAGTTGTTTTTGACTGAAAACGGTGCACGCGCGCTTCGTGCCTCACGTAGAGCCATGAAATTGGCGGGTTCCGGAATGTTTGCGTAAGTATTGATTTAGACAGTGATAAAATACTTTCAGGACAGACGACCTGACTAGGGCTAGGTCGCAGGTAAGGGCTGGATGAGGGCCGCTTCCATCAGGTCGTTGTGGAAATCAATGGGGGAGGCGTATGTCCAGCAGTGGACTGGCTGAGATTATGATGATGATAATGCTTTCACTAAATGAATAAATAGCTTTTAGAACTGATAACTAAATTTTCTACTAATAACCTACTAACTAATTGTTCTTCCCGACAATAGCGCAGCCAACCAAATAAGTAGAGATACTCTTCAGCATTATAATATACGTATACATGAAACCTTTTATTAACAATTCGCAATATTTTCACGTCAATTTTTTCTGCTTCCCATTGTATATTCACCTCCTGGTACAATTTTGTGCTTAGTACTAAGTCCTCAATTTACAAATTTAGTGCATACGTAAAAATAAAACAAAAAAAAAATATCATTAACATAGAATATATACCTCAAATCACTTGTGCGCTCGTGATGTCAGACGATGAGTTCCTACTGAAAATCGGCGCGAAGGTTAAATAAATAAAACATCAATTTATTCCCCAAGAATAATAAGGTAGTACAGGTAGACATAGGAAAATACACACGAATGATAATATCCTTCTTATATAATTTTTTACTCGTCAAACTCTCGCATAATGCTGAGTAGGGACTCATTTCTGGCATTACGCAACACTACAATTTAATTCAATTTCAATTTAAAAATACCTTTATTCAAAATAACAAATTACATTGTACATTTCTAGTGTTCGTTTAAATCCTAGAACTGCTAAAACTTATACTTAATTACGTTTTACAAACTGTGATGCTTAAGTGTATAAAACTTATAAAATTAAAACTGCCATCTTACTTTTGTGAAATATTACGATATCATGGTAAATAAAACTATGTACGCTTTAGTATCAGCATGACATTTCTGTAATGAGTTTACTTACAAATGACAGACCTGGAAGGTGGTTATTGAACATAAAAAATATCACAAATCGCTGTCGACAGTTAGCAACAAGAACGATAGGCAGAGCGAGCAACAATATAATCAGGTATAGGCATTGATAGGTCATGTTTTCTTTAAATCATTCTCTTATTTTAATTTTTTCTTCTTCTTTAAATGTTTTACTGTTGTAAGTTCTATTCCTACCCGTGCCTTTATTTTGTTTTAAATGTTGCAGTACTTGCAGTATTGATGTCAGAAACAAACAATTTTATTTATTTCTTTCTTCAATAGTTAGTTTCCTCTACTACTAATGTAGTCGAAATGTGTTGTAATAAAAGAGATGTGATGGCCCCACCGTAACCCTACAGCTACTCACGCGGCCGGCTGGACTAAACGCGCGGTGTTTACATGGGGTCCCGACCACCGGCCCGCGGCCATGCGCTAAACCCTACGCGGATATTAAATCGGGATATTTATATCGACCACCTCTTCTCTCGTGTATTTCGATTGTAAAGAAACAACTTTATGTAAACCGTAAGTATTAACCTTAGATATTTTAATACGACTAATTTACAACAATAGCTCAATAGTAATAAACCTAATGCTTTTAAAGCATCAGGTTTAGCAGGTTGATTATAATGAGAAAAAGAGAGAGTTCTGCGTGGAAGGGGAAGAGCCATACTGAAAATGAATAGTTTTTTTATTATTGTATCGCGATATAGTAAAACTATCACTTGTTTTTATTTTAAACTAGCTGACACGGCGAACTTCGTACCGCCTAACTGTCGATTATTATACTATTCGATATTTATACAAACGTCACACACGCAATTGTTTTGCCTTCCCGGAACCCCTCCACTAACACTTAAGTTATTTAAGTTGTACCTGTAACAATATTGCTATTAATAAAGAAATGACTAGACTATGAAGTTCTTACAAAAATGAAGCTCGTATTCTATCATCATCTCGGCGATAACACGTCCACTGCTGGACATAGAACTTTTCCTATAATTATCTAAATGTAAAAATACAGCTGGGCGGTGAGCAGCAATTAATATTAAGTATTTGACAAAGATGAGTGTAGGCTTTGAGATTAGTTGAACTTGAATTCTCAAGCATCGTTCAACCTTCGACCATGTCGCCACCGAACGTTTAATAGCAGTCAAACGAAATATATAAGAAATCAGTTCAGAAACGTTTTTATTATTTCAACCAAATCGTTAAAGTAGTTCTTATGGTGATAATTTTAAAATGTTAAAACCTATTACATAGTATTATCACATAAAGTGCTTAATATAGATAAACATTATTCCTAATAATGTTAATGACACAAACAAACTACAAATCTATAAAATCAAAAGGCTAGACTGCTATTGCTAATATTAGAGGAGTAGCGGCCGGCGAAGTGTGTGACCGTGCAGCGGTAGCGGCTGGCGAAGTGTGCGACCGTGCAGCAGTAGCGGCTGGCGAAGTGTGTGACCGTGCAGCGGTAGCGGCTGGCGAAGTGTGTGACCGTGCAGCGGTAGCAGCCGGCGAAGCGCTGAAAATTATGTAACACAGATTAATAAGTTTACCGATACCGAGTCCTACACTAACACTAACCTACTAACGCCCACCACCTACCTATACCCACTAACACCTATACGAGTCGTCATCCAGAAAAGTTAGTGACAGCACAAGTGAGGTTCGTTGGATTTTCTAACAACATTACTTAAGTTTAGTCTTTTTTCTATTCAAGTCCACATTGAGCCAGAATCCGGCTAGTGTCGATGGTCACCACACGTCATACGTCTATACGGTGACAAGCCGAGCAAGCGGTAAAATAATATATTACAATTAGTTATCGTCGCAGCGTTTTCATTTTAACAATACTTAATTACATTCGCTTATTATTTTCATTGTTTTTTTATATAAATACTTATACAATGGGACGAAAGACATCAACGCGCTCGATTTGCGCCAATCATTTTCGCCGTATACCATTGTTAAACAGATTTCATACTCATTGGATATATCACACGCACAATGAGAACGAACATTCAACGGGGAGAGAAAGAGAATCGCTATGAAGCGACGCATTTTGTGTCGGCCCACAGAGCGCTTGATCGATGCGACGCGTGACCAAAATGATGGCACATAATATCTGGCTGGACGAATCAACATTGCAATTCGACGTGGAAATGCTGCTAGCATTCTAGACACTCAACTAACTAGTAGCGGGTTAGAGCGGGTTAGATTTGAGTTATCTGTGGGCTGTCAACGGCAAGTGGATTGCTTAAATGATATTGTATTAGCTCATAACATAGCTGGCATATTAAATATACTAGTCATAACTATATAATATAGAAAACTGAAGCGGCATTAATACAATAGTACAGTAATTAACAAAACATTTACATACCTGTAGAATTAAAAATTTTAGCAAAAACATAACTTGAATAATTTTACGTCTATAGTAAATTTGAATAGACCTTGAATAGTGACATTTTAAAATGCAAATGGCCGTCTGTCTGGATCCAGTAATGATTGTTGCGTACCTACATGTACGTATCTAGCAGGATTTAATTTTTGTGTTATCTTATTTAGGTAAGTTGGTATTTCTATAATAAATCACTGCGCCGCACTCTAGATCCTGATGAAGGCTTCCGGATGAAGCCGAAACAATTGTCGATCGTGATATCGGCTACGCGTAAGTGCCACGTTATACCCGTAGAAACAGTGACAAGTAATTATGATCGTGAGTTTTAATGATAGTACCGTTTATAGCTTGAATTTAGGTAGATGCCGAACAAAAACACTGGAGAAAGATGTCAACATTTTTATTATTATTATTACACTCAAACCCCCACAGTAGGATTTCTGTGTCGCGGGAGGCATGGACACACACAATCACAGCACATAAACATCAAGACCCTGGAAAAACACGTACATCCATAGCACAAATGTTTGCCCCTGCCGGGATTCTGATGATTGTCACTGACCACTGAGCCAATCAAATTGTTCTGTTGTAGCGTTTTAATCCAGCGACATGCTAATCAGAGACCTCCCAAAATACCACCACGCATATCTCGAAACAGAAGATTAAAGCTTTAGTATAATATTTAGATTAAAAACATACTATTTTAGGCAATAGTAGCCAATCTGTTGTACGTTTAAACTAACAACATTTGTTGAAATTCTAAAGTTATAATAATAATAATATTTTTTAAATATGGGACATCACTCACACAAGGTCTTCAGGTCCCAAACTAGGTAGAGCCTGTACTATGGTAACCTGATGACTGATATATACTTATATACCTACATATACACACCCAGACACAGGTCAAACAGACATGTTCATACACACAAATGTTTGACCTCTCCGGGAATCGAACCTCCCGGGTTCCCAGCGGCTCAGAAGGCAGAGTGCTACCAACTGCGCAAACCGGCCAGTCAATTATGTTTACACTATGCAATTTGTTATCTTACTAGCTGCGCCTGCGCCTTCACCCGCGTGGTATACAGTTACCCACTACCCCAGTTATCCCCCCTACCCCAGTTATCACACGGGGACTGTATTTTTTTTCTCTCAAAATAAGAAGTCTATGTGTAGTTTCAGACTGTAATCTACTGGCATCTCTATGAAATCGTATAAAGGACGGCACCGCCTGCCCTCACGCGAATGCCTGCTTAATATTTTCTCACACTCCAATCCCCGCATTCGGGTTCCCTGTGTCGCGAGAGACATGGATAGCATGGACACAAGAGCTCCCGTTGTGAAAAATAATAACATGAATGGGGTCCCTTCAGTTGCCCTTAGGTTGCTCTCGGAGGCCCTTAAGTGGGTCATGTACACCTCAAACCAGAACCTCAGATGTGTACCCCTTTTTATTAAACTATATGAGTCTTATGTACCTATTTTTAAACTGATACATTATTATTAATGAATTTATTTATGCAAATCTATTTTGGTTACAATGACCTTGATGTCAAACTTATTAAGTTAACTTTAGCTGAGAGGCACATAAATAGTTCGGCAGTAAAATGTATTTGTAAGTTAACCTTCACAGAATAGCGTGTAGAAGTTACATCAACATATACTCGTATAAATATATATAAGAAGAAACTCACTGGCTGGCTGACTCACTAAGTGGACAAATAACTTATGATAATTCAACCCTAAAGGAGAAGTCCCGTGGTGGTACCGGCCTAGAATAGTACTCCCACAGTACTCCCCCATCTCTTCCCGAGGGTGCCGTAAGAGTCCGCTAAGGGACCACGTACCGGAAGGTGGGCAGCAGCGCGTTCTGAGGATTGGAAATCATACTGCGCTCGCCAACCCGTCTGCCAAGCGTGGCGAGTATTGGCAAATCCCCACTATACGATGGAGGCATATGTCCAGCAGTGGACGCACATGGCTGAGAGAGAGGTGAGAGAGAACAACCCTAAAGGATGCAAAATGGGAGTGGGAAGTTTTTTTATTTATGGTAGTACCGATTAAATTATCGATTCAAAAATCATAGTATATAATATTATCTAACAAAAACAATTAGATTCCTATTTCTATTTACCTAAACTACCCTAATAAAATGATAAAATGGGGTTGTGAATTTACGTAATCGATTCAGCAACAAAGCTCTGGTTATAAATGCCAGCAACTTGAGATTCGGGGAGATGATTTCTATTATAATGTTTTTAGATCCCCTAGTTCACTAAAAATTAAATTTACGATTATCAATTTAACTGCTTGACCGACGCGACGCGACGGTGGAATGTATAATCGCACGTTTTAAATTATGGTCAACTTCACCCTTAGGGGTTAATAGGGGGTGAAAGTTTGCTTGAAACTTGATCAAATTGCAAGTAAAAATGTAAAAAACGAGAGAAGTTCTCATTGTTTAAAAGAAAAAAAATCATTCAGTTAATTGCTATAATTCTGGTTAATGTTAATTTTTATACAAAGTTTTAAAAAATACTTTCATCCCTTATTAAAAAAAATATAAATTAATATAAGTGACGAAAGTCTTACTACTCATCATCATCATCATCTCAGCCATAGAACGTCCACACCTGGATATATGCCTCCCCCATTAATTTCCACAAGGACCTGTTGGAAGCGACCCGCATCCAGCCCTTGCCTGCGATCAGGCAAGACTCTTAGTCAGGTCGTCTGTCGACCTGGTCGGTGGCCGTCCTCTGCTGCGTTTGCCAGTCCGTGGTATCCATTCGAGAACTTTTTGACCCCAACGGCCATCAGTTCTTCGAGCTATGTGCCCTGCCCACTGCCACTTCAACTTGCTAATTCGCTGGGCTATATCCGTGACTTGCGTATTCAAGTCATATTAACCCTTTCAAATAAAGCTGAATCCCTGCATCATTTTATTACTTACTAGCTGCGCCCCGCGGTTTCACCCGCGTGCACTACGTTTTTCCCGCTGACTCAGTTATCCCACGGGAACCATACTTCTTCCAGGACAAAAAGTAGCCTATGTCCTTCTCCAAAGTCCCATGTATCTTTATACCAAATTTTATCTAAATCGGTCAAGCCGTTTTCATGTTATGTCGTGACAACGGAAAACGGGTTTCATTTTTATATATATAGATATTTCTCTTTGTCACGCCCACGCAATGAGAACGAACATACCGATTTCATTTACCTTTTGTTTCTACTTTCCTAACATTTCGTAGAATATTCTTACGGAGAAAAAACATTGGGCAGAAAATTAGAAAGTTTTGGAAAAAATCACAGTATCGAGAAAAGTGTTCACGCGGGCGAGACCGCGGAGCTTTGCTAGTATCAAATGTATTCCTAATCCGAATTTGTATCTGACAACTTTATATTTAGATTTCAATATAATCAACACATTTATGGTGCAGAATCATATGTATAGTGAGATAATTATGTGAGATCGATTTAGTGATAAGATTTTGTTAATTTGTGTAAAAATATATCGCATTAAATATCAAGGCTTAAATAATATTAAGCCGAAGGCAAAGTTGACAAAAAACTTCGAGAGAAAAAAAATCGATGTTCACTTCCTAATGGCAATAACTGTACAGTTTCTGATTTCGATTGAAACATTCCAATGAGCCATCGCCCGCGCTCGCGCGGCACACGCCGCCATATCAGACTGTGCCCAGACCTGACGAATGCGCCGTCCGCACGGCGTTCGCGCGCCGATAGCGATATTGAGAAAAAGAAATTCAGTGACCTTTGCTACTCACGGGATCAATTCTCATTGTGTATGTTCACGGATTTCTTCACCCGCAATCAGGAAGTGGTCCAAGTAGACGTAACACTTTTCAGTTATTGGAGTGCAACTCAAAAACCGCACTTTGATTTTGATAAAACTTAAATGGGACCACACGGGAAGCACCAGCTTTTATATAAAAAAAGAAACATTAAAATCAATTCAACCAGTCGTAAGTCCTTTTTTGAAGTCGGTTAAAAAGTAACTAGTACCTACTAAATATATTTTGTTTAGTAGATGCCTACTAAATACAGTACCTGCTATATAATATACAACAATCACACGTGCAGTTTATCAGCACAATGTGAAAATTATAACAAGATACAGCTCTAATAACAGCTCTACCATCAAAACAGGCGAGAGGCTTATGTCCCATATATATTTACCTCAAGTAAAAACTCTGAGCATATACATATATAACAATACACATACAAATACAGGTACTACTAATACCGCGTCGTCGCTTAACATCAGGTGAGACAGTGGTCAAACGCAAGCTTATAATCTTTAAAAAAAAAAAAACATATAATATAAAAATCCTGATAGATGTTGCGTTTGACCACCATCTAACTTGATGGTCAGTGACGATGTGGTCGAAGATGTTACCACGCTAGACCTAGAATGCTCACTGGCTCTCAAGGACTGCTGCCTGAACACATTAAGATATTATAAAGTATTTAATTAATGTAATATATTAGGAACCCAATGGGTGTTTCATACTGCGGGGTATTAATATTACTTCTAAATTCAAAAGTTGAATATCCTATTTAAGCAGTCTGCAGTTGATAACAGAAAGTGGTCAAACTTGTACACTGCTCGCATAATTAACGTTTCAGACTAGAAAACGCCGAGCTGTAATTTATTCAAAACATGAGTTGAAAAAACGCATGATTCATTTTGATAGACGCAGTTGCTATTCAAATTGACGCACTGTACCCATGAAGGAATCCTTACAGCAATACTAGGTTAGTGCAATTTAATATTCTTCTTTTCTGAAAATATATCCAAAATGTATCACTGCATACTGTTAAATCCCTAAACTCTCTTTTTTACTTACTGTGAATACCATAATCATGCACGTGACGCGATACTTACTATGGCTATACCTACTTTTGTACTTCCGAAGCCAGGCAATAATAGTTATACTGAAAGGTTCTATTAGCTTTGAACCGTGCGGAGTCGGAATCATGGGCCCGTGGGGACCCTCCCGGTCCCCACGGGCCCATCAGATTTTCCAAAACTTATCAGAGCGTTTGATCGATGCAGCGCGTAACTATAATGCCGCCCCATATTAGGCTCCACGAATCAGCATTGCCATTCTACTTGCATTATAGGTACGCTACCAACTGGTAGCGGGTTAGAGCATTTGAGTTACCTATAGGCTGAAAACAACTAGCGGATTGCTCATATGTGCTGTAGTATTGTAATTAGTTATTAGTATTTCATTTGAAAAAAGGTATTGGCCCGAGAAATTTTGGCATAGTGAATGACACAACATCAATGAACAAAATAATCCCACTAATATTATAAATGTGAAAGGTTGAATGGATGGATGAATGGATGTTTGTTACTCAATCACGCTCAAACGGCAGGACGGATTTGGATGGAATTTGGTATGTAGATACTTCAGGTCCCCGAATAACACATAGGCTACTTTTCATCATCATCATCACCACCATCACGCGGGTAAAACCGCGGGGCGCAGCTAGTATATCGATAAAGTTGAATACGCATACTTACGTACCTTTATAATTCCCATGCATAAACCACATCAAATGAATAAGAAATAGAAAGATGTTTAACCTGTATAAGTTATTTTTAAAAAACCTGGACACATTTATTTACTTAATTCATCTGTGGTTTTTATCAACTATTGCATTTGCAAACGCCTTAAACCACGCCGAATACTACCAAAGCTTGCATCAACGTTATGGCTCGATATTTTGTCGTGAGAATAGTCGGAATCATCACGACTAAAATTAATCTAGCAACGACAGATAACGGAGAACTATGTAAGTAACAGAACGTATTTTATTTTCTTTTTATTGGATACCAACATACTGACATATTCATAATAATAAGAACATTTAAAGTTTCTGACTAATTGATAACATATTTTTTTTTTAACACACTTGCATTTTTTCACACGCGCATTCACACACAAAAATCCGTTCCGATTTGCTTACGAGCGTCAGCACTGTCAGTACTAAATTCATCTCGGAACAGCTAAATCCTTACGTACGAACGTGTGCACTGTGAGCCCAAATTGAAACGCAGCCTAGATATTGACTTATTGTTATTTACTTATATATTTTATAAGTCATGAACTTATAAGGAAGTCGCTTAGCATACTTGGTGTTATGTAAACTTGTGATCGCCTTAACAGTATGTTGATCGGCAGAACTATGCATCTCCGACAAAAACCGTCACTAAAATAATGACATTATTTAACTAGGACTGCACGGCCTTTGCCAAGGACAATCGAATGCGTAGAGTTGTTTTTTTTGTTTTCATAAACAGCAGATGTTGGCAAAGGCCACTGGACATCGCATTAACGGTTTTAAGCGCGCTTGTGTATGGAATGTTTCAATTGTTCGCACACCGGTTATATCCACATCTATCTATTATACACTCGAAGTTTTGTAAATACGAATTTGTTTTAATCACACAAACCTAGCTAAATAGTAAGCGAAAGTAGTATTTTATCAATAAAAACTATTTTTCGTTCCTATTGTTTACCAGTAGCGCCCCGCGGTTTCACCCGCGTGGATTACGATTTTCCCTTTTCCTCAATTATCCCACGGGAACTATATTTTCTCCGGATAAAAGTAGCCTATGTGTTAATCCAGGGCTTAAACTATCTCTATACTAAATTTCATCGAAATCGGTTTAGCCGTTTGAGCGTGAAGATGTAACACACATACATACATACACACGTACACATAAACTTTCGCATTTGTAGGACTAGTAGGATTGTAAGAAAACATGTAGCTTCCTAGTATATAGGTAGGTACTCTTATATGTGAAAGCATTTTTTTAACGGTCGCCGTGGCGCAGCGGTTAGTGTCATTGACATGACTTCGGTGTCTCGGGAACCCTGGGTTCGAATTCCGGCAGGGGCAAACATTTGTGCGATGATAGATGTTTGGTTTGTCCCGGGTCTTGGATGATTGTGTGCTGTGTTTGTGTTTGTCTATGCCTCCCGCGATACAGGGAATCTGAGGGGTCTGAGTGTGATAAAAAAAAAACAATATAATATGCTAAAATTTGCTGATCAATTTATGTATTATGTATTATTATGTATAAAAAAACCAAGCCATGACAACTCAGAATTAACAATCACCTCAAATTAAGGAGTTATCAAGTCCCACTTAGGGCAATTGAATCTTACTTTCACCTGTTTTCGGTGAAAGTAAGTGTCATATATGTTATTTTTTTAATTTATCATTAATTTTATACCCCCGCACCAGGATTCCCGGTGTCGCAGGAAGCATAGGACACACACAAACAAATCATACAAACATCCCAGACCCGAGACAAACATTAATGCTCATCATACAAACGTTATGGCCTCTGCCAAGATTCGATCCCTAGGTTCCCGGGACCACTAGTTATGTCACTAAATACTGAGCCACGGTTATCAATAGTTTGTTTAAATTCATCGCTCTATCATCGTAAGCAACCAAATCAAAATATGTTGAAAAATGGCGCACTAACACCGCTTGTCAACAGAGAGAACAAACTCTCTCTTGTACCAGTCTTCTCACTTTCTGGGTCTTTTTTTTTTCACAGAGTCAACTCATTTACGGCCGGCTCCAAGCATGCACCTAACCTCGTTGGTTGTGGTCTGTACTTCTTGAGAGGAAACTCGTGTCTATTTATTTATTTACAAAATCCACAGCCCTTTATAAACAAATTATTGTACAAGTAGCTTACACCTAAGACCAATAACGGATTTACATTTTACTGATGTAACTTATGTATTTATAGACTGTCATAGTATGTGAACTAGTAGGTTTTAGGTGCATTAGTGTATGTGTATGTCCCAGCCGTGGGAGTATGGGGCGGAACTTGCACGGCACAACGATATTTTAGAGTCATGTGCTTCAACTTTACTGTAATAATGCACTATTAACAATAAATTGATTTAGTTTTTTTTCTAATTTTAAATGTAGCTCTGTTAGCATGCTGTTGAAGCATATGGAACTTTATCGTTTTGTTTTTGTTCTGTCGCGCAGACAGGTTCATCGCACCGAAATGAGACTTACGTAGGTAAATAAATTATTCATATTTCTAAAATATGATAGCAAATTAAATTGTTTCTCATGCGTAGCCACACGCAGTCTTGAGCTCTATTTCATTGAGATAGGTTATATTCAAATTAACATTTGTGAAATGTGTACCTATTGAGGTGATGTTTTGTTAAACTAGTCTGCTTTAAATTAAAAATAAACAGTTCTCGGATTTTGCACTTTAATGCAATCATACTTGAATATAAAATGGGATACTATATATTTAGAGAAATCGTTATATAATTAATCTTTAATACACAACAAATCAATAATTCAATAGAAAAGTATAGTTCATTCATCCACAATTTTTAGAGCTTTTTTGTCAGTGTTTATTCGAGAAGTGTCAAGATTTATTGCCATTACTTGAGTAGAAAATACCAAGAAAACTCTGATTATACCCTCAGATAAATGAAACTGCATACTCTAAGTTGTACGCAGATCTCTAATATACACTCGTGCAAATTATAATAGTTTTGTTATATATACAGGGTGTTTTTTTGAGAAGGGCGGTGATGGCCAAGTCAAAAAAATTATTTGGGTCCATTTCCGTCACAAGTAAAGATTTTTGAATATAATAATTATGCAGTTATTGTTTTCTTATAAATCTAGGGCATGACTCCTTTCACGACTTTTTTATAACTCTCGTAGTTTCCGAATTGGCCATCACCACCCTTCTGAAAAGACCACCCGTAGTATGTAGATATATATATATGAGTGAAGTTAGGAAGCGCAGCTTGAAAATATTTTTTAAGTGTCGTTTATATTTATCATTGGATGCCTTATTGCCGGAAGTTGTTTATGCAATACATTTTGAATTTTCAATCACGACCATAGGCCATGATACTGTATAATATTCATGGCTGTATAAGTAATCAATAAAACTTTAAATGTATTTTTAATAATACATTAATTTAGTTATTGAGCGATTTAGTTTTGCTTTTTCAAGGATTAAAATCCGATTTGAAATAAGGTCTAATTTGTGGTCCTACAAAATAATAATACGGTACAAATAATATAGAAAAGGATAGCTTAGACTTGCGCTTGAGATACGCGTCGTAACGAAAATTACTACAAATTGACTTAATTTTGCCGCCTCAGTTTCCGCGCGCTTGTGCGACATCTACCTCATATAAACATATAATATCATTGTATGTACTTATCTGTTGATACTTGCCATGTTAATGACCGCTACTTCGCTAATGATCATGGTACGAGGGTTAAACTGCATTATCGTACTATCTCTATGATCTTCATCATAATCATCATCATCTCAGCAATAGGACCTCCACTGCTAAACAAATGCCTCTCCCATTGATTTCCCCAAGGACCGGTTGAAAGTCTTATTCAGTTCATTAATTCAATCTTAGTCTTGTCGTATGGCCACCTCGTCGGTGATGATGATCTTACTAAGAAGATTTATCGCGCAAGGCCGAAATCAATCCATCTTTTTTTTAAGAATCCCATATTTTATAAATCATGTTGTACCGAACACTCTTGTGTGAATAAAGAAGAAGAAGAAAATTTGAAATGAATTATAATAAGAATAATATTATTGATCAGAAATATTAAAATGGAATGTCGATAACCTTCTTTACGGTTTGCGTGTTTATTTTTTTATACGATTATTTGCATAATGCTAATGCCGACTTTGAAACTTAAAAATAACAGGCTATTTATAAGTTAGTATAGTAATCACGACGGCCTAGGTGCAGCGTCAGCAGAAGGTCAAGGACCAGAAGGTACTCGCTCGCATTCCATTCAGTAACTATTAAATATATATTTCAAGTCAATCAGAAACCAGTGATGCGGAACGATATAGTACAATAAATCGAATACGATTCATGCCTTGAATCAACTTAAGTCCCACATAGAAGCGATGATAGCTCAGCAGGGGGAGCGTCGCCTGTCAAACTGACGGAAACTGGTTCGATCCCCAACAACAGCTTGAGCTTCCGGTGAAGGTAACACCGCTATCAAATTCCCAGCATGGTGTTAGGATACTTTCGAATGTCTAGTAACCACCCTTAAATTTGAAAAAACTGTCACCAAGCACATAGTGTGTTCAGGCAGCAGTCCTTGAGAGCCAGTGAGCATTCTAGGTCTAGCGTGATAACATCTTCGACCACATCGTCACTGACCATCAAGTGAGATAGTGGTTAAACGCTAGATCTATACAATATAAAAAAAATAAAGCCAACATTTTGTGAGCTTGCATTTGAAGTTTGTCTTCCTTAAATCTGTTGTTGAGGAATGGTCCTTTTTATGATGCAGTGCACAAAATTAAAAGATAGGCCACACTCGTGACGTCAAATCAGATCAATTCGTTTATTTGTACAATAGTTGTTAATTAAATAGTAATGTTTAACTATATTCAGCCATTTGACGTGCAAATGTTGACGAGATTTTACCTTTAGCCGAAATATACAATCTACATACACAATTACGTATATTACAATTTCCTATCAGAAATCATTTTAGAACAACTGTGTGAATAATATAGATGTTATAACTTACAATGGATTCAAAATTCTTTTCTTTTTTAACCGACTTCAAAAAAAGGAGGTTACTCAATTCGACCGTATGTTTTTTTTCTTTTCTTTTTTTATGTGTGTTCGCGGATAACTTCGTCATTTATGAACCGATTTTGATGATTCTTTTTTGTTAGAGTATATTTCCGTGGTGGTCCTATTTAAATTTCACTAAAATCGGACAAGCAATTTTTGAGTTATACTCCAATAATAGGAAAGTGCTACCCGTATCTTGATGATATTATTGTCGCGGTTGAAAACATCGCAGAACAGCCCAGTCTGAACATTCAATAATGGTATATGAGTATTATAATTCATGACACGATGAATGACAATTTTTAATGATCCCGCGAGTAGCAAAGATGAACACGACACGCACAAAACTTATCAAAATTGGTACCATGCGCACATTATTTTGATATAAGTACTTATTTATGAACCATCATGGTATCGATCAACTGAACAAGTTATTTCACACTTTTGAGTGTTGAAGTTAGTTCCATTTTTGGCATGTTTTCTTTTTGTATTGGTTACATTCCGGTAAGAGGGTATTCGAACTACAACTATTACATCTTTCGTCACATCGTCACCGATTATCAAGTGAGATAGTGGTCAAACGCTAAATCTATGAATAATAGATATTTTCATCGATCAAGGCCAAACTTAGCCAAACCTTCTTTGGCTCAACTCAGGTAAAAATGGGAAATTAATGAAAAAATAAGAAATGTTTAATTGTGTGCAAAAATTATTTTTTCTAAGTCTTTAGTGTAAATTTTGGATTAAGAATGTTATAATATTGTGTGTGATTTTTGTTAAACAGATAACCTCTATTTGTTTACTTATTACTGACTCTTTTTATATTCAATACTGTGTACCTAAGTTAAGCTATGTGTCGATAGTCTTCTTAATAATAAATAAATAAATATTATAAAAAATCTGATCCCCCTTCCTTTTCCTGTAAATAGTAATCCAGACATATTATGTAACTGTTGCATAATTGCTACGTGACAGATGTGCCATCTTCACGCGTAAAGCGTTTTGCATCCATTTTCAGAATGCACACTATAAAGGAAAGGATCATTATCCAAGTGTGTTTTTCCCGATGCGTACAATTTTGGAGTTGTTGAGTAAACTTGCTATATTTTAGACGATTTTTTTGTAAACACCGTGCCAGGTTTTGTACAAACTTAAAATTATATGTAAAAAATACTTTTTGATGCTAGCCAATGGTCTATCAAGTTTGATAATTCATTTGGGTATATGTTTATTCTATTATGTTTCATAAATAATATAAATTTTCTTTGTAAATAAGGCCATATTTACTATCTGTTGGTAGATGGCCGTTTGCCTTTGGAATAACTGCTTGCATGCTAGGCCCAATCTACCGGACACGCAGAACACTGCACCGCATTGCGTGTCCCTAATGCTTGCATTTAGGTTATAAACAGGTCAAAGATAGATTTTTTATGAGGTGATTATTCTTTTTACTGCAATTGCAAGCTATAGCCATAATCGTTCTGCGACAAAAATGATTTTTTTGTGGTATCAGCCACACCACACTTATATAGATAGATAGATTAACAGTTTAATTAAACACCACATACAGGAAACTTATAAAATATTACAATATATAAACTTACTTAGGTGTAACACTGGGCGGTCTTACCCCTAAAAGCGATCTTCCAGGCAACCCATTTCCATAGGAGATTAGCGTGGAAGAATGGACGGTGCTTACATTTTTTATAGGATCCATTCTATTATATTCAAAGAAGTCATTACCAAGCTCTAACGCCATGAGCATGGCTGTCTTCTTTCTCTACTAGATCGAATCAGAACCAAAAGAAGGTATAAGCAAAAGAATGGAAGTTTTCTATGTACCCCAGTGGAGCAGCAGTAATGGCTCATTAGCCATGGTCAAAAATATTGGTCTAAAAAGTTTTCGAGTGGGGATCACGGTCTGCTATCCGTAGCATAGGTCCACTCTCACGGAGGACTTATAAAGATCAGGCGGTGGATGGACGCAGGTGACTACACCCCGGAGCTTGAGGGGGTCAATGGGGATCTTTAGCCACAAGGCTGGATTGATGATGGACATGAGTTCACTTAATGCTTAGTTATCTGCATTTATCTACGAGCAGTAATAAACTGTGGAGTCTTAACAACCACAGCATAGGCACAATTAATGACTATCTTGTTTCGATTTTCACTTGTTTCGAATATATTTCAATTTATACAGTTAGACGGTTAGTTTCCCGTTGAAAACATGATTACTACTAATGTTTTCAAAACTTATATATAAGTGTTGCTTAGAAAAATTACGTAGATACGTTTAAATTTGAACTTGATATGACCAATGAATATTTCATAGGTAACATTGTTACCGACATACGTCACATTACGACATAGGTAACATTGTTACCGACATACGTCACATTACGACATAGGTAACATTGTTACCGACATACGTCACATTACACGTTACATATGTATATACCGAGACATAGCTGATGAGTGTCTCACTTGTTGTAAGGTATTGTGGAAAGAAAAATAAATTATAGGCCGTATAGTAGCCGTTTGAGCGTGAATAAGTAACAAACATACACACAAACTTTTGCATTTATAATATTAGTAGGATATAAAATAAATGATATTAAATCACACACACACACAATCACAGCACACAAACATCCAAGTCCCGGGACGAACACCTTCACTCATAGTATAAATGTTCGTTAATCCGACACCAGGTTCCCGGAGTCTGAAGCGATGATAGCTCAGCGGGGGGAGCGTCGCCTGTCAAACTGACAGACACTGGTTCGATCCCCAACAGCAGCTTGAGCTTCCGGTAAAGGTAACGCCAGACTAGCTACCACCCTCATGTTTGAAAAACTGTCCAAACACATAATGTGTTCAGGCGGCAGTCCTTGAGAGCCAGTGAGCATTCTAGGTCTAGCGTGATAACATCTTCGTCCACATCTTCACTGACCATCACGTGAGATAGTGGTCAAATGCTAGATCTACACAGCATGGAAAAAATAAAAAATAGCTTAAAAGTCCCAGAAGTTTCACTGACCACAGCCACGGTGAACATCAAAGTGACCTTCAATTCCCAATATTGATTTGGAATAACATTACACGTATGCACAAGAAAATCACTGTATATATTTAAATATAATAAGTATGTTAAAATGCTACTGTGGTAGAATTATGTTTATGATTTGATCAAATTGCAAAATAGTCATAGAACATCTCCCAATGTAGTATAATATAGACATAAAAGTCATAATCATAAAATTTAATGGTTTTAAAACGAAGTGCATTAAATATTACTTCAATTATGTTAAACATTGGCCATAATTCCGATAGTCATTCAAAGTTGCTAAAATTCACTAAAATTCATCCAATTGAAATAGCTCGTATTGTATTCATTATAAAATCCAAATTTGAATAACTCCATACCACGCTATTTCTAATATTAGACGAGTTCTATTCAATTGCTGGCCAACTGCGGATAGTTTTAGTCGGCCCAAATAAGAGGTGACGTATTTTACCCAAAATTGTAATAATAATAATGTGTGATAATATTTACATCTGTACTATAAAATTACAGGTTAAAGTCTATATGAAGTGTAAATGTTCACACGCGCGCGCGTGTGTGTGTGTGTGTGTGTGTTTGTGTTTGTGTTTGTGTGTGTTACGAATTAATAACGTGGACTTTATTTTAACCTTAACTTAAGAACTTATTTAACAATCTTATTTCCCAGACTTTTACTTTATACCACCATTGTACCTATTTTTTTATTTATTTTTTTTATTTATTAACATTCACACAAGGTCTTCAGGTCCCAAACTGGGCAGAGCCTGTACTATGGTAGCCTGATGACTGATATATATACTTATATACATATACACCTATGTTTTGTCTATGTAAGTTCATCTGGAAACCGATGCGTAGAATCAAATCTAGAATAGGTATTTACTGGCTTGCACGGACCGCTGCCTGAACACACTATGTGTTTGGTGAGCTTTCTAAACTTGTGGGTGTTAGCTATCCAGGCGGGTACTCGAAAGTAACCTACCACTGTGTGGAAGTTACATCAGCCTTCACCGAAGCCTTTGGTGCAGATTGAACCAGCGTCCGTCAGTCCCCTGCTCCCACTGCTGCAATATCTTTACACGACAAATTCTGTACACAATCGAAAAAATTCAAATGTAAATATAAAATACAATAATTCAGTGTTAATTTCAATTTGAAATATCTGTAAACATCGATAAACATTTATAACTTAATATTCATCACTGTATGGTCAACATTTTTTTTTTGATAATTCCTTATCTTCTTATCTTAATCAGTCACTGACTTTGAGCAGATTGGTTGAGAGGTCTATGTCATGTAAAGTGTGCCCTCCACTGAGGGCATCTCCTTGTATTATGTATGTATCCATTTTAGAGTCCTGATTCAGTCAGTAGTGAAAACTCTCTTTCTCTTGAGCCTGGGCTCATATGTGTTGGTTGTTAGCTGATTAGCCAGGTTGTTGGGATAATATTCATCATTGTTGGTCATCATTTCTTCGAGATAATATGTGCCCTGCCTACCGCCACGTCAATTTCCTAATCCGCTGGGCTATGTCGGTGACTTTAGTACTTCTCAGATCTCCTTTCTGATTTGATCTCATAATAAGCCGAGCATAGCCCTCTCCACAGCCATAGATCATTGTGCGACCTTTAGCTTAAAGCGATAGATAAAATTATTATTATATTAGTAAACTTGTATTAATACAAGTAGGTTTTTGCCGAATTAAGAATACATTTTATCTAAGTTTACAGTTTTAATTTAAAATGCTGCTATTGTTTAAAAGTAACCTCGTCTGCGTTTAGTTTAGTTGCTTTCTCACGCATAGTCGTAAGATTAACTAGCTGATTATATTCAAACCGACCTTAATATTTCCTTATAACAAAAGTCTAGGCGACGTCTGGCGAACTTGTCATAAAATATACATAATTATCATGCTAAGATTGTTTTGTCATGGAACAGTGGGTAAGTAGAAATCATGTGAGTCTAAGATAAGTCAGCTAGACGCTCAGCGAGCGTATGTCAAAAATATTTGTTTTTAACGATGTATGACTATGATTTTTTTAAGTGACTATGTTTATATGATTTTATTAGTATTAGTTTTAAGAATCCACAAAATGTTACCTGACCAACGGTAGTACTCAATTGGAAATACCAGTCTCTGTCACCCATCTGAGGAGTACGCCACGGCGCTTCATAGAAACATTTAATCAAATAAATCCTAAGTTCCTATGGTATAGTAAAGGATATTACGGATCAAGACTATTTAGTCGACAAGTTGCTTTTCGCCCGCTTCGCCGCTACACATAGAATAAATAATAGTAATCACCTGTTGAAAATACCTAACTTAGCGTGGCGACAAAATGTAATAGCGCCCTTAAATGTATGTATTACCTAAACGTACCTTTCATTTGTTTTGAATGTAGTGTTGTTGTCAGAAATAAATAATGTTCTTTCTTTCTTTCTATTAGTACGGCTGACAGATCAAAGTTACTTTTTAGTTATTAATTTTAGAATTTTATATTTATCGTAAAACCACACAGACTCATGATTGGTTTATTTTGAAAGGTGTTCTGATGGTATTTCATCAACACACAGGGTGCTTAAGGAGTTGTCATTGCGTCAACGCTTAGTACAGGTCGAGATGTCAAGTACAATGTTAAAAATGTCATCCAAATCGATACAGATCATCACGAAAG
Organism: Apeira syringaria; assembly: GCA_934044485.1. NCBI lineage: Eukaryota > Metazoa > Arthropoda > Insecta > Lepidoptera > Geometridae > Apeira > Apeira syringaria. Next base: position 16,579,912 of record OW203668.1, read on the forward strand.
GTAGTGGTCAAAAACTAAACCTATAATGTCAACTGGTTGTTCAAGAATTGGAAACATTTATGTGACTCCATATTGTCAAATATTGGAACGTGCAATAAAGCTTCTATGTATTCTATTCCATTTTTCGTATTCTACGATATTACAGCCTCTGATGCTGAAAGCTTCACCAATTTACTCGTGCGAATCAATTTTTAATAAATATCAAATCAATTTTTACAAACAAAATAAATTAATAATTTATTTATAACAAGTGCATTATAACTTATTTAAAGTATACTTATTATAAAATAAAATACATGATACAAATTAACATACCATAAGCATAACAAACCGCTACCAGTAAGAATAGTTCCCATAATGCTGGCGGCATTGCCATGTTTAATTTTGCTATTGAAAATGCTTAAATTACATTAAAGGTAATTTGTTTATTAAGATAAAATCGAATTGCTGAACTTACATCAATCTCACATACAGATAATTTTAACAATGTCAAAAATTATATAATTATTAAAGAAATATGTTAATGTCAGAATATCGTACTAAAATCAGATAGATACTTACGTCGAGGTTATTCTTTGTGCAAGATATAAAAAAGAATTTTGGTCGCGTTACTTCAACTATACGTAAAGTTAATTTTTTTTTTTTTTTTTTTTTTACATATTATAAGTTTGCGTTTGACAACTGTCTCACCTGATGTTAAGTGATGACGTTGTCTAGGATTTAGCACGCAAACCTAGAAGGTACCTATTCACTCGCGACTTGAAGACTCCAGGATTGTACTTATCGGAAACACAGACTCGGGCAACGAGTTCCATTCCTTGGCAGTACGCATTAAGAAAGTGGAAGCATAACGCTTCGTGCGTATAGGTGGTATATCTACCATATAGCGATGGCGAATAGCCGTACTTCGAGTTAATTTAATTAATTTAATTTAATTTAATTTAATTTAATTTGTATCATGTATTTTATATTTATATTATAATCAGTGTTTTTGAGGCGACCATAGCTTTACGTTGATAGATTACGTACACAAATATATAATTTTACACGTAAAACAAAGGAATTCCCGGACGTTACATGTAACTGAAGTTAAACTGACAGCGAGACGGCTTTAGGAGCAAATGGGAATACTATGATGATCCAAGAGAGAAAAGAGCGAGTGATTTTGAAAACCGGTATTTATAGGAAAATATACCGCTGACATTACTTTGCGAATTAGGTTAGGTTAGATTAGGCTCGAGCAGAGTCCGACACACCCCGCCAACCCTCCCCCCTGGGTTGGCGGAAGTGCGTAAAGTCATTTCCTCCACGATAATAATAATAAAAAAAAAAAAGGTTACTAGATCAGCAATATGCAATGTACGTTCATTAATTTGACTATACGATAGTTGAATTAACGAATCTCAACTTAGGAATGGAACTCGTTGCCTGAGTCTGTGTTTGCGATAGATACAACCCTGCAGTCTTCAAGTCACAAGTGAACAGGTACCTTCTAGACTTACTTGCTACATCTTGGACCACGTCATCACCTAACATCACTTAACATCACTTAACAGTAGTAAAACACCACCTAATAATCGTTTTATAAACATAAAAAAAAGTTTTGATGTTTCTGTGAATATCACATCAATAATATTTCAAGCTATTCTGGAAGGACAGTTTCAAGTAGCCGCCTACATAGCTATCATCCTCAATCCTATATGAAGCTAAGAACTCCACAGCTTTTTTGTGTGATTTGGGATGTTATTTGTTATAAAACCGATATTTTATTTATTTATCCGATGTTTAAGTTTGAAAACTATTGCGAGTTTCGTTTATAATTGATATCTAACAACCCACTAAGACTTACGTGATATTTAAGGAATTTTCTTACAGCTCATACATTTTTGACGTGACAACGTCTTATAAATTGGTTTGCCGGGTGACACTTCAAGAAACTGCGTTACGCTCCGCTCACGTTATGCGCTCACAATGAGAGCGAGTGAGAGGCACGCGTCCCTTCCACTCGGCGGGTTAGCCCGCCTAAGAGCGAGAGAGACAGACATAAAAAGTGAAAGGCACTCAAAGTCGTTGTCACGTAAAACTTTCGCCCGTATACCGACTTTACAGGCAACCAATTTTTTGTTACCTATAATTACTTTTCAATATTATTATCATTATGTATAATATTACATTTAAATTAATACAAAACTATCATATATACTATACTATCATAGTCATAATGAACTACGGGCTCAAAGACAAATACTATCATATATTTAGACATTTTAATTTGATTTTCTAAGTGAATGTGCCGTGAGAATTTTCGATACAGGAAAAATGTAGTCGCTCTGAAATATTTTTTCACTTATAAATTAGCAAATAAAATCAAATTTTATTCAATCAGAATTAAATTTCATGGACTGCTCTCATAAGTGATTATTTTAACCGACTTCAAAAAAGGAGGTTGCTCAATTCGACCGTATATATGTTTTTTTTAAAGTTTACATGTAGGATTTTCAACATGGTAAGCTGATAAGACTCAAAGTTGTTTATATAACAACTAGCGGCCCGCTCCGGCGCCGGAAGGGTAAAAAATTTGAAAATTAAAAATTATAAGGATACTTACATTAAAAAAAATTTAATATAGCCTATGTTACTCAGGGTGAGTGTAGCTTTCTAATGGCGAAATAATTTTTCAAATTGGTCCAGTACTTTTTGAGCCATAATATAGATTAATGCTACTAACGCTTCTTTGGTATTACTTGCAGTTATGATTATCATTATTTTTATTATTAGTATTATTACCTCATGTGCATACCTACTTGTAATTGTGTAAAACAGGTCTCTAGTAGCGTGTGGGTCGCAACGAGCGCAAAAACGTTTAATTAAACGCTTGAGTCAATGTTATCGCCTTTGAGTTTTATTAAAAACTAGCTGCGCCTCGCGGTTGTATCCGCGTGGTGATGAAAAACGGTGATGATGGTGATGATGAAAATAAGCCTATGTGTTAATCTAGGGTAAAAGCTATCTTCATACCAAATTTCATTGAAATCGGTGTAGCCGTTTGAGCGTGAAGAGTTAACAAACATAAACACATACACACAAACTTTCGCATTTATAATATTAGTAGGATAGAGCTAGTACCGCCCCGCGGTCTAACACTTACAACTTACACTTACTAACTTTCGTATTTATAATATTAGTAGGACAAAATGTACTGTTTGAGACGTTAGGTTAGATAATTGTCAAAAGCTATATCTATCACAATCTATACAAGCGTTTGACCACTAACTTGATGGGCAGTGACGACGTTATCACGAAGACAGATGTAAACTGAAGTACTTTTGGATGAGTGTTCAGTTCCGATTCCCATGGCGCATGCGCGCGCATCCGCCGCCATTATCAATTAGGCGGTGCGCGTGCGGCCTGTCATTACTGCCAGCGCACGACCACGCACTCAGAAGCGTAACTACGAAGAGCAGTTGGGTTCTCTGGAAAAATAAAATGTTAAATAAACTACATAGCATTTCAATTATGGTGTATAGAGTATTACAGGTTTAACTCTCAACGACAAATTAGACATGTATTAACTATGTATGTTAAATCAATCACAATCAATGTTTGTGATAATAATTAATTATTATTTTTAAAAGGATTTTCCTTGTAAGAGAAACACTACATAATTCCATAAATATACATGTTTTTAGCTAAGACACACTATTTTAGTATAATGATCACCGTAAAAAGAGTAATAGAAAAATTAAAAAAATATTTGAAAGTAGTCTCACATTGTTCTGTCTGTTTCTGTCGACTCTTTCCTTGAGTAACAATAAATACATATAATTAGGAACCATTTTCATTTCACATTACTTAGAAATACAAAATAATATATGAAAAAAGATTTTAAAAAACCTTATTGTTCCCTTGTAGCATCGGTCATAGTAAATATATATGTATATATGTTGTGCATATTATGCACATAATTTTATCATATTATATATTTACTACATTCGTACTTGCTGTGACTTGTTATTGCTGCGTACCTCTATAAGAGAGAAACGAAAACCATGCACCTGCATTAGCGAGAAACTCGGGTTAGTGAGAAACCTTTATAAGCGAGAATGAGATTGTGCTCCCTTGAACTCTCGCTTATCCAGGTTTGACTGTAGTTAAAATTTAAAAGTAGTTTGTAAATGCGCCTCCTGGAGGCTGAATGCAAATGGCGAGATTGCAAGATACGTCACCGCATCGCCGCGTCGCCGCGACCCGCGCTCGTTCGCCGAAACGTGTGCGGTGGCTCTAACGTACGCGAACATCAGATAAGACTGCTGCCTCTAAATTAAAACTTCAATTTACTTATTTCTTCAAATGTTTCTCACGCATCATATGCAGTATCCGGTTGATGTGCATAGTATACGCATAACTAAATTATAACTGATCGCTGTCAATGACATTTTTGTTACTTTCACATTTATAATATCAGTATGGATGTTAGCTATTGTTTAATCTTCTAACGTATGGTAAATTAATAAAATTATGAATAATGTAATAAATAAAATTCTCGTGTCACAATGTTGTTTATCAAACTCTTCTGAAATGGCTTAGCTGATTTTTATGATTTTTTTGTATATATTTGATAGGTCTGAGAATTGATTGTTATTCACCCATACAGGTGACTGGTGGTTAATTGAGAAATGTTAGTATAGGTTAAACGAATTTATGGACTATAAAATATGACATTAAGCTGATAAAAGTCAGTGCTTATTATTAAAACTATTTTATATTTTTAAGAATAAGTTGTCGTATATTCATACGACGGTAAAGACACATTTTGACAGAAAATAACTGTTTTAGGACACCATGTATTACCTGAAATCTATGAATTAAATTATTAAATTTCACAGGTTTTTATGCGCTTTCCCACCCCCACCCTCAACCCCCGCTTTTTATCGTGTTATAAGTATTTGTTATTAACAATAATCTGAATAATTAGACCGTCAATCATTGAAGTATTGTGTCACTTTGACATTTTGATAATGTATATATAGCAGAACTGCGTTTGCCAGTTCAGTTATTTATTAATAATAACTAGCTGCGCCCCGCGGATTTACTCGCGTGGTGATGAGTGATGATGATGATGAAAAGTAGCCTGTGTGTTATTCCGGGACGCAAGTATCTACATACCAAATTTCATCTCAATCCGTCCAGCCGTTTGAACGTGATTGAGTAACAAACAACCATCCATCCATCCAAACTTTCACATTTATAATATTAGTGGGATTGACGTTTGCTGTTAATTCTAATAAGGTCTACATTGTAATAGACGATCAATTTAAATTATAAACAAGTACAAACTTTTTTCTGACCACTAATATTTCCACGCGATTTTCCTGTTGATCTCAATTGTGTAATTTCCGCACCTGAACGGTACTCATTCTTTTTGTAGGCCTCGTTATAGAAAAAGTACAAGTACATGTACTTTTTATGACCAACAAACTTCCACGAAAGAGACAAGTAAAAAGTACATTAACAATACGCTGATTTGTAGCGTCTATTTAGTTTATACAGGGTATTGTCGATAACTGACGAAATGTAGTTTTTTTCTAACTGAATTTAAATTTATCGCTATCTGGAAATGACGAAAAAAACTTGAAATTTTAACGGCAGGTTCCGTATAACCAATCTTCAACCGTTTTTGCCATTTGTAAAAGGAGTGACGGATAAAATTGGTCGAGTTCTCGCCAAATACTCGGTCAAGACCATATTCATTCCAGAAAATTGTGCAATGTCTGCGGTCCAGACAAACTGCTAAAGACAAACTTCCGTTGGAGCATCCTGGGGTGTACAAAATTAATTGCAGTTGCGAAAGTTCTTATATAGGTCAGACAAAAAGAACCCTATCATGCCGCATTAAAGAGCACATTAAGGCCGTAAAAAACCAAGAGAGACACAAATCGGCCATTGCGGAACATCTGCTAGATGCTGGACTTCCACTGCTGGACATAGGCCTCCCCCATTGATTTCCACTAGGACCTGTTGGAAGCGGCCCGCATCCAGTTCATGCCTGCGATCTTAGTCAGGTCGTCCGTCCACCTGGTCGGTGGCCGTCCTATGCTGCGCTTGCCAGTCCGTGGTCTCCATTCGAGAACTTTTCGGCCCCAACGGCCATCAGTTCTTCGAGCTATGTGCCCTGCCCACTGCCACTTCAACTTGCTAATCCGCCGGGCTATATCGGTGACTTGCGTTTTTCTACGGATCTCCTCATTTCTGATTCGATCGCGTAGAGAAACCCCCAACATAGCCCTCTCCATAGCTCGTTGTGCGACTCAGAAGGCCCATAGTCAGAGACCACGTTTCGGTACCACCGTGGCCAGTAATTACCATCAAATTTGGAAAAACATAAACTTAATGTGTTCAAGCAACTCTCATTGGGTCGGTAGCCAGTCTACATTCTAGTTCTATAATATTTATAACTTCGATCACAGCGTTACTGACCATCACGTAGGAGAGTGATCTTTCTGGACTTATTAGTAATGAAAAAATAAGGTATATGAAATGGAACACGTCAATGGCAAATCATTTTCGTTACCGTCATTATTATATACTGACCTATCCGCAAATGAATGGAACTCGTCTTTTATTAGAGATTTGTTTGTAAAAAGTTATACAATTTTGAATTTTAACGGTATTAGAAAAAGAGCTAATCATATCAATAAAAACCTTCGTAAATTGCACCTATACATTGTTATTTATATCTGCAGAAATAAATATTTTTCATTTAATTTTTATTGTCAGCTTTGTAATTTTAGAAAACTTAGACTATTTTATCAAGTTTGAGTGGTTAACAGTATACCGACCTTAGTCGGTAACATTCGCGATCTGTGTATTTCGTTACACCCTGTATTATGGCTCTACACTATAATACACGATATCGTGCTATTGGGTTTTTCTAGTAACCTCAAAAGTCCCATCTTATTAGAGATGTTATCACATTTAATTATATTAAGATGAATGTGATGATTGTGTAAAGCTTTTATCTAATGTCATACTGATATATAAGGATTAAAAAATAAAAAACAGAACTTGAATGTAAAATGTAGTGTCTTTATAGACACTACAATACAAAACACTTTATTGCACACCGGTCAAAAAAAACAACAATAAAAATAAAACATATACCTAACCAAAGTACAATTGGCGACCTTATCGCTTAAAGCGATCTCTTACAGACAACCATTTGACGGATATATCATATTAGGAGTCTGGAAGTTACATGATCCAAAAACAGCATGTCTAATATAATTAACCTAATATACAATGATAAATAATATATTATAATAGATATTATAGTGATAGTTAATTTACAAGCTATCACTATGTATAACTTTTTTTCTATTTTCTATTTATTAACATTCACACAAGGTCTTCAGGTCCTAAACTAGGCAGAGCCTGTACTATGGTAACCTGATGACTGATATATACTTATATACATATACACACCCAGACACAGGTCAAACAGACATGTTCATACACATACATTTTTGATCTGTCCGGGAATCGAACCCGGGACCAGCGGCTCAGAAGGCAGAGTGCTACAGTTGGTAGCACTCTGCCTTCTGAGCCGCTGGTGCGCCAACCGGCCAGTCAACTACTAATAACGAATACAATATAATACGTATATATACATATATATAAGAAATACATTAGAAAAGTTATCATTTCGATACAGCTCTTCTATGACAACTGTATCGAAATGTTAATTTTTTTACCAATAAGACACACTTCCGCTATACTGTGATTTTACGTAAATTTCATCTATTTTATGAGATTAGATAAAGAAGTTTATGAAACTGCACATAATTTGCTCTTAAAACACACGTGTAATGCTATAAAAAAACTCGCCTACAGCTCGTTCTAATATGTACGGTTGGTCCCTGAGGGCCCCGGTCCCTCCTGGACTCCGGACACGTCCCGGAGAGACCCGATTTTGGTAAATTTGATTACGTTTTATTTTGTTATTACAACGATTACTTATTTTGACGCATATTATTATGCCTACCTCTGTCATTGTTGTGATTTTTGAACAATTCATTTCAATTAGTTTTAGGAGTACGTACTTACAATAAATATTGTCCACAAGCTAACACAACCTTGTAACATTTTCACCAAATGCTGTTTTTTGCATCATTGAATAATCTTAATAATCTTAATTGTTAACACACACCAAACGTACGAAAAACGCCACAGAAATACCCACAATCTACGACGAAAAACATTTGGGCAGCAATCCTTCTATACATCCATACAGTACATTTCAGTTCATCTCACTAATATTATAAAGGTCAAAATTTGTATGTATGTGTGTATGCTTGTTACTCCTTCACGCTCAAAGGACTGCACCAATTTCGTTGAAATTTGTTAAGGAGATGGTTTAAACCCTAGTTTAACACATAGACTACTTTTTATCCCGAAAATAATTGCTATTCCCGTGGGATAAGATAATAATAATTAAAAAACCTCTGTTACTCCTTCACGCTTGAACGACTGTACCGATTTCTATGAAATTTGGTATGGAGATAGGTTAGACCCTGGAATAACACGTAGGCTACTTCCGTGAAACAGTATAGTTTCCGTAGGATAATTGAGGTAGTAGATGGAACCTGTGATCCATGCAGGTTAGACCGCGGGGCGGTACTAGCTCTATCCTACTAATATTATAAATGCGTAAGCTTGTGTGTATGTGTGTATGTTTGTTACCTCTTCTCGCTCAAACGACTACACCGATTTCGAACGTAATTTTTTAATAATAATTAATGTTAATTATGCAATATAGAGTAAGACATATATAAAAATGGAGCATGAGAATATACGTGAAGTTACGTCATTATTTTGGGAGCTTTAAAGCGCCTGCAAAGCAATTCGGCCGACGGAAAGTGTCTGGGAGTATTGGCGACTTATTTTTAAGGATATTTCCTAAAATATACGTAAAAATCAGCTTTGAGAATTCACGTGAGGTAGGTAGTATTTTTATGTACCTTGATTACCTGAAAATTGGCCGTCTAAGCAAGCTAGCAGGTAGGCATGCGTTCTTAGTACATACTAACACTACGCAATCAGCCACATTTCGTTCGTCAGAAAATACGTGACGTCTGGTGGCCCTGGGATCTTGGACTAATAGAGATTTAAGCCTATGGAATCTGGTGGGAGACTGAGAAAGGCGGTCTTTACAGGTTATCTTTTTGGATTATCAGGGATTACAGGCCGCCTGGAGGCTTTCAACAGGTGATTACAACTGTAATAATACAACGGTAATTTATGTAATAAGTATTTCAATTCACAAAATGATACGGATTCCACTAAACGTTACTGTATATAACCATATTGTGTTACACGGCACAGACTAATATGGCAAACCATTCATATCACAAACTGTAGAAGCCTTTTAAACCTGAGAAGCGTGTGAGTATCAACATTATACATATCATCGGGTACAAAACGCTGAGTAGCAAGTATACTTTAAACAAGCTACTTCATTTATATTTACATTATATTAAACATACTCAGAATGATGGGCGTATCACACTTAAAACCTTTTTGGATGTCCCTTGAGTGTAAAGGCAATGATACAAGTATTTTTTATTCGTTTAATTTAACCACTTTTACTAAAAAAAAAGAGGCAAACATGTTTTTGTCTGACAGGTCGGAAAATTTATGAACGTATAAAATACGGAAATTACTCCAAATATAGTTTCAGCCACATTCAGTGCTCTTTTTAAAGAAGATAGGGCGCTAGCGGTCGCGGTTGCTGTTTGCCTAGTACTGTACTAGTCGAGCAGGACCGCATCAAATAATGTGTCAAAACCACGTCAATTTTAATAACAAAAGTAAAAAAGTACTAGTTTTGTCTAAAAATCGTTAGTTGATTTGACTAAAACGTTGACTTTTGACTAAAATTTTGCGCTTAAAAACGCTTTTCAGTGACGCCGCACCTGTCAAAACTACTTTTAACCGCTATAGAGTCAGCCAAATTCAATTTTAATGGTTTGTCGATTAGATAAGATGACACTTTTTTATGACATTAACTGATATGAGCCGTCAAAAGTACTTTTGACCAGCTGCATTGGGTGATATGGCAATAGTAATTCTGACTGTCATTTGAGTCAAAAGTACTATTGTCGAAAGCCTGTCGTCTAAAGTATTTTTAATTAATTTAGCCAGTTAAATGCACTTTGGACCGGTTATGAGTTTTGGTATATATACATAAGAATATAACAATATCTTATTCAGGCATCAACGCTAATTGGTTAAATGACAATTACAATGCAACATTATTAAGAACAATAATATTCTCAGAATACCGCTTTTGCCTCCATTCGTAATATTATAAAATGGCCTTCAATTTTATTGCCGCTTCTAGGTTGCAACTGTATTTCGAAGGCGAAGACTAACGCATCATTATCTTTTTTAAATATTAAATAAATAATTATCCAAAATGCGTTCTTGATGTATTAATTAAGTACTTGTATTTGAGTTTATATAATAGGCATGTCGATCAAGGCAATAAAATAACCTTCAAATGTGATAATTTCATTAACGATATAACTTATACTTACTCAAAATTATCATAAATTCGTACAAAATTTGCCAATCTACATATACTTCTAATATTATATAAAGAAACATTTGTCTTTTTGTATGTTAGATGTTTGTGTCGAATACACTCAAAAATAACTGGACTGATTTCGAAAATTCTTTTATTATTACGATTCGACATTCTACTTAAGAAGTATAATTACTAGAGCAAATTAGGGATCCCTAATAAAACTTTGATAATGTAATCGTGCGATTCCGAGATGGGCCGATTTTTGATATTTCGATAGTTATTTACATTTGTGTCTAAGTCTGTGACCATCTAATTACAAATGATAAAACGATTTCAAACATATTTCTTTCTTTTTTTGATAAATAAGGTTAATATTAAAATAAAGAAATGAAACTTCACATAGTAATATTCAAGTAAATATGTAACACGGACAGTCAGCTGCTACTAGTTATTACTATTTCTGTTTCTGTTTATCTTGAGGTAGAAATTGCTAAAAACGACTTGCAATAATCGTATGGCGATATTCCTTGAGAATGGCATTAAAAGTGTTCAATAGCTGACGTTTCACTTGTAATAAAGAAACATTAAAAAATTCCCCTGCTTAGTTCCTATAACTTAAAACCAACTTAGACCTTAGATAAATCGCACACATCCCACACTCTCCTAAAGGCCTGACTAGTGAGGTCTTCCCTCGGAGTGCACATAACGAAAGCATCAGTCGTGCGCCGCGCTGCGTGGTCGTGAGCCGAGCCGAGATAAGGACGAGGTCGCCGGGACCCACGAGCCACGATCGCCTGGCGAACCCGAAACAATATACGGCTCGTCTATCTCTACGTACAAAAAGTTACTCTAAATAGAAAAATATAGGAGCGAAAATTGTAGCAAAGGTCTATAAAGTCATTCTCATTAATTTATCGCTGTTTCCTTTTCGGTCAACTTTGCCTACAATTATCGAATAGGCAGTTTCTATACGAACGACGACGGTAATAAATAGTCATAATGACTATTTATTACCGAATTTATCACACCTTTTTATTTATTTCCCAGTGACGTTCGTGGAATCTATTCACCTGCGGTGCGTTTCATTCGCAACAATTGTCAACATTTCGTTCATTTTGCATACATATTCCATCCAGAACGATGAAAGAGACAGGGAACTGGTGTAAAAATTAACGAATTTTTTGTAAATTATTGCAAATGGAACGCACTCGTAATGTTACGTGACTTGTGTCTGTCATTTATCATTGGACAGTTACAGTGTCACTTTTTAGTGCAACACCCACAGTAAAAACAAGCAGGAAGTATATAGTATGTACTAAGATAATGATATGAACTATCTGATATATATATATATTATGTACGGCCGAAAAGGCAAAAGTAGCTAAATACAGCGGTCTCGGCGCGGAATACAATTTTGTTCCTTTCGGCGTCGAGACCCTTGGCCCGTGGGGTCCTAGGGCGCTCAACTTCTTCAAGAAAATTTCCAAGAGACTGGTTGACGTCTCAGGAGACCGAAGAGCTGGCAGCTTCCTCGCTCAACGTATTAGTCTAGCAATACAAAGAGGGAACGCTGCCAGCATCTTGGGCACAATGCCGCAGGGGCCCGTTTTAGATTTAATTTAGTTTATATTAAATTTTTAAGGTTTTTATTTTAAGTTAGATTATTTTATTGCTATATGTACGTTATTTGTTATTATGTGTTTCTATTATCTACTTCTCTATATTTATCGGGGAATCTCAATCACAGATCTCCGAAAACATCCGGCCTTCTCCTTAAGTATATCGATACAATCAAAATTATCATTGTATGATGTTTTGATTTGTGAAATAAAAGCTAGAACATTAGTAGAAATATAAATAAAAGCAACAAAAGAGAGAAAAAGGGGAGACAGACAGATGTATATGCTCAAAGCAGTTCTTAAACCGTTAGGGTGGAGTTCACCAAATTTAAACGTTCGATTATCAATTAACCATCGTTAGCTGATCGTCATCGTTACCTGTATGGTAAAAACTGTTTGACCGACGGTTAAATTGATAATCGTATGTCTTAAATTTTGGTGTACTCCACACTTAATCTGTGATTATGGCGCTTGCAACAATACCGTAATATCAGAAACTTACATCATCCCTACATAAGCATGGTAATATTCCTGCTTTTGTATTTAACAATAAATGCTGTTTACCTACTAAAGTAGGTTAAACAAAGTAATTATATTGATGTTGAAATCGATAATAATCTATCAATATGTGTCCGAGCGAGAGATCAAGTCTGTATGCGAGCGGATATTTATTCATTTTATTTCTGCAACATAACTGAATGTGCTTAGTTCTGCGCATTCCCACCTGCGCGATCATTTACCTCTTTTGCTAAAAGTGTATCTGAAGCGCTTGTGTGTTGTTTTTAGAAATAATGCGCCTTAATACATAAGGAACAACGATCTCCACCGGAACCTTTAAATAGAGTTCGTCGACAAAGTAATAATAACTATGCAGAAGCTCACCAACAAAGACTTCATCATCACGTTAATGTTGAGGCAGTTATGCTCCTCGACCAGACCGATCTAGTGAGAAGACTCAAAAGAACAAAACCGTTCGAGTTAGTGTAGTGTTCAGTGACAGTGTGCTAGTGTGATGTGGTTAAAATACTGCTCATAGAGAACACATGAACTCAGTGTCTCCCCCTTAAATAAAGACATTATGAAATGTTTCAAGCGTTTAAAGTTGGACTTGTATTTATTTATTATATTCTTTAGAATAAGTTGTAATAGTTATATCGGATGCCTTTATATGTATACAGACTACAGACCACTCATCACTTCATTTCCGGTGCGATAGTGGACAAACGCCTGCATAAAAAATCTACGCTTAAGAATGAATAGAAATTGTAATTTTTAGACTTTCGCGATTCGAACACATTGTTAGTTTTCTCGTGACCACGACCAATGCAACTTGGTCGAAATGATGAAGTAAATAAATTACTAAGTGTTTTTCTCGCGATCAAGCCCCGATTGATTTATTAACAATGAATAGCAAATAAAACATAACGCTTGTATATAGCGGTGAAACAGAGATGTTCATGTACACAAATGTTTGACATGTTCGGGAATCGAACCCGGGACCAGCGGCTCAAAGGACAAAGTGCTACCAACTGCGCCGACCGGCAAGTCGAAGTCTTTTTTGGGTAATAGTCTGATTGCGATTAAATACATACATAAACATAATTAATCCAATTAAAATATAACAAGTAATAGCGTTTAAATAATTCCTGTTAGTTTTCTATTGAAGAACAGAATATAGATCTCAAGCAGACTGTCAGGAAGCTACAGCTGAATGCTGATACACAATGGGTAATTGCCGATGTATGTAAAAGCGTCAGTCCATCTGTCTGTCTGTGGAGAAAACCTTACTTCTAAATTGGTGTACAATTTGTGCAATTATTTAATGACAATTTCTTAATTAACGTATATTTGCTTATCAGCTACGGACTCTTTATCTCGGTGAAGATGTGAAGGAGGTTCTCAATTCAAACCATATATTATTTTTATGTTTATAACCTCAGAAATTTCGACTGGGTATTTTATTAGAAAGCTTGTGCATCCTGTGTTGTCCCATTTAAATTTCATCAAAATCGGGCAAATGGTTTTTAAGTTACACTCCAATAACTGAAAGGTGCTACGTATACCTCGACGAAATTACGAGTATAATTGCGGGTGAAGACATCGGTGAACATACACAATGACAATTGATCGTGTGAGTAGCAAAGGTCACTGAAAATTGATGAAAATTTAAAGATTACAAAATACTAACCTAGAAAAGATGTTTGCGGGACGTGTTTTTGCTAAAAATTGTAATTTTTGGCAATAGAGAATAATTAAGTTTAAGTAATAATTTACGTAATTGTAACGTATAAATATTATATTTTCTAAAGTATAGCGAAACTATATGTGTACAAAACACCATATATCCTATTCCAACAATGTAAATATTGTGTGTTCGACTGACGATCAGCCGTTAATCGTTAGTACCTACCCGATTATCTTTTTGTCATTACAAATATTTCAAGTACTTACAGAATTTGTAAGTTTTTATTTATCTTACAAAACTATGTGATAAATATAAATCTGGAATAGTATACATTTACAAATAGAAAGTGGTATTTGCCTAAAAAAAAAATAGAAAATATTTTGTCCCTATTTGGCAAATGCTCATCCCACTCGGGGTGCCTCATTTTAGTACCTGGGGTTGTTGCATCCTTCCTTTTTTATCCGTCCGAGCTCCAGCTTGGTTTTTTAACTAATTCACTTTTAATTGCCATATTTACTTCCCTCCGGTTTCCATTGTTCTACAATGTTATCCCCTAGTCTATATAGGACAGCTTCTCTTTTTTACATTTCTACAATTGTCTCAGGTTATAATTATTGTCTTTTTGAAATTACTAATATTTCTATCGTCAATTCCACTTCAATACACCGCGATGAATAACAGATGAGATGTCATAAAATAATTACAGATAGTTGAGTTTTTGTGAATCAATTTAATAAAAACCCTTTAAAAAGTATAAGCTGCGCAGAAGGCACATAGAAACCACAGATGTCGCGCGCGGGTAAAAGCAATTATAGAAGACGTGTGCGATCCAAAAGGTCATATTTTTTTCAGTTTAATTCGCAATTATGCGTGTGCGCATCCTTGCAAAGAGCAATTAAAAGAATTAGACCTATTACGCTCAATGCACATGTGAAAGATTAAGTTAATAAATATATTTCCTTTCGGTTAAGCATTGCGACCGCTCGCAGCTCTGACGGCAGTTTACGACACAAGTCAGGGTAATAAACTATGCCGCATTCTTTATATTGTTAACCATCTAGAGTTTATGTTGTTTCCGCTTTTTGTGCCTTTATTTATAACTTAATTCAAGTTCACTTAAATTACGTTATAAATGTTTATTTTCATAATGGTACAGTATCCTTTGAGGTTACCCAGATAAGATTTGCAAAACTGTAGCTGCAGATGCACAGTACGATTAACTATAAATAAATGTACTGTAAATTAAATTTCTCAGTAATCCTAGAGTAAGAATCGGTACGGTCCAGTCTATATAGGGACTATACTATATATCTGTAAGATTGTGTAGTAGAAATATCTGCGTGGATCTAAGGGTGTGTGTGGCTTGGCAGAGATGTGTGTTCATTTCTTCCTACTGCAAGGAAACTGACCATCCTCTCAGTGACATGACGTTGGCTGAGGCGGGTTGGCGAATAGGCTTCACGACGAAAAACAAACATTATCAACTGACCAATTATTTCTTCCGAAGCACAGCAGTCGCTTAGCACGTCACTATAGTAGTGACGTCACTAGCGGTCATCGTCGAACATTCGACTGAAGAGAACGTTGTTTTATCTGTTGATCGGCGGATGTCGTAGAAAAGCTACACTATGAACCCTTCAAATAAGAAAATGATTCAACACCGACTGTGATTCTAAAATTGAAAGATTGTTTACCATAATTAGCACAGCATAGGATAGCCACCGACCAGCTGGACAGACGACCTGACTAAGATCGCAGGCAAGGGCTGTATGCGGGCCGCTTCCAACCGGTCCTTGTGGAAATCAATGGAAGAGGCGTATGTCCAGCAGTAGACGTCCTATGGCTGAGATGATGACGATGATGATGAATTTTCATTGAATAGAAATTGACTTCATTTGCTAATTTACTATAGCAAAATATTTACGAGCGAGCACATTTTTCTGTTATCAAAAATTATCGCAGTAAAGACAAATGCGCTTGAATTGTTCCTTACACCAGAAAAAAAAAATATAAAGTCTAAAAATGTGATTAGTAATCTTGAAGCCTCATTATTTGTAAAATACATATTCGCAATATTTACTGTAAATCAACAGGCATCGAGATTTGTCTCGCCCTCTCTGCCTGTAAACACCCGCGAGCCTCTATAAGCCTTGCTGCATCGTAAAATCATGAATGACAGAAATTGAACATTGACCAAGTATATTTAC
The DNA here is from genome assembly GCA_934044485.1 of Apeira syringaria. NCBI lineage: Eukaryota > Metazoa > Arthropoda > Insecta > Lepidoptera > Geometridae > Apeira > Apeira syringaria. The sequence continues at coordinate 16,596,508 of OW203668.1, forward strand.
ATAGTTAGGTACCTTTTTGTTCTGTTGTACTCGTACCTACATTATGACAGTAATTAAAGTTCACATCAATGGACATAGCTGTCGTCACGATTCGCAGAAGTAGGACATTCGAGTAGCGCGTGTGATCGAGTCAAATAAACCACTAGAAATATTTGCCGATCGATTATTTATCGGAACAACCATAAAACTGTCATTCGATTCTTTCGATGCGAGTATCAATCGCGTGCGGTGGCCTCGGGCTTACCACATAAAGTATGTAGGCGTCAGCAGGCATTACCGTGTTGCGTTCCTTCCATTGACGCGTTGGGGCTTGCACGGTACACTTCGAAGGATTAACGCGGCGATGGATAACGTATTTTAACATTTTAGAGTTGGAATTAGATTTCAATTTACGGTGTCGCATTGTGTGCCGCATTGGTACAGTGAATCGATTGTCCACTGCAGTTACGGCCTCGACCACCAGCAGGCACGCAATGGTCTCGTTTCAAACCGCCTAATGACAAGAACATTTGATTGAATAATTTTGCCAACTATATTATTTTTTATACATTTATAGGTGTAGCGTTGACCACTATCTCACTTGATGGTCAATGACATTGTGGTCGAAGACGTAATCACGCTAGACCTAGAATGTTAACTGGCTCTCAAGGACTGTTTCCTGAACAAACTATGTATTTAATGACAGTTTTCAAATTTGAGGATAGCTTGGATGATAGCTAGCTAGGCAGGTACTCGAGAGTATCCTATCACCATGCTGGGAATTCAATAACGGTGATGACCTTCACCGAAAGTTCAAGCCATTGCGATCGAACCAGCGTCCGTTTGTTTGACAGCCGATGGTCCCACCGTTGAGCCACGATCGTTTCAAGATATTTCATACACTTAGAATAAAAAACCCAATACATTCCCAATGCCGGAACAAGAGCCTGCATCACAGTGAGAAGCGTAGGTAGGCCATAAACTACCACGCTGGCCAATGCTGGACTGATGGTTTTATGCACGTGGCCATCTAAAGCACGAATAAAAAAAAAACATTTTCTTGTAAAATTTTTAGAAAAATTAGGCGTAGGTTTCAAGGTCTCACATTAATCACCTACACAACGAATCTAATTTATTAATTTAATTTTCAATTAACATTTTTGGTATGTTTTTGCTAATTGACATCGAGCCTGTTCGCGGATATTAGAATTATCTCAAGACCTTGGTGGGTGCACCTCGATTGAAATGTTAAGGTTAATCAAAATTCGCAAAAAATAATTAATATCTACCGACATCCACTTATGTTCATATAAAAAGTTACTATGATATTACTACTTTGACTGGCCGGTTGGCGCAGTTGGTAGCACTCTGCCTTCTGAGCCGCTGGTCCCGGGTTCGATTCCCGGACAGGTCAAACATTTGTGTGTATGAACATATCTGTTTGACCTGTGTCTGGGTGTGTATATATATAAGTATATATATATATAAGTATATATATCAGTCATCAGGTTACCATAATACAGGCTCTGCCTAGTTTGGGACGTGAAGACCTTGTGCGAAAGTTAAAAAAAAAAATCCGACAACAACATCGTTGAGGCCACAAATTGAGTGTAATACAATTTATGACTTGGTTCATTTGCAAAGTAAACACCTATAGCGCCTTATCTGCATACAATGACACATCTGAACTAGTCCGCCAGTAGTCCGGTACTTGCACTGGAATTCGTGTTTGCTTATGAATTTAATTTAATTCTCACACCTGCGTACCTATTACAATGCGGAATCTATTTAAAATTAGCAAAATAAGATTCCTTGAGAAAATGCAAGTCTAATTTATACATCCACAAAGGAAACGCAACGCACTAGATATATTTAGAATTATAATTCATAATGATAGACGCTAAAAACTTAAAATAATAATTTATAAATTAAAGATACTGATGTCAGTTAACTAAATTTAGTAATCATTTAACAACCCTATAAATTATTGTAATAATTTATAGGAAGGATCTTCGCGAGCTCCGAGCCGATAACTGGTAAGAGATGGCTCAAGATCGAACAAAGTGGCACATATTATTATCGGAGGCCAAGACTCATTTTGGATCCCTGCGCCATGCTGAATGAATGAGTGAATAAATTATTGTAATGGAATTCGGATCACACCGAATTCAATAAAACAATTTGTAACAGAGAGCCAAAAATCCCGTGAATAAAATAATGAGTGAACCAATATATAATGATAAGAAAATACGATTGAACGTGTTTGTTTTAAAGAGTTTTATTGTTTATTGCATTAACAACATGCCAGGCGGAACTTACGTTCAAATTATTTGGAGAACAAAGCGACAGGACGGTATACTGTGGTCGTGGATTCAAGTCCTACTAGCAGCCAAGTTTTTTCCTTAAAATAATTTAAGCGTGTTTGTTTTATTTATTTCATTAGATTATTTTGTAACTTCTGCTAACATTGCCGGTGAGAGCGTGACAAACATGCGGACAGGTCTCACACTTAAACTTAACTCTGCAGGAAGACAACCGCAGAATGGCAGCATGTTAGTAAATACATTTTTAAATAGTATAGTCCTTTTATATATCTGCTTATGTTTATCTTTAATTTTACATATGTATGTACCTATTTACTATAAGAGTTACACTGGGCGCAACAGGGCGCAGAGAAGAGCTAAACAGGTTCGTCACGTAATACTGTTAGAATTCCGGTGGAAAGCCCATTGAATCCTACTTCCTACTAATATTATACATGCGAAAGTTTGTTGTGTATGTGTGTATGTTTGTTACTTCTTCACGCTCAAACTGCTACACCGATTATGATAAAATTTGGTATGGAGATAGTTTAAACCCTGGATAAACTAAAGGCTACTTTTATCCCGGAAAAAGTATAGTTCCCTTGGGATAATTGAGGTAACGGGAAAACCGTAATCCACGCGGGGCGCTACTAGTATAAAATATGTGTATAATAGAATTTGCCCAGTGTCGTAGTATTGCCTACTTTGATCATAAATTACCTAAGTTTATAAGATCGTTTGACCACTGCCTCACTAGATGAATATTAAAGATGTGGTCGAAGGTGGCATCACACTAGACCTATACAACTTACTCGCTATAAAGAAACCACATATATGAGTCCTATCCTCCTGTATGAGTTCACTTACTAACTGACGCTTACCTAAACGTTTGGGCCTATGTACTAAGTAGCTTGTAATTTTAATATATATATAAAAATAAGTTTTACTTAAATTAATAAAGGTCACGTTGTGTATTTTATCAGAATCATAACGACTGTAATATCATGTAATGTATAAGATTTATGAAACTTATTTTCTCTATTTAGTCATTTTTTACTCACTTATTTTATTTATTTACAGCATTAATGTAATATATGTAAGCTATGTAACACCCCCCTTATTTAAATTTCTTTCGATCCTCTCCGTGCAAAGGTTGCCTGGTAGAGATCACTTTTAGTGATAAGGCCTCCCATTTTCACACTCTATGTAAATTTATGTTTATTGTAAATATTGTTTCATATTTATGGTGTAACAATAAAGAATTTTCTAATCTAATCTAATCTATAATTCATCTAACGTTCCAGGAGATATCGTCAGCACTTGCAATGGAAACGTATATAATTAAACAAGAAGAGGCCATCACAGCCGCGTTTATTTCATCGTCTCCAGCAGTCCGCAGGGACCGTCATCCTACAGCAGCAGCATCAACTTCTCGGCCAGCTAGAAGGAAAATTCGCCTAAGACGCGAGGCGCGAGAGCCTCAAAGGGTCTGAACGCGACCCTATTCCTCGTCGAAATATTGAAAAAAAAAATGTCCTCAGATCAATGTTAATTTTTTTTTATTTTTTATTCATTAATTCTAGTAATATTATAAAAGCGAAAGTTTGTGTGTATGTGTGTATATTTTTTATTCTTTCACGCTCAAGCGGATGCACTGATTTCGATGAAATTTGGTACGGAGATAGTTTAGACCCTGAAATAACACATAGGCTACAATTTTTTCGAAAAACGTATAGTTCCCGGGGGGTAATAGAGGTAGCGGGAAAACTGTAATCCATGCGGGCGAAACTGCGAGAGGCTACTAGTATTATATATTTTGCACCTTAAGTTATTAGTAATATATGTTTTAGTTAGGTTGTAGCTATCTGATCTCTCGATTCATAGTTTCATTCATTGTGAAGAGAGATAAACAATTTTGCATCGTATTTAAAAAAATTAACTTGCATTAAAGTACGCATCGAAGCAAATACTTAGCAGTAAGTACACATTACCGTATGCAGGTGTTCGCGACTCGAAACCGCGGCCACCAGAGAATGTGTCGAGTCAGCGCGGCTCTATCGAGAACCGTGTGTGAACCGGCCGCACAAGTCGATGACTCATCCGAGCCGCGTTCTGTCGTTTCGTAAGGTTTAGCCATGGCTCGCTAAAAGAAGGCGATTCTGAACTCCGTGCGTAATACATTAAACGTCATATTTTACTTTGATCCGAGGGTTTGTAGTAGGTTGCGTGTACGAAAATATCTTATTACGTCATTTCTACTTGATTTTGTCATTTACATAACAACAGACGCATTGAGTTAGGACCTTTGTAATCACAATCCTACTTACCCTATCCTACTAATATTATAAAGGCGAAAGTTTGTGAGTGTATTTGTTACTACTTCTCGCTCAAACGACTACACCGATTTCGATGAAATTTGGTATGGAGATAGCTTATACTCTGGATTAACAAATAGGCTGTTTTAATCATCACCATCATCACCGTTCTACATCACCACGCGGGTAAAACCGCGGGGCGCAGCTAGTAGCTCATAAATAGGATTATTTATAGAAGCATTTCAATTAATCAATTTAATAAGTAATTATAAACATGTATTGTATGTAAATGAGTTACCGAAAATAACGATTGTTATTGTGGTTAATAGAGAATCTGAATCTGAATCTTTGTTTGCATCGAATAGGCTCCGAAACTACTGAACCGATTTGAAAAATTCTTGCACTTTTGGGAAGCTACACTATCTTTGGTTGACAAAGGCTATATATATTATTTTCAAAAAAATTAGGGCTCATTATAATTATTTTTTTACCCGCGCGAAGCCGGGATGAACCGCTAATAATGTATATTTTGGCTTCGATGAAGAAACAAGAATGACAAAAGTGCGTGTACCTTTAGTTAGTACACACACTTTAGTCACATTTGTCAACTATGCCCACTGCGACTAAAAACCATAATAGCAACAATTAATTAGAGCCCCAAGCCACAGGCTTTCGCCTAGTTTGGGTCTCACTCTTATAATTATTTTTTTATCACACTTAGTCCCCCACACTAAGATTCCCTGTATGTAATATCTTAAAACACTGTACTCTTTTGGAAATAAAATTTTATGTATTATTAATTAACAATAAATTTACAATTACTATTATAAATATGAAAACAAGCTCTTCGAAGTAACGGGCGGCATTCCAAAAAGGCGCCTCATTGAATTGAGTCGTAACCGACCATAAAGCAAAAGTTATGTGATAATTAGCAATCAGAGCTAACGAGATTGTCCGACGAACCATTTCAAAGAAAAGGCGTGGACATAATAACACTTGCAGTATGGACTCTTATAATTGTCTTTTTATTATTAGCTATCTGAATCCCGCAAACAGTTTTATTTTTATCCCACGCCACCCTATTATTTTTCTATTAAATTAAAGCGTATATCATTAAAGAAAATAAGTCAACTAACATTAAAGTATTATACCTACTTATTACCTACGTGCGAAGCGTTCTAGAATATGCCTGTGTCATCTGGTCGCCTTCCTACTCTGTCCACATTCAAATAATAGAATAGATACAAAAAAAAATCAATTTGTTAAGTATTATAGATTACAGGACTTTTGAGACATATTCTGAAGCATGTAAGTACTTTGATAAGGATACTCTGGAACAACGACATAGGCAGTACGATATGATGCTACTTCATGATATCCTGTGTGGTTTGTCTTTGTGTCTCTAAATCGGTCCATCCGTTTAGAAGAATATCGGGACCAAACGGAAAGTTTTAAAATAATTTACATTTTGTATAATCTCTACACACACCAAAAATAAACTTCTGTCTGTGTCAATGTTGAAAACTATACAAAAACTTTCACAGTCATTTAATGAAAAACTGTTGTAATGATAACATAAAGTATGTCGCATTTCTTTGTATGTATATTTATAGTTGTATCAATATATTATACATACATTATATATCAACTTCTCAACAACGCACACTGCGTGTCTTTGAGTATAGTCTCGTTAAGACGTAAAGTTTAAATAAGCTCGTAACATTTCAACGATTCTCGTTAGGGTACTCTTACTGTTATTACTATTGGTCTGTGAATGTAGGCGCCGCCTGCGTGGGGCGGCGCAAGCGCATTGCACGCAAATGCGTTGAAAAAAACACGCTTTTCATTCACCCACCATTTCTCAACGCGATGAGAAAAAAGACAACACTATTTATGCACCTTTCACATTCGGTGCGACGGAAAGTGGTGCATTTTATTGCTGACATGACACGATATCGTGAAGTACGTCACAACACACCTACCTTATTCTCTAGTAATTTGATCATCGGCTAACAAATCACGGACGTAGAAAAACAAACGGAATTCATCAAACCTTTTATATGTGTATATAAATAATACTCGCGACGCGGCCCGGCTTCGCACGGGTCCAATTTAGGTTTATTACAAAATTTTACTTATAAGATGTACACTACATATTAAGTTATGTGAGCGAATAAAAATCTATTGTGATGATATTGATGATGAAAACCGTGTGATAACCCGTTGGATGATTAAGAAAAAGTTAGCGGATAAATAGGCAGACAGGCTTGGATGACAATTTATTTTTATATTTCTAAAATTGACTAAGCAGGTATACATGTGTGAAGTGAATGGTGGAAGAGGAAGGCTTAGGCGAATGTTCGAAAATCAGATTGAGTAAGTTCTGATAGGGCTAGATCAAGAGTACTCTAAACCGACGCTTTTGCATGAAATGTCCATGAGCGTGGATGAAGCAAAAGAAGTACGTAATGATCGTAACATTTGGAAGGCTGTGGTCTCTGCCTACTGCTACGGGAATGAGTGAGAGGAAGAGTATTTTAAGCTAACTTTAAAAAAACAGGTAGACATCATATTATATTTTTTATGCAAGAATAACTCCGTAATTTGTAAAGCGATTTCAAGAAACGATATTTCGTTCGATAGGAAAAACTTTTGTATTGGTCCTACACAAATATAATTGGTTCCGTAATTCTCTTTAATTTCACATTCACGTTTTCACGATTTAAAGCGTCATCAGAATACCAAAAGTTTCCGTCTAAAGCAAGTATCCTTAGCAGACGACGCCGTCGTGTCGATTACATTGATTTTTTTTATACTGTATAGATTTAGCGTTTGCGCGTGCCGTGGTGGTACCGGTCTAGAATAGTACTCCCCCATCTCTTCCCGTGGGTGCCGTAAGAGTCTGCTAAGGGATGACGTACCAGAAGGTGGGCAGCGGCGCCTTCTGAGGATTGTAAATCATACTGCGCTCGCCAATCCGCATACCAAGCGTGGCGAGTATTGGCAAACCCCCCTTAATAGGGGAGGCATATGTCCAGCAGTGGACGCACATGGCTGAGAGAAGAAGAAGAAGATTTAGAGTTTGACCACTATCTCACTTGATAGCTGTCAGTGACGATGTGGTCGAAATGTTATCACGCTAGACCTAGAATGCTCACTGGCTCTCAAGGACTGCTCTGCCTGAACACACTTATGTGTTTGGTGACAGTTTTTCAAACTTGAGGGTGGTAGCTAGCCAGGCGGGTATCCGAAAGTACCTTCACCGGAAGCTCAAGCTGTTGCTGGGGTTCGAACCCGTGTGCGTCAGTTTGACAGGCGACGCTCCCTCCACTGAGCTACCATCGCTTCATATATGAAAAAATGAATATACACCATCCTCAAACGTACAAACTCGTGCGTGCGCGCGACCAGCTTGTTAATATCATTTATGGCGAAATGCGAAAGGTTAAGTCCATTAGAGTCGAACAATGTTTTTATTAATGGTCATAAGAGCACTAGTAAGCAAACCGCCTTTCTCGATAAGCAATTAAACGTACTCAATTTACATATTCTTATCAGGTTCCATAGTTCGTGCATTCACATATAAATTTGGTATTTGTCAATGTTATTTGAACCATCCGAACGTGACCTTACGGTGGGAAGTGCAACACAAGAACGGTACTAATACGGGTAAGTACGTGCAAGGTTAAACGTTAAAAAAAAAATGTTTTTGTGTCACATTTCGTAATAAGAATGCCGAAATGTTGCCATCTTTCAAACTTTGAGACGTTTACCAGCGCGTTGCATTTTCAGCCAAGCACGCGATTGTCTGGTCTGTTTAAATAATATTGTCATACCAATAGAGATGTATTTTTTTACTAACAGACAAGTTTGTCATATAATTGACTCATGGGATTCGCACGCTGTGCAATTCAACCGACACCTGCAAATATGGAAGGGGCTTCCTCCCTCAGTATTCCCGAGTATTCCCAATATGAGATTCTTCGAAAAGAGAGTATTAACAGAGTCTTAAAAGGATTGACTTATCGTTATGTCCTCGATGTTACAAATATCCATAGACAACGTTGATTGCTTACCATCTGTTTGTTTGTCACATATTGCATAAAAAGAGTTATAACTATGTTGTAGTCTAAAACCGACTTCTAGTACCTAGAAAAGGGACAATTTATTTAAAATAATGATTAAGTGTATAGTTGATTTACTACTCGACTCGTTGAGACTGAGTTACTATCTGTAACTGTAAATTTATTTATTTTTGTTTATGATTATTATATTTGACCACTATCTCTTGAGAGAGGATAGCTAACCAGGCACTCGATTGTACCCTACCACCATGCAAGAACTTCAGGTTTTTCCCGAAAATGTGACTTGTATTAAAGTGGTTGACGGATTTATATAAGATAGTATAGGTGAGCTCTGCTCATTTAAATTACTAAATCTAATAATAATTCCATTGTCGGGTAGTCTGCTAAGTAGAATATGTTGTGGAGTTATAAATCAATTAAATCATCTTTAGTAGCGAGCAAATTGACTGACATCTGCGACACAGTTTTACACTACTGCAGGTGTCATCGACGTCATCTTCATTATTTATTGTATTGTTTTTAGTTCTGATTAAATAAATATTTGATTTGAAAACAAAAAAATTTGGTCTAGAATCTGATATAAAATATGGCCGAATCGTGAAAGCGCGAGCGCCAGCCCAGCCCGCTGAGCAGTTCACCGGCTGCCTATATGCTCGTAGCTACCTTGCCAAAATTAACCGTTGCCGTTACCAGATCAATAAACAGACACCCGCTGACCCACTGCACTGAAACTGGCACGATACTCTATAAATAAAGCACTATCGTCTGCAAGTTTTATGCAAAATGCCAATTTCAATTTCAGTTTTTATCCAGCGGAACAGAGAGAAGCTTTTACTGGGAGGATTAGTTTTGTTTCAAAATGTACTTTTATAGAATACACGCCTACATAAATGCATTTTATCGATTTGATAAACTTGTGTCACACCTATGCGACCACGTGACTAAACGCAATTATATACGCAGGAAGAAACTATGGGATGATTCAACAAGGAAAGAGCAGTTTGGGATAATTTCTAGCCAATGAACTGTTTTTTTTTTTAAATCTGTATATATAAAAATAAGTCCATAATGCCCTTGGTCATGACATCATGCGTGAATGGATGGGCAAATTTCAATAAATTTTTTTGTTGTGTTCGTTATTGTCAGGAGAAGGATCTTTTGAAAGAAAACATGACGGAACTAGCGCGGAAATTTAAAATTTAAAAAAAAGTCTACGACTAACTTTATTATAAACTTTTTTAATGTGACCTTAGCCCAAACTTACTCTAGCATATTATACTCTTTGCCAAGCACGTTTGAAATAACTGTCAGTTGTTTGACGGCAATTAGACAGATCGCACACCGCCAATATCGTTTACAAATATCTTATCACAAACTAATAATATAGTTTGTGATAAGATAATTTGCTAATTTGATGCTAACGCATTATCGTATCAAAAAATAGAACAATAGACTTAATTACTACATATTAATGTATTCCAGTTTGAATTTAATAACAGAACAACGTCTGTCGGGTCAGCTTAAATATTTGTTAATAAAAATATTGTTTAACACGGGATACGCAACATGATTTTGTTTTTGATTGAGTTCCCGATATTTCGGCGCGGTTCCACGCACCATGATCACGGAGAGAATGACGGCGTAGGTATCCCGTGTTAAACAATATTTTTATTATGAAAAGCCATGAAAGTTAAAAAAAAATGTTATTTAAGCTCACGCTCATTATGACTTTATAATTATTTAAAAAAGATTCAACGTGAAACTTACGCGTTATCGATATGATATCGACAACTTAAAAGTTTCACGTCAAGCTCTTTTTAAATATTATAAGGTTATTTGTTCGATTACTCACGTCACATAATTCCATATGGTTGTAGTTGTTTAATTTACCATTTTAGCTATGTTACGAACCGACGCTCTGTTCACCTAGCAACATATAGATCTCTGCAGAGTAAAAAAAGTTCGCAGTCGCTATACGTACCTGGCCAACGTCCACAAAGCCCAGTTCTTGTTCTGCATTTTCCAAAATGAGTTTAGAGGTTATCCATTCTACTAAGCACATTGCTAACAGATAGATTCTTAATGAATTTCTGTTTTTGCTAGTTTTGCTATTCTACTTGAATTATAATTTTATTACCTACACAGATCTATTTCTATCGCAATGCAATTATCTACAATCCAATCGGAATGCAATCGTTATTTGAGCGGAATAGCGAGTTAATTTATGATTAAATTTGAATTATTATTGTATTACTTATGAATTGTTTATCTTAATATATAAAGGTTATAAGCACCGTGGTCGTGTTCATCCAAACTCGGACTGATGAACCGCGCAACTGCGACAAAGGGCATTTACACACGTGATAAGATAATTGATACATCCCGTGCTGCTAATCGCATGGAAAACCGGTTCACTGGTCGCTGCACATTTCGATTTTTCTCCTTTGATGTGTTTAATAATGCATGAGCCGGATCGGCGGGTACTCACGCGGACGCTAGCCCGGTAGCTCTAAACTGGCCATCGTGATACCCATGTGTCGTGTCGCCGCTCGAATAAGGCAATATTTACATAACAATAACACAGCGGTCAAAAACATCTTAAAAATAAAATAGTACGGTCTTGTGAAAAAGACCATCTTAATTGGCAGCAGTGGTTGTTATCCGGCTTCAGAGAAATATCATGTATTTTTTACGTATGTCAATGAAGACTGAAACTGTTAGAAATAGAAATAATGATATAGTTTTTTTTATCCGTTATTGGTCTAGCATTTGACCACTATACCATTCGATGGTCAGCTATGATTTGGACAAAGGTGATCTTCTAGGTCGTGAGACCTTAAAGTGGACTAGTAAATATAACATGTCAATATAGTTTTTATAGTTGTTATAGCTTATCCCAGTATCTACACATAGTAATAAATCACCCACAAACACACAGGCGATTAGTATCAAATATCGCATCACATAGCAAAAAAACACGTATTGGTGAAGGTAATTAAAACACTAACATGCCCTAAATGAGTAGTGATGTGGCATACTCGATAAACCTACTGGTTTTCTAGCCAATAGTGCTCGATGCTATTCATTGATATATTAGTAAATTTTCTCACGGCAATCTGGCAAAACAAGGATTTGAACTGGCAACCAATAGAATAACTATAGACACTGAATATTTAAGTTTATTTTGAGGGACAAAATTCAAAAAAATCAAATTCAAAATTCTACTTGTGGTCATCCATCCAAGGGGTGCTCCAGGAATACGGATTTGATCGTTTAAGATTGCAAAGTGAACTCTGTTATATAGGCAAACAATGTTATTTCCAAATACATAATCAAGAATGAATCACGATGAAACAATTGGACTCAGCACTAACTACTATTATCTAGTACAACTGTGACACAGATAAATGATAGTAAGCCGGATGGTACATGCGTTATTCATTTGTTTACACGAATGCAATACGATGGCCGTGAAGCAAATTATTCTTGCTTTAGGCAATGACCACAATATCTTCACTATCTAATATGACAGTTGTCGAGCTCCAAACTATTCAATTTACTACTAATATGAAGGAAGTCACAGAGCGATTCTACCGATCGTTTTCGCCATAAAATGTGGAACGCTTCCTCCCTCGCTGTCTCCGAGTGGCTACAGTATGGGATTCTTTAAAAGCAGAGTTAATGGAGACTTATCGTATCGTAATGCCCTTAGTGGTAAACATATCTATACTCTAACAGTCCTTAAGCTATATAGTAAAGAATAGTAGATACAAATCATCATTGCGTAAATTCCAATTGCAAAAAAACCGCAAATTGTGGCGGAGATAAATAATTTTCTCGTTATCAGACGGGGCTACCATCAGTTCTGTATTTCCAGGACACTTACGTTTTACGACTATACTTCAATAACAAAAAAATCATAATCCTACTAACCGCTTCGTTGTTAATTAAATTTCAAACGAAACAAAAGAAATATTTTCACAGACACAGGCACTAGTATTTCCTGTTTTTCTGGAGACATGGAGGCACACAATAACAGTATACAAACATCCGAGACCCGAAAACAACATAGCACAAAAATGTTTGGCCCCAGCCGGGATTCGAACACAGGGCCCTGGGATCAGAAGTCATGTTACTAACTCAGGGGTCAGCCAAATTTTCATTTTGTGAAATTGTTCGTAGAATCCTTTCGTCTAAAATTCAAATCAAAACAATATTTATTTCTAAAAAGTACATTATCTAACACAAAATACTACTTTGAGTTACAAAATATAATATGTAGTATAACAATATGTGATTACATTTTATGTTACAAGGAAGTCTCATACTAGGCGACAGCTTGTGTCCTGAGACTCTGAGTGCGATTAAACAAGTAAATATTTTCCTTGGATAGTGTAAATATTAGTAGATACTTGTTTATAATTATGTCCCTCAAAATAAACTTAAATATTCACTGTCTATAGTTGTTTGAATCAAAAGTTATAATTAGCAAGTTAGTTCGTTATTTATACTTAGCATTGTTTTGTAATTTTAAATTATATATCATTTATTACCAATCAACATATTACACCTGTTTATTGCTATACTTTACACACCTTTTATAGATTTGACCGTTTCTACTACTATGTCATTAATTGGTGTTCAGTGACGATGTGATCAAAGATATAATCACGCTAGATCTATAATGTTTACTAGCTCTAAAGGACTGCTGCCTGAACACACTATGTGTTTGGTAAGAGTTTTTCAAACTTGAGAGTGGTAGCTAGCCAGGCGGATACTCGAAAGTAGCCTACCACAATGCTAGGCATTTGATAACGTTGTTACATTCACATAAAGTTCAAGTTGTTGGTGGTGTTCGAACCAGCATCCATTATTATTATACGAACCCAATATAATTACGCCTTTAGAGCACTGATGAGGTTGCCGCCATGCTGTAGCGCTTCAGGGATGTTTGTAGATGCGCAAATAGATAATTTTTCAGCAATTATTCGTAAACGTGTAGCGTCCCTGATGAGTCGTGTGCGTGGTAGCACTAACTACTACCTACAGCTGCTTGCGTGGAGGATGCAGCAATCATCATCATGCTGCAGCCTGGGGTGCCCAATGATGCAGCATTGGACTAAACTGCATATTGAGCATGCCGGAGCCAAACCATTATATAGACTAAGATGACAAGAATGGATTATTATTATTATTTTTATGACTTTTTATAGGTGACTTATTATGATTTGACATTTTAACTATATGTATTGACTTTCCTCATTTTGTATTATTGTAAATTTATTTTTAATATTGTGTATTATTAGTTATATGGATTTTCATCTGAAATAAACGAATAAATTAAAATTAAATTAAAATTATTTCGACAGCCGACGCTCCCACCGCCATGTCTAAGCTCTTTGTATTTGTAAGTTCGTCTGTCCACCTTATCGGTAAGCGCAATGCGAAAGACGAAAGTGAGTGGATGCTAACCGTTGGCCCGGAAGAATCCTGGAGTGGAGACCGAAGGCCAACACTAGAGGGGGTGGCAGACCACTGAAACGTGGGGGGTGGACATCAGACGACACGGAGGACGAGACTGGTTGAATGGGGCACCAGACTGTCACGGGTGGAGGAAAGGGGACGACTTCCATCTTTCCATCTAAGAATGGATCATAAACAAGGCCCCATGATGATGATTATCATATAATGTGATGCATAGTATAAAAAATATTTGTCGTCGAAGTGTGCGAATAAACGAGTTTAAAAAAAAAAACTACACTAACTAATGGATTTTGGCGCAATTTTCACTATTATTTTTTCAATAATAACATAATTACCTAAATATAAAATTTAGAGTAGTTGTAACAAATAGTGAACAAACAGAACAAGCGCCATCATTCATCTGTATTTGTATTATTAAAGAGTTTCCTGAAAATAATTATTTATTAATTATAATAGATTTTGATAGAAATTATGTAGGACCACATTTCTGAAGTATGATCTACCAAAAAAAAAAATCATGATAATCAATGCATAATTGGCAGGTGAGCGCGTAACATACATACAAAAAACACACAGTCGAATTGAAAACCTATTTCCTCTCTCTTTTGCAGTCGATTAAAAAATAGGATAATACACGTTTCAGACAGAACGTCGCGCGTCATAGGTTTTAGAAAAATCAGTAAAATATGAAAATTATTTCAAATAAGACCAAATCATGGGAACCGTACACGGGTCAGTCGCGTGCGTTCAGTGCGTGCGTGAATGCGCAGCTAGCACGCCTATTCAATTACTGAAAGGTCAGGGTGTTATAGGCGCGGCGCGGGCGCAACATTATCGCTCTCACCTGCCGTGTGTACGCATGGATTTTGAGACGCATTGGCAAGTGCTGACTGCTGATGTCAAGTGGCTTCAGTATTCGAAAACGGAAATACATATCGATACCGCTGGTCGTAAAGGGCATTTGGTCGTTTAGGACATTTTGACACTGTTTTACTCTGATTTTAATCTTCTATCAATCTGTATATTGCGTTTTACGATATTTGCAAAAAAATCCTTTACGACTAAAAGACAAACAAAAGATAAACTTTCACGTTCATAATATTAGTGTGGGTGAATGGTTATTCAATTGTTCATTTTATGTAGTGTAAGCGGCCGTATAAACTGTCACTTTTCTGTATCACAGTTCAATTGTTTCAAGCTGTGATATGCCTTCGTTACGACTGCGATGGTGTATCATGTTTCGTACACTAGTTGTAATTTTCAAAGTGATCAAAATACATAAAGTATTGAATGCGAGTGTTTCAGTTTGACGCAATTCTATCAATTGACTGGCCGGTTGGCGCAGTTGATAGCACTCTGCCTTCTGAGCCGCTGGTCCCGGGTTCGATTCCTGGACAAGTCAAACATTTGTGTGTATGAAAATGTCTGTTTGACCTGTGTCTAGGTGTGTATACATATATAAGTATATATATAAGTATGTATATATCAGTCATCAGGTTACCATAGTACAGGCTCTGCCTAGTTTGGGACCTGAAGACCTTGTGTGAATGTTGTCCCATATTATTATTATTATTACTAAAAACTACGCAAGTACACTCACCGACACAATTTTAATATTAATCAGACGTGTCGTGATTATTAACCGTGATTAGTAACCACCTCACAAAGTGTTTTTCGGCGACCGCAGTTAGGCTATTTTCTTTTAAAATCATCATTTTAAATTAATGATTAAGATTATTTCTGTGCAAATCACGCTCAATATATTTAATTATCTACTACACACACATAACAATAGTAATTTCAGGCAACTCACGCTTGTAATGCAAGGCTATAGCTACTTAATATTCCAACAGTTTTACTTTAGTAAGTAGTAACTATTTATGTTCCTACTACGAAATGAGCTATCAAAAAAAAAACCAAAACTAATCACTGATTCTTAAATAGTTTCAGTAAAATCCGTTTTAGACGATTTCACAGGAACCCGATCAAAAACACGTCTTAAGCTTTAAAAGCGTATTATGCGCGATAGGGAAAATAAAACGTACTATTAATATGTATTGTGTTCTAAATTGGTTTAAGTAGGTATTAATTTATACATTTATAAATTACATTAAATACATAGGTAGTGTAATTATAATTAAGTTATTTAGAGTAATCACTTATTTTGGTCTGACAGAATTGAAATGTAGTGAATTTGACAGAAAGATTTTGATGCATTAGCAATTTCAAGTGTACAAAAAAAGAACATAATTTAAGTTTTTCAGTAAAAAAAAAACCAAAAAACCTTTTGCAGCGCGTCTTCGCTTTGATTCAAAGAAGTTACATAGCGTCCTAAAACATTGACAGCTGATAATTTCTGGGCGTTTGACAAAATCGGAGTTGACAGATTATATTATGATTTTATGACTTATCTTTCTGTGCATTAATGTGATTATCTATTATCAATTATTCTCCATCCAAAGGTTAAATGAAAGAGATCGCTCTTAGCGATAAGACCGCCTATTGAATATTTCTTATTGTAAATTGATTATTTTTAACGTGATAACGTTTTAAAAATTGATGAACGCCAGCAACACAAATGAAAAATAGTAACGTTCCGCGTAACGTTCCACCTGAGTTTTGTATTACATAAAATAATCAAAGTCAAAGTCAAAGTCAAAGTCAAAGTCAAAGTCAAAGTCAAAGTCAAAGTCAAAGTCAAAGTCAAAGTCAAAGTCAAAGTCAAAGTCCAAGTCCAAGTCCAAGTCCAAGTCCAAGTCAAAGTCAAAGTCAAAGTCAAAGTCAAAGTCAAAGTCAAAGTCAAAGTCAAAGTCAAAGTCAAAGTCAAAGTCAAAGTCAAAGTCAAAGTCAAAGTCAAAGTCAAAGTCAAAGTCAAAGTCAAAGTCAAAGTCAAAGTCAAAGTCAAAGTCAAAGTCAAAGTCAAAGTCAAAGTCAAAGTCAAAGTCAAAGTCAAAGTCAAAGTCAAAGTCAAAGTCAAAGTCAAAGTCAAAGTCAAAGTCAAAGTCAAAGTCAAAGTCAAAGTCAAAGTCAAAGTCAAAGTCAAAGTCAAAGTCAAAGTCAAAGTCAAAGTCAAAGTCAAAGTCAAAGTCAAAGTCAAAGTCAAAGTCAAAGTCAAAGTCAAAGTCAAAGTCAAAGTCAAAGTCAAAGTCAAAGTCAAAGTCAAAGTCAAAGTCAAAGTCAAAGTCAAAGTCAAAGTCAAAGTCAAAGTCAGTCAAAGTCAAAGTCAAAGTCAAAGTCAAAGTCAAAGTCAAAGTCAAAGTCAAAGTCAAAGTCAAAGTCAGTCAAAGTCAAAGTCATAAATGATTATGACGTTATCACGTAAATCTATCGTCCGTAAACCGACTTTACAGACAACCAATTTTTTTTCTGTTTTTTTTGTGTCAATAAAGTGTATTTGTATTGTATTGTATGAGCTTCTTTTTGGATGTTATTCACATTTTCAATAAGATTTTCGATTGCTTGAGTTTCGTACGGTGCCACATCAATGGAAGAATATCTAGAACCCTGCAGTATCACGGGTTCTTCTTGTTCTTCCAACACGATGTTAATCTCGTTATTGCTGAAACCGGCTTTTTTGAAACAATAATATGTACGCCGGTAATAGGTAAGTGTTGTTGGCGCGTATTAGGCGTATTAAACGGGATGACAAAACATGTCTCAAGTTGCAGGGACTAACGTAAAATGGCATATTATGCGAGAAATCGTATTAAGCGGGTTCTACTGTATTAGCACGAGATGTTCATCTACCGATCTTAGAGTCCTGAAGACCCATACCACTACGAGATAAATGAACCTTGGAGAAGGACGTAGGCTACTTCTTGTCCTGGAAATGTATGGTACCGATGGGATAACTGAAGTAGGAAACTGCGCGGGGCGCAGCTAGTATATAAGAAAGTCATAATTTCAATCATCATTTTGTTTCAATATTTCATAACCCACCTTTTATCGCTTTGGTTTTAGCCAGTACCAATGGACAAATGATCTACTTAATTCATATAATTGACTTTAATTTAACAATAACACAGAATATACAGACCGAAACGATAAATTAATTAAAGACTTATTCTATATGTAGGTACGTCGGCCGGCGTGTATGCCTCTGTGCTTCCCGTCTGGATGTCGTGGGCCTTGGCCGGGGTTCATGATTCGCAAGTAGTTCAGCTAGCCCAAGGTCAGGCTGTACTCGTGTGTGTGCATCTGAGTTTCAATTGTTCGGAGAGTTTTACAATTACTTGTATATTACCAAAAAAAAATGTGAGCCAGAGAGACAATACTAACAATTGACAGTTTCAACACATGATCAGTAAACTGTGTGTGGCGCAACTAAATAAATAATTTATAAGTGTTATTGTATTTTATTATAATTAGATTACACAAGACTAAAATGTAAATGGGACGTACATTTTATATACTTTTCGGAATATATATAAGCAAGTTGAAGTAGCAGTAGGCAGGGCACGTAGCTCTAAGAATTGATGGTCGAAAGGTTCTGGAATGGAGACCCTAGACTTGCAAGCGCAGCTTAGGACGGCCCCGGACAAGGTAGACACACGACCTGACTAAGTACGCAGGAAAAGGTTGGATGCGGGCCGCTTCAATCCCGTCCTTGTGGTGATCACTGGAGGAGGTCTATATCTAGCAGTAGACGTCTTATGGCTGAGATGATGATTATGATGATAATAATATATCTCAATCCAAAAATGGTTATTTGAGTCATATAATATATTTATTTTACCGAAGTGCTTACAAGAGACGTATTTTTAATTATTATTATAATCTGACGGTTTTTATTGTGAATAACATTTTTTCATATATATAGGTACCATGATAGGATTTGTTTAGTCAAAAGGTAAATATCAAATTGTTGAGTTCAAATGAAAATAAAAAGCACGCGTCTATTCAAGCGAGATGTGCATTGAATTAGTTTAATCTTGCGCTTTGTTTAAATTAATAATTCAAGATGAAAAGTTCATTTTGCAAGGCGGTACTGCGTTCGTGGGTACAGGGGTCGGGCTCGATGACCCGAAATAAGGCTCAAGGGGGTGGTATTGCCCCCCCTTTGAGCTGATGGCACCCCCCACGCCCGCCTGCTGGGCTGGAGCGCCGACCTCTCATTCATTACGCAATAAAAGTGTTCCGTTAACTTCTATACATGGAGACTGTGTTTAGGGTTAGGTAACGTAGGTATTGCAACGAAATTGCCAGATTATCCGGAACTTCTGGACGGTCTCGGAGGAAAAGTGTTTGCAGCTTCTAGCATTTTATGTTACAGTCAAGATACGTACTTTTGTTTCCCAATGTAGGTTCTTTGTCCTATCTAGCGCAATGATGCAACTGAAAGTAGGTGTCGTTTGAGATATACGGAAAAAAGCGAACCTAATACAGATGAAGAAATTACCTTATTTTTTTACAATATATTTTACATTCACACAAGATCTTCAGGTCCATATACATGGGGACCTATGGTAACATGATGACTGATATATATACTTATATACATATACACACCCACACACAGGTCAAACAGACATGTTCATGCACACAAATGTTTGAGCTGTCCGGGAATCGAACCCGGGACCAGCGGCTCAGAAGGCAGAGTGCTACCAACTGCGCCAGTCACGATTTATATCTATACATAACACTATTATTATAATGGCGAAACATTGTCTGTCGATTATCGACTCTAGGTTTGTTACTCTTCTACTCATTCACGCTGAATCGGCTCAACGAATTTTCATAAAATTTAGAAAGAAGATATATAATATGGGATAATAATAGAATAATACACAGGCTTATTTTTATTTTACTTCTGTTCCTGTCTTAATAAATCTATTGGAACTCTACCTTCTTTTGAGATGTATTGTTAACCTTGGTAACATTAATAAATAAAAGTGAAAAAAATAAAAATTGAGAACTGTAGCGGGGGGAGTGTTGACAAGAAAAGAGTTACATCAAAAGAAAAAAAAGCTCATTGCAGAACTTTTATCGTATTATTTTAGGTGATGTTAATTAACATAATATGTGGTAGAAGTAATTAGTATGCTGTAAGTAGAATTACTTATGGTAATTAAATGGCCGGAGACTGGCCGGTTGTCGCAGTTGGTAGCACTCTGCCTTCTGAGCCGCTGGTCCCGGGTTCGATTCCCGGACAGGTCAAACATCCGTGTGCATGAACATGTCTGTTTGACCTGTGTCTGGGTGTCTATATGTAGGTCCATAAGTATATATATCAGTCATCAGGTTACCATAGCACAGGCTCTGTCTAGTTTGGGACCTGAAGACCTTGTGTGAATGTTAAAAAAAAAATTTGGCATATTATTTTTTATTTCATAATATATAGGCCGTCTATTGTTGTAACTTATTATATAATAATATAATAAGCATCATGCAATAAATGCATCATTGCGTTGCTCACAACACAGAATTGCAAAAAAGCGTGTAAATAAAAACCCAGACAACCTTCAACGTTCTCAACCTTCTTATAAATGACTACCTCACACACTAATGCTAAAATAAAGTGCCAACTGCACCTACAAAGATGTAGATAATAGGTTGTTTTTTAGATAGTCAGGTGTTTGATTACCAAATCACTTGGTAAACTGTCTCTCGGTAACACCTGCTTAGAAAAAATTTTTTCACAAAAAATGGAACTGACTTCAACACTCAAAAGTGTGAAATAACTTGTTGAAGTCGGTGCCATTATAGTTCACAAAAGTAACTATCGTCACAATATTTTGCTGATGGTACCGATTTTGACAAGTTATTTCACACTTTTGAGTGTTGAAGTCGGTTCCATTTTTAGGTTAAAAAAAATATTTCACCCTTTTCAGTGACCTTTGCTTCTCACGGGATCAATTGTTACTGTGTAGGTATGTTCTCTGATGTCTTCAACCCTTCAACAGCAACTTTAATATCTTCAAGGTATGCGAAGCACTTTTCAGTTATGGGAACTCAAAAACCGCTTTTTAGATTTGATGAAATTTGTATGGGGCCACCACGGAAGTATACACTATCAAACAACAAAAGAATCATCAAAATCGGTTCGGTTCATAAACGACGAAGTTCCGCGGACACACATAAAAAATATACGGTCTAATTGAATAACCTCCTTTTTTGAAGTCGGTTAACAAATATTCAACGATAGCTGGTGTAAGTGATAGGTGAAAAAAGGTTGTGACGATAACCTCTTTTCGGTAAAAAGAAATTATGACCATGACTTTTCTCGCTGTCATCCGGATTTACTTGAAAAAAACCTTAATCATTGCTCCGAACTGATGTTAAGTGATGCTGATGATGCGTTCTACGATGGATCACGCCTGCCTCGATTGTTTTCTTCAAACCCTTTTATATAAAACTAGTGTGGGTACCATATTAATCTACATGTGTAAGAAATGTGTAAGTTTTTTATCATAGTTTATTAATGTCGGTAACGGTAAAGAAAAAAAATTAATAGTTGCAGTATTTCTGATTCACCTCATTTTGATAAAATATGCAGCCTCAATGTTTTCTTTAATAATTTATTTACTAAGGTCTTTTTTAATACTGTGTAGATCTAGCGTTTGGCCACTATCTCACTTGATGGTCAGTGACGATGTAGTCAAAAATGTTATCACGCTAGACCTAGAATACTCACTGGCTCTGAATGACTGCTGCCTGAACACACTATGTGTTTGGTGACAGTTTTTCAAACTGGAGGGTGCTAGCTAGCCAGGCGGGTACTCGAAAGTACTCTACCACCATGCTGGGGATTTTGATAACGGTGTTACCTACATCGGAAGCTCAAGCTGTTGTTGGGGATCGAACCAGTGTCCGCGGTATCATTCGCTCTCATACTCGCTTTTAACAACGTGTGCAAATAATGTTGTATAAAGGATTCTTAGACTTACTCGTTCAAAAAATCGTCCCAAAGGGGCTTCTTAGGCCCCTTGCGCCACCCAAATTATCCAAGATTTACGCCTCGGAATAAATCACGTTTGCAGGCATAAATTGTGATTTAGTCCTAGATTAGGCAAAAATCTCGAATAATTTTGGGTGGTGCTAGACTGCCTTAGACAACTTAGACTATCATATGACGCGACAGCGAAGTGTTAGTGTAGGTAATGTAGGAGGTGTAGATTAATGGATGTCATATTCTCTGGAATCTCAACGTCAATGTGACGTCAATCTCAACCGCTTAATTGGTGTTCGATCCTCACTACCCGAAAGCCCTAATGGTATAGTGATTCTCTAATTAAAGTTATCTAAACTAGAACTGTTAAAAATAAGGTAGTTCTTATGTGGTAATGCTAAAGTCGAAAATAGTGTGACACTTATCAATTACAATACTAAAATTAGAAATGTATTATTAAATGATAATTTTAATATATTCAAATTATCATTTAATAATAAATTTATTAATATAATAATAATTCCGACAATTTTAATAAAATGATAATTTTAATAAATTAAAATTATCATTTTATTAAAATTGTCGGTTGTCTAATTTAAAATAAGTTGTCATTTATTTGGTGCCAATTATAACTACCCGCAATGGATTAAAACTAGTCTAATATTAATTATTATTAATTATTAATTTGGGATCCTGAAGACCATGTGTGAATGTTGTCCCATATTATTATTATTAATATTAGAGCTGCTAGCTGCGTTATGAGCATTGTATGAAAAACTTTTGAAACATAATATAAAACCATGTATTTAAATTAATTAATACTATAAAAGACCATTAAAATATTAATAAATTACACATTAAATTCCTCATTAACACAAAATACAAGATAACTATGTTAATAATATTATATTGCTTTTTATAGCTGTAGTCGTAATTATGGAACATGCATCGTGATACATAGTAATAATACATGATAATTAGCACTCGATATAATAATTTGATTCCTCTTTTAAGAAGCTCTGCAAAGAAGTTTTATTAAACAAAGACCTTGTTTAGTAAAATGTAACTAATTCACCGCAGCGGTGAAAATATGCTAACATAGATAGTAGTTACACATTTGAACCGTTTGGGGTCGATTCAAGTAGACACCCATGCCGCACTTATTAACGAAAACAAATGTACTAATAGATATTCAGAAAGACTAACGCTGCATTCCAAAGCCACTACCAATAATTCAAGATAGACAAGTTTCATAATAATAGTAAAGAAATGCAATCTTGGGCCTCGTCTATATCACCTGCCACATAGCCTTGAAAAAGATAAAAACAGCGAAAAAAGTTAAGCTTATATTAGTATCTCATCCATTATCTGTCTCAGACATCGCATCGACTCCTGTTTGGCAACTCTGTAACTATGTAACCAAGGTGTTAGATCGCCAGACTGGCAGACTTGCCTAAAATCCTAAATGTTAAAGTCCGTTGACCGCAGACGTTAGCCGTCGTTCACCCCGCATGCTCGAATTCGAAGCCCCCTTTATGTCGACGCTTTACGATCGGACCATCGTTCCAGTTACAGGGTGGTTGATGAACTTTTGTTACGTAAAATAGAAATATTTGCTTTAAAATTTAAGTATTATTATTATCGACGGTGATTTACGAAAAAAATCGTCGTAACAGCAATCCATAATTAGCAAGTGAGTATGTGGCACGTAACAGGGCCATTTACAATAATGTGAACTATTACATTTCGTGTTCGTAGAAGCCTTTCTAAGTAATAATATATTTTATACAGTTAAGGGGTAAAAAGAGGCAATCTATAGGCAGTGGTCATAATGGCATAAACCGTTTCGTATCGAAACATTTACAACACATTAGTTGTGGTATTAACTAAAGTTTACCAACCACCCTACACAGCCCATTGGCCACCACCCATTGACCATCCAATTTTTCCAAAGATTATCACTGCGTCTAGGCCACAATGCCACACGTGACCAAAATGCTGGTTATTATGAGGCTCAACAAAGCAGCAATACTATCAATACCTACAATAATACTCCTTTCTGAGGCACGCACAAATATATGTGGCGGATTTGAACGCTAACAATATCTTTGGCTTGGAGCTACCAAGGTGTTAAGTCTGCTAATCTCATGTTAGAAAAATCTAATCTCGCACTGGATCGAAGTCCGGTGCGAGACCGACTCGACGCCAATAAGACAACATCCAAAATTATTACTCACCTTAGTTCATACCGGCCCGCATATATGTTAAATCTATGCCCGGCTTATGATTCAGTAGGCCATTTGGCATTTCATGTAATTACAGTTAATGGAAAATGACGCGATGTCATTGAATCTAGAATTGATGCAAGATTGATTCAATATGGATGAATTAAAAATAGCAGACTAAAACTGTCCAAAATCTGTCAGTATGAGCTTAAGATATTAAATAAAATTAAAATATCTTTATTGCAGGCAAAAGAACCCATATATCACAAAATTACAAAATATAAATGGTCAAAAATAACAAACTAAAACTAATATTGATAAATATAAATAAAAAATAAAATAAAAATATTACCATATTGAATAGTAATGTTCAAGCCTTACTAATAATAATATTTTTACTTATTATATTATAAAACCTCACTTCAATAAAATAAATCGGCCAGATGCACCGAATATAGATATTTTTATATATGTAACTCCAAATTAAGAGGGTGGGAATATTGCTGTGTTATATTTTTCACTGTGTGTGTATTACCTTTACTTTTTAAAGAAGTTTAGTTCTCTTTATCTCTGTCCTCAATCTGTCTTGTTATAAAAGCTCATTTCAAATTAATACACTAAAAGTGTACACAATGTAGGTACATACGAGTATGTTGGTATATAAAGCTGGTGCAGCGAACAGTAGATGTCGTGCATCGCTTGAAATCTTATCTCAACTTTTAATAACAGCCTTCACCTCAACCCGAGTATAAAAATCGAGTAGAAACTAACACGAAATAGTGATGTGAAAGTATCAGATACGACATTCATTGGATACGAAGTATAGTAGTTATTTTATAAATTATACTCCTTGGGTAAGAGATAAACAACAAGATTGAAATATACGTAGCCATATTAAAAATCAATAAATTGAAATGTATGTATCAGTAATAAATTGTTTTGTAAATATTCATTTATACATATAATAGGTATATTTACAGAAAGCAGGCTACAAATTTGACATTTTAGGAACGATTATTTAACGTGACATGAAACATTGAATCCGATTACTGTACACAACCTTTCCATGTATTGTAGACACTAAATTTAAATAAAACTCAATATTATATAACAAAAATAGAATTTCAAATTTAATTCACTTTGAATATTAAGAATATAAAAAATCTAATATTTTGGATAACTTATTCAATGATTTAATTTTTTTCTGCATGATATAAATTGACTAATGATTTTATTAGACGGCGTCGAAGTGGCAACACATGTAGCATCCCACACTAAAGGACGCCCTAACTTCCAGTGAATTAGTGTCATACCGTTAGGTCTTTTACCATCTTCGCGCATGAGACCATTCGGTTCAAGAACGGCTGCAACATTGGCGCTGGTAAAAGCCCGACAAATGATATCGTTAATACTATGCGTGGCGGGAAATTCGACCAGCATTCATTATTATGACCAACAAAAAAAGTACAGCGGCTGTACACCCTCTAGTCAATATAATTAATGATAATCAGTAAATAAAATATATTTACTTTATATATACATAATATATTTATATTATATCCATTGTAGGATAAACTTTATTATAAAACCATCATACCATCTGGTCTGTTCTAACACTTTTTATTTCAGTGTACTGTATACTGGAACTCAAGGCTGCAGGTTCAGATAGGGTCCGGTCGTGCAGTTGGGTCGTGGACCCTACGCCCTCGCTCCCGATTCGGGTTATCAACATCACCCCCACCCCCAGTGGAACCGCTGCAGGGATTTTCTAGAACGTTATGGAAGACGTTCCTAACGTCTAAGTGCGTTGACTCCAAATTAAGTTCTCTTTGAAATATACGCTATTATTTTTTACATTCCCGCCGCCCCGCCGCCGCTCAGATAGATTGGACTACTCACACACATACTAGTTTTTATAGCGATTCATTATGCACAGACATCATAATACTGATGATAATTTTTTCTTATTTATGTATAAGCGTGTCATTGAGAATTATAATGCGCTAAGAAATTAAAATAAGCAGGGATTGGTTACAAATAACTAGTTTGTACTGGTAAAAAATGGGCAGAAACTTTGAACAGAATTTCTATTGCAGCTTTTTGTGTTGTATTGTCTATAAAACTTTAAATGATATTTATATTTTCATTGCTTTTGTTATTTCTTTTGTTTTAAGATTTTTTATCTGCACGAATGTTGGTCAATGTTGTACGGTCGCCGTGGCGCACTAGTCTAACCATCTAAATGACCGAGTCTCTGAAGCCCTGGGGTCGAATCCTGGCAGGGGCAAACATTTATGCGATAAGTATAGGTATTTGTGTCAGGTCAAGGATGTTGTTTGTCTGCTGTGCTTGTGTGTAAGTACATGCCTCCCACGATACAGGGACACCACCGCAATAGCATTCCCTTCTAGATTCTTAGAGAAGTAGGGTTTCAGTATTTGAAATAATAAAAAAAATCTGATGATAAATTATTAATTAAGTTGACATTACAGAGGCTCGCGGGTGTTAAGAATAAGAATAAGAAACTTTATTGGCCTTATACGAATAACAATGGTCGTTACACTGGGCAAGTTAAAATTACAATAATAAGCTTATAATACATAAATAAGAACGTAAGGATTAATAATAAAATAAAATAAAAAAACATATTATACAATTCTACGAGATGAATGAATATTCTTTGAGACGCATTTCAGCAAATTCGTTTAATGAATATAATGGGTGGTTTTCAAAAAATATTTTTATATAATTGTTTACAAGTCCCGTTTACAGGCAGAGAGGGCGGGACACATCTTGATGCTCGTTGATTTCAAATATTACAAATATTCAGGTGAAATACGGGCTCTATAAAACATTACTAATAACATTGTAGACTTTTTAATTGCCTTTCTTCTGGTGTAAGACACAGTTCAAACGCATTTGTTACAGCGAGAATTTTTGAAAAAGAATAATATTTTTTTTCACTTTTAGCAACAATATTAATGATATAAATTTTGTTCCATCCGAATCAACCTTCATGAACTGTTCTCATGAGCGGTATTTTTTAAGTTGATTAGTCAAGTAAGATTTTCAACAAAATAAGTTGAAAAGACTCAAAATTGTCTATTTAGCAAATTGTCAAGCCTTAAGTGTAGTTATTCTAAAAGTGCATTTTTGCATTAGACGAGTAATACTTTGCATCCAAAGAATTACTAAAAGACTTAATAGAAAAAAAACGTTATTCGTATGGACCACAGACAACTTTTGCCGAGTTGTCTGTGATATGTACTCACTGTAAAAAGCTTTTTGCGTTTGTTTGTGTTTGGTACATATATATGAAAATTGCTACATTGCATGTTCACGTATGAAAGTACCGCGTGATACTGCGTCGTTTATAACACGTTAACGACACGTAAACAAGTAAAAAGTTTATAATCATTTGAAGTAAAAAGTGTGAGTAGGTATTCATTATTGAATAACTAGATATTTAATTATCTTAACTGTTTTCCATGATAATAACGAACAACATATACGTTTTTTTTACTTAAAACGCATCCGGTATTTTTGCTTAGACTTAAGGCTTCATCATTAGGGGAAAAGTGGAGTTCTCGGTAAGGAGGCTTCAGGGGAGCTTAACACCATTCTAAGTGGATTATGAATATAAACTTAAACAAAAAAAAATCAAGCCTAAGCTCCTGTACTGAGGCATTTCGTCCAGACAATTAATTCTCACGAATTCATCGTAAGTATCTTATGTTTATACTAAAATTAAAAAGCGAATAAATAAAATAGAAGTTTTCCTCACAAAAATCGATGAGTAAAACTAGCGATTGACAGCTAATGTGGTGAAATAGTTATTTGTTTTACATGTGGGAAAGTTGTTTTTTAGCGTGAATGTTTGGATTGAAACCTGAGCAAGCGAAGGGTTCACACACAAACACGAAACGCTAAAAAACTTTACCCTCGAGTGAAACACAACAGTTTTCAGCACACTAACACTAACCAGACAAGAAATTGCAAGATTCGTGGCGAAAAGGAGTCCTTCACAGGATTCTTTCAGAGTGATTTTCAAACTTTGTCTCGTCTATCATTAAACGGGCAAAAGTTTCCCCATTTATGTAGGTATACAACATAACAATGTACGAACACAAGAAGTATATTATTATTATATCATTTGACATACTGAAAACACAACAAACAGCAAAGAATTTTAAAAAAAGCACGCTCTTCTCTGATTGGTGAACAAATTGACAGTACCTTAGTTAGGTGCGTTCTTCATTTCACATACTCTACAGTCTACACGAAAAAGTATCTAAGCTCGACACATTGTTTATGATTACATATTACATTTTCATAAAAAAGCATTTTAATTATATTCCCTCTCGCTGTATGTATAAGATTTGATCAATTAAAATATTTATTAATAATTCTGAGAATGTAAGCGCTAAGGCTTTCACGGCCGGCGTTGCAGGTTGTATGTATTGCTTCCGGGCTGTATGTATGTAACAATTCTGAGAATACTGTACATAATATTATTGATTTAATAATATTAAATATAAGAATAAAATAAACACACGGACATTATATGGTCAAATTACGTTTCAAAACGTGATTTTTGCCTATATATACTTATTTGAAGCGCTTGAATTTTAAAAGCATTGTTTATTCAATTGTGAATAAAATAGCAATTTCCTCACCGTAATCGATGAATAAAACTAGCGATTGACAGCAAGTGCGTTGAAAAATATATGTCTTACAGTGGTCGTTTAAGTCTGAGGTGATAATGATTAATGATGACTAATAAAAAATTGATTGGTTATATCTAAGAACGAACATTTCAATTTGAAATTGAGGTTCTTGATTAATCATGTAAAATACCGTAAGCAAATTTAAAAAGAAGGGCGAAGATAGATTTTTTATAAAATTGAATAATAAGTGACTGGTTGAAAAACAACATGATAAAGCCTAAATGGTAATAAAGCACATACAACGTCAAACTGATGGCCGAAGAGCTTAAACGTAGCCACACCTTCGGCCACATCGTCACTGAATAGTGTAACTGCTAGAATAACTTATTATATACATTATACGAACAGTTACTTATATTATTTTATAAGCACGAAGATATAGACATTTACATCCAAAAAAAACTTAATTGTCAGTGACGATGTGGCGAAGGTGTAATCATGCAACTAATAATAATACAAATTATATCTAGTTATGATTTTCTTATTATATAGGGTGATCGATTACAACTAAAAGCTATAGGACCGATGATGGTCGGAGATTGCTATCAGCTATTTATAATGGCTACAGGTCAAAGGTATCATTATTCAATACACATTCGAGCTGTGACATTTCAACGGCTCGCGGTTGGGCCCTGGAACACGCGAGTGTCGCGTGACGTCACGACGCTGCGTGACTCACCCCGCCGAATGCACACAGAACTTAGCGCTTTTCCATTTTTTTGTTCACCTCAGTGTACTTGTATTGAAAAAGACAGTGACTTGGGTTACGACCAGACGTTACGTAAATGGATGTGTAATTAAAAAACTAGTACAATTTCTATTTTTCATCGCTGTAATAATGTAATCTGGTAATTAATCGAATTGGCTTGATCACGTAAAAAACAGTCTTCTCCACGACCAATGCAACTTGGTCGAAACGTCGAGGCAAATAAATTACTAAATGTTTTTCACGCACTCAATCCCCGTGCGATTTATCAACAATGTGTTCGAATCGCGAAAGTCTAAAAATTACAATTCATCTGGTGCCTACATTATTTTAATCATGGTATTCTTTTTAAAAACATTAGTCCTAGGCATCTCATGTAGCCTTCATGTACTGTAAACTTACGTACTAACGTAACTACGTACTTGGACTTATCGAAGACAGAGGTGCAATAAGCTTGATAGGTTAATTGGCATACAATAAGTTAGCTCTGTCACCAACACCAATAAAGGACGAAAAAAGATTGAAAGCGTAAGGGATGTACTATATGGCCGCTTTCATGAAGTTTAATAACTGTGTCTGACTGTAGTGTACCGTTATAAAACCGTGGGTGGCACTAAAGTGCTTAGATAATCTTTACCGCCTTTGTTGCTGGAAGAGTTTAGGTGTCTGAAGTCTTTAAAAGTTATGTAAGAGGTACGAGCTGCCGTTGTGTCTTCATATATACAGAACGAGTCCATCTCACGAAAAACCTTTATTGCAGAGCCTAGAAGATGTACGTTTTTATATATAACGGTTGTTATAGTAGCAGATGGGCTGGCTCACTCCAAGCGATCACTGTCATCTCTAGTATTTATTATTGTGAATAAAGGTATTTGAAAACTGAAATTGAAAATTATCGTCAGTGCTTATAATTACGTAACACAAAGTGTAAATACATAAAAGTAATTGTCTCGCTCAAAGTAGGAAATCAGACGTAATTTTATACAGAATGTATAATTATAGAGTGTGTACTTACACATTCTATATTATTTTATGTGCTACAAACGATTTCGCTTATTCACACGTGCATTGGTCGTGAAATTTTCATAAAGATTGATAACAGACTTCAAAAAAAAGAAGGTGGTTCTGTGTTCCATTATATATATACTTATATATTAATATTTTATGCATGTTCGCTGATTTATCGGCCAACTCTTGACCGATTTTGCATAATTCTTTTTTTTGTTTAAAAGAGTACTCTTCCGAAGTGGTCCCATTCAAATTATATTTTAATAGATTTAGTAGCTTTTATAATATTGTTTATTTAGATTAAATACATTTTTATTGAAAAGTGTTCCTAGTCGAGCACATTTATATTTATATATAATACGGCTTTACTGACGTTTATATTCACGCATTTCGAATAATCGTGGTATCGCCAGACAGATCTAGCATCGGTCGGACATGCCAGACACCTAGATCCAAATACTCAACTATAAACGTGCGTGAGGCCGGGTAACACATATAAATAATATAGTAGATACAATCAAAAATGATAATTAGCACTCAGCGGCAGCTTTCGAGTAGAGCAAGGAGAGCTGTCGCTTTAGCGCCAAATGCACCAGATGCCCAGAGCACGTGGTGCCATAATTCCAAATGCGAAAAACGATTTCTAACGAAAACATAATTTCTATGGCTCCTTTTGTAATACGCAGGACATTCCTGAATGAAAGCGGGGAAATTAAGTTATGCGTAGTAGTAGTATAGTATATAGGGTACGTAGACTGAAATACAATTTATTGTGAAAAAACACAGAGAAACTATTTCTATGTGGTGCCCACCAAAGAATGCCATATGACTACTCTATGCCTTGATTCATGGCTAGAGACAGCGTTATTCACACACTTGTTGTTTTTTACATTATTTTAATATACCAACGTTGTAAATGTCAGTTGTTCGGCGCTCGACATGATTGCAGTATTGCATGATAGGTAGCGACACTGCGACACCCATAACGGTGGTACCACCCCACCCGTCTACCAACGGAGCGAGACGGTGGTTTATTTAAAAAAAAAAAACTTTTTTTTTATTTTTAAATAAACAAGTTTTACAAGAATTTATAAAAAGCATTGAAAGATGTATTAAGCACAGAAAAATCTATTACATATGATATATCACAGCACATTTGCAAACACGCGTGTATAGTCTATGTCAGCTGTGATGTTGTCAGCGCCACCTCACCAATTTTCACCACAGACCTATATATTTTTAACCCTTAGGCTACTGCGTAGTTTGGGACCTGAAGACCTTGTGTGAATGTTAATAAATAAATAAATAAATTCTTTATTACTATTTGCCCGTTATAATAAAAAAGTGCTCTATAAACGTCATAGGGGCCTCATGTGCATTTTGGCCTCTCTCTCCCCATAATGTGCCCAGGGCCTCCAATAGGCTATAGCGCGCCTGATTTAAAAGGATAGCTGTTTTGATACAGTCACGCGCTGGAAGCCTACTTATCTACATTGTTACCAAGCTATATGACATGTGTGTAGTCAAAACAAAATGTTGGAAAACATTAAAGAACTAATCACGACTGTTCAGAGCTCACGAAGAAGACGCACGTACTTGTACGAACACAAGGTAAACAGATTCGCACTATATCTTTGTAAGTCGATTACTTTTTATGGTTAGGAATATTTATGAACATAACTGAAAGATAAAGATTAGTTTCAAGGTGAAGTCGTTTTGTTACATAAGATACATAATTTATAATATATTCATACATGCTTGTGCATTTACTTGGTACATTTAAAATGTACTTACTAGAGGTAATAGTTTTGTTATTTTTATATTTTTTTTACAATGTTTTTAGGTACCTGTGTAGTATCATTGTTATATGATAAAGGATGAATAAATAACACAAATTGTTTGATTGTTAATTATTTATTGTCAATCATTTTAAAAATGCCCAATTGGTTCTATTCAACACCTTAGTAGAGTGAAATAAAATAAAATATGTATCGTCAATAATATGCTATTTTAACAAAGAAACTAATTACTTAACAAATGGCTACTTTGTTGCTGCATTGTCTCAGTGGTCGAAACATTATAAGATTAAGATCATCATCATCATCATCATCATGTCAGCCATAGGAGATCCACTGCTGGACATAATATTATGCCTCCCGCATATACAGCAGAATTATATGATGTGATAATATTAAATTAATATTAATAGGTATGTACTCGTATGTTCAAATTATTTTTTAACTGTTATTATAAAAGTTTTTTTTATATTAAAATTAAATGTAACTTACTTTTTGGAAATGCAAAAAATAAACTAACAGTTAAGTAAACATCTTTCTTGACCATTGACGAGTGTGCATGCAACCTTAGTTATACTTAAAATACAAGTTACGTACATTTAACATCTGTGTCTAGTGACTTATATTATCGGTTAAAATAAGTCCAAGCATCTGTCCACTGCATTAAAATTAACATAGATCCATCGGATAGGCGCACAAGCAATAGGAAATAATGGTATCGGCCGTTGTTTATTTAGTAAGCTCGCTAGACGACGGTAATTAGCGATTTGCATGTAGTCGATGGACTATTAGTCGTTTCTGCTTCGTTCGCCTCTTACCTCTCTAGAACATCCGCGTTCGCACTAAGCTACCGAATAAATCTTTTTTTTTACATCTAACTAATACTACATATGAGAAGGTTTGTGTGTTTGTTGCTCAACCACGCCGGAATGGCTCAACGGATCTGAATTAAATTATTAAATTAATAAAAAGAGCACAGTTCAAGCGCATTTGTCATTACCCTGGGAGTTTATAATAAAGAAAAAATGTAGTGGCTCGAAAATGTTTTCACTAATAAATCAGCTAATGAAATCAAATGTTGGTCAATAAAACTTCATTCTAAGAAGGTTGATTCTGAAATTAACCTTCTTAGAATGAAATTTTATTGCGATCTCTATAGTTGTTGAATCGATGCTGTTTCAATGAACTTTTCTCATGAGTGGTATTTTTTTAAAGTTAATTAGGCCTGTAAGACTTTCAACAAAATAAGCTGAAATAACTCAATTGTCTATTTAACAAATGGTAAAGCCTTAAATAAACTTAATTAATACTCAAAGAATTATGGCAGATAAATCAAGAATTTGACAATATGAAACTTCAATGCCTGTTATATCATATGCCATATTATGGCATTTAACTTCACTATTCCAAGATTTAAACGACATCAAAAATCAGTATGGAAGATATTGAAAGGACTACCTAAGCTTTTTAAAATTACCTTGACATTCGAATAATATGTGTTTAAATAAATAAACATTTATTCAAGAAAGCACAAAGTACTTTGTTATTGATTCTTTTTGAGAAAATTTCTTTTTATTCTAGCAGAGTTGACAATTCCGGAATACAAGCGTAACTCCGCGTCCCAGTGAGAGCGCGCCCCTAACCGCTGGATTTTACGAGCACTAGACTTCTAACGACATTCGTCTCCCATTAAGTAGGGAATAGGAAGGATAATGCCCAAAGCGCAGTTTGCGGATCCAAGTTTTGGTCGGTGCTTACCTAAGTAATTGATGGCAGATTTGTAGAGAGCCTCACGTTTTATTGCGTTTGTTATTTTGGAAGTTAATGACTGCAGATGCGATCGGGGCGGCGCGGGCGGGGGGACGGGACGACGACGACGATGGTTTAGGTATCATTGTGTAGATTGGAGTTAAAGACGAGTTTCAAACGAAATTCTGCTTATTGCAAAATTTAGATAACATACTACTCTATACATTTCCGAAATTGTATAAATTCAGTTGTTACTTTGCCGAAACATAATTATATCACAATATTTAGTGTTAGTTCCGCGGCTTTAAATTATTCCAGGCTATCATGCAGTGTGCGCGGCACGCATACATTTCAAGCATAAAGTAGAATATTACCGTGCTGTATCCTTGCTTTGAAATAACTTATCTCGCGGAATGAACACAATATTGTGTGTCCGTATAATAATAACTTTTATTCTTTACTAGCTGCGCCCTGCGATTTATCCCGCGTTTTGATGGTGATGATTGGTGATTATTAAAAGTAGTCTATGTGTTATTCCGGGACATACCAAATTTAATCGAAATCAGTACAGCCGTTTGAGCATAATAAAGTAAAGGACATTTTCGAATTATTTGCTTATCCCACGGGAATAGCAATTATTTTCGGAAAGATAAGAAGCCTGTGTTAATCTAGACTCTACGTCTAACCTATCCTCGATACCAGATTTCATAGAAATCAGAAAAAGCCATTTGTGCGTGAAGAAGTAACAAACATACACAGATACACCAAAACTTTCGCCTTTATAATATTGGTAGGAAAAGAAAATCTTCATTGTACACAACTGTTAATTCTGATAAATTTGCTAAAATAGCAACGAAGTTCTCCCTGGAGCTTTTAAAATACCAGTATTTTTCAGCTATATATAAAAAGTGCAACAGAGATAGATAACGAGACCGTGAGCGCATAGACGCGTTAGAGATGGGGTGTTGGCGATAAATGCTGCGTTTACCAGAACCAATAAGTCAATACTGGAACAGCTCCATCTCGAAAGAACACTCGACTCTCTGCCTTCGTCGTATATCCGAACTCTTTGCTCACATCTCTCGTAAGTCGCTCAATAACTTGTATAAACTGATTGTGACTACGAATGTTAAAGGTAACGAATGGCTAGAGCCCGATGCGCTGGCCCGACCGATTCCGCACAACACCGACACCAACATCTGTGATGCAATCCACGTTGCTGAAAGCTGGACTACATGGAGAAACATTACTTAGAAAATAACTCCATGAGATGATAACGACCCCCAGCATTGGGGGAGGGACTCGAGGAGGAGGAGGCCATGAGGAGCGTATAGTATTATTATACTACCGGCCAGATTGCTACTTCAAGTGCGCCAGATCTGCAGTAAAGCTAATATCTCTAGAAAGTGTAATAATCAAATAAGAAATGACTTTCATTGAGCCATAATTAATTTAACCATTTGACGGTCGCCGTGGCGCAGTGGTCAGTGACATTGACTTCTGTGTCGTCGGGACCCTGGGTTCGAATCCCGGCAGGGGCAAACATTTGTGCGATGAGTGTATTTGTTTGTCCCGGGTCTTGGATGTTGTGTGTGTGTTTGATTGTGTGTGTCCATACCTCCCGCGATACAGGGAATCCTAGTGCGGGGGTCGGAGTGTGATTAAAAAAAAAAAAATGATAGCTATTTTCTATCAAACGCATTTAACTTAACTTATTTAACTTAGCTAATCATTACAGGTGCTTTCTTATAACAGTAACACTAATGTCTACACCATGTGCATGTATAGGAAGACATGTCATGTCTACATGCACACATGTGTCTATTTGAATAGTACTGAATAAACCGATTAAGCACTCGCGTAATAAAACAATTAATAAACATTAACCAGCCGGTTCTCATCACTGTCCATGGGCATATTCAGTTTTTTTTTTGTGAAAGCTGATTGATAAAGCGCAATCAATAAAGGATCCAGACCAGGGGCGCGATACAGTATTGTTTCTTTTATAAATGTGATTAAGTAATTGAGATTTGTCGAATTATGGGACCTTAGATTTAAAAGGTAATAGTAGTAGTAAAGGACACCTTTTAACCAACACAATTACATTCATCTACATAGCACTCGAAACGATAACCATTCGTATGTTAGACAAACTTTCATCCAAGGATAATGTGGGATGAAAACTCATTGTCACTAAGTATACTAAAGGTGGCAGCGCCAAGTTGCAAGTTCACGTAAGCGGCACGGTCGCCGCCGCGCGCCGCAACGCGCCGCCACCGTGCCGCTCGCATCTCTCGCGTCATTTGTCGCGTCGTAAATTATCCCAAGCTACTGACGCACAGTTTACAACGAGACCAGTACACACATGAAGGCTTCTAATGTTCATACCGCGTCCACGCTTCGCCCAGCGTACGCGGGGACTGGTAGGTATCGTAGATCGGTAAACAGGTTTCCAGCTACGGACGTGTGCGGAAACAATCACGATACATTTTCTAAAGAGTAATTCAAGTTTGATAACATTGCTCACTGTTATTTAGAGGAATAGAGTTTTCAGACTTACAAGTAAAACGCACTTTCTCATCTATTTATGAAAAATAACTGATACAAAAAGAACAGGGATAGCCCCCCTTTCGTCTTGAAGAGAAGGTAGATAACCTTTATTATTTTTAACCGGCCCCTAAAAAGGAGGAGGTTTTTTTTGATACCTCAGAACTTTGTACTGGGTGAACCGATTTTGATGATTCTTTTTTTATTTGAAATCCGGTGCTTCCCGTGTGGTCCCACACTTTTATAAAATCAGAAAAGTGTTACGTCTACTTGGATGACTTCCTTATTAAGGGTAAAGAAATCGGTGAACAATACACAATGACAATTGATCCCGCGAGTAGCATTGGTCACTGAAAAGGGTAAAAAAAAATTACCAAAAAATGGAACCGACTTCAAAACTTAAAAGTTTGAAATAACTCGGTCCCATGTGCACAATATTTTGATAATAGTTAGTTTTGAATTATCATGGTACCGACTTCAACCAGTTATTTCACACTTTTGACTGTTGAAGTCGGTTCCATTTTTGATACATTTTTTTAAAACGTTTATACCATTGTCAAATAAACAATCACAGTGAGACTGGTTCATTTTGTAGGCACTTTGTACCATGAAAGAAAATAACCTTGGTATTCTGCACGTTTTTCTGTGGACATGTTTAGCTTATAACTGGCAAAGTATATGCTATCTTTATGGTATGATACTACAATTTTCACTGAGCATTTCTAATCAGTACTTACTTAAACGTATCTACTCTCTCTATTTCATATTATACTTCTCCGATATGTGAATAGTTTAAGCTTGAATACTGCAATGCCACTGTGGCACCGGGTTATCAGGGGAAGTTGGGCAAGTTGGTCGCTGATGTAAAAAGCGCGCCGCGTGTCGAGGTGCTCAGTGGCGCCATCTAGACGTCTACATTGGCGCCACTCCCCACCCGCTAAATTAATCTCACGAGATTGTGAAAGGTGCAGCTTTTTCAGAATGACGCGAAATCGTTTGATGTTTTTCATCAAACAGCGATGCAGTACTTTTATTATTTGTGCATAGTAGGACGCTTTTTATCAAAAATTATCATCGTATTTTGTTTTGTTATTATAGTGTACCTACACATAGTGTACAGACACATTGCAAAGAAGATTACAAGCTACGTGAATTTATTAAATGTTCATTTATAAAACTTACTAGGTGAGAGATTGGAAAAATCTTCTATTTAATTTTTGTTGATGTCAGGCGATAAGTAGTTCCTGCAATGAGATGATTCAATACCACCAAGGAATATACTTCGGGTAAGGTAACAGATGGTTTGTAACTAAAGATTTAAAACCTGTCATACGAAATACTAGCAAATTCTGGAAGCTGTTTCTTGACCGCCTGTCACCTTTCTCTGGCCTACTCGTTTACGGTATCCGCCGAGATTAATTTCTGATCTTGCTCGGTCAATAACAATTGAATGTAGCTACTGATATGTTTCAGTATTTACGCGTGTTTGTCGAAACATACGTTCAAAGTTTTATGAAAACATTTGGCTACAAATGTAAAGCGACAGGGGGCGAATTCTGTATTCGTCCATTCGATCAAGTCCCATTCAAATATCAAAAATTAAGTACTTCATTTTACTCATTACGTTATTCTCGAAGTCAATATTTTCATCACAAAAAATAGGCTAATCAAAGATATAAGACAGTATTATAAAATGAAATCCTACTCCTCCGAGTGAAATCCTACTAATATTATAAATGTGAAAGTTTGTGAGTATGGATGTGTGGATGTATGTTTGTTACTTTATCACGCCTAAACGGCTAAATGGATTTGGATGACATTAGGTATGGAGATAGCTTATACCCTGGATTAACACATAAGCTTATTTTCATCATCACCCTTTTTCATCACCAAGCGGGTAAAACGGATTTGGATGAAATTTGGTATGAAGATACTTCAGGTCCCGGAATAAGACATAGGCTACTTTTCATCATCATCAATCATCACTACGCGAGTGAAACCGCGGGGCGCCGCTAGTAGAATATAAAATGCTTGGTGTTGATCGATGAATTTCAAATGATTTAGTTCATATGATGAAAATTTACATCAGAAGTAGATAATATTTATTTCTAGTAAACTGGCTCAATGTCAGCGTTTACAAATATTGCCTAAAACATATTTGGAAGGTGCCTTTGTTTAAATAACTTGAATAACAAAACAACTTTTTGTTTGTCTGTTACATTACAATGCGTCATTAGTACAATGTTTTTTTGTCGTATCCATCCATCGCTAAGTCTAGAATAAAGATCGTGTAATGCGCTCGGCCTGCGTGTCCTATGCATATTCAGTCATATTATAGTATTTCTAGTAGGCAATACTTGTCAATAACCTGTCATAAAAGATAAATAATGTAGCATTACGTCAGAACCTATAACTTTACACGTGTTCGTAATAAAGTTTTATGTTCGCACTTCTATTCTATAGGCTATAACTGTAAATTATGAACTTAGGCAAGTCTTGTATTATGCGTATAGGCAAATTATGAGATAATAGATGTATATCTAAAATGTAGCGGTGGCGTATAGTCGTATGCCTGGTTGACCGATGATGGAATGGAGATGGTGGAATTAAATTGTGTAATTCCAGTGCACACTGGAACTTAATTCTAAACACAATGTGCATTCGCCGAAATGTAACCGATAGAAAACCGATAGGCAAGCAACACTACACCAGTGTTCCAAGGCTCTGATGTTTATGTTCAATCACCCTATGTTAGCCACCTATTTCATGAAAAAAAATATTCTACAGACAAACCAACTTATAGATTTAGAATGAAACAAACAAAAATGATACATTAGTTAGTATTAGGTCATCGATGCATTGTCACGTGTGTCAGTGTCATGTCATGTCAAGTTATTGTACGACCTGGAAAACTGCGAGATATATCCCGATAACGCGCGCTGTTTTGCTTTGATAAAGAACAATATGCTATTTGTGAATTTGTTTATTTGAACCCCCCAGAACACAATAGACCCTCATTAACAACAATTTGTATGCAAATGGTAGCCCAGCCTTGAAATGTGCAATTATTAAATGTTTAATTTAACTACCTGTTAAAATGTATAGTAGGTAATTAATAAATTAAAATAAATTAAATTCGTTTAGTTTCGTATGATGAGTTTCGTATGCGTCTTATATTTTATATTTCACTCTGAAGGTAGTCTTGTTTGTTTTCTAGTCATATTGCATTGCATATTGTATATACTTGCCTACTTGTGAATATAGATTGGTCATGTGACATGACTTATGGGTCTCCGGGACCCTAGGTTCGAATCTCGGCAGGGGCAAACATTTATGCGATGAGTGTAGGTGTCCCGGGTCTTGGATGTTGTGTGCTGCGATTGTGTGTATCCATCCGCGACACAGGGAACCCAAGTAGGAAGATTGAGTGTAAAATAAGACATATTTATTTATTGACCATATAACATTGCACATCAAACTTGGGAAATCGTTTCACATAATATTATGTGTATATACAGCGGGTAACTTGACACTTGACTCCGTTCATAAATTGTGATATCGATCGATTGATACTTTTGATCGCCACTCTAGCGCAAGATTGTAATCGTTTTCGATGGAATTTGACATAAATACAAAATGACGTTGAATGACATTGGAAGTGATTCGGATTAGAATTAGAATGAGATTGAAACAAAGTTCAAGAGTAGACCAGCTGTACTATATGTACTATGTATGTATTACTTTATTAAATCGTAACCCCTTCGCTTATTTGGTAATATACTTACGATACGGTATTCATAAGTTGATCCGGTTTTAAGCGGTATCTTCCACTAATATTTTATGAGAGCGACATCCATTATAAGAAATTCCCAATCACGCTATCTCGATAAGGTACATATACATACTAGGTATAGTACATACATTGACTTGATTCGAAGACCTAACAGCTGTCTACCTTCCTCTTTCTAATCTAAACCTCTTTCTAAATTCGTAAGCGTCTTCGGAACATTGCAACGTGATTATCTCCAAGTAAAAAGGCCGTTAGTACAAGCATTACCCCCTTTTCTTTAGAACCCCCCTCTTTATCCCCTTCTCCCCATATTATCCCGCTGTCCTGCAGCCCAGGACGCTGATTGATGTAGGTGCAAGAAACCGCGTCGTACGACCATTACCGACTCGGCCAGACTTCAGAGCTTCAGAGTGAGCGTTGAAATGTTTCAATGACAAATGTTAAGCTAGAACTTGTAGGTGCAAGGTGGCACTTAATGACTGCACC
Organism: Apeira syringaria; assembly: GCA_934044485.1. Taxonomy (NCBI): domain Eukaryota; kingdom Metazoa; phylum Arthropoda; class Insecta; order Lepidoptera; family Geometridae; genus Apeira; species Apeira syringaria. The sequence continues at coordinate 16,637,596 of OW203668.1, forward strand.
TGGTTTTAAGGTTTATAACAAAGGTAAGCCTTTTAAAATACTCTAAAGTTATTCTAACATGCATCGCTTATAGACATTATTAATCACGCTTAAATATTTTCCTTGCCAAATAGAAAAAGTTTGCACCTGAATAGATTTTTAAGAGATTTTTTATTTCTAGCACTCCTGAAATGTATTCAGGAGTCACCAAACGAGAATCAGTTATTTAGCTTACATCTTTCGGTTTGTCTGTTTCTATGTTGTGACCTTATAACTCAAGATCTGCTGAGAGTAGTTAAATACTGTTTTCAAATCAAAACTGTATTGCTTATAATTGAGATTTCCAAGTTGTGTATTTCCATAGGACGTCACAAGTCGAGTAAGATATCTTAACACTGTTACAGTTAATTATAAATCCTCAGGGTTTTCAAAGGTTGGTGTGACGATCATCCCGTCCGCGTCAATCCTACACAACGACTTGGCTTAGTACAATGTAAAAGATGTTCTGCAAATATTGTACCTATTTTAGCAGTTTCTTAAGAATAAGAACATAGTTTTATTTATTGAAATTATATGACTGTATATTACCATATACATATTAATCGCTAATTAAATATTCATTTAGGCAACATTAAATATTAAAAAATATATCATAGAGATGTCAGCTGTCATTATTTCATTTCAAACTTGACAAAACAATTGATATTTGTATTTTTTAACATGTTGTTTTGAATTGTTTTGTTGTTTTACATATTAAATTGTTTCGTTTTGCACAGAATATTTACTTTGACATACGTATTAGGTAAGTGTTTGTACTGCGTGATGAACTCAAAGAATGTTTGGAATGGAATGGAGGATTTGGAATGGATTCTGGCGAAACTTGATTAAGAAATTTCTACACTGGTCTTACTTCCAGTTTTTTTACAGATACTCGTAAGAGAATAATTAAACTACTGCGATTATGGTATTTTTTAAATTCGTTCCTAAAAAAGGAGGATTATCTAAATCCTGTTTTAAAGTTTAATTAATGATGGTTAGTTTAGAACTCCGTCATTTGCAAACGGATTTCAAAAAATATTTTCTCATGTTATAAGATTCTTTCATAGTTGTTTCATAAAAAATGTATCATTTTCAATTCAGTATTTCTCTTTAATATGTAGAAAATGAAGTATGTAATGGATGTTGGTCTGTATTTTAAACTACTTAATGATGCAATTATATTTATAAATAAAATAAATAATGGTATAATTAGGTAGTAGGCATAATTTAGTTTTCCTTAAAGCTACATTTTGCTAAAGAGCTACAAATTTGTTTATTAGTCTCATTCATATCTTAGAAATATTTCACATTAACCGCAACTGTTACAAGGAGTAAACCGTAATTGTGTGTAATTTGAGGAGTATATATAATTATTAACCAGCATTTCCATAGAAAGCATTTCAATTGTATCAATGTTCATTTTTTTTCTATTGCTCATCTATAATATTGTTCCAGTCACTGAAGAGGTTACATCATAATTTTATCTATAATTTTCTCTATGAGTGTCATTAAGTGATAAAATTACTTATTTACTGTTATTACTTATTATTGTTAGTATAAATAAAAAAAAATAAAAAAAATTCAACCGGTAGTCGTGGAGAATATATGGAAAGTCTATATCCAGCAGTTGACGTTTTATGGCTATTTTAAATGGACCAGTATTGTCAAAAGTGAACCATAAATTTAAAAAATTGTTCCTTAGCCGATGAAATCTAAAACAGCCATTAGATTCAATGAATTTTCGTAAATAAAGTGAACAAATTTCGTGTTTCTCAACAACATTTATTTCAACTATTCATCGTTTTCCACAGCGGTGTACCCGAGTCTTTATAGAGACCAAACACGCTCCCCTTTTTAGCTTAATTCCTATTCACTTTATCAACTAAGCAAACAGCTTAAGCTGCTCTGTAAAGGCAGGGCCGAGCTGGACAGCCCCGTGAGAAATCGTTTTAATACTCAAAATCCGCTTGCAGTTTCAGCGTTTAATGAATTACGTCGGCGGCAGCCTCCGGCGCAAGACGTACATCGATCAACGTCGCACGCCCCCTCCTCCTGACTCCCTGCCTGGTGCAGCACCCCCCGACCCAGGACCCCCGGCACGGGGTAGCCAGAGGGGGTAGGCGTCGCAGCGCTGCCCAAATAAAATATTCGCACGAGCGCTTGCACTTACTAAGTTAGGTATGACAGTTGATGTCATGCTGTAAAGTTTGACGATCCCACCTAGAGTTGCTTTTTAGCGTTTTCAGTTGACACCAAAATGTCAGTATCGTGTCGGAATACGTTACAGGTAAGTTATCTTTTGTTTTTACGTTTATTGAAAATGAAATAATTGTACGTACTTGATACGTACAATTATTATGTACTTGTTTAAATATATTAAAATAATTAAACACTTATAATTTCGCTCGATTATGTAAGACAAGACATTCCAGGTCTAGCCTGATTTCACCTTCGATTACATCGTCGCTGACCATCAAGTGGTCAAACGGATCTATAAAGTATAAAAATGAGGATTTTCATAGCGTGTTGCTTAAAATTGAATCATCCCATTTACTACATCCCTAAGTAAGTGTAATCTAGCAAATAATATAATTAACTCTCAGATAAATGAACCAAATTAACTACATACTACAATAATAACATAAGTATACCTTCTAAACAAAAATTTAAATTTCCTCATGTTATAAAATACAAATCAGTCCTCAGCCTGCTTATATATTCTGTGTCATGTTTAGATAGTTTCTTGATAATTGATAGTTTTATTACTTAATTTGGGGAATCTTAAGAAAAATTGCCTAGATGCCTTGTTTATTAATTTGTTTGCAGCTTTCGTTTGTATTACACACTAGCAGTGTCCCGCAGTTTTACCCGCGTGTTGATAATTGATGATTATGATAAAAAGTAGCCTTTGTGTTATTCCGGGACCTGAAGTAGAACACATACCAGACATACCAAATTTCATCGAAATCTGTGAAGCCGTTTGAACGTGAAGAAGTGACAAACATACACATATACACATGAACTTTCGCCTTTAACATTAAGTAGGAAAGTATTATTTTATAACTACGGCTTAACATACGTCTACTATTCGAGTAGAAGTAGGAATCTCTACGGGTTTCTTGGCTTTCTGAGCTACTTGTTCATAGAGGGGAAGGAGCCATCTTCCGCGCCCATGCAATTACACACCTTAGTTTATATTATTGTAGTAGTTCGTTTATTTATTTATTGTATACTAGTAGCGCCCTGTGGTTTCACCCGCGTGGATTAAGATTTCCCGGCAACTCAGTTATCGCACGAGAACTATACTTTTCCGGGATGAAAAGTAGCCTATGTGTTAATCTAGGATCTAAACTATCTCCATACCAAATTTTATCGATATCGGTGCAGCTCTTTGAGCGTAAAGGGCGTAAACTTTCGACTTTATAATATTAGTGGGGTGATCTAACAATGATTTTCTGTTAACTCTCGCATCCGATGCATTTCGGAAGATCTTACATTGAAAAAGCAATACAATATCAAACATTTAAATTTATGTAAAATACATTCAAACATCAAAACATAAAACTTCTCAGACATTATATGTAAAAAGCAGTTCTTACTGGCCTTAGTAGTTATATAATAATATTATGTTTAATGCTCTTATCTTTTCATTCTACCACTTTACCAGTTCAAATAGGCTACAAGTAATTAAAACGGCCCAAATATATTATTATAATAAGTTGGAAAATTTTAATATGTTTGAATAAACTATCGTGTATTAAGCTTATTTTTGCATATGTATAATTAAAATACAGTAATGGCATTTGAAGCTGATCCACATTGATATTAAGAAATAGTTTTTCCCACGCGCTAACGCATTGACGGAAGACACACGGCGACCTCGATATTGACAAGCCACATATATACAAGGAGTATATAGGTATTATATACAAAAAACTGTGCAACTATGTGAGCAGATACAAATTTATGTATAAATATAGAAAGTATCTGTAAACTCTAAGGCTTTCACGGCCGGCGTTGCATGTTGTATGTATTGTTTCCGGGCTGTTTGGCCGTGGTCTAAGTGAAACTTGTGTTCCAGACGTTTCGTCGATCACTGCGGTCGACATCTTCAGTGGTTCAGGTCCGAGCGGCGACAAGAGCGTTACTACCGAGCGTATACTATATAGTATCAGAGAAGACGCCGCGGAGGAGAGTTCTACGCTCTTGTCGCCGCTCGGACCTGAACCACTGAAGATGTCGACCGCAGTGATCGACGAAACGTCTGGAACACAAGTTTCACATAGACCACGACCAAACAGCCCGAAAACAATACATACAACATAGAAAGTATCGTTATCCGAGGGTATATTGTACTTCCCACTATATTAATATTATAAATGTCAAAGTTTGGACGGATGGATGTTTGTTACTCAATCACGCCAGAACGGCTGAACAGATCTAGATGAAATTTGGCACAGATATAGATTATAGTCTGGAATAGCACATAGGCTTATTCCGGTAAAATGTGTGATTACCGTGGAATGATTGATGTTCCGACTGGGTGGAACGATCAAAATCGGTTCACCCAGTCGGAAGTTATACGGTAACAAACATTAAAAAAAAACATACGGGCCCAATTGAGAACTTCCCTTTCACTCAAAATGATGTAAAAGTTCTAATCCCATTATTCCTCATATATTAAAACCAATCTAGACTTGTGGTCGAACAAATGAAACAAATAAACGTCTTGTTCAAAATTCTTTTCAATCCAATTTTCTTATCCAGCTTTATAGGTTCTGGCGTGAGATAAAAAGAGGTAACTGCAAATTCGCTTGCTTTCTTGTGTAGCCGGTTTTCGCCCGGGGCTGCACTACGTGGGCTTGCTACGCTATGTGAAGCTACGTCTATGTTACGTGGATGCTACGTGACGCTTCTGAATTATAAGAAAATACATTTACGGCGCTCTGCCGCAAGGCGCACGGTTTCGTGCCTAGTACAACAGAGGCTTTAAAACTTTACACTGATATATAAATATTTTAGTGTCCAAGCAATTTAGCGAGGATGTGTTTGTGAAGGTTCGTTAATAATTTGTTTTACGGTAAACTATGTTCGGCGAACATACTGGTATGCTGATAAATATGTTGATGATACTGCCGTATGACGAAAGAATGATGGATTGATGAATAAAAGATCAATGATTGATGAATGATAGTCAAATTGATGATAAAGGAAAAAAATGCTGAAGGAATAAAAAAACATCATCGTAATAAAAAAAGAGAAACTCAAATTCTATTCTATTTTATAAACAAATTATTCATATCAACCTAAAAAAGGTTTGTATTATTTTTTCATTGTTAATAATGTAAGCTATTGCAATTAAATCTGTATATGTAAATATGAATTCCTAATTCCCTTGGCCACGAAGTCGTTCATGCGTGAACGGCTGCGCCAATTTCAGTAATTCTTTTTTTGTTGTGTTTGTTATTGTAAGTATTTAATGTAACTGTTAACTTTTTTAATGTAACCTTAACCCAAACTTTACATACTCTTTGCTAAGCATCCTTGAAATAACTGTCAGTTGTTTAACAGCAAGAGACCTTTACTTAAGTAAATTACAGAAGCTTTTTTGACTTTTTTTTTAATTTATCTTCATTGATTATATCCTGTTGCGAGTAAAGGTTGCTAACAAAAGCGTTAAACAATTTTTTAACTGACGTCAAAAAAGGAGGTTACTCAATTCGTTCTCGGGTGAAAAAAAATGTTTTATCAAAAAATGGAACCGACTTCAACACTCAGAAGTGTGAAATAACTTGTCGAAGTCGGTACCTTGAGCACAACATTGTGATGATAGTTACTTTTGTGAGCTATCATGGTACCGACTTCAACAAGTTATTTTAGACTTTTGAGTGTTGACGTCGGTTCCATTTTTTGCTAAAAATGTTTTTTGTAGTATATCTAAAGTTCTTCTACGATACTCACGAGATGAAAAGAGAGAAGTCAAGCTGAGCTAAGAGCTGCGAACCACGTGGAGAAATCGCACCCAACCCGCATTAACAGTAGCAAAAATACTCACACATTGTAATTAGTAGTTATCAGTAATGAGCTAACATTTCAGCCTCAGCGAACAGAGAGGAAGCAGAGTTGTTTGTAACGGGCTCATCGGGGGGCGTGAGGTGAGACGGTAAGGGGGAGGGAGAAGGCGCTGCGAACAAAGCCTTCCGTGAAAGCCTTCGGACGTTGATAGATGCGATAAGCTCGGATGCAAGTAAGCTGCATACATTTCTTGCCGGGGTGTAATCATCCCAGGTTTTGCTGAAACTTTCAGTCTTAATGGATAGCCCTGAGTTTGTATGTATTATTTGAATAGTATAAAACTTACACTTTTGTATCTCTTGTTCATTGATTTTCTTCTTTGAATTTTTAGATTGTTGTTATTAAATGTTAGAAGCTTTGGAAGTTCGTAAAAATCGTGTACATAGGTTCATATTTATCAAGAAACTGATTTATTCAAAATGAATGCTCTTATGGCTTGACCATCTGTTAAACAGACAATTTTGAGTCTTCTCAGCTTAAGTTTTTCACATTTCTACATGTCTGATAAACTTAAAAAATACCACCTATGAGAACAGTTTGATGTAGATTAATTCTGATTCAGCAAAATTAGATTTTGTTTGTTAATTTATTAGTGAAAAAATATTTATTTATTTATTTAATGGAAAACAAACAGCTTAATGAATAAGTATATAGGACAAAATTAGTGAAGTAGGAATAAGCTAATACAGTTTCCACATATAAAACTATTCTCCAGTTACTTATAGCTAATCTTCTTTATATAATACAATGAAAGAAAAAGAAAAATGGAGGAGAAATAAAAAGAAAATAGGTATATAATTACTAAAAACGTTGATAAATAGATAATTGTGATTCCTCTCTCTATCTATATATCATATCTATCTATTTATTCATTCGGCAAACCAATCCAGTTACAACCAGTTGCAGAACATTATTTTATATATAATATGTTAAAGTGCCCATAATTGTCCTTTATAAAAAATCCCAAGATACCTAAAGACAAATGCCCTTGACCTGTGTCTTACACCAGAGGCAAGGAGGCACACGTCTCTCTATTGTATATAAAATAAATATTTTTCTCCATAATGGTTTTTTGAATAAAAATCAGGTATCCTACCGGTGATTGGATTCCAACACTTGGTCAGCTTATATAAGGTAAGCTTCACAACAAAGGTTGTAAATCCTTATTAAGTTTGTAAATGGACCATTGAATATCTTAGAACTAACAATATGATATTTTGAATTTAACAGGACTGACGGTATGATATCACATCGGTCGAAAGATTATTGTTCTTGCAAGGTTGAGAATTTTGGTTACGACTTCGGTGCGGAGCGCCATCTATGATTGTCAGCGTGATATATCCACCGCTGAAGTAGCCCCTAGTATACTGGGAAAACGATTGCAGGATAGACATCATTAGATCATTACTTGAGGAGAAGTCGTTACAAAATTGATGGAAAAAAAGAAAATTACCTATTTATAAATGCATACGAACGTACATAGAACCTATTTTCTATTTTCGTTGATGGCGTTTGAAAAACGAATGCAGAAAAGGAATAAGGTTACAGTAATAAAGCTAATGTGGTCTAGGTGAGGCGGTGCGATGCGTCGGGAAGGTGGCGATACCACGCTTCTACCCCACCACCCCCGCCCGCTGATCACACACACACACGCGCATACAGTACTTATGCCTTTTGGGAATAAAACAAGCAAATTCCTATCGCGCCGTTTCTGACTTATTTATTCTTCAGATCTAGACCAACAATACCATTCAACTAAATGCATTACATAAGCGTACCGATCGTTTTCCAAATATAAACATCTTTGACCTAAATATTTGTCCTACATGTTGATCTATAGCATTATGCCTTTTAACTATATGTATATAATTCCGTATATGTATATAAGTATATATATATCAATCATCAGGTTACCATAGTACAGGCTCTGCCTAGTTGGGGATCTGAAGACCTTGTTGAATGTAAAAAAAAAAAAAAAAAACTTTAGACCACCGCAATTACGAGAACTCTTTGAAAGATTTCCTAAATGTGCCGATCTATAATGTCGCTAATCTCCAGGGTAATCCATATACAGGTGGCTAAAATTTTAAAAAATGACATATATAGCTAAGCTTGTCAATGCGTACCAATGGTTTTATGTTAAGGGTTTTCACGAAGTCTGTTGTCCACGACAGCGCAGTAGCGACTTGTATAATATGTATACTGCTTAGGTGATGACGTATAAAACTGACGTATAAATTCGGTTTGTATAGTTTGTTTGAGCTATGAATCGACACAACGCATCTAACTGCATAATGGTATGAAGAATCGATCACTCCAATCATTTTATAACCGAAGCGAAATGGGAGCTTCGATAAGGGCGTAGACAGATCGTTGGTTCTCCGTCAAAGGGATCGACCGATCTATCCGAACGCTCCATCCACGTCGAGCGAACCTAGAACGTTTAATATCCGAGCGAACCTAGCGGCCGTCTACGTCTTAGGGGTCTTTTTGCCGCACCCGAGCGAAAAATAATTGATCGATTCCATTGCGCCACAGCTTAATGGCAGCATGACGTAGACGCGAAAGGAAACCTCCGCCGATATTCTGTTTCACCTGCTTTTCACCCGGAAAACCAATTTGGTCGTCGGCCAAAGTGATTTGTCGTGGACGCATGTTCTATGTTGAGATAAACCGGACGCTTTGGCAAAGGGGACTCTGGTCGATAAAGTAATCGCTAACATAGTTACGTGCACGTTTTAATAGTGATAACGATAAATACCTTTCTTAATGCGTACTGCCAAGGAATAGAACTCGTTGCCCGAGTCTGTGTTTCCGTACAATCCTGGAGTCTTTAAGTCGCGAGTGAATAGGTACCTTCTAGGTTTGCGTGCTAAATCCTAGACAACGTCATCACTTAACATCAGGTGAGACAGTTGTCAAACGCAAACTTATAATAACAAGAAAAAAAAAAAAACGATATTTGGATATTTTCTAATTGAGAATTGTACTGAAATATATACACCGTGTTTATTAATAGCGACTCGCTTCGCAAAGCGGCGATGTAGAAAAAGCGAGTGCGCATGGTACAGTCACGCTGAACATCACTACAACATTATTGTAATCTATTGTAACTTGGTTAGGTCAGGGACATCGCGTTAGCTATACGGTCTATGTATATACATAAATTAATTTATCAGTTACTTGTTGCAAAAAAAAATCTTCTTATATCACATTATTATTATAAAGGGAATGGTTTGTTTGTCTTTTGTATGTTTGTTACTCCTTAACGCTGAAACAGCTGTACGGATTGCATGAAGATAGCTTATAACCTGGAATAACACATAGACTACTTTTATCCCGGAAAAACTATAGTTCTCATGGGATGATTGATATAGCGGGAAAACCGTAGTCCATGCGGATGAAACCGCGGGGCGCAACTAGTAAAAATATATTTTATACTAACCCTTTGAGAAAAAATATTTAACTAACGGTGGAAACGGACTTAAAATTCGCTACGTGGCTCAACAGAGTTAGCGGATAAACAGATTGCACTATTGCTGAGTGACTGGTTTAATTCAAAAAATATACATTTCTATTTTTTTGTCATTGTGGCGGAGCTTTGAGTTGAGAAACTACTGCATAATACCAAACAGCATACTGCATATTTCTGTATGAATAAGAATAATAAACTTAAAATGTTTTATGGTCTTTGTTAAAATAAAAAACGAATAACTAATATCTAATAACAATTACAATTCTGCGTATATACATATGCTGCCATTTGGTACCAGTTCAGAACATTTGAGTTATTGACAGGTCAACAACAGCCAGTGAATTGCTTGCTAGCAATTATTATTGTAGCAGCCACAGATCTGACCGGTTCCTCAGATCTGTGGTAGTAGCTGTAGTATTGTAATTATTTATTCTAAGCTTACATAACTGACATACGGCGGAAACTTAATTCGATCGTAATGGCACCATTATAAACTAAATGTAAAAAGACCTCGTAGGTCCTATGCATAAAATATAAAAATGAATGATCAAAATCGGTTCACTCAGTCGAAATTTCTGAGGTAAAAACCATAAAGAACAAAACATAGTAAGAATTGAGAATGTCCTCCTTTTTTAAGTCGGATAAAATACGTCCCATTTCAAGGACTTTTATTGTAATCGAGCCAAAACGCACTTAGTTATATTGTTCTATATATTCATACTAGCTGACCCGGCCACGCGTTGCTGTGGCCATGTGGCGCCATCTATTGATTACTTACTCAACCCAGTCGAAAGGTATCGACATCTGTTAGAATCATTTGGAGTTAACAGATAATTGTGACTGTCAAATAATAACAGACAATAATTAGCAATAAATTAAAATTGCGACTATAATTTGACATTTAAACTATCCTATCTCTCAAGTTGGATCGAACTGTACATGGTGTGCGAATTTTATTATAATCGGTTAAGTGGTTTAGGAGTCCATTGAGGACAAACATTGTGACACGAGATTTATATATATTAGAAAATATCCGCCCGCTTTAACAGCACCATTGCTGTCTGCAGAGATGCAACCAATCAACCAGTCGTAAATCGTCCACCACCGCCGCACCACGCTCGAAGTGATTTTTAATATTCTGTTCTACACCGCACACCACCATTTCACACAGCAACACACCCTCCGCACTACACACCACATAATCTACTAACCCCTCCCCGCCTAGGTGAGCAGTACCTACAAAGTCAAACGGCCATTGGGTGAAGCCGAGGCCCGGCTCAACTATATTGTTTTTTAATCGAACGGCTACTTTTATCACAAAAAAAGGACATACTATAATTGTAAACCATGAAATTCTACTAATAATAAAAACGCGAAAGTTTGTATGGATGTTTGTTACTCGTACACGCTCAAACGGCTGGAATAATTTGGTATGTAGATACTTCATTCACACACTTCCCGGAATAATACCTAAGGCACTTTTCATCATCATCATCGTCATCATCATATTAATCATCAATCATCACCACGCGGGTAAAACCGCGGCTCACAGCCAGGTGAATAATTTAAGAAAATAAAATTATTTCCTACAGATTTCGTTTTCTTACGCATTGTGTAATCTCAGTTTAAAGCGATGTTGTATCGTAACTAATATAACAGTTCGTTAGAATCATCCGAAAGATTTATCCCAAAGAAAAAATAATCCAATTAAACCTTCACCCGTCGCAAGCAAAATTAATCTTAAAAGAGTATTATGTAAATGTGCTTATAGGCACGCGTGCGCGATCCCGATTTGATCTAAAGTTCGGAAGCTCACGCGTTCGTCGCACGCAGGTTGAGCGCGTTAATTTTTCACAGAGCTAACTGTAGCCATTGTGAGGTGTTGAAATGGCCATTGTTTCCCTGACAATGGGCCCACAATGGCCGTATCTCTCTAGAGGCCAGCCTAGGTCTCGTAGTCTCGCGCTCGCTCGCTATCGAACAACGTGGAAGCTTTTGTTCGCGTCTAACGATACAGATAATGTTGAAAAATCGTGAACAGACCTGACGTAAGGCTATTATGCGAAGACGCTTTGAAGTGGACGGATTTATATGTAGGTAGTGCTTCTATGAAGAGTTTATAGCGGAGTTTAATTGTACGGTTATAACTGATAATGGAGACGAAGGAAGGCTGGTCTCCCAGCAGTGAGAACGTACCGGGTTGAATATGGTTATATTAAAACGATGACACCTGTCAAATTGTGTGCACTCAATCAGTTAACATTGGCGAGGAAAGCGGGCGGCGCGCGCTAGTTGAGATTCTATTGTATTGTGTATTTTGTTTGGGTTTATTTTATTTACATAAAGGTATGTCGTGATATTTAGTAGATAAGTTTTATTTGATCAATTAAGTGTTTATTTAAAGTAGGGCACGGGCCTATTTGAGTACCTCCTCAATCCATATCAGAATTCGACGGTACCTACTATAAAAAAACAACCGGTTGCACTTCGGGAGTGCCGGCAGAAGTGAAAACTTGAACATGATTGATGATGATGATGATTAAAAGCAGCCTATGTGTTATTCCGGGACCTGAAGTATCTACGTACCAGATTTCATCCAAATCAATTCAGCCATTCTGGCGATATTGTGTAACAAACATCCATCCATCCAAACTTTCAAATTTATAATATTTTTTTTTTTTACTTATTATAAGTTTGCGTTTGACAACTGTCTCACCTGATGTTAAGTGATGACGTTGTCTAGGATTTAGCACGCAAACCTAGAAGGTACCTATTCACTATTAGTGCGACACATACAATTAACATGATGACGTTTCGATGACGTCACGATCTGACAATCTGACGATCTTACGATCTGACGCGAGTATAATTTTTATTCCATACAAAAGTGCACAACGCCGCTAAAGAAGTGTTCACTTCAAAAAACATTGTTACTTAATGTACATCTAGTAAATAAATTAAATAAAAATGTATAATTTTATGTTGTATGTATTGCTTCCGGGCTGTTTGGCCGTGGTCTATGTGAAACTTTTGTTCCAGACGTTTTGTCGATCACTGCGGTCTACATCTTCAGTTGTTCAGGTCCGAGCGGCGACAAGAGCGTAGAACTCTCCTCCGCGGCGTCTTCTCTGATATTGAGTATCAGAATCACGAAACGTCTGGAACAAAAGTTTCACATGGACCACGGCCAAACAGCCCGGAAGCAATACATACAACATGCAACGCTGGCCGTGAAGGCCTTAGAGTTTACATTGTATAATTTTAGATATAACATTTTCTGATACATTTAATTTGTAATGGTTTATCCACTCAGTGCTAAATCGCAATTTGTATGAAATTAGGTTTGAACAGAACAAATACTTCTTACACATAGGACATTTTTATTCCTAACAGGTTCTGTGAGATTACTAGAGAGTATAGTGATAGCAAGGGCATAACAAAACAGGTAAGAGGAAAAAGTAGTCCACGCGAGTGAAACTACTGGGTGCTGCTAGTATTATAATGAAGCTGCTTCTCTGTTCACGACGTTTAATTAATGTCATTCAAATTAGAAACCTATTGTGCTTAAACATGTGATTGAGTTTCCGTAAGCAATTATTCCAAATGTCAGGTCACCCAATCGTATAAACTGAATAGAACCCCCCAGGATCGGGCATATCGATACGCCAGAGCAGTGCGGTCTCAATACGGCCCAATTAGTCGGCCCAGACTTCCGCACGTTTTTGCTCCAACACTAATAGGCAAGATCTCGGCTAAAAAGACATTTACAATACCCGTTCAAATTCACTATGCATACATTTTCGTATTATTAACATGATTTATGGAACTGTTATTCATAACAACGAATGGAATGGATAGAGTTGGAATTTATGTAAATATTGATCATGTTTATTTTGTAAAAACCCTAGTTGTTATGTAGTGAGGTAAATTTTTTATCTACGTTTGTTTCGACTCAAAGTAAATTCTATTTGTATTCGTTAAATTAGAGTTTATATTCTTACTGTGAAAAGGGAAATCCCGTACGATTTCGGTCGTTTCACGTTTAGATTAGATACCAAGATCGATGACAATCCTTTGCTCGTGTAGATTTATTAGCAATTTTTTTTACTAGAAAAAACGATGTGCTTTCAAATATGTTTTTTGAAAGATGCTATTATATGCAATTTAGTTTATTTAACTCACATTCGATTAATTTTTTGATATACTTACATGTATATAATACATCTTGACATTTAATTGTACCTACTTACAAACTGTATATTAATCATCATCATTATCATCATGTCAGCCATCACGTCCACCGCTGAACATATGCCTCCCCCATGGGGGGGTTTTGCCAATACTTACCACGCTTGGCGAGCGTAGTATATTTTGTGACCCTCAGAAGGCGCTGCTGCCCACCTTCTGGTATGTGATCCTTTAGTCGACTCTTACGGCACCCACGGGAAGACATGGGGGGCACAATTCTAAGCATTAGATAATAGGCTAATCGCTAGAAGTGACGAGGCAACCTCTGCATGAATTCAATAGTACTAAAAATCACGGGATGGTAATAAAATAAAAATGAAAAAAAGTACATAGCCAATTATTACATAAATTAAATGAAATTATCTGCATGACAAAGAAGAATTGTTCGAAACAACCACCTATGGTAATTGTTTCGTAGAGTTCTATAAAAGTATCAACGCTGATCCTGGTCCACGGTCGTCAGGTATGAAGGGTCCCGCAGCGAGGGATCGCAGGCTCCTCTCTGCACACAATTACGCAGGTCAAGCGTGCACTCGCGCACTGCCACAATTCAGCTCTGACGCCGACTATGCAGCCACGTTTATAATATTATACACGCTTTATTTTGAGACGAGAGCTCATTTCTTTTCACTTTATTTTTTCCAGCCTCATTATATGTTCATTTATGGTCCTTCTGATTAGGAACTTTTTAAAAAAATATGTTTAATATATAAATGAGCTATGGGTGACCTTGAGCTTGCTTCTATAGTTACAGACCACGTCTCAGTTCTGTATTTTGTTGTCACTGAGTACACACGATCGAAAATCTTTTTGGTGTGGTATGTTAGACGAGAAGGCAGTTTGAAGGTTGCCGAATGCTGCCCAGTTTTTTTTAAATATAAGCTTGCGTTTGACCACTGTTTCTCCTGATGACGTGATAACGCGGTCTAAGATGCATTATAGGTTGAGTTGTATTTGGCGATTGACTTCTGATCTAATTTAGAGATAACGTTGTAAGGAGTCATACGAATTTGAATAGTATATCGCAAATAGAATAACAGTCATAACAGTACAGATTTTAAATAATTTTAGTTGGTTTGTGTGATTAACAGAATAATCAATTATGGTTCATCATATAATCACGGTGTACATAAACACACATAAACCTGTCATGAAATTAGGTAGCATTGAAAATTGTTGAAGTGATGATAGCTGAGCGGAGGGAGCGTCGCCTGTCAAACTGACGGACTAGTTCGATCCCCAACAACGGCTTGAGCTTCCAGTGAAGGTGACACCGTTATCAAATCCCAGGGTTATGTCGAGTACCTGGCCATCACCCAGCTAGCTACCGCTCTCAAGTTTGAAAAATTGTCACCACTCACGTACTGTGTTCAGGGAGCCTCGAGAGCCAGTAAACAATCAAGGTTTTCGACCACGCCTTCACTGACCATCAAGTGAGATAGTGGCCAAACGCTACATCTATACAGTATAAAAAATGGTTGAGAATAGTTCATTTCAAATTATACGAACAATAAGGTTCCAAGGCGCTACTCAGAAAGCCTATTTCTAAGACTAATTGTTTTACTGAATCGGCGCTATTACAGACATTTGTTAGTATAATCGGCCTATGTATTATGATCACCGTTATTTCCAATGATGAGTTTTGAGGAACCACGTAAAATTCTTCCGTGGGAAAGCTGCCCAGAGTACTGGAAGTATGCCGATGACATTCACGTATTTCATTTAGCTGTTCCAACAGGGGCGTATACACATGGTATGTTCAGGCAGTAGTCCTTGAGAGCTGGTAAATGTCCTAGACATTTACCAGCTCTCAAGGACTACTGCTTTTACTTCTTTTACCACATCATCACTGACTATCAATTGAGATAGTGGGCAATCTATTAAGGTTCTATAAATTGTAAAAAACATTACGGCAACACATTGTCATTACGCGGGCTGCTTCAAACCGAACCTTGTGGAAATTAATGAAGGAAGCCTATGATGGTCGGCAGGCGACGTCCTATGGTAGACATGACACAGCACACAAACATCCAAGACCCAGGACCAACACCTACACTCATCGCATAAATGTTGACCCTGCCGAGATTCGAACCCAGGGTCCCGGAGACCCTGAAGTTATGTCACTGACCACTGGGCCATAGCGATAGTCGCCATGTGTAACCAGATGAACATTAATCATCCAGTTCATATGTTACAACGGTGAATAATAAGAAATAAGTAACCTTCGTGATTTTCAGAGCAGGATCCCTCGTAGCCAGCGCACGCATTAGCTGGCGTTCTTGAAATATGCAAAGCGCACTCACGACCTAACCGAGCCCGTATAATATTAACTAAGCAGTACTTAAGCTACTAAAGTTTCTAGATTGTGAGAGCTGAGGATCTCCCTGGGGATAGAGTCTTCTCAGCTAAGTACAACAACGTCACTCGACATTGCTTATTATCAGAGTACACCGACTGGGCACTTTTGATACTTAGGATCAATGAAACTAACACACCACAGTCGATATCCTGATAAAGCTTAGTACGACTCCGAAACCATATTTCGATTACATTAATTATATACAATGGGGAGTGTTCGGAAGGGCTCTTCATTCTTATTCCGGCATCACGATTTTACCACCGCACATGCCGGCACCGCTTAAAAGCGCATTATACATATTATTGACTCGTAGGAGTCATACACCGTGCGATTCTACCGATCATTTTTGCCACACACCTGCAAAATGTGGACCGAGCTTCTTCCCTCGGTGTTCCCGAGTAGCTGCAATATGAGGATCTTTAAAAGCAGAGTTAGCAGGTTCTTAAAAGGATTGATCTATTGTAATCGCTATCAGTGTTTTTGATGTCCACAGGCAACGGTGATCGCTTACCATCAGGCGGCCAATCAGCTTTTTTGCCACTTATTACTTTCAAAGAAAGTGATGGCAAACGTGCTACTGTCTTTTTTTAATAGTTGCAGACTATTAGTGTCTAATGTAAGTGTCTAAGTGTAAAAACAAACATTAGAATTAACTCTATATTAAGCTAATACATTTCCCTATGGGCAAGCATAATAAGTCATAGTTTACAAGGTATCTTAGCTAAAATAACTTTACGCATGTTTCTTTGTTTTCCATGTTATATTATTGAACATTTAAGTATCGCTAATAACTTCGACTCCTGCAAACAAAAGACTTCAAGAAACATAAAATTACATTAAAAAAAAACTATACAAACCGACTTCTGCTAATCATGAATGGAACTTAAGCGACGTTTTCTAGCAATAAATAAATTCTGTATAAAAATCTACAAAATAATACAATGCAATGTTTTTGTTACTTGTATCATCAATCTTGACTACTGTTTTCCACTGTCGCGAGCCGCTGGTAATAGCGCGTGAGACGCTCTGAGCTAAAATATCTTCGCTTTTTAGAAATCTAGCGTGGGCCATGCATTACCGGCTATTGTGAAATAACGCACTTCGCCTCTGTCAGTATTAATACTGCGAAGGAATCTGATTTGAAGATTCTGCACAATGCGTATATTGTTTCCTGGGGCTATTAGAGCAAGAGCCCACGATGGCCAGAGCTTCGTTATTTTATAAGAGCTGGAAATTTCCCAGAGCATGTCCCCAACACAGGTAAGAGCGCTCAGTGAGTATGGCGTTGGAATCGTGGGAACTTGGGCAGGAATCAGGTAGTACAGGTGTACAAAATAGGACCTAAATTTCGTTTATTTATTTATTGTCCAGGTGCTGAGGCCCGCGAGCTATAACTACACCTATTAATTATGGCGTATCAATACAACTTCATAAGATAATCAGAACTTTACTCGTTGCCCGAGTCTGTGTTTCCCGATATGTACAATCCTGGAGACTTCAAGTCGCGAGTGAACCTTCTAGGTTTGCGTGCTAAATCCTAGACAACGTCATCACTTAACATCAGGTGAGACAGTTGTCAAACGCAGTTATAATATGTAAAAAAAAAAAACTTAACATACTAAAATATCTAAATTTTGTAATAGTTTTTTATAGTATAAGACTTATTTTTTAATATTTTCTTTGGAATAACATTACAAATTATATGTCATCCATTGCCGGACAGCACGGTTGCAACCCCCAACCAGACACCCCTAAACTATAATAAATTGTGACTATACTTTCGTTATAGTATTAAAGCTGTTTTTTATATATTTACGATAGTAAAAGTTTTAAAGTAAAGATTATTTTTTTCCATTTATCGCATTCAAATAAAAGCTTGTTTTTTAAAAATGTTTTATACTTTTAATTTATTTTCATAAGTTATGATCAAAACATGTTGTCCAATTAAAGGAACATGCATAATCACCTGCATTATAATGAGACTGCGGTAGGTTCACTAAAGGTTACACAAACATAAATTTTTAATAAACACAATTATTCATAATGCGCATGCTTACAAGCCAAATTACATTTTATGTTGCAAATATTAAAATGTTAAATGAAACCAAATTATGTTTAACTAACCGTAACTACTACTTATTGAGGGCCGATTCTGGCTACTTTTTCCGTAGAGATATATGTAAACCTTGAATAGGCCCTGGAACAAAAATGTAATAAATGTATTATCCTATTTAATGTTTACTCGCGTGTATAGTCGAAGCATTTCGACCTAGGTTTCAGGCATGTCCGATGCCCATTATCAGGTAAGTTTACGCTGCCAGATCGCTGGAGGCGACCACTGCGGGTGGCAGCGCGCTCAGCTCGCAGTGACAGCTGCGGTGCGGGTGGGGGTGGTGGGTCGCAGTATGTGTTGAAAGGGTGCGCCCGGGACTGGTAGCGCGCTGCGTCATCATCCGAGATGACGGAGATGATCCGAGTGTAGGTGATACATTGCCTTCATCACTATTGTTAGAACAGTTTCTTTGTTGACCAATGCACGTACTACAAAGATGCAGTCCCACTCTGACCTGTAACTACAAAAAGAATAGTTAAATGTCCAATTCCAAAGTACAAGTGTAATTTGATGTGGAGACACTATTATCATATGGCACCTATCTTATATAGCAGACTGAACTCTAAAACACCTGTAAAAAAATATGTTGTCATACAATTAAAAAATACTTTAAAAGATTGGTTTCAAAAGTTAGTGATACATACTTTGTTTTTTCTTTTTTACTAGTTTCGCCCCACGGTTGTACCCACGTTGTGATGAAAAACGGTGATGATGGTGATGATAAAAATAAGCCTATGTATTAATCCAGGGTATAAGCTATCTCTATACCAAATTTCATCAAATTCGGTGTGGCCATTTGAGTGTGAAGAGGTAACAAACATACACACTTACACACATTCACACAAACTATCGCATTTATAATATTAGTAGGATTAAACCAACCTTGGGAAGACTCTGACTGCTGCAACACAGCTAACGCTGAAGCACAGGCAGGCCCACCTATGTTATTATGTACTATGTTTAATAACAATAAATAATTTTATATTTTTTAGATATGTATTTTTTTCCCCAGAAAGCTCGGAGGGAAAAATGGATATGCTCTTTGATATAACATCTTATTTATGTACGAGATTTTGAAAAAAACTGTCAAGAGCCACCAACTACATACGAAAAGAATTTAGCCATTTTTTTTTATATAATGCGAAAAGTAGTAATTCACGTAAACTAGGAAGGATGAGAAACAAAATAAATTATCCGACATAAACAAGTAAAGGGCCAGTCAGTGCGGCACGCACGCCGCGCGCCGCGCGCCGCGGCGCTGCGTGGGTGCCTCTTGCGTTATGTCTATTGGAACGGGATAGGATTCAGATCTCTTCATATGTTTTTTACTAATTAGTACCTCGTGGACAAGTAGAGTAAAAGTATTTAAATAAAAACTACTACCAATATTTATTATTGGAAAGACAATTATTGTATTTTGGCGTGAAATGTTTCACTTGTTGCAAGACACCATATTAATGTGTAACCTCGGCATCAATTCTACTACTTAACACATTTCTAATAGATTGTCAATGACTCGTCGTTTTTTCTTAGATCCTGCTATTCTACTCGGAGTATAATTGTAATCGCTACACAGATCTAATTTCTACCGCAATTCAATTGTCTACAATGCAATCGAAAGCAATTGTTATTTTAGCGGAATATCAAGTATATTTATGATAACATTTTAACGACTATTGCATTGTTTATGAATGTATTGTCTAATAAATAAGAGAATTGGCACCCTATTTGATTACCTGCACACCTACTATAATGAAATCGTTATAAACTTCAAAATACGCCCTCTAGACGACTGGTAGTAAACTGTTATTCACTATCTCAAATTTTTTGACAGAAACAATTCGATAACATGTGGAATTTGAACACATGACCACAGAATACCGTCCTGCCGCTTTGCCATCTAAGCTATATTACCACTCCGCTAGCCGTCCGAATAGTACCAGGGATACCTTTGTTAACAGTGAAGTGTGTGTTACTATACAACTGGAGTCTCTAACCAACTCATTTAGAGGCGAGGGTTTGAGCGTAGAGCGTTATAATTTTGAGTAATCTGTTGATACCTTGTAACTGTTAGATTGTCTAATATCTTGTGTAGTTCGTGTTTAAAGTGGAAGGAAAGCGGAAGTAAGGAGAGCGTAATCGCGACGTAGAAGGTTCTCCAGGGCTCCAGAGCTTCCGAGTTCGCTCCATTAGGTACGTGTTACTGTTACTGCTATGCTATGGGTATGATAACGTTACCGTTATACCATCCTGATACGCTACCGTGATACAATCCGTGACCGAGTTTTGGAGTTTATGGCGCCCTTGGCGTTCCACCGCCAAATATATATTTTTTTGATATAATAAGACATTGTATATCTTCTAATATATAAAAATCTAGTGTCACAGTGTTTGTAATGAAACTCGTCCGAAACGGCTTGCCCGATCTTGATTAAAGTTTTTGTATAATTATATTTGATACGTGAAAATAGGTCAAAAAATATTTTTCACCCTCCTAAAATACTTATTTTTTGCTTTAGATGGTGGGGACCATCTAAAGCAACACAATTTGTGTGAACAAATATCTTGAAGATATTATGCGGTTGGTAACAGTTTTTTAATCTAGATTGTGGTAGCTAGTCAGGCCAATACTCGACATGCAGGGAGTTCGATAACGGTGTTGCCTTCACTGGAACTTGGTGAGGATCGGACCAGCGTTCCTACCGTGAAGCTATCATCGCTTTAAACTGAGTTAATTAGACAAATATTTCTTTCCCTAGTCCATATCTGTATCTGGCATGCAATGTAAACAAATGTCTGTAGATTCTGCGTGCGAGATGCGCGCTGCGTGAGTCGTGACAAGCCCGCACACCACTCAACGACTTCGCCGAGAATCTGTACCGCACATATCGAGCGCGTTGATTAAATTATACTTCAATACATAATACGACGGTCGCCGTGGCGCAGTGGTCTGTGTCAGTGACTTGACTTCTGTATCTCCGGGACCCTGGGTTCGAATCCCGGCAGGGGCAAATATTTGTGCGATGAGTAATAGGTGTTTGTCCCGGGTCTTGGACGTTTGTGTGCTGTGTCATGTCTACCATAGGACGTCCACTGCCAACCATCGTAGGCTTCCTTCTTTAATTTCCACAGGGTTCGGTTGGAAGCAGCCCGCGTAATGACAATGTGTTGCCAAAATGTTTTTTACAATGCAGGGGCAAACATTTGTGCGATGAGTAATAGGTGTTTGTCCCGGGTCTTGGGTGTTTGTGTGTTGTGATTGTGTGTGTCCATGCCTCCCGCGACACAGGGAATCTTAGTGCGGGGGTCTGAGTGTGATACAAAAAATAAAAATGTTGACTTTACTTTGCCGTCTTCCATCTATAATATAACGCCTCGCGGGGAGTAATACTAAGAAGCCAGTAGAGGTGTATAATAACCATGGCATTTTCTTATGTTATCACCTTAGGAAGAACTTGCTTGTATTCTTTCAAGTTTGTAACCTCAGAACTTTGTTGTTTATTAAAATTATTGCATTTATTTTTATTTTATATACGTTGAGTGATTGGTCTCATAGTAATTTCATTAAAATCCAATGTATATGATTTCTTCCAGAAAATATTTGATCTGTAAATAATATCACAGTAGTAATCCGTTATCCCAGTCCACCCGTCCAGTCAGTCCTCCGGGAAACAGGTAAAGTTAAAGCTGTGTTAGACTAAAATATAATTCGTTTTTCTTATATTATAACAAAAAAATGCAAGCGTCCTTTTCGCACAACTTTCCTTGACCTACAAGTTTTTTTTTACGACAGAAGACCTTTTTACATCAAAAGCCATGTCACCTCAAGTTGAAGATGAAAATAAGAAATATAATCCAATTAATTTGACTACTTTTAATATTGCCAATGTTACATAAAACATTCCAAAGAGATAATTGATTGTGGCAGGCGAGTTTCTAATCCACTGTAAATAGATATAAATTAGTGAAGCCTTGCGGCGTGAGGGTGATACGATCTTCTGAGATAGTTCTCTGCAGACGCGACCCACAGCGGACGATAATCGCCTTAAAACATAACTAGCAGTACTACATATTTTACTAAACTTCATTGTTTTAAGGAAAAATACATATTTCATCATCATCTCAAGCATACGATGCCCACAGCTGGAAATATGACTCCATCATTGATCTCATCTCACCGGCCCGCATCCTGTGATCTTAGGCTGGTCGTCTGTCCACCTGGTCGGTATCTTTCTATGCTGCGCTTCCGCGCAATCCCAGCGTTCATCAGTTCCCCAAAAAATGTGACCTGAAAACTGCCACTTCATCTTGCTAATCCGTTGAGCTATGTCGGTGACTTTGGTTGCTCTAGGTATCTCCTCGTTTTTGTGTACTTACTATATTTTTTACAGAGGTTTTAATGAAGGTTAGGTTTTAAAAAGAGATTATTTCGAATGGGTATTTCTATTTTAATATGATTTTCATTTTCGCTG
Source organism: Apeira syringaria (assembly GCA_934044485.1). Lineage (NCBI taxonomy): Eukaryota > Metazoa > Arthropoda > Insecta > Lepidoptera > Geometridae > Apeira > Apeira syringaria. The sequence goes on from OW203668.1 coordinate 16,660,356, forward strand.
GTGGGCCAAGAAGACGTTTTTTATTTGTTTATTTTAAGATCTACAAAAACAAATCTAACTTTAATTTTTTAATTGCGATTTGTCCTAGCATCTTAAAGATTATTTTACATGACAAAGGCTAATAATAACTAAGGCTAACAATCAAAGCTAAATGCACATATGGTACGAAGCCAATCACCGAAATAAATACTAACGATATTATGGGTTTTATATGTAGTGAGGCGCCAATATGCAGTGAGGCGCCACTGTGACAGTATACGCTCTCGTGTTTTTAATGATTATTTAATCAAAAATGGCACCTAAAACGCAGGAACCTACATTAAGTGACGTGTTTAAGATTGTGAGTGTCATGGCTAATAAAATCAGTGAATTAGAGGCCAAAATAGTCCAACAAAGCGTGATTATAACAAATCAAGCCAGTGATATAAAACTTATCAAAATAGCTTTTGAGGGTACTTTGCAGCCGATTCTGTCTAAACAAACCGCGGTATCTTGCGAGCAGCCACCGGCCCCCGCACCTATAACTCAACGCGCAGTGCGTCAGGCGCGTGCTAATGCAACCGCAGCTATCGCAAACACAAAAAGGAACACCGAAGCGACCCAGAAACTAGCCGGAAAACCTCGCGTCTCACTTACTCAACAAATTATGACGACACCCGAGACTGTCCGATCTGAGGCGAAGACTCCCCCAGCTGTTGATGTACTAACAACAACATTACCGCTACCCTCAAATGTGAATAATAATCATACGAATGAAAGGAATGACAAAAATGGAGATGCCGCTTGGCAAATCATAGCAAAAAAAAGCAAATTTTTAAAAAACCGCAAAAATAATATAATAGCAGGAACAGGAAAAGGAGATACAGAACTACAAACGGTAGAAAGGCTAAAATATATCCAGGCTTGGCAATTCAAACCAGATACCACTGTACAAAACATTCGGAATTACTTGACAAAAATCGCAATTTGCGATGAATATTTTATAGAAAAGAGACAAATAAAGTCGGATTGGCATTCGGTATTTATTATTGGTTTTCCCGAGCGACTGTATGAAACTCTCAGCTCTCCTAATTCATGGCCCCAGGGAGTTCGCATTAGCGACTGGATTTTTCGTACCCGTGCCTCGATCAATCGTGCACTTCATTAGATAAAAATCTCGTCGATCGCTCAGTATTACGTGACTCGCAAGAAGCAGGATCCGCTAATTCAAAACATGTAAATGAATTCAATATTATCCAACCATCGACACTGACAGTCTACTACCAGAACGTGCGGTGGCTGAAAAGCAAACTTTGGCAGTGGCGTAATAACATAATTATATCTGACAATCTGCAGTTAATTGCAGCAACAGAAACTAATATGGATGATTCGGTGAGTGACGCCGAGCTTTGTGGAGCGGACGGAAGCTGGGCAATACTACGCCGTGACCGGTGCCTCCGAGAGGGCGGTGGTGTGTTGCTTGCCGCTGCAGCCCCCATACATCTTGAGCGTCTTCCGCACTACGAAACGTCTGACGGTGAAGATCTCTGGGCAAAATTTCTATTTCATAAACATTCTATCTACGTATGCGTTGTATATATCCCACCTAGGTCTAGCGATGCAACATATATGAAATGGTTTTCTTGTGTCGAAAATGTATGTTCAATCCATTCATCTTCAAAAATAATAGTGTTAGGGGACTTAAACTTGGCAAGTGCCAGCAATAATATTAACAATTATTTTGAATGTTTTATGTCTCTCTGTGACCTTGTTCAGTGTAACTGTGTGAGTAATAAAAATAATAGGATGCTGGATGTGGTAATGTTAAGTCCGGGGGTAAGTAGCTTGGTGCGCGTTCGTTCCGCCCTTCCTGCTGAGGAACTAACTAAGGTTGATGGTCATCACCCACCTCTCATTGTGGACATAGCGTATAGGTTTTCAAAACAAACGTTACGCTTAGAACCTTCAAACATTCCTTCTGACAAGGACTGGAACTTCTCAAAAGGAGATTTCCATACCTTATACAATATGATTAAAAATAAAGATTGGAACTATATATATAGTATTAAGGATGTCAATACGGCTCTTGATTATTTTTATAAATCAATTTATAATATTTTTGACCACTGCATTCCCAAAAAAATAAGAAAGCAATCGTTTAACCGTACCTACCCTGTATATTATACAAGCGATATTATCCACGACATTCGCTTAAAGGCGGAGTCTCACCGTATGTGGAAACTAACTGGAGAAACTAGTTATCGTCGTGTTTTTCAACTAAAACGTAAGATAATTAAACACAACATCAAAGTTGCTTTTAAAAACCATTCTGAAATGATTTCTTATGACTTGTGCAAGAATCCAAAAGCGTTTTGGCATTATGTAAACAGTCTTCGCAGTACTGGTGGTTTCGAGGCCAATGTAACGCGAGGGGAAACGGAATACTCGGGGAAAGGTGCTGCGGGTGCCTTCGCAGAGCACTTTGGCTCGATTTTTCTGTCGGATAAACCCACACTTAACGCTGCCGAGGCTGCCGCCGTGCCTCCCGCCGACTCTCGCTGGGTGCATCTACAAGCTTTCCTTATAGCTGACGTTCGTGCGGCAATGCGGAAGTTAAAACCGAGCACATCGCCCGGCCCGGACGCAGTACCAGCGTATATTCTTAAAGGCTGTCTTGACGAACTAATTGCACCGATCACCTTTATTTTTAATCTTACTCTTATTACTGGTGACTATCCACTGATGTGGAAGAGATCTAGGGTAACGCCTATCCCTAAATCAGGTCCCAAGTCAAAGGTCGAAAATTATCGGCCCATCGCGATATTATGCGCTCTAGCTAAGGTTTATGAAACGGCTCTTCACAGTAGCTTGCTCTCGCAATGCCGACCTTATATCACTGATGCACAGCACGGTTTTCTGCCTGGGCGGTCTGTAGCTACCAACCTGGTGACAATGATCGACTTAGTGTCTTCAAAAATGGATCTTGGACATCAAGTTGACGTCATCTACCTAGACTTTCAGAAAGCATTCGACAAAGTCGATAACGACATCCTATTACAAAAACTGGCCCTAATGGGTTTCACTCCTAGACTATTAACACTATTCGCTAACTACCTATCAGATAGGCAACAGTATGTAAAATATGGAGCTCATATATCTGAATATTATCCCACACTTTCTGGAATTAGTCAAGGTTCAAATCTGGGGCCGTTTCTTTTCTTACTGCTTATCAATGACCTTCCAGAAGTAGTGAGGAAATCTGAGATACTAATCTTCGCAGATGACGTCAAACTAGTTAAGATGTGCCAAACTCCCTCAGACCACGATTCGCTGCAGCGTGACTTAAATTCCGTATTGGAATGGAGTAAAGCTAATCGACTTGATTTCAATCTAAGCAAATGCGAAGTGATGACGTTCACGCGAGGCCGTAGTCCGCAACATCACCAGTATATGTTGGGCGATACAAAGGTGTCTCGCGTAGACCGCGTGCGTGACCTCGGCGTGTGGTTCGACCCTCAGCTGGCAATGCGCGAGCACGCGCAGAACGTCACTACGGCAGCTCACCGTCGATTAGGTTTTGTCCTACGGAATGCTGCTCCTTTATCTATAATGGCAATGCGTACTCTCTACGCTGCCCTAGTTAGAAGCATCGTAGAGACGAATACTGTTGCTTGGAGTCCACACGAGAATAAATATATCCTCATGCTGGAGAAAATTCAAAAGAAATTTTTGCGTAACCTGTACAAAAAGGCATATGGCTTCTACCCCTATATGTACCCTACTCTGTTTTTACTGGGCCAATTAGGTTACGAAACTTTAGAGATGAGGCGATCGCTCGCATTAGCTAAATTTACTCTCGGAATAATTAAAAACAACATAGACTGTGTAGCTCTTTTGAAACTGTTTTCGACATTATCTGTACCTGATGTTAAGTTGTCGAAACGTTTGCGACCTCGTAAGCCGTGCCTTCTCCCGTGTGCTGCGGGTCGAACCGTGCAGCACAGGCAGAGCCCGGTGCAGCGAGCGCGCGCTCTGCTAGGCGCCGTGCTTACCGCGGCGCCGCATTGTGACTTATTTACGACTCCAACAAAGTGCTTAATCGATGAATGTAGGAGATTAAGCGAGATGAATGCTAGAGAGTCCACTGTACCCGTATGACATTACTCAACTCAACTGTATGTATTTAATTTAATTTTAGAATTTGACATGTTGCGTTATGTTATGGCAATTTTACATATTGGCCTGTTTTTTGGCAATTTATGTGACTGTAATACCTACTCTATTAGTACTAATTTGTAACGCTTTGGTAAACCAACTGTTATGTTACTCATTGTTATGAAATAAATAAATAAAAAAAATAAAAAAAAAATGTATTTTATTTGTTTCCGTTTCTCGATGTTTCGGCACAATTGCGCGCGCCTTTCTCACGAGTAAACTGAAGTTCTGCGGGTAACTTTTAAGAGCAGACAAATCGGTTTTCTCTAGAAAAAAGTTACCTAAGAAAGAGGGTAGACCGATTTGTCATCGCTTTATAAGCTTTAACACTTATAAAGTTAAATAAAGCTGAAAAATACACGTTTATAATGAATTGTCCAAATAATACCTAGTACCTACCTAATACCTACTTTTACATGATACTATATGTAAACAACAAAAAGTACCAAAAAAAATGAACTCCTGACGTAAATGAGCAATTAAACAGTTCTCTATCAAGCCCAGAGTGCCCAAGTCAATTTCGTTTATAGGTTCAAACGTTGAATACTGCCGTTATACCCACTCGGTACTTATTGTCCGACATTATTGTTTATCGATCCGATATCGGCGTTCGTAACAATCGGTATTGGATCGCAGTGCGTTCTAGGACCAACTATGAAATTCCGTTCATCAGTGGTGATAAACATTTTTGTTTCCAAGTGCACATAAGCCATGTATTTATGTTATTTATATAGCAAAAAAGTGAAAAAAATATTATTTTTCAACTCGACGAATGTATCAGAAAATTAACGGTACTAGACGAGTGGCGGCGGATTGTCAAGCGTGCGACCACTCCTGAGTCCCAATTTGATGACCACGACCACTCTGTCAAGAGTATAGCCACTAAGAAGAAGAATTATTTATGATGGTCAAACGTGCTCCTTGAGGTCTTGTGCCGTTGGCCTAGAATTGTACTCCCCCATCTCTATCCGTGGATGCCGTTTGAGTCGGTTTAGGGGTCACCTACCTAAAGGTGAGTAGCACCACCTCCTGCGGATAAAATCAACTTACGGCGCTCGCTAACCAGCCTGCCAATCGTGGCGAGTTCTGCTATACACCTCTAAAAAGACATGCGGATGCATATATTCAGCAATGGATATTTAACATCTGAGATGATAATGATAATGATATATTATAAAGTCTTATTATACAACCGTGCACGTGACCTGAGCCATAAAAGAACGATACATAATTAGAAACATTGGCACTGTACGATTCGCCAAATTAAACACCGAAAAATATTATTTAGTTGGAAAATGCAATTAAGCTGCTTTTAAGAATTTCTTATACCTATGGAAAATAAGTTTAAAAATAAAAAAAAATGAGTTGAAAATAAGACTAAAGCACTGAAAATAATATAGGTAGAATTAGGTTTGTTATGTGAAAGGAAAAGGTTGAGTATCTCTGTAAGCACTTAAGTCTTAAAATTGCTGTCATCACCAAACGCAACCTGTAGTGCATCATCAAGCCCTTCTACCTAGAGGCAGGTTCCCAACTGCCACTTTTATGTTACACGTGAAAACGTATGGAAACTGCGAATTATACAACTTAATTATCATATTTTTTTTTTTATCACACTTAGACCCCCGCACTAGGATTCCCTGTATCGTGGGAGGTATGGACAAACACATTCACAGCACACAAACATCCAAGACCCGGGACAAACTTCCACACTCATCGCACAAATGTTTGCCCCTGCCGGGATTCGAACCCAGGGTCCCCGAGACACAGAAGTTATGTCAATGACACTAACCACTGCGCCACGGCGACCGTCAAAAATCCGTCAAAAATATTAGATTGTGTTGGTATATTATAGTGATTTATGTATATTATACATTGTTGACTAGCTATACGCCTGTCACACGCCGGGTGTAATCGACAGAACATGTATGGCTCATTCACTTTGTTTTGTTAGCTGCGTCTTAGTACTATACTCTACAAGTTAGTTATCAAAGCGTCTACTCGCAATCCCTCTCTCTTATACCAGGAATTTGCATGGTGGTAGGGTACTTTAGAATACCCCAAACACATTGTGTATAGGTAGCAGTCTTTGAGAGCCAGTGAGCATTCTAGATCTAGCGTGATAACATCTTCGACCACATCGTCACCGACCATCAATTGAGATAGTGATCAAACAATCTTCGATTATTTGATCTTCGATCAAACGATATATCTATACAATATAAAAAATAAATAAAAAATCCTGGAATATTAGAAAGCTATAAAAGTTCATAAATCAAGGATAGAATTGCTGATTTAGACGCGTGTCACACACGCAATGAATTTCCATAAAACTCATATTTCAAGACTTCCTTACTTTGCGTCTCTTAAAGACGGGTCATGTCAGTTAGAGTCATAATGGGTAGATAAAACAAACCAAAACTTCGCGTTGGGAATTTGCCATTTGGTAACAGCCCTAAGAGCGTTTGTGGCAAAACAAACCCGGCCCCGAGCGTGGGCGGGCCCCGCTTCCCGCGCGCCGCGCGCCAGGCCCTCACGATGGCATAAAGCAAGCGATGGTCCGGCACGCGCCCAGATATTACGACCACCATCTTACAACTATCCGTTAAACGTTACTGAATTCTCTCCTGCTATACTATTTTCCTGGCAACATTAACTTCTGTCAATTAGGTACACAGAAAATCCAAACTAACTCTGATCGAGCTCGAATCCGTATAAATATCGTTTGAGCTGCCGAATTACAAGCTTTATTACTAAGCTACTGTAACATTGGTGCATGTTTTACTAAGGATCGTCATTCAACGTCGTCTGGGATAAAAATAAAAATAAAATGTGTTTTTTTTCTGCTTACAGCTGTGGGTCAGGTGGTGATGCAGAAACTATTGTATATCGCAACAGCGGGCTGTTAGATCTGTATAATTTATTTTTTATTTTATTTATTAACATTCACACAAGGTCTTCAGTTCCAAACTAGGCAGCCTGTGCTATGGTAACCTGATGACTGATATATATACTTATATACATATGCACACCCAGACACAGGTCAAACAGACATGTTCATGCACACAAATGTTTGACCTGTCCGGGAATCGAACCCGGGACCAGCGGCTCAGAAAGCAGAGTGCTACCAAGTGCGCCAACCGGCCAGTCAACCAATTGAGATGTCTGTATGATGATTGAGATGTTGTTTTCGCTCAAGTTCTATTTTTTATCAGCGAACCATTGCCAGTTCTTGCAAACGTTCAGTTGGTACTATTTATCCTTGGAAACGTCGCTCATCCGCTCGTACAATTTTGAAACGATGAAAGCCCAGGGATTGTCAATGTTGACTATAAATCCAATGGTAGACAAATTACAGTACAAGTGTTAGGGCGTTTTGTAGGGCCAGCCTTGCTAACTCCTCTCCTCAGATTTTAAAATCTGTCACGGAACACCCACGGTTCCCTTTGGAGCCGTCGAATGCCAGTAGACATTCAGCTGCACCTACAACCTAGTGCACCTGAATTTCATATACACTCGAAAATTTCGTCCCTTACCATCAAGTAACAGTCCAGCCTAATGTAAAAATATTACTTACTTAATCTTCATCAACTTGCATTAAGTAAAGCGTTAAAATTAACACTCTCACGCGCTTTTAAAAAGTAACAAGATCTTTTATTATTAGAACGGACTTTTTCACATCCTTATTAGTCACCAGCAGTCGCTCATCCATCATCCCGATAAGCATTTGTATGAAAACCTAGACATTAGAACCGCCAATGATTACATCAACGCGTAACGACCGCTTTTAACATCGCAATAAATCGAATGAAGTGAAAAAGTACACATCATCATATCATTTGAACTACGAGTATAATTTAAGAGTCGGTCTAAAAATGACAGGTCAGATAATAATCGCATTTTTTTTCGGTATCGCCTTTGCGTTGTCATTTAATTAATTAAAAGCTCACATTCGCTGATATGCAATTATTAATCCTGTGTGTGTCAAGTGGGAGAAGCTAAGTGCTATCACTAATCAAGATGCAGGTGGCTCTCACCTGCGCACCGCTCATTTAGTTAAGTGCTTCTAGTTAGAACGTATCGGTGTTCGAGGTAAACAGAATTAGCGTTTCGTTCCATTTGATGGACCACTAACTTATTTGACTAATCCGTCTACGTCTGTTGTCTACTTCGCTCAATAACGATGTCGTCTCACACCTGTTTGTTAATGTTCTAGGCAGCACGGTAGCTTAATGTCACCCTATCTGCAACTGTATTATCAAATGATATACGTCATTCTAGTAAGCTTTGTTAAACGCAGCTAACACGAAGAACTAAGGCTCTTTTACCTGACAAACAAAACAATTTTGGCAGCTGTAACAGAGGTATGCTCCAGCACAGCTGCAATGATTAATATATGCACATTTTATGATTTTATTTTAACTCTTAAATTATATAAATAATATACCTAGTGCTTTGTTATTAAATCAAACGGGGCTTAATCGCGAGAAAAACATTTAGTAATTTATTTACCTCGACGTTTCGACCAAGTTGCATTGGTCGTGGTCACGAGAAGACTGCTTTTTGATTGCTTGCTTTGATTTAATAACAATGTGTTCGAATCGCGAAAGTCTAAAAATACCTAGTGCTGTTAAGATCTTCACATAGGTCTTATATTAAACTGGTACATGTACCTATTTTGAATTGTTAGTGCTATATTGTAAAAAGTATTGATGTAATTTGTGGACAATAAACATTTAAACATTTATTAATTTAGTTTTGGTAAGTGTTACAGTTTGTGCAACGCTGTCTCATCTTTAAAATGAATACCTACCGTGGAACAGAAATGTAATATAATATTATATAAATAATAATGTGGACGGTTGTAATTAGTAATGACTTCAACTACAACTACCTATAGTGGCAAGACATTTGCACAGATAAAGTAGTTAGAAAATAATTATAACATAACGATATAGACTATATTTACCTTTGGCGCCAATCGTACCAAACAATCTGTTTCCATTTTTAATTTAAACCTTCTTGAATGAAGGAATAAAGACATCCCATAATACATCAGTTTGGAATCGTGAGCCAATCGAATTAAATCACTCACTGGCTGAAAAGAATCGTTCCTTGGCACGAATGGGCAACAATGCCTGTTATTAAAAAAAGAATTGTGATAAAGAAGGTATAATTAACATGGTAATGGATGCGGAGTGGTGAGACGGGCCGGGCGTGTGGAGCTTCGCATTTCGCGTGCGAAGCCATGTTCGCTGATTACCGAGGCAGAGAACACTGATAGTCGTCGATAACACACTCAGCCGCATTTTGTACAATTAATTGTGGCTAATTAAGATGTTATGTGAACGCTTACATTGTAAACTAACTGACTCCCTAGCGGGTTTGCCCGCGTGGAATACAGACTGTAACAATGTATGAAAATTAAATTCAATCGAATTTAAGGAGAAACTTTACTTGGCGTAACTCCACAACGGTACTCGTACATATTTGAAAGAAAATTTCGGCTAATAGTAGGACTTGAACTCATGACTACAGAATACCGTCCCTGTCGCTTTGCCAACTAAGCTATAGTAGCACTCCGCCTAGCATAGTTACTTAATAAAAATCAATATTCAATTTTTGATATAATAATAATAAATATTTTCAATGCGATGAAACATAAACGCTTATTCGTTTTTGTCAAGAAATAATTTTTAATTCTAATGGAACTATTTGTTCCCATCCAGAGCAAATAAAAAGTTTCATATACATTTAATGTGCACTTATCTCTCACTGACACTAAATTACTCAGCTTCCTAACGGTATTCAAAATAAATGTAAGGTACTAACGATCAGCATAAAAAAACACACAAAAAACAGAGAATTAACATGATGACGTTTTTTTGAAACAATGAAATTTTTCCTCTTTATAACATCGGCGTTTTGATAACCGAACTCAATAATACTTTTAACAAAACGACTTTATCAAATAAAACTACCAACAAACGAAAATGTTCCTTATACGTAACACATTTGAATTTCAACAGCGGTCTACTCTCCCTCCGTCATACGAATTCCCGTCCTGACGTTCTGACGCGAGGTGTCCTGACGCGACTTTAACATGTATTGTATATATAAAGTGCACAATGCCGCCAAAGAAGTTATCACTTCAAAAAAATAGCCGGATTTGAGCGCCTTTTTTTGGAAGACGGTTAAAAAATCAGTTTTACGCTTAAATATTATTGTTCTTGCGCACACCAGACGTCCAGTTAAAATTCTCATCTCCATCGTAACCGCAGGGCGACATGTCAATTGAATTGCATTGTCAGATGTCACGCGCCCCTACGGCTGCCTCCACTGTCACTCCCGTCTAGTTACACTGAATACGTGGAGCTTGGAGTGTTGTGTACACTTTTGTTTTCTTCGGTGATTCGCATGTGTGACCAGCGCTACACGTAGATAAAGCCTTTCGATAACCGAAGTTGTGAAGGTTTATTATTATACAAAATTCGAATCTCGAAGTGGTCCTAAAGTGAAGAAGTGCGTGAATACATATTACAACTTGTTGAAATAGTTTTTTTTAATTTCGTTTACCTCATTGCTGCCGCAATCGATAGATTTCATATACAATTATCACTCGTGTATAAATTATATTATTTATAATAAAAATTAGGTAATGGCTACAAATGGATTTATGTTCATCATACAAATTATATGTGTTCCAAAACTATGGTAAGCAGTCATAGATATACTGGTAGTTATTACTAGAATTGTCTAGTAAAGTGAATACACGTGCACAAAATTAAATGTGCGCTTTTGTTAGCGAACAAGTTGAAGCTTGTGATCATATCAGATACTGGTGGCAGTTATACAACCAGCGACACGACAAAATGACTTCAAAAGAGGGTTGGCGTTGGGCTATGGAAGTGATATATAAATACATGTTTTATTACACATAATGTACTCATCTCCCTCGTTTATTAAGCATTTTTAAAATGGGAATTCAAATTTATAATAACGCACCTTTATCAATAAAAAAAAATAGTTCTTTGTTTATTTTCAAAAGGAAATTAAAACAATCACTGATGGAAAAGGCGTACTGTATCCAGGAATACTTAGATGACAAAAATATATGAACTATAATGTACTTAAACTTAATAACTCGAATAACTACGACGCAATGTGTAAATATTTATATTAGATTTTAAGTATGACATTCTATTAATGACTGTTTCAATGTCTTATTATTATTATTACCATTGTATTACCATTGGATTGATATGAAATGTATTGTATAATTACCTATTGACTAATTTACTAATTCTTAACCTATTAATTTGCATATCCAATAAGGATTAAGTATAGCGGCACAATAATTATACATTGTAACAACATCTGCTCCTCCTCCTCCTCCTCCTCCTACTCCTACCTCCTACTCCTGTACTTAGCAAATAAATGACTTGATTTGATTTATAATTTCAAACTCAGCATGAAGGATATTCACTTATTTATTTGGTCGGGACGTCACAAAAATCAAATCAGTACCTTCGCAACCCCACAGAGAATGAGAACTGTGCTATGATGTTTACTTCCTAAATATCACTTTAAAATACGTAGTTGTCAAATGCATTAATTAAATTGCACACACGCGGGATCAGTTAAGGTCAGGACAGACGTGCGTCGGTTCGTGCATCATTAGTTGCGGAGAGCGACGTTCAATAGCGGATTGGAGTGGTCGGCTGTCTGCACTACGCCTTACACTCGTATCGGCTTATGAATGAGTGCGTAGTCTGTTAATGAGGGACGGCCCTATCACTGCGATAATCACAGATGTTCTGTATATCTGTGGGTGTAATATTATAGTACTTTGATATGGAAATTCAGGCGCATTTGTTAGTCAGTCTACAAATTGCACATTTATTTCTCATAAGTAAATAGAATGACTATAAATCCGCACATTTTATATTTATTATTTTAATATTTATTAACCGGTTACAATTATCACGTGTATAGTCGAGTATTTCGACCATGTTTTGGGCATGTCCGATATCCATCATCAGGTGAGTTTCCGCTGCCATTCATGATCTGTTCCCGTGAGTGATATTTCTTAAAGTTTATTACACGTCGACGACTTCAACTCAGTCATGTCTATTTAGCAAATGGTAAAGCCTTAAACTTAAGCCAAATATAAGCCTCACTATGTTACCTTTGTTTATTTAAAGTCATAATAACTAATTACAATACTACAGCTATTACAATGAAATTTGAGCAATCCAAAATGCTCTAACCTGCTACCAGTTCGCAGCGTGCCCAGGATGGTGCATGATAGGTGGCAAGGCCCCGTTGAATTGCAATGCTTATTTGTTGAGTCAAAATAATATTTGCCAGCATTTTGATCACTATGTTTAAAGACATAACTAAAGTTAGCATTTTCAGATTTTTTTCTTTTTATTATAATTTTCTATTTGGTGTTTATACCGACGATGTAAATTATTCCTTTGTGTTACAATAGTAATTATACTTATGTGTATATACCGCGTCGACACTTAACATTAGGTGAGACAGTGGTCAAAGATAAACTTACAATATTCTTTTGTAAACCTATGTAATAAGGTCTCATAAATAAGTGAAATGTTTTCTTATAAAAAAGGGGTTCAATGAAAAAAAAAACAGAAGAAGCTCGTGTAGACAAATCGTTAAAGATACCAGTCTAGATGGACAGTGCTGGTATAATGGAATAGTGCCGTATAGAGACGCATTCGATTCATCTAGAGCACGCCTGTCTCCTAGGGCCTATTATTGAGCCCGACGTGAATTTACTATTATTTTCGCTACATTGAAGGATTCATTCTCATTCGGTGAGTTTTCTGAGGCTCTATTGTTCTACAACTTTTTAATGCAGACAATTTTAATCCCCAAGTTACAATACCTTTTAATAAAATATGAACATTATGGTAATATAATTATCTACAATGATGTCTAGGTAATTAAGATTTTAGTTAAACATCGAAATTATATACGTGATGTGAATGTGAAGTATTAAAAGAAAGAAAATGTGTGCAATATGAAATAATATGTACCTACCTACGATGGACTTATTATGATCCCAATGAATAAAATTGATTGGTTGATTGATTTCTGAATAGACATTAGCAAAATAAGGCCTGTTGTGAAATAATTAAAATTAATGCTATGTTATGGTTTTGGAACAGTATTTGTTGGTGTTGGTAACGCCTTAAATGACTGAGTAAAGTTTTCACATATACATACTATAGTAGGTACTACTTCACACTGTAGTCAATACATCAATGTGACCAACAAAGCAAATCTACGATATTTTTTTGGGGACTTTTAGTATCTAACTAATTAAATTCTCACGAGATCTCTCCATAAAATACATTAAACTTTTGTTCCTCATTATAACTGAAATTGCGTTTTAACTGCTACTTCAAACGCAATTTAATTTGATAGTTACAGCATCTTCATATACCTTTAAATGCATCATCGTCATATGCCTTGAAATGCATCATCGTCATATGCCTTGAAATGCATCATCGTCATATGCATTGAAATGCATCATAAGGCAGCGATTGATATGCGTGTTGACGATATACTGCGTATAATGATTTTTAAGAATTTTATTCTAGGTATTTATTTCCTAATCCATCGTCATTCTCCGATGCTCTGTCCAGTGGTAGGCGGGGAGGTCGCGCACGCGCCCTCTCGCATGCGTCGTGACCGTGAGCGCGCTCGCGTCACGCGCACGCTGCGCCTAGGCGCAGGCGCAGGCCCGCCCGCACTATTTTATCGCATTCATTATTTGGAAGTGGATTCTTCGAGGCGTAGGGCTGTCTCTAACCTCATAGATTTACAAAAAAAAACCTGAACTTATTGTAAAAAGCTGCAATAATTTAGGCACTGTCTGTATCTATATGTGCGGTATTTGTCGTTACTGTGTATTTCGTAATATATATAATAATATATAATAAATATAATTTACGTAAAATACAGAGACATTATGAATGTAAAAAAACACGGGAGTGACTAACTAACCACGACCGCGTCCGCGAGCGCCCGTATTCTCCTTGAAAAAGACCACCGAATGTGGTGAATGTGAGTAACTCCCGTGTTTTTTTACATTCATAATGTGTCAAAACCACGTCAGTTTTAATAACAAAATAAAGAGACATAATAATAAATAATTTATTTCGTTAACAGTCATGTACAATACAGTGAAACATGGAATCGATGTAGGTGTAGTAAGATTAATACTACATTTCTTAAGATATACACTATCTTTTATATAGATTTTTATATTACGTGTATAGACAGATATTACAGATAAATCACCATGTTAACTTTTATTTTAACCCTTCCGGTGCCAAAAATTAACACAATTGACAGAAACCCATTGTCTAAGTGTCACGGACGATACGACACGAGAAACTAAATCAAGTATGTATTTAAGAGCTCAAAAACTTTTATAATACAACAGTAGCAACCCTAGCATAAAGCCTGCATTCTTGCTAAGCCTGTCAGCCTGTGGGAACGCTTCTAAGCCACCTTTGTTCTATGAATATAGAAGCTATATATATATCGGGATTATCGCTACATTATTATCATCATTATAAGCATAACTAAGTACGTATTTTTTTTTTTTACATATTATTAGTTTGCGTTTGACAACTGTCTCACCTGATGTTAAGTGATGACGTTGTCATCAGATTTAGCACGCAAACCTATAAGGTACCTATTCACTCGCTTTCGACTTGAAGACTCCAGGATTGGAGTCTATGCAATCGGCAAGATGTTAATAACACAATACATAGTGCTAAGCCCGCGAGATAACTTTTATTATAATAAAAAACTATAGACGGTCGCCGTGGCTCAGTCGTCAGTGAGATGACTTCTGGTCCTCTGGGGCCTGGCCCTGGGTTCGAATCCCGGCAGGGGCAAACATTTATGCGACGAGTGTAGGCCCCTGGTCATGGATGTTTGTGTGTGTGTGCGTGCCTCCCGCGACACAGGACGGGGGTATGAGTGTAAAAAAAAAATAAGAAAAAGAAGATAACATTGAATATCGTTATTAATATTGTTTGGTATCGATTAATGCAAGGTAACGCTTGAATCAAACTGTCTATACTATCGGCCGCGTTGTGCCTAAATACAATAACATCTTATGTACGTGCGTCTCGTTTTTCGAACCTCCACCTTCCAGATCTGAATGTTTGAAACCATCTTCAGGCAAACATTTGATAAAAACATTTCGAAAATGGAGATGTCAATGAAACTAGTTACTTTTTAGCAGCTTACTGCTAAATATCAGTATCAAAGTATCAGTACTTTAGGTAAATCAATACCAATAGCATATTATATCAATAGCATTTCTGCAGCAATATATAATAAGTGACTGAAGCGACTCAAATTATAAAATTCTGGACCAAAAAGCTTTACAAGTTGCATTGAAAAAAAATATGTAAGCAAGCAAAGTAAAATTGAACTCATCGCTCATTGATCACGTCAGTTACATAACACTTGACATTCCCAGGTGTAACGCTTTAGTCACGGTTTCGAATTAATGCATATTTGCATTCCAAGAAGAACGCACAATGTATGCAATTACCTACTCGAAATCTTACCTTTGTGACATTGTAGGTACATTATAATGACTAGGTATAAAAAAGAATGTATGTGTACATTCGACAAATGATTCGATGCTCTACCAGTTTTGACAAAAACTACTGTGTATTCACAATAGCGATAAAGTTGAACCAATCTAACAAGACAGAGGTGAACGAGAAAAGTGTCTACCTTATTGTTATATGATCTCAAATGATCTTCGCTAGTGTTGTAAACGATATAATTGGCCGACCGTAGAAATATGACAAGATTTAGATTGCCACGTCAAAGAATTACTCTCAGTCTCTCTTACTAAGAATACTTGTACTGGCTAAGATGTCTATTATCTCAACTGCTACGTAATACGTCGTCGCAATTGGTCATTGTTTCCCAAGCACTTTAGGCGTTCAAGTATGTGTAGAAATAATCAATTCCGGGCTTCTAAACATTCATAATGCAGTTTGAAAACCAATGACGTGTGGACCGTGCGTGTCAGCGCTCTTTATTGATTCTGTTCATACTAGACGTATTACCCTAATCTGAATATTATGAATGTATAAAACACGGGAATTACTCACGTAGTCACAAGGTTCCGACTATCGTTTCAATCACGTACTCACTTACTCAAGGAGAGTAAAGTGCGCTCGCGGACGCGGTCGAGGTTCACCTTGTACTGAGTATAGTCGGAAACCTCTGACTTACTACGTGAGAAATTTCCGTATTTTTCACATGCCTAATGTATCAAAATTACGTCAGTTTTAATAACTTAGTAGTTCCTGGTACTTCAGCTGTTGCTAATCAACACATTTTCGACTTTTTAATTTTCTTTCGGTGTAAGACACTGTTACCGCATTTGTCGTTACTGCGAGAATGTATGAAAAAATATGGCCGCCCGTAAATAGTTTTTCACTCATAAATTAGCAAGCGAAATCAAATTTTGCTCGACCAAAGTGAACCTTCATGAACTGTCCTCATAAGTAGTTTTTTTCTTAAGTTTCTTAGACGTGAAGGCATGTTAGAAATTACATAAGAGAGGCTCGCGGGTACTCACTGGCTAAGACGGCGAGTCCGATCCTGATTCGTGTTGAATTAGAATGTTACAAAATGTACTTTAAAGATAACGTACGACCTTACATTTGAAGCGCATTTTTTGCTTGATGAACTGTTCTCATAATCGGTTTTTCTTATGTATATTATATATGTAGGACTTTCAACAAATAAACCGAAAAGACCTAACATTGTCTGATTAGTAAATGACCAAGCATTATGAATATGAAATTAATATTCTGAATTCTCATTAATTATTGCGGTGAGTTGAAACACAAAGGAAATTTAAGGCTCTGTGAACGCTGCCTTACCTTGGGATCGCTTACAAAAACATCGAACAACTGCGCAGGCTTAGGCCGAATACCTCCCGCATAGATTCCGGCACAGATACGACAAAACTTGAAAAGAGACGCTGAGTGTAAATTACCTAACCTTAAAAGCTTAACTTAACCTTAACTTCGTACAGCTAACGAGTGGAATTCATTGCCTAACTCTGTGTTTCCACATGGCACAATCTGGGCATCGTCAAGTCACGAGTGAACAGGTATCTTCTAGGCAGGCGTGATCCATCGTAAATCGCATCATCACTTAACATCAGGTGAGATAGTGGTCAAACGCCTGTCTATTATGTTTAAAAAAAAATTAAAAAACATTGTAATACCATTGCTCTGCCATTTGTAAAGGTGCTAATGAGAAAACAAAGGTTGATTCGTTTATTAGTAATTAACAACAGCCCTTACCCACAGAAAGGTATATATATCCAGTACCTATATACTTGTCCTCAGGTGTTATAGAGCCGGCGACTTCGTGATTATTATTATTATTTCCACAGAATAGGCAGGCGTTTAGCCACTGTCTCACCTGATGTTAAGTGAAGTTGTGGTGTGTTATAATTATTATTATGTTTATTAATTCTATGTATAATCAAGTTGTTGACGTCACTAAATCTAGTTGTTTGACATATGTAAAATGGTGGGCATTTTGATTAATTGGATCAATAGTTTTTATTGTGTATCGCATTAACCATATGCTAGGAAGAACTTATGTTCAAATATTTGAAGGAAAAATTCGGTTGCTAGTGGGACTTGAACCCACGACTACAGAATACCGTCCTGTCGCTCTGTCAGAATAAATCTCTTCTAAAGTTGCTGTGCCCGACAGGGTCTCTAATGAACTATATTTTATTGTAATACCATGACACTTGTACTATTAGAGATTGCAATAAAGTTTTGAATTTGAATTTGAAATTTACCGCTTATTGTTTTTGTAGTGAAAACTTCTTTAGCGGCGTTGTACTTTTGTATGGGGAAAAAATGTTAAACTCACGTCAGGACACGTGACACTGATCGGAAAATTCTTGAGGCGCGTGACGTCGAAATTTCGTAAGACGGAGAGAGAACAGTTGAAATTTAAACTTGAATGTGCTACGAATAAGGAACATTTTTGTTTGTTGGTAGGTATAATACGATTTTTTTTAAGCAGACCACGCTCACCTCGCTCACCCGTTTAACATGTTGATTTTGACTTCATTCCATTGTAATAAAATATAATATACATAAAATCAATAAACTTAAATACTTATTGTCATGTTTGTGTACGATAGCGCATTAAATGAATATATCATTTTACCACAGAAATGCAAGTTTTCGCTTCTGCCGGCACTCCCGGAGTACAATCCGTATTTTTACTGTCAAATGCAGTAATTTCAGAAAATCAGTGGTCGCAATTTTTAAGTATCGAAGACGCCGGAACCGCCCTTGTTCAATGCGCGCGCTCATATTTCTCAAATCACGACCATTATGATATGGGATATTCCCCTCGTAAGGTATTCGGTGCGATGGTTCGGGTGCTTCATAAAATCGTTCGTGTGTCCCAAGTTTACGATTATTGTCGTGACTTGGCGGGTTATTTAATGACAGATAGCTTCCATAGCTCGCGGATATTTTCATATAAGTCGGACGGTATGGAGTCGGGAAATGGTTCGGGACGTTTGAGTAAGTACTTTCCAGTAGGAAAGTCTTTTGTGCAAATGCATTCACTCTTTGATTTGTTATCGTGTAATGTGCGTGGATTGTGGATATGTTTATTGTTATTTGTAGCTAAATCGAGATGATTAAGTGTCTAATGCTATATAACAATGTTTCCACAATTTCACGTCGACCAAAACAGAACGCATGAAACATGAACGTACGACTATGGAATACGGGCCTGTCGCTTTGCCATCTAAGCTATACTAGCATTAGCCGTACAAATTCTATATCTTTTTTGTTATTAAAACTAAAAAAATAAAAAAATAAAATCGTGACGTGGTTTTGACACATTATGAATGTATAAAACACGGGAGTTACTCACGTAATAAGTCAGAGGGTTCCGACTATAGTTTCAACCACATCCGGTGGTCTTTTTCAAGGAGAATACGGGGCGCTCACGGACGCGATCGCGGTTCGCCTAGTACTGCGGGCGGCCGCGCGCAGCGCACGCGATGACAAATGCTGTTGCGGGGGGGCGGGGTGCTACTAGCTGCTTCGGTGCATGCTTTGCACCTGTGCAAGTTGCGTAAAGCAAGCTAGTAGCACCCCGCCCCCCGCAACAGCATTTGTCATAGCGTGCTGAAACTATAATAAATATAAGCTGGTTGAAACTATAGTCGGAACCCTCTGACTTATTAAGTAACTCCCGTGTTTTATACATTCGTAATAAATTCTATATCTTTTATTTTTGTTAGTCTTTTGACAGGGTAATTATAAAAATAATGCATAAGTTATTGCATTTTGAATATTATCAATAAATACATGAGTAAGTATGACTATGAGTTCAACACACTGCAAATAATTGCGTATATAACGGTTTTCCGGCCTCTTCAGACTTCGTGTAAGGTGGTGTCGTGGTGTAGTACCTGTTCGCTCCAACAGCGCCCTGGGCTCGGCTCAGCGAGGTTACACTATAATTTCCTGTGCGGCGCCGCTACGTGACGCCAGATAGCGAGAGCTGAGTGGGGACTCAGCTTCCACAGATAACGCTGCACGCTGCACTGCTGCACCAGAATATTTATCGACGCCACTTTTCTTTTTAAAAATTTTAGAACCGTTCTTATCTCGGGCTAAGGCTAGATACTATGCTAGCTTTACTATGTAGACGCGGGTTTGTTACCATTTTAAAGATTGCACTTTTTCTGTGTATAATCACAGTAAAGGTAGAGCTCGTGAATAATAATTTAACTTAAGACTTATCGTAAGATACGTTAATGCGTTTTCTTCTTGAAATTATTGAGAATTTTCACATGTTATTCCCCTAGACCCTATAACTGCGCCGAACACTGCACAGACTACACAGTATTGTAATCATGTCCACTGTCCGCCAAAACCATGTTTTTGCGAGTAATTTTTGCTCATATCATAAATGCTTTTTAATGACTGATAATCAACGCAGTAGTATTTCTACACATTTGAAATCAGACTCATACATAATTTCTTAATATTGAAGAAATATATAAAACTGTCAAACGAATCTTGTCAACAGCCAGAATACAACATTTATGAAAACTAGGTACCATCAATGATATTATATGTTTATATGAGGTAGATGTCGCACAAGCGCGCGGAAACTGAGGCGGCATAATTAAGTCAATTGTAGTAATTTTCATTGCGACGCGTATTTCAAGCGCAAGTCTAAACATATAGCTATCCTTTTCTATATTATTTGTACCGTATTATCTGTCGCAGTAAGCATGTTTATATCGTAAAGGAACAAAATGTAAGCACCGCGCAGTATGAATATACGTCATCTCTAGTAAAACATCATTGGGTACCATACTTTCCTTCATCATAATTTATCGTGGTAGCGACAGATGCGCTTGACCTGTGTCTTACACACGAAGAAAGGAAAATAAAACGGTTACGAATTAAATAAGCTTACGGGCTCAAGCCCGTGACCCATCTGTAAATCTGTAAAGTACATATTTGTATTAAAATTAAGCTTCAATTTTTCTCTCCCCCTCTCTGCCTGTAAACACCCGCAAGTCTCGGTAATGTCATCAGCGCCTGTTGAGCCCTTTAAGTTGTCTACAATAGTCTCATTATGTGCAGCAAAATAATACATCTAAAAACTTTAATTAGCGAGTCATTTAAGTTTCGATGCATTATTTCGGAGCACAGTAATAAGGTTTTTCAATTTTTGTGCTTGCGTTTAATTCAATTCAATAGGCGGTCTTATCGCTAAGAGTGATCTCTTCCAGGCAAACCTTTGGATGGAGAATAATTGATTATAGATAAGCTCGGAGAGTGGTGTGTCATATAAAATATTAAATAGAATTTAACATAATAAATAATAAAAATATTTATACATACCTATTATTTATATATATAAATTTGTACCTATTAAGAAACTGCGTGAATTGTACCTATTAAGTAAATACTAAAAAGAAACTGCGTCTAATATCTCTATACTTTCGAATAGAGATAATACAATAGCGATGATAGCTTAGCGGTGGGAGCGTCGGCTGTCAAACTGACGGACGCTAGATCGATCCCCACCAACGGCTTAAGCTTCCGGTGAAGGTAACACCGTTATTAAATTCCCAGGATGGTGTTAGGGCACGTTCGAGTAACCACCTGGCTAGCTACCACCAAGTTTGAAAGCTGTCACTAGACGCAAAGTGTGTTCAGGCATTTTAACAAAATAACCGCATCAGAATCGGTTCATTCGTTTAGTAGTAACGATGCCACTCACACTCGGACACGTCAAACTTATAACACCCCTCATTATGCGTCGGGGTGTAATAAAATACTATAATGACACAGTTATTCCTCATTGTTAGGATATCTTACGAATAACGAGTTTTCCAATACTGGCATAACGAAAACTAAAAATAATGAGGTACAATTTAAATTGCACTTACGAATGCCTCTCCTTGATCGAATCACCATAGTTAATGCTCTACGGCGTAGCTGCGTAGCGCGTAGGTCTACGCCCGGCCGTTGAACCCGTCTTGCCGAACGACGTCGAATTCACAACACCCTGTGAACGTCGCACACCCACCTTCCCAGGTTAAAGAGCAACGTCCTACGGCCTCATCCAAAAACAATAGGCTGGTGCAGTTACGATCGATCACTATTATTAAATTATATCAAAAACATTAGCACAATTAGCACAATTTATTGGTCCTTGGCGCTTGTTGCGATGTGTAATTTAAGTTTGTTTCTTGAGTGCATCTATACTCTTACTTGTCTGTACTTCACTTGGTAGCTTACTGAACATTCCATTATCATTCTTCACACTCATTCCAAATTTTAATATACAACCTTAGACATATACACAACCGATTAGTTTGATCACATTTAACACAACACTCGTTATTTACATCTAAATTTAATTTCATTTTTGTTCTCTTTCGTTTTCTTGGTAATTAGATAATTGTATTCATATAGTTTAGGATTTATTATTTATTGTTCTAATGTAGGAACGTACTATATTATTATATTATTTTAACATGATTCATGTACTATGCCTATTTTGGGGAGGACACTGTCTGCTGCAACACAGTATATACTAAAGCAGCAGGCAGGGCTTTCAATGTATATTTTGTTTTAATTTTTCCGTGAATAAAGACCTTTGTATTTGTAATAATACGAAAAAAAAAATACAGTGAAACATAATTATATAACCTCCTCCTTTTCGTCGGTTAGTAAATATATTGAGAATTTTACCGAAAGGTTTTCGAGCGGCGAGCACAGACATGCAAACGTAGCGTAGGATGTCCATCGACAAGCAGGACAGATCTGACCAAGGAAAATACTGCAAACCGCTTTAAACCGGTTCTTCTGGAAATAGAACAATGGGCCTCCCCACTGATATCCCCCATGTCATGATATCCGATATTCCCCAACAGTGGAAGTCCTACGGTTGAAACGAACAAATTAAATTATTAAAACGAACTATAGTTAATATTTGAAAATTCAAAATTTGGCTATAGCTATATATATATACTCAAGCCACGATTACAAAATACCGTCCGTGTTTCTCCATTGCGATGCCAAAATAATTCTAGTATTGCGAGTTTGCGACCTCTGTCTCACTTAACGATGACGATGTTGTTGAAGGTGGAATCTCGCTAGACCTAAAATGTTAACTTGCTCTCAAGGACACTCTCCTGAAAACACCGTGTGTTTGTTGGCAGTTTTTCCAACTTATGTGTGGTATAAGCCAAGGTGAGATCTGTAAAGTACCCTACCACAATGCATTTTGTGCAGCGGCACGTACCAGACATAATTATAGTATATAGGTGTATCACACTTGTATAGATACATATATAAAGGTGCAAATGACACGGAATGCCAGCTTGTAGTCACGGGCTGATATGCGCGAACTACGCCCTAATTTCACACGTTAGTACTTTACAATAAAACATGAAAGCTTTTTTTGTTTTTACAATATTATTCTGTAAATTAAGCACTCATTCAAATTAGAAACTTGAGAATTAAATTTGAATCTCTTATTTCACGGCAAAACTCCAAATACTCACAGAACATTGCGCATTTAATTGGAAAATTCCGAGAAAATATACGTTAGCGCGAAATCCGTAGTCTGCGCGGGTAAAACCGCAGGGCGTTGTTAGTAAGTAATAAAAGTCCTTAATATATTCTACGTGGTCCCTGACTATGGGCCTTCTGAACAGGCTCAGAGTCGCACAACGAGCTATGGAGAGGGCTATGCTCGGAGTTTCTCTACGCGATCGAATCAGAAATGAGGAGATCCGTAGAAGAACAAAAGTCACCGACATAGCCCAGCGGATTAGCAAGTTGAAGTGGCAGTGGGCAGGGCACATAGCTCGAAGAACCGATGGCCGTTGGGGTGGAAAGGTTCTCGAGTGGAGACCACGGACTGGCAAGCGCAGCATAGGACGGCCACCGACCAGGTGGACAGACGACCTGACTAAGATCGCAGGCAAGGGCTGGATGCGGGCCGCTTCCAACAGGTCCTTGTGGAAATCAATGGGGGAGGCCTATGTCCAGCAGTGGACTTCCTATGGCTGAGATGATGATGATGATGATGATATATTCTACGCATATTTTTGCTATCAAATTTTATTTATGATCATAATAATACTTTTGATATTTCAATATAATTCAATAGCATATCGCAGCACAGCATAAAAAATACTACATAAATATTAACATTTATACACAATAATATATTAAACAAATTAATAACATTGACGATCGTTGTGGCTCAGTAGTCAGCGACACTGACTTTGGAATCGCGACCCTGGGTTCAAATGTCGGCTAGGGTAAACATTTCTGTGATGACCTTAGATGTTTGTTCTCGAGTCTTAGATGTTTGTGTGCCGTGATCGTGTGTGTCCATGCCTCCCGCGACTCAGGATATCCTAATGCGGAGGTGTGGGTGTGAAGGTATTTTATTTATTTAATCAAATAACAAAAATCATTTGGTCACCTGGGTCCCAAACTAGGCTCGTAATCTGTGGCATGGGATCCAGACCTCTTACGTCATAAACACAGCTACACTGTCTAAATAATAATGATTACAGCAGACAACGTATACTATTATTTAAGTAATAAGTAGATAATAATATATTCTACACACTATGTTTTTGGTGACAGTTTTTCAAACTCGAGGGTGGTAGCTAGCCAGGGTACTCGCAAGCATTTGATAACGGTGTTACCTTCACCGGAAGCTCAAGCTGTTGTTGGGGATCGAACCAGTGTACGTCAGTTTGACAGGCGACGCTACCCCCGCCGAGCTATCATCGTTTCAAAAATCTTATAACAAGCAAAAAAACATTCCCTTCAAATAGCGAGGAGCGAAGTCGAAGCACCAATCATCGGACGACAGCTCACGACGAACGGTACAGGCACGAGCAGTTCCAAAACCATCGACGCTGAGTGTTCTCTCATCCTTCATCTTGATCGAACCGAGCCTCGGCCCTGATAGATTCTCTTTCAGCTGTAGAGAGCGTCGACCTACGCGACTGCATGCTGGTTTACCGACATTTTAAGGTCTACACTAGCCCAAACGTCAAGTCTAAACTGAAAAACACGTCATCAACTGTCACTTTGACAGCTATCACACCCAAGTCCTATTTTTAGAAGAGTAATGAATTAAATTACCGACTGTGTTTGAGAGCGCCATTTAAATTCCAAGACGCTCTTGATTTTTTTTCTTTCCGCCTGTACTTCACCACAGCAGGGATAAATGGAAGTAAAATGTCCATACATCCCCCCTAGTAGCGATAAACGGAAAATAATTCCTTTCTTCCCTACCAGTAGGGATAGACCAGTAGGGATATACGGAATAGGCAGATTCTGAGTGTTCTCTCTAATCCTTCATTTTTATCGAGCCGAGCCTCGGCCGTGATAGATAGTCTTGTAGCTTTATTTTTTCTTATAGAGAGCGTCGACCGACGGCTATGAGTGGCGGGGGTGAAGGGGGCCGGGTGGCGCATCACCACCGACGTCATTGCCCTGTCAACGGAACAATACCAGGGTGGAGTTCACCAACATTCAAAACGTCCGATTATCAATTTAACCGTCAGTTAACCGTATGGTAAAAACTGTTTGACCGAAGGTTAAATTAAAAATCGGATGTTTAAATTTTGGTGAACTCGACCCTAAGCAGACGACATGACGTGCCCCAACCGACACGGAATAGGTGCTAGAATAGAGCTGGATCGGTTAACTGTTTGGCACTGGTTATGTTTCGACCGTCTATATTTCTGTTAAAAACGGAACTATTGACAAGTCTGCAATGTAACTTCCCAATAAAAAAAAAACTAAATTTTCATTAAAAAAGGCCTCGATATCTTTTTATTCAAGATATGCGCTACCGCTTAGCGATGCTAGCTCAGCGGTGGTACGTTGGCTGCAAATAGTGGTTCGATCCCCACCAAGAGCTTGAGCTTACGCTGAAGGTCAGCAAATAACCAGCATGGTCAAAAAACTGTCACCAAAACATAGAGTGTTCAGGCAACAGTCCTAGAAAACCAGCAAACATAGGTCTAACGAGATAACATCTTCGACCACATTGTCACTTACCATCAAATGACATAGTGGTCAAAATCTATAAAGTATAAAAATTAAAAAGATAAAATTTTTAAATATCTTTGGAAACTCCTTTCTGCATAATTGGTTTAGTCGAGCGGCCATAAAACACAGGTAGAACATCTAGGAATAGTTCGAGTACTTTCACATTTAAAAAAATAGTGTAATGTGATTTCACACTTACTGGGTTCAATTACTTTATTATAAGTCATAGTTAGGCCAAGCACGTCATAATGTTTTAATTCACTGAGTTATGTTTTTATAGAGCCTTAAAAAGTCGTTAAACCGCAATACGCTTCCAACGTGCATAACAGATGAGGAGATAACCAATTAATTAGCGTTTAATGTTAATTTAATAACAAGCGGCGCGTACGCAATGAGGCGGCACAAACTATGGGAACTATAGTCATGTACCTACAACCCCGTCCACCTAACAAGTTTTTGATAACCCGATCAGCACCCAGTCTCTACAAGCACAATGCTTCTTCTTTGTATATAATAATGCAAATGAAACTATGTGTTTGTGTATATTTATTAAATTTATCTAAACTTGTGTAAGTCAAACAAAGAGCGAACATAAAAAAAATGCCTTCTATTCGGATTTTTTTCTCTGTTTTCATACAGATGTGAGGCGTAGTTTGGAGCAACACATAAACTTAACAAAATCCATTGTGAATAGTAAAGTCGCAGGAATCAGGTATTTTAATATAAGATTATAAACCAACGGAAGACCAGCGCTGGTTTATAATCAGCATTGCTGAGTTGGGGCCGATTTGTAACATTTGTAATTGTACATTTTGTTATTTTTGTATGCTTTAAATGTTACAAATAAATTTCTTTCTTTCTTTCTTTCTTTCTTTCTAAATTATCAAAAAAAAACTATTTTAATTCCAGTTGCTAATAGGGAATAGACGACCTGACTAACATCGCAGGTACGGTCTGGATGCGGGTCACTTTCACCCGGTAGTAGTGGAAATCAATGCGGGAAGCCTAGGTCCAGCAGTGGACGACCCATGGCTGAGATAATGATATGTATTCGCTTCATTGAACTCCACCAGATATCTGAATACTAATAGTCATTCTTATTTGCTATACCCGAAATCGGTAATATATGATATGCAAGTTTACAAGGTCAATCTCATTTCGGCATTTACGGCAAAACAACAAAGGACTGATTCAAATTAATATGAGAGTCATGCACAAAAACTACCGTTCGCTATAATATATATGGTCTAGACTTCGTGCGTCACCCTTCGGTTCTCACGCAACGTGCTTTGAAGTTCGCCGCCTTTTAGTGCACTCCCCTTAAAATCAGTACATTTCACAAACAGTAAACTATCTATCACTGTTCAGTCAGTATTGATACAATATGGCTATCGTTACAGAAGACAGCTAATGTACAAATACTACTCAACCATGGGTGTAGGACATTATGGGGGGAAATATTGATGTGAATAACTGAATTATGCGTTTTACTGTATATCGCCCTGAGTGCGAGACGAAGAAACTTAGACTTTTCACGTTATACCCGTATGGTGGTGCGGCAGTGCGATTATCTGGGTGGACTGTAATTGCAGAGCGAAATTAGGCTATTAGTACTTCCGTAAGGGAGTTCGGGCTGCAGCGGAAAAGACGAAAGAATACAGCCCGATATGGATAGGAAATGCACTGACCTGATCCAATCTTCTTAGGCGTGCCCACGGAGCTTCGGCGATGGGTACAGACAATGGCGGGTAGGCCGCACAGAGTATTCAGTTTCAAAGTTCACAATCCTACATTATTACTTATTACGTTCTAATCACACTATAGGTACCACTTACTCCCAGAGCGGTGCGGATGCGCTGCTGACTGTATGTGACGACGAGGCGATCAAAACTAACACGTATTGATTTTCTTAATGTCATGACGGTGTGTCAATGCATGAGCGGCGACATCTTTCTCGCTTGCACTCGCGGGTCAAGCCGTGCGGGAGTAGCGAAGGGAAATAGAGAGTGAAGTACCAATAACTAACGAATAAATGAAATAAAGAAAATAAATATGTCGGCTATAATTAAATGACTAAAACGGCGCAACCACCCGTATGAATGTGAAGGTGCACATAAGAAGTGACATTGGTTTCTTGCAAATAAACAAGTGATTTTGATTTTGATTTTGAAGTAATAATGAGCGTGATTTAATCATATGTTTTACTAGCGACCTCTATGGTTTCTCTCGCGTGGATACTGGTTTTAATGTCAGGAATAGGCCTCTTTTCACCGTGAGAGTGCGGCTACTGAATACTGATGTATAGTGTGTCCCAAGAAAGGTAATATCAGTACATTACCTGATTATATTATGTAGCCTAATGAATGTGAGACTTGTACAGCGGCTCTTAAACTAGGCATACCTTATATCTTAGGCGCCCAAACCTTAACGCCACGTTAACCCAATAACTATTGCTAAATACGGACCATGGCAACATGATTATTCTTCTGATAAAGAAGAGTATAGTTTCATAACTAGTATAAAGATTTAAGTATACAGTTCTATCGAACGCCAACAATACAGCATAAAATAAAATCAATGCAATCAGCATACAGCAGCGAAAACAAATACCCTCCTAAACTGAAACCCTGCAAGCTTCATATCTCCAAAACGGGAGACAAAACCCGATGCGTCATAACAAATTTCTCGAGCTGTAAGCTTCGTTCGTGCAAGCCCACGAGACCGGGAGGTGGGGGGGGAGGACTGAGGCCACCCCAAAGCCCCTCACTCCCGTTACCCACGCAACGACCTTTCTGCCTCCACGATGCACTTTGACAGACTTTACTAATTCAATAGATGGACGCTATACGCCGCATATCTTTACATTACGTAATTATACACTTTTCATACGAAATGGAGGGTAAATAGTGCCCGAGATACACTGGAGGGTAACTACCCTTAGAGATGCACTAGAGTGAGTATCTCTAGCGCTATTTACCCTCCTTTGCGTTAAGAGCTGCTTGTTTTCGAATAAAATATGTTAAATTAGCTAAATGACCTTTGGGTGGGTTTTACTTTTAGTGGTAGAGCTTATATACTTTAATGAAATGAAATAGTTTACTTGCGCAAAATTGGAAATAACAACCAGAACTTAATGGCGACCTTAAATAATTAGTATAATATGTTGTTCAGAAGGAAAATAGTTCAGTCTTATTAATAGTTCAAATAATAATCGGGAGCAACGGTTGAACGTGCCCATGGAATCGCTCAGTCGAAAATCGACTAAATCGAAAGTATGAAAAAGATTGAGTTATTAAATTCTGTTACGAATTGTGTTAAAGTAAATAGGTATATCAGCAATCACTTTTCTATGTAATAGGTGGCAATCAAGCAGATGGACGGCCTGATGGTAAGCAATCATCGTCGCCTATGCATATATGTGCTGTGTAACACTAGAGCATTACGACGATGCCTAAGACTCTTTGGCTAAGGCTTTTTGGATGCAGTTATTATTCCTCCACCGGTTTTGGGCAGTACGAAATAGATACAATAATAAGAGAATACAAAAATAGATGTCTATTCTCATCCATGATCTTATTCAAGTTCAAAAACATGAATGGGCGAACATTGGGTTGGAGTGTACTTTACGAGACGCTGTAGAATTTTGTTTCATATTTCCGTACAATAGGGCATAACGCAGATCGCTAGGTTAAGTTAGGATAAAACTGCGACAGCACAACGCGGGAGCCGAGCGAGCGAAGCGAGCGTGCCACCTCGCTATACGATTTATCATTTAGAGTAATTAGTGACAGCAAAAGTGAGGTTCTTTGTATGTAAGTCTAGGTACGAAGCGATGATAGCTCAGCGGGGTGAGCGTCGCCTGTCAAACTGACGGACTAGTTCGATCCCCAACAACGGCATGAGCTTCCAGTGAAGGTAACACCGTTATCAAATTCCCAGCATGGTGGTAGGGTACTTTCGAATACCCGCCAGGCTAGCTACCATCCTCAACTATGAAAAACTGTCACCAATCACATAGTGTGTTCAGGCAGCAGTCCTTGAGAGCCAGTGAGCATTATAGATCTAGCGTGATAACATCTCCGACCACATCGTCACTGACAATCAAGTGAGAGCGTGTTCAAACGCTAGATCTATACAGTATAAATATAAAATGTCGCAGAATGGCCCTTCTGCTTGGTCTGTCACATCATCCAATAAAAACCAGAAAACACGTACAAACTAACCGTAGGCCTTTTGCTCATGTTTAAAATGTTAGACCCTACTCTCTTTGTAATTTATCAGAAGCTGTGTTTATATGAACTTAATCCTTTCTAATAAAGTCTTGATACATCCACCTCAGTGTTTACAGAAACAAATTAACGTGTACCTACGTGCGTGGTACCGAGGGTGTGCTGTATGTAACCAAACCTGTCCTGGAGCCTCGCAGGATAATACCTGAGGTAGAAACTTATTAGCGGCGGCAAACTGTGCGATCTTAGTCACTAATTACGCCGACGCGACGTTCACAAACTACCTATTGTGTAATCTGGGACGAAGCTGCCGAATATTGAGAATAATTAATTTGCTACACAGTTGTTAATTAAGGCTTGTAATTACAGTGTGCACAGATAGGGCTGTGAGTAAGTGTGGATGATTATAACTTGATCTTTTGATATTTTATTTGAAGTATCTAGACTTCGCTCACAGTAGGTAACCAAATAAATTCTTAGAAAATATTCTAAAAGTAACTTTATTGCGAATAAGCATAGGACACGCCAAGTCGATTATACATACATAATACGATTTGATCACGTCGTCACGCAGTAGCTACGCGTTAAGAAAGTGGAAGTAAATCGCTCATCCATTGATTTTTAAAAGGACATTTATAAGAACGGCTATCTAACTTGTAATAACGCCATATACATTTTCCGGTCACTATGTGTGTCCGAGAGGAGGCAAACAGTTATCTTGTGCACTGTACTGGATATAATTAGGTATAGAATATTTACATTGCCCATCTTCATTTCTGACCTTCTTCATTCAGTTTGCTAATCCAATCGGTTTAATAATCTATACTAATATTATAAAGAGGAAAGATTAAAACACGAATAACTAATTACAATACTGCAGCTACTACAATAACATTTGAGCAATCCACCAGCTATTGGTAGCCTATAGATAACTCAAATGCTCTTACCCGCTACCGACTGGCAGCGTGCCCAGAATGCTAGCAGCATTGCCACGTTGAATTGCAATATTAATAATTTGGAAAGATTTGTATGTAAGTATGTTTGTAACGAATTGGATCAATAAGTACTGGACCGATTTTAAAATTCATTCACCATTGAAAAACTACATTCACCTTGTGTAACTTAGGCTATATTATATATTTTTTAAATTTGGGGATCCATATAATTTTTAATTTTTTAATTTTTCCCGTGTGAAGCCGGAGCGGACTGCTAGTTATGGGTTCTTTCTTGCAATGAGTAGGCTTTTGCTTACTCATTGCTTATACCTTTTATGGTTGAAACCTTATAGGTGCTGTTATCATAGAAAAATAGTGATTATACGTTGTACCGTGTGTACTAATCTTATCGTGATCCCAAGCTCGCATCGAAAATACTAGAAACCTAGAGAACTTATACTAAACAGGGCGAAGCGGTACTCTACTTCAGGGCAAAGGCACTATACACATTATTCTCTACAAGTTCGACGGTTGCCATGGCGCAGTGATTAGTGTCAGCGACATGGCTACCGTGTCTCCGGGACCCTGGGTTCCCGGCAAATCCCGGCAGGGGCAAACATTTGTACGATGAGTGTAGATGTTTGTTCCGGGTCTTGGATGTTTGTGTGCTGTGATTGTGCGTGTCCATGCCTCCCGCGATACAGGGTATCCTAGTGCGGGGGTCTGAGTGAGACAAAAAAAAGTATAAATCCGCCATTACGTGGAGTAACTCTTCTCACCTTTGAATTTATTTGCAAATTTCGCAGCACCCCCGCTCCAGCTACGCGCAATGATTGCATAAAGCCTGAACCGAGAGAGCTGCTGTGTCTTCAGAAGTTATTTATATAATTTAAATTGTTGTAAAGTTAAGTAAAACACCTGCAAACATTATGACGAAGTCAGCAATTTATAAAACCTGCAAGGTTTACCTTGAATCATTTGAATTTATGAAATAGATTCCTAATCAAAGTCATTTCTGGCAACAATTTTGATTTCATGAAACCTCATAACTAATTGCATCTAGAACGTTACCCAGACAAGTTATTGCACTCGAGAGTTGACAGGAAATATCGGCGATATTGAACATAGAACAAAACGTTTTAATTATCGGCGAGCATAGCTAGGTGGGCATGAAAGGGCGAATCGGGTGGGTGCACTATCGATCTCCTTTGAATTAGTGTGCGAATCGGTCGTCGTCTTTGTGCGGCCGTCCTAGGGCCAAACAGACCAAAACAAGCCTGGAGGTGCCAGGGGTGGTGCCCCCTACCACCACCGCCCACCGCCGCGGGCCTGTCAGTCGTTACCTCATTCCGGAACGTTCATTTCGTGGTACGGGGACTCTGCGAATTAAAATTGCTACATGATGATAATATGAAGTGCCTGCAGCTGATGTGATTAGCCAATACAGAGCACGGCTTCATAATCGAAAGATATCATACAGATGGAATCTGCAAGTAACGCTATGCAATATTAGACAACTAGCGGTCTGCCCCGGCTTGACACAGTTAAAAACATTAAAAATTAAAAATCACTATCTCAATTTTTTTATACATTATATAGCCTGTGTCACCCGGGGATAGTGTAGCTTCCCAACAGTGAAATAATTTTTCAAATTGATCCAGAAGCTTCGGAGCCTATTCAATGCAAACAAACAATTTAATCATTCCTCTTTATAATATTAGTTTATATGTAACTAGTAGATATTTGAAAATAAGCGTAAGTGATTACTTTTGGATAGTTATTTGTATTTATATCAGAATAAAGATTTTACAAATTTATCTACCTTCGCACTATATAATTATTTCTACCCGCCCGATTAAATTAGTTTGAAGATACTTAAGTAATTAAAATACTACATCTACTACAAAAACATTTGAGAAATCCACTAGCTATTGTCAGCATATAGAATTAGTCAAATGCTCTAACCCGCTACCACTTGGCAGCGTGTCCAGAATGCTAGCAGCATTGCCACATTGAATTTCAATGCTGATCCGTCGAGCCAAATATGTGCCAGCATTTTGGTCACGCCTCAGCAGTAAAAATATTTATGAATATTAATAAAATTGAAAAAAATACCTAAGTTAGGTGAAAATCACGCTAATATTATAAAGTCGAAAGTTTGAAGTGTGAAATAACTTGTCGAAGTGAGTACCATGAGCGATACCATATTTTGATACTTTTGAACTATCAGGGTACCGAGTTCGACAAGTTATTTTACACATTTTTGAGTGTTGTAGTCTGTTCCATTTTTAGATAACTTTTTTTTTCACCCTTTTCAGTGACCGATGCTAATCAATCGGGATCAATTGTCATTGTGTATGTTCACCTATTTCTCCACCCACAACTATAATGTCATCCACGTATGCGTAGCACTTTTCAGTTATTGCAGTGTAACTCGAAAACCGCTTTACCGATTAATTAATAATAATTAATAAATGGGACCACACGGGAAGCACCTTTCAAATAAAAAAAATAATCATATAAATCGGTTCACCGAAAGTTCTAAGGTAAGAAACATAAAAAAACATACGGGTCGAATTGAGAACCTCCTCCTTTTTTTGAAGTCGGTTAAAATAGATTTAAGTATAGGTAGTTAATGTACCAACATCGTAGACCACAGATTAATTATATTAGTAAATAATTATGTCTTGAACAGAGGAACGAATAAATTCGTGTATTGTATTGTACGTATGTTAACTAATTATTAAAATACATCCTTGAAGTGGGTAGACTGTGTTACACGGTACATAGCGTAACATCTCTTAGCTAACATAACAAAATGAAAGTGATTCTGTGTTGC
Source organism: Apeira syringaria (assembly GCA_934044485.1). Classification (NCBI taxonomy): domain Eukaryota; kingdom Metazoa; phylum Arthropoda; class Insecta; order Lepidoptera; family Geometridae; genus Apeira; species Apeira syringaria. Next base: position 16,694,242 of record OW203668.1, read on the forward strand.
AGATTCATTTCCAGTAAGAACTTTTGAACGACCTTCGAGGGGTTACTTAGGTTTCAGTTCCAGAGTGCACCCCCCACCCATCTTGGGTAATTTACATAAATATACCCGCCCTACAAGATGCATACGAACGAGTAAGTAACTAGGTATCTTTAGTAATAACATGAGATGACAGTCAGACAAACGTGTTATATAATTGAAGTACATTTTGCCTTATATTTTAAGTTATTTTAATCAACGAATTCACAACAATTTCATTAAATTATTCTTATTAACATCCTATGATGAGCTGAATAGTTGTTGTTTTTACTTTAGAGATGAGAACAAAAGAGAATGCTTATAATTTGCTTATACTTTTCATGGGTATTTTATCAGAACTCCTTTAATTCAAAGTGCCTTTGTAATTAAAATATATCAGATTACTTCAAGATTTTTTTATTTTTTTACATATTATAAGTTTGCGTTTGACAACTGTTTAAAAAACAATTTCAAAATTTCAATTCAACAACTTTTATTATTTAATAAAAGGTCTGTGATTACTTATCTTTATTTTAGAGAATATGCTCCATTTTTAAAGTTAAAGTCGGCTTTTTATAGTTTTCAATCTGCATATTATTATTTTAATTTCGCGCTCAGCGACAAACGGGGGAGCCTTACGTAGCAGGTGACGTAGTATAACAGAAGTTACTATAGTGATGATCATTATTTTAGTAAATTATTATAACGAGATTCATTCGTTCATCAGTTACATGTTATATTATTATTGCCGTGGTGGTACCGGCCTAGAATAGTACTCCCCCATCTCTTCCCGCGGGTGCGGTAAGAGTCGGCTAAAGGACCACGTACCAGAAGGTGCGCAGCAGCGCCTTCTTGAGGAAAGGAAACCATACTGCGCTCGCCAACCCGCCTGCCAAGCGTGTCGAGTATTGGTAAATCCCCCTATATGGAGAAGCATATGTCCAGTAGTGGACGTCCTACGGCTGCGATGAATGAATGAATGAACATGTTACCTATAAAATTAAGAAGTTGGACTATAAAATATTTTTAACAAAGGACCAAAACGACATATAACTATTTTTGTTTTTCAAAATGATCGCATTAGAAGCTCAATCCACATGAAACCATTATTAAATAATATGAAACATTTACCAAACATGAACGGACCTTTCAGGTATTTTGTTAGCGTTACTTTGATTAACTAAAACTGTATAGTACCTACGACACTTTGGCCTAGGCTTGATTGGCTAAGAGACAGTGAACCTTTGTTCCTTTATGCATAAAAGTTACATTAGTTTGTCATCGTATGAGCCTTATTTTAACATATCTACGCTCCTTCGTTTATTTGGATTTTCCACTAATCAAAAAAAAATTAAAAATGAAGCCGGGTTCAACTCTCAAAAGTGTGAAACAGCTTGTAGAAGTCGGTACCATGACATGATAGTTCAAAAGTAACTACATATTATCAAAATATTGTGATCATGGTACCGACTTCGACAAGTTAATTCACACTTTTAAGTGTTGAAGTCGCTTTTTGGTCATTTTTTTTACCCTTTCCAGTGACCTTTGCTACTCACGGGATTAATTGTCATTGTGTATGTTCACCGATGTCTTCACTCGCATACGACATTATAATATCGTCCACGAATACATAGACGATGATGATGATGATGAGTTGTAAATATTTATTTCTTTATCGCAGTTCGTATGTACGCAAAGTTATTTCAAACTGTATGACAGAACTTTTGTAAAAGTTTGGTTTGCCTCGCTGTCAAACGCCCTGTAGTGACTCAACTTCTACCAAGCATATTGCTCAAAGATTATTAATGAATTGTCGTTTTTGTTATTCTACGTGGAGTATAATTGCCACAGCTATATACATAGATCTACATAGATCTGATTTCCAGCGCAATGCAATTATCTACAAGACAATCGAGATGCCAATTGCATCTCGATTTTAGCGGTATACCAAGTATATATATGATAGAATCGGCACCCAAGTGAACGACTTGCCCGCAGCGACAGTTGATTGTATTTACTTAAAATCATAATTAATATTACACATAAAGAGCAACCATGAACCTCCCCTCAGAAGGTTATTGACCGTTTTCTCTCAGCGCACAAAACTAATTTCCCCAAATTAACGTGCTGAGCACAAAAGGAACCCTCATAAATCCTATCAACTGCTGGCATGAGCAGAGTACACATACACCCTGGCTTCCAACCTAAACCAATAGGTATCGGCACTGCAGCACTACGCTCCAAATTGGAATCCACAACAAAGGGACGTCAAAGAAACTAGCAAGTACCCGCGTGCGAGGCGGCATAGACCGACCGGCGCAGGCCGAGGAACCTCGTGCGTCCATTACCCCCTACCCCCACGCTGGGTGGTGGGAGAGCTGCCGAAAGTACAGGGTGGCGAACCTCTCACTCGCACCCAAAGATGCATCGAATTTCTGGACGAAACCGCACAGTCGTGCCCATAATAGTAATGAATTTCGTCGATTTATTTCCTACCAATGTGTTGATTACCTACATATATGTAACTAAATACATAGTCAATGTGGCCCTTTCAAGAAAGAAATTAAAATAGGCACTAATTGGTTGAGAAACCGAGATATTAGAGGTTGTATTGGGTGGCCATTGTATAAGTCATAATTAATTATTAATAATATTAAGTAAGATAAGTTCTTACAATGGTAACGATAAAGTCCAAATCATGATGACACTTATCAATAACAACACTAAAAATAGATCTTTTTATTAAAATTGTAGATAGTTTTATGCGAATTAGTCGTCAGTTATTAGTTATTAACATATTATTGTTTTATTTTACTTTTATACTTCTGGACCTAGAACGTTTGAGCACCATCTCACTTGATACTCAGTGACGATGTGGTTGAAGATATTATCACGCTAGACCTAGAATGCTTACTTGCTCTCAAGGACTGCTGCCTGAACACACTATGTGTTTTTTGGTGACAGTTTTTCAAACTTGGGCGTGGTAGCTAGCCAGGCGGGTACTCGACAGTACCCAACCACCATGCTGGGAATTTGATAACGGTGTTACCCGGACCGGAAGCTCAAGCCGTTGGTTAGGACAATTATAGGGTATAACAAACTAAGTGGTGGGTGGGAAAGAAGTGTACCTAGTCACTCCTGTAGAGTATTGGAATGCAGCTAAATGTAAGTATTATATTCTTTTATCATCGTAGTCGACAACCTCAAGCCGGGTGCGTAGACAACATAATTGCACTCGTAATTGTATTCTGCTTAGAAAAATAAAAAAAATCAATCAAACATTTATCGATATCGGGTGAACTATGAGCATGGCAAGCATCCCATAATTGATCTATAATACTTGTTTACCTGCATAGGTATCTGCTGTACTTAATACTAAACCTATCTGAAATTTATTGAAGCAAGCCCTAACCGCAGAGCAAACACAATAGCACCTATGATGTATTTTGCTCAAAGCAGGCAGGTACATACCCCAGTCACGACATACCCAGCGCCGATAAATCGCATTATGGCCCACGTGCAGAGAATACATTTTTAATCTTGTTTCCTTTATATTATCCGGCATAGAAAAGCTGCATCGACCTCTAGAGCGCTCCTATCAGCACGACACCTTCTCGGATGTTCTACCGTGAGCCGATTACGAACAAAAGATTATAATTCTACACCCCATTTCATTTTTACATGCTACTTATTTACAAATTCATGTGAAACTAGTATCGTTGCTGTAAGATAAGTGTATAAGGCTTTTTCATAAGTATATGGATCTAGCGTTTGTGGGCGAAGATGCTATCACGCTAGACCATACTGACCTACTGGTTCTCAAGGACTAATGCCAGAACAAACTGTTTCTTTTTTGGTGATAGTTTTTCAAACTTGTGGTGGTAGCTAGCCAGGCGGGAACACAAAAGCACGCTACCACTATGCGATCTATTTGATAACGGTGTTATCTTCATCGAAAGCTCGAACCAGCGTCCGGCAATATGAAAGCCGACGCTCCCACCATTGAGATACCATGGCTTATCAGATTTTCTAAAACATTTCAGAGCACCTGATCGATGCGACGCGACACTAAATGATGGTACATTTACGCACAACGTGTCAGCATTATTTCGAGCTAATTCCTTCCCTCGCGGTCCCGAGCGTTCCTTCGGATCTGCAGTCTTATAAGTCGAAAAGTATAGCATGCGAGAGTGCCAATCAACACGTAAACACATCCTTGTGGTGCCAAGGTATCGTTGCCAAAAACAGACAAAAACAAAACAGCGCGTTAACGGTAATAGGGCTCACTTCAGCTCTTTTCATTCGGTGCGAGCCCGTACAGCTTGTGTCAAAGCACGTAGGTAATTAGTATTTAGGAAGGTGGTAAGAAAGGCGAGGTCGTGGGCCAGACGTCGGGTATCGATCCGACCTGCCTCACGCTGCCACCCCCCGGGGAGGACGGTGGGAGCCACGCACGTCGACCCACCAATTGACACACTTAAAGGTAATACTTGGCACTTAGACCGTCGCATCGTTTGATCCTGGTCCGAAAGCTTTAGCCTTTGTTACAGCTTCTTAGAAGTAGCTAAGTTTCAGAAGTACTAAGTTTTAACTGCGAAGTGTTAAAGCGTAACTTTTATTATTAAGATGGTTATTTACTTAATCGTTGTGAGATTGAGTTGATACTGAAACGCATATCTGCTGAAGAGTAACAGTAAAGAGAGTTTCCACGTTCGCAGAACAGTTGAAAGTTACAAAGAGCCCGACCCAGTTGGCTCGGAGCCCGCCTCCTTCTCGCTCTCGTATAGACTAAAGAATAATTTGTTTAACCTTGTGGTGCTGTAAACAAATACACTAATCACTTGTACACTTTCTCAACTTTACTACTTCGGCTTCGTACCGGCCACGGTTCTCGTTTTAGCACCGATCACAAACTAAATAGAGTGGTACCTATAGAGATTCATCATCAAAAGATAGATAACATGTCAAAAGAGATCCAATCATTTTTTTTCAATTCTGAGGCGCCTTTTTATGAAGGTTATTATGTATGAAGTAAGATGTATACTTACGCGGTTACCCGCTACCTCAATTATCCCACGGGAATCATACATATTACCTGGATAAAAAGTAGCCTATGTGCTATTCTAGACTATAATCTAACTTTCTGCCAAATTTCATCCAGATCCGTTCAGTGGTTCTAGCGTGATTGAGTAACAAACCTCCATCCATCCATCCATCCATCCATCTAAACTTTCACATTTATTATATTAGTGGGATTAGTAGGAAGGATAATAAAATTAGACTAATAACTTAGAGATTTCGTTACTGATCGATATCGTTAGTTGGAAACTACTAATAAATACATTACATTATATAATTACAGTTAATGTTTAAATATAGTACCCACAGAACCATAATGTTGTGAAAAAAATATTTTTAACAATCGTTTTTAAATCCGTTCGCGTCATTCCTGATTGCACCAATAATTATAAAAATGATGTAGAGTTTAGAGCTCATTCCAAAATAGGTTGGAGTATGCATAATAATGACTCGTTTAATTGTAGGTAGGTTAGATAGAAATTGAGTGAAAACCTGTGTCCTGACCCGTACTGACTGTTACTGTACGGACAGATAGACAACCTTGGCGAAGGTCATCGTTTTATACAATATCATTTGGAAACCGAGACACGCTTACATAATTTACTATGCTTAATAGCCAGGAGATAAAGCACGTCCAATTCTTTTTATCAAGCTTACTCTGGCGTTTCTCTCCAAAACTAAATTCTTCGTTCTTTATAAAGGCAATTTCCGGCAAAGGAATTACGGGTGAAAATAAGCAGAGCACGCAGATTGTCCGGAGCGACGTCGCGTCGGCGCTGCACTTGGGGGGTGTGGAGTTAGACATTGGGAGACCCCCCCTCAGGGTGGTGTAAAATCACCCGCAATCATTTATACCCGAACTGCCTGCAGAATTACTGGCCGTCACTAAATTCGCGACACTCACCCCTCGCGCAGCTTACATTGCTGCTTCTGAAACTATGCTGACGCTTTAGCTTGTAGTGAGGCAGCAATACACACTGCTTAAGATTATCTTTTGAACCAAATTACCGATAACACAGCAAAGGGATAGCATCCAGCTATCTTCGAGGTAGGTGGGCTGGGTAGATATAGGTATCTCGAATGTTCTTGTTGCAACGTTGGATCAAAGTACCTACCCCAATCTAACGTTCCTATGATTAGGTATTTGTGTAGCGAGCTCAGAATTCTAGCCAGGATAAAAGCATCTAGATGCATGTTTATACATGCATTTGAATGGTCTTTTATTACTTTGATTGCGCTCTGAGCCCCACGTTGGGCGCCATTTTTCCTCTTTAGGAACCAGATCTAAAAGGTTATCAATAAGTAAAATAAATCAATACGTTTCACCGTGGTATCTACATAGAGGTGATTTATGGTTACTGATGTTATGAACATCTTACTTGACTCTATTTTATTTGCATTTGACGAGCCTTCATTAAAAATATATCAAAGCAGCTTGGTGTGTGCTTAAGTGAGTCATGAATCATGAAGTGCCAGTGGCCTAGATTTAACGGCCGTAATCTTCGACCTCAGACCACATAGTCACTGCACTTTGAAGTCGATAAAAAGTAGCCGTCACGTAAGAAAGTCGTTTAACAATTAACCTATATATACCAGTATGAAGAACAAGAGATGTATTATGTAGGTACATTAAAACTTTTTCGTCCTGAAATACGCTATTTTTTGCGTAACTTTCAGGCTTCATATTTTTATATAATTTACACGTCGGTTTTTGCCGCTCGTACGTACCTGAACATTGAGTCCTGTTCCCACAGAGGTAGGTAGCGATCGCAACGAGAGTGACCTCTGTACGAGTGGAACGCGTATACTATTCTCGCAGGTGCGATAAAGAAAGGGTCCGATAATAGATTAATGAACGAAACTCTTTGTGTTCCGTGACTTTATAATTTACATGCAAAGGCGGATATGGTTTTCGTCGAAACTTATAAGTACCTACTGTTATTAAAAGAATCTAGGTAAATCATATTTGATTTTGCTAAAAACACTGTATAAAACTACAACGTGAATAAAAAAACAGTTCAGCGTTTTGCAACCACGAACAATTGCATGTACTTATATAAAATAAGTCAAGTAGGTACCAACGAGTACAGTTACCTCACTAAAACCCAATTTTTGTTCAAATCAAATTTCAGTAATTAACTAATTATAATATTCAACACAATACGTGTCCCACAGCTGGGACACTGACCTTCCTCAGAGAGAAGGCTGTTTGGTCATAATTCACCACGCCAGCAAATGCGGGTTGGCGGATGGGCTCGTCGCCAGCCTAATGTCGGAATATGCAGGTCGACCAAGGCCCTCTGTATCATGTAATATTCCCTAAAATCAAAAAGTATTTGATAACATGTAAACAGTGGAGAGTAAACCTTTTCGGCAATGCCAATTTATAATTATTAGTGGCATTTCCTGGATAGTTTTCGGAATTTCATTGAGAATCCAAATACTGAGCCGTTTTTTAACAGACTTCAAAAAATAAGGAGGTTTTATGTTCCACTGTATGTTTCTTTTATGTACTTATGTTCACCGATTTCACCGCCAGTTTCGTAAATTATTGGAAACTATATAGAGTCGAATTCGCAATTGGCTGCCAAGAAGTTGGGCACATTAGCCAAAGTGAGACAGTCAGGGCATCACTGCAGGGCAGTTGCTCAGCCATTTAACCAATTTAAAATAAAAAAATCATAATTAGCTTATATTTCTACTCCCTGCGATTTATTAAAATTTACGTTTATGTCTTAAACTCGGATATCTTCCTAACTCGGTTAACTTTGACCGGAGGAAAAAAAGTCATAGAACCTTTTTAATGTAAAGTTTTAAGCTTTATAAATCTTCTTTAGAACTTTTTTCTCTACATTTTACTACTTTCGAGTAATTGAGAAACGACATTTTCAAAAAAAATTTTTTCAACCCTTACCGGTGTTTGCGCACCCATAAATGTTTTACACATTTTTTTTGTACGATTAAAACTAAATAATATCAAAAATGCAGCCTTTAGACTGAAATTTTGATTTAAAAGTTTATTTGACTGGACTATAGACTACAGAGCCTTGAACACCGGCGTAGAGTTGATGGCCTATCAGTTTTGTATCGGTTACATTTCGGCGCATGCGCAGTGGAATTACACAATCTAAGGAGTATGAAGGCTCCTTAGATTGTGTGATTTCGCTTTAATTCCACTTGCACTTGACTTGAAAGTCCCCCCCGCAAGTGGATTGGTACCTTCTAACTTTGCGTGCTGCACCTTAGACCGCATCGTCACTAAACATCAGGTGAAACAGCGGTCCTAGGTAGGCTTAAAAGAGCGCTTTCAAAGTGGTCACATTTAAATTTTATCAAAATCAGTTTAGTAGCTTTTATCTGAACTATATGATCTCTCTACCAGCTGTTTTGAAAAAGCTGCTTTTTACGCGAGGCTTGTTGAAATGATGAGCCTTTTAATGGCATGAAAGAAATTTCACTATTCTTCATCAGTTTTAGTAGAACTATAGTAATAGCATATGTGTAGGTGAATATTCCTTCTTAACGTACACGATGTAGAAAATAGAATCTAAAATGGCATTCTATATTTGTAAAGGACTTTGACGAGCACCTGGATTTGATGTCATATTTAACGACAGATGACGTAAGACTACAGATTTTATATGAAGAGAAGACTGTGTGGAAGTGTGGAACAATTAATAACAAATCCAACAGTTGAAAAAACTAACAAATAAGTATAATATTTTATAAACGGCCGCACTACTGCCACAAATATGGTAGGTACCTATGTTTCAATCTGAGTCATCATTGATATTAAAACTTGTAATCGGCTGTGATGTACAAAAATGTTATCTTAAAAGTAGACCTCAACGCCCATTAAAATCTTTGAAATTATATTTTTTTAATACTTTATAGATCTAGCGTTTGATCACTATCTCACTTGATGGTCAGTGACGATGTGGTCGAAGATGTTATCACGCTAGACCTAGGATGCTCACTGGCTCTCAAGGACTGCTGCCTGAACATTTTCAAGTTACATTAAAGAAACCTTACACAACCATACATTACATTAAAGAGCACCAGGCAAACAGCTACAATCTATGAACATTATATTGGGCGAATGTGAGAGCCGCCACGAGGCCACGTGGCGCGCTATTTGTGTCAGGAATCTGCATCCGTGACCCAGTTAGCGAACACCCCCTCCCGGTCTCTGTTACTGCCATATATTCAAGTCTAGGTTATGCCAAGTTATATTGCGGTCGTAAAGCTAGCCATCTGTAACTTTGATTCTTGAGTTTAATGGCTTTAAACTGGAGATCTAGGTTTAATACTCAGGTAAGTAGGTACCTATATTCCTTACCTTACCCCCTATCAATATAATAATATCTACGTTTTATAAACTAATCTCTTTTTAACTGACTTAAAAAAAAGGAGGAGGTTCTCAATTAGTCTGTTTTTTTTAAAATGTCTTAAAATGTCTCTGATCTCGGTGAACCGTTTTATGATTATTTTATTTGAAGCTGGTCGTTCCCGTGTGGTCCCATTTAAATTTCATCAAAATAGGTCAAGCGGTTTTTGATTTACACTCCAAAACTAAACAGCAAAGGTCACTGAAAAAAGTGAAAAAAATTGACTAAAAAATGGAACCGACTTCAACAATCAAAAGTGTGACATAACTTATAGAGGTGTTACTATGCGCGCACAATATTTTGATAATAGTTATTTCTGAACTATCCTGGTGGTATCAAGTTCAACAAGTTATTTCACACTTTTGAGTGTTGAAGTAGGTTCCGTTTTCTTTTCACTCCTGAGCTTTCAAGTTCCTGGACTGAACGTGAATTGCCATAATTCTAATTTAGATCTAGTCACGCGGCAGCGTTTCAAGCCAAGCTCAAGCAAAGGAACTGGCTAGCCAGCGCCGAGTGTAATATTACACGACCCTGAAAACTATCGCGAGTTTCTTCCATAATTTGTTTACCATGTGAGTCCTAGTCGGTTTTTTACATTACAAATACACGAACCACTTACCATAACCGCGACCGCGTTCGCGAGCGCCCCGTACTCGCCAAAATCACAAAAGACCATCGAATGTGGTCGAAACTATAGTCTCCCTGACTTAGGTACTGCGTGAGTAATTCCCGTGTTTTATATATTCATAAATGAATGAATCAATAAAATGAAGAAGCAATAACCGATAAAATGGCGACAGTGCATAGATAACAATTGTACCTACATACTTTGATTGATTAATTAAAATTACCTTTAAGTGTTATATTGTATTATAATCCTTCGAAGAGAAACTTAAGTCAAATTTTTTTAAGGTAAGTATTCCGATAACCTATTCTGTAATCGTGAGTTATAAAAAGCCACTGGTAGCCGATTTTCCTACAAATTTTAACTTAAAATAAATCGTTTTGCTATTTCCGTACAAAACAATTTAATTTAATAAGGTTAATTTTACTTCACAAATAGATAGGACCCGGTTAATGATAATAACTTTGGCCTTAGTCTGTTCAATATGGCATATATCACTATTCATTAAGGCAATATCGGCTCACAATGGGCGTTTTTGACAGCTTTGGTAGTCCGCTATTTTAATTCGAACATATCGAATCAATTCTAGATTCAGTGACGTAGTACGTAATTTTTCGTAATCTGTTAGCCGAGCATAGTTTCCTTAGATTCAGGCCGCTATGAAATTGATGTAGGTACAATTTGTCTACGTTAGCATACTTCGAAAATTTTAACGTATATTGGCTTCAAGTCGGCCATCAACACGAAACATGAAACGTCAACATGAAATTTGTAGACTTGACACATAGTTACTTATCTATGCTTGACACCCAGTTTGCAATGTGCCTAGACCTATAATGAAAATGATGGTAAATAAGTGGATTACATAAAGCCTCAAACTTCTAGGTAATCCATTATAATATCAATAATAAACCATTCTATTCGTTAGATCGTTCGCTCTAGATAAGCGAACGCGCAGGGAAGCCGAAGAATTAGCATAAATAATTAATGTTGCTCGCAATGTCGGTGTCACGATATCTAATTAAAAGGAATATTATAATTGCACTTCTCGGTGGCGCAAATTAGACGCATTCGCTGCCTCCACGTAATGGACTTAATGAGCAGCAGAACGAATCGCCACCGTGCGTGCGAGACCACATATGTGACGCTTTCATTTCTGTTCGATATTGATCAGAAGATTACGACGGTAATTCCAACGCTGCCGACGGTAATTTTACCTAAGTGTATTTATAGCTTTGTTTTAGAACATTTCTGCGGTGATAGTAGCTATATAATTTGATTGAAGGGTGATAGCTATAATTTTGATGCGATTATAGTAATTAATGAAAAAATGATCGATCTCCCAACTCGGAGTAGATAACATCCTTATTAGTGATAATGAACTTTCACTTCACCCGTTCGTCAGGAAAAGCCTTTTGGGCGGAAACGGGTATTAGCTCTTTGATTTAATTGATCATAATGTTATTAAGCATTTTTTTCTAATATGATAAATTTAATTTAGTACGTTTAGTTTACTGTTCGATTTTAAGCTTGCACACGAATAAGTATTAATTATTATTGCAGAATGGTAGGTATCATATCGTATTTAACTGTGTATAGTTTAGTAATCAGTTTGTCTTCGATCACATCGTCACTGACCATCAAGTGAGATTGTGGTCAAACGCCATCTGTATAAGGTGTAAAAAAGACCCACCGATATATGGCTGCAAGTAGTTTGTTTGAGTACCTATTCACATTATAACGAAAGTACAGTTCACAATTATATTATTATTACAAGAGATGGCAACGGGCTGCTGTACTAATACTATTTACGTCCAGGCGAGATGTTTTAAGGATAGTAATAAAACTATTTCATAATTTGTATGTTTTATCATGTATCTAGGACATAACATGATTTTTATATCCCTACAACAATAACACTAAACTATTAACTCGTAGGAGTGGGCTGTTGATCTAGTTATGTGTCTAACACAAATAAAGAGATATTAATGTAACGTTAATAAAATAATACAGCTATGCGACTGCTTAAACACAGCTCCTGAATTAATATATGGTACTTATGCTTAATTACACTTACTTAATTTAATAAGCTTATAATAGTTGTAAAATAATAACTTATCTTTAATTATGTACAATAAATAATGAGACCTCTAATGACCATGCAGTTTTGTGAGTACGGTTTCAATATCAATATTTTGAATATTAGCCGTTTTTAACAATAAATCTGCGTCTGGCTTAGTTCGTTTACTGTTCGCGGGTTCATCTGAGACACTGTGCCGCTTACGCTTTTTTGTCTCCGCTTTGTCTTTAGATTCTTTACCTCCGCCTAAAACTAAATCTGTCACTGTGGTCGCGCATGCGCCAATCGCGGAACATTTCGATTTGATTGGTGTATCTAAACTAGTTAATGTTGAATCAAATATTTCGTAGCATTGTGCTTGCATGGCTTCTTTTAGCGGTGTGTATAATCTGTCCATATTGCTTATGGACTCAACGGCTTGTTCTATTTCTTTACAACTATAATCTATTTCATCGACCGCAATCGGATCATGATCGATCACAAACCGAATCGGCGTCGCTATTAATCTCATAGTTACATCATCTATACATACTTCCATAGTATAATTATCTTTTAGTTTTACTGGTGGTTGTTGTGAAATTTCTTTGGTATCGTCATGTTCAAATGTAATGTAGTTAACTCTCTCTTCGTTACATTCGTGAACGGAGAACTCTATTTCATCTTCGTCCATTTCTTCTTGCGCAGTTTGCGATTCGTTTTTGACACTACTGGCTACTTCGTCTGTTTTCTCTAACGTAGTATCATCTTTGTTAGTCTCGACAATCTCTACTGTTATCGGAATCTTTCCACTGACAGTCGACTCGGTATGCGATGGAGTATCGCCACGTAAATCTCGCTCAACACTTTCAGCTGATACTAAATCAAATCCTTGTTTCACCAAATGTTCCTGTAAAGGAAGATCTGTTTCAACATCAACACGTTTTTTGGAATTGTCTACACTAGGGGCAGTTTTTTGTGATGCCTCTATAAACTCCTGAATTTTATCTATGTTCTCAATTTCGGTTACAGGTGTATTGATCTGAACTTCTCTTATTTTGCCATCTTGAGAGCCATCATCTGACCAACGGAGAGCCAATTGTTCATTATCAGAATCTTGAGTAGTGCTATTACATTTTTGTCGGCTTACATTAGATTTGATTGAAGTAATATTTTCTGGAGAATCATGACCGGAACTTTCAGAGTTAAAGTTCTTTGTGCAGTTAATTTTTCTAGGCGTTGAAGATTTTCGCCGTGATTTAGTAGGTAAAGCGACTACCAACGGTGAAGGATTGGTAAGTTTATCTCTACTTATTGTTCCTTTTTTGTGCTGAAAATTAGGAGAACACTTTAAACGCGGAGATTGCCCTAACGATTTTTTGTTTTTTGTTGATGAAGTTTCTTTTTTTGGGGTATACCTCGGCTTTATTTTCATAAAAGATTTAGTTTTGTCTTTATCAGTCGATACTTTTGGCGACTTCCGATCTTTCCTTTTTCTAAACGTGCTACTTTTTTTCTTATTTTCTGATTTGTTTAGAGATTGAGTTTTGAGTCGCGGTGTTTTCGAAATAGTGTCATCTATAATTTTAGTTTCGAATGAACTATTAACACTTAATACCTCGCTGCAAGAAGAAGCAACATCCGCAAATTCTTCAACATCTCTTGTCTTGTTTCCTACACCAACATTCCTGTAATAAGAAACGTTTTTAGTACACTGTCTTACTGGTCTAGATTTTCTTGATTCGCTATCTTTTTCCGTTGACCTTTCTGAGCGGATGTCCTCTTTGGACGATGATACAGGACATGGCATCAAATCTGGCAAAGGCATGTAATCTTGATCATCGGGCTTGTAATACGACCCTCCACTGGAATAATCAGTAGGACGTGATGCATATGACGAAGGCGTCGCTTGCACAGCTTTAGGCGTATTCAAAAAGCGAGGTGTAGGAATATTCATTATCTTTATGTCAGACACTGGATCGTCTGGTAAATCAGGACCTAAAAATCTGGGAGTCTCCATTTGAATATCATATAAAGCCTGCTTGTAGGGCGTTTCCAATAAATCAGATAAATTTAATTTAGCCCCAATGACGTTCTGCAGCGAGAGCCTTTCTGCTTCAGGAGTGTCAACAAGTCCGTCATCTTTATCGGGAGATTTATTCTGATTAGTTTCCGGCTCGTTTTTACTATTATGTGACTCTGGTTTGTCATGATAGTTGCTGCAAATTATATTAACTATCGGTTTCATAGGAATTTCGCACTTTATATCTGATGTTGGTAGAGAATCATCACTTTCTTCTATATTTTTAATATTCGTTTTTTTTACTTTGGGCGATTTTTTACGTGTGCGAGTTTTCTTTTTACTCTCTGGTTTATCATTGTCAGCAGTTTTATTACTATTATCACTTTTAGGTGTAGACTTTTTAGGTTTCGACGTTTTGGGTTTTCGCTTTTGTGATTTTTGTTGTGAAGTTTCAGTTTCGATTTGTTCATTTACTAAAAGTGCTCGTAAATCCGCATCCCAATCATATTTCCGTACTTGCTTCACTTTATTTGAACTATTGTTTTCTTTTGTTGATTTTACATTGTTATTATTCCCTTCAACATTTAGTGCTGTTATTACTTCACTTTTGGTAACAACTTCAGAAGTAGTTTCTAAAGTGCTAACTACATTCGGGCTGTCACTTAGAATTACTTCAAGCGGAGGATCAGACGTTTGACTTGAAATTTGCTCATTGCTAGTCTCATGTAGTATACGTCGAGGTGTCGCAAAATCTAAAACTCTTACATGTGATGTACGACGCGGAGTAGACGACGATTTCCTGGTGGGAGGTAAAACTTGAGGAGTATTTGATTCCAGAGAATTGACATTATCTTTGGGCGCGGATGCATTTTTGAGATCTACAGTTTTTACAAGCCCAGGTCCTAAAGATTTTGGTTCGCTCAAGTCAGGCAAAGCTGTAACTGTCGGTTTTCCCACATTTGATTGAACGTCTATTACTAAAGGCCCCAAAACAGCGGGCGACGTGGTTGTTTTTAATATATCACAGTTTTGTGTCATAATAGGCTCACAATGAACACTTGTTGGGATCTCTGATGGTCCTGAAACATACATTATATTATAAATATATTATTTTTTTCAATTCATTCATATTTTCAACAAGACACACTAATGGCCCCTATGCTTATAATACTTAGGTTATAAAAACTATTTGATAGAATTACCTGATGCCGGCACAACAATCAGTGTGGGCATTGCCATAATCTCATCTTTTGTGAACCTTGATGCCAGAGTATGTTTGTAAGCTGGTGTTCCATTTATCATTATTGTTTGCATTTGCATCAATGGAGTAGATGTCGCATTCGGAACTGAATTAATTTTTAATCTGTCACTCCCAGCATCACTGTACTTGGTACCAACTTTTACATCTGAGATGATTTTAACCTTTGTATCCATAGGTTTAGGTTGGATTTTAGTTAGTTTAATCGATTTTGGCAATTCTCTCCGACAGGTTTGTATCTTAATATTGTCATTGATGTGGCTCAATTGCAGCATTAGCTGACATGATGGAGATCCCTTGTTATTATAATTGTAGTGCTCTTTATTTAAACTTGCCCTAAAATGAAAGATATTATTAAACACATGTTTTGAGTAAACACCATAAACAATAGAATATTGCTTGTATAAATGACTCACCTAAAATTCAGGTTCAAGCTTTCTGAAGTACTTGAATCAGGTACATTGTAGGTAGCGTTCTGGCTTCCACAACCTGGAACATATTTAAAAATTAACAATTACCTACCAACATACTAAGGTGAATAAAGACATTTTAGGGAGGCTAGCTATTCATTCACATAATAATACTGCCCCTGACTGATATTGTAAGCACATATTGTCTTAGGTTGAAATAAAAGTATAGAAGGTAATGTTGGCACATAAAAGTACAAATGTGCCAGTCTTATGGTTTCACTGTATTTGTCAAGACAGATCATTAATTTTTGGCCCATCATTGGTTAATAGTCATGCTAAGAGCATGGCCATTGTCCGGACGTAGAAGGTACCTTAAATTTTGGTTGCCACCCCCAAGGCTTTTAAGTGTGCTCCTTTAGAATAAGATCCTTATTAGAATAAGAAATGTTAATGTGTGTTACTGTTAATGAATATAAAAAAGTATTACTTACATGGCTAACAAAGTTTGATTATGATGGTATCGAGAAAATGATTTGATGGGAATTTGTATTAAGTTAAGAACGCTCACGCATGCACTTACACACACACACACACACACACACACGCACACACACGCACACGCACACACACACACACACACACTACACAGCCACATCTATGTATTGAATATGCGCTTGATCATATTTGTATTTTTTTTATTGTTACTTTTATTGTATACTTTGGCGTACTTAAGTTGCAATTATTATAGGAGAAGTCATTGTATCGTATTGTACCGTGTTTTAAACTAATAGCGCGCTACGCGCTTTACACAAAAATAGAAACGTTATTCATATGTGCAGCAATATTAATATTTTCATGAATTTTCATCTGTTTTACAGCTGAAGAGGCTGGCGAGCCGCTTCCAACCAGTCTTTGTGGAGATCAATGGGAGAGGCTAAGTCTCTATGCCTAGGATGAATGGACGCGTGCAACTAACCGTGCAGAAGCCGGGGTTGCCCTTTCAACAAGTGCGGTTCTGGGGAATCTACATCAAATCATAGCATTACTTAAAGCGGAAATAACACTGAGCAAATTACATTAGTAACAAGTCACTTAATAAAAATCTTACTTGTAACTCCAGATGCGAAATCATTAAATGTGGTGGCATTTGATATTCGGTAGTTTGATTGGCATTTCTCAGACAGGGCTTTATTTTTGTCCCCGACAGATTTTAATACATTATCAAATTCTTCAAAGTTTTGTACTGTAATTGACGGATCAACCGCCTTCGCCTGAAAAGCATAAACAATAAGATCAACAAACTTGCTGTAATGGGCAGGCGTGACGCTTAACATCAGACAACGTCCTTCTCGCCTCGTAATTCTGTAACATATAAACAATAAAAAATCGACTTATACAGTTTTAGCCACTTATCATTTGATCTCATGACTTCTTAGACTGGCTCTTTATCATAGTTTTAGATTTATCCATCCACAGACAGACTTTAAAAATTCAGCCTGTAAAATATAAACATATTATGTACGAATATGTTTCTGTGACAGCCCTTGCATATTTTAGCGACTGGAATTCGAGAACACCATAGGTATGTTGTGATATAACAAAAAAAATACTTTAGGACGCGACATTAACGCTTGGCATTCTTATTACGCGTTGTTAATCATAACCATCATCACTCGTTGATAAATCAGGGACTATGGAGTCAAAGGTACTCAGTTCCCGATCACACTGAATGTGTGGTAACAGATTTCCAAACTTGACGGTGGACAGAGAGCTCCTAGCTTCGTAAGGCAAAACAAGTACCCTACCACCATGCTGTAGTTAAATTGCAGTTATATTTGACGTGCTACAGGTGAAATCATACTAGCCCTAGAATGTTAACTGAAGCTCAAGAACGGCTGGGTGAACACACCACTGTAAGCTCGGTGAAAGTATCTCAAACTTAGTGTTGGAGGTAAAAGCGTGGAAGGTAGGTAGACAGTTACCAGAAAGTACTGGACCACATTACCTTCAGTGAAAACTCCAGATGGGGACGGAAAAAGAAACACTACCCTCTAGCGTGACAGCTGATACTCAAAATCCCAAGACTACTATTGCTTCAACAATCAATTCAAAGGGTTTGAAAGGGTTTTATTGAAACTGTTGCAGTCAATAACATAAGAGTTTACTTCAAGAATGGGATATATACCAGGTATTTTTAGCTTTAGATTTATCACTGCTGTTGTAAATTTACTCCTGATAGTGGCGCTGGCGACAGAGCCGAAATATCGAGAGCTAAGACATTAAAAATACAGAATAAATTGTAACATCATGAACTAACAGTTTTATATATTTTATAGACCATATCAAACTTGTTGGTATAGTCTTCGCTCACCAGATAGGTTTCTATCTGATCCCATCTGATTGATTATTCAATCGCTCCCCAGAGGCTTAAACTAGTTGGTATAGTCTTCACTCAAACCTCTCTGATCCCATCTGATTGATTGTTCAATCGCTCCCCAGAGGCTTAAACTAGTTGGTATAGTCTTCACTCAAACCTCTCTCCCATTAAAAATTAAAACACACAGGAGAATTATCGACTTACTGTTAAATTTAAACTTGAAGTGGAAGATTCAGTCTTCACAGGACTCTGGCAGTTAGCCAAGTATTCCTCGGGACTGATTATGCTGGAGAATGATTGTTTTACACTGGCCTGGCACTGGTCACTATTCTGTCCACTGTTTAAGCTTGAGTTCAAATGTACAGTGTCCTTTTCTAGAACTTTAACTTGTTTCTTTCTTGTTGAGATATGGTTTCCTGAAAAAATTTAAACAATTACAGTTATATTGGGTAACTTTCAGCACTTTTCTCAGAAGTTTATGGATACAGAAAAAAAAATTGGTTGGATGTATTATTTTCAGTGTGGTGAGTTTTCTTTCGTACCCAACATTTTATTTAAGTTACCCATATACTGACTTAATACAGAAATGTTTGAACAATTAGTGTTCAGTTATGCGATCTTTCAAAGAAAATAGTCCGGGAATGTCAGGTTATTTTAACTAAATACTTATTCACAATCACGTATGACCGGACAGAGAATTTCTTGAAATTTGTCTCCTAAAATGAAATACATTTCAAATAATTCACATATTTTATGTTGTTGGTAAACAACAAAATAAAAAGCGCGAATTTTTTAAAATCTTAACTACATGACAGCTGTTTGACTACCCATTTCACATTGCAAACAAACAAACATTCAGATTTAACTAATTATTTATGTAATTAGAGATGCGTTTAAAGAATATCAAATCAATCTTAAATAAGTTTTATTCAAAGCTACCCAACTTGACTGTAATACAAGCAATTATAATTATGTGTTCATTTAAGTAAAGGCCTTTTTCCATGCCTCCCTTACATAGCCTTACTACCCTACGGTTAGTTTGGAACGGTATGGTTTATAATTGAGTATTGTTCTTTTTTATTAAAAATATTACTGTTCATATCATATCATACTTTTGTTGTACATCTCTGTACACTGCTGTATGTAAGCTCATAGATACTTTCCACAACTGTACTGCAGATATTGAAAAACTTGATAGGGATTTTTTACAGTAATTGCCTGGCTAGCTATCTCCCTCATGTTTCTAAACTTGTCACCAAATATGCAGTGTGTTCAGGCAGCTGTTCTTGTCAAAATTCTTCAGTCTACTTTCTAGGTCTAACATAACTCCGCCTTCGAGCACATCGCCACTGACTACCAAGTCAAGCTATATAAGAAAAATTAAAAACTCAGCTAGGTTATGCAACAATTAATATTTTAAAAAGTGAAATCAAATATATGTAACGATGAGGACTAAATGACATTCACTCGACTAAAACAATTATAAAGATCAAAACTATGTACACTTTATAATTTAAATCTGTGCCTAGAGAACTCAACAGGTAGGCGTGAATGAAGAATCTAATGTCAGAAAAGCAAGAGTTATATGCTAGGAAATCCATGGTCACTGCCTTCCCTTCCAGGCAATAAGCATGATGCTTTGTATGTATGCACTTTTATAATATTAAGTAATACTACCTGGTAAGTCAGCTAATGGGGTAGCTTCAACAGAGTTCTGGAGAGCACTTGCTTCCAAATGACTGGCAGATATACTCTCAGGCCGTTGATCATCTGACTGTCGGCTTTTACAAATACAGTTGGCAAGTTTTGATGCATTACACACCTCACATGCGTTTGGAGAATCTTTCTGTTTTTCTATACTGAAATGAGAGTAAATAAATTAAACAAAAATTTTTGATAAAAATAAAATTCAGAACAAAACAAACTCAGATTATTAAGAACAAAATTGCAAATGACCACAAATCTACTATATTTGATTGTGAACAAAGATGCACCCGATTTTTAACTGACTTAAAAAAGGAGGTTCTCAATTCGACCCTTTTTTTTAAAATTGTTTGCTGAGGACTTTCACGTGTGAGAACCGATCCTAATGATTCCTTTTTTTTAATGCTGGTACTTCCCAAGTGCTCCCATTTAATTTTCGTCAAAATTGGTCAAGTAGTTTTTGAGTTACACTCCAGTAACTGAAAAGTGTTACGTCTACTTGGACGACTTCCTATTAGGAAGTTGTCCAAGTAGACATAACTGGAATGTGGTACTATACCCACTATATTTTGATGATAATTACTTTTGAACTATCATGTTACCAACTTCAACAAGTTATTTCACACTTTTGAGTGTTTAATGCAGTTCCATTTTTTTTGTATAATTTTTTTTTTATTGTGGAAGTGCTTATTCTTCCTCCTCATTGAATTGTTTCCCCAATGCTGGGGGCCGTGACCGACTCATGCCATCAGCCTGTCTCTTATGATGTTACACCATTGGTTCGTGACCTTTCCCCAATGTCCTTCTGAGATTTTTATGTTGTGTGTGGTGCAGACCTGATCTGACCAGCTCATAGGGCTTCTCCCTCTCGGCCTTTTGCGTTCATCTTATTCATTTGAGCATAAAGAATCCAGCATGTTTCAAACTCAGAGCAAATAGAAGCAGTTGTCTTTGAAAGTAATGGGGTATAAAAAGTTTGGTTGAAATAATTGGCGACAATTTTTCCTAAAACAATGAATAATATATTGTCATATATGTGTCATGTTGTTATTTTTTAGAAAAGGAAGGAAATGATATCTATGCATTTTTAGAAAAAAAATGTACAAACAAATATTTTGTACAGATTATAAGATATTTTGCCAGAAAATAAGTTGAATTATGCATGCATGCATGCCAAAAGTAAATTAAACTTTATTTCATTAAGGTGCATTTATAATTAACAAGAACTTGCCTGTTCCATTAAAGTCACTGAAAGGACACAAATTCAAAAATTGAAAACTATGATAAATGTTTTTTATAGTGGTATACAAGTTTTTTTCTATTCTACAAATACTTACCTGCCCATATTGTTATTTTTTAGTATATATAATATTGATTAATTACATTGCTTTTGCTGTAAACCAATATTCTACATTGGCAAGGAAGAACTGTTGATATCATCAATTGTTTTAATCGATCAACAAATTGAAAATAATTGATTGACTGAAATTAATAATTAATTGAATTACTACTCCCCAATAGATGTCAGAAAGAGTCACATTCTTATGATATTGTAGCAGTTTTTCATTAACACAGATAATATGTTTTCTAAAAATGTAACCTAGCTAGATTGATTTATCACCCCTGTAACCCCTGGATACTAAATTTCACAATTGTTGGAGCCGATTCCAAGATCCAGATTATATATATACAAAAATTGCCCATTTAAAGGTATTTCATTTTGATGGTTAACTAAGGTTAGGTCTTCTATTTAAAGTTTCTAGCCATAATTAAAGCAATCCTTAATTTTTTTATTATCAGTAGAATCTTGTTGTTGTTGTTGTTGGCGTATAATATAAGCTTAAATTCAATACCTGACTTTGCTACTGGCTTCTTGTAATTGAATTTTGTTGATGTCTACGTTTGAGATTAAAAACTTCACAACATCCAGTAGGTTTGTGCATTGAAATATTTTCTTTCTCAGCATATATGGCTTGCATGTATCCACTGAAAAATATCAATCATTAAAATAAAAAATAATTGTAAGATCTACTGTGTACTAAGTAAACAGTTCTATTCTATCTTTAATATTGTGGAATTCACAGCATTGTGATTGAGATAGTTGATACAGATTTACCCCAGCCTCTTACATTCCATAAATTTCGTTATTCAACTGGCTTCCACATTCCACTCAACTACATTAAATGTATTTAAAGAACCTATTTTTAAATCTGCTTTAGCTAGGTCAAAACACAGCGGTTTATATGAAAACACACGTACCATATATTTTCACAGCCCTGTATTCAGCCAATATATTCTTTAGTGATGTCATAAATATTCTGTCATACTCATTCCTCAGGGCATCCAGGTACGGGCTAGCTCGCAGAAACTCATCGTAGACAGTCATTAGCTGCTCCTCCGCCAAGTACCCTGAACAGAAACAAAGGAATTTAGTCTTCTGCAGGACCGTCATGTTAATTCCCGCCAAGCATCACACCGTTTACCTAACACAAGTTTAGCCAAATCCTGCGATGGAAAGGGTGGGAACGTCATTTTAGGTATTTCGTAGCAGTTCTGAATTCATAAAACATTGAAAACTACGTTTAAAAATAACTCAGTTGGAATATATTTACGTAATAAATAAAAACTTGTAGAAGTAAACACAAAATAAAAGCCAAACCAAACACATGCATCAAAAGAGTTTATTTAGGGTGCGTTTCATTTTGCGCTTTATGCGCGTTGAGCAATAACGTGCATTAACGTCATCATCGTATATGCTTAGAAAGCTCACGACTACAGTGTCATCATCATCATCATCATCTCAGCCATAGGATGTCCACAGCTGGACATATACCTCCCCCATATAGGGGGGGTTTGACAATACTCGCCACGCTAGGTGGGTTGGCGAGCGCAGTACGATTTCTGATCCGCAGAAGGCACTGCTTGCCCACCTTTTGGTACGTGATCCCTTAACCGACTCTTACAGCACCCACGGTAAAAGACGGGGGAGTACTATTCTAGGCCGTTACCACCACGGCACTACAGTGTGAGCGCTGTCAAACATCTGACTGTAATTCAGAGAATCTATCGAAAAATCAGTAATCCCCCCACAAAACATTACGAACAAAATTAGTTAATTTCTCTTCTACAATCAGTCACTGACTTTCAGCAGATTGGTTGAGAGGTCTATGTCATGAAAAGTGTGTCCTCCACTGAAGCCATCTCCTTGTATTATGTCTCAATCCGTTTTAGAGTCCTGATTCAGTCAGTAGTGAAGAATCTCTTTCTCTTGATCCTAGGCTCAGTGTAGGTTGTTAGCTGAGTAGCCATGTTGTTGGGATGTTTAAGGAGATGATGCCAGTAGCTTTTACAGACTTTAGCGATTTCTGCGTTGACTGTGCTCTTCTCCAAATTGTTGTGGATTTCTCTGTTAGTGGTGTATCATGAGACTCCGTTTATGGTTCTCAGTGTTTTGCATTCTTTGGAGAATAGAGGTGTTAGATTTATAAGCGATTCCCCACAATTGTATTCCATACAACCATATTGGCTTGAGAATAGTTTTATATTCAAGTAGTTTATTGTCAGTTGACAGTTTGCTGTTACGTCCCAATAATAGCCAAGAGTACCCGCTAAATCCTAATTTTAGTTTTTTTTTACATATTATAAGTTTGCCTTTGACAACTGTCTCACCTGATCAATCAATCACCCAGTTCTTCTCTCTTGGTGGTAATATGATCTTTCCAGGTTAAACGACTGTCAAATTTAATTCCGAGGTATTTCACTCTGTTTTTATAAGATAACATCACACCTTCGAGTCTAACGGGTGGGCAATTTCCGTTTCGTAGAGTAAAAGTTACATGGACTGATTTGAACACACTCGCCTTTATTCACCATTTTCTCAGCCAGGCTGTAGTTTTATTTAGGCATTTTTGTAATAATACAGAGGCACCTTCTGGGCTGATACTATTAGCGAGAACAGTAGTATATTCAGCGAATGTGGCTGTAGTAATATTTTCTTCCTGAGGAAGGTCTGCTGTATAGATAATGTACAGTACAGGACCCAGGACTGATCCTTGTGGAACACCGCACAGATCGTAAAAATATGAAACATGATGAATGTGACGATCGTTCAATCGTCCAAACTTGTTCGGTACTTGCACTGCTGTCTTGGAATGCAGCCTAACTGTCCCATCATAGCCTATCTTGAACGCACTTAGTATTTTATCTATGGTCTATGATGCTGGCCAATCGTAAAAGCCGACGCCATTTTTGCCAATCGTAGCCATTTTTAATTTGTGGAAATAATTTATAATCCGTTGGTGTCAGTGTACCGTGTAACGTATTTGTACAATTTGTACAGTGTTATCATTCATTTTGATATCCGTATCCTTTAATACTTAAAATTATTTCCTAATTTATTACTTGCTAAGGTTTAATATTTACTTCTCATTACCCAATTTGTAATTGAATAAAATAAGTAATTTATAATGAGTAACGTAGCTTCTACTGCCCTATTTGCGTGCTCTCGTTGTTTCTCAAGACATCCATTTGAGGAATTGTCGCCTGGCGAACAGCTTTGCAAGGTGAATAAGTGTACATAGCTGAAATCAGACATGTAGTGAATGTAGCTGTATATATTTAGTGTTACCCTGATCATGAAGTGCGTCGTCTACAGTTTACTGTTATGATGACGTGAGTTTTATTGACGCAAATGTTTGATGGGGTTCCAGGAATGTCGTGGATCATTTCCCGTCGTGAAGTGCACGTACTGCCGTTCTGAGTTTCAACAAACAAGGTCAGTGTCGATTGCCAAGGCAAGCTGAGATGAATTATGTTTCCATCAATCTGCAAGCACACCTGACTTGTGAAATTGGGCGCTTTGTGTCACATAATTCAGATATATCATTCATAAGCAAAAGGCATTAGAGGATAATTGTTAGTGCCTTAATTAGGTCACTATGAGTATGAGTAATTTATCCTAGCAACAAAAGTGTGACATGTTAGCTCTTTATTTTCTTGATATATTTTAATATATCAAAATCTATGTTATCATTAGAGCTGTGTCATATTGATATTGTATACCAATGATGCTTATACCTAAAATTTGGGTTGGACACCATGGTGGGTGCAACTGTTTTTTCTATATCAATTTTTACCATTTCAATATTCTTACTAAAAGTTGATGACTTTGATTTAACTTCTACTCAAGGAATTCAAGACTAAGAAAAATTTCAAAGTTGGGGTGTACTTTATGATTGAGTTCTAAGAAAAAGGTTTTACCGAAAATATGTTGGACTCTCAGAGAAAGGTTTTACCTAAAGTTGTTATTGAATAATAGTACCTATCTATGTAATACTTATTGCTGACAAAGTACCAATATCTTCTTTCTAAAATATTGTAGCTTAGGGGCTAATAGACGCCGATGGCATTACAGATGCTTCCGGGTGTTAACAGGCAAGACAGGGATGGAGAAATCTAGATGTGTTGATTTAAACTATTAGAAATAAGGGTAAAGATCTTAAAATAAGTCGCCTTTGTAGGAGGGTAGGGGTAAGGGAGGGGGATGGGGAGGGGTGTTCTGATTTAGTAGTGGTAAATGATATTGCTAAATATGAAATTGTATTAATTTACTCATTATTGTAAACATATTTGACCTCACCTATTAATTATTCGAAGGCATCTCTCATATATATTATTTGAAATTATCTCTTGGCCAAAATTCCAAAAATAAAAGCTGAGGAGTGGAAAAATACCACAAAATACATGATAAATAGAAATATCCCATTCATCCAACTCAAAGAGAAACGAAATGATGTTTCATTTCATGTTTTTGTAGTTTTTTTCTTAAGAGTACATATATTTTCGAAAAATCATTTTAAATATTTCAATGCATCTCCAGCAGCAAATATTGTTTCAAGTCCCTTGGTACAAACCCCTTGACTCCTCCAAATGTCCAGTATACTCAAATTCGAGCAGCTTGATATAAGATCCAACCCCAAATAAGTAAGAGACCTACTGCTAAAAAAAGTACTTGTTACATTTTTCGACTTTCTCATTCCTTATCTTCTGGTGTAAGACACAGTTCAAGCTCATTTATGATTACCGTGAGAATTTTTGATAAAAGAAAAATATGATTGTCCAGAAATATTTTATTTCTAATAAATAGCAAATTAAATTACAGTTCCTATTGTTTCTGCTTTCAAATTAAACAGAAGATTTATTATGAAAAATGCAGTTTAGACATATTATGTAAAGCTCAGCAGAGAATTGGCTGTGATTTTGATGGATGCTGGTTTGATCACCACCAACGACTTGAGCTTCCATTGAAGGCAGCATTTTAGGTCTAGCATGATAAATTATAATGGACCACATCGTCACTCATTATCATGTAAAATAGTGGTCATAAGCTAGATCTATATATAATGAAAAAAAAAATGATATCCAAATTAGCTTACTTAATTTGTTTTCATTGTACTTTATTATAATTAAGAGAAAAATGTGTATGTATAATACAACAACTCAAATATTAAATTGTTATAAAAATACATTATTTTATAAATTTCAGCAAATCCAACACTTCATCAATTTGTAAGAAATGTGAAGCCAATGTGAAAGCCTATGGCAAACCCACAGCATGTGAATATTGCAACATTATTGCTGCTTTCATTGGTAAGTTGAGTACTAAATACCGCTGTTTGTTTAGTTTGTTGAGCACATTTAAATAATGCATTTCTCCATCTAGCTTACCTGTTTTATAACATCAAGCTAAATTCTTAGCATTAAACCAATTATACCACGTCCAATATAATTTCATTACAAAAAAGTAGCACTTAACATTTACACTTCAAGTCATACATAAAATAGGTAAGCTAGAACGTCCTAAAAAATCATTGGGTGTATTATGAATTGCCAAATTCTGTTTGTTTTAAGAGAGATTTTTTCTCATTTTTATAATGTCTTACTGAGAGGTATACAAATGTTGTAAAAAGATGTTGAATGTATTTGCAGGCAACAAATGCCAGCGATGTGCTAACTCCGAGCGCAGGTACGGTCCGGCTGTAACATGTGAGCAGTGCAAACAGCGATGTGCTTTCGACCGCCAGGACGATAGCAAAAAGGTGACTGAGGTTACTGGCTTATTTTATTTTTGTTTTATTCATTTTCATTTCATATCATAAAAGATGCAATGATAGTTCAGTGGTAGGAGCATTGGCTGTCAAAGTAATCGATGCTGGTTCCATCCCAGCCAACAACAAGTTGTCAAATTCCCAGCATGGTTGTAAAGTACTTGCCTAGGTAGCCCTCAAGTTTGAAAAACTGTCACCAAACACATAGTGTGCTCAGGCAGCAGCCTTTGAAAGCTAGTAAGCATTCTAGGTCTAGCGTAATAACATCTTCAACTGCTTTGTCACTGACCATGAAGTTAGATAGTGATCAACAATCTATACAGTATAAAAAACGGAAAGAGTAATGCCCACTCTTAGATTCTAATAAAAGTTAATTCATATTATGGTATAATACAACCATGAAAAATGTGAATAACTTTTGTTTAACTTTTATGAAGCTGCTACCATATTGTATGGATGACCTGTTTCAGACTTGCAAGTGGCCTTGGTAGCATATTCTGTTTACATTGTCCAACTAGAATGCTGTGAAACTAGATAGTTCTTATATAGTTATGATAAAGTCGCAATTAGTAGGATACTTATGAAATATTGTTATTAAAATTGACATGGTTTGACACATTATGAATGTATAAAATATGGGAATTGCTCCATGGCTCTGACATGTAATTAATTTTTGGTTTTGTTTTTGTGTCTTTGCCCAAATCTGGCATCCATAGGTCAGTATTGGTAGTATTGTGTATTTACGTTTTCATTGTGACATTATATTGTTCACCTTTTGGCATTTCATTGAGAGACCAATATCTTTTCCATACATTGGCTACCCGCCTCTCTGAGTCCATTTGATTGTTGAAGGTAATAAGTAGGCCCAAATATATATACGAATTTACATCTTCTATTTCCTCCTCATCTACTGAGACCCAGCAGATAAGCAAGTTCAAGTTATTTTGATCAGGGAATATAGAATTGATGGTTGATGGGGCTAAAACACTTGAAGGACAACCACTAACAGGCAAGCACAGCTTAATACTTGACTTACCATACTTGACTGGCCGGTTGGCGCAGTTGGTAGCACTCTGCCTTCTGAGCCGCTGGTCCCGGGTTCGATTCCCGGACAGGTCAAACATTTGTGTGTATGAACATGTTTGTTTGACCTGTGTCTGGGTGTGTATATGTATATAAGTATGTATATCAGTCATCAGGTTACCATAGTACAGGCTCTGCCTAGTTTGGGACCTGAAGACCTTGTATAAAAAAAAAAAAAAAAATACGTCCACCAAGCAGATTGACAGATGTTTTGATAAAGAAGGAAGCTGGGCACATTCTTTTACTAGGGGTTATGGAGTGGGGCACATTTATTCATTAGGCTACAATTTCGAACAATGGATGCTGTATGAATGAAATAACTATGATATTGTTAGCTATTAAAAACACATAATGCCATGTTTATTGCTATTCTCACACGACAAGAGTTAGTTAGCTCGTATGTAAGCTTCCCAAAAATCCAGTTTTACTCTCTTGTCCACTTGACCTGGACGACATGCAAATTCCGCGGTTATTTTTTAAAATCACCGACTTTGTCAATATGATAGCGAAACACCGGCTTTTGGTTATACCCATGGGTCTTTCGATCTATTGAAGTAATGAGACAGGTTTTTATTTATACAATATTATTTAACAACACTTGACATATTCAGCTATGAGGCTCCAGAAATTTTCTGTTCTTGTTGACCTAAAGTTAGATTTTTTTTATTACCTACAAACATCATCATGCTTTGCACTATTCAATTTATGATTTATTCTGTTCATGAAACATACAATAACAGCAGAATTCAATTTTACAGGTGGATGGCAAGCTTCTCTGCTGGCTATGCACACAGTCCCTCAAGCGAGCGCTTGCCAGAACGAAGCAACACATGTCATCAGTCGACAAACATAAACACAGAAGTCACAAGTGAGTGTATGGAGGTTATAGTACTATAAAACAAGTACAAACCAAAAAGTTTTAATATAATCATGATTTGTTGTTACATAAATGTGATTTTCACATTTTAGTGTCTATTAAAATGTGATAAAGCTGTCTCGCAATGTACTAGTTAAAGTTCTTGGAATATTCAATGGCTGTGTTGTGTCAAATACTCGCTTGTACAATAATTAGATCATTCTGTTGGTTCAATTTGTATAGTTCTACAAAGATAATGATTTCTCCGCATGCACATCAAAAAATTCACTCCGCAAAATGCCTAATAACCTATTGTAGTTACAATTCTGTTAAAATGTCGGCAAAAAGGAGACAGAGGGTGACGTGGGGCTTTAAAACACTATTTATCTATCTAACCACTTCTTTTTTGAAACAGATCAAAAGGCAGTCATAAAGAGAAACGCAAATCGGACATGATGAAATCAATGAACAACAGCGATGCTTCTCTAAACGATTCACAGCCACTCGACAAGAAATCTAAACTGAATCCAATGCAGGGTAAGATTTTTTCTATAAAAGGTGATGCATATTATAAAGCTGCAACATGCAACAAGAATCTTAATTGATCAACATCATGGAACCGGTGAAAGAAATTATTTAGTCATACCCTATTCTTGTTATACAAAAACCGGCTAGGTCACACGTGATATCAGCTGGAATATAACCTCTGACCAGCAGTGTGAGTACGGATCGATTCGTGTCGACAAAAACGTTAAATTTTACCGACACCCCATACATGCGTCTGGCGTCGACGACTTATATCGATCGATAGCGCTGTCGACAAAAATCGTTCACATAGACACAGATTGTACTTACCGAGTCCATTTAAATAAAATATTAAATCGATACAATGAAAGGTACTGACTGCGGCTGACGGCTGCGTACACACCGGCGCGGCCGGAAGATCTTGTGTCGTTCCGGCGCGGGGGATTCGAAACGTAGCAAGCATTCGGCCGAACTACTTGTGGAAAAGTGTAGCGTCTGCACGGCTTAAACCTAATAAATAAGATTCAATTATGGATAAACAAAGTGCGAGTAACAATGGCATGTTTTTGATAAACGATCTGTACAAAGAAAAAAGGAGTCTGGGACCCTAATAATAAGGACTATTAATTAGAGAAGTGATTGTTGGATAGATACTAATATATTTAATTTCCATTTGTAAGTCTGCACCCATTTTACTACTACTATACACATTCCTATTCTTAAAATATGTGATTCGGTCATCGGTGGTCCATCATCTATGCTTTTATGCTTTCGTTTAATTTATTCTTGACCTTCGTTTTTCTTGAATTCTTGAATTCGTAATGTCATATAAAATTAGTTATAATTATTTCGTCTTCGTCCATGATAAATCTGGGAACGCAAGTCGAAATCAGGTGCCAAGGAGCGTTCTCGACACTCAATATTTTATTTTATATACTGTTAAAGTAAACACAGTTACAAACACAGATATTTAAAGAATGTTAAAAAAGATATACATTTTAAAAAAAAGAACAATACAATTTTTGGATTATTTTTTAAAATTGTCTACCACGAGGTGCATACAAGAGTCTGTTGTCGATAAATTGTCTGAGCGCGTTAGTGTTGTAGCTATCGACATTCTGTATTGCAACACCATAACTCCACGCTCTGCTACCACTGCGAGCGGTGAAGCTTGAGGAGCTTATCATTCCGGCGTCCACGTTTTTTATTTTTATTCCTATGATTTTTTAATAAATATAATTTCGTTACTTCTTATAATTTTTTTTTTTGTTTTTCTATCACCTTTCTAGGTCTCAACAACTTACATATGAAACGTCACTTTCCAGGCGAGTTGGACCCCAACAGTTCGGATCACGTCGTAGCGATGACGCAACTCAAAGAAACAATTGCTAGTCTCCAGAAGAAAGTCCAACAAAAGGATTCTGAATTATTAGCCAAAGACAAATTGGTAAGTGTTTATTTTGTTTGTACCTAATTGTCTTATTATTTTGGTTTGTTATTATATTCAGAATACAGAATATATTTATTCCATGGGTCATGTTATTACACACATAGGAATGCAATGGTATATTTTGCTACTTATTATTTGGTTGCACAGGACCTGTTCCTGTATATGTAATTAATGCAACTGATCTGTGACACGTCATAATGAACTCAACTAATGGTATCATCTATTAAAATCGTTTATAATTAAAAAGGAATCAAATGCAGTTTTCGTGCGTTTACGATACAAACCAAATAAGTATGACACTTATGAATGACAATATTGTATCTAATTTTATTACGTTTTCATTTCAATTGCGGGTAGTTTTTGGCAAAATAAGTAATCTATGTTTATCGATACCTATCCAAACTCAGCATTTGAATAAAAGTAGTCTAAAATGAGATATTGCGTTGTGACACGTTATAGAAATTTAAATATTAGTGTAAACATAATAGTTAATTTTTTAAACAATTTTAGCTAGTTATAGTGGCAAACATAAGTATGGTCAATGTGAAACTGAATGCATCAACATGATTTCCAGATAACAGAGCTAAAGGCTCAGCACCACAACAACACGACAGACCTCCGTAACGACATGAAAAACAAGGAGAGACTCAACGAGACGCGCTTCTCTCTAATGAACACCAAAATACAAAATTTATTAAAAGAGGTCGCAACACTTAGCAAATCTGCAAAGAAAAATAATAAAAACACCAAGTCGGCGCTCGCCAACACGGACAACAGCGGGAGCGGCACTGACAGCCCGAGCACTAATTAACCTTAACTAGAACAATTTACTCTCACTAACTTAATTTCTAGTAATATTACAGAATGGAAATACACATTTTCCTGTTATTTTTTTACTCTACAAATGGTTTTATTTGTAGACTTTTTTATTATATTTAGATGTAAGTAGGTTTCAACTTGATGACGTTTATGTTTGATGCAACGTTAGCTGTTTTGTATCGAAGCAATTTTATCTATACTTAGTTGACCTTGTTCAATTCATTGAACTGAAGAAACTCCTGAATAGTCCAGTCAAATAAACTTATAAATCAAAATTTCAGTCTGAAGGCTGCATGTTTGATATTATGTAGTTTTAATTGTAGAAAAAAAATGTGTAAAACATTATTGGGTGTGCAACCACCGGCAAGGGTTAAAAACAATTATTGAATATTTCTCTTCGCAATTACTGGAAAATAGTAAGAGTTAGAGAAAAAAGTTCAAAAGAAGATTTATAAAGCGTAAAATTTTACATTAAAAAGGTTCTATAACTTTTTTTCCTCCTGTCAAAGTTAACCGAGTTAGGAAGATTTCTAAGTTTAACAGATAAACGTAAATTTTAAAAAATCGCAGGTACTAGAAATATGAGCTAATTATGTTTTTTTTTAATTTTAAATTGCTTATGTAACACAGTATCTTTAATTTTAGATATACAAATAATTTCTTTTAATTGAAAAAAAAATAAAACAATTTGAAAATTTCAAATTGATATAGCGAAAAAGAAATTATTTGTATCTTTAAAATTAAAAATTAGGTTTTATTTAAGTAATTAAAAATAAAAAAACATAAATAGGTTATATTTCTACTATCTGCGATTTTTTAAAATTTACGTTTATCTCTTAAACTCGGAAACCTTCATAACTCGGTTAACTTTGACTGGAAGAAAAAATCATAGAACCTTTTTCATGTAATATTTTAAGTTCTATAAATCTTCCTCAGAACCCTTTTCTCTAACTTGTACCATTTTTGAGTAATTGCGAAAAGAAATATTCAAAAAAGTTTTTTCAACCCTTGCCGGTGGTTGCGCACCCAAAAATCTTTACACATCTTGTTTCTATGATGAAAACTACATAATATCAAAAATGCAGCCTTTAGACTGAAATTTCGATTTAAAAGTTTATTTGACTGGACTATGAAGTTCTCCTGAAAATGCAATTATATGATCGGGCTGTAAAGTGTGCTGCCATATTTTTTTGCCAATATTTAAAAGTGCGTACATCGA
Organism: Apeira syringaria; assembly: GCA_934044485.1. NCBI lineage: Eukaryota > Metazoa > Arthropoda > Insecta > Lepidoptera > Geometridae > Apeira > Apeira syringaria. The sequence goes on from OW203668.1 coordinate 16,727,235, forward strand.
TCTTTTTCTTGTGTGGCTTTTTTATCACAAATGCAGTGCAATACTGGTTTACTTTACAAATTGTCTATCAGCGCAGCGATACGAACCAATCTCGAATAGCTGAGTTCTTAGTATCTTTTGATGATTGCTCATTTCAAATCCAATAGAGACAGTAAAAATGTACCAAAATTATAATTTTTGAATCTTAATCAATTACAAAATAATATTTTATATAAAAAGTATGATTCTGATAAAAAAGATAAATTGTTGAGGTTGTATCCTTAACATTACAGGACACTAGCTGACACACTAGCTCAGTCGGCGAACTTCGAACAGCTAAAGTCAGTAAATGTATGATAGCTATTACTAATAAACGCTAGGTACAGAATGTTCCAAAAATGTCTAATACGACACAGAACTTGTTTTCAATGGTACGGATGGCGAATGATTCGGAATGATTGAGATCAATTTGACAGTTGTTTCTTCTCTATATTTTTGTTTACCAATCATATTTTCTATGTATTTGGATATTAGTGATTGCTGTGATTTAACGTTTTATACCTTTCCGAACATAATTATTTAAATATACAGTAAAAGCTCCTCATTCGCGGGGTATACGTTCCGTAAATATGCCGCGAATACAGAAACCGTGGATACGGAACGGTCATTTGTATAGGGATGAAGGGGATACGTTCCAAGAGCTCAAAATAAAAGAAAAAATTATACCTAAAATCAATGTAATCACATAACGTAACTCGTTCTTTTAACAATACCTAAGTACCTACTAATTATTATCTGGCTTAGACAATGCTTTAAAAAAGTAAATATTTTTTTTAGTTTTGCCACTTTTAATGGGTCCATAAATTCGAATTGATTTTCGGCAGTGGTAATAGTAACTTTCTTTTTGAAAATAAGACTCCTTTCCATAGATGGTTCAATTTTCACGAAAAATCACACAGGTTATTTACCTTGCGTAAAGCTGCACTAAGGGTTACAGGTTAAAAGACGCCTTTTCAGTGCTTGTGGAAGGCTCTTCTTCAATGAAAATGCGGGTTTAACATTTCTTCTAAGTCGGTTTCTGTTAAATCTTCGTCTTGCGATTCATACAACTCTTGAATGCCACTTGATTCTATGTGTTTAAGCCATCTCGGCCGATTCCGTTAGCAGCTTCAACAATGTTTGCAGAAGTTTGAATTGCCGACTGGGTTCGCGAATAGCGAAATATTTATCCGCGAATACAGGAAACGAGTCGAAATTTTTTTACCCGCGAATAGCGAAACCGCGAATAAGGAGCTTTTACTGTATATGGGCTAGTCGCGCTGGCTGAAATAAAAATAGTTTCTGCTACTAACATTCTTTTATATTAATTAGTAGTAATGCAATAGTCATCTGATTTAGCAGGTATGATGATACGTCGTCTGTAAGGCGATCTTTCGTTTTAGCCGTACAGCAATTAACTCGTCTACAAGGAAAAGGTCGATTTACTAAACACTTGTATAACAAATGCGGGTATACGAAGTATTGATAAATTATGAAATTCAATCATTTTGGAGATTATTTTTGTATCAGTTTTCTATTAAATTGAAAACTTGTTTTCAATCGCTGTACAGTTTTAGATAGATTAATAATCATTGGGTTTCGATAATTTACACGTTTTATCACAAACATCAGTGTGATAGTAGAGATCGATGTTTATTAAACAGGTGGTGTCAAAACAAAGTTTACAATTAAATGTAACATTCATTAGTTGTAAAAAAGAAACAAGTACGGACAAGCGTGAAAAAAATCGGAAAGCAGTGGTCAATCGTCAGTGTTTAACTTAGGTCTAGTTGTATAGACACATTATTTTTTTAAATCACCCGGAATCTATCTTTAATTTTTCGCCACTATGTGTGGAGTTATATTTTACCTGCAAAATTTCAAAAAGCGACGATTGGAAAGTTTAGAAGAGGCCTGCTAAGATTATTTATAAACATCACCTAATTAATCAACAGCGGTGGCTAATTCCCGTCTGCCTGTACTAATGCTCGTTTTCCACCCAAAATATAAAAATAAAACAGATTGGTTTATTAATATCATTGTAACATATATATTTTTGAACTTGAACTATTTGTTTCTTGGTATGCTCACTTTAGATGTTTTTGTTTTATATTTGATCGTAGTTACACGAGAATGATAGTATGAACATTTTATATATACATACATTACATTATTTGAATTATAACCAGATTTTTTTTTATCACACACTGTGCCCCGCACTAGGGTTCTCTGTATCGCGGGAGGAATGGACACAATCACACCACACAAACATCCAAGACCCGGGACAAACATTTACCTACACTCATCTCACAAATGTTTGCCCCTGCCGGGATTCGAACCCAGAGTCCCGGAGACACAGAAGTCATGTCAATGACACTAACCACTGCGCTACGGCGACCGATAAACATGTTCAGCAGACCCTAAATAAAAATGTTTGTGTACGGGACTGATCAATGTATTTTATTTGATATAATTTTATAATAATATAAATATACATAATTTGATTTGATTTAATGTATTCATACCATATTTAACAATAATTAGTTAAGTCCATGTTTGTGTTACATTTATAAATTGCTGGGTTCTGGTAGAATCCCACGGAAACTGAATAATGCAAAGTGAAGCACACACTTCAGTTATTTGCGACATAATTATTGTGATATAGTGTTATATTATAACCAAACTGGAAATCTTCCCTCGAGTATCTAAACAAAACTAGCTTCATATTTTGATTATAACAAAAATGGGTTGTAACGGAACCTCGGCTCCGCTTCCGCAAGAAATCGTAACTCCGCCTTCACAACCACCTCCGCAATTTGATATCGAAGTTATAACTTCATCACTTCGTCATCTACAGTAGCAATAATGTAAGTTTAATGTTTTTGAAGTTGTCTACATGTAGATGTGCAGTACTGATTATGAGTCCTTAGGGACTGGGCTTAATTATTGTGTAAATGTCTCGCTCACTCGCTTACGTTTTTCGCATCTTCTCGCTTACTCTGCTCAATAACAGACTGCTGTACCGGTATTTGCGCGCACATTCACAGAGGCTAGCTACCGAACCACATGGGCTGTTAATACTGTATGGTTACTTATCATTGCTTGCGCGTGAGTTTATTGCACTTGTGAATCGCGTTATGGTATACGTGCAGACTGGGAACAAAAACGGGCGACTAAAGTATGCATATAGAAAAATAGCACCCCCAAAAAAATGATCCGTTTATATGGTGAAACGTAACACTATTATTTAGTTCGAAGGATATCGCGACCTTTCACCAGTTTTTTTTTTCAGTAAATGTGAAATCCTGGTTATGATAATTTCAAATGAAAAGTTATATTCGCAAGAATTCATGTTATTTCTTATACTGTATATATTAGTATGAGCATTTATGTGTCCTAAAGTGGATCAGGCTAGATATAGGATGTTGAGTGGCTCTCTAGGACAACATATTGTTTGTTGTTTGGTCGCCCGAGTGGGTACCTACTGCGAAGTATCCTATTAAAGGCACATATCATTTCCTGCTTGCATATTTACTTATATTATGCGCATTTATTTATCGGAGCAACTATGCCCAGTTCCAAGTGAGCTTATTATTATATCTATGGCGGCGCGCGGTTTCATTTGTGTCTAATGATAGCATCGCTTCGGTGACACCGAATTATCTTGTCACATATAATGCAAAGAAAGTTTTTGACTATTTAATTGCTATTTTTTACACCTTTAGAGTTTTAGTAAAGATCCCTAATGTTTTTTTAGTAATTATAAGCCTATACTGGTCAGGGATAATGTAGCATTCTAATGATGAAAGATTTTTTATCAGTCCAATAGTTTCTAAGAGTATTTGTTAGGAATTATTTGTATGTTTGTAAAAACGTGAAACGTGACGCGACGTTTGGATAGGTTCCGTTGCAACACCAATAAAAAACCATTGTATAAATAATAGTATTTTATATGTAACTTAGTGCTTACTACCGGTTATTTAGTTTGTATTATTTATCATTTGTGTACAATTACCGTGGCAGGTACCGTTCAAATGGCTATATAGACATGTTTCTTATTTAAAATGTAAGTAGTCCTAATCTAATGTTGAATTATTTGAACAAACAAATTTGAGCGATTAATATTATAATGCGTTGATAATAATGCTGTGGAAAGAAAAATTCCAATAGTTACACGTGATTTAAGTAATTATTAGTAATGAAGAAAACAAAATAAAGATTGGAAAATTATCGTTGATTTAATTTTATGGTACTTTCCATAGATAGGATGTTGTTAAAATTCCATCTATTGCGTTGAAATTGCCCTTGTTGATTTATGTGTTTTGTTCGCCAATTTTTTTATTCACGGTCAATGTCTACAACTTCGCATAGTCGATATCGTGATCGACAATGTTTCGCCGTCGCGTCGTACGGAACTCTTCATTAAACCTGGGTGTATATACGTATATAAGTATATATATATCAGTCATCAGGTTACCATAGTACAGGCTCTGCCTAGTTTAGGACCTGAAGACCTTGTGTGAATGTTGTCCCATATTATTATTATTAAACCTTGAGTGCGGTGCTTTCAACGTAACGACCGGTCTTGCACTCGCTCACTCGGATCGAACAAATTCTCTTAGAAGTTAGCGGGTTGAGAGATTGGCGGAGCGTGATTTCCTCTATAGTCCACTGAAAAGTTACATATAGGGTTGCGTTTTTCAAAGGACGCAATTTCATTTTTTTGACGTGTAGGGAGCATGCAGTTACACGGTTAGTGTAAGCTTATGTTCAAGTTTGTAGGGCCACTACGCCACTCTTGCCCCCCGGCCGCTATCTTGGAAAAAGGGGGGCAAATAGTTTTCGCGCTGTGCACTAGCAACCCTACAGAAAATGTAAGACATTATTTGTAGCAATGATTAAATAGATAAAACTAAATGTAAAAAAAAGTAATAAACAAAAATAACTGAAAATGTATGACCAATTTTCTTTGGGCGTTAGAACTTTTTTCTGGTCGTTTTACAATAAAATTACATCAGAGCAATCTCATAGAGGATTTTTCAAAGAACAATTTCCACGGCTAACTTGTTTAATTTCATTGATTTTTCTGGGTTTTACAGCGCTCCGAAGTTGACCGGGTTCTTGAATACTCGTAAGAATACAATTAAAATAAACCATCTTGAAGTCGGTTAAAAAAACAGCCTATAATGATAGGCTGAGTTTTTTTAACCGACTTCAAGGAGGAGGTTCTCAATTCGACCAGTATGTTTTTGTTTGTTACCGCATAACTTGGACTGGGTGAACCGATTTTGATTGTTCTTTTTTATTTGAAAGCTGGTGCTTCCCGTGTGGACCGGACCACACGGGAAGCACCAGCGTTCAAATTTTAATTTAAATATAAATTTCATCAAAATCGGACAAGCAGTTTTTGAGTTACACTCCAAAAACTGAAAAATGCGTGCTTATACCTATACGATATTATAGTAGTGGGTGAAAACATCGGCGAACATACCTACACTACAGTGACAATTATTGATCCCATGAGTAACAAAGGTCACTAAAAATAGTTAAAAAAAATAAATTGGTTGTCTGTAAAGTCGGTTTACGGACGATAGATTTACGTGATAACGTCATCATTTGTGACTTTGACTTTGACTGACTTTGACTTTGATTATTTTATGTAATACAAAACTCAGGTGGAACGTTACGCGGAACGTTACTATTTTTCATGAGTGTTGCTGGTATTCATCAATTTATACAACGTTATCACGTCAAAAATAACTTCAGCAAATTATTTCACACTTTTGAGTGTTGAAGACGGTTCCATTTTTTGGTAATTTTTGTTTTTATAATATATTTTTGGAAACATATAATTTATAATTTTCTTAACATTCCTCTGTTATTATTAATTGATTATCGACCCTTTTCCCTACCTCCTATGAGGTACACTATGGTGTAACATTTTAGGTCAGCGTGATTACATGCACCTTCGACCTCATCGTGACCATACAGACCATAAAGTGAGATAGTAGTAAAACGTTCTAACATTTAAGTTCAAATATTTATATATTATTATTATCATCTAACATTTGTTTAACACCTGCACTGTGAGCGCTATTAAAGCAGGGCCTGATGCGACTGTCACTCAACAGAACGCCAAGCGAGCACTTGTGGCATTATTTAATATGCCCGGTGTCTATCTCTGCTCGCTTCGCTTTCATTATCATCTATTGTTTTGTCGTGATTCGAAGAAGTTACTCATCCTCAATAGACATGCAAAACACTCAACAGGGGTGTCGCTTTGCAGTGCGAAATGTCGACCAAAAATATGTTTATTGTCAGTTTATTAGAAAAGTTTCATATTATGGGCACGCGTTTATACGAATAAAATCTTTAATATTATAGAGAATTCATTGGTAAAATATTATTTCAATAACGCCGCTGATTTTATTATAATATATGATTTCTATTTTGTACCTTAAACTACTACTTTTCAAATATTGTAAAAATATAAATTTTATTCTCTTTGTATTGTACCTAAATTGATGGCCAAACTTTTTAAAAGTTATTCCACATTGTGGCACTGGCCATCAATAGCTAGATACTGCTCGCTCACTTTTTTATGCAAGTTGTCTTCCCCTATAATTATAGTGACACTTAGCATTTGTTATATTATAGAATATTTTTAGTTTCTTGTATCAGTATACATTATGTTGGGGTTCAAATAAATAAATATATAAATATTAAAATACGAATAACTAATTACAATACTATGGCTTCTACAGTATTTTTCGAGCGATCCACTATCTGTTGCTAGCCTATAGATATCTCAAATAATCTAACCCGCTACCAGTGTGCAGCGTGCCCTTAATGCTAGCAGAATTGGCCCGTTGAGCCAAATATTTGCAAACATTTTGATCACGTATATTAAATATAATTCAAACTGTTTAATTATGACTATATCGGTCTCATTGCACTCACCTTATGATTTTTGACATAAGTACAAATTTAATGATCTGCTATAGATCCATGTGAATATTACTTAAGTATTCAATTGCATGTAATTCAAAATATTTTTAGGTTGTTTTATAGACAATATTAATTACCTATTACTAATATAGAGGGAAAGTTACTAATATTCGTAATTTGCGCCTTGTGCATTTAATTTAAAATAAAAAACAGGAAGGATCATGTATTTAACAACATAACTTTGTTTTTATTTAGTGTTAGTTTGTTTGTGTACTGCTATTTGGTAAATTGAAAACATCCCCCACTCTTCACTCAATTCTCGTTTGTTAAGAGATCGCTCTCAGCGATAAGACCGCTCGCCTCGATACTTGTCTTGGTTTAGGAAAATGTTTAGTAAGTTTATTTCTTATGGTGTTACAATAAGGTGCTAATCTATGTATGCGTGTATCGGTGGTTCTATGTTGTTTGGTTTTATTTCAGTCAGCAAACGGTTGAAGACCCAGTTTATTGATGGTTAACATTTGAATAAAGCTGTGTTACAATTTCCTCTCTATAACGTTTTTGTCGACTTCGCCAAATTTAAATATAAAGATTTTGACAATGCTGCGATTCTTAGTTAGCGTTTAAACCTCGAGTGGTTCTTCCTTCAGTTTTGCCAAATAGTTTTATGTTCAGTATTAAGCAATGAGACAATCACTATAATTTCAGTATTGAACCATGATTGTTCCTCTCTAGCGCTACGGGAACTGGTCGGGTCTGCCAACCAATAACGAAACTTGCTTGTCATAGTCCAGCAGCATAGTACACCTCTGGTATGGCCCACGTAATGCTTCTGAGCTACGCTTCGTAACTACGAGCAGCGGCTACTCTGCGTGTGCTGCTTCGGCCTGTACGAAATCAGACGGTACAAAAATGCTATCATTGCTTAAAAAACACTTATGACGTGTCAAAATATCCAAGGGCATGCATGCATAGCTTACATATATACGTAGGTATACAATTCTATTAGAATTGGTCTGTCAAAAGAATGCCTCGACTTGTACAAAATAATTTTATCATTGAATGAGTATGTAATGTGTTTGATTCACCGGATATCCGTGCATAATGAGGGATATTCTTATCAAAAGCAGAAAATGCGAAAATGCATGACTCCGTGTTACTATTACGTGCCTCAGTCACTTATTTACATTGTATATTTTTTAAAATTATATAAAAAGTGTGTGTTAAACGCTAATTCCAATGACAGAAAGAGGCACTGTGGAAATGATTTATATATTATTTTATGGAAAATACATAGGACCTTTAGACCTTATGATTTTGATGATTAGCTGGTACCTACGGTTGCATCTCGCCCTACGCCCAGAGATGTGATGAGAGCCGTCACGTACATGAAACGTGATAACTCTGGTGATTTATCGCGCTGTCCGTTATGGTTTGAGTATCGAACACATTCGGTTTGCTAGTGAGATAGTAAAATATGGTAAACTAGCTGCGCCCCGCGGTTTCACCCGCGTGGATTACGGTTTTGCCGCTACCTCAGTTATACCATGCGAACTATATATTTTCCGGTATAAAAGTAACCTATACCTGTGTGTTATTCTATGGTCTAACCTATCTCCATTCCAAATTTCATCGTAGTCGGTACAGTTGTTTGAGCGAGAAGCAGTAACAGACATGAAATTTGACATTTGATTTATTTGCTTATACCACGGGAACATCAATTATTTTCGGGATCAAAAGTGATCTATGTGTAGGTAAACTATCTCCATACCAAATTTTAGTGAAATCGGTGCAGCCGTTTGAGCGTAAAGGAGTAACAAACATACACACACAAACTTTCGCTTTTTAACCGACTTCAAAAAAGAGGAGTTCCTCAATACGACTCGTATGTTTTTTATGTTTGTCACCTCGCAACTTTTGACTGATGGGTGAACCAATTTTATTCGTTTTATTTATTTATTTGAAAGCTAGTGCTATGCTATTTCATCAAAATCGGACAAGTGGTTTTTGACTTACAGTCCAATAACTGAAAAAGTGCTTCTCATGCTTCGGCGATATTATAGTTATGGGTGAAGACATCGGTGAACATACACAATGATAATGTATCCCGTGTAGTAAAGGTCACTGAAAAGGGTGAAAAAAAAAGTATACTAAAAATGGAACCGACTTCGACACTCAAAAGTGTGAAATAACTTGTCGAAGTCGGTACCATGATCACAATATTTTTTGATAAAAGTTATTTCACATTTTTGAGTGTTGAAAGCGGATTATTTGGTATTTTTTATTTTCATATTAAGTAGTGGGATGGGTTGCATAAGCATTCTTTCCCACTCCGAAGTACCTACGAAAAAAACCTGTGACACTGATACGGAGATCAAACCAATGATATGATGGGATGACTCGACTTTACTACCGACTCGATACCTAATATGGGGGTGGATCGTCCACCCCACTTGAAGCACACTGCAGACCAGCCTCCCCCCCATAATTTTATTCCCGTCGCTAGTACGTTCAGCATGCTACTTCCTGGCACTAGATGGTAAACAAAATCTTATACATTATCGAACTTTCTAGGGGTGTGTTTCTTATTGAGGTTTGAGCACAGAGAGCGTGCTTAAAGTCATTCCAAAATGCACTGACAGCTGCACACAAAATGTATATGACGTCATCATCCTGTGCTTAGAACGCTCTCGAGTACGACGTAGAGCAGGGTGAGCGCTGTCAAACACATAGATAAATAACTATTCACTGAGAGTCAAACATCTGACTCATTAAAAGAATCTGTCGAAAAATTGGATTAAAAATTAAAAACTTAATTTTATATATCAGAAAAAATGACCCATTTAGTGCCCATGAAGTACCTACGGAAGTGAATGATTTAATATAAATTTAATGGAAACTTACATTTCAAGAATTCGCACGCATTCACACACAAACAGCCGTTCCGATTCGCTTACTTCAGCACTGTCAGTACTAAATTCATCTCGGAACAGCTAAATCCTTACGTAGGAACATGTGCACTGTAAGCTCAAATTGAAACGCAGCCTAGATTGAAAATAAAATAACATGTAATTAAATATTTTTATATAAACTGTGACGACAGATATTTATCTATTATACTAATGATATTACTAATGTCTGTTACGTAGATATTTGGGTGTCCGAGCTACGCTTGACCCACTTTTGTGAGATTACCCCTTGGATTTTGCATGTGGCAACACTGTTTCTAGCCTACGTCACGTCCTCCCCTCCCCGCTATGCACATCCCTACCACCAACCAGCGTGCGCGCCACCTGTAGCGCCGGGTGAGCCCTGGCTCGCTCCTCAGTACGTCTTGGATTTTTGCAGTGAACACTAGTGTCTTCGTGGAACATTCAAGGTAAGTTCAATGTTTCCACCGTTAATTTCTGCAAATCCTATGCTGAGGCATTTTTACAGTGATTGCCCGCTCTCAGGACGGCAAACTCACGGTAAATGAGATACTAGGAAAGCCCTACTATCTTAAAAACCTAGACAGCATTCTTCAGCCGACAGTCAGCTAAGCGAACAGTTGACAGTCGACTGAGCGCGCAGCCGACGTCATCTGTAGCAGGTGACAAACGGGCGTGCTTACCGCTAATCGTCGTCTAAGCAGACGACGGTTAGCTGTTGCAGACGACGCGGACAGATATACTCCATATTTAGGAGTTATTACTAGAACAGTCCGATTAGTCATGTCGCGCGCAATACCGACATACTATAACGAACCGTCTCTTTCTAGATGGCGCAAACAACAATGGGCGCATTAGCAAACTGGGAGCCGCCAGCCGCTGATGAAGGGTTTTATAATCAAATTATTGAAACCTTGGAGGAACTGTACCCTGTAGGTTGGAGGTCATGGGTCGTTAATGATGTTACATTTCAAGACCTCTTTGGGGAGGCTGTATCATCTGACTTAGAATGCCGCCTACGGTTCGCAATACCTACTGTGAAACTCGCGAAAGCTCACAGCCAGGACACATCCCTAAGTGAACGCCGCTATAGAAAGTTAAAAAGGATTTTGATAAAATGGCCTTTGGGTCGAGCTTTAAAATACGCCCCACTTTCAACAATGGCGAAAATACATCCAGTGCTTGCACACAACAAGTTTACAGAGACTGTAAATATGATCAAAGCATATTTGATCCCTCGCCATGAGGCGTCGAAAATACTGAGGAGTGAACAGAAGGACTGTGTTGAAGTGGCATCCACATCAAGCAGTGCCAGAGGTTCAAAAAGATGCCATAGCCCAGACCCGCCTCCTACGTCACCAGAAAAAGTGCCTAGGATGTCTGACTTTATGCTGCAACAAAACCAAATGTTGGAGAAGCTATGCCAAGTTGTTCAGTCAACAAACGATAATGTTAACCTGATCCTACACCGAGACAGGCAACTATCGTCAGCATCTTCTATACGTTCCGAGGATACGTATTCCTCAAGTTCACTTAAATATGTCGAAGAAACAGTTGGGCAGCTCCTCCCATGGTAGAGGAACCTATTATTAATGAAGATAAAGAGCCATCTGAAACAGAGGTGTTTGAAAATTTTATTCCTGGCACTAAAGAAACGGAAGCCAAAATCACCAAAGCGGATGAAACTCTAGTGAAGCAGGCAGTGGATTGCCAGAGATTTAACTTTGAAGGATGGCAGAATATTCGTTATGCTGAAGTCCAGAAAAAGTTTCAAGCCACCCCAGCATTCACATCGCTGAAGGTGAATAACACTTTGGCTACAATAACGCCTCCGTGGCAGATGGTTGGGATCCTGGAAAAAATGGACTTATGTCTTGGTGCGATAACCCATGGACTCCTACAGCAGAGGCAGACATTTCAGGAAATTTATCAAAATGCGACACCACATATAAAAGGTTACATCAGCAAAAGTTTTTTGGCACCTGACTCACCATTTCGCAAAACATCGGATGCTCTTCTGCAGTACACATGTGGAAAGCGATCTGAAGTAATCGAGAATAGAAGGAACATCTACAAGCCCAATAACAGGACAATAAGTGAGTTGCTCCATGCGATTCCTCCCTCCGAGCACCATCTTTTTGCCGAGCCACAACTATCAGAATTTATCAAGGAACAAGGCGGGGCATCTAAGCTTTTTCTCGGAAAATTTCGGAAAACTTCAACTAACCCAGCACCCACAAATCGTGGCTCGAACAAACGTTCCTCGTTTCAGACGGGACAAGAAACTAAAGGACAACGCTCCCATTATTATAAAACCTCCACCAATCGTCGCTCTGGGCCCGATAAATCTAGGTTCGCAGGCAAACGAGGTCCTACAAAACAAAATAAAAAGCAATAGCTTGAAATTTACTGCAGGTCAGGTGAGTGCAACCCTTGACCATTGGGAAACACTAGGGGCACCAAAGAATATACTTTCGATATTGGCAGGTTACCGTATACCTTTTGTTACCCGTCCACCAATATATAGATTTGACAAAAATACTTGCTTCCGCTATCAAACTACGCCATCGATAGAAATGTCTCAGGAAATACAAAAAATGGTAAACATAGGGGCGGCACGTAAATGTATGAGTAATTCCGGGTTTTTGTCAACCCTGTTTTTACGTCCTAAAGCTGACGGATCTAATCGCCCTATTTTCGATTTAAGAAATTTGAATAAATACTTGAAGCCTCCCAAATTTCGCCTATTAAATCATTTCAAAGTCCCATTGTGCTTAAATACTTCCGACTTCCTCGTCAAAGTGGATTTGTCACAAGCCTATTTTCATATTCCAATAGCGGAAGCACATCGTAGATTTTTAGCTTTTGCATATAAAGGCTGTATTTATGAGATAACGTGTCTTCCTTTTGGACTGTCGACCGCTCCTTGTACTTTTGCAAATGTATCTAACTGGTTGGCTAATCATTTCAGGCAGAAAGGAATTCGCATCATCGTATATTTGGACGACTTCCTGTTAATGCACACAAATCCAAACATGCTCCTTCAACAGACACAGCATGTACTAGAGTGCCTTACAAACCTTGGATGGTGCGTAAATTTAGAGAAATCTGTCTTGACCCCAACAAAAAATTTAGAATATCTCGGAATAATATGGAACACAAATCGAAATCTCAAAAACCTTCCAGAGTCAATAACCAACAAAATCACAAAACTAATAGAAGACAGGTTAAAGAAAAACAAGTGGACCTGGTATACGGCAAAAGTAATTCTAGGCAGCATAAATTTCGCATCGTTCGTTGTCCCTCTGGGAAAACTGCATTGCAGGCAAATTCAACTGGAAGCAAACCGACTTCCAGAGTACAACAGGAACAAAAAGTATCAGCTTCCACAAGTCGTAAGACAAGAATTTCATTGGTGGCTAAAAAACGTGACCATCACCCATTCATCACGACAATCCGACAACCTACGTCACGACCGATGCATCAGACATAGGTTGGGGCGCCACCGCAAACGATCTAAAGCTGAGTGGTACCTGGAATGCCAAACAACGGACATGGCACAGCAATCGGAAAGAATTATGGGCTCTGAAAGAAGTTCTCCAAAAATTAGTACCAAACCACAAATATCAAACAATTTTAGCTCAGACGGACAACAAAACAGTAGCCGCATATATCACCAAAGAAGGGGGCACAAAATCTCAAAACCTCTTACAATTGACAACAGACATACTCGAGTTGGCCCATCAACATCGCATACATCTCATAACGCGTTATCTGCCAGGGAGATACAATCTAATGGCCGACAGCCTCTCGAGATTCCATCAAACTCCAGAGTGGACCCTGTCAAAAGAGATAATGCGAGTTATATTCGGAAAATGGGGCAGACCCACCATAGATCTATTTGCAAGTTCTCGGTCAGCTGTGGTAGATCAATATGTGAGCGAAGATGTGCAAGACCAAGAATGTGCATTTGTAAATGCTTTCAGCAGAACATGGAATTTCAGTCTCGGCTGGATTTTCCCTCCTCCTTCACTAATACCTCGAGTACTGAGACATTTAGAGACCAGCACGGGTATATACTTATTTGTGGTACCAAAGTGGGAGAAGACTTTCTGGAACGCAGAACTGAAACAGAAAGCGTTAGATCCCCCATTCAAAATATGGAATCTACGCAAACACCTAATAGATCTACAGACAGGAAAACCTCCTCCGGCTGTAGAAAAACTGTGTTTGCAGGTTTGGAAGATTCGGGCTGGTCCAACCTAACAAAATCTTGGAATAACGAACACAAAACGCTTTTAGAATCAGCATGGCGTAAGTCTTCTCTAAAAACGTATAAATCAGCCTGGGATAGATGGCACGCCTGGTCAAATGGGAAATGCCCAGTAGACGACCCACATCCAAATGATTTAGCTCAATTCATCTGCTATTTGCATAGCGAACTCAAGCTAGCGCCAAGTACAATTGCGGTTCATAAATCGGTAGTGGTGGTGTTCTCAAACCCAGAGAAATCAAAAATTCTCAGTGAACATCCATTAATAAGGCAAATAATGAAAGCCGTTAACTTGAGCAAATCTCCTCCCAGAAAACCTTCAATATGGAATGTGAGTATTTTGATTGAATATCTTCAACATTACGAAGTGAATGTTGATAGTATATTTCATGTATCTCGGCATGTCGCCGCTCTTCTGCTACTGTGTTCCGGTAGACGAATCCATGACCTGACACTACTCGACATAAGCTCTGAATTTTATGAAAGTGCGGATGATCATGTCATATTTTGGCCAAAGTTTGGGTCCAAAACAGATTGTGCAACATACAGGCAAAAGGGATGGAAACTTATTGAAAATAACGCCAGTAACCTTAATACAATCTTCTGGATCAAAAAACTTATTGATATATCACAACCTCGCAGAAGCGCTCGCAAAAACTTAACGAGCCTATTTATTACAACTAGAGGAAGAGTAAATATAGCCTCTCGCACGGTGATAGCAGGCTGGATTCGAACTCTGTTAAAGGAAGCTAATATAAATGCCTCTCCTGGCAGTTTTAGGGCTGCAGTCAACTCAAACTTATGGATCAACAGCAATTTAAATATCGACGAGTTGTTAGAAAAAGGCAACTGGAGAAGTAAAGATACGTTCCTTAAACATTATTTTAAGGAAATAGAACATCAACATTCTGATTTGAACTGTCGTTACGGTAATATAGCCAATCTGTTTTCAACGGTTGGATAAGAGCTATTATATTAAGTTAATATTAAATACTATGTGATCAAAAATGTTCCTTAATAATAGTTATGTAATTTGACGGATCTCGTTTTTGTTATACAGACTGATTAAAGTATAATACTTATTTAAATGTTATTTTTTTCACTTAAAATAACCTCACAGTACATCAGTTAAATAGCGCCGGCAGAGAACAAACACCTCTCACAAAAGTGGGTCAAGCGTAGCTCGGACACCCAAATGACACCGTTTTCCCCCCGAAGGGAAGAAAACGGATATTTGGGTTCCAGCGTAGCTTGACCCACTCATATTTTAATCCCTTGCCGGCTGTGAGAGAGTACTGAGGAGCGAGCCAGGGCTCACCCGGCGCTACAGGTGGCGCGCACGCTGGTTGGTGGTAGGGATGTGCATAGCGGGGAGGGGAGGACGTGACGTAGGCTAGAAACAGTGTTGCCACATGCAAAATCCAAGGGGTAATCTCACAAAAGTGGGTCAAGCTACGCTGGAACCCAAATATCCGTTTTCTTCCCTTCGGGGGGAAAACGGTGTCATTAATACTTGATGTGGGTAAACAAGTTTATGAAGTTTAAACACATTGTTTGAGTTCTTATCAAAAATACGTGTTTAAACGGGAAATGCACGTGAATACGTCAGTAGGTACTGTAGGTACCTACCTACATCTTATATCAGAAAGCAAACACTTATGGTAAGTACCTACAATGTTATAAAATTAGTGACAGTTGTGATGTATTAAGTAACACAGATGGTACCTTCTTACTAGGCACTTGGAAAAGCATTGTAAAAAGTAATGTGCAACCCCTTAACATTTGTAAATTAACAAGATATTTGACAAGAATAGAATTATTGTGAATACAAGCCGTGTAAAGCCACGCAAATACAAGTACCTACCTAAGTACATGAATAGCATCAAAGCGGCTTCACTTAGTCACTGAAACGCGACATTTTACCTACGTTCTTCATAAATAGTACAATTAGGAGTCAGTCTTCGCTTTGCTCCACAATCAGCATTTGGTCTCGACAATGGATTTACGTGTTGTTTTCATTTTGGCCGTTTTACGAATTGTTCAGTGCAAACGTGAGTCACTTCTGTTTCACATAAAATATGTATTTCAAAACATTGCTGTCTATTATAAAACTTTGTGTTTCATTATGGTTCTTTTTGTAGAACTGCTTTCGTGAGATTTTAACTTATTAGGTTTAAATGTGTAATGATCAACGACTTGTCTTGTTTACGTTTGGAAGCTTAAGGAGGTTGAATTAGAATTGTTTTCATTTCAGTGATCGGTTCGTGTAAAGAAACGAAAGGTTTTGTTGAAGGGCATAACTTAAGACGTCTACAGCTAGCCAAAGGCGAGGTGGAGGGCCAGCCGGCAGCTTCCGAGATGACGTATCTTGTGAGTACCAGTTTGTACACTTCCGATGACAATTATTCTCTTGATATTTACCGTTTATTTGTGTTTTTTTAGTTGCTTGATATCTTTTCACAGTTGTATGCATGTGTAAATGTTATGTTCATGAGTAAACTAATACAACACATGGTAAATCACAGATTTGTTATTATTAAAGTTATGAAATCTGACTTTATGTATCTCGTAGTTATTTTGCTAGCACTAACGCCTAACTTATCGGAAATAAATTTTCAAAATGTAGATTTTGAAATGCAATTGGAGTTATCATCACATTTACCTACTGATAATGGTGATAATTGTAATAAATTTAATTGTAATGTACGATTTCGTACATAACAATTAAATTGTAACATGGTAAAATTTATATCCAATGCACTTCAAATTAAAATTACCTTCAGCTTTCAAAATAAATGCATTCATATTTTTATCATGGTTATGGACATTTATTCATCATCATCACATTTATTAACTGTTGCATATTTTGACCACTGGGTGATTCTGGCTTCGGATCAAGCAACATAATTTCAATTTCAGAGTTTTGAGAGTTACATACCTGGTTGTACTTAATTTGAGCATTTTTTGCCTTAAGCACGAAAAAATGGTTCTTACGTAAACCACTAACTAATTGACACTGGTAGTGATTCGCTTATTCAACTGAACTAAACTAAAATTGTGGAAAACTACATCAGTTCTTATACGGTTACGATAAAGTCTAAATCAGTATGAGACTTATCAATAACATCACTAAAATTAAAATATATTTATTAAATTTGCGGGTAGTCTTAGCGAAATTAAGTTGCCATTTATTTGGTGCCTACTAAAACTACCCGCAATTGGCCAACAGTTGAATAAAACTCGTCTAATATTAGTGAGAACGTTGTAAGGAGTTATACGAGCAATTTAAATTTGAAGAATTTTAGTGAATTTTAGCTAGTTTATGTGATTAACAGAATTAGGGCCACTATCAGCTTGTATAACATCTGAAATTTTACTGAAATGCGATCGTTTTACGGCTTGAACTGAGTTAAAACTATAAACCTTATGCTAATCTTTTATTTTGATCATAATGAACCGGAAGCACCTTTCGTTATTCCTGGTATCATATATATATGGATATCTATCATATATATATGGATATCAATTAAATTACTCCACATGAAAAACCAACCTGTATTATATTCGACCACATCGTCACTGCCCATCACGTGAGATAGTGGTCAACCGCTAGATCTATACATTTTAAAAAAATGAACGAAAATGTTATTTTGTTTTAGATTTGGGACGAAGAACTGGCATCCAAGGCTTCCGATTGGGCATCTAATAATAAATATACACATAACTCGGACGGGAGCATTCGTATGTACTCACAGTTTTACCCGCTCAATGAGAAACACGTCCCCTAATGACGAACTTATATCAATTTAGCCACAAGTTACAGAATACCAAATATAAAAAAAAATATAATATACAGAACAGGAATCTCAGCAGTAGCTGAGTATTGATTCAAAAGTAATTGGGAGTACTAAACACTATAATTAATTAATTAAATATAACATTGCGTTTAATTATTTGTGAGATGTAAAATAAATGTACCTACACATGTAAAACAATACTTAGTTATATATTTTACATAACTTAGTTATATATTGATTTTTGGCGTGAGTGCTAGGATTGGAACCTGAGCAAGCGAAGGAAATACACGAAACGCTAAAAACTTTAGCCATGAGTGAAACACATAAAAAATCATCACTAGGTAGTGAGAAACTTGGAAGACGCGCGACGGAAACTTTTTTTTACAGGCTTCTTTCAATTTTCACTTACCTTGATTGGTCGGCAGGTTGACATTAGCTTTGTCAGGGGCGTTCTCGAATTTGCATTTTTTCTCGGATACATAAGATCACTCTATGTGAAGTTAAATATTTTTACCTTGTAGGTATATCTATCTTATATCGCCTTAAAATATACTCGGTAGCATAATTTTAAATAACGCCTACCCTATTGGGAGCTTCTAAGTTATGTGCATTATCAAAATTCTGACTCATATTTATGAGGAGTGTTCTGTTAATGCACGCATGATTAAAAACGCAATTGACATTTGATAGCATCAAAACGATTCCGTGTGGGAGAGAACATCTACTGGTACGGCACCTCTGACATGAAGTATGAATTCAACCCGGAGATGGCTATGGACTACTGGTGGAACGAGTACAAGGATTTCGATTACCGGAAGCTATCGCCGAGCCATTTCATTGGATTTAAACAAATCGGACATTACACACAGGTATTATATTTTATTGGTAACCTTTCTATACGATTTGTCTGTACTGTAAATTGCCAGATTATATTGTAATAATGTACTTCTTTTTAAATAAAAACAACGATTCTTCATTTGTTAATCCGCTAGTGGTAGTGATCCAAGTGACCTTGTGTTTTGAACTTGATTGTTAAATATGACGAATTTTATGAAAAAACACGCACTTAACCGAAAAGAAACTATTTTTTTTTTAATATTTTTTTTTTCAATCACACAAGGTCTTCAGGTCCCAAACTAGGCAGTGTCTGTGCTATGATAACCTGATGACTGATATATAAACTTATATACATATACACACCCAGACACAGGTCACACACTATGTCGAAATTGTACATGTAAAAAAATCAAATCAAAGAAAAAAATGTTTATTGTCACTCATTACAATGTACACATAAAAAGCAGAAATATAAGTGTCATTATTTATTAACAAGATGTATATATCTCCTATATGAGGGCAAAAGGGATAGTCTCAGCTTTTCCCACGCGCACATTCTCACGTTCGCGGCGCTGTTTACACTCTACCCCTGTGCTTGAACTGATCATTGCCGAGATAGAAATAGCAAGCGAGCAATTAACAAAAATAAATATTAAAAACATACAGAACCAGCATTGACAAGTTGACACATACTTTTCTAAATTTGTCTGTTTCTCGTTTGTATACCTATGTTATGAATGGTTTGATATACTTATAATATCGTCCAAGCTTTCATAAATTTGGAATTTCTTTAATATACACCAACAGTGTCTTGAATACGACCGGCCGGTTGACGCAGTTGGTAGCACTCTGCCTTCTGAGCCGCTGGTCGCGGGTTCGATTCCCGGACAGGTCAAACATTGAACACACAAATGTTGAATGAATATATATATATAACGTATGTATTTAAGTATATATATCAGTCATCAGATTACCATAGTACAGGCTCTGCCTAGCTTGGGACCTGAAGACCTTGTATATCAAGAAAAAAAAAAATTTTAAAAAAAAGTGTTTGTGTTGGAAGTTAATAATTATGTACTCGGCTCTCTGAAGTTGTATTGAAATAAAGTACCTATACCATACCTGGGAGCCTAGGAGCAGTACCTATCTATTTAATTACATTCTTGAGTTATAAATTAACAACACACGATACTGAATTAACGTCTTGATTCCTATTCTGTTCGTTATCATAGCCATAGAAATATAATAACAACAAATTAGTAACATGTCCTTTAAAAAAAGTATAATAATCATCAAGTTATGATTACCATGAACTTGTTAGAATCAGTAAATTACCAGTTAGTACAATACAGATATTAGGAAAAATATTTGACGTTTGATTATGTACGTGTATTTCCGATAGATGGCGTGGACAAACTCAATAAGAATTGGCTGCGGTATCTCTCAGTATTTTGAAAACGGCTGGAATAACTTCTTTGTGGTCTGCAATTATGGTCCTGCGTAAGTATAAAGCTAATTCAATCTTTTTTTTTACATATTGTAAGTTTGCGTTTGACAACTGTCTCACCTGATGTTATGTGATGACGTTGTCTAGGATTTAGCACGCAAACCTAGAAGGTACCTATTCACTCGCGACTTGAAGACTCCAGGATTGTACATATCGGGAAACACAGACTCGGGCAACGAGTTCCATTCCTTGGCAGTACGCATCTAACATCATACAATCTTAACAAAGATATTGATTTATCTTTTTTTTTCTATTTTTCTCGTCCTTCATTCATGTTCCCATTACAATAAAATTAGACAGCCCTATTTTTGGCATTAGGTACTTTGTGCTCTTCGATACAGACCTTAGACAGATTATAGTTATTGTTTGTAGAAGGGCGGGCACCTGCAAAGAGTACCTGAGCTTGATGACAATCCAGCTGACGACCGTTCTTCATTAGTTCACCTCATTCGCATAATTTAAATAAAGAGTAACTTGTTCGTCGCTTGTTCTGTATACAGAACCATTATCCTTGTCAGCCTTTTATTTAGGGGAAAAACCTATAATTCTAATAGTGTATTTCAGTCATATTCTATTGTACAATTAAGAACAAAGTACTCATGACAAGCTGTTTGGTATTTGAATGGGGCTGCCAACTTACCAGGACAAAAGATATTGTTTGCCTTATGAATCATTATATCAGTCGCGGCCTCTGAATAATATTGTGAAGTATCATTATGTTACAGAACTCAATGTCCTATAGTAATCTACTAAGGACGAAAGCGATACTGTTCGCAACTAGTTCACAAAACTCTCGCTTCTTTAACTATTTGTTCTTTTGTTAAAGCTCCAAGAAATTTTTTTTTTAAAATATATCTGCTAGACATAGTCGTCTTCTATTGTTCTCCAATAAGACCGCAGCATCCTCCTGAGACGTTTATGCTCGTCGGTCTTTTTAACCGACTTAAAAAAGGAGGAGGTTCTCAATTCGACCCGTATGTTATTTTATTTTTCTTTTTTGTGTCGATGTATACCTACGTATTACCTACGTTGTTTCTCCTTGAATGCCAGGTGCTAACAATATTTGGTGACTCATGCATTTTAAATTATGTATTTCCGAGAAGACTATTGTTTCCCGCAGCTGTAAGTTACGCACCCAGCAGGTTTTAGCGTCCTACGAGATAAATAGCCTGCACTAGCACTTCAACATGCAAATCTAAGACTAGGTTGGTGTTTTTCGTCGGTGTGAAGACCTCCTAACATTTAGGAAATTTTAAGAATAATGCATATTCCTTTGCATGGATTGTTGAGTTGTGTGTGGAGACGACTTTGAGATTCTTTACATCATCACTGGTAAAAAAACTGCTCAAGAAGTCCTGCTTAAAGGCATTGAGGATTTGAACCCACGACTACAGAAAACCGTCCTGCCGTTTTGCCATCTAAGCTTTTCCTTCAAAAATTTGAACGTAGGTTCCGCCTTTAGACCATAAAACTCTTAAGAAGGAAGAAGTAGCGAGAAGTTGAAACGTTAACTTTGGATACGATGGTTAGTCAATCGTGAAATCTGACAATGTTCGAGAAAGTTCTCGACGTTTGTCATTTAAATGTTTGTTTACACATAAGACAAGTATTTGGCAATAATTACAAAAGTGTAATAGTAAAGAACTTAACAACATAAATACTCGACATATATTTCCATGACAACTATTTTTTTCTTTATTTTTATATATTACAAGTTTGCGTTTGACAACCTCAGCACATTTTATGCAGGACACAGTTAACTAACATCATCGCTAATCTAGGAATATTTAACGTATACCGATGTGGTACTTTTTTATAAATAGGCATTTGTTTGACCACCGCTACTGATATTGATGCGGTCTATGATGGATCACGCCTGTGTAAAAGATACCTAATACCTATTCACTTGAAGACACTCGGATGCTGTCTTTTTTTATTTGTATTGAATAAGGTGAAGGAACAAGCAAAAGGTCCACAGGATGTTAAGTGGAAACCTCTGCCTAAAGACAGATACAATTCGTAAAGAGCTGCACTGCGCCCGTCACTCTGCGATATAAAGTGGGTAAGTCTCATGTGTCTGTAATTTCACCGGAAACCATATCCTTCAAACCGGAACACAGCATTGCGAACACTGCTGCCTGGTGGTAGCAGAAATAGATATGATGGCAGTACTGCTCTGGGCGAACTCTCACATAGATTCGAGTGCTACTCTTAAATATCTATTAGGGAATACAGACTCCACTCATCAGCTGTAAGGACTCATGGAAGCGAAATGCATCGTGCAATAATTTGGAACTACTAAGTTGGATGTGGCATCGCCTCCGTCTGGTTGTTCTTATATGGAATGGGGTGAATCAATTTATGTAGGTAGTTCCACAGCACACTCCCCGACATGTGTCCGGTAAAATAAAGTCACTAAAGTCGAAAGCTGTAACTGCTTTGAAGTGTACTTGTACAGCTGGAGAATCAAAAGGCATCTCATAGTCATTGCTAATATGTATTACAAATAGCCAAGCATACATTTATTGCAAGTAATGACTATTGTTTAAAGTGTCTGGTTTCATTTCCGCGAAATAAACCAGTTTATAAAACCATATAACATCTTGCCGCTTTTAATGTTTTCAGTGGAAATTATTTGGGCCAGACTCCGTACGAGAGTAACAATGGGGCGAGCGGTCGCTTGGTCTGCGGAGAATCTGATTGCAGCAGAAAGTTTGGCGATAGTTGTTGACATAATATAATATTGAAAATATAATAAAAATATATATATAATATTGTATATATTAATAACGTAATATTAACTGCCTCACAGTGAAATGTATACCTACCTATGCCATACTACTATACCTATACTAGGTTATAAGACGTCAACGGCTGTATTTTATTAAACAGAATAAACTTAAATTATCAATAAAAATAAAACCTTTAACTCCGTTAAGACTCATTTATTAACTCCTTTATTTTTGGAGGGTTTGAAACATGCCCCACAGGTGGTTTTCCCGCTTAATTATTTATTCTACGGGAACCATTTTTCTGGACGAAAAATCCCCATATTACTTTCTCCAAAGTCTTATCTATCCCTATACCAAAGTTCATAAAAATTGGTTTATCGGTTTAGGCGGGAAAACGTTACAGACAGATATACTTTCACTATAAATTGTAATAAAAAAAACTTAAACCTAAATTGTAATAGTTTGGAAATGATTAGATTGGGTAGCATAGTATATATGCCCAAATATCTACTTATTGCAAGTACGTCTACATTTGATTTACCTCTACTGCCCAATCTTAATACATGGATAATGTAAATTATATCTTAATATTAAGATAACGATAAATCCTGCCTTTGATTATAGAGTAGAACATTTCAGAGAATAGAATTGTCTACTAAAATTATAAAATTTAAACCAGTTACACTAACAAATTATATTCTAGACTAGAATATTCAAATAATTTTTAACCGACTTCAAAAAAGTAGGTATCTTCGGGTATCAGATAACTTCGTTGTTTATGAACTGATTTAGATGATTCTTTTTTTCTTTGATAGAGTATACTTCTGTGGTGGTCCCATTTCAATTTCATCAAAATCGGATTATTGTTGTTGTTGTTGAATAGAGCCGTTTTTGATTATCAGTCCAATAACTGAAAAGTGCCTTGCATACCTCGAAATTATTATAGTTGCGGATGAAGACATCGGAGAACATACACAATGACATTTTCATGAAAATCAGGCTAGCGGTTTTCGAGCTACACTCTAATAACTGAAAAGTGCGTGCTTATACGATAGTAGCGGGTGAAGACATCGGTGAACATGCCTACACCACAATGACAATTGATCCCATGAGTAACAAAGGTCACTAAAAAGAGTTAAAAAAAAATTTTTTTTGAACTCGGTTCCATTTTTGTAAAAATCTTTTCTTTTGTTTGATAGACGCTTTAGTTATCACACTATACACTATCACACTATACACTATCACACTATAGGTATAAAGATTACTTCATAGCTCGGATTAGTGAGTGCGTAAATAAACTGCGAATAATTTGTGTGTGTATGTTTGTAAATTTATTACTTGTTTCAAATTATGTAACTTTTCAAAGCCGGTTCTTCGTTCAACTGGCCGGTTGGCGCAGTTGGTAGCACTCTGCCTTCTGAGCCGCTGGTCCCGGGTTCGATTCCCGGACAGGTAAAACATTTGTGTGCATGAACATGTCTGTTTGATCTGTGTCTGGGTGTGTATATGTATATAATTATATATATATATATATCAGTCATCAGGTTACCATAGTACAGGCTCTGCCTAGTTTAGGACCTGAGGACTACGTGTGAATTGTAAAATAAAAAAAGAATTACTTGATTAAGTATATTCTATGTTTAAAAGTATTTATTTACACATTTGATTAAACAATGACATGTATCTCATAAATGCTTATATCATCATTAGCTATATGCGTAACATATTAGCTTAAGTCCTAATCCTTAGTTTTAAATTTAAAACATCTGCTTGCCTTTCTGGTTTTAGTCTCTCAAATTTTCATCGCTCTATGATTATTATTTATAATCAATTGTCAATTTAAATTCTCTTATCATTATTACACGTTTTGATAGCGATAAGGCACCCTTATTCGATTAACAGAAATATTTGTACTACAGTTTTTATAAGTCGGGAGAATAGGAGCCCGATTATAAGTTCAGAGTTTGTGTTTTGTCTAGATCGGAATGGTAAGTACGAGTTTACATGTATTTCATTATTTTGTATAAGTGTAGCTCTCTTGTCTGCATATAATTATATAAAATGATTTTTTCTACGGAGAGGTCACTAATTAGGGTACAATTTTTATTTAGAGATCCAATTTCACACATAATGATGTTGCAATAATGCGTGTGTCCATTTGCACGAATAGATAAAGCATTTATTTGTTGAATGTTTGCGAACTACGAGCAGCAGAAACAGAGCCTTAAAAATCATAGCATCCTATAGCTAGTGTTTTTTTTATATATATACCTATGTAAGCACTAAAGTACGTAGGTACTGCGGTGCGGGGACGCGTCGTACACCCTTACAAGCCGCGGGGACCTTCCTAGGCACTGCGGCCGTCATCCCATAGGTATAAAGCAACGGTCGGAAGCTTAGTTAAAAAAGTCACTAGCAGTACCTACGGTGGTTAACGTACTTAATCATCATCATATGGAGAAACTCCGCTACCAGCGACGTACCAGATTCAATTCTGTATAGGATTCTAAGCTTCTAAACTTTTGATTTATAACTATTTTGAATTTAGCTTTCCAATTTCATTATTTGCTGAAATTAGAAATGAAATCACTCGGCGTTTACTGTTACCTTTTCTTCAATCATCTATGTTGTTATATTTTTTCAGATTTTTCTTCTGTTATTGGGTTTTCTCCCACTAACATGGGCGTTAGATTCGCGCCTGGTCGAGCCCCCCCTTCGGGTCGAAATGCCTCCTCCACCGAATTCCGGCCAAAGTCAGAGGAACGTCTTTCAAAGCTGGATGGCGATGCCAATGGACCACTTCGACCCTCAGAACACTGACACTTTCCTTATGGTATGATAGTATAAATGGTCAATACCTTTGTTCATTTATCTCAAGAGGGTATCAACATTGACCGATACGGCAGGAAACACCATACTAATATATTGCATAAGAATATTTCTGAAGTCTATGTAGTCACCTCCGGCCACCACCTCTGCCTCAGAGCGGTCTCATGGAGGCATCCGAGCCAGGTATATATATTATATTATCTGTCGCAGTAAGCATGTTTAAGTCGTGAAGGAACAAAATCTGAGCACCGCGCAGTATCTTTACGTCATCTTTAGTAAAACATCATTGGTGTAATCAATTTTTACGCTCGTGCTTTGAAGAATTATAACAATGGTTAGATGCATGAGTACCTAAGTACGTAGTTTCTTCCGAACTCTCTAAATATCAGTGGATTTGACACAAATAGTTAATACCTACTTAGGTACACAAAAGTAATACTCGCCATCATGTTCGTAATAATTCCTGCGTTAATAGTTCCTTGCTTAGTGGTTCACATGTCGTGTCGCTTTTGCGATGTGTGCCAAATATATTCCTTAAGGCTCTTTTGTCCGATTCGCTTAGTATCTCTATTTTTATTCAATCAATTGATACTAGCTCCTTCTAAACATACTACAGTAATGCTTACACCCTAAATGTATCCTTTAGAACTACTTAACAGGTATCCAGTACTTACCAGTATTATTCTAGACGCTAGCCACCAATTACTATTTAAAAAATTGCACTTAGTAAGCTGGTAATGGGTGCTATATTTTAATAACACTGATTTAGCGAATGGTAAAATTCATAATCTTTTCAGTTTTTTTGCTTGTCGGGTTTCTGATTTTATTTTCTTGTTTTTTTCCTCAATAATGCAGCGCTTCATGTTCAACGAGGAGTTCTTCGGCGGAGATGGGTCGCCCATCTTCATCTTAGTAGGCGGTGAGTGGGCGATAGTGCCTGGTTGGCTTCGTGCAGGGAACATGTACGAAATGGCGCGAGAAAATCGCGGATATCAGATCTACACCGAGCATAGATATTATGGAGAGACCTTGCCTTACTCGTAAGTATTTACCAAATTAGTTACCACTAGTTTGTAAACATAAAATTAATAACTTAGTACCTAAGAAAAGAGAAATAGATATGGCTGGTTGAAGGCACATGCTATTATTCTCTGGTTTGATTTCATGTCTTGTGGGGACTGATCCCCACAACGCTTGGTAATCAAAGATTTTATACAAAAGTCAGGAAGGAATTTAAATGTCTGTAAATCTTTGTCATTGTATATTATTATAACATAAAAGCCACAATGAATATAAGAAATTGAGCAGGCAAATGCATTCTTACTGGTCGGTCATGTAGCTAGACAGTCTAAGCGTATAGTCATCCCATAGTCAGTTACATCTAACTAAACTATTTTCTATCAGGAATTTCACAACGGAAAATCTACGTTTCCTAAACGTAGACCAAGCCCTCGCCGACCTCGCGTACTTTATAAATGAGCTGAAGAGGGTACCTCGTTTTGCTGAGAGCAAGATAGTGCTGTACGGGGGGTCCTACGCAGGCAATATGGTGCTGTGGTTCAAACAGCGCTACCCGCACTTGGCGGTCGGGACGGTCGCATCGAGCGCACCCATTTTGGGGAAAGTTGATTTCACTGGTAAGTTACCATCTCCTGCCAGCGAACCAGTTCTGTCTAGTTTTGGATTCAAGGTTATGTATCATAAAAGCCTAACTATGCCTTTTTATTCTTGTATCGCTGACTAGGTGACCTTAGGTTAAGTATAACATAGATACTTTTCATTTTAATAATGAATAATTGTAATGAGTATCGAAATGATGTTATTTTAATTTTATTATTGACCTGTAACAATGCACTATTACCAATAAATTGATTTGATTTTCCCCCTTAGTTAGATTAACGTAATATAGCGTGGTCGTTCTTCTCCCATTTCCATCGATGTATGAAAACCTCGCTCTGTCAAAAATCAACATTTATTAGAAGCCACAAAAACACAGAACTTGATTCAACTAACAATGAAGACCATAAAATAGTAGTATAATACCTACTAATGCAGTTCTTTGCGAATTCCTGCAATCCGAGTCACTGCCTACCCTTCCACTTTCACCTTTTTTAAGGTGACCAGAGTCCGAGATTCAAGAATAAAGTTGTAGGTATTTATAATATTGTTTGTAGGGTATCTGGAAGTTGTCCACGAGGCGTTCTTATCGGAGGGGGGCGAGCAGTGTATTTCTACTGTACGTCAAGGAATCTCAGACACCATTGCGGCCATGAGTACAGAGCCGGGGCGAAGGAGCTTGGAACAAGCTTACAGGTCAGTGCGTAAACACGGGTGCTTCGGGATTAGTTCAAACTTAAGACTATATGTTCTGATTAAGTATATCTCAATTATGGTTTTCAGAGCTATTGTTTGAGGCGACCTTTTCTTATAATTACTCTAGTCTAGTCTGAACATATCAATTGGTTCAATCCTAGTACCCTGCGCTTGCTCAGATTTCAATCGAAGCACTTACGTCATAAATCAACTCTACCCAGATTTGAAACAACACTACTACAAGCTCCTTAAAATAAAGAGGAATTATTTTTTAAAATCTCACTTAGACCCCCGCACTTGAATACCCTGTGTCGCGGGAGCCATGGACACACAATCACAGCACACAAACACCAACCCGGGACAAACATCTACACTCATTGCACAAATGTTTGCCACTGCCGGGATTCGAACCCAGGGTCCCGGAAGTCATGTTACTGACACTGACCACTGCGCCACGGCGACGGTCACGTCTTTTCAGAATAATGTTTTGGAATGTTTTTTGTTTTGAATTTATTAGCGCATTAAAAATGCACTTGTTATTTACAAAATAATTAATAAATAACCTACATTTTAAATGTTTCATCAATAACTATAAGGCAATTTTTGATTGGAAATTCTCGTGAGTTTGACACATTATTATATATATTAGTGGTATCCGGCTTTACTCACGTTTATAGTCGAAGTTTCGACCTAGGTTTCGAGCATGTCCGATGCTCATCCTCAGGTGAGTCGAGTGGTCGCCGCGATCTGGCAGCGTAAACTCACCTGAGGATGAGCATCGGACATGCTCGAAACCTAGGTCGAAACTTCGACTATAAACGTGAGTAAAGCCGGATACCACATATATATAATAACTATAAGGGCAGTGTGCATCTGTAGCTTTGGAAGAAAACACGAGCTAAATCAAACGCCAAAATATCGTAATTGGAATGCTAATAGTTGCTACTTCGAATTACCATACCTAGGTATAACGGCTTTTTATTTGTGTGGAAAGTACCTACATCAGGTGCCTAATGTTGAATTTCAGACTATGTCAGCCTCTGAATTACGAGAATCGTTTCGATCTGGGCTATTTCTCTGGTCTGATCAGTTGGACGTTCTCGACGTCCGTGCAAACAGCGCGTCCGGGCACTATCACGAATGTTTGCAACAATTTCGCTGGAACTATTTACGGTAAGAATTACATCGTCTTAAAATACTCCTAATACAAACTAATTCCTTCGGTATTGTCCAATGTTAATACCAAACTTAACAATTAGATTAAGGACTCCAAAATTACTCAACTTAAAAAAAAAATGCTCTGTTTAAGAGGCGAAGATGAAAATAATGCCATCAAATTCCGCGGATGGCCCAGCGTTACTCTTATATCGTTGTGAGAATACTGACATCTATCATGGTAGGCAGATGCTCAGCCTGAAGGCCTTCATTGATTCTCCAAACTGATGAGGATTCATTCGCAACTCTTTTTTACCGTTCGTATATACTTAGTCCAATCCATAACAGCATAAATCTTCATTCACTCGAATTTTTTTTTATCAAAATAATCTACTCTTATTGCGTGACCGGTCTTGAGAACGGGGGAGAGAGAGGACTCTTATCTATTGTGTTCTGTTATCTGAATGAGTGATTAAAGCACAGCTAAAATCGCATGAAATTAAATAAGTTTTTTTTAGGATGAGCCAAGATGCTTTTGGGGGGAGAGGGCTGGGGCTTAAGCCCCTCCTCTGGATCCGCTAGTGGTTTGAATGATCTTTATTTACGTGTTTCAGGAGTGACACCAATGGAGAAAATAGGGGGTTACATAGCTAGTCTCCGCGGCTTGCAATCTTGCTGGTTGATTGATTACGAGACTTATGTGGCCTCGTATTCATCCACAGTCCCAACTATTTGTAAGTACTTCCATGCTACTTATACAAAACTTTTAAAAGTATGTTCATGCTTAACGCATAACTACCTAGTTATATATAAATGGTATTATGTATAAGTAAATAGTTTTATGATCCTACTACCTGATGTTATAAATAAGAAAGTACGCTCAAACAGCTGGACGGATGTAGATGAAATTTGGTATATAGATATTTCAGGTCTCGGAATAAGACATTGGCTACTTTTCACCATGATCATCAATCATCACCACACGGGTAAAACAGCGGGGCGCAGCTAGTATTTGTGTAAACACTTGAACTTTGTTCGATACCGGTTATGGTTTCAACTTTCAGTGCATCTAGTCTAGCTATATATGTATGGATACGCAATATTACATACGCAATATTTTTTTAAATAAGTATTAATTTAAATTTATAACCTCCTAACTCGTATATGTACAATATACATATAATCGTGTTTTAAATGTAAGTAGTATTTTTGTCTATGCTATGCCACTAATTATATTAATATTATCCTAGTCCTACTCATAGGCACATCTGTGAGTCTGTATGTTTGTTGGTCAATTATGCCATAACAGCGATAGGTACGAATCTTAACGAAATTTGACGGAGTGGAAAACGGTGAAACCGCATGATCCTTATAATTATATACCTAAGCATGTTTTTATAGTTTTAAAACTATGAAACTGAAAATACAGATCTGGTACTCATCCCAAACTAGCTGAAGATTTTAAAGCCACGAGGTGCGTCTGCGGCCGGTTCGTTCGCCTTGTTCAAGCTTCAAATACTTTGGATGATGAGTTAGTTAAAACACATATATAATATATGTGAAAATAATATGTTGTTTCAGCCCGCGCTTGGTACTACCAGACTTGTACAGAGTATGGGTACTATCAAACAGCACCGCGCATCGGCACTGTCTTTGATCAGTTGGAGTGGCTCAGTGTGGAGTTCTATGTAGATCTGTGCAAGAGAATATTCGATGAAAAGTAAGTAACAATACAGATACATCAAATAAACATTACACACGGATTTTTGTCTCAAGATATCTACTTTTTTTACACTTAGGCACCTCGGCACTCCCTTAGTCGCACGAGGCACAGGACACACACAATCACATACACTCGTCACACAAATGTCAAGGCACTTTGATTACTATTACCCTCTGCCAGTGTAAAGCTGTGTCTAGCGTTGAATATTTATTACATAGATAACTCGTTGTTGTACACACATTCGAGGTTAGCATTCCTGTCTAAGTTATATGCTTAGAAAAAGCAATACCTTGCAGGGGTAGATAATAGATGTACTGCTGGCGTACCTACCTGTATGTAAGTATACTTCTACTGAACGCTTCCGTGGTCATGTTGTAATCCATTCGAGTAGTCTGAAAACTCCCACGTAGCGCTGGCCTATCCCCCTAGCAGTGGTGGATGGAGCATAGGTACTCCGTTGTGCGAGGAGTCAGGCCGGTATGGCCGGACTGGCCCGATCATTCCCGAGATACAGCGTTTTGTCGTGTGTTGTAGATTCGATGAACAGTTCGTGTACGAGGCGGTCGAGCGAGTGAACCTGATGTTCGGCGCGCTGGGGCCCGCCGTGAACAACACCATCAACATCCACGGCGCGATCGACCCGTGGCGCGCGCTCGGGGTCTACCGGCAGGATCTTGGGGAAACCTCGCCCACATACAATGTTCCCAGGTAAACGCACAATGCGACATTACAAAGAGACGTTTACATACCTGAACATATTTAGGTAACAGCTTAATATTATCATTATATCATAGATCAGCCCTGGGGTAGAATTTGTATTGTATTTAAGTTATCAGTGCTGTTATGGACTTTACAGTTCATTAGCGCACTAGATGCGCCCTGCGGTTTTACCCGCGTGGTGATTGAAATCAACTTATGTGTTAATCCAGAGTATAAGCTATCTCCATACCATACTTCATCGAAATCGGTGTAGCCGTGTGAGCGTGATGAAGTAACAAACATACACACAAACTTTCGCATTGATATTAGTAGGAAGGATAGTTACTAGTACTACACGTATAGTTGGGTTTAAACAACTCTACTCAACCCTTCTTGGCAGTAAAGTCCCTCTTCTTCTTCTTCTCTCAGCGATGTGCGTCCACTGCTGGACAGAAGCCTCCCCCATATAGGGGGATTTGACAATACTCGCCACGCTTGGCAGGCGGGTTGGCGAGCGCAGTTCGTTTCCAATCCTCAGAAAGCGCTGCTGCCCACCTTCTGGTACGTGATCCCTTAGCCGACTCTTACGGCACCCGCGGGAAGAGATGGAGGAGTACCTACTATTCTAGGCCGGTACCACCACGGCACATGTAGTAAAGTCCCTCAGTGACGGCTAATGTATGTTTCAATGCCGATCTTAACTTGAACGTAGGTAGATATGTATGTATACCGTCAGACTAATTAATGTTCAGCTATATTATGTCAACGGTCACGTTATCGATGATGCAAGATCCAGCGGCGGCCGGTTCATCGCTACTAACGAAAAACAACGATTGTTTATAAAAAGATATTATTATGAACAAGATGAAAGCGAGTATTTAGCAGTTTATGACACAAACATGTCTTATCAAAGGTTATTTTGGGTGATGGAGGGTATCTCAGTGTCAATTTACTATTAACAAAAAATAGTTTAATAACATTTTACAAGTTTGATATACAAGATCCATATTAAAATTGAATAATAACATCATTCCCTCAGATGTAACTATGCATGAAGGTATAAATTCGCATTCTAGTGAAGGTACTATAGCTTAGATGGTAAAGCGACAGGACGGTATTCTGTACCCATGGGCGCAAATCCCACTAAAAGCCAAATTTTTCCCTACATAAATGTTACCTGATGTAAATATTGCTAGGATGCATCAGGCATCCTGTCGTATTATTTTGATACAAATAAGTCTATAAAATTAGCTTAAGTGTTACTAAATCCTATGTACCTACGTTATTTTTAACTCTGTACCTAGCAGAAGAGGTTTTTATAAGGCGATCATAGCTTTTTATGAAATGTCATATTCATACTATTTTTTTGTTGTTGACATGTAATTTTCCATTTTAAATGTACTCTACTCTTACATCATTATGTGCTTATTTAATCATTTATGTATGTACCTACAGTTTCTGCAATTAACATTTAAACTTTTATGTGAGCAAGTTTAGGTTTTGATTGGTATTGTGGGTAGGTACCCACCGGAACCTACTACCCATGGAAAGATATTCACCCTTTCCATGTGCGTTTTTATAAGGACTAGCTTTGTCCTGCGGTTTTAAACGCTTTTTAGAGGTTAGATTAGATTTCCCGTAACCTCAGTTATCCAGGGGAAGCATAACGTGCTATTTCAATACCATACACATTGCTCGTAGATTGTTTTAGTTAGAATTTGCCGTTTTAGATAGTTTTGCTATTCAACTTGGCGTATAACTATAATGGCTACACAGATTAAATTTCTACCGGAATGCAATGAGACGCAACTGTTGATTATTGCATTATCTTACTAAATACGAGAATTGGCACTACTCCCTTTGGCCGTTCCGACTTGATTAGGAGCAGCCATCCATCCCATTTCACATTTTAATTGTAGCAAGATTGCATTATCAGTGACCTATGTTGGAATACTTTAAATTTGATCGTCTTTCGAGCAATGTGATTCAAACCTAAAACTTACATGACCGTGGTGGTACCGGCCTAGAATAGTACTCATCTCTTCCCGCGGGTACCGTAAGACTCGGCTAAGGGATCACGTACCAGAAGGTGGGCAGCAGCGCCTTCTGAGGATTGGAAATCATACTGCGCTCGCCAACTCGTAAATCCCCTCCTATATGGGGAGGCACATGGCTGAGAGAAGAATGTATTTAGGTATGGTTGTATTGTAGACGAGACGAGACGAGCTTGTACTGATACGTGTAACGTGTGTTGTGCAGGGCGTCACATTGTTTCGACATGCAGGGCTGGCTCAGCACGGACACCATCCGGATGACGAACGTGCAGCAGGCGGCGAGGAGGCTCGTCGCACAGTGGCTTTCTCCTTCGTGATCACTTCACAGGGTGTTCATGTATTTATGTCATCAATAAAACATATTTTCATTACCGGCGATGTTCCGGACAACATAATTTATTAGTTTAAAATTCCATAATCGATAATCCACAGAAGTAAAGATAGAAACATCAACGGGTTGTAATGGATATAGATCGAAAAATATCATCACAAATAGATCATACTCACTAACCGAACTACGTCATATTTTAAAAATCATTTTTCCTATATTGTACGCATGCGCGTGCGGGCAACGTTACACTTACTCGTACGATCACACATTACTGTATATAAATGCACAGTGCACTACTGCCCCGGGCTCGTCGGTGTGCTTCCGAAATGGCTCTTTTCCACGTCGCTCCTTTTCGGAAACACAACACAAATTGTGCAAAGCGGGAGATGATTGCCGACATTGCCTTTTGAAACTATTTACACGATACACGATGCACTATATAGTGAATGACACTACGTCGAGAACAGCACAAAATGACAGCAATAAAATAATTCACCTCACCGCTATGCACTATATTTGCAGTGAGCGAAGGCAAGCGAAACGATTGAGCTCGCAGGCGGAGGTATGACACTGTATTGCCCTTCTGGGATAACCACCGCTGTCACGAAACATTGTGCGTTGTATGGCACCTTTCTATGAGAGCTAGTGACCGTTCTCAGTGGAGCCAGTGTGCGACCTCGGCTCGCCTAATGGTCAATAATCGTCTCGCTAACATTCGCTGCCCTGTGACTCGACCGGGGAAGTAGTCTACTCTACCCGAATTGTCATAGCGCTTACATATAATTGAAACATTGAGATTGCAAGCAGTCCACCATTTAAGTTTCGAGACTTTGTAAATAGATAAATCACATTATTCAACATTAAAATCGAATTCATCTCATAATAATTATACAGGGTCATCAACGCATTAAAAAATATTAGACAGGATTAAATCATTAATTAAAAAAATCATTAAAAATTGAAAATTTCAAGCTTAAATAATAGGACTGCCGCTATAACCCCTGAACTAACTCAAAATTCAGAAACGACGGCACCTCATAAATCCTAAGTCTAAATCTATCGAATACTTAATAATTAGTGGGAGTCTCGCGAACGGAACTGACTACAGACAGACCGTCAGTTCCATCGGCGAGATTCCAGTTACGTTTAACATAATCGTAAAGAGAGCCAGCGAGCCATCGCCACTCTCACTACAACGACACACGTAGAACAAGAGTTTACAACATACTGATGGAATATTTACAATGTTCTAAGATCAAGTTTGGAGTCATTCTACGACGAGCGGCTTGGGGCTTTCCCACGGGAAGCCCTCTCGGCCGAAGTGCCCGTATGTACTTGTCTTCTGGTATATCGGCGCGCGAAGATTCAGCTCCCTGGAACAAATGGAACATAATCAAATTTTTTATTTTATTTTATTTATTAACATTCACACAAGGTCTTCAGGTCCCAAACTAGGCAGAGCCTGTACTATGGTAACCTGATGACTGATATATATATACTTATATACATATACACACCCAGACACAGGTCAAACAGACATGTTCATACACACAAATGTTTAACCTGTCCGGGATTCGAACCCGGGACCAGCGGCTCAGAAGGCAGAGTGCTACCAACTGCGCCAACCGGCCAGTCGTTAAAGGGTGGTAAGTCGCATACACTCATTTTACCTTCTGAAGATTCAGCTACAAAAAAGGAAATCGCTTCAAGGGAGATTTATTCCATTTTTCCTCAAGGTTGAGGAAACATGTTCTAGTTACTATAATTGAAGAGAAAAAAACTATCTGTAATTTTGCTGGGATGGATACACACATGAAAACTGCCCAATATGTTTTACTCTCAAACTAATGGGAAATAGTAGATAGTAGACCACAAGAGCTAAATAATATGCGGCGCGGGCGCCATTTTGAATCCAGAGTGGAGCGAAGGATTCTTGCCTATGTGAGGGTATAAATCATCTCCATACCAAATTTCATCCAAATCCATCCAGCGTTTAGGCGTGAAAGAGTAACAAACCAAAAGAGTAACTTTCGCGTTTATAATTTGTTTTTATTTTCGCGCCACTTCTATAGCCGTCCAATATCGATCTAGAAAAAATATTTTTTCTACATTTACCTATTTGGTTACGGCCCGTGACTATAGATTAGTATAGACTGATACTACTCTTTGGTGTACTATTGTTGTACTCTGTGTTGTACTCTACATATGTTTTTCCGCCCGACTGAATATTCCTAAAAAGGGCAGAATGCATTGACTCCTCCAGCTTGGACCGCATAAATTAGGTTCATTCACCCAATTTGCTTAGCCTCAATCGGGCCAGTCAGTTTTACAGAAAGAATCTCACTAAATACTTTTATTATATATGCAAGGTAGAAATAATGCCTTCCTGTGCTCTCTCCATGTAGTATCAAACTGTTTGTGCGTTTGCCTGCAGTTATGTCTAGTCCGGTTTTTAGTTATTACATCTAAGAGTGAATGATATTTAATATATATATATATTTGCAGTCTAATTAACGAGTAAATAAAAGTTGTACGAGTGACATTTATTCCTGACTAAGAAATATAACATAATAAAAATGTTTTTATATAACTGACAAAGGAATTGACAATCGTTGTATGTATTGCTTCCGGGCTGTTTGCCGAATTGACAATAAATGGTAAGAAAACTGTAGGTCCCGCCTACTAGAATATTAATCTGCAAAGCGACTAGATAATTGCACCTTCATGTATAAATTACTGAACATATTTGGATCATGCTTGTTAAGAAATTTAATTAATACAATACACTCGCATGTTGATCGCCCAATTTAGATTAAGAGTTTCCTAGAATTTTTCATTGACTTGGATGTCAATTGCAGATTGTAAAAATCATTCACGATAATGACTGTGGAAACTATAGTTATTTCTACAGTAGTCTACAGTAATTGGGAAAGTTACATCATTCCACTGTAACACTGGACATAGGACTGTTCTAATGAACGCCATTCGGCCCGATTTTCAGTTCTCCAGTAATAGCAAGCTACCAAATGTACAAAGACACCCAACCTAGTCATACGACGACGCCCAACGTTTACCAGTTCGCGGTCTACACTCAGTAACTCGCCTACCCTAGTGGTTATAGATTCTGACAGATTGACCAGCCCCTTGATTCAGGACTTCTATTGATTTGATCATGTATAAATCCAGACTTTCTATAAAACTAATTAAAACATGCGTTAGACTATTAATAACGACAATTAATATAAGTATAGATTAGAATAATCTATTTTTTTTTAAGTTGCTAGAAATTGCTAGATATAAAATGTATTTACAATATAGAATCAACTCAGAAAAAACAGTGTATAGAATCAACTCGTTTATTTATCAATTGCTCTGATTCAGGGAGCAGCATTTCTACTAGCTAATCTATTTCGGTAACTACTAACTTTTGATCTCTGCTCTAAAAAATATATGAAAAATAATATATAATACTAGCGGCCCATCCCGGCTTCGCACGGTTTTTTATACTGATCTAGTGTTTGACCACTATATTACTTGATGCTCAGTGACGATGTCAAAAATTGTTATTAAATCAAACGGGGCTTGATCGCGAGAAAAAATGTAGTAATTTATTTACCTCGACGTTTCGACCAAGTTGCATTGGTCGTGGTCATGAAACAATGTGTTCGACAAGACGAGTTGTTTAATAACAATGTGTTCGAATCGCGAAAGTCTAAAAATTACGATGTCAAAGATGTTATTGATTTTTAGTTTATTATTAGTTTATTAATTACCAACACACAAAAACACAAATCTTTATAATATAATAGTGTAGATAACAGGTCATTTGTTATTACTGAATACTCACTTGACAATTTTTCCTGGTCGAAGATCGAAGTTGTTCTGCACAATAGCTAGTAGTTGCTGTTGAGTTTTGTGCGAGGTGCCATAGTCGAAGACAGTGATGGATAGAGGCTCTGCTACTCCAATGGCATATGCAACCTACAAAATAAATTTATATTACAAACATACACGGACGGTCGCCGTGGCGCAGTGGTCAGTGTCAGTGACATGACTTCTGTGTCTCCGGGACCCTGGGTTCGAATCCCGGCAGGGGCAAACATTTGTGATGAGTGTAGATGTTTATCCTGGATCTTGGTTGTTTGTGTATTGTGATTGTGTGTGTCCATGCCTCCTGCGACACAGGGAATCCTAGTGCGAGGTGATAGTGTGATAAAAAAAATATATTTACAGATAGACAGTACAGACGATCAGAGCTGTGAGAATGAAAAACAAGGCAATATTTTCTTTATGATATAATATCTGTAGTGTACTACATCGCAAGGCTGCAGTAATAATAATATATAATGAGGTCCTAGGGGCACGAAATAGATAAGCAGCTCAGTATTTAGCGCTATGAGCTGTCTCCTATAATGTCAATCTGGGAAGAGAGCCTCTCTGCCCCAACACTTCACTCTCTATAAGAGCTGGGTGTCGTCTACCAATTGTTAGACGACACCCAGCTCTTGTATGTTAAGATTCAGTCTGATGCGAGGCCGAGCCAATAGAAATAAGAAAATTAAAAAAATCGTAGTCTACTAAGTTCATAGCATGAAATTATGTTGAATCTATGCTCGGCTCTGCCTATACCGATTTTGTAGACCATTTGACATTTCACGTCGGTGAAGTAAAGGGCAGCAGGTACCTGAACCATGCAGCGGCGGCAGAGCCCCGCGCGCACGAGCGACTTGGCGACCCAGCGCGCGGCGTACGCGGCGGAGCGGTCCACCTTGGTGAAGTCCTTGCCGGAGAAGGCGCCCCCGCCGTGCGCGCCCCACCCGCCGTACGTGTCCACGATGATCTTGCGCCCCGTCAGCCCGGCGTCCGACTGCACCGTCACAACCACACTTCTCATTAAACTCTTCATTCCGATAGCCATGCTCATTTAAATATAAATAACCTGCTCATCTGATGTAGTCGACTCATTAAAGAAACGTACTATTGCTTACCTATCCCCCCCCTCCTCAATATTAAACATCTGTCACCAAACAATATACATTGGAGGTACAAAATGCCCTTCATGCTACACAAGCTGTACCTGATAAGATTTCTTTGAAAGCAGTATTGAGATCTAACAGTAATAAACTTTTCGAAGTACACTTGAATAGCCACATAAAAAAAATTTAAGCACTTCGGCTTATGAATTAAGCGCTACATAAAACCACAGCAATAAATTTATGCAATATGATCTAGCATTATCCTCTCTATTATAGACAACA
The DNA here is from genome assembly GCA_934044485.1 of Apeira syringaria. Classification (NCBI taxonomy): domain Eukaryota; kingdom Metazoa; phylum Arthropoda; class Insecta; order Lepidoptera; family Geometridae; genus Apeira; species Apeira syringaria. The sequence continues at coordinate 16,766,639 of OW203668.1, forward strand.
TGGAGCTGATTCAGAACGATGGATAACTAACCGATTCGATTCAATATTGATTTTGAATCTAAGTATAAATAATTTAATTTAGCACATATTTCATAAATTTAATGGAATATTTTAATCTATACTATCTTAGCGAATCTATAATTCCTTAGCGAAATGTTAAAGTAGATGTAATACGGGATTTATCCATGACTGAATCGATGTAGTTAGTTATTGAACAGTTCTGCATCAATGGGGCCGACTCCAAATGTGCTGGATAAGAGTAAGAAGACGACGACAATTCTAACGTTTAGACTATTATTTGGATAAGTATAAGTAAAACCATTGAAGCACTGAAGAAGCACATCAATGAATTTATTACCTGAGGTCCACCAATGATGAAGAGTCCGCACGGGTTGATGTGCACCACTGTTTTTTCGTCGAAATACTGAGCAGGGATAACCTCCTTGATGACCTTCTCTCTTATTTCGTCACGCAGGGTCTCCAATGTGATCTGCAAACAAATTCATGATCTTAGCAACAAGTCAACAAATCAGGTATTAACAAATGAATGTCAGGGTCGCCCATAACTCAACATAATTAATTTAATTAATTCCATATGAGGTGATCTTATTTTCTAATCTTTTCTTATATCTTGTCTATGATCTGATTCTCTTATTTTCAAAAAATGCAGACTATAATAGAGTTAATTTTTACTATTTATAGCATTTATTTCTAATAAATGTATTAAATTGGTATGCATCATAGCACAATAATAAAAATCATTTATTTAGCATTACCATAGCATGTCAGGTTTAACGACTACACCAAAGGAGGATGGCAGAACCAGCCTTGCTCCAGAAAAACGAAATGACAACCCGTTCATGTATTCTTTATATATGAAAATTTAGATCATATTTTTGTGGATTCCGTGAAATATTTGCATTATTTATAAAGTTGGGAATCAGAAGTACTTTTATTTTATTTATTTATGTGGTGTTTGTAGTTTTCGAACGCACTCTATACTTCTCATTATGTTTGTTGCGTTTGAATACTTACGCTCTAACATTAATTGTTATTGTTACTCTATAATCTGTAGTCAGCTGCTCTGTAGACACGGACTGCGTTCATAAACACACCCATGCCTAGTTTATTCCAGAATATATTAAGTAATCTGTATCTGTAGCGCGATCTATGCAATATTGCTTCCTCTGTCTACGATGCTATAGATGGATAGCGATTCATTGAGTGGTTCGCATATGGACGTGTACTTAGCATACTGATACAGATGATTTTCCATGATAACTTTGTACTCCCAACTTTTAGGAAAATGATTGAATATACAATGTATTTATTGCTCTATCGATACGTATAAGTTTCATTCATGAACGCGGGTTTTTTCTTCTAGGCTGCAAATGTATGGGAGTCTGCCATCCTCCTTTGAACAACACTCTTGTGCTGTGTTTTAAGTCATGCAAACGATTGAAATGGTGCACACGCTCGGAGCAGTCACTTTGCATGGATTTTTTTTCAACATCTTATGGGGCGGGGAAACCAGATGCGTGGAAACCAGATTTAAAATACTACAAATAAACACAATTTTTGACATTTAATTTGCTTATTTCCGGTGTGAAACAGTTCAAGCGCATCTATCGTTACCGCAAGAATTGGTGGAAAAATATGGTCGGTAAAATATTTTTTCACAAATAAATTAGCAAATCTGATCAATTTTTGTTCAATCAGAATAAATGTTTATGTATTGTAATCAGTGGTATTTTTATTCTTTCAAAATTGTCTTTTTAGCAAATGGTCAAGGCTCAACGTCATTTTAATTTACCCATATATATTGCAAAAAAATAATAATTTAACTAAATAAATAAATGTGGATGCGTAAAAGCCACATGGTTCAGAATATTCTGTGTATGTGTGTGTTATAAGGAGACGATATGCTGCTAAAACTAACGTTTTCTCGTCTCATCTCTTTCCCATTTTCAGGACCGCCAGTTGTGAATCACGTACATATCTTTATCTAAATATTTTTATAGTTAGGCGGTAATATAGTATAATGGCCCTATTCTTAACCGAATTCATAAAAAGGAGGTTTAAAAAAAACGTGTGTTTATACATTTCAATACACCAGAACTTTCTCTAGGCGAACCGATTTTGAGGATATTTTATATGTAAGGTGGTGCTTCTAATGGTTTTATTTAAATATGTGACCAGTTTTGAGTTCTATAATAATGCGTATTAAATTGACTTCTTCTACATTATCTTTGAAGAACAGTTTCAAAATGACTGATGAGAAAGTTTTATATTTACGTAATTATTGTAACGTATACATATTTATTTGGATTATCAAAGGCAATTATTACACAGTTTTTATCTTCAAACTGCCCGTCGTCACGTAACATCGAGGTCTGGATGTTGAGTTTATTACGTCAGCGGTGAACTCGTTATCTCTCAATTACTATCTACTAATATTATAAACGCGAGATTTGTATGGATGTTTGGCTCTTTCACGCTCAAACCTCTGTATGGATTTGGATAAAATTTGGTATTTAGAGATACCAAAGGTCTCGGAATATAATATAGGCTATTTTTCATTATAATCACCACGCGGGTAAAACCTCGGGGGCGCAGCTAATCCTACTAATATTATAAATGCGAAATTTTGTGTGTTTAAGTGTAAGTGTGTATATTTGTTACCTCTTCAAGCTCAAACAGCTATACCGATTTCGATGAAATTTGGTATGGAAATAGCTTATACCCTGGATTAACACGTAGGCTTATTTTCATCACCACGCGGGTACAAGAGCATTCTAGGTCTAGCGTGATAACATCTTCGACTACATCGTCACTGAGCATCAAGTGAGATAGTGGTCAAACGCTAGATTTATACATTATAAAAAAAAACATCCGCGGGCGCAGCTAGTACACATATAATTCGCATACTTGACGGATTGATCTCCTAATGACACGTACTGCCCTTCAATGCGCTAGATAAGCCACTAGTTGCTAGGCAGTGCGAAAATAACACCTACATACTTTACAAAATAGTATAGTTTCTATTTTTTATAGCATCGCTTAGGAAAGACACCTAGATACAAGCGCAAAGGATCGTTGTGATCCTGATGTTGCGAAATTTTGCTTAAGTACCAAAAGTCCAGCGGTGAAATAGTTTGTCGTCGAGCAGAGTAAGCGAGATACGAAGATGCAAAAACGTAAGCAAGTGAGCGAGGCAGTTAGACAATAAACTAGGAAAGTCCAAAGCGACTAAAAATAGCCTGCATGTGGCTATTTCTCACGCAATTTTTTGAGCATTTTAAGCTTGCGAGACCATTATCTCATCTGATGTTATTAGCAAGGTAGTTTAAGATGTACGTTGTGCTAAGTGTTGAAACACTACACTGATGCTGTTGACAGACGGACAGACGACCTGACTAAAATCGGAGGCAAGTGCTGGATGCGGGCCGCTTCCAACTCATCCTTATGGAAATCAATGGAGAAGGCTATGTCCAGCAGTGGACGTCATATGGCTGAGATGATGATGAACTGTTGCTACTTGTTAAGCCTAACGGTATCCAAATACTAACTCAAAGCCAAATCGTTAGAGCGGTTTCCAAGGAGATGGAGATATATACAAAATATATAGTTGAATAGTACAAATACGATAAAACAAAAAAAACATAAGTTTCCACGGCTTATATTTTTATGACCACCCTAAAACCTTCCTCAGATCAAACAAAGTGCCAAATTGGCACGTAAACAGCCTGGTATAACTTATAATCTATATTTTTAATACATTCATACAGAAAACACCTTTTCATAAAATACTACATGCCACAGATGAGTTAAAAAAAGAATACTATTTCCACAAACAAAAAAGGTCACCCTAAAAGCAGGAACGTGGAACTGTAAGCCTTTCCTGGTGCGACAACGCAAAGGGTGTTGCCTCAAACTACGCTTACGATTATCGAGACATTCGTTCAGGTTCTATAGCTTTCAAAAGGTTTTGCCTTAAGAGGAGTCTTGTCTGTGCAAGCACTGTTGTCGCGTTGTAGGTATTAGGCAAAAATATTGCTATCTCAGCTTCCGCCCAAACCTCTACGTAACCGATAGACAGTTCGTCAGATTTAAAGGTTAATTTTTCATAGAATTTACGTTCCGGGGCAAACCGCTTTTCCCCTCTAAATAGTAACAAAAAAAAATGTTATTGATGTTAATCGCTTGAGTATTTGAGGCTGAAAAATATTGACTTTAAGGCGAAACTTTTTTAGCGACTAAAATCTTGAAGCCATATCAAAAACTAGAAAAAATAAGACGTATAATCCTAGTAAATGATATTTTTTATTTATTTTATTAACATTAACACAAGGTATTCAGGTCCCAAACTAGGCAGAGCCTGTGCTATGGTAACCTGATGACTGATATACATACTTATATACGTATACACACCCAGACACAGGTCAAACAGACATGTTCGTGCACACAATTGTTTGACCTGTCCGGGAATCGAACCCGGGACCAGTGGCTCAGAAGGCAGAGTGCTACCAACTGCGCCAACCGGCCAGTCAAATAATGATGTGTAGCTTATATGAAAAAATAACCGAAATCGGACAAAATTCAAAGGTAGAAAGGTTTTTCTTCTTGCATGCAAGCACCTACGCGGTATAGACTCCTCTCAAGGGATTTTTTTACAAACTCACACAAAAAAAGAATGTAATGGAAAGGTCTTAGCGTGAATGTGCAGTTTTATCTTGAAATAATGTAAGACCGTAAATAAGTATCTACCAGAACGGAAGGAGACTAACATGTTTTTCTCTCAGTGTTAAAAACATCTTTGCAAGGTAATAATATAAAAATGGTCACATTGAAATGTCGTGTTTGTGAGACATGTTAGAACGATAATGAATCAACTGATACAAAATTATAAGTTAACCCTAAACTTGTTATCGATCACGTGTAACCGAGCAATGTCATATTAAATACGCTTTAGATGTTTCATGCCGACCGTTTCTCGGTATATTACTTATTGGTTACGCCACCACTGTTATTGCTGGTTATTTCTGACGAAATCTGGTTCGCGACTAATGTAACAGCTGACAATGTGTATTAGTAGCTGATGTAATAAGACGATAACAATATTACGAATATGATGTTACAAACCAAATTAAAGAAATAAGTGTGAAGGCGGTCGGAGCGTCGGCTGTCAAACTGACGGACGCTGGTTCGATCCCCACCAAGCTGGAGCTTCCGGTGAAGGTAAACACCGTTATCAAATTACCAGCATGGTGGCAGGGTACTTGCGAGTACCCGCCTAGCTAGCTACCATCTTCAAGTTTGAAAAACTGTTATCAAACAGACTGTGTTCAAGCAGTGGCCCTTGAGAGCCAGTAAGCATTCTAGGCCAGGCGTGATAACATCTTCCACCACATCGTCACTGACCATCATGTGAGAAAGTGGTTAAATGTCATTTATAACAGTATAAAAATAACTTAGAAGATGAAGGAAAGACAACAAAAAATTAGGTTACGTGTCAGCGTTTAATTTTATTTATTTATTCATATTTAAGTAGTAGCCCAACATGATGAGTGAGCGATATTTGATGCCACGCTAAGTTGTACATTTGTAAGTGCACGTGTGAAATATCGTGTGAACTGCCAGTGACGTTAATGAATAACAAAAACAATTGATAAAGTGATATGCCCACAGGGTGATATTTGAGACGGGACTAACGCCATTTCTACGGTTCACGCAAGCTAACTACAGTTGACAATGCACAAATTCTTACATCTGTTTATACATCAAAATAGAATTCTGAAATAACTAAACGAGCAATACTGGTATGTATCTCGAGAATACTGGTAATCTCGAGGCTATTTGGAAACGTCTTCTACGACATTGATCTTACATTGATAAAAAATATCTATATTGGCATCTTGTTTGGGTAAACATCGAGCAATTTCCTCTTACGAACACACAAGTCTCTCGCTTTGGATTAACCTTTAATGTCTTAATGAAAACTACTAAACACACCAAATCAATCAGCTCCCTAGTTTATAAACTTGTTAAATATTGAGTTTGACCACGGTCTCACCGGATGATAAGTGTCGACGGGGGTCTAAGATGTAGCACGCATGCTAGAAGGTACTTATTCACTCGTGACTTGAAGACTCCCAAGATTGTACTATCAGGAAACACACAGTCAGACGAGTTCCATTTGTTGGCGCTACGCACTAAGGAAGTTGAAGAAAAACGTTTAGTATGTATGTCGTATGTCTACCATACAGCGATAGCGTGTTGCTGTACTCAGGAGTAGTTGGAGTAGGAGAGTTGACTGATGATAACATGGGGATGGTGGATTTTTTTTTGTCACACTCGGACCCCCGCACTAGGATTCCCTGTATCGCGGGAGGCATGGAAACACACAATCACAGCACAAACGTCCAAGACCCGGGATAAACATCTACACTCATCGCACAAATGTTTGCCTCTGCCGGGATTCGAACCCAGGGTCCCGGAGACAGTAGTCATGTCACTGACACTAACCACTGCGCCACGGCGACCGTCGCACAATTATATTATGTAATTTATTAATATCTCTACCAATGGCTTGTTTAAATAAATACCTTTTCAGAGTGCTGGAGTGAGACAACGACTGTGTGCACTCTCTGGGGGACAGTGGCGCCTCCGGCGAACGTGTACTCACATGTCACCTGGAAATAACATACTCCTTTGTTAATTACTCGGGAAAAAAAATTAAATCATACAGTGGATATTTCTTTGTGACTATAGAGTTCACTTGAGAATAAATTATAATTCTTGAGAAATTGTGCAGAATATTGAGATTCTAATACAAAAATGTAAATGCCAATGTTAATATAGTTCTATATAATGTTTGAATTCGAATTTCAAATGGTTCACGGCGACAACGACAACAAACAGATGAGGAAAAACAAGACTCAATTCAATTAAGTCTTAAATAAAAATGTAAACAAATTTAGTAGACATTCATCCTACTAATGTTATCTAGGCGATGTTTGTTACTTCTTTACGCTCAAACGGCTACACCGATTTCGATGATGAAATTTGGTATGTAAATATTTCAGGTCCCGGAATAACACGCGGGTAAAAAGCAGGGCGCAGCTAGTAAAGCATAATATAGAAAAATGTACATTTGACCTTCAATTTCCTATTTCAGTAATACACAAAAAATAATTTTAAAATTAAAGGCTTATTGACCTTGGGTCTTACCATAGTAAGACCTGTCGTAAACATTTGAATGTTGGACAGCACAAGGTTGATGAAAGAAAAGTGGATGTGGCAGGGATGGCGAATGTTGAGATGGATGTGTGGTGTGACTAGGATGGATAAAATAAGGAATGAGTATATCCGAGGAAGCTTGAAAGTAGCACCAGTGAATAATAATCTGATAGAGAATAGGTTGGCTTGGTTTGGCCATGTCATGAGGAGGGATGAAAAACCTTTACCAAAAGTACTTAACGTGAATTTGGATGGATATAGAGGTAGAGGAAGCCCGAAGAAGGCATGGATGGACTGTGTTAGGAATAAACAGACAAATAAATAGGAACAGAAACATATGTTTCTGAAAGGTGTGAGCACTGATACGACATCTGATAGAAGAGAATGGAAGAGGAAAAAATGTTGCGTCGACCCCACCTAGTGACACCTTGACCGTGACCTAGTAATAAGGACAAGAGGGAGAGTATTAAACAAAAATTACTTTAATAGTATCACTACTTATACCACACTTATAAATGTGGAAGTCAAAATGGAGAGAACGATATTTGTCAATCACACCAAAACAAACAGATCTGGTTAAAATTTTGTATGAAGATTCCTCAGACCCTGGAATAACTACATATATCCAATCAAGAACTCTAGTCTCACTTGACTACACACTGGCTGATACAATATCTGAAACTGAGCTTTGTTTGAACATTTGAAAGCAAAACAAAAGCATATAAGTGTTTTATTGGACACTCATTGTGTTGCAGTTTGTCTCCAGTATAAATTGTTCTCAAATATCACTTGACACCAGTGTCGCTTCCATCAGTCAGCCCCTATTCAACCCAATAGAGCTGACGACAGAGTGCTATGAGGCCAACGAGCAGTTCACTACATCCCACCAAACATTAGATGCAAGCAACAGAAGACCTTATCTCAGCTTGACAATCAAAATATTTATTTTGCACTGTTTAAAATTAGATTTGTTACTATGGAGACGCATATGTAGCATCAGTAACCTTGTACAGATGAGTCAAATACCAGATTAGACATTAGGATATCAATCTTGCATGAGGCAAAATTGGGTTGAATTTACTGATAAAATAACCTAAAATATTGTTTTAGTTGAGTTATAAATCAGGAGCTCACACTGCATGAAATATGCAGAATGAGAGAATACAGTTGCTGTATTTAGTATTTTATTAAATTTTATATAATCAAAACTGTATATGAGTATCCTATAATACCCTCTCGGAACACAGGCATAGTATGTCCACACTCCATAGTTAGATAGATAGAAAACTCTATTTGTTTCTCCAAGTTTTACAAAATTTACTTAATAGATTTCTTATGTTTATAGCTTACACTATTCTAGATAAACAAAAGGCGGACTCATCCCTTAAAGCGATTTCTTGCAGTCAACCTTTTGTTTTGGAGGATTTTAAACAAAATAACAGTGGCTTTCACCTGAAAACTGTAAACTAAATTAAGAATAATAACACATTAAACAGAAACATAGCTTATGATGTTATAGTCTGGAATAACACATACGCTAACTTTTTATCACGACAATATTGACGGTTATCGTGCAATGTACTGTCAACTGTCCGAGACACAAAAATCGTCAATACCATGTACTATTTCAGCGCGGGTAACACCGCGGGTCGCAGCTAGTGTATAAAAAATGGCAGCGAATTGATCCTATATTGGATAGTCCGTTTTCAAGTGAACCCTGTGTGCTGGAGGTGGAGAACAAAAACTATTTACCTGTGTCTTAGAGTCAGGTCGTGCCCACCAGAACTCTCCGTTTCGCCGCAACTCGGCGATTTTCTGATTGAGACGGTGTGCGAGGACGACTGTTAGGGGCATGCACTCTTCAGTTTCATCTGTCGCGTAGCCGAACATTAATCCCTGATCAGAAATTATCAGTAAGTAAAAGACACATAAGCATAAAAGTTCATATTGTAAGATATGTAATGAGTGTAAAACCCAGCATAAGTTACACAGCATTTCTAAACATAGACATGGGTGATTCGATATTTACGTAAAACCAGTTTAATTCTTTGCAATTCGTTCTTTCCTATTCGGTTTACGCTAAAATACAAACTGGTACAACTCTTTTCTATTCGATTGCAGGTGGTAAATCCACACTAAATAATACGATAACGTAAAAGTACCTGCAATCTAATATTAAATATCTAATGTTAGGATTGTCATTCACGAGTGTTACACCAATTTGCACTTTATCATAACGGCAAATTTTTACCTCACTTTTTAGTTAAGTTTCATGCAAGAATTAGTACACACTGGTGCTGTGGTTCGACTGGCAACTTTGCCTAGCCTAAGAACCACAAATGTCCCTATACATTTTACGAGGAAGGAACAAATCTGTACGACACGTAAGATTGTTATTTAGACAAAGGTCTACTGCATGGTTATGCAGAATGATGTAAAACTGACGTGTAACTAAGGATGGTACGGATGGAGCATAGGAAATCCCAATTAAGGAATAGGAAAACAAGTATTACTATCATGAGTCACATCTTCAGTTTCCTCATAATTTAATGTTAAATGGAAAATACCTAGGTACTAACATGATGAAAAGAAATCTTCATACCTACTGCTCTTTTGAAGTACGTTTCATTATTTAACCCCTGCTGCCAGAAAGAATACTTCACAGAAAGCTATTATCCAAAATGTAACAAAAGCATTCATAGAAGTCTCTTCAAAGGCATGTATGTATCTAAACGAAGATAATTATGTCAATATTATTCCAAATCATTCTTCGAGTCATAAGAGCAGTCTATTGTTGTCATTCATAAAAATTTGTATAACAAATGAATGAAAATACAATACTAAGACTAATAAAGAATTCTATTCTATTCAAATCTCTCGGATCAACTAGCATACTATTATTTCTTTTTAAAAGACCTTCATATATAGCACTGATTAAGGAGTGTTTTTCTATATCATATCAACTCATACAACCGACATTGTTTTCATAAAACACAGAAACGAACCACCACAAATGTAGATCGATGCATGGAATAGTACATAGAGGACGTTATATGTCATTCACACATTCCCACCCAAATATATAAAAGGGATAACTGGTTAAGATAAAATTAAATCTAAGAACAATACTATTGTGATATATTTATCACAATAGTATTGTTTTTAGATTTATTTAATTTTGGTTAATTTTATGGTTTTATCGGTAAATATATTACTAAATGTTTATCTCGCTATCAAGCCCTGATTGATTTATTAACAATGTGTTAGAATCGCGAAAGTCTAAAAATGACAAAAATAACAATTATTTGTTTATTATCTAAATGTGCTTTCTTTTTGGTTTATATATATATAAGGGGCCTTTATTAAAGTAAAACACTAATAACTAATTACAATACTGCAGCTACTACAATAACATTTGAGCAATCCACTAGCTATTGGTAGCATATAGATAACTCAAATGTTCTAACCCGCCACCGGCTGGCAGCATGCCTAGAATGCTAGCAGCATTGCCACATTGAATTGCAATGCTGATTCGTTGAGCCAAATATGTGGCAGCATTTTGGTCACGCGTCGCATCGATCAAACGCACTGATAAATTTTGAAAAATCCGATGAGCTCCAGGTCCCCACGGGCCCAATGTCTCGACCCCTCTTATATATAAGTATTTAAATGTAATGTGAAATGAAATAAAATTTAGTGAAATATGATACAAGTAAGGAACCAAATGGACCTTAGTTATTGAGGAGGATGTTGGTTTTGCTACACAGTTTTTAACCCTTTGCAGACATCATCTTCCTTTATTTATTAATTGTTCCATGGTTCAAGTTCCAATCAAGAATTTTATTTATTATGCTCTTTATTATTTTATTTACTTTTAAATTTTAATTCAAAAATACAGAACAAAGTAGTAACACTAACAGGCAATCAACTGGGTTGGTTGAAAATTGTAGTTCATGGTTAAACAACGTGGCGCAGCTAGTAATATGTATATAGGAATAGAATAGAAATATTTTTTATTCACCAAAAGATTATAATCTTAATAAACTAAACATGTAATTACTTATATGTATGTATATATGTGTACTATACGTATAATATACAGTTACTAGAATATAAGGTTTAGTGATGGCTTGTGAATCCTGCATTAGGCAAACCTGTATCGCAGGACCCACCCACGGTTTTGCGTTTAAACAACTTTTATTTTTGTAAATGTATGGTGCGGTTTATACATTGGATACCTACAATTATAACAAAGCATTTTTTTATGCATGTAATTACTTATATGTATGTATATATGTGTACTATACGTATAATATACAGTTACTAGAATATAAGGTTTAGTGATGGCTTGTGAATCCTGCATTAGGCAAACCTGTATCGCAGGACCCACCCACGGTTTTGCGTTTAAACAACTTTTATTTTTGTAAATGTATGGTGCGGTTTATACATTGGATACCTACAATTATAACGAAGCATTTTTTTATGCATATGATAGAAGGATGAATGTTAATGGTGCGATAAGACTTCTACTTGGATTTATGTGTAGTTAGCATGCTCAATTCATTATCATTCAAACAAACACATTGAGCTCTTCCAATGAAATTAAAAGGTAAGTGATCCAACCAATGAGAATCTATCCTATACATTTATTAGATACTCTTTATAAGGTAGAGGGACCAAGAATAATAATTATTAGAAAAAATTATGAAACAAATATTAATATCCCCGTTTTCTACTAAAGAAATGAAAACGAGATTTGGTACCAAATATTTTCTCTCATCATCATCTCAGCCATAGAACCTCCAGTGCTGGACATGGGTATTCTCTAAAGCAGTTTTATTGAATTAATTTGTATTATGTCAAGTTTATATGGAGAGGATATGGTTATTCATTATAAATTTCTGATCATTGTGCCATTTATTGGAATGAATATACCATATTATCTGTTTTTTGTTTAATCTATGATTTCCCATGTTTAAATAAGCTCTTGTTCTACGAAAAAAAATGTTTAAAGTATTATAGATTAGCTGACACAATTTTGGTATTTAAACATATCTGATAGCTTTTATGTAATGAGCGAGGAAATTTCAAAAATATGAGATTAAATTTTAATTTAGATAGCTAGTGGAGTTCAGTTAGATGACAATGCAACAGGACGGTATTCAGTAGTCGTTAGTTCACATGCCACTAGTAGCCAAATTATATCCCTTGAAAATATGAATGTAAGATTACATAATGAGCAGGTCCAGGATTTTGACCTTCAACTGCTCTGACACTGAATTTCACACGGCGGCAGTAAAGTATATAACTTCCAATGTATGTAAATTGAAGAAGTAGATAGTTATTTTCAGGCATAGGTAATAATAGTTAGTTATTTATATTATGATTAAGTTGTAGGTGTATATATTGTACTTAATAGTTTTTGAACGTAGCATCCAAATGCTATGCATTGGGTAACTGTAATGCTCATACCAAGGAATGTCAATATAATAAATAAATAATTACAAAAACATACCTAGATTTTCTTTAACAAAGAGGTAAATTAATATCTAATTCTAGTTGATTAAAAAAAAAATTCGCTGCTCTAAACCAAATATTGTTGAAACCATGTCTAAAAATTTACCATGAGTATTATATTGTAAGTCTATAAATGTGCCGTATTAATTAACATGACAAAATTCTGAATATTGTAATGTAAGTTTACCTGATCACCAGCCCCGACTTCTTCATCATTTCTATTCTCATGCACTCCTGCAGCAATGTTTGGTGACTGCTGGTCGAGAGCAAGCATCACGGAGCATGTCTTGTAATCAAACCCTGATCCCAACATGCTTCTTATTAGTTAATGACATTTACATGATATCTCATTATTATCCTGCCTGTATCGAGAGATTTTCTATAAGTAAATTAAGCCGTTACAATAAGTAACATACAAGAAAAGGCCAAGTAATAATAGTATGAGAATAAGTTCAAGGGTTATTTGTTTTTCTCTTGAACCAGAGCTAACTTATTAATAAATATGTACTGAAAATTCTGGCACTAAGATTTTGTGTTGTGATAATGAAAATATACTTATTTGTATCAGTCTGGTCATAAAATGGAAATGGTACACCAAATGATTTATGTTATGAAGTTACAGGAAGTAAATACTAGCATTCATTCATAATTTGAGTTTCGCATTCTCTCTTTTTTGTACAATATTAAAAATACCAGTCAATACTTCTTGCAAATTATCATTTCCAGTTTTCACTTAAAATTAGAAAATTCCAATGATTTGCGTCCACATTTTTCCCATTCCTACTATCTGGGAACTATCTTTTCATGCATTATGAAATCCCAATGTATCAGAGGTGTTTTGACAACTTTGATACTTTCCGTGCAGCAGGCTTTAGTTCAATTTGTACCTGATCTCCAGCCCCAATATCTATTTCCTCCCGATCTTGGTACACCCCACTGGCAATGTTTGGACTCTGCTCTTCAATAGCCACTAACAAGTTCAGTGTACGCCAATCAAAACCTAGTGTACGGAACAATATTTAATAATACTAGGTAAACAACAATTTGAAATAGTTTCTCTAGCTAGACACTGCATCTGGCTGTATGCCAGTGTACTAAAACTAGCGGGTCAAACAAGTAAACCAAGGATTTTTCAACATACCTTTAGACGAGTCATCATATCCGATGTGTTTCACTGTGTCTCTGACAACTTTCTGGTAGTCAACGTTAGCTTTTGATGTAATTTCACCGCACAACAGTACCATGCCGGTTTTAGTCACCGTTTCTGTTGATAATTTGCACTTTTAACATCTTTTGGTTCACACGCTTAGCTGAGTATGTTAGCTAACTATTGATGAATAACACTTACCGCACGCTACTTTAGCATTGGGATCCTGCCTCAGGTGGGCATCCAAGATAGCATCGCTAATTTGATCACACATTTTGTCTGAAAATACAAAAATCCATAAATGAATTTGCAAACTCCCAGGTTCACATATTATTGCACTATGATTGCACGAGCACCACGTGTTTTGGCACTTTTGACAAGGCAGAGAATAGACAGACTGCCTCCCGCCACCATGATGTAACATAACATTGTCCGACTATGAGGCACCATGTGTGTTTACATGAATTTGATGATATTGAATATGTAAGTTTTATTCCACGAACTACAATATCAGCGGCGGGATTTTTATTCGCATTTTATCTACGCACATGTTTGAGGCGGCCATTTTTCGTCTCTCACAATTCCTGCTTCGGCATTATTGAAAGAAACTAACCTGGATGACCCTCGCCAACAGATTCTGATGTGAACAAAAACACTGATCCATCTTCCATATCATAACTGTGTCCATTTGTTTTCGCATATCCATTCATTTTCGACGTCTCCGGCATCCTGAATTTAGAGTTAGCTCACAAAAATAACCCGAAAATGCCCCTTGAATAACACTGTGGAAAAGAGAATCGGCGCAAGTCTGCGCTGATATTTATAAGGTTGGAGGGGCGCCACCGATCTCTAGCCGTTATCCAATACGAAAGCAGACAATGATTATATCCAGCGCTGTGATTGGTAGAATATTCTTGTTTTGATTTTCACTGAAACAGATAACATAGATGATAACGCGCGAATTTTAAAGTGAGATGTGGAAAATATTTAACTGTCTTTAAGGCGAAATAAATTTATCTTTTACTATTATATAGCTTTACAAGAAATAATCTGGTACAAGAATATATTTCTCATTGAAATCGGTAAACGCACTTTGTACAGTTACACACATTTATATAGAGGAAATTGAAAATAGTGTGCTCTAAGGCATGACCATACATAAAGCCATGAATTTCCTAAAAATCAGCAAGTCGTAAACAATTCAGCGATAATAAAATTAAATAAGTGTTCTGAATTATCATTATTACGTTAATAATCATATTATGCTATAAATATTTGTATGTAAATGAAATAATTTTAATTTTAACGTGCTATATTTTGACAATTGTAACACGTTCGATAATATTGTAATGTCTGTCAATACAGATTTTTCAAAATATTTATTTTTAAAATTATTTTAGTTATTATTTATACCCACAGTTAAAGTGGTATCTAGGTGGGTTTAGAATTCTATTCTTAATCTCGCATTTGGCAAACTATGTAGTTTCAAAAGTAGAGTTAGAAAAATAAATACATACCTGCTAATATCTGTATCTGCTATGTTAGTCAAATTAGTAAAGGTTAGTTGTGTTCCTAATTTCTAAACCAATACACTATTCACTGTTCACTATTTATTGCCACTTTTTATATCAATAAACACTTTCACGTAACACGCGGGCAAGGAATATTAGATATACTCACCTACGGCGAGCACGCGAGCAACTGAGATTGGTAGTTGAAGACAAGTCTACTTAAGACTTGGGTCTCTGTTGATTTCATATCGAGAATCAGCTTCAAATTTTAGGGTTCCGTGAGAAACGCACGGAACAGGGAAAATTCCGTGATACTGATGACGGACTGCTGGGGTGTGAAACATATGGCACATTACATACTTACGTAAATAATAAATTGTTTGAACATAGCACTATGTACTATGTACATGTGTAAAATATATGCCGTAATAAAATATGTCATAAAATATTTACTTATCTACATATATGTTGCGTTTCAAAGTAGCCTACTCTTTGTCCAGTACAAATGAACGTTGAGTAAATTTAACGGAAATTTTTAATATTAAGTGGCGTAAATAACAATATCAAACAATTTGTTTAGTTCCGAGTTAAATTACCATTTTGGAACGCAGCCATGTAGAGTCTTTATCTAAGATAATAATATTAACTCGTAGGTAGATGATGTATTAGAGTAGTTTATGAAACTGTGCCATAATAAGGGTTCTTAAAGCACGAGTGTTACTTAAAAAAACTCGCTTACGGCTCGCTTTTTTAAATTATTGCACGAGTGTTTTAAGACTAAATTATGTACAGTTTCATACACTACTATAACTAATCTCATAAAATAGATAAGTTATGAAATTTGCGTAAAATCACAGCTTATTTTTGGATTTATATGTTAGCGCTTTTAGGCGCGTTTAGCGCCAATAGTTGTATCGTAATGGTAACAAGTAACATTTCGGTACAGTTGTCATAGAAGAGTAATCTTAATGTAACTTTTTAAATTTATTTCGATATATATACTGTCTATAAAGACTGTCATTCAAGTTCTGTTTTTGATTTTTTAATCTTTATATTTTAGTATGAGATAAAGATTAAATAAATTACTTGAGACTGGCGGCTGCATATGACATGCAAATTTTTGGCGAGAATTTTTCAAACAGGAAACTTGTATATGTGGCCTTTTTTTTGAAGAACGTAGAAAGAGTGATACTCTCTTGAAGCTGTTAAATAATCAAACTTTTAAGTTAACGTAATAAAAGAGAGGGCCGTTTATGCCGTAAATGTATATTTTGTATAGAAACATATATATATAACCATACATTTGATTTTAACTCATAAAAAAAAAAGTTTTTTATGCAAGGAACGACGCGATGCGCGACGTTCCAAAGGTTGTATAATGTGGAGTATCGTAAGAAAGAGATTCATTGGCACACACCTAAAACAGACATTTAATTTTTTTTTATTTTTTTTACATATTATAAGTTTGTGTTTGACAACTGTCTCACCTGATGTTAAGTGATGACGTTGTCTAGGATAAGCAGGTTTTTTTTTTTTTTTTTTTTTTTCACATTTTTTAATTATTTTTATGATGTATAGTTTTCGATTTATGACAAAGAATGAAAAAAACATTTTATTTAAGTAAACAAATAACATTTTTTTACAATATTATGTACGTACAAATTTGTACGGAATCCTCAGTGGGCGAGTCCGACTAGCTCTTATCCGGTTTATGTTTAATCTAGGTGTTCGTGTGATATTATAAGATTAAACGTTCAGCATGTGGTAAATGCTAGAAGTGATTAAATGATGGTTAGCAAGTGGATAATTAACCTATAAGTGCCCGAGAAATTGTACAAGTCTAAGTACGAAAAATGTGCTAAATGGTATAAATGGCGAATCTTTGTCCTTTTATTTCTCTCTGCAATCTCTAAGTAAAGTCCAACAAAAGTGCCTAATGTTTTACTCAATAAAGGTGGAAATGTGTACGATGATTTGAGCTAATATTTTCAATCAATCAAAGAAGTAGGTACTTAATTGTATTTGCTAGAATATGTTACTACGTTATGTTTTAGTTTATGCCTGCAGCTATAATGCAAAAAACCTTGAAGATTAATGTATTTGATATTCATTGATTGCACATTAAAAGTCAAGCCAACAAGAAAAAACAAATTTAAAGTAAGCAGAAAAACCTATGTCACGTCGTGTAATACTCACGCGTAAGTACATCATTTTTTCTTATTGTGCTTGTTATTGTTATTCATTTTTTTCTTATTTTTATTTTGATCAATACCACAAATACTTTAACCTGAGGTTGGGCAAGAGTAGAGAAATTGGTTATGGACAACGGAACTCAAGGTTTTCTCCGTTTTCACCAACAAGCTCTTATCGCCTTCGTAACTAAGCATCCCCTAGCGTTAAGTATCTCCCTATTTCAAGCCCTACCTAAATTCATTTTCACCACACTAGATGTCACCTAAAAAGCATAAAAGGGATCCCGTAGGCGTTAGATTTTTTTTTAATACGCTTTTGCATCATCGTTAATTTGTCGATAAATTTATCAATTGTATTTCTTAAGAAATAAACATTAATCCAACAGAATTTATTAAATTATGTGAATATATAAACTTCTTACGCATTTTCATCATTTTTACGGTTCGCTTTAAATTAAAACTATAAAAGAGATATCATAGGCCGAATGGCTGTAATCTCCTCCCGCGTTTCGGGGAAATGTATGAACTCTTGTCGTAGAGTAACTATAGCAGGTGCAACTCGTGTAATTATGCGACAACTGGTAGCCACGCTGACTTCTCCTAGATCTCCGATAGTCATCAAGAAATAGCCAGTAGCAAAGTATCTTAGCGCACATTATAGTTGGATTATCGGCGGCGATATGTAGAATTAAAGTAATTGAAGTCACCAAAATACATCCAAAATAAAGCCCACAATTGTAGGTATTCTGTGTATCTGTAAATCAGTACATATTTTGCTATGTAGGTAAGTCTTACTTGTCGTTTTTGTATTCTAAAAAGTGCTAAATTTTTTGTAATATATACAAAACACTCTCTTTAGATAACCTATATCTTATGAAGAAGTCACGATCGTAGTATTTATCAAAATCATCAGCTCTTTAACGATAAATGCGGTCCTTTAACATTATTTAACATATTTACGATCTCTACAGCTTTCAAACTTTCCAGAAAGTCGTTTATTTCACTATCTTTTGCTAAAGTAATATGATACTGAGAACTAAAGACTGAACTGTCTGTCTGTCATCTAAGGGTAGGGGTTGTTTAGGCAGGCAACAATCGGTCCCCTAAATTTAAAGGGCCTTAGTATATATGTATACATATATACTTAGATAAAATATAGAGGAGCGGAGGCTGTATACTCAAAGCATATATTATATGTTATCGAAGATTCTGACATTTAACTACTATTCACTTTTTTTCAAAGTTCTTGTTATGTTCGTTGAAACCAGAGTCCATCAGAGTCTCAGTCGATAGAGTCTAGATCTAGCGTGATTTTTACCTTCAACTTCGTCACTTTCCATCGAGTGTAATAACGGTCAATAGGTAGCTACCAGAGCAAAAGTAGCATATCAGGAATAAGTATATCCATGCGTACCTACATAACTTATCACACTTTTTGTTAAACTTTGAACTTTCAATACTAAAGCATATTGTCATTAGTGAAGACAGATATCTCGTCAAAACGATATATGACGCAATTTATTTGCAGTTTGAAGAAGATTTGAATCGTTTATAAAACAAGTTTGTACTAACAGAGGATTAATTGTTATCCTGTTATATTTGTTATCTTCGCTTGGGTTGGATTCGTTAATTTTCTACAAATCGTGATCTTTGCACTTTTCTATTCAATGTAGCATTCATTATCATATCCATTCCAAGACGTCATGCATACAAACAACAAAACCTATTCAACCTACAAATTTAATAATACCTGACTACCTAATTATGAATAGTGAATCAATGAGTCAGAGTCGCGCAATCAGGTACATAACCTATCTGAAATTCGGGTAACGTGGTATAAAATTTAGGTACCTTGTCCTATTATTTTACAAAATATACATACACATAAGTAGATATATAAACAGTGCCGTATATAGGGCAGTGCCACCGGTGCCCAGGAATGGCCAGACCAGGCAAGACTATTATGTTTTTGATTCGCTCCTGATAAGTTCCCGCTGCGGCCCTAGTGCTCGATTCCAACATCTACGTACCTACATTCCAGTATCATCAAAAACGTCTGTTAAATAAGACAAAACATCGCGCTTATTTTTTGTTAGCGCACTAATTATCCAGCTGAAGAACTAAAAAACCATGTCGCTGGTTTTACTATAAAAAATTCAGCAGATATTAATGCTACTGAATTTTAGGCTGAATTAGACACTTTAAAGAGTCAAGTTAAAACGATTATATTATTTGATAAATGTGACCGTGGTTCGAGTCTGGGACTTCTTAAAGCTATCTTCTCTCAGCCATGTGCGTCCACTGCTGGACGTAAGCCTCCCCCATATAGGGGGGATTTGCCAATACTCGCCACGCTTGGCAGGCGGGTTGGCGAGCGCAGTATGATATCCGATCTTCAGAAGGCGCTGCTGCCCACCTTCTGGTAAGCGATCCCTTAGCCGACTCTTACGGCACCCACGGAAAGAGATGGGGGAGTACTATTCTAGGCCGGTACCACCACGGCACATACTTAAAGCTATAGTCAAACTAAATCTTAAGCACCAGGGTGGGTGACACATTTGCACAGTGAACTTGCGTTTGAGTGTTAGTGAGTGAGACACGGTGGATGGTATAATAGGCGAAGGGTCCACTCAAATAGCTCATCTACTTGTTTGCCTACATTCATTCTAGTTCTTTAAAAAAATAGATTTTTCTTCCAAAATATTAGATAATTGATCCACCGACACCAAGCGCCTCGTGCTTTACGTTATCATCCTGGATGAAAAAGTAGGCCTATACATAGCATTGCTCTAGCTAGGGTACCTATGATATATAAAATACAAGGGCCCAATTATAGAAGCTCGCACAAGGCGCTGAAAAGGCTCATTACGGCACTGTATATAAATAGAATTAATATAAGAAATTCGGTTCTTTTTTAAAAATAGTACTTACGCATTGTATTTGGATTTGTATGTGGATGACTGTGTTACGGCGTTACATTCTTTTGGATTACATAACATTCATACGGTGTCAGTATGAATGTTATTTGATTTCCCAAGAATAGTTACATTACAGTGTATCTTGTTTATATCTAAGTAATGTAGTTTGCTTAATATTTATTAGAGGGAAATACCACTTACAATAACAGAATATGTTCATGTATTCTAGATATTCGTATTGTAGATTAGCTTCGCTCTGCGGTTTCACCCGCGTACACTAAGTACGGTTTTCCCCTTAGTCAGTTATGCGTCGTAGCATGATGATAAGCCTAAAGCCTTCCTCGATAAATGGACTATCCAACACAAACATATTTTTTAAATTCCAACTAGCAGTTCCTGAGATAAGCGTGTTCAACCAAATAAACAAGCAAACTCTTCAGTTTACTGCTAATCGATCACGGAAAGACCTTGCTCTATGACAGTTTTATCATTACACTTCATTTGCTTAAAAATACTATTTATTTTAATGCAATGATAGAAGAATTGCCACGTTGAATTGCAATGCTGATTCGTTGAGCTAAATAATGAGATAGATAAATTCGCTAAAAGGATTAGGTAAGGTATCTTTAGATAATGATCTCATATCATTTGAACAGCCAACCCAGAAAATGTCGAGTTCTTTCAAATTCCTGGGCTGGGTTCGTTTTCTCTTTGGTCAACAGCTTCCACTCGAACAAAATAAATCAACTTTCTCGGGTGGCAGAAGTGTAAGGTACCTACAACTATTTATAGTTATAGTGAACTATTTTGTAGTCGATTAAAAATGAAGCCATTGGCCTATTGGTGACATCATGTTGGTAACAGAACTGTTTGTATTTTTAACCGGAATAGATAAAGTAAAGGGTTATCGGCTGGGGTGCAATCTTACAAAACTGAAGGTAAAGTTTATCAAATATTGATACGATAACTGCATGACCATAATTTACTTTTATCTGGTTACCTAACTTATGACATGGGGTGAGGACATAATGTTTTATTTTACATTATTGGATATAACTAACTTGTAACATAATAAGTACAACTTACGGCTTCTGTTACTATAGTAACTAATCCAGTAATAATCCTAATGATATAAAGAAGGCATCAAAATACTAGGCAAAGGCCTGTTGTTATTAGAATATAATGGTTAGTCAATCAAACATTACAATTCGGTAAATACATGGTGGTAGGGTACTTTCGAATACCCGCCTGGCTAGCTACCACCCTCAACTTTGAAAAACTGTCACCAAACACATAGTGTGTTCAGGCAGCAGTCCTTGAGAGCCAGTGATCATTCTAGGTCTAGCGTGATGACATCTTCACCACATCGTCACTGACTTTCAAGTGAGATAGTGGTCAAACGCTAGATCTATACAGTATAGAAAAATACAGTGAAAACTATACATTCAAAAGCTGCAAATCACTGTTGAAAGCAAATTTGAAATAACAAAAAATCATTATAGTCACTCAAAAAATCGAAATATTTGGTGAATAGATGTAACAATGTAAAGAATAAAAAAAAAAGTACCATTATTAAATACAGCCAAATTCAAATTGTAAAGGGGTAGGACTGCCCTTTACTGCGTGTGCTATAAGGGAGGAAAAATAACTAGTGAACTTGAGTCAGAAAACTATCGCGAGTTTCTTCCATAATTGTAATGTAACAAACCGACTAGAACTCACGCGCCGCCTGGCACGATCATAACTCCCAGATGAAGAACTGCAAATAAGTTCGAAACTGGTCGGAGAGTAATTTTCCAGTGTTTACCACGTGAGTCCTAGTCGGTTTGTTACATTACAATTATGGAAGAAACTCGCGATAGTTTTCATTTTATTCATGTAATGAACTTAAATAAATATAGGCTTGTAACTGGCACATGAGCATGATACATGCATGACGTAGCTCACGTGCGTAGATTTCGCATCAGTATCTGAACGAACGGTACTTACTTAAATAGACATAGACATATACTTTAATTTTGTGACAAAAAACATTATAAATAAGCACAATCTGTTTCAAATTATATCAAATTTGTTTTATGTCACAAAACCAGCCCCAAATCAGCATAATGCTGGTAGCAACCAGCGCTGGTCTTCCTTTGGGACCGGCGAGTGACTCAACAACTCAACTCTAAAATGTTTCTTGAGTGATGACAATGAGTGACAATGATGCGGATGAATCCGATCCAATATTCGGTTTCAATTGTTTTTAACCGACTTCAAAAAAGGAGGAACTTCCGTATATTTTATTTTAATGTTTGTTACCTCAGAACTTTCGACTGCATCGATTTTGATGATTCTTTTTTTTTATTTCAAATAGGTGGTGGGTCCCCCGTGTAGGCCCATTTAAATTTCATC
Source organism: Apeira syringaria (assembly GCA_934044485.1). Taxonomy (NCBI): domain Eukaryota; kingdom Metazoa; phylum Arthropoda; class Insecta; order Lepidoptera; family Geometridae; genus Apeira; species Apeira syringaria. The sequence continues at coordinate 16,789,560 of OW203668.1, forward strand.
AAAAGAGCACAAGCGGTTTTTGAGTGACACTCCAATAACTGAAAAGTGCTACGCATACCTCGACGATATTATAGTTGCGGGTGAAGACATCGAAGAACATACACAATGACAATTGATCCCGTGATTAGCAATGGTCACGGAAAAGGCCTTTACCAAAAAACGGGAACCGACTTCAACACTCAAAAGAGTGCTGTAACTTGTCGAAGTCGGTACCATGTAAGATGGGGCTTGACTATACACTATGTTAAATTTCAAATCCATGATGGCCGCCACCACAAAATAGCGAATCACAAATTTTTCATAGTCTTTCTACCTTCATACTATTTGTTTTTGTGTCGTGTTTTTTTTTTACATTTATTATTGAACTCTTTGAAGCGATGATAGCTCAGCGGTGGGAGCATCGGCTGTCAAACTGACAGACACTGAGTCGATCCCTACCAACAGCTTGAGCTTCCGTTGGAGGTTCCTTTATCGAATTTCTAGCATGCTGGTAGGGTACTTTCAGGTACCCGCCTGGCTATATAGCTATCACCCTCCAGTTTAAAAAAAAATCTGTCACAAAACACATAGTGTGTTCGGGCAGCCGTTGAGAGCCTGTAAGAATTTTTGGTCGAGCGTGATAACATCTTCGACCACTGACCATCGAATGAGATAGAGGTCTAACCCTCAATCTATACAGTATCATCATCATCTCAGCCATAGGACGTCCACTGCTGAACATAAGCCTCCCCCATTGATTTATATTGTCTTATCATTAAGGGGGGGGGGGGGGGGGGGGTGCCAATATTTGCCACGCTTGGCGGGCGGGTTGGCGAGCGCAGTACAAAAAAAATGTGAGTCTCAGAAGGCGCTGCTGCCCATCCTTCTGGTACGTGATCCCTTAGTCGACTCTTACGACACCCACGGGAAGACATGGGGGGGTACTATTCTAAAGCCGGTACCCCATGGCCGTATATATACTACTACTAATATACAGTATAAAAACATTGAATTGTTTTTTTTATGTAGTATAGGTAGGTACGCAGATAAAGGGACAGTCAAACAAACAGGTGAAATTGGAGTAATTAATTAAATGACCGCAACATATTTCACATGTTTGTTGCACCAGGCTGATGCAATGGCTGATGAGTTTTCAAAACTAAGCTGGTGTAATTTCCATTACCTTGACATAATTAATGTTCACTCTTCGCGGTATGCATGTTAAGAAAGTTAGGCACGCATTTATCAAATAATTAGATAGGACATAGTTGACCAACGAGGCCACACTACAGCCAACGAGCTGTAGAAGCTACTGCATCTGCTTCAAGTAATAAGGGAATATGAATAGAGTAAAACATATCTTCTCCCGGCTCTTTTCTGGATTATCTCTGTCAACTGCTGCCCCCTTTATAAGATAGGGTAGCGATAGGTATTGCTTGCATTCGAAGCAATACCTATCGCTTGCTATCACGAACTCTATAATTAGAATGATCATTAGTGATGATGTAGTTGAAGGTGGTTGAAGGTTGGGGGGGGTGTTGCCAATACTCGCCACGCTTGGCGGGCGGGTTGGCGAGCGCAGTATAAAATGTGAGTCTCAGAAGGCGCTGCTGCCCATCCATCTGGCACGTGATCCCTTAGTCGACTCTTATGACGAAGGAATAATAGTGTTGGAAATTAGCCATTGAACTGTACAGAGCAGGGAATAGCAGCGATTGCATTTATTTTTGTAAACATTTCTAGTTGAAGTAAATTTATTGTAAAATGTGATAGTGTGAAGTAGAGCAGCTATTAAAAGAATTCTTGTCTGTTCTTCTCATAGTAGTATTCCCTTGCGAACAGACGTAGCTATACCTACCCTCCATTTTGATTGCAATAATCATTAAAAGTAATTTAACTTCTTAGTTGTTATCAAGCAAATAAATTATTTTGATTTTGATTTATGTTTCATTCCAATATTACCTAGTTAGTTCCTGATTCGGTAGGTAGATCTCATTGACTCTACTTAGTAATTATTTTTAGCAGTTAGTCCTGGTAGTTGGCATATTTGCCACGTTAAATATATCTACATATTAAAAAAAAAGATTTGCTACGACATATATATCTACATGGTAAAAAAAACACAGGTAACAACACATCATGTAAAATAACTAATTAGGACAAAACAGAGGTGACTAACAACACAATAAACTTAGGACAGCTTCGAGAACACGTTGTGTCTATTGTAAAAAAAACTTGAGGGCGGATGCCCGGTGGGCACTAGAAAGACCCTAAAATCATGCTGGGGTTATGACAACGATGCAACCTTCACCGAAAGCTCAAGAGATGCAGATAGATCCAACAGTTGTCTGATTGCTGTCTCACACTCACTACGCCAATCAAAATTATAATATATCTTCGATGGGCGGGTAAAATTAACATGTTCTTTTACAATGGGACGCAAATATTTATTGAATTTTAAAACTACCGCGAGTTTCACGGCGCGACCATAAGTTCTAGTAATAAAGAGCTGAAAATCAGTTCGAAACTGGTCGGAGAACAAGTTTCTAGTTAATATCAGTATTTAGATACTATATTTGAGTTCGATTGAATTCGATTTATTTTTCTGATCAATCTCTGCAAGTTGAAGTGGCTCTGATCAATCTATTTTTGAGTTCGGTTGAAAAAAAACTGTAAGGATATTAAAATAATAATCTTTAAGATATGTACTATTCTGAAAATATTACTATTGGAATATCGTGTGAAGTCAAAAACCGAATTCTTTCTATAGTCGCCACATTTAATTCTTCTAAGTACATACATAGAAATAATAAGTCATAATATTACAAATTAATAATACCTACTTACCATTTTCTGATAAAACTTGGCTTCTATTATTAATGGGTTAAGCTATAATTACGTTGTTGCGATTGTTTGATAATTAAGTAACTGCTCGATTTATTTACGCCAATTAGCTATGTCTAATCGGACCAGTATTCTCACATTTTTCCACATAAATAATATCGATAGAATGACATTGTCGCAAGCTACGACAATAAAAAGAAGATAAAATTGTTACAGGTGGCTCCTTGAGTGAATGATCAATCGTCTTTGAGTGGTTCCGTACGTTGTGATGTATACGCAGATGTCCAAACAAGTAAGTGAAAATAACAATGTCACTCATTCAATACATCTTAATTTAAATTCGTATGTAACTACTTTTTTAAGTTGGTAGGCTAATTTTGAAGGCTTATGTTTCTACCCATGTTCGCTCTAACGACGATGGTTTATATGTAAAAATGTCTCCAGACCAAAATATGAAACACACCTACCTTGTTACTTCTTAGTAGCAAAACACACCCATTTTATTGAGTTTAAATAAAAAAATACTCTTTTGGTATTGCCTTCAAAATTAGCCTACCAACTTAAAAAAGTAGTTACATACGAATTTAAATTAAGATCCATTGATATGAAACATTGTTGTTTTCACTTATTTGTTTTTTCATAGAAAATGTATGGGAATGTTTATTTTTTAATTATTGCCAAAACTTACGATTTGATTTGGTATGTTACTTTGGGAAAAGTGTTCCTGGTTGGAGATAGAGTCGATTAAGACCAACTGGTTATCTGACAAATGTCATTTTATGGGCGGCCCTTACTTATTTTCAAAAAACTAAAAAGGGCAATATATTTTTCTTCAAAATAAATTGGAGGTTCCTAAGAACAAAACCTTCTAACTACCAAAGAAAAGGTTACTACCCTGAAGGGGCTAAAAATTTGCCCCATCCTGTATATATATCCTGTATATACTTATGTAGATTCATATACACAGAATGTAAGGTTACCAAATTAAATAGCCAATGACATGATAACATAACAGAAATTACAAAAAACAGATCAACAACTGGCCAGAATTGTTTTCAATTGATTTAAACCCACTATCTGCTGACTATGCAACATATATCTGTTTAATAATAACAACATTCATGTACGTGATATAATTTGTTATGAAACTAAACGTAAAATCATGTAAACCTACCATAAATGTTTCGATGTTTTATCAAAGAGTAAGTTTCGGGTCAATTACTGACTTGTACGGTATCACTTGCGTGACATGGGAGTTTTTAGAGGCTGCGTATCGTCGCATATTATGTCGTACAAATATTGCAATGCTTTTTAAAATTTCACAAAGCCGATGTACTAGGTATCTACATATATGAATTCTAGGAATTGTTGTTCAAAAATACGTAGGTACAATGTGATATATAATTAAATTGTACTATATATCTATTTTCCACTATTTAGAAATATCTATTGTGTTCTTCGAGGGTACGAGGGTCTTCGAACAATGTGTGTTACCAGTGATAACTTACGGAACTGAAACGTGGTCTCTGACTATGGGCCTTCTGAACAGGCTCAGAGTCGCACAACGAGCTATGGAGAGGGCTATGCTCGGGGTTTCTCTACGTGATCGAATCAGAAATGAAGAGATCCGTAGAAGAACGAAAGTCACCGATATAGTCCAGCGGATTAGCAAGTTGAAGTGGCAGTGGGCAGGGCATATAGTCCGAAGAACCGATGCCCGTTGGGGCCGAAAGGTTCTCGAATGGAGACCACGGACTGGCAAGCGCAGCATAGGACGGCCAAGCAAGGGCTGGATGCGGGCCGCTTCCAACCGGTCCTTGTGGAAATCAATGGGGGAGGCCTATGTCCAGCCGTGGACGTCCTATGGCTGAGATGATGATGATTGTGTTCTTGAGTTACAGTGATTAAGTGCAGCGGCAAAGAATCGACACTTGACCATAATGCAGTGTTTTTTGCTTTACGAATCAGGGTGCCAATATTTGTCTTTAATACGACAAGCAATTCATAAGCAAATCAATAGTCATTCAAAGTAGGTAATCATAAATTAGCTTGGTATTCCTCTAATATAACAATTGCATCTGAAATGAATTGTGGTAGAAATGAAATCTTTGTAGCCATTACAATTATACTCCAACTAGAATAGCTTCACAATGGCGTAGTCACGTGGTAGTGGACACCGTACCAACTAGCATTCCCATGAGTCTGGTACGTGATATCAAATCCATATAATTTAACAATTTTGTAAGCCTGATCATTTTTGTTATTAAAACTGACGTGGTTTTGATACATTATATAACACACGGAACTTACTTATTCCCGTGTTTTATACATTCATAAAGCCTAATCATCCTGATATTAAATACGCGAAAGTTTTTAAGCATGTATTGAGATGTATTGATCGTTACTCTTTTACGCCTAAACGGCTGGATGGATTTGGATGAAATTTGCTATGGAGATAGCTTATAGATTGGATTTTCAGATAGGCTTTTTATCACCACGTGGGTACCCGTGGGGCGCAGCTAGTCTGTAATAAACTGACCTTTATCCTAACTGTATATATTGGTACTACTTATGTCATAGTGTCTTAGTGCCGTGGTGGTACCGGCCTAGAATAGTAGGTACACCCCCATCTCTTCCCGTGGGCGCCGTAAGAGTCGGCTAAGGGACCACGTACCAGAAGGTGAGCAGCAGCGCCTACTGAGGATAGGAAACCATACCGCGAACTCAGAACAAACATCTACGCTCGTCCAGAAATGTTTGCCCCGGCCGGGACACGAACCCGGGGTGGCGGTTCTAAAGTCAGTGTCACTGATCACTGAGCCGCGACGTTCGTCAAGTTAAAAGGTCTTTAGGTACAATTTGTGTGACACGTGTCTGTCTGACAGTTATCCGGTTCTATCGTGATACCCTCGTAATCAGTCGCCGCCATTATGTCGAGGAAGTGTTATGTCGTGATAGAGAAAGCTGATAGATATTTTAATTGCAGTAGAGAGGTCACTATGAGAGGTGAACTTTATCTATAAATGTATGTATATGTGTCACTAAATAAAAAACTACAATTATTTTAAAGTGTTTTTTGTGTGTAAACGAACGCTTTCTAGAAAATTTATAATCTAAGTGTATCGATCGCGCATGTGAATCGCCGAAGTTATTCACCCGACGTTTCATTTCCAAGAATCATTGGTTTATTTTTTTAATCTTTACAATTTTTTTACAGCTAACACAACATTCCGTGCTTATATTCAATCCTTTCAGAGGTAACCTGGTAGAAAACGCTTTGAGCGATAAGGCCGCCTATTGTGTCACAACATAATACTATACAGTTTGTAAGTACCAATGTTATGTCAATGTGTGTCACAATTATTCAATCTTTATTTATTTTGCCAAAGTAATTGTTTGTAGATGTTTCATTTCACCGTTTTAAAAGCATTTGATGTTCACCATCTCACAATTCAATATTTTTATCAGAATATTTATTAAAACATATATTGAACATGTCACATGCAACTGAGCATTAATATCGATCACTGAGGATAATCAATAATAATGTACTTAAGGTATCCCGATATTTATTACAGTTTTTTCCATCATTTTTGGTAGAAATGGCAATTTGTTTGTTGTTTTATATATATATTACATAAAATTTACTGCATGTTAGATTTAGGTCCTTAGTTATGAATGGTGAATAATTTAATCATTATTCTACGCATATATAGATGCATAACATACACATGTACTTATTATGTATAGTAGTATAACTTCACCTCATCGGTCATTGATAGATCAATCACGAACCACCAAACTGCATGGAGAAGAATTTTATCTGATGAAATTTGTTACATGAACCCACCAAAGAGAAGTGACTTAGGTTTGACATAGGTACCATTGAGGGTAAAGGTGGAAGCAAAGATAAGACAATAACAAGCTTGATATAGCTGTTTATTTTTCGATATTGTCATGGGGAATGAACCGCTTACAGTATTAGCTATCTACTTACACATAAGCTAATCCATATCTTCTGCAATGTATAAGACATAGGTATTAGAAAAACAATGCGATGCTGTTTGCTAGTGCTGACACGGCAGGCACCAACCACCTCGCACACGGACACCTACCTATGTTTGTACTCGTAGTACCACAGTACAGGGGCCTTACTATCAGCTTTGTAAAATCCATTCAAGTTCCGAGCAGTTCTAAAACCTGGCTGAAACCGCTTAGTGTAAAGTCATACCATCACCACGGCATTACGCTCCTTTATGTGAACGGTTCGAACATTGATATTTTCAAAGGTGAACGGTTATTGTTGTCTCTGGTATGTTTAAGCCTGGTTTTAGAACTGCTCGGAACTTGAATGGATTTTACAAAGCTGATAGTAAGGCCCCAGTACACTGTTAGATTCCACCCGAGTTTCGACAAACGGTAAATAATTGTAAAACGAAACAAGCTATATCCTTAGAATGTAAGGCTGAAACTATATCAACTGGAGGTTTAGCCTGGACATCGGAACGTAGATATTTACAACTTTACACCACAAAACTGAGGTGAGACAGTGGTCAAACGTAAACCTTTTTTTACATTCATCATATTTTAGGCTGTATCTATGAGGCATGAAACATATAATACAAAACATGAAATAGATTTAAAATATTTTTTAAGCCTTTTTAGTTTTATATATCTATAACACTCCACTTGACCTAAGAGTCGTCAAATATTTGGAAAAAACTACATCTGTCAGAAACCCTATAATGCATAGATACCACAACCAGCGCTCAAATAAGAAGGTTTACGCATCATGTTGGTGCAGGATACCTGGACCCTTACTTTATATAAAAAGGGTAAGCGTAAATTCTTCTTCTGAATGCATTAGCATAAGATAATTCTAATGAACTTATTTAGCTTATAATGACAGACATACAGACACAGCGTACAGATTAACTCTGTTTCATGCACTTCTACTTGTGGAAGTCGGGACCATGCGCCCGATATGTAGATAATGGTTACTTTTGAACTTTTGACAACAAATCGGTTTCATAACATGTCATCACTTCAGTGGCAACAAATATTGATTAACCACAATAAGTGTAATTTATTCCTTATCAAAATCACGGCACGACAAATGCTAATGGAGGTAAATTATCTAGATATCGTTTTGATTATGTGCAGATAATTTGTAAACACGGTGTTGTTTAGCACAATCGGCCCGACCACGCAGACGGTCGCGAATCAAAACACCGACCGGTGGCGAAGAATCGGCAACAGTATTTGTCATTGTCTCGTGCTGGAATGCTAAGTCTTCTATACTACCATAACTGTTTTCAAACACGGCTTGAACTGTACATACGCGCGTAATTTGCGTGTGACGGTACTGACATGCGAATGACTGGCGATGTTAAATAAATGTGTGCGTTTCGTTGTTTAAGGATGCGTCAGTGTAATAAAAGTGTTTTTGAAAAATGTATGGATTTAATACACTACTGTATTTCGTGACGGCTTACTTTTGTGCCCTTTGCGGAACTGAGGTATGTAAGGTCTTCGCCTTAACTTTTGTTTTTATCCTTGCCTTATCATTCAGCTGATAGAACAAAGTCAGCTTAAATGGCGACGTTGCCAGACTGTTTTAGGACTACTGTCTAATCTTATTTGGTACAGCTTGGTTAAATAATAGTTAAGATTTTATATATTACACCCATGACATTCTTGGCTGATGATTTCGTGGGCAGAGGGCCCGTCCTAAAATATCATGAAAGCTGTTTGTTTTTTCTTCCGTGCACGCGATGATGCATTATTATACCTACATCTTATAACACGCAAACTGTCCATGCTATCCAATTTATAAATAATCCTCAAACAACGCTTTTGTAAAAATAATGAGTCGATTTCGACAGAATTTCCCCAAAATATTACTCCGTAGCTTATCTGTGGATATACGTTTACGTACCCATAATAAGCGTTCATTGAAATTTTTTGTGATGATACATAAGTATTGATAAAACGTGGCAATATTGTGAAAGTTAGCTTTTTATTTTTTAATTGTGATTTCCAGTTTAGGTGAGTGTCTATGCTAACACCCAGAGAATTAGTTTCACTTACTATGTTTACTTTACTGTTATTGTAGGAAATATCTAGTTTTAATGGACATTGTTTATAATTTCTAAATTGAATGGCTTTAGTTTTGTCTACGTTTAGTTTTAGGTTTATGTTCTGTTACCAAGTGCCTATTGTATTTAACGTTTTGTTTATCTCTATTTCATATTCATGGCTATTTTTATTTTGATAAAGTATATATATAGTAGCATCATCTGCAAACATAGTACATACACAGGTATTCAGTTATTTGCGGCAATTCGTTAATATAAACAAGGAATGATAAAGGGCCAAGGATACTTCCTTGAGGTACACCGATCGCACTGACCTTTCAATATTATTGTACGGAATTGAAAGATGACAGACTATCCACTACACTCTTACTATTAACTTTTACACCGGTACTTAATACTAGTTCGAAATCGGTACAGGATTCATAACGGTGACGCACCGAAGAGAAGGGGACCTATAACAATAAGTATGCTTGGTGACGTGGCAAACCTTCTTCTGCCATATAAATTATCGAAATGTCAAAGTGATACGATACTCTATTTAAAATACTTCACTATTTATTCATACAAAAACATAAAAAATAGAGGTGGGAGTAAGGCGGTAAAAAATACTTAACACCTACCGAATATATTAGTAATATATGTGGTATCCGGCTTTACTCACGTTTATAGTCGAAGTTTCGACCTAGGTTTGCATGTCCGATGCCGTGTGGTCGCCGCGATCAGGCAGCGTAAGCTCACCTGAGGATGAGCATCGGACATACTCGAAACCTAGGTCGAAACTTCCACTATAACCGTGAGTAAAGCCGGATACTACATACCTATATATAATAATGTGTCAAGCTTACGAGAATTTCCAATCAAAAACTACCGCATATACACAAAAATGTTCATAAAACTCGGTCGGTCAAGCCATTTCAGAGGAGTTCGGTTACAAGCACGACACGAGAACTGTATGACACGAGAATTTTATATATTATATATAAATACATACATACAACGCCCCAACAACAAATATGAAGGAAAACCTCGTGTTAAAAATCCCTCGATTAGCAATATCTTGGACTCTGCGGTAAAAGATAAAGTTTTTTTAGGTGGATGCCTTCATCTACGAGTTCCTCGATACAGCAAGAGTGGATCTGGAAGAATGGCATCAGCGGGACCCTCGAGTCGCTATCCATGCCGGTGAGCGGCGACACCTGGGCTGTGAGAGGCCCGACGTGTACATTTGCGAGGTAAGTATTTATTTATGAAGTGGTTAATAAATGTTCTGATTTTTACAAATTTCAGAGAAGCTTCATAGTACCTATAATATAGATTTTGTATTACTTATTATTTGTATGATATTGAAAAAATGTGTATATGTATAGCTTTCGATGTATGACGAAGAATAAAAAAAAACCTTTTCATATAAGTAAATAAAAAACTATTTTTGTTATTATGTGGCTACAAATTTGTACGGAACCGTCGGTGGACGAGTCCGACCCGCGCTTCGTCTTTGTTTATATTTCACAAATAGCAGCAGTTACAATGGGGGGTCATAGGGGTAATAACCACCCAAAACGTTAACATTACATTGATAAACCACTGAAAATTTCCAACTGAGAAATAGTACTAGAACAAGTAGAAGAAAAAAGTGAAACCCCCCTCCACCAAATGAGTGGTTTTGTCCTGATATGCTTATTGTATATCTATCACAATAACAAAAAGAAAATTCTGAGTCAACGAGGTGAGTACAGAATATAAAAAATATGCAAATTTCACATACCTGCGGTCTACTTACATATGATAAGATTTGAGTCTGAAAACTATCGCGAGTTTCTTCCTAAATTGTAATGTAACAACTCACGTGGTAACACTGGAAAATTACTCTCCGACCTGTTTCTAATTTATTAGCAGTTCTTCATCTGGGAGTTATGATCGTGCCAGGTAACGTGTTTAGCACGTGAGTCCTAGTCGGTTTCTTACATTACAACATGATAAGATGTATGTTTTTACCCTTCGGGAGATGATCGTTGTAATTTCAGTCGTAGGACGCCCACTTATATACGTGACATGACAGTTTTATGACATAGACATAAAATTCCCCATACGAATTCCCTATCGATATACATTTATAAAATACCTACTTAAATTTCTTAGTTACAGATCTTTAAACATAATAAAGATATCCGGAAACACACAGGTTTTTTTACGTTTTACGATTTTGTGGTAAAATAAAGACTGTCCTTCGTCTTAATAATTTACAGCGTAATTTCAACATTTGCCTACAAATAATAATAATAACACAATATAGCGGCTTAGATTAAAGTAAAACGAAAAAAAATTAAGGAGTCAGTTTCTTATTTATTTCTATATTTACACTTCTAATATGCAATGAGAGCTACGGAACCGTTTAAATAAACACGGCACCACGCTCTTGGCAAGTCAATTTTATTTACACATTATATTATTACTCATTAGATTATGGATCTCTTCCGTTTCAATTCACAAAGGTCACATTGATTTATCGATAAATATATGTGTTAAGTCCTTTCACTTGTTTATCTGTTTATCGACTATCTAGTTCTATTTAAATCATAAAACTAACAATCTTTACACGACAATAATATTGTTAGTATTTAAAAACATTATTATGGTTATTATTATAGAATAAATACCTATCTATTGTGTTATTACTACTGCGTGTTGTACAGTGACCAGCCCAACATTAGACTTCTTGAGGCCTGCATATTCAACTAAACGATTTACATGTATGTATAATAATTTTCAACGGGCTGCCATTTTTAATACTATAGAATCGTAAGTCTTCGGATAAGAGTAGGTGATTACCGACCAATATCACTTACTACAGTTATAGCGAAGGCGAAGGTTAAACTCGACATAATATTCTTCGCATGGCTTATAATATTAGGCGACTCGAACGCGTGCTGATTATTGTAGAATTTTCGTATATACCTACGGTAACCTAAAGGTGAAGGTAGGATCGAACCATGGTTCCGATAGTGCGCGTTGTTACAGGAACCTGCAAACAAAATCCCGGTGGAAGCGACCAAGACGTGCAACTACAGGAACGCGCGCTACCACGAGCAAGTGTACAAGTGGGTCGCTGGTAGAGGCTGCCTGTTCTACACACCCAACTTCTTATATACAGAAGGTTACAACACCATCAACTTGACTGCAGCATGTCTTTACGGAGATCTGTTCGCGCCATGCTTGGAAATGGTGAGTTGATTCCAAATCTTACACAAAACCTCGGTACTAACATTCATTTGGCGATTCGATCGCGTCGATCAGGTAGACCTTATAAATGTGGATTCAGGAGGGAGTTCTCTTCTCCCCTTAATCACGTGGTTATCTATTGAACAGGCTCAGGTCCTATGTGGGAATGAAAACATGTTACATGCGTCACTTTTCCGCGTCCAAATTTTCTCAGCGAAGGAAATAAAGTAGCTATATGTAAATGTTAATAAGTTTGTCATGAATGTTATCTCTTATCGGAATGTTTTTATCGTGACAGCCCAAAGCAGACGGCACCTGTGGCTGCTATCCATTCGATCCCTCGTTTGAAGAAATAGCAAACGCGGTGAGAGAGGCTATCATACCAGCCGCCCACGGGCGCTGGGAGAGGTGCTTCCACGCAGCCAGTGAATGCTGCAGCCATCACATGTCTGAGAACGCCACATGTAAGTATATATAGCGTTGCGAGAGCAGCTCTCATCATGCCAGCCAACAACGACCAACGACGAAGAAAGAAAGGGGTAAAGCACCCTCACACCTCAATATCATACATACAGCTTTCTATTCGAAGAGTGTCTCAGCGACGAACCTGAATGTTGGAGCCAATATGTCTGATATGGTTACGATGCATAAAAGCAACGTCCTCCGGTGCTCTTCACCTTTTCAGCCTTCGATCAAGTGATCGAAGTTTTCAGCGATATATCGGTGTAATGATCGCCTAATAACATACTTATAAAAAACTGTTTGGTTTTTTTACAACACGCAGCGTTCTTAAAACTGTGTGCATGGGCAAAATTGTAAGAGCATTAACGTCCCTTAAACTTTGTACGCAGTTTCTCGATGAATGATATTCTCTTCTAATACACAGGCTCATCATCATAGATAAAAATAAAAGGAGAAGATGCTGTTAACTGATTAATACGTAAGATTTTAATGTTTCTATTTTTTTTTAATATGAAGTATCTGAGTAAATATTTATTAATGTTCCAGTATTTGCCACGTAAGTCCTAGTCGGTTTGTACAATACAATTATGAAAGTAATCTACTAAAATTTGGCCACTAAGATGTACCTGCACAGTTATTATGTAACCGTGTGATCATGGAGACACAAATATGCATATTACTATGCTAATTTAAAGTGGATAGGTACCTACATGTTGCAATACCATGCAACTGGCATTTAATTGACTCCTGGCCGAGACGCATTGATTTATTGCGCTCAATCAGTCCACTCATAAGGATGGGTCTACCTACCTACTTTAATTTCGGCATTCAACCGATTTAATTCCATTTTTAACCGACTTCAAGAAAACGAAGAGGTTACTCAACTCGAAACATATGTTTTTTATGTTTGTTACAGAACTTTGCTAATTTATTCATCAACATCATCATCATCATCGTCTCAGCCGTACATTATCAACTGCTGGATATACCTAGGCTTTCTCATGTCTTTTCAGGGGGATATGCCAGTACCTACTCGCCACGCTTGACAGGCGGGTTGGGCAGTATGTTGATTATATCATCAAAAGGCGCTGTTGCCTACCTTCTGGAACGTGGTCCCTGAGCTTACTCTCACGGCACCCGCGGGTAGAGATGTAGGAGTACAATTCTAAGCCGGTATCGACGGCAAGCTAATTTATTATTCAAAAAAATATTTTTGGGCGTTTCTTGTTTTTCCTTTATTAAAAAGTAGAATAAAGAAAATGAAATAGACAAAAAATTTGAATATTCATTATTTTTTTAGCCCTCAGGTCATCTGTAAAGTAGATACATATTTGTGATTCCTATCTTAAAAATGACGTATCAGGGTTTGTCCCGCCCCCTCTGCCCGTAAACACCCGCGAGCCTCGGTAATGTCATCGGCGTTCGGCTCCGCGTCGACGCTCCATGTGTTGCGACCCGCTCACGGCGCGCTGTATATGACCAAGAGAAGATTGTAGAATTTGTAACGACTAGGCGGAACTTACATTCAAATTATTTAAAGGAAAAAATTCGGCTACCAGTGGGACTTGTGCCCACGACTACAGAATACCCACCGTCCTGTCGCTATGTCCGTCTAAGCTATAGAAGCCACTCCTAGAATATATTCCTCCAAAGAATTTTAAGTAAGTCCCGCCTAGCATCTTGTTAATGCAATAAACCATAAAACTCTTAACATGATTATGTACAGCATAAAAATTCTACTATAAATTGTACGAAAATAAAACTACTATCCTAATTTGATGTAGTAACAGTGTGGTGTTATTGTATTGATTAATCAAAATAGTCTATTCCAAGTAGGTAAAATGTGTGATAAGGTGCGATATGATTAACTTTTCCGTAATTCGTCAATTGCGAAGGATCCACCGTCATAAACCGTAAGGAGGATGATAAGCAAATAAAATAGGAATCCGTAAAAATCTGATCAACTTAAATAGAAACTGGATCGACGTCATATCATATCAACTAATATTATCGAAGCTATGATTGCGTAGCTAGAACTATCTAGCTACGCAATCATAGCTTCGATAATATTAGTTAGTATTAGTAACTATACTATATAGGTACCTAAGAATGTAAAACTACGTGACGTGTAATTAGCATCCTATTAATGTTCTAAATGCGAAAGTTTGTGTATATGTGTGGAAGTGTGTATGTGTGTATGTTTGTTACCTCTTTACGCTCAAACGGCTGTACCGATTTCGATGAAATTTGATATGCAGATAGCTTATTCTCTGGATTAACTCATAGGTTTATTTTCATCATCACCATCATCACCGTTTTTAATCACCACGCGGGTACAACCGCGAGGCACAGCTAGTTACCAATAAATTGAGTTTGAGTTTGTATCTGCACAGTTTTTTGAAAAGATTGCAAGACTAAATAAAACCATTTGGAACTATGAGAAACTTTTGACACTTCACTTTTCCAGCTCCGAATCACTGTGAAGCCACATTCGACGGGTGGACGTGCTGGGACAAAGCCATTGCCGATACCGTGGCGACCGAAGTCTGTTCAGAATTCGCTTATTCCAACACGGGACCATCTTGTCATCGTAAGTTGTACCATATATTATTATTATATTCAACTTCAAATGGCCACTCGCGTAAAGAAAAATAAAGTCGAATACGTGCTATATTCAAATATGTCTGTATATATAGGCAACTATCAATATCTCCAGGCGAGCCAACGATTATATCTTAAGGTATTTTTTAGACTTTCGCGATTCGAACACATTGTTAATAAATCAAACGGGGCTTGATCGAGAGAAAACCATTTAGTAATTTATTTACCTCGACGTTTCGACCAAGTTGCATTGGTCGTGGTCACGAGAAGACTGGAGAAATGCGCGTGGCAATATCGGTGAGAGCGCGTAGTTTCACCAACTACCCACTTTTGATATTATTAAACTGTAGGGCTGTCACAGCCCTGCAAAAGCACAGGGTTGTCACGACACACAACACTGACAGTATCTTTAGTTTTTCAGGGTGAAACGTCGAGGTAAATAAGTTACTAAATGTTTTTCTCGCGATCAAGCCCCGTTTGATTTAATAACAATATTATCTTAAGGTGTTAGGGACTAGTCCCGAGGTCAGAAAAACAAAACTGTTTTTGCAGGTTTTAGTGTCTTCTCGATTGAGTTCAACGAAAGTTATCTTACTTTTGTTATTGCTATGGTATGATCTCCGTTCATATGTCATGTGTATATATAATATCAATATTACATATATCCGGGTTGTTTGTGTCAAAGTTGTGGGATGTACTTAAGTAGAAATGGCAGAGGCACATATTTAGTAGACGTAGAACCGATGATGGCCGCGCAGTGTGAAACGGTTCTCGAGTGGAGGCCACGGACGCGCCAGCGCGGTACGTCCACTGAAAAGGTGGACTTGACCAAGATCGCAGACGGAGGCTGGATACGGGCTCTTCTAAACAGTCCCTAGGGATATCGATGGGGAGACACATGTCCAGCTGTGGACGCTTATGGATAGCATGATGATGATAACGGTGACGATGAACCGAACGAATGGAGTCCAAGCGCCAACATCCTCTGCACCAAGCAGCAAATTGAAGATGCTCGCGGAGAGTCAAAGCAACGTTATGAACTTAGTACATGACGAGAATGGAGATAGGTGTAGTGCAAGAATCAACATTTCTATTTGTATATTTTCAACGTATTTTACTGGCTAAAACCAATGCTAAATTTCCCAATAAGAATATTGTATCTTGCACTCAGCGGGGGGAGCGTCGGCAGTCAAACTAACGGATAATGGTTCGAACCCCAATAACGGCTTCAGCTTCCGGTGAAAGTAACACGGTTATCGAATTCCCACCATAGTGGTAGGGTACTTTCGAGTACCCGCCTGGTTAGCTTCCACCCTAAAGTTTGAAAAACTGCCACCAAACACATAGTGTGTTCAGGCAGCACTCCTTGAGATCCAGTAAGCATTCTAGGTCTAGCGTGATAACACCTTCGACCAAATCGTCACTGATCATCAAGTGAGACAGTGGTCAAACTCTAGATCTTTACAGTATAAAAAACATGTGAACTTAAAAACAAATTGCAAATGCAAACAAATGTTAGCAGAGGTGCATGAATTAAAGTTTCACCCATTTTGGTAAGGGTATGCCTTAAAATGCTGGTGTGTGCAGGCGTTAGTCGTTGCTGGTTTTTTTTCAGACTACAGCACGAAAACATGCTTTGAAAACGGCACCTGGGAACTGCAGACCGACTACAGCACTTGCAGCATCACGTCGCGTTTGTTGCGCAGATACCGGTTCCACATCGCTGTCCTCGCCTTCTCCATCGTCTCATGCCTTCCAGCTGTGTTTGTCTTCTTCTTCTACAAACGGCTAAGGATTCCGAGAGTGGCGCTGCACAGGAACTTATTGATTTCCATCATTACTAGGAATATACTGGTCATAGTCAGCAGAAGTGAGGTGAGCGCTTTCAAGTTCACGATTGTATTAAATGTGAATTCTGTTGAGCGGTTACTTGTAAGTAGTACCGGTATATATTTACAATATCTATAAATCTATAATTATATCGGTTTACTTGGCACTGTTTCACTGCCTCGATATCAGTGTTAATAAATTCATTGTTTACATTCAACATTGGAAATGCGTGTGAGAAGCGGTGATAGCTCAGCGGTGGGAGCGTCGGTGGTCAAACTGACGGACGCTGGTTCGATCCCCCCTAACGGCTTAAGCTTTAGGTGAAGGTAACGCCGTTATCGCATTCCCAGCATGGTGGTAGGATACTTTCGGCTATCCGTCTGGCTAGCTAGCACTCTCAAGATTGAAAAACTGTCCCTAAATACATAGGGGGTTTCGGCAGCAGTCCGTCAGAGCCAGTAAGAATTCTAGGTCTATCGTGATAACATCTTCTGATAAAGGGCCTGGCAGTGACAGTAGGTATTCCACCGGTTTTTGCGGGAACCTTATCAAATCCATTGTCCATAATCTTTATGCTATCAGTCAATACTTTTGGAGTAATATCTTTAGTATTACATTAAAAACAGAATTTCTGTCAATGCTACTAAATGTCATGAATCATTTTAACAAAAAAATATTTTAAAAATGATTATAGTTACTTACTATATTAAAAAGTACTATCGATGCAGTAACTTAGGTGTAATATTAGATACAAAACTAACACTAGTTGACCATATTGACGTAATTAACAAAGCTTACAGAGAACTTGGACTCATCAAACGAGTGTGTAATGCATTTAACAATAGGAATAGGACTTGCATTAAAGTATTATACTTCTTACCTACGTGCGAAGTGTTCTAGAGTATGCCTGTGGCACCTGGCTACTCTGTCCACATTCGAAGAATAGAGTCAATACAAAAAAACAACTCTATATTTTAAGTTTTAAAGATTTTTGAGACATATTCTGAAGTTAGCAGTAGTACTTTGATATGGATACTCTAGAACGACGTGGGCAGGTAGACAGTACGATATTATGCTACTTCATGATATCCTGTGTGGTAAAACAGACTGCAGCGAACTGTTGTCAAATGTGGCTCTTCGAGTACCCCGAGTTCGAACCCGCAACACGCAACCACTTCACGTTCCGCACGTCAACTCGAACTATGCTCCGTATTATGCCGCGCGGCCCGAACATACAACCCACTTTGGATTTGTTCTTTTCTTCTAAGCTTGTCCTCAAACGTGAAATAGAGAAAATACACCGTATGACATAATTATGTATGCTCAATACCGATTTCGCTCATGACCGATACATATACATTTTTCATACGAACACACACACACTCACCCTCACACACATCCCTACACACGCAACCCTCCTCTCTATCACCAGCCACACCCGACACAAAACATACACGGTAATTTTTATACTTACGAGCACTGTCAACGCAACGTTTGCCATATGATAATATGTATGTATATTCTTGTAAATCAGAAGTGGTATAAATTAAAAATAAGAAAGAACATGATGTCAAATTTTATTACAATGATATTCTTATACAAAAAGGTTTAACCAAGTACATGTTAAAATGAAACATTTATACAAAGACACAAAATGACAGCATAAATTAGAATGGAACGATCTTACGGTATGCAGCGTCGAGCCCAACCACCTTACCGACCGACGACTGAACAAAATGTGGCGGTAATCGACTGGGCGCTTGCTTTTATAAGTGACAGTAGGACATTAATGTTGCCTGTGACAATGTTGCCACTGACAATGTTTGGCTAATAGCTAAGACGGCCTCTCCTGATATCCTGACGTCCTCGGCAGGTTCTTCAGGCTTTGTTGTGCTGAGAAATGTTCATGTGGCGTAGCTCACAACTCGCAAAAAGGCGGATCGAAGCACCCGACAGCGTCCATTCGTTACAGTAGCAGCAACAGCAGCAGTGGCGGCAGCAGCAGCTGCTGCCACCCGAACTCGTGTGCTACGAGACCCCACCTTCAACAAACAAGCAAAGAGTAAACACACAGCGCACATTTGCCGCGCCGAAACAGCATGTGTAGTTGCCTATTTTTTTCATTCATCACACAATCAAGGCCCTCTATCAGCAATACACTCCGAGCTATACCTATGTGAGCTAAATCTCTTCAATACATTCATCACACACATCTTACTGCATCAGACACTTTTCATACCGATTCTAATATGCATTACGAAATGCCGTCAAACTCTACATAGCCACATTGTCGGAGCTGCGAGATAGCCACAATGTCGGGGCACGAAATAGCCACAATGTCGGGGCTGCGAGTACCACAATGTCGGGGCACGAGATAGCCACAATGTCGGGGCTGCGAGTACCACAATGTCGGGGCACAAGATAGCCACAATGTCGGGGCTGCGAGTACCACAATGTCGAGGCACGAGATAGCCACAATGTCGGGGCCCACACGCAACAGGAATGCATCTCCCAGGCTGGAGCTCGCATGTATCGGGTATGCGTCTACCAGGCCGGAGTTCACACGCAACAGGCGTTCGTGTGCCAGGCCGGAACCCACACGCATCGGGGTTGCGCCAGCCAAGCCAGAGCCCACCCGCATCGAGAATTCTGCGAATAATTTCAAATAAACAAATACAAAATCCCATAAATAAATTGGTTTTTACAATTAATTGGTCTTTTAATTACAATACTGCAGCTACTACAATAACATTTGAGCAATCCACTAGCTATTGGTAGCCTATAGATAACTCAAATGTTCTAACCCGCTACCGGCCGGCAGCATGCCCAGAATGCCAGCAGCATTGCCACGCTGAATTGCAATGCCGATTCGTTGAGCCAAACATGTGCCAGCACTTCGGCCACGCGTCGCATCGATCAAACGCTCAGGCAAATTTTGGAAAATCCGATGGGCTCCAGGTCCCCACGGGCCCAATGTCTCGACCCCAAACGGTTCAAATATGTAACCACTACCTAGGTTAGCATATTTTCGCTGTTTCAATTGCTCCGCTGAATAAACCACAGCGCCAGCCCTAACATGTGTCTCAGGAAGATATGACGGCGCCAAAGTGTCCACGCATGTAGCGTCCCACACTAAAGGCCGCCCTAACTTCCAGGGAATCAGTGTCATCTCGTCAGGTCTTTTAACATCGTCACGCATGAGACCATTCGGTTCAAGAATGACTGCAACATTGGTATTGGTTTTGAACATTAAACAAAACGTCCATCTTCCTAGGACTCGGCCTACCTGACCTTAACTTTTAAACCTTCTGAATTATCTACTTCTCTCTTTAGATTTGTGGGAAAACACACAAAAATTAAAACATTACAACATGACAGTAAATAATAGTTCTCGCTCAACCGAATTTCATACACCTATCGGTGCTTAGGAAAACATCTTGCACTATAGATCTATGCTTTCCAGCTTCAATCGTCAGTAGCCAACAGAACACACGCACTTATTATCAAAAAGGGCACAAACATATACACCTACTAAAATTTTGAAAAATATAATCACAGTTGTAACACTACAAGAGAGTTCTACTTCCTGGGTATCGATCCCTCATACTAGGCGCTATGTGTAATTTTGATTCTAGTAGCTTACAGGAACTTAAACCAACTTCATTTAACGGCGGTATAAAACTGTGGGTACGTTGAGAATCTATAAACGGTCAGAAATTCCCCAAATTAATTACGCTGTTATTTCACATTAAAATCGCATTTAGACAGACTACGCACTGCCTTCACCCGTAATCACAGGAAGCATTGGAGTGCGACAATATCGTACATGACGTGATAGTTAAGTGAGCAAACAAAAATGAATAATCGACTCGTAGTAATTTTATTTACAAAAACGTACTGTCCAAACTAGTCAGACCAAATACACACAAAACTGAGATTTCCATCATAAAAACACTCAAGTCAACACGTCGGTATCTTTACCGATTAAAATGTAGTAGGTACTTTGTCCACGGATACAACTTGTCATTGCCAGAACTTCATTACTTCATATCGCGTTCTGCCATAACTTATCATTACATAGGTATCTGTTTTACAGTAATACACACACTATGACCAAAAGACACTCATAATCTTTAATTATTTACCAGAAAAACATCTACCTTGGTCACCAAATAATAAGAGTGCAAACCTGACAAAGTGATGAACTTTGAGCTACTGTCCGAGTACTATTTCTACAGTCTTTATTACTCGTAAACGCGTCGATTACAGCAAAGACCTACTATGGGATTTAGTTTTTTTTTAAATCTTACAGTATACCTAAGAGCATAACGATGGACTATAGACATCTTGTATGGTCACTGCTATAACGTACGAAACAAACAACTAAATCATGACCCCGCAGATTCTGTATACAAAGGGTTTCTCGGAAAATAATTCATAAAAAAAATAAACTCTTTATCGTCATAAGTAAATATCTAGTGGCATGTTCCGATATTATCAAATAAAACTGTACCTACTTATAGTTCGCCAATAAACTCACACAATGCGAACACCAAACCACTTAAACACAACAGAGGAATTAGAAGTCTATACCTACTGTCGCGCTAATGCCTCACAGCTTATTTCTTGATGTCAACAAGTTTAGTTATGAACACATTTTACACAAATCTGAAGGTGCACATACGTGATACATCTCATAACAGACTGTCACACTTTTGCCTAGGTTCCGTTCGGCTATTCTAATTATGATAAAATGGCTCATCAAAACAAATTCTCTTGATAGTTTTCTAATTTCAACAATTTACTAGAGCCATGAACCACAGTCGTCCAAGTTCTATTACTTTCAGAAAGCTCTCAAAAAGTGATCACGTATCACGGTCTTATAAGAATTGACTACTAGCTAACAATAAAATAACCGTCTGGTACGTACATAGTGACAGGTTCAGGTAGATTTGATATTAAACATGACCTAGCAGAAGTGTATCGTTAGACCTCAGCACGGTTACCAAAAATGTATATCTTTGGTACACGTATGTAGGTATAATTGAAAGACACACCTGCCTACCTACAACTTTTATTTTCCTACTTTTTGTTAGAAAATTCATAAAAACTGCGATTTTCTCAAGTAGGCTTAGAATTCAATTCAAATTGAATAATTGAATTGAATAGTAATTGCTGGCACGTATTGGTTATACCGTGACATCGGTACAAGTTGCATGAAACACAAAAATTACACACAAATCTTAATATTGCACGGTTGGTACGCGGTATATTTTCTATAACAACCTACAATTAGATGAGGGTACGATAGGATGAAATTATTTCTCCTAATGATCTTAATTTGAGTTACGTGCCATTTCTAGTTTGTAGTACCTAAATGAATAAAAGTTTCACTAAGCTTAGACACATTCGTTAATTATAACTTTTAAAGGTATCGATTATTTCGTGGGTTACGATAGCCAACACATATTGGTTAATCTGAACTGCTAGTATATAAGTTGTCATGTAATTTCATAAAGAATATGTGCAGTGTCAACGTTATCTAACACATAGTTTACGTAACGTTGATACATTTTCACTCGTTCACTCAACATTTTTTTTTTTTAAATCACACTTAGACCCCCGCACTAGGATTCCCTGTGTCGCGGGAGGCATGGTCACATGGTGCATCACACACACAATCACAACACACAAACACTCGCACAAATGCTTGCCCCTGCCGGGATTCGAACCCAGGGTCCCGGAGACACAGAAGTCAAGTCACTGACCACTGCGCCACGGCGACCGTCTCTCCGGCGTCCAGCGAACTTTTGCACTTGGTTAATACCTATGGCCCAGTCAACGACACGTTCTACCGATAAATAAGTTCATTCTCACCGGGTTAGCAAGTCACTTAGCCAAATGGTGAAACCAGGATTGGTCATGTGCTCGGAGCAGTGGGAGCAGCCGACTCGGCCCGGTGCCACCTTCCCGACGCAATGGCTCCTGCACGCCGCATGGTCCACCGAGCGACCCCGAGGCGCCCGCACACACACCACCACCCGGTAGGCTAGCTAGCCTGCGGCGTCCATTCGCCGCAGCAGCAACAGCAGAGCTCGCGTACTACGAGAACCCTTCTTCAGCTTCAGCACGTGCCGATGATGAGCAGGCACCCGGCAACAACGTGAACATCTACGCGACGGGCTACGCGAGCGCGGCCATGCCCGCACACGTGACGTGGGTCACCGACAACGCGATCTACTCCTTGGCATATAAACATCACAAGAAATTTACTTACGTGAAAATAAAACGAAAATTAAACAAATGTGAAATAAAAGTGGGTAGATTTGTGTCTTTAAAATTTTACTTTTAATTGTGATTTTACTAGGTCTTCGTTTTACTGGTAGACAAGTAAGATAGGTGGGCAAGTGAGACCAATCCCACAGACTAAATGTACGCGTATGAATAAGAACAAAGAAAGTTATTAACACGTGATGGTTTGTAATGCGAACAAACGTTATTCGCAGCTAGAGAGATGGCGAACGATCAAGGTCGCGTGTTTTTAAGCGAATCCCACTTCTGATCTTGTAAATCAGAAGTGGTATAAATTAAAAATAAGAAAGAACATGATGTCAAATTTTATTACAATGATATTCTTATACAAAAAGGTTTAACCAAGTACATGTTAAAATGAAACATTTATACAAAGACACAAAATGACAGCATAAATTAGAATGGAACGATCTTACGGTATGCAGCGTCGAGCCCAACCACCTTACCGACCGACGACTGAACAAAATGTGGCGGTAATCGACTGGGCGCTTGCTTTTATAAGTGACAGTAGGACATTAATGTTGCCTGTGACAATGTTGCCACTGACAATGTTTGGCTAATAGCTAAGAATATATATATGATATAATAATGCCATATAATAATATGTAATCCAGTCGCCCATACTTAAATTAAGATTTACTACATACATGTTTAATTCGACGCTGTTGGAACAGAACGATTGCGAATGATATTCATTTATTTACTATAAATAATAGCAATATTTCTGTAACTATACCATGTAGGCAAGAATTTCCCAGGGTTTATGTAAGAAAGAATAACACAGAAATAACATGAGCGTTCCTTTCAGATCTACATAGACGAGCTCACCAACGCTGGAGACACAGTGATGAGCACTCACGGGATGCCGTGTCGAGTCCTCGCCTTAGCCGAAAGGATAGCAGTGAACTGTGTGTTCGTCGCCATGCTAGTCGAGGGGATCTACTTACACCGGACTATCGTGGCGGTGTTCCGCAAGAAGCTCAATATCAACTGGCTGTATGGAATAGGAGCAGGTGCGATCGATTTATCTTCATCTAATCATGACCATCGTCGTGGCTCAGTGATCCCTGATCAGTGACACTGACTTTGAGACTGCGACCCCAGGTTCGAATCCCGGCTGCGGCAAACACTTCTGTGATGAGCGTAGATGCTTGTTCTTGGATGTTTGTGTATTATGATTGTGTGTGTCCATACCTCCCGCGACATTGGGTATCCTAGTGCGGGTGTGTGATTTAATAGTTCCAATAAAGTAGATCATAAAGTATAGTTCACCCTGCTACCCCCACTCCCCATTTTTATCACAATTTTTGTATGAAGAAATATTCAAATAATGTAACTGTCGATCTTTCTAGTCGAATCTATACAAAGCTGGCATTCACATATATTGCGAAAATATTATTTAATTATTTCCCTTTTGACCTCATCGATAAAAGATTTAGCGTATTTTACACAGATGATTTTAGTAGGTACACGATAGCTGATCAACAATAAAAATACAATAACAAGTTTGATCAACATATATAAACATAATATCCTTGAATAAAAGATTATTTAGTTCATAATTGATCTTATTTTGACTACACAGCCAGGGCGTGTTACATGCAATGATCCCTAGGGAAAATGTACTACTATCACCATGAAATATATCTCGCATTACGAAACCCAAGCTTTTGGTGCAGCGCAGTATGTGCAGCGAAATCCTATACGCAGATCTTGATAATGTTGAATGGTTGGTGGTATTGAATGTTGATAAACGCTAGGCTTTTTTTAGTATGAAAATTCATATTTTTAACACCAATAACATCGTAATGTTACTGCATGCTTCAACCTTATTCCATCCTCAAGGTTTTACCAACGTACTAGCCAAAATCGCTCAAAAGCTCATCCACATATAATTATTGACACATAGGATTCACATACTGCGTGATTCAACCGATTGTTATTGCCACACACCTGCAAAATGTGGAACGAGCTTTCTCCCTCGGTGTTCCCGAGTAGTTACAATATGGGATTCTTCTAAAGGAGAGTTAGCAGAGTCTTAAAAGGATTGGCGTCGTATCGAAATGCCCTCAGTGTTACAGATATAGGCGGCGGTGATCGCTTACCATCAGGTGACCCGTCTGCTTGTTTGTCATCTATTTCATAAAAAACACGTGCATGAAACAGCACCCAGCAGGCCGCACCCTGGCTTACGGTGTCGGTGACCTATCTTAGGTATTGTACTCACGCGTGATCGTCTGCACATAATCCGAGATTAGTATTATTATCTTACCCTATTCATTACAATTTTACTGACAGCTTGCGCTGCTCTTTGTGGTGTAAGTACATTGATAAGGCAGCTATAGTGAAATGTGTATATCATCATCATAATATTAATACGTGAAGCAAAAACTTTGTACACCTTTTTACTAAAATTGCGTGGAGTATGAAATTTCCCACACTTACAGTTTATATTACAAAAAAGAAGAGCAAAATGATAATTTTATTTCAAATTATGCACTAAATCAATAAAAAAAACCATTACACACACACCATGTATTTGACCAGACTCAAATTATGGTTAGGTTTTACCAGGAAGCTGAAAATGTTGTCTTTCAGCTTCCTGGATTTGACATGCAGTAAGACTATAAACGAATCGAGACGTGGGTGATGCTAAAGTCTCTCCAGCGATGTCGTATTGATCATCGGTATATCAAAGGGTTGAAGTATTTGTACAACAACGCCACCATATACAAATTGGAATGGCTAGGATTCGGCATCAACATCAACAGCGAATACATCACTCACCTTCGGTTTGCCGACGATATTGTGGTCGTGGCAGTATCGATGGAAGACCTCAGCACGATGCTCGAAGGCCTCGAAAGAGTTTGAGGGTGGGCTTTAAATGCCAATGCTTAAACAAAGGGTAGGTCTTAACATGAACATGAACAATGAGACGAAAATTATATCAAATACCCATGTTGCGCCCGCCCCAGTATCAATTGGGAACTCGATTCTCAAAATTGTAGACCATTACGTGTACCTATCTAGGGTCCAATTAGATAAGTCCAACTTTGAGAAGAGGCCAATCGTCGAATCCAACTCAGCTAGAAAGCTCGGCGACGTCTTCTCATCTAAAATACCGCAATGTCTGAAATCGAACTGAACTTCGAACAGTGTGTGTTACCAGTGATGAATTACGGAACCGGAACGTGGTCTCTGACTATGGGCCTTCTGAGCATGCTCAGAGTTGTACAAAGAGCTATGAATAGGGCTATGCTCGAGATTTCTCTACGTAATCGAATCAGAAATGAAGAGATCCGTAGTATAACGAAAGTCACTTATATAGCCCAGCGGATTAGCAGGTTGAAGTGGCAGTGGACGAGGCACATAGCTCGAATAACTGATGGCCGTTGGGATCGAAAGGTTCTCGAGTGGAGACCACGGGCTGGCAAGCAACCAGAAGCTGGTCACTCCCCAGTCGGGCGGTGACGCCCACCGACCAGGCGGACGGACGACCTGACTAAGATCGCAGGCAAGGGCTGGATGCGGGCCGCTTCCAACCATTGTTTGTGGAAAGAAGTGGACACAGGTCAGCTAGTATTTTATACTATGTAGATCATATTTTTTGTATATTTCCAGTGATAGCCGTACTCCCGGTGACGGCGTGGGCCGTGGTGATGGGTGTGATGAATGACCACTCGTGCTGGCTTGTGTACACGGTAGACAACATCCAATGGATCTTGGACGCGCCGAGGATCACTATATTGTTGGTGAACGCGGCCCTGTTCCTCGATATACTGCGAGTGCTACTCACCAAGATCAGAAACAGCGAGAATGCAACTCAATTGTAAGTTTTTTAATTAACATTTTTTATATTTCATTATAGGTTTATAGTTTAATCTCAAAATAGCTATTCTTTTTGCGTAATTACATGCATGTTACATGAGTTTTAATACCAAACATTGTTACAGAACTCTTTTATTAACTTTACAATACATTCAGTTATTGATAAACAAAATATGACAAGTTTTACTTCAAGTTTCACTAGATTCCCTATGTCGCTGGAGGTTTGGATACACACAATGACATCACAGCAAACATCCAAGACTCGCGATAAATATTTCTGTACATTATGTATTTATGTGAATAAATATTTGTCCCTGCCTGGATTCAAACCCGTCCTGGGTTTGAATCCCGGAAGTCATGTCACAAACGACAGCGCTACGGCGACCGTCAATTATAATTAGTAACTGTTAATCTAATTTGGCTTCCTATGTGTACCTATGTGCATGTTGTTGAACGAGCGCTAAAAACGTATAATATTATATTATCAAGGGAGCCAAGTTGCTCTTAAATCATTTCATCACACGGGTTGCAGTGGGAGCTGCAGGCGAGGGCGTAATTCAGCCGCGCGTGTAATGAGCAGAGCTCACGAGTTTCATACGATGTCTTTCAACACATTTTCAGGGAAAAAAACATTTACTTCTTCGTCTTACACAAACATTTATTTCTTAGTTATATTGTTTCATTACTAAATTGAGAATGCACTGTTTACTCACGTATACCTAACTTGTACTAGTAGTACTAGTGGGTTATGTTTATGGCCCTAAAAGCGGTGTAATAAGGCTTACTTTGCGGTCTTAAGTGTAAAGAAAAGTGGCGAGAAGCAGTAACCCGAATCTCGCTTTAAAACAATTTGTGCTTGGCGAATCTTAATGTTGATTTAAATTAATCTATGTAGGTATATGATTTCATTCACAAATTTCAATTTTTCAATTTCAAAATTTCTTTATTCAATCATGATAAAATACAGTTTTGCTTTATCTAGTGTACATTAGATTCCTGGAGTAGACAAATCTTAACTATTATATATATTTTTTCGAGTCTGTATGCTCATATAAAAGTTTTTTCTTGATTCATTGCGAGCGTACACAGTTCGTAATGCAGTTATAAGGTTATTATAAATTGTGATCTAAGCAGAATTCAACTATGCGTGCTTTAAGAAGGAGCAATACATTTATTATTGTGATAATTACTTGCATAGAAAACAATAATCGACTGTAACTGTCAACACAACATAAAAAAAACCACTCACAAATTGTTCTCACAACGGGTTCTCGATTTGCTGAACCTACACTCGGGAGTGCAACTCGTAGCTGTCGAGTCGAACCCGAACATGCAGGGTTACAACACCCTTCTGAAACCTGCATTATATATTTGAGCATAATACCTAGATAGGTTTTATATGTGTTTGGTATAAAACAGATCCATTGTATTGGCTATAATTTTACCAACAAAGACATATTTTTCTATGTTTAAAGGTAGCAAAATTATGTGTTGATAAATATCGAAACGGAAATTAGTATTTACAAACTCGTCACTATGGTAAGTCCTTGACTTTGTCTCGGACCTACTTATACACCTACATTCGTCTACTGGTTCCCAAAACCACTGATACCGCATAGCATCATAAATAACTATTCTCGTATCCTCTAAAATATTTTGCACTATAAAAAATCTCTAGTGTCCGTCGTTTTATATAAATGTTTGAACTTCGGCAGGAGCACAGCGAAGGCGACTCTATTCCTGATGCCGATATTCGGCACGCAGTTCCTCCTGACCGCGTTCCGACCCTCGACGACGGACTGCGTCGGGGAGCAGATCTACTACTACGTCTCCTACACCGTGGAGGGGCTGCAGGGGTTTATAGTCGCTATGCTGTACTGTTATATTAATAAAGAGGTAAATGTCCAAAGTGTTCTAAGCTTCAGGTAGGAGGCTGGTCGTTCGTTAATGAATGTGAGAGAAGGATCTTTTTCCGTATTATTGTCTGATTTAATGCATTGACGCACAGCTGAAATAGCTCGAATATAAAGCATTTTTCCCTCGGGTAAATATATGAACGCGAAAGTTTGTGAGAATGGATGTAGATATAGATATTTGTTACTGTTTCGGGCCAGGTAGGCTAAGCGGGTTTGGACAAAGTTTTTCACAGAGATAGATTATAGTCTGAACTACTAGCTTCCTCCGGTTTAATTCGCGCAGATTTCCCCCCTACTCATCAAGATATCGCAGGAAACTTTTCTTTATACTAACAACTTGAGTAACATTATTGGAAATATAGAAAGGATCACTAATTAAAAATATCCTAATTTTGTTACTCCGTGAAAACATAGAATTCAATTGGTGAAAAAAATTGAAAGTAATTCTATGAGTATTTAATTAGACAAACAAAACTGATAATCATCTAGTCTTTTTCCTCTTATGTATAGATAGGTACAGTTCAGTTTAGTAGTATACATTTCATTAAGTAGATAAAAATATCCGTTCTTAAAATTACTAAAACCATTCGATATTATTTCAGGTCCGCGGCTTGATAAAAGCAACATATAAAAAGACAGAAAACGCCTTTGTCTCCCGAATCCGGAAAGATTCCGAAAACCCTCGGACTAGCAACGGTCTATCAGACAGAAGACTCACCAGTACCACAGGCTTACCTTCTCAGCAAGAAGATAAGGAAGAATACAATACTATCAAACCGAAAATTCATGTCGCGGAAATCATTTCAATACAAGCTAGCGAACGACTCGCAGAAATACTGGAACCTGTATACGAAACAATACAAAATGGTGTTGTGAACGAAGGGTATGACTCCTTAGACAGGTCGGATAATGGATCCAGATACAGACATTCCAAAGATGATTACTACGCATTCACTAACGCTTCGAGCGTTTCTATCGATTGCCAAGACTGGATCAAATGCGTGTCGTCACCTTCTAGCAGCGTTTACAACAATTCACTTAACGAATATGAAACTCGATATTTGGAAAGGAAATTCCCAAATCATCCTAAACATATAAATATATCTAGAGAAACAATATTAGAAAGGGAAAGAGCGAGGGAGAGCGAGAGGCGATTGGAGGCTCGAGACTGTAGCGACCCGCAAATCAATTCGGTTACGAAAAGAGATAACACACAAACAGACAATACAATAGAAGTTGGTAATAGAGTTGAAACCGCGCCATTTGACAAAACAATTCACGAAGAAGATGAAACGATATCAGAAACTAAAGATATACAAGAAACTGACGCTGCATTTGAAGCTGACGTTGCCAACAGCGGCATGCTTGATGAAATTATGCAATATATGGAACAGAGTGAATTGAGTTCAGTGGATTTGAATCCGGAGTTACTTTGTCCGAACAGAAAAGAAGAGGACAAAATAGTTTTTGTTAATGTGTAATGAAAATGTACATTTTTTTCAATATAATACTACAAAGTTGACCCGGATCAACGATCATAGTTCTAACGTATCCTTCGGATCGCCCCAACTCCCGTTCATTTGTTATTTTTTTATTTATACTTTTTTACTGTACCTTATATATAATTAAAAAGGGGAAAATCACGTCACCTATGTTAGTATGTCTTAATATTGACAGTCAAATACTGTCCTAATGATATGCTCGTAGGCAATGGTATCGATTACGTATAGGGTATTTTTTTATGTGCGGTGCGAGGTTTCGGTTGAAACATATGTATAGACATTACTTCCGCGTACAATAAAAAAATTTAGGGAGAGTACCATACGTGCAGTACATCTACCGGCTCGGTTGAGACTAAAGCAAATTAGGTGTATGCTGCCTTCTTTATGCCGTCCACGCTCGAGGAGCCTAGTGCCCTATCTCCTTTTTAAATAATATCATTGATTCCATCTCATTAATGACATAAACACGAACGTTTGTGACAATGTGGGGATGTTTGTTACTCTTTCACACCGGAAAGGCTGGACGAATGTTGATAAATTTGCCACAGAGATAGATTATGCAGAGTGTCTGCCCGATATTTTACATGTAGCCATGAATCCCAATTAGACTACGCTAATTATTTTGGTATCCAATTTTTAATTTATTTTATCAATGAATCGGTACTCACCCATTTCACTTGTAAGTCTGTACACAGAACCATCTTACTCAATATTTTGTTTTCTTAATTCGATGGCGAGTAATATTTATAGTTAAGTACTGTTACGTGACCCAAATGTTGGCCTTTATCCTAAACCTTGCTACACGAAGTGGCAATGCTGCAAGCATTTTGGGGACTTTCCTCTAGCGGCTTGAAGGATTAGATTGCCATCATTATTTTGTTTATAAATACAATTACTTATCATTGTATTAGTTAAGTGTATAAGGTACATTTTTGAACTTGTATTTGACCTTTTGATTGATTTAAAATCAAATAAAGGAAACCTATCCAGCTGTTGAGAAAATTGTATACCTGCTTACACTTAGTATACAGCCTACTTACAAAGCAGTTATACGGCCCGTAAATCACAAAATCATTTCATCAATGTTAGCTACAGAATATATATTTTTGAAAATATTGTATATTTTTATTTTACTCCAAGAAAACCACTGACCATTTTTCGCGCTCTCGCTGGATTTACTGTCGTCGCAAGAGTTTTCATCTATTACATATTGCAGATATAACATTTTAACTAAGAGTAACTACTTACTCTGGGATTGGTAGTGGTACCTACGTGCCAATCAAAAATGGTATCATATACTATGTTATTTAGGTATATATGTTATAGTTTTATAAATGTTTGCCAGAGTAGGCATACAAGAACATAATTACAAATATACAAAGTTTATAGTTTAACAATGCTCACAGTTCATTTTACGTTTATTACTACCGAGTGACTAACATATAATCTCTAGTTAGATTGAGACTATGTACCGACTTTATTGAAACGTTAGATGACATATATCAATTCAATATATTGCTACAAACATCGAAGTAGTTTCTCTAAGGCTTTACACATTTGCGCAACACAACTCATGCGGCTGTTTCGGCACACCTACAACCGCAGAATAGATCATAGTTACTTTAAAACCTCGTACGCGAACACTAACCATTAACTGACCTGTCAGCTCGTTACAAGATCTGGATCCTTTCCAAGGGTTACAAAAGTGAGCGGACTAGCGGCCCGCGCACAGTCGTGTTCGGGACCTTATACTGACACCTTCCGAAATACAAAACCAAATTACAAACATTCGTTTTACATAATCTAAACATTTAAAAAAAACCAAGTAGTAAAAGTCGTCTGGTTATTATTTCTAAAAACAGTTTCATTGATTTCCCACAGGAACTAATATTTAATCAGTAAAGACTTTTTTAAGAACGATATAAAACCTTTTTTCTTGAAATGTGGTCAAAATTAGTGCTAGGTTTGATACTGTGCTGGGGAGTGCAAAGTTTCCCTGATGGAGCCCCCATAGATACGTGTGTACGAGACCGCCCGAACCAGCCTAATCATGGACAGCACAGGACGCAGCCGTTATCCAGTCTACCATACAGGGTGGTAGCTTCAGCGACAGCGTACGAACCGAATGCACCCATCACAGGTCTGTTAATGTTCACTTTAGTACGGGTAAGCACATCCATTGTTTGTATCTCTAAGGCATTACTGTCTCGTTAATACTTAGGTTGTTCCGAAAACTGTTAATTTCAAATTAGATACAACTTCTTTATTCCTGAAGCTATTTAGAATTGACGGCTAATTTCAATAAAAATCTCCTCAGTGAAAATCATTGGCCACTTATGAGTAGCGGTCCTTTTTTGAATATTTTTAACCGATATCAATATTGGGTCATCAATTCGACTCGTTTTTTTGATGTTTGTTACCACTGGATACGGGTGAGATGATGATGATGATGATGTTACCACTGATCAGAAAGCGAAATTTGTTACTTCAGAACTTTTAGCTGGGTGAATTGATTTTGAAGATTCTTTTTCTATTAAAGAAAGTGAAGTTTTTTTGAAAGCTAGTGCTACCCGGGCGGTCCCATTTAAATTTCATTTAAATCGGACAAGCGGTTGTTGAGTGACACTCCAATAACTGATAAGTGCTACGTATACGATATTATAATTGCGGGTGAATACATCGGTGAACATATACAATGACAATTGATCTCGTGAGTAACAAAGGTCACTGAAAAGAGAGAAAATATAAAAAAAATAAAAAATTGGGTCCGACTTCAACACTCAAGTGTGAAATAACTTGTCAAAGTCGGTACCGTGAGCACAAATATTTTGATAATAGTTACTTTTGAACTATCATGGTACCGACTTTACAAAAACCTCTCAAGGGTGCTAAGGATAAGTAACCGATCCGAAATTGACGGTCCCGTGGCGCAGTGGTTTGTGTCATCGACATGACTTCTGTGTCACCGCGACCCTGGGTTCGAATCCCGGCAGGGGCAAACATTTGTGCGATGAGTGTAGATGTTCGTCCCGGGTCTTGGATGTTTGTGTGCTGTGATTGTGTGTGTCCATGCCTCCCGCGATACAGGGAATCTTAGTGCGGGGGTATGAGTGTGAGTAAAAAAAAAAAAAAAAAAATTTAGCTATTATATAAGTTCTACTTTTTTTTGTTAGGTACCTTATAACTTCAGATCAACTGAAAATAATTACAAACTGATCTAATTGCTGTAGGTATTCCTATGGTTGAAATTTCCAGATAGGGTTATATTTAATTTTAATAGGACCTCATGGAGCTGAGTAGGCATTATCCCTCGCCTTAGAGCATAATTTGAGATACTAAGAACACAAAGCTTTCTTTCCGGTGTGTAGTATATCGTAACATTTACTATTCTGGCAAGTTTTGTTTTGGCCAAGTACGCAAGCGAGTAGGTCAACTTATAGTCTCATTTATTGATACATAAGTAGATCTGATACTGGAAAATCGACTGTTTCCATAGCAAAGGGGAGATCAGGTTTGAAAACATCGCGATTTAGTTATTATTATATATTTTGTTATGTAATGGTTAAGTTCTTTGAGTTTGTTACTTTAGAATTATTCTGTCATGAATGAACAGATTTGATCGAAAAGTTGTGTCATAGTATGAAGCCCTCGTAGCGCGTCTACGCGTCCGGTCTCAGCACGTACTGCTCGCTCGTACTTTAGATGGGTTAGTGGAATGTTCAACAAAGCGTTTCGGTGCTTCGTAGGACACGCTGAGGCCTCAATCCCAGTATAGGATTCTGGTATACCCTTAGTATAACAGTCTTTAGGCCATGTCGCAGGCCCTGGGGCAGTCTGAAAACTCAGTCATCGGACACGCTTAGCCGCGGGCTATGAATTGGCCAGCGTGATGGATTGTGGACATAATTCTACTCTTTCACTCAATCTATGTAAATTTTATCGGTTCTTAATATATAAAATTAATATTAATCAGTTAAATTTCAATCGGTAAATTAATTTAGTTGTGAAAGCATAACGAACAATCTTACTTTTGCATTTACATCATAAGGAAAATATTTAAGTTAAGTATTTTTTTGAGCTGAAAAGGGTTCCTGATATAATAATTATAATGGTTGTTCACGCAGGCGTAGCTTAAGTATTATAATTACTTGGATGCGCGTGGGCACTTCATTGAGTAACTCCATTAAAGTTTCATTTCCCTTCCCTTTGAATTACCTACCTCACTCTTCAGAAGGTTGAAAAGCAATAATTTACCCACTAACGTTTACTGGCACAAAATAGTGCCTTACTAATCATTACTTTTTCCCAGATCGCGAAGTCCGTAATATATGATACAGTGTCACTTGCAGTGTCACTGCAGTCACTACAGTGCCCTTTGAATATTCTAGAACAGCTTAGTTCAAATGTGCCCTAATCTAAATCGTGGGAACGGAGCTTTCGAGACAAGTCGTCAACGACAGACTTACGCAAGAGCCCATACGCACGGTATTGTAGGTCACCGCACATGAACCGGTTGGACCGGTTCGCTCGGATGAACTAATAAACATCAATAAAACCAACATGCACCTTGAAAAATGATCGTTAATTATCGATACGTATCTAAGCCCGAATAGGGTGAGTTGAGTAACACTGCCTTGAGTACTAATCATTTTCTGAACACGGTGAGTTCATTAACCCCTAGTTTTTAATTAGTGACATCAATTAATCTAACGTATAGTATGCTTATACCCTACGACCATAGGTACAAGTACCTACTTGGACCAGTAGTCACCGATTACCGTATATCTTGATCCGTAATTAAATGTCACTTCATCTGCGTTTTAACTGACGGTTTCATCCGATTAATTTTGTCGAATTCATGATTTGAATTTGCCCGCTGAAAAGGAAGTCAGGCACGAGTAATATGTACTTACCAACATACATACTAAGCGTTATATACTACTATCTCAGACCACTTATCGCTACCACGTCTCGTGACCTATAAAAAAAACCTGAAAAACGTTCTAAATGCCACACTTTGTAGCTGAAAAAACAGGTAAAAAGAAAATCTTTGTTTGAATATGTAACGGAAATTGCGTATTTTGAAGCGATGATAGCTCAGCGGTGGGAGCGTCGGCTGCCAAACTGACGGACGCTGGCGCTGGTTCGATCCCCATCAACGACTTGAGCTTCCGGTGAACGTAACACCGTTATCAATATCCTAGCATGGTTGTAGGGTACTTTCATTCGAAAGTACCCTACAACCATGCTAGGATCGCTCGCTACCACCCTCTAGTTTGAAAACCACAACAACTTGATAACATCTTCGACTACATCGTCACTTATCATAAATGAAATTGTGGTCAAACTAGATCTATAAGTAAAAAATAAAAATAACTAATTGAATCGAGATGCAGTTCTTAATTTCACGGAATACCCAGTTGTTTTATGATTTAATTTTTTTTACTATCCATTGTGTATGAATTGCTTTGTCTTAATAAATAAGAGAATTGGCACCCAGTACGACCTACACGTGAAGCGTGCTGTAAATGTGGACAAAGCACGTTTTCAAGTTTCTACTTATTAATTCCAGTTTCCATCGAGGGATTGGAACCTTTCAAAGGGTTCTTCATCCAAGCGCGCTCCGTTGAAACCGACCAGTGGCTGGGCTCGTGGGAAAACGCACCGAACACCACGATCCATCCTGAGTGCGCGTCCATAACCCATGCAGATCCCGTCGACAAGGTCAGGGCGACGCTGCTGTGGCGGGCGCCTTCTGATGCACACGGCAGAGTCTACTTTACGTAAGTATTGATGCTGCTTCAGAAGTAAGCCCCAACATATATGTATAATAGGACATATTATACTCTCATCCCAATTTAATATTACAAATGCAAAAAGTGGGGATGGGTTTTGTTCTTTACAACCATCCCCACTTTATTGGCGGCTATTTAGCTAGGTCAATTTAGACCTAAATGTTCAAAATTTGGCGCAGAGATAGATACAAGTATGGATTAGTACACAGGCTACTTTTTATCCCGAAAAATGCACGATTCTCACAGGATAACTGGGGAAACGGGAAAACTGTAGCTCGAAGTAATCATATTGTGAAAGTTTTTGTGGGTGTTTCTCTGTTAGTAAGCACTCAGCGCCAAAGCAGTTTGACGAATTGAAATAACATTTTATACGAATTTTCCTGAGATCCTGGAATAGCACACCAGGTAGAACAAATACTTAAAAACTAAACAGTTCCTGATGGATAACCAGATGCTCATAAGAGGTGACGACAAGATCGTAGTCGATGTTTTTTCTTGTCCACATCCAAAGTGTCCCAGGAGAAGAGTTCATTGCTTGACACTATGTTTAGTCGAGGATTTAATTTATTTACAAACAATACAAATTTATATATTTTTTTTACATAGTTTGCGTTTGACATCTGTCTCACCTGATGTTAAGTGATGACGTTGTCTAGGATTTAGCACGCAAACCTAGAAGGTACCTATTCACTCGTGACTTGAAGACTCCAGGATTGTACATATCGGGAAACACAGACTCGGGCAACGAGTGCCATTCCTTGGCAGTACGCATTAAGAAAGTGGAAGCAAAACGCTTCGTACGTATAGGTGGTATATCTACCATATAGCGATGGCGAATTGCCGTACGTCGAGTCGACCGATGATAGAAAGGGGATGGTGGAATCAGATTGTGTAATATCAGTGCACTTTCTCCGAAATGCACCCGATAGAAAACCGATAGACTTGCTACTCTACGCCGTTGTTCAAGGCTCTGAAGCCTACGTTCCACCAAAGAGTTACAGCCGATGATTCTTTTGGCTCTGAATAATAATTGAATTGTTAATAATCTGATTTATTAACAATGTGTTCGAATCGCGAAAGTCTAAAAATTACAAAAGATTTAATCTAAGTATTTTCAAGTCAGCAGTAGCAGTATTTTCAGTTAATATTCTAGCAAGGCGCGACGCGTGATTATTGTAGACTGCACAATGACATAGCAACAGGTAAATGAGTAGTCAAACTGCTGCCTATTCAAAATAAGAAACTACGTAGGTACTATACAGGCCAAACAATCCAAACATCCATCACCGCTACAAACCCTTCTAGCGCTATGATATAGCATGGAACCATGAATATATTTCTTAGTTTACCACCTTTTTTGAAGCGGCGGCGGTGGCCTATCGGCGAGCGAAGATCATCAAGATCTAAATCCTACTAATATTATAAATGCGAAAGTTTGTGTGTTTATGTGTGTATGTTTGTTGCCTCTTCACGCTCAAACGGCTACACCGATTTTGGTATAGTGATATAGAGCTTATATCCTGGATTAACTCATAGGTTTATTTTCATCATCACCATCATCACAGTTTTTCATCACCATCATCACGCGGGTACAACCGCGGGGCGCAGCTAGTGTAGAATAAAAACCATTAGTAGGTACCGTCACTATTTGTAAGCTTCTCGCTTGGATTACGATTCACCAAATTAATAACATCAATAGTGGTTTTAAGATTTCAAAATACTTGTGGTTTCATGCGAGAAGCGATCTAAACCTTTCACTATACTTATAAGTACTTCAAACTTTCAGTCAAGGCTGAAACGAGTATGTAAATAATCGGCCGAAACGGACGGTGGCCTCCAACTGCCAAGGACAAGGTCGAAAACTCTGCAAAGAACGTCGACATGAAAAAAACAGTACTTTTGAAATCTAGATGTTCGTTTAAGTAATTTTAAGCGCTCTTTTTAAATTTATTTATTAACTAGCTGCGCCCCGCGGTTTTACCCGTGTGATTGACGATGATGATGATGAAAAGAAGTCTATGTGTTATTCCGGGACCTAAAGTAGGTATTTACATATAAAATTTCATCCAAATCCGTCAAGCCGTTTGAGCATGATTGACTAATAAACATCCATCCATCCATCCAAACTTTCACATTTATAATACTAGATGCGCCCCGCGGTTTTAGCCGCGTGGTGATGGATGATGACGATGATGATGAACAATAGCCTATTTCGGGACCTGAAGTTTCTACATACCAAATTTACGGTGTTTAAATAATAACGTTAATATAAGGTAATAATAATAGTATCTAAGAGTATGATTGACTTAGTATTAGAATGAAAAAAATACAAAAAAACTCACTTAGATTGTAGATTATTTAGTGTTCTAGTGTACGCTTGTCTTTATGTTTCATTAATATTTTTAAATAGTATCATTTAATTAAATTTAATCAAAAAAAGGTACGGACCATTGGGTCTGTAGTGTGTATAGATTATAAAATAAAAAATTCACTTATTTACTAAGCTATACAAGTCTGAGCTAAATCAAACTAGTCTAGAGATTACCCTTAGTATTTACAGTACAGCAGTACCTATGCACCAAAACGTACCTATAGTATAGTACCTCCTTAGATAAGTTGTGTGTGTTAGTTATAGCCGTTCTATATAAAATACTCCTTTCACTATACTGCATGGTTGCGTAAAAGTAATGCTACGGCGCAGTATTATTGAGTAGCATGTAGCGTCTGACCTTAGATAAACGATTGCGCTGATGAGAGGTCCTCCATTCGTATTTTGCAAATCATCGCCACGTCTGTAGATTTGGGAGGCGTGTGACAAGCCTTGTGAGAGGTTATCAAGTTTTTTTTTGTATACGCAACGGCTAATGAGTGTTTCGTGCTATTGTTTATTTAATTGTTTCATTCTGTGTTCCGCAAATCCTTAGCCAGGAATTGACTTCGGCGGTAGTACAGTTCTGACGAGATTTATCTCGTACTATTTAGAACTTTACTAATTTTTAAAAAAGCTATGAATTTTATCATCACTGGAGCTATTTTTATTTTGAAACATGCGAAGTGCAGATATTAGTGACTAGTGAGTAAATTAGAGAGGCTTTCGTATCGTATAATTGACGAAAAAAAAGAAGGAAAAAAGGAAGTGTTTTTAATCACACAAATATATCTATAGGTACATAAATAAATACGAACGATTGTGTGCTTTGTTACCTCTTCACGCCTTAACAGCTTGATAGATTTGAATAGAACTTGAAAGGTTATATAACCTGGATAAACGCAGAGGCTACTTTTTAATCTAACTAATCCCCAAAAATTGATAATTCCTCTAGGATACAACAAAAACCTAAAATGTATAGAATTATAAATGCGAATGTAACACTGTCCGTTACGTACGATTTCACGCCTACCGCGCTGAACCGATTTTCATGAATTTTGGTACCGAGGTGAGACCTTGCAGAAAGACATGGGCTACTTCTTCTTCTCAGCCATAGGAACTCCACTGCTAGAGATATGCCTCCCCTATATATGGGGATTTGCCAATACTCGCCACGCTTGGCAGGCGGGTTGGCGAGCGCAGTATGGTTTCTCATCCTCAGAAGGCGCTGCTGCCCACCTTCTGGTACGTGATCCCTTAGCCGACTCTTACGGCACCAGCGGGAAGGGATGGGGGTGTACTATTCTAGGCCGGTACCACCACGGCAAACTGGGCTACTTAATGTCTTGGAAAAGTATAGTTCCCGTAGGATAACCGAAGTAGCGTGAAAACCGTAGTTCACACGGCTAATACCGCGAGCCGAGCCAGTAGTTTCATAAATATTCCAATCGAAGAGCTTATCTCTAACTAGTCAAATTTTCCACCAACTAGTAGGCGTTCCTGGCGAGATATCACTTCTCGAGATACTGCCAACTAGACGGGACTTTGCTTCTAAATAATGATCACAACTACGTTGTTCACAGGGGCACTGTGCTGAAGAACTATGGAACATTCTGGGCAAACCTTATAGCTGAAGCGCCGCAGGACCCGGGACAACTGCAAGTTCTTGGATAAATTAAACTAATTACCTTCCTTATCTGTAACTGTGAAATAAACAAGTCTTATCTATTACGTGTTCTTTCTCTCTTCATTTTCCTCGCGTAATAGTTGTTAGTAGGTAAGTACTTACTTTTGCCTTTGACTTTACCGATTTAAAAACTAATACCTCTTAGTTTTTAAATCGGCAAAGTCACTAATATAACAATTAACGTCACAATCAGGATATGATGTTATATATGTTAATATGGCGCATTTAACGATGCTAGCATTGTACACAGTTATATACAATAGTTATAATTTGTATTCTATTCCGGGCACGCTGACAACTGGTAGCGAATTAGAGCCGTCTATAAGCTGGCAACGGCTATAGTGGATTGCTCAAACGTTGCTGTAATATTGTAAGCAGTTATTAGTATCATATTTTTTTATTTTTAATAATGGCAAATATTCCGATAATAATGTTAGTTCTTGTAATTTTGCATAGATAAGAACTCAAGTGACCGCAACGAAAGGTCAAGAGGATAGATTTGGCAGAGTCGTCGCAAAAATAATTGGTTAGTTACGTACCTAGTTTCTAATAGCTTATATTATGATACAAGTGTGTAATGTGTGACTTAATTCGGCCATTACACACGAGAGTGTGGGTGTGGAGAGTGGGAGCCGCAGGCGAGGGTATGTTGAATGACCGACAAAAGTATGGCAAGGTTCATACGACGTTTTGCGAGGAAAAACAAACATGTTTTGCTTACATAGTTTGGTTATTATATTGAGAATGCTCTGCTCACTCGCACTTATGTTCTAAGGTAGGAACTAATTTAACTCTGTAGACATTTCTGCTGCGCTCTTTTGTTACAGCTCTGTTAACGGCCTTAAATGGCGATGTAATAAGGCTCACTTTACGAGCAATTAGTTGGGTTAAGTGTGCTGAGAACTGTAAAACTAACTTCCACGACTTATGGTCACTGTCAAATCACTGTCATGTTAAAAAAATAGTTATTTGTTTTACCCCACTTGTAACACATATAACTATTTTTTATTCGTAGAGTGTGCTTTCATATTAGTCCTGTTACACATTGATCTTTGATCGGTTTAATAGCATTTTTCAATAAATATTTGACAATGATCCACCCGTAACTTATAGTATACCTGGTTGATTTTTGGCGTTAGTGCTTGGATTGGCACGAAACGCTAAAAACCTTTACCCACGAGTGAAACAATAATTTTCACTACACTAGCACAAAACTAGCCGGCGCACGGCGAGGATTCCTTCACAGTCTTCTTTCAGAGCGATTTTTAAACTTTGTCTCAATTATCGGGCAAAAGTTTAACCGTTTTTGTATACAAAATGAAAATGTACGAACCAAAGAGATTACAATACTACGTAGGGGCACGAACTTTAATGAAGAATAACAATAAGTGCGCTCTTCTCTGATTGATCGATGACTTGACATAAGCTTTGTCAGGTGCGTTCGTCACATACATAATTATTTATAAAAATAATTTTTAATTAAAACATTTTAATTGTATTGCCACTTGCTTTGATCAATTAAAATATTCATTAATAAAACTGAGAATACAGTAATACTATTTTTAATAGTATGTTAAGGATAACAATAAAATAAACAAACAGTATTCTAACGTACAATCACTTTACAGAGCGTGCATTTTGTATATATTTATTCTCGGAAGCCGCAAAAAGAAACGATCTATCTAGGTTGTGAACGCTCGAATTTTAAAGCATTTTATCATTTATGAATAAAAAATCATTTTCCTCACCGAAATCGATCAGTAAAACTAGCTATTGCCAGCTAGAGTCGTGAAAAGATTAGTCTAAATCGATTATAAAAAACGGTGTGGTGCTGTGGTAAATTTTCAACATTTTCTTCAAATTAACGATTAATACTGAATCGGTTTTGATTATTGTTTAATGGGAGCAAGCTGAGAGTATATCCTATAAAGTAAAAAGAAGTAAGTACCTATAATATGAACATTTAAATTGAAAAATCCTTTCTCGGCAGTCGTTTAACAACATAGAAGCGCGACGAGGCGCCTGCAAGCGGTCCTGAAATATACGTGTTTAAAGCTTTTTTTTATTCACAATAGACAGGCGTTTCTCCACTATCTCACCTGATGTAAGGTGCGGTCTACGATGGATCACGCCTCCCTAGAAGATACCTGTTCACTCGTGGCTTGAAAATGCCCAGATTGTATCCATATGGAAACAGACGTAGGCAAAACGCTTCGTGCGACAGGTTGGAACGTCTACCATAACTATACTTGGAACAAACCAATTACATTAGGACATTAGTGTTGCCCGTTTTCCGTTTTAAAATTATAAGACACTATTGCCAAGTTATTCGAATAAAATAAAACCCCATAATATATAAAAAATAGTATATTAGTATTGTACGTTAGTACGAGTAGTACATTGAATAACATAAATGCATTTTGACAAATATAAATTCACATAAATAAATGTTGTCATCTAACACTGTAATCTGACTGTATCACATGCCGATGAGATAATTGCTGCTTATTATTGCAACGTGTCACACACAAGTGGCAAAGTTCACTGAGACCATGGATAAGATAGTGACAACACACAAAGCACCGCGTTTCTAAAAACATATGACGTCGTATCATCAGCTGACATTCAGTGAGCAGTACAACAATATAAACATTTCTCGTGACATCCCAGCGTTACATCGTGGTTACGGATGTTATTGAAAGCGAATTATTTCCAAATGAATACTCGAGGGTATTGCGTTTGCGCAGGTCGGTGCTACTGCTTCTTCACCGGGCGCTTCACGTCCATGAGATCGCACAGCTCGTTCCGGATGGGCCTCAGCTCGGCCACGTCGCTCTCCCAGTTCGTGTCGGCTAGAATTGACATTACCTGTAATTGTGGAACAAAACTTTAACAATATATTATAATATAAAACAGTAAAGAGTGCGTGTTCCTCATACACCTACTGTTCCATACCTATATACGTATATACGTACGAGAGCCCACGACCAAAACCACGTGTTGTATAGTCCGAGAGCCCGCTCCAAAATTGTCTACGACATATGACATGATAAAATGCACGGCTCACGGTCGGGAAACTAGTATTAATACATATTAATAATGTTGATTTCATCAAGAGATCATATCAAGAGATATAACTGACCTATATATTTGATACTGCCGTATGTGGCGTGGGGTGTTCACGTAACAAAATAAAACTCTAAAAGAATCAGGTTTGGGTGAAGGTTATCTAAGTTATCTTAAAAAGCTTGTGTCGTGGGTGTCTAGTTTCAAAACCAGCTATATCGGTTTAGGCTGAAAAATTGGCTTTTAACAGTAGGAATTGCAATCAAAAGCCTGAACTGGAAAGATCGCTAATCATCTGTTGTTAATAAACCAAAATATTAGCCGTGTTGTACAATTTATATCCGTGCCGTCATGTGCTCAAATAAATAGTATACATAAGTGTAAGTGTAACATACTCCAAGGGCAATTTGATACTAGATTACTCCTATCCGTTCATATGATTCTTAAGAGATTTGAATAAAACATTCTTTTTAATAAACTCTAAAAATCACAGCCAAACGCGAAGCTATATTAAGATGGTATAATGACATAAAAACTTTTTTCTTATAATCAGAACGGCGATTGACGAAAAAGGCTCGCCATTTTGTGGTATGGATAGAAGCGTACGTTTGATTGAGTCCACTACATATTCAGGCCTATGGCACGCGTCTATCATTCCGTCAACGGCCAGCAATCACAAGTAGCTTTTGACTTTATCTAAAACCATTAAAAACTGGTTATATCTTTCGCTAGTTATCAATGTACCAGGAACATGATAAAAACACGCCGATTCATTTAATTTAAACAAAACATTAAGTAATTGCTACGACCTTACGACCAAATGGCGACGATGAGCGAAACCGCACGGCGTTAGAGATCA
This sequence comes from Apeira syringaria, assembly GCA_934044485.1. NCBI lineage: Eukaryota > Metazoa > Arthropoda > Insecta > Lepidoptera > Geometridae > Apeira > Apeira syringaria. The sequence goes on from OW203668.1 coordinate 16,833,926, forward strand.
CATTGGTGTGACAAGCGACATCATCGCCTTGTGTATGTCTCACGGATAACACATTTCACAATATTGCGTAATATTATAAGAGATAAATAAAAATACACAGATGTAAAAGAGTAGATCGATAATACATAATTAACTTTAATCTTTGAAGCAAACGGTCTCTATCAATGTATAAAACACGGGAGTTACTCACGTAATAAGTCAGAGGGTTCCGACTATAGTTTCAACCACATTCGGTGGTCTTTTTCAAGGAGAATACGGGGCGAATCGCGACCGCGTCCGCGAGCGCCCCGTATTCTCCTTGAAAAAGACCACCGAATGTGGTTGAAACTATAGTAGGAACCCTCTGACTTATTACGTGAGTAACTCCCGTGTTTTATACATTGATAATGTCTCAAAACCACGTCAGTTTTAATAACAAACGGTCTCTTTTTATTTTCTTTTGTTTGTCAAATGGCAATCATGCGCAATTATTTGTATATAGGTACAATCGGTCTCAGATTAACGAATGTTTTTTTGCGTATTTTCGTAACATAACAAATTCGTATTTGGTAACATAACACACCGAAATCATAACAAATTACAAGAACAAAATTTTTAAATTATTTACATTAAGGGTAATGAAGATAATTTTAAGATTTTGTTTTTGTAATTTGTTATGATTTCGGTTGTTATTGATTAATCAACTACATAATGTATATACAACAAGGTCATAGAATACGTGCCGATACCAGTTACATGCGAAGATCTAAGTGAATGGATCAGTTTCCGGCTCCCAAAGGTTAACAACGCGCATAACACTTGGGCCTCAGTATTAGTTATCATACTGTAAACTATATGTCAAATTGATCGAAATATTTTTTAATTATATTTCTCAAATAACTTTGTCCCCGTTGGGACCTAATCAATAGTCGTCGAGGCTGCCATTGGTAAATGGACATTAGAACCGCGACCGCGGGTACAATTCCCGGCTGGGGCAAACATTTTGTGATGAGCGTAGATGTTTGTTCTCGGCTCTTGGATGTTTGTGGATACCTGCCGCGAAACAGGGTATCCTAGTGCGGGAGTGTGAGTGTGGATGCGATTGATTATTTAATACTAGGCGTCCGCCCCGGCTACGCACGGGTACCTAACAAAATAATCAAAATTATAAGGATGTCATCCGGGGATAGTGTAGCTTCCCAACAGTGAAAACATTTTTCAAATCGTTTTCGTAGTTTCGGAGCCTATTCAATGCAAGCAAACAATCAAATCTTTACTCTTTATAATATTAGTATAGATTATAAAATAACAAGTAAACGATTGATAATGAATTGGTACCTTATCTAGATTGTCCTGGGGTAGAGAGCTCTCGTCCCCGTAGAGAGTGAGCGCCTCGTAGAGCCTGGCGGCGGCGCAGCGGCGCAGGTAGCGGTCCGCGTAGCACAGGTATATCACCAACTGGCCCAGCGCCTTCCTGCACACGGCGCCGCCCACCTGGACAAACAACGCGTACCTTTTATAATGAACCTCTTTACCGTTTGCCGCTTTATTGTCAGTGACGCAATGATTTATAAGATTTCTGCAGCAACTCTATCAGTCCACACACCCGGTTTATCAGAAAGTTATAAGACTGTATTGATACTTTGTCAATAAAACAACCGGGGCTTGATCGTAAGAAAAATATTTAGTAATTTATGAATACTAAGGGACTGACAGACATCTCAGTCGTGTTACCGTCTTTCCGACTATGAAGTCGAAAAGACGGTTTACGACTCTGGGTTCGAATCCCGGCAAGGGCAAACATTTATGCGATGAGTGTAAGTGTTTGCCCCGTATTGAGTAACAAACATCCATCCAAACTTTCACATTTATAATATTAGTGGGAAGAGAGGGGCTCCGACTGAGCGCGCTCAAATGTTTCTGAATAATCGAAGACATTTTTAGTGAGTGACGTAAAAACTCTACCTCTCAAGTAATTTCTTATTCAACCGGTTGCGGCTGGAAATCTTTATGTAGCATACCTACATTTTCTATTATACAATACAATAACACTTTATGGTAAACCAGTGCAACAAATGTAACAGTAATCAAAACTTAATTTTAAACATTATGGTGCTACAATGGACGGTCTTATCGCTTGTAGCGATCTCTACCAGACAAACTTTGGATGGACAGTATCGAAAGATAGAATAAACGGCAGTCAATAAAAATAGTTACATTCATTAATTTTTTTGACGTGATAACGTTTTATAAATTGATGAATGCCAAAATGAAAAATAGTAACGTTCCGCGTAACGTTCCACCTGAGTTTTATCTAGATCTAGATAATATAATCAAAGTCAAAGTCAAGGTCAAGGTCAAAGTCAAATTCAAAGTCAAAGTCAAAGTCAAAGTCAAAGTCGAAGTCAAAGTCATAAATGATTATGACGTTATCACGTAAATCTATCGTCCGTAAACTGACTTTACAGACAACCAATTTTTTTTTGATTTTAAAATTTCTTTATTGATCAATTCGATTTTTTTTTTGTACAAACTAGTGTACATTTTCGAATAGTTACATTACAAAGGATACAACTTATATTAAACAACTGTTAAATGATAAATACACAATTGAGAATATTGCACTAACATATGCATTACATATTACATGATACAAAATAACGTAGAAAATGAAACTAAAAATTGTAGAGTTTAGATAGATAGTAGTTCTTCCATTAGTCTAGTAACATCTAGTATTATATTCCTAAACGTGAGTTACTGCGGGTGTCAAGGTGCAACATTGTATTATTCCCGAGCTCACTACTAAGTTACTGAACTGTACATGGATTAACATAGTTCTCTTTTGTAAATTTATCAACATTTTTAGATGCAGTTACTAAAAAGAGAAACATTATAATTTCTCATACGAGTCGAATAACTGACAGGTTTTTCTCGTTAAGTAGAAAGTGTATGCGGGGTTACCATAAGCAAGTTGATTTTATAGATAACATTTTAGTCGCGGTTAGTAGTTAGTAACCATGTTAATTCATGTCCAGTACAAAGACTTAGTAAAAAAATCAGGAATAAGAAAACAGTTAAGTATGAGAAGCGTTGCACCTTAATGATTGTATAATGATGGCCAAGATCCTTAGCCGCTAGTCTACGTGAAAGAGTACGAGTGTGGAACGCTCTACACTCTATATATACTATTTATTTATTTACAATTTTTTTCCACTACTACGAAGTAAAACAAAATAGCCTTTAAAGCAAATATCCACATCATTTCACATGTCCACAATCGCACGAAATAGTTCCTGTAAAGTGTCCAATACTTTATTCACTCAAATGGGAAACTTGGGAAACTTTACCATTATTTTTGACGTGATAACGTTTTAAAAATTGATGAATACCAGCAACACTAATAAAAAATTGTAACGTTCCGCGTAACGTTCCACCTGAGTTTTGTATTACATAAAATAATCAAAGTCAAAGTCAAAGCCAAAGTCAAAGTCGAAGTCATAAATGATTATGACGTTATCACGTAAATCTATCGTCCGTAAACCGACTTTACAGACAACCAATTTTTTATTTTATTTTTTTATTACACTCATACTCCCGCACTAGGATTCCCTGTATCGCGGGAGGCTGGACACACACAATCACCTCACACGAACATCCATGACCCGGGACAAACACCTACACTCATCGCACAAATGTTTGCCCCTGCCGGGATTCGAACCCAGGGTCCCGGAGACACAGAAGTCATATCACTGACACTAACCACTGCGCCACGGCGACCGTCCAACATAAATCATGCTAATCTGTTATCGACTATGAAAACGCTTATGCCCACAACAAAACAAAACAGTATAATATTAATGTACTGTACACAAGAAACTATAGACAGTTGAAGACTAACCTGAATCAATTGACAAAACACATTGATCGAATCGAGAAGTTTGTAAATGTTTTTTCCTCCTCTGAGCTCCAGTTGCAAATATTTAAACACGTTATTCGCGAACTTCGACTCTGGATCTTCTAATATCGGAGATATTGAACCTGGAACAATGGGGAGGGGGGAGATAATGTAACATCTATTTATTTATCTTATCTCAGACTGAAATATAAAGATTACAAAAACTAAACCAGAACTTTAATGACAGTATTTATATATTTATATAAATAAATTTAAAGAGTTAACATTTGGATACAGCTCTTCTATGACAACTGTATCGAAATGTTAACTTTTTTACCATTAAGGTTTGCCCGCCCTTTGTATCACTGTATTTATATTTGTTTGTTTGTTTTCTTTATGTGTGTTGTTTTGAAATAGTGTGCAAATAAAGAGTTTTCTATCTATCTAAGATACAACTTCAGCTGAAACAAGGTTACAATGCTGTTTTTCTACATAATAGTCTGTGGACGCGCGACACGCACGCGCGACCAGCAAATGGCTTTTGGCGTTAAACGTTTACAAATACATGCAAACATATGCTATGATTTTACGTAAATTTCATTATTTATTTTATGAGATTAGAAAAAGTAGTGAATGAAACTGCACATAATTTGGCCTTAAAACACTTATTATGATACAGTTTCATAAATTACTATTATTATATTGACATTCCTTTGGGTTACAGTTACCCAATGCGCAGCATCCAAGGTTCAATAAACTATAAAGTACAATATACACACATATACACCTTAATCATAGTATATATTACTAACTATTAATTTACCTATGCCTGAAAATATCTATCTACTTCTTCAATTTACATCGGAAGTTATATATACTTTAGTGCCGCCGTGTGAAACTCAGTGTTAGCATAAACTGTACAGTCTTCAGCCACACCAACAAACCCTTTGTAAAAAAAAAACTAAAATAAAAAATAAAATAAAAACCCTATCCCACTGACACCCGGACAAGAGAGTTATTTTCTATTTTAAATTTTATTAACCGACTTCAAAAAAGGAGGTTATATGTTTAACTGTATGCATTCTTTTTTATGTATGTTCACCGATTTCTTCCCCGTTTTTGGATCGATTCTCAATTATTTTTTTATAGTATGTACCTCCGAGATGGCCTCATTTAAATTTCATCGAAATCGGAGAAGCGGTTTTTGATTTCATCATCATCATCATCATCTCAGCCATAGGACGTCCACTGCTGGACAAAGGCCTCCCCCATTGACTTCCACAAGGACCGGTTGGAAGCGGCCCGCATCCAGCCCTTGCCTGCGATCTTAGTCAGGTCGTCTGTCCACCTGGTCGGTGGCCGTCCTATGCTGCGCTTGCCAGTCCGTGGCCTCCACTCGAGAACTTTTCGGTTTTTGAATTACACTCTAATAATTGAAAAGTGTTACGTCTACTTGGACGGCATCCTAATTGCGGGTGAAGAAATCCGTGAACATACACAATGACTATTGATACCGTGAGTGGCAAAGGTCACTAAAAAGGGTGAAACAAAATGTTTACCAAAAAATTAAACCGACTTCAACACTCAAAAGTGTGAAATAACTTGTCGAAGTTATTTCACACGTTTGAGTTTCGAAGTCGGTTCCATTTTTTGGTCGATTTTTTCTTAAAACTCACGTAAACGCACTCATTTACGTAGAGAACTATTTCCTACAAAACGTTGAATACAAGTTTGTAAATTGTCATTCAAATGATAATATTGAGACACTACTATATCGATAATCGAATGCTGAAATGGTGCAGTATACGATTCCTTTATTCATTTAAAGCTATCTCGAAGCAAGTATTAATCGAGGTAAAGTGTTTGAAATATTACCAGAGCTCAGTAGTCTATCGAGAAAGCTGAACATGGGTCCGGTAATACGTTTCACGTGCAGATGGTCCGCGAACACTTGGATGACGGTATCGCACACGAGTCGCAGCATCGCCGCGTCCGCGTGCAGCGAGCTCAGGTACGCGTACAGAGAGCACGTGGTGTGTTTCACCTATAAACAACACAAAACCATACAATCACTGAATTAACGCTAACAACATATTGTGGCGGGAAATTTCAATGAAGAAAACTTACATATTGCTACTAAGGGTGTTATTGTAACATTGTACTGCAGAAATTATTATTTATGCAATAAAACAACAAAGTGTTGGTGCAATTGACAAACTTTTAGAATACCAATATTTGATACCCTCTTAGATTAAAGTACCCTCGTGACTCTCTGTTCCCGGCGCTAGGTCTTTGATAAGCCTGTATAGCTGGCGCACAGGGAGCCCCCTAAAATAAGACATGGGGATGGCATATGTCCAGCAGTTGATGTTCTATGGCTAAGTTGATGATGATGATGATGACGATGGTGATGATATGTTTAAATGAAAGCATCATGCGATCTGATAGTGGATTTTATCGTATTCCTATTTTCCACCCACACAATTGAATTTTACATGGATTCACCTGACTTCACTTGACAGAAGAAGTATAATAAATCTCGGGAAACATGTTTAAAAGCAGGAACATTATGAAACAATGATAACCTAGCGATGTCAACATGACGGACGCTGGTTCATTCTCTACCAACGTCAGGTTTCATCCCGATAGCGCCGTGTGGAGGCATCATTGTTATCATATTCACAACAAAGTGATAGGCTAATTTCCAGTACGTGTCTTGCTAGGTATCACCCTCAAGTTTGAATAACTATCTCCAAGCAGTATGTCACAGGAAGCTGTCCTTGACAGCTGGTTAGCGTTCTAGGTGTATGACCAGCACCTTCGGGCACATCATTACTGTCATCAAGCGAGATAGTGGTCAAACGCTTGATCTATGATATATAAAAAACGCAACTTACCAAACTCTCAGTCATCTCTCCAGCACTGATGACCAATCCTTTGATAACACTGTACCTATATTCATCATAGTTCAATAACTGCACGAATCTGGGCATCGTGTGACCGGGGAACAGCCACAGTACCACATTGGAGTTCTCGCTCGTGGTACTTGGCTCCATTTTAGTGGTGCTACTGGAGTCAACGTCTTCATCTTTGTGAATGGGCTTAAGCTCCACCTCTTCTAAAGGAAATATGCGCTTGAGAGCATCGTGCTGGGGAATGTTTGAGATAACTGGGTCGCTGTGAAATAAAGGCAATAGTATAAGTATACAAGGAAACAATTACAGACAAAGGGGTAGTTTCAGCCGCCAATAACTCTGTCGCAGGATCGAATCCCTGAGGTGAGATTCGAGCTTACGGTCAAAGTAACATCGTGACAAAACTGTCAATAGCCTGATGATGTTTTTTTTTTCCGCGCAAATAAATGATTTAATTTCATTTCATTGATGCACTTTCCAGTTCCCGCTAATTAAACTAACATTCAAGCTGGTAGATCATTTTCTTTGTCGATTATACATGTAGGATGTAGGGTAGGCATACTAGTTGAACCGCAAGCAGGCCATATGATTAATCTTAAAGTTGAGGATTTAGAACTCTAAATACATGAAAAAAAGCTGAAAATCAATTATTTAAACACTTACTTATAAATCATTGAAGTGAAAACTCGACCGGCGTGAGCTCTGGTGCGATCGATCTTTTCCACAGCCTGTTGGGCGATTCCGCACATAATGTTCTTTATGACTTGAGGAGAGTTCAGTTGCGGAGCCTCCAGGGCGCATTGTCGGCAGATCGAGAGTAAACCTGATATAAAAGACAATGTTTTATTAAATAGGCAGCAACAATGTTATCAATCAATCAATCAATCTTTATTTATTCGGATCATAATAAATCCACCGCGGGTTCTTCACTTCACATTAGTATATAAAAAATTACACAGAATTAAATAAAATTTAACAATATTATGTCAAGTAGTAGAAATTACTCCTATTATAAAAACAAAAATATAAGACTTCCAAATGTTATGTTTGATGCTTAATTTTTGTATTTACAATATCCGTTTCTGCTTTTTTTAAAATATGGAACTGGAAAATAAAAAAAAATCTGTTTAAATCTATAGTAAAAATTAAATAATATTTATCTAAAATTATCTCGAGCCATTTTCGGTACTAACTTTTAAAATTGTCAAATGTCATCAGAAAAAATACTAACATGTATGTATCTTATATTACTGCTATACTTAACCTGAGCATATCTTTTATTATTGATTCAGTTGTTTGATCACTATCTCACTTTATGGTCAGTGACGATGTGGTCCAAGGTTTTTTTTACATATTATAAGTTTGCGTTTGACAACTGTCTCACCTGATGTTAAGTGATGACGTTGTTTGGGATTTAGCACGCAAACCTAGAAGGTACCTATTCACTCGCGACTTGAAGACTCCAGGATTGTACATATCAGGAAACACAGACTCGGGCAACGAGTTCCATTCCTTGGCAGTACGCATTAAGAAAGTGGAAGCAAAACGCTTCGTGCGTATAGGTGGTATATCTACCATATAGCGATGGCGAATTGCCGTACGTCGAGTTGACCGATGATAGAAAGGGGATGGTGGAATCAGATTGTGTAATTACAGTGCACATTCTCCGAAATGCACCCGACAGAAAACGGATAGACTAGATATTTTTTTAAATACTTTAGGTAATCTCCAAAGACCTTAAATGTTTACTGGCTCTCAGAGACTGATGTTTGAACACACCGTGCTTAAGGGTGGTAGCTAACCAGACACGTACTGAAAAGCAACCTACCTCCGTGTTGGCAACGGCTTCAGCGTTCGGTGAAAGCAAACCCGTTATCAAAGTTGGACTGCACAGCTTGGGGGTAGGTTGCTTTTTAGTACGTGTCTGGTTAGCTACCACCCTTAAGCACGGTGTGTTCAAACATCAGTCTCTGAGAGCCAGTAAACATTTTAGGTCTTTCGACCAACGTGCGTCATGTTAACAGCCGACTCTCCCACCGCTAGGCTACCATCGCTTCGAAACATGCCCTTCACACGTGTTTTCCTCATCGACATACGGTTCAAGTTCCCGTATGTCGCGTCCGCACCGTGACACGCGCACACTCACCCGTCATACTGGCCTCCCGGACCCACGCGCCGCAGTCGCCCCTCATGTCGATGGTATACTCCGCGAGGCAGTCCAGCAGCGCGGCTACTACGTCCTCGACATACGCGTCCACTCCGCCGACTATGCCTTGCGTCTGACAGAGCTCCGTCAGCCCGACGACGGCGTCGCGGCGCGCTTCCGCCCATTTCTGAGTGCTGTCCGTTACTTTCGTGCAATTGATTAGAGCGGGAACTATTGTGGATAGATGCTCGGCGGCGACGAACTTCGGGAGTGAACCTGGAAAAATAAAAATATATACAATCTATAAATCGACCATTTACACAAATCTATCTCTACTAGCTGCTCTACGCGGCTTCACTACATGGTATAAAACAAAGTCACTTTCTCTGTCCCTATATCCCTATGTATGCTTAAATCTTTAAAACTACGTAACGGATTTTGATGCGGTTTTTTTAATAGATAGAGTGATTGAAGAGGAAGGTTTATATGTATGATAACATCTACTAACTACTAACTAATGATATAGGCTATATGTTTTATACGCGTGCGAAGCCGGAGCGGGCCGCTAGTTTATTATATTATACAGAACCTAACATTTTAACATTATCTAACTTGATTGTCTGTGACTTGTAATTATGTTCCACCTATAATGTTAACTGACCGTCAAGAACTGCTACGAGAACACAGTTTGTGATGCTGTGTCGATAGTTTTTCAAACTTGGGGGTAGTAGCTACCCAGGCGGGTACTGCGCTACCTACATCGAATTCATTTGTATTTAATGTCATAGTAGTTGTAGGTAATAACAATAACTACTACTATTTACTATTAATTATTTTCAAATATTGAATTAATGTTAATTAATGTTTTTTTTTTCAATTTATCTTTTATTTAATGTATAACAGTATCTAAAGTACCAACAATAAATCTATAATAGTATTTCATATAAGTAATTATAAGTACCGTTTCCACCTCTTTGCAAACCAAAGTGTAATTATTGAATGGTAGCGTCGTTAACTGGGACCCAACGGAAGACCAGCGCCGGTTTAGACCCGAGCACATGCCGAGTTGGGAACCCATTTATGACATGCACATGTGTTGTATTGAACATATTTGTGTTGTTTTCTAGCCCCAAATCAGGCGTGACAAATGGGGGTAAATAGTGCATTACTAACTGAGGCGAGGAAGAGTTTGATCATATACAATCATTGTTTATAAACTAAGTTTTTCTCCGTTTCTAAATATTACATTACATTTTCATAATTATTACAATAACATTTTCGAAGAGTTCTGTGGTAACAAACCTTTTCGTAAAAAAGCCGTTGAAAAATACGTCATTGTTTGGGAAGTCTGTTGAATGCCTATGAACCGCGCTTGCGTAACCGCCGGGCGCAGAATTTATAAACAAATACCATTCAAAGTAGCGTTTCTAACCAAGCTCTCACGGTCACAAACTGAATAATGTACAATGAGTTAGTAGTAGAGTAGAACTCACCGACAGCCCTAGCGTGGCCCATCCGCAGCACCAGCCCATTCACCCCGGTGTTGGCCAACTGATCGCAATACTTCTCCACTAACATCTTGCGTTTCTGCTTCGCGCCCATGTCCCCGTAGACGGCGTTGTCGTCCTTCAAATACTGCTCGAACACGAGAGGGAGAGCGGTGATGGCTTTCTCGCGGATGCTTTGCACTTCGTGGGCGAGGCATTCTTCGATCAGATTAAGCCAATCATCTGAAACACAAATATGAATAAGTAAAGGGAACTAAAAATAATTTTCCTTTTTTAGCGACTTTTAAACAAACAGTCTCATCCTGATCTTGATCAATTTTTAATAAATGATACATAGTAGCTGGTCCTATCTTAACTGTAAAATAAAAGAAATAACCTTTTAAAGTATAAAGTAAGATCCAAGCAATGATAGTTTTACTTGTTATTAAAACTGTTTTGTTGTTACTAAAATACGTTACCTAGAGTACCCCCCGAGTGTATGGGCACGGCCGCCAGAGCCAGCGAGGCGATGCAGTGGCAGCACGCGCCGCGCATCAGCTCCCCGCCGAGCCCGCGGAACTGGTGCCGCGCCTGGGCCTGGCCCACCAGCGCGAGCACCGCCCTCAAAACCTCTTCGGATACCAACGTATCCGCTAGTTTGCCTGAAATCATTCACTTTTTTCATTTTGTTTTTTTATGTGTTATGTCGCGGAAGGTTACCGGCAATAAACCAGAATTAATGAAAGAATGTAAATACCTATGCCCATCACAGAAATATTTGCCTCGGCCGAGGTTCGAACTCAGGGTTGGAGTTCCGAAGGAATTGTCTTTGATTTAGCCGATTTGAGCCACGAGGAACTTAAACCATGTTACCATAGAAAAATAGTATTTTTTTAAAACATATTGACGACAAATCCCTCGAGATTGGTGAAGATTATTCAAATTTTATAGAACTTAATGAGAAACTTACACTCGGCAAAAATTACCTAAAAAAGAGCTATTCCCGCAATTAGCAAATACATCCTGCTAATATTAAAAGAAGTGCGAAAGTTTGTATGGATGTTTTTTACTCTTTGACGCTCAAACGACTGGACGGATTTGGATGGAATTTGGTAACCTGTCACGCAACATATTTTGGAACGGTTATCACCATAATTTACCCGTAAAGTGTGTTTCACAGATAAAAGTACAAAATAGAGATGACCTTATCAATCTAGCTCTATCAATGTTGTCGTGACGTCACAGAGTCTTTAGTTCAGTGACTCCACGCTCGGGGGCGCTATCATCAGTTGCGACTTGTTCTTGGTAAAAATGCGCGCATATTTTTATTGCAGATATTTTCATTCATGTGTTTACCGGTGTGTTGTATTTACTTGACCTCTGTACCTTAGGTCGTACAAAATAGTTTGCTATTCGCTACTAGGGAGCGGTGACCACATAGAACCGCTTCCCCCAACTGCCCCCTCACTGGCTATAGAAAACTGAATAGGGCCTCTTATTTATAGTTTCTTTGTGGATTGTATACAAAAACTTATATAAATGATAAAAAATATGTTTCTTTAACACAAATTTAAGTGTTTCAGATGTTCCCCTTCATTTGTGCTATAAGATTTAGTTTGAAAGAAATGATTCTTGCTAAATTTCATGATTCTAATCCAACGGAAAGTACCCTTGTGTTTTGTTCCTTACAATGGTAAAAATATGCGGCAAAAACAGCGGTAAGTTATTTTGATTGCGCCGACAAATTAGATTTTTTATAGCCCAATTATTTCTGTGATGACCTACAAAAATACGGTCAACCTGATAGTAAGCGTCTCGCGCCTCTCGTTTCAACAAGTGCTTTTCTTTAAGTGCTTTAGGTGCATTGTCAACCAATAAGAACTCGATTGATTCCCAATAGCAATACTCAGGGACAGTCAACACCAGTCGTGACTTCGTGACGGACAGAAAGACAACAAAGTGCACTTATGCATCTTTTTTTCATTTTTGGAGCGAGGGACCCAAAGTAGAAGAACTCTTGGCAGAGATTTCCCACCGTTATCTTTTTGTCTATGTATAACATAATTAATGATTCTATATTTAAATGACATGAATGACTCACCATCGGGCAGTTCTGTTTGAGATAGTGCATAAATAGCTTCGCCAATAGCCAGGATGGCTCCGTGTCGCACGTTCAGATCTATCGATTCAGTCCTCTCCACCAGTTTTGGTAGAATGTTCGTTGCGACATAGTCTGGTATCTGTTTTACAAAATGAGGAATAGGTTTATAACGTAATATTCTATATATTGAGTATTACGAGTACTTCTTTCTTTGTTATTATTGATAAGTTTTTTTCATTTATCTACAACTTGTAGAAATAGACAAAAAACCTATAAATCGAAAATGATGCGAATTGTATCAAATATAAAAGTATTTTTCATGTTCTATCTGAATTCATAATGTAAATATACTACTTCATCTTCATCATCATCATCACCAAGAAAGCAGATATTATCCAAGTTATTTTGTCTTATTTAATCGTGCCCCTAATTTTTGTACTATATCACATGTTAAAAACCTCAATTATATTCATTAATTTAATTGTAGTATGTTATATTTTCTGCGCCCCTTACCGCACCCCTCGAGGTGTACCGCACCCTTCCCCACTATGAGTTAGACTGGTCTAGAGCATAGAAACCATGTTTGAGTTCCATGAGTCTTCACTGGTGTATTGACGAAGATCGAACTCCTACCATCGAGTATTCACCTTCTATGTCAAGCCTAAGAATACCAAAATGAAAAAACTTCATTCGACTGCAACCATTATTACTTAGACAGTAATCCAGAAGCCCCTTGATCAATTCTCGCTTGTACCGAGCAAGTTCAATATGTAGATATAACAGATAAATAGGTGAGATCCATAATTATTACAAAACTTACTTCGGACATATTTTAACCGGAGCCGAGCTAAACAACTGGCGTAGAACTGTAGTAAAAGAAACATAAAATAAAATAAATAAATAAGTATGTATAAATAACTAGCCTAACTAATCCTACGGCACAAAAACTAAAATGTCAATTTGACAAAGGTAGACATTGACATTTGTTGATAGATCATATTTATATTTCTAAATATAAACTTAAGAAAAAAGAAAGGTTCGTCTTTCTTCATCGAAATATTTTTTGGAGAATTGTCCTCTTTTAAGATGTATCACACAAACTGTGGCCATAGAACGAATCATTACCAAGTCATTGCGCATGAAACTCAGTACATTTATTGTATTATTTTTTTAATTATTTAAAATTTTAAAAATGTATAGTATTGTTGGCCGTTATTATTGTTATTGTCGGCCGTTGGGGCCGAAAGGTTCTACGGCACCGACCAGGTGGACAGACGACCTGACGAAGATCTCAGGCGAGGACTGGATGCGGGCCGCTTCCAACCAGTCCTTGTGGAAATCAATGGGGGAGGCCTATGTCTGAAATGATGATGATGATGATATTATTGTTCAAAATTGTGACTTATTTTGCTTTCATGAAAGGTGGTACAGGCACTGGTGTGGGATGGCGCTTGCGTCCATACATTGGCTCCATCTCGCCTATCAGTGACTACAGTCCACTACTAAACCAACCACGACCACTCTCACTTTACATGGAGACTCGTCCTAGAGTGCTCGCATTCATTTCGCACGAGCATTTCGAAGTTGAGCATAGCCATCCAACGTGGCAATGCTGCCAGCTTTGTGGGGACTTTTCTCTTCATCGTTAGACTTTTAGATTGAGATTTTAGTAGTCATTATTTCTAGACTTTAGTGTTTTTTTTTCAAAGTTTTTAATCTACTGTTATATACTATATTTTTGATTTAAATAAAATCATCCGACCAATCAAAAAGCAATATACAACTGTTACTCAGAGAAATGATAGTCTGTAGCGACGTGACAGTACGTGCGCTACGTATTCTATTGTTTATGCGATTTCGATACGATGACTGACACAAGTTATTCCTGCTACAGGTACGAAATAGCTGCGACAAAGTATTCTTATCGTTATCTTCATTATACCATTTATCGTATAAAACACCTTCCGTACATTCAATTATCTGGATCAGAGTGGTTCTAGATAAATAATATTTAGAGTTTAGTTCAACTTCTTAACAGTATGCTACGACAACGATGCGATATCGATAGTGATTCGTGCTTGAACCACTGTTACGGAAGATATATTTTAATTTTGAAATGTACAAATCTCCGTAGGAAAATATCCTTCTTAAGATATAATCAAGGTACCAATAGGAATATAATTATAGTATCTGAAGTAACTGGTTAATTTTGGAAATAGTATAGCTGGTTAATAAATTAATAGACCAATTTGTTTGGCAAATGTGTTTATCAGGCGATATATTTATCACATATAAACATTTATGGGTATTAATGTTGGACTGTCCTATCCTTAGAACATGATTAGAGTTGATAATTGGTTTTTCATAATTTATGTCATAAGTAAATAGTTGTGAATAATTTCTTATTACAAATGTACTTAAAACATAATTTGTAAAGTGTTGTGTGATGACTGTGATGTGTTTGTAGTGTTGTGAGTCTGTGTGGCTAGGTATAACAAGACTTCAAATGGCTTTGAAATATTTATACCTTGATTATATTTGTATTGTTGGTTTATTAATTATATTTTCTAGGAATAGAACAACATCTCACCTTATGGGTAATTTTATTGAGAGCTTTAGCTGCGAGCTCCCTGACCGCGCAGTCCCAATGTTCCACTTTCAATTGAACAAGATGGTCGATCAGCGGGCGCGTGTACTCGGGGTAGGAGGCGACCTGCGGCGCGATGAGGAGGTACGCGTGGTTCCTGGGCCCGACCGACTGGAAGTCGGCGATGGTCAGGATATCGATCCCGTGGGGAAACATGCCGTGACGACCCACGTTCTCTTGGTAAGCAGCCGAGGCGGCGCGTCGGCAATTTATCTGCGATTATAAGTTTTCTTTCACTATGTCATCCAAAGGCATAATTCAAAATAATTATATTTAAAAAAAATATCAATTAAATAACCATGGTTAAAATGACCTAAATCAAACGATCTGTATCATCGCTGTATATGAGCTCCTGTCCCCCTACTAAAGGGTTTTTAAATAAGGGCGGGAAATAAAACAAGCTGCGTGTGAGGTATTAACTGAACTCTTTTTTTATTTGTAACACATATGTGCTATTAAGTGTGAAATATGTCATCGTTCAAATGCCCGCCTCGACTTCTAATGGTTGCCACCATTAGAAGTCGGTTCTAAGTAGTCCAATTTTCAATGACTCAACAGGATAGATCACAGCCATTCATACAAAAATGCACCCCGTTGCGCAAGGCCCAAATTGGGTCCTATAAAAACAAAAAACTCCAAAAACCTCAAACACCAAACGATTCAATACAGCGAAAAAACGGTGTTGTCTATGGTCATGAACTCTGAGCAGTTTACTGAGTTGGATCTTGTACGGGAGTGGGCTAGGCCGGACCCAAAATTCGCCAAGTTGAAATGAAAGGCCGAGTTCTTGGGCACGGCTCGACTCAGGAATCGACTGCTTCGGGTTCTGCGATGTTCTCGGCCGATCTTGCATTCCTTGAACATGCAGGTGTCGGCTGATTGATTACCGAACCGGTCGTCTCAAATTTGGCCATAGAGGTTGTAGAGCTGACTGCGAAGGGCCACCACGTCTACCGTAAAATGGCGCAATGCGCGCAACGTTGCAAACGTTGCGCGCATTGCGCCGAACGCTTATTTTGCTAATTATCATTTTATCATTTGAACGTGCGTACAAATGTGTAACTTGCCATACTGATTGCGAATAAGTAACTGAATAATAAACAAAAGATTTTTGTTGAAGACTGAACAAAATGGCCGCCACAGGCCGTCAAAATCTAGCCGCGCTAAATGAAAAATCCTTTGGTAAATTTTATTGGTAATGTATTTTAATGGTATTTTAATGGTTGGCTTATTTTAATGGTAATTAAAAAAAAAAAAAGGTTGGACATTGATGTCGATTCTGGCAGACCACTTTCTAATTTAAACCTAGATAAATTTGGTTACCATTTAACAGCTCTAAATAGTTTGAATTGAATTCGGATAGAGCTGTCGCACTAAAAAAAACAGTCAATAACAGAGCCGAAAATTGTCCTCTGATAAAGTAATTATTGAAGCAAGATTTAATGATAATAAAATACGATTATGCATATTTGTTCTCACATTTACCCGTAATAATTCATGTCCATAAAATAATAAACAAGTTTAATAAGTAATTTTAGATTAGAATTTAGATTGTGAAAGTAGAAAGGTGCGGTTATTTATTTGAAGTACGTAGGTGGTATCACCTCTCTATCGAAGCAGGCAGTGGCGATGAGCGCGTTCGCCAGATTGTGCGCGTAGGGCGCGAGCGCGCGCGCATCGTACGCCCGTGCGAAGGCCCACGCCGCGTGGCACGCCGCGTCCCGCGCCGCCTGCCCGCCGCCGCCCGCGCCGCACCCCCCCGCGCGCGGCTCGTCGCGCTCCAGCGCCGCCACCACGCTGCCGATGCCGCCGCTCACCTGCTGCGGGGACAGGAGCCCGCGGCGAGCTGACAAACAATAGTAAATTGTCGAAACGTAAATTATTATGTTCGATCGTCTAGAATTCGCTTCAGATATTTTTCGTATTCGTAGGGTGTAATCTCAATGACGTTATTCCCGTGGGATGTATGTGGTATAAGCATAAGAATAAGGGATAGAAAGTTTATCTACAGTTATCTACTGCATTTGTTGATTATTCGAAATTAAAGTCAAATCCAATTTCACTTGAGTCAGTCAGAGTTCAGTCACTTAATACATCATCAGTAAGAGTTTCTATCTAGTCTTCTATCGATCCTATCGTGTATCTAACACCTACCTAATCGCTGCCCGTGCAACAGTAATATTGTGTCCTTCTAACATTGGTCCAAAATGTATTAATCCTACACACTTTTTACCGTCGCACTTGACGTGCGATTACCTCTCAAGAATGCCTCCGTTTGTAAACCACGTGATATTAATACAAATAAGTGTATGATAAGATTGCCGGTTACGTTTCGCGAAGTGGCGTCGGAGATTGTGAAAGATCCTCAGTTAAACAGAACAGGCTTGACCTTATCCGACCTCAGACTCAGGAGGGGCGGCGCGGCGGGGTGGCGCGTGACGTCATCCCTGGGGATGTGGTGTTGGTGCGCGAATACACCGACAAAGATTTAAAAATGGAAGGAGGGCATAGTAATAGACGAAACTAGTCCCGTTTCCTACGTCGAAAAGACAAACGAGTTTCTAGAAAACACGTCGATCAGCTGATCGACAGTAGCTACTGATCAAATCTGGTTGAAAATCACGACATTCGTTATCGTGTGTCAAGAACCCGCAGGCGGAATCGGATAATTGTTCATGAAAACTTAGAGCCAGATGTAGGGTGGTCGATTTAGCCGACGCAGGCACCTCATTACAATGCAATAATACGTCGCACCAGCGCTGACGAAGAAACAGACAGACACGCTTGCGGTTCAAACTCGCCTGTTCACCGCGTAATTGCTGACTATATTTATAAAAGTCCACGTACGCCCCAGCACCGGTCCCAATCTCCTTGTGCACCTCGAGAGTTGAAATTAAGATCGCGAGTTATATACCGAAAGTAGTTAATCTATGCATCTATTTGTATAAGTAAGTAGTAGACATTATCATGTGTGTCCATATATATTTAATTAGCTCGTCGTTAAGGAGGAAAATGTAATGTTTAAGTACCCTCAAAGTCTGTCATAAATGCAGTTCACAATAAACCATCTATTATGCGATTGGCCGGGTAACTGAAGTGTCAATCAAATACGGGCTGTATTTGACTAAGCATACTTCAGTTACCTGGCCAGACAATATTTTAAAGACATTTTTAAAAATGTTTAAGGAATAGATTCTCGCACAGTGAGTACGCATACAATGTGAGTGTGTAACTCACCCAGCTCAGCCAGTGCCATGCAGCCTCCGTGCCACGCGGTCTCCTTCTCGTTGTGTGCGAAGAGCGCCAGCACGCACTCGCACACGTCCGCGGCCGCGCCCGCCGGCAGCCGCGCGCCGATCCGGCCCACGCCCTTGGCCGCCGACCACCGCACCACGGTGTCCTCGTCGCGCAGGGAACAGAATAGCAGCTCCACTACCTCTTCTACCTGTACCAGGTAACACCACTTATGTTCAATATATATATATGGTGATGGGACACTAGTTCCTCATCGTGGACCGCATAGATTAGGTTCACGCACGTAATTTGCTCCAGTCTCGATTGGGCGGCGCGGCATCGTGCCTGCCCGATTGAGAAAGATTTTTTTACTTATTAGTTTGATTTTCTATAAAAGTGTGTTTATTAAACTATTATTTATTTTTTCTACTTTTTAGTTCGGTTATCTACAAAAGCGTGTTTTATTTGAACTGTCATTTATCTTGGTTTTTACTAGTGATCGACGAATAATCGATCTTATGTGAAACCTGGCAATCATTAATTCTGATGATCCTGGTGAGAATATGTTATGTTTAAGTCCGGTATCCATACCGAGCTAAGAAGAGCGTGTTAATAAATAAGCAAATGTATGTTCCAGGTGTCAGGCAAGATCCACCGGGAACCTCAACATAACGTAAACCTCTGCATATCTTGCATAAGAACAACAAACCCAGTATACATGATAATTTTTAAATATCAGCAAAAACAAACAACATAAGAATCTTAAGCTTGAAGCCCTTTTTAGATACAAAAACAACGATTACATTTTCTAAATAGTTCGATATTAGAATGCTACTGTAAGAACTGACCTCTTGTGGTATGTCCTGGTCATCGTCATCATCGGGCGGTGAAGTGGGAAGGTCAGCGTCGCCCGCGGCCGGGGCTCCGCCCAGGTTCATCGCGAGCGACCGGGATCCGCGAGTGTACCGCCAGGACGCGACTCGAGGCCGCAGGAAAGTCAACCCTGCAAGTGTTTACATTGTAGTGAGTTCAATGGCAGCAACTGGGGGAGGCCTTTGTCAAAAGACACACCGAACTGAGACATTTTATACCAACAAAAATATGCAGTCATCCAAACAGATTACCAGTTTGGAATAAAGGGCTTTATTATTATTTTTATAATACTAGCTGCACCCCGCGGTTTTAACCGAGTGATGATGATGATGATGATGAAAAGTAGCTTGTGTGTAATGTGTTATTCCAGGACTGAAGTATCCACAAACCAAATTCCATCAGAATCGGCGTAGCCGTTTGAGCGTGAAGAAGTAAGAAACACATACAAAAACTTTCGCCATTATATTTGTGGGATAATGAAGGAAAACTTACCAATTCTTTGAAGTATTTTAACTCCATACTTCCTCACCAGTTTAGCATTATGATTCTTATAATTTTGATCTGTGACCCATTGAAGTAATTTAGGAGCGAATGGCAACAAGTCATCTCTTTTCCCATGTTTCAATACAGCCGCTACTGCCGCTAGCACACCATAGCAAATTGTTTCCTCTTTTTGTATATTGGAATGCAGTTTACAGGCCCAGTCGAAAAATGGACCCATGTGAAGTTCCTTTACATCAGATCTGAACATAAATAGAAAGAATCGACTGTATGACAAGCAGTAGTAGGTACACAAACACATAATACATATAATCACTCTGTTACTTTTCCATGCTCGACACTTTCCTTTGAGTCCACACTGCCTAATGAGGTTGACTGGATTGACATATGCTGAGTCTCAACAATTGGCTTTGTCTCTGATAAAAAGAATTGGAACCAACAACATACTGAGTCCTATGAATCTTAGCAGCGCTAAGTAGTCCACTCATCTAGGCATTTCACCTCGAATTCAAACAGTATCTACATAATACATTTTTGTATAGACATTTCTTTTAGAATTTCAAATGTCTCAAGTAACATATGCCAACGTGTGAGCGTCCTGAGATAAGATTCAAGGTCAAAGGCCGCTTTCTCTGCCTCCTTTCTATCATGTTTGTATTAATATGAGTCATAGAGAATAAAATTATCTGTACCAATGTAGTCAAATTTCTAAAAAAGTGTTGAGCAAGATAGATTTTAGTCAAATTAGTACTTCACTTATAATAGCCAATTGTAGTGATTAGTTTATTCAAATAAACTAAACTAAAATTCGGGGAAATAAGTACGAATTTGAATTTAATCGTGAATAGAATACAAGCTATTTCATTATTAATAATTTTAGCTAGTTCGAGTGATTAACAGAATTAGGGTCAATACAAAAGTTACATCAATGCTCTTTTGCCAACTAATACTACCCGTTCGAAAATACTTGTCTAATATAAGAGGTAGTGTTTTAGGGAGATAGTGAATTTGACAATTAGCAAAAATAGATATTTTCTTTTAATTTACTAGAATTTTAGCTAGTTTCAGTGATTAACATAATAATGGGCATTGTACGAGCAAGCGCGTACATCGCCGATGCATCATTTCCTTAATGACCCAATTTACTATAAATTAGCAATTAATTTTACACATTTCAGTCCGCAATCAGCCTTGTATCAAGTCACGCGTCATTTACCATTATGGCATAATCATTTTATAGTTTTTATACTAAATATACAACAGTTTAATTCTATCAGTATTATCATTTCATTTGTTGATTGTCCTAGCAATGAACAGGCATTTAATGCAATCAATCTCTTTTATAGAGGATGAGTTGTTGTCATTTAGCTAGTCACAATAGTTCCCATAGTAAATGTTAAAAAAAAATCCACGAAATCCGATCTTCGCGGCAGAGGAGAGGTTAAGTTGTAAGGTAAAAGCTGAATATTTGAATATAGAGTAATAATAATTTATTACACACTAATTGTTTGCTGTTTATCTTACCTAATCAAGAATTTAGAAGCAAGATAAGCACTAGCTTCTGCACACGAGTCTTTGCACATAGCATAGGTCTTGCAAACATTTAAAATTCGTTCCATCACTGTCAGCTTTTTGGTAGATCCGTCAATATCTGTAAATGCAAACATTGAAGATAAAAGTCTTGATCAGAAATAATCATAGTAGAATTCAAAGATACTCTAAACAAGATAACTCTTCTACAACTGAGTCACAAATGAGTAAGTTTAGTAAGATTATTTAATCCTTTCTTTTAATATATTCCATACTAGTAGCGTCCCGCGGTTTTACCCGCGTGGATGACGGTTTTCCCGCTAAGTCAATTATTCCACAGGAATACCGTTTTTACCATTAATTATCTTATTACCATTTTACCGGGATAATAGTAGCCTATGTGTTAATCCAGGGTTAAACCATCTCCATACCAAATTTCATCAAAATCGGTGTAGCTGTTGCTGTTTGAGCGTGAAGAAGTAACAAACATAAGCACTACCTTTCGCATTTATAATATTTTAGGATTTTGTGGTATACGCTACTAGTACACAATAAGTAGAGACCACATCCGCGCAACTGAAACAGAAACGACATGACGTTTCATTTTATGTATTCGTAAATATTTTCTTAAGAATTCACGTATTTTCGAAAAAATATTTTTATGTATTTTAATGCATTTCCGGCAGCAAATATTGCTTCAAAGCCGTTGGTACAAGCCCCTTGACTCCACCAAATGTTCAGTTTACTCAAATTCAAGCAACTTGATATAAGACCCAACCCCATTCTTTTCGAAATTTATTAATTTTTTAACATAATATATGACTTTGAACATTTATGTACATAGAATATATATAATATATACAGCTTGTAATCCAAGTTCATGTCTTTGGGTATAATTATATTTGTGTGGTATGGTACTTCCATAAATGAGCTGAAAAGCCAATGTTCCATTGTTTTACTACTTTTAACATAATGCCTTTTTTATTTAGTTTTAGTGCTGTTTGCAGACATATTTTATCGTAGATCACACATTATCCAATATTTACTTGCAGTGAATGTCTATCCAGCAACTAAAGTACCTACCTAGCTGGCCAGGAGCAAATCCATCCAGACGGCTCATATGAAATGGAATGATGACAACAATGGACAGCCACAGCAACAGCACAAATCTGCTGCGCCATGTCTCTTTGTCATCTGGGTCTTGGGCCTCTAAGTATGTCAATACTGTCAGTAGATCTGAAACCTGACATAAGTGTTGATTAGTGTTGGTTATATACATGAGGATGTTTTTGTTGTTCTAGACACTGAGAAAAATTTGAAACTTGGGTAATAAGCAGGTAATAGTCATATAATTAGGTGATCGTAGCAGACATTACTAGCAACAGATGTTTTATGTCCCATATCAAGGACTTGCCACTCGATTTATGGTACAACACAGTTAGTGCTGCTATTACTCAATTTATTCACAAGTGAGTTCCAGCATGTAAAAAGACATGCATGGTGGTAGGGTACTTTCGAATACCCGCCTAGCTAGCTACCACCCTCATGTTTAAAAAACTGTCACCAAACAAACACATAGTGTGTTCAGGTAGCAGTCTTTAAGAGCCAAAGAGAATTCTAGATCTAGAGTGATAACATCTTCGACCACATCTTCACTGACCATCAAGTGAGATAGTGGTAAAACGCAGGATCTATACAGTATAAAAAAAGACCTGAAAAATTTTAGAGCACAGCAATGATTCGTTTCTAGCAATGATTTTTAATATTTGAGTCAAAATAGTTTAACTGACACAAGTGAGCTACACCTTCCACATGGTGGACGAGGAGGAGACAATTCAACAAATCGTGACAATTAACAAAGTAAGCAACTAAGACATCAAATATGCATGGCCTTAAAGGAGTAAAACACCAGGAAAAGGACCCCCTCTCCTCCCCGAAGGGAGTGACCATTGCCCTCATCATTTCTGCTTTCCCAAGGGGCAAATACCTGTTACTTACTCAGCAATAGGCAGGATTTATCTCAAGTTTGAATTTCACAAAAATTCTCATAAGAACTGGGGTATCAAATGAATAGGATTCACATGACATTAACACCATGTTATAAAAAATGTTGGTTTAGCTTTAGATTATGAAACATCTAGCTGGCGGTTCATATTTTGTTTATGAGTAGGTCATAATAAGGTTAGCCTCAACATAAAATATTATTTTGCAGAAATAAATAATTTTCAGAAATAAGTAATGGAAATTCGTAAATATATTGGCACTGTTTATCACTTTCTGTCATGAAATCTTGTCATGGATATGTGATGATGTCGTAAAATATAGATTTTAGGGTAGAGGGGAGAGGTTTAGAACTACCCTGTGATGGGTAGTTCCCCGGTTCCCCCTTTCTGTAATATGATGTTTTTAATTTTTAACTTTGTTAATTTCAGACATAGGTTATTGGGGTGGGAAAAAAGTGAATGGAGAGGGGGTGAGAGGGTAGGAGGGTAGGACCCCTGCTGTGAAGGGTAAGTTTTAACAACACACCCTTTCTGCCTTAGTTTCTGAGTGACAGTATAAAACTTTTTGAGGTTATTTGAATAATTAACTGAGTTTATATTTTGTGACAGCTCTGGCGTTGCGGGAAATGCAGCCCCTCCGCCCTTGCGAAACATCAATGGCTGAAACTAGCAGGCAAAAAATTCATATCATAGAAATTTAGGCTTCCCCTACTTCTCCACCACAGGGGTATATTTGTGAGTAATCTATTATGAGACCTTGTAACTGTTAGATAGTCTATAATCTTGTGTAGTCTCTTCTGTGCTGTAACTATAAGACACATGGAAGTAAGGAAGAATGTTGTTATGAGGTAAAACGTGCCTTTAATTCGCCACTGTGGGCCATAAGCCCCAGGGCTTCTGAGTTCGCTCCTTTAGGATAAGAACATTATTTGAATAGAAAATGTTAATGTGTGTAACTGTTAATGCTAGTGTAGGCTATGATAATGTTACTGTTATACCATCCTGACATACTACCCTGATACCATCCTGATGACAGCAGTTTTGGCATTCTACGCACCAACAACGAAAACAAGTTGAAATTGCAAGTAGGACTTAAAAAAATGAAACAGTGTTACCTACCTCGTGAGGGAGGTGTCTGACAACAATTTTGTATCCTCTAACCCTTATAATCTGATACATATAATTAAACACAGCATGTTTGAGTTCAAAGGGCAACTCTTTATCCTTAATGAAGCTTAAAAACTTTCCCAAAATTTTGTCTAAGTGCGGGTCCAGCAGATGTGGTTGTTCATAGTATCGCTTAAGAATATTAATATACTGCTCATACTCCACTTCAATAATTGGAGTATTGTATATATTTTTCACATTGTCAATCATGTTTAATACGTCTTCATATTCTGTAAAGTGCTCTAAGGCACATCCCAGGCCAATATTGTCACAGTCTTCATCCCGGTTGTGGTCAGAATCCAGACCTACCATAACGAATGAATAATAAAAAATAAATTCAATTCAACAGCAACACAAAGAATGTGAGAACTCTATTTTAGATTATTTAGCCTCTTATTTTATTTATCAATGATTTATAAATTGTAGAAATGTAGATGCGTCATGCGTCTATAATTCAAACAAACAAAAGTTTTGCACATAGAGTACTACGTTAAGAAGGAAATGACACAGATTAAGTAAGGAAACCTAGGAAATGAAGACCGTGAAGACGATGAAGACTGACTGAAGGTGGGGATGTTAAAAAATAATCGATTTGTATTTAAATTAAATATTATTTTCTTATTATCGATTTTTCGTAAATCGATTATTACGGCTAACGTAGCTCGCATACGACTTAGCGGATCTACAGATAAACAGTTCAAAATCAACTGACTGTAGTCAGTTCAACTATTAAGATGCTAGGCCGTGACTCACACTAGCTACCTAGCTAGTAGGATGTAACCTACTAACGGCCTAGCATCTTAATAGTTTGTGGTCACGGCTGATCCGTGAATATACGGCCTTACATAGCTCGCATATGACTTTGCGGATCTACAAATAAACAGTTCAAAATCAACTGACTATAGCTCTGGAACATCACAGCTCGTGAGTGTGAGTCACGGCTGATCCGTGAGACATTTTACAATTGAGTTACGGATCAAAGCTCAATTCGATCCGATTTGGATCCTTGAACCGACTGAGAGCTGAATTACTCATCTCTAGTTACACATTTCTACATATCTCTATAGTTTGTGATCCAGGTCGTAAAAAGATTTTACAAATAATCAATAAATGTAAATAAAACCAGTGATTTATCTCATGTAAAAACCCGTGATGGAACCTTAAAAAGGCAACATAAAAGAAAATATGAGTGTCCGTAAGTATTTGTCTTATAATGTATATTAATAACAAAGCTGGCTGCCGACGCTGATGCTTCGAAGTTTGCATAGTTATAAGATGATTAAGGGGTATGCAATTGTGTTAGATAGTATCAAAATAGAATAGAAGTTGCGGTTGTTGTTAGGGTATAGGGGGGAGATCGTACCGAAGTATTGTTTTTATAACCTATTCCTACTGCTTGATCTTTCAGAAGGTAGAGGGCCAGAGAAGCGTAAGGTGAAGCCAGTCGAGCCTCAATCGCTCCTTGATTTTGATCTTGGAGAGGGAGAGAGTTCAGACGATTCTGACTTCCGCATTGAAGACCACGCTGAAGAAACTGATGATTATTCCATAAATACTGATGATGAAGAGAAAAGTAAGTGAATATTTAGTAGTTACTTCCATGGAATGCTTCTTAAATTACATATTACAAAATAGTTTTCTTGTTACCTCAGTTATCCCATCCAAAATCTATGGCAGTTTCAAATATATCTGAGAAAGATATAACTTTTTTGAATCTTAATTTTTTAGGGGCTGCCGAAAAAAGTGGATCATCTGGAGATGAATCTGGTTCAGAAGACGAAAATGTATATAAAAGATGTAATAAGCTTGGAGAGGAGATGTCCAGCAATGATGTGCTCGAGAACACAAAGAATAAGGAGTTTAAGGTATACATAGATGTCATCACTTACCAACTGATACACATATAATCCTTTTATTTATCTTCTATCTGGCATACTACAATTGTATTTGGAAATAATTAATAACAAGAACAAAGAACAATAATCCTGGAGATCCTGGTAAAGGTAATGGGACAAACTACCTAAATTATTGTATCATCATCAGTCCTTGATAACTGATAAGTTTCAAGGGCATCCCATTTTTTGAAACGGGTGAAAATCATGTTCTTAGATTCCTTTACACAAATTTATAGAATTTATAGTGAGTATAAAGTAACAAATTGTAGGACTATAAAAAAAATTTGATAATGGGCCGGATGGAAAAATTTATGACACATTGTAATATGCAGAGAGGCTTTAGGTTCTTTTTATGCTCAAATTATGTTATTTCTTTTCATTTCTCCCCAATTGTCATCCCAATCAATTCAACTCAAAAGAAAAACGAAAGAAAAACATTGTGGCTTAGTTTATGAACTATGTGTAAGTTGCCAGCTGTGAATGAAATAGCCTAACAAAAATTGATTCTATTTCTGTAATAATTTTAGATATAATAGACATTTATTCTAGAAAGCAAATTTTATATAATTCTTTTATATACTTGCAGATCCCAGGTGAACTGGCAAATATACTAATATGCTATGGCTGCTTGGGATCCAGGAGTGATGACTTCAATGAAATTATTGAATGTGATGGATGTGGTGTCACAGTACATGAAGGTAAATTACATTCAGACACTTATTTTGACACCAGAAAGTCTTACGCATCCCCCTACATAAATGAACCCACCCAAATGCAATATGAAGAAAGAAAGAAAGAAAATAGATTAATTCGAGACAGTAACAAAAACACTTAAATTTTGACAAAAACTAAACATTTAAAACATGTCTAATTAGTGTGTTAATTGTCACGTCTCAAATCGGTCCCAACTCAGCATAATGCTCGTGGTAAGTAAACCAGCGCTGGTCTTCTGTTGGAACCATTTGAGCCGGCACAGAAAGGAACCAAACAACAGTCTTGTTCCAAAAATTATAAAAATAAACAATTAAATATTAAATAACAATAACAGCATGCACTTAGTCTATTAACTAAAATTAACAACTCTCTAATGGAAGATGTGGCAGATATTATATGTATTCCTGTGATATTACATGCAAACTTACATTACGGTACTTCACAGACAAAAGCATAATTAACATTATAGTATAGAGCGGTTTATATTGCACTGGTGTCATGCCTAAGATATGCCTGATTCTTTTGGTGTACATGCATAAACTCTTTAACTGATAAATATCATACACAGTCATAATGAAGTTTGAGTATTCACTTCATGAGGAAATTTGCTTTCGATTATATGAATTCTTAATGGCACCTCAAGTATCCAACTGATAAGCATGTGGCAATGGCCAAGGCAAATCACTACATAGTGGTAGTGGTAGTTGTAAATAATATTGTAAATAATGGTTATCTGACTGAAATGATGAAACGTAGTTGGTGTAATTATTTACATCATAGGTGCTGGCAACTCATTAGATGATATTCATGCTAATACAATTTTCTTTATCGAAAACATATTCATAACTTGATACATACCATGTATTTGATATTATTATTATATTATTAAAGTTGTTTAAATTACTGCCTTAGGTTTAATTAGAGGATGATCAATGATCAATGCTTAGTTTGGTAAATCTACTCTAAGAGTAATTATATGTATCAGTATACTATACGTATGCATAATTACATGCCCAAGTTCAAGCTTTTTAATCTATTTTTTTAGGTTGCTATGGAGTGTCAGATGTAACAAGTGAATCGAGTACAGTAAGCTCTGCATCAACTGAACCATGGTTTTGTGAGGCTTGCAAAGCAGGTGTTACAGACCCAAACTGCGAATTGTGTCCTAATAAAGGTATAATATTGTGCTTGTTTGTTAGTGTTACTGCTACGTAAGTTACTGGGCTAAAATTGATTAGTCTATTGTGGTTTGTGCTATCTATTGATGAGTTTTTTTATTTAAAAGCTGACAATGGATGGCTCTTACGTTATAAAGCCGTGTTACGATTTATTTGGTGTAATTGTATTTTCCTTGGAAGACTTCGTAAATATACTATTATAAATATACTTATTAAGTCAATTTTTTATCAAAGCGATTATAGCCATTGTCTGGAAGTCTGTTTAGAACTGAAATTTGTCTAATTACTCATCATAACATACTGTTGCTTTTTATAATCAGCTTTACTGCTAGTAACATAATTGTTAGTAAATTTTTTTTTTTTTTACATATTATAAGTTTGCGTTTGACAACTGTCTCACCTGATGTTAAGTATAAGATGTAACTAGCTGCACCTCGCGGTGCATATGCCTATGCACATATCTGTCTTGAATAAATGATTTTACACGTGGACTACAGTTTTACCGCTGTGCCTGAATAATTGTACAGAACCATATATTTTTCCAGCTCTATACCAAAAAGTCATCCACATTGGTCCAACGGCTTATATGTGTAAACATATACATTCATTTTTATATTGGCTAATTGAACATCTATTTGTTGCAATATTTTAAAAATATTCTGTTATAAGGTGTATTTTGTGTTAGTTTCTGAAGTGTAATTATTGTGTTTACTGCCAAGAAATGGAACTCGTTGCCCCAGTCTGTTTCCTGATACGTACAATCCTGGAGTCTTCCTAGAGTCATGAATGAATTAAGTAGGTGGATGGTAGGAAATGAAGTAGGTACCTTCTAGGCTTACGTGAGACAGTTGTCAAACGTAAGCTTTTTGAAGTGAAAACTTTTTTAACGGCGTTGTGCACTTTTGTATGAAGGAAAAAATGCTAAACTCGCGTCAGGACAAAATTCGTCAGGCGCGTGACGTCGTCGAATTCGTAAGGCGGCGGGAGCGTGGAGAAATTTGAACTTAAATCTGTAACGAATAAGGAACATTTTCGTTTGTTAGTAGGTATAATACGACCGACTAAATTCGGTTATTAAAACGCCGAGACGGAATGCGGATATGAGATCATTTTGAGACCACACATTGTTTGTGGTGGGAGTAAAAAAAAAGCAACTTGAAAAATATTGTATAAAATATTTATTTTAATAAATCTAATCATGTTTTTATCTATACTAATATTATAAAGAGTAAAGATTTCATTGATTCAAAAAAAACGTCATCATGTTAATTCGATGTGTAGGTACTTAAAATCAATAAGCTTGTTTGAGTATGATAGTGCAATAAATGAATATTGTATTTTACCACATAAATTTTAGTACGTTTATACTGATAAATAAAGCAATTCGTGCGAAATTATTCCCTAACCATTCCAAACTATTCAAAAATGCACAACGTTAATATTCAAATTTTCACTTCTGCCGGCACTCCCGAAGTGGCAACCCGTTGTTTTTTTCTCATCAACAGGTGTTCTTAACTTTTATATATTGAATTTAAACAACTTTAAACTGATTAATCGCGTATACTCTAATTATTATATAAGACACACGTTGACGACTCTACCCAGGGCCCACTATTACTAAAACGCGTCTGAAACGTCGATGGTTTACCTTTATTGTTGAGTTTTAAATGTTTTAGGGGGAATTTTCAAAGAAACGGAAGTTGGAGCATGGGTGCATCTGGTATGTGCCTTGTACGTTCCTGGTGTTGCATTTTCTGAAGTAAGTACAGATACAGTTGGCTATTACACTATTATATATATATTTATATAATATATATATTTTTTAATTGTGACTTAAGTCATCCTTCATTAGCAATAAGATATTTTATGTGCTGCGAGCATACGAAGTGTTCCAATTGTAGAAGAGAGTGGGTGAATTGCGGACACCAAAGGGAAACCTTGACGGTCCCGGTCGTCGTGGCTCAGTGATCAGCGACACTGACTTTGCAACCGCGACCGCGGGTTCAAATCCCGGCCGGAGCAAACCTTTATGTGATGAGCAAAGATGTTTGTTCTCGGGTCTTGGATGTTTGTGTATTGTGATTGTGTGTGTCTATGCCTCCCGCGACACAGGGTATCCTATTATAGTGCGGGGGTGTGTGTAAAAAAAATAATTATATAAAAAATCTCTGATTTATTAATAAACTTTGGATATCACTTTACAGAATGTGAATAATTAATTTTCAGTAGACACACATCCACAAACCAAAAAACACAAGACAGATCCACAAGTATTAAATTGAAAAAAAAATCCCTTTCTGTCCCCAACGTGACCCAAAACACTAAGTAAAGTCAGTTACTTATCATTCAAATTATTTGAAGGAATAAATTCGGCTGCTCGTGCGACTTGAACCTACGACTACAGAATACCGTCCTGTCGCTTTGTCCAACTAAGCTATAGCAGCCACGACCACTAGCGTCCGAATTTCTCCCTTTGATATCTGAGGGGATGTTGTTCTTAGCGCCGTCTACCTTTAATTGTATGAACAATTTTAATAAGACCGATACACCAACATTACAGTTGATATCGTCTCAAACGAAAGCACCATACCCTTATCCTAATAGTTTTATGGTTTATTGCATTAACATGCTAGGCGGCACTTACCTTCAAATTATTTGAAGGGAAAAATTCGGCTGCTTGTGGGATTTGAACCCACGACTACAGAATACCATCCTATCGCTGTCCTCGTACTTTTAATATTTAGATTAAAAAAAAATAATTAACTATTAAATAGTGTTCGCCTGAAACAGTATACATGGTACAATGTGGCTTTATCAACAAAGAAAAAAAAGGATATAATTGTGTAATATTTTGAATGTACATTTCTAGATCTACTCTGATTGATATACATCTAAACACTTGACCTATAAATGAAACAGGAGCGTGACATTTGTTCAGGTGGAGAAGCTCTCCGGAGTGACGCTGTTCGAGATGGCGTATTCGCGGTGGGGCGCGCGCGCGTGCGCCCTGTGCGCGGACGCGGCGCTGGCGCGCACCGGCGTGTGCGTGGGCTGCGACGCGGGCCTCTGCAGGACCTTCTTCCATGTCACCTGGTCCGTTTATATGTACTACATTTACACATAATCTAAAAATATTAAATACAAACGACATATCAGGATTAATAACCTAGTTGATTAAGCTACAACACCAAACCAACACCTTGCAAGAATTTTGGGTACTTTGGCTATTTGCCAAAGTACCCAAAATTCTGGCAAGGTGTTAAGTAGCAATAACTTTGAGCTAGATATAGACAAAATTATTTATTAATTTTGAATTTTAGTTTTTGTCGATTTATTTGGCCGATTTCAAGTAATTTATCCTCTTTTACATCAAATATTAAACTATAAATAAAATAAAAGGTTAGTTTTGCTCAAACGTATTTCCTATATCCCTGTTATAATTCAGTAGAAAAATGAGTCAGAAATTTCATTTTTATCTTTGCTCAATTTGTAACAATTATTTGTACTTCCGTACACTCATGGATTCTAGAGTATTTCATGCTCCACCGTTATTCACATTATTTACGACTCAAATCTGTTAACCAGTACTGCTACTACTAGCAAGTTCTGCATGGAGACCGAGTTCAATTGTTGAATTAACATAATTGTTAACTCAACTGGGTCGCATTCGAGGATCTCCGCGAAGTCTTCTCGTCCAAAACACCACAATGCCTAGACAGAGTGTGACAATGCGCCTCGTGTAGAAACTCACCAAAAGCTCGTGGCAAATCTGAACGCACACCGATTTCGTCCTATACTTTTAGAGCTTAATGTGAGAGTTACCTCTCACATTAAGCTCTAAAAGTATAGGACGAAATAGTCATATCCAATAGTGGATGTTTGATGATCAGTACACATTCATCATCCCACTAAGCTTAGGTCACACAATAAGCAATGGAGGCTGCAATTCTTGGGGTATCTCTATAAGATGGAATCTTGAGCGAGCGAAAGATATGCAATTGCAATTATTGTTTTAATTGGTATGTGCCACTTTGATGTATTGCAATACTATCCAGATTCTAGTTCTATGTATGTATGTGGATCATGTCTCTAAGGAAATTTCTGTTGATCTGTTTAGAGTGACCTAATGGTGCACATATGTACATCGTGGCTGACGATCATACGCTAGAACCTGTACATAATATAAAACATATAGTTAAATATCGAGATATGACAATAATACAACTTTTATTTGAACAGTGGCCAGCGGGAGGGTCTTCTAGCCGAGGCCCATTCTGAAGAAGCCGAGCAAGCTGACCCGTTCTACGCTCACTGTCGCCTTCACTCTGACAAAACTTTGATCAAGAAACGGAAAAGAAACTGGCTTGCTTTACAACTGCGAACAGAGAAAAGGTAAATATTATTATTGATTTATAACCACTAAGGCACAATTACGTATTTGCATGAGATCAATTCCTAATAAAAATGGGCTATGGCACTCTTATTTCATAGCACTAAATTGATCATTGCTAAAGCCCAGTTTATTTACCATCAACTGTATCATCAGTTGATTGTGAATAAACTTAAATAATTAACTTTAATAATTAATGCTAATATTATTAGCATCTCAATCTCAACCATAGGATGTCTAACTCTGGACATAGGCTTGCCCCGTTGATTTCTACCAAGATCGGATGGAAGCAATATTGTGCCTATTATCATCATCATCATCTGATCCATAGGACGTCCACTGCTGGACATAGGCCTCATTGATTTCCACAAGGACAAGTTGAAAGCGGCCCGCATCTAACCCTTACCTGCAATCTTAATCAGGTCGTCTGTCCAAGTTGTGGATAGTGTGTACCTTATGTGATCCGAGATATGAATTATATAAAAATTCCAATATTTATCATAATAATAAGTATTGAATATGAAATATTGTAAGTGTGAAAGTTTGTGTGTGCATCCATTTTTGTAACAGCATAAAGAATTTGAATGGAATTAGGCATGAAAATTCTTTAATATTCCTGGAATAACATTTATAGAATAAGTTTTATTTAAAACAAATAAGAACATCCTTTTGCACGTGGGGGAACTTGGGATGGTTTCTAGGTGACTGTAAATATTGAATAGTTTATATGAAACAATTTCAGATGAGCACATTTTCTTGGTTCCTGAGTTATAGACTGTGTTTATCATTAGTACTTTTTTTTAGTTATTTTAACTATTTTATTTGACCCTTCACGTTTGTGTCTCTTTTAGGAAACTAGAATTAAAGAATAATCCAAACCCCACCGAGAAAGCAAGAACGGAACGCAAGTTGATAAAGTACAGAAGGAAATATTTACAGCAGAAGGAAAACAGAAACCCGCCGTGGGGTAAGCGGGATTGTATTACATAATCACTTCTGAAGTTTTAATACATGTTTATGCTTGTTATAATGTAAGCGGGGGCTATTACAATGGTCCCGGCTGTCAGTATGCATTTCTAAAATGTTCTCATTAGAGCCGTGATAGCGCATCCATACATAATCATGGGACCATTAGAGCCGTGATCGCGCATCCATACATAATCATGGGACCATTAGAGCCGTGATCGCGCATCCATACATAATCATGGGACCATTAGAGCCGTGACAGCGCATCCATACATAATGATGGGACCATTAGAGCCGTGATAGCGCATCCATACATAATCATGGGACCATTAGAGCCGTGATAGCGCGTCCATACATAATCATGGGACCATTAGAGCCGTGATCGCGCATCCATACATAATCATGGGACCATTAGAGCCGTGATAGCGCATCCATACATAGTCATGGGACCATTATAGCCGTGATAACGCATCCATACATAATCATGGGACCATTAGAGCCGTGATCGCGCATTCATACATAATCAGGGGACCATTAGAGCCGTGATAGCGCATCCATACATAATCAGGGGACCATTAGAGCCGTGATAGCGCATCCATACATAATCAGGGGACCATTAGAGCCGTGGTAGCGCATCCATACATAATCATGGGACAGAGCCGTGATAGCGCATCCATACATAATCATGGGACCATTAGAGCCGTGATAGCGCATCCATACATAATCATGGGACCATTATAGCCGTGATAACGCATCCATACATAATCATGGGACCATTAGAGCCGTGATCGCGCATTCATACATAATCAGGGGACCATTAGAGCCGTGATAGCGCATCCATACATAATCAGGGGACCATAAGAGCCGTGATAGCGCATCCATACATAATCAGGGGACCATTAGAGCCGTGATAGCGCATCCATACATAATCAGGGGACCATTAAAGCCGTGATAGCGCATCCATACATAATCAGGGGACCATTAGAGCCGTGGTAGCGCATCCATACATAATCATGGGACCGTAGAGTATCCCCGTTTTACATTTCAATAAAAGAACAATTAGCCATATTTTCATTATATTCATAGTCTTGAAAATATTGTTCCATAGATATTGGTGGTGGTCTACTCGTAATCTTGAGAATGATTATGATGCATTGTATTTGGACTTTTTTCTGGAGAAATATAGAAGCGAAGCAAAGTTTTTCTATTTTGTTCCATTTTGACGCAGCGGCGAATTATAGACCCAATAAATAATAAGTTCGTAGCACAAACGTATTGCGCGAGAACTCAGTAAGACATGTCATTTATCTAGTACAATTGGAACATAGAGAATGGATAGTTTGTAAAGCGCAACAGATACCTAGGTAATTCAATAGTTTATACGATAGTGATACGAACACACTAATGCAAGTTATTTGTGCTACAGACTCTGAACATTTTAATACACAAGCAAAGGAACCATATTTTTTGAAAATAAAACAAAATTACAATAGCGACATCTCAATCTCCCGCCATAAAGTGTGAAAATGATTTGCTTCCAACAGTGCCTACACAGAAGATGGCCCGTATGTTATACAGCAGCGCGTCAACCATGAGGAAGTTCCAGCATAAAGCCGAGTGTATGGGCATAGACATCCACGCGTTGGAATTTGAAGATTCTCAGGTACCTACTAAATTTTTAATAAATAAATTTTATTTCTAGTGACTCAGAGTTATATATAAGCGTATGTTTGAATAACAGATGGCAGCACTAAAAGATGTATCTCGGCGTTGGCACGTACCGCCCGCGTTCTCCGTCGAGTTCGTGGGGTACTACTTGGAGCGCAACACGCGCGTGACGTCACTGCGCCGCTCGCTCGAACGGCTCACCAAGGAGAACGAGAAGTTGCTGGCGGATGACGAACAACTCAGGACCGATTATGATGACGTATGCATTATTATTCTTTCGGAATCATCTATGCCTTAATTTCTTGTAGATTATAAATTAAGTTAAAACTGTCAAAGATCCCTGTAACGGTGTTGAGGGCTTTTGCGTCACAATCGGTGAAAAAAAAGACAATTGGTTGTAGCTTTAGTGAAATGGATGGCACCCGAGTGTACAGCGTGGGGCAAAATTATGAAACACCAAGTAATGTCATCTTTTCTTTTGTAATTAGAGGGTTTGTTTAATGTTTCATCGGTTGATCCCCCCCCCCCCCCCCCCCCCGCCTCATCATTTCATAGTATAAAATATCTAATAACTATACATTTTAAATGAACAGGCCTCTAAACAAAACTCCGACTCCCTCGCGGAGTTGACGTCTACACGGCTGAGTCTGAAGAAGATGTATGAAGCTATCGTAGCACTCTGCCCTAAGAAATCTGTACCGGATATAATAGAGGACAAACCGCTGTTACCCAAGCCGATCCCGAGGTCTACGCCAAAGGTCACCCCTCAACAGTTGCAGAAACGGTATGTCACCTTATTTTGTCGTGTACATAGCAGTTCTCGCCAGTATACATTTTCATATGGTAATCAAATACAAATATATTTATTTGACATAACAATAGGTCTGAAAATCCATGAACTTATTGGCTCCAAATGAGATGTCACTGCGTTTTAGTAGACAAAGGCCTCTCCCTTAATATTGTACACTTAATTATATCAAAAACTCTACTACTATTGGTTATTTATACATAAAGGTTTCTTTTTTATTAATTAAGGTTCTAGAACATTGCAGACATAAATGAAGACTATCTTTAAACTAACCTAAAAAATAAAATAAAAATATAAGTGAATATGGAAACAAAAACGTACGTGTTCGTGTGTGTTATAAATGTTTTTCTATGCGATAAAAAACGCACCCACCATACACCCTCGATGCTATTATATTTGATCTTTCTTAACCACGTTATAATATATTTTTTAATATCGTTATTGCACTTCTTTTTTATTTTATATTCGTTTTAGATTTTATTATATACTCGTGGGAGAGGCGTAATACTATTTCCTTCTGTTTAAATTTCCGTCGCGATTGTGTAATTGGTGTTAGTCACTTAACACTTGATTCTTTTACTTGTATCAACTAAAACAGGTAAGGTCTTTCTGTGATATCGCCGCGATCGAATCGGAAATAAGTAGATCCTTAAAAGAATTAATGTCATAGATGTAGCCCAACGGATTAGCAAGTTGAAGTATTGTACAAGTGTATTCGGGATTGAAGTATAATTGTTGTTTAAATATAATATTTGGGATCTAAGGTTCCCTAGCGGAGCCCCGGGACTGGTGTAGGAACTACACAGACAAGGTGGACAGACCACTCATGATCGCAGGGAGAGGCTGGATGTGGGCCGCTTCCAATGGGTTCTTGTGGAGATCAATGGGGCATATGACCAGCATTGGGCGCTCCAGGGCTGAGCTGTTGATTGTGATGATGATACAATTTATATTTATACGAATTAAAAAGCTAGAAATGTATTAATTTTATCTTATTTTGTTTAATTTATTGCTAATCTCAAATTTAAAATGATCATAATGCATCTGTAACATAAAACCAAATGCTGTAGAACAAGCATATATTGCTTAAAGTAGCTTTCGATATATATATATATATATATATATTTGCCGTAGGTACATTGCACGCATCCGTTTGGCGAAGCCGTTATTTAATCATTAGCAGAAACGATGGGTATGGCCCAATGCGCGATTTCAATTTTGATGGTCCCGATATTTACTGTTTCAAAGTAAAGAGCTCGTTATTATCACTAGAAATTTGCCATTAGTGCTAAAATTGGGCTAATAATTCTTGATACCTGAAAATCAATGAGAACGAGTTTAAAAAAAATATGTATTGATATCTTCTACAGGTGAAACCAAGAGGTGTCCAAGCTTCTTGGTTTTCACCTGATACCATCGCATCATAACAAAATAAATGATCAAACTTCAAAATACAAACTCAGTTTAAACATATTTAAGTACATATTTATACATGTACAGTACATGATACAGTAATTGCTACTTAAGCACACGTTGATTGGACACAAACAGAATATGTCTAAATACACCGCTTACTGTGATTTCACGCGGCAGTCGTCTCGACACTCGACTCCGCCGTCGAGGCGACTGTGTCTCTGGATGAACATAATAAGTGGAAATGGTTATGGAGGTCACACTGATTTGAATCGCGTTTGAGAGGGATACCATTTAATGCTTAATTTTAGTAAATAATTTTGCTAAATACATACATTTTTTCTACTATTTTGCTCGTAAGCATTATGACTTTGTTCTGCAGCATTTGATGAAACCATCAAGTACCGTGTCAGATAACATTGAGTATTATGGTTTACTGTATAGCGACTTGGCCAGCAGGTCAATGCCTGTGCCAACCGCGGCCGCACTTAAGATGGGCGTTGGTTTTCCTCTTAGCGACAACCCGGACGCTCGCCAAGGAAAAGTTTTGTCTACATCTTTGGAAGGTGAGGTTTTGACAATTCTACAGTTGATAAGCCTACCTTATTTATTTATATAAAAGCTACGAACACAGTGTACACCAATAAATTTAAATAGAAACAAGCACCATAAAAGAAATCCAAGTATCACAGGTGAAAACAGCAAGTTTAAGATAAACTCACAAAAATATCATCAGTAAGCAACAGTGTAGAAGCTGGCTTTATATAAATAATCATTAAAGATTAAGCGGTGGCTGTTCTGGCCCAACTATGATGCTTGAGAGTTATTTTAAATGGTATAAGAAGTCATAACGAACTGCTAAATATGTCATGTGTGATAAGTGGCCCTATTGATTTTAGAACTCGCCGTTAGTTAGTCTTTTTGGATATTAGTAATTTTTTGGATGTTCTAAAGTGCGTTCTGGATGCTTAAATTGAGAAATAAATTTTGAGTTTTTTAAAAAATTGGGTGAGGTCTTCCTCACATTTACACATTTCGATCTAAATTATACGACGATGTCTAAAAGTCCGTTCGTGTTTTACAATTGGCGTTTTTGGCAGTTTCCAACTGAACAAGCGTTCGATTTAGGAATGTAGCATTGTTGGACAAACTATGTTTCCCAAATCGAACTACACAAAACGTCATTTATACGTGATAGAATTGAAAGAATATTTATGAAAAATAATTTAAATACGCAAACTGAGCAATAATCGTTTATTCGGTAAATCCAAGAAGAATATAGTAGGCAGTACAGACAATATAACATATCTCTATGGCACAAACACATAGTTAGATAAGAGATAGATGGCGCATACAGTTCAGTGTTGCAATTAATTCATTTCAACAATACGAGCTGTCAAATACGATAATTATTTTGAATATTAATAAGTTATAAATGTTTCAATACCCGTAATGTTGTATGAAATATTAACGAGAATAAGATTTCCTTAATGAAAAATATAAAGAAAATATTACAGTAGCGTATTCTTTCAACGTTTGTTTGTTTACTTTTTAAGTATACATTTGCTGGACCTGTTAATCTCTGAGTTGTCAAAAAACTATAACAAAGGACTCTGCCTCGGAGGTGTGTCAAAAGTGACAGTTCAGGGTGGCGTTTTAAACAGTTTTCATGCATCTCGAACGGTGAACGAAAACATTTCACAACGCTTCCTTTGCCAAAATAAACCCCAAACTTGATCCTTTTTGGCGTTTTTAACAGCATACCCCACCGCAACGCAGCTTAAATTAAAACAATATAACGGTCTTGAAATGTTCGAAGTAACCATTCCCTTTAGTACCCCACTTGGCATAATTATGTCGCTTTGAAAATATTACCGTCGCTGATGAAACTGAAGAGCTGTGTGCCTTTAGAACCTCAATATCATCACAATAAAATGGCTTGGTATAATAATATATGAACTGAAAGACCTGTGTCGAACCACCCTGCTTAAATTGTTAAAGATCCGATATACGGTTAAAATACAAATAAGAAAAGCATAATCTACATTAACACACCGATTACTCCAAGACTGCTGACAAAAATTTACTTGAAAGGTGTTTCGAAATAAACATGAACTTGCTCACAAAAAGTCATTAGATCTATTTCCGGGAGCTGAGGTCGACTTAACAGTACATATAGGTTCTGGCCTCCTCAGAGAGCGAGTGTGTAATTCTGTTTAAAAATGCTACTCATTCGGTATTTTCTCCATCGGGAACACAGCGGTCAAGCGGTAGCGGGGAGGGATACGTTACAGATCGTGTAACATGCTTATCGACAAATGAAACGTTTGAACTGGCAGCGGCGTCGCTGCGGTCGGGTGGGGGTGGCGGGGGCGGCAGCGTGGCGGGGCGGCAGTGCGCGGCGTGCGGGCGCAGCAGCGAGCGGCATCTGATGGCGGCGTGCGACACGTGCCGCCACCACTACCACCTGCACTGCCTCAACCCTCCGCTGCAGCGCCCGCCCAAGAAGACCAAGCTCTATGGATGGTAACGCGCCTTTACTACTTGTATATACCGCTTTTTAACGTAACGACACAAATTTGGCATATCGGCCTAGTGAGGCGGTAGTTCCCGTTCTAGTCTAAAATCACGTCATCACTTAAGATCAGTTTCGACGGTCGCCGTGGCGCAGTGGTTAGTGTAAGTGACATGACTACTGTGTCACCGCGACCCTGGGTTCGAATCCCGGCAGGGGCAAACATTTGTGCGATGAGTGTAGATGTTTGTCCCGGGTCTTGGATGTTTGTGCTGTGATTGTGTGTGTCCATGCCTCCCGCGATACAGGGAATCCTAGTGCGGGGGTCTGAGTGTGATTTAAAAAAAAAAAAATTCAAAATGAGATTTTCCGTTATTTAAAAAAAATGTATGTATAAAAAAAACCTAATAAATGGAACCTATTTCAACACTCAAAAGTGTGATGTGACTGTGACTTATTGAAGTCGGTACCATGATAGTTAAAAAGTAGCTATTATCAAAATATTGTGAGCATGGTACCGACTTCGACAAGTTATTTCACACTTATGAAGTCGGTTCCATTTTTTGGTAAACAATTTTTTTTCACCCTTTTCAATTACTTTTGTCGAGATCAAATTGTCATTGTGTATGTTCTCCGATGTCTTCAATCGCAACTATAACATCGTCAAGGTCTGCGTAGCACTTTTCAGTTATTGGAGTGTAACTCAATAAATGTTCGTCAGATTTTCATGAAATTTAAATGGGACCACCACGAAAGTATACTCTATAAAAAAGAATCAAAATCGGTTCATAAATGACGAGCTTATCCGCGAACACACATGAAAAAAATAGACGATTGAATTAGCTGATCTCCTTTTTTTAAGTCGGTTAAAAATGTAACAGGTTATTTTTTCTGCAGGCAATGCTCTGAATGCGATAAAACCTCCGATTCAGAACCGGAAATGCTTGAAAAGAAAGTGCCGCGACGCTCGCGCATCCGCTACAGCAAAGACGGCGCT
The DNA here is from genome assembly GCA_934044485.1 of Apeira syringaria. Classification (NCBI taxonomy): domain Eukaryota; kingdom Metazoa; phylum Arthropoda; class Insecta; order Lepidoptera; family Geometridae; genus Apeira; species Apeira syringaria. The sequence continues at coordinate 16,874,948 of OW203668.1, forward strand.
ATAATCACAGACCCCCGAAGCCCGAACCCCGATACCCCTCCGAAACATGCCGATAAATCTCCCAAGATTGAGAAACCAGTCAAAATAGCAACTACCGAAAACCAATCACCTATAAAAGTGACGATAAAACCTTTCGAATTCAGTAGCGATCATGAAACAGATTTGAAACTCAGAAAAGAGAAGAAGATAAAGAAAAAGAAGGAACATTCGATTGCTGAAGGTGATATTCCGAAGAAGATACACAAACGCAGCTTCACGTCCCCAGCTCTGACTAACACTCCGTTGATGTCGATCACTCCGATAGTTGCCGACAGTCCGAGCGATTCTCACAATGAGAATTCTAATGCATCCACGAGCACGGCGAAACAAGAGTTCATCCCTCAAAATCTTTCTTTCGCATCTCTTCTAAGCGACAAGGAAAGAGATAGCAAAGCTATCGAGAGCTCCATAGAGAACACGTTGGCTAATTTATCGTCAGATATCGCGACGTACAAAGCGAATAGAAAACGGAGGAAGGAGAAACATAGATCCAGATATTCACCGGACTTGTTGCGCTCGCCCTCGAAGTCACACAAACATAAAAGAAAGAAGAAGAATCAGGATATGGAAAATCCTGACACACCCCATCCAAGGATTACTATCAAGGTAACTTTTTTAAATAGTTTAAAAACATGCATTTGTAAAGCGAGCCGTAACCGAAACAAAAAAGTAGTAAATTGCTAATCCTGGGAATTCGGCCGAGAATCATGGGACAAACTATTTAAATGATTAACAAGGTTTCCACGACACGGGCCTAGAGCCTAGCGTGGAGCCGTTGTGTCAATCCTTGTAAATATCATTTAGTAACCTAAATACTGTAATTATGTTAGTTTTCTGTAATTTCTTGATATATAAATAAATAAAAATATTGCATTGTCATCGGTCCTTGATAAGTGTGTAAAGTTACAAATTAACCCAACGTTTTGAAGTGGATGAAAATCACGTTTAACGGTTTCGTTACATACTCGGTAATTACGTGATACTTGGGTTCTTTTACGCAGCCGGGCCGACACTGCACGGACCAGTTTGTGTGCTGACCTTAGCGTGTTTAAAAAAATAATTTATTCTTAGGTAGCAGCGCCGCTTTGCCAGGCGCCAGCTGTTTTTTGGTTTTGTCTATACAAGATCACCTATAAAAGGTGATTTTGTGTAGGTCATCAGCTACAACAGACGGACAGAATTATAGACACAGTAATGATTGTGTCAAAATCGTACTATCTATTTCAGAGATTAAGGGGTATAGACAAACAGACAGACCAATGACAGTCAATTAAAATTTGGTGTACTGTGTATGTACTAACTGTCATACACATTCAATGAAAAGGTATTATATTCACAACACAAGCATATACTTGCATAATTTTATTTATTTGTGTAATGTCCACTAGATACAAACTAACTACTACTAACTCTTTGCGTGGCTTAAAGACGAGCGTGAAGTTATGGCTGTTCTACTGTTCAGTGTTGAGATTGTTAGTAAACTGAAATAATCCTATCGTGTAGGTTCATTCGGCGATTCGCACTCATGTTGATCGACGCTATAAGATATTGCATTCACTATACTTCTTATTTTGGTTGTAGTCCAATTTCTATATGTTGTTGTTTGGCCTTGGTGTAAGCCGTACATTCTCAATCGACCTGTAAATGTAATTTTTTAAAATTTATTATTGTCTGGTTTTAGAATAGGTAGAAGCTGCTCTATAATTAAAAATACATCATCTAAATACAAGTGACATTAACAATAAACACTATAAGCGGCCGTCTTATGTGTTTATATTTATATCTTGTTCCTGCCCTTTCAGATAAAGCCAATACCAAAGCCCGACGGATCGCTGGACACGCAGATGTTCTACGTACCCACTGACAGTAACGATGGCCCGCCTCCGTTTGTCATAAAGAAAAACAAGGTAATTTTAAAATGTCTATGTGTGTTCTTGATAAAGTATACTCGTCTCATTCTGGCACTGGCAGAATATCTACTATCCAACGATAAATGCCTTATGTTACACGAAGAAGTGTTCTTATTTTGACTCTTCAAGCTAAAAAGTACATTTAACTCGATCTGATTCGCGCTATAATGACTATTAGCCCTGAAACCCGTCCCAATATGAGTGCACCAATAGAAGATTGTAACGTCATCGATGACGTCGTGTTCTTATCTGTAGTGTTTAAGAGAGATTTTTGGTGCTTGCAATGACGTCATGCTGGGCGGAATTTACGAATAACATCCCCTCAAATGTAGCTGTAATGAAGGACACACATTCGCACTGCTACTAGAGTGCTATTATATCTTACTTGGCAATGCGACAGGGACAATATTCTATAGTTGCGAGTTCAAGTCCCGCTACTAGCCGAATTTATTCCATTAACATTTTGAAAGTATAGTGTTTTAACTTAATATAAGTCATTTGTCATTGTAAATAATTGCTTACATTTCTTTATTCATATTTAGATGCTTACATTATTAACGTTTGTTTCGAAGAATTAACAAAAATGACCTCCTCTTAAGTGACGGAGCTAGAACGCTCCTAAATACTCAAACATTTTATATAATTGAGTGGTAATGGTAATAGTATGTTAGTTGTTTAAATCTTTTACTTATGATAAATTGTACCATTTCTGTTACTATCATTTTTGACATGTGATTATTTTCAAGTTCTTTGAATGTTTGCATAACACCATTATGCTAATTACTGTAATTTGTGATTCCAAGCAGCAGAATGCAATGTTACAGTATCAAGTGAACATTCTGATCAATAGATAAATTCATGAGCAATAACTGTTAAGTTTCTGTGTGGTCAAACTTTCTTTGTTTTTTTATTATCAAAAGGCCCTAATCGCCTTAAATATTTTTAATTTGGATTACAATAACAGCTAAGATGTAAAAGTAAATATAAACTCATAAAGTTAGTCCATTGGGATGTTTTAGGAATCAATGTGGCCAATCAGTGTTCTTATAGTACAGTCTTTTTGAAGTAGGTGGCGCTAAGCAGAACAAATCTCATCTCCATAAGAATGAAGGAATAAATTCGAACTGTAGTGGAGTGCTTCTATAGCTTTTTGGCGAAGCTATAGGACGGTATTCTGTAGTAGTCGCGTCGGTTCAAATCCCACTAGCTTTTTAGTTCAATAATTTGACGCAAATCCTCTTAGAATGTTGTTAACGATGTCACCCTTATTGTCCTTTGATAAAATAGGTTCAAGCGAGTCGTCTAATCTCGTTATAGGTGTTGAAACTTTTCTCTTTAGTGGGATTAAAGTTTTTTGGCTAGCCTGGAATAATTTAATCTTGCAAAATCAGCACTAAATATTGTATAATATTTTTCAAATGAATTGTGTATAAAAACTGAGTATATAATACTGAATAATACATATATAGCTTTTGTCCAACTTTTGTAGCAATCGGAGCATGACGTCACTAAGCAAGCGGAGCCCCCTCAACAACCGCTCCAAGACCCGCTCCCGGTGGAGCCCGCTGTTGTCGACACCACTCCTGTAAGTTTAGCTTTGTCTGATTTGTCCCATTTTTGGTAAAAATTCCATGAATACAATATGAATGTATTATTTTCTGTGCAAGCCTGACCCCATTCCGGAGGAACGAAAACCTGTAGTGCCGGCTAAGATACCTTTGCCGGTCACTAAGCCAAAGGTAACATAATATTAATAAACAAAATATTTTTTTGTTAGCTTTTTTATTTTATTTATACTGTATAGATCTAGCGTTTGACCACTATCTCACTTGATGGTCAGTGACGATTTGGACGAAGATGTTATCACGCTAGACCTAGAACGCTGACCTAGCTTGTTTATCTAAAATTGATAGTTGAGCGTTTATTTCAATATTTTTGTCTCATAGAAGTTATTATTCTTGAAACTGCGTGTTTTCTTGGCATCAGACCTCTTGGTGGGGCAATTAAGTTAATTTAATAAAATCTAAGTATATTATGTTCAAATTTGATATTTAAATATACTACATACATTGAATGATTATATACATTATATTGTGAAATAATGTGTTGTAAGCTACACATTAACATTTTAGCTCCAGGTCTTTCATCGTGCATCATGTAACCTGTGATCTGACTTTACATAAAAAGAAAGTACCATATGTAATATTTGTATTGGTTTTTTGCCTTGATTATGATAAAATACTGATAGATCATAATATAACAGCTTATGCAGTTACCTTAAATTAATTACATATCATACAATCGACCAGCTGTTGGCAGCCTACAGATCGCTCAAATGCTCTAATCCATTGTAAAATTATAATGTCAATTGCTTGAGCCAAATCATTTTGCAGTCATGTCAAGAATATAGCTACCACCCTCAAGTTAAAAAAACACATTGTGTGTGAGAGCCAGTAGGCATTCTAGGTTTAGTGTGAAAACATTTTCAACCACATCGTCATTAACCATCAAGTGAGATAATGGTCAAAGGCTAGATCTAACAGTATAAAAAAGTGAGGTCGTAGGTTCCATGAGCCACTAATCCTTTCTAGTACGACCTGATTGCCCCTCCAACACCTGCCTATATATTAAAATGCCTAGAGTTGCACATTTCCACCGAGACCAATAATAGGTTTTATATAATTTCGTTTATTATTGCAATATGTCGTATTGTATTTGTGTCGTCGCGTGACGTGTCCAGCGGGCCCGCGAGTCCCGCCCCCCGCGCACCCCGGGCCCGGCCGGCGCCGCCATTCAGAACACTAAACTGACGCCGATGACGCACTGCGACGTTTGCAGCCAATCCGGGGACAATACCAACCTTGTACGGTGAGTCACATCACCCAACACATGTATTACAATGCTGTGTTGAACTGTCAATCGACATGTAGCGTCACTAATTACTGCGTATTTGTACACCATACCAAACATATAACTTGGTCAACAATGGTCCATTGGAATAGGCATAGACATAGACAGACGTTTCTTTACTGCTTCACTAGCTCTACTAGACTGCTTTAGCTCACAACAATAATAACAATTATATTAATTAACAAATTAATAATAATACCTACCTACCATTGCATTACAAAAAAAAAAAAAAAAAAAAAAAAAAAATTAACATCGTGCTAGGCAGAACTTACGTTCAAAAGTTTGAAAGAAAAAATTCGGCTATTTTTTATATTTGAACCCACGACTACAGAATACCGTCCTGTCGCTTTGCCATCTAAGCTATAGAGCAATCCACTAGCCGTAACTTATATTTTAGTTTAAGTAACTTTTTCTACGAGAACTGCTTTTCATCATTTTTTAAAATATAATTATAAGTATTAAAGTATTCAATTATGCATACCTAATAAAGCGTATTTAATTGACTTCTACATTGATAATGTTCTTATTTTTCAAGAATATTTTGAAAATGTTTCGATAATATGTATAATAAAGGCAACAGCAATTATACATGGTTATTCTATTGCCAATTACAGGTTCATTAATTTTATGCATTGATTTAATATTGTTATAGCTAATAGGTAATAATAGCAATAATAGGTAGGTAATAAAAATAATAGCCTTAAAGCTAATGAATAGAAAAGCGTACACATCACGAGAACTTCGGGAAGGTAGGAGGAACTATAAACGTGGTTTTGATAATGAACACCATTTTAGGCTGTCTATTGTTGTAATAATTTGTCTTTAGAAATGAAACATGTTAATATCAGAAAAATCTTTATTATAGCTGTTATGCGTCCTGCTAATTTAATAATTCTGAGCATAGGTAGTGCGACTTCCTGTAAAGTGGAACAGGGTCTTATGTCTAGTACGCTTGGAGGGAGTTCTACACTGCAAACATGTCTGTTCGTTATTGCAAACATCGTACGGAAACAAAAGGACGACAATCTTTCAGCTCCTTTAGTTTATGGAGGTCGCATGGCTCTTCGTTGCTGCTACATTTATTTTGTGAATGACAATTTAGCGTTTTGACAAATTTGGACTGTATTCTTTATATATCCTATAAATAAATCATAAAGTTAGGATTCCGTCGTTACTACAGTATTCCAAGACGCTTGGGACCGTTCCACGGATGAATATCGTAGAGTAGCGATAAAATATCAACTGAAATATTGCATAGCTGTGACAAGGAAGGAGGGATATTGGGGGAGGCTTATGTCCAGCTGTGGCGGTCTTATCGATGAAAAATAAATATGTACTAGGTATAGTAGAAGTGGATCGTGTGTGTGGAGGTAATGAGATGCGCTGCGCCGTTGCAGATGCGACGAGTGCCTGCGTCGCTACCACCTGGCGTGCCTGGAGCCGCCTCTCACCAAGAACCCCAAGAAGCGCGGCTACTCCTGGCACTGCGCCGACTGCGACCCCACGGTCAGTTCCTACACAAACAACCACATATTTTAGTGACACGTGATATATCATACTAGCTGCGCTGATGATGAAAATACTTATTAATACACAACAAACACTACTATTGTTAAACTGTATCATAGTATGACCAATTATGTGCAGTTTCATACACTACTTTATCTAACCTCATAAAATAGATAATGAAATTTACGTAAAATCACAGCATATGTTTGCATGTATTTGCAAACGTTTAGCGCCAAAAGCCATTTGCTGGTCGCGCATGCGTGTTGCGTCGCGTCCACAGACTATGTGTAGAACTGCATTGCAAACTCCTTGTTTCAGCTGAAGTTGTATATGAATGGTAAAAAAGTTAACATTTCGATACAGTTGTCATAGAAGAGCTGTATCCAAATGTTAACTTTTTAAATTTATTTCTATATATTGTCTGTAAAGACTTTCATTCAAGTTCTGTTTTTGATTTATCAATCTTTATATTTCAGTATGAGATTAGTTAAACAATATTACACACCTTTCTCTGTGAGGAAGGTTTGTGTTTGTTCTTGAATTAAACGCTCATGTTCCAGCTGCAGCGGTGACAAATACAAATTAAGATAGTTCTAAAGTAAGGGGACGAATCACGAGTCCTCTACAGTCGCTAGTCGCTTTTGTATGAAACGTGGGATGAAGCGAAAGAAGTGTGTCAATATCGTAGTTTTTAGAAGGCTGTGGCCTCTAACTAACCCTACTAGAAAGAGGCGTGGCGTTATGTCTGTATGTAAATATTAAATTGAGCCCGGGCTTCGAAAGGTTGCAACGTTGACACGAATGTATTGTCAGTGTGGAGTTATTAATAATATTACTATTATGATTATGCATGTAATATGCGTATAAACCTTGAATCACTCTGTCTATAGGTGGAAACCACATTAAAAACCGTTCCAAGCAGGTTCAAAGGTTGAAGGGTGCAGACGTCGGGAAGCGACTATGTTCTATACTATGTAGAGATAACTATAGACAAGACACATCATCGGCCATGAATACTAATCATTCACATATGACGTGCGATTTGCTATGGATTTCTTATATAATAATACGTCCAACGTTATTATCCTTGTAACACGTACTATTATTGTTTAACAGGATTTGGAGGACGAGAACAAATGAAACGAGGGCTGTTAATCTCGAATAAGAAAAGATGTCAAGTATTTTCAAAATATTTTATATCTATGGAATTAGTATTATAGTTGTTATGTAAAAAGTATGATGTTCATTCAAAGTTCATTCTTCTTCATTTAAAATGATTTGCATGTTATTTTAAGCTTTTTTATTGTGCTTACGCTATTGATGTACTGTGAATGAGAATAAATTACTGGTAACAGTTACTAGACTTTGATTGGTCCTGCTTAGTACCCTGTTATTAATAAGCTTTCAAAACTTCGAAGCCAGCTACATCGACGTGAAGTCACTAGTTTGTCGGTTTTTTACCGGATACATTCGGGAAGTTGCCCTACAACTACGTAATTTGGTTCCTCCTTCCCCATTCCATTTACGAACGACCAGACGTACGGCAATGCGCCATCCATACTTAGTTGCAATTCCGCCTTATCGAACGAAGCGTAGCGCTTCCATATTCATAACGCGTCAAGCTATCGAGTGGAATGTATGTCGATGCCTGAGTCTGTGTTTGCGCATAAATACCTAAAATTTGGGTGTTTTCAAGTCACCTACTGAATAGGTACCCGTATTTTCTGGGCAAGCGTGTTACATCTTAGACCGCATCGTGCACTTGACCTCGGGTGAAGTAGCGGTCAAATGTGTGCCTATAAAGCATAGGTAATAAAATGACCTATCTGACCTGGAACGGCAGGGAAATCAGTCTGTTGAACACTTAGTAGTTAAAGGAAAAGATGACGGCACCAGAGCTCGCGGCAGATCACCAATGCGCTAGACAACACAACACTTACTGAGTTACTCAGTAACAGAGAAGACGCCGCGAAGGTTTACTCAGTAACAGAGAAAACTCCGCGAAGGAGAGTTCTACGCTCTTGTCGCCGCTCGGACCTGAACCACTGAAGCTGTAGACCGCAGTGATCGACGAAACGTCTGGAACACAAGTTTCACATAGACCACGACCAAACAGCCCGGAAGCAATAAATACAACAGTTTTGTCATATTTTATAGTCCTAAAATTCGTTTATCCTTTAGAAACATTTCTCAGTTAATCATCGGGTCAGGCTTATCTTAAATCTACTAAGTGTGGAGCTGACCAAATGTTAAACGTCCGATTATCAATTAACCGTCAGTTAACTGTATGGTGAAAACTGTTTGTCCGACGACGGTCAAATTGATAATCGGATATTATACAGTTAACCCTCAAGTTTAAAAACCTGACAACACTTGGTTGTATTCAGGCAGCAGTCCTCGAGAGCCAGTAAATATTCTAGATCTAGCGTGATTACATCTTCGACCACATCGTCACCGACCATCATGTGAGATAGTTGTCACGTAGCCTAGGTATTTGATACTAAGTACAGGTAAAGTATCCGCCAAGTAGCGCCCGTTTAGCATGACTTTGGTGTCTAGACGGGCTGGCAGTTGCATCACGGGCTAGTGATTTAGTTGATTTAGGTTTCCCACCCTTGGGAGAAAAGTTAGATAGTAGTCGGCACAAGAATACTTAGTGGAGGGATGCTCATAGCCTTTTGCTCAAACAACTGAATGAGTGCGTGAAAGAAATACAATATTACTAAGTTTATAGCGGACCGTTTTATTTTCAGCTTAATTTGTGAATTTCGTCAAGTACCGTGCGTCAACTCGCGACATCACTTAGATATTCAAATGAGGGTACTTGTAATGGAGCGCCCCTCAAGATTACCTACCTACTACACTCTAGTCACGAGTACTGTGAACTTGACTGTAATTTCCTCGTAAGTTAGGTATTATCGCAATCATTATTATCCTATTATTATTATTATAAAGGTGAAAGTTTGTCTGTATGTTACTTCTTCACGCTCAAACGGCTACTGATTTCGATGAAATTTGGTATCTAAATACCAAACCATGCGTTCATCATTACCACGCGGGTAAAACCGCGGGGCGCAGCTAGTGGTTCATATACAAGTATGCCAGACCTTTAGTAATTTAACGAAGTTTGAAGTGAAGAATCCAATGTAGTGGTAGGACCTATATATTTTAAACAATATAAGTTTAACATTAGTCGCTAAGTAATGCTCTGTAGCGCAGATAAAGCTTTATCGACTGTGCTCTATAGCGCAATATCTAGCAAAATTGCAAGCAAACTCTAAAATATTACAATAAATGTAGGTATAATATTATAATGGGTATGAAGTATATTATATTTAAATTAAAACTGTATCCATAAAATATTATTCAATTTTAAAACTTCTCTTGCATAAAATGTTTACGCCTGAATGAAAAGCCTCTTTCCTCGACAGGAAATTAAACCACAAACTTCATAGTTGGCTGACAGGCGCTATAACAACTTGAGCCCTGTGTTTTGCTCATAAACAAGTAACAGGTATGCACCGAAATATTGTATAAAGGCGCGTTTTATAAATTTATACAACGTGGAGTAGGTGACAAAACTTTGTTTCGAAAAGTTCTTTGTTCGCGTGGGGGCAGGCCACAGATAAACTATAAAGGGGTAGACGAACAATCGCCTAAAGCTTGCTGTTTAGCAACTACGGCCCACTCTGTGGAATTGCTTTGTTCTAGGATTCGCCGTTGGCTCCCGAGCACGTCTTAGAAACTGCAAACTCTATAATGAATTCTAATAACTAGAACAACCGCGAACTTATGGGGCTCGCTCGTGCGCGATCAATTCATTAGCTAGTTAGTGAATAAATTGAATAATCAGACCTCATTCTGGTTATAAGTGCGTTTGTATACATTAAAATAAATTGTTATTAATAATTTTGATTAACCTTACACTGCCGGAAACCAACGGTTACTAGGAAAGCTTTATTAAATAGTAGGTACCATTGGCACTAATGTAGGTAATTATAGGTAGGTACCAGCCGAGTCAAAATGTATCCCTTCCTTGTCAGGACACACACATATTTTCTTTGCATAGATAGTCGAAATGTATCTTCAATGTACCCGACGGCAAGCCCATCTTGCCCATGACAGTTGTAGTGCTATCCAGAGCTCAATTTGCTTTTTTCTGTACAATAAGTGGTAAATTATAAGCAGACGGTTGCCTGATGGTTAGTGATCACCGTCGCCTATGAGGTATACAGTTGCCAGAACAGCAGTAGGTAAGATTCAAGCAGATACTTGGATACTATATAAGTACCTACACAGGAATACGTGCCTTTAAGTAATCACGTGTGACTAGAATTGTGGCAGACTGATGTCTGGCACTTTAAAGGTAAGTATAGGTAAATACGTTACTACTAATAGTAGATTGGAATCTATTACGTATGGCTTGTTAGCCCTGTTGAAGCTCGTGGTGAATTATCGTTTTTATCACCTCAGCCATGTGAAGCCCTCTGGTCCTCTGCTGATCTCCAAAATGATTAAATAAAGGTCTACATCCTACGTACGGTATGACAAAATCCAGGATCTCTGCTTTTAAATGTAATCCAGCTCTCACAAATTTAGACGACTTGATTGTGTTCTTGTCCCTTCCACATTCATATAATTTTCATACCATGTAGACACTTGAACAGGTACTTTGTAAAATTCATAAAGTACCTGTCAAAGTGTGTACTGTGTCATGAATCATGATTTAATCATGACAACGGAACTACACTAAACAGTTTCTCGAGTGTGAATTACTCCCCAAGTTCCATACATATTTGATTCATAATTTCGGAGACGGAAACTTACCGCCGTCGCGCGGGTAGCGGGTACCCACATCGCACCGCAAGTTTGTTCATTTATTCCAACAAACTTCTATTCGAGTCGATTACATGATCACTTCATATGGAAAACTTTTGGGTGTTTTCTTCGCAGTGGTGGATCCAGGATACTGGATTGGAGGGTTCGACCCACCTGAAGATAGGATTCGTCGTTACATTTGACTGGGGAGAGGAGAGCTCTAATCGTGTTATATTGTCTGTACGTAGAAATGAAATAGTACTAATTCATATGTAGGTATTATGACTTCAACAAGTTATTTCAAACTTTTGAGTGTTGAAGTCGGTTGCATTTTTTGTTAAAAATTTTTTTTTATGATGACATTGTATATCTATATAACTATATATTGTGCTGATAATATCGGTATGCCAGGACATTATTAATGGAAGCCATATTTTGCAGCTCCTAAAAACAAATACTTGGCGAGTAATTGGTAAGCCCTAGGTTCTTAGTGTTATTTATTACGTTCTTCATTGTATGCTTTTTGTTTTGCTAAGTACCTAGTTTGCTTTCTGCCGAGAGAAGCCATCGACTCGTCGTGGAGCTCGTTACACGGAGCGTTTCCTGAACGGTATTAAATTTATCGCCTGGCTTGTTCCTCCCGCCTTCCTTTCTACATCACGTACCTACTCGTATAGCTGAGATATAACAACTACTTTAAAAACAATTATGTGGTGTTTTGTTTCAGATTTTTTTTATATCCAACTCATCAGGCCATCTTAGTGTGGAATTGAGAGAGCATGGCTGTATTTTTAGAGCCTAAGTTGTAAACTGTTACGACAATAATACATTTTTTTTTAACTTTCACACAAGGTCTTCAGGTCCCAAACTAGGCAGAGCCTGTATGGTAACCTGATGACTGATATATATTAATATACATATACACACCCAGACACAGGTCAAACAGACATTCTAATACACACAAATGTTTGACCTGTACGGGAATCGAACCCGTGACCAGTGGCTCAGAAGGCAGAGTGCTACCAACTGCGCCAACCGACCAGTCAATTTCAAGTGAAACATTTGCTAAATAACCTATTTTGAGTGTTTTCGGATTATTTGGTCCTACATGTGTTATAAACTCAAATACTACTTATGAGAACAGTCGATCGAATATTTTGGCGGGATGCTCGACAAAGAGGCGTGTTCTTCCATTATATAGGTACTTATCTATGGCCTCCCTTGAGCTCTTGCTGAATTTTGAGGCTCATAATTATGTCGAATATATACTTTGTGTATATAAAGTACAAATTTTGTACTTTAAAAAACGATATTGAATTATGCAGGTGACATATCGAAAATTTTAAAATGGTTAACGGTAGGTACGATAATTGATCTTTTATTTAAGTGTACTTTTTAAACAAATTTTACTATTTATCAAATATCAAGCCTACAGTTCTTGTGTCTAGGGTTATCTATACTAATATTATAAAGAGTAAAGATTTGTATGTAAGTATGTTTGTAACTAATTGGCTCAAAAAGTACTGAACCAATTTTAAAAATTCTTTCACCATTGGAAAGCTACATTCACCCTAAGTATCATAGGCTATATTTTATTTTCAAAAAATTTAGGGCTCTTTATAATTTTTAATTTTGTAATTCTTTACCCGTGCGAAGCCGGAGCGGACCGCTAGTATCTATTATTTATTGAAATACAGATGCTTACTGTGCTTACAGCTATCAGCTAACACACACAACAAACTATCGAATTATTATTTCTATTGCAAGAGGGAAAAGCATAAAAGGAATGAATATTTACCGTAATTACGTTTATATGACCAGCATTCCACATCCTTCCAAGTCTTCTTATCTTTGTATCATTGTTACGAGTTCACTTTAGACATCATTCTGCAAATCGTCAAATTAATGACAAAGAAATTGAGCTGCAAATCCATAAGGCATCGATTCTGTCAATGGTAAAAATGCATCGTACCTCATTAGACTAATCACCGTGCATCATCTGGGTCAGAATCCAATTATTGCCATAAATTGCTCGGATATCAGAGTATTAGTATCTCGTTTGCGGACAATAATTTCCGGAATTGATGTTCGCTCTGGGCCTCATTACCGAACTGCTGCGAAGATATGCCTTGTCGATAGTTGCTTTAATGGTTAACTTAATTAAGTATAGTGCTTACCACACTAATATTATAAAAGCGAAAGTTAAAATTTAAAAGTAAATTTAAAGTATAGTTCCCGTGGGATAATTGAGATAGCGGGAAAACCGTAATCCACGCGGGTGAAACCGCGGGGCGCTACTAGTATTCGATAGTTCAATTGTAACACCCAAGTAACACTATATTTTTAACTGGCAGTAAACTCCTGCAAAGTAATTATAATAGGTAGGTACCTATTTCTATTATTCTGCTACACAACAATCTAGAGTATTTTTACGAAAAATCAAAGTAAACTTGCAGTTGCATTTAAACGATTCATTTAAACCTTTTGATTGAATTAAATTCAGTTCATTAGATGCATTTTATTACACTTTTGTGTTGGAGATAAAATAATGACTCGGAAATGAAAAAAATAGTGTTTTATCTCATTCGTATTTGTTTACGTAATTTCCTCGTTATCAAAAATACTAAAGAATGTGCGTTTATTGCGTTTGGTAGGTAGCACTCGACTTTATCTATACATATAATCAGTTAAGCCGGATTAGATGATTTGAGATCTTTTTATAATCTATTCAATTATGTTTTCCATTTTGCAAAACAATTGATAAAAAGTTTGTTTAACAATTTATTCGCTAGGCTCCCAAAAAATTAACACGTTTCTTCTATTGTAAGACCTAGGTCAAGCGCATTTGTCGTTACAGCGGGAATGTTTATGAAACGAAAAAAAGGCCACTTGAAAATATTTGATCACTAAAAAAATAGAAAATGAATTATATTTTTGTGCTGTCAGAATTAAGCTTCATAAACTGTACTCATAAGTAGATTTTTTTTTAAGTTTAGCAGACGTGTACGACTATCAACAAAATAAGCTGAAAAGGCTGCGACTTATGTTTTCGGTTTTTATTTAGCACCTCTCTTCGCTTTTAAAAAACAAAAAACAGACTACTCAGATCTTTTAATTATTTTTTTTCATTATAATCTACATATCATTTACCAGCCTTATACGTCTTATTTTTTCCAGTTTTTTTTAATGGCTTTAAAGTTACAAGCATCACAACCAGTGAAATTTGCGCTGACACTGTTATTTAAAACGGTTATTTAAAAAAATGATAATAAACGTACAATTTACTCCGGAACGTAAATTTCATCAATAAATGTACCTACAAATGTCACGAGCAGCAACTGTCTATCGGTTGCATGGGGGATTGAGAGTAGACAGACTTCAGGCAAAGGAGGAGGCTCTCATTACGAACAGTATAGTTATTTTTTATGTTTGTTGCCTCAGAAGTTTCGACTGGTGAATCGATTTTGATGATTCTTTTTTAGTTTTAAGGTGGTACCATTTAAATTTCATCGATATCGAAGAAGCGTTTAATTGAGTTACACTCCAATGAATGAAAAGTTCTACTCATGCCAAGACGACATTATAGATACGGGTGAAGACATCGGTGAACATACACAATGATAATTGATCTCGTGAGTAGCAAAGTTAATTGAAAAGGGTGAAAAATTTTTTTTACAAAAAATGGAACCGACTTCTTCACTTGTGAAATAACTTGTCGAAAACGGAACCCTCTGACTTATTACGTGAGTAACTCCCGTGTTTTATACATTCACAATATATTTAAGTAATTGATGCTTGCATTGTCTAAATAACAAATCATTTCCACCCCCATTAAAACGGCGGATTAGTTTGAACTTATCAATTACCGATAACTATCCAATGATACACCCCGGTCTCCTGTTGTCATTCACACAATGTCCAGGATAAGAGCTTCCAATTTTTAGTTCATCTATCAACAATCTACGGCGTCCATTTACTGCGTGTGATTGAATATTTAAAACTACTCGTGTTATTATTTTTATATTTATTTGGCTGGATTTCCTTTAAAAAATGGTATAGTTATTCTATGGTTCTTATTTATTATATTATATAAAGAATAATAATACATCTTTAGACTTATATATATCTTTATCTATTTAATCTGACAAGATTTAAGAATCTTTAGACATGTCTGCGAACGATTGTTTAATCGTGTTTTGTTGATTAAATAAAATTATCTTATCTGTTTATATTACAACAACATAGACTGATAGCTTGTATTATATAAAGATTTTATTACGCTAACTTTATTGAACAACAAAAACAATCAACACTTCGTAAAAGTGGACATAAAATATGTATACATAAATAATCTAACTAAATCTTACTTCTTACTTTATAAATGAAAGGTTTCTATGTATGGTTGTTTGTACCTCTAGCAGGACAGAACGGTTAGATGCATCTGGATGAAACTGGACACAGAGAAAGATTATGGTTTTTAAATAGCACATAGTATAATATTTATCTAAAAAACATGCCCGTCCAAATCAGATGGAATAGGGATATTGTTCAGTGAAAACCGGAGTCCACGCAGGTGAACCCGTAGTCCACGCAGGTGAACCCGTAGTCCACGCAGGTGAACCCGTAGTCCACGCAGGTGAACCCGTAGTCCACGCAGGTGAACCCGTAGTCCACGCAGGTGAACCCGTAGTCCACGCAGATGAACCCGTAGTCCACGCAGGTGAACCCGTAGTCCACGCAGATGAAACCGTCAGGCGCAGGTAGCCCTTGTAGGACTCAAAATGAATAATGTGCTTATATACTATTTTCCTCAAATATTTCAATTGCTTCGACTATCTTTGCGGTAATTAAAAAACGTAACAGGAACTTTGAAATAAAATATATATTAGATATACATACTAGTGTACAAGTATATAAGTTTATTCTCGTGCAGAAGCTCCAAATTTAAATAAGCAATAATAATAATATAATATAATAGTAATAAATATCACAATAAACACAGCCATGTCTATCTATATTATATATTTTAATATTCATTTTAACTATTTTATTATAGTACCTGTATATATGTAGTAACTATAAATCATCTGTTTGCAAAGGTGCTTTTATAATTACTTTCGAAACTTTAATCAACCGACAACTAACTTATCATGATCATTTAGATAATATAAAAATCACTTAACGAACGGCGCGACTCTTGATGGAACGTGAATATTACGGCTACTGATTAAAATGTAAGACATTTAATAAATCCAAAAACTTGTGAAAACATGCCAGGATAATCAAATAATGAATTAAACTCCACTTCAGTTTACTATAAAAATAGTATCACTGGTAACACCAATTATGACAGGATACGAAGTACTTAGATTTGATTGCTAACGAGACAAGTTTTACACTGTAGGCCATGCGAGCGAAGCCGCCGTTAAGACAGTTTGATACGGAAGCAATTCAATGCGGGCTGCTTTGAACTGATCCGTGGGGCGACCAATGGGGGATTCCTATATTAACCATTCGGCTAATTATTATACTGTTATATGAGACTCGTCCCTGACTTTGACCATGAAAGTTTTTCTACACGCTAAGTGCGTGTAGAACCTCGCACTTTAACCTTTTATGCATACTTCTCCTCGTTCATTGACTCGCATGCATCTCTACTCCGCACTTTCCGCTTACTAATTTAAATTAAAAATAAGCTTTATCATGTCAGCCACAACACGTCCACGGCTGGACATATGCCTCTCCCAATGATCGTCACAAGGGCCGGTTGGAAGCGAAACGCATTCAGCCTCTTCCTACGATTTTGGTCAGGCCGTCTTCCACCTTGTCGGATGACGTCTAATGCTGCGCTTGCCAGTCCGTGGTCTCCACTCGAGAACCTTTCGACCCTAACGGCCATCGATTCTCCACGATGTGCCCTGCCTACTGCTAGTTCAATTTGCTGATCTCCTCATTTATTTCCAAAATTTCCTCATTTATGTTACGCAACTCCGAGCATAGTCCTCTACATAGTTCATCGTGCGACCCTGAGCTTGTTCACAAGGCCCATAGTAAGAGAATACGTTTCAAAAATATGCTTACATAAAAATATTTATAACACATACAAAATTTTAATTTATTAGTTTCTAAAAAATGTTTATACATGATATAAAATATAAAGGTAATGATTGTTCATGGAACAAACAATTATTATTACATCACAGAAGTATTTCTTGGTGACCGCATACATCAAAGCTATGTGCGGTATACAATAATAAACTCAGAGTATTACACATTTATGGTAACCTAATTGCAACTGATTTTTCCTTTTTTAGGAAAATATGCTTATAAAATATAGTAGTCAAAGCGGCACCCACGCATGGACCAACCCAATATGTCCAATGCATGTGCCACACACCGGTCCAGATAGCGGGTCCGAGGGACCTGGCGGGGTTCATGCTCGCCCCAGTTAGAGGACCACCAACCACCGACAACCCTATAACGGCCAATCCAAACTTGATAGGAACGGAGTCTTGCCTGTGTTCATACACCGGATCCCGAACAGCGCAACAGATAAACACTAATCCTCCAGTGAGAACAATCTCAATTACCAGTGTTTGAAATGCACTGAGTCCTGGATGTGGCACCGTCAAACAAACTCCATTCACTGATACATCTATCGGTGCGAGACCCACGAGAAACCCGTAGCCGATTGTAGCTCCCAGGATTTGAACGATGACGTAGCACACTCCAAGAGTAATCGAAGTGTTTCCCCAAATAACACTGGCCAACGTCACAGCTGGATTCATATGTGCTTCCGATATGTGTCCGAAAATTTGAATAAGTAGCATAACGGTTAATCCGAATCCGATGGGCGCGTACAGGTGCAAATGTTGTGTCGATCCATCGATCGGCATACACGACATACATCCGAACAACACGAGCATTGTAGTCGATACCAGTTCAGCTAATATCGGTCTCCATTGTGCGGAGCACCAGGAACCCACCGAGCTCGGTTTAGGTTTCTCGTTCGTGACCTTACTTTCGACGTAATCGACAAACGTCTCGGGTTTCGTATTCGATAACATGGCTCGGATGGCAATGAATCTTCAAGGATAGTATCGATTTCAAATAGATGGCGTGGCAGCGACGCAGCCGAAAATGACAATGAATCACGTTCACTTCATACTGTTTGGGTCATTGTCATCATTGTTTATATTTCAGTACTTACACAGGATAAATAAATGCACTGTCTTCGATCAATTCAATAGAATTATAGCCGCGACCGCACAGCAGCGGCGTACATTGATATCTGCTTGCAAATAGCCCACTCAGTCGGAGTGTACAATGTACATAGCGCGTCGGGCCGGATCTATGTAGGTATTATTAGCTATAATCTTTTTGTTTGCTTCAATAATACAATGCGTAAGCATAATTTCCTATCGTACATTTAATTTCTAAATAAAGAGCATTATCTACTTGTGCCACATTAAACAAATCCTTATTTTCTTTAACTTATTTATCACAGTATTTATCTATACAAACTAAGTATTTATGTCTTTTGTATTAATTTTAATAAACTCATCCACGTAATTTAGTAAAAAAAGAAAATTATAAAGCTTTAGTCTCTAATGGTGTCTTCTATCTATTTTCGTATTTATGTGGAGGACAAAAAGTCATTTATCGTATCTAAGGAAACTAGACGATATGTCCGAAAACTCGGCAGTAATCCCGGGCTATTTACTATAATCCGGGAAAAGTGTCGGACTGATTAATTGCCTTCTTCTACATCAATACTGTAAACTAAATATGTGTGCAGTAGATCAGGTTCAAATATTTAGTGGTTGGATCACTACAGGAAATTATTATTACTGGTTTTCACATTGAGATAGAACAGGAAAAGTGGATTTAAGAGTCAATCAAATCAAATTTAATTTATTAAACTGTGTTACAGGACCAAAGCTCTCTTGTATACCTGTAAAAGTAACTAAACTGTGTTCCAGGACCAAAGCTCTCTTGTATACCTGTAAAAGTAACTAAACTGTGTTACAGGACCAAAGCTCTCTTGTATACCTGTGAAATTAACTAAACTGTGTTACAGGACCAAAGCTCTCTTGTATACCTGTGAAAGTAACTAAACTGTGTTACAGGACCAAAGCTCTCTTGTATATCTGTGAAATTAACTAAACTGTGTTACAGGACCAAAGCTCTCTTGTATACCTGTGAAAGTAACTAAACTGTGTTACAGGACCAAAGCTCTCTTGTATACCTGTGAAATTAACTAAACTGTGTTACAGGACCAAAGCTCTCTTGTATATCTGTGAAATTAACTAAACTGTGTTACAGGACCAAAGCTCTCTTGTATACCTGTGAAAGTAACTAAACTGTGTTACAGGACCAAAGCTCTCTTGTATACCTGTAAAAGTAACTAAACTGTGTTACAGGACCAAAGCTCTCTTGTATACCTGTGAAATTAACTAAACTGTGTTACAGGACCAAAGCTCTCTTGTATACCTGTGAAAGTAACTAAACTGTGTTACAGGACCAAAGCTCTCTTGTATACCTGTGAAATGAACTAAACTGTGTGACAGGACCAAAGCTCTCTTGTATACCTGTGCTAGTAATTAAACTGTGTGACAGGACCAAAGCTCTCTTGTATACCTGTGAAAGTGACTAAACTGTGTGACAGGACCAAAGCTCTCTTGTATACCTGTGAAATGAACTAAACTGTGTTACAGGACCAAAGCTCTCTTGTATACCTGTGAAAGTAACTTAACTGTGTTACAGGACCAAAGCTCTCTTGTATATCTGTGCTAGTACCTAATTAACCTGTCAGGACCAAAGCCCTCCGCTTTTTAGGAAACCGAGACGTAGGTACTTTAGTAATTTACACTGTGTGTGTTTAAGCTACAAAGTCATTAGTCATGATATACTGTATATAACGACAAGTGTGTAACGCATTTATATCTGTTATAAAAAATAATTAAGTTCAATAATCGGAAAGATATAAGCTCTAGTAATTTGCCACTGTGGCTCATTGGTCAGTGACCTGACTTCTAATGTCGGAGAGCTGGTTTGAATCCCTGCCGGGCTAAACGGATATGTTGTGATGCACATAGATGTTTATCCCGGGGGGTCTTAGATATTCATGTAAAGCGATTTCCTGTGTCCTATGTAAGCATAAATGGGACGAATCCCAGTTTGGACGTGTGAGTATGAAAAGCAATAAAAATACTCTTTTGTAATACATATGTAAGGATTATAACGGGTGTAGCTATCGTACCCATCAGATAAGTGTGTTTGTCATTTGAAGATCAGATACGAATACTTACTACTATCATTATATAATAAATAATATAAATTGAATGGTTCAAAACAGGTAAAAAAAACATACGGGTTGAATTGAGAACCTCCTCCTTTTTTAGTCGGTTAAATAATCCATCTTCCCGCGGGTGCCGTAAGAGTCGGCTAAGGGATCACGTACCAAGAGGAAGGCAGCAGCGCCTTCTGAGGATAGGAAACCATACTGCGCTCGCCAACGCGCCTGCCAAGCGTGGCGAGTATTGGTAAATCCCCCCTATATGGGAAGGCATATGTCCAATTGTGGACGTCCTATGGCTGCGATGAATGAACATGAATGAAAAAAATCCAAATATTAAGTATATGTAATAATATTAGAAAACGAATTTTAATGATAAGCTTTAAATAAGTAACCATATTTCCATAGATATGATAGGTATGTAAGTTAGGTAATCAAGTCTTCAATTGCAGGATAAATAACAGTATAAACAAGGAAGGTACTATAGGTAGGTAAGTACTATATAAAGTTGGTACGTGATTCATACAAAACAAAAAAATGGATCCGATTTCAAAACTCAAAAGTGTGAAATAACTTGTCGAAATCGGTACCATGATAGTTCAAAGTATGTAATTATAAAAATATTGTGCTCATGGTACCGACTTTGACAAGTTATTTCACATTTTTGGGTGTTCGGGTCAGTTTTTTGGTAAAGTTTTTTTTTTCACCATTTTTGTGACCTTGTCAACTCACGGGATCAATTGTAATTGTGTATGTTCACCGATTTCTTCACTCGTAATTATGATGTCGTCCACGTATACGTAGCACTTTTCAGTTATTGGAGTGTAACTCAAAAACCGCTGCACCAATTTTGATGAAACTTAAATGGGACCTCGGAGGTACCTACACCAAACAAAAAAGAATTTGGAGTATCGGTCTATAAATGGGGGAGAAATCGGTGAACACACAAAACCAAAAAATACAGCGAAACATAATTATTTTAACATCCTCCTTTTTTGTAGTCGGGCTCACCATGCCGACTAATAATCAACTTTACGTACACATCAATCTTTTTTTGCTACAAGGTACCTATTCCCTCGTGACTTGAAGACTCCAGGATACCTATCGGGAAACACAGACTCAGGCAACGAGTTCCATTCCTTGGCAGCACGCACTAGGAAAGTTGAAGAAAAACGCTTACATAGATAAGGATAGGTTTAATCTTCATAATAATATGTAAGTTTATCAATAGTCTATTAGTGATACAGTGTTCCTAGTGGTAAAGATACGTGCTTGCGGATCAAATCTTATTATTGTATTCGTAGGTTAGTTTCTGATTTATTAGTTTTCAAATTCAAACAATATAACTAGCGATATATATATTTTAAGATGCTGAAAATTGTGCGTTTATGTGCGTAAAATATAGCTTTGCTTTGATTGGGGGGCAATAAAAACAAAGAATGATAACAAAATCGGGGGATACTGTTTGGTGTGTTCATGCCTCCCGCGACACAGGGAATCCTAGTGCGGGGGATTGAGTGTAATAAATAATTAAATGAAAATTAGCAGACCAAATAATAGGTACCTACTTTTTTATTTTTGCGTATAATAAAACTACTAAAGTTCCTAATAATACTAGTTATATGAATCATCCACTAGTGACGTCTCTATCAGATTGCAACCTTTCACACAATTAGAAGCGGTTACAACAGCGACAAAACGAATCGCTCCTATAAATGGAGGTTTACGGTCTGTTTACGGTATATCCGCCAGTTTATTATAAACGGCCATAGTGCCAGTAGAGTTTGTAACAAGCCACTTGTTCAGTTTATGCAATATTATCCATACGTAAGGGTGTGTATCCGCCCCGTGTCTGTCTTGTATACACCGTGTGTGTATACGAGATGCAATTGCTCAGTTATCAGACTGACTCAGATAATAAATAATCTTTTTATGGAAATAGTGATTACTTATTATAACAGACAATGCGTGCGAGTGTCACGGACCCAACAAAATGCCTAAGAAAGGAACATAAAACAGTTCTTGGAGTTGTAATCATAGATGTAGTCCGCATATCTAACAACTATATTTAAAAAAATAAACATGAACATAACAAAATAATTCAACCACATTTGTAAAATACATGACATGCTCGTAACATACTTAAGATGCAACGTTTTTCATCCTATACTGTTTTATTGAGGTTTATTCTAATGTTTTGAACTGAACATGAATAAAGATAGGTCTAAGTGGAGGAGGAAGTGGTCAGTGCTCATCGGTCAACAGCTTTAAAAACTGGCTCGATGGCTGGCTGCAGAAAAGTAAAAAATCTCTTGCTAACCTGTGACCAGTGCACCAGTCGAATGTAAACACTGTGGACACTATGCGGACTGCCTAAATAAAATTTCGACACAGTGTGATATAGGCGCATCAGCTTAATGCTGCTCGCCTGTTACTCAAATAAATAAATAAATAATTTAGCTTAGTATAATAACGAAATCAATAGAGTTAGGAAATACCATTTTTCAGCCCAATATTTTGGCAACTTGAAATACAGTTTAGTATGAAAAACGCCCCGAAATAAAACTTTTTTTTGTGGAGTTGAGTAACTGACAAGGTTTCATAAGTATTCCTTGCATGGAAAAACAAGCACCCACTGAGTGGTGCTAATATATACATAATTGTCCAAATTTGTGTAATGTTATTGTGTATGTACGTATATATACACAATTTATTAATTTTGCTATTTTATTATATTTTGGCATCGTTAATTTTATCAGTATGTGAGATAGATGTAAGTGCAATTTGTTTTTATCTCAATAAACAAATTTAATATAACATGTGACGATAAATATTTATGGCGCTGATAGCGATAGCAGTTATCGGATTTAGGATGCTCAAGGGTGCTAACAAGTATAGGTTATTATCATTATTTCACAACAGGAAGTGCACCAGTCGGCTTTAGCACGCTTTTGTTGACTTTATCTGTATCTGTGTAATGGAATCTATGAAAATGATTTTCATCCCTCTTCAAATTTAATTTAATTAAACGGATTAATTTGAAACTGCATCTTATCAAGGAATATTGACAAAATCTTGTTAAAGAGGAGAACATTTCTAATAAAAAATCGCAGCTCTCGAAACTCTATCTCCAAAATTTTTTACGCCAATCTATTTTAAAGGGTAAATTATGATTATTAAAAGCAAATTTCTTAACTAATTATTTATACAATCTAAATATAAAAGAACGATTTTAAAGAATTACTTAAAAATTAAAATTCGTTTTTACGTAATTTAAATACTTCAAGTTGTATATCCTTTACTTTAAATCTAATTCCGAATATGTGGGTTAGATTTAATCGACGACGGTTCAAGCTGATGTGATCCTACGACAGATAAAACATATAGGCATTGTATATTACTAGTAGCGCCCTGCGGTTTCACCCGTGTGGATTACAGTTTTCCCGCTACATCAATTATTCCACGAGAATCATACATTTTACCGGGATAAAAAGTAGCTTATGTGCTATTCCAGACTGGCAGATATAATCTATCTCTAAGCTAAATTTCATCCAGATCCGTTCAGCCGTTCTGGCGTGATTGAGTAACAAACATCCATCCATCCATCAATCCAAAAGTTTGACATTTATAATATTGGATGGGAGGGGAAGTACTCTCTTGCGATTGTCACAACGCTAAAGTTAACGTAGCACGAGCACGAAGCAAAAGATTGGCAGTTGGAGGGACGCAGTGAAACCCATCGCACATCCTGGGAAAAGTCACGTTTTTGGCAGACTAGCGTCAGACTCACGTTTTAGGCTTCGCCTAAAACGTGACGCCCTCTCGGCCTTTTGTGATTTTCAGTCAATTACATGCTTTTTATGTCATTTAATTTAAATGTAATATATTAGAAATACATAACTACCTAAAATTATTTCCATTAATAATGTTCCTCTAATATGATATTATTGTCAATGTGTCAGATTAAGATTGTATTTCATAAGTTAAGCGGGGAATTCCGCAAGCTATATTTGATTTTCAATAAATTCCTTCTATGTATATGAGTAAAAAGCTTTTTGTATGAGCCAGCTTTCAAGTTTACTTTTAAAAGCTGAGTCACTTGTTGTTTCTGTGATGTGTATTGGCAATCGGTTGTAAACCTTTGGCCTCATTACAAATAGCATTTTTGCGGTTTTTGTAAGAGTGTGTGGGATGCCAGCTAGTTTCCTACCATTCCCAGTATTGTACCTATGAATGTCTCCACATTTTTCTCATATGTAGGTTTTCACGAATATATAGCGCAATGTGAAGTATTAAAAGACAGGGAAGGGTGAAATACCCAGTCTTGTAAAGTGGACCTAGCCGAGTCGTTCTGAAGAATGTTTGCCATCACTGTCACAGCACGTTTCTACATTCTGAGGATACGATCACATTCTATAGCGCGTCCCCAGAACTCAATTCCATACTGTAATACAGTCTGCATACTTGAGAAATAACAGGAACGAACTACATCTGATGGTACTGTAGCTCCAACCCTACCAAGCGCATAACATGCTTGCCCTAATTGTAATGTAACAAACCGACTAGGACTCACGTGGTAAACACTGGAAAATTACTCTCCAACCAGTTTCGAACTTATTTGCAGTTCTTCATCTGGGAGTTATGATCGTGCTGGTCGGAGAGTAATTTTCCAGTGTTTACCACCTGAGTCCTAGTCGGTTTGTTACATTACAATTATGGAAGAAACTCGCGATAGTTATCAGACTCAAAATGCTTGCCCTAGTTTGGAACACAAGTCTTCGATATGGAATTCCCATGTCATTGCATGATCCAAGTGAAACCGTGGAATGATGCGGTTTTGACTTGTCTAATGTCCTCACCTTCTATATTACTTAAAATTCTGCGGCAGCTGCGGCCTGCGAGGTTGCACGTCATGAAATGTGTTTTGGACAGGTTAAGCTTATGGCCAATATTTTTAACAGTAAAAGCTCTAATGCTAATACATTTAATTGTATTTCTAAATCATCTATAGTGTCAGCGGCGATAATGGCGGCAACCTCGTCATCGGCATACATATATATCTCTCCTAAAGCCGTAGCTCTTGGTAAGTCGTAAGGTACATAAAACTTGTTCTATCTTCGTCTTAGAAGCTTTGCACTGCTGACGCGCTGCTACAAATTGGTGATTTAAAAGCTCTATTATTTCTACGTTGGTTAAGGACGTTTGAGATTTAAACTTTTTAAAAACTTCTATATAATATAAATTGCATCTATTTTCTTTGCCCTTTTCTATATTTACTATTCGCCACATAGTTTTAATAGTGGTCACTTTTTGATATCATATTCCAGTATTACATACTTCTTTGTTGTTTAAGTAGTTTATTATAATATGTATCAACATCCTGAATTTTTGGTTTTAGACCCGTATTATCAGAATATTTTATTTGCAGATTCATTAATAGATATAAGTTATTTGCTGTTTAGTATATTATATCATGTGTTATCCAAGACTGGTGGTTTAGGGCGGTGGGCACCGTTTTTTTAATGGAAAGCAAATATCAAATTATTTTTTTATACATTGACCCAGCAGATGTGGTGAAGTATTACGTATGTATAGTGGGGTCCAGTCTACACTTTCCACAGCCAAGACACAAGCTGCTTGTGCAGCGGCAGTGTATCTAGGAGTAACAGAAGAAGGCTGATCGGGTGCAGGGTAGGTCAGCTCACAACGTACTCCATAATGATCACTGGTATTAATGTGTACTGCTGATGTGCTCAACATTTTGGTTCCTAAATTAGTGTAAATGTGGTCGAGAGATGACGATGGTTCGTTTCACGTGTGGGAAAGTTGACCTCATTTCTAAATCCACATGTTGTATGAGAATATCAGTTAAGTGTTTATGTTCTGAATTATTTACTAAAGAGTTTATATTGATGTCTCCGACCATTATACACTCCTATCATTCAATACCTCTCTTATGTGAATCTAAATATATTATGTACCCTCAAAACAAATCAATGCTATTTAAAAAAGCTACACAAAAAACGTACTAAAAATCATAAGGATTATGAACAATGGTAAAGCACCAGCAGTTGACTCAATTCGTTGCGTAGATATAAGATCGATTTGTGATAACATTGTGGCAGTCATTGTTAAGCTTATAAGGAACAGTGTCGCCAAAGGAATATATATACGTTAGATTTAAAAACAGGAATTGTAAGATCAATATATATAAAAGATAAGTCATACTATATAATATATGGATATGATATGATGGATGCATATGGAAACTATAGGCCAATCACTATTCTACCAGTTATGAATAAAATAATTGAAAATTTATATGTAAGCAAATCGCAGACTTTTACCTACTTCAAAAAGTGTACAATATGGGTTCCAAGAAAATATCTACTTATGAATTGAATTGAAATGAAATAACTACATTTAATAAATTCTAAATTTAATTTATAAACTGTCGGTCGATGTGATAACCGAAGGCTGTATAGGCAAATTCTCTGTAGGCAAATTCTCAATATGCAGGGTGCCAATTCTCTTATTTATTAAGACAAGCAATCTATAAACAATGCAATAGCGATTCAAATGTTATCGTAATAAAGCTTGGTAATCCCGCTAAAATAACATATCGATTGCATTGTAGATAATTGTATTGCGGTAGGAATAAAATCTGTGTAGCCATTCTAATTTATGCACCACGTAGAATATCAAAACTAGCAAAAACGATAATTCATTATTAATCTATGCGCAATATGCTAGTAGAATTGATACCCTGTTTCAGCGATTTCCCTGTGCCGCGGTGGTCTAAGTGGCGGTGTGTCACCATCTGAATCACCCTTGTTATTGACGATCCGTGGCTTTATATGACTTAACATAATATTAGTTAAGCGGTGCGAAATGTGAATATGAGTACAACGACAACAAACCTTGCGGTTTTGTGGCACTTACAATATATTAATAAGCTTTGTATCATTAATCAACAGAAAAATAAATAACCTATAGAAACAATTATCTTATATCAATTACAATAAAAGATACTACTTTTATTATTGTTGTTTACTATAGAATTTTCGAACAGCCTATTAAATAAAATACCCACCTTGGCTCACCAGGGTTACCGTCCATGAAGAAATCTATGCCTGAAGATCAGGCATTGTTAGTTAAATTGCCTGATTTTCATGGATAATGCTGATAAAGCAAATACATAATACAAAGAAAAATACATGGCTGAATGAAATTTTTCACTTATAATATCAGTTTTCAGATACATTTTAATAATTAGAAATCAACCGGTTGCGTGCGTCATGCGGCATGAAGATGAGGGCAACGGCGCGGAAGTTCCAAACGCCTGACTTCGAATAATGCCGGCCGGACGCCTGATCAAGTTCTAAAATGCCTGGCAAATTAGGACAAAAGCCTGGCATATGGTAACCCAACGTCACGTCAAACGTTACAAAACAAAAACAGATCCCTTATCGCTTACGCACACATGTACCACTCGTGACTGACGTGTTCGCCGCCGCTGCGTCAAGGATTAAGTGATGGGGCGAGCGATATCTTTTATTAGTATCGATTTATGGTAAACATGATAAATGTGATTTACCTATCGAGGATATTAGTTTTTGCTTTTCCCATTAGGCTCTCAAAAATTTATACACACTGTACAACGTGGGGGTGATAGCTTACCAGGCGGGACCTGGAAAATACCCCTACGCAAAAGTTTTTCAGTTTGTCTTTAGCTCCTGGTAGTAAGTCTGTAATACTTCATAAATAGTTCGTTTTGTTTGTTAGTTTGGGAGGAAGAGTCAAATAATATAACAAGTATGAAAGGACACGGCACCCATGGGAAACAAATTTGACAGTCAAGCAACCTGAACTTATATATATATGCAACATAGGAATGCTATGCGACGTGCGGGTTGGTGTCCACACCAAACTTATTCGGCGTATGCAATGCAACGCATATTCACGTCATATATTGACCAGACCAACAGCAGGTTTGTAGAAACTGTCCACACATGGGATCTAAGTTCTTCAAACCTCACCGTACAAATGGACCTCAAAACCTCTCCAGCCATACCCTTGACCTCATGGCTGAACGACTCTCGTACTCTCTGCAACTGCAATCATCCGATGATGTTGTGTCATATAGGCAGCTCAATAGACGAATATTATGGAAATCCTTGCGACACGACATCCGTACCTTTAATACATATCGTATTAAAGATAACATGTAGAATGCTGGAATCACTTTTCACAGGTAAGTAAACAAACAATCCGAGATTCTGTAACAGGCAAATATGCAACACGTACCAAAACGTTTTGTTACGTCAATTTTATATATAACAATTATATATAGTGGGACTTGAACCCATGACTATAGAATACCGTCCTGTTGCTTTGTCCAACTAAGCTATAGCAGCCCATATCACTAGGGCCGAATTACTTCCTTCCTTATTAACAACTGCGGGGATGTTATTAGCGCCATCTACCTTTAATTGTATGAACAATTAATTAATAGGACTGATAGACCAACATTACAGTTGATATCGTATCAAACGAAGGCACCCTACCCTTATTTTAAGAGTTTTTATTGTGTATCGCATTAACAACATGCTAGGTAGAACTCATGTTCAAATATTTGAAGGATAAAATTCGTCTGCTAGTGGGACTTGAACCCACGACTACAGAATACCGTAGTCGTGGGTTCAAGTCCCACTAGCAGCCGAATTTTTTCCTTGATCCATTCCTTGACAGTACGCATTAAGAAAGTGGAAGCAAAACGCTTCGTGCGTATAGGTGGTATATCTACCATATAGCGTTGGCGAATTGCCGTACGTCGAGTAGGTAGGTAGGTAGGTATAAAAAGTGAAGTACATTCATGTGATTGACTTCTGTACGTATCTGTTTTGTGCTCAGGCTCTTGGTACAATCGCGTGGGAGGTACCGAGGCCGGGTGAAGTATGTTTTGTTTGACTGACTGACATGATTGCGGTTATTGTGTCCTCCAGTTGAAGCAATAACGTGAGTAGAGAGGCTTCCATACTGTTTAGTAGGGATTTAATAAGTATATTTTTTCTTATTATTTTTAGTTGATTGTAGATTCTCGATATATTTGTAACTGTAATGCGAGGTTGTCGACACCTTCAATAAATCTGACTTCATTCATTTTTATGTTGTGAACAGTATCATTTAATTTAGATAATGTAGAAGTAGGTACCTAGTAACCAACATATTTTTCTTTTCCCGTTGTTTTTGACGTGACAACGTCTTATAAATTGGTTTGCCGGGTGACACTTCAAGAAACTGCGTTACGCTCCGCTCACGTTATGCGCTCACAATGAGAGCGAGTGAGAGGCACGCGTCCCTTCCACTCGGGCATGGTTAGCCCGCCTAAGAGCGAGAGAGACAGACATAAAAAGTGAAAGGCACTCAAAGTCGTTGTCACGTAAAACTTTCGCCCGTATACCGACTTTACAGGCAACCAATTTTTTGTATACTTTGTATTTCCTCATTAGTTACCTACGAATTATGTTTGAGGCGCCAATACCACCCATCCAACCGGTTATTACTGGTGAGGTGCGCGATGGAGGAATACTCAGGAGTGATATTCATTGTATAAGCTAATAATTGTACTATACTGTAGATATTCTCCATTCGCGAGTTATGGTCACATTGATATCTCCAGCGCACACACTCGAACCCGTCAATGAAGACAAGGGACACCACCTGCCTTCATTGCCGGGTTCGCGTAGACTCTCATCTAGAAGCTGATAGGGTATATTTATAAGCAGGGGCAAGGTGTGTTGACCATGTGGGTCATGTATGTTCACAACCTTGTATTGACCTCTCCATAGGGGTGACAGGGCGGTGCGTACGTATCCGAGACGGTTCGTTAGTCGTTAGCGCGTTACCAATACATAGGTAATCGCCTACTTTATACTCCACGGGGCGATTACGTGAATCATAGTTGGTGTTAATTCTTTAGTGAATTAATGTAAAGGGTTTTGTAGGATTTAGAGTCGATGAAAGAAAAATACAATTTCGTGAGCCGAACACAACAGCGTTGCTGGGTTTATTTTATTGAAGAAGAAAAAAAAGTAAAACGGGTAGGTAAAAATAACACTGTGTTGCCGTTACTATAATGTTGCCATGACTCAAACCGCGCGTTAACAGTTGGTGTGCCACTAAGTACATGAAATTATGAATGAATTGTAATGCTTTATCTCGCGCATGTTTCACGCGATGTTGTAACAATTGTACGTAATCGGGATAGATGGAGATGATTGCACAGCGGTGGGAGCGTCGGCTGTCAGACAGGTGCAAATAACACCGTTATCAAATTCCCAGCATGGCGGTAGGGTATACCATCAAGTACCCGCCTTACTAGCTAGCACCTTCAAGTTTGAAAAACTGTCACCAAACACATAGTGTGAACAGGCAGCATAGTCCTTGAGAGCCAGTGAGCGTTCTTGATCTAGCATGATAACATCTTCGACCACATCGTCACTGACCATCAAGTGAGAGAGTGATCAAATCTATACAGCAGTGGGTATATAAAACAAAATCAGGACAGGTAGCGCCAGAGTTGTCGTTGTATACTGAATCATAGTACCTACCTAGGTATATGGTGTATAATATAATGTGCGGTAATACAAATGGGCCGATGCGTTTATTAATAACCATAACTAATTACAATACTACAGCTACTACAAAAACATTTGAGCAATCCACCAGCTATTGTCAGCCTAGTTATAGATATACATATATATGTGTGGTTGAATGTATAGCGGTGTTGTTCGCTAACATTGAGGTATACTCGTATAAATATATGATCATTATTTACAATTTGAGAGTAGAATGTGACCGTTCCATGGCACCTCGTGCCTGAGGATGGACGGTAAGGCGGTGAAAACAACTCTAGAGAGAGTTGTTTTATTTTATAGAAGTCGCACGTTTTATTAAAAAGTTCCGCTGTAAAATTTGTCTCTTGGCCGGTTAGTATGTGTTTAGGAATTCCGAAGAGAGATATGAAATGAAGTAGACAGTCGCTAGCTTCAGCTGCTGTGTTGCTACGGAGAGGATATGCCAGGGAAAATTAGGTAAGATCATCTTGCATACTAGGAATATATTTACCTAAGGTAAGGGCAATGATATTATATGTTTATATGAGGTAGATGTCGCACAAGCGCGCGGGAACTGAGGCGGCAAAATTAAGACAATTGTAGTAATTTTGATTACGACGTGCGTATTTCAAGCGCAAGTCTAAACATATAGCTATCCTTTTCTAAATTATTTGTACCGTATTATCTGTCGCAGTTAGCATGTTTATGTCGTAAAGGACCAAAATCTGTGCACCGCGCAGTATGAATATACGTCATCTTTAGTAAAACATCATTTGGTAAGGGCCCCACAATGGCACAATATCGAGGGCTAGTCTTGTAAGATGCTATGACCATCGGTGCTCTGATTATTTTTCGCAGAGCTT
Organism: Apeira syringaria; assembly: GCA_934044485.1. Classification (NCBI taxonomy): domain Eukaryota; kingdom Metazoa; phylum Arthropoda; class Insecta; order Lepidoptera; family Geometridae; genus Apeira; species Apeira syringaria. The sequence goes on from OW203668.1 coordinate 16,906,914, forward strand.
TGTTAGCTTGGCATGACGAACGTTTTCTACTTTCGATATCGCTACGCATGTTTTTCCCTGAAAACCTTTCTTTGATCTCTTTTCTTGTGAGGATCAAAATGGTGGAATATATTTCTTGATTTATCTAGTACCTCAAAATCTCAAATAATAAGTATAATGTGACTTTTAATTATTATTATGACGTTACAAATGCACAAAGTTTCTAGTCCCACTCAATTTGTCCAGTTAATAAGTAAGTTTGTATGCCATTTAGATAAGCGACACCTTACGAAAAAGTAACGCTCTATGTGAAACTGTTGGCCTTGGCATCGATCGTCCTTTATTAATGCTCTCATTCTAATATAATACAGCACATGGCCAACAGACAGCGCTATTATACAACATTTAGACGAGTGAATAAATATTTGTACTTTGTTTGTTATCATTATAATCACAATATAATAATTATGTACTTCAGTCTTTTCCCATTACAAATCCAGTATAACTCCAGTACAACTAAAATGTGATCAATTAAATCACATTATTTTCATTATTTTCATATTTTTTATATTCTTTTCATATTTATTCATTGTATCTATTTCATATTTATATTTTCAATGAAGTACTAATTATCAGCAAAAAGAAAAGTAAGTATGTACGTACATTCTTGATTGCTTCCACTAATTTGTTAATTTTTAAACTTGTTATATAATCTATAGTTATCATATGTTAATATATATTTTTATCATAACGTTACTCTCCACAGACTCCAGGGTCTGTGCCAATTTTTAACATATTTCATAAAATTACAACTTTTTGTAAATTGTCATTTTTACGAACAATAAAGGAACATAATTATATACATACTATTAAACAATTAATTTTTATCAAAATAAACAGTATCAAATAAGCAAAAAATATACAATATTATTAATAAAATAATTTGATCCTAAGATATGTTAACATTATTTATTTAGTTAATTAATCCCTTACACTAACACTATAAGACATTGTATTATGTGTGCCTGATATTTATAAAATTAAATGTAGTATTGTATTTAGCAAATGATACTATATTGTTCGATTGTTCCAATTCAAGTATAGTAACAGAGCATGAACATACCTCCTGAGCAGCACAAGATGGTTTCTAGTCATCAGGTTTGATATCAGAGCATTCCACACACTTGACGCTACCTGTTCCGGAGCACATCCCTGGGCTGAACTTCTTCAGCTGAAACACCAAAGTAATCCTTCATACAGGTTTATGCATCTCGTATTAATAAAAATCTAATAATTATACAAGAATATTTCATACAATATTACTATATTTATTTTGCTATGCCTATACTTATTTTGGTGAGGATTAACATTAAGCTACGAATAACGTCCTCTGATTGTGCTGGGAATTCCTATCAATTGAAAGTGTTTATAGTGACATTAATGACCTGACAACAATTATTTAGACATATGATGTCGCGTAGTTATTTGTACATATACATATGTTCATTCATAATAATTAATATGTTTTTGTTCTATCATCGATAGTTTTCGCAGCGTATGCGTATCTTTAGGCATTTTGTAGCGATCCCTAATATTAGTTTATTAGTATTATTAGCTGTAAATATAGTTTTTAGGTACTCGTCAGGGACAATGTAGCGTCTTAATGGTGAAATAATTTTAAAATCTGTTAAATGTGATCTGTGGTATAATTATGAGCTAAGTGTGTGTAAGTTCAAAATTGTCTAAATATTTATTAAATATCTATATCTACCCGTGCGAAGGTGGGGCGAGCCGCAAGTAACTGATAAACTGGCAGTGGTCAGCTTGACTCTATTCTTAAGAGTCACTTTTATCCAAAGCTATCAAATATTAACAACATTTGACGTCTTTCAGTACAGCAGATGTCAGAGCAAAATTTGTAGATGTGTTAGAATATATTGGATTCAAATTCAGCCTCCTCGTTGTTGCAGACTATATATTTCGTTGACATCTATTTACTGAAATGTACCATAGTCATTTACTAAGCAGGTCACTGAATTAATTCTCAATCAAGCCCTAGACGAAGCATATAAACAAATCCTGATCATCTGTAAAAATAAAGATCTACGTAGCAAGAACATTTTGAATCACATTAACACTAACTTTCCATTTAAATAAATTTTAAGTTCCATCGCTGAATCGAGCTCTCAGGCTATATAAATACGGAAGGTGGTTATAGAGCGGGTTAAAATCTAGGGAGAACAAAGATCGTCGTCGCGTCGGCGGGGACATGTCCGCACGCCAGGCTGAACACGACCTCCATTCACTTCCACATTTAAAAATCGATTCCTGAATTTTCCAACCGAACATCACATTTCAATATTTTATGCATCAGGTGAAAAATTTGCATTGCGCATCGATAGTTTCAAATCCGGTAATGCGACATATACCTAGATTCGGGTAACGACTGTCATATCTGACAGCCAAATCCATTTCCGACACGGTAGCAATTAAATATTTTTGGATATTCTTCATTTAGCCCATTTTGTTGTTGTTAGTTCATTGATCCTTTTTTGCGCGAGTTACTATCCGGTTTACAAAACAGATACTATTATCAAATGTAATGTTTTTTGCTGCATGTATTTGGCTGTATGCGGGCTGCTTCTAACCTATATATACCTATACCTATAGGATATACTTACATTTCTAAAGGTCGGAAAGAGGTGGCAAAGGACTGCCACATTAAGTATATATCGACGCCAGGAAAGTTTCTTTTACACTCAAAATGACTAGCTCTCGTCAAAAATTCATATAAACAACACAAAAACTATAGTAGTAGTAACAAGCAGTCCTAATATATTCTTGCATTACTATTTAGATATCGGATACAACCTGAAAAAGCTAGTTGTCACTGGCAAAGTGGAGGGCAAGCGATCGCGTGGCCGGAGCCCTATGCGCTGGTCTGATCAAGTACGTACCACGCTAGACACTTCCATCTACCATGCTATCCACGTAGCCAACAACAGAAGAAGAAGGAGTAACATCATTCGAGAGAAGATAATGGTTAGAGGTGGTCACGATCTTCAGACATGAGGACCGCTGGTCAAGGAGGACTGTTTAGATCTTATAGGGGACTTGAATATAGTAAACAAATACAAGTCAAACGTCGCACATAAGTCGACGGTCGCCGTGGCGCAGAGGTTAGTGTCAGCGACATGACTTCTGTGTCTCCGGGACCCTGGGTTCGAACCCCGGCAGGCGATGAATGTAGGTGTTTGTACCGGGTCTTGGGTGTTTGTGTGCTGTGCTATGAGTGTGTGCGTCCATGCCTCCCGCGACCCAGGCAATCGTAGTGCGGGGGTCTGAGTGTGATAAAAAATATATCTAAAAAAATTGGTTGTCTGTAAAGTCGGTTTACGGACGATAGATTTACGTGATAACGACATAATCATGTATGACTTTGACATTTGACATTTGACTTTTGACTTTTGACTTTTGACATTTGACATTTGACATTTGACATTTGACATTTGACATTTGACATTTGACATTTCACTTTTGACTTTTGACTTTTGACTTTTGACTTTTGACTTTTGACTTTTGACATTTGACTTTTGACTTTTGACATTTGACATTTGACTTTTGACTTTTGACTTTTGACTTTTGACTTTTGACATTTGACATTTGACATTTGACATTTGACATTTGACTTTTGACTTTTGACGGAAACGGAAACGGAACGCTACACGGAACGTTACTATTTTTCATTTTGGCATTCATCAATTTATAAAACGTTATCACGTCAAAAAAAAATTGGTTGTCTGCAAAGTCGGTTTACGGACGATAGATTTACGTGATAACGTCATAATCATTTATGACTTTGACTTTGACTTTGACTTTGACTTTGATTATTTTATGTAATACAAAACTCAGGTGGAACGTTACGCGGAACGTTACTATTTTTCATGAGTGTTGCTGGTATTCATCAATTTATAAAACGTTATCACGTAAAAAACATATCTTTAATAAAAACCTCCTTTTGACACCAAGTCTGCACTAGCGGGTATCCCGTATTATAAGCTTCAACTCCGCAGTTGAACATCAAAATAAAATTTCCAGAAATAGTCACGGCTTATAGTGCGCTCGCTCGTTATCATAAACAATAATTAAATAAGTCTGTTATGTGACAGTTTATTACAATAAAGAAAAAAATACACAAGGATCAAATTTGAGTGCAGGTTCTTTACAGCTCTTTTGGCCTTTGCTGGTGACTTGGTTTAATTTACAGCTTTCCCCCAAGCGCAGACTTAATTTTATGATTAGTAACAGAAACGGATCGATGACTTTTGTATTAAGACTCTTGTCCAAGAAATGGCAAAGGGCATGCGTTGCTATTTATTGGAATGTCATTGTATAGCAGTGCCGCGTAACGCAGCGCACGCATATTGAAACCATTCAGGTGTTTTGGACAAAACGGCGTCGTGTTACTATGTATATGTCGAAGTAAAATTTTTAATTATATTGTATGTTTGGCTGTCAGAAGTTCTAGGTACTACTAGTATTTTAAGAAATGGCAAAAAGAACCTTTGTAGGGTATAACTTCACTTTGATACACTTCATTTGGGCGAAAATTGTACGCTTGACGCCATAATAATAACAATTTACCGAACAAAACGGAACCTCGGAGCTAACTTAACTCTAGCTACCTTTAGCCACTCGTTCGAAAAGATTCCAAGAAATTCTGTTATCCGAGATTTGTCGCTGTTTGGATTGCACTCGAGTGAGGGCCCTCAGGAAACTCGACAAGTACAAAGCTGGAAATAAGGACCTCGTAAATAGACGCCAGGAAAGATGCGAGTTGTTATATAGATAGTATATTTTTGGACCTATTGTAAAACGTAGCTGCAGAAAAATGGTTGAGATCGGCAAATTTTGGAAAATTTTATTGCAATGAATATGTTTTATAAGATGTTGTAAGAGATATAACAGTTGATTAGGACAAATCATATGAAAGTATTGTAGAGTGCTATAATACGATTATAAAGAGGAAATATTTGTATTTTTTAATGTTTGTAACGAATAAACGCAAAAACTGGACTGATTTCGCAAATTCCTTTACCATTAGAATACTATTTTGTCCGTGAGTAACATAGGCATATTTATTACTAGAAATTGTATACTCATTACTGGAAAAAAAATAGGGATCCCTCCTAAGCATTCAACAACGTGCGAAGCCAGCTCGAGCCGCTGGTTTATGTCCTCGGCAGAGGTTCTTTGAAATTATTCCTCTTTGTTTGTATCACCACAGTGATTGTGCCTCCGAACAGAAGTCTGAATCTTTACTAATCAATTATGATGAGGCTTCGGTCAGCAAGATTCTTTTGAAATGTATTATCAATTATGTCAATTGGCACGCGAAACGAACTAAATATTCTATAGGGAACATACTAACATTTTGTAGTACCATAAATTAAAGATTGTGTTTATATCCTTGTGCTGGAACCCTTTATTTACGCCCTGAGATCATCATTACTATTTTACTATTATCATATATAAGTAGACCATCACGGAAGGTGACGTTATACTGCTGTATAATAGAGTTACTGCAGTGCTCGTTCCCCAAAATAAAATAGCTTAGGGAAAGTGCTGGCAGCTGAATTTGGACGAAGGTTTGTCAGATCTGTGATAATAACCAAGGTTTTGCACAGAATAACTAAGAGTTAGGGTGAAGTTCACCAAAATGTAAAACGTCTGATTATCAATTTAACCGTCGGTCAAACAGTTCTTACCATACAGTTGACCGACGGTTAATTGCTATTTGGACGTTTTAAATGTTGGTGAACAGCAGCCTTAGCCTAGCATTGTATAAATATACAATACTTGGTGGTCAGTACAGAACAAACAAAGGTTCCTGGACCGAGCTAACGGGATTGTTATTGAAAACTTGTTGAGTCGAGTCGTAAAAGTATAATGTTATTTCAGGAGGCTTTCTGTTTGGAAGTGTTTTCATTGGTTGTTTTCTCAGTTCCATTTATACGTACGTCTATACGTCTATATACAATTCAATTAAATTGCATAAACACAAGCAAACAACTTCCTAATGCCGCCATTTATTTACTTATTAACACGTAAATAAATGACAGCATTTGAATAATTGATTTAACATTTTTGTTTGAGTAACGTTTCGAGAGGTTCCATTCTTTATAGTGAAAAGTTAGGTTTTTTTCAGGAGACATGTAATTATAAAAAAAAACAAAGTAAAAAGAAAAACAATTTTTCAACAGCATGCATGCATCTTTTACACAGTACAGTTAAATATTGCTCTTAACATTGTGCAAAAGTGCCACTAGGATTCACAGTCTCGAGTTGACTATTTCTCTTCCATAGAAGGGAAGCAAAATTCAATTATTCCTTTCAATCTTCCGAATTCCCAACATACCTATTGATAAATTCACAAAATAAGCTCGTAGTGCCAGTACATTAAGGTCAATATATCTGAAAAACGGATAATAAACAATGGTCTCCCAGGAATAGCGAGAGTGTTGGCTACTGATAATTAATTTCATGGCTAGCGACATACATTCTTTTTAGTTCGAAGGTTGTGTTACTTATATAACGCAGCAAACTGTGATAGACATCAGCTTGGTGTGAGAGACGAGCACGTGGTTGTCGAAGTTGGGACCCAGATGTGACACACGCCTCAAGTGATGTCTTGCGCTTATACACCACAATCAGACGCCATGTGTACGTAAGATGTCTTTGAATATTAGTCTTGGTGCACTGTAACTTTGGTACAATAACGAGCAAAGCATACTGTGATTATCTTTCGTGTTCACTTGCGTTTCTTACTTGCATCGCATGGTTAGACTGTCGTCACAAGGAGTAGCATTGCTAAATGTTTTATGGGAATGCCAAAAGTTGGTAAAATATATGATATATTTTGTTTTATTTTATTATTAGTTGGCACATCATTGGATACCAATCATGAATCTCATTAAATTGTTAGCAAAAAACCTCATTTAATTGTATGCACTACAACTTTATTCATATTGTATAGGGGTAAAGTGGCGTACTTTGAAACTTACTGAGAGATATTTCATGGCTTTTGCTTGTACCTATAATATAATTAACACTTTAAGCTCCGATAGCTTAAGGGTTTAGCAGGTGCCGATGTCATTACAGAGGCTCGCGGGGGTTTACAGGCAGAGAGGGGGACAAATCCTGAAACGTGTTGATTTAAAATGTTACAAATAATATGTACTTTATAGATGACCTATGGGCTCAAAATATAAATAATTATCAAATTTTTGGACGTTTTAATTTCCTTATTTCTGTCTGTCTGACCAAAGTTACCTATAATATTCTACACTTACAGGAAAAATATGGTCGCACGAGAAACTATTTATTCACTAATAAACTAGCGAATAAAATCAAATTTGGTTCAATTACAATAAACCTTCGTGAATTGTTCTCATACATGGTACTTTTATTATATGTTTGTTAGACTTGTGGGACTTTCTACAAAATTAGCTGAATATACTCAAAATTGTCTATTTAGTAAATTGTAAAGCCTTAATGTAACACTTCTATGTTAGTAGATCATTCGGTTTGGACAGCGTATATGTGCATGTAAGGGTCCGGCTATACGTCGTGAGAATCAGTGTACGGATGTTATGTATATGTGTGTCCATTGATACGCTTAAACAATACATTGACTGGAAATGTTTTTATAATCGTAGTCAGAGGTTGACTCGCCAGCTCGCACTGGTCAGCTTGACCAGTGTTTGAAGAAACTGACCTCAAAGAATTTCTCAAACTTTCTGATTCTCTAATAGAGCTGGCAGACGTTCTTGTACTTTGCGATTTAGGTGAGGTCCTTGTATGAACCATTATTAAGTGTGGCAATATAATGTATTATATTAGTTGATTTATTTAATTTAACTTACTAATGATATAATTTCGATAAAAGGATTAAGGCAGGAGTAAGTAAAATAATACAATTAAGTAATGTAGTTTATTAAACTAGTGGGCAATCATCATATTTGTATTTTTATAGTGTGTTCTATAACTACTAGATTTGTCTAGGAAGTGGCCTAACACTGCAGGTTATTCTAATACACTGCTACTGAAAAAAATCTTTTACTAAAGTGGTAAGTTTAAATATCTTACTTCCTGAAGGTTAATTACAAACGATAATTAAGAAAATAACAGAAATGACACATCATTGTTATTACATTTCAACCCCCGCACTAGGATTCCCTGTGTCGCAGATATACATCATATAGGTTATTTTCTTGTGAAATCAATTGTGACTCATAGTGTATTATTTTGAAATGTATTTGTAACTGTGTTTACTTTAATATATAAACAAAATAATATGGGTCACACATTTATGTACCAATCTGAGCTGTGTGCTTTCCCAAGCTTGCGCAACGTTGTTAGTCCAACGCGAATTGCACTTTATAGCTGCGGCGAGAGAACAAGACACCGGGTGCCGGGAGCCAGGCCCTTGTAAACTCACCGTGTTCTCTCTTTACGACTCTATTCATCCTAATTGCTTGGGAGTAGAGCATGAATTTGTGTGGCATTTTGTGACAAATACAAAGACAAATATAAAAGTAGATAAAAGAGGGACTGAAAGCAGGTATTAGTCCGTTCACCCTTAGAAAAGGAATTTGAATTTTCTGTGTTAATTCCGTAAAGATTTAAATACCGATAGACATGATATTGAGTGGTGGTATGGGATGAGTCATTAATCTTTCTACTGACCCACTTTTTTATGGGATATCGTGACGAATCAAGCGAAAGGCCCACAATGCAAGATTTTAAGTATTAACTCCTGCCCATAGACAGATACAATGCGTAAAGAACTGCAATTCCCCCGTCATGCAGTCTCATGTGACTTTATTTTCACCGGAAACCATACTCTTCAAACCAGAGCACAGCAATGCGAACATTACTGCCTGTGGCGGTAGAAATAGATGTTGTGTCAGTACTTCCCCGGGCGAACTCTCACATATGATATCATTTTATAGGTACATCATTTTTGAAGCGATGACAGCTCAGCTATGGGAGGGTCGGCTGTGAAACTGACAGACTCTGGCTCCATTCACACCAATGATTTAAGCTTCCAGTGAAGGTAACATGGTTATCAAGTTCCCTGCATGGTAGTAGGGAACTTTCGAGTACCCGCCTGGCTAGGTATGGCCAGGCTACCACCCTCAAGTTTCAAAAAACTGTCACACACAGAGACAGTACACATAGTCACATATAGAGTATTCAGGCAGCAGTTCTTGGGAGCCGGTAAGCGTTTCGGATATAGCGTGAATAATCGTCACTGATCATCAAGTGAGATAGTGATCAAACAGTATTCAAAAGAATACAAAAGTCTGTTATACGTATTAGCTGCCGCGAGATGCCATGAGAGGATCAGTTTTTTAAAAAAATATATATAAGCGCCCTTGAGATAATATTTTGCGCGTCGCGTGAAGTTATCGCGAACGCTGCGATAGAACTCTGTGTCGAAGGCTTTGTTTAGACACGAGAAACGGAGCTGAGGTCACAGAGTATCTGGATCGCATATACCCACTGTGGCGTCTGAGCGAACTTGGGCTTGTTAAAGGTCATTATGTCCGCAATGCTGTTACACTTTGAAAAGCTGCTACGGTATGTAGACACGGTGCATCATTTCAATATGGTGCAAATAAAAAGTTAGTCCACACATATAGCCCACACAGAGCTTTGTGCAAACTCTTAATTAATCTGGTGACGAACTCGTGTCCATTGACAGACTAAGCTAAAGTGTAGTCTAGAAATATTTCATTCACAGTGTTATAGGTTGATTATATATGAGCATAAATTAAAACAATAATAAGTTAAAGAAATTATAAATAAAATGATAGCTTTGCTAAAAGTTAGCTCTGCTGTTGGCAATATAAAATACTCTTCGACCATAACTTCATCAGATGTTACCTATCTCGAGCAACGAGAATCACTTCGTGTACACACATAGTATGAATGGAGGCAAGACGGTGAGTGTATAAATTGTAAATTAGGATAGATGTCGTGGTCGACTCAAATTAAAATTGTGAAGTTTCATTAGCGATTCGATATCCGATGGACAATGGATTCACCGAAATTTATCTGATACTTAAACAAAAGACAATGAACCCTATCTACCCCTACCCTGGTCCAGGTAAAAGCTGAAGCCCAGATACGCACTAACAGAGCTTCGCGTCGGTGCTAATTGTGTTTTTTACTCGCCTTAACATCCTATCCTAGAATGCAAAGGCCCTAGATCTTCAGTTGGTATGCCCAATCCCAATGAATACAGCTTCCATACACGATCGAGCTTGTGCTTGATAGGTATAGGTTGAGAAACAGTGCGGGGTCATTCTTAATATATTATGTTGTGTATACATCGCGGTAATATGATTTACTCACAAACACATGCACATACTTCAAACAAAATATTATGAGATTATGACTTATGAGATAATTAGTTTTGAACCATAATTTCAGAACATTATTAATTAGAATCCAAAACACTCGTGCCTTATTTACTTTACATTTTCTCTGTTGTGTTCACCAAAGTTTCAAAGCGCTTTGTATCAAAAGTGAATAAAAAGTACTTAATCGAGGCGGTGTATTTTCCGTTTTTGAAATACCTCCCAAAATAAAATGATTGTTAAAGTTTGCATTAAATCTATATTTTGCTAAAATACTAATGTAAAACAAAATACTTGTAAGTATGAAACAAACCTTATTTTTTTGTGAAGGGTTGCGATTGAAATTTTGCTTCTTATGATTCTAATCAGCTTTGTGGTAATTCATAAATAATAACTCATTTCACGCGCATTTCGTAAATCGCGTGAAAATCATTATCTGTTAATGATCTACCACAAATTGAACTAATTCTTAAGAAGGAAGTTGCCCATAGGCTGCTTACGTATTTTTTTATTACATTCCGTTAACAAACGAACGCAACTTAACCTGGTGATCATTGTCGCCCACCAGAAGTGACGGGTTCCGTTGTCGGCTTCTGGGGAGGCAATGCGTTTTTCAAAATAACTAAGTAGGTACCGTCTCGGTTCGGAAGTACTTCGATATTATAGTAGCTTGCACTTAGTGACAGTACAAACCAGAAAACGCTGCAAGAATTGCAAGGTTGTGGTTTTCCAGACGTCAACACGAAACTAGCAAAACTTGTGTTTAGAAATGCCAGAGTGCGTAACAAAATCACATTACACAAGATCTTAGAGTTCTACGATACATAATCTTTTTAAGCACCGCAACGGAAAGGTTAATCTTCTCAATCCATGCCGATGTTTTGTGAGAAAAATACGAAAAGGCTTCGTAACCTTTTTATTGAGATAATAAAATCACAGCTAAATGTAAACATTTGGGACGGTACGCCCACAAAGGGGCGCAGACACAAACACAACCTGGTCATCGAGTACTCTCGTACACCCACCACCGTAGCTAAGTAACTGTAACGACGGTTAGGTTAGTAGGTGTATATACTTTGTACGTGAACGTTTGATCTGATGCCTTTCTAAATCGTCTACGGGTTTCCCTTAGCTTATCTTGAACATAAGTAGCCTTTAGTAAAATGCCTACAAAGAATATTGGGATTTTTGCGTACTTACACAAAATTGCCTGTAATATATTGTGTTTTTAGCATCAGTTTTATTAATATAACTTAGCTGGCAAGCAACTTTATGTAGGTAGATAGTATCTTGAACCGAGCTTCAGTTGGTATCTATAAAATTCTTTTGAAAGCGACGACGCGTTAAAAATGTATAATTAATGTATATATTTCTGAACTACATTTCTAAAGCGTAGCTTTATGTAAATATTCTTTATTGTCACATCCAAATTATAATAGCATATAGATTATAACAGTTGTCACTACAATGGGCGGCCTTATCGAATGTAGAAAGCAAGTGAAGTACAAATACTGAAACATACAATTATGCAACTTACATGCTTGCTGTCTTGATGTCATAAAGCGGTATCAGCGGTATGCATTTTGGGACATGCTGATAACAGTTTATTATCTTATTAATACGTTCGCAGCTGGGAATCGGCTCATCCTCTCGGAGATAATGTTGTCCATAATCTATCACGCTGGCCAATGCGGGTCGGTGGTTAGACTAGTTTCCAGTCTGATATCCAAGTCTATGTTCGAAGTTTTGAGGCTATCCAAGAGCCTCCGACATGATCTAAAGACTGTTATGACAACCGGGATGACGTGCGATGCACCGACGGTTTGACGTGCATTCCCTTCGAAGCACTGAAGTACTCTGTTGTAAACGTCACTAGCGGTTTCGTTGGGTAATTGATCGGCTAAGTTAGCATTGGCATTCCATTACAACCCCTTGGCTTGTGTGACAATTTATTGCGATCTCTTAATTTGGGGTAAAGCTTACAAAACCACCGAAAAATAAATTTAAATACTACATTTTTTAATTCGTAAATTTGATCGTACTAAAGTGCTTAAGTATAATATTATACTTCAGACCATTTCATTGAAACGCTAAGCGAGGGGCACTGGGGAATGAGACCTTTAAAAGCAGCTCCACAGAGTACCGGTAAATACATTGTAAATTCCCATTTAAGCGGCTGCCTCCGCGATGGAACGGTTAATTAACTACAGTCCGGTGAAACTACGATGTGCACTCGTGTGGATCGCAAATTGATAATCGATTCTCGTAGAAGCTTCGAGGATGAGAGCTTCTATTCATTGTTAGTGTTCTATTCAGTGTTAGTAGTGCTGCAAATTGAAAGTGTAGGTGGTTTTATCACATAAGTACTTTCGAATTAGCATAAATGACAAAGAAACAACTTCTTCAGTAAATGGCCATATTAATATTTTAAGTTTATGAACCTTCTGAACATTGCAAAGAAAAGGTTTCTAAGGGTACGCGTCCAAAGGCCCTCGCCGGACGCAACTAAATCCCTTGCGTGCCGTGCGTGCGGTGCGGATCAATAGACGCGTACCTTTAGTGAGCTTTATAAAAATCTGTTGAAGAACAAACATGTCCTTATCGAATATTTAAATGTAATGTAAGAAATGAAAATTGGTAAAATTATTAAGGCGCCTTTGAAAACGGGGGATGTTCTCTATTCCTATAATACTAGTAAATAAATATAATTAATCAATCTGTTACTACGTTAGTGTTGATAGGGAAAACTGACTTCAATAAGTTTTTAAAAAAATATTGTGGCATTTCTTTCCAAGTGGATGTTTTTGATGAAACTCAATCCGCCAATCATTTTATTAAAGTCACTCAGCATGCAACACTGTTTCCACAATAATTCAAAAGAAAAACCCAAAGGATGTCGATGTAAAAGGTATTCAAAGATTACGTTCGTAAAATGATTTTGCGTGTCGTTGAGCGCATGAATTTGATTAGGAAAAGTTTCAAGGTTTGTATAAAAACACGTTTTTTCACCTGCTTAATATTTATTTATGAAAATGGTTACCGAGGTTGTAAAGCCGCGGTTATAATTTTCTCCGAGGCGCTTTACCGCTACCGTTACCGGTATCAAGAAACAAATGCAGAAAATACGTGTAATATACACTGAACATACTAATAATACTATATTATACTTAATAGACCTGGCGTTTGACCACCATCTCACTTGATGTTCGGTGATGATGTGGTGGGAATTTTGGACTAGGAATTTGTTACCTTCACCAAGCTCAAGCCGTTAGTGGGGATCGAACCAGCGTCCGTCAGATTGTCAGCCGACGCTCCCTGTCTTTGCTTCACATTATTCGCACACATGCACATAGATTTAAGAAAGTTTATGTGAAGAGATATAGATATCACTTAACTTTAACTTCCTTACAACATAAACTAACTCCTTCCTTTAATGTCATATAAATATTTACTGACTATTTATTGTTTTCTCGAGTTTTCCGCAAATAAGTTGGGAAGATTCAAATGGTGTAGTTTTAGTGACACGATCCTGTCTTATAATGGACCGAACTAAATTTTTTTTCAATTGTCACGGTGTACGTGCGTACTGCAGATGCTTAGCAGATCTGAGTGCCTTCAGACCAGCTAACCATCTCAAGGTATGCACGTCATATGTATGGTATGACATGGTCATAGGTATGACTGGCCGGTTGGCGCAGTTGGTAGCACTCTGCCTTCTGAGCCGCTGGTCCCGGGTTCGATTCCCGGACAGGTCAAACATTTGTGTATATGAACATGTCTGTTTGACCCGTGTCTGGGTGTGTATATATATAAGTATGTTTATAAGTATATATCATTCATCAGGTTACGATACTACAGGCTCTGCCTAGTTTGGAATCTGAAGACCTTGTGTGAAATAAAAAAAAGAATTAAATAAAATTAACGCGAGAATTCTTAATAAAACAAAAATATGATCGCTCGAAAATATATTTACACTAATAATTTAGCAAATCAATTTAAATCAATTCATTAACTCTTATTCATTTCAGGTTATTCCGTGAATATCCAAGGCTCAAATTAACATCCTCCTCCTCATCAGTCCTTCCTCGCTAATGAGGATCGTGACTTTTCCCACGAAGTGCGAAGGATTTCATTGCGTCTTTCCACTTGTCCCGATTTTGAGTTGTTTCGTTGGCTGGCATCTCCAACTGTTGCTTCACCTAGTAAAAAATACATTCTTGCATAAGCATGAAACGTCGGAATGTTTATCATGTGTATTTCTTTATATATATATTATAAATCCAATAACAATGTTATTATGATAATGGTGGAACCATCAGTGACCATGTCACTTTAAATAATACCAATATTTATATAATATACGTTAATATACTAACGTAGTATTAGATTTAAATCATTTGAAGGAAAAAATTCGGCTATTGAATACTTGAAAATAAGCATTCGTTAGTAATTTAATTATGAATAACCCAAACCATGGTTGTACGCATCGTAAATGGAACAAACTTTACGATAAAAACATCAAAACCAATTTAGTTTCGTCCATGAATCTGCCACATTTCCTATCAGCCGACCCAAGAACAAAATATTGTAATGTAACCCATCCACCGCAGCCAATTTTGGCGACCTTTTTGCGTAAAGCGTAATATACTTGTTCTAACTTATGGTTAGATTTCCTTCGGCAAGTAGGTAAGTGTTTGTTTTCTGTTTAGCATAGAACTTTTTAATAAATGCGAATTCTATACTTGGTAGATATTCCGACTTGTCGCACGAAAGGTTTCTGTACATTCACAGTGCTTAGGTACAGCTAACGAGTGGAATTTATTGCTTAAATCTATGTTTCTTATTAATACAATATAAGTGTCTTCAAGTCTCGAGTGAATAGGTTACCTATTTTCTAAGCAGGCGAGCACCATCATAGACTGCATCATTTTTGGTGTGAGAGCTCGCGTTGACACGAAAAAACCTTACCCAAGAGTAAACACAACAATTTTCACCAAACTATAACGGGGAACTTACAACGCGTGCGGCGGGTACGATTCTTTCACAGGCTTCTGTCAGATGCTCTCTGATTAGTCGGTGGATTAGCATTAGTTTTGTCAGGGACGTTTTCGGAATTTTAAAAGCTCTTTAATTGTGAATAATATGGAATTTCCCTGTCAGATGTGTCAGATGTGTAAAACTAGCGATTGGCAGCTAGCGTGGTGAAAATTAAATTAAATTGTTTTTACCGTTACTAGGAGGAAATAAATTTCATAAAGAATTCTCTAGTTTTAGTAAATAATAATACTAACTAAACCTTATGAAATTATCTTATTTACACAGCCTTAATAGCTATTACGTAGCCGTTTTATCGTCTCGCCTCTCGGTGACTTATAATTACTTCATAATTAGTATAATGACCGTTTTTAGAGATTTTAGCGAATTTCCACCTTGGGGCTGCCATTTAAATAAAATATCTTGGAGTCGATTTTAATGTTTGTTTGATTCAATAAGGCTCAATATTGAGGCTTGTGATAAAGAATTATCAATATCAGAATATTAAGTCTAAATATCAATACTTATGTATGTATCTAACGTCATTATATCTCACTAACAAATTAGCAATTTAAATTAAATTTTGTTCAATAAGAATTAACCTTCATGAGCTGTTCTCTTAAGCGGTATTTATTAAAAGTTTATTAGAAATTGAAATTAAAAAAATAAAATTTCAACAAAATAAGCTGTAATGACTCAAAATAATTGTCTATTTAGTAAATGTAAAAAATGTTATAATAACGTGACGTCAACACAATTTAAATATAAAATTTGAATACAGCCGGTGGAATACGAAACGTTAAAATCTGCAGTTCCATATTCCGTAAAACCTCACATGACTGGAATTTTCGTTGTATCAGCGCGACTGCCGATGACGCATTTTATTTTGTGTGAACACCAGAGCGACGCTGTGTTTTATCTACGTGATGGATGCATATGCAAAACGTAAATATTTTTAACTCTTCCTGGTCAGAATTGAGTGTACATTCGACAGTCCTGCATTATCTTTTTAATAATGTTATTTATTTTGAAAAGCTACAGTGGACTAATTGTTTTATTGTAGATGGTATTTTATATTTATAAGTCTAGTGTTTGATCACTATCTCACTTGATGGTCAGTGACGATATGGTCGAAGGTGTAATTACGTTAGAAATATCTACACGGAATGTTTGCTGGCTCTTAAGGAAGGCTTCTTGAACACACTTTGTGTTTGTGTTTTAGGTGACAGTGTTTCAAACTTTTAGGTAGCGGCTATTCAGGCAGGTACTCGAAAGTACCCTACCACTTACCACCTGGTCACACTGTACAATTCCATACCTACTGGATTGGATTCTGTAAACGAGTGCACACAATAACACATATTCAGCTATTGCGTCCTATGGCTGAGATGATGATGATCATTCATCAACATCATCATCTCAGCCATATATCTGAATATTTGTGTAATTATCTGCACTCACAAAATCTAAGCCATCGACAATCTACTGCTGGACATAGCACATGTTTTATTTTAGGGGGGGTTTGCTTAGTTGTTAATTCGCCATGCTTGGCAGGCGAGCTGGTGAGCGCAGTATGTATTTTATCCGCAGAAGGTGCTCCTGCCTACTTTCTAGTACATATGATCCATTAGCCGACTTTTATGGCACGGGCAGATTTGGGGGAGGGGTAGAATCGTAAGCCGACACCCCACGGCAAATTAGTATAATAAATAAATATGTATGAACTGGGATGTGAGGATTAAAATAGTATGGGTAATTGCATTATTAACATTTTATTAAACCTGTTTGGCTCTTAGACATATATAAAAATAAAGATGTATTTAGTAGAAGTTAAGGTACCGCGTATATTAATAGTTATTTTGTGATAAATAGAAGCCGTTTATCCTAAATTAAAAAAAAAAAAAAGCTATACGAGACACAAATTACTTTTGCACCATGTAATTTTCAAAAGCTGAGCTAAATAGCTTAAAAAGCCTCGTTGAACTAACAAAAGCACCTGTCTGCTCATAAATTCCAGTGCTTTGCGTCGCTTAGCGTACACCGCCACAGCCTAAGTACTAAGTAGGTGCATAAGCATATTGCTGTGGCTGCGGCAGAACTTTGTGTTGGACGCTTTTGTTTGGATACGTGAAGACGGAGGCGAAGCTACGTACCTACTACATTAGATAATCTGTGGCTTCTTAACTGAAGTAGGGTTAGGCAAACCTTTAGGAATATTGTATTGTGTGTGACGAGATATGCAAACATTGGAATTGGTTTGCTCAAATTTTTGTAACCTTTAATATCAATTTTTAATTAAGTTTTCATGGACAAAACATTTAATATTGCAATTTTAGTTATATACTAAGAAGATTATGGCCGCATCTTTGCTCGGGCTTTTTAGTTTTAAGGATTTTTTTATTTTATTTTGTTTTACACGCACGCTTGTGCCACATCTACCTCATATAAACATATAATATCATTGTAAAGGGCTATATTTTTTTATGAAATACTGTTAAACAATGTTCTGAAATAATGTTACAACATTCAAACCCCGATTTCTCCCCCTCGCGATGCTCTTATAAATCATAGCAGGTTACATACACATTATTTTCAACATTATCTATTTTTAAATCTGTAGATAATATTCAGGCGCGCCGTCTTCTTGTTCGCCACTTATTTCATAAAAAAATATAGTCCTTTACAATGATATTATATGTTTATATGAGGTAGATGTCGCACAAGCGCACGGAAACTGAGGCGGCAAAATTAAGTCAATTGTAGTAATTTTCATTATGACGCGTATTTCAAGCGCAAGTCTAAACATATAGCTATCCTTTTCTATATTATTTGTACCGTATTATCTGCCGCAGTAAGCATGTTTATGTCGTAAAGGAACAAAATCTGAGCACCGCGCAGTATGAATATACGTCATCTTTAGTAAAACATCATTGGTCCTTTAGTATTTTTAAGCTACAGTGTAATAGCCAAAACCATAGGTTGTTCCCATAAAGGCTAGCACGGCCACATGGCTGTGTAACCAGGGTATATGACCGGAATATTTAAATCGTTCAGTAATTTCACGAGTGGCCAAACTTTTCCGCGCGTGCGTAACTAACTGGAAATTTCAAAACTATTTCTTTTGCAGAATCCACAACTTTTCAGTGGAGTAAATGATGTGCAAAGTGTAGTCGGGAACTTTTGGAATAGTAATTTGAAAAAAGGGGATACTATCGACAATTCAAATGACAAACAGCATATTGAGTGCTACTGCGCGGTAAATTTGATCAAAAAAAAGAAAAAAAAGAATTTTTAATCCCATCGCTAGTTGACTGCACATGGCCACGCGTTGCCATGGTAATTTTAATATCTCTCTTTGAGCGTCATCATCTCAGCCATAGAACGTCCACCGCTGGACATACATATGCCTCACCCATTGATTTATGCAAGGACGGGTTGGAAGCAACCCGCATCCAGCCCTAGCCTACGATTAGTCAGGTCGTCTTTCCATCTGGTCTGTGGCCGTCCTATGCTGCGCTTGCCAGTCAGTGGTCTCCATTCAAGACCTTTCGACCCGAACGGCCATCAGTTCTTCTAGCTTTGTATCTTGTCCACTGCCACTTCAACATGCTAATACGCTGGGCTATATCAATGACTTTCGGTCTTCTACGAATCTCCTCATTTATGATTTCCCGTAGAGAAACCCCGAGCATAGCCCTCTCCATAGCTGGTTGGGCGACTCTGAGCCTGCTCAGTAGCCCCATAGATCACGCATCATTTAACGTTTGCAAAAAATAAAAACACCATTTTGCTGGATATAGGTTCTGTGTATAGGTTTTGGGTTCCGCATTTCATATGCGTTTAATATATAATTTTAGTTACAATCAATTGTTATAATGTGTTTGTGAAGTAACAATAGCTGGACAAAATTATTTTCGCAATGTCTCATGATACTCTTTGCTTTGGTACTATCTGTAGGAGTAGATTCGATAACTAAGTAAGTCGGAAGTCGGATTTATAACCCATAGGTTTCACAACCTATTTCAGGCTCCCTGAAGCCACACCAACAAAGTTCGGTTTTACTATGGTAGGTAGGTACTCTCTCTCTTCTTAGTATTAGGTAGGTACCTATGGTACTTAGGTAGATAATATATTATGTTCGATTAGTAAAATATAGATTGACAAAAAGACATTAATTTATAAATTACCATTCATTTTGTATTTTAAGATAATGTAATAAACCTTTGATCGCAGTTCAAAACAAATAACTTCAAAGAAAACCATTCTTAAATTATGATTTAAGTAGGTCCATGTGATATACGCAGCAAATGAAATAACTATTATAAAAAATATAATCACTGCACATAGATACTTATTTCTTAGTTAAATTGTAACATAGTTATAATATAACTAGCTGCGCCCCGCGGTTTCACCCGCGTGCACTACGTTTTTCCCGCTGACTCAGTTATCCCACGGGAACCATACTTCTTCCAGGACAAAAAGTAGCCTATGTCCTTCTCCAAAGTCCCATGTATCTTTATACCAAATTTTATCTAAATCGGTCAAGCCGTTTTCATGTTATGTCGTGACAACGGAAAACGGGTTTCATTTTTATATATATAGATTAAACGTCGAACTGATAACATTCAAATACTTATAAAAAAAATTGCCTGAATAAAACAAAAGAGCAATACTGTCATATACATGAATTGCAATAAGCTGATAAGTGTTTTTTGTTGTTGTCACTATTAAAAGATACTTGAACAGTATGTACCTAAAACTCTTCTCCTGGCGCATCGGCGGCCGCTGCCGAGCCCCGCAGCCCCGCAGCCCTAGAGCCCTGCAGCAAACACTCTCTCGAAAACATCTATGCTCACGGAGAATCGTGCGCCTCCACGAGTGATGTCAAGTAAATAAGTTCTATGGAACTTATTCTATAGTTCTATATACAACCACCAAAGAGAACGGAGGTAGAGGGATATTTGACTAAAGGTACCTAAATATAGACGATAAGCTTGCATCACTAAATATTAAATGAAGGCTATTATATTAAAAGATTAATTTAAATACGAATGAGCGAATACGAATTTAAGTGAGCGATTAGACATAGACCTAGACATAGAATACGATTAGCATGCGTTTCGACTTATACCTCCTCATAAACAATACAATTTGAAGTGATGATAGCTCAGCCGGGGGAGCGTCGCCTGTCAAGCTGACGGACACTGGTTCGATCCCCAACAACAGCTTGAGCTTCCGGTGAAGGTAACACCGTTATCAAATTCCCAGCATGGTGGTAGGGTACTTTCGAATATCCGTCTGGCTAGCTACCACCCTCAAGTTTGAAAAACTGTCACCAAGCACATAGTTTGTTCAGGCAGCAGTCCTTGAGGGCCAGTGAGCATTCTAGGTCCAGCGTGATAGCATCTTCGACCACATCGTCACTGACCATCAAGTGAGATAATGGTCAAACGCTAGATCTATAGAGTATAAAAAAAAATCCTTTGGCGCTTTTGTGTGCTGGTGTTTGAGACTTTAGATTTTACTGTACTCACTCAGCACACCTTTTCCTTTTACCTCTGTACTATACCTCGCCCTCTGCAATTATTAAGAAAATAGTACACAACCTTTTTTAGTTATATCACATACATAATGTTAACTGCTTTTTACTAATAAGTTTGTATATTATATACTTACATCTAATGATGCACTAATATGTTGAATGGATTGTCCATCTCATCACATGCGTCACCTGCCGGTAAATAGTCGCTTATGAATAATTCAATCGACCGATACACCGTCGCACAGCGTACAAACAATAATACACGTGTTAAACTTCCTGCTTTCCTGGTATGTGTTACAGGATAACAGTTTGCGGAACTGCATTGTCTGGGATCTTCAATGCTTAATATTCCCTAACATTGTATGTTTATTTTTAACCGACTTCTTCAATAGGTAGAGGCTCGCGATGCGGATTTAATATTTTATTTTATCTATGCTCGGGCATGCATCCGTCATTTAATGACAATTATATCAATTGATGATCGAACAGTGACAATCCGTTGAGGGTTAAATAATGTTGACGGGATTTTTAAGACCTATGAACCTGACCTCACACGATGGTAGATTTTCTAATATAAGAATGGAAATTAGCTATGCTGGTAATTTGATAACAATGTTACCTGCACTGAAAATTCTAGCACGAGATAAGGGGAAAAGTTGTCTAGTTCATCTCATTGACAGCTGAATACCACGAAGCAATCAACACTGCGTAATACGCACGTCAATTAAAAATTATAAGATATTTTAGGTTTATAATGTACTAATCAACGTCATCTAGTACGTTTAAAATTGTACAATTTAACAAGTTTGACAAGTATTATGAATTCAATTTGTAAACTCGGGTTGTTAATAAAAAGTGGCTTAGTTGGCATTTTATGAAAAATTTACGAATGAACCTCAATTTGAGATTTTTGAAATGGAAATATTCTTTTGCGTGAAACTTTTGTAAAAAATTCTTCTACCTTTTTCAGTGAAACTGTTCAAAACTCGAAGGGTGGGATTATTTTTATTTTAGCAAGGTCTTTGTCCCGGACTCATCAAACCGGTCCGAGTTAATAAGATTTTAATAATGGATGTGTACCGCGGTGACAACATTTAGGGCGCGGTGCTTTTCCAGGGAGCGAAGGACTCGCCTGCGTACTCAATTTATGAACTCTGAGTGGTCTGTTGACTGTACAAGCGTAGATTATTCATTCCAGGTGCGCATGTCGATATAAATACTGCAGAAGCAAAGTTACCTGTGACGACCGGTTTGTACAATTATTCATTCTGTGCTATCTCTGTTTCAGTGGTCGCTTTATGAATTTTTGCGACATCTAAGTGTAGCATTCGAAACATGAAGTAGTACTCATACAATTTATAAGTAATATTACTTTAGATGCATACAATTGTCTGTATTTTGTGGATTACTTTAAGGGTTTAACAGTTGCCGGTGACATTACAGAAGCTCGCGGGTGTTTACAGGCACAGAGGACGGGACCAATCCTGATGCGTGTTCATTTAAGATATGTACTGTACAGGTGACCTATGGGCTCATACAAGTGTTACTAATCACATTTTTAGACTTTTTAATTTCCTTTCTTCTGTAGAACACAGTTCAAGCGCATTTGTCGTGTTCGCGAGAATTTTTGATAAAGGGAAAATGTGGGCGGTTGTGCAAACTTCACCCCTGAGGGTAAGCAACTAAAAGTTATATTGCCTCCGATGATGTGTCAAAGTTTAGGAAGCAATTTGACATCAATATTGTATTTTTTCCTTCACTAAGTACTTTTATTAGAAACTTTTTATTTGAAGCAGTTTGCGTTTACCTTACTTAATGGAATGCGTTACTATTATATTTGATTTGTTTTGTAAGTAGAAGATAAGCCAGCTGAGATCACGTGATCCCGCGCGGCACTAAGAATTTAACGAAATAAATTCATATAAAATCAACAGAAATGAATATTGAAAAAATAATCTTCATTGTTCCTAGATAATGCCATTATCTATGAAACAAAGTAAGCTTCATATGAATGTTGTTATTATTTTGTAAGATATACGTGTTTTGATTTTTGAAAAGCATATTTTTCAAAAATTAAAACTATCGAGAAAATTTTAGTTAACCGGATTTTGAATCCTGACTGTTCCTTTATGTTGAACCAAAGATACTAAAACTGAAAAAACCAAAGCTCCGTCTTCTACACATGGCTTAAAATACATGTTTAAAAATAGCGGTTTGTCTACTCACAGCGCCTTAACGGTTTTACCACAGAAATAGGCGACGTCGCCATAGGTTCCGGTTAGGCTAACTCAAACCCCCTATAGCTGACTCGTCTGAGTCATTAGTATTTAATGCAGGCAATTATTCTTGCCATATACTTGCAAAATGTGTAACGAGCTTCCCTCCTACTCCTTTAGTATCAATACCCCGAACCTTACCAGTTCTAGTTATAATGTATTTTTAATAATCTGTAAAAGCGTTTTAAAGCATTCTATTTTTTTCATTTATTTATAAGGACTTTTGAACATCGTGTTCATTTATTTATTTTTTTACTTTTGAACAACAGACAGAAATCAAACCCAAGCTCAAAATATTAAATACAAATACAAATACATTTATTTATATTATTTTTAATATTTATTAAAAATAACCGTGTTCATGGCAGCCCCATAGAGCCAGTCATAGAACATTACTTACCTCCGGTTAGCGGTTTCACGTAATTGGGGTAACGCGACAGTGGTGGCGCACCGTGGCCAAACTTTGGCTCTTTGAATAAACCGAAAACTGGTGAACGGAGGAAGTGAGATTAACTTTCATCAATTGAGAGCTCGTTCTAAGTTTAAAGCTATTTCTGAGATAACTTCATGTAAAGGAGACAAGTGCGCAGACCTTCGCTATGTTAGGGTTACTATTTTTGATTGATACTGTTCTTTGAAGGATGATTACTTCACCAATTTTCATAAAGTTTTAAGAGTTTAAGAGGTGGCCATCATGGTACAGAGGGTCACATACAGTGGTAACACTCGCGAGTGTTTTCAGGCAGAGAGGGCGGGAAAATCACTAATGCGTGTTGATTTCAAATATTACAAAAATGTACTTTACAAATGGCCAACTGGCTCAATAAAATTTACTTGTCACATTTTAGACGTTTTAATTCCGTTCAAGCGCATTTGCGAGTTGGGAGTTGACCCGTAGAGAAGTGACAAAGGGAATTTTACGTATAAAAATTACCACAATATATATGATAACCCCATTGATAATTATCACAAATTGATAGGTATTGAGTAAGACCCTTGAATTGGAAATAGATTGTAGAAATAATTGATATTAATATTAAAATTCACGCTTGTTGTGAGGTTACCGAACGAAAACTTGACAACTCGTTGAAGGTGTATAAGGTCGTGATGTACAGTCGCGAATACGACGGCCGCAGCGGCTAAGGAATCACTGTCTTATGTTAGGACTCTGTCACAATGCGATAAGATCGCCCATTGTGCTGTACTACCATAAGTTAAAGACTTTCTACTACTGTAACGCCTTTACGTGGGCGTCACTTTGTAAAGGGTATGGCAAAGTGGAGATAGAAAGCAAAGAGGATCTCCAAGTAGATGTTTAATCCAATTTACAATGGTTGACTTATATTATACACACGGAGGATAATATTATCACGTGACCTAACTTCGCGAGCAGCTAGGGGAGTGACGGACCGCAAGGTGTTCGAGACCGATGCACCATCCGGATACGCCACGCACACTAGGTAGCTCTGTATTTGCTCAGACACCGTTCCGATGCGGAAGCGGCGGCTGCGCGCGACAGACTGGCCTTCCTGGCACTGGGGCGCTGGTTATATACGCTTGAGGACGCGTTGGTGTGATCACAGGCGGTGTAGGACGAGCGGCGCACGCACACTAGCATGCAGCCGGCCGGCCGGTGTTACATTCTCCCCTTCTGTCTTCGAAGTCGCCCCGACGAGATGACAGCTGGTAGTTTTAGGTTGTAATCTTCCTGGGACGTCCACGTCTACGCGCCAATTGTGTAGGCGTGGATAAGTTTTTAGGCGGACGTCCTCTTTTCTTTAACGGCCGAATAGGTGCTGGCAGCGGGCTGGTCCCACCTTGGTATGGTGAGAGGGCTGATGTGTGATATACTCCGATAGCCTGATCTGGTAAGTTAGGATCTGAAATTACATAGGAGGATGTGCCGTGGCGTTTTAGGATTAAATATGGCCCATCACGTCGTGGAGACAACTTAGCGCTTATTCCTCGTGCAGAGCTACTCACTGGGTGACTCTTAGCCAACACAAGATCTCCTGGATCGTAACCAGGGTCACTTCTTCGCCTTTTATCTCCAACTTCCTTTCTACGTTCTTCCTTATTTTCTCTTATTTCACGAGCTCTTGTCAAAGTGTCCGCGAGCAGGAGCAATTTCGGAGTAATCTCCGGTATAAAGTTTTCAGATAATATAATCTGTCGTAGGTCATGAGCACTGTCATCTGGTGTTCGAAGTTCTCGAGCAAACGTTAAGTACGCCGGGGTAAAGCCTGTGACGAGACTAGTTGCAGTGTTCATGGCAAATCGTACACTTGGCAACTTTTCTTCCCAAGATCTATGGTCATCGTCTACCAGAATCGCTAGTTGGGTTTTCAGGTCTCTATTCTTTCTTTCCACAGGATTTGCTGCAGGGTGATATACTGGCGTAAAAGCATGTTTGATATTGAAGCAGAAAGTCACTTGCTGCATCACAGAGCTCACAAACTGAGGACCATTATCACTAATGAG
This sequence comes from Apeira syringaria, assembly GCA_934044485.1. Lineage (NCBI taxonomy): Eukaryota > Metazoa > Arthropoda > Insecta > Lepidoptera > Geometridae > Apeira > Apeira syringaria. Next base: position 16,932,653 of record OW203668.1, read on the forward strand.
TCTTCGAGGGGTGCCATAACGCAGAAACACTTCATTTACGAGGAGTTTTGCACAATTCTCTGCACTTGCAGTTTCCATTGCAAAAAGCTCAATCCATCCGGTCGCTAAATCTTCCAGAATGAAAATCCATGTTTTACCACTAGGAGTAGGTGGTAAAGGCCCAAATAAATCGAACGCCAGAGTTTCAAATCTCTGATTCAATGGTGTAGTCTGTAGTAAGCCTGCGGGTTTCATGTTCGAAGGTTTATAGCGTTGGCATGAAACGCAGTTTTTTACATACGCTTCAATATATTTTCTCATTCCTTTCCAGTGGTATCGTGTGGATATACGCTGATACGTTTTATCTGCACCGTAGTGTCCAGCCAGAGGATCATCGTGATAGACTGACAGTACATTTGCCCATTCATGTTGTGGAACTACAAGTTGGGCATCCTCTGAATCATCCAAGGGATTGTATCTGTAGAGTAACCCATTGTTCATCACGTATCCCTTGCTACTCCAATAGATAGCGTTCTCGTTGCGATCTGTATCCTCCAAAGCGTTAACGATTCTATGTATGTGCTCATCTTTTAGTTGCTCAGTCCGTATTTCAGAAGAGGATCGTTTCGGCATGTCTACTACCACGCTGCATATGCCACAAGTTTTACTGGTTTGACCATCACAAGTGGGTCTTGAAAGGGTATCCGCGACTACGTTCGTTCTTCCCGGAGAATATCTTATTGTGATATCGTAAGCTTGTATCTGAAGAGCCCATCTCGCTAATCGTCCGGTCGGAGATCGCAGCGACATCAACCATTTCAGAGCTTGGTGGTCCGTTATAATAGTAATCGGTAGACCTTCAATGTAGCCTCTGAATTTTGCGATAGCCCAAACCACGGCAAGTGCTTCTCGTTCTGTAGTTGAGTAATTCCTTTCAGCCGAATTCAACAATCGACTAGCAAACTCTACAGGGTGTTCGTCTTCCTTCTCCCCTTGGACGAGAACTGCTCCAAGTGCATAATTACTGGCATCAGTCTTGACTATGTATGGTTTAGTCTCATCAGCTTGTCGTAGAACAGGAGCACAAGTGAGAAGAGATTTTAACTTTTTGAAAGCGTTTTCTTGTGCGTCTTCCCAACAACATTCTGCCTTCTTCTTCGTCAAGCGGGTGAGAGGTTCGCTTATCTTTGCGAAATTAGGTATAAAGCGTCTATACCACGTGCAGGTCTGGAGGAACGTTATTAGGTGCTTTAGGTTTCTAGGCGATTGATAATTAAGTATAGCCGTTACCTTTTCCGGATTGACTTGTAGCCCTTCGGGCGTGATCACATGTCCCAAATACTTAATAGTGGAACAACAGAATCGACACTTCTGGAAGTTCACGCTTAGGTTATATTGTCTCAGCTTCTTCAAGACACGATCCAGGTCTAATAAGTGGTCTTCAAACGTGGGCGATAGTAGGATGAGATCATCTAGATAGGCTAGCATTTTCACGTTCTCTAGGCTAACCCTCACTCTATCAATCAGGCGTTGAAATGTTGAGGGTGCATTACGTAAGCCAAAAGGCATTCGTTTGAAACGAAATACCCCGAATGATGTGATAAATGCACTTTTGTCTTGGTCGGCTTCCTTCAGTTTGACTTGCCAGTATCCAGCGCGCAGGTCTAGAGTGGTCATGAAAGGAGTTGGCTTCGCTGCGTGAAGGAGATCATCCACTCTTGGTATTGGGTAAACATCTGGTACTGTTATGGAATTAAGTTTTCGGTAGTCGACGCATACACGAATTGTTCCATCTTTCTTGGTTATCATTACCACAGGGGCAGCCCAAGGGGACGTACAAGGTTCTATGATGTCCTGTTCCAACATCTTCTCAATTTCTTTTTTTAATAACGCCAGGCGGGGTGGCGATAAGCGGTACGGAGGTACCGACACTGGGTTATGATTCCCCGTATCTATACTGTGTTCAGCTATATTTGTAGGTTCTTTGCTGACCTCAAACGCTTCTCTATTTTCCCAGAGCAAGTTTTTTAATGTTATGATTTGATTATTTTCTAATCTCTCCGTACTAACTTCTTCCACGTCTATAGCTCCAATTCCAATATTTTCATCCCCATCATCGCTAGGAAATAAGTGCCTTGAGTGTGGAGACAAAGTGTTTACTGCTTCGAGTATATTTGTTTCCGCGTCACGATATATATAATCCATAAAACTGGGTGAATATCCGTCGAATAGTGTTCTACACCTCTTCGTTGGTGATGATGGCAGTTCGATCGGAATTAAGCGGTACGAGGCTGTGCTACTATTCTCTGGTAAGTTTGCTTCCATATTTGACCGAGCACTTCCAGGTATACGCAGGTCTGCCGCACATTCGCTTGGCACAGACCCAAGTAGTACAGTAGAGCTTCCATCATTCGTAGTGATGTCTGATGGCGTGACTCCCAGTGGTGAAAGATCGGTAGGCAGGTCACGCATTTCCCGAAATATCCTTTTTATAGGACTGGGTTGAGGGGACACTTCAAGGTGTGCCATTGAAGTTTCTGTAGGCTCTTCATCTATCAAGTCGTATAGGCGGTCCGGGTCCTCTACAAAGTGCCACGACAATTGTGGAATGTTTAGGACCATACCAGCGTCTTGTATGAAGCCGATTCCTAGTAACGTGCGGGCTTCACGTGACTCGGGGAAAACTATAAATGTAGTCGGTATCACACGATGGCATAAGTTTACCGGTACTCTCGCTGTTAACACTTTACGCTGGGTTTTTGTTCCGTCAGCCAGGGTCACAATAACTTCTTGTTCATTAAAAGTGTGACCAAGTGATTTGAGGCATTGGTAAAGTCCGTAGGAGGCGACACTGGTTTTGGCACAGGAATCTACATATGCCGTGCCGGAAATTTTGTCCACACCGATAGCAACTACTGGTCTGGATCGAGCGTCTGTTTTTAAATTCATAGAACAAAAACTTAGGTCTTCTTGCTTTATGGTGGCTTTTTTACCGCTACAGGTAGGGCATTTAGACCTCACTACTCCTGGTGTACCACAGCCATAGCAAGAGAATTTTGCTTGGGACGGCGATGGAGCTTGTGTTGACGAAGCCGTAAGTATCGGTTTTCTTGGTGTCTCGTTACTAATTGTACTGTTTTGGGTTTCTGCCTTAGCTTTTCGTCGGCACATCTCAACAGTGTGGCCAGGAAGTCGGCAGTAGTGACAGCGTTTTTTCCCTGCTGGTTTATTTTCGACCTCATTTACTGAAGGAAACTTTTCAGTGAGCAGATGTTCCACCTCTCTAGACATTTTTAGTAGGTCATCGAAAGACGATAGAGAATCTCTTGGTATTCTTTCTCTTAGTTTAAAACTCAGCTGCCCGTACACCATGTCCAATTGTTGGGATTCCGTGTGCGCTGGTTGTGGTAGCTGCGCAAAGAGAGACCGTTTCTTCGCAATGAAGTTTTCCGTCAACTGGTTTGGTTCTTGGTTAATGTTTATTATTTCTTGATAAATTAGAAAGGCTGGTTTCTTTGGAGCAAACGCGTGCCTTAGCCTCTCTTTAAATTCTTTCCACGTGGTTATTTGCTCTTGAACTCCGCTCCACCAGGTTGCAGCGTCTTCTTTCAAAATCAATGGCAGGCTGCCGATGGCTTGTGTGTCGCTCATGTTCTCCACTGATTTGTAAACGGTGGTCGCCGTTAGAAATGCTTCTACAGTTTCCGAGCTTCTATTACCGTTGTAGGTTATATTTGAGCCGGCGAATGATCCTTGGCGATTTGGTCGAACTGCGGTCAAAAGACGTTCGAATTGGTCTGTCGATAAATTAAGAGCCATGTTTCTGTCTTCTTTGGTCTTCTGTGCTGACTTTGGACTCGCTTTCTTTCGTGCCTTTACGTTGAGCGCCAGTTTGTAACGCCTTTACGTGGGCGTCACTTTGTAAAGGGTATGGCAAAGTGGAGATAGAAAGCAAAGAGGATCTCCAAGTAGATGTTTAATCCAATTTACAATGGTTGACTTATATTATACACACGGAGGATAATATTATCACGTGACCTAACTTCGCGAGCAGCTAGGGGAGTGACGGACCGCAAGGTGTTCGAGACCGATGCACCATCCGGATACGCCACGCACACTAGGTAGCTCTGTATTTGCTCAGACACCGTTCCGATGCGGAAGCGGCGGCTGCGCGCGACAGACTGGCCTTCCTGGCACTGGGGCGCTGGTTATATACGCTTGAGGACGCGTTGGTGTGATCACAGGCGGTGTAGGACGAGCGGCGCACGCACACTAGCATGCAGCCGGCCGGCCGGTGTTACACTACTATATTTTGTAAAATTTTTATGAAATCTCATACTGAAATATAAAGATTAATAAATCAAAAACAGAACTTGAATGACAGTCTTTATAAACAGTAGAAATAAATTTAAAGAGTTAACATTTGGATACAGCTCTTCTTTGACAACTGTATCGAAATGTTAGATATAACTTCAGCTGGGCCAAGGAGGTTGTAATGCCGTTTTTCTACATAATAGTTTGTGAACGCGCCGCAACACGCATGCGCGATCAGCAAATGGATTTTGGCGCTAAACGTTTACAAATAAATGCAAACATATGTGATTTTACGTAAATTTCAGTATCTATTTATGACATTAGATCAAGTAGTGTGTGAAACTACACATAATTTGGTCAATAATCATAAGAACCCTTATGATACAGTTTCATAAGTAACTATTTGTCAAAATGGCGTATTTGTGCAATAAAGAGTTATTGTACTGCAAGAATGATAAGTTATTATTTAAACGATCTCCTTAGCTGGGAATAGAAACACAAAGGCCAAGTACTGCATTTATTATTGTCTGGTCAGCTCAGTGAACATTTAGCTAACCGTTTAAATACACCCCATTATTGTATCACTACATCCGAAGATTATTGAATAGCAGTTAATACCTAATTACATAATTGTCGTTCAATTAGTCATTAAGGACTGAAACAAACGTTTGTGAGCCAAAATTCAATAGCTGGCTAAACTGTTATCGGCACATTAAGTCCAAGTAGGTAATTGTGAGTATCTCTCGCCGGGACACACGGCGCCCCGGGGGCAGGGGGCAGGGGTCGGGGAACGCTGAGTCAGTTATCGTTGGGAACAAGCTACGGAAGACAACACATTGTCTGTCGTCAAACGTATACTCATACTTCGTACTAAAAGTATAGATGTAATCTATTACAGTTATCAGACCGGAGGGTACAAAACCTTAACCTAGAAAATACCGTAAAAACGCTAAATGTAGCTCGATTGACTTGACTATTATTGACTATTGAAATGATGATAAAAATCTTAATACTTACAGCAAAAGTGCAGACGCGCGCTGTACGAATAACGGTGTATCATGTTTGTCATAACATTGGTTTCTGCCATGTATTCCATGAAGAAACAACTGTTATTCCGTACGATATACTATCTAATGTCTAAAGAAATCCTAAACATCAAGATGCGATTATGTTATTAATATTACGGCCCAAGACTCTATTTTTTACTTTATTTTTGAGGCTGACAATATTTAATGGGTTGTGCAAATGTTATTGCAGTAACTTTTCACTAAATAAGCCACTTTGCCTCCCACTCTACGAATAAATACCTATCATTTATTCTAGCCCCCTCTACAGTATTTCTGCACAAATGAAAACACATCCTTTTCTATTCAAATGCGGTAATCTCTTGTCTACTGTGTTTATCTCACCTGACTGCACCAGAAGGAGGGTTATGGTTCACGAGTGTATGTATGTGTGTATGTACGTATGTATATCTATTTATGACGTTCTTTAATGTTAACGACTTTAAGGATTTTACTTTGAGAAGTGTCATTAGTTTCGTCTTAAGAGTTACGCTGGCTAGGTATATCAATATTGCAAAAACTTGAAATTGCCAAATTTTGAAGCTAAAATTATTTACGGTTTTAATTTTCTTTTTTTTAATAGCTATCGGGCGGGGTTGAAAATTGTAACAAGTAAATAAATGATGAATTATTAATTTATAATGTTTTATATGTTCTTACTGATATAAAATATATTAATAACAGTAAGATAAAAACCTTATTTTGTTTGTGTATTATTTTAGTTCATTTGTTAAATAAGTTTGAAAACTTTTAGTTATTTAAGGTAGATGGCGATAAAAAAAACATTTCAGCTTTGACCGAAGGAATAATTTCTGACTTTGTGTGAATGTGACTTGTGGACTTGCGTTGAGGACCATCGCGACCTGCGCTACCCCCAAGATCATAACCTCCCTACCCATCACGGGATGTGTGAGGAAGGCCTGGCCTTATCCAAAAAAACAAGCAGCACGAACGCTGCTAGCACAGGCATAGCAACAATTAAAAATATATTATATATATTTTACCCAAACCGGTCATACAATTTTATTATGTTGACCTAAGTTAACTATGAATATTGATTTCGAATTAATAAAATAAATAAATAAAAATAATATACACATTCTGTTAGTCGCGCCAACTGTCCATCAACTGACAGATATGTCAAATAGCATAATTTTAATGTTAAAAGCACTAAGAAGATAGATTACAAAATGTAATATGGACTTTTACCCGCAACTTACGTACTTATTTATTTATTTCATAAGATTTCTCACCTGATACTAACAAATAAAACAAAAAGGTATTACCAGTATATGGATTAATTTTTATACATTTTGATTTAAGTTATGTGTATCGTATCCAAAAACAAGCGATTTGCATTCTAAATGTAAAAGCTTCCAACCAAAATAATCGCCGACCACATGTGGTTGTTGCATAAATCTGTTTTTAATAACCTTGATTTATTACTTACACCGAATGTGGTGTACTCGCAGCGGGCAGTAGCAGTACCACGCGCCACAGAATAGCTTTACCTACATCGGTAAAGCTCGGTATCTATTGGGCACCCTCGGGAGATCGCGCTACATTAACACGGCTTAGAATCGAAGAGATTAGTACAAATACAACATCACAACGTTATTATTCTGCTTGTTTCTATTAAGTTTAACAAAGAAAAAGAGACTCAATTGTATCTGATAGTAATGCTTGATATCTATTAGGTTATTACGGCAGTTCATGCCACATTGTGACGACTTACGTAAGTGTACACGGTGTACACCAATACATTTCAAAGGGAACAAGCATTTTTAAATAAATTCAGTGTCACAGTATTTGTTCAGCTTGTGGGGCAAACATTTATACGATGACCGTAGATGTTTGTGTATTGTGATGTGTGTCCATGTCTCCCGCGATACATGTTATCCTAGTGCGGGGGTGGTAACATCACGAGATGTGGAAACTTCAGTATTACTCAATCGTGTCGTTATTTTCTAAAATTAATATAAATCATTATTATCAATTAATCTATATGAAATAAATATAGCAAAATAAAAATATAAAATATTACCTTGCTTCTCATGCTATCGTTAGAGATTCAATGTTTCGTTTTTTACGTTTGCTGACACATTGATACTTATATTTGTTTTTCCCATTTTGACTAGTAAGAACGCTCAACTAAAATAAAAATAAAGTTTATTACGAATTGGGTACCATAAAACATATGCACAATGTGCACACACATATGAGATTTAGAAGATATGAACTGATACTCACAATGATAAAAATCCTGCGGTCCTAGTTTAAAACTGCTTATCTCGCACACGTAGTCTCGTGCGGATAGAGAGCGCGCGAAAACAACCGACACAGGTCCGACCTCAGCAAGCGTAGTAAGTAGTGTATGCAGCAAGCGCGAGCGCTTGCTGCATACACTACTTTAGTTTAGTGAAATAAAAATAATAGTATTGATTTAAAAATTATTATTTTTAGATAGAAAAAGTACTTCTCTATATACCCCTATGCGCGCTGACATATATTATAATTAATTTAGTATATCTTTACGTCGTGTATTATTTAATATATAAAATTAGTATCAATATTTCAAGAACTTTAAATCAATTCAATTTTCACTAGTTTTGGTTTGGTAGTTATCAAAACTGACCAAAGAAAATGAGGTAGATCACAAATGTTTTTGTATATATTTTGAAACCTTCATAAATGTAATTAATTAGTTATTTAGTCACGATCCACAGAATTAAACATAATAGATAAAGTCGTTGCAGGTGGCACGACTTCTTGGGGTTTGTCTCCGAGCTGGTCTCACCCCCGGGATATACGGGATTACATAAGACGTAAATTGTACACGACCGCGTAATACGCGTTGTGAGGAATTTACTCGGAAAATGAGATATTTCCGCGTGTGATCACTTATTAAAATATGTCTTATATTTTATTCTGAGTGAAGTAGGTACATTAAATTATGAAGAATGTAGAAAGGGCTTAAAACATATCTTTTTGCATCACACTAATATTATGAGTAATATATTATCATTATCCTACAGTTTTCAAGCCCTGAGTTAATAGGTGCCGTCTAGGCTTGCGTGCTCCATCTTAGACCGCGCCGACACTTAACATCAGGTGGGACAGTGGTCAAACGCAAGCTTATAATTTTTTTTTAAATGCGAATGTTTGTATGTGTGTATGTGTGTGTATTTTTGTTTCTTCTTCACGCTCAATTGGCCGGAGCTGTTTTGAAGAAATTTAGTATGGAGGTAGCTGACATACCAGATTAACAAATATTGTGTGTCTTGTATTGATATCTCTCTGGGATACAACAATAACTTAATAATATTTTAGATGTGAATGTGTGTGTCTGTCTGCAACGTATTCACCACAAAATAGCTGAACCAATTTTGATGAATAAATGAATTTTAGATGGAACTTGGAAAAAGAAATGGCTTACTTTTTGTTCTAGAAAAGTATGGTTCCCGTGGGATAGCTGAGGTAGGGAGAAAACTGTAGTCCATGCAAGATAAATCGCCGTACGCAGCTTTTTAGGTAATAAAGACGCTAAAGTAGAACGATGTCTTGACTACAATAAAGTAAAATACTACATAATTTAAACTACTTCAATATAAATTGAGCAATCCAAAGCCTTTGAGCCAAAATTCTGAAATAATCCAATTTGGCAGTTGGCAGCATATCCAGAATGTTAGGCCCCGTTGAATTGATATTTGTCGAGGGTTACATATTTTCAGTGCATCGGTCACAATCATTAAAATTAAATTGTTTCATTTTCTAATTACTTAGTTAATTTTTATTGGACTTACTTTTTAACCAACTTCAAAAAAGGAGTTTACTCAATTCGACCGTACATATTGTTTTTATATGTGTGCGCGGATAACTTCGTCGTTTATGAACCGATTTTTATGATTATTTTTTTGTTTGATAGAGTATACTTCTGTGGTGGTCACATTTACATTTTATCAAAATCGGATAAGCGGTTTTTGAGTTACACTCCAACGAATGCGAAGTACGCATACCTCGACGATATTATAGTTGCAAGTGAAGACATCGGAGAACATACAATAAAATTGATCCCGTGAGTAGGTCACTGAAAAGGGTGAAATAAAATGTTTACCAATAAATGGACTTTTTGACTTCAACACTCAAAAGTGTGAAATAACTTGTCAAAGTCGGGACCATGTGCACAATATTGTAATGATAGTTACTTTTGTGAACTATCATGGTACCGATTTCAACAAGTTATTTCACATTTTTGATTGTATAAGTCGGTTCCAATTTTTTGTAAAAAAATTGTTATGTTCAAATTATTATCTGATTATAATCTGAAATGTTGTAAATGCTGTTACGCTCAGTTTGCAAACATAAAAAAAAGAATTGCAATGCTGATTAATCGAGCCCAATCTGCATTTGTGTCATACGCCGCGTCGGCACTGACAAGTGTTGGTCATTGACACGATTATCTATCGGCATTGATATTATGTTGTTGCCTCTGGTTGTTGCGATGTCTCGCTCACCACAATAGCGTTCTAGGTCTAGCGTGATAACATCTTCGACCACATCGTCACTGAACATCAAGTGAGATGGTCAAACGCATCTATGGAGAAACTTTTTTTTCTCTGTATTTAAATGTAGGAGTTAATAGACATATTGGCACTAGGATTCCCCGTGTCGCGGGAGGCGTGGACTTACACAATCACAGCACTATAAAAATAGGTACGAGTTGAATAAATTAAAAACCGTTCTTTCATTTTTACATGAGTACCTTAATGTTTAGATTCGATCTCAGACGCCTTTGTAAGTAAATAAGGCGAGATAGGGCGGATTGTTCCTTTTGTCCCCCAATAGATAATGTCTGCACCTCCATTAACATCAACCCTTTGAGCGGATTCATAATAAAAGAGCGAGTTATCAGCGTCAGATATAAAGGAGGTTCTTTGGCGTTGTCATTCCACTCGCCGTAACGCGAATGGGAAAAGCAAATGTAGCAAGATGGTAAAATGTGGCGAGATGATTCACTGGTTTTCTTAAGTATATTGAGAGTTGGCATGATTAAAACACGTGTTTAAACCAGTTCAAAGTTACATATGAAACCTGTAGCAAGTGGTGGGGACGTTAGTACCTATGCTGATTTTGTTATAGTAACTTACTATTAGTGTTTGGATTTAATAATGAATGTAAATCACCGCACAAAACAGTAATTGTCAATAAATACAGCACACATGCTCTAAATGAAAGGAAACATGTTTCGTAAAGCGTCGCGGGAGGAAGTTGTCGGCGGAAGTAGTTTGGGCGGGCGGAAGCTCTGCGGGGTGGTGAGAATATGGCGCAGTTTCCGTTACCACTCCGTATACTCTGCCACGTGGACGTACTTAAGTAATTCGGCAAGGTGGGCGCAATTATTGCTATGCATATGCATCGTCATCATTAGCTCTTTGTGCGACATGTGCTTGTTTTTTTTTTCTAATGGACTTGCTCTACTAATGGTTTGCCTCTACCGGCATTTACAGCTGCACCGGAGGGGAAGGGGCGAGCAGAGATGGTGCTCAGCCCGGTGTTTGTGCGGGCGCAGAAGGCGCACCGCCTAGTGAGGCTAGCGCTGACGGAGCTGTGCCACAAGAAGAGGACTAGCTCAAGGGCACCACCGAGGTTTGGACCTCGGCTTGAGTTGTCTCCAGGACAGGGAGTTATCGGATCGAAGACATTGTGCTTGCTTATAAGGCCTATAGTTAAAATCCACGGTTTGGATACATATGTCATCCACACGTCAGCACAAGCATAATCATCCCAATACGTGCCCACTACTGGGACGCAAGCCTTCCTCTCAGCGAACAGCGCTGGGAATAATTCATCACGCTAGCCAATGCAGATTAGCTAGCCCAATGTCGGAGTTATATGGCCGCCAAAACGCCTCCGACTACAACCAATAGGTGTCGACAGCAGCATTGGCATCTGTGCACCTTCAGGCTTCGGAAAGCACCGAAGCCTGAAGGTGCACAGATGCCAATAACGGACACCCATCCGAGGTATGACCGAGAAGTGGGTTGATTAACCATTTGAGCGGTTAAGATGACACGAGTAAACTCCTTTACGAATTTACGAGCTACGTTAATGCTAAACGTTCATTGAAATTGAATAAAACGGTAATATTTTAAAATTAGAAAATATTTTATTTTTATTACAACTTTCAAATTACTTTTCTGTTAGTGAATAGCACGAAGGTCGAGAAATAGGTTAAGATATATTTAAAAAACACAACTAGATTTTGTCGTATATATCTTAATGATACTCTTATGAAACTTATCTAATCTAATCTACAATTGTAAGACTTGTTGCATTCTTAACCAAGGTATACGATAAGACTTACAAGTTGTAGATACAGTTTGATTAGATTTGTTTGTGATAGTAGGAATTTTCCTTTAATATGTAACTGATTTCGTGTAATCAGATTACATTGCTCAAGTAAATCCTTTTTACTGGTAACTTAAACTTAATTGGTAACTTGTTGCAATTTGCAACAAAGAATTTAAAGTTCGTAGAGTTCCACGATATTAGACATTGTTTTTCTCCAAAACTATGTCCTTGCTACGCTCCTGTTGTGTTTGCGTTGTTTAGAATAAGCAAATTCACGACTTCTTTGAAAAATATCTTTATATTTCTAAGATATTGTTGGTGATTGCAGAATGTTAGATTAAATTTATAGGATAATTCAAATTCATGGGCTGTTTTAAATTCTTAAACCGGTCCAATAATGATGTTTTCTCAAATCAAAAAACCAAAAAAATAAAATGAAATAAGATATTTCATTTTAATTTACCCCGCTCGCGAGCTCCGAGGAATGTTTTAAGGAATGTTGATGTAATGAGTTAGAGTTGTGTTTTAGTCGATGTTACGCTATCGATACTAACACATGCCTTCGCGCGAGCGTAAAGAAATAGTTCTATAAAGGTATTACGTAGGAACTAGTCATAAAGAACAACAATTTAGATAAAAAATATTTTCGTGCCACCATATATTGCCTTTTTTATTACCGCGGTAAAGACAAATGCGCTTGTCTTACATCAGAACAAGGTAGTTAAAAAGTCTACATATGTGATTGTTATTTTTTGAGGCCTCATATTAACTATATGGTAGGTACATATTTGTAATATTTAAAATCAACACGCCTCAGGATTTGTCCCGCCTTCTCTAGCTGTAAATACCCGCGAGCCTCAGTAATGTCAATAATGCCCTTGACAGGTCTACGCTGTATTGCATACTGATAATTTGAAGGCCATCTAGAGCCTCATAAAATGTATAAATTGTGATAATTAAAAAAATAAATTTAAATTATGTATCAACGATGGGCAATGTAGAACTTTTAATAAATTGTACATCACTGTGTATACTCCACAATGAACAAAGTGACATAAATGTACTTATACTAGCTGGGCCCCGCGGTTTCACCCGCGTGGTGATGAAAAATAGTGGTGACGATGATGATGATTTCTATTGGTAAAAGAATTTTCAAAATCGGTTCAGTAGATCCAGAAATTACCTCTACAATCCCACAAACTCACAAACTTTACCGCTTTATAATATTTATATAGATAAACTAATGATATTTTTTCGGATTTGATGGCTGTATATATCGAAATAAAGTTCTACTGACTAGTTCTACCAATGGCTAATGACGTATGAGCATACGACCCGCTGCTAGCAACACCGATTGTGTTTAGGCAACCTTTATTGAATTGGTGAAATAGAGTGTGACAGTTTGATTCAAGCATTTGTATCAATCAATGAATTTATAACCTATTGTAGTGATTAAATTGAGTTATGTAGGTATAGTATGTACGTTTTGAGGTCATATATTTTTGGAATGTTTGGTATTGCTCAGATAGGTAGGTACCTATTGTTTTTTGATTGTTTATTTGAGGCCAATAAATTTTTTTTAAGAAAAAAATCATTATCACCATCATCATCATCTCAGCCATAGGACATACATTGCTGGACATAGGCCTCAATAAATAAATCATACTAGATACTACATTATTGATATCTCATGGCATATATAAATCCTAAAAGTTGTCTCTAAAAAAAAATAAACCGACTTCAAAAATGGAGGAGGTTCTCAATTCGACTGTATTTGTTTAAAATGTTTATTACATCAGAAGTTTCGACTGAGTGAACCGATTTAGATGATTCTTTTTATATTTGAAATCTGGTAATTCCCGTGTCGTGCTATTTCATTTTCATCAAAATCTGTAAACGGTGGAAGTGGAATAGTAATAAGTGGAATAATGCAGTGTCTTTGTCCAGCAGTGGATGTTCTATGGCCGAGATAATGATGACGATGATGATGATGGTGATAATGATGATGAAGCTTTGTTGTCATAAGCATTTGCAATGCACAATTTTCGATGCGTGCGCTCTGTTATGTCCGTGAGTAGGTAGCTATTGCCTTGTGTTAGTCGGAGCTGCATTTTGGTTCTACATTACATTCCGTCGCTATTCCTGAACAGCCAGAGTATGTGTGGATTTCACGGAAGCGAATTAGGATTTCCAGGAAGTTCGCTTCTGTCAGGTGGAACGTCAGCGCACTGTTTGGAAAATTATTCAGCACAATGTTTGTTAAACAGATACGCAACGCAGGTATCATCTTATGCATTATTATTTTAGCTCATATTCGTATTTATTTATTACACTTAAGCCATCGCACTAGGATTCCCTGTGTCATGGGAAGCATGGACACACACAATCACAGCACACAAACACCCAAGACCCGAGACAAGCACCTACACTCATCGCAAAAATGTTTGCCCCTGCTGGGATTCGAACACAGGATCCCGGAGACACAGAAGTCGTGCCACTGACACTAACCACTGCGCCACGGCGACCGTCAAATATCTATACTCTTCCCTACAAATTTAGTTCGCGATATCGGTGTTTTAATACTTTTGGACGTTCAGTTTTCAGTTCTTTTGCAATTTGATCCATTACAAGAGTATGTGGCGCAATTGAGAAAACTCCTTTTCTCAAGTCGTTAACCGACTTCAGAAAAGGAGTTTTCTCAATTCGACGGCATATCTGATTTTTTTATGTATTCCATGATAACTTTATGAACCGATTTTGATGATTCTTTTCTTTTTTTGATAGTACATTATATACTTCCGTGGTGGTCCCATATACATTTCAAAATCAGACTAGCGATTTTTGAGTTACATTCCAATAACTGAAAAGTGCTTCACTTGCTTCGATGGTATTATAGTTGCGGTTGAAGACAAAGAGGAACAATATACAATGACAAAAAAATTGCTCCCGTGAGTAGCAGAGGTCACTGAAAAGGGTGACAAAAAAAAATATGGCTCCGAATGAAATAGTTTAGTAGTTTTGGTACATATCAATCTATATGAGCTTTTGGGATCTTATTTTTAAAAAAGATAGAGAATCTAAGTTTTATATCCGTATTAAATTTGTTAAAATTCTTATATTATTTTTCTGTACTTCATATTATAAAGAGGAAAGATTTGATTGTTTGTTTGTATGCATTGAATAGGCTCGAAAACGAATGAACCGTTGAAACATTCTTTCACGATTAGGAAGTTATGTATATACTATGCCCGGGTGACATTGGCTATAATATATATTTTTTTAAATTAGGGATCCTTATTATATTTAAATATGAAAATGTTTACCCGTGCGAAGCCGGGGCGGACTGTAATTATTCAATAATTAGCTTGAACATTATGGTTTGATTAGACTATCGGGTTTATGCGCGCACGTTTTGATATCAATTTGACAAAACGTCGAGGTCATTTTGACCAACTAACATTGGTCATGGTCACGAGAACACTTGTTCACGAAACGTCTAGGGTAGTCAAACATATATTTTGATATCTAAAATATGTGCTGTAATAAACTCGGTAGTGTAGTGTAATTAATTCGTTAATTTAAACTTTAAAACACTAACTTAAGCTTATACGGGTTTTTGAAGACATTACAGATAATAATTAAATTCAAAAGATAATCAAACATGACGAGTCAAACACTGTTTAAGAGGAACAATATTTCGGATATTCACGGGATTGTTTTGTTTGAGTAGTTAACATTGTAGCATATTGTATGTGTGTACCTATATAGCCATGTTTCGTTTAGGTAAGCTAGTTTCTCCCAATCTCATATATATATTTGACACTTACGAGTATAGTACTCTGTGTGAGTGGAGCTATAACAATTTGAAGCTAGTAACAAAGCGCAGCCTTCTTGCATCGTGAAACAGTTGATCGCAGTACTAACAGTAATTTATCATTCATTGGAACATATAATTATACTAGCTGACCCGGCCACGCGTTGCTGTGGCCAACACGTGGTAATTATGCTGTTAAAATGTAGCTTATATGACACGTTCGTAGATTTACCATAGCAGCGCCATCTATTGATTACTTACTCAACCCAGTCCAAAGGTATCTACATCTGTTAGAATCATTTGGAGTTAACAGATAATTGTGACTGTCAAATAATAGCAGACAAATAATTAGCAATAAATTAAAATTGCGAAAATAAATTATAAAGTTTTGATCAATGAAGCACAAATAAGTAAAAAACAGGATTAATTTCACTGTATTATCTTCATTATAATATGAATTCAATTTACACTTCAGTCTAAGTAACACGTGGCCGGCTATGCTAACACCAAGTATTTCGTTCACTACAAAATAAATTTAATTAATTTATAGCGTCAACAACACGTGGTAATTATGCTGTTAAAATGTAGCTTATATGACACGTTCGTAAATTTACCATAGCAGCGCCATCTATTGATTATTTACTCAACCCAGTCGAAAGGTATTGACATCTGTTAGAATCATTTGGAGTTAACAGATAATATTTACCATAGCAGCGCCATCTATTGATTACTTACTCAACCCAGTCGAAAGGTATCGACATCTGTTAGAATCATTTGGAGTTAACAGATAATTGTGACTGTAATAAGTGTGCTAATAATTAGCAATAAATTAAAATTGCGACTATAATTTGAGATTAAATTTGACGGCCGGTTGGCGCAGTTGGTAGCACTCTGCCTTCTGAGCCGCCGATCCCGGGTTCGATTCACGGACAGGTCAAACATTTGTGTGCATGAACATGTCTGTTTGATCTGTGTCTGGATGTGTATCTAAGTATATATATCAGACTAGTATTTGGGTGGCGCGCGGGCTGCGAGCAGCCCGCGTTATCGATGTGCATTAGTATTTATTTCAAGATTGTAATTCCAGTTGCTAAAAAGATAATAAATTCTCATGCAAATCGAATAACTCACAGTTTCATCTATTTCAGTAGAAAAAGTGAGCAGGGTTACCATGTGCAAGTTGATTTTTTTAATCACGTTTTAGTCGCGGTAAAACCGGACCAAGATTGTTAACGACTTTTGTTAAAGGACCCCACCTCTAAGTGCAGTGGTTAACGTGGGCAGTTGCCTCGGAGACCAGCTCGATATGTGAAAATACTCGTTATCCGGAACTCGGCCTTCGGCCTCGTTAGTGACTCCCATAAGGTGTGTTAATGCGTTACACCTCATTCGAGCTCGGCCTTCGGCCTCGCAGATTTGAAGCTCGGCCTTCGGCCTCGCAGGTTTGAAGCTCGGCCTTCGGCCTCGCAGTGGTAAAGACAGCTTCTTCAAGTTCAGTACAAAGTGAGAACAGAGTTACCATATGCAAGTTTATATTTTTCATTAAAATTTTAGTCGGGGTAAAATCGCACAAAGTATTTAAACGACTTTTGTAAAGGGACCCTACCTCTAATTGTAGTAAATAACGTGGGCAGTTGCATTGGAGACCAGCTCGAGATGTGGAAAAAACTCCCCATCCGGGACTCGGCCTTCGGCCTCGTTAGCGACTTCCATAGGATGCGTTAATGAGGTACACCCCATTCGGAACTCGGCCTTCGGCCTCGTAAGTTACTAACACGGCTCGGCCTACGGCCTCGCGGAGGCCACGCTCGGCCTTCGGCCTCGCGGGCCGAAAGCTCGGCCTCCGGCCTCGCAGGTTTGAAGCTCGGCCTTCGGCCTCGCGATGTTTAAGGCTCGGCCTGCGGCCTCGTAAGTTACAAAGGGAATGTTTTTAAGCTGTTCCCAATGACGGCCAGCTCGGCCTTCGGCCTCGCAGGCCTACAGCTCGGCCTCCGGCCTCGCTAGGGTGGAGCTCGGCCTTCGGCCTCGCCTCCACAGCTCGGCCTGCGGCCTCGCTCGATTGCAGCTCGGCCTACGGCCTCGCAAAGGGAATGTGGTTTTGCTACCAAAATTCCGCATCCCGTAAAAAAAAAACTAATGACGTCATCAAAAAACTTTTTTCATATTTCGAATCAGGGACCCGAAATCTCCCTAAATACTTAATTTTAGCCAGATCGGAGCAACTTGAATTTTGGTATCCGGTTCGAAGGACCAATTTGCAATTTTTGACAAAAACCCCAAATTTCCCTACAAACCCTCTATGACATTTGTTTGAACCCCCCATACCCACCTATAACGGTTCCGGAGCTGCGGTCGTTTTAAATTTGTATGGGGAAACCTCTTTTTTAATAGGGAGGGTAATTTTTTTCATTTTTCCAAAAGGTTTCCAGGGTTTTAGTCATTTTTAGTTTTGACACCTACCCCCCATCTGTTATGATTTCCGAGATCCTTACACCTGTTCCATGAAGAAAACCAAAAATGCCACTTTTCGGATTTTTCTGGGGGTCACGTGACCACTCTCTATACAGTCCACACCATAATTTTAACCCAAAAATACTCCTTCTAGGAGAACAATGATGTCAGTGAGTCAATGAGTGGGTCTTCAGCTTTATATATTATAACTAGTATTTCGGGTGGTGCGCGGGCTGCGAGCAGCCCGCGTTATCGATGTGCATTTGTATATTTTTTAAAATTTTAGTTGCAGTTGAAAAAAATATTTAAAAATTCTCATACAGGTCGAGAAAGGGACAGTTTCTTCTAGTTCAGTACAAAGTATGAACAGGGTTACCATGTGCAAGTTGATTTTTTCGATAAAACTTTAGTCGATGTAAAATCGCCCCAAGATTGTAATCGAGTTTTGTTAAGGGACCATACCTCTAAGTGCAGTGGTTAACGTGGGCCGTTGCCTCGGAGACCAGCTCGAAATGTGGAAAAAGCTCCCCATTCGGGACTCGGCCTTCGGCCTCGTTAGTGACTCTCCTAAGGAATGTAAACGCGTAACACCCCATTCGTAAGTGACTAACATGGCTCGGCCTACGGCCTCGCGGAGGCCACGCTCGGCCTTCGGCCTCGCGGGCCGAAAGCTCGGCCTTCGGCCTCGCAGGTTTGAAGCTCGGCCTGCGGCCTCGCAACCGTGGCGTTGTATCGCCAGCGAAAATCCCCATCCAGTAAATAAAAAGATTTAAAAATTCTCATGCAAGTCGAACAACTGACAGATACTTTTAGTTCCCGTGAGCGGTTGCATCAAAGACCAGCTCGAGATGTGGGAAAAAAACTCCCCATTCGGGACTCGGCCTTCGGCCTCGTTAGTGACTCTCCTAAGAAATGTAAATGCGTAACACCCCATTCGGAACTCGGCCTTCGGCCTCGTAAGTGACTAACACGGCTCGGCCTACGGCCTCGCGGAGGCCACGCTCGGCCTTCGGCCTCGCGGGCCCAAAGCTCGGCCTTCGGCCTCGCCCTGGAAGCTCGGCCTTCGGCCTCGCAGGTTTGAAGCTCGGCCTGCGGCCTCGCAAATAAGAAGTGGTTTCGCCATCAAAAATCCCCATCCAGTAAAAAAAAAACAAATGACGTCATCAAAAAAATTTTTTTATATTTTGAATCAGGGACTCCCATTCTCCCTAAATATTAAATTTGAGCCAGATCGGAGCAACTTGAATTTTGGTATCCGGGTCGAAGGACCAATTTGCATTTTTTGACAAAAACCCCAAATTCCCCTACAAACCCTCTATAATATTTGTTTGAACCCCCCATACCCACCTATAACGGTTTCGGAGCTGCGGTCGTTTTAAATTTGTATGGGAGAACCTCTTTTTTGTTCGGGAGGGTAAATTTTTTTCAACTTTCCAAAAGGATCCCAGGGTTTTAGTCATTTTTAGTTTTGGCACCTACCACCCATCGATTATAGTTTCCGAGATCCCTTCACCAGTTCCATGATGGAAACCAAAAATGACACTTTTCGGATTTTTCTGGAGGTCACAGAAACCTCCTTTACACTTTTTCCCTACACCACAAATACCCCCCATCGCTCCTTCTAGGAGAACAATTCTGTCAATCAGTGAGTCAGTGAGTCAGTCAATCAGTCAGTGGTAATCGAGCTTTATATATATACTAGTATTTGGGTGGCGCGCGGGCTGCGAGCAGCCCGCGTTATCGATGTGCATTAGTATTATTAACAAAAATGTCATTGCAGTTAAAAAAAAATATATAATTCTCATACAAGTCGAATCGATGACAGTTTCTTCTAAATCAGTACAAAGTGTGGCAGGGTTACCATGTGCAAGTTGATTTTTTTGATAAAATTTTAGTCGCTGTAAAATCGCACCAAGATTGTAAACGACTATTGTTAAAGGACCATACCTCTAAGTGCAGTGGTTAACGTGGGCAGTTGCCTCGGAGACCAGCTCGAGATGTGGAATAAACTCCCCATTCGGGACTCGGCCTTCGGCCTCGTTAGTGACTCGACTAAGGAATGTAAACGCGTAACACCCCATTCGTAAGTGACTAACACGGCTCGGCCTACGGCCTCGCGGAGGCCACGCTCGGCCTTCGGCCTCGCGGGCCGAAAGCTCGGCCTTCGGCCTCGCAGGTTTGAAGCTCGGCCTGCGGCCTCGCAACCGTGGCGTTGTATCGCCAGCGAAAATCCCCATCCAGTAAATTTAAAAATTCTCATGCAAGTCGAACAACTGACAGATACTTTTAGTTCCCGTGAGCGGTTGCATCAAAGACCAGCTCGAGATGTGGAAAAAACTCCCCATCCGGGACTCGGCCTTCGGCCTCGTTAGCGACTTCCATAGGATGCGTTAATGAGGTACACCCCATTCGGAACTCGGCCTTCGGCCTCGTAAGTTACTAACACGGCTCGGCCTACGGCCTCGCGGGGGCCACGCTCGGCCTTCGGCCTCGCGGGCCGAAAGCTCGGCCTCCGGCCTCGCAGGTTTGAAGCTCGGCCTTCGGCCTCGCGGTGTATAAGGCTCGGCCTGCGGCCTCGCAAGTTACAAAGGGAATGTTTTTAAGCTGTTCCCAATGACGGCCAGCTCGGCCTTCGGCCTCGCAGGCCTACAGCTCGGCCTCCGGCCTCGCCAGGGTGGAGCTCGGCCTTCGGCCTCGCCTCCACAGCTCGGCCTGCGGCCTCGCTCGATTGCAGCTCGGCCTACGGCCTCGCAAAGAGAATGTGGTTTTGCCACCAAAAATCCGCATCCAGTAAAAAAAAAACAGATGACGTCATCAAAAAACTTTTTTCATATTTCGAATCAGTGACCCCAAATCTCCCTAAATACCTAATTTCAGCCAGATCGGAGCAACTTGGATTTTTGTATCCGGTTCGAAGGACCATTTTCAAGTTTTGGACAAAATCCCCAAATTTCCCTATAAACCCTCTATAACATTTGTTCAAACTCCCCATACCTACCTAAAACGGTTCCGGAGTTGCGATCGTTTTAATTTTGTATGGGAGAACCTCTTTTTTGTTTGGGAGGGTAATTTTTTTTCATTTTTCCAAAAGGGTCCCAGGGTTTTAGTCATTTTTAGTTTTGACACCTACCCCCCATCGATTATGGTTTTCGAGATCCCTACACCAGTTCCATCAAGGAAACCAAAAATGACACTTTTCGGATTTTTCCCCAGGTCACGTGGGCACTCCTTATACAGTCCACTATATAATTTTAACCCAAAAACACTCTTTCTGGGAGAACAATGATGTCAGTCAGTCAGTCAATCAGTGGTAGAGCAGCTTTATATATTATAATAACTAGTATTTGGGTGGCGCGCGGGCTGCGAGCAGCCCGCGTTATCGATGAGCATTAGTATTATTAACAAAAATGTCGTTGCAGTTGCTAAAAAGATATAAAATTCTCATGCAAATCGAATAACTCACAGTTTCATCTATTTCAGTAGAAAGTGTGAGCAGGGTTACCATGTGCAAGTTGATTTTTTTAATTAAATTTTAGTCGCGATAAAACCGGACCAAGTTTCTAAACGACTTTTGTTAAAGAACCCCACCTCTAAGTGCAGTGGTTAACGTGGGCAGTTGCCTCGGAGACCAGCTCGATATGTGAAAATACTCGTTATCCGGAACTCGGCCTTCGGCCTCGTTAGAGACTCCCATATGGTACGTTGAAGCGTTACACCTCATTCGAGCTCGGCCTTCGGCCTCGCAGATTTGAAGCTCGGCCTTCGGCCTCGCGGTGGTAAAGACAGCTTCTTCAAGTTCAGTATAAAGTGAGAACAGAGTTACCATATGCAAGTTTATTTTTTTCATTAAAATTTTAGTCGGGGTAAAATCGCACAAAGAATTTAAACGACTTTTGTTAAGGGACCCTACCTCTAATTGTAGTAAATAACGTGGGCAGTTACATTGGAGACCAGCTCGAGATGTGAAAAAAACTCCCCATCCGGGACTCGGCCTTCGGCCTCGTTAGCGACTTCCATAGGATGCGTTAATGAGGTACACCCCATTCGGAACTCGGCCTTCGGCCTCGTAAGTTACTAACACGGCTCGGCCTGCGGCCTCGCGGAGGCCACGCTCGGCCTTCGGCCTCGCGGCCCGAAAGCTCGGCCTCCGGCCTCGCAGGTTTGGAGCTCAGCCTTCGGCCTCGCGGTGTTTAAGGCTCGGCCTGCGGCCTCGCAAATTACAAAGGGAATGTTTATAAGCTGTTCTCAATGACGGCCAGCTCGGCCTGCGGCCTCGCAAAGGGAATGTGGTTTCGCCACCAAAATTCCGCATTCCGTAAAAAAAAAAAACAAATGACGTCATCAAAAAATTTTTTTCATATTTCGAATCAGGGACCCCAAATCTCCTTAAATACCTAATTTCAGCCAGATCGGAGCAACTTGGATTTTGGTATTGTATGGGAGAACCTCTTTTTTGGTCGGGAGGGTAATTTTTTTTTAATTTTCTAAAAGGTTCCTAGGGTTTTAGTCATTTTTAGTTTTGACACCTACCCCTCATCGATTATAGTTTCCGAGATCCCTACACCTGTTCCATGAAGGAAACCAAAAATGCCACTTTTCGGATTTTTCTGGGGGTCACGTTAGCACTCTCTAAACAGTCCACACCATAATTTCAACCCAAAAATACTCCTTCTGGGAGAACAATGATGTCAGTGAGTGAATCAATCAGTGGGTCTTCAGCTTTATATAATATGATGATGACTAGATGTTCGGTTGTGCGCGGGCTGCGAGCAGCCCGCGTTATCGATGTGCATTTGTATATTTTTTAAAATTTTAGTTGCAGTTTATAAAAATATATAAAATTCTCATACAAGTCGAGTAAGTGACAGTTTCTTCTAGTTCAGTACAAAGTGTGAGCAGGGTTACCATGTGCAAGTTGATTTTTTCGATAAAATTTTAGTCGATGTAAAATCGCCCTAAGATTGTAATCGAGTTTTGTTAAGGGACCATACCTCTAAGTGCAGTGGTTAACGTGGGCCGTTGCCTCGGAGACCAGCTCGAGATGTGGAAAAAAGCTCCCCATTCGGGACTCGGCCTTCGGCCTCGTTAGTAACTCTCCTAAGGAATGTAAACGCGTAACACCCCATTCGTAAGTGACTGACACGGCTCGGCCTACGGCCTCGCGGAGGCCACGCTCGGCCTTCGGCCTCGCAGGCCGAAAGCTCGGCCTTCGGCCTCGCAGGTTTGAAGCTCGGCCTTCGGCCTCGCAACCGTGGCGTTGTATCGCCAGCGAAAATCCCCATCCAGTAAATAAAAAGATTTAAAAATTCTCATGCAAGTCGAACAACTGACAGATACTTTTAGTTCCCGTGAGCGGTTGCATCAAAGACCAGCTCGAGATGTAGTAAAAACTCCCCATTCTGAACTCGGCCTTCGGCCTCGTTAGTGACTCTCCTAAGGAATGTAAATGCGTAACACCCCATTCGGAACTCGGCCTTCGGCCTCGTAAGTGACTAACACGGCTCGGCCTACGGCCTCGCGGAGGCCACGCTCGGCCTTCGGCCTCGCGGGCCGAAAGCTCGGCCTTCGGCCTCGCCCTCGAAGCTCGGCCTTCGGCCTCGCAGGTTTGAAGCTCGGCCTGCGGCCTCGCAGCCGTGGCGTTGTATCGCCAGCAAAAATCCCCATCCAGTAAAAAAAAAAAAAATGACGTCATCCAAAATTTTTTTTTATATTTGGAATCAGGGACCCCCAATCTCCCTAAATACCAAATTTCAGCCAGATCGGAGCAACTTGGATTTTGGTATCCGGGTCGAAGGACCAATTTTCAATTTTCGACTAAAACCCCAAATTTTCCTACAAACCCTCTATAACATTTGTTCAAACCCCCCATACCCACCTATAACGGTTCCGGAGCTGCGGTCGTTTTAAATTTGTATGGGAGAACCTCTTTTTTGTTTGGGAGGGTAATTTTTTTTCAACTTTTTAAAAGGATCCCAGGGTTTTAGTCATTTTTAGTTTTGACACCAACCCCCCATCGATTATAGTTTCCGAGATCCCTACACCAGTTCCATGATGGAAACCAAAAATGACACTTTTCGGATTTTTCTGGAGGTCACGGGAACCTCCTCTACACTTTTCCCCTACACCACAAACACCCCCCATCGCTCCTTCTAGGAGAACAATTCTGTCAATCAGTGAGTCAGTGAGTCAGTCAATCAGTCAGTGGTAATCGAGCTTTATATATATATAATAACTAGTATTTGGGTGGCGCGCGGGCTGCGAGCAGCCCGCGTTATCGATTTGCATTTGTATTGTTATCAAAATTTTAGTTGCAGTTGCAAAAATATATATAAAATTCTCATACAAGTAAAGTAAGTGACAGTTTCTTCTAGTTCAGTACAAAGTGTAAGCAGGGTTACCATGTGAAAGTTGATATTTTCGATAAAATTTTAGTCGATGTAAAATCGCCCCAAGATTGTAAACGACTTTTGTTAAGGGACCATACCTCTAAGTGCAGTGGTTAACGTGGGCCGTTGCCTCGGAGACCAGCTCGAGATGTGGAAAAAGCTCCCCATTCGGGACTCGGCCTTCGGCCTCGTTAGTGACTCTCCTAAGGAATGTAAACGCGTAACATCCCATTCGTAAGTGACTAACACGGCTCGGCCTTCGGCCTCGCAGGTTTGAAGCTCGGCCTGCGGCCTCGCAACCGTGGCGTTGTATCGCCAGCGAAAATCCCCATCCAGTAAATAAAAAGATTTAAAAATTCTCATGCAAGTCGGACAACTGACAGATACTTTTAGTTCCCGTGAGCGGTTGCATCAAAGACCAGCTCGAGATGTGGAAAAAAAACTCCCCATTCGGGACTCGGCCTTCGGCCTCGTTAGTGACTCTCCTAAGGAATGTAAATGCGTAACACCCCATTCGGAACTCGGCCTTCGGCCTCGTAAGTGACTAACACGGCTCGGCCTACGGCCTCGCGGAGGCCACGCTCGGCCTTCGGCCTCGCGGGCCGAAAGCTCGGCCTTCGGCCTCGCCCTCGAAGCTCGGCCTTCGGCCTCGCAGGTTTGAAGCTCGGCCTGCGGCCTCGCGAATATGAAGTCGTTTCGCCATCAAAAATCCCATCAAGTAAAAAAAAAACAAATGACGTCATCAAAAAATTTTTTTCATATTTGGAATCAGGGACCCCCAATCTCCCTAAATACCAAATTTTAGCCAGATCGGAGCAACTTGGATTTTGGTATCCGGGTCGAAGGACCAATTTTCAATTTTCGACTAAAACCCTAAAATCTCCTACAAACCCTCTATAACATTTGTTCAAACCCCCCATACCCACCTATAACGGTTCGGGAGCTGCGGTCGTTTTAAATTTGTATGGGAGAACCTCTTTTTTGTTCGGGAGGGTAATTTTTTTTCAACTTTCCAAAAAGGTCCCAGGGTTTTAGTCATTTTTAGTTTTGACACCTACCCCCCATCGATTATGGTTTCCGAGATCCGTACACCAGTTCCATCAAGGAAACCAAAAATGAAACTTTTCGGATTTTTCTGGTGGTCATGGGAACCTCCTCTACACTTTTCCCCCACATCACAAACACCTCCCATCGCTCCTTCTGGGAGAACAATGATGTCAGTGAGTGAGTCAGTGGTAATCGAACTTTATATAATATAACTAGGTGTTGGGTGGTGCGCGGGCTGCGAGCAGCCCGCGTTATCGATGTGCATTTGTATATTTTTTAAAATTTTAGTTGCAGTTGAAAAAAATATATAAAAATTCTCATACAAGTCGAGAAAGGGACAGTTTCTTCTAGTTCAGTACAAAGTGTGAGCAGGGTTACCATGTGCAAGTTGATTTTTTTGATAAAATTTTAGTCGATGTAAAATCGCCCCAAGATTGTAATCGAGTTTTGTTGAGGGACCATACCTCTAAGTGCAGTGGTTAACGTTGGCCGTTGCCTCGGAGACCAGCTCGAGATGTGAAAAAAGCTCCCCATTCGGGACTCGGCCTTCGGCCTCGTTAGTGACTCTCCTAAGGAATGTAAACGCGTAACACCCCATTCGTAAGTGACTAACACGGCTCGGCCTACGGCCTCGCGGAGGCCACGCTCGGCCTTCGGCCTCGCGGGCCGAAAGCTCGGCCTTCGGCCTCGCAGGTTTGAAGCTCGGCCTGCGGCCTCGCAACCGTTGCGTTGTATCGCCAGCGAAAATCCCCATCCAGTAAATAAAAAGATTTAAAAATTCTCATGCAAGTCGAACAACTGACAGATACTTTTAGTTCCCGTGAGCGGTTGCATCAAAGACCAGCTCGAGATGAGGAAAAAAAACTCCCCATCCGGGACTCGGCCTTCGGCCTCGTTAGCGACTCACCTGAGGGTCGTTAATTCGTTACACCCCATTCGGAACTCGGCCTTCGGCCTCGTAAGTGACTAACACGGCTCGGCCTGCGGCCTCGCGGAGGCCACGCTCGGCCTTCGGCCTCGCGGGCCAAAAGCTCGGCCTTCGGCCTCGCCCTGGAAGCTCGGCCTTCGGCCTCGCAGGTTTGAAGCTCGGCCTGCGGCCTCGCAAATAAGAAGTGGTTTCGCCATCAAAAATCCCCATCCAGTAAAAAAAAAACAAATGACGTCATCCAAAAAATTTTTTCATATTTAGAATCAGGGACCCCCAATCTCCCTAAATACCAAATTTCAGCCAGATCGGAGCAACTTGGATTTTGGTATCCGGGTCGAAGGACCAATTTGCAATTTTCGACTAAAACCCCAAATTCCCCTGCAAACTTTCTATAATATTTGTTAAAGCCCCCCATACCCACCCATAACGGTTCCGGAGCTGCGGTCGTTTTAAATTTGTATGGGAAAACCTCTTTTTTGTTAGGGAGGGTAATTTTTTTTTTCATTTCCAAAAGGGTCCCAGGGTTTTAGTCATTTTTAGTTTTGACACCTACCCCCTATCGATTATAGTTTCCGAGATCCCTACACCAGTTCCATCAAGGAAACCAAAAATGACACTTTTCGGATTTTTCTGGAGGTCACGGGAACCTGCTCTACACTTTTCCCCTACACCACATATACCCCCCCATCGCTCCTTCTAGGAGAACAATTCTGTCAATCAGTGAGTCAGTGAGTCAGTCAATCAGTCAGTGGTAATCGAGCTTTATATATATATAATAATAATAATAATATATGTATATCAGTCATCAGGTTACCATAGTACAGGCTCTGCCTAGTTTGGGACCTGAAGACCTTGTGTGAATGTTAATAAAAAAAAATAAAAAAAAATTAAGCTATCCTATCTCTCAAGTTGGATCAAACTGCACATGGTGTGCGAATTTTATTATAATCGGTTAAGTGGTTTAGGATTCCATTGAGGACAAACATTGTGACACGAGATTTATATATATTAGATGTTCCAATGTATATTATATTAATAATTATAATCGTCTTTAGATATTTATGTATTTCAATAAAAATACTTTTTTACTGTTAGTTGTAATTTAAGCTTTTACTTATAGTCTACATTTATATAATTTTGACATGTAAACAAATTTTACCCAATAAATAACTATGAACTAACTATCTAGGACTGCGACACAGAGACATGATAGTTTGTTTACGGTATGTGCGTTATTCAATTGCTAATATGAAACTATTGCGTGACAATGACTGCGACGCAAGTTATCCCTGCTTTATATAGGCACAGAGTTATGGCGTCCTGTGAACTGATAACTCTATTATGGGGCAGTCTACTGGCTAGTCCGGCAACACTTGGTGCTCTGCCAATGTGTTGGGTTATGGCCTCAAAAACTCCTCGCACTGATGTGAAATAAACCGCAATTGGCGGATTCATTACGGTTGTATCAATCATCGTTTTTGCTTTCTTGGTCAGTTTGCGGGCATCATTCGAGTGATAAATCCTCATAACGGAAGGACTTTGGCAAATAGACTATTTACATATAATAGTAACCGGCTTAGCTGTATCTTAACCAGTTGTTGTGTTATGTAGTGTAGTAAGATATAATACAAGGCAACATACATAGATAAATAATATTTTATAATATATATTAATTGGCTGGATGCGGGCCGCTTCCAACCGGTCCTTGTGGAAATCAATGGGGGAGGCCTATGTCCAGCAGTGGACCTTCTATGGCTGAGATGATGATGATTATGATGATATTAACGGTATAAATATAATTAAGACGACTTCACGAGATCCAGCAGCAGATCTAGTTCCCATACAGCTGTAAGTCCTACCATTTCTAACAATTTCATAAATTATTTAATTTGATGAGGTCATTTACTGACACCAGCCAGTTTATTTATTTGCTGATAGTTGGCCGAATAGTAATTACCG
This sequence comes from Apeira syringaria, assembly GCA_934044485.1. Lineage (NCBI taxonomy): Eukaryota > Metazoa > Arthropoda > Insecta > Lepidoptera > Geometridae > Apeira > Apeira syringaria. The sequence goes on from OW203668.1 coordinate 16,960,946, forward strand.
AAGCTAATTTCCGCTTTAACTCAACTTTTATGGTTTACTCGTGGTTGAAAAATCGATTAAAATGTTTTTAAATTCGGCGCGAGCATAAATGTCGATGTATTTATTTCGAAAACCGTTGTCATTCAGTCGCCTTTCACGTGTCAAATAAACTATTCCATCTTGTGACAATGAATGTTTATAATTTGTTTGCAGGTGTATTGGCGTGCTCGCTGCTTTATCTGTGCAGAAGTGAAGAGGAATGCATAAATATAGACGAGGGTGGCTCATGTAAGTTATCAAATTATGTACAAACAAATTATATAATATTATATATAATTATATACCTGTTCACGAGTGAACAGGTATCTTCTAGGCAGGCGTGAATCATCGTAGACCGCATCATCACTTAACATCAGGTGAGATAGTGGTCAAAAGCCTGCCAAATATTGTGAATTAAAAAAAAATACAAGTCCGTTGCGCCATGTGAATATTACCCAACCCTGCAAATAGCGATAGCTGTAGTGACAAAGTTATCTAACCTTACTAACATTATGATAATAAATATATTATTATTATTTATATTCAATATATTTAGTGTTCATTCCTCGATATAAATTATCATGCAGTGTGGCGTGCCCTCCCTGTCGCTCATTTTTATTTTACATATTATAAGTTTGCGTTTGACAACTGTCTCACCTGATGTTAAGTGATGACGCTGTCTAGGATTACCACGCATACTTACGGAACCTCTTCGGCACGCGTCTCGACGCGTTGTTTGTTGCGATGTTTCGTGTCAATCAACACTAAATATTGTGTATTTAATATCACTTTGATATGGATTTCCGCAAAGTAACGCTTGAATCTATAAAATTATCAACATTAAAAATCTACGATTGAAAGGAAGTGAAAATCAGAGATGAGTGAGTTAAAAGCAGCTCTGTTTTGCGGCAGCATTTTGTTTAGCTGCTACTGCAGTAGTGTTTCCTGCTAGGCTAGATAACAAGTACGGTGAAAGAAATAATATTTATATTGATAATTATTATTTATATCTTTTTAAATGATAAAACGTTTATCGCTCATGTTATAGTTGTTGTCACGTACAAACACGACGCTAAGCGACTGTAGAGGAGTTGTGTTTGCTGCTATGCTATTTTGCAGCGTTATTTTCACGTGACAAGATTTTTAATATATTTAGAAAAGACATAAAAATGGTAAATAATACGTTATAATACGTATGTTGTTTAATTTGTTGCTGTCGTACATATATATATATATATATATATATATATATATATATATATATATATATATATATATATATATATATATATATTATACCCCCGCTGAGGTATCATCGCTTCATCATATATATATATATATAATATGAGCGTCGCCTGTCAAACTCACGGACACTGGTTCGATTCCCGAAAACAGCTTGAGCTTCAGGTGAAGGTAACACCGTTATCAAATTCTCAGCATGGTGGTAGGGTATTTTCGAATACCCGCCTGGCTAGCAACCACCTTCAAGTTTGAAAAACTGTCACCAATCACATAGTGTGTTCAGGCAGCAGTCCTTGAGAGCCAGTGAGCATTCTAGGTCTAGCGTGATAACATATTAAACCACATCGTCACTGACCATTAAGTGAGATAGAGGTCAAACGCTAGACCTATACAGTATAAAAATAAGTCACTTAAACCGCTACCAGTGGGCAATGTTTCTTAAAATCCTGGCAACATTGCCACGTTGAACAGCAATGCTTAATCGTTGAGCAAGATGAAAGCCATCTTATGTCTCATGCTTGTATACACATTGATATATAATAATCGGTTTTTCTCATGTTTCAGGTCTCGAGCGATGCCCAGACGATATGTTTGTTTACGTGTCGAGCTGTGACAATGAGAGCTTGTCACTGCGGACATGTCGCCAGCCAATAGCTCGGAGCTTGGGGTACGTCTGTGACCTCACTCGGTGTGAGTGCAATAGCTCCAGACTATTGGATGAAGCAACTCAGAAATGTGTAATAGCTGAAGAATGCTCCGATCAGTCTAAAGTAAAAGATTAATAAAAAATGCAAAAGAAACTGGAAAAAGAGTTATTTACGTATGTTATTATTAAGTGTGTAATATTTGTACGGCAGGGCATCTTTGTTAATAGCGATGTGAAGTAAGAGTTACTATCTAACGTGCGCCATCATACTTAGAGGCAAGGGTTTGAGCGCGCGGCGTTTTAATGGTTCTGAGTAGTCTATTGTGATACCTTGTAACTGTTAGAAAACTTTAATCGTGTGTAGTCTTTTCTTTGCTGTGACTAGAAGGATCACTGAAATGAAGAAAAGTTTGTTATGATGTCTCCGACGCCACTGGCAGCGGATTAAAGCGGCAGTAGTACTTCGTATGCAGTTTTTTTTTTTGTTTTTTTTACACAAGGTCCTCAGGTCCCAAACTAGGTAGAGCCTGTGATATGGTAACCTGATGACTGACTGATGACTTATATACATATACACACCCAGACACAGGTCAAACAGACATGTTCATGCACACAATTGTTTGACCTGTCCGGGAATCGAACCCGGGACCAGCGGCTCAGAAGGCAGAGTGCTACCAACTGCGCCAACCGGCCAATCGTTTAGTTAAAACTAGTGTAGTTAAGTCGCAGTGTAGTTAAAACTTATGTATGTATTTATATATACAATTTCGAAAATTAAAACCATATTTTTATTGGTATAAAGTGATAAATGCATTTACATTAGGAATAATGATCCATTTTTTCATTTGCAAAATATATACATAGTCATGTGAGCATTAGGTAGGCATACACATAATACAAAATTGAGAATATAATGTATATTATTCCTTTCCTTATCTTACTCATATGGAGGAATATAGTCTGCATAATAACATGATCCGCCAAAGTCCCTTTTTAGGTTCACGCGCGAGCAGAGACAGAGTAGCTTCAACGTGATTACGATGACAAACGGGATTACATGTTATTCCTAAAGCATGCGTGTGCGGTGTGAGCGACGATTGTGGACAAACAAATGCAATGGATAATTCTGACCTTTGCATACGAGTTCACATTATCTCTGAGATAATGCGCCATTATGATCTGTATTCATAAATTTGACCTCTATTTAATCAAATACTATGCATTGTTTATGTTTGAAGTCAAGTTATTAACGGATGCGGTCACTATTCCCTATTAAAATAAGGACAACATAAGATGTGATTGCTCAGTACACTATTAGTGTCTTATCTATGCAGAACACTATTTAGTTTGTGGCACTGTTTTGCTTGTGATTATTGTGTTAATCCATAAACCAGTTAGTACGTTCAGTTGCAAAAAGGGAATATAATTCTACAGATCAACTAAACTGTGAAAATCGTGTTTAACTGTTTGTGTGTATATTATTTTATTACGTCCACGGTGTTTATATAATGGGTGTATATTGCTAGCCAACCCCGTACTCACATTGGCGGACATTATCGATGATCGACCAAAGAGTGAATGTAAGCATGTAACATCATGCTCTCCGTGTACACTAAAGAGTTTCTGTGTATGAGGAGTAACAAAGACCACGTGCACAAAACAGAAATACGGTAACGACAATATCATTTATCCGGATAATGTTCCCGCCATGATGGCTGGTCCCTATTTCTGTCCCCGTGTTGTCGAACCAGATGTTAGAACAATCTAAAGCGGAACGAGAGAAGGCATCGCTGTGGAAATCACGCAAATACACTCCGTACATGGCGCTTACCCCGTGGAAATGTAAAATTATCGTGAACGGTGAAGAGACAGATATAAATGCAATGTTACCAGGCGACACTGTATTTTGTGAAGCTATTTTATTCGAAAACAAATCGAAGAGCTCTTAAGTCAATGGGACCTTATCGGTTTTGTGGGATTACGTGAAGACTTTCGATGGAGCTATATCGATAAAAGTGTACCGTTGTGATCTCGACCCTAAATGTTCAGCCTGTAAATAAACCTTTTTTTAGTAGAATCACTTTAAATGATCCTTATTTCACCAAGCTGCTGGATTTATATCTTATGCGAAAATTGTTTGTTGAAAACTTGACAGTAGAAAAGTTTAGAAGATGAATATCGGTATAATGGTTTTCTCAATACAGTACATGCAATTGCAAATCATATAAATAATGTTGCAAAATTTAAATGTAAAAAAAATGTGGTGAAAAACTGGGAAAAAAGTTATGTAGATTGTATGCTCCAGTCTTGGTGTTAAATTGTAGTTAAGTATATGTATTTTGTTGTTAATCAGCGGTGGGATCAGATTATGTTAATACGAGTAAATGACAGAAAGCAATACAATTTGAATTGATGTTATGCCTCTATTTTTTTTTTCACGCCTCCGCACTAAGATTCCCTGTGTCGTGGGAGGCATGGACACACACAATCACAGCACACAAATATCCTAGACCCGGGACTAGCACCTACACTCTTCGCATAAATGATTGCCCTGCCGGGATTCGAACCCAGGGTCCCCGCGGACCAGAAGTCAAGCCACTGACGACTGAGTCACGATGACCGTCAGTTATTAAGTTAAGTAAATAGTTGTTTTGAATTAAAACAACCATGACGTTTCACGTAGAAAAAGGTCTGACTTAACATAATTCTAGAAAAATACAGCCCATTTAATACCCTCCTACTTTTTTGAAATTGGTTAAAAATACTTTTATTGGATTAGAATACCAAAGCTTGGTGTCGAAGAAAATTGGTTTAACGTAAGTACATGCGAACCCTTCTACCACATGACTGAATCATAACTTCTCTCTGTTCAAATTATATCTCATCCAAGCACTACTAGTTACGAGGAAACAAAGGATGAGCCTTGTGATATGGTTTTGATAAAGGCTCAACCAAGTCACAGTGAAATGTAACAGTAAGACTATGTAGCATGCCCAATTTTAATCACGCCATAGAGTAAAGAGAGCATAGCGAATAGAAGTGGAATTACACAGACTATATTATACTTGAAGATTTTGAAGTTACTTATTAGTGTCTCTGGTACCTGCATTTGACACAATGGTTATGAGAAACCCATTGATTATTGTTATTGGTAACCATATTTATAACTTTTTTTTTCTTATGTGAACCATTTGATAAATGTAAACAAAAGATTTTGTGGCCGGAAGTGTTCTGCATCTATCAAGTAGTCTGTTCTGCGGTCGCCGATCCTCTTCCGTGCTTGAAACTGTGGTTGAAGCTATAGTTGGAACTAACCAATTTTTTTAAAACAAATGTAAAGAAAGAAAGAAAGAAAGAAAGAAAGAAAGAAATACGTTTATTCTTGACATAGGCAACACCACAACAGTAAAAACATATATATAAGAACACACAGTAATATTAAGAATATATAAATACATACAAGTAATAACATATAGCTTTATCTAAATGTTTGTATGTTATGTACGTTAACTACTTTACTTTTCATAGCTATTGTTGATTAATTGTCATCACAAAAATGATTACTAATAAAATGGAACCGACTTCAACACTCCAAAGTGATTAAACTTGTTGAAGTCAGTACCATGATAGTTTAAAAGTAACTATTATCAAATAGGTCCTCTGCGCATGGCACCGACGTCGACAAGTTATTTCACATTTTTGAGTGTTCAAGCCGGTTCGTTTTTTTTGGCAAAAATTTTTTTTCACCCTTTTCATGAACCTTTGCTTATGCTACTCACTGGATCAATTGTCATTATGTATGTTCATCTATTTCTTTACCCTCAATAAAGAAGTCTTCCAGATAGGGCAAAATTTTCCAGTTATTGGAGTGTAACTCAAATAACGCTTGACCGATTTTGTTAACTGTAAATGGGACGACCTCAGAAGTATACTCCATCAAACAAACAAAAAGAATCATCAAAATCGGTTTATAAACAACGAAGTTATCCACGAACACACATAAAAACCACAATATACATAGTATATACATATACGGTCGAATTGAGTAGCGTCCTTCTTTTTTTGAAGTCGGTTAAAAATGCTTTGTAGTGTGCGGTGAAGACGGGGCGCATCAACATAAGAAACTTTGATTTGAATCATACTTTGCTTATATTTATTTTATTCATACTAACGCACCGTTAGTTTATACATTAATTTAAATAGACAGTTATCGTAGATTGCCAACTAGCTTGCACTGTTAACTGTGGCTAGACGTCATCAAACGGGATATACGTACGCCACTTAGATCGGGCGCGCGGATTCGGGTGGCGCGGTGGCGTGGCGGACGTGCGCGGAATGTCAGTGTCAACTTTGTTTTGTAGGTTCTTGTCATTTTGTAACGTGTTGGGATGATAGAGAAGTTTGAATCCCTAACGTGTGGAGGCTTTATTCTGTACAGTTTAGATACTGGTGTGAGACAGTTCATATTTTCTTCTTATTTGTAGTTGACAAACTAAAAAAAATAGCTAATCCTGGGGATCCTGGCAGGATAAATGAACGGAGAAACTATTTAAATTATGGCATCGCCATGAGGTATACAGGGTATACTCAATATCCTCAATTTGTGTACAAAGTTTCCAAATATTTCGACATTTTGAAGCGGGTGAACGTTCATAGATTCCATTGTTACATAGATCACACCAATATTTATTTCTAAAAAGTACATTGTCGAACACAAAAAACTAAAGTATATGTTATTAACAATACTTATATGATTTAATTTTATGGTACCGGGAAGTCTCAAACTAGGCGAGAGCCTGTGTCTTGAGACTCTTGAGTCAGGCTAACTAATATATGCGTAAGAGATTTTTATTGTGTATCGCATTAACGCTATGCTAGGCAGAACTTCAGTTCAAATATTTGAAGGAAAAAATTCGGCTGCTAGTGGGACTTGAACCCACGACTACAGAATACCGTCCTGTCGCTTTGTCCAACTAAGCTATAGCAGCCCGTACCACTAGGGCCGAATTACTTCCTTCCTTTATTAACATCTTGCGGGGATGTTTTAGCGCCATCTACCTTTAATTGTATGAACAATTAATTAATAGGACTGATAGACCAACGTTACAGTTGATATCGTATCAAACGAAGGCACCCTACCCTTATTTTAAGAGATTTTTATTGTGTATCGCATTAACGCTATGCTAGGCAGAACTTCAGTTCAAATATTTGAAGGAAAAAATTCGGCTGCTAGTGGGACTTGAACCCACGACTACAGAATACCGTCCTGTCGCTTTGTCCAACTAAGCTATAGCAGCCCGTACCACTAGGGCCGAATTACTTCCTTCCTTTATTAACATCTTGCGGGGATGTTTTAGCGCCATCTACCTTTAATTGTATGAACAATTAATTAATAGGACTGATAGACCAACGTTACAGTTGATATCGTATCAAACGAAGGCACCCTACCCTTATTTTAAGAGATTTTTATTGTGTATCGCATTAACGCTATGCTAGGCAGAACTTCAGTTCAAATATTTGAAGGAAAAAGGATTACTAAAAAATGCGCGCACGCGGCTTTCATTTTTCGCCTAACGATGCTGCTCGTTGCATTACTAACTAGTATATATACTGTGACCGCAAGCGGGTGCGTGGGAACAAAAAAGGATCCCTATGATGTAAAATGTATACTAGGAACGTTGTATGTATTGCTTCCGGGCTGTTTGGCCGTGGTCTATGTGAAACTAGTGTTCCAGACGTTTCGTCGATCACTGCGGTCGATTTTTTCAGTGGTTCAGGTCCGGGCGGCGACAAGAGCGTAGAACTCTCCTTCGCGGCGTCTTCTCTGATACTAATCAGTATCAGTATCAGAGAAGACGCCGCGAAGGAGAGTTCTACGCCCGAAAGCAATACATACAACATGCAAGGCCGTGAAAGCCTTAGAGTTTACATATACTAGGAACCATCCTTTAATGGTGTGCAACCTTTGCTCTGGTTATTTGCGAATTACCTCTGCTTATACAATTCTCCGAAGGCTTCTATTTGCAGATCCTTCAACCAATAACAATAACAGTATCACAATACAGTTTTTTTGCGGGTACGAAATGACTTCATTATAACCACGTTTACACCTTCATCTACGAGCTTAATTATACACTGTGGTGGACAATACATATTGCGGTTTTAAAAACTAATTGTACTAACTTGTTAATTCATGTCCAGATAAAAAATGGAGTGGAAAGCTTAGGAATAATAAAATAGATTAGCATGGAAAAACGTTGCACCTTACGAATGTTGTCTTGTATTTTGAAAATGTGCTTAATTACTTAGGTTATTAATGTTTATTTTTAAAAGTTACAAATATATCGTCACGGCGGTGAACGAGTCAACAGCTCCTGAGGATGGCTCGTGCAGAGGCGAGGCACGTGTCGCAGAGGTTCCGGTTATGGCAGATTGCTGGAACAATTAAAAGCCGCGTAATTAATGCATAATATTGTTTACTATTATACTTTTGTGATGGATTTCCGAAAAGTAGCACTATAACCTATACACTTAAATTGAAACAATATTGTTTCAATCAATCAATCAAGATTCTCTATTTTAAAAAAAATGGTAACAATGTTGTCCTTACAGTTAGTTACATCTGCATTCTGCATACGTAAATTTAAATTGCTTCCGATACATACATAGCATTATGTATTCGTTTTTGTCTGCAGCCAATTGTTTATAGAAGTATTGAAAAGTTTTTACGTTTTCCCTGCGTACTCGGATACGATTATAACTGATTTTTATTCAAAAAATTAACTGATAACACTTATAAAAATTACACAGCTTCCAGCATTTCAAAATAATGATATATCGCTAATTATAAGGTTTAATATTGTTTTATAAATCACATCAGAAACTAACCACGACTACAATACATCTACTATTGAAATAGGTGTACAGATAAAAATAGGTGTACAGATAAAAAGTGTGTCTGTAAAATTACTGACGCACTTTTTATCTTATATTCCATTATATTTATGAAATATGTGCACATTAGAAAACATGTATGATTAATATCGAATCCAATTGATTCGGTTAGTTATCTATCGTCCTAAATCTGAGGGTCTGTTCTGAATTCACGGCCCCGACATCAGAAGTCAGGGTATTCACCACTGAGCCACTACGACACAAAACTCATATCTTTCCGATTATTGAACTTATTTTTTATGGCAGATATAAATGCGTTTACACACTTACTTTTCCTGTTCTATCTCAATATGAAAACCAGTAATAATAATTTCCTGTAGTGATCCAACCACTAAATATTTGAACCTGATCTACTGCACACATATTTAGTTTACAGTACTGATGTAGAAGAAGGCAATTAATCAGTCCGACACTTTTCCCGGATTATAGTAAATAGCCCGGGATTACTCCCGAGTTTTTGGACACATCGTCTAGTTTCCTTAGATACGATAAATATCCTTTGTCCTCCGAAAAAATATAGAAGACACAATTAGAGACGGAAGCTATAATTTTCTTTTTTCACTTTCGGAGACTGAGTTGCCATCTATTTGAGCTTTAGCAGTTTTAAAAGAACTGTGATACGACTTCTTAAGTTAGATGATAGCTAATCCGATTGTATGTATTGCTTTGACAATAAATTGTGTCGATGGCATTCTACAACATCGCGCCTCCATGCTTCGAAGGACATCGTACCCGGTTGTTGTCCTGGGATAATCCCCAACAACAGCTTGAGCATCAGTGAAGGTAACATCATTATCAAAGTCCCAGCATGGTGGCAGGGTACTTTTGAGTATCCGCCTGGCTAGCTACCACCCTCGAGTTTTAAAAAATGTCATCAAACACATAGTGTATTCAGGCAGCAGTCCTTGAGAGAGTCCGTGATAACTTCTTCGACCACATTGTCTCTTACCATCGCGTGAGATAGTGGTCAAACGCTAGATCCATACAGTATAAAAAAAACAATTCAATTCCAAGAAACGGCATAGGACAGATTAAGTTGGAAAGTTCTAAATTGTCTTGCAAATTCATTGTGATAATTTAATAATAAATATGTAAATAAGTACATAAAATTAAAACAAAAGGCATAGATACTTAGTTTCCTCAGATAATTATCTACATTTATAAATCACAGATAATAAAGGGTTTGTTTAATGTAAGTACAAGTAGATAATGCTCTTTACTTAGAAATTAAAATGTACGATAGGAAATGATGGTTACGCATTGTATTATTGAATCAAACAAACAGATTGCACCTTACAGCCGACACACAACACCACACAGAGCAGAGCCAGACACCGGCGCGATACGTAGAGTATCAGTTGATCCGGCACGGCGTTATGTACACACCGACTGAACAGATATCAATATTATTACCTCTACGCCGCTGCTGTGCGGTCGCGTCTACAATACAATTAAATTGATCGAACACAGTGAATTTATTTATCCTGTTTAAGTACTAGAACATAAACAATGAAGACAACGGACGTAACAGTTTGAAGTGAACGTGACTCATCGTCAATTTCGGCCGCGCCGCTGCCACGGCATCGATTTAAAATCGATACTACCCTTGAAGATTAATCGCCATCCGAGCCATGTTATCGAATACGAACCCCGCGACGTATGTCGATGTCGCAAGTAAGCTCACGGACGAGAAACCCAATTCGGGCTCGGTGGGTTCCTGGTGTTCTGCACAATGGAGACCGATATTGGCTGAACTGGTATCGACATCGATGCTCGTGTTATTCGGATGTATGTCGTGTATACCGATCGATGGATTGACTCAACAGTCGCCCTTATACGCTCCCCTTGGATTCGGATTAACTGTTTTGTTACTTATTCAAATTTTCGGACACATATCGGGAGCACATATGAATCCAGCTGTGACGTTGGCCAGTGTTATTTGGGGGAACACTTCGATTGCTCTTGGAGTGTGCTACGTCATCGTTCAAATCCTCGGAGCTACAATCGGCTACGGGTTTCTCGTGGGTCTCGCACCGATAGATGTATCAGCGAACGGAGTTTGTGTGACGGTGCCACATCCAGGACTCAGCGCATTTCAAACAATGGGAATTGAGATTGTCCTCACTGGAGCATTATCTTTTATCTGCTGCGCTCTTTGGGATCCGGTGAATGAACACAAGCAAGACTCCGTTCCTATCAAGTTTGGATTGGCGATTTTAGGATTGTCGGTGGTTGGTGGTCCTCTAACTGGGGCGAGCATGAACCCCGCCAGGTCCCTCGGACCCGCTATCTGGACCGGTGTGTGGCACTTCCATTGGACATATTGGGCTGGCCCACTTCTGGGTGCCTCTTTGACTGCTATAATCTATAAGCTTATTTTCCTTAATAAGAAAAGATCAAATTAGAATTAGGTTACCATAAATGTGTAATACTCTGAGTTTATTATTGTATACCGCACATAGCTTTGATGTATGCGGTCACCAAGAAATACTTCTGTGATGTAATAATAATTGTTTGTTCCATGAACAATAATTACATATTTATATCTTATACCATGTATAAATATTTAGAAACTCATAAATTATATTTTTTATACGTTGTAAATACTTTTTGGTCAGCATATTTTATTAATTTATATCAGTAAAGCGGAAACGAGTAGAGACGCGAGCGAGTCAATGAACGAGGAAACAGTTGCATTATGCATAAAAGGTTATAGTGCGAGGTTGTGCGTGCAGAAACACTTTCATGGTCAAAGTCAGGGACGAGTGACATAACATCATAATAATTATCTGAAGGACTAATATAGGAATCCCCCCATCGGTCGCCCCACGGATCAGTTCAAAGTAGCGCATTGAATTGCTGCCGTATCAAGCTGTCATCGGCGGCTTCGCTCGCGTGGCCTACAGTGTAAAAACTTGTTCTTCATTACATATCCTATGTCATAGTTGGCACCTGACGGTTTCACCTGTGTGGACTAAGGTTTTTATCTTTATAATAGTTACCTATCCCACCGGAACTGTATTAAGTTTCTGGGATAAAAATTATCCTATGTGCTATTTTACAAATATCATCTTTCTCTGATCGTTCTCTAAAAGATGATAGTTGTCCTGATTGAGTAAGAAATATCCATGCCTTTTATTTATAATATTAATAAGATAACAGTGGAACCACGGGTCACCACGGAACCACGGGCCACCACGGAACTACCGGCCACCACAGAACCATGGTACACCAAAGGATCCCACGATGTCTACATCGAAAGAATCGAGCGAATCCAAAAGAAGTATATTATCTGTGTTTTAGATCAAATATAAAATATAATAAAGATGGATACTTAAATCTCTGTAAATAGTTTCACTTGCTTCCCTTCATGTTTATAAGAAAAGAAATTGGCCATTTTTTTTTTTTGCATTATTTTTGCATCATTTCTGTTAACAAGTGCCTACCTGCTTTTGTAAAATACCTGTCAATTTGTATCTCTGTGGACTGTAGAATAAAATCCTTCTTAAAATAATATTAGATTTCTAGATTATAGATTATGTTCTTAGATTATGTTTGTTATTTCACTTTTTAATACTTATAAATATACATATATACCTATTCTTATTTTCCTTCTTTTTTACATTATATTGCATTTTAATATCATCTAAATGGTATTATATTGTGTTAGTTTATATTTCATCTACTGCTGTCGAATATACAATTTGTTCTGTGTTTTACACAAACCGGCTCCAGCGGAAGACCAGCACTGGCTTCACAACCAGTAGTATGCTGAGCTGGGGCCGATTTGCGATTATTACATTACATTACTAACTTATTACTTTCTTTTCTTACGTTAAGTATAATGTGTCCGTACATGTTAAGTAATATACTATCTTTTGTGTTATAATAGTTTGTAATAATCGTAAATAAATGTATTTCTTTCTTTCTTTCTTCTTTCTTTCTATTTAACGTATCTTCTAAAGATTGCATCCAGCTCGATTGATTTCCCTAAACTTCTCAGTAAAGTTAAACTAAGCGTCCCTTTTAGACCCATCAGGCACAATTCTTTAACAAACGTTCCAGTAGCTCAGACTAATCATAGGTAAAATTCCAATCTAAGGAGATCGAGTAATAACTAAATCTATTTCGTACAAGCATAGGAGCGGCTGGGCAGCTGTTGAGCAGTTATTTTAAATAACTGGTTTTATTAGAGCTATAATGCGTATAAGTTGTATGCTTCCATGCGGTTCACGATATTATTGTACTGTGTTTATCCGTGGGGAACTATAATGGGCCCATTGTTAAATGGCTGTTGGTCTTCCATTTGAAAATAAATAAATAAATATTATCGATGTAGGTATATAATTATATATTTGTTCACTTATACGAAGAGCTTATTATTGGTGTTCTTCAATAAAGTTAACGTATGAAAATATCTATACTAATATTATATAGAGGAAAGATTAGATTGTTTGTTTCCATTGAGTAGTCTCCGAAACTACTGAACCGATTTGAAAAGTTATTTGACTGTTGTGAAGTTAAATAATGCCCGGGTGACATAAGCTATATTATATTTTCAAAAAAATTGGAGATCCGTATATTTTTTTATTTTGAATTTTTTTACCTGTTTCGATCTTTGTAATATTATCATTATTTACTGGTTACTGGTCATCCTTAAAATTATTATAATTTGTAAACCAATGGAGATACGATGAAAATACTTAAGATCTATTTACTAAAGAACAAATTCAACTCGAAAGTTGCGTTGTTACTAATCTATTAATCAAATTTATAGCGATTGTTTGTAAAAAATACTACGGGAATTCTTTTTTTTGCTTTAATGCTTAAATATCTTAACATGCATTAATAATATGACTACGTCATTCAAGCATCTTATCATTTATTTTTTATTACTTAACATTTTAACCTTTACATTTAAATCTTACTTCATTATACACTTCGGATTGTTTGGGCAATGCTACGATAGCTTAGTTGGCGAGGCTACAGGAGCAGTATTCGGTAGTAGGTAGTGTGTTCAAGTTCAGTAGCCGAATATTTATTAAATTTTAGTTTTTATTATATTTTATTTTAAAATTTTTTCTTCCAGAAAGTGTGAACATAGTTATGTTTTATAAGTTCTGTTTAATGTTGCGTTGCTGCCCACAATCTCAGCACAAGAACGACTAGCATCTGTCTCATTCGCAGATTCTTCGACGACAGTATGACCTTCCTGGCTCTGCATGTGACGTGCTTCTCTGAGAAAACTTCTGCTGCTGTCGACATTAGAGCCATCATCTAGCTTTTTCCCTACAATAACTACTACAATGCAACATAAATTACAATCATTTGTCCATCTTTTATGCAAGCCCAAATCCCAGTTGATCTGGCGGGTCGCTCGGGCGTCATTGATACACTTATATAATTAACTAGTAGCGCCCGGCGGTTTCGCCCGCATGGATTACGGTTTTCCCGCTACATCAATTATTCCACGGAAATCATACATTTTACCGGGTTAAAAAGTAGCCTATGTGCTATTATATTATATTATTATGCTATTTATTATACTATTATTATATTCTTGAATGAATGTGGTTTCTTTCTTTCTTTCTATTTCAGACTATAGTCTATCTCTGTGCCAAATTTCAATTTGATTCATTCAGAGCCGTTCCTCCGAAGTTTGGAGGTGAAGAATAGTAAAACCAAAATGCATAAGTGAACTTACGTGGCGTGTTTATACGCGGAACAGTCTGATGAAGAATGCTTCTGTGCTTTTTCGTCAATCTACAAACACATGTAGCGGTGTAGCTGCTGCTGGGACACTTGTCTTGTCGCCGAGGTGCCACATTATATTAAATAAGAAATAAATTTAAACACTGCATATTATTGACATGGACATTAATTGGATAACAATAACAAATCAAATGTCAACGACCTTCAGTACATAAATAAAATCTCATTATGTACGGCCGGTTAAGAAAGGCCAGTTTGCTTATGAATATGTATTACGTATGTCATACTCGTAGCTTCGCAAGCTAAGCGGCTTGTCCAAGTTCACACTAACTTCACATTGTAGTTATATCGATTGAAACCGGAACCAGAAATGTACATAATACTAAATTAATCGATATGTGAAAGCTGTGTTACCACCAAGCGTTTGATTGTAACAGAGATATATACTAGAGGCGCAGATCAGCTAGTCGTTGTATATAAGCTATCTGACAGTGAAAGTCGCATCCAAGTTGCTCTGAATAGACTAATTCAGCCAAAACTATTAGTTATAAGAAAATAAAACAGTAGATAGACGCAGTAGATTTACAACAATCATCTACTAAAACATGCTAATCAGCTGGACTTTCGTATGTAAATAAAATATGTAGTCGGTGGAGCTTCCGAGATATTATTAAAATTGTATACGTATTAGCGATGACGAGAGCGGTGAATTTTGTCGTCCAACGATTACATGTACATGTATATATAATAGAAAATATAAATTCAAATCAATGCAAAAATGTGTGGGTGTGTGCATGTGGTATGTTTGTTACCACTAGGCTCTTAAGTCAAAAACGACAGAAAGGATTCGTAAAAAAATGGTGATGTATACAGTAATCAAACTAATCGCTCGGAGTTACTCAGCTAGGTCCGAAACAGATAGGTTTCTTCAAAATTTTAACGAAACTTTTGACTAGCTATAAGTTTGTTTAGATATAACTATATTGTATCTATAGATAAAATAGTACAGTACAGTACAGTACCTAAACAAACTAAAGAAAAAAAAAAGAAATTGAAGCAACAAGTGACCAAAACACTGGTCTTGCTATCAACGTGGCGATGCTGCTAGCAGAGATCTTTCTGGCCCGGATCCTACTGGCAGCGGTGTAATAGACTAGATAATGGTAATGATTCGCTCATTTAACATAACTAAACTAAAATATAAGACATTAAAATATTATTAAAATAAGATAAGTAAGATATGCCCCAATACGGTTACGATAAAGTCTAAATTAGAATGACACTTATGAATGACAACAATACAATTAGATGTTTTTATTGAATTTGCGGGTGGTTTTTTAGGTAAATTAAGTCGCCACTGATTTGGTGACTACATAAACTACCCGCAATTGGTCAGCAATTGAATAAAACTCGTCTAATATTTGTGACAGCGTTGTATGAACTTTTGAACGTTTCATTTGGAAGAATATTAGTTAATTTTAGCTAGTTCGAGAGTATAACAGAATTAGAGACACTGAATATTATTTTCCTTGTAGATATGTTATTTATTATGTTATTTTGTAGGAATGGTTTCTCTAATCTTTTGTAAGTTTTTTCTTTCTACCTTCTCCGAGTATTGTAATCGTAATAACATTTTACTGTTACAGCAGTGGCACCGTTATGGCGGGACCGCGGTGCTTCAATGTTATTTGCTTGTGACTAACTCGGCAGGTGCTGTAGTCTCGTTTATCATCATACTAAAGCTACGATAACCTAGTTATTAAACGATAATCGTAACAGTGTTACTCGATAACTATTCATCCAGTTATGTTTACATGTTTATATTATGTGCCGTGCCGTGCCGTGGGGTACCGGTCTAGAATAGTACTCCCCCATCTCTTCCCGTGGGTGCCGTAAGAGTCGGCTAAGGGATCACGTACCAGGAGGTGGGCAGCAGCGCCTTCTGAGGATCGGAAATCATACTGCGCTCGCCAACCCGCCTGCCAAGCGTGGCGAGTATTGGCAAATCCCCTCCTATATGAGGGAGGCATATGTCCAGCAGTGGACGCACATGGCTGAGAGAAGAAGAAGAGAAGAAGAAGTTTATATTATATTGGGCCAAACAGACTTCTGCGTGTTAATTAAGTTCTTCTTCGTGTAGCTAACAAACAACAAACAAACAACCATATTTATTTCCAGTATGAATACAGAGTAGAGCATTGAAGTACACACATAAATTTGAAGAACATTTGCATAATATTTGAAACATGATTTCTAATTGTAATTTTTAGACTTTCGCGATTCATACACATTGTTATTAAATCAAACGGTTAAATCAACCACGACCAATGCAACTTGGTCGAAACGTCGAGGTAAATAAATTACTAAATGTTTTTCTCGCTATCAAGCCCCGTTTGATTTAATAACAATGATTTCTGATGTGCCCAAACTACGCACGAGGCCTGTATCCTGGGCCACAGGAACCATTTTCACGGACAACAATTAACACGATGTGGGTCGATATTCATATATACAAAACGCTGAGCGCCTGGAAGAAGCTGCTGCAACGTTTTCCATATTTCACTGTCTGGTGCTATCTCTTAAATCTTTTAACCCACTTTCTCTTTTATTTGGGTCATGTAGCTTATCTATGGCTTTTCCCATATGTTTTGATATAATGGTGGTTTTTATGAAGCTGTCAAGATTTAAAACCTACTTACTAAAACTAAACTACTACTTACTAAAAGTAAACTTTTATTACTAAGATAAACACATAGGCTATTTGTTAATCTTATTTCTAAACTATTTCTACATCGAATTTTATTGAAATCGGTGCAGGATTGCGCAGTTTGAGCGTGAAGGAGAAACAGACGCACACAAATACAAACTTTCCGCTTTATGGTGTTAGTGGGATTGTAAATGCAAATTTTCTAAAACACGATGTGCGTGTTTTGTTATTTCATTACTTAATGAAATAACACTTAAATTTAATAATTACATCGAGAACTACAAACTTATATCATTATCAAGCTTATTTCCCAAATGAGACGCAAATAAAATTGAACATAACATTATATAATAATTATTATGATCAATTTTGTTTGTGTCTATATTTTATCTAAACACTAAAAATTAAGTCCTACTAATATTTTAAAGGCGAAGGTTTGTGTGTATGTTTGTGACTTCTTCACGCTCAAACGGCTGTACCAATTTCGATGAAATTTGGTATGGACATAGGTTAAACACATAGACTACTTTTGTCCCCGAAAAAGTATAGTTCCCATGGGATAATAGAGTTAGCGAGAAAACCGTTAACCACGCGGGTGAAACCGCAGGGCGTTACTAGTAAAGAATAAAGCGCAAAGCTTCCTGTCAGAGAGGAGTGTTGTGTAGTATTATTATACACTGCGCTAGCCGATGCGAATTGGTGGATCGCCAGCTCAATGTTTGAGTTTATAGATCTTTATGGCCATTAAGGCCTTAACAGGTGCCGATGACATCACAGAGGCTCGCGGGTGTTTACAGGCAGAGAGGGCGGAAAGAATCGTGATGCGTGTTGATTTCGAATATTAATAGTAATGTACTTTACAGATGACCTACGGGCCCAAAAATATATTAAAATCACATTTTACACCTTTTAATGTCCTTTCTACTTTTGTAAGACACAGTTCAGGTGCACTCGTCGTTACAGAGATAATTGTCAACACAGGAAAAAATATGGACGATCGGAAATATTTTTTCATCAACAAATTAGCAAATCAATTAAAGTTTTAAGATAATATTAGATTAGATAAGATAATATTTATTTGCATGAAACATGAGTATTATACGCACACACAAGGTACATATATAAGGATATAGGTTGTCATTTCCATAACATTTGGAGTTCGTCATGTTTTGCCCATAATAGGCGTACAAATATTGTCGAGATGGCAAATAAAATAGTATAAAAAAAGTATCTTAATAAAAATAAAATAATAATTATGTTTGCCTAGTTAAATAATAATATATAAAATGTCAGATAGTAAAGCAGTCACATTCATAAAACAATGTCATTCAATTCAAAAAATTCCTGTCATCAAAAAAATCACACTATAATAACATTTTGTTCAATCAACATTAACCTTCAGGAACTGCTCTCATAATTGATATTTTTTTTAAGTTTGTTAGACATGTACGTCTTTCAGTGAAATAATAAACTGAAAAAACTCAAAATTTACTATTTAGCCATGGGATGGCTAACTCTTCGTCTAAAATATGACGAAAGCAGCCTTCTATGGAAAATACCATTAACTGAAATTACCGCGATATTATTTGTATGGGCGTTGAATGACGCTGCTTACACTAATTGATTTGTTGAGATCGGATCCGTTCCGCTCCGGGCACTTCATGTTTGACATGTTTGACAGGCCGGTTGGCGCAGTTGGTAGCACTCTGCCTTCTGAGCCGCTGGTCCCGGGTTCGATTCCCGGACAGGTCAAACATTTGTGTGTATGAACAGGTCTGTTTGACCTGTGCCTGGGTGTGTATATCTATATAAGTATGTATTTAAGTATATATATCAGTCATCAGGTTACCATAGTACAGGCTCTGCCTAGTTTGGGACCTGAAGACCTTGTGTGAATGTAAAAAAAAAAAAAAAAAAAAAAAAAATGTCATACATAAATAATTATACCTTCATGGGATTTATTTATTGCGTTACTTAAATATATGTTTTGGATCTTTGATAGTTGTTTCGGCAAATTCGGTCATACGAAACTGAGTAAAGATCGTTTCTGTAGGTCGCAGTCTTACACACATACAACCTAACATATTGTTTATTTTATTACATTATTTCAAGTTAATGTCGATGGACTCTTAGAAAAAGATTTTCTGGTATTAGCTCATTTTAGTTGTACAGTAGGTATCTACATAGTGTTATTTACTAAGGGGCTATTGATTGGTGATGAATGGGGAAACTGTGAGGAAATAAGTGCTCCATACACTTCTAGTGTATGCTCGTTAGCCAGCGGTAAACAATAATTAATCATCAATACTTGTGAATAAGGCAGTACGTATGTGGTGTTTTGAATTAGCGTCGCGGAGTTTCCCAAACTCAGTCCGGCCGAGTTGAACGTAGTTCGGCCATGCCATGTTGATAGACGTATGATATTGGGCCACCATTTATATAAAAATACTAATACTACTCGTTTATTATAAGAAATTTGTTACAGGTTGGTTGCAGTTGCAGGGAGCGTCGGCGAGCGACGAACTGACTGACGCTGGTTCGATCCCTACCAACGGCTTCCGGTGAAGGTAACATCGTTATTAAATTCCTAGCATGGTGGTAAGGTACTTTCAAGTAACTGCCAATACTACCACACCAAAGTTTAAAAAATACACATCGTGTGTTCAGGCAGTAGTCGTGAGAGTCAGTAAACATTGTAGGTCTGGCGTGATTGCAGCTTGACCACATCGTCACTGACTATCAAAACATAAATTAAGATAGGAATGAAAAGTAGCCTATATCTTAGTCCAGGGTCTAAAGTAGCGCCCCGTGGTATCACCCCCGTGGATTACGGTTTTCTCGCTACCACATTCCACGGGAACTCTACCTTTCCCTTGTGTTAATCCAGGGTTTAAACTATCTCTATACCAAATTTCATCGAAATCAGTGAAGCCGTTTGAGGGTGAAGGAGTAATATAGGGTTTTGGACTATTTGCTTATCCCACGGGAACAGCAATTATTTGAGTTTGAGTGAAGAGGTAACAAACATACACAGTTACACACATGCTTTCGCATTAATAATATTAGTAGGAAGGATTATCCGTGGTTCTTTTTGGATACCGTCATTCCAAAATAGTATAATATACAATACACAATATACATACCAGTAATAGGTAATAATTCCTGACGGGAAAAGCCTAATTTTGATCATTTTCTTGAAAATGAAGAAATTCCTGGATCTTTTTTTCATATAAAAAAATGTAATTTGGGACTAATCTGAAAATACACACCCCCCTATATGTCCTGAATTGAAATGTCCACTATGTACCTTTGTAAACTACTGAAATTTTACCTCGAAGATCTAACCAGTATGAGTGATTTATTTAGCCACTGAAGGTCGCCAGGAACCCTGGGTTTGAATCCCGGCAGGGGCCAACAACTATGGTGTGTAGGTGTTTGTCGCGGGTCTTGGATGGTGTGCTGTAGTTGTGTGTGTCCATGTCTCCCGCGACCACAAATTCGACAAAATCTTCAGTCATCAATTTTAGTGCGGCGGTTTGTGTGTGAGAAATAATATATACAAAGTATAAAGTATCCACCAATTACCGAAGTTCAGGTGAAATGAAATGATAATGATGATGCATTGCAGCGTAGAGCTATCAGAACCTTCAACAATCCCAAACTCACTGAAGACTTAGAGCCACTCAGTATCCGCAGAGACATTGACTCTGTGTATTATCTACCGTATATACAACGAGGAGTGTTCAGACGAACTCTTCAACTTTAGTCCAGCTTCGAGGTTTTACCATCGTACTAGCCGAAATCGCTTACAGGCTCATCCGGGTCATTCCGGCAAAAATTGGGAAGGTAAAGAAATCACTGTCACAACAATACTGGAGCAATTTTCAATAATTTATAGCCTAACATTCTATGCAGAATTTTTTAGTGTAGTTTGAATAATTAGCTCTTAAAAAATGTAAAATACAGCGACTTATTTACTAATTTAAATTACTAAGAATAAAACTATGAAGCAAAAGAGGTCACTTTAGCATGTCACACGAATTCGTGTTAACTTTGACTAACTATAACTTAGCAATATACACAGGATGAATAACTTTTACTTTTTTATAAGTAACTATTAATTCTTATTTCAATTACAACAATTACATAGTCAATATCTCTTCATATTTTAATAAAAAATATTGTTTTATGTAGTTTCAAATTATCACAAATACGGACAGTCCATTTTAGTCACGACTATTATATCTGCTACATTTATTAAAAATACCAAAAACGCAGTTTATTCATCATCCTGGTTACATTGTAAGGTCAGGTCAGTGACGAAAGGAGCTTGGAACACAGTAGTCATTTAAGAAGTTCACTTTAATTACAGTATTATAGCAGTACCGGTAGGTATTTGAAACTTCCTACTGTGAAGAATTTGTAAAGAATGCAACTGAGTACGTAATAAAATAACGTTGTTCTTTAAAATAACACGCAATTTAACTTATTTCGTTTTTAAAGTTAGCAAAGCGTAAGTTGGTCACATCCATTTAGTAACATCTGTTCAGTACTTTTAAAATTGTCCACTTTGTCCATTAAGTAACGGCCCAAATTTTTACGGAATGGCCCATCTACATATTATAATTGACACATGGCATTCAGACACTGTGCGATTCAACCGATCGTTTTGCCACACACCTGCAAGCTGCCTCCCTCGGTACTTCCGAGTAGCTACGTTATGGGACTTTTCAAAAGGAGAGTTAAAAGAGTCAAGGATTAGCAACGTATTGTTATGCCCCCACTGTTACAGATATCGATAGGCGGCGATCGCTTACCATCAGGCGGCCCGTCTTCTTGTTTGCCACCTATTTCATTAAAAAAAAGATAATGTATTTGCTATGGTGTGGTTCAAATATGATTGGTAAAAATACTTATGATTTTCTTAGCACATCGCCAACGCTGGCACGTTGGCACATAATTATGAGGCAATATTATCCATCTCTTGGGTAATATTTTGCTTGTATATTATTAATTTTATTTACACGTTTTCCAAGGTCTTTTTAAATATAAATCAATTAATTATTAGGAAATCTAATTTAGTCATTAATAATACCGATATTTTTCCTTTGTAACCTTTTTGTGAATTGATTCATTTAATTATTTCGGAATTTTATCATACACATTATGCAACGGTTCTTACATTTACGGTTACATAATTATTTGAGCATTATTTGGTGGCAATCCTAATTTTTAGGAGCCTAGCAAACTAATTATTAAAAACATTTTCTATCATTTGTCTTGCCATCATGAAGAACAATAACTCCTTCGATATACAGTAGGTATACAGAAAATAATTAAGTAGATTACAATAGATATTTCATATCGTTTAATCCGGCTTTATCCGATTACATACCTAAAGTGTAGTGTTATCAAAAACAAAAGACGCACATTCGTTCCTATACATTTTTAGTTGTTTTTTTTATAATGAGAATCTATTGTTTTGACCAAAATAAAACATAATTATTATCTTACATCCGAATCATTATTTTATCTCCCACTCAAGTGTAAAAAACATCCAATTGAATTTAATTGCAGTATAAGGTGTAATTGGTTCCAAAATTTCCTGTAAACTCGCAGGAAATTTTTAACCAAGTACCTTGGTTTGCTCGTAAAAAAACTAGTGTCGATTAATAGTAGCTTTCGTTCAGAATGATTTCTATTTAAATAGACCGATCGTAAAAAAGAAACGAAACCTTGTAAACTTTTACACATGCCATGAAATGACATAAATGTAAAACTTTACTTATGGAACAAACGTAGCTGCTAAGAACCACTACATGTCGTAGTGTCGTACTTCCTGCAAGTCAGCCTTCCTTGTTCCGAACTGGACAAGTTTCTTCCCAAACCGGCGATGACCGCGTGGTGGCCGTATTTGGTGATGACGATATTCGACAAAGCAGTATTACTTTCTGACTCCTGGTTATTCCTGCGACAGAATTATGTGCCTGGGCCCATAACCTGTAGATTTTAAATGTATAACTGCAGGATGTTTGCATAAACGACTATTTTATTTCGACACAATCTGTACAATCCGCCATGCCTTAGGAGAGAAGAGGACAGAGCACATTTACCTCAGTGTTTCCTTGTCACACAATGTTGCCTGTAGTATATGCCAAGTTACAATATTACGTAATTACATTGCCATATCCAACACGATAACTAACCTAATCGGTTGGATTTGATATTTCTTAAACAAATTTATTATGTTAGACTTTTTTAACTCGCTGATATTTCTTAAGTGTAATGTTATGTACGTACGTATATACACTTGTGCGTATGTATGTAAACTTTAAAATTTTTCTTTAAGATATCGATAGGGTAAACAGGGATATTAATTCAAAGGACCATAAAACTAATGAAACATTCTAATAAATAGATTTATCGTCTAACGACTTCTTTAATTAGTTACTATAACATATAAGTTACTATGGATAGTCTGTAATAAGTAATAACATAATGATATTCAATGCATAGCCTAAATCAGCGCGAAGGTTGTCAAATCGTCGCATAACGCTGAGTAGGAACTCATTTCTGGCATTACGCAACACTACAATATATAACTGTAGTAGTATTTAGCTTTGATAGGGAATGTTTTATACTTGTTAATTATATCTATGTTTTACCTAAATGTGCCCTTCTTCTTTTGTTTTGTATGTAGTGTTGATGTAGACAGAAATAAATTAATTTCTTTCTTTCTAAAATATTCGGTTAGAAATATGAAAACATCGGCCATTGCAAGCTTAAAAAAAAAAATTCTCACGTTTTTAACAAACTCAATACTTACGGGAATTATAACTGTGGGTAGGCCTACTTAAGGTTCGCAATTCATTCGCAAACAAGTCCCGACAACTTCAGTAAGCTATTTACAATGTCTTAAACATTTAAATATTATTAAACTTGCTCAATTACGAGGAAACAATTTCTGTAATATTCACAAACGAGTTGCTGGTATATACCGGGTCTGAAACGTTTTCTCTTGAAGCCGTTTGTAGAGGAATTCAATTTTCCATCAAGAAAACTAGATTTTGTAAGCGGGTTCCCGATACGTCAAGGGATCGGTCCACCCGCACAAGTCACACAACGCGATTTGCGAAATTGAACGGAAAGGGCCCACTATTATGTTGGGTAATCTTTGTAATGCCGCCGCCGCCGTGGGATGACGTGATTTATACCTACTGTTTTCCAAACGAAATACTCAATTTGAATGTCCTCAGGAAATGGTTCTTCAGATATTGTCACTTTTGTTGGTGACAAACGTTTATACTATAAATCTTTTATCTTTGGCATGTGCTCGAGTTTTTTTTTAAATATTTAACATTCACACAAGGTCTTCAGGTCCCAAACTAGGCAGGGTTATTTATTTAGATTATGTTATAGTATTTCTAAGAGCAAAGTGAATGTGCTACTAAACTTGGGTCGAATTTATACCGATTTTACGACAATTGTGACGGATTCAATAATCACATTACGCAGTTTAGTGACTATGAATAATACATTTCCTTATAACATAGGTAATGTTCTAACATTCTCAACATTTAACCTCCTTTATTATTACAATTTTCAACAATATCTTAAAAATAAAAGAAATGCGAAGTAAAAGTACGATTTTTTATTATTACCTATTTTATGTTACATAAATCTAAATAAATCTAAAATATGTATAATAATAGTCAATTAAAAGAAGGAGATGGGCCAACTCATCGGGCGTGGACCGCAGATGCATTCATGGTTCATGCATTCGCTTTAGCTCATAGCTCATCATTAAAATTTGCTTTCGTCACAATCGGACCGGAAATTCTGGAGCACATGTTTTGTTTTATGCATCAGAACTAGGAAAATTAGCAAATTAACATTAAATCTATTTTCTTTAGTATATACATATAATAATTGTGATAATATTTGATTATTTTATTTGTAAGTACTTAGTAATAAATATCGTATAGCAGAGCATGCTGGCAACTTTGTACATAGACATATTGATTATAAGGCCAATAACGTACACCTATTTCTGACAAATGCACTATCATTCATTCATTCATTCAAATAATGGCTTGCTTTCCACGAACCTATAATTAAGTATATAAATCCATGGTGCTTTCACAAAAACACAAATAACTGGTTTAAAATGAATATCTCGGTGTGAGTATGCTTGGTATTTGATGTATACCAGTTTTAAGCTATGTGATAATAGAGCGTACCTTATCTTCCATATAAAATAATATTTTTGCCAAATGTACCCTTTCGAATGAATGATTTTATTCAATCGATTCCAAAATGACGGTGTACTGTGGTAAAAAACAAACAAATATACGACGCATTCCCTTGCCATATTCCGCATACAAATATTTGAAACGACTTATTTATAAGTACTTACCTACTTTCATATAACATTACAAATACATAAATCAATTCAATAATAATAATTTAATAAAGATACCTACATGACAATATTTACCATTATAAAAGTCAGCTTGTTAGCCATTATATTCTAATAATTTTCCGTCGAATTAAAGTCAGTCAGATTACAATAACATTTAGAGGCGAGTAACATTTTTTAACTGTTTCTTGAACTGATCAATATTTAACCGTCGTATACATTTTGGTATTTTATAAGAAATGATAATCGCAGTTCCCATACTATATACACTTCTATGTTTCAAGGCAGTTTTAGAGCTACGAATACAGTTTTGGAATGTCTCGCCTGCTACGAGTATAAGTAGCCGCTTCAATACGTAAACTAAATCGGTCTGGATTGTTCTTAACAAATATTGTTACTTCATAAATGTACAGAGATGTTAATGTGAATAATTTATGCATAAGGATATATGGTTTACAGCTATCGGCTTGTATGCATCTTCTTTGTGTTTTGATTACAATCTTTCTATCGGTAGAGCTACCCCAAGAGATAATCCCATATCTCAAAATTGACACAGCTAGTCCGTAGTACGCATTATCAGAGCATTATTGTTTACAACATACAGTATTAACGTATTGTATATTACGTATTGAGAGCCTCTTATTATTTTGGAAGTTTGCTAACAACTCATTTGTATTCTCAGTATCGTGGGTATGCCGCGCTGGTTTTCGTATTTCAGTGTCTTTGCATAATTGCACTACGTCACGAAGTCTTCATTAATTGCTAGAAACTTCTTGTGGGGAATAATTCAAATTTGGTTATGGCTTTCTAGCGTGTGAAGCTGATTTCATACAAGCTATTTGTTTATTATCATCATCTCAGCCATAGGACGTCCACTGCTTGACATAGGCCTCCCCCATGATTTCCACGAGAACATTTGTTTATACAAGGATATAATTTGAATTTTTTTCAATCCAGCAGAGTTAAAGTACAACATTTAAAAAACAACCTACTGATAATTGTAACTCATGTGTTCCAATTTTGAATTATTGTAACTAAATTTGTATCAGATACTATGTATTGAACACCTACGTTGATAAACGTCATGATATCGGGAACGGTAAAACATACACGTAGCAATGAAACGGTCCTAAGTCTACTAATCACTTTCAAACAACCAAAAATTATCTAAATTTTATTAAAATAAAAATACTCCATTTACATTAATACGCTGAAATAAAAACTCGTCCTCCTTACAAAACTCCTTAGAACACTATCAATAATTATAGATTATATACGATTTTTGTCCAAGTTACCAGTCAGTTGCGCTTTAGTCGGTATTGTATAACGTGACGATTCATTTCACCTATAAAATTATTCGCATTCAATAAAAAGATCTATTTGTGTAGTAATTCTCATAATTTGGATTTTCTTACAACCAAATACTTAAAAATGTTTTTCCAAACCATTTAAGTTCGTTTCCATAAGCATTCAAATAACCATCGATGTACACTTCGACAAACACAACATTTGAGTGAACATTCAATGTATGTGTGTCTTTAGAGATACCCGCTTTGACCAAATCCTCCCTGAACGTAAAGCGATAGCCCATCACAAAACATGTAAAGTGCTGGATTCATCTTAAGTGTTTAGTATATTCCTTGAATGAAGAATGTGTAATCTAATCTCATTGTTGTTATACTTTATCATATCTTGCTTTATTCTGGTAATAATATTATGAATGCAAAATTATGTCAACTTATGCATATTAGCCTTGTTACCCACATACTCATACGTAATCTGTGAAAATGTGTGTCAATAATGTGTATTTGTAATAAATTGTACTTATTTGATTTTGATATCGCAAATGTTTGTTAGATGGATGTTTGTTATTGTTTTAAACCAGTACGGCTGAATGCGTATGAATAGTTCATAGTTTTTTATTAGTATAAGATTATACACGTCATTGGTAAAATTAAAATTAAAATCAAGATTAAAATAAAAATGAAAAATAAAAATATTGCCATACAAATATTTCGCATTGCACAGTAATAATAACGTATGTTATTATATACATACATAAATAACGTAACTAAATCAAATATTTCATAAATAAGTACATATTTTTCATTAATGAAGACATAAAATATTTGTTTTCATTTATGTACCCACTTATTTATGCTCTGCTGCTAAAAAAAACATATAAATTTTATTCATAAAAAACATAATAAAATTACGTGCTGAGAAAGATTATAGTCTGAAATAGCGTGGTGAATACAAAAACATTAGCTAAAACTGAGAATATGCTCTATTATCGATTTAGCCGCAGTAAACATTCTAGCGTGATTACAACTTCGACCAAATCTTCACTGACCATCAAGTGAGATAGTGGTCAGATGCTAGATATGTAAGTAATAAGTATAATAAATCTCATATTAAGTTTGGTAGTAATAGCATATAAGTGGGTACCTACTTCATTAAATAGCAAATCGTACCAAACCAATCGTTGGACGGCACGCGGTACGATGCGGTGTGGCCGCGTCCATCCAAACACGTACCTAAATATATGATGCAAACTATTGCAAACATTGCGGTTTTTACTCCAATCTCTCCACCGCCGCTAGATAAAGATTTTGTGTGTTTACTTTGTCTAAAACAGCGAGAGCAGAGTGAGAGGTGAGCACTTTTATGAGTCACCGACTTAATACCCGCCGCGTCGAGGGCAAAGATGAGAATTAATAAACAAGGTCACTGACTTCATCAAGACTTATTCAAAATTGATTTATAAATAATATATTCGTATTGCTATCGTTTTTATTCATTATAACAGCTACTCTCGAACACAAGTTTTTATCCAATAGCTTGTGTGATAGAACTGCTAAATTAGACTCATTATCTTTCCTAGCTCTATCAGAGGCAGGAATCTGTACAATATGTGTAAGTTTTCCTGTTTACTGTATTTATTAAGTAAGCTGGTCCGCTCGCTTATGCTATCGCGTGGCCTACGTTATGTTGTTTTTAACCTCCTCAGTAGAATTTAGAACCAGTCTTATGAATTAAGCACAACGACCACAAGCTTTATAATCGTGGATATTGTATTGAGTCTATATATACGAGTAGAACTGTGTTACAGGGTAACAGTATAATATCAATGATCGAAACGTCAAAAAGACAAAGACGCTCCGTTAAAATTATGAGAAGACAGCGTTAACTGAGAGTGCATACATAAAACCTTCAATCACGATTAAAAATGGGGGGTAGGTTAAATTAATTTTTAAACGACTTCAAAAACAGGAGGAGGTTCTCAATTCGACCCGTATGTTCTTTTTTTGTTTTTTTTCTATTTATGTTTGTTACCACATAACTTCCGACTGGGAGAACCGATTTTGATCATTTTTTTTTTATTTGAAAGCTGGTGCTTCCTGTGTAGTCTCCCATTTAAATTTCATCAAAATTGAACGAGCACTTTTTGAGTTACAAGTCAAAAACTGAAAAATGCGTGCTTATACTACATGATATTATAGTAGCGGGTGAAGACATCGGTGAACATACCTACACCACAATGACAATTGATCCCATGAGTAACAAAGGTCACTAAAAAGAGTAAAAAAAAAAATTTTACCAAACAATGGAACCGACTTCAACAGCACAATAGCACAATATTTTGATATCAGTTACTTTTGAACTATCATGGTACCGACTTCAACAAGCTATTTCATACTTTTGAGTGTTGAAGTCGGTTCCATTTTTTGGTAATATATTTTTTTAAATATTTATAAACATGCCTTTCACCACTGTTCCACCCTTTGAGTATACGGCTGGTTTTTTTATCTGAGGTTCCACCTGATGTTAAGTGGTGATGCGGTCTAAGATGTAGCACGCAAGCCTAGAAGATATGTAAGTATTCACTCGTGACATATCTGGATTGTACCTATCGGGACAGAGCGTTCCATTCCTGGGCAGTATACACGCTTAGAAAGTGGAAACGAAACGCTTCTTACGTATCATATAGCGAAGGCGCATTGCCGTACGTCTGGTTGAAATTTACTTTTTATGTAAAAATACAAAATAAAAAAATTGAAATCGGTTGAGCCGTTTTGGAGGAGTGCGGCCACAAACAACGTGGCCGAGATTTTTATATATTAGAGGATATACTCGTAGTAATACAATATAATATTTGGGTTTTCAGGACATAAACATACATATACTACCTACTTAAGATCACTTCAATGTTCGATTCGATTGACAATAATTGTATCTGTTCCATTTTTTTAAGGTAAAGATTCGGCTACTAGTTTGCCTTGAACCCACGATGGTAGAATACCATTCTGTCCATGTACCATTTAAGATTATGATGATTTCGTTCAAGATTATTTCCTGAAATGAGATAACTCGTATCTGTTGCAAATTTATGCAAATGATGAAGACCAGTTCCACCAATTGCATAGTTATTTCCACTTTCGAATCGAATGGTTATAAGCGTCGTAAGATTGTTAGTTGCGCCATCGGAGAAATGATAGAGCGCGGCGAGCCGAGAGCCGAGAGCTGAGAGCTGAGAGCCGTGAGCCGAGAGCCGAGAGCCGAGAGCCGAGAGCCGAGAGCCGAGAGCCGAGAGCCGAGAGCCGAGAGCCGAGAGCCGAGAGCCGAGAGCCGAGAGCCGAGAGCCGCGTGGAATCGGAAGGAGATTCTGACAATGCAGCTGCTCACTGAGAGGTAAGTCCTCAGCCATTGATTGTTATTGAGTTGGAAACATTGCAAGTTATAAGGTTGTTCAAATGATAAATGTTTCTATCTACTTACATTAATTTATATTTGTACTTATATACGTTAACGTGGTTTGTTTTCCTTAGAAAAAGCATCTCAGCCATAGGATGTCCACTGTTGGGCATAGGTATACCCCATTGATTTCCACAAGAACCGCTTGGAAGTATGTGCTCACATACAGCGAGGGATGTAATATGTTAATGCAAGTAATGAGCCCGTAGGTCATATAAGTAAAAATACATCTTGATATATTTCAAATCAACCCGCATCAGGATTTATCAAGCCACTTCAGCCTGTGGACACCCGCGAGGCTCAAGTCAAAGGCACTTTTTAAAACGGCTACACAATATAGTTTTTAACTGACTCCAAAAAAAGGAGGAGCCTCTCAATTCAACCCGTATGTTTTTTTATGTTTGTTACCGCATGACTTTCGGCTAGGTGAACTGATTTTGATCGTTCTTTTTTTATTTGAAAGCTAGTGCTTCCTGTGTAGTCCCACAAATTAAATTTGATTTAAATTTAATCAAAATCGCGCAAACTAATTTTTGAGTTACACTCCAATAACTGAAAAGTGCGTGCTTATACCTATACGATATTATAGTAGCGGGTGAAGACATCGGTGAACATACCTACACCACAATGACAATTGATCCCATGAGTAACAAAGGTTACTAAAAAGAGTGAAAAAAAAATTTTTTACCAAAAAATGGAACCGACTTCAACAAGTTATTTCACACTTTTGAGCGTTGAAGCATTTCTTGGTAATTTTTTTTTTTTTTAAGTTATTCGTTCTACAAGAATCTGAAAATGTACTAGTTTAATAGTTTAACTATTTAAGTAATTAGATCAAAACTTTCATGGAAATCACAAGGAAATTCATGAAATTAGTGGGTTTTGTTTGTGACGAGTGACGAGGGTGAGATGAGAGATAGCTTCTGAAGTTTCTGTAACGCATTCCCTTGAACAGTCACGCACGTCCAGAGCATATCAGAGTGAAAGATATCAGGCGTGTAGCTGTAACAAACTTTATACTAGCACCGCATACATCTCTAAACATCTATACAAACTAGTTTTGTATATAAGTTACCTGTCTTTAGTGCAATAGTTCGTAACCAGCAGACAGGCTGTCTTATGGCAAGCGATCACCGTCGCCTATGCATATCTGTCACACTGGGAGGCATTACGATACGCTGCTAATCCTTTAAAGAATTCCATATTGTAGCTACTAGGGGACTCAGAGGGAGGAAGCTCGTTTCACATTTTGCACGTGTTTGGCAAAAACGATTGGTTGAATCGCCCATGAATCAAATATATTTTGCCTACAACACAGGGTAACCTAGTGTGGAGTTTCAGAGAATTCATATATATATTTGTTAGTATTATTTTAAGCTTTTGTATGTATATACAGGACGGTATTCTGTAGTCGTGGGTTCAAGTTCCACTAGCAGCCGAATTTTTCGCTTCAAATATTTGAACGTTTTGTATGTATGTTAATAAACATGTTAAGTTAATAAATATGTGGATGAGTTTTCAAGCAATGGCCGCTAGTATGGTGGTAATATAAACGAGATAAGGGTTTGTTTACATGGCAGACCTGATTTATATGGAATAAGCAACTGACTTGCTCACGAACACTACTTTTTGGCATTCAGGTCCACAGAAGGAGTAATATTAGATGGATTCCAGCCAACTCAGCAAAGCGGCCATAACTATCAGTTTTGCGCGGCAGAGCGTTTCCTCAGTGATTCTTGCAATTGACTCCATCCATGATGTATTTGCTTAAAGGTAGGGCATTTCTTAATGCTCTATTAGCTGGCTACCTTTTTTTTTATCGTGGAGGAAATGCCTTTACGCACTTCCGCCAACCCAAGGGGGAGGGTTGGCGGGGTGTGTCGGACTCTGCTCGAGGGGGGCTCGAGAAGGCCCCTAACCCTGACTCACAGCAGCCAGGGTCCCCTACCGATTAAAACCTGCCATGGTGTTCTTCCAGGTGCTGTTGTATCAGAACGTTTAGAAATTAGTCATTAAGCACTTGAAGTGTTCGAGCACTTCTTCTTGAGGTTCATTCAACATAAACAGACTATAGAGCATTCTTCCTTTAACAATATCACTGACCGCCAACACGAGCGATGGAAGCCACGCTAGAGACTTATGAGTATGGAACTAATCTGCAAATATTGTGAATGTGTGTGTTCAAGTGTCATGAGCAAATCATAACTTTTAGATTTTCGCGCAAACATTTACTGTTCATTACAATTAAGCATGCTTAAACATTTTTTTGTTTAAGACATAGATAAATGTCATCCGGTCTGAAATATTCAACGCTAGAAAGTGTTCGAAACGACGTAAAAAATTAATAAATTAAATAAGATTAAGGCCATTAAAAATAATTTTTTTTTGTGTGATATAATATATGATAATATTTTATGTATATAAGATACCAGTTAAGCTACGTTACGCTACGTGAGAAAGTTAAACATCACAAGATAAGATATGATAAGATAAATTTTATTTATTCTCAAAACTCAGTTACATTTATTGTTAAGAACTTGTGATATAATGATAAAGCAAGAAACGTTATGAACATTTTGTACTTAGTTTCTTTAAAATATTATTGCACTCATATAGTGTCGTAAAAGTGCCAATGTTTTTATTTTCTATTCTTCATCTACTGTTCCGTAGACTGGAAAGTTAAAGACATAAAAAAATATGGTGTAGGTACCTACTTTACGGAACGCCAAGGAAAGAAGAATTTTGTAAGTTTCATTGAAATGGATCATTCGTAACGCAGATAACTAGGTTTGGTCAGGTTGAAACTGCGACAACACAACGCGCGAGCCGAGCGAGCGAAGCGAGCGTGTCGCGGCAGCGCTCGGTGAAGCGAGCGTGTCGCGGCAGCGCCCGGTGAAGCGCTAAAAATTGATATAATGCAGATCACTATAGGTTCACCAACACCTCCCCTACACGATCATCAACCGGGGTGGTTAATGACAGCAACAGTGAGGTTCGTTGTATTTTTTTGCAAAATGTTTTTAGCAAAGTCTTTTTCCCTTAGCGTCTCGTAAATTACACACTGACTAAAAATATTATTTCTCTTTTGCACCTGAGTGTACCTAAATGCATTATTACATTGTTTAAACGTAACCCACTTCCACTACTTATCCATAGAACTATACATATCAGTATAAAACTTATTTTTTATGTGTACTGTATAGATCTATCGTTTGACCACTATCTCACTTGATGGTCAGTGACGATGTGGTCGAAGATGTAATCACGCTAGACCTAGAATGCTTACTGCTACAACTTCTTCATTGTAAAAAAAAACTAATTGCTAAATGTACCATAACTGAGTATGGCCAGTAAATATTTTGAATCTCTCAACGTTTGCAAAATTTTCATGAAATCAGTCCATGAACGACTGATTTTAGTAGACGTGAGTTCCGAGGTAACAAACCTTTTTCAAAAAACAACTGAACTGAAATCATCGTACTTTTTTAAGAAGTTTTTTAGAAGATGTAAGTTTAATACTTCATATTTCAGCTGCATATAATTTTCATTTTTATTGCCTGAAATTTTTATAATATCCCGTACAAACATAAGTTTCGCAAAGATCCAGATACGGTTGCTATTTATATTTAATTAGGTGTTGTATGTTAGTATCGAGAAGCAATATCTACAGCCCACTTTAATTATATTATTGTAGTGATAACAAGCGACAGTACTGCAATAAAATAATAATAATACAGTGGAGTCTAACTAATCCGGAACTTTTAAAAACTACGCGGTGCCAGACTGTTGGAATGTTCGGATTATTGGATTAAATAGAAACAATCATAGGTGTATATTTAGAGAAAATAGCTGCATATGTTGCCTTTCTGGTTGACATTTTTATCTAAGCTATTTTCAACTTTGAAACAACATATAGTAGATATTGGTAGTGATTCGCGTATTCAACTGAACTAAAATATTGGAAAATTAGATAAATTTTTATATGGTTACGATAAAGTCTAAATTAGTATGCGGCTTATCAATAACATCTCTAAAATTCATTGTATTTATTAAATTTGCGGGTAGTTTTAGGTAAATTGAGTCGTCACTTATTTGGTGCCTACTAAAACTACCTGCATTTCGGCAACAATCGAATAAAACTCGAATAATAATAGTGAGAGCGTTGTAAGGAGCTGTACGAATTTGAATTTTAGCCTAAATAGAATACGAGCTCTTTTATTTTGAAGAATTTTAGTAAATTTTAGCTAGTTCGTGTGATTAACAGAATTAGGGCTATGTGGTACATTATTGTTTACGTCACCTTATAGACTATATATAGACGTAGAAGGTGCCGGACTATTGGACGTACCAGGCTAGTGTAGTGCCGGATCAGTGAGGTTCTACTGTATGTGCATTCATGACACTTTGATCCTTGCGTCACCATAAAAACAGCGAATTGAATAAACCCAAGCCACACATTATGTAAATATGTATATCAGCGTCTCGATAAGACATATTGTATAAAATAGGAACAAAGTTTGTTCTTATATAAATGATAAGAAGCAAACTTAGAACTTAGAATAGTACTCCCCCATCTCTTCCGGTGCCGTAAGAGTCGGCTAAGGGATCACGTACCAGGAGGTGGGCAGCAGCGCCTTCTGAGGATTGGAAATCATACTGCGCTCGCCAAACCTTCTGCCAAGCGTGGCGAGTATAGGCAAATCCCCCCTATATGGGGGAGGCATATGTCAAGCAGT
Source organism: Apeira syringaria (assembly GCA_934044485.1). Classification (NCBI taxonomy): domain Eukaryota; kingdom Metazoa; phylum Arthropoda; class Insecta; order Lepidoptera; family Geometridae; genus Apeira; species Apeira syringaria. Next base: position 16,996,135 of record OW203668.1, read on the forward strand.
GGACGCACATGGCTGAGAGAAGAAGAAACTTAATATTAGAACAGTGAGTAAACACGTAGGTACCTCACTATTGTTGTTATGTAGAGTCATAATTATCTGTTGATATAAAATATAACAACAATGTAAAATTACTACAAGATTTGAACAACCTACTAGCTGTTTCCAGCCTATAGATAGATTGAAGGTTCTGACGCGCTATCAGTACGTAGCGTACTCAGATAAAAAATTGTTTCGCCTTTCATCGACAAAGCTTTAAAATCAACACAATATAAAAATTTTGTTTATTAATAATAAGTGTTCTTATATTATGTAATGGCTGTTGATCTCAATTAAAAAAAGAATAAGTTATAGTTAAGATTATTCCAACATAAGTAAATATTTCCGAGCACAGCTTCACAGATTGCAACAGAGTACCATCAGCATCCTGCAAATGATATACAGTTGGTATGACTCGTCCGTTGGTCATAATCGAGGAGGAGGAATCGAGTTGTGTACTTCCAGCGCAAATTCCATAAAAATAACATGTAATATACCAATTAATGGTGAATGTGCGAATATAAAAATGAATAATGATATAAAATATCGCTCTGGTCGCCATTTGGTGTGTTTCATGTGAGTTTCTTTTCATGATCGATATTTTATGTCCCGATACGCAATCAGTTACCGAAGTGAAACCTTGTTACAAATTGTTCCCAACCGATACTAATGAACGATCGATGGAAAGGGGAAAAGTGAACTTTGGCAGAACTTTGTCATACCTACCCGCAACTTCGGAAATTTACATTTATAAACCTCACAAAACGTTATTAGGTTCATACTTGTTCAACGAAACATTTTCATTGATGATATAACATGTATAGAATGACTTTAAGTACTCTTTTTATTTAATATATTAAGTTTGAAATATTGATTACTTTCATTGGAAATTCTTTTTTGGCTTTCATCACGTTTATAGTGGAAACATTTTGAGCAAGGTTTCGGGCAAATCCGATACCCATTCTGAGGTGAGTTTACGCTGCCAGATCGCGGCGACCACTGCGGACGGCAGCGCGCTCAGCTCGCCGTGAGAGCTGCGGTGCGGGTGGGGGTGGCGGGCGGGGCGCAGTATATGCTGAAGGGGTGCCCCCGGGACTGGTAGCGCGCTGCGTCATCGTCCGAGATGACGGAGATGATCCGAGTGTGTGGTACATTTGCTTCGTCAGTGTGATCTGCGTCATCGCCGAATGCATGAAACAGACAACGATGACTGTGTCACACTTCAGACTACCTATCACTTTTCAACTTGAGGTAGCATTAAGAATTGGTTACCAGGCAGGTGGCAGTATCTACATCTTCGACCACATCGTCACTGACCATCAAGTTAGATAGTGGTCAAACACTAGATCTGTAAAGAATATAAGTATACACTGTGTAGAAGGTGCGGGGAGGGGCTCGAATCCCAAAAGCTGACATAACCTCAAAAGTCTTCAAATGGCTTATTTATAAATGTGCGGCATTACGAAGCCTGGCGCAGCCAAGTCCCTAAAGCTAACGGCTTCTGTGACAAGTTATGAATCATGTTTAGAACGATACGGAATTGTGAGCCCTTACTCTCAGCTCTAGTGTTGCCATGGAATAAATCTCCATGAACATTATTTTCTTTCATAAACATTTATAGTATCAAATGGTCGTAACAACGAAACCTCATCTCCGGAAGGATCAACCTCGTTCTTCTCTCATTTGGCAACTTCAAATATGTAACCAGTATTTGAGGTAATAACGTCCTTTTCGGTATCTAATGAGCGCGTTTTCAGTTCATTGGTTAACTTTTTGTAACCACTTCTTATAAACAAATGCGATCTGGAATCAATGGCACATTGTTTCCAACTATTTTGTGTAGTCAGATTCGATTCGGAAACAAGATGGCGTGGTACGTTTTGTCAGAAGGGCATTCATGTTCTGTTTTCAAAAAAAGCGATGATATACTTATTCTTATGTTTCACTTTCCTTGTCGCGTTTACAGTCATACACAGGTTCATGAATTGTTGTTAATCTCTTCACTACTGCAAGAAAAAAGTTAATTAAAGACGTTTATTTATCTAGAACGTGCATCATTATTGAAGAGAAAAGAGAGAAATAGGACAAAATTACATATGTAAACAATAACAATTAATCAATGATTATAATTATCAGCGCGCACTCAGCATAGTTCTAAAAATTGCCATATCATAAAGCTCGTTCTAAAAGCGAAATAACAAACTATATAATGAAGAAGACCAAATTAATATATTTCATGTCTTCTGCTTAAGTATTGCGTGTTTTCGCATAAGTGCAAAAAAAACCTTTAAAACATAATAATTATAATCAAATTCTTGGTGAAAATCCAGAAGAAGACGCATCGGGTTAGTTGAAATTTTTATGCCGTTGTTCCCAAATGATTCCCCTATTATCTATCATAAATGCCAATAACACTTTTATATAATTAATATTAAGATAAAGAATATATTTTAATATTTTTTTCGTTCATGTGAATATTATGTAGACATAAAAAAATATAATAGCCGATAAAAAAATTACTTGGAAAGTTTTGTTTTCTTTATCCAGTATTAACTATTTGTGTTTCGGTTATTAATAACAAAATTAGTTAAGTAAATTCATTCATCATAAGAGTGGAATGAATATTTTGGAGAAATCGGTCACATTCACGTGAGTTTGACCGATTCCGTCGGCTCGCGCCGGCTACCTTAAAAAACCTTTCTACAGCCTACCGCCGCGTAAACTATATAGATAACATACAAGCATATAGTGATTATAACTGTAGGTTTACATTAGTTATATTATCGAGTAAACAACAATTTTATGCAATATTTTTATATCTTACGATAATAACACAAACACAAATGAAAAAAAAAACAGTATTTAAGTCAAACCTGAAAGTATATAAAATTACAAGCTCCGCCTGGTCCTCGGATCCAATTACCGTACAAAATAAAAAACCAACAGACTCGGGAATTGTTTACTCCAAAAGAACGCAAATTCATCTATAACGAAGTTGACTTTAGCTCTCTGTTTACGACGTCTATAATGGAAAAACAAGTGAATTTCCTTTCGAGTAGTTGCTGTAGTTCCTGTTAAACTTTATACTGTGTAGTTTTTGCGCTGATTAACTTTACCGATGCTCGGTTTTCTATTGCATTAAACAGGTTCTTGATTGTTTAATGAACAGTCAGTTGCTTGAAGATAGTATGTTTGTATTTACAATTTTTGAACAGAGTTATTCACGGTCACTTTCCCGCACTCGGATACTCTGTGTCGCACACAGATCATATACCCTGTTGATGGCTCATGAGCATAATTTATTTTAGAAACACAACTCAACGTTGCGGGCAGGGGCGAGGAGCGAGGAAATATTCACACTTCTCATTGGCCGATCCTATGGATGACGCTATCGGAGCTATGGGCATAGTGATTGACAAAACGATTAACGAGTGAAATAACATATCGATATATTTTCAAAGCCATGTTTCATTTATAGTAGGTAAAGCCTTAAAATAAAAAAACCAGGTTTTTTTACATTTTATAATATAGTACATAATGTACGCTATCATTTAGAATACGCTTGATCATGGGATTATATGAATCCCATGATTCCCTGATATTATAATTAATATTATTCCCAGATATAATAATATTCTTGTATTTCTATTAATTCTTATTATTTTTAAATATTCGCCATCACTCAAAAGAAAAGATTATTTAAAATAGTGCGCAACACATCTCTTTATTACTGTTAAAGATCGACGTAATTTTTCTGATGTACTGTGTCTTAAAAAAACATCATATCTGCCATTGATTGTTCTGAAATATTAAGCCCAATTGGTATAATATATACACCCAATCTCTCCCCTTTACTTTATCTCCTTTCTGTAACAAACTACCGTCAAAATTGATACATATACCGGGACGACTACAATAAGCAGAGTAACTCAGATATCGATATTTCTACATGTAGCCGGTCGGTCAGTCATCAGTTAAAATCCAACCGGTTTGGCTACAAACCACCTTTGGTTCAAAGCAACTAAAACTGGAAAATAATTTTAAAATGTGTTATTGTGTGCAGTACTTAGTCAAACCAGTCATTCGTTTTAAAGAGTTTTATTATAGATCTTTTACTGTAAATTTTACATTAAGTATGTTTAATTTATTAAATTATTGTGTGAGTTTTAAAAATCAGTTGTCTATTTGTGTCTATTTGTGGAGACTAACTACTTAATATAATAATATAAATATATACAAACTCTTTTTATAATCAAAACTTTGTGCCGTAGTAAATTTATATGTCGCTACTTTTCCTTATAATAAATATATCAATAAATAAAATTGAATATGCATACTTACGTACTTATTATTAACTAGCTGGGCCCCGCGGTTTCAACCGCGTGGTGATGAAAAACGGTGATGATGAAAATAAGCCTATGTGTTAAACCAGGGTATAAACTGTGTTCCAAATTTCATCAAAATGCGTTCTGTAGTTTTTGAATGAAAGAGTAACAAACATACATCCATACGAAGAAACTTTCGCATTTATAATATTAGTAGGATGACCTTACATCAAATCAATAAGAACTAAATTATTTATATTAAATAAGTCAGGTAAAAGGTGTAACATACCATAATCAAAGTTAATAACACAATACATGCCATTTTCATTTTATATATTTTCTATTTTCATATAAAACAACTAGAGCATCCTCAGGAGCAAGTTCCAAGCACAGCTCGAACGTAGAACAACAGTCGAGATTAACAAGTCAGAAGTGTTCGCCGTGCTTCTCCTACGACACGTTTAATAGGGTTTCCTTACATGATCAAATTTTTACTTTACCTCTTAACTTTATTTTTTTAGACGCGTATACCTTTTTATTGCAATACAATAACAAAACATTATTAATAACAAATCTTAAATACTGACTATGGTTGTGCAACAAAGAGTGGTTTTCTAGCTCAGAGTGATCTCTTCCAAACGAAGCCCTTGTGGAGGAAAACCAAGATATTCATAATTGGGCTTAGCATAATGTCATTAAAAAATAGAATTAGAATTAATAAATCGTTATAAAAGATGTGATTGCCCATTTTACTACCTTAGTTGATTATTTGTAATAAAGTCTTTGTACCGTGTTAAATGTTAAAATGCAATAAATACTTATTGCATGATATTGTCCCAAATAAATGCCGAAATAAGTTTTCACTTATATTGAAGTACAAACTTATTTCGGCATTAATTTCGGCGCGTTGATCATTTTTGGGTGAACAAATAAAAGAAAGAAAGAAAGAAAGAAACCACATTTATTCAAGACACTCACAACACACATTACACAAGAGATTCATACAAAAACAATAAAGAACAGAGTAATAATGATGTTGTGAGTGTAATGAATATGGGCCCCGACTCAGCATAAAACTAAGGCAAAAGCCTCAGGAAAGGAAAAGGAACTCGCGTCATCGTCACCGAACGCTTTCCATGAGCTATATGTATACTGTGTACGTACTTATGTGTATTTTGTGGGTGAACAAAAAGCGTGAAACTCGCGTCATCGATAACGCACGCTTTATGTTAACTTAGAAACCGTGTAGTTGTCACTTCTATCGGCCCTCCCCAAAGACTGCCGCTTTGCTTTCTTTACACCGATTGCGCACACGTAATATTATATTATTATACCTGTAAGATATTATAGGGTCATCTTATGTTGTACTTTCCTAAATAGCTCATCATTATACGTTTTTATATATATCCAAGCCAGAAATTGCATAGATTTAGTTCAATGCGTTTTTTATTTTATTTCCCACGGTATAAAATGCTTCGTGGATGAAAAATCAAGACTACCGACGATGTCGTCGAAGAATTTCGGCAGTTAGTTTTTGACCTACCGCAAGATACGATTTTCAATTGTTTTGAAAGCTAGATTACCCGAATGCATAAGTGCGTCAGAGTCAGTGGGGAATTTTTTGAAAAGCTGTAAATAAACTTTATTAATATTAAATGATAATAATGATAACATTTTCAATTCCTTATCTATTTTTGGAATAGCCCAAGTGGTTTGAAAATATTCAAAAGGACAGTTAACAGAATCTTGAAAGGTTTGACAATGTACCGTTATGCTCCCGTGTTAAATTTTTTTACAGGAGACCGTGTTCGCTTACCACAAGGCGGCTCGTCTGCTTGAATGCTATCTATTACATAAAAATACTAAAATCCAAACACAACTGGCAATCCTACTTCAAACGAATTTGTTGTTCCAAATCGGAAACATTAACTTCTTACTGAAATAACTTTTAACTCTGGAAGTGACAGACTTTTTCCATTCTAACCTTCCACCATTTTGAGCTCTGTTTGTTTAACTTGTGACAGTTCCAATTGGCCTTACCAACTTTATTTTAATTATTCACTCAATTAAATTTAGTCAGTAGTTACGAACATTCGCACTTCTACTTAGAAAAGTGACTATCTAGTTTTTTTTTGTTAATAATTATAATATACAAATATTTAAATTAAAGATTATGCATGTAAGCTATATCAGACGCCTATGTACGACATTAACTAACGTACTGTGTATTTTTTTTTAATTATTGAGAATAGTCAGGGCGTGCATCACTTATGTATCCTTTTTTGTAATATCTTTTTTATAGATGCTATACAAACAAGCACGGTTTCAAAGCCGCTTTAAATCATACAAAGATGCAAAATTGTAAGTTTTGTTATTTGACAAAAATGCTCCTGCATGAAACGACTGGTTCGTCAGCACCCTCACACAAGTGTCTCTGGTAGGTACTTATCGTCCTTGTGACAGATTCCACTATATCGACAATAACAGAATCTGTGCCGACCTAAAGGAGATTATGGCGGGAGCTATAGAAGTGGAGATCACGTTTTCTGTAATATTTTTTTTGTTGATTGTTAGATCTCACGTTTGACCACTATCTTTCTACGGGTCTTAATGTTTAATAAATTTGGACCTAAGGATTCTTCGATCGTTGTATTCTTGATCGAAGTAAGGATTATTAACCTATAAGTTCATGAATGTGCACAAGAGGAAGATTGTTTGTAATATTTTTCTTCGCAGAGTCTTTCTATAAATCACTTTTCAGTAAGGTGCCAGCTACTTTCCTGTCTCAAAGGGGAAACAGTGAGGTAACTTCTGGCTAAGCTTGTTTCGCACGTGATGCAACAAGACTTGACGGTTACTTTCTTGACACTGGAATGTGGAAACTCTGTGAATCTGAAATAAAAAAAAAAACAAATAACACCATTAATGATTTAACATGCATCATCAGGTGTTATGCCATAATAAATATTTGTATTTGTATCCATACATGCATAATCCAACTGTTAAGTAATTATATATTTGTATCAAAGATCATGCTTTTGCTGATTTGCCTTTATTGGAGTAAATATATTCCAAAAAGCACAGAAAAATGGATTGCGGGAAAGTGTCACAAATCAGATCTATCCGTTTTTTCAGCAATTCGAACGTCGAAACGAGAGGATATTTTGCATATTCATTTTGGCTCGACACAAAAAGCCCTTTTTTACCATAAATGTCAAACGCACCTGTTTTTAAAGGCACGTACTGTAATAATACACACTAGACTATGTTCAGCCCATGCGATATTCTACAGATATTTGCTCTATCAACAATCTGAAACCAATGAGAAGTCTGTATGTAATTAAATCTGTTCTAAAGTTACTCTTGAGTATAACCCAAATAAAGACCTAAGTAAGCTTTTACAGCACGGACTCAGTTTGCAACTGGACAATATGCAAAAATAAACATAAATATATTATATATATAAAATAATTATATAAATAAAAATAATGAAAACAATGCTTACATGTTATTTCATTTAATGTATTCAATATTTAATTATAAAATACTAGTTGTTGTTAAAAACTGTTCTTTTTTTTTACATAGTATAAGTTTGCATTTGACAACTGTCTCACCTGATGTTAAGTGATGACGCTGTCTAGGATTTAGCACGCAAAAGTAGAAGGTACGTATTTACTCGCGACTTGAAGAGTCCAGGATTGTACATATCGAGAAACACAGACTCGGGCAACGAATTCCATTCCTTGGCAGTACGCATTAAGAAAGTGGAAGCAAAATGCTTCGTACGTATAGGTGGTATATCTACCATAATATAGCGATGGCGAATTGCCGTACGTCGAGTCGACCGATGATAGAAAGGGGATGGTGGAATCAGATTATGTAATTCCAGTACACATTCTCCGAAATGCACCCGATAGAAAACCGATAGACTTGTTGTTCCGGTGTAAATTACAGTTTTACCTTCTCGAGGATGCCCAGTTTTTTGGCTACCAACTGAGCCTTAGACTCAATGTATGATCCAAAATCGAGTTCAAGGAGGCGCCTGGAATGTCTAGGTCAGTTATCGGTAGGTATATATCACGGATGGTAGGGGTTAAATTAAATTAACTTCTTTTCGCGGAAAACGGGCATGCTTGCGTTTTATTAGAAATGAACCTGACCAAGTTGGATGCCAAGTTGGCATGGGCAATCAGGCAAAAGGCCACAGGCCCCAGTAGGAGTCTGCCTTTAGGGCCAGGTTCAAACGTTTGACCATTTGCTCTCTTAATACCTGTGTTTAGGCACACTGCAGCGTGTATTGGATATGTAGCTCTCTACTACTGTACTGTCAAAAAATGTGAAGTAAATGTGGAAGTAAAACTCTTCATGCGACAAGTTGAAACGTCTGCCAAGTATGGATGTCGCACTGCTGTTCCTCTGATCGGTGTTATATGGAATGGGGAGCACACTCCCTGATCATGCCGGTATTTAACTGAAACACAATGACACAAAGTACATTTTCGAGATCAACCAAGGCATTTTAATTAAAATTCTTCCATGAATTCGACTGATCGCTATTCGGATGGATCTATTCATCACCGCGTCCCGAACTGTAAGATTAAACATCGGAACGGAGTAAGAAATTGGATTTTAGAAACATTGCACTTTGGAAGATTTATAATACATTAATGGTATTTCTTTTTGTTACCGTTTTTATGTCCTTATTTATCATACACTACAAAAATATTACTAGACAAAAATATACTTTTTTTTTTGATGATTCGGACATGATTTAAATCCGGCATCCAATACAGATACCATTGAGTAAAAGAAAATTTTGTTACAGGAATCAATTGAGCAGGCATTTAAAATATAATTAAATATTAAAATATTTTTTTGTATATTACCGCCACTGAGAATGTACGTTTAATAGATGTTTTATCCATATTAATTGCTAGCTTAGCGTAACTGATAATTAGTGATGTGGGACTGTGTCAAATTTACAAACTAATCATAAGTCAGTAAAACATCTGTCAAATCAAAAATGTTTAAACAATGGATGACAAAATATGACGTGCAACGGAAATGAGATGTTTGGGTCTCGAGTGACAGAATGGATATTATAGGAAATTAATGTGTTGGAAAATGCTTTAAAGTAACACTTATTATATACAATTAAAAGGAATACATTTGGCGTAAGATGCGCATATAATCAGAAGCATTAATCAGTCATGTAACTGTGAGACTGATGAACGTGAAGAGTGATGGATGGAAGGGTGGGGGAAGAGGTCGAGCGAAGAAAAGATAGATGGGTTGTATTAAGGGCGATATGAACAACAAGGGTGTGGCTGAAATGTTGATGGCTGATGCAGGAGGGTGGAAGAAAAAAAAGTTACTGCGCCGATCCCAAATATGGTGGAAAAATCATCAATATATTTGATATTTGTTGTATATTTTCTGGCACAGCGATCCTGCAAACTTGAGCTGACAAATATGTTTGCACGCGCCCGGACTTCAATTGAAATTTATTTGTACTTATATCTAAGTTTCGTGTTTCTTTCTTTAAACTAATGGTCTATTAACTTTAAGTGCTGGTCGTTGGACAATGTTAGCGAATGGAAAAAAAATTACAAGATGTATGTTTAATGAATTTCAGGGTTATCGAATAAGTTAGCAACAGGGAAATCTATTTCTAAATCTTGTTGTCACTGCGCAGCCACGAATAGACATGGCAGACATAACGGAGCTGAGAGTGTGGTAAATGTATTTTTATTAAATTACATTTGTAATAGATATCAAATTCAAATAATAATTCATTAAAAATACGTGATGTACATAAGAAATAATTGTTTTTTGTTATTTAGGACTAAAATGGCATTGTTAGCCTAAAGAATAGAAAGCTTAAAGATTCAGGACTTTGAGCAAAGCTTTAAAAGCTATAACTGGCTAGGAAGTTTTATGAGAATCGGTATCTGTGCGATTCAAGGAAGCGTGGAAGATTTTAAAAGAAGAGATTCATACATGGGTTTTAACCTTATTTGGAAGTAAAACGCCTGTTCAATAGTACTTATCTATTAATAAGAGAAGGGTTCGTTACGTCAAGAAAGTGAAAAAAGTAATATATAAGTGGCATTCCGTGACCTATGTCTACCCCTCCGGGGAACGAGCGTGATCTTATATAATGCAAAAAATTCTGCTAAGTATAGGTATTAGGTACTCAATTTAATTTTATATGATTATATCTATGTAGGTACATGTCCATACATATCACGATCATTATAACTTTACACTCCTCTTACATAATGGCTACCAACTAGTGCTTCACAGATTTATGAACAGAAAATAGATATATATGTATTTATTGAATTTATTTTTAAAAGATGAAACACGAATGAGCTATCAATCATGAACTCCGCGTCGTTTTCATAACGCCTGGCTAAAAAGCTTTAGCATTGCAATGGTACATATGTTTCGCTATGAACATTTTGAAGCGACATCACCATGTTTTTAGAATAAAATTTTGTTGATCTTTTTTTAAAGCTATTAGATTGTTGATACGGCAACTAATAATATACTAATACTAATAATATAAATAAATAAATAAATAAAAAATAAAAAAGCCTTTTATTTCTTGCGCTATCACGTAAACTACATTCTTGTTTCCTAATCTATAATCTATTCTATACTTAGTTTTAATTCTACTATATTTAATTTAATTATACTACGTTTTAATTTTATTTTTAAACTATTGTTTATATATGCAAGAACCCCTACTTATGTGAGGGTGAAGGCCTCCTCCAGATTTTTCCACTTATCCCTGTCTTTGGTTATTGTTTTCCAGTGTTTTCCTGCTATTTTTATTATATCGAATTCCCAGCGAGTTGTTGGTCTTCCTCTTTTTCTAATGCCTGCAGGGCCCTGCCATGACGTCAGTCTGGTAGTCCAACGGTCGTCCTCCATCCTGGCCACGTGTCCTGCCCAGCGCCATTTCGATCTTTGTGCGAATTGAAGTGCATCTATCATTTTAGTCTTTTTTCGTATAGTGCTATGTGGGATTTTTTGTATTTTTCTCACATTTGTGATGCTTCTCTCCATACTCCGTTGACAGGACCTAATCATGTTTTTCACTCTCAATGTGTACTTCCATGTCTGACATCCATAGGTGATGGAGGGAAGCAAGCAGGTGTCCATGACTTTTTTCTTTAAATTAATAGGTATAGTTCCTTTTAATATTTCCTTTAAGCTCCAGAATTTTTTCCATGCGCCTGATATTCTTCTTTTTACTTCTAATTCATTGTTTTGCTTGTCGAGAGAAACTAGCTTGCCTAAGTATATGTAGCTTTCTACGTATTCTAATAGATTTTGGTCAAGATACAAGGGATATTTTTTGCTATTAGTCATAATTTTGGTTTTATTTAAATTTATTTGCAAGCCTACTTCAAGGCTCACAGATTTTAGTGAGAGTATCATTGACTCTAGTTCTCTTGCATTTTCAGATAGAAGAATAATATCGTCAGCGAACCTTAAGTGGCTGATAAATTTTCCGTTAATGTTTAGTCCTGTTCTTTCCCAGTTGACTTTGCTGATGGCCATCTCTAGTACCGCAATAAAAATTCTCGGTGACAGAGGGTCCCCCTGCCTTACGCCTCTTTTTATGCTTATTGGCGGACCTGTCGACTCAAGCTTCACTCTGCTACTGCAGTTTTTGTATATATACTTGATAACTTCTATGTATTTGTGTTCTACGTGCTGTGAGCTTAAAGCTGTCCATATGGAAGAGTGCAGGATCGTGTCGAAGGCTTTCTGGTAGTCGATGAAAGCAACATACAGTGGTCTCTGGTACTCATTATATTTTTCAATTATTTGTTCAATTGAGTGGATATGATCTATCGTTGAATATCCGCTTCTGAAGCCGGCTTGTTCTATCGGTTGGTGTAACTCTATACTCTTACTAATCCTTTTTTCAATAATTGATGCAAAAAGTTTGTACAGTGATGAAAGCAGGCTGATGGGGCGATAATTGCCTATATCCTTTGGGTCGCCTTTTTTGTAGAGCAGGATCATGGATGACTCTGACCATTGAAAGGGTGTGGTACTTGACTGCAGTATAGAGTTAAAAATACATGTCAGAGGGCGTGTAAGATATTGGCAACCTTCTTTTATCGCTTCATTTGAAATTCCATCTGGGCCTGGGCATTTTTCAGCCTTCAAGCTTTTGATAGCTTTGAAAACTTCCATCACGTCTATCGTTTCTATTTCAGAGACATCTTCTGTGCTGTATTGCAAGTTGGCATCGTCAGTTCCCATATTATTTTTCTCTTGGCAATCATACAATTTTTTGTAGAAATTTGTAGCAATTTTAATAATATCAGGCCTATTGCATAACGGTTCATTTGTTTCTTTGAGTTCCTTTATCCATGTCTTGTGTGTATTTAGTTCCTTATTTGCTCTTTTAACGCTACAAGTAGTACTTATATGTTTTTCAAATGTTCTGGATCGGTGAAGCGTATAGTCTCTTTTTATGCTTTTACTTATGAGTTTGTATAAAGCTTTTAGTTGATTTTTCTGTGTTCGTGTTTTATGTTTAGATTCATGTAGTTGTTTTCTCTGGGCTATGAGACTCTTGGTGTATGCTGATAACACTCCTGGGTTGGTGGCGTGTTGTTCAGCATTATGTAGACTTCTTTCTATGCTTTGAATGATTTTGTCGTAGTTTACTTGGACGGTAGCATCCTCATCAAATTGAAGTTGGTCTTCGAGTTTTCCTAGAAATAGTCTGTAATTATCTATTTCTGTGGCAGTCTTTAGTGGGTTTTTTAGATTGGTTCTGTATTTTACACGGCTTTTCTTTATATTTTTCAGTAGAAGAGATGCTTTTAGGAGTCTATGATCTGAAGGAAAATTGATATTTAGAACTTGTACATTTCTAATATTCTTAGCTTGGTTTGTTAATATATAATCAATTTCATTTTTTGTGACTCCGTCTGGGGATTTCCAGGTCCATCTCTGGTTTTTGGGTTTCTTAAAAAAGGTGTTCATTATACTCATCTTGTTTTCATTAGCGAAGTCTATCAGGCGTTCACCTCTACTATTTCTAACACCGTATCCATAGTTTTTCATTACTAAGTGTTCTACGGCTCCAGGTTGCCCTATTTTTGAGTTAAAGTCTCCCATGACTATCACATTTTTTGCACAGTTTTTCAAGGTTTCGCTGACAGTGTTGTAGAAGTAATCCACATCATCATCATTTGAGGCTTCTGTTGGTGCATAGACTTGGAGTATGTCTAGTTGATACCCATTCATATTAAGTCTTAGGAGAGCTATTCGTTCCGATATTCCACTAAAGCTCACAATGTATCTTTTCAGGTATTTTTTAACGATGAAACCCACACCATATAATCCTCGTGTCTCTCCTATGTAACAAAATATGAAGCTATCATACTCCTCGATAGATGTTCCAAGGCGTCTGACTTCTGAAATACCGATTACATCGTATTCTGTATTCTTCAGAGAGTTTATCAGCTCCAGTAGGCGGTGGTTGGTTGATAATGTCCTAACGTTATATGTTGCTATGTGGAATAATTCATCTTTTTCCTTTAATTTGCTGCTGGCTGGTTTTACTTGATGGCTTTGTTTGGTGTTGTTGTTTCTGGGGATTGTGGTTATTTTTGGAGGGTTATGGTCATGATCCTCCATGGTGACCAACCGGGTTGGAGAATTTGTTTTGTTTTTTATTTTGAAATATTTCTGTGTTGAATCTGTTCGGAGAGGGGTAGCTGATTGCTATGCATTGTTTTTGGAGGGTACTTGGTTAAGTGCACTGTTTTTATTTATTAGGAAGTTAAGCATGCTCGGTTTAATTACTCCTTCTGAGACGCTGTTTGATCTTCTTACCGGGGGGGCATGATGTTCAGATTTGTTCTTCTTATTTGTTTGTGTGTTTCTTTCCTTTGGCGTGTCCTCCGATGTCCCAGTATATTTTGTTGGTGAGGTAGAAAGCTTTCTTTTAAATGTTTGCTTAAGTATGACCAGTTTGTCATACCGTAGAAAAGCAGTGTTTCCTTTTTCTCTCTCTGTTTTTAACTGTTCTTGTAACTGGTTTCTTTTTTCTAAAACGTGTTTAGGGTAGTCTTCTTTCATATAGTAACTTGTGTCTCGCAGTGCACTTCTTTGTTTAAAGATTTGGATTTTTATACCCAGGTTCAAGAAGGATACCACCACTGGGCGCGGTCTCTCGCCTTTCTTCCCTAGCCTTTTCACTTCTTGTAGGTCGCTATAGGATAGTTTTATTGAGAAATGTTGTTCTATCCATTTGAGCATTTTTTTTTCTAAAGTGTCATATGAAGATTCCTCTTCTTCAATGCCGAAGAAAACTATATTTCTTGATCTCGCTTGCTTTTCTAAGAAATATATTGTTTTCTCCTGGTTGTCTACTATTTCCTTTAACTTTTCATGTTTTCACTAATAATATACTAACTAATAATTAGCAAAAGTATGTATTTAGTAGAACAATCAGAAGCCATAGTATATATACTGACTTTTATTTTTACTATTTCGTTATAAATAGGAATAGTTACACGATGGCACTGCGTTTTAGATGCATTTTTTTTTTTTTTTTTTTTTTTTATTCACAATATGCAGGCGTTTGACCACTATCTCACCTGATGTTAAGTGATGATGCGGTCTACGATGATTCACGCCTGCCTAGAAGATACCTGTTCACCCGTGACTTGAAGATGCCCAGATTGTTTTCATGTGGAAACACAGACTTAGGCAATGAGTTCCACTCGTTAGTTGTACGCACTATGAATGTGGAAGCAAAACGCTTAGTGCGACAGGGTGGAACGTCTACCATGTATGGATGTCGCATTGCAGTCCGTCTGGTCGTTTTTTGATGGAATGGGGAAGGAGGTACTAAGTTATGTAACTCCAGAGCACACTCCCCGAAATGTATCCGCTAAAAATACGGCATATTTACAGAGCAGAGAACGTCTTAATGTATTCTATTCTGTACTATATTACTGTATATTAATATTCAGTATAAAGAGATAAAGTTTGTGAGTTTGTAAGGTTGTAGGGTGTAATGTCTAGATCTACTGAATCGATAAGCATAATTCTTTTACCTATAGAAAGCCAAGTTATTTGTGAGTCATAGGCCAGTATCATCTTCACCACCGTCATCACTACGCGGGTGAAACCGCGGGACGCAACTGGCAACCGCAATAAATACATAAAACACGATAATACCTGTCATATTCGCTAGCAATGACGAAGGGTGCCCGAAGCAGGAATCAGTACCGGGGTCGCAGCGCAGCGTGTCGCAGCGTCTATCATTGGAACTCGGCGCAATTCATTTAGATACCTAGTACAAGTGTGTGACGCAGAAAAATGATAGTTTGTACGAATGGTATCTGCTTTATTCCGTTGATTTTATACCTTTGCGATATAATGACTGTGATGGAAGTAATTGCTGCTTCAGGACATGGGCGCTGGCAGCCGGGTTCAAGGAAAGAAGATATATAGAAAAATGTTTTTGTAGTAAGTTACTGTATGCATAAAAATTTGGATAGCAACCAAGATGCCTTTAGCGTCGAGGTTGCTGTCCAAATAGCTGTGTTCATCGCCTCATCAATAAATTCAGTATCCTCGCGCCTGTCGTCGAAACGGATTGTGTAGGGAAACCGTTCATAAGTTCAGAACCGTACATATCGCTCCGATTGTATACTCGTAGATGTGTGTAGATGCACATGTACCTCCCTGAAACCCATCCTGGCGGCGCGGCGCCCAAGCTTCAGGCTCAGACCATGAGTCGAACGTTTATATCATGTTCGTGTTACTGTCCAGTACGTACTGATGAATGTAAGGGTTTCCAGAGGTTCCCAGTTAGTGTATTATATTATGTCCATAGGAAATCTAGAACCCAAGAAATGCCTCGCGAAACAGATAACGATTATATGTTTTTAGCGTTTTCATAATTAGTATAGCACTTGTCGGTAGTGGTGGCTCAGAGATTAGAAAAATTAGAAACTGACTATATATCCCTGACGACCCAGGGGGTTGAATCCCGGCTAGAGCAAACATTTCTCCGGTGAGCATTGATATGTATGCTCCCGTGTCCTGGGTCTTGGTTGGTTGTTTGTGTAATGTGATGGTGTGTGTATAAGCAATGTGCGACACAGGGTACCGTAGTGTGTGGATGTGAGTGTAAGTTTAATATCAGCTTCAGTACATTTTTTCGACACGAAGTTAGTGTATTTAATAATATTGGATACGTGGAAATCAAAATCAATGGAGGGTATGAGAAATTATTATCTTTTAAATTATGTACGATCTTTGTCGTAAGTTTTGAATAGTAAATTATACTAGTTTTTTGTTATATTTACTTTTTATTTACCTAGAAGTAGATTCCAGCCCCTTTTCTAGCAAGATTTCGCAAGAGTATTTAAGACGGATCGCAGATCTAGATAGAAATCTACGGAGGCAGATCCAGGCCCGACTCTAAAAAAATGACTAAAGTACAAGCGCAGTGCAGCATGGTAGGTACAAGCGCAGTGCAGCATGGTAGGTACAAGCGCAGTGCAGCATGGTAGGTACAAGCGCAGTGCAGCATGGTAGGTACAAGCGCAGTGCAGCATGGTAGGTACAAGCGCAGTGCAGCATGGTAGGTACAAGCGCAGTGCAGCATGGTAGGTACAAGCGCAGTGCAGCATGGTAGGTACAAGCGCAGTGCAGCATGGTAGGTACAAGCGCAGTGCAGCATGGTAGGTACAAGCGCAGTGCAGCATGGTAGGTACAAGCGCAGTGCAGCATGGTAGGTACAAGCGCAGTGCAGCATGGTAGGTACAAGCGCAGTGCAGCATGGTAGGTACAAGCGCAGTGCAGCATGGTAGGTACAAGCGCACTGCAGCATGGTAGGTACAAGCGCAGTGCAGCATGGTAGGTACTGCGAACAGCATAATCATGGTCACGTCGGCTTCGCATGACACGACTTTTCTGTCTAGCCACTAGATAGGACAAAAATAATTTCGATAAATAATGATGACTATCTGTTGCCGTGACCGAACTTTGTATGATACAGATGTCTAGCCTGATAGTGTCTCCAGCAAATTATGATACACATATAAAAGGTAAATTAACTGATTAAAAAATCACTTCAAGCACAAAGGTTTTTAGTTCGGTTCTTAGTTTTTTATATAGCTTGACTTTCTATAATTTATGCGTGCATACATATAAAGGTAACCTAGTAAGTAACATACATATGAGTATTTTAGTGAGCTTGTAAAGTTATTCCTTTAGTTGTTAATGCATTCCAGTTATTTTACCAAAAGACAATAGCAGCCTTTATATTATTTAGTTATCCCATCCCACTCCCACACTAACATTATAAATGTGAAAGTTTGGATGGATGGATGTATGTATGGATGGATGTTTGTTACTCAATCACGCTCAAACGGCTGGGCTGATTTGGATGAAATTTGGTATGTAGATTCTTCAGATCCGGGAATAACACATAGGCTACTTTTCATCATCATCAATCATTACTGCGCGGGTAAAACCGCGGAGCGCTGCTCGTTAAAAATAATTCACTGCTATCGGAGGTCCGACCATATGAGCCGGACACTATAAACTATGACTGTATCTAGGCTGCATCTCTTAAATGGAAGTGGTGTTGCAGCCAAACCACTCTCGCAGATTTTGAACCAAGAATGCTGCCTCCTACCTCTAACAGTGAGCGGTAACATCAAACCAATTTCACAATTGGTGGTGGTCAGTCGTTAACGAGGCGACTAATATATCGTATAACTACAATCAATCTATCAATTGTTCTACACTAATATGTACTAGCACGACACGACTTATTCGTGTAACTGCATTTCAATGATTTTTTATTTTTTATTTTATAACATTCACACAAGGTCTTCAGGTCCCAAACTAGGCAGAGCCTGTACTATGGTAACCTGATGACTTATATATACTTACATACATACTTATATATATACTTATATACATATACACACCCAGACACAGGTCAAACAGACATGTTCATACACACAAATGTTTGACCTGTCCGGGAATCGAACCCAGGACCAACGGCTCAGAAGGCAGAGTGCTACCAACTGCGCCAACCGGTCAGTCAATTGTTTCATTACATAGGTATGTGTAAATTATAAATATGTATATCTAAAAATATTGTGTGCCATACAAATCTGCAATAGAACAATACAAACAAGAAATGCAAAAATCCTTTTACTTCATCTTCTTAAATTATAGCCTCTGCGGCTACTTGCTTTAATTCTGGCAAAAAAAAACCTTTTTTTTATTCCATAGGGACCTTCTACAGCGTTTATAGAGTATTTCAGCTCGTTTTGATGAAAGTCGTACATATTTCTAATATAAAATATACCATTTAAGAGAAAATTCAATTCGAATCAACCTTCATGAACATGAACTGAACATGAATTGAATTTGATTTCATTCGCTAATTTATTACTGTAAGAATATTTTCGAGTGACCATACCTTTCCTTATATTAATAATTCTCGCAATAACGACAAATGCGCTTGAACTGTATCTTGCATCGGAAATTAGAAAATTTAAAAGTCTAAAATAGTAATAAGTTTTTTTTTAGGCCGTAGTCATCTCTAATGTATGAATGAATGAAATCAGTTTATATATATTTTTTTTTATTACATATTATAAGTTTGCGTTTGACAACTGTCTCACCTGATGTTAAGTGATGACGTTGTCTAGGATTTAGCACGCAAACCTAGAAGGTACCTATTCACTCGCGACTTGAAGACTCCAGGATTGTACATATCGGGAAACACAGACTCGGGCAACGAGTTCCATTCCTTGGCAGTACGCATTAAGAAAGTGGAAGCATAACCCTTCGTGCGTATAGGTGGTATATCTACCATATAGCGATGGCGAATTGCCGTACGTCGATGCAACAGTAATAGGATACTTTCAACAAAGGAGAATTCGGCCCACATCGACTCCTGTGATTACTGCAGATTAAGGAAAGACTTATGTTCCCGATAAGGGAGACATAAATGCCCAGCGGTGGACTTCCTCTGACTGAGATAATGATGATTATGATGAACCAATTTAAGTATTGTAGTTTTCTGAGCAATTAATTGAACCAGCATGCAGCAAAGCCTTTTTATTATAATAAGATAACAAACGAACAACCATTGCATTTCAAATTCCAAATTATTCATCTATTGACCTACCTAGCTGCAGTTCTCACGTTTATTATAAATATTGTGCCTAACAAACATGAGTTAGGAGCAATATTTTTAGCAAACGTGGGTTAGTGCAGCCGATCATAATTTTTGCAGATTTAATATCTATGTAGGTAGGCATAAATACGCAGTACTAATGTGTGAGTGTTGTTACAAACACACACATTGACAACTACTAGTAAGCCGTGTTTTCGTCAGATGGCGTCACTTTCTAAGGCATAATTGTCTATACATCATGATTTCGGCCAGAGTGCGCACTCTATCTCAAATTAATACAGTACTTCTCTATGTTTATATTTCAAAGCTATTCAGTTTACATACAGTCGTAAGTACGTCAGTCCGTAAATACTGGCCGACAAAAGGGGCTTATCCAATGTTATTAAATGTTTATATGAGGTAGGTGTCGCACAAGCGCGCGGAATATGAGGCGGCAAAATTAATTCAATTGTAGTAATTTTGATTAGGACGCGTATTTCAAGCGCAAGTCTAAACATATAGCTATCCTATTCGATAATAATATTTGTACCGTATTATCTGTCGCAGTAAGCATGTTTATGTCGTAAAAGAACAAAATCTGAGCACCGCGCAGTATGAATATACGTCATCTTTAGTAAAACAGCATTGGGCTTATCTGGTGAATTATAGCGGCTTACCCACGTATGAAAACATGTTTAGTTTTATTCAGAAAGCACTACATTAATAGAGACGGAAGTGTAAATGCTTATGACGCTTTATCGGAGCATGACGAGCATATGATTAGTTACATCGTTTGATTATCATAACTTAGCTACTGATTTATCAGCACTTAAGGCTATTGTTAGAGCGACAATAATCATACAGTTTTATGGTGGACATTATGATCATGCTTGACGTAACTAGCGAACACTTATGTGCATTTAGTAGTGCGTACGTCAAAATTCCCACTAAAGAAGTGGGAAACCTGACATTGTAGGTAGTTAATGAAATTACGAAGTCCGATGCCTGTATTAAAATAAAGTACTAATAACTAATTACAATACTGCAGCTACTACAACAAAATTTGAGGAATCTACTAGCCACATCCACTACTCTCTTTGCTCTATAACATTCTGTTTAACCGTTTGACTCCCAGTTACTTAAAAATAAGCTTTGCATCTCTCCATTCTCGCCACCCTGCTGTTCATCTTAGGTCATCAGATAACTTACTCCTTAACACACCGGAACACAGCACTGTGTTCTACGACACATCTTTTTCAGTATAGGCAGTCCGTCTCTAGAATGCACTACCCGTCACAATTACACAAGCACAATCTGATTCCACCATTCCCTTTCTATCATCGATCGACTCGGCGTATGGCAATTCGCCATCGCTATATGGTAGATATACCACCTATACGTACGAAGCGTTTTGCTTCCACTTTCTTAATGCGTACTGCCAAGGAATGGATCTCGTTGCCCGAGCCTCTTCAAGTCGCGAGTGAATAGGTAGGTACCTTCTAGGTTTGCGTGCTAAATCCTAGACAACGTCATCACTTAACATCAGGTGAGACAGTTGTCAAACGCAAACTTATAATATGTAAAAAAAATAAAAAATCACTCAATGTTTATAAAAATCAAGTCACTAACTTTTATCTTTCCTCTATTAGGTAGTTAAAATATCTTTATCGTACTGAATTCCGTGTTATTTGTGTACAATATATATCTTATTTATTTGTCTGTATATGTATGTATTTAAATTTACATGTATTTATTTATATATATATATATTAGATATGTATAAATATTATTATTATTTTTTATGTTAGATTCTATTAAATCCTTTAAACGACACACCACCCTCCGAGATTATCTATTACTAATTATTCTCCATCCCAAGGGTGGCTGGAAGAGATCGCTCTTAGCGATAAGACCGTCTATTGAACATTACTTATTGTAAATATTCTTTTTGTAATATCTGTAATTTTGTGTCAATAAAGTGTATTTGTATTGTATTGTAGCTATTGGTAGCCTATAGATAACTCGAATGTTCTAACCCGCTACCGGCTGGCAGCATGCCCAGAATGCTAGCAGCATTTCCACGTTGAATTGAAATTCTGATTCATTGGGACAAATATGTGCCAGCATTCCAGCCAGCAGCCAGCAAAGTCACGCGTCGCATCGATGAAAAAAAATACGATTGTACCTATAGTTTCCAAGTCGGAGATGCACATAGATTGCTTTACCGCATTTATATAGTGCGGGATGGGTAGCCACGATGGCTGTGCGGGATGGGTAGCCACGATGGCTGTGCGGGATGGGTAGCCACGATGGCTGTGCGGGATGGGTAGCCACGATGGCTGTGCGGGATGGGTAGCCAGGATGGCTGTGCGGGATGGGTAGCCACGATGGCTGTGCGGGATGGGCAGCCACGATGGCTGTGCGGGATGGGTAGCCACGATGGCTGTGCGGGATGGGTAGCCACGATGGCTGTGCGGGATGGGTAGCCACGATGGCTGTGCGGGATGGGTAGCCACGATGGCTGTGCGGGATGGGTAGCCACGATGGCTTCCAAAGAAATAAACGAAAACCTACTAGTAATGTTGCAGTTTAATTAGTAGCATGTAACTTCCTCCTATTTATAAATGTATAAAACACAGGAGTTACTCACGTAATAAGTCAGATGGTTCCGACTATAGTTTCAACCACATTCGGTGGTCTTTTTCAAGGAGAATACGGGGCGCTCGCGCCGGCGGCGGGCGCGCAATAGTATACCCGAGGTAATGTCCAATGTCAGTGTGAGCTTGAATAAGCCGCAATGTCTGCTTTATGTTTTTCTGAACGATGTTCTTTGCCAATCGTTTTCGCTTTGTTTTACATAAAAGTATTTAAATATAATGTGAAGTATGATACAAGTAAGGAGCTAAATGTTCTCGTTGGTGTTAGCAACACAGATTAAAAAAAAAAACTTTCGCAGATACCATCGTGCTTTCTTTATTTCTGTTCCATTGTTTAAGTTCCAATAAAGAATTTTTATTATTATTAATCGTAAAACCATTTCATAACGTGGACTGAATAGCACTGGGTCATACCTTTACAATAAAATCAACAGACTGTAGAATCCATGAAATATCTGGATACCTACGTAACTAACAAAAAAATATTAAGACATTAGGACGGTGACTCTATGCTAACACCGAAATGTTTATTTTTTAATTTTAATTTTTATATTCTCTCAGTTATGTGCGTCCACTGCTGGACATATGCCTCCTACATATAGGTGAAATTTGGCAATACTCGCCATACTTGGCAGGCGGGTTGGCGAGCGCAGTATGATTTTCGATCCTCAGAAGGCGCTGCTGCCCACCTGGTACGTGGTCCCTTATCCGACTCTTACGGCAACCGCAGGAAGAGATGGGGGAGTACTATTCTAGGCCGGTACCACCACGGCCAATTTTTAATTAGTTCAATCTTATTGTGTACATTGAATGATGTCAATATGAATACTAATAAAAACAAGATAATTATTCATACGCCTAATTTACTTAAACAAACCAATTTAGATTTTATTTGATTTGAGTAAGTAGTAGGTATTATACATATATCTAAAATGTCAAGTCACCGAATATTTGTCACATTAAAATTATTGCACAATATTACGAGTCTTTTAATATTCAATGTGTGTAAGGCTCGATTGTTAGTACTGTACTGTGATTGTTTGATCAGGAACCTCTCCATCAGTTTTAGAACAGAATAAAGTTTAATGCTACAAATATGTCAGGAAAAGGTGGTCGCTGGAAATTGTATCGAATCTATTCTTCTGATTCGCTTCACTCTTGACAAAGTGCATGGTCGTAGCATCAGAAGCTATAGCACGTTCTACAATTCTTGGCAAATTCGCTCGTGCCTTCCTGGGGCCTCAGTCTACTATTCAATATGGCAATATGCTCGGCTCACAACGGCCGATTTTGACAGGTTAGGTAGTCCGCTATTTTTATTTCATACATATTGAATCAATATATATATATTTTTAATATTTTTTTAATATGGGACAACATTCACACAAGGTCTTCAGGTCCCAACCTAACCTAATACACACCCAGACACCCTGACACCCTGGTCCATTCGTGGAGTAGACCATTCGGAACAGCATTAGCTTGGTATAATATTTAAAAAAGTTTAATTATTAACTTACTGCAAGTTATATGAGGGTAATCAAAGCATTCTCAATTTAATACGTAAACGATATAAGTAATTTGATTTGAAAAACGTCGTATGAAACTCGGGAGCTCTGCTCAGTACACACTCGGCTGAATACCGCCCTCGTCTACTGCTCGGCTTGCAACCCACAGCCTCGTGTGTCTCGAGGAACTTTGTTAACTTGTATCATACCTGCAGTATGCACGCATTGTTTGAAAAAAAGAAATGTAGAGAACGTCATGCAATGAAAATATTATATTTTTCGCCTTGAAAGTAAGTGGTAAAAATAGTATCTCACTGATTATTTCTAAAAAAAATATTGTGCTTGTTTAGTGAAATTGTTCTAACAATTTAGACCTATTTACAGCTATATAAAATAAGGGAGATATCCGATCGCCCGCTCGAAAATGGTACCGCTAAAACAAGGCATATGCCTTGTTTGTCTCTCAGTCGCGCGCGTTTGACCGCGGCAATCGTGTGACGTGTTGCGATGTCGAAGTGAGAATCCAAAAAGTAATAGTTGAAAAACTCTCACAAATGTTTTACAACGCTATTGCTACGGTGTTAAAGTTAACATTAATAAAATGAAACAATATGCGCTTGTGGACTAATTTGTATCATATAGTATATTTGATTGAAGCCTATTTGCAGTTTTTCATAATAATTCAATGCGCTAGAATGATGTAAGTTTGACACTTGTGTTCTTACCTCGATGTGCACTGCGCAACAACAATTTCTTGCATATTATTGTGCAATACTCCAAGATTTGTAATTTCATTGTGAATATTGTTTTTAATATTCGATTGTTCCGAAAATAAATACGCTTAGGTAGATACGATGATAAATAATACCAACTACGTATTGATAACATTGGCAGATTTTATCGTGTTCATGACAGTTGAAAATTAAGATAGGTGTCAAAAGTCAATTATATCTAAAAAGCATTTATTTATAAAGATTGTATAATAATATTGCAACATAATTTAGGTATATACACAATAGTTGACTATTACATTTTTGGTTTCATAAAGCTGTTACAAGTTTTATTTTTAAATAAAGCTCATTATAAGCTTAACTTAGTGAGTTACTAAATTTTGATTACACTATAATATGCACTAAAAATCACAATATCGGTCTCAATGAGACACAAAATGTAACGTTCTGTCCGGTTGGCCTGCTATTTTTGAACCTGTGTGACAATAAACTTTTATTATTCCCCAGTATTATGACAATAATATAATATCTTTCTAAAAGAAATAATATGGAACCCGATGTATTCTAAATATACAAACATAATTCCACTTTCTTAATGCGTACTGCCAAGGGATGGAACTCGTTGCCCGAGTCTGTGTTTCCCGATATGTACAATCCTGGAGTCTTCAAGTCGCGAGTGATTAGGTACCTTCTAGGTTTGCGTGCTAAATCCTAGACAACGTCATCACTTAACATCAGGTGAGACAGTTGTCAAACGCAAACTTATAATAAGTAAAAAAAAAACATGATAGAAAAAGTACAAAAATTTTTATAACGTTCTGTGCATTACAGATGCTCTCTAGATACCTTAGTTACAATAATCTACTCAGTAAATACAGGTTACAATACCTCTGCTCTAGACGTAAGCGACTGGTGCTATGTTTTACATGGTACATACATTATTCATGGTAATGTTGAATGTTCAGATATTACAAATCCACTCTGTTACATCTGCCCCAGAACCGTAATTCGCAGATAATTTCGTTCCAGGCACTTATTAAGTATTAATAACAGTTCTTCAAAAACGAATGCTGGCGTAAGGTCACCCCTATACCGACTTGTTGAATGTTATAACACCAAATTTGAAAGCGTTGCTATTTTTGCCCTATCGGGCCCTCGGTATAAAAAAGCTGTCATTGAATCACTGAGTAATCTACCACGTAACTTTTTGACCACTGTGAAATAATGTGTATCAAACTTTCTGTATCTTCTCTCTTGTGTAATCTGCCAAAATTCTTGTCCTAAATGTATTCATTCATCGCAGCCATATGATGTCCACTGCTGGACATATGCCTCCTCATATAGGGGGGATTTACCAATACTCACCACGCTTGGCAGGCGGGTTGGCGAGCGCAGTATGGTTTCCTATCCATAGAAGGCGCTGCTGCCCAACTCCTGGTACGTGGTCCCTTAGCCGACTCTTACGGCAGCCACGGGAAGAGATGGGGGGTACTATTCTAGGCCGGTACCACCACGGCACATATGACGTAATATACATTAATTACGTCATTATTTAGTTTATTTATAGTAATAAAATGTCATAATGCGTAAATCATCTATTTCATTTGTTTATTGTTAAATAGCGTAATCTTTTAAGTGACGTAGCCCAGCATACATTAAGATTTAATTTATTCTACGTAATTAGTGGATAATGTTGTGGGTAGCATAGTTAGTATTGATACCAGCAATTTGTGTTACTTAAGATGTATTATGTTACCGTTTTTAGTCCCAAATAAATAAATAAATAATTCCCGCAGGGATGGGAAAGTTGTGTGAGAGTGCTATATATTGATCCAAACAATTTATAGAAGATATGTTTCTTCATTTATAACAAATTAAAATTTAAACAAATAACTATGGCTTTATCAATTAGATTTAGCCATAGTTATTTGTTTTACATATGGGTAAAGTAGTTTTTGGAGTGCACTCACCTGGAGCGTAAAATCTGAGCAAGCAAAGAGCTAGGATTGATGATTCAAAAGAAGAACCCTGAGCGTCGCGAAGATTTCAAAAGACGCTAAAAAAACTTTAACCATGAGTGAAACAGAACAATTATCACCGCAGTAGCACTATTGAGGAAGGCGCGCGGCGGGAAGCATTCTTTCGAGTGCAATCTTCTCTGATCGGTGGGCGAGTTGACATCAGCTTTGTCAGATGCGTTCTCTAATTTGAAAATCTTTTTACACCCTTGTGAATCTTTAATAGAATTTTCCCATGACAAATCGATGAGTAAAACTAGCAATTGACAGCTAGTGTAGTGAAAAGCTTTTCATGTGGTATCTGTCCTAACCTAATTCATACCTACTAGCTTCCAAGGTGAAAGAAGCAAGGTTCCTGGTCAGCAGTTTACTTAATTGTGTGTTCTTTCAACGGTTTGTGATGATAAAGTTTAATATATTTAAACTCTCCGCTATTAGAAATGAACGTTTCTTGGAAAACTTTAATTTAAAATTTGATTGCCTTCGATACAAACTACTATTTACACTACACTAACTATTTATACACAGAATCTTTATTGTACTCTTTTACAGAACTAGAGAGCATTTTTTGCCTCTGTATAGCATTCGCACTAGGTCTCATTATTGGCAATATGAGCCTTACTCGATTTTACGTTATAAGGGAAATCGTCATCGTCATTTTGAGGAGTGGAATGTATCAACTCAAAATTTTCATTTGCAAATGTTAAAACGATTTGCTTCCACTTTTATTATGTCTACTTCAGAAAAAGCATCTTACTGCCTGAGTCTGTGTAAGTTTCTCAGTAGTCTTCAAGTAGCGAGTGAACAGGTTCTACTAGACCGCGTCGTCACTTTACATCATTTGAGACAACGGTCAAATGTAAACTTATAACCTAAAAAAATATGCATTGTTGTTCTGTACTGAGAATAAAATAAAACAACCTATTATCACCAACCAAATCAATGTTCACGTTTTACTACACATTTGCACAGGTTATAATGTAAGATGGCAATTTGGTTGAAGTGATAACCCCGTCAAAGATAATTATTCAGGATAATAATAGAATTACTTAAATTTATCTTGAAATTTAATCTTTACATTGTACAATTGAACTGATTTAGTAGATAAGAAATCGCAAAATCAAATCAAGTAAGTACGTGATAATTTTAAATCATCTGACAATGCCCTATAAATACTATAACTATGTGCGTTTTCAAAAAACCAACACTTTACCTCAACCACGCTGCCGAGTAGCACGTAAGAAAACAGTTCTTCTATATACTGTCTTTTTCAACCATAGCTACTGGGTCAGTGCTGGAAAATCTAAGGGGAAATATTGCTGCTGATATTTTGTGATTCATTAACGGGTGACTTGACTACCTAATATTGTGGAACGTGTCAACAAAGTTAAAAAGAAGCCGCAGAAGTCAGAAGTAAAGATTGTCTAGTTTTCCTTACATCAAACGTCTTAGAAGATTTTGTTGAAGAAATGACAGCAAGTGTGGTCTCGGCGACGGTGGTCGACGTCGTAGAAAATAAACCGATGAAAGAAAATGTGCAATCAAGCTCCTTGTTCTTATGGATCCTGTCACAATGGAGGCCAATCTTAGCTGAATTCATATGTACAACTACACTAGTGCTATTCGGCTGCATGTCTTGTATACCAATAGATGGAGTACGACCGTCGTCTTTTCACACCTCGCTCGCATTTGGATTCACTGTCATGTTCAACGTTCAAATTTTCGGACATATTTCTGGGGCGTTTATGAATCCAGCTGTGACTTTGGGCAGCGTTATATCAGGAAACACTCCTGCAGTTCTCGGAATATGCTTTGGTATTGCACAATATTTAGGAGCCCTACTCGGTTACGGCATTCTCGTAGGCGTCTCGCCGTTCGACGTGAGAGGGGAAGGAATATGTGTGCCGAGGCCGCATCCAGATATTGATGCCTATCAGGCTTTGGTAATTGAGATTATTGTGACTGCTACGTGGGTATTCATCTGCTCATCTCTTTCGGACCCGGAACATCAGCATAATCAGGATTCAGCTCCTATCAAGTTTGGATTGGCGATAGTTGGATTAACGTCAGCCGCGGGATCTATGACTGGAGCGATTACGAACCCAGCCAGAACGTTCGCACCAGCTTTATGGTCCGGAGTATGGAATATTCATTGGGTATATTGGGTAGGCCCGTTTTTGGGTGCTGCTTGTGCGGCAACCTTCTACAGGTCAATTTATTTAAAAGAAAAGAAATATTAGGAATATAAATGACAACTAAAAATAGAGGAAATTTAAGCTCAGGTTAATATTGTTAATCTGATAACTTATATTGAATACTCTGCATTATAGATCAAAATGTTTGTCCACTTCTTACTTTAATATTTTCTTAATTACACCTTATATACATTTGGGAAATATTAACTGTATAGTGTCATTATCTATCAAATTAAACACAATATTTGTTCTATGAACAACTGATTAAACCGTGGATTCCTAGTCATAATTAAGTTATTAGTTGATAATTTTGTAAATAAATTACTATACATACTATTTTGGCATATTTTTTCATCCTTTGATTGTATTATTAATTTACAGTGTAAATCAATTAGGTTAGCTTACCTACAAACTTCGATAAACCTAGGTTTGTCTAAACTTGGCAGAGCGTCTGCTATGTATTGATTATTATTTTGATTTACTGGTACCCACGTAACAGTATTTATGTTCAATACTTGCACACATGTAATAGATAAAATGCGTAAAAGCATCAGTAAAAGCGACTTGAAGATGAAAAAAAAATAAATGGTTAGTCCCACTTAAATTCTCAATATGGTACTATTGCAAACATATAAGAATTTTCAAATTGGTCAATAGTTGGCAAAGGAATTAAATGGATTAAGAAGGAATTAAAGGAATAAAACCTCCTCCTTTTTTTAAAGTTGGTTACAAAGAGAATAGCAAACTGGTCGTATCGTTCAGAAGACTAAATACGTGGTGATTTGACGTTAGCTTGCCTTAAAAGCTGATAAATATTGTATCTGTAAACACTGCTCTCGGGAGTGCTGTGCTGACTGTACCTCTGACATGTTGAAGCTAAGTACCTTCCTACTTCATCATATTGCTTTAATAAACGCTTTGATCCGTTACTGAGGTACTTTATTGTGCCTATAATATATAAAATATACCTGAAAATATGCTTTGAAATCATTGCGTTTGCTAAAATGGCTTTAATACGATGAAAGTCGGCCTGACCTACTTAATATTTCATTAAATTTATTGAAACACTAATCATTTTATTTGTAAAATTAAAAATAGAGGGCGTGTGCTTCAAAAGATAGGTAATCGCCACATAGAGTCTCTATTCAAATATTATTTTAACCAGCATTCAGATTTGGTCAGTTGACTAAAATAGCATTATACTTACAAATAAGTAAGACTTCTACATAATTTCAATGATTTTTCAATCCTATTCATCACAAAATCTCTTAGTTGCAAATCTAACCATAGTAGTCATAATGTCGATTTTATAACACTGGGTTGAAATATATTACCCATATTTATACATATTGTATACCTACATGTATTTCTTGGGAAGAGTTCGTTATTGTTAATCTCTTTGTAGTAATCCCAGGTAGTACCTAATCCTTAATTATGTTGCTTGTTTTTGTAAATAATAGTTATTTGTTTGACATTTGGGGAAAGTTGATGAAGAAAGTTGAAGTTTGCTCATTTTATGAGTAGGATGATAGTATGTTTTATGAGTCAGGATTGAAACCGGAGCAAGTGAAGGGTTCTAGGATTTCAAAAGAAAATAAACAAAAACACAATAGTTTTCACCATAGTAATCGCAAAAAGCCTGAAGCCGTCTGTCCGAGTATTTACAGCAATCGTTAGGCCAGTCGGTGGCTTTGGGTCAGTCTGTAAACTCCTGTATCTTGGTGCGGCATCTAGCCCTGCTCTGAGCGTGGGCCGGATCACAGCAGTGGGATTGGGCTGATTATGATTATACCTTTGCAAGAGTAACAATAATGGTGGTGGGTTTGCAGCTTAAATAATGCACGCTGATTTTCTTCTCACGCTTCATTGTGGACATCACATACTTCATCTATTTGTCTTATATTAATTAGGGAATGGGAATTGAATGGCTCATTATCGAAATTAGTGTTCGATGTTCCTCAAAATGAAGAATTTGAATTTGAAAAAAGAAAAAAATCTGTTCAACAAGGCAGTGGGGGTAAAATGAGGCGTTGCAAAATGAAAGAGTGCTGTAAAAAATAATTAGGCAATTTTCTTTATGGGAAGTGTCAGATATTAATTGCTAATTAAGAATTGCTTGTTACGATGGGTAAGTGCTTATTGCAACTGGCTTTACATGATTAAAAGCTGTTTATAATTTTGGAAATCTTTGACAATATGGAAATGTAAACTTGGTAAGGTATTTAAAAAAAAATGTATTTCTATTTATGTATTAACATTTTTGCAGCGGTGAAATTAATTGCCTCTGTATGCTTCGTCAGCTTTTCTCAGCTCTTTTTCTGCTAAATTTCAGAATTGCTCCCATTAAATAAGACAATTCTGCAGTTTTGGAGTCTCGATGCTTGTTTGCCACTTATTGTGTAAAAAAGTCAGAAACATTAGGGTCGACGAATGGGTCCATATACAATTATTCTGTGTTATTTATCAGACAAATCACTCATTCAATCATCAGATCGGACAAGTCTGAATCTAAACAGATTCAGACTTGTCCGATAAGATTATCTAGAAATGATGATTAGGTATAAACTATACTTAATTATTATTTCTGTAACCTACATGTTGTGTATTTCTTATCAGGTTAATAATGATATCGCGGTGACGTCAGCACAACCATCCCAAATCGATAACAATAATGTCATATCATGCTTTAAAACCGAACAGTTGCAGGTTAGTTGTAGTGTTTCAGAACACTACTCTTCCTGGAGACAATTTGAGTTTCGTAACATCCAAGTGGTAATGTCAGGCATGGTAAAATTATAGAATATTAAAATATATATTTAATATTTTAATATATTTATTAAAATATTAAATAAATTTTATCTTATTATAGAATAAGGAGGCAGAGGCCACATGTACTTTTAATTTAACCCTTTTGCAGCCCAACACTCAGGCTAATACGTCACGATAGGTCTCACTATGGTTTATACATTTTGTCCTTGAGTTTATATTGATTTAACATTATGATCTATGGAACAGAGTGCCATATAATAAACTGTAAGCACATGGGTACACCGCTACAACTTTCATATAAAATTTGCCATGTTTCGTATTATACAACAAAATTATTTAAGCCTTAATCAAGAAATGCTTTTTTTTCCACGCAAAAGCAAGCTACCACGCAGAGCACTTTTACGAGGGCATGGTTTAAAATTTTCATGAAACACAAATGCCACGTGCAGACGTGACGAATGCCATTAGGCAAACAACGTCCTGTCCGCTCCGTTACTTGAGAGAAAAACATAATTTTCATTAAACATCGATAATACAAACATCATGCTTATGAAATGCACGCAGGTTAGAAATTATCAATTAATATTTAAATGATCACAATATTATTGTGAACATTTAAGAACAAATGAATAACTGAAACGAATGTTCAGCTACCGAAGCAGGAATAACTAGTAAAAATAAACAAGTAGTCGTATCGTCGCCGTATCGCTGCGTGAAACAAATGAACTCAGTACGAACTGGAAATTATTTAGTACAATTGTGGTACAGAAAATGTATAGTTTGTATGGAATGTACGTGCGTTATTCAAATTTAATATTTATAGAATTGCGATACGAAAACTGTAATGCAAGTTGTTCCTGCTTCTGACAATTGTGTCAGTAAAGTACTGCTACAAATTTAACCCGCCATTCGATAACAGGCACAATTAAAATATTTTCTATACTCTATACAGTTTCTACGGGTATAACGTGACAATTACGCGTAGTCGATATCACGATCGACAATTGCACCGCACTCAAGGCTCTGGGGAAGTCTTTGGGATGATGCCAAAGTAATGTCACTCACTAACACCATAATTACCGTGATATCACCGTTGGTATTGGGATCCTGCACTGTTGTATTACAGATGCTCGCTTTGATTACATACAACACTTGATAATCTAAGGCAACTAAATAATTATCGTAATAAGTCCATATGCAATTGGCGTTTTGAAGGGTAAAAGGAAAACGATATTTTTCAATGAAATTATTTTAAATAATCAATCAAAGTAGGTACCTACCATTTGATTGTTATCTGTACACTTTCGCCATTTTATCGGTAGCTCTCACGTGTGTATATTTTTCATTTTTATACTAAGTTAATTATACTCTTACTATTATTATTTTAATACAATTAGACACAATTAAATACTCGCCACGCTTGGCAGGCGGTTTGGCGAGCGCTGTATGATTTTTAATCCTCAGAAGGCGCTGCTGCCTACCTTCTGATAAGTGGTCCCTTAGCCGACTTTTACGGCACCCGCAGGAAGAGATGGGGGAGTACTATTCTAGGCCGGTACGCACCACCACGGCCAATTCTTTAATAACTAAATCTGATTTTATTTATAATTGCAAACTGTTGAAGAAATAAGTATTTAGTTTACAAACTGTACAAACCAGCTTTTAAGGCTAATTTCTATTCCTTCCTCTCCCAACTCGTGTGTGAGCAAATATTCTAGCAAGTTGTTTGATACCTTTGTATCAGCGTAGCGCGCCGCTCACCGCCACGTGTGACGTCACGCGTCTACGTAAATGACGCCTGAAAGCGTTTGTTTTATATGTACAATATACCTAACCGAACGAGGAAGTAGTGTAGCGGCTATAAAACAAAGACTTAGCATCATATTGATTCAAAACTGAATAAATATATCTTAAGATGAAATATACCTAAATATCTATACAGAACTACATTTTCTAAAGCCTATTTTTCAACAAAATTCTTCCACCATTATATTATGTAAATAATGGTGGGACTTATTCTATAATAATAGCCTTCAGCTTCGTCATCGTCGTTTTTATTTAGGAATTCTTATAGTTATGCCCATGAGTACCTACTTTAATTAAATAGCAGCATTCCGGTGATATAATGAAAAAGAGTGAGGGGCACTAGCATCTCAGCGTGGTCCGCAAATTATGTTCATGCGTCTAAATTGCTTTAGTCGCAATCGGAACGGGCACTTGTGCGGTACGTATGGTTCCCACTAATTATTATTGTAATTAGGCAACTTCTTGTGCTTACACAAAATACAAAAATAGCTTTTGTAAAACTAACCACGTGGTGTGCGTTTGCGTATAGTCCAGTTTTTAGTTATAACATATTGGAAAGAGATAAAAGATAATTTGCTGCTCAGAAAACAGTAGACGGTGATGAACCAAACATATTTCAAACACACGTTAGGAAGAAAGCCAGGCATATATATATATATATATATATATATATCATAAATATAATATATTTATGATATAATAGAATACTTCATTTTGTCTCTTTGTGATGACATTAGTGCAGCGTTCTGCGGAAATATCAGGCGTGATAAGTTTTCCTTCGCCCAATAACTGGTCTTCTGTGACGTGAATTTATTTAAAAATATTGCGCAACATGTGTAATGGATGAAATTGTTTTATTTGATTGATATAGAAAAAAATATCTGCAATCAGTAAAACTATCATTTAGATCATATCGTAATAATTACGATACAGATCTCAATGATTAGTTGTCACAGTAGTGATGATCTATGATACCTAATTACAGAATTATTCCAAAACCCCATAGTACTCAACGTTAGTAAAACAATTTTTACCAAAAAATGGAACCGACTTCAACAATCAAAAGTGTGAAATAACTTGTTGAAGTCTGTACCATGATAGTTCAAAAGTACCTAACCATCATCACGTTATTGTGCTCATGGTACCGAGTTCGACAGGTTATTTCAAACTTTTGATTGTTGAAGTCGGTTACATTTCTTGGTAATTTTTATTCACCATTTTCAGTCACCTTTGCTACTCACGGGATCAATAATTGTCATTGAGTATGTTCCGGATGTCTTCACCCGCAACTATAATGTCGTCGAACTGTGAGTACCACTTTTCAGTTATTGGAGTGTAAATCAAAAACCACTTGTCCGATTTTGGTGAAATTTAAATGAGACCACCACAGAAGTATGCTATAATAAAAAAATACTAAAAATACAAATAATAATAAAATCATCTAACTAGGCGGCAATCTAATAAACGACGAAGATATCCGCGAACACAGAAATAAAAAACATGTATAGCGTCGAATTGAGTATTACCTCCTTTTTTTGAAGTCGGTTAAAAAATTAAAGTATGAAAATTTGGTGCGTTCACAATTGGGAAAGTTTTACTGTGCATTTAGGTTCTGGTCTCTTCTTATTGGCGTCGTGTATGTTCGCGGGACTTTGCTACATTAATTATTGATTATTATCGATGATGGGGAGGCATGTGTCCAGCAGTGGATGTCCTATGGCTGAGCTGATGATGATGATGATTATCGATGATAGCGCGTCCCTTTTCTCTTCAGATGTACTGTCTGAAATAGGGCTGGGTTACGGTTTCAGAATATTTATTATCTCAAAAGAATTACATTCACTTACTGAGATATATAATAACTTAAAAATAAACACTTATCGTGCGGTAGCTCATAGTTTACAAACGCATTTATACTAATTAAATGACTAATTAATGCAACTCAATACAAGTCGTCCAGGTGGTATCATGCAGACACGGGAGACTGCAGCACACACGCATGGACTTACTTATATAAGCCAACAACTGAACTTTGATGTTCAATTGCTGGTCATTCAATGAAGGTAAAGATTAACGAGACGGTTCATTGCAGTTTACCGTTATCGCTATCTTCAACAACGTATTAACGGAGATAACAACTGCGAACGTAATAATTGGTGTTTTATCAGCGTATGTAGCAATAATGAATTAACGGTTATTTTGCTACTAGCCTCTTAAGGCATAGTTTATCTGTAACAAGATGCTTGGAATAAATGATAGATCATTGTTAATGATTGGGAGATTTAAGCGGAATCCTTAGCGGAATTTAATCACGTAGGTAATTTTGTTTTTACAATATATTTGATATCGATTCAACTATAGTGCAACAAAATTAACTTAAATAAGGAATAATAAAATAATAACTAGTATTTTTTTTGGTAGCCTAAGATGCAAAATTTAAATAGGAGATCATGTAACTGCTGCGAATTCCATAACCCATGCATCAGGGAATGCCAGGAGTGCTGCTGTATGTACCTACTATTAGGCTTAATCTTCATAAGAATGTGAAACGCCCCATTATATTACTACTTTCCATAGCATATCTTTTACTACTTTACATTAAATGTCAAATGCCCTACTAAATCGACATAGGCCGAGCATAGATTCAACATAGACTCAGGTTGCTATGTCTTAGCAGACTACGGATTTTTGACGTTGTCTTATCAAATGGCATCAGCTCGGCTTTGCACTGGACTGAATCTGAACATGAAATTAGTAGACTTGACCCCCTGTTCACATGGCGCTCGCCAGTCCGCCAGTCCGTGGTCGGCATTCGAGAATTTTCGACTCCAATGACCATCACTTCTACCATTTACTAACTTCCCTCAAACGTAATAATGATGAACTTTTTCAATAATTCAAAACATGTTATCGTGGGCAATGTGACTTAAAGTTCTTTAAAAATGTATAGATAAATAACATGATAAGATTGTGATAAAGCGACAAGATGAAATGTGTTTGCGCGATAAAGTAAGCTCTATCGATGTGCGTCGCTTATTACCCCGAGATATTATTATTATTATTCATTTTGGACTACGTCCAGTCATTAAACTGAAAAGAAATAACACCCTTGGAGGCTTTTGTTTATAGCTCTTGACTCTTCATATCTAGACTACCGACTAAGGGAAGCGGAGGATTAGGGTCCTCGTTAGCCCCAGGGAGTAATAAGGAACGGAATCATTATTATCATTATATTTATTTATTACCAATGTAAGTATTAACGTTATAAATAATATTTTCATATGGTAAACTTGACCCGAACCGCTTGTGGTCAGGGCTGCAGAGAGAACCTCCTGGCAATACAATTTTGAAGCGACGGTAGCTCAGCGGGAGGAACGTCGGCTGTCAAACTGACGGACGCTGGTTCAACTGGACAACAACCGCTTGAGCTTTCGGTGAAGATAATACTCTTATCAAGTACCTACTACTACCACTAGGGTACTTTTGAGTACCCGCCTGGTTCGCTAATACCCTCAAGTTTCTGAAAACTGTCACCAAACACATAGTGTGTTCTGGCAGCATCTCTTGTGAGCCAGTGAGCATCTAGATCTAGCGTGATAACATCTTTGACCACATCGTCACTGACCATTAAATGAGATAGTGGTCAAACGCTAGATCTATACAGCATAAAAAATATAAAAAATGACACACCGTATGAAAACTGCCTTTTTGTATTAAATATCTGACCCTAGAGCCCACTATGTAGCATAAATATTAATTTTCGGGTTTCCCATTACTCAGTTATATAGGAATCGTATTAAATTCCAGGAATAAAAATATTTAATGTCTGTCTCTATGCTAATTTTCATCTTGATCCGTTTAGCCATGCTGGCGTGATTGAGTGACAAACATCCATCCAAACTTTAACGATAAGATATTTCCAATAAACTTATTAGCGAAGGGCTGACAGTTAATAACAAATTTTACATTCTACCCCACAACATTTCTGTTATTGATTTCGGCATTCTTATTGTTGACTTAGTTGGAAAGTAAAATTATTTTAATTAACCCTTCGGAACCCTTTACGAAACTTACTGAACCTTATGGGCTTTGAGATGTTTCGTAGCTTTAATAATTTATGTAACTTTATCACGTTAATTTAGCCTTCAGCTGAAAGTTCGGTGCCGGAACGCCGATATTCCTCCCTAGACGCGACATTAATATATGACCCTTTTTAAGGCAATGCTGCCCTTCATAGAAAAACTAAAGTAATAAATTCGTCTTGTAGACATTTTATTAAATAGCTTTAGCTTAAATAGATGGCGCCACGCTTTGATTCGGCAGCTCGACATAGTGTTTGTCGACAATTTGAGCTAAGGATTTCCACGTAATCAGTTGATTATGAAGGTGGGAAGCTGATTCCACTACTGGCGGACCATAAGTACATGCATTATGCTGCGTAAGATAGATTTTTTTTTCAAATTCTTAGCATAGTGGTAGGAAACTTTCGAGTAAGCGCCTGGCTAGCTACCACCCTCAAGTTTTAAGAATCACCAAACACACGGTGTGTTCAGGCAGCAGTCCTTGAGAGCCAGTGAGCATTCTAGGTCTAGCGTGATAACGTCTTCGACCACATTATAACTAACCATCAACTCGGAAAGTGGTCAAACGCTAGATCTATACAGTATTCAAAAAAAGTAGTCATTTTATTTTTTCTATATATGTGGATCTGTTATTTGAAATCTTCTCGTCAGCATAATATCAACGATTTAGGTTATATGGTACACATATCCAGTCTAGAGCGGGAATCAGAAATGCAGGAGGCGGAAGTAGAGGGCGCGCGCTTCCGGTGACCTGCTTCCGGTGGCGACCTCTTCCGGCAAATAACAACATATACCATATGCACGGCTTCGATCATAGATTTCAATTGGTGATGGATTTTTTACAATATTAATTAGGCTAATTTACTATTTATTATGTTATTTTATTATATTATTCTTATTAGATTATTATTTATTTACATTTATTAAATATAAAAAATGTCCAAGAAAAGAATCGTACCATCTGTATTACTTCAGAATCGATTGGAGAGTCTGCCTTGGGCCAAGTGCAAAAATCATCTATGATGTAGCCACAAATAAACACAAGAGATTTACAGCTGCGCCCCGAGCTGTTTCCCTCAGTTATCCTACGGGAGCCATACTTTTTCCACAAACAAAGCCTATGTACTTTTTCTAACTTATGTTTATCTGTATACCAAAATTCATCAAAATTGGTTCAGCAGTTGACGCATGAAAATCTGACAGACCAACAGAGTTACTTTCATATTTATAATACTAGTAGCGCCCCGCGGTTTCACCCGCATGGATTACAGTTTTCCCGCTACCTCAATTATCCCACGGGAACTATACTTTTTCCGGGATAAAAGTACACTATGTGTTAATCCAGGGCTTAAACTATCTCCATAATAAATTTTATCGAAATCGGTGTGGCCGTTTTAGCGTGAAGAAGTAACAAACATAACACTTACACATATACACATATACACATACACACATACACACGTACACACAAATTTTCTCATTTATAATATTAATAGGATAGGATTAGGTTTTTGTTGTGTCACCGAGGATATTATTATTATTTTTCGATACAATTAAGTAGCCTGAGTGTTAATCAAGATAATGTAGGGTATATTCTAAACTCATTTAAATCTATCGAGCCGTTATGGCGTAAAGATGTTCCAAATACACTACACATACACACACGCATATAATTATAATAAATATTAGTGTGATGATATGACAGAAGAAGCAGCTATTATAAATACTGCTAGTGAAATAACAGATTTCTACTGCTTTTCACAATAGGCCATGATTGCTTCATAAACACACTGGATTGGATAGACCTATAACGTCCCATTACAGTGGTGTGGGGGGACTGGCGGCTGTGAAGCGCCGGTAATGTCCACAATCCGTGCTCGAACTGGAGGCCCGTGGAGGCGCGCTCGTTATCCACGCTTTGCACGTATTTGTTCGATGTCCATACAGGAAGGACGTGATCAATACCATTTGGATGTAGCCACAAGCGCGAGCCATCACTGATTGTTATCAGTTTCGGTTGTGTCCGCGTATAATACATTTTCAATTATAACAACTTTCTTCATCGGATGACGGTCCTAAAATTTCAAAAAACACAATGCTAAACTTCAATTTTTCACCGGTTTAAAAAAAGCAGCTCAATTCGACCGAATCTTTTTTAATTTTTTTATGTGTGTTCCCGGATAACTTCGTCGTTTAAGAACCAATTTTGATGGTTCGTTTTTTTGTTTGATAGAGATACTTCCAAGGTGGTTCCATTTAAGTTTCATCAAATCGGTCATACAGTTTTTGAGTTACACTCCAATAACTGAAATATCTCTCGATGAAATTATGTCGTATGTTGCGGGTGAAGACATCGGTGAACACACACAATGAAAATTGATCCCGTGAGTAGCAAAGGTCACTGAAAAAGGTGAAAAGGGTTCTTCATAAAGTTATTATGTATTTCGATACAAACATTCATGGCTTTATTATATGTTTACATTAAAGTTTATATTTGAGTAATATATTTGTTTCAATAAAATTGTATATATATTATGCAATTAGAATGTTACTACTTCCTGTATATCATTTATTACCTATACCTGCAACTATTGACACCACTTTAGAGAAAATTAATTAAATATTCTGCTAGTTCTATATAATGACAGGCCACACTCGCTCGCGCATCAATTGGTAGGCCTCAGCGGACCCCCACGGCTGAACCTTCATTGTAGCATTCTTAATGAGTATAAAAATGTTTCACGTACATGGGAGAGTTTCTTGTACCGGCGTAGTTTTTTTTCATTTATTATCCATATAAAAATTATAATAGTGATAATGTTATAAATGTCTAAAAACCTAAATTAGGTTTGCCCAGACACTAAGTTCTCGACGCGTATCTAAAGTAAACAATTTAAATTATAAATAGGTATGTGTGTATGTAGTAAAAACAGGTAACAAGCAATACAACGATATGCAAGTATAAATAAATGTGACAGTTGCGCTTTGTTTCACCCAACACCGCTTCCACGTACACGCACACAACGATACTCAGGCCTTTGTGCAGGCACAGGGCTTATGCTCCAATATTATTTGATAAGTAGTATCTTATCAAGACTATTCAAGACGTTCAATGGTCAGAGACCCTGACTTCTGATCTCTTCTGATCGTGGGTTTGAATCTCAGCCGGCCTTTTCGTATATCGTGATAGACTATAAAAAATAATTGAAATCCCGACAGAGTCATATTATGTAAGTTTTTAAACTGAAATGGTCAGTATTACAATAATTGATTTTTATCGGCATATGTACTATTATGTGTTTTGTTCTTTCAGTTTAATCGTAAACATGCAATGTAGGCAACGGTGCTAATACATCAAGAAACGAAAACAAATAAAATACTTAATATCCCGATAATAAGGTTAATTTTTTAGTCAGATATTATTTTAAGCTGATAGAAAATACATTGCTTTTGATTCTCGGACACGAAGCTATAACCGCTTCAGGGCTGCGAGGGCCGGCCGCAATCGTGACGGTCGTGGTTCGATCCTCACCCCCGGCTTGGGCTTACAGTGTAGAAAAAAATCGATATGAAACCCAAGATAGTGGTATACTTTTCACTCCCCATGTGTCTAGCTGCCATGTTAATTTAAAAATCTGACGAATTCATGCAGCCATTATTGAGAAACTTATTACCAAAGGATCATTTCAATCACTTTAGAGTCTAAAACGATTAGTGAGAATAATCTAAGTGAGATAATGGTTAAACGTTAGACCTGTAAACTAAATACTGTTTATTACTTTACTTTACATACTTCTCATAATTTACTATTGTGGAATACTGCGTAACAAAATTAATAATCCAACCGTGTTAGGCACTCTTGGTCTATTTGTTCCAAGCAACTATATTCGCGCTGTTGGTCGTCCCCGACACCAGCTACCCTCATGCCCCGTCCCCCGCACCGGCCGCGCCGGTAACTCGCCGACGCGGAGAGCGTTGACAGCGCTGAACCAGCTCACGCACGAGTTTCAGCAGGTCGACATTTGCCATGACAGCTTAAAGACAATTATATTTAATGTAAATTTGTTTTTAGGAAAATGTACATAATAACATAGTCGGCGTTTTGGTTTTATTAACTGTAAGCATACTTATGTAAATAAGAATAAATAAATAAATAAATCAGATAACATTAAACAGCTTTCCAGCAACTTCCCAACACAAGGAGGATAATTGGCTCGTAACCCACCATGCTGCCAATGCGGGTAGACGGTGATATATACCTACCTACACGTACCTGATACTATTATGATTCAAAATGTTTATGTTTTATGTAACGATATGCAATTTCAGGAAGCATCATGTACTATCCCTATTGTTGTATTTCACTTTATAATTTCTTGTATTTTAGGGTCGATAAAGTGTGTTGTATTTTAATAATATTTTACACCGTTATCACAGAGACACGAATAGATAACTTTAATTAGGGTCGAACGGTTACTAAGAAAGGTAATTAAGAACAATGATTACAAAAAAATGCAGTCGTTCTACATACGAAAAAAACTCATATGCTATTATAATAATAATAAAAAAGCCACTGCCGAGAAGAGGCGGCAAGAAACTCGGGCGCCATTCTTTACAAATATGTTTAACAATCTGTTTACAGTACATGTTCTTTATTTTGTTATTGTTCTTTATTACGATACTTAATGTTCTTTATTCATAAAGAAAAATCTGTAAAGACAGATTTTGGTAGGAAATGACTCCGCGACCGCCGGAAATCTATGAATAAAGTTATTTCATTGCACTGAATTAGATAACATATTAATGCGGTGACTTGGTAGAAGTAGAGCATCTTTTCCTTCTAAATAATTTTATTTTTTTATTTATATTTTAAACATTCACACAAGGTCTTCAGGTCCCAAACTAGGCAGAGCCTGTACTATGGTAACCTGTTGACTGATATACATACTTATATACATATACACACCCAGACACAGATCAAACAGACATGTTCATACACACAAATGTTTGACCTGTCCGGGAATCGAACCCGGGACTAGCGGCTCAGAAGGCAGAGTGCTACCAACTGCACCAACCGGCCAGTCTAAATGATGTCATTGTATGGTTTTCACATTAGAATGCCGATTGATATAGATGCTTTATAGCCGATTTAAAATTTCGTAATGTGAGGCCTGATGAGCTTTTGGGATTTTATGTAATCGAACAAAGTTGCTTTTTTTGAGTTCATCTTTATTAATATAAAACTAGTCACAAATATTGTAATTCCATAGCTAGACAATATTGGTATGAAACGTAAAAACAAAGCCGTATTGAGACTTCGCAGGCAGGGTATGCATACTCGATCTCGTCTGTCACACTCGCACTCCGTGGGGTGGGCAGGGCGTGCGGGGGTAGGGAAGAGGAAAAGGAAATGTTGTAGTACACACAATCAAACAAAAAAAACAACATTAATATGTCGGTAATTCAAAGGTGCCGATGACATTACAGAGGCTCGCGGGTGATTACAGGCAGAGGGCGCGGGACAAATTCTAATGCGTGATTTCAAATATTACAAAAATGTATCAGATCAGATGACCGAGATAATAAAAAAGTCTAAACACATTTTCAGACCTTTTAATTCTCTTTCTTCTGGTGTAAGATTCACAGTTCACTTCATTTATCGTTATCGAGAGAATTTTAGATAAAGGAAAAATATAGTCGCTAAAAATGTTTCTTTTTGAAATGAGGAATCAAAATCTATATTCATAAAATCCGTAATAGACATTTTAGAGGAATCACTAGCCCAGTTGATTTGCTTTTAATTGAACGACAGGGAAAAATCGAATGATATTTCCAAATATCATTCGAGTCTTATCAATGAATAGTACAGTCGTACATCATTATTGGTTTCGGATCAGTTTAAGCATATTTTTAATATATGCGGTGATAATATCCAACACTCAGATAATGTGATAAGATATGAATGCAACTAGATAACATACCCGCTGTCATACCTGCTCAGTTGATAATGTATTATGTACATATCATTCTATCATCGGTCGATTTGACGTAAGGCAATTCGCCATCGCTATATTGTAGATATACCACCGCGACCTATACGTACGAAGCGTTTTGCTTCCACTTTCTTAATGCGTACTGCCAAGGAATGGAACTCGTTGTCCGAGTCTGTGTTTCCCGATATGTACAATCCTGGAGTCTTCAAGTCGCGAGTGAATAGGTACCTTCTAGGTTTGTGTGCTAAATCCTAGACAACGTCATCACTTAACATCAGGTGAGACAGTTGTCAAACGCAAACTTATAATATG
This sequence comes from Apeira syringaria, assembly GCA_934044485.1. Taxonomy (NCBI): domain Eukaryota; kingdom Metazoa; phylum Arthropoda; class Insecta; order Lepidoptera; family Geometridae; genus Apeira; species Apeira syringaria. The sequence continues at coordinate 17,039,763 of OW203668.1, forward strand.
TAAATAAAAAAGAATATTATAATTTAGAAGGTATAAATAATACGCAAGACGCTCGTCCTAGCGAATATAGTTAGTACAGGGGGAGGCATATGTCCGACAGTGGACGCACATGGCTAAGAGAATTTATAATTCTTACTATTTTGTTGTGTAAGAATTTTATTTTAATATAAGTTTAGAATATTTTTATTTATATTAAAAACGACAAATATAGAAAAGCGCAGTGTTTTCTTTTTCTCAAAAGCAAATATGGTATAAGAAGAGAATCTCCTAATCCATCCTAATGGTACTGAGATTGATTAGACCGTGGATTAACACATACGAGTGAGCTTGTTTCCATCATCACCGCGCGGGTAAAACGGATCTGGATATGATATATGATGGATTTCAGGTCCCGGATAACACAGGGTACTTTCATCATCATCATCATCATCGCACCTAGTAATTAATAGATCACATGAAAAAGAAATTTCTAATTGCGACGCACAATCCAGTCGAGGGAGCGTTCGCAATGTACAAATTGTCGCTACAATCCGATCGACGCACAGACGCGCTCGTTACCGACACTTGTATTTGCTAAATGCTCTCCGGCTGGGACGATTGCACGTTATCTATTAACTGGAAAATACCATACCATGCTGTGAATTTGGTATTGGTGTGTTTACCGAAGTTTATCGGGGATCGAACCGACGTCCGTTAGGTTGATCTTGGCCCTACCGCAAGGCTATATGTATTCCTCTCCAGCGTTCAGTGTTTATCTTTGACACGAGCTGCAACCACACAGGGTTTCTAAGAAAACTAGTGTTGAAAATCTTCTTATTCTTCATATTTATACTTGAAAAAGAAAAACTGTTGTGTTTAAATCGATTTAATATTGTTTTGAAACTGTAACCAGGAATGAGTGTGTTTTCTGAAAGCACAGTAAGACATTTCTGTTTGTTAAAAATATTTTGTGAAAACCATACCTGCTACAGGCCTGACAGCTTAATTGCACCAACACGATTTTATATTATACTGGATACATCTAGCGTAATCCTGATAAAGATTGTGATCCTGTGTATAGAAATTAACCCGTCTTATGCCTGAAATTATGACAATTATAGAAATATTCTCATAACTTTCTTACAGAGTACATCCTACATAATATATACATACCTTAAAGGCCAATAAAAATGTCCACAAAAAAGAAAATATAAATCTATATAAATCAGGATCTATTGCTCAGCTATCGAGTTTGAGATTTTAATCTAAAGAAAAGCAAAAGACGCATTGGCGAGAAAACGAATGGCAATTTGCATTGCAAACGAGAGTTAGGAAAAGGCACGCTTTTATTTAGTTCTTAATTAAGTTTTGAATTCATTGCTTTTTCTTGAAACCATCAATGTTTAAAGAATATTCAAAACCAATTCTCATCAGCAAAAACTGATTTTTTCAGAATATGAACATTTAAGTGCCAGCTGGCATTGCCAAGCATTGGAAGAGTCAGACCTAGGCGCTCGTCGAAGGGATTTAAAAAAAATAAACAATACATATTTTCCTCGGGTTTATTTTTAAAAGCCATAATGGATTGACACAAGAGAATACCATATATCTGAGTTTACTCAATTCGACTCACTGCATAAGCGAGTGTCCCATTTAAGCGCGGAAGATATATCGCCCTAGTAAAATCTTTTTATTTTCCTGCCAGCCTGAAGGAGGGCAGCGTAACACCTCACATTTATTTTGTGGAACATTTGGGGCATACCTGTACCTACGTTAGTGAGGAGGTGTGGTGAAGCTTATAAACACTTTATAACGCAGGCATAATTACAAGATTTACAAGGCCCAAAGTAAATCTATTGTTATATGCTCCTTAACAGCTGTGGTGTTTTGGTACAAAGATGAAAAACGTTTTAATTTTAAATAATACTTTAAGTATGGTTCATACACGTAAAAATGTTTTGTGCTGTAGGTGGCTATCGAGCAGATGAGACAATTGAGTCTCTCAATGTGTGTCAATATGCTTTAGACAATTTTCACAAACACATGTAGTTTTCTAGTCGTGAACGAATATTCAAAATCGGTTCAGTAGTTCCAGCGTCCAATCTCACACACTTGCAAACCTTACAACTTATCAATATTGACACAAATTATTATTAAAAAAACATAGTATATCTTCTTCTCAGCCATAGGAAGTCAACTGCTGGACATATGCCTCCCCCATATAGGGGGGATTTGCCAATACTCGCCACGCTTGGCAGGCGGGTTGGCGAGCGCAGTATGGTTTCTCATCCTCAGAAGGCGCTGCTGCCCACCTTCTGGTACGTGATCCCTTAGCCGACTCTTACGGCATCCGCGGGAAGAGATGGGGGAGTACTATTCTAGGCCGGTACCACCACGGCATGATAGTATATAGGTATGTATATTTTCTATATTATATATATAGGTATACACTATATCCACAGTGTAGACATTATGCTGTGACGAGTTCAGGTGTTTGATGTCAATTTACTAGAACGCCAGACGAGTTGGTTAAGTTACATAGGTAAAGGTAGGTACATAGTAGGTTAATTAATATGCGCAAAGCTTTTATGCTATATAAATAAAGTTGGTATGGGTAGATATCTCTTTCTTCTCTAATATATGGTTTCTTATCGGGCGAAACACTGATGTCGTCACTTGATAATAATCTATATAATCGGCCTTATCAGTTAATACAGACAAACGTGACAATCTGTACTGTAGTGCCCTTGGTACATCCGATATAGTTGATAATATTCATAATACCAATTTGTTGATAATAATTACTCTTATATTTTTATTTAGGTAAACAATCCAAAATTATTATTTTATAATAATAACAATGTCATTTATTCAATTAATTTATCCAAATAACTAACTAACATTATGAGTAAATGAAATACCTCATTGTACTGAATAGTTTAGATATTATGTCTAAAAATTAAACACTCTATTATTTTTTTAATGATTGGTAAAATGCGGGTTTTAAGTTTCAAAACCAACAAGTCCAACTATCTTGTTGGACATCTACTCAGAACTTCCGTAAAAGTAGATAATATGTCAACTTTAAGGCTTGGCCTTTATAAGGCTTTTCACCATATTTTGTCAAAAGTCCTACGTGTCCATTAAACTTAAATAATACCGCGTCTGAGAACAGTTCATGAAAGTTAATTCTGATAGAACATTTTAAATCATTTGCTAATTTATTGGTGAAAAAATATTTTCGTTCGACCATGTTTTTCCATTATCGAAAATCCTCTCGGCAACGACAAGTCGTACTGTGTCCTGCACCAGAAGAAAGGAAATTGAAAAGACTAAAACTGTAGTTTTAGTATTTCTAAGCCCGTAGGTCATGTGTAAAATACATATTAGTAATAATATTATTAAGACTCACGTTCATCTTCTGTCTCACACAGTTTCTACAGGTATAACGTGGGACTTACGCGTAGTCGATATCACGATCGACAATTGTTTCGGCTTCTTCCGGACCCTTCGTCAGGATCTTGAATGCGAGACGGGACGGTGCGACGAACACACCGCACTCAAGATCCTGTTTTTATTCTTTTTTTAAGTTTTTTTAAATTTAGTTTTGACTAAGTTTTAATCTTAGTTTAATCTTAATTAAGTAGTAAAGTAGGTACGAGAAAACCAAATTTCATCAAAAGTGCAACTATATTTTTATTATTAATTTTTCTGTTCCAGTTTAAGTTCATACATGTCTTACCTGAATAACTTACCAGGGCTGCGTTCAGGAGCGGCTTCGGCCAAGCCATATCTTGCTCTGACAGCGGATATGCGGCGTTCACGAGCTCAATTAGAGCATTATTTGCTCCACCCAATATTTGATCATGACCGTTCACGTCAACCTGTCAGACCAAATTATGGTCGACTAGACCATAATCTTTCTAATCTTGATCGGCTGTCAAAAGTGACATATTCAAGTAACTATCACGTGATTTATGATCAATGTAAGTGACTTCTTCTTCTGTGACATGCTATGGTGTAGCCGTTCGTGAGACATCGATCAAATATTTGGCCGAAGCCGCTCCTGAACGCAGCCCTGACTTCATACGATCTTTTTTAAAGAGAAGAAGAAGAACCTATGTAGTTTACTAGTAACCATAACATTTATTTTGCTGACGTATTAATATATATAATATTACAACTAAGCCATGATTAGAGAATGCGGAGCCACAAAGGATGTTGCGTAATCCTCTAATCCAATTGAAACTAATTTTGTTACTGCAGGCATATTCAGTACTTACCTACGTAGTATACAAAGGGAATTCAACATGTTGTATTCAGCCATATTTAATCTTATTATTTTTGAAACCAGGTATAAGTTTGTGTTAAATTTAATACCTACTTACTTAGAGCTAGTTGATTTGGTATAATGTGTTTATTTTTATTAATGTTAACGGTGTTACCATTAATCGCAGAATTTCACAACTCAAATTCAGTTAGAAGTATTTTTAATGGAACCGACTTCATCACTCAAATTGTGAAATAACTTGTCGAAGTCGGCAAAGGAAAAGTTTACATCACACATTAAAGAAAATACCAAAAAATGGAACCGACCGAAATTTTACGACTTCAACACTCAAATTGTGAAATAACTTGTCGAAGTCGGCAAAGGAAAAGTTTACATCACACATTAAAGAAAATACCAAAAAATGGAACCGACCGAAATTTTACGACTTCAACACTCAAAAGTATGAAATAACTTGTTGAAGTCGGTACCATGATAATTCAAAAGTAACTGATATCAAAATATTGTGCTCATGGTACCGACTTCGACCAGTTATTTGATACTTTTGAGTGTTGAAGTCGGTTCCATTTTTTGGTAAATATTTTTTTTTTTTTCACTCTTTTTAGTGACCTTTGTTACTCATGGGATCAATTGTCATTGTGGTGTTGGTCTGTTCACCGATGTCTTCACCCGCTACTATAATATCGTGTAGGTATAAGCACGCATTTTTCAGTTTTTGACTTGAACTTGTAACTCAAAAAGTGCTCGTCCGATTTTGATAAAATTTAAATGAAACTACACGAGAAGCACTAGCTTTCAAATAAAAAAAATATATAAAAATCGGTTTACCAAGGCGGAAGTTATGCGGTAACAAACACAAATAAAAAAGACATACCGGGTCGAATTGAGAACCGCCTCCTTTTTTGAAGTCGGCTAAAAAGAGCTTAGCATGAAACTTACGCATCGTCGATATCATGATCGATAATCGTTTTGACGAATTTCAGGTAAAATTTATACATATATTTACCAATACCCGCCACGCTTGGCAGGCGGGTTGGCGAGCGCAGTATGGTTTCCTATCCTCAAAAGGCGCTGCTGCCCACCTCCTGGTACGTGATCTCTTAGCCTAGTCTTACGGCACGCGCGGAAAGAGATTGGGGGAGTATTATTCTAGGCCGGTACCACCACGGCCCATATTGGGTCCAATTGACTAGCGATTGCATAAACTCGTATAATATTCTAATCTTATACGAGTTTGATTATAATTATACGAAAGCGTTATAAGAAATTGAATTTTAGCGTATATATAGAATACGAGCTCTTTACGAGTTTCACTAAAATTCTTCAAAACGATCTCGTATACAAAATACGAGATCGTTTTGAAGAATTTTAGTGAACATAAGCTAGTTCGACCGAATAAGGGCCATTGAAGGAATAAATTCGGATGGCTAGGTGAGTCCTACCACCTATAGCTTAGATGGCAAAACAGTATTTTGTAGGCGTGCGTTCAAATCTACAAGAAGCCGAATCTTTTTCCTTAAAAAATTTGAACATAATAATATCGAACATACTAGTCCCTTTTTAACTTTTAAATTTTACACAAAAATTTTTCTTTGATATTTTACGCTACAGGACCAGGCGAACCGCGACCGAGTCCGCAAGCGCCCCGTATTCTCCTTCAAAAAGACCACCGAATATGGTTGAAACTATCGTCCAAACCCTCTGACTTATTTCGTGAGTAATTCCCATGTTTTATACATTCACAATGTGTCCAAACCACGTTAGTGTTAATAACAAAATATTTTACGCTGTTTATTAGCAGCGCGTACGTTTACCAAAAGCAACAAACTTTATTGTTCCCGAGTGTTTTACACAAGGCGTTTGCATCTAAATTAGAGGAAATTGCAATAACGCATACATACAAATATGATTCCGCGGCGCGAACGAACTCTGTATGCCTGTGCTTACTCCATCCATCAGAAGGATTAGTGGGGGTGGGCAAGCTCTGTCGCATTGCAACTCAAACCTTGTGGGATTAGAGACACGACGGCCTTTACGCTGCGTTCAATTATTTCCTTAAAAACTGAGTGCGCCTCTGCGAGCTTCGCCGTGTTAGTTAGTCAAAGAAAAATTCAGAATTGTTTTTTTTTAGTTAATAAAGGGGGAGTGAGTCCAACAAACGTCTGATTATACAAATTTGCATAATCCCATTCACCAATTTATGAAATTAACAATGCTCCTTATTCTGTTAGTCATAACAACTAACTATATTTTATTATTTGAATGACATTGATTCAAGGAGTCATGCGACTTTTTTCAACGCTATTTCTTATAAACGAGTTTTTTTTCAATTGCGCGTAGTTTTAGTCGGCGCCAAATAGGCGACGTACCTAAAACTACGCGCAATTTTAATAAAAGATCTATTTTTAATAATGTTATTGATAAGTGTCATACTTATTTGGACTTTATCGTGACGATAATTATAAGAACTATCTTATTTTCCACTATTCGAGTTAAGTTTTGTTGAATAAGAGAATCGCTACCCATTGTCGATATAAAGCCGCAGCAGGGGTTCATTTTCGGATATGATAAGCGAAAAAAAAACAGAATGTTTTATTAATATCTATATTTTTTACATAAATTCCCTTTTCTGAAACACTTCGTTAATAACATTAAACTAATATGACATAGATTATACGAATAATTACATCCAACGTTTTGTTAACACGGATTCCAACGCCTCAGTACTTCGCCAAACAATTGATGATTTGGTCACTAGTAGGTATATTGTCTCGGATCGTATTTTTCCCATTGAAATACGTCATAAATTCCTATAAACTTCGAAAATTCTTTAAACATGAGCTATGCACATTTTAATGAAAACGCTAATTACACACCCTTATATTATTAGCTACAATTTAGCTTGCAAGTACCTACAATTGTAATAGTTAAACTTACTTATATATATTATATAATAATACTTTATGATTATTATCCACTTGAAATAGCATAGCTTTGGCTTAATAAAACTTATTTTAAATTTAAGTGTATACATATGTAGCATACGACTTACACTAAATTATGATATAAAACACAAACCGCAAATATATTCAGAAATGAACAAAGACTTACTTAAATCTAATAAAAACACTGCAGAAACAAATGCAAAAGTTGATATTGTAAATATATTTAAATTCGATACAACGATTGAACATTTTTGTTAGTTTGATACGTGTATGACAAAATATCAAATATACCAACAAAATAACTATCGATTTCGTTTTTAAAATAAATTTTATCAGTTACCAATAATGCATATTAATCATTATCTATGTACAAATTACTTGCGTCAAATGATTTATATCATATGCGTAAATACAAATGAATATTGCAAACATTGTACTCACTATATATCAATTCCCAGTGCAAGAGTTGTACTAGATAAACAATAGTGTGTACTGAATTCAATTGGTTAACGCAACGAAACGACTGCTCTACGATTACGATAATGATTCATGCCCAGAGCATGTAGCACGAAAAATTTTTTGGGGTTCGCATCGCCATCTCCTGATATTGAATAACATAACGTAGATTACTGATAGTATGTACGTGCGCAATTTGTACACATGACACATACTATCAATTCTCTGTGTCATTGCTGTACTAGACAAATTACAGTTAGGAAGAAATTCAATTGTTTTACGCAGCAATATGATAGCGCAACGATTACGTTAGTGATTCATGCTCCGTGCTCAGTATGTCCCAATTGACGCAGCTGTTTTTGAGTTCAACTCATTTAGAATTATAAACTGGTATAGATATATTGTATCTAGAAATAAGTACATAGACATTTTTATAAACTAACATATATATATATATATATTATAAAGTTTAATGTTTAAATTATGCTACAAGCTTTAATTATGAAGCAGCTCTAATTGTTATATTGATATAATTTTTAACAGCAATATGTCAAATAAGTGTAATCAAACATTCAGTCGCATTTAAAACTATTAAACTAATGATAAGAACTACCGCACCTTACACAAAGTTATTTACATACGCTTAAACCATAAGAGAATTACAAATGTCACCGTTATAATATATAAGCAATTTAATCTCTATATACAATTTTAAATTATTGGTAGCACACATTATATATGAGAGAAAATGTCTCATCACAAGCCACCAATTCTTTTCTTAAACTCTCGCAGCATTCAAAGGTTATAATCAAACGCGGTTCACTTAGGGTACTTATTAAATTAGAACTTCAATATTGTATTTATTGAATGATAAATTAGGCTATTAGTGGGATTTAAACCCACGACTCCAGAATGGCGTCCTGTCGCTTTGCCATCTGAACTATAGTATCTATCCACTAGCCATCGGAATTTATTCCTTATTCACATCTGAGGGGTTGTATTTTTTCTTCAAATCCGAATAATAGCCGAATTCACTTCAAAAAATTTGAAAGTATATTCCACCTAACACGATTAAAACTCTTTCAATATAATAGGCAATTTAAAACTTAATGTTAGTGTGAACAATTATGAAACTACTCAAACAGATTGACATACCAAAAAGTAATTATTACTTGGCCAACCCGACAGCCATCAATAAATAGATCTTTGACAAATAACATGGAATGTTTATTACGTATACATATTTTTTTGAATACATATATAGTTTTTCAATTTGTAATATAAATAATGTGGTCAATTTTAAACAATAATTTGGGGATTATATTTTTTTAAAAGAAGGCACAACGGATGTGTAAAATCAATGATACGAGTATACCACTTTTGTATAAAACACAAAATTTCAAATGTAATTTTTATGACAAATACTTCTCTAAAATAACACTTTTCTAGTGTCCAACTGTAATTATATTTGACGAAATTAAAAATTGTAAAATAAAAACAAAATAGGTTGTTGCAACATTGTTTTACCAAAATATATTTATAAAACCATCTTTGAAGATTAATTTCTTAATGGCTTTATTACTGGCAGTGAATTATAAAATCATTAATTCAGTTAATTCATCAGTTAGTTCATCATATATGATACAATTGTCAAGTAAGAATTCAAAAAGGTACATATTGATGTAGTACAAACATCGAATTATAAAATTTATCTTAAAATTGAATCTTACAACTGCTATTTTAAGAAATTTTTTCACATAAAAATGTTACAATATCTATTAATATTGTTACCGAACATTGTTTAATTATCATCATATAAAACAAACATTGAACAAACTATTACAAATCTTACAAGGCTACTAAAGCCAGAGATGGTAACGAAATTCAAGGAGAACATAAATTAGTCGTACAACCAAATATACAAGTGAGATGAAATCATCCGACTCTCAAATAAAATAAAAACTTGACTCAAACTAATAATTGACTCCATTCAATCGTACGAGATGGACGTTTTAGTTTTCCAGTACTCTTGCAAGCAAGATGGATAGGAGAAGGATGACGAAGCTGTGGGTCAGCTGGCCAGCGCTTCCAGTGGCCCGTATGTCGCTGTCCAGAACAAAAGGCTCTTCGATGACATGGATTATTCCGTTGGTGCACTCGACATCGGGCCTGAACACGTGGATCCAGTGCCCGTTCCATTCCACGTAGTAATCTGCGAGAAGAAAACAAAGTGAAATGTTAAAGGAGTAGATCGATATATAGAAGAACTGCTTTGATTATTTCTTGGTCAAATGCCAAAATATACGGGTCTATATAGTCTATATATAGACTATATAGACAGATTCGATAGTTTAACATCGACCAAGTTGCATTGGTCGAAACGTCGAAGTAAATAAATTACTAAACGTTTTTCTCGCGATCAAGCCCCGTTTGATTTAATAACAATGTGTTCGAATCGCGAAAGTCTAAAAATTACATTAGTATGTTATCGCCTTATTATCCGTATCATTTGATTTTGATTTGACCTTATCGATCCGGTAAAATCTGCTTCTTTCTTATATGTATCTACTAGCTGACATTTACTTTATTATCTCTTTGGCAAAATTTCCACTTTGTTCGTTTCATATTATCTGATAAATTAGTAATTGACAAGTCACTTGCATACCGATTATCACGTACTCCATCGTAGACCGCATCATCACTTAACATCAGTTGAGATAGTGGCCAATTGATTGATTATTCCCGATTAAAAAACTTAGATGGATTATTGCCCTTAAATGTTCTTTATGCGGTAAATTAGGGACCTAAGCACTTGTTGCAGTCGGTACCATGACAGTTCAAAAGTACCAATTATCAAAATATTGTGCGCATGGTACCAACTTTGACAAGTTATTTAATACTTTAGAGAGTTGAAGTCCATTTTTGATAAAAAAAATCTTTCACCCATTTAAGTGACCTTTGCTACTCACGGGATCAATTATTGTCATTCACCCTCAATAAGGAATTCATAAAGATAAATGCAACACAATAACCGCTTTACAGAATTTCATCAAATTTAAACGGGACCAACTCGGAAGTGTAGAGTACACTTCCTAGTTGGTCCCGTTTAAATCAAACAAGAAAAGAATTTTAGAATCGGTCAACAAATGGAGAAATCAGTGAACAGACATGAAAAAAATATATACAGTCGAGCATTATAACCTTCTCTTTTTTGAAGTCGGTTAGAAAAAATATTTATCAATAAAAATATTAATATAAAAATATCTTTATTATTTTTTACGATTATCTTTATGAGGTGTTATTTTATTGTAAAATTCTGTTTAATAAAAAAAAGAATAAGACTATCAGAAAAATAAAGGCTCATTAGCACCAGTTGTCACTAGTCGTTGAAATTAACCGAAATAGCATTTTCGTTAACATCAATATTTCTGTCAAATGGAATAGACCAATTCACCAGAAAACTATAATTGGGTCAATATGATTAAAATAGCACATGGCAAAAGTTTGAAAATAAAACACAGTGTACACAACAGTGTAGCTAAGTTTACAACCTTTAAATGAGATATTTGAGTCCAATACCGGCCAGTCACAAAGCGCCTCGAATATTTCAAAGCTCCCCTCTTCCGACGTAGATAACGATGCAAATGAACTGTGAAAGCTTACTTTTATCGGATTCCTTAACTCGCAGCCGTAGGGGGTCCCGCGAGGTCGGCAGGACGAAGGGGTGGGTCTCGTTGGCGAGCAGCTTCAGGTCGGACACTGTGTACGCGCGGCCGGCCCTGATCACGTGGCGCTCGAGGATCTGTTTGGTCTAAAACAAACGAAGGTATTATTCTTTAAATTATTCAAAGTTTTTAGTCGAGCTTCTATAAGCGATGTTAGAAGATCAACTTACTTAAACAACGTTATTTTTTTACTTTTGAGATATAACGTTTAACCACTATTTTACTTGATTTTCAGTGACGATGTGGTTGAAGATGTGGTCACACTAGAATGTTGACTCTCTTTTAAGGACTGCTGCCAGAACACATTATGTGTTTTGGCACAATTTATTTATCAAATTTGAGGGTGTTACCTTGTGATGCAGGTACTTACTCCAAAGTACCCTACCGCTATAATTTTTTTTTTAAATATTAAAGTAATTTGCACACAAATAAGTTTTTCACATATTATCTGAAAATTTGTAATATCAGTAATTCGTACATTTAAACAATATTGTGTTTAGGATACAGGACTATTAACCCTAAAGTGTGTAAAATACTTACAAAATAGCCGAAGTCTTCCCTGAACAGCGCTTTGTACGCTGACGGATGCTTGATCTGGAACTTGAGCCAGGCGTGGTCCCGCGGCACGAAGTACGTGTACCGGTGCTCCAGGTCGTTCAATTGTTGATTGAACATTTGACGCTTGCCCAGATTGTAGGTCACGCTAACGAAACAATACGATACATATTTAAATATGTATACCTACATACATCTAGTAATTACAGACTAACAAACTGATATTAGTTATATAAATGAAGATATTGCGCGAATTCCTTCAGTGTTAATCTTACGATCATGACGTTTTTACATGTCAAAATTAAATGTTTCTAAACGGTTATTATTTATATAGTTGGCTTTTTGGAGTATTACTATAGAGTGCTAATCTACTTCCTACTAATATTATAAATGCGAAAGTTTGTATGTATGTGTGTATGTTTGTTACCGTTTCACGCTCTAACGGCTACACCGATTTCGATAAAATTTGGTATGGAGATAGTTTATACTCTGGATTAACACATAGGCTACTTTTATCCCGGAAAAAAATATAGTTCCCGTGGGATAATTGAAGTAGCGGGAAAACCGTAATTCACACGGGTGAAACCACGGGGCGCTACTAGTATACTATAATTAATAAAAAAAAAATAAAAAAAATTATACTCAGAATAAGGTTATCTGAACGCGTGTAGTATTTTGCACTGTTTCAACCAGTTAAAGAAAGATCATTACATAAAATCTTTCACAAAAAAACAAGACTCCACTCGGGTATCATTCGCTGCCATTTACACGAATGTACAGTCTACAATTACGTTTATACACACAGATTATTTCCTTAGTGCATATCCATTGGTTTTGGCTATAAAATAATGTGGTGGAATCTCATTGAAAGTAGATACGGCTTAAGAAATATATTCCCTCATCTGTTATTTAATGATGGGAAGGGTTAAATGTTAGATAATATGTAGATGGGTTTTTTTTTATTATTGAAAAACTACACACTACGGACTCAACAGTCCGTACCTTTTTTTAATTACATTTGATTTTTTACTATTATGCGTTAGTACGCATAATAGTAAAAAATCAAACTAAAAAGTAAAAAAATCAACTACACAACAGGTGTGAATTAATCTAGATGAACTTAAATAACAACTAAATAAAGTTACAAACTAAGTGAGCAATGTATCAATATACATATTATTTAATTGGTGTCATAAGTAAATAACAGATGAGGGTATATATTTCTAAAGCCGTATCTCATACTGTAAACAACCTGATGTCGCAGGTGAATCTTACTTGAGCATCGGATCCGTCTTCAGCTTTTCAAAGACAGTGGTGTAAGGCACTCCGAGTACTCTGTCGATGATATGGACGAATCCGTTAGTAGCGGCTATGTTTGGCAAAGTGACCGTCGCGTTCACTCCACCGCCCTCGACGGTTAAGGTCTGGTTCTCTCCGTGCGTTAGAACGTTGAAGTAGAGATACTTGCGAGGCGAAGCCGTGGGCGCTTGGTATATCTGTAACGGGTAGTTTTACATTATAATTTCTATTACAACCCATTTTTGAACCCACAACAGATTGGTTCATAATATATGCAATATATTATCGACAGAGATATCTAAACAATGTGCTTAGTCAAGTACTATCTGAAGTGATTATCAAAAGATCATATCTTAACAGTCATTAATCAGGATATACGTAGAATCAACGCTGCGCACTACGATATTCAAATTATATTTTTTAAGCTAAAGTATATCCTGTCATTAATATATTACATAAAGCGAATATAGATTTTTTAATGATTATGAATAATTCAAAGTCGAGTAAGCGGTCTGTATTGGGTCGAAACCGGCCGAGCACCGTAATGTTACTCTACTTTGAATCGTTTAAAAGTAATTTAAATACTTACGTTAGTTTCAACAACGAAATATAATTTGTTATTATTAAATTGTTAATCCAAACTCAACGTTTAAACTATGATCTATTTGTAGCATACATGCAATTCGTTGGTATACTAGGTTACGTCATAGGTACCCATTATTTTACGATAGACAACACTCACTACGCGTCACGGGGAAGTTCAATTCAAAAGTTCACGAACAGTTTCACAGTTTGAGGACGATGCGATCATGCTTGGTAATGTAAAACATAATTTATGGAATCTCACTAAACCATATGACAATAAAACACGGCGTGAAATAAACAGAAATAATGAATGTAAATGAAATTTTAAAACCAACGTACAGTTCCAGGGAGCTATCCGGCGCAGCGTCAACACCAGAGATTCATATATAATACATATTGCACAGTATTCCAAAATTAATTGAAATTGGATACGCATAATACGAAAACTGCGGTTGAATGTCGCGTTGCGAACAGACATTTAATGAATATTTAATTATTAAATCGATTACGCTATCGAAGATATACACGGGCTTATAAATATTCACCTGATTTATATTGTTGAGGATAATGGCGTCCATGGGTAGTCTTTCTCGGACTAAATGAAGGTTAAGGATATCCTTTAATTTTTGATGGTTCCTGTAAAACAAAAATTGTGGTAAAAAAGAAACAGAAATCTTTACGAATAAATTACCTAAATCACTACTACTGTGTCTGCTTGACAGTTGTTATAAATTTTTTTTTCACTATCCCCTTTAATGCAAGAGCATTGAAGCAGATTAATCTTGTCTTATAAGCCAATCTATTTGCGAAAGGCAAGTTTTAGAGATTAGTGTGTTCTAAAATACAGGCAAAATATGAACGATTTTAGACTTGGTTTTGTTACTCGTTTTTATGCCTAACACTATTTTTAACCGGCTTCGAAAAAGGAGGAGGTTATACGTTTCACTGTATTTTTTTATGTATGTTTACAGATTTTTTGCGCATTTTTAAACAGATTCTTAAATTTATTTTTTGTTTAATAGAGTGTACTTCCGAGGTAGTCCCATTTAAATTTAATCAAAAATCGATTAATCTGTTTTTGAGTTACACTCCAATAACGGAAAAGTGTTACGTTTACTTGGACAACATTATAATCGTGGGCGAAGAAATCGGTGCATACACAATGACAATTGATCCCGTGAGTTGCAACCTTTTTAGTGAGAAAAGGTTAAAAAAAACACTGACAGGTTCTAACCCACACGACTGTTATCATTCACACGTATCATTAAGAAATAAGAACCATGAATGTGTGCACATGAATAATGAGTCAAAAAACAATTTGATAACTTAATGATCTTATTTTAAATACCTATGTTTGTATCTACATATACATTTGTAAATAGGCATACTAAGTTATCATGTAACATAATTATGGCATGTACTGAATTAAAAGAAAGGTAAAAAATTACTGTAAAATATTTTGCACGCTGTATTCGTTCCAGGCTTCGTTGGAGGGCGCGAAGAGTGTGATGTCCTTAGCCATTGTGAGCTCGGTGAGGAACTGGTTATTCGCTCCAAGGTCCATAATCACTTCGTAGAACTTGCATAGAGGACCATCCTCTTTCTCCTATGTAGAAAAATATTCCTCGTTGTTAATCAAAACTTTGTGACTAGACGTGTAATATTTTTTTTATATTTTGTTAAATGACGACGTGGTCTAAGATGTAGCATGCAAGCCTAGAAAATACCTATCCACTCGTAACTTGTAAGACTCCGGGTACCTCGGGATAACACAGCCTCGGAGTCCAGAACTCATGGCCATGATCTTTTTTTATGGTCATCGAACGTCATCGATCCGAGTAATTTGCCTAGCTGTTTGATTAAATGGCTGAATATCATTTAGGCCGCCAGTTGAACGGCGCTTTTAGTTAATAGGCTAGGCTGTTAGTTGAGCGGCTGATTAAGCTCGTTGCGTGTTGGCTGCGACATAATTATACTCTTATACCATGTAGCGGTGGCGCATCGCCGTTCGTCCGGTTGACTGATTTTCCACACCATTGCCGACATTTGGTCGGATAATGTTTCATAAGATAAGCTGCACACGGAATATTAGTAGTGGACTCGACGGCCCGATAATTATGAATAAAGGCTTGCATAAAATAGATGAGATTTAAGACACGTGCAGCTGTACAACTATTACCTGTGACGACGACCACATCAAGGCTCTCTACAGAGATGAAAACAAATTTCAATTATCCGTATTTACATAGTTTCATCATTCTGTTAATTAGAGATAGAGATTACTCTAACTAGCAGTTTAAGCTTATATCGAATTACTTATTGGCGTAAACATTAATAAGAAAAAAACATCCATTCTTGTTAATTAATATTTCAATTGCTAAAGTAAAAGCTTGGCTGTTTACATTAGCGCCACCGTTCCGCAATCATTTATATTGAAAGTAATTAACATTTCTGCAATTAAAACGCTACTAAGCTTTCTTGGCTTCGATTTTTATACCGTTTCGTCGATCTCTAAAACAAACTAATTACATCTTACCTTGCACAAAATGTTTGATTTGAAAGAAAACCTGATTTAATTCCTCGAGTACGTAGGTAGATACTTAGGTTAAGGAATAATTGATAATTAAGGAATAATTGATAATTAAGGAAAAATGCTAAGTTAAAAAGAGATTAACACAAAAATTGCCTATTTGCTAAGAGATGTCATACTCATAAACGAAAGTTTGGTAGTATATGAAAAATAAATAGAAAACATGCAGATTAAGGCAGTACTTACAATCCCCTAAAGTTGTGAAGAGCATGCAGGGTCCGACATCGCAGCGGGGGGGTCGCACAAATGTATGAAATACAGACAAATATTTTAACTAATACTAATAACAAATTTAACTAATGAATTATACACAATTATAAACATGGAATAAAGAATGACTTTAATTATATTTATGATGATTTTATAACATTTGTATATCAAGCGTTTATTATTATATTTATATTTTCATGCCCTTAATCGTGATAAAAAAATATAAGAAGAAACCGGCTACACTCACGTTTATGTCATATCGGGTTAAGGCTGATGGCTTTTTGGAACAAACGTTTACGTTTTTATTAACCAACTACAATAAAAGAGGGTTTCTCAATTCGACTGTATAGGTAAGTCTATTTTTTATGTGTATTCGCAAATAACTCCATTATTTGTAAACCGATTATGAGGATTCTTTTTTTGTTTGATAGATTATACCTTCGAGGTGATTTGATTTAAGTTTCATTATAATCGGTTAAGTGTTTTTTTTAGTTACACTCCGATAACTGAAAAGTACTACGTCTACCTGGATGACTTCCTTGAGGGTGAATGACAATTGATCCCGCGAGTAGCAAAGAACACAGAGAAGACTGAACAAAAAAAAAATTGAAACGACTGCAACACTCAAAAGTGTGAAATAACTTGTCGAAGTCGGCACCATGCGCACAGTATTTTGATAATAGTTACTTTTGAACTATCATAGTACAGACTACACCAAGTTTCTTTTGAGTGTTGAAGTCGGTTTCATTTTATAGTAATGTTTTTTACACAGGCGCGCCTGTGTAAAAAAACATGCGCGCACGCCTAGGCGTGCTCCCTTTGTTCATGTCGCGCGCACGCATGGATGTTTTATGCTACCGGAGCGTGCGTCGTCGCTCTTAACGCGCCATACGATATTTTAAACGTGAGTGTGACCGGTTTCTTCTGACAATGTTGAACACTCACGAAAGTCAGAAAAAATGTTTACATTACATACTGCAACAGTAAGGATCATCTCAAGGTACATACATATAATTGGTCAAATAAAAGTGTTTCAAAGTGTCACGCAATGTCTAATGCATAGTTCTTCATACGAATGAGCTATGCATTTGTACGCTACAAATTCAAATGAAGATTACCAAATATGTATGTTACTTATATATATTTTTATCACAGTTTTAATGAAACGTGCTCAAATTATTGCTGAAACTGAAGAAAAATGAAGTAAAGGTACACTCACAGGGGTAAAGTAATTCAAATGGAATAAATTAACGACCCGATAAATTTTACCTTCATTGCCTGGTTCCCATACAAATGGAGCGAAAAGTCAATGTTATATTATAATTATATTAATACGCCACCTGATATTAAACTTAAAAGATATGTGAACAGGGTACGATTGTTATTATTATAAGATTAACTGTATTGTGGTGCGCACGCTGCGGCGTCATCGAAATGGCGCGAAGTTGTGTTAGTGGCCGAAAAAAACATAATATTGAATAAAAAAGGAAAAAATAATTATTTTCCATAACAAATGGAAAAATGTATCCCATGTTAACAAGATATAAGGGTCCTCAAAAAATCTAAACATTCAACATTTCAATCTTAAAATTGTCTTAAATTATATTTAAGACAATTTTAAGATAAATGTTGAATGTAATTAATTTTTATTTTATTTATTACGCATTGCCTTTTGTAGCGGAAAAAATATCGACTTCGGTCGATTATCGACCGCGACTATCGATTTGCTACGACAAACAAAAGATTTTATGGAAAACTTGTGATACAAATGTGCCTATACAGAAACTAGAATGTATGGAACAGCAAACACCACCTTAATTATTTCAGTTAAACTAAATTTGACTGCTAATATCACGCTGTTGTTGTTCAGGACAACTCCAGTAGGTGCCGGTGAACTTGTCAACGATTAAATATATATAACCACATCCATATCATTTATCACTCTATGATTGAATCACTGAAATTATTCTCTCGTAATGAGAGAGACGATGACTGGGGCGAAACATAAAAATAAACACTTATTAAATCTATCTAAATACTAATGCTTAGCTGTACAAAAACAAAAACGTAATTATAAAACACAGAAGATATTGTTATCGTTATCTTGCATATAATGTGTGTAATCTATTTGGTGTGACCATAATTTTGGTAGTTGGTATTACGCCATAATTATACTGCTATCTTTTCTAATTGATGATTTCAAACACGCATCGCGTGCTTTTCTTTAAACGTTTTCAGTTTGAAACTGTCGCAAGTACTTGCCATCATAGGCTAGGTCTCAAGCGATATATTATGTTCTTTGAACGTATTCTATTTTTAATTGTTAATTTTTGAGTTTGTCTCTAACATTTCAGAAAATAGTGTTTTTAGTATTCATCCCTACTCGTTAAATATTCATTAGTAAATGTAGGACCAATACACAATAAAGACGAGGTTCTATTTTTAAATATGGATTGTATTACGGCGTACCTTCAAGAAATCGATAACTGTGGTGTCGACGACCATCAGAGGTCGCTGGATGAGGTGGACCACTCCGTTCTTGACAGGTATGTTTGCCCTGACGATGTCTGCCAGCACGACGCCCCGGCTGTGCTTGGCGTCGCCCGCCACAGTGTTGGATTTCACGTAAGCTGAAAATAAACTTGCTCTTAATTTAGACCGATAAACAGATAAAGAATATTCACTAGACGTGGTATCTTAGTTCCTTCGCTAAATGTTATGACCAGCTGTAGTACAAAAACAATGTGTAGAACTAATCTCTCTAATAAATATAGTACTCTCTAGTAAATTATACATTTGAACTATTCAAGCATGTTTAGCATATTATAACCCATTTCCTTTTTTTTTTCAAAGCACATTTACGGAAGGAGCTGGTTGAAAACCAGCACTGCGTGGCTTTTTCTCAGAGAATTTCTGCTGAACTTTCCCTTTTTGCTGTTTTAAAATTATTTTTATTGATATCTAAGACTAAAGGCATTTTTTCTTATTAAAAAATATGTAATTTTTTTTATGATGCTTTCTATTTTAGTACGTTGTTCACAATAAACGTTTTTTTTTTTTTTTTTTTCATTGTCATTTAATAATAAAAAAATTAGAAGTTCTTGTGATCTTAGTTCTTGTTTTTGACACAGACTAAATGAAAAAAAAAAACGTAATGCTTTGTACCGACATCATAATGGTCGAAACGTGACAATGATGAAATACACAATATATATAATAATATTGATACTTATTTCATAATCATCAGCCCGACACGTTTCCACTGCTGGGACTAGGCCTTTATCTCTATAGTTAAACATCCAGGTTCGACGGATAAACTTGCCTTCCGAATCACGAAAGCGCTTAGTCAAAAAGCCCCTGGCGGTCGCCCATTCAAGTTACGGGCGAAAGGTACGTTACTAAAACCAGTAGAGCGGTTAACGCATGTGTAACTCCAAGGCCAGCGCTTCTAGCCGGACTACTCCTTATATCCTCCATAAATAAGTTAGCTAATTACTAGGAAAGCTTCCACATCTAGATGCTGCGAACTGAACTTGGCAATAAAAACAACATTCACGACGTTAGCCCGCGAGTACCCATTAAGTGTGAGTTTTGTAGCAATCTTAACTGAAATGACATAATCTCTAAAGGAAGGTAGATACTTTAGAAGATAATACAAAGACAACTTATGTGACTAATTAAACATATGACTTATGACGTATGATATTACATAACTCTTGTGCTAAATTCTAGCAAAAAAATTAAATAAACGTATCAAAAAATGCTAGCGTCTTATTTACTTTCAATACCTTCGGATTCATTATGAGTAGCTGAAAAAATAAATTTCTTAATAAACTATTTTGTTCGAATAGTCTAACGGCAGAACAGAATAATTTTACATAAATAATAACAATTTGGATTGGATTGAATTTGGATGCGGGCCGCTTCCAACCGGTTCCAGTGGAAATCAATGGGAAAGTCCAGCAGTGGACGTCCTATGGCTGAAATTATGATGATGAATTGAACTGCCTGTTTACTATAAAGGAGCGAAAGTAAAACGAGCAGCATGGCTAAATGCGGTGGCTGCGGCAAATTTTTAACGCCGTCAGGGGCTGCTACATGTACAACATGCTCACTAAAATTCCACAAGGTATGTGTGGCCATCCCAGATACCACTTTGTTACCTAATAACTGGATTTGCCCTGAATGTAAAAACAAACTACGGAAAGGTGACAACACCTGCACTCCTGTGAAGGGTCTCTGCCAGTCCGTTGCACCCCCACCCCTCCTTCAGGCCCCGGAAGACACGTCCGATAACTCGGATGTCAGGGAGATGCGCCGAGAGCTCGCTGTGTATATGTCAGAGCAGCGTGAATTTCGTGCTGAAATGCGCGCTTCTATAGCGAACATAGTTGTGCGTATGGATGGATTCGAGCGGCGGCTTGAAGTTGTCGAAACTGGGCAGGCGACGGTATCCGCGTCACAAAAGGAGGTAGCTGAATTGCAACAGGCAGTGGTACAGTTAAAACTGGAGTTGAATGAGCGACACCAGGAAGCTTTGCTGTCTGATATAGACATCGGCCATCTACCAGAGCAGAAAGGGGAAAACGTCCATCACACTGTTATCGTCCTTGCCGCGAAGCTGGGGGTTACTCTCAAAGACGATGACGTCGTTTTCGCGGAGCGAATTGGAGCAGTCGAGTCTGGCACTGCGAGCGGCGGCACTAGTGGCGATGTTAGGGTGGACGGGCGCCCACGTCGCGTCGTTGTTCGGCTGGCGCAACGTCGCTTACGCGACGAGTTGTTAGCAGCGGCTCGCGTTCGTCGTAACTTTAGTACGGCTGACATTGGCTTAGTAGGCCCGCCGCGGCGAGTTTATATAAACGAGCGGCTAACGCGAACAAATCGGCAGCTTTTTCATCGCGTCCGCGAAGAGTGTCGTAAGCTTCAGTGGCGCTACTCATGGACAAGGAAAGGCCGTGTTTTTGCTCGCCAGGCTGATGGAAAACAGGCGTTTATAATTAGATCAGACGTAGAATTTTTCCGTGTTTTTGGAACTGAAGCCGTTTGAAGATATACCTATTATATTTAATTCTAGTAGTTTCTTATATATATATCATCTGGTAGATTGGTTCATAATATTATTATGCTTCACATGCAACTTATTGATGAAACGGCAGCGAGAAGGAAATTATAATTCAATTCATATTTGTACTGCAGACACAAACATACATACTTATTTATTCATGTACTATAAATACGTTTTTCGTGCATATTTATATTTCCTCTATTTAAACATTATTATATATAAAAAACAGCAACCTGGTATTGTGTACTATTCGTCCAATTTTTTCATTAATCATTCTTATGGTTAATCACAAACATCTGAAAGTAGGTTTGTATAACGCAGGTTCCTTGGGTACGAATCACGATAACTTCATAGCTTCAGTTATTCGTAATAATCTAGACTTAATCGCTATTAATGAGACTTGGTTGACGGCAGGTGAGGAAGGTCGTGCGCCCTTAATTCCGGGATATACATTACGTCACATACCCCGTCCACAAGGAAGGCGCTCGCGCGGGGGTGGTGTGGCTTTTTACATAAAACGGAATACTCATATGCGTGTACGCAACTTGTCACATCCTGTGGCTCCACTTCATGGATTAGTAGAGCAAATGTGGCTCATGGTGACCCTCAACGGGAAGAAATTGGTTGTTGGCACAGTGTACCGTCCACAATGGGTGAATGTTGACCTGGCCTTTGATGCGGTCACCGATACTATTAGTTCAATCCGCGATTATGACAGCTTGTTATTATTAGGAGATCTAAATATTAACCTACTCAATACTTTTGACCATAATACTATAAAACTTAACTTATTTTTGACTTGTTTCAATTTATCTCAACTAGTGACAGAACCTACTCATTATACTGAAACCAGTGAGACTCTCATAGATGTAGTTTGTACGGACTTGCGGGCAAGGACTATTACCTTAGAGCATGTAGGATCTCTCTTTGGACACCGACTTGTAGTATGTGAATTTAATATAAAACGTGAGAAACCTAAACCATTCACTATCGTCTATAGACCATTGAAAAATATTTGCATTAACAAGTTTAATACCGACTTGAGTAAGGTTAAATGGGAGTACATTTCTTCACTGAAAAATGTAAACGACATGGTGTATGCATTTAATCAGAGTATTATTTCTCTATTTGATCTTCACGCCCCTATAAAATCCATGATAATTAAAGATCACTCATATCCATGGATTACAGACACGGTAAAATGTATGATGAAGCTTCGCGATAAAGCTGCTGCGGAGTATCATAAATATAAGTCAGACAGTAAAAAAGACTATTACAAGACATTAAAATCAACAGTTAATACGGCTCTCTTTCACGAAAAATCTGCGTA
Organism: Apeira syringaria; assembly: GCA_934044485.1. Classification (NCBI taxonomy): domain Eukaryota; kingdom Metazoa; phylum Arthropoda; class Insecta; order Lepidoptera; family Geometridae; genus Apeira; species Apeira syringaria. The sequence continues at coordinate 17,062,793 of OW203668.1, forward strand.
TTATAAATATAATATAAATAGCAAAATACATGATCCGAACAAGTTATGGAAGAATATTAAAAACAACTTAATACCTAAACACAATACTGAATTTCCTGCGCATTTCAATGATCCTAACATTATAAATACTCATTTTCTTAATGTCCCCGGTTTCTCAGATATTTCTATCTCGCAATTGACATACTTTGAACATCATAAATTTGGTAATGCAATCTTCCATATTGAATTAATTAGCTTGGATGCAATGATTAAAGTCATTAAGAGTCTCAAATCGAATGCCGAAGGCTGTGATGGTATCACATTGAATATGCTATTATTGACATTTCCCTATACAATCGATTGCATAAAGGACATAATTAACACTTCCATAGCCACATGTACATTTCCTAGTATTTGGAAAATGGCAACAGTGCGTCCATTACCGAAGCATACGAATCCAGTTGATTTAAATGACTTAAGACCAATAAGTATTCTACCATGCTTGTCGAAGGTAATGGAAAAAGCTGTCTGTCATCAGCTAAATACTTTTCTAGAAAACAATAACATAATACCTGATTTACAATCAGGCTTTAGAAAGGGACGTAGCACGGTAACTGCGCTACTCGATGTTACCGACAATATACTTTCTTCTCAAGATGAGGGTATGTGCACACTACTTGTGCTCCTCGATTTTTCTAGGGCCTTTGACTCCATAAACGTTGACTTGCTAATGTCTAAGTTAAAATTCTATGGATTTGATCACGATGCCTTGCATTGGTTTGACAGTTATCTGAGCGGTCGGTTTCAATTTGTTAAATTAGATGGTAATAGTGTAGCGTCAGATAAAGTCCCTGTAAAAAGAGGAGTGCCTCAGGGGTCTATATTGGGACCAGTTTTGTTTATTTTATACACTGCTGACATTACGGGTGTGATAAAGCATTGTAAATTTCATATTTATGCAGATGACATTCAGATATATATATCATTTAAGCCAACCGAAATTGATAATGCACTATGTAAAATTAACGATGATCTTGCGAGGATAGCCTCCTGGTCTGCACAAAACTGTTTATCGTTGAACCCTTTGAAGACTAAATACATGTTACTAGGTACAAAAAAAAAACTGAGTAATATACCCTCTTCACTCAATGTTAGGCTTATGAACAATGCTATTGAGCGCGTATACGAGGCACGCAATCTGGGACTAATTATGGATTGTGACTTACGCTTTGAGAAACATGTTGCGGTCTCAATAAAAAGCTGTTTCTATAAATTAAGAGTCTTATACAGAATGAGACCATTTCTTAGTGAGACTTTGCGTATAATGCTTGTCGAATCGTTGGTTTTGTCTAAGCTTAATTACATGGACATAGTGTTTGGGCCACGTTTGCTCGCTAAATCGCAAAAGCTGATTCAGCGTGTGCAGAATGCTTGCGCTCGTTTTTGTTTCAATATTCCGTTGAGGGCCCATGTTACCCCCTACTTAAACAAAAACTCCATGCTAAAAATGAGACACCGTCAAAAGCTGCATCTAGCTTGTCTCCTTTTCGGTGTGCTTAGGCACCAAGCTCCCTTATTTTTGTATAATAAGTTGTCCTGGCTGCCTAGGCATACTCACCATGAGTCTAGGCAAAGAGCGGTAGTACTGACAACGCAAGTACATCGCACGGCCGCTTTTCGTGGTTGTTTCCGATACTCTGCCAGTAAGTGTTGGAACAATATTCCTCCACCCATAAGGAACCTGCATAATTTTTGTAACTTTAAATTTAAAATAAAAGAATTTCTAAATAACCACCAAAAAATGCAGGAAAATCTAAAACTTGATACAAGTGCACTTTAAAACAAAACGTACCCGCAACTATAAATTATGAAGTAACATACATACAGACACAACACACTCGCACGCACCCCCAAATACAAATACAAACACACACCCACATACTTCTCCTTCCTCGCAACTCACTTGCTCATACATTCTAAGTGTATACGTACACCTCTCGCTGTGTTTCTCTTTGGACGTTGCAGTAATGTTTTAATGTACTATATATATCTGTACTATTTGCTATATATATATTATACTTTAGTACTACTATTAGTTTAAAAGTATAATTTATAAGTCGTATTTAGGTCATGAGATTTTCATTATTGTAGTATTTTTGTAGGCATTTCAATAACAATTAAGTTTAATAACCGTCGCTGATGTCAGCGAAATGGCTTCAAAGGAAGATCAGCGCTGATCGCAAGATCAGCACAACGCTGAGTTGAGGCCAATTTGCTATTTGCTTTATATTTGCTTTGTAACGTGGTACCAAATAGACACGCCCTGTATAGTTTTATTTTATTTTATAGTTACAATTTATTACTATGTTTATCTTTTATATTTATAGCAAATAAACTTAAACTGAACTGAACTGAACTGAACTGAATAATAATTTAACGAAATATATTAAATGATGATATTGAACCAGTTACAAGAGCGTATCCCAAAATAGCCAACGCTATACAGAATCGGATTTTGCGTGAAAACCTCCAGTAGTACTAAGTACAGTACTAAGTAGGTATTTATTGAAAGGTTTTCTGTGTTAAAAGGCCCCGAAAAGATTTTGTAAATTTCGGGTTCCATTGAAGAACAAAATTAGGGATTGTCACCACAAATAATTTAAAACTAGCACGGTAACTAACATCCCATCACGCGATTTTAAATCAACAATAATAAGCCGTATATACCTACAAATACATGACATATTTATCGATTGTAACGCAAGTTATACAACATTTATATCTCGTAATCAGTTCAAATTTGCAGTGAAATATTCAATAGCGTATAAATAATCCAAACGGAGTCTTGTATAGCCGAACACAGCCGTAGGTTAATTAATTTCGGTGCCCAACTTCTGTTGTTATCGTAATCGTGAATCTTTGTTTCATTTGAGTTAGTCCCGAACGTAACGCAAGTCGATCCTACAGATAGAATAATCACAAGTACCAGTATTGGCCTTTATTAATACGTATATATCATGGACCTGATTTTCGTAAATGAAACTTTCCAATGAACGCAAAACTTTAATATAACGGCCCTGTTCCTTTTTTATTTATATGTACATACAATTTGTTTATTTACTATATTATTCGTAATGAGAATTGCATCTTTGTTATTAAAACTGACTCGGTTTTGACACATTATGAATGTATAAAACACGGGAGATACTCACGTAATAAGTCACAGGGTTCCGACTATAGTTTCAACCACATTCGGTGGTCTTTTTCAAGGAGAATACGGGGCGCTCGCGGACGTAGTCGCGGTTCACCTAGTACTAGGTACTTCTAGGTACTAGGCGAACCGCGACCGCGTCCTCTCCCGCGTTTTGTACATTCATAATGAAAATTGCATTGTCTCTATGATAATTGTTCTTGTAATTGATCAGTTGCAGCCATGAGACGTCTACTGCTGCACATAGGCATCCCCTTTGTTATCCACAAGAACTTGTTGGAGGCGTCCTACATCAGGTTTCTTCCTGTCATCTTTATTAGTTTATCTGCCTATCTTGTCAGTGGACATCCACGCATGCCTATAAAAGGATTGTAAATGTAACTGTATTGAGAATTTGCTAGGTGGAAGACACGTTAAAAGTTTTATGGAATAAATATCGATAATTAGATTGATTTAAACCCACATCAGTGCAAATTTATTCCTTCACTAACAACGCCTTATTTGGAAGTTATTGAACTATTGAAGTCCGATTCGCCAAAACTGCCACTGGAAAAAAATTGACCGCGGCTCTCACGTTGTGTTTGCCAGTTCGCGATCCCGATTCGGGTTTTTTCCCGCCTTATCAGCCACCAGTTCCAATCTTCTGACCTGCTTTCCAATGTCGTTGTTTTTCTTTCGTCTAAGCATTTTCTTCATGAAGTAGAAAACCCTCGAAGGTCAGCTCTCTCCACCGCTCGTTGGGCAACATTGATAAAAACCCTTTAGAGCCTTCCATCTCGTCGGGAAAACACGAGCACAGTCATTTTTATTAGTTTTTGTTCGACATTGAGCTCACTGACAGGACCAAATATATGGACGACGTTTCAGTTATATACGAGTACGTCAGCACCGTTGATAGTACCACACATTGATAGTATAATTAAAATAATTATGAGAATAAAATAAAATAAACAAAAATACTCACTGATTTCTTCGCGACCGTTCATCGCCGTGCTGAATGAAATGATGACTTTCACATTATCCCCGAAGGCCAAGGTCTCAAACTCCTTCACGTCAGGAGTGGCCTGGGTGAACAGCACGTGGTGAGGGATCACATGACCGTCTATCACCTTCTCATCTATTAGATCTGACCTCGTGGTAGGCTGCAATAGAATACGGTGTATCAGGCATAATGAAAAGATGTTTATACCTAATGGACACGTGATAAGTCAAAGCTATTGCTTTCTCTGTTGTTCCCTCTCTCTATCTCTCTCTTGTCTCATAACCAAATTTTCTTTGATTTCAGGTTCAAACTGTTGGGTATTCTAATAAATATTAGTACTTAAACAAATAAGCGGTCCGGTAAATGGCTGTACCGGGTCAAGATATTACTGCGAGTTTTTATTTTAATAATTTTTATATTTTCAGTGTCACTCACACAATTAATATGAATGTATGCTACATAGCTTATCGAGAAATACACATAGTATTTACATTAACATTGTTTATACATGCAAACATAGATACATACACTTGAATAACTTACCCTCCCGGCGCAATCAATTAAAATACGAAATAATATTTATATACTCTTTAATTCAATAATCATTTCCCACAAGTAAATAGTTTTTATGACTGCTTATAGGGTTTCTCACCTTGAATCCTTCATCAACTGGAATAAAGAATGTATGTCGGCCATCAGCGTTAAACACTTTGCTCTTCTGTAGTTGATTCACTTTCTGCCGGAAAGACCTGCAACAGAAACAGTAACAGCGTAGATATTAGGTATATAACTTGTTATTGAAATTATTGTACAATAATGTCCGTAGTTATAATGGTAGTATGATCTTCATGAGGTTTATTTATATAAAAATGGGGTAGACTGAAAAACAGCGTTTCGTTTGCTACATTGTAAATGAAACACAAGCTGAGTATATCCCTATTGCTCTATAATTACTCAAGTTAATGTGTCAGTGTTTAAACTAAGTAGAATATTATTTAAGTAGGATATTTTTTAATAGTGTTTATTTATCCAGGTCTACTGTAGTTCATTAGTATGCTTGAGCAATAAATTGATGTTTTTTTTTTCTTTTTATCCTATCCGCGGGAGGTAGCCTGGTGACCTGTGTCACAGGTTTTTATAACCTATTTCAGGTCCCAGTCCCTCACAAAGTTAGGTTTTATATTTGTATCCCTGAAATGTATATTTAGCATAAATAAGAAACCTTTTGTGAGGTGAAAATAAACAATTATTTGATTTGATTTTAATAACGTCACGTGACGTCTGTTTTCCGGAGGGGTAGGGAGAGGCCGCGGGCTTCCACTTGCCACTATATACTACTCTCCAATAAACCGGTTAACATCGCATGGTGAATTGCGCTACTACGTGCCTTATTAACGAAGTTTCGAGTTAGATTAACGAACAACACATTTTGTTTGTTCTCTTGTCATGTCGAGTGCATAAAGTTCACAAAACCTAACTCAGTTCACGGGGAGTTTTGTTTTAATTGCTAAAGGAACATTTTGAGGTTGCCATTCATCGTTTCGAGTTTGGTACCGATGCGCTGGAGTGTTTGTATCTATATAATAGGTAGAAACGTAACACGTGAGATTATGGCTTGTTTATCTGTGGGTTATCAACGAATTTACCGATTTCATTCTTTATTTCCATAGCATCCTTTACCTGAAAAAATATATTTTATTTTATTTACGTATATATTTAATTTTGAAGTTTTCTAACATTTTATAGAAGATTGTTGAGGAAAGAAAAAAAAGAACGTTGGAAATAAATTACAGGCACATAAAAACAGTAGACCACGCGTGTGAAACCGCAGGGCACAGCTAGTTCTTTATTATTAATATGTATGGCTGAAAAATTAAGAGTCTATGAATAGAGGTTCTAAAGTGTTTACGATTCACAAGTGTTCGGCAGGACAACGTGTGTTTAAAGGCTAATTTGTGTTAAAATGTATCTGGTGGCGGACTATGTCTCCGCCTAAGCTCTTGGGGTAATGATTTACGTGCGTACATAACTTTATTTTGTAGGTACCTCAGTCTATGTTGTCCAATGTTGAATACGTCTGAATGTTCTAGAAACTGATATGCGTTAGGGTTGTAGACCGGTCCAGGAGAGCTGGACGAGCTCGTGCCGTGGGGTTGGAGTGGCTGAAGAACTTGGTCTATCACGTGCAAGACCTGCAATAAATAACCACATATAATTACCTGAGAAATGAAAAGAAATTACTACCTACACATATTATAGTAGAAACGCCGGTAGCTTCACTATGCGACTTTAACAAATATCAAAGTCAAAATCAATATGTATCATTTATTCAATTTTAGCATCAAGTATTAACTTGAGAAAACGCTAACACCGTGGTCCAAAATAAATAGAGCCGTCTGGACAGAAACTCGAGGCCATTCTTTGCAAACAGGTTGGCATCATCATCATCCTTTCAGCCATAGGACCCACTGCTGGACATCGATCTCTACAGGGACCGGTTGGAAGTGGCGCATCCAACCTCTTCCCACGATCTTGGTCAAGTCGTCTTTCCACGTTCTCAGTGGACGTCCTACGCTGCGCTTGCCAGTCCGTGGTCACTACAGTACATTGTCACTCTAACAGGTGCTTGTATGCAGCTGAAGGCTGATGATCGCTTGGATGGGTGACCGCCGCCGGTGACGTTCCCATGCTTCACTGGACACATCAAGCCGGTGCTGGGTGTTATGTGTTAGGATAATAATCATAAGAACACGTCGGAGAATCAGAATGATTTGAAAAAGTATTGTGCTATACGCATCGGTTATTTTGTTGACTTATTGCCAAAACTCTTCTCTTTGAGAGGAATATCCGTGTGCGTGTCATAGAAGTGAGAATGTCTGACAATGTCTCCATGAAGGAACCGGTTTATTGTGTAGTGACTTTTATTCAATTTGTATTGGAGTGATATTATAATAGGCCACTACAGCTCGAATGCAGTAAAGAGGATTGCATTCATAGTATCATTCATCTGTATGGCATATTGGCAAGCCGGCTACACTCACGCTATTTATCTAATCGGGTTTAAGGCCAATGACGTTAGGTGTAAGCGGTCCCTTTCCACAAGCATGCACCCCCAGTTAGAGTGCAACGAGAACTTTTTCTAATAATATGTGTTGAATGTGTAGCACTCGCACAGGCAGATTATTCTTATAAGGTGTAATACACACTCTAGTGCTTTTAATCCTTAATTCGTGTTACGCGGAGTTTTATAATTAATTTAAAAAAAATATATATCATTAATTAGTGTTTAGATTGACGTTATCACTAATACATGTTAACATAATTATCAGGATGTATACCATGTACACTATTTGTTTTATTTCTTAGATATTTTTGCACTGATGCTTGCGCTCAGTTCACGAGTAAACGTCTTTGCGGGTAGGTTGACAAATCGGCTTACCCTTTTTCTTTCACGTTTATTGCGTTTAATGGTTTTGCGACAGTATTTTGACAGTGTAGATTATGAAAATGACCTTTTACTTGAACTCGTACACGATCAACACATTTAGATAATAGATTTCTAATGAAGCTCTTAATTCGATTTCAGTGAGCTTTCAGTTCAGCTGTGAAACGGCTCTTGCCAACGAAGGAGATTGATAGGTATTGTACCTGTTATAAGGAATCCTTATTTCTGATTTTCCCTTTGCTATGGATATTGCTTTTTTTGATACACGTGTAAAGGGTAAAATACACAGATATTTTCCTATTGGCAATGATGCCATAGACAACTTGTTATTATAACTACAAGTAAATGGCTGCGCTATTAGATGTTTCTTTCCTTAATCATTTTCGGGTTTTATTTATAGATTTCCATATTCGAGACGTTGAAGGCCTTTCTTTATACTGTATAGATCTAGCGTTTAACCACTATTTCCCTTAGTGATCAGTGACGATGTAGTCAAAGATTCACTCTAGATTAGAATTGTCACTGGCTTTAATGAACTGCTGCCAGGACACACAATGTGTTCAGTGATGTTGTGGTAGCTAGCCAGGCGTCAGGGGCCAGGTACCCTACCACCATGCTGGAAATTTGATAACCTTCACCGGATGCTCAAGCTGTTAGTGGGTATCGAACCAGCGTCCGTCAGTTTGACAGCCAACGCTACCAACGGTGAGCTATCATCGCATCAAGTTACTCTGTAGAAATGCTTTTGCTGTAACTATCTATGTTGCAATAATAAGCAGAGTCTATTTAATGTAAAATTACCAACAATGGTGGCGCTAGTCTCTTTGGTGAAAGATCAGAGTGCTACCCATTATACATGACGTTGCAATTAGTTCCAATAAGCGTCGCTGGACATTTATTATTAGACGGACTACACTTGAGCACGTTTCATAAGTTTGAATAACATTTTATTGAAACACCATACCATACCATATAAAAAAATCTTATAAAATATTACAAAACATAATAACTGAGGTGTAACATTTAAATTATTCGTAAGACTAGTACCAATTTTCACATCCTTATTCACGTTTTACTATTGTAGAATTATATAATGATTACTTATTATATTTCATATTATGACTAATGGGGGGGGGGAGCGCAGTATGTTGATTGTATCCACAGATGGCGCTGCTATAGCATCCGATACCAAACTGCCCTTTAACCCCACGGTTACGTGTAAAGTGTTCTCACCTGTCGTTTATTGTTTCTATTGGAGGCCTGGTACGACTTGGAGATGTAGACCTTGGCGTTGTTGACGTAGATGTCGTCGTGCATGGCGTCCCGGCGCCTCGTCACCCAGAGCGGGGGGTTCCCGTCCAACTCCGAGGATATCGCGTAGTCCAGGTTGGTTAACGACGTCGCCAGATTTGCTGGAACAACAATCAATAAAGTTCAACTCGACTCATCAAAACAGATTTACATTGCACATGTTAAGGTAACAGCGGTAACAATTTCCCTATTTTATTCAGTTATTATAAAAATCAGAAGTGAATATGCACACTTTTTAATATAATGTTTTTTTCCACACTCAGACTCCCGCACTAGGATTCCCTGTGTCGTGGGAGGCATGGACACACACAATTACAACACACAGACACCTAAGACCCGGAACAAACACCTACACTCATCGCACAAATGTTTGCCCCTGCCGGGATTCGAACCCAGGGTCCCGGAGACACAGTAGTCGAGTCACTGACACTGACCACTGCGCCACGGCGATCGTCAAAGGTATAAGTTATTATTTTATATTATTTATGATTATTCTTCATATTATTATTCTCTTGCATATTTTTTATATTTGTAATTCATAAAGGTCAGGATATCTCTTCCTCATTCTTCTTCACATGGGTGGTCTGTATTAAAAGCACTATGTAAATATCAAGTCTGTTTATTTCGATATAAGCCACGTCATGTTGACTGTACGATTCTTACACATACGACCATACGATGGTCACGATCATTACTCAGGACCCATGATTATTTCTAGCTGGGACATAATCTTGATAATAGCGCCCTCTCACTGCAGTTTACTTAAAACTCACAAGTTTTGGTTGGTATTATTCGTGAACGGAACAATATGAATCCAATATATTATTATTATTAAATGTGCATATACTAGCAACGCTCCGCGTTTTCACCTGCACGGTTTTCCCCAACTGCAGCTGTTACCCCTCAGGATACATATTTTTTCTGGGATAAAAAGCCAAGTCTATATGCCTATCTCTCTCTGTCATACATCTTCATATTGTCGTATTTTTATACAGGCAAAATGTGAGTTTTCTGTAATCGTAGATTTTACCAGTAATATCTCATTCATATTTTGCATACTTTTGCCGTGACAAGGTAACATGTTCCGGCGTAAATTAAAATCGTGGCTGATCTCCAAAACCTACTATAATATAAAAGAATTCTTTAATGATTATTCACGGTGCAACTGTAATATTTGTAATTGTGATTAAGTATAAAATTTTTGTGTGTAAGTAAATATGTATAATTAAGTAGTATAATTAGTAAAATTAAGTAGTAGTAAAGTATGTAAAATTTGCAACATTTATAATATAGCATTTGTACATAAAAAATATAATATTTAAGAACACTATTGAATGCTTAAACTGGGCAGGCTGTTGAAACTATTTTAAATTGTAACATCTTTATTTCTATATCACACAGTTTTTCAATAAACATTTCTGATTCTGATTCTGAACATTATGTCCTTCTCCAAAGTCCCATAGAGCCAATATCTATGCCAACAATTATCCCATTGGTTCAGCGTTTTAAGCATGAAAACGTTGTAACGAAGCGTTACATAATATAATATTATTGTTATTATCTAGTATGTAGGTATTTTATTATATGTATTTATTTAGTTACTGTATTTTTGAACGAACGCAACCTCTCGCGGCGGGGCAGGAACTGAGGAACGAGGGGAGTGCAAGGAACGATCGACGGCGCGACGACCGGCGCGCGCGACCTTGTCAATGTTACCCGACCCTCGGATAGACGCTCCTTAGCTAACGTTGAGGCCGGTTGCCGCTTGTCTGGCGTTCTAGCGGACAAGCGCAACATATTTTTCGCATAAATAATTTAAGCAATAAAGTAACTAGGTTTCACGTTGTAGTGCAGCTAGTCGTAAAAAGTGTGTGTGAGTGATTCCCGATATAGGGTAAGTTTTGAATGACACATAAAACCAAAATCATGATTTATTCTTTTTTTCCATTGTTTAGCATAATAATTACTGTGTAAATTTTATTTCAGCACTTTCCACTATTACTCATCTCATTCTTTTTGCTTGTAGTAATTCATTATCTAAATTTAATAGCATCGAATTGTAATTTTCCTACCCCCAACTTTTATCATTTTAATAAAAACTTGCTATCAATCATATTTTCTAGTAAATTCATATAATTCTTTTATGTCCTACTTTGCCTATAGCTAATTTAAATAACCACACAATTGTAAACTCCGTTCTGAGTTTTCCACTACGGCAAAACTACTACTCAAAAGTGCTTACCTACCTACTTCTTCGTAACGCTTTAGTGGGGCCTTGGAAGTTTAGACCGAATTAAGCGGGATCCTAACCTATAGGTTTTTGGCAATTCCAGGAACACCGCATATACTTCATTGCCACCGATCGAGTGCGGACCCATCGGTCGAACGACCATTTGACCCCGGCCTATCGTGGGTTTTGTCGAGCGTTGCCAAACATCCACCTGCCGTGAGATCCTGATCGCTGCGCCCGCGCCGCGCTGAACTTCGCCCCGTAGGGAAGTACTGTGCTGCGGAGGTGGAAACAACGAATCTTAAGGCCGAACCACCACGTCCTATATAAATTTATGTGCCGCTGCCAGAGTACCAAATTTAGATTATTAAATTTTAACTTTCAAATTTTCTTTCTTTCTTCAAAATTTAATTATTATTCATCCTAACATATTCATTGTCAAGTAGCTTCACTTTTATTATTTATATATTTCAAACTATTAAACTCTATATCATTGTACAACCTTCGCTTTTCTTTTCATAACCTGCCATGTTAGGTAGGCTTGAATTGGAATTATTTTAGCGGTACATTGGCGCCCTCTTACGTGGTTGATTCTGTTTCCATTTCTAGTAGTAAGTAGTTAGTTTTTGTACGGTGAGTGGGTATTTATGTAAAACGCTTTTTTCTTATTTTTGGTTTGCCGTAACTGAGGTGAAAGCTGTCTTGTTAGATTTACTTAAATAAGTCTGGTACATTTTTATAATTTTATTTTCTCGTACAGTATAAAAGTACAGTCAGCTGCAAAATTATCTGAACTTTGGAAAGTTTATTTTTTGTTGTTCATTTTCATTTAAGACACCCGATGTTTGTGCTTATTATATAACGTATGTAAAGCTGCCTTCACACCAGTTGCATTATTTACATTTTTTTTATTATTTATGGTTTTTTAATCATTTCAACGATTTTTTAGCTTTATCAAACCAGAGCGTTCTGTTAAAAGTTGATTGTAACAGAACGGAGTGTATTTATATCATTGATCAAATTGTATATTTTGTGTGTCATTTACAACATACTCTATTTAAATACACAATTTTTTTCTGGAGTGTGGGAAATATGTCGTTCCCTATTAAGTACCTTTCTTTACAAAAGACTGAGTTGGAGTATGAGGTTTCCGTCAGAGGAGAGACGCCTGCTAGCACTGTTGCAGATATTAGGAAACAGATTAGTAAATTGAGTCAAATATATCCATCCGAAGACATTTTATGTTCTCATCTGGACCCCCTAGAAGACTTGTCCATTACGTTTGAAATTTTAGACAAAATAAAAACTACCTTTGCTGTTGATGTCTTAGACAAAAATATATTAGCTCGTACTGAGAATGTCTTCCATCATCTGTATCACAGGCTCAATCGTATCAACGCAGATGAAAAGCTTGTTAGTAAACATTTGGAATGCAGTACGCTTTTCAAAGAGCTTTACGAAAAGCTTCTAATACTAAAACAAAAGAGTATAGATCCTCTTTCTATTGCTGGCTCTGGCTCGGAATTACAAATAACTCCCCCACCAGTTCACGTGTCCGTTAGCTGTGATGGTAGCAGTAGGAACATTTTTGAATTGGGAAAGTTAAAGTTTGACGGCAAGACTTGTGTCCGGTCATTTATTCAAAGAGTTAATGAATATAGTGAAGCTCGTAACATTTCTGACACTAAGCTTCTATCATTTGCCACCGAAATTTTCGTCGATGACGCGCTTCATTGGTTCCGGAGCATAAAGGAACAGGTCTCATCTTGGGACGACCTTGTTGTTCTTCTTAAACAAGATTTTGATAGAACAGACTACGACTACCGATTCTTAGCTGAAATTCGGTCTAGAACTCAAGGCGAAGCGGAAAATATTACGATTTATCTATCGATTTTAGCGGGTATGTTTGCACGTTTATCTAAACCTTTGCTTGAAGAAGACAAACTGGAAATTATTCTTCATAATGTTAGACCTTGCTATGCAAGCACATTAGCTTCAGCAACTGAAATTAAAACTATAGGTCAACTGCGTGTTTTATGTAAGAATTTTGAAAATGTTCAGTCTAGGTTGGCCCAATTTCGTGAACCTTCTGCTGCGTCTTCTAGTAACTTGGTAGCACCAGAATTCGCTTATAAAGAAAAGCTAGCAAATACGCTTAAATCAAATCAAAATTTTACAAATAATAATAATACCTATAATAAACCTACAGCTAATAACAATAATAATTTAAACAAAAAATATTTACATGCTATCGAAAAAACTGTTTCTGATGCTAACAAGAAGTTGCCTTACTGCCCTAGGTGCCGTAATAATAAACATAGTTTAAAAAACTGTGAAAGCACTGAAGTTATGTGTTTTAAGTGTGGTCGTAAAGGCGTGAAAAAACCTGAGTGCCCTCGTTGCAGTCCAAAAAACTAATTTCAGAGGATTGTAGTACATTCACTTCTTCCTTGGGTCGCTGCGATAAGAATGAATGGAGTGAATGGTTAGAAACGGTACGTAGATTTTCTTACTGTTATAAGCTTGCTACAATTCTGGATATTAAGCCCTTAAATGATATGCGACCATATGTAAATATCAAAATAAATGATGTTACTGCCTCGGGTCTCCTAGATTCAGGTTCTGCAGTTACCATCATCGGTAATAATGCACACGATATGCTACTTAGTCGAGGTCATAAACTCCACACAGACGATAGGTTATGTATTGTGGCTGCTGGTGGACAAAAACTTCTAAGTATAGGTTATATTAATTTACCGATAAACTTTGAAAATCAGTTTCATATTGTAAAAACTTATGTAGTCCCAGAGGTCAAATCGTCCCTGATTCTAGGCATAGATTTCTGGCAGGCTTTTCATTTATGTCCCAAGTATTTAGGATCTTTGGAATTAACTTCAGCTCCGCTGTTAGATTTAAACGTAGAAATTCCGAATATATTTGTTCATTCTTATGATAACTTAGATAGTTCACAAAAAGCTATCGCCGATAATATTGTTGCTCAATATAGCGATATTTCTTTTGATCGCAAAGGATTGGGTAGAACGCACTTGATCACCCATCACATTGATACTGGCGATTCTCCCCCCATTAGACAAAGATATTATAGGCTTTCACCGGAAAAACAAAGGATTCTTGTCGAACAGGTAGACGAGATGTTGGGCTTAGATGTGGTGGAATATTGCGAGAGTGCGTGGCAAAGTCCTGTTCTTCTTGTTAAAAAAAAGAATGGAGAGCCACGTTTTTGCCTCGACAGTAGAAAACTCAACTCAGTTACTAAACGTGATGCGTACAACTTACCGTACATTGCAGAAATCTTGGATAACTTGCGTGATGCTCGGTACCTAAGTACTATCGATTTGTCTAAGTCATTCTGGCAGATTCCGATTGCCGAAGAGGATAGAGACAAGACTGCATTCTACGTTCCAGGCCGTGGAACTCTAAAATTTAAAACTACCCCTTTTGGCTTAACCAATGCGCCTGCCACGCAACAACGTTTAGTCGATGCGTTGTTGGGTGACCTAGATCATCGCATTTTTGCATATTTAGATGACGTAATTATTATAAGTAGCAGTTTCGACGAGCACGTCTCCCTGCTACTTCGAGTACTGGACAAACTCCGTAGGGCAAACTTGACCATCAACCTGGAAAAATGTGTATTTTTCCGTAATCAGCTTAAATACTTGGGATATGTTGTGGATGCGAACGGTTTGCGAACGGATCCAGATAAAGTGGAGGCCATCCTGAATTACGCGACACCTACCAATCGTAAAGAGCTAAAACGGTTCCTGGGAACAGCAACCTGGTATCGCCGATTCGTGCCAAACTTTAGCACAGTTGCAGGACCGCTCAATAAGCTCACTTCGGGAAAGAAAAACACTCCACCCTTCAAATGGACCGATGAGGCTGACGCAGCATTCAAGGCTCTGAAGGAATGTCTGATCTCTGCTCCGGTTCTTTCGTGTCCAAATTATGAGCTTCCATTCCAAGTTCACACGGACGCAAGTAACTATGGAGTAGGCGCCATGCTTACGCAAAACATTGATGGTAAAGAACATCCCATTGCCTATATGAGTCGATCGCTAACGGCTGCTGAGAAGAACTACAGCATTACAGAACGTGAGACTCTAGCTGTACTCGTTGCCTTAGAACATTGGCGTTGCTATGTGGAGAATGGTAGAACCTTTACTGTATATACTGACCACAGTGCACTGAAGTGGTTTCTGTCATTAAATAACCCTACAGGTAGACTAGCACGTTGGGGACTCCGATTATCATCGTTTGATTTTGAAATCAAACACCGTCGTGGTGTAGACAATGTTATCCCTGACGCCTTGTCCAGAGCCGTCCCGGTATCTGCTATATTAACTGCCAAATCATTTGCGACTTCTAGTGATGATTGGTATAAAGCCCTTTATAATAATTGCTTAAATGATCCTATTAACTATCCAAACTACCAAATAAAGAACGACACACTTTACCGGCTCAGTAGAAATAAATGTCATCTTACGAACGAGTTTTCGTGGAAAGAGGTTGTTCCTTCAGAACTTAGAGAAGCTATAATTGCTGAGAACCACAGCGAGCCAATTGCTGGTCATCTGGGTATTTTTAAGACCTACAAACGAATTGCTCTTAAATATTACTGGATAGGTATGTACCGAGATGTAGCAAAGTTCGTGGGCTCGTGTTCTATCTGCCTACAGTACAAAATGCAGAACCACGCGGTTCTTGGTGATATGGGTCGCCCTAAGCAGTGCTCTCGTCCGTATCAGATGATATCTATTGATTTAATGGGTCCTTTACCCGTAACACGAAAGCAAAATTGTTATATTCTAGTGATAACTTGTTGTTTTTCAAAATTTTGCCAAGTTTATCCAATCAAAAAAGCAACTTCAAATGTGATAGTTCGTATTTTGGAAGATGAAGTATTTCTTGTTCAGGGAGTTCCACAGACTATCTTCTTAGATAATGGGTCTCAGTTTATAAGTAGTAATACAAATGAACTATTTAAAAAGTATAGTATACCAAATATATTTTACACGCCGAAATATACCCCCCAGGTTAACACTGTCGAGCGGTATAATAAAACTATTATAACCTGCATATCCACGTTCGTAGAAAACGATCATAGATCGTGGGATACTTTTATTCCCAGTGTCCAATTTGCCATAAACAACTCAGTTAATGAGGCTACAGGATTCACGCCATCTTTCCTAGTCTATGGGCGAGAACTAGTAGTATGTGGTTCTCATTATACTGACATTGACTTAGGTGATAAAGTCTTGTTTATGCCTCGAGACGTGTATGCTGAAAACCTTGGCTGTTTGAGCTATATCTTCGACCAGGTCCAGAAATCTCTATACCACGCTCACGCAAAGAACACTGCAAACTATAATTTACGCAGGAAAGCCTTTGAATTTACTGTAGGAGATCTTGTTTACAAACGCGCATACGTCCTAAGTGATAAAGATAAGTTCTTTAGTAAAAAGTTGGCTCCGAAATATATCAAGTGTAAAGTTGTGGAAAAACGCTCGCCACTTGTCTACGTTCTAGAAGACATGTCGGGAAAGAACTTAGGCACTTGGCATATCAAAGACCTGAAAATATCTGGTCATGAAGTTGACTAAAGAACTGACGTTACTACCCATGTCCACTTAATAACATTTTAACATTTCTTGCAAAAAGTCTTAAGTCTTTTAGTATGACATAGGACTTTCGCTATGATAGTGTGAGTCTTTTAATTAGAATATTATTCGATTTCCTTTTGTATGCTGATAGGTCTGATAGGTTGTGTGAAAGGTGAATGTAAGAAATTGATACATAACATTGCGGATTTTAATTTTTAATTAAAATCCTTATGAGGGACCGGCGGGTACTGTAACGAAGCGTTACATAATATAATATTATTGTTATTATCTAGTATGTAGGTATTTTATTATATGTATTTATTTAGTTACTGTATTTTTGAACGAACGCAACCTCTCGCGGCGGGGCAGGAACTGAGGAACGAGGGGAGTGCAAGGAACGATCGACGGCGCGACGACCGGCGCGCGCGACCTTGTCAATGTTACCCGACCCTCGGATAGACGCTCCTTAGCTAACGTTGAGGCCGGTTGCCGCTTGTCTGGCGTTCTAGCGGACAAGCGCAACATATTTTTCGCATAAATAATTTAAGCAATAAAGTAACTAGGTTTCACGTTGTAGTGCAGCTAGTCGTAAAAAGTGTGTGTGAGTGATTCCCGATATAGGGTAAGTTTTGAATGACACATAAAACCAAAATCATGATTTATTCTTTTTTTCCATTGTTTAGCATAATAATTACTGTGTAAATTTTATTTCAGCACTTTCCACTATTACTCATCTCATTCTTTTTGCTTGTAGTAATTCATTATCTAAATTTAATAGCATCGAATTGTAATTTTCCTACCCCCAACTTTTATCATTTTAATAAAAACTTGCTATCAATCATATTTTCTAGTAAATTCATATAATTCTTTTATGTCCTACTTTGCCTATAGCTAATTTAAATAACCACACAATTGTAAACTCCGTTCTGAGTTTTCCACTACGGCAAAACTACTACTCAAAAGTGCTTACCTACCTACTTCTTCGTAACGCTTTAGTGGGGCCTTGGAAGTTTAGACCGAATTAAGCGGGATCCTAACCTATAGGTTTTTGGCAATTCCAGGAACACCGCATATACTTCATTGCCACCGATCGAGTGCGGACCCATCGGTCGAACGACCATTTGACCCCGGCCTATCGTGGGTTTTGTCGAGCGTTGCCAAACATCCACCTGCCGTGAGATCCTGATCGCTGCGCCCGCGCCGCGCTGAACTTCGCCCCGTAGGGAAGTACTGTGCTGCGGAGGTGGAAACAACGAATCTTAAGGCCGAACCACCACGTCCTATATAAATTTATGTGCCGCTGCCAGAGTACCAAATTTAGATTATTAAATTTTAACTTTCAAATTTTCTTTCTTTCTTCAAAATTTAATTATTATTCATCCTAACATATTCATTGTCAAGTAGCTTCACTTTTATTATTTATATATTTCAAACTATTAAACTCTATATCATTGTACAACCTTCGCTTTTCTTTTCATAACCTGCCATGTTAGGTAGGCTTGAATTGGAATTATTTTAGCGGTACAACGTATTACGAACGGAATTACTTTCACATTTATAATATTATTAGGTTTTTTTTCTATACCAGAAGATCCATATTTTTTCCGGTATAAAATGAAAAGTGTGTGTTAATCCAGTTTATAAAGTACCTCTATTCCGAACGTTATTATAATCTATTAAGCTGTTAAGGCGTAAAGAGGTAACAAACACACATGACCTACACACTTTCGCATAAATAGTGTGATGAGCTTGGCACCCCTGATAGTCTCTCAATATTCGGGGCAGTCATTAGTATGTTGAATGAATCGATAAATCTCCATTATCTTGTTAACTCTAAGCAAATTAGTTATTTTACTTAAATTGAAGGAAAGAATCTTAAACAATTTATAATAATAATTGACTGTAATATCTGTAAAAAAGGTTTTCAAATTACCGTCGGCAGGTAAATTAAGTAGTTTTAGTAGTTAAGGTAAAGTATTTATATTTAATTAATTCAATATCAATTATATCAAAGTAACGGCAATTGGTGATGAGAATATATCAAAGTAAAATACATATTAAGTTTTCTTGAAGAGCATTTTTGAAGCTGCTTGAAATAAAGCATTGAGTAACAATAAAAAACCGTTCAACTAATTTAAACGTTAATGGAGTAGCGCTTAGAAATCTTTCAGTGTATATACTTAATAAGGCTATAAGGTTCAAATCGTTCGAAGAAAAACTTTTCTCATTACCACAACTTTTTGATGTTCTGGAGAATACTAACCAAATATACTCGAACCCGGGGTGTTTTCGCGCTGTTTACACGAAGTTCTGCCGACAGTTCAATAGCTTTGCTTGCTAACACCGCCGCCGCGTGATGTAGTGACACATGGCAACTTGAGCCGCAGATTTCGAAATAGTTACAGTGTAACTTTGCTGTGAGTTTTGTTTATACGGATCTCGACGGCTCAGTTGACGGGTATCGCTAACTTTGCGCTTGAATATACAGGAATCTATAAATACTTTTATATATTGCTTTGAAGTTTAGGAAACCTTGCAAATACGAAAAGGTAATTCAAAATGTTTTGCTATTAAAGATGAAGGCATTTCTGTTTTTCAAATATTAAGATTCACGCTTTTTGTGTGAGTGACAGTGGCTGGTTCCAATCTCATCCCTGGCTTGAGCTTTCGGACAAAAATCAGCTGCCCTTGGGATTTCAACCCACCTACCCCACCACTGCAGAACACCATCCCTATCACATTGCCAACTAACTATTTGACTGGCCGGTTGGCGCAGTTGGTAGCACTCTGCCTTCTGAGCCGCTGGTCCCGGGTTCGATTCCCGGACAGGTCAAACATTTGTGTGTATGAACATGTCTGTTTGACCTGTGTCTGGGTGTGTATATGTATATAAGTATGTATATCAGTCATCAGGTTACCATAGTACAGGCTCTGCCTAGTTTGGGACCTGAAGACCTTGTGTGAATGTTGATAAATAAAATAAAAATAAATAAAACAAATATAAACAATCCTAAACAAATAATTATAAACGCAAAAGTTTATTAAGACGGGTATTTTTTAATTTTTTATTCAATCTTTTCTATCAGATTTCTATCGTTTGACCACTCAGTTGATGATCAGTGACGATGTGGTAGATGCAATCACGCTATACCTAGAAAGTTTACTGGCTATCAAGGACTGCTGCTTGAACACATCATATTTTTGGTGACAGTTATTCAAACTTGAAGGTAGTAGCATGCCAGGCAGGTACTCAGAAGTATCCTACCACCATGCTGTGAATTTTATAACGGGGTTGTGTATAACGGGAGCTCAAGCCGCTGAAGGGGACCAAACCAGGATCCAGGATGACAGCCAAAGTTCCCCCCTCACAAAAAATCTCTTCTCGTCTCAAAAACGATCGATGGGCCAAATGTTTCGCACCATGCATGCATGGAATATTGTTACTCAATCATGCCAGAACAGCTGAACAGATAACATTGGCCTAGAGATAAATAATAGGATGGAATAACATATAGACTATTTTCACCCGGGAAAAAAATCATGTGGGATAACCCACACTCTTCAGATGTGGGAAGACAGGCGTTCCTGACACTTTTTGGTCACCAGGGTGGTGCGACCGTACCCTTGTGTCAGGCGTGGTTGCGAGGGGAGGGCCTTCCTCCCTCTGGAATGGTCCGGGAAATGCGGCGGATGGCAGGAACGCGACCCCACGTTCCCGCCATTTAGCGGCAGAATGAACACCGTGATGGTTGTAGTCGGTAGTGAATCCTGGCTTCTGTGGGTACAGTTAGGGCCGGGCTCCATTGAGCATCGCATCACCGCGAGTCCATCGAGCTCGACCTACCTCCCCAGTACATGCATTTCCCCACGCAAAAAAGGTTCTTGTCCCTTTTTATAGCGTGTCCTTACAGATGAAACCGCAAGAGCTTAGTAGCATAGGTTTATGTGTGATATAGCACGTTATGTGTGTATTATGTGTAATACATAATATATTATACTATTTGTTACCTCAATACTAAAACGGCTATACATATTTTCATGGAGTATGGTTATTATGCTATGCTAAGCTCTGGAATAATAATTAGGTATTATTAGGCTATTCCAAAAACAAAATTCTTCCTATCCATATTCACGAGAGATATCGGAGAAACATAGTCAATGCGGGTAAACCCGCGGGCGAAGCTAGCTGTTAGTAAAATCCTTTCGTGTTTTTTTATACACTTGAAAGTTCCAACTCCTCGCAGCGTAACAATTTATTAAACCTTAGTGAGTTTAGACCTTTATCTTCTTCGGTGACAGTTAGACGGCTCTCGTATGCTCGTGGACTTGCGAATTGGAAACATCCTTTATATTGGTGTCAAGGGTACTTTTGGGAGACTTTCAGATCGAGCAGCCGACATGACATAAGTACATAAGTAAATTGTCTTGAATATAAGGTACCATTCTTACCTGTCTGCTATACAGTGATATATTACTTAGGTATAGTATTGGCGAAAAACCCAAGTAACACTTTGAAGGACAAATGTAATTTTCGCAATTCGAACCCATTGTTACTAATTCAGACGGTCGCCGTGGCGCAGTGGTCAGTGTCAGTGACATGACTTCTGTGTCTCCGGGACCCTGAGTTCGAATCCCGGCAGGGGCAAAACATTTGTGCGATGAGTATAGGTGTTTGTCCCGGGTCTTGGTTGTTTGTGTGTTGTGATTGTGTGTCTCTCCATGCCTCCCGCGACACAGGGAATCCTAGTACGGGAGACTAAGTGTAATTAAAAAAAAACAGTCTTACCGTGACCATTGCAACTTGGTCAAAACGTCGAGGTAAATAAATTACTAAATGTTTTTCACGCGATATAGGCTCGATTGATTTATAAACACTCTGTAGGACAGGGCTCAGGTGAGAAGACTGCAATGCTATCAACTATCGTTCAACAACAAAAGTTCTACGTATATAATTATAATTTTAGTGTTAATTGATTCTAATGTAATTTATTCATGAAAAATGTTTGCGCTCGCTTCGGTCGAACGTTTGAACCCGACCAATGATAAACATATAATATCATTGAACCTAACCCTAAAAGCAGTCTCCGCCTGTGCTGATGCCAACTTGGTCGGGTTTAACTCTAATAAAACGCAGACGTGTCTGTTTTCGGCGAAAAGGAGTCAATTTCATTTGGCCCACACTTTCCGTGATGTATGCGTGCCGATAACTGACCATTTAGAAATTCTAGGCGTCTCCTTGAACTCAACACTTAATTTTGGATCTTATTGAATTTACATTCAAATTATTTGAAGGAAGAAATTCGGCTACTAGTGGGACTTGACTACAGAATACCGTCCTGTCGCGGAGGCTGGCAGAGCCTCTCACGATGGAGCGCTCCAGCAAGTCCACGCATGTGATGGCTTCCACGGTCTACAACAAGCTGCCTGAGCAGATCACCGCGGCGCCGTCCTCAAGTAGCTTTAAGTTGCGACTCAAGCGCTGGCTTATCGGGCAATCGTTCTACAGTTATAAAGAATCTAGTGACTCTGCTATAAACTCGCATGTTGTCATGCAAGTATGCAAGTAGTAGTACTTAGTAGTAGTAATTTATTTAAATAAATAATTAATTTATTTGTAAGTTGTAAATCAATATACTACCTAATTATAGCATATTATTTCAATGATATGACCTATTTAATTAATAATATTGTAATTTGACGTGTAATGACTATTCCCTATAAATTGAGTTCGATTTGGAGTTTAAGTCGCTTTGTCCATCTAAGCTATAGTAGTCCACCGTCCACCGTCCACCACTAGCATCCGAATTTCTTCATTCCTTTAACATCTGAGGGATGTTGCTCTTAGCGCCATCTACCTTTCAATGTATGAACTATTGACAGGACTTATACACCGCTGGGCTTAAAGAATTCGTTGAACAGTACGTGTCCTTATTGCTGTAGCTTATAAAAAGAGTAAATTATAAAATCAAGATACTGTTATATAAATGTTAGACCAATCCCATTGTCTATGATACTTTGAATTTGGGAATAAGTATTTATAAATGTAACTGCCAAAATCATTATTTTTAACTGGCGCACTATGATTATAATTATGTTTTTATAAATCTTATATAACGTACCTACTGAGCAGTTATGAAATGTACTTCTCAGAATGGTACCCTTGGAACAACCACTTTTTTCTGTTACATGGATGATGTAATAGCATGATAAAACGACTCTTACCAATATGGTAGAGCACAAGGTTGTCATCCATTTCCCCGTTGAACCTCTGGAACGCCTGGTTGGTGGGCGCGAACAGCGTCATCTGTCGGTAGTGAAGGCTGGTGTTGGCGACGACGTTCCGTTCCAGTAACGCGAGAAACTGTGGGCAAGAGAGAATAATTGGTCAACATAGATTATATAATAGTCAACGTTACCAACAAAGGAACTGTCGAGTGAGGGTGGAATACAGTGATAGGATGCGTTACCACTGCTCTTTGGTTTAATGAGCTATGACACAGTGAAAGACTTCTAGTAATCAGATCATAATGATTTAAAAAAATTTAATGTTTCATACGTCATAGTATAAATAATGCTATTTTATCTTAGTAATTACACATTCTATTTTCACCATCACAGCACACAATCATCCAAGAACCAGGACAAACACTCCTGAACACTCCTTTGTACTGAACCAAAGATACTCAAGCTTAATAAATTAACGTTTCGTCTTTTCACATGACTTTTAATTATTTTTTTAAGTAGCGATTTGTGTTCGTACACCGCCTTAACTTGCCCTGAAGAAAATTCTATTAGAGATTTTTTATTTATTATTTAAATTATGATTGCAGAGTACAATAGTCACATCTCGCAACGTAACTTTGTGTATCTGAAGTTGTCTGCGTGTGATGCGCTCTATCTATTGCTGAGTCGCTAGAAACTGGGCCTGATTATTGTATAACTGTCTCGCTCACTCCCTTACGTTTGTATCTTCCCATTTCGCTTGCTATGCTTGCTGAGAAACATATATGTCTAGCGGTACATGCGCATTATGTTCACAGAGCCTTAGGCAGAACGACAAATCTCAGGCTGCACGTATCTACTGTACGTTTCTTAATCCACATGTTAATTTTGCACACCATGTTGGGCGCGCCTTAAATCCTCTTTAATGTATAAATCGTAAAAATGATTACAAAGCGTAAATTTCTGGTATACTCAAAACTGAGAAGGTTATCAGATTCGAAGAGATGGGCTTTAATAAACTACGTAGAATTCTTCACTCATAATCTCCAAGCAATATCAAAGATCGTCATAAAATATACGCACAAGTTCCATTGAATAGCCCTTATAAAGGAAATCAAATCAAAGGAATTGCCTGTACTCTAGGAATTTCGGATTTATATAAAAAACGGATTTCCAGTGAACAGTTTGAAAGCTGTAGATGTGAAAACGTAGCAGTTATTTATATTCAAAGAAAACTCACCAAATGAAAGGAAATCGAGTTTTATGACCTTCTCTGGTGAACAATAGAACCTATGGGAGCATTTGTTTACCTCTAAATACCTCTACATAGGTAATGTGTTCCTAATACCTGTTCGGCTGTTATTGAATGAAGGCATTGTTCAAGCTTGGCACGATCTTCAATAGGACAGCTATGCCAATATGCATGTTATCCTCAATATTCCTTGGTGGTATAAATAGGTATAAAGATATCTACAGTCGCTGACCGAGTGAAGTGAACAGCCACGACAAACTCGTATTTGCATAATTCATCATCATCATCATGGGTTTTATGCGGTGGTGGTACCGCCCTAGAATAGTACTCCCCCATCTCTTCCCGTGGGTGCCGTGGTGGTACCGCCCTAGAATAGTACTCCCCCATCTCTTCCCGTGGGTGCCGTGGTGGTACCGGCCTAGAATAGTACTCCCCCATCTCTTCCCGTGGGTGCCGTGGTGGTACCGGCCTAGAATAGTACTCCCCCATCGCTTCCGTGGGTGCCGTGGTGGTACTACTCCACCATCGCTTCCCGCGGATGCCGTAAGAGTCGGCTAAGGGATCATGTACCAGAAGGTAGGCAGCAGCGCCTCGATCGCGCCAGCGATCGGAAATCATACTGCGCTCGCCAACCCGCCTGCCAAGAGTGGCGAGAATTGGAAAATCCCCCTATATTGGGGAGGCATATGTCCAGCTGTGGATGTCCAATTGCTGAGAAGAAGAAGAAGACGGTTTAAGTCAGTTTAACAGTGGACTGCTGAGATGATGATGATGATGTCGATTTATGTAATTATCTGCTGCTGGGCAAATTTAACTAGAGGGAAATAATATTATTAGATATGTAAAATAATTTTGTCCGTTTTTATCAATGTTAGGTAGTAAAACAACTTAACTAGATATAAATAAATGTACATGCCTGAAAAAGATAAAATAGGCTGATCAAAAACAGCCATTAAGATGTAATGATCATAAGACTCGTTTCCCTGAAGCGGGAACGTGTAATGGCTGATGATGCCAAGCCATATGACAGAGGTACTGTAAATTTGATATCAATTTTGGAATTTTGAAATAAATAATAGAGATTATGTTTTAGTAGTAGTTTTAATGTGTCAGTTATACCTGTTTACACTTATATTATTTAACATTAGTAGTAGATTTAATATATATGTATATTGTGTATTGTACATCGACTTCGAAACATTCAAAACCCACACATTACTATTGTCTAAGCTATTTCTACCGAAAACATGAGTTCCGTCAACTCTAGTGAAACATTCCGCGCCCCTGGACCCGTAAAAGGATTAATTTAAACATCGCGTGGAAGTGTTCCACGATCGGCATTTGTTTCGAACGCTATAAAATGAAATGATCAGCAATTAATAACACAACAGAATGAATAAATCTCGATGCGAGATACGAATCAGTTCGGTAATGATTCAATGTCAAAAAGATTTCGGTCAGAGCATTTTCACAATTAATAGTTGTTGCATGTGTGAGAGCGATAGAGTTTTATTCGTTTTCAGCAGTAGGTACGGAGAGCTCTCTCACCTGGACGTGGAACATCACTGCGGGAATTTTTATTTACTTTTTACGACGCAAAACGCGCAGCTCGTGAATAAATTGAGGTGTGATTTCTGTGATCATATATTATACCATTTTGAGTAAGTACCTAAACGTTTAAAATAGTTTTAAACGGTGATAGCACGTCGTACTGTTGCAATCTCCTTCTCCTTCTAAAATATAAAAACCCTCGTGACACAGCGTTTGTTATCGAATTCCACCAAAATGGCTTGCCTGATTTTTATTAATTTTGGTGTATACTTGGTAGGTCTAACAATAGGTCGTACAGTATTTTTACCTTCCTATCCCGCCCTCCATTTTTTATCCCGTTTTTGGTATTTTTGCATGAAAAAATATCCAAATAATTTAACCTTCATTCATTGACATGGAGTCGTTTTCATGAAGTGTCGATAATTTATATGGCAGAACAACGTTTGCCAGGGTAGCTGATAAATATTATAATAATAAACGTGTAGTAATGTAGTATGCTCAAATGTTTTAATTCATTATCTCAAAATATTTATCTGAATACCTTTCAATAAGAAAGGTATTGAGGTAATATATTTTGTAGAATCCTTTTGTTTACGCTGGCTAAAACATACATAAACTTTTAAGTAAGAAAAGGTTATCTGTGTATGTTCGGTTTACTTCTACGATATAGTTATAATATCATAAAAGTGAACCGAAAGTTTCCTGCCAAAAACACAAAAGCTTTAAGCAATATTTCCAAAGTTATATCAGAAACTCCTAAAGCAAACCTAGAAAGCGGCAAAAGTCCACAACTAGTTTTCCAAAAAGGGTTTGAAAACATTCTGCTTTATACACATATACTGTGCCCCAGAGAAAAGGATGCGAGAACATTCTATTTTTGTCCGTAAGTAGGTGGGTTAGGTTTGGTAGTGGTACTTGCGAGACAATTGCCGTAATTCGTCCGGAAGTCGGCCATTGTGAGTTTACGTCACCATTCATTCATCTTCACTTGAGCCTTGACCTTTAAAAGTATGCTGATTGTAACTTCGGATATGTCATATTGACGTCTCCAATGGAGGGTAAAGTTTTACTGAATAACATAATAACGTAGTTTTAGAACATTATGCAACGTTTTTTTGAAAAAATGACAACATCATAAATGTAGGCGAATCTTATAATCTTTATTTAGAACTATAGTTGCACCCCGCGGTTTCACCCGCATCAACAACGTTAGATAAAGATTTACCGAGATATTCTATCAGTCATACTTTTATAATTATTTTATTTTTTTATTAAAACTAGCTATTTTAATATGTCTTGAGCAATATACAACCCGATATGAGCGTAACGGAGTTTCAAATTAATAGCCTGACAGAACAAGAGAGTAAAGGAAAGTTACAACTTGGATGGGTCACCGCTAGTAGAAATTTCTTTAGAGTGTGCTTTGCAGTTCCTGTCCTGCCTAGCTATACCCTCAGTCGTAGAAAGAGTACCTACATCTTCCTTCTACGTTCCCTGTATGTTTACGAAGTATAAAAATCTATAGTATCTATATAGTGTCTCCTCTATGCTACAAATACTAAGCATACAACTTACAATTGTCAATAACACTCTAAATCACGCTTACATTAGAAAATTTTATAAAGTCATAAGTTTTCTTAAATTTTCTAATTTTCCCGGCAACTTTCCTATTATTCTCTGATAAGAACCTGCAGTAAACCCGACAATAAACACGACAAAAAATGAACGCGTGCTATTGTGACCTAGGGAAATAGGGATTTATTCTTATATGTATTAGGTATATAATAATATACAGATACGGCGACGATCTAAACAACCAACATTAAGATTCAGTTGAATCAATAAAACAACTGTAACTCTATAACCATCTTATTTGTCATAACGAGACAAGGAACGTATCGGAAACAGGAATAAAACTACTTTATGAGCAAACTTATTTGTACACTACAAAATCTCGTTATAACTTCTTAGCACATGTTTTCCCGCGCGATGTTTTTTTACCAAAAACGTAGGACGCGTTATCATGTTGCCAGCCACTCGCATGTTTCGCACGTAGGGTACGTATTCCCTTGTTACTTCAATATGTTTTTCAATTCCACAATGTTATGGCAATTACTTATATACTTGGAGAATGTTAAGGGTCAATGCTGTCATTCTGTTGTCAACAAGTTTATATTTAGGCAACTTGAATTCGAGTAAATACACGAAACACAAACGGACAGAGTTCCGGCGTTCACTTGCTATTGAAACTAAACTGCCCCAAGACTGCTCTAGAGCAATTTAGAACTCACTTAAGATCAGGATAAAAGAAGAAGTTAATTTAACTGCAAAATGTAGAACGAGCTTCTTCCCTCGGTGTTGTACCCGGGTCGCTGCAATGTGGGATTCATCAAGAGAAGTTTAGTCTTAAAAAGGATTGGCACCGTATCGTAATGCCATTAGTGATACAGGTGACGGTGATCGCTTACCATCAGGCGGCCTAAGAGATTGTTTGACACCTATTTAAAATAAAAATTTGGAAAATACGGCGGTGTTTACAGCGAAATAAATCACTGACAGTCCTTTGTAGATTAGGTTGTGGTTTATACAATAACAAGTAAAGTTAGGGTTTATCCAATAACAAACTATTAATATTCTATGTGTAACGCTTTGAAAATGGTCAATGGATAGTATGCTCCAAAGGCACACGTGTTTAGAGAGTGATTTTCCAAATTGGTCATCATGTGTCTCAAAGTCGTTATAGTTGTGGCATGTAGTGTTGGTGAAAGTAAATGGAAGTGTCCGTACGTAAGTGACATGCGGGTTCCTCGGCGAGACAGGGCGAGGGCGGGGGCGGGGAGATAGACCCCTGTGAGATCCCTAATGGACGCTGGTTGGAGAAACGCGCACAAATCTGGCGAGCACGGAGATTAATCCTGTGATATGGATTTTTAATGGAACTTTCTTATGTAATTTTAGGTTTTTGTTAATAACACGGGATTATCGTGACACTCATGTCACGATAATCCCGTGTAAATATCATTCGCGAAATTAGTATGAGTGGTTTCGGTTCACCGTAAGTCTTCATTGGGATTTGAGTGCGGTGTATTGGTCGTGTCGTCTCGTACGCCGAAACAATTGTCGATCGTGATATTATCTAACTACGCATGTAGCGCCAAGCCCATTTATATAAATAATATAAAGATATTACATACATACATACAACAAGGTTATTTGACACTTTTGAGTGTTGAAGTCGGTTCCATTTTTTAGTAAAAAATGTTGGTTATTGTAATTTTATTACAGATTCTCATTTAAAGATCTCCGCTTCCCAGAAGTCGATGATGTCGCTCGTAACGCGTGTGATATGCGAGATATAAAACTACTCTATATTATACTTCAACACTCAAAAGTGTGAAATAACTTGTTGAAGTCGTTTCATTTTTTTTGGTAAAAGATTTTTTTAATACCTTTTAGTGACCTTTGCTACTCTCTGCATCAATCGTCATTCACCCTCAATAAGGAAGTGATCCAGACAGACGTTACACTTTTCAGTAATTGAAGTGTACCTCAGAAACCGCATGACCGATTTTTATGAAATTTAAATTGGACTACCTCGGAAATACTTTCAAGGCAGCCCTTTTGTTTGATAGAGTATACACTCTATCAAACAAAAAAAATCATCAAAATCGGTTCATAAACGACGACGTTATCCGCGAACACACAAATTAAATATACAGTCGAATTGAGAAACCTCCTCTTTTTTTGAAGTCTGTTAAAAAATATTTATATTACATGTAAACTCGTTGCATGTTGTATGTATTGCTTTCGGGCTGTTTGGCCGTGGTCTATGTGAAACTTGTGTTCCACACGTTTCGTCGTCGTCTTCTCTGTTACTGAGTCTTCTCAGTAACGACGACACGAGAAGACGACGCGAAGGAGAGTTTTATGCTCTCATTATGCCGCTCGGACCTGAACCACTGAAGATGTCGACCGCAGTGATCGACGAAACGTCTGGATCACAAGTTTCACTTAGACCACGGCCAAACAGCCCGGAAGCAATCCATACAACATTTAAATTACACTTTATGAAAACAAACGATTCGATTGACATGTTTGGTAAGCTGCACTACTCGTGCATAGACACGAGCTCATTACAATTCAGCTATCACTATCCAAGCCTACAAAATGGAAACTACATGAACAGGTGTGCAAGCATAACGACCGCAACTAATCAAACTACAATTAGATCTCTAAATCTGTATAGCATAAGAGCTAATGCCCAAAACTTTTTGATCAACAACAAATATACAACTAAAGTTTATACAAAGTATGGTGAGAGTCCAGCATATATTGGATTTTTATTAAAATATGTAGTTTTTTATTTGCTTCTCATAGTGGCATACGATCGACAAGATTGACACATTTGGGTTTATATTTTTTTATAACCTGTTTTTAGGTTACTTAAAATATCCAACCAGACGAAGCACAAATAATGATTTTCCAATTTTAACGGGATACTTTATCGTTACTACATAGTCTTCTGTGCCCAAAAATTATATTTGTTTCCCTTAGACGGCAACGTGAATTCACTTAGCCAGCCATAATAAGCTTTTGAATTACGTATTTTGAAAGAAGTTAGCCGAAATGAAACCCCGACCATTATTATCCTCTCTGTTTTCACAAGAGACATTTTATATTCTACTCCAAGAAAGGGAATTTAAAAGGACTTACAAGTCTTCTTTCTGTGATACTAGTTATTTATCACTTCATTATATTGGTAATCAGGAGATGTTTTTTTTTACAGTACAAAACTACCCATAAAGAGCCTTAGCATTAAAATTCAGACCTCTATGATTCATGTAATTAAATACATAAGACATGAAAATTATTAATTAAAATACTGCTGAAAAATCTCACCAAAAAATGGAACCGACTTCAACACTCAAAAGTATGAAATAACTTGTTGTTATGCGAAAACAATTCTAAGCCGGTACCACCACGGCTGATTACATCACACAGCTGATCACACCCATTACAATAATTGTACTCTAATTAGAATAGCAAAAACGACAATTAAAATGAATAAGAAAATAAATACAATTCAACATGGAATACACCATAAAGATATACTTAGAATTAATTGCTAGAAAAGAAAAAGAATAAGTGGGAAAAGGAAATAGAAGGCGCAGCAGGAGAAGCGTATGATTTATTGTGATGAAGGGGTCGTGGCTCAGCATTGCGCTTACTGTCAGCAGACAATAAGCGCTGATAGTTTATTTATAATATGAGCAATGGAGTTACCAGAATTGATACCCTGCCCGCTAGCTCATGTCGAAATACGAACTGAGCCAATTTCAACGCACGAGTGCGTAGAAATAGAAAGGACCACGAGCTGGAGAAGATAAATAAGGACCACGAAATATCGATCTGCTGAGGGGCTACAAACCGGGAGAAATTCAATGTGCCCACTAAATACGCATAATATACAAATATAAAAGAATTTGGAACAGTTCAGATAACAAATGAAATTAATGCCTACTTTAGCATTTTACTCTGTATCTATCTCAGCTCCATGACAAACACGTCGTCTGGTATCAGAAAGTGCATACGGTAATGCTTGTAAGTATAGTAAGTACCGTTACTTCCTTGCTAAGACAATTGTAGATTATTTTTGAAATAATTTCATAACATGTAAATGTGTGCTTGTGAATTCCTGCGTAAATGCTGTATGATTTATAATGAACATGACAAACTTTTTGACATGCGTACCGCGCGTTGACAACTTAATAGCTTTATTAAAGCAATAAAGTTGTAATTAGTTGTTACCTGTATAATAAACGCTTTAGCTCCTTTTTGATGTTAATGTAAACATCAAAAATAAAACAAACTGTACGGATTCTAAGCTAAAAATATTTTGTCATCACATCATCATCATCATCATCATCTCAGCTATAGGATGTCCACAGCTGGACATATGGCTCACCCATTGATTTCCACAAGGGCCGTTTGGAAGCGGCCCGCATCCAGCTCTTGCCTGCGATCCTAGTCAGGTCGTCTGTCCACCTGGTCGGTGGCTGTCCTATGTTACGCTTGCCAGTCCGTGTTCTCCATTCGAGAATTTTTCGACTCCAACGGCCATCAGTTCTTCGAGCTTTGTGCCCTGCCCACTACCACTTTAACTTGCTAATCCGCTGGGCTCATCGGTGAGTTGCGTTCTTCTACGGATCTCCTAATTTCTGAAGCGATCGCGTAGAGAAGCCCAGAACATAGCCCCCTCCATAGCTCGTAGTGCGACTCTGAGCCTGCTCATAAGGCCCATAGCCAGAGACCACGTTTCAGTTCCGTAAGTCATCACTGGTAACACACACTGTTCGAAGACCCTCGTTTTCAGGCATTGCGGTATTTTAGATGAGAAGACGTCGCGGAGCTTCCTGAACGCTGCCCAGCCGGGTTGGATTCGACGGAATCTTTTGATGTCAATATGAAAAATTAATTATTTATCGCTGTTTGGTACTTACATGTGAAACAAGTTGTTTAACGACTTTTTAAATCACCGTTAATTCCGACTCTTCGTAAAAAACACAAAAGACGAATCAGTGAAGTTTTGAAGGCAACAAAGTTTAGTAGTTTGCCTTAGCCAAATAAAATCAGTTAAGTTAAATGCCTAATAACGCCAGACACCTTTGTATAAATTACTACCTACAGAAAAAATAGTTCACAAATTATTTGACCAAGAAAAGACTTGTGCGTAAAGCACCAAAGGTAATAAAATAAGTATCGAGGGTACTCCACCTGTTCAGAAGCAGCCAGACGGTTCCATTTAGTCAAGAACGGGAACAATTACTCGAGAATGAGTCGCAACAAGCGGAGAGCTTTGATGTAAGGCACTTGCAAAATATCAGAGAGCTCCATTTATTATGTGTTTGCAATGACATTTATAAAAATTCATAACTATACACTCACATCCACATTTATTTTATTAAGTTTCGAAGCGATGACACTTCAGCGTTGGGAGCGTTGGCTATCAAACTGCTAGACGTTAGTTCAAACCTCAACGACTTCAGCTTCTGGTGAAGGTCACACAGTTATCGGATTCCCGAAATGATAGGGTCCTCTTGACTACCTGCCTGACTAGCTACCACCCTCAAGTCTTCATCGTCTCTAAACAGATAGCGTGTTCATGCCAGTCCTAGAGAGCCAGTGAACATTCTAAGTCTAGCTTAATTACATCTACGACCACTTCGTCACTAACCATCAAGTGAGATAGAGGTCAAACGCTGGTTCTATAAAGTATAAGTATGTATGTACCGACTTCAACGACTTATTTCACTCTTTTGAGTGTTGAAGTCGGTGCCGTTTTTGGTAAACATTTTTTTAGTCACCCGTTTGCTACTCACGGGATCGATTGTGGCTTGTATCTGTGTATGTTCACTGATATCTACACCAATTTTAATGTCCTCCAAGTAAACGTAACAATTTTTAGTTATTGGAGTGTATCTCAAAAATCGTATGTCCGATTTTGATGAAATTTAAATGGCTAATAATATGACTTTCTTGGAGATACACTTCATCAAACAAAAAAGAATTTTAGAATGGGTCCAAAAATGGGGGAGAAATCGGTGAACATACATAAAGTACAGTGAAACATATCACCTCCTTTTTTGGGGTCGGTTAAAAACAGTTAAGATTTTTATACAATTTAAATAGACAACTCACGGAAATACTACTCAGAAAATAGTTCAATCAACTTCCAACTTCGGAGTACCTTTACGTAGACATTCGGCAAATTCATGAAGCTCATTTCATTTTTACGAGTTACGATGCCTCTTAGGGGAACAACAAATAGGTTATGAACACGAGTACTTGGCTTGCGAAATAGGGTAAGTTTGTAGGGAGGCGCCGTCTCGGCGGCGGCGGCGGCGGCGGCGGCGGCGGCGGCGGCGGCGGCGGCGGCGGCGGCGGCGGCGGGACACCCGATTGTATTTGAACTATACGGACAGATTTGATAAAGTAAGGGAGTGAACTAATGCCCTATTTGCGGGACGTTTAATGACCCCATAGTTATAAACTTTCCTACAAATTGGCCCGTTCCAAGATTGGATCGACTTATATAGCGCAGTTTCTGGTGAAAGAACCTTTGAACTTTCCAAACTTGAACTACTAAAGTATGTATTACGTTCAAAACTACTTACCGCATGCACAATCTTCGCGTAAGTTACTGATGCGGATCTTGAACCTCTCTGCCGTTGCGAACATAGCATTTCGTAGAAAGACTATCTATTTTTAGCGCAGTGAGAAATTGACCTGATTAAGATGGTAGGAAGAAGTTGGAAGCTGGCCCGAACCGCCCTTGTACAAGCATATGTCCAGCAGTAAACATCCTATGGTTGTGATAATGATGCTTACTTTATTTAAAATATGCTCTAGATATAATTGCGAGGAGCCAAATCAATCATTTATTAACAGTGAGACCCGTGGGTAGTGATGTAAGAGCTCTTTGTTTGAAACGTGAATGACCCCCAGAATCCTCGGAGAGACGTTCTTCGTGTAATTACGTTAGGGCTCCCGGCGGCGCCGCCTTTTAATGCCGACACGACGGTTTTAAAGCGGCTCTCATCCTTAAGACTCATAAAGATGAGCAAGTTTATTTTCAAAAGGGTATCTGTAAAGTCTTTGTATGTATACATTATATGGGCGAACATGTAATTTTATGGGCGATGAGAGTCCTAAATTTGTATCGACATGGCAGTAAAGGTTTACCTTCTTATGTCGGAAATTAAGGAAACATCAAGACCCAATGTTTAGCAGACTTTCAAAAAAGGTTATGAATTGGCTCTTTTATGTAGATACGTTTGGGCGTGTTCATATTATAAATCTATGTTTTATTACATATGAAAATTTCCTCGGTCGCATATAAATTTCATTCATTCATTCTTTAACTTCAAGAAAAAAATAAAAATGTATAACGGATTTGTAGTGAAAGTCGGTTTTCATACTTTATTTATTAAATCGTTAATTTGCTTCTTCTATTGTATAGGGTCGCATTTTCAGTTTCTTTGGACATTTGTCCAGGAAATGACCAAGTTATCGCTACTCTGGGTGGTTCACTCCCGGAATATACCAGGAAAGCAGCGATGGCGAGTGGGTTGGTTCATTTATCTGAGGTGGCGACGGATTGTAAAGCGTGCAGCGACTAAGAAAAAGATTCATTTGGTGTGAATATATAGGATAGTTTTTAAACTATGTAATCTTGTTCTTGTATATTCAAAGCTTTATAAGATAAGTTATAGCTACTTATATATAAGTCAGTACCCTTTTGTTACGTATTGCAGGTGCTGCAGATTATTTATCACTGCCATAATAAGTACAATGCAAACAATGGCTTTGTTCGTCTGAATAGGCATTAGCGATTGCACGAACGATAGTTTCTAGTACTGAGTGAAGCTTGGCGAGCCCTGCTAATTAGGGAGCTAAATGGTTCCGCAGCATGTCACCTCAATACAGAACCGCAAATGGCAACCACACACGTCGGCGAAGTGAGTGGAACAATACACCGTCATAAAATACCCACTGCCTTCATGGTCTATGATACGGCTGAAGAAATATATACCCTCATGTGTTATTTAATGATGAGAACGTTTAAATGATAGATAAATTACACTTGGGTTGCAGAGCTAAGCCCCGTACCTATACTGCTAAATAACCTAATAATTATAAAAATGTCTCTGCGTCGCCTCCACCACTCTCCCTACTCTAGCTTGAATCTGAACTATTTAAAATCTAAGCAACCATGAAGATTTGAGTAGGCAACTTTATACGGTTGGATAGGCAATGAAATAAGCATTAATTTTTATTCAAAAACAGTCAATCGCTGTTTAATATTAAAGTGAATAATATTAAACAGCGTAGGTACGGGATTTCGCTAGGCTAACATACAATCGGCAACATATGTAAATAACAGATGAGGGTATACATTTCATAAGCCGTAGCCTTCTATGGAGTGATATTGATAAGACATTAATCCCGAGCCTACAGATACCTATGGTTTTATTTATATACCTATTACAAAAACGTAGGGAAGTATTCTTAAAGACAAATTTTCTATTACCAATGGGCAAAGTTGGTAGAATATAATTTAGTTAACTCTTTTTTATTTTATTACCGTCGCGTCGTAAAGAGGCTCAATCAACTTTGAATTCCATTAGAGAGCTCTAGCTTCAGCGAATATGTGTAAATGTTACCTGTAAAAATGAGATGCCTTAAAACCTATTAAGTACCTACTTTATAACATTTTTATTACTGTTACATTTAACGGAAATTAAGGTAATGTACGTTCTACATTTTTGTATCAAAAGTACAAACTACTAAAACAAACATTGGTCGTGTTTATTTATATTTAAATTGTTATTACTTGCAAGTGATATCATAATGAATTGCCAATTTCATTTTGATCTTTATTAACAAAGGACACAGCTTCCACAATAAGACGGTAATTATTTTATTTATATTAATAGCTAATACCACTTTAACATTATATACATATGTGTGTTTGTATAAAAGAGATGAGATAAATTTGTAATCATTTAAAAAGGCAGGTCGACTTTCACACCATTCGATCGACGCACCGAAGAACAAGGGCTCCGAGTACTTGTATATATATATAATATCTGACGGTCGCCGTGGCTCACGCTCAGTGGCAGTGACATGACTTCTGTGTCTCCGAGGCCTTGCGTTCGAATCCTAGCATGGTATAACATATTTTGTGCGATGAGTGGGTGTTTGTTCCGGGTCTTAGATATTTGTATGCTGTGATTGTGTGTGCCTCCCGAGACACAGGAATTCTAGGTGCGGGGATTTGCAAGTGATAAAAAATTAACCTGGCTTAAACACTTCTCAATTTAAGGTTAATTAACATCCATTTTGTGATCAGTAATAAACATGTATGCTGTAATTTTAATATGTCTTACCAGTAGTTTTGTTAAATTCATAACCAAAAACAAATAAGATTCAGATAATTCTTTAGAGATTTTCGCGTGGTACCTATCCAACAAAAATATATTTAAGTTTCAGATGAGGAACTGTCCTTTTTAGTCAAATAATGAAGTTACTTTTATATGATAACGATTGACAGACGCATCTGTTTTGAAACGATGATAGCTCAGTGGTGGGAGCGTCACCTGTCAAACTGACGGACGCTGGTTCGATCCCTGCCAACAGCTTGAGTTTCCGGTGAAGTTCCACCGTTGTGAAAAATGCGTACTGCCAGGGAGTGGAACTCACCGGCGGAGTCTGTGTTTCCCGACAGGTACAACCCCGATATTCCCGATAGGTCTTCAAGTCGCAAGTGAATAGGTTTACGTGCAACACCTTATACCGCATCGTCGCTTAACATCAGGTGAGACAGTGGTCAAAAGTAAGCTAATAATAAGTAAAAAAAAAACAGCATGGTGGTAGAATACATTCAAGTTCCCGCCTGGATAGTTACCATCCTAGAGTTTGCAAAACTGTCGCCAAACACATAGCGTGTTCAGTCCTTGAGAATCAGTAAGCATGTCTAGCGTGATAATATCTTCGCACCACATCGTCACCGACTATCAAGTGAGATAGTGGCCAAACGTTAGATTTATACAATATAGAAAATAAAACTAAAACATAGTTTATAGCTGTATGCTATAGAGAGGGCTACGGGGCTCAGGGTTTCTCTAGGAGATTGAATTAGAGTTGAGGCGACCCCTAGAACAACAAAAGCAGCAGATTCTTTAACTTCAAAAAGAAGAACATTCACGATAAGGTTGTATTTAATAAATTTTAATATTACATACAATGTATGTATATAAGTAGGTACATATCACTACTTACTACGCTTTATCTTCAATAAATGAAATAGACGAATCGTATGGTTGTTAAGCCACTATGTTATCTTACTAAACTGTTGGCATCAACTTCAAACCTACTGCAGTTGTACTAACTTTGTCCAACAAACAAAGTGACTACAAAATCAAAGCGTGAATCAAACGTGGCAGGCAAAAAGCACTGTTTCCATAAATAAAACGACAAACAAGCCGACTTTCCCGGCACAAAGTCACTAACATTAACGGGCAGGTGGGCCGGGTAAGTGACATTAAATAGCGGGGCGCGGGCGCGGGCGCTGCTCCTGCATGTCCGCTTTAAAACATGCTTTGTTGCAATTATTGGAAAGAAAATTGAAAACAGCTTTATTTTATCTTTTCCAATATTATAAAATATGAAAAAAAAATGCACCAGATTAAATCTATTTGCCTCTGGATACTCAAAGATTTTCCTCGCATAATTATACTGACATTTGTGGGACGCTGTTATAGAATTTCTATACCGAGCTTGAGGTACTGAGTGAATTGGCTCTTTATGTACAAGACGCACACGAGAGCCTCCTTTTTATACATGTGTTTTATAACTAAACATACATACATAAACATACATTGATTTTATTAATATTTTATAGAATCATTCACATGTAAATTCATTCATTAATTCACTTCATCGTGTGTACATAATATTATTATTAAATTTCTTTTTACCACATAGCTCATTCCATCCATGATCAGCGGACACACTGATGATACAGACGTACAGAACCTTAGACTCATCATGTCTATACATATCATGTTACCTGAAAGAAATCGCTCTAAGCAATCAAACTAGTCATCGTTAATACATCGATCGGGACTTAATTTCGTGAAATCATTTAGTAATTCATTTACCTTGACGAATATGAAGTTGCATTGGTCGTGGTCACGAAAAAAGTGGAGAAATGCTAGTGATAACATCGGCGAGAACGCGTAGTTTTTCAACTACCCTATATATATATAAGTATATAAAATTTTAGGGCTGGCACAGGGTTGCCACGACCCACTTCTTCCGACCAAGACCGATGCAACTTGGCTGAAACGTCGACGTAAATAAATTACTGAATGTTTTTCAGATGCCAATCGATTTATAAACAATGTGTTCGAATCGCAAAAGACTACAAATTACAAAAACTAAAGTCACTGACATCGCCCAGCGGATTAGCAAGCCGATGGCACACACGTATTTCGCAGAACTGATAGCAGACGGAGTGGAAATGTTCTCTAATGGATACCATACGGACGGGAAAACACAGCGTAGGACGTCCAACTGCCAGGTGGACTCGGGACCTGAGTGTACTTGGCGATGTGATCGGTCCACAATGGGCAATTTCGACAGCTTTGATACTCCGCTATTTTTAATTCGTCCATATTGATTCAATCTTGATTCAATTCTAAATTCAGTGACGTAGTACGTAGTTTTTCGTAGTTTGTTTAACAAGTTAGATACTTGTCAATTTCACACAAAACCGACATAGTCCGAGCACAGATCAACATAGATTCAGGCCGCTATGAACTTAGCAGACTACGGATTTTTGACGTAGTCTTATTGACATCGAGTCGGCCTCGCACGGGGCTGAATATGAACATGAAATTAAAAGACCTGACACCCTGAGAGAATGACGCTAGATGCGGTACTTCCAACCAGTACTTGTGAAAATCAATATTTGAGTGCCAGCATGTACATTGAAAACTTGACATTATACACGATAAATATTCCTGCAGATTTTGTACAAACGTTTGTAATAAAAACATTGTTTTATTAACATAAATATGATATGGCAATGCTCACATCTGCCCGCAATAAAAGAATAATAATACAAGTACAAACGAAAGTACTCTGCTCATGTAAAGCTCTGCTCATTCAGGTTTTCGATAAAATCTCCGACAGGCACCCTGATAGCAACGTGTGAAATTGTTTATTCCAACTGGGATTTAGCTCCCTTTTGTTGTTAGCGAAATTTAAATGTAAAGAATTACAGTTTGACACCCCTAATCTTGATTAGAAAGCGTTTACAAAAGCCCGACTCCACTAAGTGTTAATCTGATTTAACTCAATGTGTTTACACAGCAGGAGAGACGTATGACATTATTGTGTAGGGTTGCCTGTCCCTATAATTGAAACCCTCGACGTATATAATCCCGTTATAATCGATTTTACAAATCTAGATACAATGCAACATCGGGGTTGCTTTCATTACCTTTAAACGATTCCCAAACAAATGTAGCACATAAGTGTGAACTAGGTGTTGATGATAGTTAACAATGTGGCTATACAGCTGATTATACTTAACTGCATCGTGGAACAATAGCAACAAATAAATGTCTGTGTGGACTGTCGAGAGTTTTACACGTTGTAACAGAAAGTGACTATATACTCGTATATAATCTACATGATGATGACGTTTCGAACGTATATGATGTTTTTCTTAGGGTGCGTCGTTAACCGGGGGGAGAACGTCATATATGTCACAAACTTCTAGTCATCGGCCTTCAACTCATACAACAGACTACGTGAGGGTAATAAGTGTATTTAAAACCAGCTGCTAACGGAAGGTAACCGCAAGTCGGTTTATAAGACATATAGATATAATTTTATAAAACTATTAATTACTCAAAACCTTAAATTTAAGTTATTATTGTAAAGGCTAAACCTTGAAATGTCCCAGGCACCCCTGGCACCATAACAATGTGTTGCGAATGGCGAATTAACAGGTTACTGTTACGATAATTTTGTAAAACATATTTGTAAAGTAGCGACTCGTAAGATCCTAACAGCTCCTTGTCGGTAGACTATTTTTTTTAAATATGGCATTAGAGACTCCAGATCATAAAATATTTATATTTATATGTATGTTCATAAATGCGCTACTAATGTCAAAATTTTTAAAAAATATTTAAAATTTCATTAGTTTAAACTTATGTAATAACGACACGAGTATGAGAATATCATTGTTAGACATAAAGGGCCAACAACGAATTGTCATGAATCCAACAATCTGGAAGTCAAATTACTATGAACAAGTTGTCTGTTCAAATGGCTGGGCATCGGGTTTCCAGAGAGGTTTCATTAAAATATTTATGAAGACCTCACAAAAATGTTCTGTTTGTCGAGATAAGCCGAAACGAGATAATGTAGCCGCATTACGATTTCAAACATGTCTGGACAGAGGGCGGCCGCATGAATATCTAAACAAGGATTAATTAGAAACGGCTTGACAACGCTTACTTCTCGTGTACTTACGTACTAAATAAGATATTTACACAGATACACATTTATCTTCTTTGATTAAATATTAATTTTTTAATTAGATAACTGACATTAGCACATGACTTGTTTCTCGTCTGATCTAACATAGCATTTGTCTGAAGATTGAAAATTAATGAAAGTCTAAAAGTATCAAATTGAGTCCTAATTATTCCCTTGACTTTCATGTTAAAGCTTTTCGTAATGTCAGCTGTCACTCAGATATGAAAAAAAATATTATATCCACAACACAGAAATTTTTCCACAGAAAATCATGTTCATTGGGCAGCGTACGTCTACGCCGCTCGTGACTGGTTTCCTAATTATTTGCGCCGCTTTTTTCGCTCGCTTTTCATTCTTTATTTTGACAAATGTATACTTTCTATAAAAGTATATTTAAATTTCTCTCATACATCAATCCTCGTTCTCTCTACAATGAAGGTCAAATCGAGATGTTCACAACTTTTATCCACATCTTCGCATATATAAGAATCTATAAGTATTTATTATTTCATGCGCAAGGATTCTTCTTTTGTGTGTATAAAAGCTTGTGGCCTGGTTTCTTTGTCCGCCATGCTAATCCTGCTTAGAAACTCAAGAATGTCGTGCGGTTGCAGAATTTTCTGATACAAGAGAAAAAAATAGTCTCACAGTTCTCGCATCGTTGCCCTTGTGTAAAGCGAACGAAATATTACAGTTACTGTTTGCTAGAAGATAATTTAATAATTATTATATAAGCAATTTGTCAATGGTAATATAATTTCCGAATATTCACTTCTGATATTCTGTAGGAGTATGATTGACAGCGAAAATGGAAAATTTACAGACATTTCAAGACACGCGAAAAGGA
Source organism: Apeira syringaria (assembly GCA_934044485.1). Classification (NCBI taxonomy): domain Eukaryota; kingdom Metazoa; phylum Arthropoda; class Insecta; order Lepidoptera; family Geometridae; genus Apeira; species Apeira syringaria. The sequence goes on from OW203668.1 coordinate 17,104,564, forward strand.
ATAATGGTCGCCTGAAACTGCTTAACCTTTAGAAGATATTTAACTGAAAAGTAATAATAGTATTAATACATATTAAAAATTGTTTAAGTAAGGAAGTAAGTAAAATGTTAATAATGAAACGATATATTTTATATTTGATAAACACGTATCATAAAACAAAACTAAATCATAATATAAAAAATTATGTTCGCTGACACTTCTCCAATTTTATTCTAAAATATATAATTACAACATTTCCTATATACAATAAAAAATTTAAAAAAAATAGTTGTATAGTAAACATGAACAGCCATAAATTACAATACAAACCTCTCCTCACTTTATGAATACCAACAATGATTGCAATAAATTATTACGCTCAATTAAAAAGAGAAACGGCCGAAGATTTTCTGGCTTGTTAGCCTAATTTGCTTTAAGATTCTGACACAGAATTTCTCCATTATTAAATTTTCTCCGGCTTACAAAAATAACGCTTTAACTGTAGACGTTACAGTTGAGCAGGCACAAATAATTAAATTTATTATAATGCTCGCTTTCTATAGATACGTCCTGTACCGATATAGTTCAGTAGAATAGGAAATTACTTCGAAAAGTTGAATTAGTTCTTCTAATTGGGCGCCAACGATACAGGGTTAGGATAGTTTGGGAGCGCTGACAATAATAATAATCGCTTCTCAAGAGACAGAGACATTAATTTTTTGATTGGACAATAATCAAATAATACAATAATTTTATCCCACTAGTAGCGGTTTAATAGATTTGTTGATTAATATTATTTTAGTTGTAGTTATATTTGTTGCTTTTTTTAGAAATAGTACTTAAAGAAATATACTTGTGGTTGTAGACTCCACCGAAAGAAGAGTAAAGATTGGAAATAAACTTGTATTTATATCCGATGTACATCAATATTTTGTAAATTTTAAAAAAAATATCTTTATTTACTTCATTGGACTGTCTAACTGGGACGGAGTTTTAACTGTCCACACTTCTATAGATATTTTAATACTTAGAAGGCGTCGTGTCATGACAGTCTCAAGATTCAAAATTCATTATCACTCCAATTTAAACCGGATACGGCCGGTCTAAACAGTATTTACATTTATAACATTGTAACATAAATATGAACCACAATAATGATCCTGACGTAGACAAATGATAATATGAACACATCGAGATACCAAATCCAGGTTTAAAAATAATGAGACTGGTCCAATACTGATCTCCACCAACTTTTAGCTTGAACTAGTTTATGCCGTGATTCACGGTATTTATATAAATTTAGTTAACGTGGCGATATAAAGTCCTGTATCTAAAAATATATTTTAGCACAAAGTGTGTACATGCCATATTCAGAAAAAAACTGTGCCTATTACTGTATGTTTGTAGAAAATGTGTAAAGGTAAGCATGTAATAAAGACTGATAATGATACTGACTGAAATATAGGAAAGCAACCGTGAGGTTTCTATAAACGTATTATAACCATTGACTGATTTTAACATAAATATATATTATTTTAAATGACGTTAGTGTGACGTTATTGAATCTCATATATTATTATCTAGGAACCGGCTAGGAGAACGTGATGGGAAAATGGAAATTTACTCCAGGCCGGTTCTTAGAGAATAATGTTAAATGAAATACGCGATAGTTTTCGAACTCACATGTCATATATTGTTAAACCTCACGCTCATTAGAGATGTATAATCGTTTAAACCGGTTTAACATTAAACTTACGCGTTGTCGATATCAAGATCGACAGTATCGATTGTGATGTTGATACCACGTAAGGTTTACGTTAAGCCTAAAGTTGACTATATGAATTTCACTTTAATATGTTATAGTATGTATTCAGGTAATAATTGTACGCCTGCTAAGGTAGAATTTCGATGGAACATTAGCATTAAGATGTTTGCTACCTCTTTTGTACTTATACCTAACCAATGATTTTTTAAATAAATATATTTTGACTTATATTAAAATAAATACTAGGTTGGTAGATGCTTAGCGTTACTAAGAGTTGCGAAAACAAAACGACTGTTTGGAATGTAATCACAGCTTCCATGATCGTTATAAAACTGTTACTCGGCACATTGACACTGTATGTTTTCAGCACATACATTATCGTTGTTTCTCTCGAACTCTCGAGCCTTTACTAACTCCACGGTTATTACATTTGCATTTATACCTCATATTAATGATTGCTTGTATATTTTAGACACAGTTTATTTCAGAGGGAGTTAAGTAAATGGAAAGGATATTCACATAAAGCTCTTTCGTCGGTCGAGTTAATCACAAATATGTGTTGTTTATTTGTTGATTTTATTTTTATGCAATAGGTGGCAAACAGGCAGACGGGTCGCCTGATGGTAAGCGATCACCGTCGCCTATGGATATCTGTAACACTGGGGGCATTACGATACGTTGCCAATCCTTTAAATGTGTTAACCACAAAGCTAACAATTAGCTCAAAGAAGAAAAAAGTTGTGATTTTTTCAGTAGGGGGCAGAGATATTACTGCGGAGAGGATCTCAAACATTTAGCTACTTGTATATTTCGTGGTATCTGCTAAATGCGGCGACTACGCTTCTTTGCCAGATCTGTGGTTGAAATCATTGAAACGGATCTCGCAGATTAGCGTTTCGGCGCGGCGTTCATTTGTTTTACTTTAGTAATTTCTAATTGCCGCAGGTTCAACTTTTGTGATTCAGTGCGTATACATTTGAAACTACAGAAAAAAATGAGTTAGTCAATTCCTGTCCTGTCCTTCCCGGCCTGTCCAAATGGATAACCAATTTAGAAGCAAATTATGCGTAAAATATTAATTATAATCATCGTTTTTTTGCCAATTTTGTTCCTTCTTAGAATCCAATTCCAACGTAATTTGATAGACATTTTATAAATGATCTAATTAAAGAACACGTATTTTGTAAGCTCCATTATGATCACAATCGCGTTATATATCATTCTGCATTATAAACTTAAATTGCCTTGCAATAAGAGTGAGTTTATGTTTGTTTTAATATACGTCATAAAAAATTAACAAAAAATGGAACCGACTTCATCACTCAAATTTGTGAAATAACTTGTCGATGTCGGTACCATGATGGTTCCAAGTTACTATTATCACAATGTTGTGCGCATGGTGCCGACTTCGACAAGCTTTTTTCATACTTTTGAGTGTTGAAGTCGGTTCCATTTTTTTGTAAAGTATTTTTTACCCCCTTTTCAATGACCTCTGCTACTCACGGGATCAATTTGTCATTTTGTATGTTCACCGATGTTTTAATTAATTTACCGCAATTATAATGTCATCGAGGTATACGAAGCACTTTTCAGTTATTGGAGTGTAACTCAAAAACCGCTTGTCCAATTTAGATTTAATTAATTCGGACCACACGGGAAACACCAACTATCAATTAAAAAGCAGAATTATCAAAATCAATTAACTCAGTCGAAAGTTCTGATGTAACAAACATTTAAAAAAATATATGGGTCGAATTGAGAACCTCGTCCTTTTTAAAAGTCGGTTAAAAATAATGAATGAGTTGGATGTGCAGTCTCGTGTGCCACTAGAGTTAAACAAATCACAAAAGATAACCTGTACTTTAGAGAAGTGGCATATTGAGCATTTGGCACAATCGAGATAAAATACCGGAGTGAGGCGTGAGAACAGGTAAAGATCCGATTGCTATTGCTGAGTTGGATAGAATTATGTACGATACAGAGTAATAGCTACTTGTTTGAAGGTTATAAAGGGTTGATGCGATAAACTTCAAGACAAAGTTTTTTTTTTTTTACATATAATTTTGCGTTTGACAACTGTCTCACCTGATGTTAAGTGATGACGTTGTTTACGATTTAGCACGCAGACCTAGAAGGTACCTATTCACTCGCGACTTGAATACTCCAGAACTCCTTATACATATCGGGAAACACAGACTCGGGCAAAGAGTTCCATTCCTTGGCAGTACGCATTAAGAAAGTGGAAGCAAAACGCTTCGTAGGTACGGTATATCTACCATATAGCGATGGCGAATTGCCGTACGTCGAGTCGACCGATGATAGAAAGGGGATGGTGGAATCAGATTGTACTGAATACTTTTATTATTTTATCGTGATAAAATAATAAAAGTATTGTGGGTGTGTTTTCGTACGTAGATTACGTACCGAATAAAATATCTGTCATTTATTAAAATGAAAACGTATGAGTCTATTAGTTTCGACATGAATACCTCTATCTGGTTTATTTGTTGTATTTGCTGTAAAACTCGCCCACATAAAAAATTGTATATATACTATACACGCCCCTTTCCTGAAGTGGTAGGCAGAAACCACAGTCTTAAAAATATTCATACAGAGCTATTTTTGCCCTAACATCCCCTCAGCTTAAATGAATGATACGTAAAATTGATTTAAATATATATTTTAGATCTTTAGGCTGGAAACAGCAAGTAGTAATCATACTAGCAGAAATATAATAAAATAGGTGTATTTTTGATTTTAACAAAATTAACAACAAAAATATCTCATTTTATATATGCCCTAAATAAATATAAAAATTTAAAAAATCACAGTTTAATCGTGTAATAAATTCAATTTCTCATATCAACCTTCCAAACAAATTAAAAACCACCGTCTAGCACGACCGCACCGTCCTGTAATGGTGGCTAAGTTGACAACTTATAGCAACCGTTTAGCTCGAGCGCCGTCACACGTCCGAGTCATCAGCACTGCCCTGCGCCGCGCCGGCGCGCTCATCATCTCTGAGCACCGCGGTACGATTTACTTAAATATCACTCAAACGTTTGTACGCGGCCGCACGATCATATAAACATAATATCGGTAAGGCTGTTACAGGAACGTGCCAATCGTTCAAGTTGCGCCGAGTCAGCCCATAAAACACGAACACGGGGAAAAGGAATCTTCTCGAATCCTTCAAACGGCCGGCGGATCACGGAGGCCTAGGCCTACAGTACCCTCTTATTTTATTACACAGCAGTAGCTATAAATTGAGTTTCACTTTACGCAAATAGAAAAACAGACCTTATTGACGTGGCTTTATCAGTTTAATAATGAAGGTATAGAAGGAACGTTGAATTATTTTTTTGTGAACGATTTGTTTCATACCCAAAAATTCACACAAATACACACGCATACCCCAGTCTGATATGAACACCCTTACATACACACATATATATACAATACACCCTCTCACTTACACAAACACAAATGATGTAGGTACCTACTTAGGTAGGTAGGTACTTTGCCTAAGATATTTAAAAAGGATGAATAAAATTAATTAATAAATCATTTATAGACTGTAAAGACTCGATATAATATTTAAACAAATCGAATCTTAAATAAATAATGTGTATTACACACGAAAGTTTCGAACCGTTTTCTACTAGTAGCTCCCCGCGGTTTATTTTCCTTTTATTCCCGCTACCTCAATTATCCAGGGTGTAAACTATCTCCATACCAAATTTCATCGAAATCGGTGTAGCCGTCTGAGCGTGAAGAAGTAACAAACATACACACATAAACACAAACTTTAGCATTTATAATATTAGTAGGATTGTGTTTCAATGACCTATGTACCTATATACCTACATATGTATTTTGTAATACCTACCAGCGCCTCTCGGCTTGGGCCCTTTGTTATTTTAGCATCCCGTTCCAATTCCAATTATAATCAACAGCCGTCGCAAGGCGGTCGTTGACTACGTAAGCGCCTAGAAATCATAATCGCCCTGCACCGTTAACTACAAACATTGGCTCCAATAACCAGCCCGTTACGGTCCCATCCCTTAGACACGGGAGTTCCTCTCAGAGAGAGAAGTAGCAGTTCACACTTGCCAATTATGGCTGACGGACAGGCTATTCAGTGGCTCAATGTCAAAACTACCCAAACGACTCGACTGTCTTGTCGGAAAATGACATTAGTGGTCACCGATCTATGTAGTTGTTGAAGAGAACACCGCTTGGCCTCACGGCCGAGAACCTCAACAAAAATGTATACGAGTTTGGTTCGAGTGAGATCATTCCATCCAAAGGGAATCGGAACACGAATCTGAGCAAGTGCGAACGATCGATGGGGTAGCTTTACGATTGCCACATCCACGCCGATAGGTATCCAATGGTGTATAAAATGAGATGAAGTAAAGATAAAAATGTGCTTACGGCATAGTACAGCTTGTTTATTTCATAATGTGCGTATTATGGTATCTTTACTCCTTCAAAACGAATAAAATATAAATTGTAAACTTAGGTACATATTTTTTTACTATTACCCTTCGAACATATAGGTACTCATATGTTCGAAGCTATTACCTCTTTAATACTTATTAGTCAAACATCAAAAAAGTATATACATGTATACACAGGTATACCATGATTACCTGATATAGAAGAACAACGTTCAGCAATGGGTGTCCGCTGATGACGATGGCTCCTGTTACGTCAAGAGCCTATTGACTGTAAAACACCAATATCCAAAAAGTAGATCAGCCATCTCTAATAAACAAAATGAGTGAGATATCTACTTTATGGATTGTATGGACGAGGCGCCGCGGTGTCGCGACACGGCAGTCCCGCAGGCGCCGCCGCCGACAGACTGCGGATTAAACAGCTGTAGTTGGCGACAAGACAACGTCGGGTCACTGACCTCATCTGCCCCATCTCGACTCACAAGCGAATCGATGCAATTACGTAAGTTGTAGTTCCACTACAGGATACACAACAACGATGTAACTTACTATTAACTATTTCACTCTTTTGAGAAAAGAAGTCGGTTCCATTTTTTGATAAAAATTGTTTACGTAATGCTTTTTGTACTTTTATATTAATCTCATATAAATTTAAATAACCACGGTATTATTGTAATCATTAAGTATTTGTTTATTTTAATATAATATGGTAAATGTTCTACGGATAACTATGACGGAATCGGTTTTTATAATTGTTAAACTAGAAGTAAACAAATACAAAATACCAGTAAATTGGTAATCTCTTCTTTCTGTAGAAGTCGGTTTAACAATGAAGACGACTTTAACATACACACGGTTGCACTGTTACCCCGAATACAATCACTGACATATGCGATCGCTATAAATGTAAATCCGTTACTGATTCCATATACGAAAAGTGTTTGCAACGATACATCAAACAATGCACTGAATGATAATTAAATCACGGCCCAATCTGCGCCGCGTGTGAGCTAATTCCCTGGTATGATTTGTGATGTGCACCCTCGCGAACTTGTTGGGTAACTGATTAATTTTATATGAACAATCGGCCGGCATTGTGAACAGATACCAGACCCCGCGTCCGATGTGAATGAAACATAAGCTGACTTGTTAACCTTCTCGATCCTTAGTTTGCGCGAATTATACACACATCATTTGAAATACGCGCTTGACATCGTACAGAATAAAGGATATAATATTACATATGCTTATTTTGACGATTGGGACACGTGTCGATCGGTACATTAAGGCAAGACAATGCCAAAACTGAAAAACTCAAATAGGAGTAGCATAAATATATATAATAGTCTCCTTTGGATGCTACGAGCTCGGGTGACGACATATCAAATTTATTAAATTGTCATTTGTCATTTTTATAAATCTGAGTTTACATACAAATATTACTTCACAGCTGTTTTCCGGAGGAGTAGGTAGATACATAGGCCGCTTGATACGATCCAGGCGTAAGCCTGCCATTTTGTATGTCTAGCTTGTTTATTTCACTCTCTTCAGATATACGTCATATAAGGTATACGTCATCATTCTGTACTCATACTGACTAAAAAGTCAACAAAACTCGTATTCAATTTCAGCAACATTTAATATTCGTATAACTCCTTACAACGCCATCTCTAATATTGGATGAGTATTATTCAACTGCGGGTTCGATTGTGGAACCAAATAACGACTTATTTTGCAAAAAACTACCCGTATTTCAATAAAATAAAATCTGAGTTTGCCATTCATAATTGTCAAATAAAAGCTAATATTATGTACATAATCATATAATAATACATAACATAATCACTAACCTAAATGCTGTGGCGACACTGCTATAGTTCACGGCTCTTCCATTATATTATTAAAAACATGGCGTCAAGGTTGTTTTTTGAAGTGGAAATCATGACCTGCCCTATCCAGAACAAATCATCAGTGATCAAAGAACAACTGATTAATATTCCTTGGTCAATTTCAGCCCTTGTTACGTGATAGCGGTGTCAACCAGTATCTTCTAGCTAATCAAAAACTAATCTAACCAATATGACCTATATACAAACTATGGTCAAGATATAATGGGACAAACTAACCGTCCGTATATATATGTCATAAAGATTACTCATCAGAAAATCAATTCGAAAAGACAAACATACATTCCTTGATGTCTCGCGGTGGAATATACAGATTTAAAATAAGTACGAGTACTACAGCGTCGCTTAACGTTTGTAACGGTAGCAAGACTCGAATAAACATGAAAAAGAAAAATGAAAGTAAAAACGTATTTTTATATAAAACACAAATTGTAATCATATTATACACGACACATTGTTAATAAATCAATCGGGACTGAAGACGTTATAGATGGTCGTGGTCACGAGAACAGTCATCAGGCTCTTCTCGTGACCACGACCAATGCAGCTTGGTCGAAACGTCGAGGTAAATAAACTACTAAATGTTGTTCTCGCGATCAATCGTTCGAATTCCGAACGTCTAAAAATGACAATATACATACACGACATACAAATATATATAAATTGTAACATTTGTCAGAAAAGTAATATTCCTAGCTCTCCAAACTTGCTTAGAGAATATAACAAAGAGGAATTGAATGTCAAGTGCCTAAATGGTAGGCAGACGAACACATGAACAATAGGCCCGCATTTGAAGAGACATTTCATTTCGGACATATTAAATGTGATATTAAACATAAGGTTTTACCGTTTGCTAAATAGACAATGTAGGACTTTTTATGAAGCATTATTTTGAGTGTTTTTAGTTTATTTTGTTGAAATTCGTCGTTAAAGAAAGATAAAATACCACTTATAAGAACAGTTTATAAAGGTTAATTTAGATTGTCCAATATTTGATTTCATCTGTAAAGTAAGTACATACTTATTTGGAATATTTATTTATTTATTTTAAATCAACACGCACTAAGTTTTGTCCCGCCCACTCCACCTGTAAACTCCTGCGAGCCTCTGTAATATCATCGTCAACTGTTCAGTACTGAATGCCGAAATAAGCAGATACCTAAATAAAATAAAAACGTGCTATCTAACTAAAAAAAAGTAGCGTAACATTGTTAATACTGTATACATCAATAAATAACATGACTTCAAAGTATTTCGAAACGCTTTTCGGTATTCATTTTAGAGTGATGTGAATTTGATTTGAATTTACGATCAGCTTTCGTATTGAACGTTACATTTAGTTTTCATGTTGTATAACTCACAGAGAAATATAGTGCCTTATCAATGTTGACTTATTATATACCTGCTATTTAGATTGTATTTTATTATTTATAGAAGTCTACCTCGTCTACCTCAAAAGCTTTCTCAATGAGAGTCTCTGTATTTATATATTAATGAGCTGAGCAACCGCTAGTTCAAAGGCATCGTAGAGGGATTCAATGATTAAGTGCTTACAAAACTGGAAGCGCAAACAGATTAAGGTTCCAGCGTCTGGACTTTACTGAGATGTAAAAGGTAATAATAATCCGTCGAAGAGGTCGGCGAGAGCTTTTAAAAAATGCTGGGAATTTTTAATGACGTCGCTTCAGACGGATTGTATAGCAAAGTCAACGCTATCACAATGGCATCGTTCAAATAATATCACAAAGAGGCACACGTACCCTTGAATGTTAATTTATTCAAGGATTTGAATTCGTCCTCATAGGTATATTTTATTAATAGTTAAAAACAGTGGATAGGTAAGAACCCTGTATTAGATCTGTGCTTTTGATCCCAGATTAAAAATAATAAAGTAGCTCTGGTATGGATGACAGACCACCGGCTGAGAGTTCCTGAGTAATCGTACCCTTTTGATTAGCCGCTGGCTGCGCCGCGCCGGGTGGCGCGCTCGGTTGCATTCGATATTAACCGCTCGAGAATGGAACCATTGTTAGTGTTAGCTCCCTTGATAAGCATAAAAGAATTCGAGTAGTCGCTTCTTTATTCCGCGATTAACTAACCGAGACATTTTTGCGCATCGTATCGTTCTCCGAACATTTGCATCAATCTTTTGGACAGCTTTACGTTTGGGGATGTGCCATTTAGGATATTAAACTGTTTTCGCTCAATAAATAGAGTATGTTGATGAAAAACAGAATTGCTTACTCACGTTTTAATATACATTAAATGAGTATATCCACTTTGCGTAATAGTCTATAACAAACTGCCGGAGGATGTGCGTAACTCACCCTCAAGAAACTCCTTCAAAAGCAAATTAAAAAAATGGCTTATAGACCAAACATTCTATAAATTTAATGATCTATTTAAGATAAAAAGTGCTGTCACTTAAATAAGTAGTTTGCTATGATGCTTATACAAATAATTAATTGACATATTGAATTGTATTGTTTTTAATTTATTTTGTATTTTTAAGAATGACTATTTACTAGAGAATAATTGTATATTGTATTTTTCCTTGATGGATACTGTATTTTAATTGGACTTGTAACATATGAAATGGTATCAATAAAGTGACTATGACTATGACTATGACTATGACTATGACTATGACTAGTGGACATATTCAGTACACAGACAGTATGACTTGGGCATCGCTAAAATGGACTCCTGAAAATGCAATCTATTAAATGTAACGGAATCCAAAATCTGTAAGAATCATTTTTTGGTTTACTGTGTGTTTCTTGAGAACGCCGGTTCGATCGCCACCAGCGGCTTGAGCTTCGGGTGAAGCAACATCGTTATCAAGTCCACAGCATGTCAGTACTGGTACTTTCCTGAAACCGCCTGGCTAACTACCAACGTCCAGTTAGAAAAATTGTCACCAAACACACAGTGTTTTCAGGCAGCCAGTCAATATTCTAAACTGACGCGCTCGGCGAGGAACAAGCTTACGAGGTAAACGGGAAACTCATAGTTCGCACAAGTGACATCAATCACTAAACAATACCTAAGTTACGAAGTTTTACTTTTTCATAGAATTGTCTAAGGGTCACTATAAACTGAGCAAATAGATTATGTGATGGCTGAATATTGCTCGAGATAAGTTGAGATGTTGGATTTTGTATCTCGATAAAAAATGTTAAATAAAAACAATCTGTACGCAACACTACTCAAAAGTCCTAAATAATACAGGCGATATGTTTATGAAATCCCATCTCAACTATCCTTTGGGACCATTCGAGTTGTCTATAAAGAGAATCGCAAACATATCAAGCACAGAAAAACATCAACAAAATATTAGAAAAAAATCACAGGCTTTTTGTCAATCATAAAACACATTCACATTATTTTCACTGTCAGTTTCTTCTTCGCTTTGACCAAAACTTGTTGAGTGATATGTCCACGAACATTTTATTGATGGTTTGACGCCCATCGCCCATTTATTTACAGCTGGACCCAAATAAATTTCCGGGCAGAGTTGCGTTAACTGTAATCATTCATCTTGCCTAAAATATTTGTTGTGAATATTTCAGGAATTCAGAATTATTGTTCGGACGCGAAGAAATTCGTAACGGCTTTGTTAAATTAATTTGTGTTGTTCGAACCTACTGAATCCTATTGCAGATTTCCAAAACAAATATTTTTGGAATTGGAATGGATTCTGTTATTGCAGTATAATAATGAACATAGACTATGATAGAATGGACATAGCCTTCCCCATTGAAGCGCCCCGCATCCAGCCCTTGCGTGCGATCTTAGTCACGTCATCTGTCCACCTTGTCGGTGGCCGTCCTATGCTGCGCTTTCAACGTTTATGTTTTTAGTATTATCGTTTTTAATGTTGATGTGTTAGTTATTAACATATCTAGTAAAGAATATTATTTTCTCCATAAACCACAATGAATCAAACAAAGGTATTCGTTAGTCAGTGTGTGTTAGCAGTGATGACATATTATGGATCCAAAATATGCTTTCTGACTGTTGGCCCAAGCAAGTTCAATGATGTACAATTAGCTATGGAGAGAGCTATGAGTATTATTTAGGATGATATATATATTAGAGGTCGAGTTAAGAAACCGAGTCATTGACATAATGGTACAGTGGATTAATGAAAGGATATGATTGTAGGCAGGGCACTCATTATGTAGAACTGGTCGCCGATGGGGTTGAAAGGTTTCGTCTCGCATGCGCAGCGTAGGACGGCGATGGGGTGGAGAAGCGACCTCACCAAAATCGTAAAAAGAGGACGGATGCGGTTGGCTTTCAACCGGTCCTCGTGAGAGCGACGCAGGAAGCCTGAAATAGTTTTCCTATCCGTCATATGACCATCTGGTCATATGACGGATAGGAAAACTATTTATTCAATAATATTTAACATTATCAACCAGTGATGATATGCGGAACCGAAATGTAGCATCCAACTATGCGCTTTATAAGCAAGCTTAAGATCGCACAACGAGCTATGGAGAGAGCTTTGCCCGGGGTTTCTTTTCGAGAGTGAATCAGAAATGAGGAGATCCGTAGAAGAACGAAAGTCACAGCAATGGCTCGCAGGACTGATGGCCGATGGGTAATGTCGCTGTAACAATGAAAGATAGCATAGTGCTCTAGCATTCGTATCTCTAAACTAAAACAACACAACATGTTGTAGGTTAATGCTAGCTCACTAGAAAACACCAAGTTTTACAACTAAAAAATATTTTATAATGTTATATTCAAGCAGAGCGAACGCCAACTTTTTTGGCATTGTTTTGGCAAAATATTACGCTGCGAATTTGTACAGCCTCTTTATACAAAACCCGTGGTTATCCATTGCGATTATAAAAAAAGGGTTGGGGATTAATCCCGATTCAACAGTGGCCAGTAAAACACTGAAAATATTAGAATGTTTGCATTTGTTCTTAAACTTGGTGTTTGCAAAATTTCATTCGGTTTTATTATTTAATTTGATTGTATTATTTACTAATAGCGCCCCGCGGGATTACCCGCGTGGATTACGGTTTTCCCGCCACCTCAATCATCTCACATTTTCCAGGATAAAAGTAGCCTATGTGTTAATTCAGGGTTTAATAGAGGGTCTCCATACCATATTTTATCGAAATTGGTGTAGCTATTTGAGCGTGAAAAAGTAACAAACATACACAAACGTTTGTGTGTATGTACAAACTTTCGCGTATATAATATTAGTAGGATTTTAAAAAACGATACATTTCTGAAAATATTTTTTTTTAATTTTTTATTCACAATAGGCAGGCGTTTGACCACTATCTCACCTGATGTTAAGTGATGATGCGGTCTACGATGATTCACGCCTGCCTAGAAGATACCTGTTCACTCGTGACTTGAAGATGCCCAGATTGTATTCATGTGGAAACACAGACTTAGGCAATGAGTTCCACTCGATAGCTGTACGCACTATGAATGTGGAAGCAAAACGCTTGGTGCGACAGGGTGGAACATCTACCATGTATGGATGTCGCATTGCAGTCCGTCTGGTCGTTTTTTGATGGAATGGGGAAGGAGGTACTAAGTTATGTAACTCCAGAGCACACTCCCCGAAATGTATCCGGTAAAAAACCGATAAGCTAGCGACTCTACGTCGGTGCTGCAGGCTTTGAAGTCGTGTCTCGACTAAAGAATCCTTGTTAATGAGCCTTTTAGCACGCCTCTCTATGGACTCAAGAGCCTCAAGCTGATATTTAGCCGAGCCGTCCCACAAGTGAGAGCAGTACTCCATACAGGATCGGACTTGTGCTTGGTATAAGTTGAGCAGTTGTTCCGGTGTGAAGTACCGCTTCACCTTTGCGAGTATTCCTAGCTTCTTGGCTGCCAACTGAGCTTTTGACTCAATGTAGGAGCCAAAATTCTGTATAATAAAAAAATATATAATAGCCAGTATAATACATATATCATGTGTAGCTTACGCATGACATATTATACTGTCTGCACTCTGCAGTGCCTCCCGGGTGGACGACCACTGTCTCATTCAAACCGTCAAAATCTACGTAGTAAATGAAAATTTACATATTGTAGTGTTTAAAGTTTTCCGAATGGTCACAAACATACTAACACACTTTCGTTTATAATATGACTAGCAGTCCCCCGCGGCCGCACTTGCACGGCCCACAGTGTATGAAAAATAATTGTAAGTTTATCGAATGGTATCAAAATATCTTGGTTGATCAAATAAAACGATTTTAATAGTTTTTAGTCGTGTTATATTGTATATACTCCTGTCTTATATTAAATAGACTTTCCTATTATTCTCGTTTCGCTTAATTTAATTTAATTACTGCTCCCCATCGTGTTGTTAAAGGTTTTTTTACTGAATCGGATATTTTATATTATAAGTAATTATTGTAATAATACAGTCAGCCAGTTCACAATATAGTTATGTAACTGGTTGTCCATAAGACTATATAGCTCAATAGTTCGACTGATATTCTTTTTTTTTTATAATAATCACAACTAAAATATTCCTTGAACTGAGTATTGTTAATGATAAACTTGATTTTTGTACATCTCTACTGCCGCAAAACAAAGATTTTGTAGATATCCTTAATCTAAAATGTATCATTGCACTCATGTGCAATATATTATGTGTCAAAGAACTAAAACTAAAATAAGATAGAAAAAAATCATCTTCAGTCGGTTAACGAACCCGCATCCTCTGGTCTGTAAGCAAACGTAAGACGATCAATTAATATTGTTGATGTCTCAGTAACTTGATAGCAAATGATTTGTACCCTATTCAGAGTATGCACGTTTGAGTGCTTTCTGGGGCTGACTTTTTTGTCATTATAATGTATAGAAATTTACAAAATTGACAGGCAAACAACTGTAGGCTATGTTCAATACTCTAAAGCCCACGTTTAACTGAAAATTCCTGTAGACAAATCGATTACAACATTATGCTAGAAGAAAATAAGTATTTTATACAATAAAGAATAAATCCTAGAAAAAGAAAAATATATATCGCTCGATTGCTCACTGTGAAAAATACAAATATGTTACATCTTATAAGTGAATTTTGTAATTTTTACATGGGCGCTTAAACGCGAGAAGTGACGTGACAGGTGGATAATACATCGTACACCACGAGACTTTGACTTTGAAAAGAGATCTTTTCAAGATGCTAAGAAGGTAATTTTGTCACGGTATAAACATTAGTGTGATGTATAAATATCGCAGACTGCGGGCGTGACGTCAGGCCAGCTAACACACCGCCGGTAGGTAAGCGGGCGTTGCGGTCGACGTCGGAAGCCCCACCCGTGCGCGCCGGGCATTTCGCTCGAAACCGGAACACCCCCTTGTCCGGCTTCCGTCAATTTACCTAGTTTTCACTGTAAAACGACTACTTTACACGTATCAGTAATCAGTTTTAAGTATACCCTGTTTCGAGCTGATATTTTAGTACTTCGCAGAAGTGGTTTGCGGGTTATAGAGCGAGCTTCAGAGTCAGTGTAACCCTCTCCACGACTCCTAATTTTATACCGTTTTCTAAAATGAACCATCCCGATAATAATAATATTATCACTGAGAAAGTTCGTATGTGTGTTACATAATGTTTGTGAGTACTCAAAGCTAAAACGGCAGAACGGATTTACATGAAGTTTGCAAATCCTGTAATAACATTACATAGTGGCAGTGATTCTGCCGCTCAATCAACGTAACTGAAATGGTGTTTAAATAAGAGAAGTTTTTAAATAGTTACAACAAAGTCCAAACAGATACTTACGAATGATAAAAATAGAATCAGAGCTATTTATTAATATGCGGATAGTTATTATGTAAAATACCTATGTCACGACGTTATTTTGTGCCGAATAAAACTATTTGCAGTCTTATACAACTCGTTTAATATTATATAGATAGTAATAGCGTTGTAACAAGTTATTAATAATTTCAATTTTAGATTAAATTCAATAAGAGCTTTTTTATATAAGAGAACTTGCTAGAATTTTAGCTAGTTTGAGCGGTTAACAGAATTATGCCCAGGGTATGTTTTATTCAATGAAACGGATACTACATTGTCAATAGAGGTAACGCGTCAAGTCATTGTTTAGTACCTAGTCATTATGTAATAACATGCGTGCGTACAGGTGCGTTAGTGGGCACTGTTATGTGTCACCCAAGTCATTGCATTTTTATTAAATTCTGTTTTGCTTTAATATACTAATCCCATTGTACTCCCTGAATGAGCATTCACTAAAGTAGAAAAAGAGAAAGCATAATCGCTGATAAAATGAGGTATGGAATATTCTTGAACTATCTACTGCGTCCTGAGTTACCCTCGACTTAACTGTATCTGTCTCGCTTGCACTACATCCAATAATATTAAAATGGAAGAACAGAAGTTAAAATTACTTAACTAAAAACTGGACTAGATGCGGGCATACCCACATTCCAGTTTTTAGTTCAGCAAGAGCTATTTGGTCACTTTTTGGGAAAGCCCAGATATGCATTATTTCGGTCTTATCATACAAGTACAATTATATACGTACCGGGAGGCACGACTGCCGGGCCGATTGACACTAAAGCAAAAAAATATGTGCAGGAATCTAATTGAAGCGGTGCACGCCCCAGTATACGTAGAGCCTTAACTCCTATTTTTAAAAGAAAGTTAGAAGTAAAAAGGTGAAGGAGTACATCGCGCTAAAGAAGAGTTTGAGTATGAAGTCCGAACAGTTAAAGTCCCACTATAAAGTTATATTTATTGTGATATTTCTACATGAAATATCCAAATTATTTGGCTTAAAAAATGAGCCCGGATGCCAGATATCACAATCAGCACTTTCCTTGTACGTTATAATAAAGAAGAATGTATCTGTTATTTATTTGTAGTTATTTCATATATTAGTGTTGGAGATATACATGAATTTCTATGGGCTTATTTTTATGCTTGTCATAATCTTTGCTGCGTGATTTGACTTGACAGGTCATTATTAAACAAATAAGTCATGATTTGATGTATAAGTAAAATATATATTCGAATATAACAAGGACTTTTAGTTGCAGAAGTTACTCGCACATAATACACAAACAAAGCTCGCCTTTTATTACATTATATTATCTATAGAATCATAGATAATCAATCAAATCAAACTACAACAAAATAATAAACGGTATCCATAATTGTACTGGTATAGGGAATTTCTTTTGCTTATAAAACATTGTCAGTACTAAGTTTTTGAATATAATTAATATTCAGATCCCAGATGATTCAGAATCGCAGAGAAATACATGTTGTAGCGACCCCACCTAGAGTGGGATAAGGACAAAGAAGAAGATAATGTTCAGATTCCTAATGTGAATTAGTGTGCTCAGATCTCACCGTAGTCAGTTCAATAACTATAGCACACGGATGTAATCATACAAAGAAAGTTATAGGCGTAATTGTATGAACATCTAGTCTGAGTAGTTTGTCTACGTCACATCCGAGCCGTGAAGGAGAAAGTAGAAGTTTCAATGCGACGGGCTCGAACACAATAACCGTTTTTATTGAATGGTGTTATTTCATAGCATCGATTATGCCCGCATATTCGATTATCCATCACAATAACCAGATATTTAGATGTATCGCCACCGAGACACTAACAATGGCGTGTGTTGTATAACAAGCATTGTGTAGATATTGTACCCTAATGTGTTACAAAAAAAGGAACAGATTATCAACAAAAAGATACCATAAATAACATAACGGATTAAGCACGAAACATCCCGTTCTATTATGTGCTTTATGACCTCGACTAATCCTTGGTCGAAGCAACATTAATATAGTTCACATCTGCTAGATCAAAGTAAAATCCATATTAAACAATATTGTACATCTCAATTTTCATTTAATAATATAAATAAAATTATAAAGTTCGTGTGTGTCTGGCTGTGGCTCCGTAGCTCTTAAACGGGTAAACGTAAATTTTGATATTATATTATTACCTGAAGTAGGGTTTCTATACGTGATTCTTAGACGTCGTTCGTAGATGGTTTATGAAAAAATTTTTTACAAAAAATGCAACCGACTTCAACACTCAAAAGTGTGAAATAACTTGTTGAAGTCGGTACCACGATAGTTCACACAAAAGTAACTATCATCACAATATTGTGCTCATGGTACCGACTTCGACAAGTTATTTCACACTTTTGAGTGTTAGTGTCGGTTGAATTTTTTGTTAAAAATTTTTTTTTCACCCTGTTCAGTGACCCTTGCTACTCACGGGATGTTGATGTCCTCAACCGCGACAATAATATCATCAAGATACGCGTAGCACTTTTCAGTTATTGGAGTAGGTATAACTCAAAAACCGCTTGTCCGATTTTGTCCGTCTATCTAACAAAAAAAGAACCATCAAAATCGGTTCATAAACGACGAAGTTATCCGCGAACACACATTAAAAAAAAACATATATACGGTCGAATTGAGTAACCTCCTTTTTTTGAAGTCGGTTAAAAATAGGTTCAGCCATTTTTAATTTATAATATGATTTAAACCAACCCGACATACTTCATTCGCTTCATGCATACTAATCAAATCATTCATACAAGAGCGTCAGTTTAGAGTATCTCGCTTTTTACCCGTCTGCGAAAAAAGGAGGACTTTGTTTTTCAAGTATAAACTTTAAGTATCTATGTATGTATATTTGTTTGGCACGCCCTAGCGCTTAAACGGCTTGTTTTAGAACTTCCTCAATCTAATTTCGTAACGTTCGCCCACGTACGGCCCTCCTCTCCCAACACTAACATCAACTTTAGCCATCGATACCTGCCTACGCAGCCTCCTTTCGTTCATTCTCCTTGACCGAGCCGTACACTTGTCTTGGCCTTCACAGAGAAATTAAAACAAGGGCAAATGGTTCAAACCTGCAAATCAAGACATATCATTCAGTAAAATAATATAAATAAATAGACTTTGTACATTTCAAGGCAGGACGGGAACTGTGAAATGGGGACGGTCGTAATTCATTCAATCATTCATCGCAGCCATAGAATGTCCACTGCTGCACATATGCCTCCCCATATAGGGGGATTTACCAACGGATAATATTATTTTTTGTTTACGGTCTTAATAGACCTTCCGAATTTCAGTTTAGAATATATGTTATAATGTAATTTGCCTGTATTATAAGTTTATATGTTCAGAAAGAAAAAAGAGCATAAAAATCCATGGAAAACCTAAAAAACTATAAAATCAATCTTAGTCACATCACACTACATCATCGTTTACATCACAACTTTCGCTTACTCGCGAACTCCGCTACTCTTCACCCGGTCACTCAGTTCCACGCCAATCATACTTATCAAATCTCTCATTTCCACTGCATTTATTTTGCTCTCATGCTTTTCTGCCAAACCCGACTTTCACTAACATACATTAGTGTTGGAACCAATGTACGGACGTTTGATCAATGTTTGATCTTTTGGTGTAAATGGAAAGGTTAATTTTGATTTTAACTTGCCTATTCTCAATTAAAAAGAAGGTACGTCGTCGAATCCACACGATAGCGGCAGGACACTTACCATCACGTTTCAAAATGTATCTCAGGCACATGCATGTGGTTTCTTACTCGTACTACGCTGTAGGTCTAGCCTGATACCACCTTACATCCTGTTTGCAATCTGATTTCCACAACACAGGTAATTCTCGGGTGCGTTTCTGATCTTATTGAGCTTTGAGCGCTTTGAGCGCTTTGAGCACAGAGAGCATGCTTAAAGTCATTCCGAAATGCACTGACAGCTGCACACAAAATTTATATGACGTCATCCATGACGTCATCATTCTGTGCTTAGAACGCTCACGAGTACGATGTAGAGCAGTGTGAGCGCTGTCAAACACATAGATACATAACACATAAATACGTAGAAATAACTATGCACTCTTAATGAGTCAAGCACCTGACTCATTAAGAGAATCTGTCGAAAAATTGGTAGTCGGTCCACAAAAATTAAAAACGTAATTTAAAGTATCAGGAAAAATGACCCATGTAATGCCCAAGAAGTACGGAAGTGAATTATTTGATATGAATTTAATGGGAACAAACATTTAAAGAATTCGCGCGCATTCACATGCAAAAAACCGTTCCGATTTGCTTACGAGCGTCAGCACTGTCAGTACTAAATTCATCTCGGAACAGCTAAATCCTTACGTACGAACGTGTGCACTGTGAGCCCAAATTGAAACACAACCCTAGTGTGAAGATCAGAGTAAATTGTGATTTACTTTCACTTGTTTTTATTAGTCTTAGCATTAACATCATTATAATATGTAATATATGGTTGAAATAAATAAATAAATAACCTTAGGCCACATCGTATCCGATCATCTAGTGAGATAAGTGAATGGAAATGTAGATTAAAGTAGATAAGTAAATAAACAACATTTATCGGGGATCTTGAATAAACTTATACAAGAGTTACACAACTTCGAGCCTAGAACATTTTCAGTTAGTATTAAAACTGGTTTGAACAAGTATACCCGTTCGTGTTGCGTGTCGATTGTTATTCTCATTAGCTAATTAATACCATAGCTCCGGAACGGAAGTTAATATCTCTTCAGTGTTAGGTTGAACTCAGATGTTAAGCAACACGAAGTAACATAACAGTATTGGGCTGTTTGTGATATATATATTTGATTCAACAAACCAACTACATTATTTTTAAACTAGAAATTTTATTCAGTGTGTGATCAAAAGCACCTTATAAGTACCAATTCAAATTCTAAGTTTAAAATTTAATTTGATGTCGAGAACACTTGCATAAAATGTTTTTTTCTACTTAAATGCTTTTCTTGCACAAACATGCGCCATGTGATATGGGATACTCAGGAATGACTTAAACATACATACATACATTTATGTACATAGTTACTTTCATAAATGTATAGATATGAAAAAATACTACGGCATGGCCCTTTTTTAAAACACTAGGCAAAGATGCCTGTAGTGCTGCACCTCTACGAAGCTCCCATAGTTAATAAAATGTAAAATACTAAAGTGAATATGCACTGTAACGAACTCATTATGAAACGTCAAAGTAATCTCGGGTCCCGTCCATCATTGTAGTCTAGGAACCGTGCTGGACTCACGTGGTGGGTAATTACTCTCCGACCAGTTCCAAACTAGTCGGAGTCGAAATGTAATGTTCCAGAATATGTATATCATGTCATTCCTAGCCGTTTCTTATATAACAAATTATGAAACGTATTTTACTAACGTATGAAACGTGTTTTCGACGGTCGCCGTGGCGCAGTGGTTAGTGTCAGTGACATGACTACTGTGTCTCCGGGACCCTAGGTTCGAATCCCGGCAGGGGCAAACATTTGTGCGATGAGTGTAGGTGTTTGTCCCGGGTCATGGATGTTTGTGTGCTGTGAATGTGTGTGTCCAAGCCTCCCGCGATACAGGGAATCCTAGTGCGGGGGTTTATGTGTAATTGAAAAAAAAAAAGTCTTTCATTTTTAAATATGACCCATTCCCTGTTGTACACCAAAGCAGTAGCCCGGGTGAAACAGTAGGAGTGTTTGTGAATATTTGTTATTTTAATGACGTTTATAAGTGCGTCATTGACAGCTTCATATAATACATAAAGAATAAAAGTTTTGAAGTCGCATTCAAAAGCCCTTACTTAGGTGTTTATGCTGTTTCTGCATAAGGTACTCCTTTTCAAAGTTTATTCGCTTGGAACCTCAATAATTTTAAGAGTTTACATTCGAGCCACTAAACATTTCTCCGTGACGTCGTGCCTTGAAAACGGGCAAAGTTCAAAACTTAGGAAAAATAACTTACTGTGATGGCTCTCGTAACTAACTCTGAAAAGTTTGGCGGATTTAGATCTAGTGAGCGCCTCATTCGCTTTCGGATTTATGTGGGCGGCTCATATATGTTAGGTTCTCAAACAACAATAATAGTATAAAATAGGTACATTAGCACTATTCAAAAAAATAGAATATATTAAGAAGAAGAATTATAAGTACATATAATATTCTATCGATTGTACGATGGAAAATGTTGGGTATACTTTTGGACTTTGAAGCTTACCATCTATCTTTACTCGTAACTAAATGTCACATCATCTCTAAAAAAGTCAAATTTTGTATTCTTTTTTTGATATCATATCATAGTAAACGATACCCAAGTTGTATTTTCGATATCGGAACAGTAAGTCAGCGTTGTGGAACAGTATCATTCATAATTCTTCTTCTCTCAGCCATGTGCGTCCACTGCTGGATGAATGCCTCCCCCATATAGGAGGGATTTGCCAATACTCGCCACGCTTGGCAGGCGGGTTGGCGAGCGCAGTATTATTTCCAACCCTCAGAAGGCGCTGCTGCCCACCTTCTGGTAAGTGAACCCTTAGCCGACTCTTACGGCACCCACGGGAAGAGATGGGGGAGTACTATTCTAGGCCGGTACCACCACGGCGCATTCATAATAAGCATACATTATTGGAAACATCGGTCGCTTGCTAAAGAAGGAACTTCGAACATACTTTCTTGTAAGAAACAATTACCTCGTAGAGTTCTGTGACTTTATAGTTTAAACCAGTAAGTATGATGGATAAAATATTTTAAGGAATTGTATACGTCATCATAAACTGTGGGTTAACCAACAGGAAGATTTTTGATGATAATAGAGCAAGATATGGATGTTATCTTTTTTATACAGTTATCATCTTTCAACTTTTGACCACCAGCACAATAGTTTTGCAAAGTAAACATTTTATAAATGAGACGTGTGCAAGACAAAAACACATTTTTAGCCGACTTCTGAAAAAGAAGGAGGTTATCAATTCGTATGAAAAATTATTAAATAATTTGTTAATTAACATGAAAAATTTGTTTTTCGTAATACGATAATAATAGTACGATTTAACAATCGGATAAATTCCATACAACTTTCATCGTAATTATTAAACGATTTCACAATCATATAACAAATTAATTGTGTTTTCTTTACTTAGGATCAACTTCCGGACTAGTCTCATACAAATTTCATGAAAATCCGTTCAATATTTCTCTTTAATTTTAGAGAAATTTTTCTACGCATAGGCGAATATTGGTTAGTATAGTTATAAATGTATTAATTATAATTTCACAATTCAATTTCAAATCCTCAACATAATCATTTGAGCCATTGGATGTCCACTGCTGGATATATGCCTCTCCCATTTATTTCTACAAGGACCGGATTAAGCCCATATTTGCGATCTTAAGTCAAGTCGCCTGTCCGTCAAATACGACAAAATAATTGCATAACTTGATTCCTTCAAAATCAAGGACTGTTCAGAAAAGAATACACTCAACATTTGTCTCTCGTCGGTGGTCGATGGGTCAGATAAATTAAATTACTTTTCCTCATTACGTAAATTAACTCGCAGATTAGTCGAATTAATTGTAGGAAAGCGTTAAAATCAAAAAGACGCGTAACGAAACCATTCGTCATGCTATCGATTCGAAAGCTAGAGGGTAGACTGTTCCTACGCACACAGTTCATTTCAATTGCAAATGCGGGTAATCGTCCAAACTATTTACGACTTTGAAGATAAAATATACTTAGTGTATACAGAATTTTGTCAAAGAGAATCTGTAATAGGCAAAATGCATTACCATAAATAATTTTGGTGTGCTTGAGAATTCTATTTTAAAATAATATTTAAGCTCTAATGATTAATATTAACCAGCAGGTGTTTGAAGAGATGATAGCCTAGCGTGATTATACTGTCGATCACATCGCCACTGACCTTTAAATGTGATAGGGTTGGAACGGTAGATCTATAAAATATAAAAAAGCGTGGCTGAATTTTTCTATACCTATTAAAAAATATCATCATCATCATCATCTCAGCCATAGAATATCCACAGCTGGACATAGGACTACCCCATTGATTTCCTTAAAAAAAAAAAATAAGAAATCACCATCAGGTAGAAAAATCTTTTTTTTAAAATACTTATACTCGTATCGACACGCGGTCAAAACACTGCACTGAAATGTTGATCAAGCAAAACATTCCACGTTTAAATACATATTTTGACATTCCCTGCCCGTGGTACAGTAGGTATAGATAAAGTATATACAACCTTAAATGGAGGTAAAATACTGGTAACATATATGCGGCAATAAAGGGAGTTTATTCCAGCCGACTGATCGCGTTGTGTTGAAGGGAGGGCAACACCGACACATCCGAAGGGTTCTTAAACGGAAGAACAAACAAACTCGGCAACAAAGATTCTGAGAACAAAGCTGAGGCGTTATTACATTAATTCGCGTACACAGAGTACGCAAATAAAATATATAAACAGAGAACAACAGCTCATAGAGTTGCCGCTGAATATACTGCCGTGAATTTGTCTTTGATGCCTTTGTAACCCGAGACCCTTTCATTATAATTTGGAATTTATGGATGTTATTTAAATATTAATAGAGATCGGAATTGATTTTGCTAAATATCAAAGAATATGTTTATATTAACACCAAATTAGACCATGCGATACCATTGACACCCGAGTGTTTATATGGCATTTATATCGCGTGAACCCATTCGCACGCGCACCGATCAGCATAATTACATATTAGTTTTCCTAGAGCCCTCTTGTTTGCGACAGCCTACATTTTGTGAAATAGATAGAACGATTTTCCACTTCAATTCAGAACACCCATTATTACTATAGAATAGAATAATGTTTATTCATAACAAAAAAATTACAAAGTTAATACATAATATATTACTAAGATAATAAGACAGCTACTAAGCCAGTATCATATAAATATAAAACGTTTATGGTGAGATACGTTATACAAAACGATTTATGAAATGAGGGTAGTCGTGAGCTCAAAACAAAAAGTGGATATTTAATAATCAACACCGCTCATTACCGTCATTTCAAAAGGACCATGTGACCGTTATCACGATTTGTATTATATAGTTATATAACAGACATGTCGTTAAAAAATGTCGGACAATTTGCACTCTATATAATTGAATATATTAAAGTTTTAACAACAATAAATCATCAGTTTAATTATAAAAACCATTTTACGTCCCCTACTAGTTCCACCAGGAAGCTTGGGTACACGATAATACCGACTTATTGCTCCATTGTGGAAGTTTTGGCATACAGATCACGGCTCATCGACTTTTATTGGTAGGGGACATCGGCAGCGCGCCATAAATCGAACATGATGACGGACTTAATGGGCCATACATGCTTTTTAAAATCAGTGAGAAGATACTACAGATAGATAGAGAGTGGGACAGGGGCTTACCCCTCCCTTTCCTTTTTGGGTTAGGCAATAAGGCAACGAGACGAACAGGCAATAACGCTACTTACATTAACTATGATTGAACATTTTCTTTGATGAAATGCGTGTAACGTTGCTCTATAAAATCCTTATAGTATACTTTTTGTCTGGGTGTGTATATGTATATAAGTATATATATCAGTCATCAGGTCACCATAGCACAGGCTCTGCCTAGTTTGGGACCTGAAGACCCTGTGTGAATGTTAATAAATAAATTAAAAGGAACACAATTAAATAAAACATATACTATCTTCTTTATATTATCAGAAAAAAATCCATCATTTCACGTCTCGTAGTTAAGGACATTCTACTAATATTATAAATGCGTAATTTTGTATGGATGTTACTCTTTCACCTCATAAATGCTGAATGGATTTTGATGAAATTTGGAGCACAAATAGTTTATACCTTCGATTACCTTAAATTTACAAATGTTTCTAAATATATTAATTATGATATCTTATAATTCTTGACGTGTATGAATAATATGAATAAATAAATATGAATGACACACCTAGGCTTATTTTCGTCATCATCGTTATTCATCACCAGGTGGGTAAAATGGATTTGGATGAAATTTGTTAAGTAGATACTGCAGATCCGGAAATAACACATAGGCTACTTTTCATCATCATCATAATCTTGATCATCACCGCGCCGGTGAAACCGTGGGGCGTAGCTAGTTTGGAATAATTTTGAATATAATTATTCCATGCCATTATAACATTATTATGACAAACTACGAAGGCAAAATCCATTTTTGTTTTGAGCATCGAATCAAGTAATTGTATTGGTTTAATCTAGACTAATATTACACCTGGAGGAGATCTATTATAAATTGTATTTAAATGTAAGTGCGGGTCGTTAACAAGGAACCACATAAAGCGTCTTTTATAGGGCATGCAGCCGTATAAGGGCGGAACGTAAGGCGATAAAGAACTTATACATAGAGTTTGCTTTATACATACGTTGTTGAACTTGAAGATATAAGTTAGAACACCCGTATAGTGAGGTATCAAGGTTGAAATTCACAGCATTATTTTACGCTACATGCATCATGCAACTATGTAGTTATGTAGTGGTCTGTTCGATTCCCTCGTGATGTCACGTTTCGCGCAGGGACCGTGAGTGGGGGGGGGGGGGGGGGGCGTACTTCGCACCTTGCACATCAAGTGATGTTCGAATGTTGGCTTTGTTCGTCGCGTCGGCGTCGTGCGATGGTTATCTCGTCCAGAGTGAATGTAAGGGGTACAGAATACCTGATTTATAAAAAGGTTTTACCTGGGAGTTGAACAGCAACCCTGAGTCCCTGATTATAGACATTATTATGCTAAGTCGATTTTTTCTAACTCACGTCGCCTATGTTTATAGGTAGATTTACATAACAATGTACAACGAAACATTTGTTTAATCATTACCAGCCTAATACGTTTCGAGTGCTGGGACGCGGGGCTTCGTCTCAGGGAGAAATTTTGGCCATAATTCACAGCGCTAGCCAATGAGGGTTGGCGGATAGGCTAGTGCCAGCCCAATGCCGGAGTTTTGCGGCCGCTCAAGGAACTCCGTACTCGACCGTGGTTCGTAGTCAAGGACCGGGACCGACGGCTTGACATGCCCTTTGGAGCACGCAGGAGCTCAGTTGAAATTGCCACTAACGGTCACCCATTCAAAGCATGACTGAGGGGTAGGTTGCTAGCTAGTGGATTGCTCAATTCTTTTGTAGTAGCTGTAGTATTGTAATAAGGTATTAGTATTTTATTTTAATAAAGGCATCGGCTTTTGAAAAAGACTACTACTCAAATGAATAAAATCAAAGTTTCTTGAACGACATCATTTTAATAATATTATATTTATTATCATTTTAATATAATAATGTAATATGTCGTTAAAGAAAATTTGATTCAACTCTTAAACAATGTTGATTTGAAACTTAAAACAAAATAATGGTTAAAATTTGATTCACAAATTGTACATGTACTTTTTTATTTTTTTTCTAGTTTACAATTATTATATATATATTTGTCCTTGTACTCTCCGTCCGCGGTGTTGCTCCTCGCGCACCAAAACTCCGATGTTGTTACGAAAAAAATGTTTGATAAGAATCTAAAGTATAATGACAACGTTATGTTCAATCAGTTCTATCAATTACTAGTAGCGCCCCGCGGTTTCACGCGTGTGGATTACGGTTTTCCGGCGACCTCTATTATCCCACAGGAACTATAATTTTCTGGTATACAAGTAGCTTATGTGTTAATCCAGGGTTTAAAACATCTCCATACCAAATTTCAGCGAAATCGGTGTAGCCGTTTGAGCGTGAAGAAGTAACAAACATACACACATACACACAAACTTTCGCATTTATAATATCAGTAGGATAGGATATAATCTAATTTGTGACATAAATCTGTCTGGTCATGAATTTTTAATTCAGACTCTTGCTTTATTTACATAGCTGTACCTTTTGGCACATTCATGTATGACGTAAATAAATGTATTCACGCATGAGAGAGCGAGACAAGAATCACACTAATATTATAGAGGCGAAAGTTTGTGTGTATGTTTGTTACTTCTTCACGCTCAAACGGCTACACCGATTGCGATGAAATTTGGTACGGAGATAGTTCAGACCCTGGATTAATACATAGGCTCATTTTCATCATCATCACTGTTTTTCATCACCACGCGAGTAAGACCGCAGGGCGCAGCTAGTACAAAATAATGCGTTTTATATACACCTTAGAAAATAAAACAACGCCTGAAACAAGATGTACTAGTGTTTACTACATAAACATTCCATCGATGCTATAATAACCCAAACATTTTCCCAAACAATAATACCCATAAAATCTCGAAAAAACAGTGATTGAACAATAAATACAGAACACGAATCAGAAAAGCTACGTCAAAGAGTGCTGCAAACAATATCTGTTCCAAGAGAAATATCTGTGAGTTCACGAATTCCGGTGCGGAGCATTTACTCGCAGCCCGCGGTGAATATAAAGGAGGCTGCTATCTGTGACGCTGCATCAGACACGAGGGGGCCCGACTGTTACAGGGTTCATTCCTGTGTCATCTGCTGTTTGTTGCCCTTTAGATATCGTGTAACGTTTGATTTTCCGAACCTGTTTGCCAATGGGTTTTTATACTATAGGAAAACGAGCTATATTATATACAGATATTTAATTCGACTACAATTTTTTTTTAACAAAATAGGAACCGTCTTCAACACTCATAAGTGTGAAATAACTTGTCGAATTACCACGAGCACAATATACATTTGATAATAGCTACTTTGGAACTATCATGGTACCGACTTTAACAAGTTATTTCACACTTTTGAGAGTTGAAGTCGGTTCCATTTTTTGGTTATTTTTAAAAAAAATCTTATTTCCTTCTAATAATATAAATAGTAGTCGCGTGCATTTGGATTTTCCGAGGAACTATATATTTGCTCAGGGAAAAGTAGCCTATGTGTTATTCCAGGGTCTAACCTATCTTCATACCAAATTTCATCGAAATCAGTACAGCCGTTTGACCGTGAAGTAGTAACAGAGGTTTTATGAATTATGTGCAAAAAAAACAAATTAGGTGCATGAACCTAATTTATTTGGTCCACGCCCAAAGAGCTTGTGCCTCAATAGTTAATAATATTTTATATCTAATGAAATTAAGGGCTGGATGCGGGCCGCTTCCAACAGGTCCTTGTGGAGGTCAATGGGGGAGGCCTATGTCCAGCAGTGGACGTCCTATGGCTGAGATGATGATGATGAATGAAATTAAATGTTTATTTGCGAGAATCATTGAAATATGTACATAAAGGTACATACATACATTATAAAGGTCTTAAATCTATTTATGCAGCCTGCAAGCAGGCGTGCAAATATTATAAAATAATGTCATTCAAATTAACATTGTCTACATAAAATATGTACAATGTCAAACGAATGTCAAGTTCTAAATTAGTTATTATTATTATTATGAAACGTCACGAAATGAATACACAACATTTATATAATATTCTAAATATTCTTTGACACTGTAATAACATTTTTTCGCAAGCCATCTATTAGGCTCTAAAAAGATTAGGTTATAATGTGTTATATGTCATATCATAAATAATCGTAATGAGCCTATAAATCCATTTACTCGTGTACCTTTACTACAAGGAGGTTCGTATAGTAACCTGTTAAACTTTGTTCGTTTCTGTCTTAGTATCATTTAATTTCGTTTTTGAGAGAATGATGAGTATTTACAAATATGGTATGTAGTAGATTGAAGTGGGAGAATATAACATAGACAGCAAATAATGAAATTGCCCTGATACCATGCCTTGTTTATGGCTCTTACACACCGTTTTCGTATTTTGAAAACTCTGACTCGGGCTATAGCGTAACATACAACCTTTTTGGGACTTACCAACTGTTCGTTTTAGAGAAGTTATTGCTATCGGTAAATCGATATAAAGTTAAAAAAAATATAACTCATGTCTAACATAAATACCAGAATTCTGGGTTAAGACTGGAATGAAACCTTTTCCATACTTTGTAAGTAAACACCAGCTTGCTTACTCAGCATTTACAGCCATTTTTTTGGGAAAATACGTACTTAACTTGACATGCTCATTAACTATTGTTTAAAGTTTAACTTGTACAAGTTAAATCAACATGTTCGACGTCAAGAGTATTCAAAAAAAGAGTTAACAAAATCTTAAAAGGTTTGGAATCGTATCTTAATGCCTCCAATATTATGGATATATTAGGCGGCGGTGATCGCTTCCCATCAGGCAGCCCGTCTGCTTATTTACCACTTATTTCATTTAAAAAAAAATGGCATCCGTTCAAATTATTTATTACTTCCTCCACAGATGATGTGAGTATGTGTTGACACCAACCTTATTAGATATTCACAAGAGCTCCAAACAACACGCGGGTACAACACAATGGCATGTATATTAATAGAATCAAATCTTGCAAACAGTTGGATAGCTGCGCAGTTAGAAGCACCTGCTTCCAAGCTATCGAAATCAAAGCGAAAATCAATAGAGCAATTGTGAACTTTATCACTTAAGCATTACGTAGTTAATTTAACGACACTGTTAATTATCTCATTTAATTGTCCTAAAGTCGCGAGGGAGTTCCTACACAGGCACAATGTTGGAGTAATGGCCGGTTTAACTGGCTGTATAATTTGTACTCACTATTTAGACAGATGCGAAATCCTTTAACAGATTTATTATTATTGTTTTGGGTTTTTCTAATACCTCACAGATCTAGCGTTTGATCACTATCTAGCTTGATAGTCGTATGGCGACCGGTTTTTTAAAACTTGAGGGTGGTAGCTACCCAGGCAGGTACTTGGAAATTACCATAGCACCTTGCTGTGTGTTTGATAGCGATGTAGCCTTCACCTAAAGCTCAACCCGTGGGTGGAGGTCGAGACGGCCCCCGTCACAACGACAGCCAACCCTCACACCGCTAGTCTATCATTGCTTCAAAGTTGGTATACATTTTATGCAATAATAGCGGACCTGAACTGAACAAGTTGTTAAAGAAAATTTGCTGTCACTCGAAATTTGCTTCGCAGGCTATACCAACTTTCGGTTATGGAGCCGAATAACTGACTATAACTCAAAGCAATTTGTTGAAATTGCTCCGAGTTTCGGACTGTTTTGAAATCCTTCATCTGGGAGTCACTGTTGCGCGATGGTTGTTCTCTCCTTTGTGCTATTTATTTGGCGGGAAAAAAACATTCAAGATTGTTATACAACATACTTAGTTTGAATGTAATTTTTTTTTTAACTTAATATCATTTGTATCAGAAATAACACTCGAGACAATTCTAATCTTAAATATCGGTCGAAAACATGAAATGCGTCGACAGTACCTACCTACAACTTTCGATAGGTCTATACTTAGGTAATCAATTTATTAAGACTAACATTATCCATGTACAACACGCAGTAGCGCCTTCTGTGGATATAGTTAGTTGACAAAAAGTTTAATTAACTGCGCCCGCCAACCCGCCTGCCAAGCGTGGCCTCCAAATACGTAGGTATTCTCTAATAATTTTAAATTAACTACTTACTATTTATTAATTTCATCAGTTGATATATATTTTCGTTAAGTGCAATCAAAATATAGACGATACTTTATCTAAACGACGAAACTTGGAAGAACTATGAAAAGATTGAATAAATAAACTAGAATTCTTGGAGAATAACTTGATTATTTGGGTTTAAATAAATATAGAATAATATCAGTTTGTCAGTTTCACTTCTGTTAAGAACCCTTCTAAATCTGAATGAGATGGTATTCGTCGACTAATTAAACGAAAAAAGGATTCAAATTATGATAATGCTTCTATACCACAAACTAACGAAAACTTAAGGAAATAAAGACATATGCCTCCCCCATGAAACATCTTGTATATGACAACATTATCATTGTCAGTGCCGTTTTTATGTTTAAAAGTAAAGCTCACGGAATACGAGCTAAAATGCGTTTCGTAAAATATATTCATAAATAGGTACTTTTACCAGATGACTTTTATACAATATAATGTACATAAAAGTTATGTAAATTCGAATACGTCACATATAAATCTGTACAAGAGGCAGCACCTAAGTGGATGTCACCCACGTCACTGTCAAAGCCCGTCGTGTCGGAGTCCACCAATATTTGCATCCCCCCCCCCCCCCCCACGCTATATGAAAACGTTTTGAATCACCGCCAATGTGAGCCTTTCCTTTACTAACAAAAATCAGCGTGAAAAATTTTACAATGTTTTTTTATAGGGAATAGGCACTATCTCACCTTTTATTAAGTGATTATGCGGTTTACGCCTGCCTAGAATATACCTATTCACTCGTGATTTGAGGATACCCAGATTGTATGTTTGCGGAAATACAGATTTTTATAGTTAATACATATTTATTGCATAAAAGTCCTAACCAAGACAAGAATAGGAATTGAAATAGACACGATTACTGACAAACGCTTTTTAAACGGTTCGATCGTTAAACTAATAGCTCTATTTAAGAACTTCATAGTTTTCAATTTTAGTTGTGTTTTCTAGTACTTCCTGAGGCAAAGCTTCACTAGGAATATAGTAGAAAGCAATTAGAGTGCGATTGCCTGACGTGTTTCCCGCCAAAGACTCTATTAAGGGTGTTTAAGTGTAATTACCTATTTGAATAATTTAATGCTGCCGTTGCATCTTCCCCAGACGTTCAAGTTAACGTTGCGGTGGCCAACGCAGCGGTCATTAATATTATAAGCGTCTTATGAACGCTTAATTATTCATTCGACAGATACAGGATATGATTCATAAATTCATAAGCGTTATTTAAATTCTTGGCCACGGATGCTTCAGTTTCACGGTTCGATTTATAAGCAATTGTGGTCTCAAGTTTAACCGACAGACGAATATACGGTGGAATAAGTTTAGGCGAGGCATACATCAGGGATACCTCTCAGGTGTGTTCGTGACAGGGGCAGGATACAAACACCTCTGTGTGCGTCAATCGGAGAGGTAGATTTAGTTGAGTTTAACACTTTGATACATTACTGTTTTGAAACCAAGTATACGTGATTTATAAGGAATCGAAGGTAATTGATTTATTTGAAGCCTGGCAAAAGGTATTTTATTTAATTTATAAGTGTATATGTAATACAAGAAATTTCGGTCTTAAGGTCTCCGAAAATGTGCGGGTTTATTTATTTAGGAAAAAGGAAGTTATTTTTTTATTTTGTTGATACTCTTACATATACATATATTAAACAAAAAAAAAATGATTACATTTGCTCATTTATTAGTTATAAAAATATATTTCCAATATCACATATTTTTTTTCTCAGCTATGTGCGTCCACTGTTGGACGTATGCCTCCCCCATATAGGGGGGATATGCCAATACTCGCCACGCTTGGCAGGCGGGTTGGCGAGCGCAGTATGATTTCCGATCCTCAGAAGGCGCTGCTGCCCACCTCCTGGTACGTTATCACATTTTTACTATAACCTAAATTCTCGCGGTAACATCAAATGAGCTTGGAGAAGAAAAACCATCAAAAAGTATACAAATGTGATTAGTTTTTTTTTTCTTTGAGCCCGTGGGTCTTAAATATGTAAAGTAAGTTTTTGTAATATTTTAAATCAACACGCATCAGGAATGGAACTCGTTGCCTGAATCTGTGTTTCCTGATAGGTGAAATCCTGGAGTCTTCAAATCACGAGTGAATAGATACCTTCTAGGCTTGCTCGCTCCATCTTAGACCGCGTCAACACTTAACATCAGGTGATACAGTGGTCAAACGCAAGCTTATAATTATATTTCTTTAAATCAGGATTTTTCCCCTCTCTTCTGCCTGAGAATACCCGCGAGCCTCTGTAATGTCATCGACACCTGTTAAACCCTGCTAGGAGTCATGAATACATCAATACCCGTAGTAGATATTACTGAATCTCAAATAAATAAAACAATCAAAATTACACAAATATTTAAATCGAAGTAGCAATGGGAAACAAACCCCGAACACAGACTAAATTCGTTTTTCTACTGTCTCCAACTCTCGTCGCACGGACGTGTGGTAAATACAGATTTAGATCTAATCTGCTATTCTACGACTTTTAAACACATCAGCAGTTTTAGTGCTGAGTTTTGGTTTAACATCCTAACACATACATTTTCACATTAATCCTATCCTACTAATATTAAAAATACGAAAGTTTGTGTGTATATGTGTATGTGTGTATGATTGTTACCTCTTCACACTCAAACGGCTACACCGATTTCGATGAAATTTGGCATGGAAATAGCTTATACCCTGGATTAACACATAGGTTTATTTTCACCATCACCATCATCACCGTTTTTCATCACCACGCGGGTACAACCGCGGGGCGCAGCTAGTAATATATAAATGTGAGAGTGTATAGGTATGTCTGTAATAGCAAAATATTTTCTAAAGGTCGAAATCCATATTTAATTATCGAAATAGTACTATCGGCGACGTTTCGATAAAGTACTCGTAACATTGACCGTGGCCACGATAAGGTTTATTTTCAAATACCCAGATTGAACTGCGACTTGAATGTCTCCGAACCGTAAGGTAAAACAAATAGCAAATATCAAACAATAACTTTTTTTATTTTTGAATTTCATAAACCAATACCTTATGAAATTGTAGTAGGTGTAAAATAAGTTTGTAGTATTTACTTTAGTAAAAACATCTCATAATATTTAAAGTAAAAATATGTTTGTCGGCCATAAGATAATGATAACTCACTGAATGAGTAGACTATGGTAGTGGTTCTCTTGTTCTACCAAACTAAACTAAAATTCTGAAAAATGAGACAAGTTTTAACATGTTTACGATAAATAGAATAAAATTAGAAAGTTTTACTAAAATTCCGAGCAGGTAAAATAAGTCACCACTTGATACCCACTAAAACTAGCCGCAATTGGCCAGCAATTGAAAAACAACTCGTCTAATATTAGAGAGGCGTTTATAATGTAGAAAATACAAATTTACATTAAAATAGAACAAATTATTTCAGTTTTAAAAAGAATGTATATGGATTTTATCCATACTTCGAATGATTAGCAGAATTACAACCCATATATGTTTTAAAAAACCATTTTCGAAAGTGAAAACAATTTGATGTGGTTCCCCTTTTTCGGATAGGTTTAAAGTATTAAAAGACCAATGCCATATTGTGGCAACAATATTTTGATGAAAGATCTAGAGAAAAAGGTATTTGGTACCGAACTATGCAGCCACAGATCGCGAAATACCCATGGATTGACAACAATGGTTTAAATCGTAAGGTATTAGTGACGGCCTTTAGATTACATTCTGCACATTCCATCAAATAAGTTTTAATTTCTTATAAAAAAAAAACTTTCCCCCAATTGTGACGAGTGTGGCGTATTGGAACACATACAACATATCTTGATGGAAAGTGTGAGGAAAGAAAGATTTAGAAGGTTGTGCTTTGAGCGGACCGAAATATTTGAGGTCGGATTCCTCAACAGCATTTGGGCCTGTCCAATATCCAATCAAGTCTATATGCTTTATAAATTGGCGGACTGTCCAAATTATTGTTTTGTGGTTGTACAATTTGTATTGTGTGTGTAATAATTGTTTTTTACCGGACGATGTGGTCGCTCAGCGACAAAGTCCATAAATAAACTAAAAAAAAGTCTGTAGTAATAAGTACCAAAAACATGTAGTAAAACCTACCCATTCTACAGCCAACAATATTCTCGTGGGTGCGTCACGCACGCGACGCGCCACCATTAACAACACCATATTGAATTCCTCACCAATTGACACTTCACCACCTCTACCTCCAGGAACACAGGAAGCGACGCCAGGATGTACAAAGCATCGCCATATTGCCTCTATTATTCACGCAATATGGCAATTCCTCATACATCGTATCGTACGTGTTTATATTTGTAAAATTGAATATTGAGGGTAGCACGGCGCAACGCGAAAGTGAATTTAGGAGCTACGTGTTGGGTTGTCTTAAAGATGATAGCGGGTCTTGTGTTTCAAAGTACCTTCGAAATATTCCATTTTGTGCCAACAATAAAAGTTGGTTAAGTGTACTGTAAAATATGCCTTTTATTATAATAAGGTTTGTACCTGACTTCAAAAAGGATAGAGGTTAATACTCCAGTTATCTATTTTAAATAGGTTTTCATTTCATACCTGTTACCGCTGAGCTGCTTCAATTAATATAATTGATTTTATTTGGAACTAGCGGTCCGCCCTGACTTCACACGGGTAAAAAATTTCAACATGAAAAATTAAAAGGATCCCTAACTCGGGACTCGAACCCGGAGTCGCAGTTCCAAAGCCAGTGTCGCTGATCACTGAGCCACGACGACCATACAGAATTAATACTTTGTTTACATAAAGGTCAGAAATAACAATTTTTAAAAATATAATATCATGTAACTTCGTAATGACAAAGAATTACACCGATTAAAGAATTTACGAAATGAGTCCAATTATTTTTCAATTAATTCAATACTTGCAAACAAATATACAATGTATTTTATTTTTATAATATCAGTGCAGGCAAACTAACGTTTTACGTGTTTTTTGTCGTATGCGTATGTGCAGATCGTATCAGTAACAAGTACCTTACAAAGTACGCGAAAATGACCGTTATATCAATTGTACTTTGTTTGATATTTGTATCGTCCTGCATAAAAAGGCACGGTTGGCAAACTAATTCGCCACCCCCGAGTTGTGTACTCTGTGGCAACCAGGGGCACACTGCGAATTATCGCGGTTGCCCTAAGGCGCCACGGTATACAAATCGTGGGACCTCTAGGCCCGCTCCACTCATGCGTCCGCATATCGCCCACGCACAACC
The DNA here is from genome assembly GCA_934044485.1 of Apeira syringaria. Taxonomy (NCBI): domain Eukaryota; kingdom Metazoa; phylum Arthropoda; class Insecta; order Lepidoptera; family Geometridae; genus Apeira; species Apeira syringaria. The sequence goes on from OW203668.1 coordinate 17,141,398, forward strand.
AATAGGCCATAAGCAAACCACTTCATCACAGATGTCACCGTCGACACCCGCCCCCGCGCCGTCTCATAACGCCTGGTCCAAGCCCCTGAGTTTGGGTCAATCGCGACCGCCGCCCGCTGCAAACCGACCTACCGTCGCCCCGACGCGCCCTTCAGCTCCCCCCGCCGCGCCCCGCGCCCCGGCCCCGTACCGCGCGCCCGCCGTAATGCCCGTTCCTAAACAAGTGAAACCGGTTTCACTCGCGAAAACCGACCTAGCCGCTGACCTCGCGCTAGTCATGGACTACGCGATGGCCATAGACATGGACGAGGTCAGTGTGCTCGCACACAAACTTCGTTCCGCGACTAACCCCAACGCTCGATTACAAGCGACGCTCGAACATGCGTCTATCCTTAGCACCATTAGGAGCTACTCCATTTCCAACTCCATAAGACACCAAGATGGCTAGTACAACCGCTAGAGTTAAACCGCGCGCCATTACGATAGCCACGTTCAACGCGGACGGTTTTTTCAATCAACGCGACATTGTCCACGAATTTTGTAAGACCCATCAGGTCGATATCCTCTGCGTGCAAGAGACCTTTCTCAAGCCCGGCAGAGCTACGCCCAAGTTCGCAAACTACGCCGCGATACGGAACGATAGACTACACTCCGTAAAAGGTGGCACGTTGATATATTACAAAAGGTCCCTACACTGCATCCCCTTAGTCACGCCCACGTTATCCGTGTTAGAAGCCTCGGTTTGCCTGCTAGGTATGACAGGTCATCAACCTGTCACTATCGCCTCGTGCTACGTCCCTTCATCCAAAGAACTGATCCCAAGCGATTTAGAGACCCTTCTCTCAATGAGTGACTCCGTCCTTCTGATAGGAGACTTCAATAGTAAACACGTTATGTGGAATTGCACTGCCACTAACAAAAACGGTAAAATACTCGATGACCTAGTTAACTTGTTAAACTTTGATATTATCGCCCCCACGGAGCCCACTAGATATCCCTACCAAGACGGTCATCGTCCCGACATACTCGAAATAGCACTCTTAAAGAACGTCACGCTTCGGCTGCGTTCCATAAGAGTGATTCACGAACTTATCTCAGACCACCGCCCAGTTCTTCTAGAACTCGGCCCCGAACCGACCGACAATACACCGACATACAAGACGATAGTGAACTGGAAGCAATTAGGGGAATCCCTAAAAGCGATCAGCTCACCTGACCTTGACAAAATACCCGACGACATACAGACAGTAGATGACATCTCCCTTTCAATAGACGCCCTCAGCGACCACCTCCGCACCGTTATAGGTGAGTCCTCGAAGAAGGTGATCGCGGCGGCCGACCACCGCTTTGAGCTTCCCGAGGACGCTAGAAGGCTACTGACTCAAAAAAACGCAGCCACTAGGGCATACGATTCAATTCCCACCCCTGAGAATAAAGCAAACATGCGCTACTTACAGCGTGCTGTAACTAAGCGCATGGCCGAGCTGCGTTCTCAAAGGTGGGACGACACACTCTCAACCATCGCACCATCCCACCAGGCGTACTGGCGGATGGCACGAGCACTAAAGACAGACCGCCCACCAGCCTTTCCCCCCCTACTCAGACCCATCCCTCAATCCATCGCGTTTTTTGACGAGGATAAAGCCGAATGTTTAGCCGATAGCCTAGAAACCCAATGCGCCCCCAAAGAGGACCACGTAAACCCAGACCACGTTCAGTTAGTCGACTCCGAAGTCGAACTCGCGAATACTGTCCCCATATCAGATCTCCCTCCCATCCCACCAACTAAATCTTCCGAGGTAGAGTCCCTCATCAAGGGCCTCAAAAAACGTAAGGCTCCAGGAGCAGACGGGATTAGCAACAAACTGCTCAAACACTTCTCCGCTCCCCTAGTACACCTGCTAGTTAGCATTTTCAATGCCGCCATGGCTAACGGCATGTTCCCAGCCGCCTGGAAACATGCAATAGTCATCGGCATACTCAAACCAGGTAAAAAAGCCTGCGATCCGTCTAGCTACCGCCCCATCAGCCTCCTCAGCGCTCTGGGGAAGCTGTATGAGCGCATCATTCTTAACCGCCTCTGGCCCCTCATTAGGTCCAAAAACCTTCTGCCAAATGAACAATTTGGCTTTAGGCCCCGACATAGTTGCACACATCAATTACACCGCGTCACCGAGCACATTTTAGAAGGTTTCAATCGGAAACCCAAACCTCAATCCACGATAGCCGTCTTCCTCGACGTGGCTAAAGCGTTCGACAAAGTCTGGCACAATGGCTTAACATATAAGCTATACGTTCTTGGCGTGCCAGATCGTCTTGTACGAATAATACAAGACTTTCTCACAGATCGAACCTTTAGCTACCGCGTCGAGGGTACACTCTCTACCCCACATCACGTCACAGCAGGGGTCCCTCAGGGGTCCACGCTCTCTCCCGTACTATTCGCGCTATACACTAGTGACATCCCACATTCCGAACCCTCAGTTCAAACGCCCAGTTCGCAGATGATACAGCCATCTACTGCACTGGGTGGCACCCGAATAGACAGAGAGCCGCCTTACAGCGAGCCATCACCGACATCGGTGCTTGGTTCCGTAAATGGCGGATCTCTGTCAATCCAGACAAAAGCACAGCAGTGTACTTCACTTTCAAGTCAGTTACGCCCAAACCGCTATCCCTCTTCAATAGACCCATCTCTTGGGCTAAGTCAGCTAAATACCTAGGCGTCACACTCGATCGTAAACTCACCTTCCGTGAACACATCAAAACGGTTCGCAACAGAGCAGCCTTCGTTATGAACCGCCTCAGTCCCCTCATAGGCAAACGTAGTAAAATGTCCCTTAGAAATAAGATAACACTGTATAAAGTCTGTATACGCCCTATTATGACTTACGCCTCAGTCGTATTCGGTCACGCGAACAAAACTCCGCTCCATACACTCCAAGCAATCCAAAATAGATTCATGCGCAAGGCAACCGGCGCTCCGTGGTACGTACGGAACGCCGAATTGCATTGCGACTTAGGCCTCCCCACAATCGCCCAACACATCAAAAACTGTTCACGCCGATACTTCGATTCCGCGGCCCACCATCCGAATCCCTTGGTAGTCCAAGCGGCCAATTACTCAACTGACTCGACCGACCCGTGGTTCAGCCCCCCCCGCCGGCGCCCCCGTCACGTGCTCGTAGACGCAGACGACCCGATAACCGTGCTTCAGGCAGCTCAAACTCCGGCTAATGACCCGCGCTCTCATAACTCGATCTCCAACCGTGACCTAGTCAGCGGCTTCGGGCTCGCTGGCTTCACGGTAAGACACCGAGCCCGCCGTAGACCACTGCGCCGCAGGCCCCCGATTAGACGTATCACCCATCACTCAGCTACTACCCATCTTGGTGGCTCCCCAACCGATAGGCCGCGCCATAGTCTGCGACGTCCACACACACAGACGCTACCTCGTTTAGGCGATAGCCCAAGCCGAGGTCCGAACCCCTGAGGTGCCCTTGCGCTAGTCGCACCCCCCCTCACCCCAACCCAAAATCGGCTGAGTGCCCTCTGCACTCGCCAAAAGTCCGGTGAAGCCGTTAATACCCCATGTGGTAAACAGCATTAAGTCATTTCTAAAATAAATAAAAACTAATTCGCCTCAACATCGACGTTGAAGTGATTTCCTAGATTCGCTCGAATCCAATTACCCGCACCGCGCCGCGCCTAGAAACCACTGCGGGTAGGAAAACAACCCTCTTTTCGATTGGTCTAGCTCCTTCTACTCCGTTTCAGAATAATTTATTTCTATTGGAAATTCTGTCTAGCTAGAAACCTTTGATGAATCAACCCGCTAATGCTGACGACGTACATCTAAATTTAGCTTTTTAAATACAACAAGTAAATTATAAAAATACACATGCAAGAATTCGGAAGTGGTAGCGCGTGGAGTATTTGTGCTATCTATAAGCCGGCAACGGCTAGTGGATTGTTAAAATGACATTTTAGTCCCTGTATTATTGTAATTAATGGTTAGTATTTTATTTTCATACAGGCATCGGTCAGTAAAAATGTGAGGGTTGACATTAGATACGGGATATTTACCGTGTGTTGTTGATATACTGACTCTAGATGTTTCGGCACTGTTGCAGAGAAAACAAAAACTTAATAACATAGTTTTCTAATTCATCGCAGTAACCTCTACAACCTCTTAGCAGGAATAGGTCGAATAGCCGATAGCCCTGTATTTAGATTTTAATATGAAATAGCCCATTGGTTCTTAATTATTATTAAACATATTCTCATAAGATGTAATTAATATATTTAAGCAAACTTAAGTGTTAACCTTCGTTATCATTGACATGTTATTGGTACATTTACGCCTTTACGATATTAATTTGCAGGCCCTGAAAAAAATACTCACCATCAAAGAAATTGCTACTTATCGTAAAAAAAACAAACGCTCATATTAAAAAAAACCTATATAGTTTTTATTCAAGAAATTTCAGCCGAAATTCTCTCCAGATAAAAATTTAATGTCAATTCATAGTGTGAATTTGTATAAAATGGCATTTTGATTTTATCACCCCTATTCGTCCCGTTGCTCTTCGTTTCAGCTGTAAGACGTCCAAGTCTGAACATAGGCCTCTTCCATTTATCTCAACAAGACCAGTTGGGAGTAGTCCAAATCCAGCCACCTCTCGCGATCCTTATCAGATCGTCTGTCCTCCGAGTCGGTGGACGGTGGACGTCTTACGCTCCGTCCGTGGTCTCCACCTTTGGCCCCATCGGCCATCAGTTCTCTCTGCTATGTGCCCAGCCCATTCTCATTTCAACTTAATAATCCAATATACTGGTCAGTGACTCGTACTTCTGCGGATCTCCTTCATTCGATCTCGTAAAGAAACCTCGACCATATTTAGTGCGACTTTGAGCTAGCTCATGTGATCATGTTATCACTAGTAACACACACTGATAGTAGAGCCTTGAGGCATGCGCACACGCCAGCGTTAGAATCGCTCAAATATTCGTAGCTCGTTTGCCAACAATAGTGGTATTTATTTATAGTTCTAAGTAAATTATTGTTATAGGGCACGCAAGAGCCAAGATTTGCCATTCTCATTGTATAACTCTTACACGTAGTGGTAATAATAATAATAATAATTTAATCATGCCATGATTATACACAATCTAAATAGTGAAACCCGCCCGATGTTACTCTACACGTTAATAGATTGAATTCCTTAAGGATCTCAAACACACCGCAAATTCATCTTAACGTTCAGGTATGACATAAAATACATTCTTGTGAATTAAATTTCGAGATAAAAGGCATACTTGTTCGGAGTTCGGTTGGCAAGAAGATTATTAAAATACTTTGGATTTGCTCCAGCCGTGGAAGCCAGTTGTAACGGGATTCCGCTGGAAGCCTCGAGTGCCATTCATAACATACGTAACAATTTTCATTAAACATTCTCATTTCAATTATATGCTGAAATTTGGGAGCTGTTTTAAAACAAGTTATGTCAATAACCACGTTCACCGTTTGTTTTAATAATGGCTGCCGACGAGTACTGCAAGCGAATATATTCATTTCGATGCCATGTTATAGCTTGGCGGTGGCTGGTGTTATTCGTGAAACAATAGACGAAATATGATTTTTAGATTTCGGGCGACATGTTTTTTAATTATTACAGTAACTATGTATGATTCAGAATAAAATATCACTGATAGTGATGCAATCAAACTACCGAAATGTGTAAAATTGGTAAAGTTAAAATTGGTAAAGCATTTATGTATGGTAATACTAAAATTAGATGTCTTTATGAAATAGCGGGTACATTTACGTAAAGTATGTCGACATGTAATAATTATGTTGCTCACTAAAACTAACCGTCAACTACACAAATATTCTAATGTAAGGAATAGCACTATGTTAAGAGTTTTACGAATTCGAACTTTAGCTTTAGCTGAATAAGAGCTTTAAATTTAATTTAGCTTTAGTGAGTAACAGAATGATTAAACTTGTATTACTATTCATAGGCATATAATAGTGATAGTCTATGACTACAGGAAGGTTCCGATAGGCCAAGGTGAAAGCTATAGTTCCGTAGTCGCTCCGGTAATTAAAAATTGGTCTTCAGTTCAGCTGAAACCCCAAAAAGATTGTATCAATGCTGATTTTATGTTTATATGATTTAATGATAAGTGTATCTTCTCATTCACTGTGCAAAATTATAAATTAAACATAAAGGTATAGGTATATGAGTTTAAAATTAAGATTGTTGGACATGATGTGGCCTTTTTTCTAGCTGCGGGATCATATTGGACTGATGATTAAGCTATTAGTTTTTATTCAATATAGGATTTTTATTAACATAATGATATAAATGAGTTACTGCCTTATTTATCATTATCCTAGTAAAAATCCATATCATATAGTTGTTACGAGCAACCTAACACCCCGATTAACCTTAACAAAGGAAGCTCAAATGAAAATCAACTGGCCGTTGATTAACCAAGGGCCCTGTTGTCCACAATAATTATCTTGGACAGGAAGCCCGTAAGATGAGCAGCTACCGACGTGACGGTCCCGCTCAGTGATTATGTTGGTCACGTGACCGTGACATAACAATGTCCGTCATTCATGCCATGGACCAAATAGAGTAATTGGTCCATGTTTATACATTCATGCTGTCCTCCACATGGGAGAGAGTATTAGACCAGAGGCGGAATCATTTCTGTTCTTTACACGTGCTACCTCTAAGAACATACCTACGATGGATAAAAAATTAAGTAATTAAACACGCTAAGGAAATAAACTATTTATTCAAACAAAGTAAGCAACAACAATAGTGTTTTACATACCTAGAGATTTTTTTATAGTCAGATACAAAACACACTGAACACCAATCAGCATGAGTTCCAATCAAACCAAATGTCATTTATTGTAAACACAGGTAACACAGATCACAAGTAATATGCGTCTGTTGTGCTCAGCCTTTCGGCATACAATAATAAATACTCTATACAAAAGGAGTAAAATGGGACAAAATTATTTTAATGCTATATATAATGTACACTGTTCATAATCCAAAGGTGAGTGACAAACTGTATTACTAATACATTGTGTGATATTAGTCACATCAAATGTATCTTCTATAAACCCTACGATAGAGTATTTATCTCATTTGCTAGAATAATAGTGAAACTGTCACTGTCATAATAAGAGTTCTTAAAATACGAGTGTGAGTTAAAGTTGACACTTATAGTGACGATATAGTCAAGGGAGGACACGCTAGACCCGACATGTTTTTTGAAACAGGCTTTCAAGGACACCTACTGGAACATGTTTTCGGTGACAGTTCAATGTCAAACTCGAGAGTGGGTAACTAGCCAGGCGGGATCTGAAAAGCACCCAACCTTCATACTGTCCATGTGATCACTTGCACTGAATCCTCGAGCTCAGCATTAGGTTCGATACAACGACTATAACATCGACAAGCGACACTCCCAACCTCGAGCTGTCAACAATTCAAAATCGATCATAAGCATAAACTTTCAAAATGTAAACTAAATTGGGTGTTATTCACAATAAACATTAAATTTTGAAAGGAGAAACCTTGTTAATCCTTCATTCCTAGTTCCTGATTAACTACTAGAATGGAAACTTAGAAAAGAAGATTATAGACTTCCCATTGTAAGAGTGCCCATTAACGGTAGTCAGGCCAAGGGTTCCTTTAAAGAAGTTGGTACACAATAGCCAATAGTCACAAACTGTTATAACAGTAGCATAGGTGTGCCTACGAAATCATTTTTTTTATTCTGTATAGTTCTAGCGTTTGACCACTAGTACATCACTTGATGGTCAGTGACCGCAAGCTTGAAAAGGGGCGCGAAGTGAACTGATTCGGAAAAAGCGCAGCGAGATAAAAAGTTTGAGAATCTGTGCTTCAAGGAGATCTCTGCTTTGCCCCTATAGTGGGAAGTTTAGTAACTGTCTTAACAAAAGAGCAGTCATAAGACAAACGGATGCAACCGTTTGAGAGTCACTCAATTGTACAACTAAGGGCTTTTATCTCTTCACAGTTAGGGGGCACAAACAATAGACTAATTACTATTGTTAGTTAACAACTTAAGCTCTCAGATCTGGGGCTTTTCTTACAGACATACTCGTAGAGTCAGTCGGGTTTAATCATATACCAGTGTAATATTAAATGACCTAAACAGACGCTTCTTGTATCAACCTCATAACCTGTTCGCTGTTGAACCTGTAGCAGGAATAACTTCCCATACTGTCATCGTATTGCAATTGATTAAACAATTGAATAACGCACGTAGCCAGGTACCGTCCGCAATCATTTTCACCACACTGCTGTCAATCGCTAATTTTACTCATCGATATGTGACGGGATAATTATATTTTATTCACAAGTGAGTAAAAAGTAAACTTTTTAAAATTCTAGGACGTACCTGATAAAACTAATGTAAAAATTAAATTAAATTTTAAAAAATCATATATAAAGGTGTCAATATGCACCTGTGCAAGTAGTACCTATAAACAAATACGAAAAATCGAGGTGTGTTAAAACACCCAATTCTTGTAGTAATTATATATAGTTACATAAATAAAATATTAAAATAACTAGGCAATATTTATAAAATTCAGGGCAAAGTTGAAGGCGAAGCTGCGAAGGTCAAATCGTTAGTCAAATAATACTTATACAAGGCTTTTCATTCCAGAACTTAAACTTTCTATATAATTACAAACTTTAAATTATAGTTTAATTTTAGTTTAGAATAAAGATTTGTACAGCAGCTAAATTCAAAACAAAGACAAAATTAATAATGATTCATGCTCGATCCTGTGTTAAATAAAATTCACGCCCTCACTGATTCAGTTGTTGAGCGTAATTGCTTCAATTTAAACCAGATGTCACAAGTGATAGCATGAGATGCTTTTATTGTCTCGCGCCTAAACGATCGTAGACCAACCAGATGGTATAAGATGTTTGCATGGTGGTAGGGTACTTTCGAATACCCGCCTGGCTAGCTACCACCCTCAAGTTTGAAATACTGTCACGAAAGACATAGTGTGTTTAAGCAGCAGTCCTTGAGAGCCAGTGAACATTTTTTTCCCGGCCCCTTTTCAAGCTAGTGATAACATCTTCGACCCCATCGTCACTGACCATCAAGTGAGATAGTGGTCTAACGCACTAAAAAAATAAAAAATAAAACTCCAGGTTGTCGGTTGCCTCTACTGGGATGGGTGACCGCCCGTGAAATTTTCGACTAAATGGACGATCGTGGCGGTCAAAAGGCATCCGTTACCCCGCACGACCGTCGTGGAAGCTTTTGGACAATATATTTCTTTTTAAGAGGAAGACATATTAAACTAATTTTAATTTAGTTTTTAATGACAATCTCCGTTTGAAGACTCTTGTCTCAGCTGTTAAAACGTAACGGACTGATTATGCCATAATATGTGAATGATATTGCTTACATTAATTACTTATTCTAAACACAAGTTTAAAATAAGTGACACGTAATAGAGTTCATGGTACATTTATCCTAGTAATAATATATATGCGCAAATTTGTGTATGCGTGTAGATTATACATTTGGTACGAAGATTCCTTATATCTGAGAAATGTTTTTACAATACGTTTTATTTGAAAACTTAACAGCTATAGTCAATAACTAGATTTTCGAATAACTGGAAAGTCATGGCTCATGCAGGTGAAAGCGCGGGACGCAGCTACTGTTTTATTAACTATCTACATACCAAATTTTATCCAAATCCGTCCAGCCGTTTGAGCGTGAAAGAGCAACAAACATCCACACACCCATGCAAGCTATCGCGTTCATAATATTAGTAGGAACAGCCGTTTGAAGCTGTTTGCTGCAGATTGGGTTAATCACACGTGTTGGCACACATTTACATGTGACGCACTTATACATATTTGAAAATTCAAACCGTAAAGGGGTGAAAGGGGGGTTAATTTCTTTTTAAAATAAAACTTTATTATTAGATATTATAACAAGGTCCGTTAGGTGAAACCACGTCTCAACATCTCGGTTGCGGAGACTGAATTCCTAACCGAATTCGAAAACAGTAGGAGGTGCTCAATTCGTCGATTTTTTTTAATGTATGTTCAGCGATTTCTCTGACTTGAACCGATGACCGTTGACTTATCAGGTGGTTTCATTTAAATTATATGACAATCAGTTTAGTAGCTGTTATGGTATTGAGGAAAAAGTCGGTTTTTCTCATTGTTGACAAAAAATAACTTGTATCCGTGTCTAAAGTAGGCACAACTCATATATTTATACCAAAAATTACGCATAAGCCCTTAAGCTACGCCATCCAGGGTAAAACTGCAAAAAAGAATTGATGGGCGCCATTGCGCGAGCAAGCGGAAGACTTCAAGTTAAGGGTTACTCGCGTGAGTCACAGTCCACCAGATGGCTAGTTACAGCTTGGAGCGATATATGCAATTACTAAACACAGCTGTTATGGAATTATGCAATGAAACAATGACTCAGGAACTTACGATTATGTAGATTTGTTGGGTTTACGGCGTGCAATTTATTTCTAGAGCTTTTGTTTGAGAAATATTATCGTGATAAGAACGAATACTGCTAATTTAGTTTACACGATAATAAGCATCAGGACCACCGCGTTGCGCTCGGCATTTTTGAGATGGCGACACAGAGTAACGATAAGAGAATTGTTTTTTTTTTCGGAAAATTGCGTTAGGTGCTTTATAATGTTCAATGAACCATCCGTTTGAAATGAATGTGCTCATCTTTGTAAAAAAAAGTAATAAAAAATTCGAGAAATCTGCAGACTATGTAAGTCCAGTGTCAAAACCGATATTTTTTAAAATAGCCGATAGCCGCACTCACCCGCGGCTTAACGAAGATGAGACAAAGAAATAGTACAGGTCACGACTACACTACCTGGCTAATGTGTCACTCATTTCAGTATACACAATATGTTGTACATACATATATTATTAGTTCGTATATGAAAATATAGTATTTATTACCGTCTAATGAAGATACTACCCTTCCATCCATAGTCTAGAAGAGATCGCTTCGCAGCGATATGACCGCCTATTGTGCAGTTTTGTAGTCATAGCTGTTACAATATTATTGTTTTATATTACGTGTCTGCGTAAATATACAGTATAAAGTTATATGTCTATGTTATAGATAAGTAGGTATGGTATGCTCGAAGATTATATTCAAGATCCAATCAGAGAAAAGGAGAGCCGCAGGTAAACGAGTCACCTGACCCACGTGGGTCGTCCGTCGGATTTCCAGAATGAACTCAGATACTTATAGTAACTATACCTACCTACCTACCTACCTACCTATGTGGAAATCCCAAATATCATGTAAAATTGAATTCAGTGAAGCCCACATGGCTTAACTCCAATCACATATTGGAGACCGCGGGAAACAGGGGCGAACCATTCATGATCGTAAATATTCGACCGCTTCTTCTGGAACCCTATGGCACCCCATGCAGGTTAGCTTAGATCAGCAATAGACATTCTGTGTGCAAATACATTTATACAATCAATTTGACAGTCCCGTCAGGCTAATTACGTAGGTACCTACCTACTAAGTAAAAACCTACTGTGATAGTCCATTTTGTCAATATTTATCAGATCATTACAACCTTAAAATTATAGGTAAAGTACCTAAGTACCATATAGTAACTAAGTACCTACTAACCATGTTCGATGGTTTTTGGTTTACAAATAATTGTGTAGTAGAAAACCCTCAGTAAGAGAAAAACAGGATATAGGTGGGTAAATAACTACTTTCCTGGTTTTCGGTCAGAGCAAAATACTTTTAAAATCACGATATATCATTTATTTTCAAAGAAATACTTTACATAATACAAATAAATTAATGACTTATATTCATAGCATCTAGTGAAGAAAAATAAAAGTGCCTGCTAGGTATATAAAAAATTATATGAATCGTTTCAAGCACTTCCCCATACATATACTATTTATGCAACTTACATTAGTTCAAAACATATTTATAATTATGGTCCTGGATGTTAGCGTTACTGTAAGACTACAACAACGAAAGTTAGACCAAAGTTTGTAATAAGTACCTGAGAAAGATCTGCATCGCTCTGGAGTTTCTCTGCAACAGTCAACTTTCTCTCTGCACATGCAAGGCCGAAGCACATCACTAACAACACTAGTGACCCACCCATTGTCACAGACCACTCGAAACATCCGTAACAAAGTCACCAAACACTCGCGAATAACATACAACTCGAGGAATGTGAGTTACGCGCGAAGGACAAGAACGCGCCGCGGTAAATGCCGGTGCGGCAAAACCGGCGACTCGGCGACTCGGATCGGAGACCCGTTGACGCAAGCCTGTTCTTCCGTCCCGCTCGCGCCTGCCGCGCCGCGCGGTCCCATACTATTAACAGTGACTGTGGTCATCCTGCTCATCAACGCCCGTTGGGTTTCGAAATTGTCTCGAAGTTTGAAAGGTGTTCCGGGGGCTTGGCTGATTTGTGTACGCGCTAACGGTCGAAATGCCCTCCAAGGTTACGGAAAAGCTGGCACTTTATTTATACCAGTGGCGCTAAAGCCTCTACATTTTATTTCAATTTTTAATTGTCAATGTTAGTGATAAATTTTAATTTTACTCAGATAAAATCGAACCGAAGTAACTTTCAACAACATTTTTTTGTTTTCAATAACACATTAAATTGTAGAAGACATATTGAACAAGTCATTTATGTTCTATGTATGGTAAGTTATTGATAAATAGTTTTCCTAAGTATTATATCATAATAATTGGTATGTCGAGATGTCTATAAACTTTAATTTTACTACTGCATGTTATTTCATTCTAGTTCTTTAATCTTAGATTGTAAATATTATAATAAACCAGTAATTGTGCTATAGTTGTCAAAAATTGTCTAAGTATAGTAAGTAGTATGTCTATATGCTAGCGGCACCTTGGGACAGTGCATGTTTCCTTTAAGATTACAATCATAGTATCTGAGCTAACAACTTTTACCTTTCTATAGTTTTCGTGTGTTTGATACACAAATAAAATAAAGCCCCCTTAATTGTCCCGTGAAGAAAAGTCATACTTTAATGGGTCTTAATTTTATTGATAATACAATTCTGAAAGAAAATATTTTCTTATACGATCCTTACTAACGCCACTATATAAAACCAAATACCAATACGAAGTGTAAAAAGCTCTGGCCTATAGTGTCGTTTTTTTTAAGTATGTACTTATATCAATTAACAAGATTGTTGGAAGAATCATAGCAGAAGTTGATGGATATGTGTGATCAATGACCTTCTGGTAATGGGGGGTTTTGTTGCGGAGATATGAGTCACCGAAGTAAAGCTCGCTGATTAGTGTCTATTAGACCAGTGTGTATACTTACACACCAGGTATCACGTTCGTTGTATAATGTACAGTAATTAATTATTTCCTTTGCTTAATCAACGATGTATCAGAGCACCTGATCGAAGATACGCGCAACGAAAATCTTGTCCTTTATTGTAATCCAGCATTGTAATTCAAAGCGGGTTAGTCAAGCATTTCCAATGTTGTTTTACTAAAGATGACGTATATTCATACTGCGCGGTGCTCAGATTTTGTTCTCTTACGACATAAACATGCTTACTGCGACAGATAATAAGGTACAAATAATATAGAAAAGGATAGCTATATGTTTAGACTTGCGCTTGAAATACGCGTCGCAATGAAAATTACTACAATTGACTTAATTTTGCCGCCTCAGTTTCCGCGCGCTTGTGCGACACCTACCTCATATAAACATATAATATCATTGAGCATTTCGGTAACTTTGTAAATAAGTGTCATCATCATCATCATCATCTCAACCATAGGACGTCCACTGCTGGACGTTAGCCTCCCCCATAAATATGTAAAATAGTTTATCGTACAAATAATTTATTTTTCTACTTAGGTATTTTTAAAGATTTTTTCTATAAATAAAACGATTTTAACTAATAATGACACTCACCTAATGTAGAGGCAGAATATTGAGATAATTTAGTTTTGTTAAGTAGATACATTATGGTAATTGGCACCTTTTATATGTTAAACACGTTCGAAAACGTAAACAGAAATAGGTTTTACATATTCATTGTGACTATTTGTATGTCGAAAAACATAATGTGAATAATCTATTTTAGATTACCTGCCACAGCGCCAGCGGGTTTCCAGCCATGTACGTTCTTTTCAAAGGCTTATGAAAGGAATTGTACGTATTATCTGGGTTTTTACTCGCGCGCGGTTAGATTATACCGCCGTTAGGAGAAGACGTGAGGGGAACTGATTATGGGGCATTGTTTCATAAGCGTGAACTTTTTATGATACCATCTACTTTCTCCGTTTTGTTACTATTGCGCATTGTTTGACTATCTTTGAATGTACGTACGTCTATTAGATTTGACGTCTGTGAATCTTAGTATCATTATCGATAGAGATTTACGACAGTTGTATATTCATAATATAGGTACCGATGGCATTACAGAGGCTCGCGAGTGTTTATGATGATGCGTGTTATTTTTATATATTACATAAAAATGTACTTTACAGATGACCTACAGGTAAAAAATAGTTACTTATCATATTTGTACACATTTTAATTTCCTTTCTTCTACAGTTTAAGCGCATTTGTCGTTACCATGACAATTTTTAATAAAGGAAAGATATGGTCGCTCTAAAATATGTTTTCACTAATAAATTAGCAGATGAAATCAAATTTTGTTTAATCAGAATTAACCTTCATGACATCAACCTTTCTCATAAGTGGCACTTTTTAAGTTTATTGGACAAGGTGATTTTGAAGATTCAACAAAATGTGCTGAAAATACTCAAAATTGTATATTTAGCAAATTGATAAAATGTGACTGCGACTGCCGCGCTCTGTGTATTTTTAAACTGGTTTTTAGTTTTTAGCACGTGTACCGATCGACAAACCTAGGTATATGAACGTGTTTAGTTTGCGGCGATCGAGATTATATAAGGATAAGATGTATAATGGTTGCGTATAATTATGTACTTAATAAAACATTAAAAAAGTGACCAAAAACTAAAACCGATTTCATCACTCAAAAGTGTGAAATAACTTACTTACTGTATTAAATAATTTAATAATTATTTAATGTCTTACTGTATTAAATCTTCTTTTTATTACTTATGTATATGATATATATATATATATATATATATATAATATATATCGTATTTTATATAAAATACCTACATAATAAGTTATGTTCAGACAAAAATTGGAAGAAACGACTTTATTCACTTGTATTTTTTTAGATCGTTATCATAGAACTACTAATCCGATTTTGGTAAAAATTTTATGGGAACACCTCAGAAGCGTAGAAGGTACTCTTTTAAACAAAAAATAAAGTCTCTCAACGGTTAGTGGAGAAATCGGTGAACAAACATAAAAAAATATACAGTGGAACATAAAACCTCCTCCTGTTTTGAGGTCGGTTAAAAGCACAGGCAAGTTTATGGAGTTAATCTAAAAAAGCTTGGGCGACAGCATAGAGAAATCCAACATATTTGAGACCCGTGTGTGGTGGCCAAGCAAATTGTCATTTTGCTAAATGCACGTGCGAGGGTAAACAGTACCCGTGTCACGTAATCCTCGGGCCCCGTGGAGGAAATACTCAAAAGCGTTCGATGTCGGCTGCCTACCTACCTGCCTCGGTGTTTTTTGCATTAGTATTGTAGTGTGGAATGATAATGTTATAACCCTTTTTGAAATTTGGAAGTATGATATTGGAATCAAACTACCTGAAACGCGCTATTTCTTAATTGCGTTCTCACGAACGCATTAAGTTCACAAGCGGAACTCATCACAACCAAGTAGGTACTCCCAAGTCCCAACCCCAGCACAAACGAGTAGAGCAGGATGTCTATATCACAGGTCATGTCTACTTTTCTAATGGAGTGACATTATATATATATTATTTTTTTCTTTTTGGACAAAAATGAAAATGATAGTTGTGATTGTTGAAAAAATTTTTTGCTTTTTTATACTAACCGAAATCTTTACATTAAGAAGAATGTGATGAAGTTAAGACGAAATATTTGTCCTGAACCCAATCAACTAACCTGGTGGACAAATTTGGAGACTGCTACGTAGCAATCTCCGTTCCTACGGAGTCTAAATTTGTTCTCAAGAGTTCGTCATACCTTAGAAAACGATTCCAAAGTTCTGCTCTACCTACCTTAAAGCTCTACACGTCTTTAAATTCCAGTACCAGTCTTCAAATCCCTTCATCAGGTCAGTTCAGTTGGTCCAGGAAACATGTCTTATTTTTTTTTAATGTAATGGTGGCAAATAAGCAGACGGGCCGCCCGATGGTAAGCGATCACCGTCGCCTATGGATATCTGTAATACTAGGGGCATTACAATATATGTTTCAATAATGTTGTTTGTTTTTAAAGCCGGACTTGCGCATTGCGTTGACGTGAAGTACCGCTTATCTTTGTTTAGTAGGTACAATACCTACACCAAGATTTTTGGGTGCGAATTTGGCCTTCCACGCTATGTCCTCGCGGAATTGCACGTTTCCAGAAATGTCAACACCCAGAATACTGATGCTCTCCAAGACCTTGAGAGGAGTGTTCTAGAAACGAAGAGGTTTTTTTACCGGTGAACGCGCAAGCGCTTGTCTTGGAAGCGTTAAACTGAACCAAGATCAGTTTCCCCCAATGAGAAACCTATTCGAGGGAAGTCTCGATGTCAGACGCAAGTTTTATCCTACTTTCTTCCACTACGGCTCGAGGGATATTTGCACGTCCGGTAGATTGTGCATCGCTTGTGCTGTCATCCGCATATTAATGCATGTTGTCATTTTGCGACATGTCATTGATATGGAGCAAAAAGAGCGTTGGGTACAACACCGAACCCTGCGGAACGCCATCAGTTATTAATTTGGAGTCGGAGCACGAATCGTCAACAACGACCTTGGTGCTCCGACCTGATAAAAAGCTGGTTATCCAACTGCATAGTCCCTCGGAAAGCCCGTAAGTCCTAATGGATTTAAATGTCACTCTACAACAATTTTAAGGAAATTGATAATACTTGAAAAAATATTGAGCGTATGTCATGTATTTATTATGAAATCGGATTTTAATTGTTACGCTTTAAATTGTACATCACAGACCAGCAATAACACGGCAACCGATGAATTAAAAACATTCATGCACTACGGAACCAGACATTCAAGCAAATAAAGTGCAATTCCGCGTAGTTCCGGACGCGAATATCCAAAAAAATAAATGCTTTTCGTCGAATCTGTCAGCACTTTGCATATCTACCTGTTCATTCTGATAAATTAATATGAGCTTAAAATACGCACGATGGGATTCAAAACTAAATTAAGTGGGTTTATATATACATATAGTTTAGAAGAAAGGGGGTGGTTAGCTGTCACCCCGAACAGATTTCAACATCTACCACATACGTCGACGCGCTATCAACACGCTAAACTCACCAAAGTTATTTTTGAATGGTCCTTGCCAGTTCTCTACGTACCCTCCTGAATTCAATTTGCAAGGGCCAAAGCAAACTATGAACGTAAAGATACGATTACGATATTATTACGATACGCTCCAGAGTCGATTCGCGCCAAATTCACCGCGTATCGTGGGGTTAAAGTCCAGCTATGTGAAAACTATGTGTTTTAAAACTAATTATTCTATATTTTTGAATTTTCGCAACTGTATAGTTACAAAATGGATACTGTTATGCAATCATTATAAATGTTAACTACAACGAACATTTGTTCAGTGTACAGTTGGAAACACACACAAGCGCCACGTCTCATCTTAACTTTCGGTAAAATTCATGCAAATTGTTACTTTGAAAGCTACAATTTGCTCGCAGCGGTAAGGATCGAGGTCAATATATAGGTGTGTATAGGAACTGCCGAATGTAGCTGAAGTGAATGAAGACGTGCAAATTACAGATCATGTAATAGGTATACCCTGTAACATAATTTATCTTAGAAACTCGACTCACCGTTGCGGTCAGGGGGCGGGGGGCGAGGTAATATTCACACTTCTAATTGTCCGATCCCTTAAATGACGCAATCTGAGCTATGACCATGGTATAATTGGAGCATTTCAAGCAATAAAAATAGTGCGTGGAGTCCCTGAAGAAGTGAAACTTCGTGATGTGGAAATAAAAATAAAAACGGCAACAGTACTTTCTCACCCCCTCCATGGTAGCGTTAAACGTTTAACGCAACCCTGTTGGAAGTCTCATTAGAAGTTTGACTTCAAAATAACTAACAAATGACATGTTTTGTCAAAAAATATTTTTGTTTTTTTGTTTAAAATAGAGGGAGAATACAAGTTATATTATCTACAAACATTAGCACAATTACTTGAAAAAATTACGAATATTACATTGATTCGGTGATTTATTTTATACTTATTATAAGCATTTTTTTGCCAACTGTCTCACCTAGTGATGACGTTGTCTAGGCGGGCACATAGATCAAGAATTCCATTTCTACAAGGAATTCATAGATTTCAGATAAACTAGATAGGTATCTTTGGATAAAAAAAGTAACATATGCAGTTTTTAATTTATAATTAAGTTAAGATTTTTTTTATTTATTCAAACACCGACTTGTAATCAAAAACATACTAATAAAAATGACTATGAGTATGAGTATGACGGTGTAGTAAGCAAGCACAAATATCTGTTTTGTGACGCGAGCCTAGAAGTGCATATTGTCATTTTAGATGGAGACTTTGCCTAAAATCTGTGTTGTAGTAATATCTTATTCCACTTTCTTAATGCGTACTGCCAAGGAATGGAATTCGTTGCCCGAGTCTGTGTTTCCCGATATGTACAATCCTGGAGTCTTCAAGTCGGGAGTGAATAGGTACCTTCTAGGTTTGCGTGCTAAATCCTAGACAACGTCATCACTTAACATCAGGTGAGACAGTTGTCAAACGCAAACTTATAATAGTAAAAAAAAAACTATTATTACTTGTTTTCGAGTTTTATAAGAAATGTATTATTGAACCTTTAGTAAAACGTATCTTGTATATATAATGTGTTTATTATTATATGTATTACGCTTCCGC
Source organism: Apeira syringaria (assembly GCA_934044485.1). Classification (NCBI taxonomy): domain Eukaryota; kingdom Metazoa; phylum Arthropoda; class Insecta; order Lepidoptera; family Geometridae; genus Apeira; species Apeira syringaria. The sequence goes on from OW203668.1 coordinate 17,160,544, forward strand.
AAACTTCAACCCTTTCCATAATGAAATATGTTATGAAGCTTCTCCGTAATCAGATTAACGAACAATGTAGTGTTAATTTGAAACTTTTCGCCAACTTCGTCTGAACTTATCGGATATACCGGATACCGTGAACTTCTGAGCCTCATCACAACTCTCAAGGCTGCATTGTGCCCGATGTGACAGCTTGAGGACTTCGTACATAGAAGCCTTAAGAGTACTCAGATGTCCATACCGACCCTTATAAGTGGAGTAGAAAATAGTATCTAACTGCCAATGACCGAGCTTCACTCAGTATTCCCAGGCAAGATATATATTTAGATAAACTTGTCAAGCGCAATGCTATCCATAAACGTACATACTTTCATCCAATCTAATCCAATAAAAAGACCACCGTTGAGCCGATTACGACTTAGCTTGGAGATCCCAGGATTTATTAAATTTAGTTGTAAAGGACCTCAAAATGAGAGTTCACTAATGCTGTGATGACTTGTAAGCCAACGCGATCAAAAGAATGTGATCGTAAGGGTACTTCATGTTAGTCTAATGCTTTTAGAAACAATGTCCCAGTTTCCCCGGAGGTCTCAGCACGAGAAAAAGGAAAACTCGGAAAAACCGTTTTATACATGTGGACTTATAGCGAGACTTGTTTATACTTCTATTTTATATAGTATAGTTGTAGCGTTTGACCTCTATCTCACTTGATGGTCAGTGACGATGTGGTTGAAGATGGAATCACGCTAGACCTAAAATTTTCTAAGGGCTCTCAGGACTGCTGCCTAAATACACTATGTGTTTGGCGACGGGTACTCGATAGTACCACGCTGAGAAATCGATAACGGCGTTACCTTCACCGGAAGCCTAACCGTCGGTGGGGATCAAACCAGCGTCCATTAGTTTGACAGCAGAAACTCCCACCGCTGAGCTATCATCGCTTCAAATTGCAAACGTGGCGTAAAAAAAACAAAACGTTCGTATTTCTGAACGTGGCGCTATACTCGTAGATATTACCGTCCCTGATGCCTAAATTGAAATAGAAAGTATATTTATATTTGGCTGTTCCCACGCGTGTTTATTGACACATTTACACAGTAGGTTTTAAATCATCTTTCTCTTTGAGATGGCATAGCGACCTCACTGGTACATACACTGTTATACATATATATATACCCACCAGTAGCTTACCTTCGTAGTAATAACCATCTCAAGCTTGAATTAGTCAAGTTAATTAGTTAATTTACTAAGCTCTACTTGGGATTACGTGCTGTAATATGTCTTGCACCTACAAAGTGTATTACTCACTACAACTATGTAATATAGAGCTACATATATACCTAGCTTATATACCTACATACATAGTTGAAAATGATCATTTTTTCTTTTTTTTACCTATTTACTGGAAAAAAATGAGATCATCCATAAAAAGTAAATGTATGAAAATATAAATCAGTAAATGCAGTACCTATTAGTAATATTAGTTTAAAATAAGTAGATACTAAAAACAAGAGTTTTAAAATTAGTAATTACTAATCAATTTTGATGTTAATAAAGTTAGAATTTACAAAAACGTTGTTTAAATAAAAAAAAATACAACTCAGTCGAAGAATGAATTATGATTAGAAAATCTGTTAATTAAATTTCACCATAATACCGTTATCTGCCCATCAACGATAGCACTGCAACCCAATTTTGACGATAGGCTTTAATTACAAAAGCAATTGAGTGTAATTTAGATCGAAACTATTTGTCCGACGTCTTGGGAGAAGCCACTTGACGAAGTTGAGTACTTCAGCGGTCCCGTCGCCTCGAGTCTCCTACTCACTGTGTATCCCGAGAGAGAGAGCGGCCGAGCGTCCGCGCCACCCACCCCACATGGAGTCCCGTAGGAAACACGCGGATTCATAAAGCGATATTATACACATCTCAAAATCTCTCTAAAAAAATTGGGACATAAAATCTAAAAAAAAATGGTATTATACTATGTTTAATATGAAAAAAATCACAAATATAAGCAATCCCAATGCGCTGATTTCAAGTCATAGAATGCATAATATCATTATATACCTATATATTAATTTATACAGTTTAAAATTTGCGTAGATGCATTACTATAAAAGCAGAATTTCATTAATTAGGAGATGGAAGTTTTCTGAATTTTCGTGAAAGGAAATAAAAAAAACCGAGTTTGACATCATTTTTATAGGATTAATCTGAGAGTGCTTTCTTCATAACGTGTATAGCACATCACAAATGGAAGAGTTCTGAAGTATCATATATATAAAATAATACGAGAAATTTAAAAATATTTACCGGACTGGTCGGTTGGCGCAGTTGGTAGCACTCTGCCTTCTGAGCCGCTGCTCCCGGGTTCGATTCCCGGACAGGTCAAACATTTGTGTGTATGAACATGTCTGATTGACCTGTCTGGGTGTGTATATATATATAAGTATGTATATAAGTATATATCAGTCATCAGGTTACCATAGTACAGGCTCTATCTAGTTTGGGACCTTTCTCGTTGTTTGGAACTCAAATGTTAAAATTCGAGAACGCACCTGACAAAGCTCATGTCAACTCCCTGAAAAATCAGAGAAAAGTGCATTTGAAAGAAGTCTGTGAAAGAATCCTTTCCGAAAGTTTCTCGTTACTTAGTGCTTGTGTTGTGAAAATTGTTGTGTTTCTCACTCATGGGTAAAGTTTTTTAGCGTTTCGTGTTTTGAAACCTTCGTTTGAACCACTCGCTTCGCTCGCAGTTAAATCGTAGGTTATGATATATATATGTTATCGAACTCCTCACGCCGTAAACTTTACCCACATGTTAAATAAATAACTATTTTCTATTCATCTGATCTTTTTAGTTCTGTGTTTTATCCGACACGATATTGGACCACGCAAAACTAGCGAAGGTACAAATAAACTGTAACATTTACCAGATACTAAAATAGTAACAACTACCACACAATATTATAAAGATAATAAAACACAGAAATTACTCACGAAGTAAGTCAGAGGGTTCCGACTATAGTTTCAACCACATTCGGTGGTCTTTTTCGAGGAGAATACGGGGCGCTCGCGGACCCGGTCGCAGTTCGCCTAGTACCGTGTTTTAAACATTCATAATGTGTCAAAACCACGTCAGTTTAAACAACAAAACCATACAATATCTTTTCTAGATTTTACATGCACTTACATACTAAACTTATGCTTATGAAAACCGGGAACAAAATGTTCTTTAAACATTTCTCACACACAATTAAACTTATGCTCATACATACAGTACGTCAGCTAAGACTCGAAACCATCGAAAGGCAAGTCTTGTCTGCTATTTGGCGAAGCTCAAAACATAGATTCCAATTAGATAGAATCAGATCGGATAAATCTGAGCTCGGCTTAACCGGCGTGTAGCCCCGTTTCGGGATGTTATTCGTATAAATTCTATGCGTGTACTGAATTGTACTCACATTAAATCAGCTTTTCACGTGTGCTTACAAAAACACTCTTTGCAATGTGTGTCATTGCTCTTCAATTAATTTTGCCGTATTTGCATTCCTCACCAATTAGATTAGAACAATTTATACCATTTATAAACACATTTACAGAAAGAGCGACCTTATGGTTAAAGTGATATCTGCCAGACAACTTATGCATGGAGACTATCATCAGGTGCGGACCATAGACCTATATATTGGTCCTTGGAGCGGACGCAGCCAAAGATTTGGGGCGTCACCTAGTTATTTTACTTCCTGATCTAATCGGTATATCAATGTGTTGATAAGGTGTTTGAGGAAGGGTCATGACCCTCCAAACCCCCGCCCCGTCCCCGACCGCTTCTTCACGATCTCAATAAACCTAATGGAAGTAGATGCTGCTGAGCAAAATCTAAAATCCTATCTGAAATATAAATAAAGAAAATAAAGTAGTGGGTATATAAATCTAGTGTAAGTATAAGATTTATTATGTAACAATCATATGTATGTAGGTACCTACATGTATATAAATAGCGATATATAAGCAACTATTTCACAGTGGGCTGCTATTTATTCATGCAGGCGAAGTCTTTTTGATTTCAGCTCTAATTACGTTATGATAATAATGTGTCGTGAGTATAGATACCTAACTACGTATATACTACAAGTAGTAATAGTAATCCAATAGGGACCGTTTGGTTTTCGGAATGAAATGAGGTATTCCTACGGGTTATCCCGGGATCAATGAAACTTCACACAATGTATGAGCGCCTGGTAACAAACATGTGGTAACATAAATGTTCGCAATGATCATGTTATTTGATTATTAGGATTAGGATGCTCGGGGTTTCTCTACGCTTTCGAAACAGAAATGAGGAGATCCGTAGAAGAACTACAGTCACCGATATAGCCCAGCGGATTAGCAAGTGGGAAGGAAAGATAGCTCAAAGAACTGATGGCCGTTGGGGTCGAACTGTTCTCGAATGGAGACCACGGGCTGGAAAGCGCAGCATATCCACAGACAAGGTGGACAGACGACCTGACTAAAGTCGAGGCAAGGGTTGCACGCAAGCCGCTTCCAACCGGTCCTTGTGGAAATCAATCGGGGAGGCATATGTTCAGCAGTGGACGTTCTATGGCTGAGATGGTGATGATGATGGGGAAGATTAGGATTAGGATGTATTTCGATAGGTACACCTAACTATCGAAATACAGACCTACCGAAAACGTGAAGCTGAAGAGGAGAAGCCGGTAGCATCAACCATTCAATGCTGCTCTCCGTACGCGTAGGTACCATACTAAGCAGTACTTTTTTCACCTTGTTATGTAACGGGCTAGGTAGCTTTGGTTATAGCTATGTACAATAATTGTAGTACTATTTTTGTTATTGAGTTTTAATTACAAGCGCCTGATGCTTTAAGGACAGTGACAGACAGAAATTCGTGATGCAATCAATCAAAGCGCAAGGCTTAGAGTATTGAATATTTTGATTTTTGTACGCCTTGTGAATAAACTTCTCACTTTCTTGGAAGTCTACACTTTGAAACAAATCAATGCTGGAATATTTAAATTTATCCGAACACTATGGTTCAATGATGATTAGCTCAATAAGCCATAATACCTTTTAGGTAATCGATACATTAGCGGTTACTTCGTAAGTAAAAACGAATGTAGCGAAGGCCATATCCATACGGCCCTATTTTATCAAGCAACGTAATCCTTGGATGGGTGACCGCTAGTGCCATATCCCGTTCGGAGGACACGTTTAGCCATCCTGAGACAACAACCGGGGCGGTTGTGGATGGATGTTGTCTCAGGATAGCTAAACGTGTCCTCCGAAGCACGAATATATCACTAGCGGTCACCCATCCAAGGAATACGTTGCTTAATAAAATATAACAATCGTTAGGCAATGTCGGAGGCCCACAGGAAACTGAAGACGCTGGCCACTTGCCTATCCGTCAACCCGCATTAGCTGGCGTGGTGGACTAAGGCCAACACTCATCTCTAAGAGTACCCGTGTTCTAGCAGTGGAAGCGTACTGGGCCGATTATGCGTACCTAGGTACATATATGTAAAAATAAACTAGATATATAAAAATACATTGTACGTATATTATTTATGAGCTGCAACAAAAAGATAAACAGCATCACCATAATCCGCTATCATCTCCATCACCAATCTTTTCCATCTTGTCCTCCAGACACTACTGACACTCCATGTTGAGCAAACATTAAAATCATGTGTTATGTATAATTTACTAAGCAGTGTTAAGTCTGCCTACACCTGTAATCCCAATATTCCGTGCGATATTGTAGCCGGTGGGCGTATCCGCGGGAGCACACGACAGGTACGTTATAGAGGCGCCCATCAAGTGTTAATGAGCTCGTCGCGGTGACAGACCAGCTAATGAAAACGTAAAGCCAAAACTTGGCAAGAGAACAGTTGCTTATTTAGGTCCACACGACACCCAGCAATGCATAATAAAGTTGTTAGTAAGCGCACCAGCGCCAGCGCCTGGCTGCCAGCCAACGGGCGCGCGGCGATAGCTGTTCAATGAGTATGTATGATATTTTAGTTCCAAGAGTTTTTGTCAACAATTGTTGGGGGTACTGTCGGAAAAGGTCTCTCCCAGAAACCTGGCGGAGACCTTCTGGTGACCTGGTTAGTGTAACTTTGTTTTAATACTTTAAAGATCTTGCGTTTAACCACTATCTCACTTCATAGTCAATGACGATGTGGTCGAAGATGACATCACACTAGACCTATAGAATGTTTACTGGCTCTCAAGGGCAGTGCCTTAACACAGTGTCTGGTGACAGTTTTTCAAAGTTGAGTGTATTCGAGCAAGGTATTCGAAAGTACGACCATGCTGTATTAGAGTAACTTTTGGCATTTTTTGTTACAAATGTTTTCAAAATTAAGGAATCTAAATTTAATTTAGGCGTGGCAGTAGCAATAGTTGTATTTCAATATGTATCAATTTTTTTTTCTCTAATTGAAAAATATTTATCCGTAATCCTTTGGTTTATCAGAAATCGTCGCATACTAAGTACTTAAAATATATTTTTGTTATATATGCCAAAAATACACTTTTTTTTTGCAAACAAATTAAGTTACGTTTTCAGAGTAGGTGTTAATATTACACCAAAGCATTTCATATGTAGTTAGCATAACAATGTATATTGTGACTATTTACTGAGCACTAAGTATATTCCCAGATTAAACATCCTTAACTTTTCTCAATTAGCAACTAAAGTAAGATCATCCCCAGCTGGAATATTTTCAACTTACATCGTTATAAGTTAAAGCGGAAAGTCAAAGCTTCGATTTTGTACTTTTGCACCCGTCTGTTGAATCACATTTTTCGAATCTCAGCCGGACGAGAATGGTGCACAAATCGCCTGAGGGCGTGTATTTCTTGTCAACTTGAAGCGTTAGATTAGAGTGCTGGTACGGGTCGTAAGATTTATGAAGGCAATACTTATTCGATCGATGACGTTTAGAAAAGTTACAACACAGTTTTCACGAACAATTGTGATTTTTAAGAATAGACAGTTTTTAACCCGTTTGTAACGCTCAAGCGTGACCATTATAGGTGTTTAAAAATAGTATCTAGACGACCGAGTTCATCTTTTTATAGTATATGAATAAAACTGTTGTATACTTGGAAAATGTGATTTTCCTGAATAGACTATATTATATTCAACAGATAATTTTTTTTTTATTGGAATCTACATGCCCATTTTGAAATATAATTATAAAATAACTGATTAGCAAGAACAGCCGACCCGCCGCGTAACTTACATCACTCTAGTGGATCGCTTGTCTGCCCACTATTACGTAGGTGTCAATAAAATTACTGGGGATATTTACTTATATAAAACAATTAAAATTCGAATTATTGTCAGCTCAATTTATTAGTATTTAGGGTTTTTGTTTAAAAACCCTGTAAGTCTATTCTTTGTGATATATATAAAAAAAATTAGTTTGTTGACAATTAGTCATTTGTTTTATTCTCGCATTCATGTATTTGAACATGTTTAATATAAGCTATACGTCCAACATAGGTAGATACGTATTATAAATGTATTATAGTCTCACCTTCTAATTACGTAGGGTGCGCTTTAGTCATGCGAACCCTAAAAGCTTCCCAATTTTCCTTTTTAACGCACGCGCTGCCCTGTGCCCTGTCCTGGTACTCCTGATCAAAGGCGGCGGACAGCCGACCGATGACAGAATATATTCACGGTTCATGTAACCTTAATGATGCTAGAGCCATCTCTCGCCGTCTCTCCAACTGTCTAATAATTTGTTAATTATGTACAAGCTGTATTGACACACACAATCACAGCACACAAACATCCAAGACCCGGGACAAACATCTACACTCATCGCACAAATGTTTCCCCTTGCCGGGATTCGAACCCGGGGTCCCGGGGACACAGAAATCATGTCAATGACATTAACCACTGCGCCACGGCGACCGTCAAAACTGCTTTTTTAACAATTATGTTTTGAAATTTAATAGGGGGAAACAGAAAATAAACCAAGCATCAATGTAAAGATACTGTGGTTTTGTAAACCAGATTGAAATAATTATTTATCAAATTACAAAACATGGAACAAGCTTGCTTGGATAAAACATTTTTGACTAAAGATAAAAAGTGAGTTAATATAGTCTTAAAATTCGCATCGTTTTATAACACCCCCAGTGCTACAAATATCCAAAGGCGACGGTGATCGCTTACCATCAGACTCCCCGTGTGTTGGTTTGCCACCAAAAAAACCTTGTGTTGTAACTGTAAATGATCTTTGAACGCAGCTAGTAGATGAATTAGCTGGGAAGTGTCTTCGCGCCTGTTTTATAAATCTACGAGAGCCATGCCTTTATAGTGAAGTTTTCAACTTAGAAGACTTATGTTGATATTGGATAGACGGTGTATTAATGACACGTCAATAGCGAATCACTTGCAGGTTTTGGCTTCTGTATGATTGCAGACTTGCACGTAGAGTTTGTTTTTTATAACTGTAATAGCGGTTTTTAACTGTAGCATACTTGATGGTCGGTAATGATGGGACCAATAAACCTTCTAGGTCGCCCCAGAAGTTGTATATGCGCTCAAGAAAGTCTGCCTGAACATGTCTACTCAGTTAACCTACACACAATTATTCATAAAAACTATCAGTTTTACCAACTCGAAGGCATAGCTAGCCAGATAGGTACGCCCGACCGCTACCGCGACGCTCCCTCCGCGCACCGCTTACCTAACATCACTCCACCCCCACCGTCCAGACGATGCGATGAATCATAATCCAACACACAACCTCCTGAAGAGTTGGGAAATAGGCTAATGACCATCCTTTTGCTGCACATTTCGTATCACTCGAAGCCTCCAACGCTCATATCTACTGTTGTGTCATTTTTTAAAATTTGTTTGTTATAGTAATATAGAATAATATAATTTCACCGAGTAGTGAGTACTAAGACACACGGCTTAATAGTATTTAATTCATTATGTCATTTACACGAGAGCTTTCAAATATGACGATTCATTTGAATATCAATGACTTGTAAATGTTTCAATACCTCTAATAATTTAGCTTGAATCTTAACGAGAATTTCATTTTCGTTAATATGAAGAAACATGTTCGTTAAAAATTCATAGTGAAAATCATAAAAATATTAGGTACGCGAGCCTATATTTTTAAATGTTTGTTTAATATAAATAGTACATACATACTCACATTTGCTGTAACTTTCACTCCTTGTCGAAGCAAGATCACAAACACACTGCCTCAGAGGTGAGTCAAAAGTGACAGATCACAGTTGCGTTTACAGCGTAACACTCTATCTTTAACGGCTAATGATGATGACACTTTGTGTAGGCCTACTGTGCCACAACTAACGCCAAGTTTGTGGAGGTTTTTAACTGTTCCATAGCCCTTACAAGTATTATTGTGTATCATATATACGTCACTTTTGATCAACTCTAAGTACATACCTACATACAAATTATGTACTTTTATTAAACTGAAATATTTGCCTGTAAATATGCTATTAGGAAAGTGAAAAATAAACATAATTGTCAACTAGTTTAATTGCTACACATATTGCTGTACATACCTGATAACAAATTCGATGCATGAAAATATATTATAATTATGTTTCTAACATAAATGCTATACTTTTGGACAAAGTACCAGCTAATACGCTCATGGCAGCTTCAATCCGTTCTCTAAATGCTGCCGTGTTCAAATTTACATAGTATTGAATAATATCGTATGATAAAATCATAGGGTAGAGTGACTTTTCCGATATAGGTTTCAGTGGTTCCTCGTCTTCGTCATTGAGCCATGGGGATGCGATATAGCCTCGGAGGCCTGGGTCGGCGTTTGTGTCGCACGTAGGGGGACTTCTAGGAACTATTTCGGACCAATACACTCGGAATCTTACATTCATGTGTCGGACGATTTCAGGAAACTTGTCCCATAGATCTTGGGACTCTTCTGGATCTGCACTGATGTTATAGAGACATCCTTTGACTGAAAATATAGAATATAAATTTAGTACTGGTTCTATCATTAAAAAATAATAAAAAGAAACAACACTGTCCTCCTAAATTGTCACGCCTAAATTAATTAAAATATTATAAACATTTTTATTTAATTTATACATGTATAAAAGATACACATAAACATGCATATTCAGATCAGTAAATGAATAATAAAAACATGCAGCTTCGTAAACCAACCATTACAAATTTGGAGCTGAAACATTTTTCTTTTACGTTTTTAAAGCAGCACGATATGCGGCAGTTCAACTACACATCGAAGTCACTAAATTATTTCTTGAAATATAACAATATTAAACTTACTTTTATTTGGTACACAGAACCCTTTATCCGTCTGGATTGATGTCTCGTTTATTTTAGCTGTCCGCTTATTTAAATTACATGCATCGCGTTTCTCCATTGCATTAGCAATATCTAGCTTTATATTTAATCTCTCAGTGAAAACTTTCGACGTTTCCGATTGAAGCAATATGTCTTCGTAAGGTGGAGCGCCATGCGTCATCTTATTAAGCTCCTGGCCGTAATAACCGCACGTGTTAGACACGTTACCGACGATCACTTTGAAGTCTCCATCTCTAAAAGCTCCCCAACCGTTGACGTCATCGACTGTTATGATCACTTCTGATCGCTTGGGCTCCTCGTCATATACTAAGGCAGGCCAGTTATTTTTGCCATCGAGTTCATCATTCTCGTAAATATTTCCACCAGCCGCTGTCACTAATGTCGGTAACCAATCTGTCACATGGAAGAGCCCTTTAAATATTTTTGGAGTAATATCTGCATGCCACATGACTGCCGTGGTTCGCACGGCGCCTTCCCAGGGCGTGCCCTTGGTTCCCCGCAGGGGTAGATTAGATCCGTAGTTTCGGGTTACCCCTATTGAAGCCGCTCCATTGTCCGCCACAAAAATAATAAGAGTATTATTGAGCATATTATTTTCATCTAAAGCTGTAATTATTCTCCCCACACTTTTATCCATACCGGTCATGAGACCTGGAAGAAATTTTGTTTAGCATTACTACTTTTTAAATACACATTTTTCAAAATCAAAATCATATGTTTATTTGCAAGAAAACTATGTCATTTCTAACCATCTCTAATCAACACATTACATATTTCCTGTACAAGTTTCACCCTGCAAGCAGACGTGCGTACGTAATTTGAGTACTTATACCTAAAACCTACCACTTGAGTACTCTTTAACGCTATAAAAACATTTCTTCAAGAGCCAGTCACTCAAATTATTGTTAAATGTATTATCATCTAACATCTTAAATTCGGCAGGAGGTTTATTATCAAAATGCACATATTGCCTACACTTTTCCTATAAATGTCTTTGCGACAAAGAGGTTTGTATATTACGTTTAGTAAAAAAGTCTGGGTGAGATTTAGCGAACAAACAAGATTCCTTTATGTAAATGCATCATGTATATAATGTTTCCTTCATGTACATTTATTATTGATATCTTAACGATCTGACGATCGCTTCACGGTTTATTTCTAATTTACAATTGATTTACTTATGTGAAGTGTAGTAGAAGTAGAGACCTGAGACCACATATGTAGCACGAGGTGATACAGGTGGTACAGGAGATACAGGATGACCCGAGACCCTTGAAGTCCATTTTTGGAAATGTTATTTGTAATAAACAATAAAATAATGAGGTGTCATACCTGCGAACATCCTTCGGGCAGAGTGCGCTATGTGTCTGTTAGCACTGACATCTTCGTAAGACGCTTGCAAGTTAACCATCCCGCCCCCGGTGTGAGCGGCGGCGTGCGACACGTGGAGGTACAAAGGATGGGATACGTTATGGTTCTCTATTCCTGGAATTAAGTTATTTTCTTTTAATACATTATTTATGCGATGAGTGTAGGTGTTTGTTGTCGATTCTTAGATGTTTGGGTGCCGTGATTGTGTATACATGCCTGCCGCGACACAGGGTATCTTAGAGCGGGGGTTTGAGTGTGAAAAAAATTCTAAACTTTAAAAAAAAAATAGATTTCACGTACTTTTTACGGCTTCTTTAGTCAACATATGAGTTAGGTACCCATGTTCGTCTCTCACGGGATTAAAACCATGGAAAAGATTTAACCCATATTGTTCAGTTCCGTTACAAATCTGCAAGAGAAAAGGTTCTTATATATGTATACGATCAATAATGAATAATACGATATTGTGCAGAAATAATGAAGTATTTAAATATAATATACCATGATAACTTCAACGTTCACTTGGGTCGCGCATTGCGGCGGTCACTGTTATTCGAACATATCCTACTGGAGTCATAACTCTGCTTTAGAAATGGACTGCCTTAAAATTATAAAAAATATCTATACCTACCTCCTTACTTAGCCTTTGTCCCTGATTGACTCTGAAAAAAAACATTTTCCCCGTAACCCCTGCCCAGGGTATCAATTCTACTAGCATAGCTCATAGATTGTTAATGAATTTTCGTGTTTTGCTATTCTACTTGGAGCATAAATTGGAATGGCTACAGAGATTTTATTCCTACCGCAATACCTACAATGTAATCGAGATGCAACTGTTATATTAGTGGAATATACCAAGCATTATTACGATAACATTTGAATCGCTATTGTTTAAGGATTGTTATAAATAAGAGAATGTGTACCCAGTCTGCTGCTTAGAGCACGGCCAACAATAGCGCGAAGATTTTCGTTGTGATTTTTCTTTTTGGGACCATTTATACATAATAATATTGTTTTAAATTATAATGGATAGGGCACTGCAGGGTAAAGACTCGATTTACCGTTTGATTTGATTTGTTTCACTCATTTCCACTGACCCTTCACTAGTGGGCGCCAATTCTTTTATTTATTAAGACAATCCATTCGTAAACAATGCAATAGTCGCTCAAATGTTATCATAAATATACTTGATATTCAGCTAAAATAACAATTGCATTCGATTGCATTGTAGACAATTGAATTGCTGTAGAAATTAGATTTGTGTAGCCATTACAATTACACTCCAAGTAGAATAGCAAAACTAGAAAAAACGACGATTCATTGACATAGAATTGATACCCTGGGTGTGTACCCATCGTGCATTTGAAACTATCTATATATTGGTGAATGTATGTATGTAGGTACCCTTGTTCAAATAGTACTATGCTCGCTAGCTCTGGATACGTAGGGAACTCGGATTTAAATAAAAAAGGTATAACATTGTTTGTTCCTCTATGTATGTAAAGATGTCTTTTGTTTTATATAAATGTGTAAGTTAATAAATTAAGTTAAGGCCATGGAGTCTGTGGAGTGGTGGCTTTAATTCAAATAAAATTAAGGTAAAAACCTAGCTACAGTAGTAATATATTATTGCATTTATAATTATTCTTATTCCCTTATTCTTTATTTATTTGTAACCATACAGTAGGTATAATCATAATAATATATGTAAAATATTACTCACTATTTAATGAAAAGTGTTATCCGTAGTTAAACATATTTTATTAATACATTGATTAGGTACCAGTTTCTTGCAGGAATATGACTCTGATGTACCATGCATTAGTGTCACCACTACTTGGCTGGTCAATAAAGTGTTGAAATCCTGGTCACTCGATGACCACCTTACATTCCTCATTCACAACCTACCCCATCACTTACATTCCTTGAGTTCTAACCATAACATAATTTGACCTTGTGAAGTCCATACTTGTTAATACTACTTCACAATTAATTGTATTAAGTATTTGGGTTGTTGCCAGCTGTAACCTCCGACCTAACAACTTTTCCACTCCACTAGCTGTTCACCCGTATATCCTCATTAGTGACTAACCTCCACGTGGTTATAGGTATAGTAATCCACGCTGCCGTCGGTGAAGCCGTAGAAACTATCAAACCCTCTATTCATTGGAAGGTAGCGCTCCCTCGATTTGCCAAGCTGCCATTTCCCTACCAGATGGGTTTTGTAACCCAAATCTTTTAAATAAGAGGGTAATAGCCGTTCCGACGTCGGGATCCCTCGGTCTTCGCTCGCTCCGATAGATTGGCCCTGGGTGGCTGGAAGTAAATAAATGGAAGTCAGTTTCGTCCATGCTTAGTGCATATTGGTTTTCGAAGGTTTCAGTAAATCAAATAGAAATATTCGTTTTAGAAGTACTTTTATTACTCGTTATTAATATTGGAGCAAAGGCGTGGAGCAGCGGCCTTACCGGAGAATTGTACCCATTGTGAAATGTCACTACGTCTTCATTCTCATTGGGGTGTTTCTACAACAAACCTCGTTGACCGACATCGGTGGAAAGAGCCGGATGCATGCCGCTTCCAACTGGTCCTTGTGGAGATCAATGACGGAGGCATAGGTCCACCTGTGGACATCTCTTATGGCTGACATGATGATGATGACGAATCACATTGAACGAAATGCATCTTTATTCTCGTTGGTGGTTCGTGTTTGAATCACTAATAGGAACTGTTAAGATCTGACATTTCATAATGGGTAAAGATAGCCGATACGGCTGCAGTTATATAATAGGTCTTCATATAAAACATACATAACAGTACAGGTTTCATATGATGTAAATATATTTCCAGATATATCTCTAGATGATCTAGAAGGTTAAAGATTGGTGTACAGCTCTGTGATTATGTGCAGGCATATTCAAAGGACAAGATAAAGTCCAGTAGTAGGTACAGTAAAATAATGGAATATTTGAGTTTTATTTACACATAACGCCTGCTGAAATTATAATAGCAACAAGCAATATCCTTCCGCTGGATATTTTCTTGTACGGGAAAACTAGCAAAGTCAAATCCTGAACTTCAAATATATCCTAAGTTACTTTGTGTTTATAATTTGACAGTGTCGAGACCCTTGGCCCGTGGGGTCCTAGCGCGCTCAACTTCTTCAAGGAAATCTCCAAGAGACTGGCTGACGTCTCAGGAGACCGAAGAGCTGGCAGCTTCCTCGCTCAACGTATTAGCCTAGCAATACAAAGAGGAAACGCTGCCAGCATCTTGGGTACAATGCCGCAGAGGCCCGTTTTAGATTTAATTTAGTTTTTATTAAATGTTTAAGGTTTTTATTTTAAGTTAGATTATTTTATTGCTATTCTAAATTATTTTTAAATTATGTTAATATTACCTTGTTAATGTTGTGGATATAAGTTGAAATAAAAAATTATAAAAATCAAAAAAAAATTGACAGCTCGAATTCAAGAAGTTAAATATTTATGTGATATAAATATATTAATACACATTTATATACTGTATAGCGCTTGACCACTATCTCACTTGATGATGTGGTCAACGATGTTATCACGCTAGACCTAGAATGCTTAGTGGCTATCGAGGACGGCTGCCTGAACATACTATGTGTTTGGTGACAGTTGTTCAAGTTTTAGGGTTGCAACTAGCCAGATAGCCAGGCTCTACCCAAGGGTACTCGAACCCTCCCCGTACTCCCTACCACCACGCTACGACTTATTCTAGCCTTTTTTCTTTACCTAATAAGCATTAGTAATGGTAAAAGTGGTTTGTTTTTTGTTTTCAAAAAAACTGTAATAGCCGTTTTATTAACTCCGTATAGAAAAAAAATAAAACAGAGTCACCTCTAATATATGTTGACTCATGCCTTATTCAAACAAAAGAATGTATTTCTTTACACAGATGTCCAAATTTGTAAGTCCCAGTGAAGGTAATAAATAATTGAAGTAGACTAAAATAGGAAATTCTTATTCAGCTTTTACTTCTAAAATCATTATATCATTCATTTGTGTATTTAAAATATAATGGGGCCTAAGCGCATATTTTTTTATAATAATTGGAAACCAGTAAAATGAAATTTATTGTGTATATGTATTTAAGTATATATATATCAGTCATCAGGTTACCATAATACAGGACCTGCCTAGTTTGCTTATGTGGCCTTGTGGTACGAAAATTCAAAGTAAGATTACAATAATACTGCTATAAGAGTTGGTGGTAGCCCCCCTGAAGACCTTGTGTGAATATAAATAAATAAATAAAAATAAAAATTATTAATTAATTGGAAATTATTTATGCAAAAATGTAACAGGTACAATTTAAAAAGGTACAATTTACCAAGTTCAAATATTTGATGTCATGTTAGACTACCCCCAAGTAAGTACCCCCATGAATCCCTGGTCCCTGAACGAGGTCTCTGATGGGCATGTATAAGTAGGTCAGAGCATGCTGCGACCTGTGCTGCTGATTGGTAAATAACTCGTCGAGGTTTATATCCTACGAAACCGACCAATGCCTACCGTGACGGTTGTCGCATTTTCTATTGAATTATTAGCCCCTAATTCTACCCAACCACAAACCTTAACCTCAAACCCTCCTTAATAAAGAAAGAATAAAAAGATAAAAAAATTAAAATAAAAAGATTATTAGAAGAACAAACGCAAGTTGTAGTTTAACTATACCCTCTCGCCATTAATTGTCACCTGCATTCTTCAGTCATTTCGTGAACAACTTGTCGTTGGTCAAAACTTCTAGGAAGTATTATAATACTGAATGTCTTTTCACTGGATGAAGCTTAGTTAATAGTTAGTTTGCCCGATCAGCTGTAGCTGTGTCAGTATCAGCCGAAACCTACTGATACTTTTTAATTTACTTTTTCCTAATTAATTTTTAATTTTGTTTAAACACAAACCTCCACGCTAGAATTCCCTCGTATTAATAAAACTGCTCATAATATTGCCAAAAGTTCTTAAGTTTTCTACTTATAACCAATAACAATAACAATTGAAAGTTCTCTTTTATAAATTATGTTGTTATAATTATTCCTCAAAAGTCCGTCATTAAAGAACAGATTAAATAAAAAAATATGTTTAAATATTTATTCTTTCAGATTCGATAGTTTCAGTACTTTTCTTCATTTTAAAAGATGTGAGTGACATGCTCTACACTGAAGAAGTCGGATCTTATAGTTATTTTTAAACGGCTTCAAAACATGAAAAGGCTATCAATTTGGATCCTTAAATATATTTTATGTATGTTCTCCTTACAGTTCCTCACTCCGTCAGTTGTAAACAGATTTGAAAAATATTTTTTCACTCGATATAATGCTCGTCTAGATTGATCCTACACAAATTTTATCATTAGAAATTCAGTACATTTTGATTTCAAAAAAATTTGGAAAATATTCTATTGATAAGCTGTGTAAGTTTTTTTTAGTTTTGTTATTATGCAATTCTATAGTTCTCCCCGTTTGACATGTGAAACTATTAACATTAACCATTACCCATTCTCATCGGATATTTCCCGGTAAACAAGGCACTCGTCGACGGCGTTCCTTGGCAGTCTGTGTAGTAGTTCTCGACGATGACGCCGCAATACCCGAGCATGTCGATGTTTGGGGTTTTGATCTGGTCCGAGCCGTGCAGGCTTACGTCGTCCCAACCCTGGAAAATTTATAGTTACTTATAGACAGATCCTCAAGCCTGTGGTAGTATATGACGCAGCAGCTGAACCTTACTGCTACTGAACTATCTGTTATACTCCACAGTAGAGTTGGCATCAGATCAGTTGGCTGTTTGTTTGTAATGTGTTTGTGTATGTTTTAAAAGTATAAAACTGTCGAGAGGACTATATGTAATCGTATTCAATATTCCTATACTTCTTCTTCTTCTCTCAGCCATGTGCGTCCACTGCTGGACATATGCCTCCCCCATATAGAGGAGACTTGCCAATACTCGCCACGCTTGGCAGGCGGATTGGCGAGCGCAGTATGATTTTCGATCCTCAGAAGGCGCTGCTGCTCACCTTCTGGTACGTGGTCCCTTAGCCGACTCTTACGGTACCCGCGGGAAGAGATGGGGGAGTACTATTCTAGGCCGGTACCACGGCCTTTATTCCTATACACTTATACTGAACTAAAGACACTAAAACTGAAAAAAAAAATCTTAGTCTCTTGCATATGAATTTTACATATGTTTTTAAAGTTGCGATTAGCGCATGTACGCTCAGTGCCTGAAGAGTTAGTTTGTAATGTATAAGAATGTACAAAACCCTGTCCTTGTTGAGATCTCCTTTATTTTGTAGATAGTACAATAAATATAAATTTTAAGATTTATTTTTATTTATTTATTTTATATATTAACATTCACACAAGGTCTTCAGGTCCCGAACTAGGCAGAGCCTACTATGCGATACTATGGTATCCTGATGACTGATATAATATACTTATATACATATACACTCCCAGACACAGGTCAAACAGACATGTTCATACACACAAATGTTTGACCTGTCTGGGAATCGAACCGTTATATATATATATTTATATAGACCGATACAGCGTGTTCCCGCGCCACGAGAACTCAACCATATTATATATAATACACGCACATCTGCTCTCGGCCTCGCTTAAAGTGATACACCCAACGTAATGTATGAATTGGCTTATCTCTATAAACATGTTATCCTGGTGGGTCGACGACTGCGAACGATGTTACACACTCTTACACTATAGGTATAGATAATAACAATGTTTCTGAATTTATAAAGAATTGTAAGAGCAATGGAATCAAGTCAACTAAGTGATCTGTGTTGCGATTCATAATAGGGCGAATGGTTTTTAACTATTATGTGACATATTGTTAAAAAGTTTAAAGGCGAGGATGAGATAATTGAGTAAGATTTTATGTACCTATATTATTCAATAGTACAAAAACCTCAGTCTGAAAATATTTGCAACGACAGTTTTAAGGAAGAAAGTTCTAAGATTTTAAGGAGTTCAATCTAGTTGTGTTTTTTTCATTTGTCATATTGCAGACGCTTTGGACGAGAAGTACGAATTAAAAGCTTTTACTGTAATTATTTTCTTGTCAAATATAACGTAGAATACCCACCTCTATACAATATCGTGTGGGTACATCGTTACATGCAAAATACTAGTGTCTCTTGTAGAAGTTTCAGTGAAGCGTACGCTTCTTTTCGTCCAATTAATTGATTGTCTTTTCAGATAAATATTTACATTTAATTCATTCTCGGGGCCGTAATATTACGCATGACATTCAGCATTTTAGGAAGAGAGGTTAAGAAGTTAACTAAGAGGATTTATATTGGTTAATTTCATTTTAACAAACTAGGTGTAATATTAAGCTTTTCAGTTATTTCGTAAAATGTGTTAATGGTGACATTTGTTTATAAAAGCGCTCTTCGTACGTTAATGCATTACGGCGCGGGCGTATTGACTGTACGATCAAACATAGAGTTATGCCGCATTGAATATATTATTAAATAAAATATACATACATACATAATGTTTGTAGTTGTGAAACTGGAAATGTAGTCACTGGATTGATTTTATTTTTAGATACTTATGCATTTTCAACCAAGAGTGTTTTTGAGTGTAAGAACATTTCTACGGAGTCTTTTTCATTTCTACGAGACGTCAACGCGCTCTATTTGCGCCAATCATTTTCGCGTCCGATCGCGTTCGACGTCTTTCGTCCTATCCTGTTCTGGTATGCGTAGTTTTATATGGCTCTATCTCGTTTCCTCATCATATTTGATTTATTTTATAACTCTGCAAATATTGATCCTTGCGTAAAAATGATTATGACCGAACTTGTGAGAAATTAAATTTCCAACAACTTTGGATACCAACATCTCTGTTCTAAGTTGCAAATTAACGAGTTATTTTAGAAAAACGAAAAAATTGAACTTCAAATCAGGATGGAGGCGAACCCAATGGCGGAATCGTCCCGAAAATCGAAATGTAGGCTTCCAATTACCACCACCGACGTTTAAAAAAAAATCACGCCCGTTATTTTTTTCTATTGAAATGTCTATCTCGACTGGACTAATGGTAACCTTCATAATGTCCGTTAAATTCATAGTAGTATGTTAAATTATATTTATGATATATTGTTTCCTATCGGACGAAACCTCAGTAAAACATGGCCGGGTTTAGCTACTGTTATATAACATATACTTACTACATCATCTCCAACGATGAACACTATGTGTGGCCTCTCGATTTCATGACTCGATATGTAGGCAGCATACAACAAAAAAACACTGGAACAGATTTACAAAAATGCTATTTAGAGATATAATAGGTACGCTACGAGCGAACGAACAAACTATTCGTTGATTATACGAGTGCGTCGGAAATTCTAAAAGTCTCTTAATAACGAAACTTGCCATACAGAGCATTTATTTATTTATCACACTTTATTTACACTTAAACCCTCGCACTAGGATTCCCCATGTCGCGGGAGACATGGACACACACAATCACAGCACACAAACAACCAAAACCCAGGACAAACATCTACACTCATCGCACAGATGTTAGCCCCTGCCGGGATTTGAACCCGAGGTCCCGGAGACAAAGAAGTCATGTCACTGACCACCGAGTGGCGGCGACGGTAAGTAAGGATACATAACTTTCAAACACATACTTTTCTTCTCTAATGTCAACAATTAAGTATTAATACAGCTTTAGTAGTAACTAGTACTGTCTCTTAAATTGAGTATATATACCTAACTAAAATAGCATTAAAAACTAAAAATGTGACAATATTTTTTTATATTCAATTACGTACAACATTTTCAATTAAACAATAATGCTACTAATTCAGTGTAAATAAAATAACATATATTATTATTGATTGCTTAAGGTACATAAGTATAGACAATTATACTTCATTAATTTAGATAATTAGAAAATTCCGCAGTTTATAAAAGCTACAGGAACTGACATCCAAACTATAAGTGGAACATTCACTAAATACAATGAAATGTTTTTGGATCAAAATATCTCAACGTATATTAAACGTTTAACACACTTATAAAATATCCGTTTGTTAATGACGGAGTTCTAATATAATAAACAAATAATACAATTGAAATGATAACCTTCATCATTTTCAGGAAAATGATTAATAACCAAAAAAACATTGCTTGTCAAAAATAATTTGCTCTGGCCATTGCTTTGTTGTTTATGTGTATTACGTGCAGTTTTTTTCCGGTTCATGACCCGTCCGGTTATTATTTTATAACTACTTTAGTTTTTTTTAAAACAATCGTGAATTTGAACATAAATACTAATTTAATCCTAATTAAAAGAGTATCATTATTTTTAAAGCTATCTCTAAATATAGAATTGAACTTCATGTGATTTGAGGACGTATTATTTTTTCCAGCGGCATCGTCCTCACACTTGAGTATCCAGGGTTGATTCAGTTATCTGAGTCCTCACATCACGCTTTCCATCGCCCCATATGACGTTGCCACAGGTGAGTGTGACATCATTGTATGGGTAATAGAGACTATGATCATGTTGAAAAAGTATTTTTTTACTTTACACTTTTCGCAAAGCATGGTTTCCCAGAATGTCAAAAACAGTATGCTACGGGCCAAAGCCCCCCCTCCCCTTGGCCAAACAGTGGTAGGGGGGGGGGGGGGGGAGCGCCACAAACTGTTAAATTACGTAATATAATTGTATACTATTAATCATCCGTGTATATAACTGACAAATGAACCTGGCTTTTTTAAATATAAACAGATTATTAGGTGATTTTACTTACTATAGTGCTATGACTGCCATTTTCCTTAAATATAGATAATTTTCAAGAGTAGACTACCGCCGTCATGATGAAACACTTGAAGACAATGTTAAAATTGACTGAATCAAGAAGTAACCCATAAGTCTGGAATTAACATAACAATGCTGCGCCGCGTTGTGAATATTATTTAATAAAAATGATCGTATTACGGAATTATGTACAGCGGGTATGGTGCAAAAGCGAAGCGAGAAACTTCTTTTTGTTCGTTTAATAAAAATCAAAACTACGAATAGTTAGACAGATATTCATACTTATAAATACACATTAAATTTTAAAAATATATAAGGTAAGTAAATGAAAAAAAAAATGTTTATCAAGTAATGAAGGCTATCTATCTGTAAATATGTTCAAATATTTCATTGGAATAGAATGTTTCCTCATCAGCCAGCGTCCAGGCGTAATTTGACTTGGCCTACGGTGGGTGTCATCATGAAGTGTGAACTAAATTTTATTTAAAACGATAGCTGGAGCGCTTTATTGCTTTTTCTTGAATACCAACATAACATGACCACTTTTTTCCCATTTAATTTTTTTTTCTACATAATATTTTTATCAACAATGTGCCACGGGAGCTATTTACGTATAGCCGAATCAAAGTGGTGTAAGAAAAAGTAAATAGACTCATTACGCGAGTGCCATAGAGTTTTAGGTTTATACTAGTATTTGGGTGGCGCGCGGGCTGCGAGCAGCCCGCGTTATCGATGTGCATTAGTATTATTAACAAAAATGTCGTTGCAGTTGCTAAAAAGATATAAAATTCTCATGCAAATCGAATAACTCACAGTTACATCTATTTCAGTAGAAAGTGTGAGCAGGGTTACCATGTGCAAGTTGATTTTTTAAATTAAATTTTAGTCGCGGTAAAACCGGACCATGATTCTAAACGACTTTTGTTAAAGGACCCCACCTCTAAGTGCAGTGGTTAACGTGGACAGTTGCCTCGGAGACCAGCTCGATATGTGAAAATACTCGTTATCCGGAACTCGGCCTTCGGCCTCGTTAGAGACTCCCATATGGTACGTTGAAGCGTTACACCTCATTCGAGCTCGGCCTTCGGCCTCGCAGATTTGAAGCTCGGCCTTCGGCCTCGCAGGTTTGAAGCTCGGCCTTCGGCCTCGCGGTGGTAAAGACAGCTTCTTCAAGTTCAGTACAAAGTGAGAACAGAGTTACCATATGCAAGTTTATTTTTTTCATTAAAATTTTAGTCGGGGTAAAATCGCACAAAGAATTTAAACGACTTTTGTTAAGGGACCCTACCTCTAATTGTAGTAAATAACGTGGGCAGTTACATTGGAGACCAGCTCGAGATGTGAAAAAAACTCCCCGCCCGGGACTCGGCCTTCGGCCTCGTTAGCGACTTCCATAGGATGCGTTAATGAGGTACACCCCATTCGGAACTCGGCCTTCGGCCTCGTAAGTTACTAACACGGCTCGGCCTGCGGCCTCGCGGAGGCCACGCTCGGCCTTCGGCCTCGCGGGCCGAAAGCTCGGCCTCCGGCCTCGCAGGTTTGAAGCTCGGCCTTCGGCCTCGCGGTGTTTAAGGCTCGGCCTGCGGCCTCGCAAGTTACAAAGGGATTCTCAATGACGGCCAGCTCGGCCTGCGGCCTCGCAGGCCTACAGCTCGGCCTCCGGCCTCGCTAGGGTGGAGCTCGGCCTTCGGCCTCGCCTCCACAGCTCGGCCTGCGGCCTCGCTCGATTGCAGCTCGGCCTACGGCCTCGCAAAGGGAATGTGGTTTCGCCACCAAAATTCCGCATTCCGTAAAAAAAAAAACAAATGACGTCATCAAAAAACTTTTTTCATATTTCGAATCAGGGACCCCAAATCTCCTTAAATACCTAATTTCAGCCAGATCGGAGCAACTTGGATTTTGGTATTGTATGGGAGAACCTCTTTTTTGTTCGGGAGGGTAATTTTTTTTAAATTTTCTAAAAGATTCCTAGGGTTTTAGTCATTTTTAGTTTTGACACCTACCCCTCATCGATTATAGTTTCCGAGATCCCTACACCTGTTCCATAAAGGAAACCAAAAATGCCACTTTTCGGATTTTTCTGGGGGTCACGTGAGCACTCTCTATACAGTCCACACCATAATTTCAACCCAAAAATACTCCTTCTGGGAGAACAATGATGTCAGTGAGTGAATCAATCAGTGGGTCTTCAGCTTTATATAATATGAACTAGTATTCGGGTGGCGCGCGGGCTGCGAGCAGCCCGCGTTATCGATGTGCATGAGTATTATTAACAAAAATGTCATTGCAGTTAAAAAAATTATATAAAATTCTCATACAAGTCGAGTAAGTGACAGTTTCTTCTAGTTCAGTACAAAGTGTGAGCAGGGTTACCATGTGCAAGTTGATTTTTTTGATAAAATTTTAGTCGCTGTAATATCGCACCAAGGTTGTAAACGACTTTTGTTAAGGGACCATACCTCTAAGTGCAGTGGTTATCGTGGGCAGTTGCCTCGGAGACCAGCTCGAGGTGTGAAAAAAACTCCTCATTCGGGACTCGGCCTTCGGCCTCGTTAGTGACTCTCCTAAGGAATGTAAACGCGTAACACCCAATTCGTAAGTAACTAACACGGCTCGGCCTACGGCCTCGCGGAGGCCACGCTCGGCCTTCGGCTTCGCGGGCCGAAAGCTCGGCCTTCGGCCTCGCAGGTTTGAAGCTCGGCCTGCGGCCTCGCAACCGTGGCGTTGTATCGCCAGCGAAAATCCCCATCCAGTAAATAAAATAGATTTAAAAATTCTCATGCAAGTCGAACAACTGACAGATACTTTTAGTTCCCGTGAGCGGTTGCATCAAAGACCAGCTCGAGATGTGGAAAAAACTCCCCATCCGGGACTCGGCCTTCGGCCTCGTTAGCGACTTCCATAGGATGCGTTAATGAGGTACACCCCATTCGGAACTCGGCCTTCGGCCTCGTAAGTTACTAACACGGCTCGGCCTGCGGCCTCGCGGAGGCCACGCTCGGCCTTCGGCCTCGCGGGCCGAAAGCTCGGCCTCCGGCCTCGCAGGTTTGAAGCTCGGCCTTCGGCCTCGCGGTGTTTAAGGCTCGGCCTGCGGCCTCGCAAGTTACAAAGGGAATGTTTTTAAGCTGTTCCCAATGACGGCCAGCTCGGCCTTCGGCCTCGCAGGCCTACAGCTCGGCCTCCGGCCTCGCTAGGGTGGAGCTCGGCCTTCGGCCTCGCCTCCACAACTCGGCCTGCGGCCTCGCTCGATTGCAGCTCGGCCTACGGCCTCGCAAAGAGAATGTGGTTTCGCCACAAAAAATCCGCATCCAGTAAAAAAAAAACAAATGACGTCATCAAAAAACTTTTTTCATATATCAAATCAGGGACCCCAAATCTCTCTAAATACTTCATTTTAGCCAGATCGGAGCAACTTGGATTTTGGTATCCGGTTCGAAGGACCAATTTCAAGTTTTGGACAAAATCCCCAAATTTCCTTACAAACCCTCTATAACATTTATTCAAACTCCCCATACCTACCTAAAACGGTTCCGGAGTTGCGATCGTTTTAATTTTGTATGGGAGAACCTCTTTTTTGTTCGGGAGGGTAATTTTTTTTCATTTTTTCAAAAGGGTCCCAAGGTTTTAGTCATTTTTAGTTTTGACACCAACCCCCCATCGATTATGGTTTTCGAGATCCCTACACCAGTTCCATCAAGGAAACCAAAAATGACACTTTTCGGATTTTTCCCTAAGTCACGTAGGCACTCTCTATCCAGTCAACTATATAATTCTAACCTAAAAACACTCTTTCTGGGAGAACAATGATGTCAGTCAGTCAGTCAATCAGTGGTAGAGCAGCTTTATATATTATAATATAATAACTAGGTGTTGGGTGGTGCGCGGGCTGCGAGCAGCCCGCGTTATCGATGTGCATTAGTAATATTTATCAAGATTTGTAGTTGCAGTTGAAAAAAATATTTAAAAATTCTCATACAAGTCGAGAAAGGGACAGTTTCTTCTAGTTCAGTACAAAGTGTGAGCAGGGTTACCATGTGCAAGTTGATTTTTTCGATAAAATTTTAGTCGATGTAAAATCGCCCCAAGATTGTAATCGAGTTTTGTTAAGGGACCATACCTCTAAGTGCAGTGGTTAACGTGGGCCGTTGCCTCGGAGACCAGCTCGAGATGTGGAAAAAGCTCCCCATTCGGGACTCGGCCTTCGGCCTCGTTAGTGACTCTCCTAAGGAATGTAAACGCGTAACACCCCTTTCGTAAGTGACTAACACAGCTCGGCCTACGGCCTCGCGGAGGCCACGCTCGGCCTTCGGCCTCGCGGGCCGAAAGCTCGGCCTTCGGCTTCGCAGGTTCGAAGCTCGGCCTGCGGCCTCGCAACCGTGGCGTTGTATCGTCAGCGCATTCGGAACTCGGCCTTCGGCCTCGTAAGTTACTAACACGGCTCGGCCTACGGCCTCGCGGAGGCCACGCTCGGCCTTCGGCCTCGCGGGCCGAAAGCTCGGCCTCCGGCCTCGCAGGTTTGAAGCTCGGCCTTCGGCCTCGCGGTGTTTAAAGCTCGGCCTGCGGCCTCGCAAGTTACAAAGGGAATGATTTTAAGCTGTTCCCAATGACGGCCAGCTCGGCCTTCGGCCTCGCAGGCCTACAGCTCGGCCTCCGGCCTCGCTAGGGTGGAGCTCGGCCTTCGGCCTCGCCTCCACAGCTCGGCCTGCGGCCTCGCTCGATTACAGCTCGGCCTACGGCCTCGCAAAGAGAATGTGGTTTCGCCACCAAAAATCCGCATCCAGTAAAAAAAAAACTAATGACGTCATCCAAAAACTTTTTTCATATTTCGAATCAGGGACCCCAAATCTCCCTAAATACTTAATTTCAGTCAGATCGGAGCAACTTGAATTTTCGTATCCGGTTCGAAGGACCAATTTCAAGTTTTGGACAAAATCCCCAAATTTCCCTACAAACCCTCTATAACATTTGTTCAAACTCCCCATACCTACCTAAAACGGTTCCGGAGTTGCGATCGTTTTAATTTTGTATGGGAGAACCTCTTTTTTAATAGGTAGGGTAATTTTTTTTAACTTTCCAAAAGGGTCCCAGGGTTTTAGTCATTTTTAGTTTTGACACCTACCCTCCATCGGTTATGGTTTCCGAGATCCGTACACCTGTTCCATGAAGGAAACCATAAATGCCACTTTTCGGATTTTTCTGGGGGTCACGTGGGCTTTCTCTATACAGTCCACTATATAATTTCAACCCAAAAACACTCCTTCTGGGAGAACAATTCTGTCAGTGAGTCAATCAGTGGTAATGCAGCTTTATATATTATAACTAGTATTTGGGTGGCGCGCGGGCTGCGAGCAGCCCGCGTTATCAAAGTGCATTAGTATTATTAACAAAAATGTCGTTGCAGTTGCTAAAAAGATATAAAATTCTCATGCAAGTCGAATAACTCACAGTTTCATATATTTCAGTACAAAGTGTGGGCAGGGTTACCATGTGCAAGTTGATTTTTTTGATAAAATTTTAGTCGCTGTAAAATCGCCCCAAGATTGTAATCGAGTTTTGTTAAGGGACCATACCTCTAATTGCAGTGGTTATCGTGGGCAGTTGCCTTGGAGACCAGCTCGAGATGTGAAAAAAACTCCCCATTCGGGACTCGGCCTTCGGCCTCGTTAGTGACTCTCTTAAGGAATGTAAACGCGTAACACCTCATTCGTAAGTGACTAACACGGCTCGGCCTACGGCCTCGAGGAGGCCACGCTCGGCCTTCGGCCTTGCGGGCCGAAAGCTCGGCCTTCGGCCTCGCAGGTTTGAAGCTCGGCCTGCGGCCTCGCAACCGTGGCGTTGTATCGCCAGCGAAAATCCCCATCCAGTAAATAAAAAGATTAAAAATTCTCATGCAAGTCGGACAACTGACAGATACTTTTAGTTCCCGTGAGCGGTTGCATCAAAGACCAGCTCGAGATGTGGAAAAAACTCCCCATCTGGGACTCGGCCTTCGGCCTCGTTAGCGACTTCCATAGGATGCGTTAATGAGGTACACTCATTCGGAACTCGGCCTTCGGCCTCGTAAGTTACTAAAACGGCTCGGCCTACGGCCTCGCGGAGGCCACGCTCGGCCTTCGGCCTCGAGGGCCGAAAGCTCGGCCTCCGGCCTCGCAGGTTTGAAGCTCGGCCTTCGGCCTCGCGGTGTTTAAGGCTCGGCCTGCGGCCTCGCAAATTACAAAGGGAATGTTTTTAAGCTGTTCTCAATGACGGCCAGCTCGGCCTTCGGCCTCGCAGGCCTACAGCTCGGCCTTCGGCCTCGCTAGGGTGGAGCTCGGCCTTCGGCCTCGCCTCCACAGCTCGGCCTGCGGCCTCGCTCGATTGCAGCTCGGCCTACGGCCTCGCAAAGGGAATGTGGTTTCGCCCCCAAAATTCCGCATCCCGTAAAAAAAAAACAAATGACGTCATCAAAAAACTTTTTTCATATTTCGAATCAGGGACCCCAAATCTCCCTAAATACTTAATTTCAGTCAGATCGGAGCAACTTGAATTTTCGTATCCGGTTCGAAGGACCAATTTCAAGTTTTGGACAAAATCCCCAAATTTCCCTACAAACCCTCTATAACATTTGTTCAAACTCCCCATACCTACCTAAAACGGTTCCGGAGTTGCGATCGTTTTAATTTTGTATGGGAGAACCTCTTTTTTAATAGGTAGGGTAATTTTTTTTAACTTTCCAAAAGGGTCCCAGGGTTTTAGTCATTTTTAGTTTTGACACCTACCCTCCATCGGTTATGGTTTCCGAGATCCGTACACCTGTTCCATGAAGGAAACCATAAATGCCACTTTTCGGATTTTTCTGGGGGTCACGTGGGCTTTCTCTATACAGTCCACTATATAATTTCAACCCAAAAACACTCCTTCTGGGAGAACAATTCTGTCAGTGAGTCAATCAGTGGTAATGCAGCTTTATATATTATAACTAGTATTTGGGTGGCGCGCGGGCTGCGAGCAGCCCGCGTTATCGATGTGCATTAGTATTATTAACAAAAATGTCGTTGCAGTTGCTAAAAAGATATAAAATTCTCATGCAAATCGAATAAATCACAGTAACATCTATTTCAGTAGAAAGTGTGAGCAGTGTTACCATGTGCAAGTTGATTTTTTAAATTAAATTTTAGTCGCGGTAAAACCGGACCAAGATTGTAAACGACTTCTGTTAAAGGACCCCACCTCTAAGTGCAGTGGTTAACGTGGGCAGTTGCCTCGGAGACCAGCTCAATATGTGAAAACACTCGTTATCCGAAACTCGGCCTTCGGCCTCGTTAGTGACTCCCATAAGGTGTGTTGATGCGTTACACCTCATTCGAGCTCGGCCTTCGGCCTCGCAGATTTGAAGCTCGGCCTTCGGCCTCGCAAGTTTGAAGCTCGGCCTTCGGCCTCGCGGTGGTAAAGACAGCTTTTTCAAGTTCAGTACAAAGTGAGAACAGAGTTACCATATGCAAGTTTATTTTTTTCATAAAAATTTTAGTCGTGGTAAAATCGCACAAAGAATTTAAACGACTTTTGTTAAGGGACCCTACCTCTAATTGTAGTAAATCACGTGAGCAGTTGCATTGGAGACCAGCTCGAGATGTGGAAAAAACTCCCCATCCGGGACTCGGCCTTCGGCCTCGTTAGCGACTTCCATAGGATGCGTTAATGAGGTACACCCCATTCGGAACTCGGCCTTCGGCCTCGTAAGTTACTAACACGGCTCGGCCTACGGCCTCGCGGAGGCCACGCTCGGCCTTCGGCCTCGCGGGCCGAAAGCTCGGCCTCCGGCCTCGCAGGTTTAAAGCTCGGCCTTCGGCCTCGCGGTGTTTTAGGCTCGGCCTGCGGCCTCGCAAGTTACAAAGGGAATGTTTTTAAGCTGTTCCCAATGACGGCCAGCTCGGCCTTCGGCCTCGCAGGCCTACAGCTCGGCCTCCGGCCTCGCTAGGGTGGAGCTCGGCCTTCGGCCTCGCCTCCACGGCTCGGCCTGCGGCCTCGCTCGATTACAGCTCGGCCTACGGCCTCGCAAAGGGACTGTGGTTTCGGCACCAAAATTCCGCATCCCGTAAAAAAAAAACAAATGACGTCATCAAAAAACTTTTTTCATATTTCGAATCAGGGACCCCAAATCTCGCTAAATACCTAATTTCAGCCAGATCGGAGCAACTTGGATTTTGGTATCCGGTTCGAAGGACCAATTTCAAGTTTTGGACAAAATCCCCATATTTCCCTACAAACCCTCTATAACATTTGTTCAAACTCCCCATACCTACCTAAAACGGTTCCGGAGTTGCGATCGTTTTAATTTTGTATGGGAGAACCTCTTTTATGTTAGGGAGGGTAATTTTTTTTCATTTTTCCAAAAAGGTCCCAGGGTTTTAGTCATTTTTAGTTCTGACACCTACGCCCCATCGATTATGGTTTCCGAGATCCATACACCAGTTCCATCAAGGAAACCAAAAATGACAGTTTTCGGATTTTTCTGGAGGTCACGTGACCATTCTCTATACATTTCACACCATAATTTCAACCCAAAAATACTCCTTCTAGGAGAACAATGATGTCAGTGAGTCAATGAGTGGGTCTTCAGCTTTATATATTATAACTAGTATTTCGGGTGGTGCGCGGGCTGCGAGCAGCCCGCGTTATCGATGTGCATTTGTATTTATTTCAAATTTGTAATTGCAGTTGAAAAAATATACATAATTCTCATACAAGTAGAGTAAGTGACAGTTTCTTCTAGTTCAGTACAAAGTGTGGGCAGGGTTACCATGTGCAAGTTGATTTTTTTGATAAAATTTTAGTCGCTGTAAAATCGCCCCAAGATTGTAATCGACTTTTGTTAAGGGACCATACCTCTAAGTGCAGTGGTTAACGTGGGCCGTTGCCTCGGAGACCAGCTCGAGATGTGAAAAAAAACTCCCCATTCGGGACTCGGCCTTCGGCCTCGTTAGTGACTCTCCTAAGGAATGTAAACGCGTAACAACCCATTCGTAAGTGACTAACACGGCTCGGCCTACGGCCTCGCAGCTTTGGAGCTCGGCCTGCGGCCTCGCAACCGTGGCGTTGTATCGCCAGCGAAAATTCCCAACCAGTAAAAATAAAGATTTAAAAATTCTCATGCAAGTCGAACAACTGACAGATACTTTTAGTTCCCGTGAGCGGTTGCATCAAAGACCAGCTCGAGATGTGGTAAAAACTTCCCATGCTGAACTCGGCCTTCAGCCTCGTTAGTGACTCTCCTAAGGAATGTAAATGCGTAACACCCCATTCGGAACTCGGCCTTCGGCCTCGTAAGTGACTAACACGGCTCGGCCTACGGCCTCGCGGAGGCCACGCTCGGCCTTCGGCCTCGCGGGCCGAAAGCTCGGCCTTCGGCCTCGCCCTGGAAGCTCGGCCTTCGGCCTCGCAGGTTTGAAGCTCGGCCTGCGGCCTCGCAAATAAGAAGTGGTTTCGCCATCAAAAATCCCCATCCAGTAAAAAAAAAACAAATGACGTCATCCAAAAAATTTTTTTTTATATTTCGAATCAGGGACCCCTAATCTCCCTAAATACCAAATTTCAGCCAGATCGGAGCAACTTGGATTTTGGTATCCGGGTCGAAGGACCAATTTTCAATTTTCGACTAAAACCCCAAATTCTCCTACAAACCCTCTATAACATTTGTTCAAACCCCCCATACCCACCTATAACGGTTCGGGAGCTGCGGTCGTTTTAAATTTGTATGGGAGAACCTCTTTTTTGTTTGGGAGGGTAATTTTTTTTCAACTTTCCAAAAGGGTCCCAGGGTTTTAGTCATTTTTAGTTTTGACACCTACCCCCCATCGATTATGGTTTCCGAGATCCGTACACCAGTTCCATCAAGGAAACCAAAAATGACACTTTTCGGATTTTTCTGGTGGTCATAGAAACCTCCTCTACACTTTTCCCCTACACCACAAACACCCCCCATCGCTCCTTCTGGGAGAACAATGATGTCAATGAGTGAGTGAGTCAGTGGTAATCGAACTTTATATAATATAACTAGGTGTTGGGTGGTGCGCGGGCTGCGAGCAGCCCGCGTTATCGATGTGCATTAGTAATATTTATCAAGATTTGTAGTTGCAGTTTATAAAAATATATATAAAATTCTCATACAAGTCGAGTAAGTGACAGTTTCTTCTAGTTCAGTACAAAGTGTGAGGAGGGTTACCATGTGAAAGTTGATTTTTTCGATAAAATTTTAGTCGATGTAAAATCGCCCCAAGATTGTAATCGAGTTTTGTTAAGAGACCATACCTCTAAGTGCAGTGGTTAACGTGTGCCGTTGCCTCGGAGACCAGCTCGAGATGTGGAAAACGCTCCCCATTCGGGACTCGGCCTTCGGCCTCGTTAGCGACTCACCTGAGGGACGTTAATTCGTTACACCCCATTCGGAACTCGGCCTTCGGCCTCGTTAGTGACTAACACGGCTCGGCCTACGGCCTCGCGGAGGCCACGCTCGGCCTTCGGCCTCGCGGGCCGATAGCTCGGCCTTCGGCCTCGCGGGTTTGAAGCTCGGCCTGCGGCCTCGCAACCGTGGCGTTTTATCGCCAGCGCAAATCCCCATCCAGTAAATAAAAAGATTTAAAAATTCTCATGCAAGTCGAACAACTGACAGATACTTTTAGTTCCCGTGAGCGGTTGCATCAAAGACCAGCTCGAGATATGGAAAAAAAACTTTCCATTCGGAACTCGGCCTTCGGCCTCGTTAGTGACTCTCCTAAGGAATGTTAATGCGTAACACCCCATTTAGAACTCGGCCTTCGGCCTCGTAAGTGACTAACACGGCTCGGCCTGCGGCCTCGCGGAGGCCACGCTCGGCCTTCGGCCTCGCGGGCCAGAAGCTCGGCCTTCGGCCTCGCCCTCGAAGCTCGGCCTTCGGCCTCGCAGGTTTGAAGCTCGGCCTGCGGCCTCGCAGCCGTGGCGTTGTATCGCCAGCGAAAATCCCCATCCATTAAAAAAAAAACTAATGACGTCATCAAAAAACTTTTTTCATATTTGGAATCAGGGACCCCCAATCTCCCTAAATATTAAATTTCAGCCAGATCGGAGCAACTTGAATTTTGGTATCCGGGTCGAAGGACCAATTTGCATTTTTTGACAAAAACCCCAAATTCCCCTACAAACCCTCTATAATATTTGTTCGAACCCCCCATACCCACCTATAACGGTTTCGGAGCTGCAGTCGTTTTAAATTTGTATGGGAGAACCTCTTTTTTGTTCGGGAGGGTAAATTTTTTTCAACTTTCCAAAAGGATCCCAGGGTTTTAGTCATTTTTAGTTTTGACACCTACCACCCATCGATTATAGTTTCCGAGATCCCTTCACCAGTTCCATGATGGAAACCAAAAATGACACTTTTCGGATTTTTCTGGAGGTCACGGAAACCTCCTTTACACTTTTTCCCTACACCACAAATACCCCCCATCGCTCCTTCTAGGAGAACAATTCTGTCAATCAGTGAGTCAGTGAGTCAGTCAATCAGTCAGTGGTAATCGAGCTTTATATATATACTAGTATTTCGGGTGGTGCGCGGGCTGCGAGCAGCCCGCGTTATCGATGTGCACTTGTATTTATTTCAAGATTGTAATTGCAGTTGATAATATATATAAAATTCTCATACAAGTCGAGTAAGTGACAGTTTCTTCTAGTTCAGTACTAAGTGTGAGCAGGGTTACCATGTGTAAGTTGATTTTTTTGATAAAATTTTAGTCGCTGTAAAATCGCTTCAAGATTGTAAACGACTTTTGTTAAGGGACCATACCTCTAAGTGCAGTGGTTAACGTGGGCCGTTGCCTCGGAGACCAGCTCAAGATGTGGAAAAAGCTCCCCATTTGGGACTCGGCCTTCGGCCTCGTTAGTGACTCTCCTAAGGAATGTAAACGCGTAACACCCCATTCGTAAGTGACTAACACGGCTCGGCCTACGGCCTCGCGGAGGCCACGCTCGGCCTTCGGCCTCGCGGGCCGAACGCTCGGCCTTCCGCCTCGCAGGTTTGAAGCTCGGCCTGCGGCCTCGCAACCGTGGCGTTGTATCGTCAGCGAAAATCCCCATCCAGTAAATAAAAAGATTTAAAAAATTCCATGCAAGTCGAACAACTGACAGATACTTTTAGTTCCCGTGACCAGTTGCATCAAAGACCAGCTCGAGATGTGGTAAAAACTCCCCATGCTGAACTCGGCCTTCGGCCTCGTTAGTGACTCTCCTAAGGAATGTAAATGCGTAACACCCCATTCGGAACTCGGCCTTCGGCCTCGTAAGTGACTAACACGGCTCGGCCTACGGCCTCGCGGAGGCCACGCTCGGCCTTCGGCCTCGCGGGCCGAAAGCTCGGCCTTCGGCCTCGCCCTCGAAGCTCGGCCTTCGGCCTCGCAGGTTTGAAGCTCGGCCTGCGGCCTCGCAGCCGTGGCGTTGTATCGCCAGCGAAAATCCCAATCCAGTAAAAAAAAAACAAATGACTTCATCCAAAAAATTTTTTCATATTTGGAATCAGGGACCCTTAATCTCCCTAAATACCAAATTTCAGCGAAATCGGAACAACTTGAATTTTGGTATCCGGGTCGAAGGACCAATTTGCAATTTTTGACAAAACCCCCAAATTTCCCTACAAACCCTCTATGACATTTGTTTGAATTCCCCATACCCACCTATAACGGTTCCGGAGTTGCGGTCGTTTTAAATTTGTATGGGAGAACCTCTTTTTTGTTTGGGAGGGTAATTTTTTTTCAACTTTCCAAAAAGGTCCCAGGGTTTAAGTCTTTTTTAGTTTTGGCACCTACCCCCCATCGATTATGGTTTCCGAGATCCGTACACCAGTTCCATCAAGGAAACCAAAAATGACACTTTTCGGATTTTTCTAGTGGTCATGGGAACCTCCTCTACACTTTTCCCCTACACTACAAACACCCCCCATCGCTCCTTCTGGGAGAACAATGATGTCAGTGAGTGAGTCAGTGGTAATCGAACTTTATATAATATAATAACTAGATGTTCGGTTGTGCGCGGGCTGCGAGCAGCCCGCGTTATCGATGTGCATTTGTATTTATTTCAAGATTGTAATTGCAGTTGAAAATATATATAAAATTCTCATACAAGTCGAGAAAGGGACAGTTTCTTCTAGTTCAGTACAAAGTGTGGGCAGGGTTACCATGTGCAAGTTGATTTTTTTGATAAAATTTTAGTCGCTGTAAAATCGCACCAAGATTGTAAACGACTTTTGTTAAGGGACCATACCGCTAAGTGCAGTGGTTAACGTGGGCAGTTGCCTCGGAGACCAGCTCGAGATGTGGAATAAACTCCCCATTCGGGACTCGGCCTTCGGCCTCGTTAGTGACTCTCCTAAGGAATGTAAACGCGTAACACCCCATTCGTAAGTGACTAACACGGCTCGGCCTACGGCCTCGCGGAGGCCACGCTCGGCCTTCGGCCTCGCGGGCCGAAAGCTCGGCCTTCGGCCTCGCAGGTTTGAAGCTCGGCCTACGGCCTCGCAACAGTGGCGTTGTATCGTCAGCGAAAATCCCCATCCAGTAAATAAAAATATTTAAAAATTCTCATGCAAGTCGAACAACTGACAGATACTTTTAGTTCCCGTGAGCGGTTGCATCAAAGACCATCTCGAGATGTGGTAAAAACTCCCCATTCTGAACTCGGCCTTCGGCCTCGTTAGTGACTCTCCTAAGGAATGTAAATGCGTAACACCCCATTCGGAACTCGGCCTTCGGCCTCGTAAGTGACTAACACGGCTCGGCCTACGGCCTCGCGGAGGCCACGCTCGGCCTTCGGCCTCGCGGGCCGAAAGCTCGGCCTTCGGCCTCGCCCTCGAAGCTCGGCCTTCGGCCTCGCAGGTTTGAAGCTCGGCCTGCGGCCTCGCAAATAAGAAGTGGTTTCGCCATCAAAAATCCCCATCCAGTAAAAAAAAAACAAATGACGTCATCCAAAAAATTTTTTCATATTTGGAATCAGGGACCCCCAATCTCCCTAAATACCAAATTTCAGCCAGATCGGAGCAACTTGGATTTTGGTATCCGGGTCGAAGGACCAATTTTCAATTTTCGACTAAAACTCCAAATTCTCCTACAAACCCTCTATAACATTTGTTCAAACCCCCCATACCCACCTATAACGGTTCGGGAGCTGCGGTCGTTTTAAATTTGTATGGGAGAACCTCTTTTTTGTTCGGGAGGGTAATTTTTTTTCAATTTTCCAAAAAGGTCCCAGGGTTTTAGTCATTTTTAGTTTTGACACCTACCCCCCATCGATTATGGTTTCCGAGATCCGTACACCAGTTCCATCGAGGAAACCAAAAATGACACTTTTCGGATTTTTCCCTAAGTCACGTGGGCACTCCCTATACAGTCCATTATATAATTTAAACCCAAAAACACTCCTTCTGGGAGAACAATGATGTCAGTCAGTCAGTCAATCAGTGGTAGAGCAGCTTTATTATATAATATAATATATGGACATATATGTAAGTATATATGAATACCCGATGGAATGGCTTATACCTACAGCTTTTAGGCTATAAATAAATGATTACACGGAAAATATAAAACCAGCTATAATAGGAATGATAAACCAGTATCTAGCTAGCTTAGCGAATACCATTCTTCTATAAATTAGATTCATATCAACAATTCATCATCATCATCTTCATCATCTCAGCCATAGGACGTCCACTGCCGGACATAGGCCTCCCCCAATGATTTCCACAAGGACCGGTTGGAAGCGGCCCGCATCCAGCCCTTGCCTGCGATCTTAGTCAGGTCGTCTGTCCACCTGGTCGGTGGCCGTCCTATACTGCGTTTGCCAGCATATATCAATAATTAGATTAACAAATTTGGCCTCTGACAGGATGAGGCGAGCGAGCACATATTTTTTGCGGAAAATGCCGTTTCAATTTACAATCTAATCTAAATTTATATTTATTACTGACAGCCGATGACGACGAAAGGGTCTGAACTTATATTTGACCATACAGGTAATCCTAGTTTTGGATTCAGAAGTATCGTGCCTGCATGCACTCATAACAGCCTTTTATGCTATATCTTCTTTCTTCTTTCGCACCAACTGGTCCTTGCGGTGATCAATGCAAGGAGGCCTATGTCTAGCTGTGGACGTCCAATCGTGCAGATGGTGAGTGTTAATTCTTGCATATAACGTACCTACGTTGGGTCAGCCTTAAAATACAGTACAGGAAACAAAGTATATTTGAATGGATAACACCAACGGACAATCCGCTTATGTATTACCACTACATAACCGGCCTTAATCAACCACCTGTTCAATCAACGTAATACTAAGACCAATAAAGCATCTGAGCACAACACATCATGTATTTCGATCCGAAACTATGACGTACGAGGTAGGTATGTTACAATATAACCTGATAATTAGCGAAAAGCCTTCTTAGAAACATGTGTTGTTATCTACACGTATGAGATAGATAATAAATAATTCTTGTCAAATATTTGTTGCTCAAACAGGTTATGACATGACCGAATAATTGTCAGTATGTTTATAAATGTATAGTTAAAAGAAAGGTTACGTTTTCAGCCATTTTCATAAAATGACCACGTATGTAGCTATCTCATCTTTTTATCTATATCCAACCAGCGTCCGTCAGTTTGACAGCTAACGCTGACCGCTGGGCTGTCACCGCTTTCTAAATCAGCTCCATGGAACCCTTTCTTAGACAACAAATATGGTGTCAATAAAAAAAATATGTGGTACTGTATAGATGTAGCGTTTGACCAATATCTCACTTGATGGTCAGTGACGATGTGGTCGAAGATGTTATCACAATTGAATCAATGTAAAGTTATAAATAACCTTTGACTTAAAGAAAGAAGAATTTTTCAAAATTGTTGCATCTATATTATTATTTTAACACACTATTTTGACAGATCTAAAATACAAATTCGTACCAAACACAATGCGTGGGCACCGCAAATGGTCGCATCCGACGTTCGGTTTAAAGAACTTTACATAATTTCCCTTGATACTTATATCAATATAACCTATTTTTAGATTTCACAGTAAGCAATATATTACGCTTACTGTGAAATCTAAAAAAAAAGGTAGGTAATTTATACTGAATATATTACAGTACAATTTAAAATCAAATGCGATCTTCAAGGATTTAAACACAAAGGCTCCACACTAGGCTCTAGGCCGGTGTCGTAGAAACAACGTGTAGTAATATATACCTACACACAGTTTGTGAATGTTAGAAGTACGTGTGTGTAAGTATGTGTAAGAAGGTTGCGAGTGTTTATGTGTGCTGTGTTTATATCTGGAGTATCAGTATACCACCAATGTGTTACTGGGGCTTCGACTACCCTGTTATCAAAATCTTAGTTTGGCGACTATATTTACGTAGTTTTACCAATGAGGTACCTATTCAATTTGATAACCGTACGTCATCGTCGTATTTCGCCATTATTATAACCCCACTATTATTCATGACTGTACATAACTCGCTATGTTGCGTCCTCCACGACTGTAATGACGAAATAAGTTATACATTATTTTTTTCATTTTCTGTCTCTTTACAAATAACTGTCTTGCCGACAGCGTCCCGGTCTCATACGAGTATACCATCACACCTAAACATTTATTTTTGTATAAGTATAAAAAAGAAACAAGTGTATTCCAAACTTTTTGCTATAAAATAACAATTTGCATGAAGAACAAGAACATCTGCCCCAAAAGACTTGAACTCGCGGTGTTCAGGATAAAAACCTTAATTAGTTACAAACTCATAAAAGAAATTCTTGAGAGCCTAGATGAAAAATCAACCGAACTTTTTCAACGTAGACTTTTTGAATATCTGAGTTTTGTTGTTGTAAGCTTTAAACAAGCCCATAGTTTATAAATAATTCATACATGAAATAAAAACAATAA
Source organism: Apeira syringaria (assembly GCA_934044485.1). Lineage (NCBI taxonomy): Eukaryota > Metazoa > Arthropoda > Insecta > Lepidoptera > Geometridae > Apeira > Apeira syringaria. The sequence goes on from OW203668.1 coordinate 17,199,060, forward strand.
TTTATGAAGCACGGGTGTTAAGCCTATTTAAGTAGCAATTACTTACAAAAATATGTTTGAATCTCTAGCTCTAAATATATATAATATATATATAATATACTCTGAATGATTTGTTCGTAAACATTGTCCAATAAATAAATTATTATGATTAAATTATTCATAATTATGATAAAACCTATGGTAGGTTACGTTTTAAACGGTTCCAATGTACATCTTTTTATTGCTTCAGTTGCGAATAACCTGCGTGACAGAGTTTGTGCTACTGTCGTATTCGTAATTGAATAATGTACCGTATCATGAATAATTTGCATTAGCCATTATTAACAATATTAGCAAAAAAAATCATAGGGTTTATTCAAACCGCCATCGAAAAGCAATGAGGCGTTTTGTATATATTAATACTTACAACATGACATAGACATTTACTTGTCATTACTTGTCATAAATATTTAACGAAGCTTTTTAATTATTATTTGTTAATTTGTAAAAAAACGAGGAATCTAAGTATATATATATAATTTATAACTTCGTTTTTTTACAGCTGGCAGTATAGCCGATTATGTATTAAGAAAAATAAATGGTGTAATCGTAACGATAATTTGCATGCGTCTATGAGTATAGTTGTATATCATAATCAGTTACGTGCTGAGGCTCGCGCTCGCCGCCTGGCACGATCATAACTCCCAGATGAAGAACTGCAAATAAGTTCGAAACTGGTCGGAGAGTAATTTTCCAGTGTTTACCACGTGAGTCCTAGTCGGTTTTTTACATTACAATTGTTTAACATAGTTTCCAAGAAGTGCTTTGTTATCGGTGACCATTAAGTTAAACGAGTTACAACAGAACCTGAGTTATTTATCACTCCTCGTACCTTTCCGTATAAAAATACTATTTGCCAGCAGCCAGAAGGACATTATCACTCCCGTCCTGTATATTATGGTCATAAATCTCAAAAGCGGCAATTTCATTTGCAGAATATATTTTTCCGTCATATTTCGGTACATATACACTCTCATACTGTGTTTTGAATTCGTTCGATAACCGAGTGGTTATTTAATCGCCATTAAATAAGAAAAAAAAGGACCCGGTCTAGAGTAGTCTAAACCGCGCGACCCTCTTGTATGTAAGATCTGAAGAGCGTGGATAAGCCGAAGGAAGTGTGTCGGATTCGTTGCAATTTGAAGGATGTGGTCTCTGCCTATCTCTACGGGAAAGATGCTTAACTTTATGTATGCTTCAAATCTGCCAGATTTCTCTCCTCCATTTACAGAAGTTCTCGCATGTCAATCGACATAGGTACATAGATAAATCTTTCGTGCGGTGTTTTAGCGGCTAAAAGGTATATCTTAATCTAATTGTAAAGGTTCGGATAAGGAAGGTAGCTGGCACTGTACGCGACCGCTTCTTCTTCGTGTTTGTCATACTCGAACATTAATTATTAAGGTCGTTCAAGGGACATTGATCAAATCCTGGTCGAGCACTATTTGACCTGTGGCTCGGTAGAACGTGGGTATCACAGGGGGCACGCGGCGATCTCTAGGGCTTAAGACTAGAGTAGGGATTAATGTCTTGTCCTTAATTAGATATATAATTGACCACAACACAATATAGAGGTAAATAGAAAGAAAACAACCTTCACTCAATCAGTCGACTGCTAACTATCCTACGGTTTCACCCGCGTGGTGCAGTATTGTCCATAATCATGGCTCCACAGCTGGAATTAAATAAATGGCTATATGAATAATGCCTTCAGAGCTAATGTTTGTGCTCATGTAATTTATATCCTACTAATTTATAATTGACATCCTACTAATATTTTAAATGCGAAAGTTTGTGTGTGTGTATGTTACATCTTCTCGCTCAGACGGCTACACCGACTTCGATGAAATTTGGTATTTAGTTAGATATTTCAGGTCCCGGAATAACACATAGGCTACTTTTCAGCATCATCATCAAACATCACCACGCGGGTAAAACCGCGGGGCTCAACTAGTCTTATATATTTTAAACGTTGGCTAACATCACAAGAGTTTACCGACGTGGGAGGGATTGCTGAGACAGCGCCTTTTTTGACATCATACCCTATAATTTAGAACGTTTGTACCATACATTTGTGTAGGTACATAGTTATTTTGAAACTTACTATTATTATAGGCGAAACCGAATTATACAGATAATAAATTGAATAAAAGTGTTATTCAAGATGTGTCAAGTGGATTCAATCCAGAATTAAGTGATTAATTTCGAATAAATTAATTTCATTTCGACCTTTTTTTATTTATTTTATAAGAGCAAATTTAAAGAAAACATCGTAGCAGCTGCTTTTGAGCTTATCAATTACAAACTAATGTACAAAAAGTCAAAGTCTTTATAGTAAAAGGACCCATATATTTCGTATGTTTATATTATATTATTCAACATATATTTCGTATGTTTATATTAACCATCATAAGAAATAGTTCTGGAAGTCTTCATTCAGTGCATAAGCAAATCATCGAAAACGAAATTCTATTTTCAAAATGCAGTGTTTTAAAATATCTATTTTCAAATCTCGAATACCAGCCGGCGCGCAACGGCTGCCGTCAGAATATCTATTTTCCAAAATTCCGTAATGTTCACCGCATTTTTCCGAACTCATTTCCTACATTCACTTACGGACACTGTTCACATATGGATTTATCCAATTTTTTATTCAATTCGAAGCGAAAATTTGGGCATTCATGAAGCTATTGCATATTTATGGTGTTTGGCGCAAAATTCTACTAAAAAGAAGGTCGGTAACTCGTAGATATTAACGGTAACGCTTTATTTAACTAACTTGAAATATTTTGCACGATAATATTTATAGGAAAGAAAACCATAAGTATAATATCTTCTAAAAGTTTCAGAAATAAACACCCTTACCTATATTGAAGAATAATGCCGCCAGCATTTTGGAAACTTTGCCCACTGCTAGCGGATTGTTAGTGTACTTAATAGGTATGTTTTGTATATAATATTGTAGTATAAATTTTAGTTAAGGTATATCATCATCATCATCATCTCAGCCATAGGACGTTCACTGCTGGACGTAGGCCTCCCCGATTGCTTCCACGTCCAATCATATGAGGGGCGGGAGGGTTTGCCAATATTCGCACCGCTTGGCAGGCGGGTTGGCGACCGCAGTATAAAATGTAAATCTCAGAAGGCGCTGCTGCCAATTCACATTTCTAAGCCGGTACCCAACGGCGATATATGTTGAGGTAAGTATATAATTGATATTAATTTTATTATAAGGTTTATATAAAGTAAGAATAAATAATCGCTCAAACTGTGACAGCTGATTTAACATTGTGTGTTGATTATGATATTTTTCCAAATATAAAGGTAGTTGCTAGCCAGGCGAATGCTGTCATTTACCCTACCACCATTCTATATGTTGGATAATGATACCACCACCGAAGCCTTAAAATTGAGGTGATTCGATGCATTAGTATCGGGAGACCAAAGACTATCAAAAGCTATGTTTGCAACTTTTATTTTAGGTACATTAAAGTAAACCTATAAATTCAATATAAAGTACAATACAAATATGTACAATTAATGTAGTGAATCAATGTAGCGTGTCACGTTATTTGGACATATCCTAAAAAGCCCAGAAACTTTACGAACGTAATTACCTGGCTAACCGTGAACTATTGGACAAAACGCCATTGATCGCAAAGTAAGAACAAACAGTTGGATCGAACCGGCAAGAAACCCTAAACGCTCCTTCTGTCGAGTTGTCGAACTAATTAAAAGTTTAGCACTCGTGGGTACTCGTGGCCTCGATTGCGTGTTTGCCTGACTACCTACCTGTTAAATAGTATCAGACAATATTCCAAATCGATTTATTTATTGTCTTGATGCTAACACCATTGTATTGGCTTTGTTTACATCATAGATCAGATAGAATACATACTAGGTTTACATCATCTTTGGTAGGATAAATAGCTTCAGACTCTTTGGTCATAAAATAAAAGTGAGAATGCATTTTTTTCGTCGATGCTGCCTATTTTCTCTTCCGTGGATGCTGCTATGGTATTTTATGGCAGGAACCTGAGATGTCGAGTTGGCAATTTTGTTTTTTTTTTTTTCGATATTTGATTCCACCCCAAATTTGGTAATCTAATTAATTAATTAGACACCAAAAAAATTTTTAAAATATCAGCTTAATTATAAAAAATGTTTAGGGAAAACCACACGTGTTGTACAACTTCCCAGCTCGATTGAGAATAAGGCAAATTAGGTGCATGACTCAAAGAGTTGTCTACATTCGAAGAGCTAGTGCCCTATCTCCTTTTTAAAATCTATTGCAATCATAAATCATTTTCGCTGCAACATTTATGTAACCTAAATAAGTTTACGTCTAGCTGGGAGTAGGCGTGTATATGCAAATAGAACTTATCACGTTATGCAGAGTACCTGTACCGCCCGCGCCGTTAAAGTAGTTACACAAGTCGCAGCTAGTACCAGAACTTTACTGCGACCTGGGAATCCAATATACGGCTGAGGGCGGAAAGCGCATACGATGGCGCTGCTTCATACGAATTTGCACCTATTGAGAAAACATTTTTTATTATTATTTTAGTTCTAGCGTTTGACCCCTGTGTCAATTGATGGTCAGTGACGATGTGGTCGAAGATGTAAGCGCGCTAAAGCCAGATGGTTACTGGTGACAGTATTCGAAACTTGGCTGGTAGCTATGCGGACAGATACTCGAGATTACCCTACCTCCATGCTGGGAATTTGTTGACGCTCGAGCCATTGGTGGGCATCGAACCAGCGTCCGTCAATTTAACAGCCGATGCTCCCAAAATCACTTACCAATAGATGAAAGGATATTACGGAAATCTTATCTCTTTTAAAAAAACAGCGATCATGTCGTCATAGGTACCTATTATTTCTGGCATGACCAAAGTGTTCAGTTTGGCGTAGGCTTCATCTGAAAAATACGCTGTATTAGCGTATAAGATTATTTGCGTTACGCTTTTGAAAACCTTGGAATTATTCGAATCCAAATATAAAATATTGATTAGCTTACACAGTTGGGTATAAAATTGGTATGTAATGGTAGATTTTCTTATTGAATGAATTATTATAAACATTAAAAAAATTACCAAAAAATGGAACCGACTTCAACACTCAAAAGTGTGAAATAACTTGTTGAAGTTACATGAATAATAAGAAGAATACTACCTATAACACTTACATATATTTTGTAGATATAATAATATTCTACCGGGAGCTCATCGGATTTTCCAAATTTATCAGAGCGTTTGATCGATGATACGCGTGATTAAAATGCTGACACATATTTGGCTCAATGAGGCATTCGGCATTTGGCATTCTGGGCACGCTGCCAGCCGGTAGCGAGTTAGAGCATTTGAGTTACCAATAGCTAGTGGATTGCTCAAACGTTATTGTAATAGTTGCAGTATTGTAATTAGTTATTAGTGTTTTATTTTAATAAAGGCATCTGTTGTAGATTATACCTACTGCCTGATTCTATGTAATCTGTTTTAGTGAAATCAAGTCGCGGGTAATCTTAGAATTCAATTTCCCAGTGTACAGCGTCGCAGCTGTGCACGATCTTCATCAATTTAAGCTTGTGCGGGAAATGTTTTGATTAATTACTCTGTGGTCAGGGCGCCAAGCGCTCACTGTTATACTCGCTTCGTCAACGCCATATTTCTTTTTGGAGCAACGATGTATTGTACCTCACTAAAATCCTTATATTGCGTTATATACAGCTTTACTGTATATAATCACACCCTTCTTGTTTATTTTTATTTATTTATTCATTGAGTTAAACATTTTCCACACTTAAATTTACGTCACACAATTAGAGAATATTCAAATAAAGTCATACTCATTAGTCATAATTAAACATTAATGCATATTATAAAACAAAGTATGTAAAAAGTTATAAATAAGAAAATAATACTTACAAGAATAAATGTTATAAGAAAAAATTGTAATCAATGTCAGCACCGATCGAGCTCTCTCGCCTTGTACATCTGTCCAATTAGTACAATAAACTTTCGCAATAATTAACAAAGAAAGTCATAAAAAATTATTACGAATATTATTAAGTTTTTTTTATGTGGGGTACCAGACTAGAATAGTCCCCACTTAGTCCCTGGGTGTCGTTAAAGGCGACTATGCGGACTATGAGACAAAATACTGGAAGGCGGCCAGCAGCACCTTCTGAGAAGTGTACACTATAAACTGCGAACAATAGCAGTCACATGGAGGGTTAGCATCAGGCAGGCGGCCGGCTACAAAATATTAGGCAATACCTATTACATCACGATGTCCTCGAATAAGTGTATGAATAGAGCGTATCCCCAAAGCGACGCGCCGAAGCGGCACCCGGCCTACGGTGGAAAGTGGACTAGGGTTGAATGACAGGGCGTACCCCCGAGGCGACGACGCGCAGAAGAGGCACCCGGCTTCTGTGAGAAATGGACGAGGGCTGCAAGAAGTACGAATGAGGATGGCAAGCTGCATGCGGCAGCTTATTTTTCAATTCGGCTAGCAGATTATGGGCAACCATTTATTGGGGAGGTTCACAGGCGTGTTAATCGTCACAATCAATTCACATATTTTTTGAAGACCTTTGTCTGTGATGACATGATCCTACGTCATGATAAAATATGTGATTAAACATCTTTTAACGTGTGTTGAACGACAAGGTTTCTGAGAAGAGAAGCAACACATTGTAATAAAGTTTTATGAGATACGTTTACTGACGCGTCCTCGTCGTATCGTGCGTCAGCTCGTGTATCGTGATGTGACGTGATGCAAAGTGTTGGCTCGTTGGATTTTATATTACTTTTAGTAACATTTCTCTGGGGCCAAATAAAACAGTATCCTGGGGTCGCAAGGTCAAGTAATAAAACAAACATTTTTAATATTACACAAAGGCTTGAAGCGGTCGTGTAACGGATTTCACTCACTGTTTTGGCATTATGAAATTTAATTACTTCTGTATATTTCCTGCATGCATATTATGCGGGAGGGAGGGCGGTCCACCCTGTATACTAGCCTGGAATAATTTCGCCTTCCAGAATATACACTAAATATTATGTATTTAAAGTAGCCTTGATATGGATTTCTTATAAACTTTTAATATATCTTATTATAAAATATATGTACATTACATATATTTTTAATCCTTAAAATGAAAAACACCAACGGCGTTTTATCTCAAAATAATTGTTTTTCCTATTAAGAATTGAAGACTATGGTCGTCATTGTCATGTCAGCGATAGGGTGTTCACTGCTGGATATAGGGCTCTAGTACTGGGACAGGAGCTCGTTATTCGAGAAGTGGTAACTTAATTTAATGTAAGTTAAATTAAATTAGATAAGATCTTTAGATCATAAGAGATCACAAATATTATTATTAAGAATAAGTGTCACTGTGTTTTGTGAATAAATAAATTTATCTTTATCATTATCATATAATTATCATCACTAGTAACAAACACACACTGATCGTAGACATTTGTTTTCAGGCATTATGGCATTTTTAAGGAATTTAAAGAAATTCTTATTTACGATTTCCGCATTTTAATTTTTTTCCGTCCATAAATTTGCCAGCCAAACTTCTATTTTAGTATTTACGCTAATTAAACTTGAGGAAGATTTTGAGAATGTTTCTTAACTACAAGTTCAATTAAAAGCTTGTTCCAACAAAAGAGTCGATTCATGGCGTTCATTGCTATTGCGTCAGACGGGGCGATGCCTACAAAAACCCATTTCCACCCCTTTGTTTTGCTTCGTCGTGGTACCCTTTTTCTGTTCCTCTCGTCTGGTTCAATTAGTTCGCGTAGGCATGCATCCATCTGTGCTATATGAGATACCTGGCGAATATAAGAGCGTTATGGATGGGGCGCGGCAGTTAAATGATCGTTCTGGCAAAGCAGGATATCGGTTTGTTTAAGATAACTTCAAAGTTACTTACGTCTATTTTAATGAATAATCAGTATGGAAACCGGAAGTGAGTTGCACGGTTCGCTCACTTTCTTGGGCCACCGATATACATATAGGCGTTTGGCCTAGTTTGGAGCTCACAAACAATATTATTTATTACGTTTAGTTTACTAGAATAGAATAATACTAATCTGAATAAAGAAAAAAAAAACCTAAAAATGGAACCGACTTCAACACTCAAAAGTGTGAAATAATTTGTCGAAGTCGGTAAACATGATGGTTATATCTTACCAGTACCAGTAGTAGTAAAGTACGGGTACCACCAGCTGGCAACAGCTAGTGGATTCTTCTTCTCAGCAATTGGACATATGCCTCCCCCATATACATCACATAGATCATATACCTATCCATACAGTTATATTATAAAAGCCCTTAAACGGGAAGGCCCTGTACCCTGTAACACAGTTCTCAACTAGTACTGGGACAGGAGCTCGTTATTCGAGAAGTGGTAACTTAATTTAATGTAAGTTAAATTAAATTAGATAAGATCTTTAGATCATAAGAGATCACAAATATTAATATTAAGAGGAGATTTGCCAATTCTCGCCACCCTTGGCAGGCAGGTTGGCGAGCGCAGTATAATTTCCGAACCTCAGAAGGCGCTTCTGCCCACCTTCTGGTACGTGATCCCTTAGCCGACTCTTACGGCACCCGCGGGAAGAGATGGGGGAGTACTATTCTATGCCGTTACCACCACTGCTGCTAGTGGATTGCTCAAATGTTATAGTAGTAGATCTTCTATAGGTACTTCTTCAGACAAATATGAGATAAGAACACCCACAATAAATGTCTATTATTCAAACATGATATTATTTATTATAGTTAGTGTCAGCATCAAAGCAACCGTCGAGGTGGATGGCGGCCGCGGCGGGCTTGCACTCTATTCAATACATGCTAGTGATTCGCTAGGACTTGTCGTGTTGTCTGAGCAGGCTCAGAGTCGCACAGCGAGCTATGGAGAGGGCTATGCTCGGAGTTTCTTTACGTGATCGAATCAAAAATGAGGAGATCCGTAAAAGAACAAAAGTCACCGACATAGCTCAGCGGATTAGCAAGTTGAAGTGGCAGTGGGCAGGGCACATAGTTGAAAGAACCGATGGCCGTTGGGGTCGAAAGGTTCTCGAGTGGAGATCACGGACTGGCAAGCGCAGCACAAGTCCTTAGCGTAGGTCCTTGTGGAAATCAATGGGGGAAGCATATGTCCAGCAGTGGACGTCCTATGGCTGAGATGATGATGATGAGTCGTGTTGTTCTTGACCGTAAGTAAGTAGTTCAGTTGAGATATATCTGCTGTACCGAAACAAGGCGACAACGCACTGCCAGTGAGATACAGTAAAATCTTTGCTGGAATGTCGGTCATAAAGTTTCTAAAAGGCCTTTTTATCATAATTCGTGTAACAGATAAAAATGTGAAGAGTTAATAGTTTTTATAAAGTGACTAATGAATGAGGCTAATTTCCTAAGCATCTAAACTGTTTGGTCCTCATCGACACGCTGACGCATAATTGGAACTTTTCTCAATGATTCAGCTACGTTGTATTTTTCCACATGACCACCTTTTACGCCAAAGAGCTGGGGAAATACCCAAAGGATTGATAAACGTCAAAGGTTAAGGTTGGACACCGGGGATCAATATGCCACGTACGGATAAATGTCAGCTTGGCGTGACCTTAATATTTGACTGTTTATTATATGTAAACGACGTAAGGGCTTGCTGCCTAGAGAATAGAATACTACCGTGAGCTTGCTGGATGATGTTGATGACGCCAAGATAGAGACATTGAGTTATCTCACCAAATGATGCATCATTCTGGTGTTGTTCGATTTTGAAATGTGTTTGTTCTTAAACTGTTGTTGTCGTCCTTTCGTGAACGACGAACTACCAATTCACAGTAGGTACCTAAAGAACGATTTTGTAGCTGTAGCAAAAAAGTACCGTACGACGTACGTACCCTGAGAACCTGGGCTTGGAAGATGTTGTCTTGCTGGGCTTGGAAGATGTTGTCTTGATTGCAGCGCGTCATAATATATCCACCATGAGCAGTACTGATTGGTCATCCTCGGCGCGACGGAAGACTTGTGGATTACCCTAACAATTCGTAATCATAACCCTAACTCAACCTTAAAAAAAATTACCAAACAAAAGTGAACCGACTTCAACACTGAAAAGTGTGAAATAAGTTGTTGAAGTCGGTACCATGATAGTTTAAAAGTACCTACATGTTATCAAAATATTGCGAACATGGTACCGACTTCGACAAGTTATTTCACACTTTTGAGTGTTGAAGTCGGTTCAATTTTTTTTTTCACCCTTTTCAGTGACCTTTGGTACTCACGGGATCAATTGTCATTGTGTATATTCACCGATTTCTCCACGCGCAACTACATCGTAGCATTTTTCAGTTATTGGAGTAAATCAAAAACCGCATCACTGATTTGTATGAAATTTAAATGGGACCACACAGGAAACACCAGCTTTCAAATAAAAGAACGATCAAAATCGGTTCACCCAGTCGAAAGTTCTGAGGTAACAAAAATAAAAAAAACACCCGATTTGAATTGAGAAAATCCTCCTTTTTTAAAGTCGGTTAAAAATGCATATCATATGTGAGATATGTTAGAACGCATAAACATTTTGTAAGTATGCGTTATCTTCAATGTTGTACGAAACACTATTTGCCAGATTACATTACTAGCTGACGCAAATTGTATCTACTTCCTCGTGATTAATTGTAATTTTTTTTTTTTTTTTTTTTTTTATTCTCTTTCTTGTGATTTTTCTCTTTTCTTTTCTCTTTCTTCTTCTTTCTCGTGATTAATGTCGAAAAATAGCTGATGTATGATACCTACTCAAAATTGCACATGGCACAGTTGACTGCTCCTGGCTCCTGGAGCTGATAGTTATAGGTTCCTCCAGCTAGGAACAATTATAGGAACGCATCCAAGCAAGCGCCTCATTCGACTCATTAACTAATGCAGATATTGATTAGTTCAATCCGTCTGCAAGCTAGCTCAAACGCTTGCTTGCAAAGACGACTTTTACCTGAATTATTAATACATCCGCTATTGTATATACATATTGTTTATATTTATAAATTACTTCAGAGCTCATTTTTCGTCGTTTTTTCTCTACGCTATTTGTTATAATATTAAATTGTCTGAACTATGAATGGCAACTTGTGGCTTTCATAGAAGTACTTCGCATGTATTTTACTTAAATAATTTAAATGTGTTCCTACCTGTAAGTTTACTAAAAATAAAATACAATAAGTAATAATGAATTTTACAAACGGGATACTTACAGTGTAATTTTGGCGTTCATAGCTCTCGCTCATGTTCCGCACCTATTGAGAGTTTATGTTAACTATAAAACTGTGATGTACGTTGCTGCATTGATAAATATGGACGCTTCATGATTTTGGGTTTTCTTTTAAATTCAATTTGATAGAAAAAACTATTTCAGCTAAAAAATGAGATCCGTTTTTGCTATATTCGAACGTAATCAAAATATGTACACATATAAATAAATATATTGATGTTTGGGATTCTAATCACTTTTATATTGCGTTTTTAAACATGGGCAACTCTCATTATAGATAACTTTTTTTTCTTCATGCTGTTTCTACGGTATAACCTGGCACTTTAGCGTAGTCGATATTATTCGGCTTCTTCCGGAAGCCTTCATCAGGATCTTGAATGCGGTGCGTTCGTCGTAACGTCCCGTCTCCCACCCACTCGCAGTGCCACGTTATACCTGTAGAAACAGTACAAAGAAATTATGAACGTGAGTTTTAATAACATTTTTTTTCCAACAATTTTTAACCTCAATGTCTGAACATCTATAAAGCACCAACGAAGGAGACGCCATCTGTGATCAGCTTTTCCTGTGGCTACCTATAAGCTTTGAAAATTACGACACTAATGACGTTGTATTTCCAAACACAGAGCGATGCACCCTTCGCTGGCCACAACCAGCAGGCAATCCATCAAACTGTCTATTCGACGCGATCGTATAGTTCCGGCTTGGCATTTCTACTGCCTCCATGCCAAAGAGAATTTAATTTCCTCCACGAGCTTTTCATTCTGTTAAATAAACAGTTTATTCACAAACAAATATTTGCTAAATTATTTAGCTACGTACCTATTCAATGCAATGTGGTTTTGTTAATAGAGCCTATGAATACTCGAAACGGCGAAATTTCCAAATATATTTAAAAAAGGAATACAAATTACTTCATACGTGTTACTTCATATTATACTTTACTTTCCTTTACTTTGTATTCTATTATCAATTCAAATCCTATTATGCAATGATAACGGTCTTCCATAATAATTTAATTATGATCTGTCCGTCTAACTTGACGAAGAGATTATCGAGAATCAGGACAGCCATGTCATTAGAGACGTATTATATTTTATTTACTATCCTCCCTCAATTATTTTATCTTTAATATTTATATAATTCTATTGTACGTGAGTATGTCACTGAACTCCTAAACGGCTGGACCGATTTGAATGATATTTTTGTGTGCGTTTGGGTGGCGCCCTGGATGGTATACATACACAAAAAAAACATTTCAATGAATTCCACCTGGCACTGCATGCAGGACAACGTCTGTCGGGGCCGGAGTTCAAAGAAAGAAGAGCGGCGATCAAAATTTAATACTAAGATGGATTTTAGTACTTACATTAATAAATTGCATTAAGGTACATATAGTTACCATACGAACATAACTTAACTTTGTGCTTTTTGAATCCTCCCAAAAATCAATTCCCACAAAAATATTATCCATTGTGCCCACACGCAAGCGGTCGCCGAATTAAACAGGAGGAAATTATTGCGACAACAACAATTTATTACGTTAGCCTCAACAAGGCATAGGTGCTTATTAATAAAACCCGCAACATTACGAGGCGTTCGCGAGTAATAAAAACTTGGTGAGAGCCGAACCATCATGTGGATGGTAAGCAACATAAACATTTTTCCCAACTTTGCTCGAAACACTCACTCTAAAGGCATTAACAGTTATGCAAATGTTGAATACGCTTTGCAGAATTTGGGGTAATCGCGTCTACGTTAGCCTCATTACGTCGACAGCAACTGTACCCGAATATATTTCCTTATTTAAATGAAGGATAATCGATATCCTATCTTAATTACCTATTTATGAGCATTGCACTTCATAAAGGCACATATTATGCTTAGTACGCTATAGTACTAAGCATATGTTATAGTATCTAGTGGCAAGATAAGTAAATCACTATGCCGGTTGCTAATCTTTATTATCACAAGTAAATCGAAACGCTGATCAGTCACCAAAGTCCCCCACGATTTTCTTCCTTTTCTTAAGAACAAACATCACTACGATTATAATAAATAAAATAATTGCTATTAATTTCGCTTTGTTTGTTTTTAGTCTGTGATGGAGTGAAATGCGTTACCATGAATGTTATTGTCCTCAATTGACAATCCCCGCTCCGGCTCGTTCCTGGTGCGAAGGTTGGCTACTGCCTTCAGCGCGCTGATGCGGCGAGGGTTATGGGCACCTTTGCACTTGGAGCCTTAGGAAGGGGGTGGTAGCAGTAAGTTTTACTTTATTATGTATTTATTATTGACTGTGTATTATTGAAATTATTTCATATATTACAAAGGCTATGCTAATTTAAAATGGCTAAGTTGGAAAATTTGGAAATAATTGAATTACATAAAATAATATTAAGAATAATTAAAAGGAGAATTAATAGCGTGCGTTGTTCAATTGTATATGCGATGATTGTAGGCAAGTTATTCCTGCTTCAGACACTGATGCCTGGTACGGCATCAGATACAGGTTCGGTATCCTGTTCCTAATTCAAGAAAGTAATCAACAGCTAGACAGAATGGAATTATGTATCCTTTAGAAAGTTCCAGGGCCGGAAGTCGACAAGGGTCTGCACTAACAGAATTTCATTAAGCAGTTATTATGCTGCAGTACTTTGGAACACAATTACAAAACGCTGCCGCCAGCCGGCCGGCTCGCTAATGAAAAACGCCCAAAAATATAATTTGCCTAGTTTTATTATCGAATACAAAGTTTCGTTTTGTATTAGATACAACATTATATGCTTCTTCGGAATGGGACTAATCATATTTTGTTTAGTTCAGATAAACTGTAAGATAATAGTAGTTTATGAAACTGTATCATAATAAGGGTTCTTAAAACACGAGTGTAAGTTAAAAAAACGAGCCGCAGCTCAGGCGAGTTTTTTTAAAGCATTACACGAGTGTTTTAGACCAAACTATGTGCAGTTTCATACTACTTTATCTAATCTCATAAAATATATAATGAAATTTACGTAAAATTACAGCATATGTTTGCATGTATTTGAGAACGTCTAGCGCCAAAATCCATTTGCTGGTCGCGCATGCGTGTTGCGCCGCGTCCACAGATAATATGTGTAGAAAAACTGCATTGCAACCTCTTTGGTCCAGCTGAAGTTGTATCATAATGGTAAAAAAATTAACATTTCGATACAGTTGTCATACAAGAGCTGTATCGAAATGTTAACTTTTTTAATTTATTTCGATATATAGTGATAATAAAGACTATCATTCATTTTTTTTATTTTTTAATCTTTATAATTCCGTATGAGATTAGATAAATTAACATTATTTTACACGTTATCATGATCAGTCTCAGGTAGACCATTAGATACCGTTTATTATTTATTTTATTTATTATTTTTTATTATTTAGTGAATAGGTACCTTCTAGGTTTGCGTGCTAGATCCTAGACAACGTCATCACTTAACATCAGGTGAGACAGTTGTCAAACGCAAACTTATAATAGTAAAAAAAAAAAAATAATAATAATAATATGGGACATATATATAATAATATGGGACAAAAAAAAAATATAAAGCGACAAAAATATTTAGTTTAACCGCGTAACTCGTGTGCAATCTGTGTTATTATAACGTTTGACAGTTAATATATGATATTTTGCATCCAGCACGGCACTTGCGAGGTACTCTGTGCTTTTGTTAACTACGGCTTCTAGAAGTAGGCTTCATAAGGCAAGAATACACAATAATTAATGTAGTTGATAATTATTTTAAAAGCGATAATATTCATTTATCATTCAGCTACACATACTGAAGCAGCAAGGCTGAAGGATAAAAGTTCTTATGTAAAAAGTATTGGTCGGAGGTAATATCTGAAACTTCTAATATAATAATATTAAAATTACTTATTTAAAAAAATGCACTCCCCGATGCATATGTTTGAAAGTGACGTAAATATCCACTAAGCGTCCTAGATCCCTACGGCAGTTAATAAAAAGAACTAATAACATTGAAACGCTTCAACAGATCTGCATTAATGATTGACAATGTAGCTAAGAACTATCGCGATCACGCCAGCTTTCAAACAAAAAGAAACACCGCTTCAAAACGATCCATTCATTTAAAAATTAAGGCACAGACACACAAACACGCCAACACGTTATTACCTTAAACCGTATATCACCTCTCTTTTTGCGTTGGGGGATAATTCAACCGTCTTTCCCTGATGCTACACCCGTCGACTTTTCCACTCTCAGAACTGGAAACGCTTTCCGAAATTTCCATAAAACGAAAATGCTTAAAGCTCAGTAACGTACCATTTACTGTTAGTTGGCAAATACGTGAAAAGGTCAGTAATTAGCATTTGTTGAAGCATAATTTCGTAATGTCAACAATCACTTGAAGTTTGTAGGGTTGACACGGAAAGAAGATAAATTAATTTATTATACTATTATGAATTTGTACTATAATTACATACTAGATGGCCCATTTGAATGGGTCAGTATGGGCAAGTTTGAAATTACAAGATTACAAAGGTCGCTTTTAGGATGTCATCGATTTAAGGGACAAGAAAAACTGTATTCATAGACTTAAATAATCGTGTCCTTATTACAGGATTCAAACCCGGTCGTATTGAAGAAAAAGTTCATTCATTTTTTAAATTTATTCTTGAGTACGGTATCTGAAAACACTAAGTTGGGAATGAGTTTCGCTTCTTGATTTGATTTGCCTAGTTTTAGCCTTAGCTTTTTCTCAGCCATAGCTGACGTCCACAGCTGGACATATACCTTCCCGATAGATCTCTTAAAGCACCGGTTCGAAGTGACCCGGTGCAAGCTTATTCCACCTTATAGGTGGGGGTCCAATAAACGCTGTTCTTGCCAGTACGCCGTAATTGGAAAACCTTTAGCCCCCAACGATCATCGATCGTCCTAGAAACGAGTATGCGCCGACTACCACTTCAACTTGCTAATCCATTGGGCTATGTCGGTGACTTTTTTTCTTCGACGAATCTGCTTACCTCTGGTTCGGTCGCGTAGCGAAACCTCAAGTATACCTCAACTGCATAGCTAAGCCTATCCGAGGTTTTTCCGGTGTAGACCCTAGTTCACCCCTATTGCGTTTACGATCTCTCGTAAACTGTGTGACTTTTTGGGGTTGAATAAATTTCACTTCGTCCCTTATTTTGTTGCTCATCTTGTTTATTTAGGCCGGATCGAACAATAGAATGGAACAGCTATAACGCCGTATGCAAAGAACATCAACCATTGAATACGGTGGTACTAAAACCGCACCATAAACTGCTATATTTTTTAGTATGCATCATTTTTTACTCCATTATTAACGTCGATTTTATTTAAGTATATTATAATTATAGCTATATGAATCTTATCATCATCCCAGGACGAAATACCTCATATCAGCATGGAGGCCCGTCTACTACAGTGCAGCTTTAATGGGCATATTAGGCAGCCCAGTGTTAATCAAACATCCAAGTTTGGTGTGATTACACTATGAACCATATTGTCACTGACCATCAAGTGAGATTATGGTCAATAAACCTATAAAGAACAAATAATTTGTATTAGGAGATGGGCTAATCAGGTTCAATAGAGGGATTGTTCAAGGGAGTACAGATGACCGCCAACAGCACTCGATGGAGAAGAGCCACCTTCTGCGTCACAAAGACGCCCAGAAAATTACTGACCATTGAGATTTAGAATAGGTATGATGTAAAGAGATTTAGTAACAACAGTATTTTGTTTATCGTTTTTTTTTTCGGCCTTAAGACGTCCACTGCTGAACATAGCCTCCCCATGCGGGGGTTTTGCCAATAGTCGCGACGTTTGGCAGGCGGGTTGGCGAGCGCAGTATATTTTGTGACCCTCAAAAGGCGCTGCTTCCCACCTCCTGGTACGTGATCCCTTAGCCGACTCTTACGCCACAGGATGAGATGGGGAGGGGGCACAATTCTA
Source organism: Apeira syringaria (assembly GCA_934044485.1). Lineage (NCBI taxonomy): Eukaryota > Metazoa > Arthropoda > Insecta > Lepidoptera > Geometridae > Apeira > Apeira syringaria. The sequence continues at coordinate 17,216,378 of OW203668.1, forward strand.
AGCCGGTACCACCACAGAAATAAATATAATATTAAATTCTAAAATTAGCTTAACATTTGATATAATATTTCTTATTTTGCACAAAAGTTGAGTTTAGAAAATACCTTTCGTCCAGAAGAAAACACTGTTCTGAAGATGGATAGCTTATTTTTAACTATTCACAAAAAAAACTCAATATTTTCTCTGTAATTGTTTATTTAAAACCAAATACCTACCACCTGGGCCGGTGTGAAGTGCTAGATGTAAATCAATGTGCAATTCCTAAATTCATGCTAACGTTTGGTGCTCATTTAGAGTGGTAGTTTTACACATTATTATTTTAATTATTAGTTTTATCTTTGCTGATATTTATTATTTCCAAGCAGCGTTCATTAAGTTGAATATGGCGTAAGCTTGGCGACACATCTGAAATTTATAAAATTACGTTTATTAGAAGACGTTCATAAAACCGCTCGTCAGCTAATCTATTATGTTTGCATGTATCAGCGTCATCACTATCATCAATAAGGAAACGGCCGGTGCGGTCTTACACATGGATGGGTAACACACATCGTTCTGTGGTGGAACTTTAGTGACTGTTATAACATTATTCGCATGCAATAATTATGTTGCATGCGAATATGTTTTTTTTCCTTTATTCCGGAAACATTTGGAACTGACGGCTAATATCAATACAAACCCTCTCCTGGGTGAAAATTGTTGCATTTATGGATCATTCTTTTTCCAATATTTTTAAGCAATAATTTAATTTTAATATTCTTTAATAAATAAAATAAAATAAAATAGCCTTTTACTGCCCAAAACAATGTACAGTTTACAACGTAGTTTTTTTTTTTTTTTACTAGAAATATATATATTTATAACCTCGTTTAAATTAATCGGGCGTCCATGAAAGGATATAGGCCTCCTCCATGTTGGTCCAGGTCTTTCGGTCTCTAGTTGATCTCGGCCATGCTATTCCTGCGATCTCGACTATATCGTCTCGCCATCTTTTTCTTTGTCGACCTCTTGATCGTGTACCGTCCCTGGGATACCAGTGCAGGATTCTTTCGCTCCATCTGGTGTCAGGTAATATTCTTTAGATATTATTATATTTTTCGATATTATTTCCTTCTATTTAATAGAATTAAATAGAATAGAATTAAAGAGCTTGATTTCAATTCTCACGTTATCTTATATGGTATTTTTTATAGACGCGAAAACTTTTAATTGGCTTTCCGATGTTAAATAATAACTGTTAATTAAGCTGTCAGTCCTCTTGAAATAACGAAACAAATTCACATCAATCGAGAAATTATTCTGAAAAATAACAACAACCCACGCGACTCAGATGTTATTGTTTTTGTGATTAAATATATAACCGCGATAGATAAGAATAGATAGTGTGTATGACATTTTATTACTATTGAACTTTGTAGTTTTCTTTGTCATGGTCAAAGTAAGCGCTTCTGCGGGCCTGGACAAGATGCATCGCTTCATAGCGAATCAATTTCTCTAACCATTGAATGTTCGTTCTCGTTGTTCATGTGATACAGGTATCGCTAGGAATGGTCATTGTCATCTTTTATGTTATCTCGGAGTGTTAACGCGTGTAGAATGTTACTTTGTATAGTAGTAACAGAAAAACAAACTAAGCTTTATGACGTCACCTTATATTTAGCGGCACATTCGATACATTCTCAATCGGCTCAAAACTGACGTAAGTATTTCCTGCGTATGTAATTACATATGTAATTAATTGAAAAACAGTTTTTGGCATTTATTTTGCGTTAGTCACAGGGCACAGGGTGTACCTGTTAGTCACCCACAATGTGAATAATATTCCTAATCTGACCTTTCATTAATATGAACAACGAGAACGAACATTCAACGGTTAGAGAAATAGATTGACTATGAAGCGATGTATTTCGTCCAGGCCCGCCGGGCCGCCGTCTACATTTGCTACCTTCATCTTTGCAGTAGATGGAGCTTGAAGCATCAGGTCTGTCTCTGTCCTGTCCTGACCCTGTCATCATTTATCGTGTTTTCATGTTTTCTGTTATTTGCAACAACCTTCTTTTATTTACTATTGGCTCATTATGTTTTTCATTAATGGTTATTCAGGTCTTCCTTATCCTACATGTTATCTGATAATTTTACAAACACTACCAAAAATATAAGCGACTCAAAGAGTTTAAGTTTTAATTATATATACATTGTAATATTATCATATAACGTCAATTGGCTACTACCACGTCAGTGAACTAGAATTGCAGTTTATTCATTAAAAACCTACTTACAGTGGAATACGTGTCCAAGCATACGAAGTAGAAGACCGTGCTGACGCTGAAGGGCTTGGAGGCTCTCGTCAGCATCAGCAGCACCGTGTTCCGAACACCGACGTAGCGGCAGTTCTCCCATCCGCACGCGTAAATGGATTGACGGAATTTCTCGCTCTGGGCATTCAGAAACATGAAATGAGTATTTTGTAATTGTATCGACAAATAAAAAAAATTGTGTAAATATAATAAAACGGCTCAGACATGCAAAAAGATGTAACACGTAATCGAAGCACAAATAGATTTCCAGCATGCAGCTAGGTAGTTCTCTTAGCCATGTGCGTCCACTGCTGGACATATGTCTCCTCCATATAGGGGGGATTTGCCAATACTCGCCACGCTTGGTAGGCGGGTTGGCGAGCGCAGTATGATTTTCAATCCTCAGAAGACGCTGCTGCCCACCTTCTGGTACGTGGTCCCTTAGTCGACTCTTACGGCACCCGCGGGAAGAGATGGGGGAGTACTATTCTAGGCCGATACCACCAAAAATGTTACAGGAAAAATCGGCTCTTAGTAGGATTGGAACCCGCGACTACAGAATACTATCCTGTCCATTAGCCATCTAAGCTACAGTAGCACTCTACTAGCTGGCCGAATTCATTCCTTCATATTAGTTAGATCTGAAGGGATGTTATTCTTAACTTCGCCATCTACCTATAATTGTATGAACTTCATAGCATTCATGTTCCGCCTAGCACGTAGTCATATAAAATAGAATATTTATGGTCCTTATTGTGTGCAAAATTTTCATATTTTCCCAAAAATGAAATAAAATCCTAAACATAAAAAAAACATAAAAATTTTCAGTGGCTGCGTGCTCCGTGTGGCCGCTGTATATTAGTGTTCCGAGCACGAATAATTTTATTTATTACGCCATATCACCACAGCGTAGTCATATATCTAGATCTATCTATCAATACCAACTGTCATATATCCAGCATAACTATGAAATGTATACTATTAGTACAAATTGAGTGTGTGATTCAATTGTTTACAATTTTTTTCAATTTCAAAGTTTCTTTATTAAATCATAATTAAATACAGTTTTGCTTATATCTAGTGTACATTAGATTCCTAGAGTAGACAAATCATCAAATATTATGTATTTTTTTCGAGTCTGTATGCTCATATAAAACTTTTTCCTTAAGTCATGGCGAGTTTACACAGTTGGTAATGCAGTTATAAGGTTATTATACATTGTGATCTAAGCAGAATTCAACTATGCGTGCTTTAGGAAGGAGCAATACATTTATTATATTGATAATTACATAATGAAAAGAATAACCTACAGTAGCGGTCAACATAACATAAAAATGTAGCCACTCGCTGTGACATACGCAGCCAGCAACAAAAACATACACACATATTTGCGAGGTTCAACAAAGGCAACAATTGTTTACACGAGGACAGAAAGGACAGGAAAGATAACGATATCATTCGTCGGTCTTTTACCAGCGCCGATGTTGCGGCCATTCTTATACCGAATGGTCTCATACGTGACGATGGTAAAAGTCCTGACGGTATGATACTTATTCCCTGGAAGTGGTAAAAAACCTGACAGTATGATACTTATTCCCTGGAAGTAAGGGCGGCCTTTTGTGTGGGACGCTACATGCGTTGACACTATGGCGCCGTCACATCTTCCCGAGACACATGTTAAGGCTGACACCGCGGCTTATTCGGCGGAGCAATTGAAGCGGCGAAAATATGCTAACCTAGGCAGTGGTTACATATTTAAACCGTTTGGGGTCGAGACATTGGGCCCGTGGAGACAGGGAGCTCATCGGATTATCCAAAACTTATCAGAGCGTTTGATCGATGCGACGCGCGACCAAAATGCTGGCTCAAATTTGGCTCACCGGGTCAGCATTGCAATTCAACGTGGCAATGCTGCTAGCATTCTGGAAACGCTGCCAATTTGAGTTATCTATGGGCTGACAATAGCTAGTGGATTGCTCAAATGTTTTTGTAGTAGCTGTAGTATTGTAATTAGTTGTTAGTATTTTATCTTAATAAAGGCATCGGTCCATTATAGAAAAATGTGGGTATAGTAGAAACGGTAAATAGTTATGATATTATAAGAGTTTTATATGGAATACAAAACAATTAGGCAATCTGCAAGGTGTCCATATAAATGATACTTTTCTAATAATTTATTTGTTTGAGTTTGTTAAAGGGTAAACTCACCGATTCCATAAGGATATCGCAAAAGTAGCACGGTGTAAGAAAATGTACGTTAGCAGCAAAAAAAAGTCCGATACATTCTACATTAATGATACCAGAGGTGCGATAATCCTGTAAGAAAATATAGTTTATGAATAAAGAAAAACGTATAAAATATGTGTTTTGTGGTGAAGTCAAGCTCGAGACAGCAAGTGTCGGCTACTAATCAGACGGCTGCCAGGTCCAATCCCACTTCGTCCCTGAACTTTCAATGAAGGTCTAATAACTAAATTTATGTAATGATTAGTATCACATCTTCTGCCTATAATCATAGTAGGTACTTGCTAGCCAGGTGACTAGCAAGTACCTACTATAGACTATAGACATCAACAAGTTATTTCACACTTTTGAGTGTTGAAGTCGGCTTCATTTTTTTTTTTTTTAAATATATAGACACTTTGCCAAGCTTCTGGGTGAAGCGTCAGGTGTCCAGAGTGGCCATGTATTTTGCACAGAAGCTAAGCATAGGTAGTATATTAATGTATTATTATTGTACATATGTATGTTCGCTTATTCAACTGAACTTAATTAAAATATTGGAAGATTACATAAGTTCTTATATGGTTACGATGAAGTATAAATTCGTATGAGATATTATCAATTACATTATACTTAAATGTATTTATTAAATTTGCGGGTAGTATTTGGTAAATTAAGTCGCCACTTATTTGGTGCCTACTAAAAATAACCCGCAATTCGTCAACAATGGAATAAAACTCGTCTAATATTAGTGAGGGCGTTGTAAGGAGTTTTACGAATTTGAATTTAAGCCTAAATAGAAAACGATATATTTTATTTTGAAGAATTTTAGTGAATTTTAGCTAGTTCGTGTGATTAATAGAATTAGGGCCATAGTCATTCAACGTGGCAATGCTGCCAGCTTAGTGCAGAGTTTTCCTTCTCCAGTTGGACTTTTAGATTCATTAGCAATATAGTTTTTAATAGCAATTATTTATTGGCTTTATTCTGTATTAATTTTTATTTAAGTTTTTGGCCTAGTACCTATTTAGGATAGTAGGTCCCATATTTTTAGCTACAAAGGCAAAATAAATGTATGATCAACTTTCAACGTATCCAAACCCGCACGGCATGTTTGATCGTTTAAGCTTACTCTGTAAGTTCTTAAAATGTATATTCGCCGTTTACCTCAACTGTCTGATATACGTTACACGGCATTATACAAGTTATACTTTTCATATTAAACTCCATCAATAATCTGAAATTTTCTTGAACGTGGTCCATAAATCTGAAAGTAAACATTAATGTTAAAAACTCAAATCGTTAACAATATAACCTACAAATAGAATAATAATGATCTAATGTATGCTGGTACAAATGGATAAAGTTCCAAAATGCTGGCAGCTGTAAATCATCATCATCATCTCAGCCATAGGATGTCCACAGCTGGACATAGCCTCCCCCATTGATTTCCACAAGGATCGGTTGGAAGCGGGCCGCATCCAGCCCTTGCCGGCGATCTTAGTCAGGTCGTCTGTCCAGCTGAAAATAGCAATGCTCAATGGAAATACAAGGTTTGAGGAGTAAAAGCGTTACCGACACACCCTTGAAGTAAGGCTTCTATGGCTTAAAGGGTGCTACATCCTACTAATATCATAAATGCGAAAGTCCCTTTCGCACTTGATTGTCAGTGACAATATCGTGAAAAGTTGAATCACGTTAGAATGTCAACAGGGTCGCGAGGAGGACTTCCGGACAACACTGCGTGTTTGCTTTTAAAATCCTGAGCATCAAATCTACGTTCTGGTCGCGGGGTCTTTCTGCCCGCCTAGCTAGCTGCCAGCTAGCTAGGCGGGTAGAAAGTAGCTACATACACAAGTATGAAAAAGGTAACTCACATGTGCAGTTCTTGTAATTTAACATTAATGTTTTTTAATTTCTCTTTTATTTCTTGCTCATCCCTTGAACCTTCAATTACTTTGCTCATCCTCCCCATTAGTAGTTCTAACTGACCGCATGTATGTAGAGTAAATATCGGAATCAATGGTTCGAAGCCAAGATAAACGAAAAACGCAAAGGCATCAAAGTAAAAACATAACGCGAATATTCCACAGAATCCTAAAGTCGTGTCTTTGTGTCTCTCTATGAAGTACGGTAAAGTAAAATCGAACATTGGGACAAGGCGGCTTTCACCTTTCATATAGTAATAGAACATCAAAGAAAACGCCTTCATGGGAAACATACAGCTCGCCAAAAATACAACAACAGTCCAAATCCCGCACAACTGATTTCCCATTTTAGAGTATTTTAATACAATGTTTCTTTCTTTTTCATTAAAATGTTTAGCCAACTCATAATCTCGATCTATAGTTTGAATCAGAAAGCGCAAAGATTTGCGACAATGAAGCATCTTGAAGAATTTAATGTTCGAATTGAAGCATATGATGAGGATTGCGATATTCTTACTCGCGTCCGCATAGTTTCCCTTCTTGGCGTCATGTAGGAAAATTGTGTAGCAAAGAAGATATAAGCACGCTATGTTCACTCCGCCCACTGTGAGAATCCGAAGTAACCAAAGTTTGTTCCTTATTATAAATGGATGGATTCGGAGTATGCACAGAGCAGTTGAAGGAATTTTAAATTCATTTCCAAACCGCCAGTTCGATAAATCCTTATCAGGCATGATTCCACTGTCTTATAGATACATCCAAACTGAGGTTGATTAGAACCAATACTGATCGGACATGTTGTAGCAAGTACCTACACATCGTATTACATCGCTTCAATTATTTTAACGAGCACTCTCTTGGGAATCGATGGATGCATTTGACATGAAAACATTGTATGGAGATTTTCTAGTCTCATTATATATTTTGCAATTTCTTTTTGAATAATTATTGCTAACTAATTATATGAAGTTAGCAATCCTATTACATACCTATCTCGGTAACCGTTTGGATGACAATTTGTTCATAGATAACCTGTATAGATTTACAAGTTTTCAGGTAGGTACCTAACTGGAAAAACGCCTTAGGAACTGTTCGCCTTATACTATGATAGTTGTCAACGCCCTCTAGCGGCTATGCTTCGAACTGTCTGTTTATTATTCATCATTCGATGTTCGTTATTCATTCGAGTTGTCAGTTAGTGCATTTTTCTATGTTTTCTGCTGGTACGTGAATAAAGGCAGAGTAAGACGTTCCCCCCCGCATCCCGCTTCCTTTCCTGACGGCCAGTCGCATACGAACGCTCTTACGACCGGGTCGCATACAAGGTTGCAAGCCGACCGCCCGACCGTCGGGAAGAAAGGAGTGAAACCGCGCTCATCATTGTGATACTGTGACGCGCCGCGCTAATAATTATAATACCGCATTCGACCAATATGTGTTATCATCACTGAATGGAGAAATGGACGCCGTGGCCGAGAGATAAACCTGTAAGTCCCCTTTTTCCTTTTACGTTATTACTCAACCGTTTGATGTACCAGCAACCTCTCAATACAGTCCACTTAAATCGAAATATATTCCATTAATTACCGCCATAAAGCCTTAGGGCGCATAACGCAGGCCGCTGGCAAGATCAAGTAAAGAACTTGATCGAAGCCATAACATTTTTTGGTCACATCGATCCGAATTCCTTAACATTTTGTCCCATATCGAAATATTTCTTTCGGACATTTGTTTTGTACAGTACCGAAGTCGGTCTGTATTTTTTGTTAATAACGTATAAGACTATAAAATCGTGGACTTGCATATATTATTTATCTCGATTCTTACGAAAATTCCATTTAAACATTTAATTTGTTACATATTAATTGTGTCCAACTACCGCCGCATATTGATTTAATCATCATATCAGTATCACGTTACATTACGCTCCGCATTATAAGTGTTTGCCTTTAGGAAAACTATTACACCTTACCGCCCTTTAGGTATAGCATTTATAAATAATATTTATGTACTTTATTTTATGTAATTTATTTGTTTTCATCATATTATTGACTAAAAACTACCGCATTTTATCTACCCTCGTTTCAAGAAAAAAAATAATTTCGTCGTGAATAAAACGATTGCGCGTTTTAACGACATACACCGCCACCTCTTGGTATATTTAGAAACTACCTTTGTAAACATTCGTAAATATTTTGGTTTTATAACTTAATTACCTCCCTTTGATATTGTATTGTACTAAATATATTACACTAAGTCGTACTATCTGTTTGTCGTACATAATAGTGAATATGTCTCGCAACAAAAGAGAAGTTTCACCATGCAAACCTCGCTTGATTATTCTTCAAGCGAAACGAGACGCTCTTTTTGAACGAATCAATGTTATTTACAATCAAGCTAAAGTGGCTCATATTTCCGAAGACAACCGCGATTTATTTCTAAGCTCTTGTATAACGCTAGAAGATACAAGGTCGAGATTTAACCATGTTCTCGATGATTACAACGAGATGCTTCTGGAAAATGATCCTGATGCTACGCCGTCGTATCAAAGTTATGCTTCCTTTGAAGATCTATATTGTTATATCAAACAGATTCAAACGAAGCAGACAATACGCGATTCCGCGACTGTAGTTTCGACAACGCCCAAAGCTAAGCAGAAGTTACCGCAGCTCGAATTGGTATCATTTAATGGTGATTTAAATAACTGGCCTTTATTTTACACTACATTTAATGCATTAGTACATACGAACAATTCGCTTACAAATGCAGATAAATTATACTATCTTTTAGGTAGATTGTCAAGTACCGCCCAGTCAACATTTTCTGGTATTATCCCGACTCCGGATAATTATAACATTATTTATCAGTCACTTGTTGATAAATATCAGGATGTCAAATTACTGGGAAGAAATCATTTAGAACAGGCACTTAACTTTAAAATAAATGGTTCACCGTCCGCATCTAATTACCAGTCATTTATAGATACATTTGTCGTAGCTATTAACTCGCTCAAAGCGTTGAAAATAAATGATCTGTTGGATTTTATACTTTTGCACATAGCGGTGAAAAAATTCGACACGGAAACTGTACGTGCATTTCAAGTATATTCCCGTGACATGAAAAATCCTACACTTGATATGTTTATCAATTTTATTAGGAGTCAGTGTAGTATATATGGGAGCACGATGACAGCTGATTTCGGTAATAATAATTTAAAATCGATTGTGAAGCCGCCGCGTGCGAAGTCTGTCAACCCGCCGAATCCACAATCATATGTTACGTCATGTTCGGGTCCGAATAAATGCCCTTTGTGTAACTACACAATACATGATCATTTTTATAAATGTACCGCGTTTGAAAAGCTGTCGCCTAATGAGCGATTTAAATTTATAAAAAATAATAACGCTTGTGTTAACTGTCTTAGTCGTACACACAAGACTAATAATTGCACATCTAAGCTAAAATGTCGATTTTGTAACCAAAGACATCACTCAATGTTGCATTTCAACATTATCAACACGCGTTTGAATCCCGTTGTCACGTGTGATTTACAGCCCGTCCCTGTCAACACTGTGCAAGCGCAGTTAGTTCAACGCAGTGATTTATCGCTATGTACGACGTCCAATGCTGGTTCGCCGCCCTCGCGCACCGCGCCGCGTATTCATAAGCAGCAATCTATTTCTGCCTGTGCTACCGTTCTGCTATCTACTGCGCAAGTGATAGTTTATGACGCAGCTAATAAGCCGCAACTCATTCGCTGTTTGTTAGACACTGCGAGTCAAAGTAACTTTCTTAGCTATGAATGCTGCATGCGTCTAGGGCTATCGGATTATATCAAACCGTCGCACATGTTAGTTAAGGGTATCGGGGGGTCTGAGAAAACGGTGAAGGGTTCAGTGAACTTAACTATACATTCGAAATTTAATACAAATATTAAATTCGACCTTGACACTTTTGTTATGGATCGGATAAGCGACCCGCTGCCTTCAGTTGCAATTGATAAAAATGCTTTTACGCACCTTAAATCACTTCCGCTCGCCGATGAAAATTATGATATACCTGGACCTATTGACTGTTTGGTTGGAGCGTCAACCTTTTGTCATTTATTATTGCCAGGGGTAGTAAACAGTTTTTATACTAATGTTCCACCCGCGATTCAAACTGTGTTAGGGTTTGTGATTATGGGCTCCGCGCCTACGTTATCGCAGATCGTAAACAATAATATGTCAACATTATGTTGTTCAGTTACGGATGATTCTATGGAAGTTCTATTCAAACGATTTTGGGAACTTGAAGAAATATCCGCTCCGCCCGCTCAAAATCCTGATGAGGTTGAGTGTGAAGAATATTTCCGCGCTACCACCGCTCGAGAAAGTAGTGGTAGATATGTTGTTGCCTTACCTTTTCGTAACGATCCGTTTCTCTTGGGCGATTCTTACGATACCGCGCTTAGGAGATTACAATGCTTAGAGCGAAAATTAGATGCATCGCTCGAAATCCGCGCCGCTTATAATGACGTCATACGCGATTATATTAATAAAGGATATTTAAGCCGTATTTCGATAGACAACGAGGACGTCGATCGGCCCTCATATACGATACCGCATCATGGTGTTTTTCGAGATGACAAATCTTCGACCAAGCTTCGCTGCGTTCTTGACGCAAGTTGTAAGACTGCACCATATGGCTATTCTCTTAATGATCTGCTCCACGCAGGTGCTAATTTACAAGGTGACTTGTTTAGCATCCTATTAAATTTCCGCTTATTTAAAGTGACACTTACCGCTGACTGTCGTCAAATGTTCCTTCAAATAGTGGTACGCGAACCTGACCGTAGGTTTCAAAGAATTTTATACCGCTTTAGTACTGACGAACCAGTAACTGTTTTTCAGTTCAACCGCGCGTGTTTTGGCTTAAAGTCAAGCCCTTTTCACGCATTACGCGTTGTGCGTCAGCTGATCGTTGACGAAGGCGATAAACTCCCCGCTGCAGCCGCTGCTGCTTCGTCCTGTCTGTACATGGATGATATCGCTCTTTCTGTTATGTCGACTACGAAAGCGATCACTCTAAGTGATGAGCTAATAAAACTTTTCAAAATGGGTCAATTCGATCTCGTCAAGTGGACGAGTAATTCGGATGTTGTTCTTTCCCACATACCAGACACGCATAAGGACCCTCATGATAAAATATTTGAGGCGTCAGTCCCACATAAAATCCTAGGTCTATATTGGGATAGATCTAACGATTGTTTTCGCTTTGTGGTAGCCGCTCCTGACAATAAGTGCACAAAGCGCACGATATTGTCTGCGATAGCTCGCCTATGGGATATAATGGGCTATGTGGCTCCGGCCATTTTGTACGCCAAGCTGCTAATTAAAGAGCTTTGGTTGTCAAAGTGTGATTGGGATGCCGAGCCTCCCCGCCACATTGTGAACAACTGGTTACAGTTTTGTGCGGAACTTCCTTCGTTTAACAAACTGTATATTCCAAGACATTTAGGTATAGTGGAGAACAGCGAGATTAATTTGATTGGGTTCGCTGACAGTAGTGAACGAGCCATGGGTGTTGTGATTTATTTGCAGGTCTGTGTAGGCTCTAAGTACTCTGTGCAACTTGTTTGTGCGAAGTCTAAGGTGTCACCTGTAAAAGTCGTGTCGATTGCGCGATTGGAACTTTGCGCTGCAGTGTTATTGTCGCAGCTCCTTCGCAAGGTCATAGATATTATAACCCCACGCTATCCAATCAACAATATCTTCGCCTTTAGCGATTCCAAGGTCGTACTCTGTTGGATAAACGCTTCCCCGCACCGTTGGCAGACTTTTGTCGCCAATCGAGTCGTAAAATTGACAGAAAATATACCCGCGAATCGTTTCTTCTTCGTTTCTGGCTCAGAAAATCCCGCAGACTGCGTGTCACGTGGTATAACCCCGGACAAGTTAGTCAACCATCCCTTATGGTATAATGGACCTTCCTGGCTCCAACTCGACCCAAAGGAATGGCCTTCGTTTAAATTAAACGAAGACGAATATGTTGATGTACCTGAACAACGGACGCAAGTTCATGTACTCACTACTAAACCTGAAGAAAACCCGCTTTACGTTCTATCACAACGGCTTTCGTCGTATTCTCGGTTACTACGCGTGATAGTTTACATTTACCGCTTTCTAAAAAGGTTACCGCGCGCTGATTCTATATCAGCGAATGACTTAGATTTTGCAGAAAATAAATTGATTTGCTCCGTGCAAGATGTTTATTTCTCGCATGATAAATCTAAGTTAACTAAAAATGAAATTTGTTCGCCCGCATTAAACAAACTTCGACCTTTTATAGATAACAATGATCTTATTCGTGTCGGAGGTCGCTTGTCAAATTCCGCTGAGGAGTATACTTACAAACATCCTTGTATTCTACCGCGCCAAGATCACGTTGTTGATCTGATAATTGATAATTATCACCGCAAACATCTGCATGCAGGTCCGGAGCTCCTGATGTCTTTACTAAGACAGAAGTTTTGGATTTTGGCTGCACGACGTATTATTCGCTATCGTATTCACAAGTGCAATGTGTGCTTCAAATCAAAACCGCGTCCTAATTTCCCGCTTATGGCTGATTTAACGAGTCAACGCGTCAATCAGGTCGCTAAGGCGTTTACGCACGTGGGCTGCGATTATATGGGTCCTATGTATTGACTGGCCGGTTGGCGCAGTTGGTAGCACTCTGCCTTCTGAGCCGCTGGTCCCGGGTTCGATTCCCGGACAGGTCAAACATTTGTGTGTATGAACATGTCTGTTTGACCTGTGTCTGGGTGTATATATGTATAAAAAAAAAAGTATATATATAAGTATGTATTTAAGTATATATATCAGTCATCGGGTTACCATAGTACAGGCTCTGCCTAGTTTGGGACCTGAAGACCTTGTGTGAATGTTGTCCCATATTATTATTATTATTATTATTATTATAGTATTACACGCCTATTCGTGGTCGGGGGGTGAAGAGCCGAAAAGCCTGGCTTTGCATCTTCACCTGCCTCACAACTCGTGCCACCCATATTGAAATCGCGACTGATCTGAGTACGGTTACCTTCCTTAACGCGTTCAAACGCTTTCTTTCGAGGCGTGGACCGATTGAATGTATGTACTCGGATAACGGAACTTGTTTTGTAGGAGCACACTCTTATCTCCGCGACTTATATAAATTCTTAGATGAGTTTCGGACTCATCTAGAAGAAACGCTTGCTGAAAATCGTATAGGTTGGAAGACAATCCCGCCTCTTTCTCCGCACTGGGGATCGGCCTGGGAAAGCATCGTTAAAATTGTAAAGACAATACTGTTTAAAGTTATCGGACAACAGATTCTTTCATATGAAGAACTTCTCACCGTGCTTACACAGATAGAAGCTCTTATTAATTCGCGTCCGCTGATAGCTATGAGTAGTGATCCCGCAGAGCCTTCAGCTCTTACTCCTGCGCATTTTTTGCAAACCGTGCCACTTTCGTCACTTCCCGCGCCTGACGTTGATATGACAGATTTACGACAAAGACATAAACTACTAGATAGTATGGTACAGTCTTTTTGGAAACGCTGGCGGTTACAATATTTATCCCAGTTACAATCCCGCGCGAAGTGGAACGTTCCTTCTGTACCTATACGAGAGGGAACAGTAGTAATTGTCAAAACTGACAACGCGCCGCCTTTTGCTTGGCCTTTGGCAGTTGTCGAAAGGGTTTATCCATCTAAGGATGGCACTACTCGAGTTGTCACCATAAAAACTTCAAAGGGGAGCTACCTCCGCCCGGTAGTTAAATTATGTCCCCTTCCTACTCAATAATTATTGTAGTAGTTAACCGCGCGTACTTATATTCCGCATATTTTTATTTTCTTATTACTTTATGTATATTTATAACACAGTAACACACATACTTACGCATTATCCCGCACATATTTATTTACCGCATATTTAAGTTTACTTATTACTTTTAACGCATTACATGTAGCTTTTTTAAAGGCAACGCTTTAAGGTCGGGGGAATGTTAACGCCCTCTAGCGGCTATGCTTCGAACTGTCTGTTTATTATTCATCATTCGATGTTCGTTATTCATTCGAGTTGTCAGTTAGTGCATTTTTCTATGTTTTCTGCTGGTACGTGAATAAAGGCAGAGTAAGACGTTCCCCCCCGCATCCCGCTTCCTTTCCTGACGGCCAGTCGCATACGAACGCTCTTACGACCGGGTCGCATACAAGGTTGCAAGCCGACCGCCCGACCGTCGGGAAGAAAGGAGTGAAACCGCGCTCATCATTGTGATACTGTGACGCGCCGCGCTAATAATTATAATACCGCATTCGACCAATATGTGTTATCATCACTGAATGGAGAAATGGACGCCGTGGCCGAGAGATAAACCTGTAAGTCCCCTTTTTCCTTTTACGTTATTACTCAACCGTTTGATGTACCAGCAACCTCTCAATACAGTCCACTTAAATCGAAATATATTCCATTAATTACCGCCATAAAGCCTTAGGGCGCATAACGCAGGCCGCTGGCAAGATCAAGTAAAGAACTTGATCGAAGCCATAACAATAGTTATACTGGCAGTTTGTATAATTGTTATATAAATATACTAGTGGCCCGCACCGGCTTCGCACGGGTATAAAATATATGTATAGCCGATGTCATTGATGGATGTTATTATACATAGAAACATTCCTCTCAAATCACTCTATCTATTTAAAAAAAACCGCTTCAAAATCCGTTTAATCCAGATTTCAGCATGCATAAGGATATAAGGACAGAGAAAGCGACTTTGTTTTATACTATGTAGTGATTGTAAGTCGTTTTAAGGTTATATGCTTCGATTCCTCATTCCAAAATGTTAGCGTTAGTTACCACAAAAGATCTGTTTAATTATTAGGGCTGATGGGTCCGTGTGTATTTTCTACTGTTTACCTATATACAACGGGGAGTATTCGGATGCTCTTCAACCTTATTTTGGCATCACGGTTTTACCACCGCACTAGCCGGCACCGTTCGACAGCTCATCTACATATTGCGCCACACACGTAGGTAGGTGCATCCACAGCCACTGGTTCGGCTGATGTTTGTGCATTCTATCCACTTCATTATGACGACTGCAGGCGCACGCGCCGCGCGCGTCGTCTTGCTATGGTTATGGCAACAATACTCAATTCTAGCGTCACCCATACTATCTCATTTTAAAATATATTATGTAAGTACCGTATAGTAAGATTATTATATATTGTTGTCCAGAGGCTGGAATCGCGGTAGCTGTAACACAGGGAATCCTAGTACAGCTACCAACGACCATCCTAGGTGTATATATAGGTAACTTACTATTACTAAACTTTGTAACTTTGTAACTTAGGATAATATCTATTAGTAATAATTTTTGATGAATACATTATTTGAATTTGAATTTGAATATTTCTGAATCATCGTATACACCTGCAAAATGTGGAACGAGCTTCCTCCATCGGTATTTCAGAGCTACAATATGGGATTCTTCAAAAGGAGAGTTAACAGAGTCTTAAAAATTATGGGCAACTTTATCTGTAAAGTACATTTTTGTAATATTTTAAATCAATACGCTTCAGGATGTGTGCCGCCCCTTCTGCCTGTAAACACTCGAATGAAGATAATTCATCTGATCAATTTTCAACAGAACCCACAGTTTTCCTAGTTCAAATAAACCCGTAGGCAGAATAACATTACCACCATGTCATCAATCAGGGGGGGGGGGGGGGGGCAGTTCCTCATTTTGCTGTCAAACTGGTCACTGTTTACGTCCAATAAGTAACGGTGGGAGTCTTCACAAATCACCGGCTTGATAGGTTGCAGTAATTAAAGCACGTAATGTATCTATTACTATTGACTAAAAATATTATCATGGAGCTACTAATGAGATGAATGAAGTGACGTTTAATCACATAGGCGTCTTCCAAATACAGCAAGAGTTAAGATTATCCAGGCTGAATCTAAGAATACCGACAATAAGATGCTTTCAGAAAATATTTATATAATTGTGTCGCAACACGCATGTAAACCGCCGGATATATTAACCAGGATGTATCCTCATCAGTTCCACGCGCCTTGGCTCCATCATCATCATCACATTGTGTTAGCAGCAATGTATATTGTTCAAATACTGAATAACATTTTTAAAAAGTACTATACAAATATATTATGTTCTGTTATTTTTGGGCACGTTCATAGCAAACGACTTATAGAGCAGGGTAGAGCTGCACACCCCGCCCTGCAGACTCGTAAGATATTCACACAGGCACCCTCTCAGCTACACTTGTGAATACAGATGTACTAAATATTATACGGTAGGTACCACACTTCACAACTTGTTTTCACTCTAATTCATCGCAGCCAAAGGACGTCCACAGTTGGACATATGTCTCCCCATATATAGGGGGTTTTCCAATACTCGCCTCGCTTGGCAGGCGGGATGGTGATCGCAGTATGAAGACGCTTCTAGTACGAGATCCTTTAGCCGACTCTTACGGCACCCGCGGGAAGAAATGGGGAGTACAATTCTAGGCCGGTACCACCACGGGACTCTACTCTAATAATGAATAGGTACCAATTAACCATAATCATACGAAACCAGCCCACAAGTAGTGCTCAGCTACTGGAACCATAAACAACGGTCATTTTGCTTGTTATTAATTGTTGGACGTGAATAGTACTCAGTGTGACAGCTAGACTAGGTGAGTAGGCATGCCACCCTGATTGATAACGAGTACAATTGTTATTGTGATTTCAAATAGGGTTGGTTGATATATAAACTGGCAAAACGATGGATTACTTTGGTTCATATACAAATGTTGCATTTTTTAAATTACGTTTTTGATTTTAATTTCAGAAATCATATACATATAGGTTTACTAGTAGCGCCCCGCGGTTTCACCCGCGTGGATTACAGTTTGCCCGGTACTTCAATAATTATCCCACGGGAACTATACTTTTTCGGGATAAAAGTAGCCTATGTGTTAATCCAGGGTGAAACGATCTCCATACCAAATTTCATCGAAATCGGTATAGCCGTTTGAGCGTGAAGAAGTAACAAACATACATACACACACACACACACACACACACACACACACACACACACACACAAACTTTCGCATTTATAATATATTAGTAGGATAGGATTTTGCTCCATTAAATTTTATTCAATTCATTTATTCATCTTTTTAACCGACTCCAAAAAGGAGGTTACTCAATTTGACCGTATATATGTTCGCTCGGACCTGAACCACTGAAGATATCGACCGCAGTGATCGACGAAACGTCTGGAACACAAGTTTCACATAGACCACGGCCAAACAGCCCAGAAGCAATACATACAACATGCAACGCCGGCCGTGAAAGCCTTAGAGTTTACGTATATATGTTGTTTTTTTTTATGTGTGTTCGCGGATAACTTCGTCGTTTATGAACCGATTTTAATAATTCTTTTTTTGTTAGATAGAGTATATTTCCGTGGTGGTCCCATTCAACTTTCATCAAAATCGGACAAGCGGTTTTTGAGTTATACTCCAATAACTGAAAAGTGCTACGCGTATCTTGATGATATTATTGTCGCGGTTGAAGACATCGCAGAGCACACAATAACAATTAATTGAAAAGACACTGAAAAGGGTGAAAAAAAATTTTTTTAACAAAAAATGCAACCCACTTCAACACTCAAAAGTGTGAAATAACTTGTCGAAGTCGGTGCCATGAGCACAATATTGTGATGATAGTTACTTTTGTGTGAATTATCATGGTACCGACTTCAACAAGTTATTTCACACTTGAGTGTTGAAGTCGGTTGCATTTTTTGTTCAAAAATTTTTTTTACATTTTCATGTTCTTAGATTATTACGGTATAGGTATTTAACATTGCATGGACTTGTGCTTGTTTGTGGATGGGATGTTTAACAAAGTTGTAAATCTATTCCGTGACGAATTGTCCATAGGTGTAAGTACAAATATCATAGGTCTACCTATGATACCTATTGTAGAGCTTGTGAAGAGCTAAATTCGGATTCTGCGACAAGTGTTTACATTATTTTTATCTCGTGAACTCTCTTGGTTTTGAGCTATATTTTTTTTAATGAAACAGGTATCAAATCAGCATAACGGGCCGCCTAATGGTAAGCGTTCACCTTCGCCTATGGATATCTGTAACACTGGGGGGCATTACGATACATCGCCAATCCTTTTAAGACTCTGTTAACTCTTCTTTTGAAGAAGTGTATGGTTTAGTGAGACGACAAGAAAAGTTATACGGTATATTAAATAGGCGAATTACAAGCTTATGAGGTACGGTACCTAATACGTTTTAAATATACAAACGTTATGAAAGCTGATTCTAAATCGTATACTGACTTGTATTATGGTAGATCGTTCTGTAGTCTTCTTATCAAGCTGGAAAATTATTTTAAACGAGAGCATAGTGCAAGATAATACATATGTTTATAACGGATCAGTTACATGCTTGATATATAGAAAGACCTAATGTGATGGCGCAAAATGTGACGCGTAATTGAGTTATTTAGGAAAGAAGACACGACTCTGATTAACGCATTATTTTTGGCAAATAAGACGTTCTCTTTCTAACTGCCTTCCTTGACTGCAGCCGTGGGTTCGTTAGTTAGACATATAATACCGCTGATGCCTTTAATCTTCTCTAAAACTCAAGGTAATTGCTAATGTGTATAGCATCTAAACGATGAGTCTAGTAGCTAAACGATGACTGTACAATGTTTTCACGTCAAATGCATGCCCCGGGTTCTCACGAGAGTGATTATTAACATAATAATTGAGTTAATGTAAGATGACAGTCGCTATTGCTTTATTAGTCAAATCAAGTTCAGCTGTCCCATAGGATACAGCAATCATGCCGGATAAGAAATTAACCAATTGGAGCTTTGGAAACGAATTCAAAATTCCCTTAAGTGGAATGTATATACTTCGAACGCATCCCTTCATAACAAGGAACAAAGTTTGGCTCCTTCAGATCCTCTCAATAACTGGAGTGAATATAGTGTGTCTATTTCTCCTTTGCTACTCAATATTTCTGCACGACGGTAGAAAGGGGAACTATGCGGACGCCAGTAAAAACTTTGCTATTCTCATCATATGCTTTAATTCAAACATAAAGTTTTACAAGATGATCAATTGCCGCAAATCTATATCCATTTTGATTAAAGCTATAAATCGGGATTACGAGCTGGCTAAGCATTTCAATGAAGAAGAAAGAAACGTTATATTATCATACTCCAAAAAGGGCAAAAAGCTATGCCAGATTTGGATAGTTATTGTATTTTTAGCATCTTGCATTTTTCCCGTTAAAGCATTTTATCTTATGCTCTATTACTATATGAAAGGAGAAAGCCGCCTTGTTCCAATGTTCGATTTTACTTTCCCGTACTTCATAGAGAGACACAAAGATACAACTTTAGGATTCTGTGGAATTTTCACTTTGTGTTTCTTCTTTGACACCTTTGCGTTCTTTATATATCTTAGCTTCGAACCATTGATTCCGATATTTACCCTACATACATGCGGTCAGTTAGAGTTACTAATGGTGAGGATGAGGAAAGTAATTAAAGATTCAAGGGATGAGCAAGAAATTAAAGAAAAGCTTAAAAACATCAACATGATACTACAAGAATTGCATATGTAAGTCAATCTGTCATAGCACTCGTGTCATCTATATATATAAAAATGAAACCCGTTTTCCGTTGTCACGACATAACATGAAAACGGCTTGACCGATTTAGATAAAATTTGGTATAAAGATACATGGGACTTTGGAGAAGGACATAGGCTACTTTTTGTCCTGGAAGAAGTATGGTTCCCGTGGGATAACTGAGTCAGCGGGAAAAACGTAGTGCACGCGGGTGAAACCGCGGGGCGCAGCTAGTTCAAAATAATTACGTACATTTTTTCAGATTTTATCTTCTAGAAACTATAAAGATTAAACTTGTATTCTATAAGTGGAATGTCAAATCAATGGACTTTTTATGCTAAGTACCAGTGGAAATCTTTTTTCTGAGAAGTAATTTCGCCTGATGTTAGGACATCGCGTGGGTGCAACGCGTCAAGGTTGATCATATTCATCTATATTTGTCATTATATAAAAATAATTTAGAATAACAATAAAATAATCTAACTTAAAATAAAAACCTTAAAAAAAAAAAAAAAAAAAAAACCTTAACCTTTTGTCATTCCTTCACGATCATAAGATTAACAAATTATATAAAAATTGTTTATAAGCTGTGAGACTATGGAAATTAAATAAATGTTAGACTAGATAAGAACACATACAGATAGATGTGTAGAACGATGACAGCTGGTTACACTTGTTCGGTCCCCGTCGACGGCTTGATCTTCCGGTGAAAGGATGGGAGTTTGAAAACGTTCCTACCGATTTCAAAGTTCCCATGGTGCATGGTGGTAAGATACTTTCGCCTGGCTAGCTACCACCCTCTAGTTGGAAAAACTGTCACCAAACACATAGTGAACGCCTGAACACACTGCTGTCTAGCAGTCCTTGAGAGCCAGTCAACATACTAGGTCTAACGTTATAGCATCTTCGACCATCAAGGGAGATAGTGGTCAAATGATAGAACTATACACAGTATAAAAAACAATTATAATTGTCATCGGATCTACGTTTCTATTCTCTTTAATGTATGCATGATAAACATAACATTAATAGCATTCAATGCGTGTTTTTTCTAGTTTTATGGAACACGTTCAAAACAACTTTAGAGTTATAATGGAGTTCAATATGAAAACTACAACGTTTATAATGCCATGTAACGGATATCAAATACTTGAGGTAAATATTATTTCGTTTAATATAGGCGTCATACATTTTGTAATGTAATTACATTGTAACGTAGACTTTAGTTATAAAGCATAGACGAGCAAACAACCCAGTACAGAACTTCGAGCAAAAAATAAGAGTTCTGTTACTGCTACAGTTCTATGCTCTTGTCGCCGCTCGGACCTGAACCACTGAAGATGTCGACCGCAGTGATCGACGAAACGTCTGGAACACAAGTTTCACTTAGACCACGGCCAAACAGCCGGAAGCAATACATACAACATACATCGCCGGCCGTGAAAGCCTTAGAGTTTACACTCAAACTACATATGTAATATTCTCTACACATGTTAAACATAAAAAAGCTCGTTTTCTAATATTTACACCAAAATTCGTATTCGTATAAATTCAATCCTTTCGACGCTACTGTAATATTAAAAGAGTTTTGGTCAAGTCTGAGTAGTTTTAGTCTACACGAAATAACGTGACGAGACTTTAATAGAAAAAGGTCGAATTTTAGGAATGTCATTCATAGGAATCATCAGTGTTATACTAATTTAGACTTCATTTTTATTTATTTATATTTTAGTTACAGGGTCATTACAGTTTGCAGTAATGACCATATAAACCTTAATAGAAGAAGAAAAATTTATTCACGTTTTATTTTATTTTTCATATCCCTTCAATAAAGTTTCACAGTATGGGATCCAACGCGCGTCTGTCTGATTGTTAGCCGACGCTCGATTTGCTGCCCTTATAGGCATCCCTTATAGCCATCGCTTCGAGTCACATATTTAGGATGATGTAAGTTATATTATGTGTAGGCATAAAGTGAAATACACTATGTTTATTCCAGGATTTTCGTGCCTCTGGTATTATAAACATTGAATTCATAGCGCTATTCCTGGCTGCTAATATACATTTTCTGACGCCTTGTATATTTTGCGATATGCTTATGGAGTCGGTAAGTTTACTCTAAGCAAATAAAGAAGTGGTAAAGTTTTCTCTAAATAGGCCCATGGACATGCTGCAAATTGCCGTAATTTTTTTCCTATATCTGTGGTCTTTGTTTTATACTTATATAATTTGAATGAGTCCCCTTTTTAACTGACTCCAAAAAAGGAGAATCTCCTTAATTCGGTTGTATTTATTGCATTTGTTACATAAAAACTGCGTCATTCGTGAACCGATTAAAATAAATATTTTGCATTCGATTGCAACATGCTTTCAGATTAGTTTCATATGTATTTAATGAAAACCAGTCAAACTAGATACCGCGTCCACTAGCAAATAAAAATTATTTTATTCCGTGTGTCCAGAGCGAGAAATTCCGTCAATCCATTTATGCGTGCGGATGGGAGAACTGCCGCTACGTCGGTGTTCGGAACACGGTGCTGCTGATGCTGACGAGAGCCTCCAAGCCCTTCAGCGTCAGCACGGTCTTCTACTTCGTATGCTTGGACACCTATTCCGCTGTGAGTAGATTTTAACATAGATAATCCTAGCTTACTCGAATTCTTCTTCTTCTCCTTATCCTCCTCATGACACGCCCATACCAATAAATATTATCGTCACCTTCCCTACTTTCAAACTTCCTCTGATGTACTCATTTTGTTATTAAAACTGACGTGGTTTTGACACATTAGTTCATAGTCACTTGGTAAAACCAATTTACAAGTCATTATGAATGTTATAAAACACGGGAATTACTCACGTAATAAGTCATAGCTTTGAGCTATCAGCCTCCGCTCCTCTTTATCTGAGAGTCATAGTGATCCGACTATAGTTACAACCACATTCGGTGGTCTTTTTAACCGACTTGAAAAAATGAGGTTTCTCAATTCGACCGTTTATACATTGTTACGTGTTCGTAGATAACTTCGTCGTTTATGAACCGATTTTGATGATTCTATTTTTTGTTTGATAGAGTATACTTCCGAGGTGGTCTCATTTACATTTCATCACCATGATAGTCCAAAAGTAACTATTATCAAAATATTATGCTCATGGTACCGACTTCAACAAGTTATTTCACACTTTTGAATGTTGAAATCGGTTGGAATTTTTGGTAAACATTTGTTTCAAGGAGAATACGGGGCGCTCGCGGTCTTGGTCGCGGTTCGTTTAGGCAATACTAGGTATTGCTATAGGCGATCATTAAACATTTTAAATTTTGTTTCAAATATTTAATTATTGCCTATAAAACCAATAGCCGCAACTTTATATCAAAAGAGGTGCTTGAGGCTCACAAGCCGCAGGTTGCCGACGCCTTCCTTAGTCGATCGGCTCTAAGATCAAAAATGCCACATTTGTATTATACATTTGTTTTTCACGGGTTTATGTTTTAATGTTAATTGTAACAAAATTTTCAGATGTGCCGGCAAGCTTACGCCATATTCAACTTAATGAGTGCAGCTTGGTCATAAAAAATATCAACAAGATACTTTATAGATTATAAATATATTAAACTGGTGCCCTTAGCACGTACTATTTACAAAAGTAGCTACTGTATAGTCATTAAAATATAGCACTCCAGAGTGTATGCACTAAAACTTATGTGTTTTATTTTAAACATATCATTATAGAAAACAGATTCTGCGGCTTTTTATGAAAGCTTGTACTGATTTTTCTATTCCTCTGGAACAATAGTTGTCATTTGTCCCTTTTATTGTAATCTTGGCCAATATTATAACTGAATTAGATAAGTAAGGACTACATACCACATCTGGGGGCAATCAACTGCTCCTTCAGCGCGCGAAAAACTAAAGGCAAACTTTGTCTATTTTTGTTCAGTATGCTAAATGTCATGAATATGTTGAGGCCGTGATAGTAAGGATTAAAACTGTTTGTCTGTCGTATGCCGTTTGTATGTTTGTTACTCCTTCACGCTGAAACGGCTAAACGGAGTTTCATGAAATGTAGAATGAAGATAGCTTATACCCTGGAATAACACATAGGCTACTTTTGTCCCGAAAATATTAACTGTTCCCGTGTAATGACGGAAAGACGCCAAAAAATTATCAATGTAACATTTCACCGCGGGTCACAGCATTCTTTAAGAATAAATCAATATTTGCAGCATCTACAAGGTTTTTACTCACTTTAAGGTAATTTAAGTCAATTAAGAATGCTATTATGAACCTAGGTGGCAAACATTCTGAGGGATGCAGGTGGGTAATTTAAATTAATTTTGTCATTTTATGTTGGTATTAAAAGTAAACTAATATTTTAGTGTGAGGTATATCATCAGCAGGTCGACATTACCGTGACTGCTCATGGACATATGTAATGTATATTTGTTTTTAGGAAAATGTACACAATAACAGAGATAGCGTTTTGGTTTGTTAACTGTAACCATACTTTTGTATGTAAGAATAAATAAGGCTTCTCTCTCAGAACACCGCAAAAAACATGTTCAGAAAATGAGTTATCTAAGTGCGTTAAGCAATAACCTCGTAAATCGTGTAACTCGATCAATTAAGTAAGTACTCGTACAAGCATGTAATCACATTAATTGCGCGTGAGTTAACTCCTAATAGCAATTAAGATACCTAAATAATCTAACTGTATTCTAAATAGTTTCATACAATATCATTATATAATATATCATAAAATTAAATATCCATCTAACAACTGTCACTATAACAAAATAATAATTAAATGTCGTTATGAAATATTATGTATATACATAAATGTGTCTATTTATATTACCATCAAAAGGAATAATTTATTCTAATTACTTTTCTATTTGAATTAAGCATTCGAATGTGAAATTTTAAAAAAATGTGCGTAAACCTTTTTTAATCCATTCTTACTTCAAACTGAAAGGGGTCGGTCTTCACTGTGGAATTCGTAATGAGGGTTCCAAATTTCCAAGGAGATTGAATGTATTGTTAGCAGAAAACAAAGCCTTACTTTCGCTGTAAAAAGGAATATATCAGTTTGGGTGAAAAAACACATTTTTTAAATATTTATTTAAGTACATGAAAATGATGTCCAAATTAAAATGAATGCCGTCTATGAGTTAGATCATTATTTATTCAGTTTAGATCATATCACGTGGACGGGCACAAGAAACGTCACGCCGCTGTATTTCTAACCGACTGCCAAAAAGGAGGAGGTTCTGTGTTCCACTGTCAGTATATATTTTTTAGAGTTTGTGTGCACCGTTGCTTTTGTTTTATTTTTCATAAGATCTTTACTTTATTTTTACTTATCTTTCAATGTTCTCTTTGACAGTGTTCTAGTACAAGGTTTTGTGCACTCTGCAAAGAATCATCATCATGTTTCCGGCGTTGAACCTTCGAGGACAACGGAATTAAAAATCTTCTGAAGGACTCTCAGTATCGGTGAGCCACCCGCATTCAGAAGCTCTGATATGATTCCGTCGTCACCCGGCGCCTGGTTGTTCTTAAGCTGCTTCAGAGCCATCCTAATCTCGTACAGCCTGATTGCGGGATACCTATGGTATAGTGTCGGGTAACTTGGCTCTTGGGTCTTTGGCCAAGCTGTCATTTAGGACACAGAATAGTGATAGTTTGTAAGGATGGTACGTGCGTTGTTCCAATGTTTATACCTTTGCGATACGATAACTTTGACGTGGGTTATTCGTACTTTAGGCGCTGATAGTACCTTCCTTGCGTATTCCGATACTCGTCGAGAAAAGTTTTGCTCGCATATTGCTTAGAGTAACGTATCTCTGTATATATACACGTAACTAAGCAATGGTCGCAAACACGTAGTTAGGTTTAGTCTTCAACGTATAAATGTATATGATATCGAATCGTGTGTCTCGATTACTGAAACCTTTCGAGCCGGTAATTTCCGACGATTCTACTCGTTACTTGGACGTGAGTGGTGCTGTTTGACAGCGAAATGAGGAGCTGTGCGGGGGTGCCGTGCCGCGCCGCACCGCCCTGATTGATGACGGGGGGTAATGTTATTATGATTACGGATAGGGTTGATAGGAACTGGAAACTGTGGTTTCAGTTGAGTATATTAGTCCTGGCATGTACACAAAGAAATCGAAACTGCGTCTCCAAAAATAAAATTGGGCAAATTATATTTGTGGGTCTTTTATAATTAGGGAGCCGGGCGGGACGGGTGGCGGGGGGTGCCAGTGCCTTGTAATTGTGTTCCACAACAAGCACTTGAGGAAAATAACTCCTTAATTAAAGTGGAAAATTCTTATGATCATCATTATGGCCATCATCTCATCATAATCGGAATTTGTCTCAGTATTTATGGCACATACCTGATTACGGTACCACGGATTAGGGAAAAATTAAAATAAAAACAGAACCGAATGTCAACTGACTTCCAAAAAAGGGAGAGGTACGCGGTTATAGATTGACTAATTTTTATTTTTGTGACGTCGTTTATGAACCGATGTAATGTTTTTTTTCATTCACTCATATTGGTGTCAGTGTCTCGCTAAACTGGCACTAATCAAAACTAGGGGGTTCTGGTTTATTGGATTTTTCGGATTATTGGATTATATACAAGAAATCATATTATATGTATATTAGAAGATAAGCCTTACATTTCCGTTCGCTTATGTCAAGTTGAAAATAGTGTAGCTAATGCATGTGCATTAGCTACACTATTTTCAACTTGAAAATATCAGATAAACATGCTATTGTGATAGTTTTTGAGGTTATACTGATGCTGGTGCGCGAGCGCGGAACGAGGGTAGGGAGGGTGAGGGTGAGGGTGCAGGAGTATTGGTCGTACCAAATGTTATTGATCTCAAGAATTTTTATTGAAATAGGTTAATGATTACTCGTTATTTTTAAGAAAATGTACCACGGACAAAGGTTTTTAATCGATATTTATAGTGTTTATGTGACTTTTTTTTTATATGTATATATCTAGCGTTTGACCACTATCTCACTTGATGGCCAGTGATGACGTGCCCGAAGATGTTATCACGCTAGAACTGGAATGCTCACTGGCTCTCAAGGACCGCTGCCACACGCACTGAACGCAATGTGTGTTTGGTGACAGTCTTTCAAACTTGAGGTGATAGCTAGCCAGGCGGTTACTCCAAAGTGACCTACCACCACCATGCTGGGAATTTAATAACGGTCTTTAACTTCACGGAAACCCAGACCGTTGGTGGGGATCCAACCAGCGTTCGTTAGTTTGACAGCCGACGCTCCCACTTCTGAGCTATTATAATGTTATAATTCCGTAAATACTGTAACTGCTGGGCTGTGCCGGAGGTTTCCTTATGCGATCGAATCAAAAATGAGGTGATCTGCACAATTACACAGTCCAGCGGGTTAACCAAACGAAGTGGCCGTGGGCAGGGCTTCCAGCAGGGGAAGCCAAGCCAAGCTGTGGAAATGATTTCGTTAAGATATGATGATGATGATAAATCGAGTCAAATGTATTCATGAAGATCGACACATTAAACCAAAGTTTTACGAGAGTTAGTTTATTGCAATTGCCTTGAGTTTAAATTACCTACCTAGCTAATATCAATATGCTCTCCAATATACTCCAAATTTACAAAGTAATGACTAACTGTTAAATTTCAAAGATAAAGCCAAATTGAGTGCAAGTAAACAGTCTCGAATGAGATTTTCGTTGAAAGCAATGAAACCTCAGTCTATGGAACGGAAAATGCTTCCACAGTCTATTAAAGTCTTATTAAGATAAGCAAAATGAAGGTTTTCATATTCTAAAGAGGATCCGAAGATAATTGAGACCGTTTACTTACAGCTGGTCTCGGAAACTAACTGTATTTAATTATATTCGAATAACACCGTCTTTCTCGAAAATAAAGATTTACTGATGAAAAATTCTATTTCATTTTGATGCCTTACACTATTGCGAGGTACCGAAATAAAATCAATTAAACACGTACGCACCGCGATAAGTATAATAATATATCTAACTTGTTTTTGGTTTTGAAGACAAAACGCTGACGCAAAATTTTCTACTAATCAATTTGTAATATAAATATTTATAGTCAACAATCTTCAGTAATATCATTTCCAAGGCTTACATGATCAGTTCACTACTCACCTACAGCTGGACCATGGGCTCTTCTCTCGGATTGAAGTGATGCCCATCCCGCTCATCAAACTGAGTGGCCTTTTGGCCCATAGGTTATTTCATCGTCCAATATAAGAATTTACATAACGTCGCGTCCCAAAGACCTCCAACGTACTATACAATATTTGCTTTTGCCATTTATATAGATTGCCATTCTCCATAACTACGAAATATTTTAGCCAGATAGTATTTCGTCTTTATTGTGAAGCAATATTTTTCGTGAAGAAAAATCTTCCAAATTCTCCAAACAGAGTGGAGAGAGATCGAGGATCATTAACTGTCGACATTTACAATTTATTTATATATATAATATATATAGCTAACATTAGAAAACATACATTTCCATTTAAATCTTTACAGCGATTACCGATATATCACATAATTATATTCATAAATACAAGAATTGCTTTTTAATTAGTGTAAAATATTTGCAGTTTGTTTATAATTTTATTACGCGAGCAGCGCTGCTTGCGAACGAGGCGTTAGTATTAAGCTGCTTAATACCTATAATGGAAGAGAAAAGAAACGCCGAGGGGAGAATGCGAAATACTTGTAAAACCACCGAGCGGGGCTACTCGTGCGTTGAATCTGGCCTAGTTTTGTTTTTACGCCATCTAGGAGACAACATGCAGAAATAAAATTAAATATAAGTACAGTAGTCAATTGTCAAACATTATATAAGAGTTATAAGGTTTATTGCATTAACAACATGCTAGGCCGAACTTCTGTAGTCGTGGATTCAAACCCCCACTAGCAGCCGAATTTATTCCTTCAAATAATTATAAGTATATGAGTAAGATACCGGCCAAGACATTATAGACTATAATGACTGACGATGCATAGACTCTGTTATGCATTTTTGTACAGTTGTTTAAATCGTGATTAGCTGAACCCGACGACTCGCCCACAAAAAGAACTTTGCAACCCTTTAGAAGATATTGATCGAATCATGGCTTAGCAATATTTAGCAGAAAATCCCCCGATCGCACGCACGCCCATT
Organism: Apeira syringaria; assembly: GCA_934044485.1. Classification (NCBI taxonomy): domain Eukaryota; kingdom Metazoa; phylum Arthropoda; class Insecta; order Lepidoptera; family Geometridae; genus Apeira; species Apeira syringaria. The sequence continues at coordinate 17,245,740 of OW203668.1, forward strand.
GCATCCAATTGAAATCCTGATTCGTTGAGCCGCTCAAATAGGTAAATTATAAAGAAGCCTTTTTGTATGTAAATCTAAATTACATTCACTTCCGTCTCCAAAATACCGTCCAAGCGCGAGTCGGACTCACCCATGATGGATTCCACACCATCATTAAGAATTGAGCATCATATTTACTTTTTAAATTTGTTTGAGGTATATGTCATTAAATCGAGGGAAAAAGACGCCTCTAAGTATTAATCACTTAATGATTTTCTTTTTAATTTCACTGGCTTTTGTTAAAGCGGCATCAGTAATACACACCCTGTCAACATTTCAGCTCTCTTACTGTTGCGGTATACGACAGGCAGCCCCCTGATTGACACATCAGCGGAGTCACAGTAATGAAGTTTCGGTGGTTGCCTTATGGAACGGAACCCTAAACGTTTACAAACTTTCGTAGGACTGTAGGGAAGAGCCTGTACTCCACGACACAGGTCCACCCTAGTGTGGAGCACAGTGCCCCCCGAGTTTACTAACTTATATTAATATAAGAATAAGTTAGCTTTACCTAAGCTCGACCAAGTAGACCAAGTACTCGACTCGTAACCAAGATTTAAGTTTTTCTGTGCCCAAATAAATTATTATTATTAAAAGCGCCAGCCTAAATAGCTAAGAGCGCCAAGTAACTAAATATCGTCTTTGCTTTATCAGAGTAAGGGTTCTCCAATTAATCTCTTTAATGGGGCTTGAAATGATAATTCGTATTTTCGTCATCATGGAACCCTTCACAAGACGCGTCTATCGCTGGCCCATCGTCTGTGATTGGTATATTTGATTTGTATATGTTTACTTTTATCGCACTCACACCCCCGGACTAAGAAACCTTGTGTCGCAGGAGGTATATACATACACAATGACATCACACAAACATCCAAGACCCGGGAGAAACATCCATGCTCACCATTGTTTGCCTTTGCCGGGTGTCGAACTCAGGGTCTCAGGGACCAGAAGTCTTATCGGTTATGAGGTACCAATTCAATCAAGTTAATCTACCCTATTATAACACAGGTCCTACTATACTGGCACACGATGTTTCTTCTCAACGAGAGGAATTGTGATCATTCCTCCAACGTGGTACAATTACCACGTTGGAGGAATGATCATTATTAGATACAATTGTCGTAATTCCGTTTCCCAAACATATTAAGTAAAAGTGTGTGAATTTACACTTAATACATATTTTAAAGAGGAAATATTTGTATTTTTGTACAAAAGTGACCAATAAATTCAAAATTGGTAAAAAGTTTTTGCCACCTCACCAGTGACTTTTGTTACACACAGGATCAATTTGTCATTGTGTATGTTCACCGATTTCTCCACCCGCAACTATAATGTCATCGACGTATGCGCAGCGCTCTTCAGTGCTTGACTGATTTTAATGGCATTTAAATGTGACCATACGGGAAGCACCAGCTTTCAAATAAGAAAATAACATACAAAATCGGTGCACCCAGTCGAAAGTGTGAGAACCTTCTCCTTTTTGACCGACTGAAAAAAGGAGGAGATGCTCAATTCGACCCGTATGTTTTTTTTAAGTCGGTTAAAAAGTGACAGCGCTCGAGAATCGCTCACCTATCTGGCATCGCAAGATAAGCGCCGGTGGGTACAACATATCACACACCATAATAAGTAATTACATGGTATCCCCAAGGGATACCAAGGATATAAGGATACAAGGGATATAAGGATTTGTTATGATTCCCCCTCCTCGAGTGATCTACAACAATAAGATACCTGTTCAATTATGGTATGTATAATATTATAGACCGACATTAAACTTTCCTGGCTGCGTGGCGAGGTTGAGACCGTGCCAACAAGGGCCAGATAGAGTAAACTCAAACAGGGTTCAGCCGGTAATGCCATAAATATTTTAACAATCACGGTCGAGAGAGCTCACTACCTAAACTACAAGAATAATTCATTACAATACGTCGGAGCCTTCAACTTTATTGCACCTTTTCTAACCTCAAGTATTAACTTGTAATATTGGAATGTCCCGTAAGCGTTCCTGCATTATTGAGAATATTGAAGTTATAATGGGATCGCTCTTTGTGGACTTCTGGATGGAACTGGAGACGTAGTAGGCACGTACTTATAATTTATATTCTAATAATAAGTGTAGCCTCGATTTTTAACGCTCTATCGTAATAAGTCTACTGTTCTAGAAGCAAACTTACAAATAGTTTTCAGTTTTACACGAACTACGGCGAGTGTATTAGGTACTATGACCAGTTTGGAGACATTTCCAAAAGAGCCAGGTCGTGTCAGGAATACCTTCCTACTCTTGCGGACGGCGCGTAAGAAGAATCAGGTAAAACGAGAGAGATATTATGCCATGATCGTAGCAAGTGGAAGTCCATGGTATCTGCCTCCACCTCCGGGAAACAGGCTTGATTTAATGCATGTATGAATAACAATAATATTAAATAATATATGCTGAGTCATAAAAATCACTGGCAACATATCGTAATGCCTCCAGTATTGCAGATATCCACAGGCGCCGGTGATCGCTTACCATCAGGCGGCCCGTTTAATAGAAATAAACTAGTTTTTTCAGACGTGTTGTCATAATTATATTATCAGCCCTTTTATCTTATTCGTTAGTATTTTGATTGTAAATTATTTCGAATCCTGCAAATATAATCTAAAAATACGAGATAGATAGGTGTATATAAAAATTCCTAAATTGCACACAAAACCACACTAAAATTTGACTACATTCATAGCTAATATATACAGTCCATAGGACAAAAATAGATTTATTCCTATAAAAATTCAGAAAATAATGCTCTCAATCAGTATCACGTATATAAAGTATTTTCACCATTTTTTTTCCGGGTATAAGACGGCCACGGCTGAACATATGCCTCATTTTCACCATAAATGTATGTAATACCTACTGGGGGCATTATGATACGTTGCCAACCGTTTTAAGGATCAGTTAACTCAACTTTTATCTCCTCTCCAATAATCGTACCTGTGTTGTAGCTGATCAGAAATGGGGTGAAGCTCGTTCCACATTTTGCAATTGTATGGCAAAAACTATCGGTTGAATTGTTTCAATTCAAGATTGTTACCGACCGTCTATTGCTAACATCGCTATAAAAATATATATGCGAGTGTGGAGATGACCAGTGTATCGTACATGTGATATGAAATGGCATGAAAACTAGAAAGGCAAAAAAAACACATGTTTTTTTGTAAATGTTCTCGTGTGGAAACCACAGACCGACGGACAGACGACCTGACCAACATTGGAACAGGAACAGGCTGGAAGGGGGCCGCTTCTCCCCGGTCCTTATGACAATCTTTGGGGAGGGGGCTTCTCTAGCTGTGGACGTCCTAGGCTGAGATGATAATGATGATGAGGATACAAAGATGATTCAGATGTAGCATCGCGAGTCGATGGGAACTATTCACTCGTGACTCGGAACCAAGCACGACTCGGCCAACGAGTTCCGCTCATTCATCAGAACGCATCATGAAAGTAGAACCAAAACGCTTAGTGTGTGTTTGTCCGTACATACACCATATATATCCTCAGCGCATTCTCGCACAGCCATCCGTCTAGTTGACCGACGATAGAATGGGGATGATGATACTAAATGAGTGTCAATAGACTGCCCATTTGCTAAATACTTACACCGTCAATATTAATGGCAAATTGACAAAAAAATTACTAAACCATAAACCCTTTTAAACCCCTTTTTACAAACTGCGCAGTTTTCAGGCTAGAAACTTTAATGATGAAAGTATACCAACTTTCTTAAGAGTGAAATTACTTTAACATTAGAAATGCTAATAATGCTGAATTATAAATAGGAAACTCAAAACAACTAGCTCAAAATTAATTCAACCTGAGAATAAATAAGTTACCCAATCGTTTAATATTATGCTAATGACTAGGGGCCACGTACAATAATCTTCCACTAAGGTAGACAAGAGCCATTGTCTATATTTAGTGTATTTATGTTTAAAAGGAAGACCAACAGCATAACACATATATTATAAACTAGCGGCCCGCTCCGGCTTCGCACGGGTATAAAATATATAGTCTATATCATTAATCGATGTTATTATACATACAAACCTTCCTCTTCAATCACTCTATTGATTAAAAAAGTGGGAAATAACTTGTCGAAGTCGGTACCATGAGCGCAATATTGTGATGATAGTTACTTTTGTAAACTATCATGGTACCGACTTCATCAAGTTATTTCACACTTTTGAGTGTTGAAGTCGGTTCATTTTCTGGTAAACATGTTTTTGTTCACTACGATTCCCTCGGGAACTAAACTTTTTCCGAGATACAAAGTAGCCAGTGTATTATTCCAGGTTATAAGCTAGCTTCATTCCAAATTTCATGCAAATCCGTTCAACCGTTTCAGCTTGAAGTAGTAACAAACATACAAACGACTAGCAAACTTTCGCCTTTATAATATTATTGTGATCAAGCCAGAACAACTAAACTATTATCAGTGAAGTTTCACATTCAAATAGATTACTGTCAGGAATAGATAAATAAAGTACTTTTAATCCTAAAAAAAATACGGCTTTGTGGTATAGCGGGCACACAGTACCTAGTCTACGCGGGTTAAACCGCGGCGTATTGCTAGTATTTATGTGTTGTAATATGAACTCATTCAGCGATAATATATATGGGACAATATATATGGGACAACTCTGCCTAGTTTGGGACCTGAAGACCTTGTGTGAACACAAGGTCTTCAGGTCCCAAACTAGGCAGAGCCTGTACTATGGTAGCCTGATGACTGATAAATATACTTAAATACATACTTATATATACTTATATACATATACACACATATACAATATATGTTTCAATGAACCAAATCGCTATTTTTATTGTGATCTAAAACTTCAAGTAGTATCATGGACGTACGAGTATCACTAAACTAATAAAATAGGCAACAGTTACAAAGGAATTTCTGCTAAGTCGTTGAGCTCTCAGCCCACGTCGTCCAAGTATAGTTATGCAAACTAGGCCTCGATGCAGGCTCGGTGAACAAAGGCACAACTCTAGGTATAATTCTTTTCATCTCGGACGCTAGACGTGATCGTAAGCTTGAGACAATATCTGGATTCTCCGCCGATATGTCTTTTGACTCGCATGGATCTTCTTTAAGGTTGAACAGACAAGATTTATCTGAAAGCAAATCAATGTTTAAAAAAATAAATAACTCAGTATATCGATAGCGTACTATACATATGAAAACCATTTACCGTCATCAGGTTGACACATATCAGGGTTCCCTTTAGGACACGATACTCTTATTTTATTTCTTAAATCAATATCTTGAATATCAAAAGGTTTTCCAATTCTTTCAAGTGCAGAATACGTTTTGCTTTTCTTCAAAGCATTTTTATACGGCGGTGAATTGCCAATGATGCCTCTTAAATCTCCACCCTGATAATCACTATATTCTTTTATTATATTGCCAGTAATCAATTTGTAATCTCCACTAATGACTGCAGCAAAACCTGTGTAATCGTCAATTTCAAATATTTCGTTTCTATCAGAGGTTTTATTTCCGTTGATATTTTCCCATTGGTTCTTTCCATCCAAGTCCATGGGTGGTTCAAAACCAGCAGCGCGAAGCAAGGTCGGGACCCAGTCTGATACGTGCATGTACCCACTCCATAAATTGTTAGAGGCATTAAGTTTAGGAGACCACAAAAGTCCGTTTACCCTTATTCCACCTTCAAATGGCGACATCTTGATCCCTCTCATAGGCCAGTTGGAAGCGTAATTCACAGAGTTCCCAGACGTCATGCCCCCGTTATCTGATATCAATACAATAATAGTATTTTGGAGCATTCCTTTCTCTAACAACGTGTCCACTACATCACCGACGCTGTCGTCGAGTTTTTTCACCATAGCTGAAAGAAATCAGTGAACATAATAATGAGATGGGTAAATAAACATAAGGTTCAATTCCTACGAGCGTCTTTGTCCGTTACTCGAATTTCTAGAATTAGGAACCTATATAAGCTTTTAGGTTTATGTTTAATAATAAAATAACTTAAACAATGCTGTATTGTCAGCCGCCTTTTTTAGGTATACATCAAGTTCAATTTTAGATCCATCTTTTATTTTTATTTTTGTGTTCTTTGTTTTGTATATTCTGTATTAAGTTAAAACAATGACAGAATATTTTAATATTACTGTACATGCTATCCTATAACTCCGTGTTTATTTTGCGGACGTCTATTTTAATATTACATATTTTAGATAACTACATTTATGCGTCCGTGATACTGATATCATACGCTGTTCCATTGGAAGATAAGCGCTGGCTCAGAACCGGCACGGGCTGAGATGGGGCCAAATTTTTTGCATGAGTAGCATTAGCTTGATGAATTAATCATTGTGTGTATTAGTTGCTTTAGTATATATGATTTAATAATTTTGTGCTGTAAGTAAATATTTCATTTCCTAATTTCATAATGCACGAAACTTGTCCATGACATGAAATAAGGTACCAATATTGTACTTACAGCCCGTACACGATTAAGCATGGCTTACTCTCTGCCTGAAAGAAGCCGGTGTGGTCGCAGTGAGAATAGCGCTAATGGTCTAATTATACTTGCAAATATAGAAACTAAATGTTCGAATTTATGGGAACTGTGATTTTGAATCTCTCCAAATATGGCTGAAAACGTTGGTTTTGTGGTTTGCTAAGTTGTAACCGAAATGCATTGTAAAACGCGATGTTGTGTGATTGTAACTACGAAATGAGGCGATTGAACACACTTGATATAAAAATAAACATTTTAAATCTAAAATAACATTAGTAAAATTGCAATTTATGGATCAGTATTACAATTCAACGTGGCAATGCTGCTAGCATTCTGGGCACGCTGCCAACTGATAGCGCGTTAGAGCATTTGATTTATCTATAGGCTGACAATAGCTGGTGGATTGCTCAAATGCTTTTGTAGAAGCTGTAGCAATACTACAGCTACTACAAAAAAAATTGTATTGAACTTTGAACTACAAATAATTAGTTTTTAGTATTTTATTTAAATAAGGGCATCGGCCCATATAACACATTATTGAAATGATTTGTTTTCCTTTATAAATAATGTAATAGTAACTATTACTTGTTTATGTATAGACACAGATATAATAATACCTCCTGCCTAATATCAATATTGATTGGTAGATGTATATTTCACTATTCGAAAATGGCGGTTTAGCTTTTGTCAGAAAAGATATTCAAAATGGTCCCACAAGGGATAAGGGCAGGAGTTGTTACGTGTCATATGAAAGCACTTTCTTTGTCCAAAAATAAACTTAAATGTATTCAGAGTTTGTAATACTTGAAAAAACTTATGAATAGTAAACGATGAAGTGAAGTCTGACCTGCATAAATTCGTCTCTCCGGTAAGTCTACGTGTCTCTGAGCCCGGACTTCTTCGGGCGGCGCCTGGAGCTGGGCGTTCTGGTTGCCGGAGTGGGGAGCGTTGTGAGCCAGCATTAGAAACAGGGGCCTCGAACTATCGTGATTCCTGATAACTGTAACCAACAATATACCTACTAAGGCTACTGTTCACCAAACTTTAACACGTCCGATTATCAATTTAACCGTCAGTCAAACAGTTTTTACGATAGAGTTAAACTGTTTGACCGACGGTTAAATTGATAATCGGCCGTTTAAATTTTCGTGAACTAACTCCACCCTTAATATCCCCGCGTACATACCTGTTGATAATCAGCATTGGACCAAAAATGTAGTATAATACTGCAAAGCCCTATATTTTTACCTAGACCATGTTTTTAGTTCTAATTACTTACCTATAATTAACCTTGACCGCACACAAGATCCTGATCAAGGTTTTCGGAAGAAGCCGAAAAAATTGTCCATCGTGATATCGACAACTCGTTTCTCTAAGTTTTACGTTAAACCCCTTTTAGATGTTCAGTGTAGAGTCAGAGATCATGTCGATGTATGAGTTTGAATACCAACCTGGGGCAACACTAATACGATACGTTCTACTAGTTAGTAGGATTTACAGCTTAAAGAGATCCGACAGTAAGCCGCCGCCGCCGCCGCCGCCGCCGCTAGGCAGGCTTTTATCTCAATTGGATAGAATCAATTCACCACGCAGAGCTGCAGTAATGCACTTTTGAGACGAATATAATTAATTTCAAATTAAATGATTGGGGAGGTATTAACTGGTTTGCTGTTGAAGCGCTTAGGCTGCTGTTCACCAAAATGTACTATGTCCGATTATCAATTTTACCGTCGGTTAAGCAGTTATTACCATACAGTTAACCGACGGTTCATTGATAATCGGACGTTTAAATATTGGTGAACACCTCCCTAAGTCGTTCATTGCCTGTGTCTGATATTGTATCCTACTCATATTATTAATGCAAATGTTTGTGTATATGTGTGTATGTTTGATACTTCTTCAGGCTCAAACGGCTACACCGATTTCGATGAAATTTTATATGGAGTTAGCTTATTCCCTGGATCAACACACAGGCTTATTTAAATCACCACCGTTATTGCCGTTTTTCATCACCATGCGGGTAAAACCGCGGGGCACAGCTAGTGTATAATATGTAACGCAATTTAAGGTCTTGGATGTTTGTGCGCTGTGATTGTGTGTGTCCACTGTCCATGCCTCCCGCGACACAGGGAATCCTAGTGCGAGGGTTTGAGTGTAAATAAATTAATTATTTTATAAGTAATAAGGAGTTTGAATACACATACTGGACTTGGCTTCTTTATTGTAGAGATCTGTGATGTAGCCCTCGGATCCCCAATCTGGTGTCATGTTTCTGTACAGGTCCAACCCTGAGACCCTGTCAGATGTCCACTGAAAATATGTTCAATATAAAGAAAAGATATTGTAAGATTTATCGTAAGTTTATTTGTTAAAAAATAAAGTCATTTTCTATGAGTCCCTTAAATTAAATGGTAATCATACTAATATACGTACATACGAGAATTGTAAAGTAACTGTATACGTAGAAAAGCCACCAACACGAAGGTATATTATTTTGATTTACGCAAACTGTCCGCTGGATCATCACTGTCTCAGCCAAAGAACGTCCACCGCTGGACATAGGCTTCCTTATTGAGATTCCTAAGGACCCGTTCGCAGTAATTGAAGTAGTTAATACGAGACTATAATACGTGCCCGACCTTGCTCGCTACACGTGTACTCATTTGAGAGTTGATACTTATACTGCATACATAAGTCACTTTATTCTTAAAGAAGCTTTTCTCTTCTATTTTTTCTTTTCTCAGCTATGTGCGTCCACTGTTGGACGTATGCCTCTCCCATATAGGGGGGATTTGCCAATACTCGCCACACTTGGCAGGCGGGTTGGCGAGCGCAGTATGATTTCCGATCCTCAGAAGGCGCTGCTGCCCACCTCCTGGTACGTTATCCCGTAGCCGACTCTTACGGCACCCGCGGGAAGAGATGGGGGAGTACTATTCTAGGCCGGTACCACCACGGCACTCATGATAATGAGATAATGAGAGGCATACGTCCAACAGTGGACGCACATAGCTGAGAAAAGAAAAAAGAAAAAATAGAAGAGAAAAGCTTCTTTAAGAATAAAGTGACGGCGGCGTAAGAGTCATCTCTCTTCTATTAATTCTGTGCAATTTCCCTGTGTAAAAGTAAAATAACATTCAAGTTTTGCTACATAAAGTACCTATGTGGGGCTAAGTCGCAAGCTTAGCCCTGAACTCCCGCTGGCCATCTCGGCCGCCGCCTGCGTCCGTGCGTCCGCACTGGAACTTTGCCTTAAGCGAAAACTTTGTTTTTTTTATTTTGTTTCACTTTTGCACACTTCTACACAATCACGGGCACTAACAGATTAATAACCTATCTATAATAAACATCACCACATAAAAGACTAAAAAAAATACTCAAAAAAAACAACGGGGTGCACTCCGGGAGTGCCAGCAGAAGTGAAAACTTGAACATAAACGTTGTGCATTTTTAATATTTTGGAATGGTTACGGAATAATTTCGCACGAATTGCTTTATTTATCAGCATAAAAGTATTATCATATGTTATGTGGTAAAATACAATATTCATTTATTGTGCTACCGTAAACAAACATGACAATTTATATTACATTAATATTATGACATTATGTCTTCTGTTCTTACTGTATTGTCTTTGTATGTATCTCTTGTGTAATGTGTGTAGTGAGTGTCTTGAATAAATGTGGTTTCTTTCTTTCTTTCTTTCTTACTCCCTCTCCGTCTTCGTAGACGACGTTGATGACGTCACGCGTCTTACGAATTTTCGATCAGTGTCACTTGACCTGACGCGAGTTTTTTCCCCATACAAAAGTGCACAACGTTGCTAAAGAAGTTTTCACTTCAAAAACCTTCATCTAAAACTCCCGTACTTTTTTGTTTTTATTTATACTGTCTGTATAGATCTAGCGTTGGATGCTCCACGTCGAAAATGTTATCACGCTAAACCTAGGGTGCCTTCTGGACCTCAAGGTTAACGCCTTGAAAACCACAGATCACATATGGAAAGCTACGGTTTCTGAAAACACGGTGTGTTGAGGGTGGTAGCTTGCCAGGCGGGTACTCGAAAGTACTTCCACCATGCTGCGAATTCGATAACGGTGTTACCTTCACCGGAAGCTTAAACCATTGATGGGGAATAAACCAGCATCCGTCAGTTTGACAGCCGACGCTCCCACCGCTGAGCTATCATAGCTTCAAAGCATAATAACATTCGAAATCCGCGCCGTGTTCACTGCAAAAAAGACGAGAGGTTTTCTTCATATAAAATATAATATCCGGTAATTACCACTTCTTGTGTAATGTACTCATAGTAGTCCAAATATCCACCCCTATGTCCGAAGTGGGTGTCGAATCCTCTCATTGTAGGCAAATACGCCGTTCTTGATAGTCCGAGATGCCATTTTCCCACCAAATGCGTCGCGTATCCACGTTCTTTCAGATATTGCGGCAATATTTTCTCGGTTACTGGCAACCCTCTGTCCTCTCCATAAGTCAGAGGGTAGCCTTGCATACCTGAAAATACAAGTTAAAAAATGCTTACCCTCAAAAAAGTTGGGCAGTGTTTGAAATATTTATATATTTATGTGAGATTCTTTTAGACTTTTAGAATAGATTCGGGTATGCGAGGTATCAGAATCGTCATCACAGCAGACACTGGGAAACAACTTATATATACCTTCCTTAGAAATAATCATCGGCACTGAAACATAATTAAGTTTGTAATGAACACTTTCAATACAATTGGTACCCCGGCTGCAATACAGATTACCTAACTCGCTATATTCCAACTTTTAGTTTGTTTTTTGGCGGGGGAGATTATTTTTAATTATACCGTTTTAGATATAAATAATTATTTGCAGTTTTACACTGTTTATACCAAGATACATCGGTTACCTTAACTAGATATTTTAATTTTTCACAACTCTATTGCTGTTATTATTTTTAACCGACTTCAAAAAAAGGAGGAGGATCTCAATTAGCTTCGTATGTTTTTTTATGTTTGTTACCTCAGAACTTTCGAGTGGGTGATCCGATTTTGATGACTCTATTTTTATTTGAAAGCTAGTGCTTCCCGTGTACCCCCATTTAAATTTCATGAAAATCGATCAAGCGGTTTTTGAGTTACATTCCAATGACAGAGAAGTGCTTCGCATACTTGGATGGCATTATAGTTGCGGGTGGTGAAATCGGCGAACATACACAATGACAATTGATTACGTGAGTAGCAAAGGTCACTGAAAAGTAAGAAAAAAAATGTTTACAAAAAATGGAACCGACGTCAACACTCAAAGTGTAAATAATTTGTCGAAGTCGGTACCATGATAGTTCAAAAGTAAATGATATCAATATATTGTGCTCATGGTACCGAGTTCGACAAGTTTATTACACACTTTGAGTGTTGAAGTCGGTTTCATATTTTTGAAGTTTTTTTTTTACATAACAAAAATACGGTACTTACCTAGAAACCTACTGTTGGTGGTGAACTGAAAATAAAACATTTGACTCGTATGCGTGTGTCTATTGAAAAACTTAGGCCAAATATTTCCAGATCAAAACTCGAAAATGTGTATTCGAAATGATATAATTTAAACATTTCGAATACATATTTTTGAGTTGGTTAAAGTGGCAAGACATGCCACTTGTTTAGAGTTTAGTTTCCAAGTTGGAAATATATGAGGCAGGCTGGGGTGGTGCGGGGTCAGTCTCCAAGCGTGGAATCGAATCCTACCTCGGGCCGGGGAACATCACATACGTATGAGGGAGTTCACAGCGTGGAGGTAGAGTAGGTACTGGATAATTCCAGTGCCCGCCTTCATATCTACCTACAACCGTTCTTAAGTCGCGCTTACATATTGTCACAGAACATAATTCCGATCTAAGTGTCACTTAGGTATCGTGAACTAGTATTGAGAAATGGAGAACAAAGAAACTAGTCAGTACAGTTACAATCATAGAGTAATCAACCGAAATTCACTCGAGGAACCGGATTAACAGTCTAACCAACTAGATATTCGACAACACGCATTTTCAGATCCAGATCATTTATTTGCATAAAATACAAATATTTCCAAATGTCAGATTATGTAAATATATATTTGTTATTAACTCGCTCTATATATGTTTCCAAATATTATATTAATTAAGGATGAAAGTCGTGCATAAAAAGTGAGTCTATTTAATTGGTACAGTTTGAAATATACTGATTCTGTTGTTCATCATTATCATTATCGTCATAATCTCAGCCATAGGAAGTCCACACCTGGACATATGCCACCCCCATTGATTTCGACAAGACCGGTCGGAAGCGTGCCGCATCCAGCCCTTACCTGCGATCTTAGTCAGGTCGTCTATCCACCTGGGGGTCAGCATCCGCCTAAAAATATTGCTTGAAAATTTTGACTATTGCTATAGTTTCAGACTTTCTTTCTCTCTTTTCGAACCTAAGAAAGCTACAACAAATAATTAACTGTCAATAAATCAATTATATAATTAATTTATTAACAATTAGTTAATTGGTGAACCCTTCTTAGTTTCGAAAAGACGGTAGTCCAGTCGAGATAGACATTTAAATAGAAAATATTAGCGCGATTTTTTTTAAACTCGGGGGCGTGGTTGGAAGGTTACATTTCGATTTTCGGGATAATTCGGCCATTGGGTTCGCCGCCATCTAAAATTCAAGTTAATTTTTTTTCATTTTTCTGAAATAACTCGTTAATTTCCAACTTTAGAGCAAAAATGGTGGAGTGCTGTCCAAGTTGTTAGAATCTAATTTCCCACAAGTCCGGTTATGAGCATTTTTACGCTAGGATCAATATTTGGAGAGTTATATCAAGTTTATCAATAAAATCGTAATGGTTGGAATTTTATTGCCTTCAATTTTGGTTCTCGCACTTTTTTTACTTCACGATCAATATTTTTGGATTTATACTCAAATTGGAGGTGATTTCTTTTTCATATATTTCGTTTATTATCTATTTTATTGACAAAAAATTGTAATGGAGAATGTAGAAGGGTGTTTTGCGTCTTTTACACCTGGTGTGTCCTCTCGGCATTTCAGCAAGTAGAAACCTGTCGATTTGAACAACTAATTAGTTGTTAGTTTTTAGTTAGTTATTAGTTATCTTAACTTGACAATTATATATAATTAATACTCATGTGTTTCCCTCCATAAGATACGTACCTCCAATTTCAATGACGCGTAGTTATCTTCCCCTATGCCAATCGTAATCGTTTCGTCGAGGGCCCAGCTACATTTTAGTTTGCGATCTCTTCTGTCTCCCCGCTCTCAATCGGAGCGTCAGGACCGTCGACGAAAGGTTCGACCACTTCTTCCGAACAGAGATCCTCGAAATTGTCGTCGTCATCATCGTTGTCTTCCTCCGGCAGGAGATCCCTTACGTTTGTTACATTTTCACACGTTTCTCCGCTGCAGTGCAGCAGACATAAAACAGACGGAGCAGTTGGGACCCGCTTTACGGCAGCCGCACATCTTTTCGCACTTGGACTTGCATATGCAGAAAAGTAGTCAACAGGTTTCATAGTCATTGGATATATCACAGTTCAAGGCCACAGGCTACAGGTTCGTGTCCGTCCGCGATATCGCGGTCGTGTATGCAATGTATATATATATATATATATATATATATATATATATATATATATATATATATATATATATATATACATTGGACGAAAAATTCCGATCGTTAAGCAGCTGTACTCGAGGACTAGGGGACGTAGGGGAAGGGGAGCATTTCTAAGAAGGATTCCCTTCAGTTTGGCCGAGCAAAGCATTATTATATTTTGATGTCTATCCCGACTCGACTACGGAAAGAAAGTCGAAAACGTCATAAAATGGCCGGCCTGGTCGGTGGCCAGTTGTTGTTCTATCAAACTAAATTGGCTTATAAAGGTTGGTGAAGATATTTGTCTATGGTTACGACAGAGTCTCGGATCGAGCGAGGCGGCCGCACCTGTCCCTTACCGCCATGTCATGTTTCTTCGCCACTAACAACGTAAAAACATTCGTTGCATAGTTCTACGGAGCGGTCCATCTATTACTTTTTGTTTGCTGAAGTCAAATTCGCAGCAATTATTGTTATGTTATGAGTGTTATGAGTTATGACTCACTCTCGCTTCACATTGTTTTAATACAGTAACATGATCATCACTCGAGAAAAAAGACAAGTACATCAATGTTTGTACGAGTGATCATCTTGTTGTTCACGTACCCAAGGTATACCCATACTTCCCAGTCAGCAGAGCAGATCTGGAGGGAGTGCAGACGCAGTGGCTGTAGTATCTGCTTAGAGCGACTCCAGTGTAAGCCAGAAGGTCTATATTTGGTGTCAATATTTGATCAGATCCATGAAAACTCACATCGTCCCAACCCTAAAACAAATGCTAAGTTATATACATTCGAGTACAATAGAAAAACTGTAGCAAGAAAAAAATGCATCCAGACGTCCGTGTGGACATGTAAACAATTGAGCATCATAACTATTATCTCCACAGATAATGTATTATATCTCACAGCTTTACTAGATAAATTACAGTTAGTACTGAACTCGGTGTTCACAGCTATACGACTGCACATACATATTACAGTATTGCATATGGAGCTTTACTTTTAACGCGCCTCATGTCGATCTCAGCCCCCTGATTCAGAACTCTGCGATAACTACCGAACCGATTTGGTATTGGATAAATCCCGTCTTACATAATCCCTATTTAACTATATAAAACATTCGTTAGACAATTTGTTGCATTATAGAAGTACAGATTAGAGTATTCGCATTTACGAGAAAGTGCGAATAAAAAAGTTCTTGTATGAAAATCTTGAAAAAATGTATGAACAATATCGAATCGTATAGATTCGATTGATTATCGAACGTTCTGTATTCTGCGGCGAGACACGTGTCGAAGAGTTTTTGGTCACGTAAGATTGCTGGAATAAGTAAAAGTCGCGGAATTACAACTTTTTTTTTTTTTACATATTATAAGTTTGCGTTTGACAACTGTCTCACCTGATGTTAAGTGATGACGTTGTCTAGGATTTAGCACGCAAACCTAGAAGGTACCTATTCACTCGCGACTTGAAGACTCCAGGATTGTACATATCGGGAAACACAGACTCGGACAACGAGTTCCATTCCTTGGCAGTACGCATTAAGAAAGTGGAAGCATAACGCTTCGTGCGTATAGGTGTTATATCTACCATATAGCGATGGCGAATTGCCGTACGTCGAGTCGACCGATGATAATAATAATTATAAATAATAAATTAACTAAATAATAATTACCGGTGTGAAGTTAGCGGCCAAAAGTTAGCGGCCTTCGATAACCCGACCAAATGAAGAAGTCGCACATTAAAAAATATCTACTATAATATATAAACGAAAAGACGAAATAAAGAGAAGTGGGAGATGGAGTAAGATTCAAGGGTGAATCGTATGTTACTAAAAGAACGCCGGGCGTACAAGTGCGAAAAAGTCGTTAGATCTTTGGCCTCTCGGTGTTATCCTGCAGATTTGACCGTGTTATCGAAAAGGTATCAACTTGCGAATGGTACCGTTAGATAGCTCTTGTAATAGGCTTTCAAAAACATATTGTGAAAATTAGTGCAGACGTTTGCAAGAGTCCAAAAATATTAATTTTTTATTAGCCGCTAGTTTGCCCACGAAGATTTGACCGTGTTATCGACAAGGTATCAACTTGCGAGTAATACTTTTAGATAGCTCTTGTGATGTTCTTTCTAAGGTATATCATGAAAATTAGTGCAGACGTTCGCAAAAGTCGAAAAAGTCCATTTTATTTAAAAAATTTGAGATTTTTGCAGATTTGACCATGTTATCGAAAAGGTATCAACTTGCGAATGGTACCGTTAGATAGCTCTTGTAATAGGCTTTCAAAAACATATTGTGAAAATTAGTGCAGACGTTTGCAAGAGTCCAAAAATATTAATTTTTTATTAGCCGCTAGTTTGCCCACGAAGATTTGACCGTGTTATCGACAAGGTATCAACTTGCGAGTAATACTGTTAGATAGCTTTTGCGATGTACGTTCTAACGTATATCGTGAAAATTAGTGCAGACGTTCGCAAAAGTCGTAAAAGTCCGTTTTACTTAAAAAAATTGAGATTTTTGCAGATTTGACCATGTTATCGAAAAGGTATCAACTTGCGAATGGTACCGTTAGATAGCTCTTGTAATACAAGGCTTTCAAAAACATATTGTGAAAATTAGTGCAGACGTTTGCAAGAGTCCAAAAATATTAATTTTTTATTAGCCGCTAGTTTGCCCACGAAGATTTGACCGTGTTATCGACAAGGTATCAACTTGCGAGTAATACTTTTAGATAGCTCTTGTGATGTTCTTTCTAAGGTATATCATGAAAATTAGTGCAGACGTTCGCAAAAGTCGAAAAAGTCCATTTTATTTAAAAAATTTGAGATTTTTGCAGATTTGACCATGTTATCGAAAAGGTATCAACTTGCGAATGGTACCGTTAGATAGCTCTTGTAATAGGCTTTCAAAAACATATTGTGAAAATTAGTGCAGACGTTTGCAAGAGTCCAAAAATATTAATTTTTTATTAGCCGCTAGTTTGCCCACGAAGATTTGACCGTGTTATCGACAAGGTATCAACTTGCGAGTAATACTGTTAGATAGCTTTTGTGATGTACGTTCTAACGTATATCGTGAAAATTAGTGCAGACGTTCGCAAAAGTCGTAAAAGTCCGTTTTACTTAAAAAAATTGAGAGTTTTGCAGATTTGACCATGTTATCGAAAAGGTATCAACTTGCGAATGGTACCGTTAGATAGCTCTTGTAATAGGCTTTCAAAAACATATTGTGAAAATTAGTGCAGACGTTTGCAAGAGTCCAAAAATATTATTTTTTTATTAGCCGCTAGTTTGCCCACGAAGATTTGACCGTGTTATCGACAAGGTATCAACTTGCGAGTAATACTGTTAGATAGCTTTTGCGATGTACGTTCTAACGTATATCGTGAAAATTAGTGCAGACGTTCGCAAAAGTCGTAAAAGTCCGTTTTACTTAAAAAAATTGAGATTTTTGCAGATTTGACCATGTTATCGAAAAGGTATCAACTTGCGAATGGTACCGTTAGATAGCTCTTGTAATAGGCTTTTAAAAACATATTGTGAAAATTAGTGCAGACGTTTGCAAGAGTCCAAAAATATTAATTTTTTATTAGCCGCTAGTTTGCCCACGAAGATTTGACCGTGTTATCGACAAGGTATCAACTTGCGAGTAATACTGTTAGATAGCTTTTGCGATGTACGTTCTAACGTATATCGTGAAAATTAGTGCAGACGTTCGCAAAAGTCGTAAAAGTCCGTTTTACTTAAAAAAATTGAGATTTTTGCAGATTTGACCATGTTATCGAAAAGGTATCAACTTGCGAATGGTACCGTTAGATAGCTCTTGTAATAGGCTTTCAAAAAAATATTGTGAAAATTAGTGCAGACGTTTGCAAGAGTCCAAAAATATTAATTTTTTATTAGCCGCTAGTTTGCCCACGAAGATTTGACCGTGTTATCGACAAGGTATCAACTTGCGAGTAATACTGTTAGATAGCTTTTGGGATGTACGTTCTAACGTATATCGTGAAAATTAGTGCAGACGTTCGCAAAAGTCGTAAAAGTCCGTTTTACTTAAATAAATTGAGATTTTTGCAGATTTGACCATGTTATCGAAAAGGTATCAACTTGCGAATGGTACCGTTAGATAGCTCTTGTAATAGGCTTTCAAAAACATATTGTGAAAATTAGTGCAGACGTTTGCAAGAGTCCAAAAATATTAATTTTTTATTTGCCGCTAGTTTGCCCACGAAGATTTGACCGTGTTATCGACAAGGTATCAACTTGCAAGTAATACTGTTAAATAGCATTTGTGATGTACGATCTAACGTATATCGTGAAAATTAGTGCAGACGTTCGCAAAAGTCGAAAAAGTCCGTTTTACTTAAATAAATTGAGATTTTTGCAGATTTGACCATGTTATCGAAAAGGTATCAACTTGCGAATGGTACCGTTAGATAGCTCTTGTAATAGGCTTTCAAAAACATATCGTGAAAATTAGTGCAGACGTTCGCAAAAGTCGTAAAAGTCCGTTTTACTTAAAAAAATTGAGAGTTTTGCAGATTTGACCATGTTATCGAAAAGGTATCAACTTGCGAATGGTACCGTTAGATAGCTCTTGTAATAGGCTTTCAAAAACATATTGTGAAAATTAGTGCAGACGTTTGCAAGAGTCCAAAAATATTATTTTTTTATTAGCCGCTAGTTTGCCCACGAAGATTTGACCGTGTTATCGACAAGGTATCAACTTGCGAGTAATACTATTAGATAGCTTTTGCGATGTACGTTCTAACGTATATCGTGAAAATTAGTGCAGACGTTCGCAAAAGTCGTAAAAGTCCGTTTTACTTAAAAAAATGAGATTTTTGCAGATTTGACCATGTTATCGAAAAGGTATCAACTTGCGAATGGTACCGTTAGATAGCTCTTGTAATAGGCTTTCAAAAACATATTGTAAAAATTAGTGCAGACGTTTGCAAGAGTCCAAAAATATTAATTTTTTATTAGCCGCTAGTTTGCCCACGAAGATTTGACCGTGTTATCGACAAGGTATCAACTTGCGAGTAATACTGTTAGATAGCTCTTGTGATGTTCTTTCTAAGGTATATCATGAAAATTAGTGCAGACGTTCGCAAAAGTCGAAAAAGTCAATTTTATTTAAAAAATTTGAGATTTTTGCAGATTTGACCATGTTATCGAAAAGGTATCAACTTGCGAATGGAACCGTTAGATAGCTCTTGTAATAAATAGGCTTTCAAAAACATATTGTGAAAATTAGTGCAGACGTTTGCAAGAGTCCAAAAATATTATTTTTTTATTAGCCGCTAGTTTGCCCACGAAGATTTGACCGTGTTATCGACAAGGTATCAACTTGCGAGTAATACTGTTAGATAGCTTTTGTGATGTACGTTCTAACGTACATCGTGAAAATTAGTGCAGACGTTCGCAAAAGTCGAAAAAGTCCGTTTTACTTAAATAAATTGAGATTTTTGCAGATTTGACCATGTTATCGAAAAGGTATCAACTTGCGAATGGTACCGTTAGATAGCTCTTGTAATAGGCTTTCAAAAACATATCGTGAAAATTAGTGCAGACGTTCGCAAAAGTCGTAAAAGTCCGTTTTACTTAAAAAAATTGAGAGTTTTGCAGATTTGACCATGTTATCGAAAAGGTATCAACTTGCGAATGATACCGTTAGATAGCTCTTGTAATAGGCTTTCAAAAACATATTGTGAAAATTAGTGCAGACGTTTGCAAGAGTCCAAAAATATTATTTTTTTATTAGCCGCTAGTTTGCCCACGAAGATTTGACCGTGTTATCGACAAAGTATCAACTTGCGAGTAATACTATTAGATAGCTTTTGCGATGTACGTTCTAACGTATATCGTGAAAATTAGTGCAGACGTTCGCAAAAGTCGTAAAAGTCCGTTTTACTTAAAAAAAATGAGATTTTTGCAGATTTGACCATGTTATCGAAAAGGTATCAACTTGCGAATGGTACCGTTAGATAGCTCTTGTAATAGGCTTTCAAAAACATATTGTAAAAATTAGTGCAGACGTTTGCAAGAGTCCAAAAATATTAATTTTTTATTAGCCGCTAGTTTGCCCACGAAGATTTGACCGTGTTATCGACAAGGTATCAACTTGCGAGTAATACTGTTAGATAGCTCTTGTGATGTTCTTTCTAAGATATATCATGAAAATTAGTGCAGACGTTCGCAAAAGTCGAAAAAGTCCATTTTATTTAAAAAATTTGAGATTTTTGCAGATTTGACCATGTTATCGAAAAGGTATCAACTTGCGAATGGTACCGTTAGATAGCTCTTGTAATAGGCTTTCAAAAACATATTGTGAAAATTAGTGCAGACGTTTGCAAGAGTCCAAAAATATTAATTTTTTATTAGCCGCTAGTTTGCCCACGAAGATTTGACCGTGTTATCGACAAGGTATCAACTTGCGAGTAATACTGTTAGATAGCATTTGTGATGTACGTTCTAACGTATATCGTGAAAATTAGTGCAGACGTTCGCAAAAGTCGAAAAAGTCCGTTTTACGTAAATAAATTGAGATTTTTGCAGATTTGACCATGTTATCGAAAAGGTATCAACTTGCAAATGGTACCGTTAGATAGCTCTTGTAATAGGCTTTCAAAAACATATTGTGAAAATTAGTGCAGACGTTTGCAAGAGTCCAAAAATATTTTTTTTTTATTAGCCGCTAGTTTGCCCACGAAGATTTGACCGTGTTATCGACAAGGTATCAACTTGCAAGTAATACTGTTAAATAGCATTTGTGATGTACGATCTAACGTATATCGTGAAAATTAGTGCAGACGTTCGCAAAAGTCGCAAAAGTCCGTTTTACTTAAATAAATTGAGATTTTTGCAGATTTGACCATGTTATCGAAAAGGTATCAACTTGCGAATAGTACCGTTAGATAGCTCTTGTAATAGGCTTTCAAAAACATATCGTGAAAATTAGTGCAGACGTTCGCAAAAGTCGTAAAAGTCCGTTTTACTTAAAAAAATTGAGAGTTTTGCAGATTTGACCATGTTATCGAAAAGGTATCAACTTGCGAATGGTACCGTTAGATAGCTCTTGTAATAGGCTTTCAAAAACATATTGTGAAAATTAGTGCAGACGTTTGCAAGAGTCCAAAAATATTATTTTTTTATTAGCCGCTAGTTTGCCCACGAAGATTTGACCGTGTTATCGACAAGGTATCAACTTGCGAGTAAGACTGTTAGATAGCTTTTGCGATGTACGTTCTAACGTATATCGTGAAAATTAGTGCAGACGTTCGCAAAAGTCGTAAAAGTCCGTTTTACTTAAAAAATTGAGATTTTTGCAGATTTGACCATGTTATCGAAAAGGTATCAACTTGCGAATGGTACCGTTAGATAGCTCTTGTAATAGGCTTTCAAAAACATATTGTGAAAATTAGTGCAGACGTTTGCAAGAGTCCAAAAATATTAATTTTTTATTTGCCGCTAGTTTGCCCACGAAGATTTGAACGTGTTATCGACAAGGTATCAACTTGCGAGTAATACTGTAAGATAGCTCTTCTGATGTTCTTTCTAAGATATATCATGAAAATTAGTGCAGACGTTCGCAAAAGTCTAAAAAGGCCCTTTTATTTAAAAAATTGGAGATTTTTGCAGATTTGACCATGTTATCGAAAAGGTATCAACTTGCGAATGGTACCATTAGATAGCTCTTGTAATAGGCTTTCAAAAACATATTGTGAAAATTAGTGCAGACGTTTGCAAGAGTCCAAAAAGTCTGTTTTACTAAAAAAATTTAAGATTAAATTATAGAATTAAAAAAATTTAAAGAACGTTTGCATGCATGCCATGATACCTTCTCGATAACATGGTCGAATCTGCAAAAATCTCAATTTTTTTAAGTAAAACGGACTTTTTCGACACGCAACACGGTCAAATCTTCGTGGGCAAACTAGCGGCTAATAAAAAAATAATATTTTTGGACTCTTGCAAACGTCTGCACTAATTTTCACAATATGTTTTTGAAAGCCTATTACAAGAGCTATCTAACGGTACCATTCGCAAGTTGATACCTTTTCGATAACATGGTCAAATCTGCAAAAATCTTAAATTTTTTAAGTAAAACGGACTTTTTCGACTTTTGCAAACGTCTGCACTAATCTTCACAATGTGTTTTTGAGAGCCTATTTCAAGAGCTATCTAACGGTCTCATTCGCAAGTTGATACCTTTTCGACAACATGGTCAAATCTGCAAAAAACCTCAATTTTTTTAAGTAAAACGGACTTTTACGACTTTTGCGAACGTCTGCACTAATTTTTATGATAAACATTAGAAAGAACATCACAAGAGCTATCTTACAGTATTACTCGCAAGTTGATACCTTGTCGATAACACGGTCAAATCTTCGTTGGCAAGCTAGCGTTTAATAAAAAAATAATATTTTTGGACTCTTGCAAACGTCTGCACTCATTTTTACAATATGTTTTTGAAAGCCTATTACAAGAGCTATCTAACGGCACCATTTGCAAGTTGATACCTTTTCGATAACATAGTCAAATCTGAAAAAACTTAAAATTTTTTTTAAATAAAATTGACTTTTTTGACTTTTGCGAACGTCTGCACTAATTTTTATGATAAACCTTAAAAAGAACGTTACAAGAGCTATCACACAGTATTACTCGCAAGTTGATACCTTGTCGATAACACGGTCAAATCTTCGTGGGCAAACTAGCGGCTAATAAAAAATTAATATTTTTGGACTCTTGCATACGTCTGCACTAATTTTCACAATATGTTTTTGAAAGCCTATTACAAGAGCTATCTAACGGTACCATTCGCAAGTTGATGCCTTTTCGATAACATGGTCAAATCTGCAAAAATTTCAATTTTTTAAGTAAAACGGACTTTTACGTTTTTTGCGAACGTCTGCACTAATTTTCACGATATACGTTAGAACGTACATCGCAAAAGCTATCTAACAGTATTACTCGCAAGTTGATACCTTGTCGATAACACGGTCAAATTTTCGTGGGCAAACTAGCGGCTAATAAAAAAATAACATTTTTGGACTCTTGCAAACGTCTGCACTAATTTTCACAATATGTTTTTGAAAGCCTATTACAAGAACTATCTAACAGTACCATTCGCAAGTTGATACCTTTTCGATAACATGTTCAAATCTGCAAAAATCTTAAATTTTTTAAGTTAAACGGACGTTTTCGACTTTTGCAAACGTCTTCACTAATCTTCACAATATGTTTTTGAAAGCCTATTACAAGGGCTATCGAACGGTACCATTCGCAAGTTGATACCTTTTCGACAACATGGTCAAATCTGCAAAAAACCTCAATTTTTTAAAGTAAAACGGACTTTATACGACTTTTGCGAACGTCTGCACTAATTTTCATGATATATCTTAGAAAGAACATCACAAGAGCTATCTAACAGTATTACTCGCAAGTTGATACCTTGTCGATAACACGGTCAAATCTTCGTGGGCAAACTAGCGGCTAATAAAAAAATAATATTTTTGGACTCTTGCAAACGTCTGCACTAATTTTCACAATATGTTTTTGAAAGCCTATTACAAGAGCTATCTAACGGTACCATTCGCAAGTTGATACCTTTTCGATAACATGGTCAAATCTGCAAAAATCTAAATTTTTTTAAGTAAAACGGACTTTTTCGACTTTTGCGAACGTCTGCACTAATTTTCACGATATACGTTAGAACGTACATCATAAAAGCTATCTAACAGTATTACTCGCAAGTTGATACCTTGTCAATAACACGGTCAAATCTTCGTGGGCAAACTAGCGGCTAATAAAAAATTAATATTTTTGGACTCTTGCAAACGTCTGCACTAATTTTCACAATATGTTTTTGAAAGCCTATTACAAGAGCTATCTAACGGTACCATTCGCAAGTTGATACCTTTTCGATAACATGGTCAAATCTGCAAAAATCTCAATTTATTTAAGTAAAACGGACTTTTACGACTTTTGCGAACGTCTGCACTAATTTTCACGATATACGTTAGAACGTACATCACAAAAGCTATCTAACAGTATTACTCGCAAGTTGATACCTTGTCGATAACACGGTCAAATCTTCGTGGGCAAACTAGCGGCTAATAAAAAAATAATATTTTTGGACTCTTGCAAACGTCTGCACTAATTTTCACAATATGTTTTTGAAAGCCTATTACAAGAGCTATCTAACGGTTCCATTCGCAAGTTGATACCTTTTCGATAACATGGTCAAATCTGCAAAAATCTCAAATTTTTTAAATAAAATGGACTTTTTCGACTTTTGCGAACGTCTGCACTAATTTTCACGATATACGTTAGAACGTACATCACAAATGCTGTTTAACAGTATTACTTGCAAGTTGATACCTTGTCGATAACACGGTCAAATCTTCGTGGGCAAATTAGCGGCTAATAAAAAATTAATATTTTTGGACTCTTGCAAACGTCTGCACTAATTTTCACAATATGTTTTTGAAAGCTTATTACAAGAGCTATCTAACGGTACCATTATCAAGTTGATACCTTTTCGATAACATGGTCAAATCTGCAAAAATCTCAATTTTTTTAAATAAAATGGACTTTTTCGACTTTTGCGAACGTCTGCACTAATTTTCATGATATATCTTAGAAAGAAAATCACAAGAGCTATCTAACAGTATTACTCGCAAGTTGATACCTTGTCGATAACACGGTCAAATCTTCGTGGGCAAACTAGCGGCTAATAAAAAAATATTATTTTTGGACTCTTGCATACGTCTGCACTAATTTTCACAATATGTTTTTGAAAGCCTATTACAATAGCTATCTAACGGTACCATTTGCAAGTTGATACCTTTTCGATAACACGGTCAAATCTGCAGGATAACACCGAGAGGCCAAAGATCTAACGACTTTTTCGCACTTGTACGCCCGGCGTTCTTTTAGTAACATACGATTCACCCTTGAATCTTACTCCATCTCCCACTTCTCTTTATTTCGTTTTTTAGGTTATATATTATAGTAGATATTTTTTAATGTGCGACTTCTTCATTTGGTCGGGTTATCGAAGGCCGCTAACTTTTGGCCGCTAACTTCACACCGGTATAATAATTAACTCTTTGTTATGGATTTCCGCAGAGAAACGCCTGAATCTATATTTTTTGCTGCATTCGTTCCAAAGGTTTCACAAATTATGCAATTCAACCGATCGTTATCTCCATATAGATACGTGCCAAATGTAGAAAGAGCCTCCTCGCTCAGTAGTCCCGAGTAGCTCCGGTGTCGGACGCTTATCAAGAGCCGATGCTAATGTAATCATGTATTTCCATTACATACGAGGTGTTCCTATTTTTTTTTGGAAACCTACATAAGTGTGTTTTTTTTATTATCCCTCCAAAACCGACTGCCAACTTTTATTTCTAAACATTTTAATCCCCATAAGAGGTTGTATTCTTAAAAAAACGATTCGTGCTTTTGTTATAATAATATCCTGATTAAACCGCGATCCGTTCAGTGGCTCGATCTGTGCTTTGATAGCTTAGTTAGACACGATTTCATTATTGTATTATATTATACAGATCAGATACAGAACATAGTATATGAGCCTAGACTTACCAAATCATCGGCAACTATTAGAACTATGTTTGGAGGCATATTTCCATGAACTGCTGACACATACATAAATAACACATAATAATATAACAAAATAAAAGACATTCTAAAAAACATGAGCACAAATAAATTGACACACAAAACTGATTTATACTTGTCAACGGAATTTATCTATAAAATATATTCAATATACTAATATTTGTTGTTGACCACAACACGTCTAATATTTCATACTCCTAATGTAACATAGCTCTCAAAAAGTAGGTAAATATGACAGATGTAACTGGTCCGACCAGTTCGTTCACTGCTCAAATCTAAATTTAGTAGATAATACCGCAGATAATTCTGTCAAGCTTGTATCACCACATTGACACACATTTTATTTGGTATTTCTCTGTTTCTGCAAGTCTGCCTTATCAGGGTCACAACTGCTATACAACACGACAATATTTTCGGTTTGTAATTGTTGATTTTGAGACTGTTTTAACAGTTTGATGGTCTTCTAATTTCAAATTGTTCATATTGATTCAATGTTGGATCAATCATAGTCGCAGTGAAACAATTCAACTTTATTTCAAATAGTAAAGATTTGCCCCGAGCACTGATGTAACAGAAAGACAGCACGATATAAACTTAGCAATCGACTTGCCTCGCACTAGACCGCAGATGAACGAAAAATCAGTTTTGACTTGACACCAGGCATAGCATGCAAAGGATGCTTACAGCCAATGAACCTTATTTTCTTCTTCTTCTTCTCCTGGGGGTGCCTCTCCAACTAGTGAAGGTTGGCAGTCAGCTTGTCATATTTCAGCTTAACCCTCACCAGTCGGAACAACTCAGCGCCGCTTATTTTCTAGGATTTCATTGTAAAAATATTTAAAGAGAACCATACTTGCACAACTGCCGGCCGATTGCGACTAAAGCAAATTAGGTGCATGAACCTAATTTTAAGCAGTCCACGCGCAAGGTGCTAGATCCCCATCTTCAGTGTTCATAATATCATTGTGGGCCATGGTATAATTTTATTACATTTTTACGGGCCTAATGTGAAAACTTACTCGTAGTCAATATCGCGATCGCACTTGATGTCAGTGCGAGACGGGACTCTACGACGAACCCGCCGCCGCGCGCCGCCGCACTCAAGATCCAGATGGAGGCTTCCGGACGAAGCCGAAACAATTGTCGATCGCTTAACAAAGCAAACAAATATAACTCGAATGGAGAAAGTGAAAAACCTCGACGAACGTATTTTGAGCAGATTAGAGATATTCTAAACTTTTCGTTCAAAAATGCGAAGTCAGGAGTACCCACACCGGTGTCTATGGAGAGTCTGATAAAAGTAAAGAAAGCATGAGATATATAATACTATGCCATGATCGTAGCAAGTAGAAATCTGGGTTCTGTGCGCCGGCAAAGGGTAGCCCTCTAAATCACAGGCATGTTATGTATAATAAAACTAAGTCATTGCATACGGACTCTTGCAAACTTCCCAGCACCGGAGTTGCAGTCAAGAATAGACGAAGCATTGATAACGCACTTACATGACCCGTAAACATAACGAGATTGTAGATAACATCTCATTCTATTATCTAACCTGTGGTACGGGATCCACTCTCAACACAGATATTTAAAGTCATATATCCTAATAATATTACGGCAAAATTTTGTATGGATGTATGTATGTGTGTTACTCGTTCACGCTCAAACGGCTGGACGGGTTTGGATGTAATTTGGTGTGTAGATAATCCAGGTCCTAAAATAACACATAGGCTACTTTCATCATCATCATCAATAATCACCACGCGGTTAAGTATATATAAGTGGGAATAGTATCCAATAAGAATAAAAAATCAATTTTACTTACAAATGCGTAAAAAGATTTTAAAATTTGAGAACATACATGGCAAAGTTAATATCAGCTCGCTGACCAATCAATGAAGAGCTCACTTGAAAGCAACCTGTGAAAGAATCCTTCCCGCCGCGCGACTCGGAAGGTCCTCGCTAGTTAGCGCTAGTGTGGTGAGAATTGTTGTGTTTCACTCGTGGGTAAAGTTTTTCAGCGTTTCGTGTTTTGAAACCTTCGCTTGCTCAAGTTTCTCAATCTTCTATATCTCAATCCAAACACTCACGCCAATAGTCAACTTTGCCCATACGTAAAATAAATAACGATTGTGATTGTGTTTAAATTTGAACATAAGCACTACTGTAAAAATGTAAAGCCTTATTAGTCTTATTACCATGGTTACGAGGAGGCGGCATGAGTTTGAGATATTCCATGGTAAGTGTGTCACAGAGAATATTTGTCCAAAATGTCAAAATTTACCAATAAATGCAGCATAAATGGGTAGATAGGGTATTTTTTCTTATAGCATACAATAAAATACATCCGCAGTTCTAAGTCGGTTCTCATGGCGCTTACATACATGGAAATATCGGAAATTCATGTCGGGTTCACTTAAACAGTTTTAACAATAGTATTGGTGACGTGATATTTTAAAAAGTTATAATATGTCCGATCTTGCACTAGTCTCTAAAAATAAATGACACAAGTTAAATTTTAAAATACTTTTATTAGTTATTTCTCAAAAAATTGTTGTATAGTCATTTAGTATCACAGTTACTTATACAAACGCAACACGATTCATTTGTTAAATTACGTAACTATTTCATTTAACAACGAGTTAACCCAATTTGGCTTAGTATACTTTAACAACAAACAGCTATAACTAGGTAACTGTATTAAAGTACCTACCTATATAATAAATTACTCATCAACAAAAAGATATTATATATAAAATTTTATCAAAAAATGGACCCGACTTCAACATTCAAAAGTGTTCCATTTTTAACCGACATTTGGAAAGCTTTTTTTCACCCTTTTCAGTACTTTTGCTACTCACAAGATCAATTGTCATTGTGTATGTTCACCGATGTGTTCACCTTCAATAAGTATGAAGCATTCAGTTATTAGTTAGAGTGTAACTCAAAACCGCTTGACTAATATTGATGAAATTTAAATGTGTAGTCCCATACTCGGAAGTGCATTCTATCAAACAAAAAATAATCATCAAAATCGGTTCATAAATGGCGAAGTTGTCTGCAAACATACATAAAAACTCTATGTATGTATGGTCGAATTGAGTAACCTCTTTTTTTTAAAGTTGGTTAAAAACGGAAAACGTGTACAGCTTGTTATCTGGTGTCCGTACCCGAAGGGTCACTATCGGAGCATCTATGAGAGGCCCGGGCCGCGGCACATACATCTGTGAGAGGCCCGGGCCGCGGCACATACATCTGTGAGAGACCCGGGCCGCGGCACATACATCTGTGAGAGGCCCGGGCCGCGGCACATACACGACAATATTCAGGCAGCTGAAACATTAACACGTTTACATTACATTAACACTGGTACTATTACCGCTATAACGACAAATACAATGTAAAATATATCAAATAAATGAAATACGCAAAAACCTGACTGCGTAAACAACTATAACTTAAAATTGTAATTAATAATATATAAAATAATAAACTTTATCTATAAACTTATGTGAGTTCAATAATTAACTTCTCAAGTCAATGTTTTACATTGATTTTTAAAATGTCTCATGCCAAATTACATTTAAACATAAAATTATATTTGTTATGAATAAAAATGTACAAACTTTTATTTCTAGTAATCCGAACGATCGAGACTTTCAGGGGTTACAAAATAATGTCTTACAATTTATAAAACAAATTACATTTCAAATATTAATTGGGCATATCTAGTGCTACTCTCACAATAAAGATAAATCTAAACAAATGTACTAAACAACTAAAAAAATGCCTCTTCAGCTAAAATTCATCAAGCCGTTTACGCTACAGAGCGTGCCAAACAACATACATACATACATAATTACATATACACTGGAAAAACATAATTGTCAGACTCGTATTTTAAAATTACTTAAAAAGTAATGTAAAACATGTTATTTTTCTCGATTTTGTATAATAAGTACTAACAAATCAAAACATTATATAATTTCAATCTTGTACGATGGCACGGAACCTTTCGTGATCGAGTCCGACTCGTGCTTGACCGTATTTGGAACGTGACTTCTAGAAAACCTCTTTTGAACAAACCTTTGGAAAGTTATAGAAAACTTTGTGTAGGTAGTTACCGTTCGAATCTATGATTATTGCAAGAACGATAAGTAAGGAGTTTCCTTAATAAATTTCAAGTTTGTTTTGAAGCAGATTTGAAGTCACTAACGAACCGCTTGGTTATATTTTATAGTAAAGTCGTTCAAAAGACACTCCGCAATATACACAAAAAGTTTGTTATCCCTGTAGTTCCGTTGCAGTTAATAGCAGCGGCGTGAGTAGAGTCCTTGCTGCCTGTTCTATTGGAGCTAATCTTTACGGATAAGTTGAGACTATCAAACGGGATGACATTGTTGCCAGCGTCGTTGATCCAAGGCCGCCAGTTGTATCCGAAATTGGCGGGATCAGATTCGTTTCTCAAGTTGGGCGGTCCCCGCCTAAGCTGCTGGGCCCACAACCCTCGCAGTCGACTGGTCAGCAGCGCGGCTATGTTCGTGGCTCTGTTCCACAGGTCGTGGCTCTCGGCCGGGTCACGGCGGACATTGAACAGACAACCACGAGCTGGAATTGAAATAAACTACATGTTAATATTGTGGATAACCGATATCAAAACGGAATCATGTTTATTGTTTAGCATTATTTATTTATATTTATTTAATAATTAAACGAAACTGCATTATCAATTTCTGTGCACAAAAATTAATTTTACATTAATTTATTACACCAATCGTAGCCTACCATTTAAACTTGCTCAAAGAGTATAAAAAATAATTATATTATTAAGTGAAATTAAATTACATATTAAATGGTAAAGTATAAGGTATAGGCCGTTCTAAGGTGCACTGTGTGTACTTAGTAAATTACTGATGATATAAAAACATTTATAAAATGCTATAGTTTCTAGAACTTGTGCGACGCTTTAGCTAGGTCAATTATCGTTACTGTACTCGATTTGTTTTAATTATAGAAGGAAATGTTGATGAAGAAGATCTATATTTTGTTATATTTTACAAAATGAAGCTTGAAGCGCTGATAGCTCAGCGGAGGGAGCGTCGCCTGTCAAACTGACGGACGCTGGTTCGATCCCCAACAACAGCTTGAGCTTTCGGTGAAGGTAACACCGTTATCAAACTCCCAGCATGGTGCTAGGGTACTTTCAAATACCCGTCTGGCTAGCTACCACCCTCAAGTTTCAAAAACTGTCACAAAGCACATAGTGTGTTCAGGCAGCTGTCCTTGAGAGCCAGTGAGCATTCTAGGTCTAACGTGATAACATCTTCGACCACATCTTCACTGACCATCAAGTAAGACAGCGGTCAGCTAGATATAAAAAAAATATGAAAGTGAAAAATATGTAATAATGGTAATGTGTTAAACGTTAAGCACCCGGGAAATGTGCGAGCTTAAATGGCAATCTTATCTTCATTCATTCTCTCTGAAACTTCCAAATATAAATGTTTTAACAAAGTGTCTACTAAATTACTGAATCAAATGGATAAAGGAGAAGAAATTTCGGGCAAGGTTTGCAGCTTATCTCCACAGCTTGATGCAACAATATACTTGACTCTATGGCCCAGTCGAATTTGCTCAAAAAAGGGGATAACATTGCAAAAATTTTAACGGTAATTTGCATTCGGAAATCTTTCGGGGGGTCACTGGCAGTATAAATGTGGGTTGCCGGGGTACCAGACCCATTGTGTGATCCGCCATCTTGAATTGAAGGGTCAATTTTGTTTATCGAATAACTCGTTTATTTTCAATTTTACACCAAAAATAGTATTAAAAAAAAAATCCCTACAATTCCAAACATTTTTTTCCTAGGATCGATATCTTTCGATTTATACCCGAAAAGAGGAGGTGAATTTTTATTAATTGTTTTTTTTGGATTGGGTTGCCAATATCGTGGTCCCCTAACCAACTGCCTGGCACTAATCCACAGGCAAGGTGAACAGATGACGAAGAGGCTGGACGCGGGCCGTTTCCAACCAGTCCTCGTCGATATCAATGGAAGCGGCTTATTATGTCCAGCAGTGGACTGGCTAGAATCATAGTGATAATGATAACTTAACGTTAATATTAGATTACTAGTACAGCACAATAAAACAGTTACGACAGTTTTATTTAATTTTAATTCGATTAGAACAGTTTTCGTCGATGGTTTTTTCATTTTCGGTTTTATTCAGCAGCGAATTAATGACGACATGACGCGACGGTCATACGAGTAGCCGTAAATTGTTAAATAATCCCCATTTAGGATGAACAGATTGAAGAGGTGGTGAAAAATTGTGGTATCTTTACAACGAAATAAAGAAATCCTCGCTGTGAAACGATACAGTACTTGGTAACGGACCATGTTTAGGATGACCTACTGTCGCTGGAGCTGTGAAGTTCGCTGTAGCGATGAAGTTAGGAACGATCTCCAAGACCTCTAAGTCGATAACTGGCAAGAGATGGCTCAAGACAGAACTAAGTGGCATATCTTATTATCGGAGGCCAACACTCTTTTTTTTTGCTCTCTATGCGCCTTAGGCTTGCCATTCATAAGCGTTTGCGTTGAAGCAATTTTGAGTTTACTGTAAACCGAATTAATAAAGTTTCTTTAAGTTTACAGTTTTATTACACAACAGAATAATTCGAATTTCTTTAGATTTCCAAGAAAACCTGTGTCAATAAGTGTCTAATCGCCATATTAATGTTATAATGGCAATGTTTACAAATCAATAACGACAACGTAGCGTTTTGCTTATTGTTTATTACAGGCGTTATTACTGAATTTAAAATAATCCATATTATTTACAAATATAATAGTAAATGTTTTAACCTGTCTAGTTGCGTGCTCCCGTTCATCTCTAAAACAATTATACCATTATAGCAATTCTCCCCCATATAGCTGATGTCATACTGACTCATGTATGGTATGTTTATTTTAGGATAAAAAAATGGGGTAAAAAATTCGGAGAGAGCAAGAGCATGTAAGTCATATACAGTAGGCCACGCGATAAAGCTGGAAGCAGACCGGCATGTATTTAAATATTAAGAGTTGTATCATTGTATTTACTAATCGGAATTAGCTCGTAGTTTGAGTGGATATCTCCTGGTGTGAAGAGAGATGCGCTACGTCCCGGTGAAGGCTCCCATTCTGGTGGTAACACGTTTTAAAGTAAGCAATAATCGGCAAGCCAATTGGCACTAAATATTCTGTCAAGTGTTTCGAAGGCTTAGAGACAGATTGTCAGGGCCGTCAACTCAAAACTTTCAAGACTTTATTAGTTTGATTTGTTTTTTAAAGTTTACCTAAGTATTTAATATAACGAATTACAACGGCACCCATTCTGTATTTTAGACAAAGATTATCATGGAGTGTTCCGTTTGAAGCAGCGAAGAGTTACTAGAGTACAGTAAAATTAGAAATACTCACTGGGTGTCGGTTCGCATGGAGTCGCATCCCTGACGGTGTCCTCTTGTCTCAAAGTAGCAGCACTTCTCATAGCATTGACTCCATCTAAATCCAAATACATGCCCATCTCCTCAAACGTTCTGGCCACATCACAGGTTCTGAGCGTAGGGTAGTACTCTGGGGTAGGTCCTCTGTTAACCATGAGTTCTGCTCCATAATAACCGTTACTTATTCCTGTCACATTGCCGACAACAACTTTATAATCTCCGGCTCTGTAAGCTGCGTACACATTCCTATTGTTGTCTTCAAGGACAAGAAGGACTTCCCCTCTCTTTGAAAGACCGTCCTGCACTATTGAATCCCATTGGTTTACACCATCGATTTGTCGACCGATTTTTCCTCCAGCAGCAGCTATCAAGGTCGGAAGCCAGTCAGTAATGTGCATTAGACCATTCCAAACTCTAGGTCTGAAAGAAGAATGCCATATAAAGGCTGGCACTCTCACAGCCCCTTCCCAAGGCGTATTCTTCTTTCCTCTCAAAGGTAAATTGACCCCCCAATTTCTAAGATCTCCTACAGTTGGGGCACCATTATCAGACGCAAATATGATGAGGGTATCGTCTAGAAGGTTCTTGTCCCCGAGGGCACGTATGATTGCGCCAATGCTGCGATCTATTCGATTCATTATGTCTGCAAAAAAATCACAACAATAAAGTTTAAAAATATTTTTTAATTTGATAGTTGAATATTTAAAACATGGTAAAGACAATATTATGGCTATAACTTGGAAAAAATGTTCAATTTTGTAAGTTTAAATGTAGACCTAATTTTAAATCCTTTCACTCAACCTTCAAAAACTTGTTAGTAAAAACATGCTTGCAATAATGAACAAAGTATTTAGATTGTAAGCTCCAATTGTAATGGCCTTTCACTCGAACAAACGAAATTAGGTTACATGGGTATTTATTGGATTATGCTCGCATGGTTATTTTACAAAAATAAATCTTTGACTTAATAATACCAATATACTATTTAAGTTTTTTTCTTTAATTAAATAGGTCGCCATAATGCAGACGTACCGCCTGATGGTAAGCAATCACCGTCGCCTTTGAATATCTGTAACGCTGGGGGCATTACGATCCGTTGCCATTCTTTTTAAGACTCTGTTAATGTTAACTCTCTTTTTTAAAGTTCCCATATTGTAGCTACTCGAGAATACCAAGGGAGGAAGCTCGTTCCACATTTTGCAGGTGTATACGGCAAAAACGATCGCTAGAATCGCACAGTGTGTGATTCCCATGTGTCACTTATATGTGGATGAGTTTTTAAGCGATATTGCACCAATGTGCTCATCAGGCCGTTTTTCTATGAAATAAACAATATCACAATGAAATATAACTCACTCGCAAATTCTGTAGTTGTTTTTTTAAAGGAAAATTCCAATAAATAAATAAATTATAGGTATTATCCATTCTCATCAAATAAAGAATTGTCAAATTTGAGTAGGTAACCAACAGTTTAATGCATAAAACGCTCGAAATCGTTGGGAAGTTTGGATCCAATTAGAAGCATAGGCACTCGTAATTCGCATGACATAATATTGTTGTGGGCATGGTTATTAGTTATTATATATATACTATATATATATATATATCGTATTTGCATAAAATTTTGTTGTGAGCATGGTTTTATTTGTTCTTGTGTGAGTGAGCTCATGTGATTGCTAGTTGGGCGGTTTTTGTGGCTTCGTTAGATTAAATTGTAATGATCCGTCTTTCTTTTTTTCTTTGTCTAAGTGCAAATGTTACATAGTATCCCTGGATTGGCAGACTCGAGGTTGTACCACATAAACTCTATAGTTTCTCTGTGGGTTTTACGTACCGGCGTAGATTCTTCTATTCGAATTGGCGATGTACCGGTGCTTGACTTGCGAGTCAAGCGGCGGCTGCAGCGGCGCGCCGTCGTTACCGGCGTGAGGGGCGTTATGAGTCACGTGAAGGAATAGTGGACGGCTGGTATTGTGGCGCTGGATCACTGAAATAGGCATAATACAATAATTAAACACTACACAATTAAAAATTAAATAATTTATTGATTAGTATATTACTCAAGTTATATCACTGTATTCAATTATTATCTCCTTATATATGAAATTGACGTTTTGTCAAACTGGCCACTTTGATCTGAAATATCTAGTTCGGTTTCATTAAGAATCCAAATTCAAGTTTATTTCAAATTTAGGCTTGCGTATTTGTGTATCCACATTTCTGATTTTAGCAAATCATTTGTTTTTGCGCATTATAATTCACTTGGAACAAATTGGAAAAATGAGAAAGTTCAAAAAATGGTTACCGCATGAATTGAGTGAAGCGAACCGACAAACACTAGTCGAGTGTTGAACTACATTACTCAACCGTCACAATAACGAGGGGATTTTGAATCGTATCGTTACTTGTGAAGAATAGTCGATCCTGTGCGAGAAACGGCAACGCTCATCACAATGGTTGAACACAGGAGAACAGGCCAAATCCTACGCCAAGCGAAAGTTGACTCAGAAAAAAATACTCACTGATCAGTGCCTGAAGGACCAATGCTGGTTTCATCGACTACAGCATCCTAAGATCAGGCCAGACGATTAAGGCGGTCTGTATTGTCAACAATTTCAAACCATGATGGAAAAGCTAGCCGTTTAATAACGGAGACTGCTCGATTGCACCAGCCGACTGCTGCTCCGAGACATTACCAGACAGCACGCTGCCCAACAGGCGGTCGCTGACTAGGAGGAGCTGCGATTGGATTGCTCCGGTACCCATCGTGGGTACTCCCCGGACCTTGCTTGACAGATTATCACTTTTCCGGAATTCGGACTTCTTTTCAGGTAATTTTTCAGAAAAACATCAATGAACTACCGATCATATGGCGAAAGTGCATATAACTATATAACAATGTTGAATATTTCGATTGATCAATTCAAATATTTCATTTTGGAAATATCGTTTTGGTTTTTTAGTACATAACAACAATTTCATATATCACCCTATATTTTACGTTTTCTTCAAGATGTAACAAAACATCAAGCTGATGACTGATTATAAATTGTTTATTACCTTTTATAGCTCTATCGGTAAGAGCATCGACTATGTATCTCTGTTCTTCTTCCTGAGGGACGGCGCCGTCGTACAGATCCAGTCCAAACAGTAACCGTCCGTTCGGCCACTGTAAATATAAACAAACCTCGATAAACATTACATTGTATATCAAGGTGTACAACTCATAAAATATGAGAAAATCTAAAGCCTACAAGCTTGGCGGGTAAGTTTTATATAGAGCGTGAACGACAACAGCTAAGAAAATATGGCTTTTATATATATGTCTATACAACAAGCGCAATTGCGTCCTCCTCATCATCATCTTATGCAGCCATAGGACGTTCACTGCTGGACATAGTCCTCCCTCATTGAATTCCACGAGGACCGGATGGAAGCGGCCCGTATTCAGCCCTTGCCTGCGAGTCAGTCAGTCAGGTCATCTGTCCACCTTGTCAGTGGCCGTCCTATGCTGCGCTTGCCAGTCCGATGTCTCCATTCGAGAACCTTTCGACCAGAGCCGTTGTGATCGGCATCAAATATGTGGCGACGTATTTTACCTCCAAATCTACCCGCAATTTCAATAAAAAGGCTTAATTTACGATTGCTTTTGATAGGTGTTATACTAATTTGGACTTTATTGTAAGAAAATAAGATTATAACTTATTTACAACATTTTTTATTAAGTTTAGTGGAACAAGATAATCACTACCATTATCTGTGACATCTGTAACATAGAGCACGCGCAGCCTATGTTTGTGGTTCTGACGTTAGGCTCCCTGAAAATTTCTACATGTGTCGATAAAATAGTCATCGAGCAGAGCGAGCGAGATAGGAAAATGGGAAACACTTAGTAAATGAGCGAGTCAGTTGTATAATAATTCAATGCAGTCCCGAATAACTCCAAGCCGTCATGTTGATGATGATGATCGGCCGCGCCATAGTCCGCGACCACACACACAGACGCTACCTCGTTAAGGCGATATCCCAAACCGAGGTCCGAACCTTAGAGGTGCCCTTGCACTAGTCGCTACCCCCTCACCCCCACCCACAATCGGCTGAGTGCCCTCTGCACTCAACAAAAGTCCGATGCCGCCGTAAATGCCATGTGGCAAACAGCATTTAGTCAATTCTAACATACATACATCACGAACAACTCAAAATATGCACTGGAAAGAAACAGCAACATCGCACACAAAGTTACGCGTGACTACTGTACGCGTTTTTAACTTTAGGGGCTGGATATACAGACAGACCGAGCCACTGCCCTCTGTGGCGGAATTCAGCGAGTACCTTCGACTTTTTGAGAAATTGAGGGTCACGTGGAATATCTATAAGTCAATATCGTGTTTTGTGTACGATGAATCATAACGGGCGAGGTTACACGACACCCACCCGAACGGATAATTATCGTTAATGTTAATAAGTAAAAAAGATTCAAGATTATGTGGAATACCATCGGATATTTACTTCTACATAATATAAATACTCGTAAGTCTACAGTTTGACCACTATCCTATATATACGTAAGCACAAGTAGTGATATAGTCGAAGGTAGTTTCACGCAAGTCCGCAATTTAAAAAATAAAAATATGCTCTAACAGACACTGAGTTAGAGCACTGAATATTACCTAACGTGAACGTAATACCGGCCAGTGCTCAGCGACCTAGCTCTGATTGGTACCGGGACATCTGCCACCGCAGTGTACCTTCCAAAATAAATATTTACCAAAATAATCCGCCGAATAATATTGGAAGAATATGTAATGATTGCCGCGAATAATTCTCCAAACTCTCTTAAAATATATCAGCTAATTGACTTTTATATTTATCTAAGCACGTTGCACGGTATAACAGTTTGTACGCCAACGTTTTGTGCAGAAGAATATTCAAATTACTGCCAAGTTTTTTTTTATTGTAATCGTAGTACTCAATTCTTAGTTTTGTTTTATGGAAGCATTATAATGTGCTCCACAAGTATGGGGATTCTACTAAATGAGTTATGGATATCAATTGTAATGGCTTACTGTTTCGACTTTATTATAAGTGTAATAGTCAATGAAGCCTCCTCTCATGCCATAGTGGGTGTCGTATCCTCTGGAAGTGGGCAAGTACTCCTGCCTGGACATCCCCACGTGCCACTTGCCGACCAGATGCGTGGAGTAACCCAGCTCCTTCAGATATGAAGGAAGAAGGCGCTCGGTGAGAGGGATGCCGCGGTCTTCGGAGTTGAACAGTGGCATGCCGTGCATTCCTAAAAAGACATTTCTAATTTCAAAAAGTGTTAAAAACCATGTTTTCCGTATTCTACTTCAATCATAAATGAGCCATGGGTGTAAAGTATATAATCGTTGTTTATTGACACAGTTGCGCCCCGGTTACTGACACTCGCGCGGGCGCGTACGAACTAGAACTACATATATACATACATATATATATTATAATGTTTTCATCGGCTGAAATGACAATTTAATACGATTTGAATTGAGGTCCACTGCCCCCAGATTATCAAAATGGGTCGTTGTTAAAGTGTCTGTAATATTAATTCTAAAATTAAGTTTAATAGTTAGCGTGACCATTCTAGATAGTAAATAGTTCAAGATATTAGATAACGTTACAACGCTCGGTCAAGGTCTGTCGACGTTCGTGTCTAGTCTATATATATTTTAGATCGTTACTATGTACAACATCATATAATACATTGTGCCTGAGAAGTACTCGTACGCGGAGGTTAGGGAACTTGTCAATTGTTACATTATGTATCAGTTGCTACGCGAAAAAGTATGTGCATTTCTAAATAATACAACTGTTGCTGTGCATATTGTTTTACCGTTATTTTCTTTTCTGTCTACGTAAACCGCAACAAATATAATTTACTTTCATACACAAAAGCTTGTTTTATTCAAATCATACTTCTGCAGAATCGGTTTGTGAATGTGTTTGTTGTTAGATAAGCTCCAGTATAGGAGTGTGAGCCAAGCGTCGCCGCGCCGCCAGATCGAATCCTGCCATGGGCAGTTTGAGCACTCGATAAAAGAAACATCGTGATTAAAACTGCATAACATACTGCCAATCATGTTCTGTTAAATAACATGTTATAGTACTTGTGTGGCTCCTGACGTAAAATATCATATAGAGTGCCAGCAAATTATATATTTTTAATGTAAAGCGGTCATTAACCCTGAGCCTGTCGTTACATTTCTGGGGTAATA
Organism: Apeira syringaria; assembly: GCA_934044485.1. NCBI lineage: Eukaryota > Metazoa > Arthropoda > Insecta > Lepidoptera > Geometridae > Apeira > Apeira syringaria. The sequence continues at coordinate 17,285,334 of OW203668.1, forward strand.
TTGATTTAAAATTCTGGGTAGCATTAAGATACGTTTACATAATTAATTAAAGTCAATCGACTATAAAACAGATAAAGATAAAGAAGTTTGGATATAGAATACTATTATACTGTAAGACATTAATAATGACACAACCTTCTATTTTGTTTTTATTGACATTTTTATTTTAACACCCCATTTTCAATGTTCTATTTTAAGTTTGTATTAATCTGGGTCTGATGCCTGCAATAAATAACTTTTATTTTATTTCTTTATGAATTAATAAAAACACTAAGATGCTTGGACTATCTACTCTACCACACCAATGTCACCTCATGTACATAACATGCTAAGTGAATATGCCCTGTATAATCCCTAAAATTTTATAAATAAAGAATATAATAAATTTAATAATGAAAACATAATTGAAAATGGCCCCAGGTTTCTTGCTGCTTCTCTATTTATTTCGGAACACGGCGTGAGGTTCCCTGTATATTCATTGTTTTACCGACGTTCATAAGTGTGTCATTGTGGCCTAAACTAGATAAATAATTTTAATTTTGAAATATTTTTTTACTATGATCATCATCATCATCGTAACTGGAAATAAACTTACATGAGAATTAACAAAACTTACAAGTATAACTATGTCTTATAGTTTAGTATTTACTTCCAGATAAGGACCAAGAGTGTTCCTCACTTACCCAACCGCATAGGGTATTTCCCCGTGAGGAGGGCGGTGCGAGCCGGCGTGCAGATGGCCTCACTGTAATACTGCTGAAGAATCACCCCCTGGTACGCGAGAGCGTCGATGTTGGGCGTCAAGATCTGGTTTGAGCCGTGAAAAGAGACATCGTTCCAACCCTGAAATACAAATACATGACGCCTTCACATCATAAACATAAAATGAATCCCCGTCTCCCTTGGTCATGGTATCACGCGTGAACGGCTGGACCAATTCCGATCATTCCAGAAAGTTTTAGTTCAGCCGAACTTACATTCGGCCAGTAATATCTTACTAAACTAAAAAAAACTACTTAAAAGGTACGCGTAGTCGATATCAAGATAGACAATTGTTTGGGCATGGTACGCTAGATGGGAAACAACACCGGGCGTGTCGATCGACACGTTTGCGTCGCGACGACGGCACCGCACTCAACATCCCGATGAAGAAGCCCTTGTCGACCATCATACCGAGTGCGCGTCACTCTTTACACAAAATTGTAATAAAAAACACGGAATCTAATTAATAGAAAGGAAAACGCTCTCTCGTTGTTGCAAAAGACAATACCAATGCCAATTATACTATAAAACGAGTTTCCCAACATGTCATAAACTTTATTGTACTTTAATGAGTGTAATGAAAGTGAATAACGTTTGACGACGACAACAGTTTCGGGATCCTTCAGGAATAACTTGACGTTATATGTCATTTCAATGTTGGTGTTGTCATCGCAAAATCAAAACAAACGGACACGCACACTCCTGGAGTAACACGTATAATTTTTTTATTTAATTGAAACACATTAACCAGCCCAGTGACCGACACAAAAGAACGACAATACAATTATAAACGTGCATGAACTTAGTTTCTCATTCATTTCAATAAATTATTAAAGTTTTTGAACTACCGTTCGTTAGCTTTAACTGTGCAAATTGATATGTCTAATTTACTTACATTTTTTTAAATTGACGTTATCTTCAGCATTCATAACATTAACTATTTGAGTTGCTCAAAGTAAAGAAAATAGCCAAACAAATTAATCTTTACTAAAGTCTGACGGTCGCCGTGGCGCAGTAGTCGGTAGTGATTCGCTTATTCAACTGAACTAAACTAAAATTTTGGAAAACTAAATCAGTTCTTATATGGTTACGATAAAGTCTAAATTAGTATGAGACTTATCAATGACATCACTAAAATTAAAATATATTTATTAAATTTACGGGTAGTTTTAGCGAAATTAAGTTGCCATTTATTTGGTGCCTACTAAAAATACCCGCAATTGGCTAACAGTTAAATAAAACTCGTCTAATATTAGTGAGAGCGTTGTATGGAGTTATACGAATTTGAATTTTAGCGGAAATAGAATACGAGCTATTTCAATTTGAAAAATTTTAGTGAATTTTAGCTAGTTTATGTGATTAACACAGAATTAGGGCCATGTCAGTGACATGACTTCTGTGTCTCCGGGACACAGGGTTCGAATCCCGGCAGGGGCAAATATTTGTGCGATGAGTAATGTTTGTCCCGGGTCTTGGTTGTTTGCATGTTGTAATTGTGTGTGTCCATGCCTCCCGCGACAGAAAAAAAAAGTAAGAGAAGAACCTAGTTTATCTTAACCGCATGTCACTCGTTTTGTTCTGCATGAGCAAGAATTAACATTATCGGTATGTTTGTCACCTGGTCTACATATTTTATCTTTTTATTGCTCGCTACTTCGACACAGTTGAATGTGCCATGTTCACGAGTACCTACACTGAAGTTATTGTGGGTAGTGATAATCGGTATATAAATGTTAATGTATCTTAATTGTTCGTGTGTGTTTTTGATCATAATATATCCTGTTGATATTAAAATATACTAGTTAAATCACCTGTGAGTTCGTCTGTTTAGATTTGACCATGTTCTTTTTTTAGAATAGGCAAGCGTTTGCCCACTTTCTCACCTGATGTAATACGGTCTGCGATGGAGCACGCCTGCGTAATGTTATTGCAATCAACAATATTTCTACATAAGTATCCGCTAATTACATGACCCTTATTGGAACCCTTATTCAATTTAAGTGTGCCGCCCTACATGCTTATAGATTCTGTGATCAGTTATAGTAAGTGTGCTAATTCAGCGCCGTATAATCCTACTAATATTATAAATGCGAAAGTTTGTGTGTATACGTGTATGTTTGTTACCTCTTCACGCTCAAACGACTACACCGATTACGATGGTACTGGTTTGTCCAGTTTAGGCCCTGGATTAACACATAGGCTAGTTTTCATCATCATCATCAATCATCACCACGCGGGTTAAACCGCGGGGCACATCTACATATATTACAATAATATCTTATCTTTCATTATCTATTGTTCCGGTAATTGGAGAGGCTTAAAATTTAAATTTAAAAAAAAAAAATCATTTATTTCAAGTAACCTAGACTCATAGAAGAAAATTCACAAATATACATATTAAATATACACCTTATTTTGTACAAATGGCCCTGCATGCGAGGTGTCGGTCGTAGCAGTGCCTCATATACATGCAGTCAAATCTGCCCGCTAACATCGCCAGGACGGTGTTGGTACTGGCCCTAAGCCATTCAAACTAAATATGATGCAAACTTTGTATTATAACAAAATGTAAAGCTTGACTTATTCCGCTCCAAAGATATTGTGTTGTACCTACTTGACTTGTGACGCATATACGAGTGTATATTGAATAACACGCATGTATTTAATCATTAACGTTCAGACATAGCCAACTTGCCACCTTGACATTGCGTGACACAGATTCTCGTGTAAATAATTGATATGGATTTATTTTTGCCTGCAAACTCCGCCATTCCATGTAAAACGGCGTAACTATTACATAATTCCAATTGGAATGTTTTTGTAATTTATTTGACTTATAAGCAGGACCATAATATACTTATACAATCTCATTAAAAATATCGTCGGAGCGAATCCAAACGCATTTAATTTTACCGGGTAATGCGATTTTTTATTATCAACAAAAATATTTAATGCGGCTGCAGAAGTATTATACATTTTCTTGATAAAATCTATTTTACGGTACTGTCTGAGCCGCACGCCACTCCGTTCGCGTAGCCTATATCGCGGTTTTACCTTAGTTTCGGCTGTGTGTTGTGCCATCAGTAAGGGCCATTGCAAACTGGGCGACTTGTCGCCGCGACAATGCGCGGCGTTGTCTTGTCTCTGCGACTAGACGCGGAGCTGTCGCGTCTGTTATTTAACTGATTGTTTACAAATAATATCGGCAGACCAAAGCGAAGGTCTTGGGATCTATTCTAGGTGTATCGACTAGCGTCCTATGTGAAAACAAAATGTAAATAGTCTGTAATAATGACGGGAAAATGTAATGAAGGTAATTATTCCAGCTAATGTTTGTAAGCTCTCTGCCTAGCTTCGGAATTATGTCGAAGAAAAATATTCTGTCTCTAGAATAAGCCATCTGAAGAAAAGTTGGGGCTTATATAATTGTTTGTCCGTCCTTTGGCTGTCTGTTTATACAAACAAGCATATATTATGTGCCTAAGCGTGTTCAACGAGATCAGTCTCATGTCTCTGAAACTATTGAACAGAAACAGATTTACATCATGAACCCAAACGATGTTTGTTTAGTCCGTTGATTCCTCCCATTCTCGTAGGGGTCTAGTTTTCAGTTGCTTCGGAAGTCCGTTTGAGTCGTCAAATCCACCTATACGTACGGAGCGTTTTGCTTCCACTTTCCTAAATCGTACTACCAAGGAATGGAACTCGTTGCCCGAGTCTGTGTTTCCCGATATGTACAATCCTGGAGTCTTCAAGTCGCGAGTGAATAAGTACCTTCTAGGTTTGCGTGCTAAATCCTAGACAACGTCATCACTTTACATCAGGTGAGACAGTTGTCAAACGCAAACTTATAATATGTAAAAAAAATAAAGAAATCCAAACACAAATTGATTACTTGTCATGCTTTTTTTTTTTCATGTGCCTTTATCAATAAGTAATAACTCTTGAGGTATCCACTAGGTGTTGCCAGCCTATGCAATTTATTATGTTATCTTTTTTCATGCTAAATGTGTATGTATTTATTTTTATGAATAACTGATTGAAATGAAATAAAATAACTATTTTATTTAATACTTATATAATAGTAACTAAGGACGAGTATGTAAAAAAAACTTGTTTTCTATGTCCATGACGGTCGTCGTCTTTGAAATATCGTCGGTTCGATTCCTAACTCGGGCTCGGCTCTTGGATCTGTATATTGTGATTGTGTGTGTCCATGCCTCCAGCGACAAAGGGTATCCTAGTGCGGAGGTGTGAGTGTGGATGCGTTTGTTTGTTTACGTGCATGTATTTTTGTATACAAATGTTTCATATTTTAATATGATGCTTTTAATAACACTCGTGTGATTAATATTATGTTACAGCCATGTTGTGGTCTGTGCCTCAATAGCTGAAGCAAAAAGCCTCTTGCGATAAACCTGATTAATACTTATATATTAGTTATTAATTTTGGTTCGCCTTTATTATATAATAAACGATTTCAATTTCCCTAAATTATTACTATTAAAGTAGATCTACGAAAATAACCATTATAAAGTATAATTTAAAGAGTAACGCCGCGATCGAATACAAATAGAGGAATCCCCGAGCGAGACGGACGGGTACTTATATACACACATAGGTCGCAGATTATGTACATAGGTAGCACAATGGTGTGATTTGTAAATAGTGGAGTATGCCAAGCATCTGTGTGCACTAAATATTGGTTAATGTCATGCGTCATAACATAATATGTTTTTAATTAAATCTAAATTTAAGGCCGATTGGATATTGGAGTCCGTGAACACTGTGCAGGTATTGTGAGTTTTATTGTGAAACGAATACAGTTGAAAGGACTTATACTTTCACAATATAAATGTTGCATACAAGATGAAAGATATGATTTTATTGTTTGTATGAAGATTCGAGTAACATAGGGTTACAGAGATCCCTTTTATATTAAAAAATCCCCTACGAATATGATGATGATGATGATGATGACGATGTCATACATGTCGTAACCGACGATTATTTAACATTTTTTTAATTTTAAATATATAATCTTGACGACGAAAAGTGACGACCTAGTCTAAGATGGAGCTCGCAAGCCTAGAAGACTCCAGGATTGTACATATCGGGAAACACAGCCTCGGGCAACGAGTTCCATTCCTTGGCAGTACGCATTAAGAAAGTTTAAGAAAAATGCTTAGTACATATACAGGCAGGCGGTTTGTCTACCGTACAGCAATCGCGCGTTGCCGTACTTGTTGACCGATGATAAAATCGGTTAATTCCGGTGACGCCGTAAATGCCCCATGTGGCAAACAGCATTTAGTCAATTCTAACATAGAGATAAAATCGGGATGGTGAAATTAGATTATCGAATTCCATTGCACATTCGCCGAAATGTATCCGATAGCATACCGATAGACAAATAACTGTATGCAGGTGTTCAAGGCTCTCCTCACACTGCATGCTCAGTGGGTGAACTACAGGCAATCAAATAATGTTTCAAGCGCAGGTTCTGCCCACACCTGCTACACCTGGGGTACGTGTTCCGCTGGAAAGCTCTGAATATAAACCGTATATTTGTACAGTCATCCATGCGCTGGATGTGTCCACACCATCGTACCTGCCCATTCATTAGCAAAGCCTCCATACCGTGGAGCTTTTGACCGACGTAATATGTGATGGGAACACGATCCTGGCATTTAATGGGTAATATAGAGCACAGACATTTATTGTGGCAGGCGTTTAGCTTTCTGGTGTCGAATTTACATGAGCACCATGTTTCTGAAGCATATAACGTTAGTTAAGGTTACCAAAGGCAGCAGCTGTTTTCGCCGCTCTCTCGATTCTAGACTATTGTCATTTCTGATCTGGCTCCCCGAATAACAAACATTCGCTACTTCCTCTAAATACTTTCCATTAATAGAGATCGTCATGCTTATCTATATATCATCATCTTTACTTATATGAACAATGTAACTCAAGATATGATTAGAAATAGAAGATAACTTAGCTGTGAGTTGTGGAGGGATAACGGCATAGTACGAGTGGGTAAAACAGCGTGATGCAACTAGTTCTGAATGATCTTCAGCAAGGTACAGTTGTAAGATATAAAGAGGATAAACGTGTACGTACCATGTCATCAACCATTATGAAGACGACGTTGGAAGGCTGCCGGCGGCGCGCCGCCGCAGACAGCAGCCCCACGCTCACTATCGTCCACCATCTTACGCTGGAAAATATACATGGAGTTTTCAATGACCCATCAAAAACTTAATACAATGCTTATGTTTTAATCAGTTCTTTACTTGCGGCAGGCCAGACGCTTGAAATCGATTTTAAAGTTGTTCCCGTGCAACTATTATAAGCTTACTACTACTCTTTTTATTGATTATTATTTTAATATGCGCCCAAAGAGATGGTTGCCGTGAGACATTTTTACTAATGATTGTAATTGGTGTACGCCTATAAAAATTGCCTTGCAACCTTCTCTTGATCGAAGATTGCAACACAATTAATTGTATGTAGGTCTTACAATAAAAAAAAACATAAACACGAACATGATACATATGTAGTTAACATAAGGTTGTAGATCCATGTTGTCAATGAGTAATACTAACCAATATATTTATGAAAATATGCAAGAGCCGTACTACTAATTAATAAAAAAATGTTACTAATTACATTTTTTACTTTTTAATTTCCTTTCTTTCAAGCATATTTGTCGTTAAGGATATCGATAATTTTGAATTGCGGAAAAATTTGGTCGCTCGAAAATAATTTTTCACTAAAAATTAGCGAGTAAAATCAAATTTCGTTCACATAATAAATAGGTTGTATTTTTAACTTTATTGTAAGTTTATTAGATATGTAAGACTTTCAAATATTAGCTAAAAATATTCAAAATTGACTATTTAGTAAACGGTATCTTAAATGATATAATCTCTATTCTAGTGCATGATTGAACCACCACTGAGAACGATAATAAAGAGACCTTTTTATTATTTGAGAGTTGGTCGGTGAGTCTGCTTGTCTTCGTTCGGCGCAAACGACTAGTAGATAGTGTCGTCAGCAACGGCCAATGAAAACAGTTCTTTCGGTAGCACTCAGGTAGTTCCATTATAATATATGTACACGAGGTAAAAAACCTTCATACAAATGAACGACGATGAAGAAACAAAAACTTTGTGTAAAACCTATTTAGGTAAGCTACACGCGCAAAGTTAATTTTGCATGTTTGAATAATAATTATGGAACAAAATCATGGACCATGAAAATATACATAATATCCTTGTGGAGACATATCATCTTAAGTTTAGAAAATGTATCGGGGCTTAACAGACTGAAAAACATTTATGTGATATTTATTTCTCCCGGAGTTCGATCAAGATGCATTAGCGAAACGCAGCTGACAATATAAGCGAGAGCAAATAGCTTCCATAACTACCCGCTTTTGACCTCAAAAACATATAAAGGGCTGTCACAGTACGGAGTTGTCAAGAGACACAGCAGTTGTAGTATCTACGCATTTCTTACGATATAAACCATAGGCTGGCTAAAAATAAAATCCGGTGATTTGTAAATCTTTGCCGTAAATTAACAATACAAGCCAACATCTACAGCCTTGACAAACACAGGCAAAGTATGTAAAAAAAAAAAAAAATATTTTTATTACAACTTTATTCAGGAAAGAGTTTCCTGTAACGTAAGATTTTGTGATAAGGCACAAGATTTTTGTTTAATAAAATATACCACCCATTTTGCTTCATAAAATGACGTGCGAGACGCTATGCATGTAATTATGTACCTAGCCATGGTAGCTTGACAGCACCGCGGCTCCCGAGCTTCCCGGGTGTTCTGTCACTTGCTACGTCCTGGCACATCTCCTTCTACCTTCACTCTTATCGCGTTCTGCATATTATACGCCTGTCTGTCATAAATAATGCCAGATCACTAATGACATGGCATTTTCTCTCAGTAATGTATAGAGATTTGTTCAATACTGTGAATACGTGCGCCGAGGTATTTCTTTCTGGCTGTTCTATTCGCAGTTTCTTTCTTTGTAACTCCCCTTTCATCCATTCTTTCGACACCAACCGATCGTAGCGTACCTTCTCCTACGAATGTGCCTCTTAAATTAACATCTCCATCATCATCATCACCTCAGCCGTGGAATATCCACTGCTAGACATATGCCTCCGCCACGTCTTTCTTAGGGGTTTTGCCAATACGCGCCACGCTTGGCAGGCGAGTAGGCCGATATGTACAATCCTGGAGTCTTTAAGTCGCCAGTGAATAGATACCTTCTAGGTTTGCGTGCTAAATTTTAGACAACGTCATCACTTAACATCAGGTGAGACAGTTGTCAAACGCGAACTTATAATTTTTTTTTTTTTAAATGCGGAGCGCAGTATGTTGATTTTAGGCAGGCCGGTACCCCCCGGCAATACACGGTACCCTTATTCATTTCAGGTTATTCTCTTATCACGGCTGTTCTTCATTGAAAAAAGTTGCTCTCCGGGAGTGCCGGCAGAAGTGAAAACTTGAACATGATTGATGATTATGGTGAAAAGTAGCCTACACATAGGCTAGAACAAACATACATTACAAGTTAAATATTAAAATAAATTTTAAAAATGCTTGTAAACAAAATTAATATATTTAATTAAAGCAACCTCTGCATCTTTCTATGTAACAGTCTAATGGAGTTTTTATGTGGGAAGTCTAGCTGATGATTTTAAGTGTTTTACTAAGTAGTGCTAGAAAATGAAACATAAACGCATTGGTGCTTCCTAATTGTTTCGCCTGAGGCAGTTCAAGTAAAGGTAAAACGGGAAACGGAAAGACAGTTTACAGGCATAGCTTAAATGACAGTTTTATCGCTCATATGCTCCTTATTGATAAGTCGAAGTTCGGTCAGGCTTTCATGCACACCGATTAGTTACAAAACAAAGCGTTAAATAACATATTATATTTCAGCGAAAGTAAAAAAAAACCGTGTTTGTTACATACTTTTACGCTCAAACGATCTGCATAAAATTTGGCAGCGGTATAGAGTCTAGAATAGCACCCAGGTATATCCCGAAAAATGTACGGTTCCCAGGGATAACTGAAGTTTCATGAAAACTGTAATCCTGTGAGTGAAACCGCAGGTAGCAGCTTCGATACTCTTTATTGATACGAAGTACGAATGATTTTGTTATCTAAATAAATATAAGTGGAAATAATTTGTGTGTCTAACGATTAACCATGTTACGTATTAACTTAAGTTTAGAAACGTTACAAATATTTTGAGAAACTAAATTATTCTTTTCGGGAGCTATCAAGCATATACCTTACAAACAATTACCTCTACTTCTTTAAACAGACCACGAACCTACACTAAAAGAAAATGTAGACCACAAAGGAAAGACTAACTCACCAGTTAAATGTCCCGAACATGGTATCACTGTTGTAAAATTGTAACCAACATGCACTTAGGTTTATATATTTTAAATACAAGTCAAGGCAATTGTGTTACTAACTACAAGAGGTCTGCTCAGAGCGCGCGGCAAACTCACACAAACTGAACTCGAGGGTTTCCTTGTAACGTGCCGGCGGGCTCACTTGCGAACAGCTGAAGGTCGTGGTCGTGAAAAGTCAGTCAATGAAATATCGCAGATTATTAAATAAATACAGCCTAAGAAATACCTAATAGGGCGAGAGTAAGGGCTCGTGCATGTGGCTTGGTTTATTTATTGGGATTAGCTTCTTTGCTTTTTAGGTCCAGAGTAATTAAAAGGTTTTGATTAACACAAAACTTCTGCTTGTTTTGTGTTTACTTATTCTGAATGCCTCCAACTGCGTTTAAGATAAAATGTAGTGTTATATTATATGCCAAACTTTTGTCAGTTTGCGTTTTTTGATTGTATAATACTAGGTATACCGAAGATATATTTTTTCTTCATTCACATCACTATACACGTTTACAAAACTAAAGCAACATCTTAAAAATAAGTGCTTATATTCGCTGCAAGAGTATTTTAAAGACAAAAAGTAGATCTCATTCGGTATCTCGCCAATCAACTCTAATCTTTTCATACAATTTTAAAACTAATATTATTCTGTAACGCCCATCAGGGTACATGTTATTAAACACTATTATAGAACACAATATTATGTAAATTTAATACATGTTTCATAATTAAATAAATGAAATGAAATCACTACATAGTATAAAACAAAGTCGCTTTCTCTGTCCCTATATCCCTATGTATGCTTAAATCTTTAAAACTACGCAACGGATTTTGATGCGGTTTTTTTAATAGATAGAGTGATTGAAGAGGAAGGTTTATATGTATGATAACATCTATTAATGACAAGGGCTATATATTTTATACCCGCGCGAAGCCGGAGCGGGTCGTTAGTAATATAGTCAGACCATAGTCAGCATTAGTCACCAATATTGATTGGTTACTAATTGATAGTTTTTTTCATGTATAATTTAATAATACTAAAGTAAAATCATAAAGGTGTATATTTATAATAAGCCGTAAAAGTCTTTCCATTCGTCAATCTTTCGATTCGACGTCGTTCCTCGCGACTGCCCTAAGATTAACTAAACTCCTGATAGTCGATTATAGAACTAAATAAGGCACGGACCCAGGCTCATGGCACGTCACATTTTGAACTTTTCTGAGATAACAACATAAGTATTACATACTAGTAGCGCCCCGCGGTTTCACCCGCATGGATTACGGTTTTCCCGCTACCTCAATTATCACACGGGAACTATACTTTTTCCGGGACAAAAGTAGCCTATGTGTTAATCCAGGGCTTACACTATTTCCAGTCCAAATTTCATCGAAATCGGTGTAACCGTTTAAGCGTGAAGAAGTAACAAACATACACACTTACACAAATACACACAAACTTTCGCATTTATAATATTAGTAGGAAGGATTATATCATTATACATATATTATGTACATAATGGTAGCGAGCCGGCCGGCGACGGTCTGTGTCAATTTATACTTCGGCGACTGCTTGCAAAAAATGTTTCTCTCTAGAAAAATATTAACCGTAAAAAATATTTTACGAATTGTGTCAATTGTGATACTGCATCAAAATCCGGAAAAGAGTTAGCAGATTGACATACGCTGAGGATGATTAATAAAAAGACTTATGTTCATCTGAAAATAGAAGCGTAATATACCTGATTAATAAAAATAAGAGAAATCGTTATAAAATATGTGAATAATAAATTAATGCGATTTATCCAGGTATCCAATAGATTTGTAGACGGATTGTGGTCAAATCAAAACGTAAAGTTTCCTGCGAGTAACTTGCAAGCATATCACACATATCACAAACCTATGTTTTGAATGCATAGAAACTGCACCGCAATTTGGCAGTATTCTATAAACCAACAAAACAAATAAGTGAAATTATCATTCATAATCTCAAAAATGCTTGTAACGTGGTAATTATTTTGACAACCTTCCTTGAGCAAAGTCGACCTCCCGCGCAAGGTCGCCAAGAAAGTTTTACAGAATTTCAATGCCGGGTTTATGCCACCGAATTGCTTGAAAATCCATTCTTGTCGAATTTATTTCGAAAATATCTAAATGATGGCCGTTGGGGCCGAAAAGTTCTCGTATGGAGACCACGGACTGGCAAGCGCAGCATAGAACGGCCACCGACCAGGTGGACAGACGACCTGACTAAGATCGCAGGCAAGGGTTGGATGCGGGCCGCTTTCAACAGGTCCTTGTGGAAATCAATGGGGGAGGCCTATGTCCAGCTGTGGACGTCCTATGGCTGAGATGATGATGATGACGATGATATCCAAATGCTAAAAATATTATAAAAATTTGGCATTAAGTGATTTACTATTTTCCATATTTTTTTCTAGAAAATGACATGATATTAAAATAAATTTCAAGTAAAGATTCTTCCAAAACATGTTAAAAAAAAAAAAATAATGTGTAAATAACATCGCCCAAAAAGAATCAAAATTAGCGATCGAAACTTATTTACGTGGAAGTAAAAGAAAGTTTGAACATTATATGCAATTTTTATTTTAAGATATACTCAGTCAAAACCAACATCAAGGGAGGCTGAATGAGTTATGCGCGAGGGACTCCTTGTCTTAGTGCATGAATAATTTCGTCCATTGGTTGACTTTACTACATTTCTCCTCGAGCTAAGTGCTAGAGCTCGGGCCCTAGAGTCGGGCCAGGGCTGCCGCGGTCGGGCCGACTGACGGTTCTCTGTAGGGCTGGGCTGGCCACGCTGCGCTGTCGGCATTGCGGTTACACACACGCACACACGCACACAGGCAGTAACGAAACGAGAACATAATAAAAAGCAATATTTGTACTACCACCAGTCATCGAACAAATAAATGAGGCGTGATTGAACGAACTGGTGTGAACGAACGATGGCCGTGGTGGTACCGGCCTAGAATATTACTCCCCCATTTCTTCCCGCGGGTGCCGTAAGAGTCAGCTAAGGGACCACGTACCGGAAGGTGGGCAGCAGCGCCTTCTGAGGATTGGAAATCATACTGCGCTCGCCAACCCGCCTGCCAAGCGTGGCGAGAATTGGCAAATGCCCCTTATATGGGGAAGGCATATGTCCAGCAGTGGACCCACATGACTGAGAGAAGAAGAAGAAGAAGATTGAACGAACATAAATGTATGTCACTAACTACAGTTTTCCTATTACCGATTTTTTTCTGGAATATTCAAATTTTCGTAATTGTAATATACAAACCGACTAGGACTCACGTGATAAGTTCGAAACTGGTCGGAGACTAATTTTCCAGTGTTTACCACGTGAGTCCTAGTCGGTTTGTTACATTACAATTATGGAAGAAACTCGCGATAGTTTTCTGACTGAAACTCTAATTTTCTGCGGGATTCTTGTATTTGTTCTTTGTTAATTTTTTTTTTAAAAAAGCTACTTAATTTATCCGATAAATTTGATCTCAAGTAATAGCGTAACCAGTAAAATTTGGCCGCAGGCCTCCTTACCTAGATTGGGAAGTTTAGGGATACTCAAAATTTCGAGTGTTACCAGCATTCCTGTCTTCCGTTTATGGAACGTACAAATTGTTTGAAAGAATTCTTGCACCATCTTTAAACAATTTAGATGTAGCTTATTTGAACGAAGCCAAGAATGCTTGGGAGATTTCTTGGCTTTGGCTTGCCCAAACACTGAGATTGCTGAGGCTTTGGCATCGCAGAGACAGTGGGATCGGCCGCTTTGCGAACTAGCGCGGAATAATCTTTTAAATACGTGTTCTAGCGTCGCAGATCGTGCTTGTGTTCATGGTGTTACAAACATACAAGAATACAAATCTTTTCTCTTTAATATTAGTGTAGATATTAGATGTATATTTAGATCTAAGAGCTGTGGAGTTAGTTAAATAAATAAATAGATAATATGTAATATATATTTTAGAATAGGGTTACAGATACAGATGCACTCCCTTGAAAATGATCCCCTTGAATATATATAAATGATTTTACCGATAGTATTTGTTTAAATACAACTAAGTAGATAACCTATAAGTTTTATATTAAATTAGCAGTCACCTTTATAAGCAACGATAGAGATGACTTGGCAGTACTCGCCTTGCTAGCTACTACCCCCAAGTTTGAAAAACTAACACCAAACACACAATTTGTTCTGGTAGCTGTATTTAGGAGCCAGGCAACATTTTATTTCTCGCGTGATTCACCTTCAACCTTGGTATCTGACAATCAAGTGCGGTAGCGGTGAAACGGTAGTATAAATAATAAAAATAAACCTTCGGCTCATTTCTTTGTTCCAGTGTCAAGGAAAGTATGAGTTTGATAGCACGGAGACAAATGTACATGCACACATTAATCTCATTTATTTAATTGGAACCGAGGACATCGAACTGATAAATTTATTGGCTTTCATTCCACGTTTCATTGTTTTTATTTGCACTATAATGTAGTTACTGTATGATACTATGTGGATTTAGAAGCAGACATGCTTGAAAACCTCTAGGTGTAGCATGTTTCCATATGTCAATTACTAGCAGCGCCCCGCAATTTCACCCGCGATGGTTAACTCGTGACCGTATTTCTTTTTTTTTAAATAGCCTGTGTGCTACTCCAGGCTACAAACTTCATTGTTCTAAATTTTATTCAAAGTATTTTATTTGATACATTATTCCATGTCAATCCAAACATTGTCAATCGTATCCATTCCGCGGCCACATTTTAAGTACATAGTATTATTGACCTGTAGAATGTGTCGCGTGCGGTGCGTGCAACCACTAGCTACGTAGATATTACATTACGTAATTAGCCGAGTGACAACAGTTTGATAACAAAAGCATTGAAAGAGACCTCGTTCTACTAAACTTTTACTATATTCGTGTTATATTTGGACAATTTTCTATCTGTCGGGCACGGTTATTTACGAAAATAACTTGCTTCGTGACACACTCTCGACATAATGCTATTATTCAATTGCGACATACCGCCGCTAAAAGGGATAGCGTTAAGGTGCATTATTGAAAGAATATTGAGATAAAATAATTATGTAGTTGTGGATATATGGGATGGCTAACTAACACAGCTGAACTAAATACAGCTGAATCGGCCTACAATGCGACTTCCAGCCCTGTCCGGGAGTAGTGGGTTCGAGAGACCGTTCGCGGCAGTTTACAAACAGTTCCAGAGTAAACAACTCCAGTGTGAGTACTGTCCCCGGGCACGCAGCAGATTCCCTTAATTCGGCAACGTGTAGGTAATGTTAAATAGGTTGTGAGATCGAATATGCAACGGTTCAATTGAATGCCTGGTATCAATGTTTGTTCGCGTAATCACTATTTTTTTATCACTACAGTGTTTTATTTACTTTTCCCTTCATCTGTACGCGGAAGCAACTTTAGCTACTCTTGTCCGCAAATGTAGCCCCTGAACTCTATAAAAATAAAAATGCTCAGCATACTTTTCTACAAAAATTTCTACACCCCAAACCGTAAAAAGTAAGTATTTACTTGCCTAATAAGTAATAACAGTTATAACTTGTATGTAACCAAGAACTTGTGAAATCGGCCCTTTGTACTACGTAACTGTTGAAAGGCCGCCAAACACATCATGTCTTCACGACAAGAACTTATAAACATGCCCTCGGTAGATGCCAGCCGCCAGTAGCCGACAGTTACACCATCTCCGAGTCGGTGTAACTGTCGGCTACGTCTTCTTCTCAGCCATAGGACGTCCACTGCTGGACATATGCCTGATGATGATATATCTACCATCACGGCCTTGGTCGGCTACTGTCGGCTACTGGATCGATTCAACTGTATTATGTGGCCCATAATCATTCCTCTCTTATTTTGTTTCTAAGTCTTCTCTCAGCCATGTGCGTCCACTGGTGGACATTTGCCTCCCCCATTTAGGGGGATTTGCCAATACTCGCCACGCTTGGCAGGCGGGTTGGCGAGCGCAGTATGATTTCCAATCCTCAGAAGCCGCTGCTGCCCACCTTCTGGTACGTGATCCCTTAGCCGACCTTTTTTTATTTATTTTGAAGTAATTCTCTTTCTTTATTAAGTTTTTTCAATAATACTTCATTTGCTATCTTTTCTATTTAGCTAATCTTCTCCGCCGTACGTCGAACTTGGACCCGTATGTGCCTGCCTGTGTTTCTTAATATAAACTTACTCAATAAGTTCTACTAGAATTATTAGTTCTTTTGCAATGTTGAAATGAAATATCAATATTTTCAATCTAGTAGCAAACATTGGTAAGCGTTTTTTGAACACAATAGAATTAGTTTTGTTATCAACATCTGTCTGCTTGCCACATACCTTATATTTATGTAAGGTCGCGGCAGTTATGTAAGTACATTATGAAATAATTAATAATACAAACAGTTGTTAAAAAACACACATAACAAATACAATTTTTAAATGAATGAGCGTAGGATATCCGCTGACACGGTGGATACTGTACCTGACCAAGATCACATGAGGAGGCTGGACGCGCGCCGACCAGGCTACCGGTCTTTGTGGACACGAATGAGGAGGCATTTGTCCAGCTGCGGTGATATTAATAAGCGATGTAACATTTTTCAACTAACGCAGATGAGAAGACGATTGATCGATTAATATAAATATTTCGTCAATATAGTTGTCACACTACACCACACCGACCACACTATGGTATTCATTTGAAGTTGTTGAGTGAGTGCGTGGTCACATACTTACTTCCTTGTGCTTTTGTTCAGCTGCTTCATGGAAAACGTTTAGTTCACTCGAATGTTACGTTTGACAAGGTTGTGAACAAATGCAAAAACAAAGAGATAGATGATGATAGAGAGAAAGATTTGTGAGTTTTTCGGTTTAGTTTGACGCTCCAGTATCGATGTCGCTGTAAATATCGGAAAGATTGATATTTTGGTCGAAAGTGTTTATGATATCCAGAAGTTATGGGACCACATTGTAGGCAGGAGTCTATATAGCTTTATTAATCTTTTTCTAAGCAAATGACACTTTTTTGATAAATAATATGAGGAGGCCGGGAGCTTACAAATCTTTTTTTTTAAATACAGTCCTTATCTATAGTTCGCTGGTAGGTGAAAACAATGTTTACAGTCATTTTGCTGGCTTTTATTATTTTATATAGATACCATTCTCGGGTCTGCTAAAAAGCAATAACAATTTACTTTTTTATTTACAAATGTCAAGGACATCAAGATAATTTAATAAAAATCGCCGCGAAGTCTTTGGACTCTTCGAACAAGAGTAGGTATGATTATGTTCGAAATTGGACTGTTTTTTTACTTTCGGGAATTTGCGCTACAAAATGTACCCACCAGTCATTTTCGTTAGAAACCAGCCTCAGGTCCAAATTTGAATTCGAAACATGTTTTCTACATCACGCCATTTATTTAACTGGCCAGTGATGTCATGAACCTCATTGAAACCTTTTTGTATTGTATTTTTTTTCACACAGTTAAAAAACAAACCCCACCCGTTTTTTTGCAAATGAGTTTATTTTAATACAGTTTATTCATAATTTTATTGTCTGTACTTATGTTTGCAGCATTTGTGTTAACACTGCTATTACTTATTTATCTCGCCAATGGTTAGCTAGAAGAGATCGCTGTTAAGCGATACGGTCGCCGATTGTATATATAATTAAATATTTTAAGAATGTCAAATGTACGTATTGTTGTATATAATACAGTGATATTAATTAAAAAATGAATGAGTTCTATTAACATTATAAATGCAAAAAAATTGTATGTGTGTTACTCCTCCACGCTGTTTAAGCGGCTACACAGATTTCTATGAAATTTGGAATGGAGATAGATTATCTCAACTAATAATTGGACCTGGATTAACACATAGGCTACTCTTCTTCCCAAAAATCATTGTGCTGTTTCCGTGGGATAATCAAATAATTCAAAAATGTCTATTACTCTTTAACGCCCAAACGGCTACACTGATTTCGATGAAATGTGTTATGGAAATAGTTTAGACCCTAGGTTAACACATAGGGTACTTTTCATCCTGAAAAGAGTTGCTGTTCCCGTGGGATAAACCAATAACTCATAAACGTCTGTTACTCCTTCACGCTCAAACGGCTGCACCGATTTCAATGACATTTAGTATGGAGATAGGTCAGACCCTGGAAGCTACTTTTATCTCGGAAAAAGTATAGTTCCCGTGGGGTAATTGAGATAGCCGGAAACCCGTAATCCACGCCGGTGAAACCGCAGGGCCCTACTAGATACGCATAATAAAATGATCTACTTTACAAAGGCATACAAACAAAAACAATACAACAAGAGTAACTTCTCTCAAATTACCAAATCAACAAGAGAACTACCGGTTATTTGGAAAATTCACTCATTTAATCCGCGCAACGAACAGAAGGTATTTCAGAGTATCATTGAGAATGTTATTTAATTAAATATAATCTAACTTCTTTGTCTTCGTTTTAATTGCAGGTCTGCGGCCGCGGTTCTCTCCATACGAGCGAATGAGCATTATTGTTAATTGTTTGCAACATCATTTAATCGGAGCCATCGAAATAACAAAGTGAAGTGTAAAAATTTTAATTTGAAAGTAAATATTAAATTACAGATTCGCTCATCGATTCTAAAGGAGTTACTGAAATGTTACCAAGTTGAGCTCGTTAATAAGCATCTAAGCTGTGTCAGCTCATGCGTCACCAAATCCCAATGGGTATGATGGACGTATGTGTGATGTATATATTATGTGTTTCGTTTCATCTTTGATGGGCCTCTTGCTGAGTGACCGCAATGCTCAATGGGGAAAAATTGAATTTCACTAGTAGTTATCGTAATGCTAACTCTTCCAGTCCATGATATTAATAAAATTGGTAGACGCGCCGCGAGCACCTAGAGCGTGGCCGCCCAAGTTAGGTTCATGCACCAAATCTACTTTAGTTTGAATCGAGTTCCCACTTGTGCAGTGTTTCTTTCCTCAGCCATGTGCGTCCACTGCTGGACGTATGCCTCCCCCATATAGGGGGGATTTGCCAATACTCGCCACGCTTGGCACGCGGGTTGGCGAGCGCAGTATGATTTCCGATCCTCAGAAGGCGCTGCTGCCCACCTCCTGGTACGTTATCCCTTAGCCGACTCTTACGGCACCCACGGGAAGAGATGGGGGAGTACTATTCTAGGCCGGTACCACCACGGCCAGTGTTGCAGTTGTGCAGTGTATGCTCACGAAACAATAATGCCATCCTGTGTTTTAACATAATGCTCAAATAGCTCGAGTACTAACGACTGGGCGTCTTGTTTTTCAGGTACCTGATATTAGATTTTCACGAATCTTTATTTTATTGTAATACCAATGCTTTTACTAAATACAGTTTAACTGCCCGGTCATCCTAATTATCCTATCGATGCTTAGACATAGGACTCGCTAGGATAACATTCCCAGATCAAAATTTCAATAGGTACCTACACAATTATTATAGGAAAACATGACCTCCTTTTTTTAAAAATTCTGTAAAAAAAAAAGGAATTCATAGACTCTGCGTCTGCGCGTGTCTGTTTCCTCTGCCACCTCACACACCAGCTATGCAATCAAACTGTTTGTTACGTTTGTATCGATTCTTTGCCTTTTTGCAGCTATAGAGTACTTACAAGTTCTCATTGTAAAGTATTTCACTTGTTCTGTAGACAAAAGGCCTTAAATGGGGACTGAAGTTGGAAACCTGAACAAATAAGTAGAATGTCTAAACATAAGTTATCATCATGCGTAACTGTTTAACGCTCGAGCTAAGCCTAATGTCTCTGAAATATACTGTAATTGTGTTTTCGATAAATAATGGTTACGATTGAACACATTTTTATTTAATTTGACGGTAGTTCGTAATAGTTTTTGAGTTTGTTTAGTACCGAAACTTATTAACTCGAATAGCGCCCCGCGGTTTCACCCGCGTGGGTTAAAGTTTTCCCGCAACCCCAATTATCCCACGGGCACTATACTTTTTCTGGGATAAAATGTTTGTAGTGTTAATCTAGGGTCTAAACTATCTGTATCCGTGATATGAGAAATGATTGGGTTCCCCACACAAGTTTACTAATGCGAAATAAAGTACCGTATGTCCTTTTCCAATGTCCCATCTATCAAAGTCCCTATATCAAAATTCATCAACATTGGCTTAAACGTGCGGCATGAAAAACTGAACACACAGACAGAGTTATTTTTAGAGAGTTAGGCTCTGGTGGGGGTTTTCGATTGCCGATGCCGTTACAAAACGGCATCGGCATTACCACGATTACCATACTAGCAACCGATATAAAACCGATATGCATGCTGCACTACGCCGGTGTTGAAGGCTCGGAAGGCTACATTCCACCAGAGAGAGATGTGTTTGCCCTCCTTTTGACTGACATTAGAGCTTCCAGATGATATTCGGCTCGATGGTACTTGGCTGAGGACAGCGGGGAACGTTGGAGCAGCGCATGGCTAAAGTAAAATAAACCATTGCACAAAGTCGTTAGGAGGAGTCACGTGCGTCACGTGAGAGCGCGACTGTGCCATTTGTTACATCATGCACATTTTGATGGCCGGTAGATCGCTTATTTTATCAGTCTTGTGACCCGTTCAAGGGTGCCCCCTCCCCCCTCGGTCAGAATCCCACGCTGGTCACAGGGGGAAGGGTTTATAGGCTATCGTCACGTAATCAGTGACCTCCAGAGAAATCTCGTGCTTTTTCTTTCTGGCAATGTGCTATATTTTTAATATAATATGGGACAACATTTACACAAGGTTTTCAGGTCCCAAATTAGTTATAGACCATAATCCATTTAAAGCCCTATAATAAATAGAACGCGTTACGGATTTATAAATAAATCTCGTATTGTAAGTTTTCTGTCGAACTATCGCTTTAGTTAGTGATAATATTATCTATAAGAAAATTGCATACTATTTACGAAATAGCTAAGTCGTGTCAAGATTTTTTAAACGTAATATGTATGAAAAATATCGAACCGAATCGATTCGGATAACTATCGATCTGAATCAGGGGCTTAAGTGTATCGCAGCGAGAAACAATTCAACTCAGCACTGTCACTTATCGATAATACTTACTAATGTGGCACAGAGAAATAATAGTTTGATGCAAACCGTACGTAGGTACGTTGTACAAATGTTTACACGTTTGCTATACGATAACTGTGCCCCAAGTCAAACCTGCTTCCGGCCCTGCTTCTTTATTAACTCTTCGCACCCAAGCGCTTATATCGGTAGCATATTTTTATGAAAGGATTTAGAAAACATGTTTTTTTTGTAAACTCTAAGGCTTTCACGGCCGGCGTTGCATGTTGTATGTATTGCTTCCGGGCTGTTTGGCCGTGGTCTATGTGAAACTTTTGTTCCAGACGTTTCGTCGATCACTGCGGTCGACACCTTCAGTGGTTCAGGTCCGAGCGGCGACAAGAGCGTAGAACTCTCCTCCGCGGCGTCTTCTCTGATACTGATGAGTATCAGAGAAGTATCAGAGAAGAAGTCAGTATCAAAGAAGACGCCGCGGAGGAGAGTTCTACGCTCTTGTCGCCGCTCGGACCTGAACCACTGAAGATGTCGACCGCAGTGATCGACGAAACGTCTGGAACAAAAGTTTCACATAGACCACGGCCAAACAGCCCGGAAGCAATACATACAACATGTTTTTTTTTGTTAATAATTGTGTTAATTTTTCTATGTGCACTATTAAATATATATTAAATGTACTTAATATAAAATTATATATTCTATAAATATATACACATGTGTAATGTTGAAATCATAGCATTATTGTATTTCGAAATAATAATGGCTGGAGACAATATTTGAGAACTTAGTGGTGTGTAGCAATTTGTCACCTTCTGTCAAAAAACCAACCTAAGAACTTGAGTAAGCTATTTATAAAATAATCTGTCACGGTATAGCTTAGTTAATTAGGACCTTGAGTGGTGCCCCATAATTAGTTACAGACAATACTGAGCACAAGTCACGCCATTGTTGTCGTGGTGTGTCGCACCATCTTGCATGACTTAGCATCGCCTCGCCTGTTTGTAGCTTAGGGTCGCGATAGCAATCGAAAACTACATAGACAAGTTTTATATTATCAGGTCACTAATCGGCCGGACAATATTTGCATGATGTACACTTGTACACTGTACTTAAATAATACACGTAAATTAATACATAAAAACAAATACCTACCCGACTGCTTATCGCATTCTTAACCGATTTACAAAAGGAGGGGGTTCTAAATTTGACTGAATATTTAAAAAAAAATCATGTATGTTCCTCTATTGGGTATGAAAGGGTGGTACTTCTCAGGTGGTTCCGTGGACAGCAGGTCAGGATTAGATGATGAAATTCTAGAGAAATCGAGCGAGCTGTTTAAATTGTGCTCGCATACTTGAAGCGATTATGGTATTTAAATTCGGTTGGTATAGTTTTTAAACTACGTAATTATAATATTTATATAACTCTGAAGCTAAAATCTATCAAGCAGGTTACGGTACAGAGCGTGCCAATCAACTATACAAACATACATACCACTGAAAACAACTTTCCTTTTAGCGCTGTCGGCTAATCAAATCACATTTTAAAGACGATCCTGTTTTTTAAAAAAATTATTTATTTGAATTCTTTCTCTGCAGTGTTATTTCGATTTGCTGAGTTGATGCCACTTCGGGTATGGTTCTGTATGAAGGTCACATTGTGATCAAACCTACACCAGACCGGACACTTCCTACCCCATGTACTTCTTTTCAGCAGATATTCTAGAAGATTCTTGCATATATGATATGCTAGTGGACACTAATCACAGATCTATGAATGTCCGTGCATGTAAATGCGTAGGTACAAGTAAAATCGCCGAGGTGTAGCGCTTGGTATGTTAGAGCGTCACTTATCCCCCTTTTAACACTTTCGATGGTGATCCTCGAAATTATTACTTATACTTTTAGCGGTAGATCCAGCTCGGAGTAGCTGGCCCTAACTAACATTCCATTCCCACAAATACCATTCTTTTGGTGTAAACCAAAAGAATGGTATTTGTGGGAATGGAATGTTGCCCCATTAATGCAAATCGTTTATCACTTAGCGCCCGCCTCATAGGTACTCCACTCCCTGAAAAGTGTAAAGTCCGTATTCCAGTGGTGCGAACATAGCGAAGTTTTTTTCAGAATAATAAGCAGTATTTCAGTTGGCAGCCCTAGTCTATGGCCGGTCTGTATGCAAGTTCATATTAATGAAGTTGGCGTAATATCTCAAACTAGTGAATATTAGCATCTCTTGTTTCAACGAAGGTCCTTGTGAAGTTCTAATCTGCTAAATAGTGTTGGTGTTATTTTTTTGTGAACTGGCCCTGTTATTAATTAAATGTATGGATAGCCCATATCGATAAAATACCTGCTGCTACCTACGTCACGAATAATTTAGGTGAAAGGGGGCGTCCATGTATTACGTGAGGTGTGGGGAGAGGGGGGCTAAGACAAATATCACGTAATTTTTCTGCAAGAAACATAGTAAATATTCGATAAAACTATGTTAAATTAAGAATAAATATTTTTTGGGTGATTCTTACGTTCCTAATAATCTTAAATATCTACTAGCCCAATTACACTTATAATTTAAAAAAATATTGTATACTGTATATTTTATATATTTAAATAAATATATAAAATATACAGACACTATGTAGTTGAAAAAGTATATTACTTTATAAATCTTTACATTGATACAAATATAACATCTACAAGGATACAAGAGATATTACCTCTGTAAATCAGTCGTTTTTTCTACAATATATTTTTAAAGTCCAGTCAAATATAGTGTCCTACTGTTACCCTTCGAGTAATTACCAAAAAGAGATATCATATTTGTTTTTTCAACCCTTGCCGGTGATTGCGGACCCAAAAATCTTTACACATTATTTTGTTTTATTACTATAATATTCTGAAAAGTACATTATATAAAAAATGCAGATTATATTGCCGAAATTTTGATTCAAACTTTATTTAACTAAACTATAAGTGAGTTAAGTAGTGAAAATATGTTTTACGTAGTAGTTTAGTTTATAAATACAAATTCAATACAAAACACTTTATTAGACACCGGTCACAAAAAATATAATATAAATACATAAACAATAGTAAAAATAAAACATATACCTAACCAAAGTATAATTGGCGGCCTTATCGCTTAAAGCAATCTCTTCCATACAACCATTCGACGAAAATAATATATTATGAGTGTGGAAAGTCGGTGATACAAAAACAACATGTCTAATATAATAAACATACACAAACACCTTTTTTTTATTACGTTAGTAATTATTTTCTGAAATGATTTTACTTCTGTGGCCATTTTTTGTAATATAAACGAGTGTCTGTATGAAAGTCCCTGAGCAAGTGCGACTTAATTACTGAAATAGCAACTCTTCGCTTCCATATTGCTCTTTACAATGTTCAAGAAAAATGCTCACTGCAAGGAGTACCGGAGGGGAGGGAATTTCGGACTGAACGAATTTTCCCCCCCGCACGCAACGAGACAAAATGTGAACACATTTGATGCTTTCTAAATCACATAAGGATATTATGGCGGGGAATTTTGACAGAGAAGTTTACTTTTTATTGAAGGAGGCGCAGGATATTTTAATAGAGACGCTAGTGGATATTTTATACCTCATACTTATTTATTATTCTTCATACACTTTTTCAATCACAATGTATCCATTTTTGCATTTATTCATATTTATAACACTGAATTTCAGAATTTGGTAGGAGACGGTAGTCTCTGAAGTTTGACTGTTGCCCTACATAAGTTATTACCTACTGAAATATCTGAGTCTAAGTACTTAAGTAAATTATCGAAATTCAAAAATATTTCTGGTAAATCTATTTTCTTAATTATACTCCATACTACACGTTCATATCATTTTATCTACAAAGTTCTGCTACATTCAATTCACGTACGTTATTTTATCGTGGTCTGACGCAGGGGGCGATCCAGGACATACTCCTACGTACCTACCTGTTCATGTGGCTGTGTGCTCAGCTCGCTACCTAATTAGCTGCACAAATGACGCAACTCTCTCGGCATACCCAAACGACTTACGTAAATTGTCCACAATTAATTTGGTGCAAGGTCATCGAAGTGCTACAAATTGCTACACCACTCTTGTCGAAAGGAAAGCTCAGCGAAAGGATATACTTAAGCAGATACCTATGTTTTTTTACAGACTAGAGTCGCCTACCCAGTCCCGATTACAACACTTCTTAATTGGGTTTAATGAAACCCCAAGGTCTCTACTGTCGTATAAGGTTTTTTACCGTCTGAAATGCCTATACCATACCGGAACTGTGTTTGACCTAGTGAGACCGTTCATTTAACTACATTTCTTAATTCATTTTATCTACTTATAACTGTCTTAAAAAATATCTAAATAAATAATAAAACGTTTAAATACTGTTCTGGCTATATATGATCATCATCATCATCACAAAACAAAGTTATGTGTAATAGTGGGTACTCCACGACACGAATGTAACAGGTTATGAAAAGACCAGCCAGATTTGGAATTTCTTTTTTTATTAGCCAGCTGTTAAAAAAGGCTAGATATAAATCAAACGATCAACATTTCCCGCTAAGGTCAATAGTTAGCACGCACCAGACCCACGATAAGGATCACGGATTTGTCAGCTATATCGCCAATATCATTTTAAAACCTTGGGTTCGGACTTTTACTTATTTACACAATAAAGTTTGTACCTACTTCTTGACACTGAATACTGTACAACTATATTCGCCTACATAAATCCTTTGACAATGTTGGATACAATGTATCCAAAATTGTCCAAGGATTGATGTAGGCGAATAGTGAACTATTGTTTTGACTTAGTAAAGCTAAGGCCCCTCGCCCACGGCGACTTATTGTAGCGCTGGCTGTGTACCTTCGCCCAGGGTGTCAATTCCCCTAAACCCTATGGCCATGTATTGTTAATGGCTTGTTTGAAAATTGTTGTTATTGCCAGTTTCGGGATTCTACAAACGTCCATTACTCTGTACTCTGTACCGTTACTGTCGCGATGCTGTAGCGCTTCAGTTAAATATCTCGTAGGATTTAAAATAAATGTAGGTATATAATATACAGGATTAGTACTACCTACTTACCTACTGGTTAAGTCGTCCTAGATCCTTTGAGACGTTGTAGTTTCCATCGTTCCTGACTGATTTTATTGCATATTAAAGTTCTAAACTTCTTTAAAAAAGGATTTTTAGTATTATCCTAATTTTTTGGGTTTTTTATCTTTAATTTATTTGTGTTTGCTATTTTCATGTAGTAGAATGTTGCTTTATTATTTTCAACCCTAAAACTGCAGTTAACTTGACCGACAGGGTCGTGGTAGTTAAAAATATTGTGAAATATTTTAAAAAAGTCTATGACAGCTATACTGAAGATGATTTTCAGAAATATCTACGTTTCATCAGCTATCCAACAAGGTATATGTAACAAACTAGTGTATTATCAGAATTCTTTAAAATAGAATCTGATGAAAGGCAGTACAGCGTCATTTTTTTACTTGGGTTAGAAAATAAAATAAAAGAATCCAAATGGGTACAAAATTAAATTTATTATTATTTTCACAGAAAGTCTACGATTACAATTCATGTTCCACACTTCCGCCTCTGTTCGCACACAGTCATACTCTCATTCTGTGTGTTAATCCACTACCAGTTGTCCATCCCTTTTCATTTTATTTGCCGCATCGATTATTCTCTATTCAATAAGGTTAATTGTATGTAAGCAAAACAAAACAAAAAGCATTTTTTGGTAAACATTTTTTTTGGGGATAAGGTAAGAACTTTATCCTCAAAAAAAATGTTTACCAAAGAATGGAACCGACCCTAACACTCAAAAATGTGAAATAACTTGTTGAAGTCGGTACCACGATAGTTCAAAAGTAATTAATATCAAAATATTGCTCTCATGGTACCGACTTCGACAAGTTATTTCACACTTTTGAGTGTTGAATTCAGTTCCATTTGATGGAAAAAAAATTTTGTTCACTCTTTTTAGTGACATTTGTTACTGCTGGAATCAATAATTGTCATTGTGGTGTAGGTATGTTCACTGATGTCTTCAACCGCTACTATAATATCGTCTAGGTATAAGCACGCACTTTTCATATATTGGAGTGTAAATAAAACGGCTTGTCCGATTTTGATTAAATTTAAACAGGAGCACACGAGAAACACCAGCATTCAAATAAAAAAAGAACGATCAAAATCGGTTCACCCAGTCGGAAGTTATGCGGTAATAAACATAAAAAAAAAACAAATAAAAACATACCTACGGGTTCAATTGAGAACCTCCTCCTTTTATTAAAGTCCGTATAAAATGTAACATGCCCGTGTAAAAGTATAAAAATAAAAATCAGGGGCGTCAGGTCTGGACTTCTAGCCGGCCACTGTACCTATAGGTCCTTCTCTTCCGATACACTTCTTATGAAAATTAGTGTTCAGCCATTCTCTGCGAGACTTTGGCACCTATACGATATACTTAAATATACCTCAAGGCAGTAGATTCAAAGATTATTTTTTTAATGTAATTAACACATTTTATTTAAAATGTTTAATGCAAAGTACATTTATTTAAGCACATTTTAATTTTAAGTACTTTTATTTCATTTTCAATCTAGAAATTTCGATATTGTATAAGATTTTGTTTGAAGCGCCATCTAGTGCCAGGTATAAATATTTATGGCAGTAGCATGCGGAACGTACCTACTAAGGACTGAAATAAAATAACAGGGGGGGAGGTCATGCATGACTGTTAAATAGTGAAAATAGCAATAATAAAAAAAAAAAAAAACATCTGTGAATAATATTTGTTTTTGATGTTGTTTGCAGTATAACTTGTTTTTTCCAGAGTTTCCTACCGATATTTCTTTAAAAAATTAGTAATTTCATTCTATTAACCGCAAAGATAGTTACGAGATTATGCATTGAAATTATGATATATTTGGCAGCGCTGGTCGGTATGAAAAAAGTCCGCTATCTTGCAACTCTAATGA
Source organism: Apeira syringaria (assembly GCA_934044485.1). Taxonomy (NCBI): domain Eukaryota; kingdom Metazoa; phylum Arthropoda; class Insecta; order Lepidoptera; family Geometridae; genus Apeira; species Apeira syringaria. Next base: position 17,313,675 of record OW203668.1, read on the forward strand.
GGTCGAGTCCAGACCACAGAATCCTATACTAATCCAAAGAGATTGCAATACTACGTAAGAAATTCTATAAGACTTGGGGCTTGACCACTGTTGCCAACTTAGCTACTGAAATGCTAAATCTGGGGTCTGACATAAACGATGTATGACCATAATTTTAATATAACAAATGTTTCGATGGTATAAGCTTTTCGGCTTCCCCCAGACGTTGCTCATGTTCGTAAGCTGGTTGTCAATTCTCTCACATTGTGAAAATAGTTAGTTTAGCATCTTTCTAACATCTGTGAAACAAAAAAAAAATCTTTTCGTTGCATTTTCTCCTGCAGCACTGATGAAAAACGATAATCATGTATCCCATCCCCACCATCTTCACAATCAATTCAAATAATTATTGTTTATTTTTACCTCACAAAAGGTTTCATATGATAAATATATATTTCAGGAGATACAAATAAAACAGACCTAGCTTTGACTCGTGCCTGAAATAGGGTATAAAAACCTGTGACAAATGTCACCAGTTACCTCCCGAGGATAGGGTAATTATAATGATACCTCACGAAGATCATGTTACCATTACAACTACTGACAATGTTTTACAATAATTTCGATTACAAGTTATATACCTATATGTACGCTGTTTAATTGAAATAGTCAATAAATGCATAATCTACAGTATTGAAATGTTAATAATCAGTATTAAATTATTAAAGCGTTACATATGCCTACATTGATGATAATTAATTTACATCGTCAAAGGTGTTGAGAATAAAATAAAAGTAAATGTCCATTATTGTAGGTTGATGTTAATTGTGTGTACATGTACATGTAAATTTACGTGTGTGATATGTTGGACAGTGAGTGGTGAACGCGGTGAATAGACGTAGACGCGAAGGTGTAAAATAAAAGGATGTGTGTGTTTGTTCTGTTACGAGTTATAAAATTAGACAGTAGTCTAGGGCCACCCTTTTTTAGGATTCAGTTGAACATGTGTAACTGTAAAATTGTATTATAATTATTTCAATATTTCGTGTTCTTTTCGTTATAGTTATGTCTAGCTACTTTCTAGGGATGGTTTAACTACAAATGTTTTGGTACAGTTGGCAGCGCTGGGCCTGGTTTTTTGGTTTCTGACAGTACTCTATTTAGTTTGTGGTTTTTGGTTTGTTTATAACCTTGACAATTACGGTTTTGATCGTTTTCATATAATTTATTGATCCTGACCTGTATGTTTTTCTGAATAATAAAACGATGGCAAACGTATTGGAAGCTCTCATTAAAGCGTCCGAAAGAGCTGCTTGTATTGCACGAGCGTGTTGCTCAAACTCCACTTGTGAAGCATTGTTCGTCGCCGAAAAAATCGATGGTGAAGCTAACGCTCGGTTTGACAAAGACTTCAAAACCATTGCTGATGTCTTAGCTCAAGAATCGGCTAAAGCTGAGATAGCTGCGCATTTTCCAGAACTTGCTGATAAAGTAAGAGGCGAAGAGTGCTCAGAAATAGGTGGAGTGAACATAGCTGTCCAGGAAAGCTTGGAAAGAACAATTGAACTTCTCAACTATCTCGTACCACCAAGTGCAGCTGAGCGTATGGCTGAAGCGGCTCACTGTAAAATAGAACTAAAAATGCAGAATCTGCCTGAAAATATTCCAGAAATAAATCTTTCAGATATAGGAGTATGGATTGATCCTATTGGTATGAATGAGTAGATTTCTGTATATAACTCAAGTTCTCTAAAATTATGGTATTTTTTATGTATAGCCTTCCAGGTCAAGCAACTAATGTAAAGATTTATGCAAACTGCCTTTGATAAGTACACTGCAAGTTTTTGCTAAGACATAACACACTGATTAGTTGGTGCTAACCATAATATGCACTAATTGGTCAGTATTGCCACGAGTGCTCAATGTGAAGATGTTAAGAACCTTTAAATTAGTTTTTTAACTGACTTAAAAAAAGGAGGAAGCTAGAAATGTTTAGCTGTATGTATTTTTTTTTATTTCTTTACCAATTTTTGGAACAGTTCTCAATTTTTTTTTTGAGAATTTGATAAATTGTACCTCTGAGGTGATCCCATTTAAATTTCATCAAAATCAGACAATTAGTTTTTGAGTTACACTACAGAAACGAAGAAGTGTTATGTCTACTTTAGTGACTTCTTAATTGCGGGTGAAGAAATCGGTGAACATACACAATGACAATTGATCCTATGAGTAGCAAAGGCCACTGAATGGAAATATTTTTTTTTTAACTAATATGGAAATGACTATAATACTCAAAAATGTGAAATAATTTGTCGAAGGCAGTACCATGAGCACAATAATTTTGATTATAGATACTTTTGAACTATCATGGTACCCACTTCAACATGTGATTCAAACTTTTGTTTGAGTGTTGAAGTCCATTCCATTTTTTGGTATATTTTTTTTGGTATAAATACTGCAGTATAGTTAAATAACAATTGTTGGATTTGCAATTATTCCTCTGTATCTATGTCAATTCAAAATATCTACTAAGTGAAGATGTTGTGTTGCTATCTGTTCTGAAATCGAGAAGCAGGAATGAAATTTTGTAGCTCCAGAGTCCACCCACATAATGTATCTGGTATAAAACTGATAAATTAGCGACATAATCTCTTAAATAGCAGTTTTGCCTAAAAGAGGACTCATTTGTTTTCAGATGCCACTGCTGAGTTTATAGCTGGAGCCCAAGGTGATACCAGTGATGGTAGAGGTCTTCCATGTGTCACTGTGCTCATAGGAGCTTATCTAAGGTCTACTGGAGAACCTGTAATGGGAGTTATTAACCAACCTTTTTACGATGAGTAAGTTTGATAATTATTGCTCAAAATTCATAATTACACACTTAATACCTACATCAATTTTGTTACTTTATTCTTTATCTCAGTTGCTAAAAAATATTATTTATTTATTTTTCCTTCAAATAATTTGAACATAATATTATTTATGTTTGCCAATTAACATGCTTTGGTGAACTTAGTAATATTGAAAAGCTTAAATATCAAAACTTGAGTGGTAGGACAGGACTGGAGAGTATATCAATTTAGTTTAAAACATTGATGAAATGGAGCAAAACTGGGCTGAAGTATATTTTGGGTTAACATAGATTTTGAAATGGGGCCTTAAATTTTAGTATATTTTTTGCGTACCATCAGTTATTGTTAGGTGAGGTTTTCCCAACAGTTTAGGATAAATAGTCCTCACATCTATTTGTATAAAATGTGCAAGGAATGTACGTATATATTTAATAACAAAAAAGAATGTATGGGAGTGCTGAGTAAACAAAAAGACTGATCTTGACAGTAGTCAAGAGCGAAGAGAAGGGGAGAACAGAGCGGAATAGCCAGCTGAGGTCATGTGATAGTAGGTGGTAGTGGCAATCGTACACAAAAAGTTGTAATTTGTCAATGTGCAGGGCCTGAAGCATTATTTTAAATAAACGAGCACCTGAATTTTTCACCTGCTTAAGATCCTATTAAAATGGACGTTTAGCACCTTATAACTCAAATAAACTCATTGTATCAGATACTGTCCATACTTAAAACTTATTAAATTAAATCGATGACAAAGGAACTATTGGAATTGAATTTAAATTGACTAATATACAATGTCAAAAGATGAGGTATCAAATGTATTAATAAAACAATATATCTATTCCAGTGGTAAAGGCCGTATTATTTGGGGTGTCTGTTACAATGATATTCGTGAATGTGGTGGGACTACAGGTGACCCTGAAACAAAAAGCAACATCATTCTAATGAGTGCTGCAGAGAAACCAGAAGTTGCTGAGAAGATACAAAACTTGGGATGGGATGTTAAGTCTATACCTGGTGCTGGACACAAGCTGCTGAAAGTTGCATTGGGTAAGGTGTTGTAAATCGATGCACAAAATACTTATAAAAATACCCAAAATTAACTAATTCTTGCATATAGACAAGATATTTGTATTATATCCAATCAAAAAAAGATATTTGTGGACTGATCATTTTAAATCTAAAAATTATGTGTAAATAATTTTTAAATTTAGAATTGCATTTCTAGATTCTATTCAAATGCTTATTTTAAAAGCACTCGCCATCAAGGCAGACAATAATGTACAGCCAATAATTTGTGTGCACCCATAGACTAAGATAGAATTCCCAGCTTGCAAGTCGATGCTTCCTTTGCCTTGTGCCAGTAGCCACAGACTTCCAGATAAATATGATATTCAGTTCGCATTTGTGATGATATGAAAACTAAATCTGCCAACCCCGACTCTACCTTGTACTTGTCTGCCCTACCCCTAGAGTGTATACAAAAAAACCGGAGGCGCGGAGGGAGAGCAGCCCTCGCCCGCCGTAACAAAGCGCAGGCATCAAGCGAGCCGCAGCAGCTGAGGCTAGTCGCCGAAGGCGACCAAAAAGCCGAAGCTGCAGAGGCGAACACCAGCGAAGACCATGTCTATAGTCTGTGTCCTACGATTAGTTGATTGCATTGGATTGTGCAAAAGAGGCTTTGTCTATGGGTGTACACGGATTATTGGCCGTACATTATAGGGACTCGCCATCAACTGTTCTTCAATTTAAAAAGTCAATACCTGATTGAAGTACATTAATATATTTTCGTACAAAACACCCTTCTGTTCTGCCACCAACCAGCTAGTCACATTACACCATTTCAAATTTAAATATTCAATTTGAAAAGATGCCAAGTATACAGATGCATAGGCGACGGTGATCGCTTATTATCAGGCGGTCCATCTGCTTGTTTGCCACTTATTACATATTTAAGAAAACACCCTCACTTTTACAACTCGTACAACCCTATAAACATAGGTTTTGTGGGTAAGTATAGAGTGCTAAACTTTGTGTAGATTGTAGCCATTCATAATGTATTTTTTTCTGTTATTTGTCCCTAAATAAATTTTAATTTATGATTTATTACAGTTTGCATCATACATTTTACAGGTGAAGCAGCAGGCTACATTGTAACCAAAGGCACCACATTCCGTTGGGACACCTGCGCGCCGCATTCCATTCTGCGTGCCAAAGGTGGAGATCTTCTCAACTACACAACCAAATCTCCCATCACTTACAATGACCCTGAAGATGCAAACACCAAAGACTATTGCAACTCTGGAGGAATCATTGCTTATGTTGACAAAGGTGTTTATGAAAAAATGGAAAGCATTTTCAACTAAAGCCATTTTTATATTTATAGCCATTGTTTATGTCATGCATATTCATGACAAACAACGAATTTATTCCATGATTTGTGGAAATTCACATTTATACATCACATATTATTATAATAATTATGAGAGTTTTTAAAGACCTGTACAAGGATGTCACTATTTTGTTTTACAGATAAATTATATGTACTTACCTCCTATGAAGCTAGATTTATATAGCATGGAAAAAAGATCTACTTAATAGGGTATTTTGACAGGTAATTTTTTTACAGAATCCTTTCTTCCTACACGTAGAGGAGCCCACGAGGCTAATGGCATGTTAAATAACGTCGTGGGGACTGTTTGATGTTACAAATTAAATAGTTAAAATAAAAAACATTTGCTTTCAAAATGTGCTTGAAATAAAGATTCATAGAGAATACTGAATCGATTATGACAAACTTTTATAGAACTCTGAAAATGTGTACTTTTCCAATATTTTTCAAACATTTATATTTTTTTTATTAATCGTATTACGTATATTATTGTGGCGATACTTCACAAGGTGCAAAGTAACTTTTACTAAACTGCTGTACTTGAGTAAATCCCTTCAGCCCCGCTTACTGTAGCTCCCGTCTTGCGCAGATAGGTCGCAGTCACCTGAGACTAGCCCTACCAGTAGACAAAGATACCGTCGTACTTGTAGTAAGTTGTTTGACATTTTTATTCAGAACCCGAAACATGGCTTTAATATTCGGTTCCCTTATCCCACAGGTGTTGCTGTTCTTTCTCAGTATAGCGAAGCAGTCTTGTACTTGCATCCCTGATAGTTTGCTGTTCTTTCTCAGTATAGCGAAGCAGTCTTGTACTTGCATCCCTGATAGTTTGCAGAGATTCTTGTCTTTGTTCTTTCTTTGGCTAGGGTATTTCCAGGACATGAACTGTGTACCTTATTATTACTTTGCATTTAGTTGGCAAGTCTTGCACAGCTCAAGAAGACATGCTCAGGCGTGTCTTCTGAGAGCATAGATGACAGCCGCGCTATCCCTTATACAAACCATGGGTCAGTTCTCACGATTTTCTTCAAGTTGTGGCATCGCAAGATATGCGTGTTTATGGCCAGCATTAGGCCCGTACATTCTGCTTGCATTGCTGTCGTGGTTTTATCCAGAGATTTTTAGATCCGTGGGGTAAAAGCCACAACATGCCCCATCATGTTTTTAGCGCCGTCCGTGTAATTACTGTATGACGTTGACATCGCCATTCTCAGCAGGCAGGTCGTACCTTTTGTTGTGGTGGGTGCTCCATGCTGGCTATCAAGGTCTCACTACCGAATCCAATTACATATGACATCTTATGTACCGGTCTAGATTTATTAAAAAAATATTAAAATGTTTAAATAATTAAGTACATGTAAGTAAAGTTTTAATGTATTTAATTAACCCTTTGTGTAAGTGAGCTAATAATGGTTGGTTTGTGTGCGATCTAGTACTATTCATTCTGAGTAGCATTTTTGACATTTTAAATTGATCTCGAATCTTCAAGTATTACTAATTGATAATGGGTTGAGTAATATATTTATAGTGATCTTATTTATTTAATATTCTTAGTAATAAATTAATATTCTATTTAAATATGATTGTTGTGTATTGGTTGTGCTGGTTTCCATTAGCATGCAATGTTTTATATACTAATCACCAAAGTGAGGAAAGTGACTACAATGTAAATTAAACTTATATATGTTGTTATAATAATATGGGTTTTATTTCTTATGTCTTTTCAATCATCATTAGAAGTATCTGAATCGGAAGTCCTACTTTTCTTTTTCTTCTTTTTTTTACTCTTCTTTTCCTTCTTTTTTCTGTGTTTAGGTTCTGCCTGTAACAATTAAAAGATATTGTTACTTTCATAGTGTAATCCATGACCAATTCATAATGTTCAAATGAAGCTTTAAACAATTGTATATGATGCTTGTGTATCTGTGATTATGATTACTCTGCACATTGGAAACTCTAGATTTTATAATCTAAGGCTTTCTCTTTCAAATGTCATCCACGCAATCCGAGATATGAAACCATCATATGATTCATTCATCAGGAACGAAATAAATAAATGATTAGGAATGAAATCTGTTTAAATTAATTAAAATTATTTATGAGTCAAGTAACACTGACTCATAAACTCATAACATTCTTAATATCAAAATACCAATCACAAGTCATAATAATCATAAAATTAAGTACCTATGTCAATTCAACTAAATTACATATCAATAAAAACAAATGATCCAAATACTTTAATCAAACTCAAGCACTGTGTATAATGTGTAATCTACAACAGTGATTGATGTAGGTGCTCTCAAGCGTTGGCGCGAGCGCGGCCAGCATGCTGTCGTCGCTCCGCCGCACCGGTGTGACGTGGCTCGCTTCCGCGTTGTTGTCTACATGTGCTTCAGTGAACATTGTCGACGCGCTGCAACAGCGGCGGAGCCCCACCAACATCCTGAACGCGTCGTTGAACTGGACACGCAGGGCGCTCGCGCTGTACCTTTTATACGTATAGTCGGGCTGCAGGTGTACAAAGAGGTGCAGTATGCTCTATAGAGTAACTTTCACCTCGGTCGAACACTGAGCAAACCCGCGGACCACCATGTTTACTCTGACCGAGAGCGCCCTCAGCACTCGTTCGATGTCAGCACTGTCTTTCAGGGTGGATGTGATGAGATGGCCAATATATTTAAATTGATCTACTCTGGCCAACGGTGTCCAGTAATAGAGCAGGGATCTCAGTCACCTTCCTAGGACCACCCTGAAATACCTTGCGCTGACTTTTTTACAATTGTGTAAATCGGCCAATGTGTTATGTGTATGTGTGCCAATTGTGTAAATTGATCAGCTGCGTAGCCCTCGCAAATCCTCAGTAGTTTTGTGAGACCACAAGCCGAGGCGCTCAAAAGCAACATTTCCGTGTGACGACCGAGATTCCGCTTGCTGTGCCCCTCGCCCTGTCACACACCAGATTCCAACCTATAAGGGTCCGACATTGTGCCCGCTCACTTTTGATCACCGGAAAACCAGAGCGACTCTTTAGACGATTTGTATTTTTCCAAAACCTACTGGTGTGTTTTTTTGTTTGGAGGCTAATAAATGTCCACTCGTAACTGGTCTTGGTGATTTGTACACTACTCCAGACATGACTTAAAATTCTCCTGCACTCACACATTCTTCTTTACATACATAAATGTCCAATGGTAGAACGCCCACAACCACCCAGTTCTGAAGACTCGCCCTGGCCGCCCTGTGACGGTCACTGACGCCTTTTCTGGCCCACAACTGGTTTAGAGCAGCGCTTTCACTGTCTACGCTTGTAGATAGTTTAGTATACTACAAATTTCAAACAATTGACTAAAACCTGCCATGGGCAATATTTGGAGTCACTCAATTGTTATACTTCATCAAAGCATAATTATAATGTAGCATGGACCATGTTAACAACAAAACTTATTTTAAAAACTACTCAGATTGTAAGTTTTTATTGTGTATCGCATTAACCATATGCTAGGAAGAACTTATGTTCAAATATTTGGAGGAAAAAATTCGGCTGCTAGTGGGACGGTATTCTGTAGTCGTGGGTTCAAGTCCCACTAGCAGCCGAATTTATTCCTTCAAATATTTGAGCATATCCTCAGATTGTATTACCAATTGTGTCTGTTCTTCACTTTTAATGGTTATTGTGGGTAGAGAGTTGGATGGCATTATGGGAGCACATCCTTCCATTCTGATAGCTGCAGTCACTTCATCTATTTTGCTGATGTCAGCATTTGGTACTTTATACTGTTCACAATGGTCCACTCTAATTGTTCTGCCTAAGATCTGCAATAAATTGAGACCACAATTAATTGTATATCTAACTTTTCAAGGATTATATTATTTAAACTTTAGAGAATACATAAATTATGATATTACATTATTCTTACCTTGATTCCGTTTAAATTGTCAACTGCAAGTATTGTAGAGCGCTGATCTTCATAGCATATGAAAGAGAAGCCCCTCGACTTGCCAGTAGCTTTGTCTCTGACCAAATTTATGTTTACTATTTCACCGTACCTAAACATAAATTACTTTGTTTTATAACAGTATACTGAAAAGATGTATGTACCTCAATTGTAACTTAGGTATCAAAAACAATTAGCAAGTATTCATTCAGTTAAGGCACCTAGGGCTTACTTATGATTGGCTATAAAATATTGAACATTGAAAGACTACTACAGTGTTATTATAATTTATCAATAATATATTATTACTAGTAGTGCCCTGCGTTTTTATCCAGGTGGATTATGGTTTTCCCGCTATCTCAATTACCCCGCGGGAAGTATGTTTTTCTGGGATAAAAGTAGTCTATGTGTTATTTCAGATCTAATCTATCTCCTTACACATACCAAATTTTATCGAAATCGTTACAGCCGTTTGAGGGTTTATTAATTATTTGCTGATCCCATAGGAACCATACATTTTATTGTGATAAAAAGCCTATGTGCTATTCCAGACTATAATCTATGTGCTAAATTTCATCCAAATCCATTCAGCCGTTCTGGCGTGTCTGCGTGTAATTTTCACATTTATGATATTATATATAATATATAGTGGGATTTTATTATAACTTATAATTAATAATAGTTGGATGCACCCGAGAAGGAACAGCAAGAATCTCAAATGGGTTTACATTTTTTTTTACAATACAGTAGAATTCAGTTATGACGACAGTGAATGGACGAGTGATATTACGTCGTCTTAACCAGTAGTCGTACTAAACGAATGGACAATTTTAATTTTTTGTCTTATTAAAAAAACCAAGTACATCATAATATAGGGTAACCAAGATAGTTAATGGCCGGTTAAGGGAATCATACACATTTATTCTAATAGAGCCTTTATATAGAAAGCAATTGACTAAAACTCTATTATTTATGAATCAATAATATATTTTCTAAAGGATCATCAGTGAATTGTTTTAATAATATCTTTGTAAACATAAAAATAGAAAATTAACAATAAAAAAACTTCTTCTAAAATCACAGTGATTGCCCAGTAGACATAGTAATTGCCACTTATCACATACAGTTAAAGTCAATTTTGCAGTCATTTCTTATTATTAGCCTTAATTCAAATATTAATCATTAAAAATAGAGATCTCTTCTTGATTTTTGTAGAGTTAAATATAACTCTTCACAATATAATATATATATATATGTGACCTTCAGAGAAAAAAAACCATTTAAGTAATAATATTTATTGCATAATGTGCACGTACATAAGATACTGCTACACAATGACTATTGCTGACCAGGGGCCAACCCCAACCTAGTTCGCAATGCAATATCACTAATATATTTTTCTATGAATAAAAGTTCCCAAAATCACTTGCTCTCTTCTATTTCGGATCATCATATCATGTTCTTTGACTCCTAAAGCTGTCTTGCTGCCAGTTGAGTTTCAAGTACAAGTGAAGTTCAGGAATTCTTTTGTTTTGTGTATATTTTATATACTTATATAAAAATATGTTCATGTGCATGTGACAAGATTTTTTATAAAAACAACTGAATAAGGCCACACAATAGTACCTGTCTGTAGTAACTAGAACATAGTCAACGTCAGAATTTGTTAAAGTTTTTTGATGGGGGCGCACCCCCATCAAAAAACTTTAACAAATTCTGACGGCGGGGGGGGGGATAGTTTCTTACCTATGCAAACATGTGAACTCTTGTTGTCGTTGTGACTGTACAACACTGTACCTTGTAAGGGGAGTCATAATAAACAGATGTAATTTCATAGTGGGTCATATTAAAAGTAAACATAATGCTTGTACTGACGTCACTAAAAACAGTTGGTTGTTATATGCTACTATAGTCTGAACCCTCTGACTTATTATGTGAGTAATTCCCATGTTTTATGCATTCATAATGTGTCAAAACCACGTCAGGTTTAATAACAAAATACTTAAAACATGTTTAAAAGACAACTCAATTTATTGTAAAAACAAATGAAGTTCATTCATTTCCTGATGAACATGAAACAATTTATGATATTTCAGTGACTGTTGTATAATTAAATTTATCATCTCAGCCTTATGACATCAACTGCTGCACATACGCCTCACATCGAAATTAAACAACTTTAAATGGTTTGGAGTATTTGTTATACTCATTTGATTGGGGTCAGGTATTGACACTGGAATAACTTGACCCATAAGGATAAATCTTGAGAACCACTACCTACATTGTAAACTTGATTGTTTCAGCCAAACACTGAGGTGAGGGGTTAGAAAAGACTCAAATTTACCATGTTTTATCTTCCAACTGCCCTTTTAAACTTACTGAGAAAACACACATATCACGTCTCCTTCAGTGAGGTCGTACGGCAAACCTCCAACAAATACCCAAGCACTATCTTTGTATTGATCATGCCAAGAGCTTTTAGAGCTATTGCCGAGCTCTCTTTCACTTAGCTTTAGCACGTTTTTCACATTTCTGAAAAATAAAAATGTTATATTAAGATCGACAGAAAAGAACGCTTGAAAATGAACTAGTAATCATGCCGCTCACGTCATGGGATTCATTTTGATTTCTTTTGTCCAAACCAGGGTGGGTAATCTGCCATCCAAATGCTATGGTCCTTATAGTTTAACCTAGGACGATAAGAATCTAACCGCCACGGATTGACGAAATTATTAAATCGTATACTAAAGGGATAAGGCTGATTCTTGTTCGAAGACTTAGTGCAGCTTTTGAAAATATTTATCTTTTTTTTTTTTTACTACTCGTTTTTTCACAGATCATTACATACATCTTACATTTATATACTCCAAGCATTCAACGAACGGCAGATATTAAAAACTCATTCCAATAAATACTCGGGAATCTTTGACATTTGGCTTTCACGTAAAATAGAAATTTTAATAAATTTTTTCATTAATCAGAAAGCGAAATTTGTTTCGTCTTCGTGATACTATTTTATATTATTGAACAGCTGAAACCTTAATTTCATCGTAAGTAGCTAATGTACTATTACTAATCTAAGTCCTAACCTATGCCTAAATTTGTAATACAGGATTTATACGTCCAAAAATTAAATACATTTATTAATTATATATCAAGTTAGCTGCGTCCCGCGGTTACACCCGCGTGGTGATGATGATGATGATGATCCTACGTTGCCTTCTATTGATTAAAGTATCGGTTCAGATATCGGTAGATACATAGTTTAACACCTACAACCCAATGATATTATATGTATAAATGAGGTAGATGTCGCACAAGCGCGCGGAAACTGAGGCGGCATAATGAAGTCAGTTGTAGTAATTTTCATTGCGATGCGTATTTCAACCGCAAGTCTAAACATATAGCTATCCTTTTCTATATTATTTGTACCGTATTATCTGTCGCAGTAAACATGTTTATGTCGTAAAGGAACAAAATCTGAGCACCACGCAGTATAAATAGGTCATCTTTAGTAAAACATCATTGCTACAACCTCATAAACATTACCTACTTATAATATTAGTATCAATAGATACATAATGATATTAAAAAAACTAAGGAAGTAATTAAAAACTGGACTACATACAACCACAGGCAATGTCACAACCAATTGTTTTAAGGAGAGCTAGAGCTCCATGTTTTGAAAGCAAATATCTCTCTACGTGTCTGAATGTCCCATTATATTTGCCTGATTATATGAATATTTGATCCTTGCATTTGCTGCACAACTGCTGGCCCGATTGAGAAAAACAAAAAGGGAGCATGAAACTTATTTATGAGATCTACACTCGATAACCTAATGCTCCTTTAATAAATTATAATAGTTTAATATAAGGCATAAGGTTATCGTTAATACTACGTGTTTAAAAATGGCTAGTGTCGCATTTTACGGCTTAGAGCATCTCGGATTGTAAGATTGACAATAATCTTCAGTCATTATTTTAAGTGCCAAAAAATGAGCATATGAGTTGAAATAGCACAGTTATCTGAAGACTTAGATAAATTGTATAATTGCCTCACAAGTATCATAAATGCAATACACTGTATATATTACCTATTTTCAGCATATATATTTGTATTTAATGAGATGTACCTCTATAGTATTTTTCTATTTCAGGTAAAATATTTGCGGTTTTGTAACAGACAGATTCCAGTTCGATGCAGTCAAATTTAAAATAATGAATTTCTATTTGTTTAAAAAACATTAACTTTAGTATGTTTATGCATTATGTATACTCACTTATAGATATACACATATTAAGCAAATTGTACCGCTACATTTACATATTTTTTTAAACAATTAAAAGTTATTTTAGAAATACTTGACTTTTTATTGCCATGCAATGTGGCATTGAGTAGGTGTATATATATTATAGCTATGAGGATATCTTATGCTAGAGCAAAAAGCCTGAATAAAGATTTTCCCATCCCTATAAATATCGATATCGATACTCCTGCATAATACACTAGAGAACAACACTAAAATCTGTCAAATATCGTGTCAGTGATCGCTACGGCAAAGTCCATAAGGACCGGTCCGTTCTTCGTGTGATTATTATCTATTTCTCTTTCTAATCAGTGGTCCAAACTAAACTAAGACGATTTATCAACAATCATCTGCATTGATCCCAGGTACAAACAAATACAAAACTAAAAAAAATATTATTAGAACGGAATCAATGTTTTTGTTTTATGCTTCAAACTAAGGATGTAAATATTATCGATAAATAGAAAAATCGATTTTGATGTTAAAAATAAAATTTGTCGATTTGAAATTGACGGTCGCCGTGGCGCAGTGGTTAGTGTCAGTGACATGACTACTGTGTCTCCAGGATCCTGGGTTCGAATCCCGGCAGGGGCAAACATTTGTGCGTTGAGTGTAGATGTTTGTCCTGGGTCTTGGATGTTGTGTGCTGTGATTAGGTGTGTCCATACCTCCTGCCATACAGGGAATCCTAGTGCGGGGGTCTGAGTCTGAAAAAAAATTAAAAATATAAAAAAAATTGGTTGTCTGTAAAGTCGGTTTACGGATGATAGATTTACGTGATCACGTCATAATTATTTATGACTTTGACTTCGACTTCGACTTTGACTTTGATTATTTTATGTAATAAAAAACTCAGGAGGAACGTTACGCGGAACGTTACTATTTTTCATGAGTGTTGCTGGTATTCATCAATTTATAAAATGTTATCACGTCAAAAAATTTGGTATATTGTGAGCCAATATACCTTAAATATTCGTCCCGACTTTTATTTACTAGTACGAGATCTCCGGTAGCAGACGCCTACAAAAATATATTATTTCATAAAATTACTACATATCATTTACCCAATATCAATCAATTTGTGTTAATTAAGATGTATTATGTTACCGTTTTTTGTCCCAAATGAATAAATAAATATAAAATGCTAAAAGACATTTATATCGGGATCCAAAAATATTATAGGACTATTGAACCGTACTCCTTTTGCCTGAATATTGCAGCAAAATTAAAAAAAAACGAAAACTGTCATGTTCTAGATTGAACCGTCATTTATATGGTCGAAAACAATGTTCTAGACATGTCCGTCTGTGCGCAGTACTCTATTTAGTTTGTGACGTTTACACATAAATGCAAACTTAGGCTGTGATTTTACGTAAATTTCAATATCTATTCTATTTTTATGAGATTGAATAAGGTAGTTTAAGAAACTGCACATAATTTAGTCTTACAACACTTGCTTTTCGTTCTCATCTTGCGTGCGTTCATTTCGTTCCTTTTTGTATAATGGTAATATTTCATCACTAGCGACACCGCTACCGGTTGGCACACCTCTATGGACCTCTAAAAATATCTGCTTCTAAACTGAACTATAGTACAGTAGTTCATATAGCTATTTACTAGGACTGTTGACTTTTTTTTAATAGTACCGGATTTTCGATATATCGAACAATAAATCGATATTTCGATACATCGGCTTTATTTAAAAAAACTCGTAAGTCAGTCTAGCTCGAAAATAAAAAAAATATTTCAATAATAGTTTTAAGTTCTAATTTTTAATTAATAAAAAAAGACGTGTGGTACTCGGGGACTGCCGCGATAAAACTATTGCATAGCATTTTTATCAACTTATGCAATTAATATATTAATAACTTATGCAGTAACGCCGATACAACCAATGCCACCTAGAAGCGAGTTGCTGAACTAAACAGACAAGCGTGATATTTCAAAAAAGTCATTAAAAGTTCTGCTATTCATCGATAGATGGCAAAACTAAAAACTATCACCGCTGTGTCAGTCGGGGTGGGGGTTTTAGGTTATTTTCGTTACGGAATTTCTGGATTCGGTCTCCACGCACAAGGCCCGCGATAGAAGCTATGCAATAACTTAAAAATCAAAAATTATTGAGTGTTGGATAACTTAATTCTCATAAATAAAATACGGTAGATTAAGTTTACGATGGTTTTGTTCATTAAATAAATTACGAAAAAAATTTATAAATATAAATTTATTTGAAAACAATATCTACTATAGATATCGACATTTCAATATCGAACTATCGATATATCGTCCGAAATAATATAAGTAATATTTATTAACCGACTTCAAAAAAGGAGGTTACTTAATTCGACCGTGTATATGTTTTTTTTTGTCTGTTTTTTATGTGTGTTTGCGGATGACTTCGTTATTTATGAACCGATTTTTATGATAATTTTTTTGTTAGATAGAGAGAATACTCTGAAATTGATGGGAACACCCCGGAAGTATACTCTATCTAATAAAAAAAGAATCACCAAAATCGGTTCATAACCGACGAAGTTATCCGCAAACACACATAAAAAAATAAAAATAAAACATATATACGATCGAATTGAGTAACCCCCTGTTTTGAAGTCGGTTAAAAATATTAGTAATAAATATCGATATTTCGAAATAATAACATCGATATTTTATCAACAGTCCTACTATTTATTGACTCTTGATGCCCGCCTCAAACTTATATTTACAGCAATATTCTCAATAAAATATTGCTGTAAATATAAGTTTGTGGCGGGCATCAGGTGTTTAATTTTTAAAATCAAACAGCATTGAACTTGTTAGCTTATTACTAAATATGTACTTTTTGGGTGATTTATTAACATAACAACGAAAATAATATTAAAGATGTTTTGTCTGCAAAGTGCTGTCTAACTAATATATCTGACTGCAAACATACATTGATTTATAATATAATAAATATTATTTAACATTTGCGTTATTTTACAGCAAACTTCGTTCCTTTTTAGACATCTTCGCGTTCTAAATCTCCAATCACTACTGGCAGCATTGATTTTGTAGCGATCTTGCTCTTCCCATTTCCACAGATCAGAAACTCCGCTCAGAAAGCACTTGCAAAAAATAGAAGAAGAGTCCAATTTCAATGAATCAAAATAATGACAAAGTAAACTTCATTGAAATTTCAATAACAGTACTCTATTTATTTTGTGTTTCAATTTTAAATCTTTCGCTTTCTGATCAGTGATTAAATCTAGTACCTATTCATTAGTATTTGCTCTTGCTCGCTGTGTTTTGCGGTAATTTTATAGCCTGCAGACTGCAGAAACGATTCGTGTGAAGGTTGTTTCCATTTTCCACTAAGCTCGTTGCATCTATGGCTACACCTACTCCGGACAATCCTGAAAATTATGAACAGGTCTGTAAAAAATTACATCGCCGTGCCAAAGTGTAATCTCTTAAAACACATTTCCTTTGACTGATGCGTGCGATTTAGTCTACGTGGGACCTTCGACGAAAGGATTTTCTTTTGGGCGAAGCGTAGAACATGAAAAATTGAAATTTTACCTTCGTAATTTCGTAATGTATCTAATCCATGATGAAAATGTGATGGATTGATATTATGTACCTAGCATGAATTTGGGACGGGTAGGAAAATGGAAGAGCGAGAATTCGAGGCGTTTCCAAGTCCTTTATTTAAGATACTTATAGATTCCAATCCTTATCATGTGTTATTCATGGCCTCAGGTCCAATAAATCTCAACTAAATGAGTAACCCATTGCCACACAAAGAGATGAATTATTATGCTGCAGTGGTACAAGTTGTGTAAATATTGGACTGGATGGATATTACCTGTTCCATAATCTGTAAAGATATTTTTTGTAAACAAAGAATTGTCACGTAAAGTCACTGACATAGTGATATGCCAATTGCCTAGAACATTTTACGTACTTTTGAGCAAATATAATAGACTACTATTATAAAATGGGCCGTGGTGGTACCGGCCTAGAATAGTACTCCCCCATCTCTTCCCGTGGGTGCCGTAAGAGTCGGCTAAGGGATAACGTACCAGGAGGTGGGCAGCAGCGCCTTCTGAGGATCGGAAATCATACTGCACTCGCCAACCTGCCTGCCAAGTGTGGCGAGTATTGGCAAATCCCCCCTATATCGGAGAGGCATACGTCCAGCAGTGGACGCACATGGCTGAGAAAAGAAAAGAATTATAAAATATATTTTATGCACTGTTATCCCCTTTATTTACATAAAATATGTATGATTTTGGAACATGATATAGTCCAATTAGCGCAGTACACTGTATGACGTGAATTCATTGGAGTGATTACATTCAGTCTAGTGCGCAGTTGGGATGCAACTGGTTTTATATAGCATGCACAAGACCAGGTGGACTTACTTTTTGACAAAAGGGAACGCCTGCTCTCTGCTACTTTCTCCTGTCAGTTGCTCTGTGATCATGAAGCATAATCAGAACATCTTGACTTCCCAAACGAAGGAGATACTCCCTCTTTGATAATCCTTGATGATGCTTTTTGTAGAAGCGAAACATGTGTCAAATATATGTTATTAATTTTGTTTGACATTGTTAATAAAGCGAAATAAAAGAAGTATATCTTTATAATAATGGATTTTATTAAATATTGATGTATAAGTTATGATATACCAAGTACATCATTGCCAAATAAAATCACGACGATCTCGAAATAGGTCATTAATGACATATGTAGCTCTTGATCACCTCTATTATTATCGAAGTATTTACTGATAAGTTACAAGTAATAGAGTATCTATTGATATGGGGGTAGGTGAAATAAAACATCTAACTTTCATATAACAATAAAATATACCTATTATCACCCACTATTGCCATTAGCTAGGGGCTACAAAAGCTACACAATAGAACAAAAACAACACATTGCTATAAATTGATATTTAATATATCAGCAACATACCTACTTTTGAAATAATTGTGCTCATTAATTTAATTTGAAATTCTTAGCATGCGTCCAAGATGCAGCTGGCTGTTTTTTAGTATTTTTTGGTTAATGCTAAGATTTTTCCTATAATTAGGCAAAGTTTTTCCCCTTATACTTATGTACCTACTTGTAATTAAACACGTCTCTTGTATGGGGACCCACCTTTTTTTTTTTTTTATTTGCTAACCCATCCACACTAACACATATTTGTGTAATATTTCAACTGTCTTCTTATTTCGGTTTAAGAGGTACAGCCCTTTAAAAGTGAGATAGAGCATTTAGAAAAAAAAGCTCTATCCAAAACAAATTGTCATGAAATATTACATCAAAGTTGGTTAGTTACCTACTTCTAAAATCCAGCATAAATATTTTATTACGAGTGTGGAAAGCCTGTCATTGCAGAGTTCCGACAAATGTCTACCCGGCCCATGGTGCCAACCATAAAAGAATATAAGCAGAGATTTTTTTTGTTTTCATCACCCATTCTGGGTAGGTAAAGGGAACTATACCCATACAGCCAAGTCTTCAGTAGAATTTTTTTATTGATATGATTTTCATAATTATTATATAGATGTAGTATCCGGCTTTACTCATGTTTATAGTCGAAGTTCCGAGTATGTCTGATGCTCATCCTCAGGTGAGTTTACGCTGCCAGATCGCGGCGACCACTTAGGTCAAAACTCGTGGCAATGGGTGGCATTATCATTAAAATTTCTAAAATTTCTGGTGATAACGCCAGAATAATTGAAATATGGCATCTAAAAATTTAAAAAAAGAATAGTACTCTCTTACTAGATAACACAGCTACTACGGTTAAAAAACCGACTTCAAAAAAGGAAGAGGTTATAGGTTCGCCTGTACCTATGTATTTTTTTATGTGTGTTCACCCCCCATATGTGGACCGATTCTCAAAATTATTTTTTTATTTGATGAGTATACTTGAGCCAGGTGGTCCCATTTAAATTTCATCAAAGTCGTGTAGCGGTTTTTGAGTTACACTCCAATAACTGAAAGGTGTTACGCCTATCTTGGCACTTCCTTATCGACGCGACGGAAATTGACAATCGATCCCGTGAACAGCAAAGGTCACTGAAAAGGGTGAAATAGTTTTTTGTCGAAGTCGGTACCATGCGCAGTGAGTCAGGATTTACTGTATTCTAGTCCTGTATACAAGCACTCCTTGTTATTACAGTCTCATAGGTTGATTGGATGATGGATTGTTCTGCAGTTATTTTTACTAGTCACAGGGCTTTCATCCATCACTCATGTTTGATTTCAAGAGTTATTCTTTCGTCTGGGTTCAAGACGTTCAAGATGAAATAATGCTTCTATACTCCCTATTTATCATTTCAGTTTGAGGATGAGGAGAGCGAGCAACAGCTCGGTGCAACAGCAAGCGGGCGCAAGCGCCTGTTCAGCAAAGAGCTGAGGTGTATGATGTATGGCTTTGGAGATGACCAGAATCCTTATACAGAAAGTGTCGACTTCTTAGAAGATCTGGTCATTGAGTTCATTACTGAAACCACACATAAGTAAGTTTAATGTTTCTTTCATCATAGTCCATTTTTGGATTGTTATACTTTGGCGACTCGCGGTACAGCCGCCGATAAGAGACTTGTCGCGCCTATATCATAGATGGCATTGAGATAAATAAACAGAGATTTGGTGCCAGACGGGTAAAAATAAGTTGTGCACAGGATTCTTCCATATATCAAAGTTTTTGCTCATATGTGTAGGTCGTAACCTATAGTATATTTCTCATTAAAATGTCGTCCTAATGTGCTCCTTTAGAGCACATTAGGACGACATTTTAACACAGACTAACTCAGACATTTTAACTCAGACAGTCAAAAACTGTTATAACGACATCGAAGGGGCTACTCATATACGAAATAACCGTGGATACCTTTGAGGTACTTACTATGTAAAATATTTTTTTATTGAGTAGTATTGACTGTGTAGGTATTACCTACACAGCTCATTTTGTTTTATAAAAAAATACAGATAAAAAGTGATTGATTTACTAATCTCTCTTTCCAAATTTGTTGATATTGTCGAGTGTGATACACCATATTCCTTTGCCAAGTCTTTGTAATTCCGCTCGCTCGCTTTGATATAATACGAGATTTTCCTTCGATATTGATCTTTCTTTTTCGTTGCGACATGCTAAATGAATTACAATTTACTCAACGATATTATATGCTTTGGTGCGTCTTAAGTACCTATACAAAAAGTATTTATTTATTTACATAATCCAACAGCGTCACATTTAACATGTATCTAGTAAAACTAAACTTAAGTACCTATGGCCAAAGCAGGCTTACACATATTAAGATAAGATAATAATACTTTATTTCAATAATGACATTACAAATTTAAATAAAATTACAATATTTCTAGATAATAATAGCAGGTTAAGCTTGATTAGAATTGTACGTGACTCAATCTGACTTCATAAATTTGAGAAAGCGGGCTTCCATTAGAGTGCTTTTATGTGATGCTTATACATATAACAATGACGTAAAAAGCAGTGGTTTTTTTTATAAGGCGATCATATAGCACTGAATGCTATATGATGCGCGACCTATGATTTTGGTCAATGTAACCGGTATGTCGTTCTAGACCATGTCGTTGTAAACGGTTTAACTGTAATTTGAGGAGATCTCACCCCAAATAATGGGAGATGGCAATGAAAAAAAGTCATATAGTATATTCCTCGACATTAAATTGGATTATTATTTAATTTCAAGTTGTAAATATCCTGTGTACAGCTGGTTGCAGCTGGGTCTAGTATTACACACACACACACATTAACACACTATTGCAGGGCTATGGAAGTCGGAAGGACTGGAAGAGTCCAAGTAGAAGACATTATTTTTCTAGTTCGTAAGGATCCCAGGAAGTATGCTCGTGTCAAAGATCTTCTTACAATGAATGAAGAGTTGAAAAAAGCTAGGAAAGCTTTTGATGAAGTTAAATATGTCGGTAAGTAGTGTAGATCCATAGGTAGCTGTGTGTTGACAGCAAATCCCATGTTGGTTGACAATTTGTAGTCTTGACGTTGATGTGAATTATAAATGACAGTTGTGTCTTTCCCATAAATTTCTTGTATGATTTAATTGAGTTTTCTTCTAAATGACATCCTTTAATATCAGTGGATATGGTAGTTTTTATTGGAACTTGACGAGCATGACCGCTCTGTCAAGAGCGCAACGACAGAAGAAGAGGTAGTAGGAGCAATATATATACACTGAGGAGTATTGTCAAATGGTAATCTAAAGGACAATGCTTGATTTAATTATTACTGTTTTTCATTCATTGTTATCACATAATGCCTTAATGTAAGGCTGATTGTATATAGATTTTGAGTATTTCTTGTTATTTCACATACATACTTGAATAATTTTAATAGTTTTCAAATTCAAATTCAAATTCAAATTCAAAATATTTAATTTGTGATACACAGGTTTTAAATAATGATGTCAAAATAATATAATCAGTGCAAGCTGTGATCAGCCATATTGGCATACAAATAATGGTGGTTGTGAAATTACATAGTACAATAGAATAGAATTAGATATTATAAATAAAATGATGTCATTTGCGGCAGATAAACCGAATAATTTAAAAATAGCGCGAAAATCACTCAAACACATTCAAACACTACTAGACTTGAATTGTAAAAAGTCCTTAATAGAATAAAATGCATTGTCAATTAAAAATTTAAATAATTTTCGTTTAAAATGTGTCAACTCAACTATCTCGGTAATTGGTTTTGGAATCTTATTATAAATTGTAGGTGCCATAACGAATACGCTATTGCCATATAAACTGGTTTTGTGGTTGATAGAGTGTAGGTTTCTGAGAACTGTTCGGTTACGTGACCTTGTGATGGATTCAAATAAGTTTGGATTGAGTCGAATAAAGAGACATAATTCGTATATATATAGTGATGGCATGGTTAAAATGTTAAGTTTCCTGAAATATGTCACACAGCTTTCACATTGCTTCAAACCACACATAGCACGAATACAACGTTTCTGGCATTTGAAAACTTTGTCCCAATTAGTTGCATTACCCCAGAAGATTATTGCGTATCTAAGTCGAGAAGCTACGTATCCATGATATGATACCAGTACAGTTGAAAGACTGGTTTTTTTGGCTAAAATATATAAACAATAAGATGATTGCGCTAGTTTTTTACAGACAAATTCTACATGGCTTTCCCATTTTAAATTAAAATCTATGTTTAGGCCTAAAAACTTTGTTGACTTCGACAGTTCAACAATTTGTCCACAGTGTTCAATAGGAATACTAAGATTATTATTAGTTTTTTGTTTAAAATTAATAATTTTTGTTTTTGCTATATTCATAACTAAATTATTGTTTTCTAACCAATCTACTATTGAAGCTAAAGTATCATTTATGTAATTCTGGTTATTAAATAAAACTGTGCAATCATCTGCGAATAATGTCATCTGTGCGTCGATTGATTTGGGAATATCATTAATATAAATTAGGAATAATAGTGGCCCTAGAACACTTCCCTGAGGGACACCGTAGCTACAGAATTTGGGGGATGAATAGTATTTCAATTCATGTTTAGTTTTTAAACAAACTTTACTAAGGGTGGTTATTTGAAATCTAGAGCTGAGGTATGATTTTAACAAGTCAAGCGCGTTGCCTCTAACGCCGTAAACTTCAAGTTTCCTCAGAAGAATGCTATGGTCCACATGGTCAAATGCTTTGGACATATCCATGAACAAGGCATAAACTGGTTTTCTCGCGTCGACATTAGGGTAAATCAAGCTTAAGAACTCGTAAATAGCTACGTTTATTGACATGTTTTTCCGAAACCCCTTTTGCTCGTTAGCAAATATATTGTATTTTTCAAAGTAGTTATACAGGTTGTTATAAATAACCTTTTCAAAAATTTTTGAAAATATGGTAATTAAGGCTATGGGTCTATAGTTTTTAATATATCGTGTATCATCTCTTTTGTGTAAAGGCTTTATAATAGTTGTTTTTAAATCTGAAGGAAATACTCCTTGTTCAAAGCTCAAATTAATAATATGCGACAGGACAGGTGCAATAATTGTGTTAACGTTTTTTATTACTAACACACAAATGTCATCAAATCCAGTGCTTCTAGTATTTTTTAAATTCCTTATTATATTCGCGACGTCAGAGGGATCTGTCGGATTTAGAAAGAATGAGTAAGGAGAATTGTATACACAGGTATTTATATATTCTCGTGAAATTTGGGGTTGCACTGAGTGGATATAGTAATTATTAAAAGCTTCGGCTATCTGATAGGGATCCGTGATACAGTCATCATTTACCATAATTTCCGAAATGTTTTCTGGGGGAAACCGTTGCTTATTGCCTTTAATAACATTCCAAGATGCCCTTGATTTATTATTAGATTTTAAAATATAGTAATTATTTTGAGATTTTTGAGTGAGTTTTATTATTTTACTATACTTAGTTGAATACAATTGAAAATTAGCCTTATCTTCACAGTTTTTTGATCGTCTGTATTTCCAAAGCAGGGTCCGTTTATGTCTACTGCATTTTTTGATACCATTAGAGAGCCATTTCGGTCGTATTTTGGTAGTATTTTTTATCTTCAAAATAGGAAAACACAAATCGTAAAATAGTTTAAAGTGCTTATAAAATAGAGTGAAAGCATCATTAGCATTAGTACATTGTAGAACTTCATGAAATGATAACTGAAGTATGCATTCTTTAAATTTTTCTAAATTTTCCTTACAGTAGTCACGTTTAAAGGAGAACCAATAATTAAACACACACGTTTTCTTAATCGGACATTTTAGAATTTGCGCTTGGTGGTCAGACAGTGCCAGCTCTACGAGACCACATTTAGCTCCACGTATGTTGTGTATTATGTTATCAATGCATGAACCACTAGTTGGTCTCGTAGGTTCTTTAATTGATATCCTTAAATTAAACCCGCTTAGAAGCTGCTGAAATTCAAATGATATCTTATTATTTTTTAGTAGATCTATATTAAAGTCACCGCAGATTATTATTTTTTTATTATTGTTA
Organism: Apeira syringaria; assembly: GCA_934044485.1. Taxonomy (NCBI): domain Eukaryota; kingdom Metazoa; phylum Arthropoda; class Insecta; order Lepidoptera; family Geometridae; genus Apeira; species Apeira syringaria. The sequence goes on from OW203668.1 coordinate 17,338,194, forward strand.
CGAGTTACATAAGTTAAGATATAATTAAAGTTATTAAAGAATAAGTCAAAATAATACGCCTTTTGCTTCTGTTTTGGTACCCTGTATATGCAAACTATAATAACATTATGGTCTAGTAGTTCTATGGCACAGCATTCAATAACATTAGGAATGCTATATTTTTGAACATAATCTAGTTCCTTAAATTTCAAGTTAAACTTCACCATAATACATGAGCCACCTCTGCGTTTGTTTCGTGAAAAATGAGAAACCAAATGGTAATTAGGCAAATTAACTAGTTGGGTATCTTCAGGTGCCATGTTATGTTCAGTAAAGCATAAAACATCAATTGATCTACCAACTTCAAACAAGTCATGTAAACATACAGTAAGCAAGTCTAGTTTTGTAACTAACCCAGCTATATTTTGATGCAATATATTGATGTGATTATAGACGAAAAAAATTATTCTCTTTAGTTTTTTTACAATTCATATTTTTGGAAAAATCAGCCGATTCCGAATTATTAACTGCATTGATGTCTGTTTGAGTGCTTTTCGTACACATACTACATATTAAATTGGACGACATACGCTTACAAACATTATCCACATATGATACTCTGTTGGCATTTAAGATGTCACATTTTTTGAATTTATATTGATACAACTTCTCAGTGTAATGTAGGCGTAATAGTTCCCTTAACAAATACCGACAAATATACAAAGAAAACTGACCCAGTCTAGGTTTAAATGTAGCAAAATTCATATGAAGAAAATTAACATTTGTGAATTTCTGACATATCTCATATAACTCATGATTTAAATACCTCTCTTTAAGATACTTATTACTTGAGGTTTCACAAATTATAATATTAGTTTTATTTAACTTCTAAGTAGAAAAAAATTATGTGTGTGTTTTTTTAATTTAATTAAATTTAAATCCATAAGTCTGAAAAGAACAAAACTGCCTGTAACTATTATACTAAAATACAATGTCACCGATATTGTGTGAAAATTATTTTATATACCTACCTACATATTTAATATAAGCATTAATGACTTGCATTACATGATACATATCTGATATATGCAATGAATGTACTGAATGTACTAATGATGTGTTGTAATATTGTAGAAGATCAACAGTAACTTGATGGCAAAGTGACTGCCACTACGCTTCTAAGACTGAGATGCAAGTAACAACATTTAATATTGACCCTGCTTTTGTGTATGTACTAATATATCCATAACCCACGCAGTAGAGGGCATTACCTATCTTGGACAATCTATTTACTGTCAAACAAAACAAGCTCACCTATGTTATCTTGGACAATCTATTTACTGTCAAACAAAACAAGCTCACCTATGTTATCTTGGACAATCTATTTACTGTCAAACAAAACAAGCTCACCTATGTTATCTTGGACAATCTATTTACTGTCAAACAAAACAAGCTCACCTATGTTATCTTGGACAATCTATTTACTGTCAAACAAAACAAGCTCACCTATGTTATCTTGGACAATCTATTTACTGTCAAACAAAACAAGCTCACCTATGTTATCTTGGACAATCTATTTACTGTCAAACAAAACAAGCTCACCTATGTTATCTTGGACAATCTATTTACTGTCAAACAAAACAAGCTCACCTATGTTATCTTGGACAATCTATTTACTGTCAAACAAAACAAGCTCACCTATGTTATCTTGCATTAATGGAAACTAGTTATAGAATAATTTTACACTTGCATGTAGGTAGTGCCTAAGTACATAGTGAGCGTTTTGTGCCCTAACGATTAATAATCCGAGCCACATATTTGATTGGAGCATTTGAAGTAAGATACCTACCCGCATAAAGGGACTATCTTTTTGAGACAGAGTTAGTTATCTAACTAAGGTAACCTTAGGGAAACTAACTTGACGACGGGAGTTGAGGGTCCGTCAGATTCGATAACAACATTGTGATGAATATACGCCATCTTTAGTAAAACATCATTGGGTTAAGAAGATAAAGAGCACATAAAACAGTACTGACCAGTTAGAGCGCGCTATGCCTTGATGGGAATTGGCGTTATTTATTGAATACAAACGAAAGCCCTCTGTTTGAGTACCTAGGCACCTACTTCAATAGCTTCAATGCAAATACAGCACGTTGAATTCCGTACCAAAACGCTTGTTGCAAACCTGTGTACTAACCCCTGTGAACTCTATCAAACTCTTCTAAAAGCTACCATTTTACTTTAGATATAAGGTCTAGAATAATGTAATCTTTGTATCTAACCTATCAATCACACTATTGGTATCAACTAGGGTTTATTTTACGTATATTAATTAGTTGAATTTTGAACGAGTGGATATCCCGACGGGTTTCGCGACTTTCCGAGTCGTTGTTTCATACGGAACTCGCACTCTTGTGACTGGACGTCGAAGGCTACCGAACTGGTCGGAGATCTTTACGACTAATATTGGTACGTTAAACCGTAGTTAACTCTGCCGTAGTTAAACCATGTAATGCTATGCTACTAAGTGAGGTAAACATATTGGCAGTAGACATAGTACATGGATTGGTGGGAGTATTTGTCTGCACTGCACCTAATGAAAAATTTGCTGTCTATGTTTGTCCTGTCTTGTTTGACATAATGTTTGTATTTGCATATATGTTGCAAGGGTTATACAGGCAGATTTTTTAGAATTTTGTGGCCATACCAGAAACTAAGAAATAATAGAAAAACTATGTTTCCTTACATAGGTCTCGTGCTCAATATCCAACTAACCAATTTGCTAGTATTTATTATTCACCGAATCGAAATGCATGGCTTATATAACATAATTCACCGGTTGTACGAACATAATTAAGAGTTTTACTAAATCAAACTAAGGTGAAAAAAATAAGTTTCGAAATCACCAGTCAATTTGGCGACGCGTCATATTGCCCTTTATATAATAATTATAATTGTTTGCGGCAGGCAAGAGGATAATAATTATTATATAAGAAGGTTAATAAGTTAGAAAATAGGTTAATAACATTATCTATTTCTTGTAGTTTCGTATTGGCAACAATATTCAAAATATTCACCCGAATGTTTGGGACTTTATTGTACTCGTATTCTGTTTGCGGAATTAATATTGAATCATTATTTCAGAATGAAAACCTGATTAAACCGGTACTGGAACCAATGTGTGGAGCGAAATGAAGTCGTATCGGAAACATTTCTTTTTCTCCATAAAATCAAGACTGTCTTTTAAGTATAAAAACGTTTCCAATTAATATGTTTATTGAATATAGCTTAGTTTTATTGTGTATCTAAGATGTATTTAATATAGTTTTATGGAAAAAAATGTATTTCATTTTAAACCTAATGTGAATATGTATTATCGTCTACGTTTACCACTTACCACTTTATTTTGTTCCAAAACACTCCTTGTAGTTGTCAAGCAACGAGTGTCGAGTAAATTTGAGTTTTAGAAAAGCCTTGTCAACGAATGAAATTGTGCCGCGGGTTCCAATTGTCCACTCTCAAAGTAACGGTAATTGGCAGAATTGTGGCGAATAGCCCCATAAGCCATTATTTAAGGAGAAGAAGAAGAACTGTCAACGTGACTTCAACGTTGGGTTGCATTAGGATGCATGCGCTTCCATAAGGCTTTATGGAGATTAATGGACGAGGCACTGTATTAAGCTCGCCAGTGGACTAACTTGAATGTTAAGTGGATCATTAATAAAACAGATATTTTTGAGAATCGTTTATTTGTGCACAGTGAAATACAAAATAATGAAAAAGTAATAAAACAAACAAGCAATAATATACATAAGTTATAGGCTCATATACTAATGAGACACCTATTCATTGTTAAATAACATAATACTTCAAAATCTAAAGCTCGTAATAGAGTGCCAATATGGCGCGGTAAGACGAACGCCTACCTAGCTAAGCTATATTTATCTATTTACTCGTGAAGCACATATAACTGGCGCTACAATCATCTTATAGCAGTCGTGTAAACAACTGCATAACGCACGTACCGTGTGCAACAAACTCATTGCTCTGTGTCGCGGTAGTACCTAGGCGCCACAGTAGTACCTAGGCGCAACAGTAGTACCTAGGCGCCACAGTAGTACCTAGGCGCAACAGTAGTACCTAGGCGCCACAGTAGTACCTAGGCGCAACTGTAGTACCTAGGCGCCGCAGAGCAAGCGAGCACGTTGGCAACCTTCATATGTATCGTATGAGCGATTTGTTTAAAAAGAAGAAATTTCGAGGATGCATTTTATTACGAGCCTTTGATTATATATTGTAGCAATTATTATCGTAATCATCTCGAACTAAATTTGCGTAAAATATGAAAGGTCTTCTGTAAACGCTGATATTCGACTTACAATATATTTCAATTTCTCACTGCAATTAGAATTTAATTGGGAAAAGTATATGTTCGACAGTGGACGTCCAGCTGCTGCTGGGTTCTTGATGATGATTTATTTGTCTGAGGGTATTTTCCAGCGAACTAAATTTAGAATTCGCATCATTATATCGAGGACTGTAAGTGGAGCGCGCGTGATACATTTTAGATGTCTCCGAAAAATTGCAATGTTGTTATTGTAACTGGTCTAGGCAGCGGCAGCGGGCGGGTTAACGATACGCTGAATTGGACTTTAGCGTAAACAGAACGAGGACCTTCCAAGTGTACGAAACGTCGAGAGCCGCCGTGTTACTTCGGCTCAGCGCCATACAAACATAATAAAACAAGCAAACAAAACGGTCCTATGTAACAACAGCACTATCGCGAGGCATATAGAGTCGAGGGCAGCTAGCGCCGCGCTATCACTCAATCAACTGACTCGTCAATATTCAACATGACTCTTAAGTTAATTCAATATATTAGATATAAATCAGATCCCTTAAATGAGACCTTAGAATATATAAAAACTTGTAAGCCTAAGAATGGAAAACTAGAACAAAATTTCTTGCAAATTTGATGAGTACCAATAAGCTATCTTCGATTCTATGTGCCTCCAATTGCAATAAAACTATGTGATTCGACAACATCTGTGTTACTTATATATTTGTAAATAGTGTAATAGTACAATATGTTCACATTTTAAGCGACTAGACCAGGTGTTCAAAAAAACAGCCAAAAGTCTAAACTTTGGTTCAAATGTTCACAACAATTTTATTAAGTATAACAATAATAGTATAATTTCAATAATTTAATCATATAAATAGGCCATTTATGGCAGTGTGTTAGTACCTAATATATAAATTAAGGTTAACAACTAACGTACATACTAAGCTCGCATATAGAAATGTTAAATATTTAAGTAATATTACGAAATGATAATTCGATACGTTGAAATGGAATGGTCTCGACCAATAATGTTAATACTTTATTAAAATGGCAGGTGTGTGGCCACAGCGGCGGCAGGAAGACACGCGTCGAGCGCGCGTTGTAACGAACATAACCGAACGGAGACCGCCAAAAGTGCAAATAGGGCCGGCGACGCAAAACACAACCCACACCTCTGTACTGAGGGGGGGGGGGAGGTTCCGCTTACGTTAGGTTGCATAAGGATTTCCGCAAAGTAACGCCTGAATCTATAAATTTTCATTGTTTATACCGAGTTTGTTGATCATTTCATTTTCCAACACTTCAGCACTAAGGTCTAGTTCGTAATATCATAGATAAGATACTATATATGTACTAAGAACACATCAACTTGTACAGAATAATAAAATGATCGAATTATTGCTGACAACTTTGTATCAATTAAACTAACACTAATATTCATTTATATGCTATACTTGTATTGGTGTAAATAACTAACAAGATTGCGATATAATTGTATAACAGCCGATTCTAAGGCAAGTCGTCTAAATAACTTCCATACGATACCTACACGACAAAACTATGTACTTATATCGTGTTTTCACTAAAACTGTAATTATTAGGTAATTAAAATAGTCAGTACAAGAAATGGATTCGAATGCCGAAAATATTTTATTACTTTAAAAAATATCCATAATACTTTTATCTAATCTCATACTGAAATATAAAGATTAAAAAATCAAGAGAAATTCAAGAACTTGAATTCTTTATACGCAATACATCGAAGTACAGATTTTCTATGACAACTGTATCGAAATGTTAACTTTTTACCATTGAGGTACATCTTCAGCTGGATCAAGGAGGTTGCAATGCAGTTTTTCTACATATTATAGTCTGTGGACGCGGCGCATCACGCATGCGCGACCAGCAAATGGATTTTGGCGCTAAACATTTACAAATAAACGCAAACATATGCTGTGATTTTACGTAAATTTTCTCATCTATTTTATGAGATTAGATAAAGTAGTGTATGAAACTGCACATAATTTAGTCTTAAAAAACTCGCCTACGGTTCGTTTTTTTAATTTACACTGTTGTTTTAAGAACCCTTATTATGATAAAGTATCATAAAGTACTATTTAAGAGTAGTAGCACTCTATATGAGAGTTCGTCCGAGGAAGTACTGCCACCATAGCTGTTTCTTCACACCGCAGCACACCAATGCGAACACGCATTACTGTGTTCCGGTGTGAAGGGTTTGGTTGCCGGTGAAATTACAGACACATGGAACTTACCAACTTTATGTCGCAGGGTGACGGGCGCATTGCAGTTTCTTACGAATTGTATCTGTATATAGGCAGAGGTAACCACTTAACATCCTATAAGCCTTTAGCTTGTCCCGTCACCCTACGTCGTACAAAGAAAATACTGTAAGTAATGTAAATTGTATTTTTAAAGCAGAGCTGCAACCATATTGCATGTCACAGTTAAGGTAGTTGTCGACCTCTACAAGGAGGTGACATTATTTATAATACCATTCGAATTGACGGTCGTCGTCGCTCAGAGATCAGTGACTAGAACCGCGATCCCGGGTTCGAATCCTGGCCGGGGCAAACATTTCTATGATGAGCATAGATGTTTGTTCCCGGGGCTTGGATGTTTGTTGAATTAAGAAAGATATCGGTTTTAAAGTACATAAAATTACTTGAACTTTTTAAAATTTTCCGTCTTGGCCCTAATTCAAGTAACAGATTTTATTGCACACGCAACGAATGCTTCAATTCTGTGGGGTTTTCATATATACTTATGTTCTTGATTGTAATTTTAATTATAATATATATTCATGGAAGAAATAATGATCAAATTCGTGGAAATATGTAATATACGGTACACTAATACCGGTATACTCGTAGCATAGTTGAAACAATCCCCTGTATGGGAACATTAACTTGCGTTTGTGAAGAGTGACGTTGTGCAGTGTTGAGTCAGTTTGGGAATAATGACCTTACCCAGTACAACAGCTAATTGTGTATGCGATGTATGGAGACGGCACGTGCTCGCCGACCGGGGCCAGTCATTGCGGTCAGCTGTTGGGTTACCGCTCTAGTACGTTTCCTCGATCACTGCTACTCAATGGGAATGACTGTTCCGTCTCGTGACGTAGTGTGAGGGAATCCACGGGTTTGCCGATTGTCTTGCGTCACAAGGGTAGGGTAGGCCCGCGTGTGCGCGTTCGCTCGCATTAGTCGGTGGGCGGGTCCATGGCCGCGATGATCGCTTTCATGACTGCAGCGGCGGCCAACGCGGCGTGGGGCTGCCATTCTTTACCGCGGGTGCCATCTCTGTAGTCGGAGATACCTGCGCGACATAATCATTACAACGATTCATTAATAAACTATACCAGCCCACTTCCAATGACCCTAGGATTCCCTGAGTGAGGCATGGGTACACAGAAAATAGCAGCACACAAAAGTCAAAGACCCGGACAAACATATTTACTCGTTTCTTACATGTTTGCATCTGCCGGGATTAGAACCCAGGGTCCCGAGTACTAGAAGCCATGACACTAGCGACTGAGCCACGGCGACCATCGAAGGTTACCCATACCATCAAATGCTTAATAATAATCTTAAAAACCAGCATGGACTGGGCAAGGAAAATGTTCGTCGTTCGAACGAAAACGTTAGGTTATTCCTATATACCATTTTTATCACACAGCTTAAGGCAATTGACAAACCTCGAACGGAGACGAAGCAGTCCTTCCTGTTCCCGACGACGCTGTCGAGCACGGCGTCCAGCTCGCAGTCGTACGCTTTGGCGCGCACGTGCGCCGCAAACGCCGCGCGCGCCTCGCCCGCGCACGCCACCGCGCGCCCGCCCGCCACCGGCGCGCAGTGCACGCGCACTCCCGCTCCTACGTTGTCACTGTCAACGGAGATAATGTGGAAAATTATAAAAAATAAAATGAAAATTATTTTAAATGCATTTTTAATATTGAAACGATCGACGTCACGAACGATACTGATATAAAGTCAGCGATGCGATTGAGAGCGTGCTAGATATTGAGCAGAATAGTTAACGTTAAACGTCAAGTATTGATTTGACTAAGTTTGGCAAATACTCGAAATGTTTTAACTAAGTGGAGGCAGATACGCGGTATTCGATTCGGGCCAATATGCGAGGTTAGTTCATAGATGGAGTGAGTGGGTGAAGTGAAGACCCGGTCCCAACGAACAGTCTAGACGTGGAAGCCATACCGGAGAGACCATCTGGTAGTCCGAGAGGTACCGCGTCAACTGTGAAGTGCTACTACCCGACGGGAGTCTCTAGTCGCCGTACTTAGAGGCGAGGGCTGCACAAGCAGCGGAGTCGTTCCGCTTGGGGTGTTTTGTGCATTCCCCCCAGCAGCCACTACTTGAGCCATCATAACTCCTTTATATAACGGACATGGCCCTGGGCCGCTGGCATAGCTGCTCCAGTGGCGTATGTGGTTGTTCCTTAGATAATAATGAGTCAGCCTTACGCAGTCCGGTTGTGATTCTTATACTTTCTGTGCCCTCAAGTACAGTAGCACGTGTTCCAGTCTCGTTTTCCTGCATGCATCCACACGAGAGCTACCAGACTCCCCTATGTCGGATAGGGGAGTCTGGTAGCTCTCGTCTTGTGTAGATGGTAGTTAAGGTCGCAATGACCTGTAACTAGCCCTACTACTAGACGTAGATCCTATGGTTGCAGTTTTAAGAAATTGTCGGTGACGTTTTTATTCAGAACCGGAAACATGGCTCTTGCTTGTTTGCAATTGGTTCTCTTATCCCACTGGTGTTGCTGTTTTTTCTCAGTATAGCGAAATAGCAGGTGTCGCACTTGCATCGCTGATGGTTTACTGAAATTCTTAGTGTCCTCACTTACTTGTTTCTTTATTCCTTCTTTGGCTAAGGTATCAGCCATGTTGTTTCCAGGACATGAACTTTTTGTCCTTAGGTCCACCTTATTGTCACCTTGCATTTGTTTGACAAGTCTTGTAAGGCAGCGTGACACTCAGCTAAAACCCTAGATCTAGTTACTGGCTTTCTGAACAAATGTTTGACCTGACCGGGAATCGAACCCGGGACCAGCGGCTCAGAAGGCAAAGTGCTACCAACTGCGCCAACCGGCCAGTCGAAAGGAAGACCCTTTTGTCAACAACATATTATTGTTATTAATGAAACAAACGATCTATATATGTGTAAATCCCGGATTTCATTCATGAATGAACCTTATACCGTTACAGAACCGTTTGTGTCACTTCCTGTCCATAATAAAAACACAATATTACGTAAAATAATAAACGAGGTAATACCGTTGGGGATATTAAATTAGAAATTCAACAATAAATTAATTGTTATTAATTATTTATAGGACTATGAGGAAACACTGTGAACATTCATGATATTATAAGGTAAATTTAAAATACCGGTAAGCGTCGTGACCATTTAGAGGCAATAAAATACTAACGACCATTTGTAAAGAAAATAAAAAGCAATATTCTAATTTTCTGGTATTTTAGCACAAATATAACCAAATAGTTAACATTTCATTAAATTAAAATTTCAACGGCCGTTTCAGAACTGATACATATCAAATAGAAATACCCCACAGAGCGGGATCTAAGTACGAGGACACAAGCTTGAGGTCAATCGTCCCGTGTCCAACTGGACGGAATATTGTTGACGCCACAGACACAGGTCCACCACCAGTTACCGATAACGACAAATATCGAATAGTCCTTACTGACTATGGGACTCGAACAAAATCAATTCACAATTCAGGTTGCAGAATGAGGGTTCGAATCAAATCAGAAATAAGAAGATCTGTACCAGAAAGAAAATGTTTCTATTTCTAAGAAAGTGACCGAGATGGGCTGGTCGACTGGACGTCGAGGTAAATCAACTACTAAATGTTTTTCTCGCGATAAAGCCCCGATTGATTTATTAACTACATACAATTAGCTTAGGCTTAGGTCTATGTCCACATTGTCCACTCCTACTAAGTTGATTGAAGATACTGGTAGGTCCATAATTTTAAAAAAAAATTCGTTTGCGACGGATCGTTAATATGAGTTGATTAAATCTTATATTTCTAGTTGGTGTAATAAACTGTATTTTACTCAAGAGTTCCGGACAATCAACAAAAGCGGATACAATGTTTAGAAGAAATTTAAGGTCAGCAGCTTCCCGTCGTTAGGATAAGGGGAGAAGAGGGAACTTCCTACAGAGATGCAAATAGTCATTCGCTGTATACCGGATTCCTGTACGATAGCAAAGATAATTAACAACATTCGTTTGAATCCGCTCAATTCGTTCGATGTACTTGTGATATTGTGGATAATATATACTTGCGACGCATATTCCAAAATACTACGTACATAAGAACAGCACAGAATCTCATATGTTTTTAACTTATTAACAAGCACGGCTTCTCATCACGAACCCCAATGACTTTGTCGCCCTTGAGACTATAGGTTCAATTTGTTCATCGAATAGTAATTTACAGTCGTAGGAAACCCCTAGGTCACGGACAACAGAGTTCTTTACAGAAGTCTGACGGCCTGACAGAACATTTAAATCTACTTTGTTTTGTACACAATAATCACAAAGTTGATTTAAATCAGCTTGGAGCTTCAGTAGATGGTAAGGTTCATTTTTATACAAAAAATGTCTTCAGCAAAGCCAAGTACATGAAAATGTAATAAACACTCAAAAATATCATTTATAAAAATCGTAAAAAGCAGCGGACCGTTTAACGATTCTCGGGGAACTCCGCTCGGGATGTTGCAGACTAAGCGTGGATAGGTGTCTTGACGAGTAATGTCAAATACAATTCTAACAAATCTGACCCAAATATTATAAGTTTATCTCCAATAAATGAATACAATGTTTACTTATGCCCATGGATGAGTATGCATGACACTACAAAACAATTGTCTTCTATTCTCTACAAAAAAATACTGGATTTAATTCTCAATTTTATCTCCCACATACAGTCTAGTTCAATAAAGCAAAAAATCGTGCACGTATGGAATACTGTTTACGTATTTTGTAGGATGATTTGTCTAGGTACTAATTCGAGCGCCTGAGCCCATCCAAAGATGAGCTATAGAGCTCATCGGCCGTGACTCAAGTTTTATTATTATATTTTTATATCCCAAATTAAAATTACAATCTACCCTTTAAGCTAATACCTAAGTATATTAAATTTAAGCTACTAGGAATATGTACAATAACACCTAATCTTGTCGTCTCTTTTAATGAAAAGACACGTTGTTCACGTGATCTTGTTGTATAGCATGCACACACTGGACTATGTTGTACTGTTTTATAACTAAAAACTCAAAGGTTTGTTTCCATTGAGTCTTCTCACTATGTCGGTGTTGTCGAGGAGCTGGATAGCCTCGGCGTTCACGTGATGGTCACGTCTTAGTTCTTGAACTTCAGCAGGTTCTTTGTCGCGTCGAAACGCCGAGTCACGGAGCGACTAGTTACTCCTACCCGGGCGCATTGCAGCTGTGCGGACTGCGGCCACAGCTGGACTTGGATTCCACACGGTGTGGATCACGGGATTCTCGTGTTTGAGGCGCGTGTGTGCGGCCACAGCCGGATCTTGATTCCACGCGGCGGTGAATTAGCAGGAATTGACTCTCCAGGGCGGAAGTTTAACTGTACACTGATTAAGAAATAACCTCCACAATGTCCGTGGACAGATGTTGGATGTCCTGAGGGTGCGGCTGCTCTCCACGACCAGGATGACCCCCTTTGACTATAAGCCGGGGTTATTGTATCTAACAAAGAGGTACAGCTAAGGAGTGGCACTCTTTGCCTTAGTGTGTGAAGTATGGATTCCCACATAGATACAATCTGGGTGCATTCAAGTCACGAGTGAATAGGTATCTTCTTAACAGGTATAATACACCAGAGTGCACTTAACAACAGGTGAAATAGCGGTCGAACGTCTTCCTGTCTAAAATACATTAAAAATAAATACATAGTATGGTACAAACTTGGCAGTTCCGATCTACCTTACAGATGAATAAGTTTTGAGTACTGTAAGATTTTTAGTATTTCAAATACTTGTATTTGTTTCTACAAACTATTACACTAATGAAGCAAAAAGAATGAAATGTAGTGCATACGTACATTTGATCTCCCTGCGGCGCGGGGTGCGACACTTCTATATAGGCTCCATCACCCACTTCCATGCAGAGCCTGTCAGCGACACCTTCTGGGGGCGTCCAATGTCCGGGCACGCTCCTCAGCCGTTCCAAGCCTACACAAAAACACATTCTTTCCTGCCCTGCATCCTATGTTCAAAGTTATCCGAATATTCGTTATACAATCTTTTTATGGACAACCGATTGAAGTCGAGAAGGACAAGCTCAACAGGTACACTGGCCGGCTCGCGAGGTAGGCTCCCTGCGGGTCGGCGATCATTGTGCCTAAGTCTTTCAACAAATGAAAGGTCATTTGCTGAAAGACTATGCGGATGTGATAGGTCGCGACCAACATCTGAAGAGGCTCTCGCTACAAGGCGCGATAAGGGCCAGACTGGCCAGGCTGTATCTAACAAAGCAAGTTCTCTTTGACACGACAACTTTCGTGGGGAGGTTCTTCACGATATGTAATACTAAACAGTTTTAACTGTTTATTTATTTCCTATTAGACGACATATAACTTAGGTGCAAAATCTTACTAATATTATGAATGCGAAAATTTGTGTGTAGGTTTGTTACCTCTTCACGCTCAAACGCCTACACCGATTTCGATGAAATTTTGTATAGAGATGGCTTATACCCTTGATTAACACATAGGCTTATTTTCATTATCACCATCATCACCGTTTTTCATCACCACACGGGTACAACCGCGTAGCGCAGCTAGTTGTATATAAAAAGAGTCAATAACACTTGTTATGTCCACAAATAGAAATTGACTAAATAGGAATTTGCAAAAGTCTCACACAATATTTTAGCTACTTACCTAAACAAACTTTTAATCTAGAATTTATAGTAAGAGTTATATTTAAACGTTTAAGCTAATGACTGCCTTAAACTAACTGTTGCACACATTAACACGTTTTTATAATTATCATATCCCATTTTCATGTGCGTTGCACCAAAGTAGGTTTGCCTAAGTTAGGTTTCGATGGATGACAGGCTGGATGTAAAATATCGATATCTAAGTTACTCTGCTTATTGTAGTCGTTAAATGATTTGCACACTCGGTATATGTACCTATGTATGTTGACGGTAGTTAGTGTTTTTTTGGTCGTTTTTGCTCGATATCTATAACGGCAACAAGGAGAAGCTTGAAATTGTTTCAGAATATTTAAAAATAAACCGGCTCCCATTCAACAGACATGATTTTTTTGGCGTTTTTATAGATAATAGTACGGAACCCTTCGTGCGCGAGTCCTACTAGGACTTGGCAGATTTATATTAATAGACCAAGATGATTAGGATCCACTAGAGCATACGATGACCGCATTTGAGTCACCAATAAAATAGGTTTATTCATACTTTGTTTGTAGAGAGTACCTAAAGCTGATTCTAGACGGAAATGTTGGCGACTTTATAATAATATTTTGATTAGAATACCTTCAGTGACATACGAGTTCCATAGCGGCTGGTTGGCAGACTTGGTCAGTCGTGAGGCTATATCTTGGAGGAGGTAGCTCTCTGGCTTGTACGGTTTCACCTCGTAGTCCCAACCTCCTTTGGCATTGCGTTCTGCTTTCTCGCAGAACACGTACACTGATCTGGAAACCGCAGAATGGGCGATGTATGGTGTGGTATGATGAGTGCAATTTGTGTCATGTGTTGCCATTTTTGTTAATAATTTTGTCAACAGCTTATCGATCGATATGAGTTCTCGAGGCCAGGTCCACGCTGGGGGCTATCGATAAAATTGATTATATATAAACATTTTTGTGAACACGATAAGTTTATCCCATCGACGATCCATGCTCGCACAGCTGACTCGATATCGTAGACATCCCGACGACGACGCCCATAGTAACATTTATGGGCTCAGGAAATGTTAATTAAGGCTCTGCAGAAGGTTTCGAGTTTTGCTAACTCTACTACGTGTGATGTAAACTATCATGCACATAATACATGTAAATTGGCCGCCTGTACTACTATTATATTTTGCATATATATGTATACAAGTTCAATTAGTCCATATTAAGAAACAATTTGACTTTTACGTGATACCTAAAGGGCGGTCGCTGAGAGAATGCACGTGAAAGTTAGTTGCAGCAATATTTTTCCCTAGTTCATAGTAAAATATTCTGATTATATAATACTCGCTGCGCCCCGAGGTTGTACCCGCGTAGTGATGAAAAGAGGTGATGATGGTGATGATGAAAATAAGCCTATGTGTTAATCCAGAGTATAAGATATCTCCATACCAAATTTCATCTAGATCCGTTCAGCCGTTCTGGCGAGATTGAGTAACAAACATCCATCCATCCATCCATCGTAACTGTCACATTTATAATAGTGGGATAATGATGACAGTCTCGATCATTGTCTATTGGCCGGACTTATATGTACATATAATTGAATTCCCACACAATTTACCTCTAATTATGAAATTTACCTTATATGTAGACGCCTAAAATGTTTTAATATGTTATTTTATGGCGGACTATATAATTTTATATGTAGGTAGATAAACTTCATGGAATCACGGACGGTGATGACGTCATACACAAACTCGCCAAGGCCGTATCGGGCTGTGCTCGTGGGGAGTTCATACTTATACAAATTTGAGAACTACTTGCACTGCGTGCTTCAACTAACTTGCAGTCTAGAGACTGACCTCAGCTCGGATCGAACGGAGCTCGAAAAATAATACCGCGTTCAAACCCAGTATAACACAGTGCTCCAGACCGGCACAGGAGTCGGAAGGTATGTCAAGCATGATGAAACACAGCTAGATCCCGTGAAAAAGATCCTTGTACGCATGGCAGAGAAGATGGACGGACCAACCAGTCGGACACTGAACACAGGAGAAGCGCCGGCACCGACGCGCATGACGGAAACTTTGTATCGTAGCGAACTTTGTGCGGAACCTGCGTCGGATGGGCGACCCAGCTGTCGACACAGTTGGAGATGGTCACAGGGGCGAGGAGCTCGTGCTTGAGACCTCCGTCAGCCTCAAGAGGTTGAAGAAAGATATTATACAGCTAAGCTTCGGACTTATACGAGATTCGAATCCGCATTCTATGGTATGCCGACCTTCTGTGCTAGTTCTACCATCTAAACAACCGAAGCACCGGTCCGATATGAGTTTGTCAAAAATCCTTCTTGCAATGTACCCGTCATTCTGCCCCACAACACGTCTCATAGCAATAATTACCGAACAAGTTCTAAGGTTCAATGACACGATATAAAGTGCTGGAGGTAGGAAACGAAGACCCGTGTGGCGAGATAGCATGTGCATTGTACAATTTTGTTCCACCAAACAGTCGCTGTCCCTCAGATCTCCTCCCTCGGGCAGACCAGGCCATCGCAATCAAAACACTTCCTGTAACATCTAAACATCTATAATTGTATTGAGTCCATCGAACATAAGGCCACGCATTCGTACCGACGAAATGATTAGTTACAAAAATTAATGAACATCAAAGAAATTCGTTCAATCAATATCGCTATTATAGAGCGGGAGACAGGGCGACCATAATGGGCTTACAACCACGGAAATAGCACGCGACTCGTATTAGGTTATTCATATGTTTATCCTATAACGAGTGTGATTCGCGGGCTTCCCGTGAGGTGGACTTTCAACGCCAGTATGAATACGAACCGATGACGTAGAGAAATGTTCCTTTCCATTGATCAGACGTGCTCGTGCCTGCACCGGTGCACGCCGTGTGGGGGGGGGGGGGGGGGGGGCATCGGTTCAAGCGAGAAACGTGAATGCATTTGGGGAAGTTGATGGTTCTCGGATGCACATAATTCGAATCATGCCTAAGCACGCACCATTATAAAGTAAGCGCGCCTCGCAGACTATGTTTTTATTCGTCTATGCATAATAAATAATACATTTTAATTACTGATTAGGACGTTATAAATAAAGTTTTAGTTTTATGAATTACTAGTAGCGCCCCACGGTTTCACCCGCGTGGATTAAGGTTTTCCCGCTACCTCAATTATCCCACGGGAACTATACTTTTTTCCGGGATAAAAGTAGCATATGTGTTAATCCAGGGCTTAAAATATCTTCATACCATACCAAATATCATCGAAATCGGTTTAGCCGTTTAAGCGTGAAGAAGTAACAATCATACACACAAACTTGCGCATTTATAATATTAGTAGGATAGGATAAGATAATCTGACGAAGATTCATATATGAACACTTGATTCATCCCCTATTTCACCCGCGTCGGCGAGTCCGTCCCAGGACGCACTCAAACACACAATATTTTTTATATCCACGTAACAGACATCGTAACATTCTACACGATGCTGTTTCCTATATAGCCAAGAGAATTCACTTAGGTTTGTAATTTTTTGTAACGTTCACCTACCTGACGGCAACCCTTATCGAGTGTTATTTTATTGTTACGGTAAAATACATCCCATATTTGGTCAGCCGACAAATACGACTCGATCGCTACATTCTACCGTTAAGTATCGCATTATAACTTTTGAGCGAGCGTTCGATCGCGCCTCGATCTCCACAAATCGGAACAACGGCTACCTATAAAGGACAACTGCCGAAATATACTACAGTAGAACCTCGATAACTTAAACCTCGGTAACTTAAAAACCTCTATAACTTAAAATACGCAACCTCTATAACTTAAATAAGTAATCTCTGTATTGGCCCTCAGTAACTTAATGAAATGTTTCCACAACCTCTATAACATACAATTGTTTGTCAATGAGGCATTTTGAAAGAGTGTGCAAAACAAAACGTTTCGGTATTTATTGCTTGCACGTGGTCACTAGTTACATTATTAACGTAAACAATACGTATGTCACCCATTGCTTGCTTCTTCGAAATTATTTAAAGCTTTACGGTGGTTCGCCTTCAAACAAAAGAACATCAGACTTTTTTAAGTAGACTAAACCTTTGTTGTTTTATTTTTATGTAACGTGTGCAATGTGAATAAATAAATATGATTATTTAAATTTCTGTATTTTATTGAACCAATCCTTCTGACGCATTCGAGTAAAAATATGAACAAGGGTACATACATATTTATTTACAATTCTACCTCTATAATAACCTATCCCTGACATAGATCTTTGATAACTTAAAACCTCTATATCTTAAAATATTTTGTGTTTCCCTTGGACTTTAACTTATCGAGGTTCTACTGTATTGTGTTTTGAGACAGACAGTCTTTAATCTTAATGGAGTATGCGAACACTTGAAATTACCCTACCACCACGGTTCTGATTTCCTTATTTAACCGCATCAACTAACCGAGCCCCAAGACACAGGCTTTCGCCTAGTTTGGGCCTCAACGCTTAACATGTCTTGAAATACTGTACTCTTTGGGATATGAAAGTTTATTATTATTATAACTTTATCGAAAGTTCAAACCTAGAACAAAATTTGGCCCGTAGGTCCAGGGTTTTTTTATGTTGTCAAAGGTATAATCACGCTAAACCTAGCTCACTAGCTCCCGACTCGAAGCCAGCAGCCTGAGCGTACAATATCGCGTTCGATGATAGCTTGTCAAACTCCAGGATGGTAGCTAGCCAGGCGGGTACTCAAAGGCAACCTACCACCATGCCGGGAATTCGATAACGATGTCGCCTACACCGAAAGCTCGTCGATAGTTTTGAGTGACTCGATAGAGAGCCTGCAGTCCGGGATCAACGCCCACAACAACCGATTCATCGATTAGTCATCGAGATTTCGGGACCGGAGACTCAGGTCCCGATCGGATAGTTACTTATCGGGCAGGTCCGGCGCCGGCGCGGACACCACCACGTCCCCGAGCCGCACGTGCCGCGCGTAGTCCGTGTAGTGCGGCACGCCGCCGCCCACGCCCACCAGGAACACGAACTCCACCTGACAACCACACCACACAATCTCCTTAGTCATCCTCCTTTCTAAGGAGACCATTTCGCATTACTCTCAATCACAAATTTGTGTCACGCCATCAGAAATAATGGTCAGAATATACTAATCGAGCATTTCTTGTAACTGTAGCAAGCATATTATATTATATACCATAAACGATCTCTATAAAATGTGTAATTTGATAACGTTTTGTTTTGCGAATCTCCACGGTTTTCTCCACGGTTTCTGTCCATGGTTCCACCTATTGTTTTCGAAACATAAATAGTCTAAAGTGGCATCATTTAGCCCTGTAATTGTAGAGCGAGTGAACATAAGTCTGTCAGTTCTGAATGATACGGTAATGCGAACGATTCTAGCTGTAGACGTTGTTTTTTTTTATCTAAATGATGTACATTTTTGTCCAAGTACATCATTCAATTACGATCTAGCCTAAAGGCTAATGAGTAATTTGGTTTAGACTTAATTTGCTAAAACGAGTAGAATGTAGACGTTGTAATCGGTTGCGCCGAGATAACCCCCTAAAACAAGTACAAAACTTTGCCTTTTCAAGCGAACTGTGATATTAATACTAAAATAAAAATATATGCGTAATGTCTATATTTAAAATATATTGGCAAACTATTTGTCATTGAATAGCAACTAACACCGAGCCGGACTAAAATTAAATCGAACATATGGCGAGGCATGTGAAAACATTCAAAGTGGTAATCGGAATGCAATATTATATTAATATATCACACAAACGATCTAAATTCGTTCAAACATACGAACCCAACATGCCAGTCTCGTGCAATCATGGCTATTTCACGGCTGCTTACGGAACGCAACCACAGTATAAATATCGATACAGTACGGAAACTACCTGCATACGCTCGAAACGGCATACTCAGAGACAAACATGCGCATCGACGAGATCCCTAAGCGGATGTCGCAGTGCTGTCAGTGGTGAGTGCCGCGGCAAGACGAGTGGTTATTACGTATAAGTATAAGTTTATCTCCGCGATCTTTTTAAAAATGCCACGAGTGTATTGCGTACGTAACGGCCGTTTAAACTCCGCGTCATCGAAACCGGAGCTAATCATATTTGAAACTTCCTGCTGGCATCGACAAGTAACATCAATTATTTCTTATTGTTAAATATAATCGTTATTGAATTATAAGTCCGTGTGATCGATCATAATTATTAGTGAACTTGTGGAGGCGTTATTTAAAGTTAACATTGGGAATAAGTAAATCCAAGATGGCGGCTGCAATAAATTATCAACTTTTTGTCATGAGTGTACAAAACCGACGAAAGTATATTTCTGTAAGTAATTTGTAATAATGAATTATTTTTTTTTAAAGTAGGTATTTTTATCTAAGTGTTTTTTTATTTAATGTTTTTTTTTATTAATTAGGTAGCGCACGCATTTTCGTATTGAAACGCGGTACGTTTCGCAGCCACTCATGAGCCTCGCTCGCGCGCCTCCTCGCTGGGGCGTCTACCGTGCGCCCGCTTCGATGAGCGCACAAAATGTTTTCATCCAACCGCGGCTCGCGTGCGCTTCAAACAAAACTTGTTAAAGGTTATGCCCGTTATGACAAAGTTAAGGATCTATCCTTCTACAAGTTGTTGTATGTTAATATTAAAACATTTTTCGTATTGTAAGCTATCGTATTTTGCTGAGATTGACCGACGCGACGCCATGAGATTACTTATTTAAATTATATTTGTAAGATAGTTATTTCAATTAGATATAAAAAACAATAAGATTACAACCCTATTGCTTCAATGGAGCGTAGGTAACTATTTCATCAACTAGGCTTAGTTTCCGTACTGTTCCATATTTATACTGCGACGGAACGGAGAAAACTCGACTATGTTATGGTGTATATTGCATAAGGGAAACACACATTGGGATTTGTATTTATCATCAATTAAATGAACTTTTACCGATGGACGTACATGGTAAAAACGATCGGCAGATCAATTTGTTTTTAGGCATGAATACCAAACCGATCGATTGTAATGTGAGCGCACCTTTACAGATTCCTACATCTCTCAGGTTAACGGCACCACGTGGACTGACACAGAAATAATGCCCATTACATTAGCAACCTGTACCATTAAAGGATTACATTGCTATTTAGAATGTACGAATGAGATTCATGAAATGTCTGGGCCAATTAGCACCGTATGTGTATTTTGTAATTTGAACTTGTTGATGGCAGAGTTTGTATGTACTTAACAATTTACAAAAAAATAAAACACTGACTTCTTCCTTTGAAATGTTTGAAAACACTGCAATTTACAAGACGTCTATATATAAAGATTGCTTAAAATGTCTTGGTTCATATTATGATGAGTAGTAGTAGTATGACTGCAAAAAACAATTGAACTCATTTTACTCGTACAGTAAATCCTGCCAGACATACAGAATTGATAGTTTGTGCTCGCAATATCTGCGACGTTCACTTGTTTATGCGACGACGACACGAACAATAATCATAGGCTTTGATATTGAGGATACACTCGCTAACGCTTTTTAATCGTCGTTGTTAATGGGAACAATTGAAACTGACACCTTACCATATTCAACGAAAAATAATTATCTTAATCAGATAATCTACTCAACAATAAACATAAGATTAAAAAAGCTATATACTCACCGACGATATAATACTAAAAGTAAAATTGTTCAAAACGTAATCAAATGTTGTGGGTAAAGCTGGCGAGGACTGTTTCTCTTTGAAGGCGATACAAATATTGAAACTTCACCTGCACTTAAGCGCGGTCGGCGTTACGTCCGTACCAAAGTTCACGTGAAAGCCTTATTATGAGTTTGAAAATTAATGAGATTGAATTATATTAAGTTTAGAGAAGTATCAGGTGTCAATACAATAGAACTACTGATGTCGGAACACAACAGCTTGTTCGTCGGCTTTGTGAAATAACAAGTTATTACGGACTTTTGAATTCCAAACGTATCAACTGTTGGGTTTCTCTTGAAAGCAATCGGAATTTTACGCGCGTCTCATATTTATTTTGAATTATGATAAGATAAGATAACCTTTATTTGCATGAAACATGAGTATTATACGCACACACAAGGTACATATATAAGGATATAGGTTGTCATTTCCATAACATTTGGAGTTCGTCATGTTTTGCCCATAATAGGCGTATAAATATGTTATGAGCATCACTTGAAACTTGATACCCTTAAAATAAATTATAGATACTCTCACGTTAAATAAATCTTAACACAATTTGTTTCCATCTAAAACTGTAAACCCATAAGTCTAGTCTCTAGCTAGTAGAAGGCACTAGTTATTCTCTGTCCCTGACCATGCTCTGGCTGGAGCTGAAAGTCCCTACCTTGATACAACGCATTCCTGTCTGCCAACCCTGAATGTGGTACATATAATTTGTTACTAATTGGGTCCTATCGACATTTTGCGAAACAATTTTAACACATGAGTAAACACTGTTTACTCATGTGTACACCTTTATTTATTTATCTAATCTAAAATAATAGATAGATAAATAAATAAAAAATGAATAACTACCATTACTACCATAATAACTCCCAAAAGCAATGCTAGGTCCAGGCATGCTCCTAGAC
The DNA here is from genome assembly GCA_934044485.1 of Apeira syringaria. Taxonomy (NCBI): domain Eukaryota; kingdom Metazoa; phylum Arthropoda; class Insecta; order Lepidoptera; family Geometridae; genus Apeira; species Apeira syringaria. The sequence goes on from OW203668.1 coordinate 17,360,183, forward strand.
TCAAATAATAAAAAAGTGTGATATTGTAAGCTTGCACTTTTATCCGTGAATATATACGTATAAAGCATTCCTCCTTATACTTAATAATTATGACTGCATATTAATTAACGCGAACTGTATGCAACCCAGACGAGGGTCAGCGGCGCCTTGCGTCTATGCCTGACCGGTTGACGTCAAACGGCGGTGTGCTACACGCACGACCTATGCATTGCCTGAACTTATATACTGAATCACGGGCTAAGGTTCATAAAAAATGATTTTCCAGTGAAAAAATGACTACAATGCGGTAAATCTAGGACAAGGACGCAAGAGGCACGTGCCTCTTTCTAGACCTTCCATCATAATTACCCGGCCCCGGTCGGCTAACCCTGGGCTGTGCGTTGTCAGTTGTCAGTTGGACACTCGGCTTTAGGGTGTCATATCAAGTAGATATTATGTAGTAACATTTATATATAATTACCTTTTGGAAGATTCCGAGTAGTCTAGTAGTGGTGTTGCCAGCTGCAGTCATAGCTTCTCTCGTGCGCCCCACTGATGGCAATTTGGTGGTGACCACGCGATGGGAGCCGATCGTACCCAAAGTATAAACATTTGATTCACCTGGAACAAATACAGAATGTATAAGAGTTACATTTTGTGTATTTTATAACAAACTTTCCAAAGAAGAGGAGGTTATTAATTTTGTTGTATTTTATAAAATGTTCGTTACATCAGAACTAGTCTTTTACAAATAGTATTACTTACAAAAAAAAACATTGAAATCGATCAAGTACTAATTCTTCATTTCTTTACTCCTTCACGCTCAAGCGGCAACACCAATTTCGATGAAATTTGGCAGACAGTTAATACCCTGGATTAAAACATAGGCTATTTTTCCCTCCGAAAATATTTGCTGTTCTCGTGGGATAAGCAAATAATTCAAACCTCTGTTAATCATTCACGCTCAAACGACTGCACCGATTTCAATAAAATTTGGTATGGAGATAGTATAAGCCCTAGGATAACACATAGGCTTAACTTTTGTCCCGTAAAAAGTAAAGTTCCCGTGGGATAATTGAGGCAGCGGGAAAACCCTAATCCACGCGGGTAAAAGCGGGGGGCACTATAACTAGTATTATAAACGCGAAAGTTAAACCTACCTTAACACACTATGTGTTGGTGACAGTTTTTCAAACATGAGAGTGGTAGCTAGCCAGACGGATATTCGAAAATACCCTACCACCATGCTGAGAACGGTGATACCTTCACCGGAAGCTCAAGCTATCGTCGGGGATCAAACCAGTGTCCGTCAGTTTGACAGGCGACGCTCCTTCCGCTGAGCTATCATCGCTTCAATTGTATGAATGTTTGTTACCCTTTCACGCTCAAACGGCAGGACGGATTTGGGTGAAATTTGATATGATGATATATACTTCATATCCCGGAATAACACATAGGCTACTTTTCATCATCAATCAAGACTGGGCTGGCATTTTCTGCCTCGAACTGCCACTATGTGGTACAAACTGCCATCTGAAGTATTTTCGAACCGATATGAGTTAGAAAACTTTAAGAAATGATAGTCTCAAAGGTCTCTAGATCGTCGGGACCTCGGTCTTGCGATCGATTCTACTGAACAAGATCTAACCTCTACCGCAATGCAATTCCCTACAATGCCCTCGAGACGAAATTGTTACTTTAGCAGAATATCCAGTTTATTTACGATTACATTTGCTTTATTATTATTGGACTGTTTATGAATTGTTTGTCTTAATAAATAAGAGAATTGTCACCCAGATGCGAATCCCACTCATTAGCCTATCGCATAAAAAACAAAGTGAACAAGCAAGTTGCATTGCAGACGGTGCCACCAGCATGTCGATGAAATGGATCGATATTTATTACTGTTGAAGTTTAACCGACAATCACAACAACATAAGCGTTTTATGTTCAGTTCACTGATGGATTGGCTGATGGAGAATTTATTCTGTTCAAAATGTCTTTGTCGCTCAGTGCTTCATACAAACAACTATGGCTAACGCTATATATCATAACAAAAGGGTTTGAGCGAGCTACAGGTTTTTTTTTATCTAAATGATGTATATTATTGTACATGTATACATCATTCAATCACGAACTAGCCTTAAAGCTAATGAGTAATTTGGTTTTGACTTAATTTGCTAAAACGAGCGAGCTACACGTGATAATAGAATTTGTGGACCGCGTATACAAACACGTTCGTTTATGTGTGAGTGTTTATAGGTAGGTAACAGAGAATGCTCTAGGTATATCAGACATCTATCATGTATATCGGTTGATCAACGTTAAAATCTGCATTCTCCTATTCGCGGTCTACACTTCCAAGAAGGCTGCGTAAATAGTACTCATGGGTTATTGATGACTGACGATGACGTTTAATGGTGGCATGAATGAAACTCACCTATGCGGTCGACGTGGATTGACAGAGTAAAGTCCCATATAGGGATAAATAATTGTAAACGCCTCATTATACCTAAATATGTGACGTGACTTAATGAGTCAGATTAATGCATCTATAATATAACACACGAGAGCCCGTCGCTCAGTGTCCGCTCACTGTACATTGGTATAGTCCTACATTTGGGACGACCAATAGTTCATGTGACAATATAATAATCGAACATCGTAGTCATCGCGGTTCGGTAAAGTCGAGTATTCGTGTAAAACGGCGCCGACGACACTCATATATAACTTGTGTTTATATACGTTACACATTATATTGGAAATGGATTTGATTGCGCTACTCTCCGTGCTGGCGGTAACGCACGCCGCGGTGTCAGCACGTCCGGCTGATATGGTGTCTAAAACAAAGAGGTATGTGCATACGTCACATATAGGTACTTTCTTATTCAATCAATTCGACAAAGTGAGTGCACGGTTCGCGAGAACTAACCTTCTCTACATGGTTTTCTTCAATATTTCAGTGATTGGAAAGTGTTGTTATTTGTAGAGATTTTATTGTGTATCGCATTAACATCATGCTAGGCAGAACTTCAGTTTAAATATTTGAAGGAACGGTATTCTGTAGTCATGGGTTCAAGTCCCACTAGCAGCCGAATTTTTTCCTTCATATATTTGAACGGATGTTGTTATTTGTGTTATATACATATCCGTGTGCGAGTGACAAAGAAATCGACATCATCAATCAATTATTGGGTAATCATCTTCCATAATTGTAATGTAACAAAGAACTGCAAATAAGTTCGAGAGTAATTTTCCAGTTTACCACGTGAGTCCTAGTCGGTTTGTTACATTACAATTAGGGAAGAAACTCGCGATAGTTTTCAGACTCAAATCATCTTCCACTCAGAATGTAGATAATATTGTATTATTTGCTTTCACTTTGTTTAGCATTTCGATATATTAAATACTAGCTGCGCCTCGCGGCTTCACCCGCGTGGCTACTGTTTTATCGCTACCTTAATTATCCCACCGAAACTATAACTTTTCCGGGATAAAAGTAGCCCATGTGTTATTCCGAGGCATAAGCTATCTTCATTCCAAATTTCATATCTTGATGCAAATCTGTCCAGCCGTTTCAGCGTCAAGGAGTAACAAAGATACAAACGACAAACTTCAGACAAACTTTCGCCTTCATAATATTAGTGTGATTAACTCTGAGATTAAATTAAACTGAAAAAGGATATTGGTGACAACTGTGTTTTTAAATAAAAATTAATATAACAAACTAACTATAAAGCATGTCTAACTATATGACTATGAAAATTTATGTAAAACCTTAAGTTATAATAATACTGAGTCATTTATATTTAACTTTGCGAAGTACTATTAGCCAGCTGTTATCTGGAGCCCAACTGTACAATTTTTTTAAACATTATCATGAATAAAAACAACGGTCAACGTATTAAGTTGTCTATCATTAGGGCTAATACATTTATCAATAAAGAATATAAGATATTGTAAACTCTAACTCTAATATAAGATATTTAAAACTAGACGAAATTACTTAGATAAATAAACGCATATAGTTCTTTATTAAATATTATTTTATTTATTTGTTTTCAGATCAACCGATGACTCAAGCAAAGCGGGGATTAATTTATTCAAGCCCAGCTTGATAAAATTCCCTACGGAGATCAGACAAGGGTTCACCGTTACTATAAATGGAACCATCGATCCAGAGAATAAAATGTAAGTTTCTAATGTACCAGTAATACAATCTCACCGCACATTTGCATGTTCCGCGACAGAGTTGGAGCGATTACAGACAAAATTCGTTTTTCATAAGATTTGCCGGAGTTTGGTCGATGTCGTTCCCCTCCGAGTGTAGTCAGAGATCGATCGACACAAACACGACTCTCGCGTTGTTCCCCGATTGTCTTGTTATGATGGAAACACTCTCTAATCATAATTTTTTGTTAATCTTATATTCATAACTATGCTGCGAAGTAAACTAGCATATTTTAGGTATCATATGCGAAAACGTTTTTGATGGTGTATTCAATTAAATAATGACAGTTTGTACTGTATTGAATTGTTTTGCGGCGCGACACGGCTGCGCGCTGCGCTTCGATTGTATCGGCGAGTCGACGGCTCGTATTCGGACACAGATCGGGCACCCACGACGAATAATATAATCGTGTGGAAACGCACGATTTGTCCATCACGTATGAACAATCTTAGCGATAACACACCGCTGAGGCTCGTATACTGTGTTAACAGTTTGCAACGTAGCATCTACCGGCCAGATCGCTCGCTCTCTATAAGCGCCCGCGAGCGCGAGCGTGACCGCGCATGGCCACACTGATAAAGTGGTCGCTTATTCTTTTGCAAGCGAAAGCAGTTTATGTTAACACTAGTTGCGCCCTACGGTTTCACTCGCATGGTTTACGGTTAATCCGTTACCATACATTTTTTGGGACGAAATTCAACGTATCTGCAATTTCAGACTGATCTATCTCTGTGCTGAATTTCATTCAAATCCATTAAACCGTTCTCGCCTCACTCAGCGACGACCATCGAAACATACAGTCACATTAAAATATTAGGAGGAAGTGTGATGTGAGGGAAACATTGATCTAATGACAACATTAACATTTCAGATTCGAAGTGGCGTTCCCAGACAATGACAAAGACAAAAATGAGGATTGCAAAGTTATATATGATTTGGAAAAGGAACAGATCGAGATTACGCCGGTGTCTCCTGGACAGAAAGGCATCCTTCCTTACGTCATTGGGAGCTGGGGCGGGCCCGAAGGTAAAACGAAACTCGTACATTATCTACACTAACATTATAGAGAAGAAATATCTGTATGTTTGTAACGGATAAACTCCAAAACTACTGGACCGATTTCAAAAATTCTTTCACCATTAAAATTCTACATTATCCCTGAGTAACATAGGCTATTTAGTACAAGAAAATTTAGAGATCTTTAGTAAAACTGCAATCATGTAACCGCGCGAAGCCGGGACGGACCGCTAGCACAAAATAAGATGTGAAATTAAAAATATAGATTTGACGCGTCGGTGTCTCCGCCGTCAGGTTCCAGCGGACGGTCACTGAATGAATCCCCACCCCGCCCCCGGCTTCAGGGTTCGAAGGGTACCGATGAGATAACAGAAGCTCGCGGGTGTTTACAGGCGGAGTGGGCGGGACAGATCCTGACCAAATAAGCTTCACAATAGACCTCCGGGGTCAAACACTTATTGCTAATCACACGTTTACACTTCTTAATTTCTTTTCTTCTGGTGTAAGACACAGTTCGAGCGCATTTGTCCTAAAATGAATAATAATATGGTCGCTGTAAAATAATTCTTTACTAATCAATTAGCAATTTTTTTTCAATTACTATTAAACTTCATGGACTGTTCTCATAAGTGGTTTTTATTAGTTTATTAGACAAATATAACTTTTAATCAAAAACGTGCATTTAGACTCTAAATTGTCTTGTAAGGAAAACTTGAACCTCTGGCTGGGTGTAGGTCTGTGGACATGACGAACACCGTAGTCCAATCCACAGCCTGGCGGTGCGATATTCTCCACTAACGACGTGGACACCTTCGAGCGTGAACAACTTCCATCGAACACACGCCGTGTTCTCGCTTGTCAAATGAATGTTTTATACAAAAACGAATCTCAACTAATAATTGAGATATCTTGTGTTTTACTTACTGGCATTACTAAAACGTTCTCTTATTTACAGTATATCCAACGTTTTCAATAAAACTACTCGCCGGCATCGCAGTAGAGAATCATATGTTCAAATTGTCATTCGAAGGCAACGGCGCCGATCGTTCCACACCGATAAACTGCCCCATCGCAAGCTTCGACGATTACGCATACGTAGAATTCAGACGAGGAGTACACAACATTACCAGTCTACTGTTTGAATATTAATACTTGTATAATACTCGAAAACAAAAGAAAAAGTAGAAATATGCATATTGCTAATATTTGCTAGAGATACTTGAAATCTTTGAATGTAAATTCTCGTGAGTTTGATACATTATTGTTCACATATATATTATCCGGCTTTACTCGTGTTATAGTGTGGCAGCGTGTGCAGCAAAAACTAGCGCTCATGCCGCGATGTGGCAGCGTGCAGCGTACCTACCTTATCCGATATGGCCATCGAATGTGCTCGAAGCTTCGCTCCAACTATTTCACTATAAACGTGACTACAGCCGGAATATATATGTGTATAATAATGCTTGAAATCGTGAGAAAAATGTCATTTTAAACGGCTCGATTTAGTGTTGATAATATAATGATAACGGAAGAACAAAGCAAGTTCAAGTATATTTAAAAATAAGCCAGACATTTGGCGTTAACTTCATCGTATCTTCGTTAGATTAAAACTCGTATTATTTCTAGTAGCTCTGTAATAAGAATAATTACTTACATTGCATATGTTTTTTAACTGTGAAGGTCACAACAGTTACAAACTGGATGTTTATCGTGTACTTTCAATGTTCGTAAAACGAGGGTAGTTCGAGTTGTCCCCGTGCCGTTGTTAGAGACGGCGCGAGCGCTCCGAGAATGTCATCTCGCGGCGCGCGTCTTGTCTCCTCACACCGATACTCAACTGTGTGGGGGATACGATGGATCGTGTCATTTAGGTGATTCATGTTCTAGTCAATCATTTTCTTAACTTATTTAATATCGCACGGCTGGCTCCGTTGGATATAGTACTTTTTAATTTTGTAACCTAATTGTTGCGCATTTAAATAATTTTGTAATAAACAGAGAAATATGAAACCGTTGCGCTTTTTATTACCACCCCGTATATTATATTAAGCAGTGTCAAACACTCCCTTAAATGAAATCACATTCGGCGACACGGTATATATACATACATAACATATGTATAAATCACAAATTTGAAACACAGAAAAAAGGCAATAAGAAACAGAGTAAAAGATGATAGCTCATTGGTGGGCGCGTCGCCTGTCAAACTGACGGACACTGGTTCGATCCCCAACAACAGCTAGAGCTTCCGGTGAAGGTAACACCGTTATAAAATTCCTAGCATGGTGGTAGGGTACTTTCGAATAACCGCCTGGCTAGCTACCACCCTCAAGTTTTAAAAACTGGCACCAAACACATAGTTTGTTCAAGCAGCAGTCCTTGAGAGCCAGTGAGCATTCTAGATCTAGCGTTATAACATCTTCGACCACATCGTCACTGACCATCAAGTGAGATAGTGGTCAAACGCTACATCTATACAGTAAAAAAAGATAGACTAAATATGGGCTTTAACTGAGAGTACATAGGTCTATATTGTCTATGTATGCAAAATATTCAACTCGGCCGAAGACGCCTCAGCATTCTTCTCCAGTACTAAGCACAAAAAATGTTCTATAAATGTAGGATATATTTATAGTACTTCATATAGGATAATAATTGGTACTGGCCGATATGTCGTTTCGATAATGTGTCGCACCGAGGAGGCGAGGCGGTCACGTCTGAGTTAGTCTGTTACCCACCAACATATCGGTTATGATACACACGCAATAACGAATATGTTACTGAGCGAATGAAACCGGTTATTACATTTTATTCCACAACTATTATTACTAGCTATTGCCCCATTTTTATTATTGTCATTGGTTTTAACAAGACTCGCGAATAGGTAGCATAACCTGTGACGAGTAATACGCGCCCACTGCTATAGGACACGGCTCTCACTCAGCGATGAGTGTCGGCTATGATCCACACTGCCAATAGGGGGTAGGCGGAGATAGGCTGGTGGCCATCTCAATGTCGCTTTCATATCGCCGAGGGTCTCCGACACGGCCCGCGGCCTAGTCCGCAGCGTGTCGCGAGTCGACACGCTGGTACGACCCTCTCCATCAGACAAGATCGCAAGGATGACTCCTCTACGAACACTCCTCTTCGGCTTGCAAATATTTCTTTATTTATAGATGACTTGGCACTCAATCTCTCAATGGTATCACTTCTAGGTGAGTGACATTGTGTTCGACCTAAACGGTTGGTTGTCGATTGATTTAGAATCAATCCGTTTAATATACAGTACCGTGTGTGTTCTTGTATGAGATTAGATAAAATTACATTATGATACACCCTAGTTGACCCTTCGAGGACAACGGAATTAAAGAGCTTCTGAAGGACTTTCGAGAGCCACCCGCTTTCAGAAGCTCTGATGTGTTTCCCGAAATATACATATTTAACAAAAACATTGTGTGGATATTTATGTTTCGATTCAACTAGCAGTCTGCAGTATCTATTGAACTCTCGGCGAGTTTCAACGTTGAACATTCTCGGAAAAGTGATTAATAATTGGGATAAATGGATAGCCCCAAAGATGCTGTTTTCATGCGCGCTGTTTAGCAGTATTATGAAGGTAAATGCTGTGTAACGGTTAGTAATTATTCAGTCAGTCTGGAACTTCTATATAGGACTAGAGTATATATAGAAATACATTTTAATAAATTTATACGCGTTTAAACGCAAAATCGTGGGTCCTGCTCCGGGTGATACAGGTTTGCCTAGTGCAGGATTCACAAGCCATCACTAAACCTTATATTCTAGTAACTGTATATTATACATATAGTACACATATATACATACATATAAGTAATATAAGTAATTACATGTTTAGTTTATTAAGGTCTTTCTTCTTCTTTCTTCGTCAATCTTTTGGTGAATAAAAAATATTTCTATTTGTATTTAAATTTTGGTGATAAACAATTTCATTTTAAATGTTAATGGAATGCCTGCACCTCTTCAAAATAACACCTGTTTACTAAATGCATGAAAGTAACACGACACAGATATCAAAACAAAATTTGAGTGTGGATGAAAAAATGTCTGTCAGTAAGTATCTAGACCGATTTCGATGGGACATGTACCAATGCTATAGGGAGCGACATAATCTAAGTTTGATTCAAGAACAAACATAAGAAACAATAAAAGTTCATATATTATATAGGGAACTAAACGTTTACAACGTGTAGGCCACGCAAGTGGTATTTTTAACGGAGCGCTCTCGTGCTTCGCAGGGCACGTGGAGCCGTGTGGACAACAGTGGATGGTTGATGATGGATAACAAGTTTTTGGTATCAAGTTGGAAATCTGAGCTATTTTATAGGGTGGCAACAGCTGCCCACTTTTGTAGTAACAGAATTGTATTTTGTAGTTTTATTATTGTACCCTTGACATGAGCTCAGTATATGTACCTAATTCGGTGTATTGTGATGCCAATAATGACCAGTAGATCATACATATGAACTCCATGGCGACTCCATGGCATTGAACAATAAGTTCTGTGTCAGTGACCCTCCACAAACTTTCACATAATCTGTATTGACTTTCACGACGGAGTACCGAGTACAGTGGAGTATCTGTAACTACAAGACCCATATATTATATTGCATGACAAACAAATGTTTACGACCTATATAGTATGAACCACAGCAACGTGAGGCCAGTGGAGAGAGTTCGAGCAAGCTATTGCCTTGTTCGGGGCTAGATCCGATCGATGTTATTCGAACGACCTATATAGTGTATCCTATATAGGACCTATATAGGTCCTATCATATAAAATTGGCATTTTGTGTGGATAAATCAAAAGGAAATTATTTTAATTAATCGATTTAAGTATGTACCCACCCATTGTTATCAATGCACTTGCGCCATTTTACGGGTAGTTCATGGATTTCTTTGCTGAAAAAATTGTAGCGACGAGAATCAATAAATTCTTTGAAGGCGGTTTAGACAGCCTCATCGGAATTGATTTTTTTATCTTCGCAGTTGTCAAAATTCCGACAAAAAGTGCTTATTAGTTGGAGCAAGATCCGGGCTGCGCGATGGGTGTCGGAGACATTCCAACCGCAGCTCCTGTAATATAGCGACCGCCTGTTGTGCAGCAGTGGGCTAGAGCGGCTGACCAGTCTCGGTTGACCATGCGGTACCCATTTTTTGAGCTTTCTCACTTTTCTTATTTGTTTTAAGTGAATTATAATTGTTTAATCACTCACACCTAAGCCTGCCGCTAGCTCTGACGTGGTTTGCGATGGATCCGCATCCACGATCACTTTTAATTCATTATTGTCAACTACGGTCTCCCGCGGTCCACGGGGATTGTTCTGCAGGTCAACATTTCTAGAACGACAACGTTGGAACCAAATATTTAGGTACTTTCCTTAACGGTAGCTTCTCCACACCATCATTAATCCTTTGAGCTATTCCTGCGGCGCTGAAACCCAGAGGAATTCGTATTCTTAAATAACCTTCTATTTGACGTTTTCCATATGGTGAACAGAGCGATGTCAAAGAAAAATCAAATGATGCAAAAACAGTCTCTTAACTGGAAACAGAAATACACAAGCCTTCATTTGAAATAAATTTGAATTTGGAATTCGAAAATGTTGAGGCCATTCTGTATACCACATAGGTATTTGTAATATTTTAAATCAACACACATTAGGATTTATCCCGCCACTTTTGAGGCAACACATTTTAAACAATAGATAGATATCGCGAGTTTCTTCCATAATTTTAATGTCACAAACCGACTAGACTGAAGAACTGCAAATAAGTTCGAAACTGGTCGGAGAGTAAATTTCCAGTGTTTACCACGTGAGTCTTAGTCGGTTTGTTACATTAAAAATAGATAGATAGACAAGAGAACATCTTACTTTTTGTTAAGTCAGTTGAGACAAAATGGTGTATCCGAAGTGAGAGATAACTTGCACATACGTTATACAGCCGGGTATACAGCTAGTAAGATATATGTGCCGACAGAGTTCTCCGGCGCGGCGCGGGCGGCCGCAAATACGCGACGCGGCGAAGGCGTGTTTGTTTTTCATTACGTCATCCCATCCAATCTGAGCCTCCATCTTACAAAATGCCTTTAGTTTGTCGAGCCGTGTCTGTCGATACCGACCGCTGACCTGCGCGCGCGCTCACGTCCACCGAGTAAAAGTGCGCCGAAACGCGAGTAAATACGACGATGATCAAAGCTTGTTGGGATTGTTTGGCGGGGTAGGAAATGATTCGGTTATATTCTATTGGCAAATAAACGATACGTCGACGTTGTAACAGTTCGTTCGTGGTTTTATAATTTGAGACTATTGAGTAACGGTCATTTCCATTGGAAAACACAATGTAGTTATTTACTTATAGCGTAGTCAGTGTGGTTTAGCGTTCATGGTCGAGGTATGTGAATGTGACGCGTTGGGCTGGGCGAACGGAAAACTTATGATCAAATAGTACAAACACAGTGATCGACCGATTAGTTAGTTTTAACTTTTGATGCACAATCTAACGATACGATTTTACTCTACGGAAATAATTAGAGGGCTGGTAGTCTTAAATAGAGTGGAGGTCAATTCTGAGAAATGTTACGATTTATGAAATTATGTCACATAAGATTTTTTATGCCTAGCCTCTCAGCCATGGGGCGTCCACAGCTGGACATATGCCTCCCCCATATAGGGGGGATTTGCCAATACTCGCAACGCTTGGCAGGCGGGTTGGCGAGCGCAGTATGATTTTCAAACCTCAGAAGGCGCTGCTGCCCACCTTCTGGTACGTGGTCTCTTAGCCGACTCTTACGGCACCCGCGGGAAGAGATGGGGGAGTGCTATTCTAGGCCGGTACCACCACGGCAATCTAGGCCGGTACCACCACGGCAATGCCTAGGCTATACTTATTAAATTATTATATAGGCGCCACGACGGCGCAGTGAACATACTTCGCTCTACTTTTTAGTACTGGTCGGGTGTCTCACTGTAATGTTTATTATACCTCGATTACACTGTTGTTTATTTAAATTCATGGGGACGAGAAATGTTTTCTCTTCCCCATCGATATAGGTGATTCGTAAGAAAATTCACGTAGAAGCTTTCATTGCAAAATACCGTATTGTTTGTTATCACCTTATTATACTATACATAGATATTATACATATTCGTATACTATACATATACATGCGTCGATGAAGTCGATATCACAAATGATAAGCTCAGTGAGGATAAGGAAGTGAAAATACATATAGGACGAATGAAACTCAAAACCAATAGTTTACATATAAAGGGAGAGGTTGAAAACGTTGCACTTTAATTGAATGTGTCCAACGGCCGGAACAGTAGATGAGAAATAGAAAAAAGATCATCGGCGCTATAACGAGTCCTCGAAGGAAAAGTTTAAACGTATGAGCTGGATATTGAATTTGGATTTGAAATGTTCTCGGCGAGCGTGCTCCGACGTACACCGCATCATCGCCTAACATGAGAGAGAGTGGTCAAACGCTTGCCTACTCTGAATAATAAAAAAACGTTCACATACCTTACCTTCAGAGCCAGAAATATCTTGGTTGCAACTTCTATAAACATTTTAGCATCTACACAAGTATAAATATACACGACATATTATCTTAGATGAAGTTGTGGTCTCCGTTATTTACGGACAAAACTAATTCGTATTCTTGTTATTAATTTTATCTTGATTCTTGAACCGATTGTAAGTGAAGCGTTAACTATTGATAACATTATGTGCCACCAAGTAACACAGCGGGAGCTACTATTAAGATAATAGTAATAACAAAATAATGAACAAACCTTTCTTCGTATGGTTCTTTTTTAAATCAGGTATGAGATCGATGGGCATTTGGTGTTATTGACTGGGTGCCTACAGTAAACATTCATTTTTTTCATCTATCGTATTATATGATGCAAATTAATACAGCGAATCTCATTTTATCTGCATTTTAAACAATTTGTCTTATCAATTAATTTTAATGAATTGTCACCTACTTATTGTAGAATACCTTATCCTAAGAAAAGTTATTTTTGAGTTACACTCCAAAAAGTGAAAAGATAGACGTAATATCTGGATGACTTTCTTATTGAGGGTGAATGACAATTGATCGAGCGATCGAATTGATTGAGCAGGTGGAGAAATCTGTGAACATACACAATGACAATTGATCCCGTGAGAAGCAAAAGTCCTTGAAAAAAGAAAAAAAAAACAATTAATGTAACCGACTTCAAGACTCAAAAGTGTGATCAAACTTGTTGAAGTCGGTACCATGAGCACAATATTTTGACAATAGTTCATTTGGGACTATCATAGTACCGATTTCAACAAGTTATTTCACACTTGTAAGTGTTGAAGTCGGTTACATTTTTTGCTATTTTTTATTCTGTCACATCTTATTCTCTAAGTCTCGTATAAGAGTGGGACGAGAAGCAGAGTGTGCCATATGGTACCAAAATTATTTGAGCTCGAGCGCCGTACCCACTTTGAATCCCTCGCTATGCTTAGGATTCTACATTAGAATCCTTCGCTTCGCTCTGGATTCAGACGATCGTTCTCGCCCTAAATACATTGTTTTGGTCCCTTGTGACACAATTTGCTACTTTTTATATCATCACAAGGGTATTTCCCCGTTTTCGTACACTTATTTGTAGGTTTTATTAACAATATAATTTTATTTTTTATACATTACCTATACGAAAATGATGATAGTGTCATATCCAATTATGACTACTTAATTAAAGGATTGTGAAAATACTGAAGTTGTATTATATGCTACTGACTCTCTGGCCACTTGAACCGTTTTATATGCTACTGACTCTCTGGCCACTTGAACCGTTTTATATGCTACTGACTCTCTGGCCACTTGAACCGTTTTATATGCTACTGACTCTCTGGCCACTTGAACCGTTTTATATGCTACTGACTCTCTGGCCACTTGAACCGTTTTATATGCTACTGACTCTCTGGCCACTTGAACCGTTTTATATGCTACTGACTCTCTGGCCACTTGAACCGTTTTATATGCTACTGACTCTCTGGCCACTTGAACCGTTTTATATGCTACTGACTCTCTGGCCACTTGAACCGTTTTATATGCTACTGACTCTCTGGCCACTTGAACCGTTTTATATGCTACTGACTCTCTGGCCACTTGAACCGTTTTATATGCTACTGACTCTCTGGCCACTTGAACCGTTTTATATGCTACTGACTCTCTGGCCACTTGAACCGTTTTATTATTAATTAAAATACGTTTGTTACAGCGAACAGCAGAGACAATCGGACGACCGATACAGGGTTCACATGAACGGGGCATCAGGAACTTCATTGTGGCAAACGACTAATGGACAAAACGGGACAATGTTTGCGGTACCAACACTATTAAGACAAAATAATTCTATCATTATTAAAGGCAACATGACTGATGGAATGTAAGTAACATGGTAAAGTATAACCAAAATCATAAAATAAAATAAAAGAACGGTGCGATCGGACTCGCGCACCGAGGGTTCCGTACATTCGGCATTTTCGGAGTATATGTACTGCATGCTTCGTAAAGATATATTATCAATCTTACTGTTGGGGATCTGGGGTGCTCGTCAACCCGTATGATCTCCACACTACCGCAATGTCGTGGCGTAATAGCTACCTAAATATATATAAATAGGTACCTACTCACCGATACTTCCGAAGTACAGCTGTTCTTAAATCTACACGGACGCCTAACAGAATTTAGTTCATTGTACAATAGCCGCGCGGCGAAGTACTTTTTGTTACAAAAACGAGTACATTTCTGATTTTTTTTCCCGTAGATATTTACACGTACGTTTAGAAGTAAATATGTGTCATATAGACATTTTTAATCGTAAGTCATATATTTTAAGAAATGCAAATAATACACGAAATTTAAATTTTACTATAGAGAAACAAATAATGCTTTAGCATTATTAATTAAAATTTATTAATTAACTTAACTTCTTAATTAATTAAATTAACTTCGAACCTGCCCTTGAGATGAAACTTGTGTGTTTTTTTAAAATTTAATTTGTTGTTTAAACATATTTCAGGCTAGATATCGGATTGATGCCAGACGGAAGCCAACAAAACATTGTTTGTCAATTAAACGTAGTCTACCCTGAAAATGGACAACCACATGATCAACTACAAATAATAAATGTTGTAAATGGGACCTATAATACCTTTAGTGAAAAACTCGCAACTGACTATTTTCCTGGTAAGTGTTTATTATTAAGTTTTTAATGTAATATTTTAAACTATTGTCCTCTTGTACTATTGTCTTCCTATTTTCAATTATCTATGGAGTCAATTTTAAGCAATCTATTTATTTATTTAACTGTTATGCTACTATTAAATTATTGTATTATAATACTATTAAATTTTATTAAACATTTCTAAATATTGCCTAAAGTGGAGAAACATCGATATCGGAAAATCTCTTGGACGTAGAATGCTGGCATTTGAAGGGAAAAAAAGCTCTAGCTCGTAAGTTACTCCAGACAGGCCAAAGGGCAATAAAAATATGCCAAAATCAAAGCAAGTATAAATAAATAATATCTGCCTTGCTCTAGCAAGAAGTAAAAAGACATAAAATTGAACAGTGGTGCACTAGAATGTTTCAGAGTCTAATCAGAATACTTTATTGATCTAGCGTTTAACCACTATCTCACTCGATGGTCAGTGACGATGTGGCGAACATCTAGACCTAGAATGTTTTCACATTGTTCGTTTTCCATCGTTTTGTGAACACTAGCCTTGTCATTATTATTCCATCCATCCTTTCCACCATGACAACGTTAGTATACCTGTATCTAGTAATATCACTACTAAGCATAAATCGGCCCAATACGATCACGCTGGCTAATGCGGGCTGGCGGAGTGGCCAGCGGGCCGCCCGCGCGCCCCGGAGCCCCCGCGGCGCGCGCCCTAACGACTGTTGAAGCGTGCCGTCCGACCAAACAATCGCTCTGTTGAAAATGCTACTCGCAGTATTTTTTTTCAAATCGAGGGCTGTAGCTTGTAGCTAGCCCGGCGGGTACTCGAAAGTACCCTACCGCCATGCTAGAACTTTGATATGGGTGACCTTCACCGGAAGCTCAAGCCATTGTTGGAGATCGAACCAGTGTCCGTCAGTTTGACAGCTGACGCTCCCCTCGCTGAGCTATCATCGCTTCAGTCTACTACTACGAGTACTCTAGGCATCGCCTAGTACTAGGCGAACCGTCAAAACCACGTCAGTTTCATTATATTTTCAAACCCTTGAAAATATAACGCAATAATGTTATCAATGTGAAATTAAAAGGCTACATAGGTACTACTTTTTATATATAATGTGAATGCGACATGCTCTTTATTTACCTTTACAGATACAACGTTTAACGTCCGATTCACACTTGTATCTGAAGCTATCAGGGTATCACTGGACGGAGGATCGCACTTGGCTTCTATACCGCTCCACCATAGTGTGAACGATATCAAGTATGTTTCGGTCAGGGGACGGGTGTCGGAGTTAACTTTTTTGTTTCAGTCCTGATTGATTTGCAGCTTTATTGTTATTATAAAGCCATATTAATATCGATATGTAGTCGCCAGCATGACAAGACCACTCGTCGATAACGCGACAAAACAACAGTAGACAGCGACAGCCACGGTCGGCTTTCATAAATCTGTATTTTATATGTACCCATAATCTGTAATTTACTATATTACTATGAACAAGTTATAATGCTAATTCAGATTGCTGCGGAAGAGAAGGAAAGCCAATTTATTTATGTATAACTTTGTATTTTTTACAGAATTGTGGAAATGGTATGATTTGTAATTATTTTTGAACTTTGTACATTGTTCCGTTTGGTTAATGTTCCTGGTCGGACGGTCGTACCTGCCACGCTCTTTTATATTAATACCTAGGTACTAGCGGGCCGTACCAACTTTTCTTAAAATTTTACTACAAGTGAAAACAAATCGCACAAATATTGATTGTGAATACTGAAGTATAGTATAGTATAGTAAGTATAGTATCTATATGTACTGTCATAATATGAGCCGTACATACAGATGTATTGTATCAAGTCTTCTTAGGTCGTACGTCAGTGTGTAATGTTATCCTGTAATCTGTGGTCTTGTCAGATTTATACTCATATGTTCTGATTAGCTTAACATATAAAGTCTTGGCATTTCTAGAGTGGTAGCAAATAATTTGTGTTGTATTGTGTTCATTAGTATAAGTATATATATTATATATAATTTATTAGTAATTAGCGATATGGGTCAGCAGTTAATAATTACTGACCAATATCGGTCATCACTGTGAGCTTGAAATTTATATTATACTATAATCACATAAGTTACTGAAAATGTATTTGTATGTAGGTACATACATTTTGTATAAGATTCATTTACCTACTTATACAAAATGTATGTACCTAACATACATTTTGTATAAGTAGGTAAATGAATCAACATTTATTTTTTACTGTTAGTTAGCGGCATCCCACCTTATGGCGTGAAATGTAGTTGAACGGAATAATTGTTACATAATAATATCGAATAGTTTGACCTTAGAATAATGTACCATATTCATACTGATCTTTATTTCAGGTATAAGAATATGCCATCCAATAGATTGTGTATCTTTAAAACTTGTCTTTTACTCGATAAATGGTAGATGTGCAAACGTTCACGGAGCCTTACTACAGAGCCAAATATTGGTGACGCTGCTGTGCCGTTTATTATATACCACATTCGGTGACAGCTCGGACAGACGAACTGACAGGATCGCAGGAGGCAGCGCCGAACGTGCACGCGGCCTCGGCCATGTCTCATCTATCACATTCGTTAAGTAATTTCAGGACCATACTAGCTGGACAATTGTGCTTATTTATTCTTTATTTTTACACTTATGTATACCATTTATTTCAGCACATGACGCCACGGATATAAATTGTACAACACTGCTAATAACTAAAAGCTTTGGTCAAGGTGACAAATGTTTAGTGTTACGTAAAAGTATCTGCAATATGTATTTACAATGTAAATGTCCTCATTATCAAGGCCAAAATAACTGTCCTGATTTATTGCCTTATTACTTATAATTATTACACGTTATGCAGATGGCATTGCAGTTACACAAAAGTGTAACTAAGAAATTGAATAATTATTATAGTCTTACATAATAACTTACATTGCCTATCGATCACGTGCGTCTTTTTTTTCTGTGCACAACTGTACATGAATATGAGTCATGCCTAATATAATCCAGTCATCGAGGCATTTCACCTCGTAATCAAACAGAATATACTGAATTTTTGTATAGAATTTTATTTAACCAAGTGTTGTCTCTATAGTCACTTAATTTTATTATGCCAACTTGTGAGCGTCCTCAGATCAAGGTCAAAGGTCTTAAAAATCAGCTGTTTGAGAATATGTCTGTTTTCTAGTTGAAGACTGGTGAAGCAGAGGCGAAACTTGGAGTAGTCTGAGTGACCCGAAGCACCGCGAGGTCGGTGCAGTGGTGGGTTCCAGCAATCTATTTTATCACTCAAATATAATATCTAAATCGAGGTTACATTGATTTTCGAACGACCGTTAATATCTCAATATACATATATATGACTAGCTGTGCCCCGCGGTTTCGCCCGCGTGGTAATGATTGATGATGATTATGGTGATGATGAAGATGATGAGTAGCCTATAAGTTATTTCCGGACCTGAAGTATCTACATACCAAATTTCATCCAAATACGTTCCATCCGCGTGGTGATGAATAACGGCGATGATCATGATGATCATGAAAAGAAGCCTATGGGTTAATCTAGCTAGGGTATTAACTATCTGTGTTCCAAATTTCATCAAATCCGTTCAATAGTTTTTGTGTGAAAGAATAACAAAAATACAGTACGAGCGACGCGCCGCGCCGCGCCGCGCCCCGGTGCGGTGGCGGGCTGGGGCGGCGCCGCCGCGCCGCGCCGCAGCAGCGCTGGCGGTGAGATTGAGCGACGCGGCGAGGAAGCGTTTGTTTTCATATTACGTCATCCCATCCAATCTGAGCCACAATCTTAAATCAATACCTTTAGTTGGCCACTTCAAAACAATACCTTCAGTTTGCTTGCCGAGCCGTGTCTGTCGATACCGACCGCTAACCTGCGCGTGCGCTTATGTTGACCGAGTAAAAGTGCACCGAAATTAAACACCTTCCACACAACTAAAGATGTTTAAAGCTTGTTGGGATTGCTTGGCGGGGTACGATTTGATTCGGTCAGATTATCTTAGCAGATAAGCGATATTTCAACATTGTAAGTATTCGTGTATTTATAATTAGTACAAGTAATTTCCATTGGAAACACATGTAGTTATGCGTGTGTGGTGTAGAATTCGTGGTATGTGAATGTGACGCGTGGGTCGGGGTTAACGGACAAATATTTATGATAAAATACGTATATAGTGAGCTACTGGTTAGGCCGCTTTTACAATATTCTTTAGATATCGGATTTATTATCAAAACCTAAGGGCGTCGATAAATGCATCGTGCAATCGATCCGTATGAGCCATATTATCATACCCATAACCATATTATCTATCTCTCAGCCAATTCCACTCCACTCGCATCACACCAGGACCACCGCGCCCGCTACTTGTGAGTCTAAATCAAATATAATATATGTATAGGCAAATAAAATATACCTACTTACAAATTATCGGTAGCTCCCTAAAACAATGAAAAATATTGTGAATTGTGATTTTCGCCCTGTTCTCGCCCGGTTCTCTGTCAAGGTTGCCGATACCTGGCCTATGCGCGAGATAGTACATGAAACTATATTTTATAATAATTGAAGTAGAAGACCCTAATCGTTCACTAATTATCTTTTTAGTACATGTATTTCAATGAACGTTTCTTTTGGGTTTGGTCTCAGATGTACCTATTCTTGGTCTGTAGAAGGCAGTGCTAATCCAAAGTTAATAATTAATTATGCGCGATTCAAAGTAAGGAAAATAAATATAAAAATTCATGGAATATTCTCGTATTACTTGCGTCTCTCCATTGCCTTCTTTTTCATAAATTATTATCTCAATTGACATTAGATAAATTTCTGAATGCCTATATAGACGCCATCTATTAAGTATCTAGTTATTTTTTTACAAGAAAACGCCTTATTGAGCAGATTACGTCTAGAGAAATGAATTTCAATATTCTTTTGGTCAAAGATAGTAATGCACCATTATAAAAGATATTAAAAGATATTTTTGGCACCGTTAGGTCCTTTGATTACATAAAATATGTATTGATTATATGATTGTGGAACAGGGAATATTCACTTGATTAAATGCAAATGAAACACGGAGCCAAAACCAAGAAAATAAAGATACGGCGTAAAATGTCAGAGTTGATGTATCAATATGCGAAAGTTTGTGTGTATATGTGTAGGTATGTTTGTTATTTTTTACGCTCAAACGGCTACACCGGTTTCAATGAAATTTGTATGGAAATACTTAGTTGAGACCCTGGATTAACGCATAGGCTACTTTTCATCAATAAATATTTCTGATTTCTGATATCATCACCATCAATTATCACCACGCGGGTAAAACCGCGGGGCGCAGCTAGTGGGTCATAAATTTACACATACGTTCCTTCTCTTTCTACGGTAATTACATTTACGTGCGTTCGAGACATAAAACAATACCAATATAGAGATGAGCTATGGAACAGTTAAAAATGTGATACCTACTGCTCCTGCGATTCTAGACGCGATGCATCGCTATAGCAATTCTCTTTCTCTAATAGTTGAATGTTAGTTTTCGTTGTTCATATCAATAATATTGATACGATATAAATAAAAGGTAAGATTTATCATCATCATCATCATCATCAATATCAGCGATAGGACGTCCACTGCTGGACATAGGCCCCCCCATTGATTTCCACAAGGACCGGTTAGAAGCGGCCCGCATCCAGCCCATGCCTGCGATCTTAGTCAGGTCGTCTGTACACCTGGTCGGTGGCCGTCCTATGCTACGCTTGCCAGTGCGTGGTCTCCATTCGAGAACCTTTCGGCCCCAACGGCCATCGGTTATTCGAGCTATATGCCCTGCCCACTGCCAAGTAAAGGCTGCCAAGGTAAGATTAGAAACATTATTCACAATGTAAATGATTAATATATACGCCTTGTGACTAACGCAAAACAAATGCGAAACCTGTTTTCAAATTCACAATTTAAAAAAAAAAAATATGCAGCTTCCACAAAAAATACATCACACACACGTCAAAAAGTACGTTTGGGACGATTGAAAATGTGTTGAATGTGCTGTTAAATATAAAGTGACGTCATTAACCTTAAATTGTTTTTCTGTTATACTTCCTATTCTCTATTTAGGTTCTGTTTGTGTTGTGTTTGTAGTGCCAAAGAATTCGTTTGGTACAAAACTAATAGCCTACGTGGGTCATTCATCATGGGATCATTGATTTGGTTATCGGAGTAAGACCAACATTATCAACATTCATATCTGAATATACCAGCCCTAGGCAAAGTAACATTCTGCAAACGTTAACGTTGAGAGAAAACATACAAAATGTCAATGAACCTCAAATCACATAAACAATGAGAAAGAACATTTAACGATTAGTAGAATCACTATGAAGCAACAGAAGCAATACATCTTGTCTAGAACCGCTGCACAGGCATGCGACTAAATTATACTTAGATTGGTTTATACAGTACCAGGCGTGCGTTCAGCAGCTCCATCGGCCAAGCCATATCTTGCTCTGACAGCGGATGTGCGGCGTTCACGAACTCAACTAGAGCTTTATTTGCGCCACCCAATATTTGATCATGACCGTTCACGTCAACCTGTCAGAGCAAATAATGCTCGACGAGACCATAATCTTTCTACCTCTAGAATCGATCAAATCTTGGTCGGCTGTCAAAAGTGGCATATGCAGTAGTAACTATCATGTGATCCATGAACAATGTAAATGACTTCTTCTCCTTCTTCTGTAACATGCTATGAAGTAGCCGTTCGTGAAACATCGATCAAATATTGGTCGGTCAATATTTGGCCAACGAAGCTCCTGAACGCAGCCCAGAGTCTACGTATTGTCGTAAAATTTTACAAATTTGTAAGTTAATATTACAATGAGGCTTTCATTATATTTATGACCATAGAGTTGACACTCATGTGAGTATGTGTAACGAAACAGCGTAAATTAATGACTAAAAAGGATTTTCACGAGGTGATTAATGGTTATATTTGTGTGTCAGTGTGTTATCCATAATGATTCTTAAACATAAGCAAGGGTTCCCGATTTCTTTGCAGTTATAAGATCTCGTATTGTGTCCTTTTGGAACAGAATACGAGGATCCAGTAATGCAATCCTGAAGTCTTTATGAGAAGATATTTGTAGTCCAATCTTCAGATTTTGGGTCTCAGTCCACCAGAACGAAAATCGCAAATGACCTGTTATAGAGCAATTTTTATTTTTATTTATTGCATTTATAACCAATTTTATTTTATTTATACTTTTATTCGTTTTAGTTAGTTATTTTTGACCTTTTATATTTTGTGATTTATGGATCCTTTTGCCTGCAATAAAGATATTTTATTTTATTTATTTATAAAAATATTATTACTGGAATTTGATGTTTTGTAACATTAAGTACCTACTTTCTAACTTTCATTATTTAATTCTCTTTCATTGCTCCTTTCTGTTAGTGCTACAAATGTTATTATTTTTTTTAATTAAGCAGGTTACTCAAAAATATGTTAAAAACGTAATGATAAAACACGGTCTATTCATTAAGAAAAAGTACCTACGTAGATCTACGTACTTTTCACATGCAGATATTACAATTCTACCTATATTTCGAATCTGGCCTCCTTTATTTTTAAAACCCGAGTTGGCAACCCTGCTGTTAAGTTTTGTAAACAGCCAAAACTGCCAAAAGCGCCACTTGCCCATATCGAATCGAACGCATTGTTCATGTTCAGATAAAATTAAAATATGTCCAACGAAATGTGAAAATGTAACACAAACAGACGTTATTACCTAAAAATTAGTATAGTGACGAGATATATAAATAAATAGGTACCGTTACCTGTATTGTTATATTGTGATATCTACGAAAGATACCAAAAAAAACATTTATAACATCTGCACGAATGTAGGGTTATATCTCCGTTAGTTTCCGACACAACAAATTCACATTAACTTTATTAATTTTATCTTGATTCTGGACACGATTATAAGTCAAACGGTAAGTATTGATAACATTCCGTGTTGTTCTTGCACGAGAGTATCTACCATCAAGCTATTAGTGAATACACTTATGACAGCCTTTTTAATAGGCTTTCTAATCAGTTCAGTGGTAAGGTATAGAATCTTGTTTTATCTTCGTGTTAAATAAACTATTTTTAATTACATATTGTTGACCATTGAGGTCATTTGTTAGTAAAATTGTTTATTTAATATTTATGGTCATCTATTTTTTCATCACCCGAATGTATTGTGATTTCACATTCTTGTTAAAGTATTGTGATTTAATTTCAAATAAAGTTATATTTAAGTCCAAGACCTCAAAATACTTTCTATAACTTAAATTTACTTGTCCAATTAGGGTGTTAGTCACAATTCAACACTCACATTCTCACTAGGATTCCAAGTCGCGGGAGACATGGACACACACAATGACATCACAACAAACTTCCAAGACACGGATAAACATCCATGCTCATCACATAAATGTCTACCCCCATGTGGATTCAAGCCTAGGGTTCCTGGAGAGCAGAAGTCATGCCATTGACAACTGAGGCATGCTGACTATTCATTATTGATTTGTAAAACTGGACTTCTACTGCTTGTAAAGTAGGCTTTTTTTACTATGAATGGTCAAAATGACTAAATAATGATGTTACAACCATAGGAAAAAAATATTGTACTGGGAATTCTTATGACCATTATATTTAAATATAATTTCCAGTCATACAACCTGTAGGTTTTTATAACAATATAAATTATTGTAATAAAGCGATGATGATGTCACATCCAATCAGGACTTCTAAATGAAAGGTGCATATTTTCAGTTCCTAGTCTTTGCTCACTTTTGATGTGTTTTTAGTAATTTAAATAATTTTGTTATAGTGAACAGCAGAGACAATCGGATGACCGATACAGTGTTCATATGAACGGAGCATCAGGAACATCGTTGTGGCAAGCAACTATAATAACTAAACAACTCATATAACTAACAAAACGGGATAATGTTTGCAGTACCAACACTATTAAGACAAAATAATTCTATTATTATAAAAGGCAACATGACTGATGGAATGTAAGTAATGTTATAAAATATTATAATTAAATACAAACTGTGGCATGTATTTTGATTAAACTAGTATATTCAGAGAGAATGGGAAATAAAAAAATGGGTTGCACTCCGGGAGTACCGGCTGAAGTGAAAACTTGCGTTTAGGTGGTATACAATATTTATTTATTGTGCTATCAAACACAAACATGACACTAGGTATTTAAGTTTATTGATTTTATGTATGTACACATTAAACACTATTGTGAGGGCCATATAGCATACAATAGAAGGAAGTTAAAATCAACATGTTAAATGAGCAAGCAAAGTGAACACAGTCTGCTTCAAAAAGGTCGTATTATATGCACCAAAAAACGAAAATGTTCCTCATTCATAACACATTTAAGTTTAAATTTCTCTATACTCCCTCCGTCTTACGAATTCGATGACGTCACGCGCCTGACGCCAGTTGTTCTGACGCGAGTCCATTTTTTCCTCATACAAAAGTGTGGAACGCCTCTAAAGAAGTCTTCACTTCAAAAAGTTTAACTTGGACACAACTGTAGTCCAAATAACAGAATAACAATGTTTTGTTCATTTTAAATGTAGACTCAGCACGTATTGTGTTTATTGCTTATTATGGTACTAATTTTTTGTGTGAGTAAAGTTTAGTAAGAAGGTAATGATATTGAGTGTTTCCATCCAGTAGAAGCCGGAACATGTTAAATTCTTATGAAGCCGGAACATGCTAAATTCTTATGAAGCCGGAACATGCTAAATTCTTATAAGTTTATAAATGTATTTATATACTATGGTATACGGCCCCTCTCAGCTTCACATAGGTAAAAAATTATAAGGTTTCTTATATTACTGAAAATGTAATATAGCCTATGCGCTAGGATAGTGTAGCTTCCCAACAGTAAAAGATTTTTTCAAATCGGTTCAGTAGTTTTGGAGCCAATTCAATGCAAACAAACAATCAAATCTTTATAATATTCGTATAGATTAATGCCTTACACTTTTTTTCTGTGTGTCATACTTTATAATAAAGAAGACAATTTCATTAGTTGCAAATTACTGTTTCAATTCTAACCTCTTGCAATAAGAATAACTAACATAATATAATCACTACTTTGGCTAACATCTACTTAGAGAGTTTGATCACTATTTAAACAACTAAATTGTAACTTAAAAGGAAATAATTTGTTTTATATTACATTTATTATTGCTAGTGATCACCCATTGGTCGAAATCCAATAATTATTAATTTTCATTGTAATAAATGAATTTATTAAGGATATTATGGTTGACATTCAGTGAGACTATAGACAAATAATATTAATCTATTCTCAATTTCACCCCAGACTTTACCAATAAACAATATATATTTATATATACATATTTGTGCATGTATGTCTGCCAAATACATTTTTTTTATGCTGTATAGATCTAGCGTTTTTGACCACTAACGCGCTTGATGAAGATGTTATCACGCTAGAAAGCTCACGGGCTCTCAAGGACTGCTGACACATTGTGTTTGGTGACAGTTTTTCAAACTTGAGGGTGGTAGCTAGCCAGGCGGGTTTTCGAAAGTACCCTACCACCATGCTGGGAATTTGAAAACGGTGTTACCTTCAACGGAAGCTCAAGCTGTTGAGGATCAATCAATCATTTATTTCTATAAAACATATGTTTGCATACTTAAATTATTTAAGCATGTAGGATCTTCTAAATAATGTTGAACATACATGTTTTGCCTGACAAGGCATACAAATATAATTCTATTTACAAAAATAATATAATACTTTTAAATTAGTCATTAAAATTGTCGAATTTTTCATGTCATTACATAATGTCAAATAATAACGTAATTTAAATATATCTAAAATGGTTAAATATCAATGGATTTCAAAATTGTTCAAATAAATTTATCCATCAAAAATTCACTAAGATGGTAATAGCACTTGTCGGTTAATAAACAATGCATCCTTTTTTAAAAATAAATTGGCATTTACGTTTTTTATTGATGTAGGTACTTTGTTATATATATAACTGGTGCCATGCAGTACACACTTTTATTCATAAGTATTGTTAAAAATGTGTATTATGTATTAGAAGTTTCCAAGCAGTCTTGTGAATTCTCTTCTGTTACAACTCTATCAGATAAACGTTTAAATAGTTCTGGATTGAACCAGTGTCCGTCAGTTTGACAGGCGACGCTCCCCCAGCTGAGCTATCAACGCTTCAGATCACATGGTAGTGTGCGTAACGTCTTTTTATTGATTTTATGATTTTTTAAGCATAATTAAAAAACAATATTAGCACACTGCACTCCTTCTCTATATCTATATACTAATATTATAAAGATGGGAAGAAATGATTGTTTGTTTGCAATGAATAGGCTCCGAAACTACTGAACCAATTTTGAAATTCTTTCACTTTTGGGAAGTTAGACTATTCCCAGGTGACATAGACTGCATTATATTTTGTTTTTAAAATAGAAATCCTTAGCTTTTTTAACTCTAAAATGTATTCCCATGTGAAGGCGGGGTGGACCGCTAGTAAACTATAAGTGTGGGAAATTTCATATTCCTCCATCCGGGCAATTTTCGTAATAAGGGGTACAAAGTTTTTGCTTCTCGTATTAATATAATGATGATGATGATGATGATAACACCTTAAACCGTATTTCACATATTTATATAGATTTTGTGTATATAAGTAATTGAATACATATTTATTGTTAATGGTTGTTTAGCAGCATTACACCAGAGTAAACATTTGGTTAAATGAAATATAATTAATTATTTCTATCACATCAGTCTATATCTAAATATGCAGGTTTCATGTTACATAACATATACCATTCACACATCACTAACATTTGGGCTTGGGAGCCCAAGATACAGGTAGAGTCTAGTTTGAGGCCTATTGCTATTTCGAACCTACACTATTATATTATGTACAATATTACATAATTTCATGACGTACCTTGGACTATTCAATTATTTATTCATAATTCATCTGTTGAATTTATACATTTACAGGATTTAAAATAATTTAAAATTTCAATAACCCCTCCTGCAGTCCGACTGTAGCTGTCGTTGAGTGAACCTGTGCATTAGTGTCATTAACGAAGCGCTCGTATAGTTCGGCTAGATAACGGCTCCGCGTGGAATGCACGCGGAGCGCTGCGAATTCGGTGCGTTTAATAACGCACCCTATTCACTATGGAGGAAGACTCAATTCAAAATGTACCGGTGATGAATAGTTTTGACCTTCTAGAGGATAATATCGGAGAGTGCTCGGAACAAAACGGCGATATTGTTACTGTTTTGAATGAAGCAAAGTCAAGCGATCAGAACCAGAATACGGAGTCACGGAGGAAACGAGGACGGGATGAAAATGAGGACGAAGATTGGATTGTGATGAAAGGAGGTGGAAAACGACACAGGATTCGTAGGAGAAGTGCATCTGATGAGCGGAATTCCGATGAAAACGTGGAGGCGTACATTTCGTCTGCAGTAGAATTACCGAAGCAATTTGCTTTCGCCAGATTGATGAAAGATAACTGTATTACGAATATTGTACAGATAAAGTATATTAATCCTTTCAAGATAAAAATAACATTTGATACGGATTTAGGCCTAGAAAAATTATTATCTTGTCAAGATATAAAGGAGAAGGGCTGGAGGATCTACAAGACAGCAGACGTGGCATCTTCTTATGGTGTGATCAGGAAAGTCGAGCTTGACCTAGATGAGAAAGTCATCATGGAAAGTATACAGAGTGAGTATGAGATATTGTCTGTAAAAAGGTTGACTCGAAGAGGAGAAGACAGTCCTGGATGGGTAGAAAGTGAAAGTGTAAGACTGTGTTTTAAAGGCCCTTCCTTACCTACTTATGTCTGTGTGCACGGAATACGAGTTAGAGTGGATCCCTATATCTTTCCAGTCACACAATGCTCTAATTGTTGGAAGTTCGGCCACCCGAGGAAAATGTGTCCCAGAAAGAAAACTGTGTGCCCCAAATGTGGTAAGAACCACGAAAATTGTGAAGCAACGTCGTTTATATGCGTTAACTGTACAGGTGACCATGTAGCTTTAAGTAAACAGTGCCCTGCTTACCTAAAGGAAAGAAAAATAAGAATATTAATGGCAGATTTCAACTGCACCTATCAGAAAGCCCAAACGTTGTACGTACCAGACACTACTCCCCCGCAGTCTGAAGAGCTGATGCAGAACACCCCATCAAAGCTTCAGAAAAATCATGCTAACTATCCTAAGTTGGGTCACAACGCAGAAAACCAAGAAATGAGGGTAGATTTTTCAACTACACAAGCAACTCCGACTTACGCTTCAATTTTAATGACTCCTGCTGCTGATAGTAACAGAAAATCAACGCATGAATTTAATGTTAAGGAAAGCTCTCAGACAAAGAAGAAGAAAAATGGTAAAAAGTCAAAAAAATCATCGCGCACGCAGGAAACCGTAAATGAGGATAGCTTCAGCTGGGAAGGTTGTTTTAGCGATACAGAATGCGAAGCTGACTCGGTGATATCAGCACCTAAAGAAAAGGAGAAAAATAGAAAGAGAGGAAAAAAGAAAATTGAGAAAGAAGATAGTATGACTTTGGAACAGTTAGTAGAAAACTTAAAAGATTTAATTTTTAGAGATCACAGACCTACTATTAGTAAGTGGTTAGCTGCAGCGCAGATCTGTTTTAAGTGGCTAGTATCATTTTTGCCTAGATATATTACTGACTTGCCTTTTGTAAACTCGTTCTTTGGTTTATGATGGATCACAACTCACATAAATATAAGCTGAACGTTATCCAATGGAACTGTCAAAGTTTAAAGGGTAAATTTATATCATTTGAACAGCTGATGTCCCAAGAGAAAGTTCACGTGGCAGCTCTAAGTGAAACATGGTATAAACCACAATGGGATATGAGAGTAAGTGGCTATAACACATTTCGTAATGATAGGGACGATGGCTACGGAGGTGTAGCTATTTTGACTCATTTCTCTCTAAAAGCTCATGAGATTCGCTCATCTTTAACTAACTCTGGTTTGGAAATATTACATGTTAAACTTGCCAACTGTCACTCGCTTGAGAATATTATATCCGTATACTGTCCATCTTCTACTACCACAACCCAACAAGATTGGGAAGAATTATGGTCGTTGGCCGATAAAAAAACGTTGATACTTGGTGACTTGAACGGCCATCATAGCTCTTGGTCATATAAAACTGAGTCACGGGGTACTCAAATTTTTGATTCCTTACTTAATTTTGACTTCATAACTTTAAACGATGGATCACCAACTAGAGTCAAATTAGTAGATGGTAGGTTACAAAAAACCTCCCCTGACCTGTCCATAATTTCAACAGATATTGCAATAAAATTTAACTGGATTGTTACTAACGAATCGCTAAATAGTGATCACCTTGTAATTAAAATATCTACAGAATCGATGTATAATAGTAAACTAATAATAAAAAAAAGAAACTTTAAAAAAGCTGACTGGTCTTCTTATAAGACCTCTCTATGTACTATATTTACAGACCTGACGTTGCCTGAGAACTGCCAGTTAGCCTACAACCTGTTTATAGATACTATTAATAAAGCAGCGGATGCCTGCATACCTTACAAAAAAATCAACAAAAATCCGGCTAGTAACTTCAAACCAAAACCTTATTGGAATGTCGCACTGTCGAAAGCTGTAGCAGAGCGTCGGCTGGCACTGCAACTTTTTAGAAATAATCCAATACCAGGTAATTTAATAATAGTAAAAAAGAAAATTGCAATAGCTCAAAAATTAACACGTCAAGCGAAAAGTGAATCTTTCCATAAGTTTTGCACATGTATAGATATAGGAACATCGTCTAATGACATGTGGCGACGCATGAGGTGGTTAAAAGGTAACAATGGTTATTATAAGCAAGTAAATATCGAAAGCGCGCAGGTACTACTACGCAGTTTAACCCCTGATTTTGTACCAAATAATAAACCAGATTTTTTGTCAACAAACACGAAATTAGAAGTTCCCATATCCAAACATGAAATTATAAAGTGCATAAAATCAACCGACACCACGCCAGGAATAGATAATATATCATTCTCTATGATAAAAAACTTGCCTGATGAAGGCCTGAAAACATTGCAAATTTTGTATAATATGTTTCTCAGCCATGGGTTTGTTCCTGAACAATGGCGAGATATACAAATAATACCTATTCCCAAACCCGGTCGTGATCCAAGTTCTGACTCCTCACTAAGGCCAATATCGCTTATATCGTGTTTGTGCAAAATATTTCATTCTATATTAAATAAACGCTTGGAATGGTTTCTAGAACATGAGTGTTGTTTTTCAGAGTTTACTGTAGGTTTTAGGAAGTCTAGGTCATGTCTAGACAACCTCAGCTATCTAACTACGATGATAGAAGTGGGTTTTTATAAAAAACAATTTTCTCTAGGCTGTTTTATTGATTTATATAATGCGTATAATAATGTGGATATAAAGGAGTTGTTACGAATAATGGACAAACTTGGTGTAGGTATAAAATTGTGTAATTATTTATGGAACTTTTTAACGGATAGGAACGTAAGTATAAATATTGATGGAATAGTTGGTTGTAGAAAGACAAGGCAGGGATTAGGTCAAGGTGACCCTATCTCACCCTTGTTGTTTAATATCGCGACAATAAGCATATGTAAAAAGATTGATAACGTAACTATATCACAGTATGCGGATGACTTCGTGTTATTTGCAAGTCACAAAAGTTTAGTCTATACGGTAGATAATCTACAAATAGCTCTTAATGTATTATCTACATTATTAGTTAACATCGGGTTAGAGGCCTCACCATACAAAAGCAAAGTATGCCTGTTTACAAGAACTAGAAAACCTATTGATCACTACATTGATTTAAAAATAAGCAACATTCGCTTGGAAGTAGTCCATTCGATTAAGTATCTTGGTTTATGGTTAGATCGCTCGTTGAGGTGGGGTAAACATGTTAATGAACTCTGTCAAAAAATAATCAAACATCTCAATATATTTAAAGTGCTGTCAGGCTCGGGATGGGGTGTACACCCGAAACATTTGCGTCGTCTGTACATCTCGCTCATACGTAGTAGATTAGATTACGCCAGCTTTATATACGGGAACAGTAGTGACACTAACTTGCTTAAGCTAGATAGACTTCAAAATCAGGCAATGAGAGTGATAGGTGGATTTATAAAGTCAACCCCGGTCCATGCTATGCAAGTGGAATTACACTTACCACCGCTGGAGATACGCAGACTATATTTAGCCGGAAAATTTTGTCTTAGGCTAGTTCAATTCATAACAGTCCTACCTTAAAAGCCATAAAACACTTGTATGCGTCGAAAGACAATAGTTATTGGAATAGAAAGAAAATCCCAGTACTTATTGCAATGTATGATTATATTAGCGACACTCCTGTTCATTGCAGCTTACAATTAGAAATGTTCTCCTTTAACACCTGGATAAGTAACATAAATCTGCATAAAATCATACGGTTTATTGAACCAATGAGTAAAGCTAAACGAGATTATTCGAGGTTAGAGTTATACAACATTTGTAATCAGATAATATCAAATTATCATGGATTCTATAAAATTTTTACTGACGGGTCCAAAGAAATTAAGGATAATAATATAGGTGCTGCTTTCTTTGATGAGACAAATCAACATTATATAAAACTTAAAATCAATTGTAACATTTCTATAATGCACGCTGAACTGATTGCCATTGCTGAAGCGCTATCCTATGTGGAATCACTTAATCTTGAGAAATATGTCATATTTACTGACTCGAAAAGTGCACTCCACCACCTGGCTCGCTGCACCTCGACTTTTCGAGGTGTTCCGATTGCCTATGCTATATTAAAATCAATTTTAGAACTCACATCACGCTCTAAGATTGTTATTTTACAATGGATTCCATCACATCTAGGGATAAAAGGCAATGAGATCGCGGATTCGTTAGCTAAACAAGCTTGTTCCGACGGTGTTGAATTTCCGGTGCTGCCGTATTTTACAGAGTGCCTAAATTTAGTTAGAAATAGATGCCATAGTTTATGGAAAGAATACTTCGATGAGCGATCACGAGAGAAAGGAATTTGGTTCAAAACAATCCAGCCGCAGCCTCTGAACTCACCATGGATTGACAATTGTAGGTTGTCGAGGCAGGATCTAGTATTGTTGCTCAGACTCCGTTGCGGACACATCCCGTTGAACAAGTTCGCCTTCCTCATGCGCAAGGTTAATTCACCACTATGTGACATATGCAACGTAGAAGAAGACGTATATCACATTCTAATGGAATGTGTCCGTAACGAAGGGCCTAGACGTAGATTATTTAGTGACAGTTCCATTGGTGCATGTAATGCCTACTTGTCTTACCCTCATTCTGATAAGGCAAAAATGATACTAGAATTAGTTAAGTACGGTCTTAAAATTAGAGGATGAATGTATTGTGTTTATTAGTATTAGAAAATAGAGTGTATATAGATTTAGGTTTCGCAGAGCGGCATATTCGCATTAGCGAAAAAGCTCTTTAAATAAAGAAAAAAAAAAAAAAAAAAACCCCTCCTGAGAGTAAACTTGCTATTTTTACATTTATTGTTTATCACTGTGTTTGTTTAAACATATTTCAGGCTAGATATCGGATTGATGCCAGACGAAAGCCAACAAAACATTGTTTGTCAATTAAACGTAGTCTACCCTGAAAATGGACAACCACATGATCAACTACAAATAATAAATGTTGTAAATGGGACCTATAATACCTTTAGTGAAAAACTCGCAACTGACTATTTTCCTGGTAAGTAATTTTACAAAGCTTAAAGAAAAAAAATTAACTAAATTAATTGTAAACATTCTACCTACGGTTTTCCTTCACAATAATGATGAAGAAAAATAATTGTACTTATAAAAACTTTTGAAGTGAAAACTTCTTTAGCGGCGTTGTGCACTTGTACGGGGGGAAAATGTTAAACTCGCGTCAGGACACGTGTTACGAATACGATAGTATAATCGTATCGTATTATACGATTATACTATCGTATTCGTAACACCTTTTTGAAGCGGACCGCGTTCCTACCTTGTTCGCCCGTTTGACATGTTGATTTTGACTTCATTCTATTGTATGCTCTATCGCCCTCACTATAGTGTTTAAATTGCTGCACATCAATGATAGTATTACACATGAATGATATACTGATAAATAAAGAAAAATAAAAAATTCGTGCGAAATTATTTCCAAAATATTCAAAAATGCACAACGTTAATGTTCAGTTTTCTCTTCTGCCGGTACACCCGGAGTGCAACGCGGTTTTTTTTTACCTTTTCCACTCACGGGATTTATTTTCCTTGTGTATGTGCACCGATTTCGTCAACTGCCATTATAATGACCTCCAAGTATACGTAACACTTTTCAGTTGGAGTGTAACTTAATTATTGGAGTGTGACCGATTTTCATGAATTTTAAATGGACCCACAGGGGACGCACCAGTTTTTAAATAAGAAAAGAATTACCAAAATCGGTTCAACCACTCATAAGTTCTGAGATAACAAACAAAAGAAAAAATACAAGTCGTATTGAAAACCTCGTCCTTTTTTTGAAGTCGGTTAAAAAGAGTGCAGATGAAGTTCATAAAATTTTGATTTAACTTTATTGAAGAACAATGGCCTACAAAATTGGTCAGCTGGCCCACTGCTAGAATTTACAATCTATTTAGAAAACAGGTCTTTCTCTTCCATTGGTCTTGGTGTACCATTCGCTAATAACATCACTATACCTTTATTCTCTTCATATTTTATTATTACGGTATCCCTCATTCTGGCTTTTAAGTTGAAGTAGTGACATTAACATTTGTACCATAGATAGAGAGATGAAATGGACTAGGTACATTTGATTACTTCAAACAATCAATTAAGCTTTAAACCCTTTAAACTGAATTAAGAAAAAAAAAAAGTAATATCAGTATCAGTAGTAAATCTCATTAGTAATCTTAAAATTGTGGTACTAAAAGGGTACTGCTTTTGACGTGATAACGTTTTATAAATTGATGAATGCCAAAATGAAAAATAGTAACGGTAACATTCCGCGTAACGTTCCACCTAAGTTTTATCTAGATCTAGATAATATAATCAAAGTCAATGGTCAATGGTCAATGGTCAATGGTCAATGACAATGACAATGACAAAGTCAAAGTCAAAGTCAAAGTCATACATGATTATGTCGTTATCACGTAAATCTATCGTCCGTAAACCGACTTTACAGACAACCAATTTTTTTTAAATGTAATGAATGAATGTGGTGATATGGTTTGGTTTTCCTTTACAGATACAAGTTTTAACGTCCGATTCACAATTATATCGGGAGCTATAAGGATATCACTGGATGGAGGATCGCACTTAGCTACTGTACCGCTCCAACATAGCATGGATGATATCAGATATATTTCCGTCAGGGGAGAAGTGGCAGAATTAAGTTTTTTATTTCAAATTCCTGATTGATTTACAGCATATACCCTGATAAAATTATAGTGACATGTAGTTTCGCTGACATGTAACCCATCGATAACGCGACAAAATAGTAACTAGAGGCAGCTACAAGCAGAAATGAATCAGATTTTTTTACAAAATTATGAAAAAGATATTGTCGTAACTCACATTACTTTGCTAGATAAGCAATACTTTTTTATTATAGGCTCGCATTCTTATACCTATTTCTAGAGAATTCTGGAAAAGGTATTCTTTCTAATTTGTTATGGCTGATTGTTGTTTTACATCAGTTATTTTTTCTACACAAAAATTTGCTTCTCTTTCACTACAATATGGGTTGAAATGAACCCACAGTAAGGTTTATTAAAATAGCTAAAACAAATTACCGAAATTGATAAATTGTGACATTTTGAATACTGAAGCAACAATGCTTTTCTGTGTATTTTTATATTAAATATTTTTTAGATTATAATGTCAGTTTATAATAGTATTTTTTTTGTAGTGTCTGCATATGGACCATATAAACATAACTATATTGTGTCTATTGTAAGTTGTATGTTCTAGTTAATATCAATATTATTCTGCAATGTGTATCTGGGTACAATTATGATAATGTGCCTTGAATTTTGTGCATTTTGATCAGTATTTTTATGATATTATGTCTCTTAACAGATTCAAGTATGTAGCAGCTGCATAATTATTTATCAAGCATCTTTGTGTTGTAAGTTGTGAGCTTTACAAAGTTACAAGTTTGTATGTTCACCGTCAGATCGTTTACACTTAGATGTTCAGTTGTTCGAATATTGTTTTAATTTCTTTGTATAAAAGGAAACAATTTGTATTCTATTGCGTTTATTACTGATGCATATCGATAATTATTACAGTATCCGTTATCAAAAAATGTATATACATTTCGTATATGTATGTAAGTAATGCAATAAATATTTATTATTAA
The DNA here is from genome assembly GCA_934044485.1 of Apeira syringaria. Classification (NCBI taxonomy): domain Eukaryota; kingdom Metazoa; phylum Arthropoda; class Insecta; order Lepidoptera; family Geometridae; genus Apeira; species Apeira syringaria. The sequence goes on from OW203668.1 coordinate 17,396,256, forward strand.
TTGTTGATTAGCAGCATCCCACCTAGTGCGTTAAATTAAGTTAATTAATAATAATATAATTGTTACATAATTATTTTAATGTCAAATAGCTTTATATTAGGATTATGCATCACATTCGTACTAACCTGTATTTTAGCTTTATGAATATTTTTTCAATATATTTTTGTCTCGTTAAAAACTTGTATTTTGTTCTGTTAGAATTGAATACTGCGGTTTTACTATGCAAATGTGGAACCCAACACTCAATCACTATTGATCTGTGACAGACGCAGGTTATCGTTCGTTTGATACAGAACTTCCAGCTTTTGTTATCGTCACAAAAGCGAAGAGTTCAAGAGATCTTCTTCTTTATAGTATATCACCTAGTTATATATATACAGTGCAGTCAACGGTAGAGTCTAGTCTAGACGCATGCCGTCGCTAATTGTAATTAACCTTTCACATTTGTGACAGTCCTATTCAATGTGATTTAATAAACTCAATTAACTTCAATTGAGACTTGTCACACTTTGAGTCGCTCCGTGCACCACAATTGGCCATGAATCACACCGCTGTCCATTGTGAGGGCGCTGTAATGCGGACGCGGCAGAGGATATTTCTTTTTATCAGCCGCATGGATTAAAATTTTCGGAGTCCACTCCAATTCATAAATTAGTGTTTTTTTATAATGAGCGCTGGCTCAAGTATTTTTGAGAAAAAATACTTGAAAATAGGAAAAAACAGAGTGGAAAATACAGAGTAAATAAGATGCTCGGCAGAACAATAGAAGTATAGATCTATTAGATTATAAAGTGACTGTAGTTTGTGTCTACCGCACAAATCTTGTATTAGTACAAACGATTTATTTCCTTACTTGGAAGGCTCTTTTGATTAGATCTTGAACTGAATCGCGTGATTGTAGGAGACTTTAATATCGACTGTTTAGGTATAGTGAAAAGTGAGCAAAAACGTTTGTAACGATTTGCTTGTGGCATGCTAGCCGTGACGGCCAAGACATCGACCTGTCTCGATCACCTCTCTACCAACGTACCATCTTCGAATGTATCCACATCCCCGCCAACCACTCACCTCGGCGATCATCTAGCGGTCCGGGGCGAGTCTTGGCCTCTCATGGCCCATCAGCTGTTACACAGTCAAGATAGGTGAGAGATTTCTCCGCGATTAATCGAAGCGATAACTTTGTGATATGGCTGGATAGTGTAGACTGGGACGACGTAAAAAAACGATATAGGCAGCCATAATTTTGATGAAATGACAACAGCTATTGTAAACATTGAAAACTTGGTGATACGGACTCCTATAGTACCCGCCGAACCAACAAATTGAGAATCATGCCACGATGATTAAACAAATCTGCTTATTTCATTAATGTCATGGGACCTACCGGTTATAATCGGCTACTTGCTAGTATCACAGAAGACGTGTCGAGTCCGACACGGGCGTTTTGAAGGTCGCATAGCGTATGGGTGTTATTATGAATGACCTATATATTTTAGTCCTCAAAGGATTAATAAAACACTGCGCGTAGTATCCGAACCTACTGGCCAGATCTCGATCAAATTCAAATGGGACCCAGATGACTTTCATCCTTTATTTGATGTCGTTAAAAATAATATCGACTTAGTAAAGATTGATTAGTGAGATACTACTATTACGTGTATTATCCGGCCCTATTACCATTGATAGTTTTCTTATACTGTATCGATGTAGCATTTGACTATCCCACTTGATGGTCTTGATAGGTACTCGCACTGGCGAGTTACATAAGAAATACTCACAAGTATCAGTTGCAGACAATATCGTTTCAGAGTAGGTGACTCAGTAGTCGCCTGTCAGTCGTCGGAAACACGGCTAAGTCAGAGAACAGTGTACAATAGCAATAAACCAAGTAGACAGTACTCACCGACAGTAGTGTACCGCACATAGGTCTCCTGGTTGTGCATCATGGCGTCGACGGCCTGCTTCTCGCAGTAGAGCGCGGTGACGACGGCGATGGTGGGCTGGCGCGCCGAGCACAGCGTCGGCATCTGCTTCACGACCTGCACAACCCGACAACAGCGCTATTCTTTATGGCAACAACTAAAACACGTGACTCCTACTGAGACTTGTCAAGATAAATTAAATCGTTAACATTGTCGAGGCTGCCAAAAGAATATACTATCATACATGAAAAAATTTAAACTTCCTTTCGTGGAAGTCGGGTAAAAAATAATAAAAAAGAATATGACAGACATTTTTACAGATTGAAATTATGTTTGTTAGTAATCCGGTCAATTTCGACCAAACAATGAGAGTGAAGGTGTATAAAATCACAAGCTAAAAATCAAAAAAATGTTCAAAACATAATTATAAATAATTTTTTTATGTTCCCCATCATTCCCGTGCATGGAAAAATTTTTACTCCAGGTATAAGTTTTTCGCGATTTTCAGCAAAACGGTAAGTTTTATGATAAAAGTACCGCAAACAAAAATTATAGATCATAAAATTATCTAGTAAAAATGTATCAATACTTTTTTTCATACGAGCCACCGTTTCTGAAATATAACGATTCAAAAAGTTGTTATCGTCATATTAACCATATAATAATAGAGCATATCATCTAGATACACGGGAATGATGGGGAACTTAAAAAAAAATGTTTTGAACAATTTTAATGATTTTCAGCTTGGGATTTTATGCAACTTCGAATGTTTAGATTGACCGGACTATTTTGCCGAAATAACTTTTTCTTCGGCATCTCATTTGTAGTGACGCTGGATTGTTAAACAATACTCTGTGTAGGACGTCCACGGGAGTGTTACGTGCCCCGTTGGACATAAGCCTCCCTCGCGGATCTCCGACATTCTCCACGAGGAGTAAACATTGTGTCGCATCCACCCTTCTCCCGCGACCCTCGGCCTCGGCGTGTATGTACAAGAATAGGAAAGTGGGACTAATAAATAAACTAATTAAATACTTTAATTAGTTTATTTATTAGTCCCGCCGAGATATACGGTACTCTTCACAAAATGAAAACAGTTCCAAAAAAAGTTTCAGTAAATTGTCTTTAACTTTAAATGAAAGAGAAAATGTAATTGTAAGCTATGCCCGTCTCCTTCACCTACGAGTATTTGTAGATTAATTACTTTCCTAAATGCACTGTCTGTGTTTCACCCAAACTTGTTTACATTTATTTATATGTAACTTAGAGCTGTTTCAACTAATGCGATAGTGGAGCAATTCACAACATATAACCCATAAAGCTATCTTTGTAAATGCACTCAGTGAGAAACAGAATATTGATTCACCAATAGTATCGTAATTAAACAGGGATATTTAGGAAAGCACAGTTTCGTAAATTCGCCTAGCTTTAGTAAAAAGCCAGCAACCCGATTCAGGACAGGTATGCAAATGTAAATTACAACTAATAACTAAAACTAACTAGCTATCTAAGTAAACATCTTTTAGGTTCATATAAACTTATTAAACACGTGTCATTTAACATAACAGCTAGTTCCTATATATCTTAAAGCTCATTAAATAATATATAGCCACCGAACGCGCGAGTATTATCATATAACTTTATTTGGAGAATTATAATATTACATATTATAAGATAAAAAAAGGGAATACAGTGACGTACATACTACTCTATATAGAGTTAAGCCGAGGTCCGATATGGGAGCCGAGCGCAGCCCGCGGCGGAACCTGGTCTCGACCACTGTTCAGAATAATAACGGAAAAAATGCTCGAAACTTTGTGAATTTCAACTTGGCAACTCCCGAAAGTGCCCATGGTATATTTTAGATACAGAACTTCCACGAAATCATTTACTTGCGTTAGCTAAGTGTTTATACCAATAAAACCTGACATTGACCGATTTCTTACGGTATTTGGTATAATATATATGTATTGTAATTTGTAAGACGTTGTATATCATACCTGGGTATCGACACTGTGCTGTCGGACATAGATGCCTTCGGACATGGCGCGAGTGAGACCTTTTTCTTCTAATGATTCTAATGCATCTTTCACTTCAGACTTAGACCATTTACCGGCACTGGAAAAAAGAAACGATTATGAATAATGACAGTGACCGTTTTCATTGTAGCCGAGTGCGCCACTACGATACAGTTTCATTGTAAAACGGTTAGGAACGGGTATATTTTTCCAAAAGACTTTTGAAGCGATGATAGCTTAGCGGGTGGCGCGTCGGCTGTCAAACTGACGGACACTGGTTCGATCCTCAACAACAGCTTAAGCTTCCGGTGAAGGTAGCAGCGTTATCAGATTCCCAGCAAGGTGGTAGGGTACTTTCGAGTACCCGCCTGGCTAGCTACCAACCTCAAGTTTGAAAAACTGTCACCAAACACATATTGCGTTCAAGCAGCAGTCCTTGAGAGCCAGTGAGCATTCTAGCGTGATAACATCTTTGACCTAATCGTCACTGACCATCAAGTGAGATAGCGGTCAAACGCTATCTATACAGTATAAGAGAAAAAAAATGACTGGATGAGGAACCATTGTTCCAATATGGCGGCGCGAGCGAAAGAAACGGGGTGGCGAAGTAGAAATTCAAAAGAGCACGTCGAAATCCATAAATACACCGATTTTCCGCGGTTCCGGAATACTTCCAAATAACTACTTATGATCACACCGGCAGGTACTTATCATGTACCGTGGAGTCCGTGGATGGGTGAGCGCTAGTGGTATTTTCAACTGAGCGGTTCCGTGCTTCGGAGGGCACGTCAATGATCCATATTATTGTCGCAGGGTAACAGTCGTTAGACCACTTTCGAGGGCCTCGGGCGGTCCAACAACTCCAGCACCGAGCTGGCCAGGCTGGCCTGGCGCTAACCAACCCACGTCGACCTGCATGATCATGGTTTATGGCAATGCTCTTCTCTGTAAGGGGCAGGGCCATGTTCTAGCACGGGAACATATGACCTGTATATGCTAACCATTACATAACTTACCTAATGAAATCCTCGACGGCCATCGGATTGGGATAAGCATTCTCTATCATGTCCAACACTTTTTGCTCCGATATAACAGTTGTATGATTGAACACACTGTCGTCTATGTACGCTGAAAACATAATATGTATACGTCACACGCGATTCAACATTGAAATAGTCAAGTGCGCTAACGATCAATATGTACAATGTGCTTGTTTACACAATGGCGCGAGTTTATTATAAACTGCGCGGAGGCCGTGCAAGGCTACGGGAGAACCGGTGCTGATGGGGTGCACAATAGACACAACTCTCCTACACTGGTGCTAGCATACTTTTGTATATGTAGCTAAATATACAATTTCATTTCAATATATATATTTCAAGCATGCATTTACAAATAATTTTATTATACAAAGAAAACTTGAAAGATAGATTCTTAGGACAATACGTCCTAAGCATGAAGCTCTGTCTCGCGCTTTAGTACCTGTTCACTGTGTTGCAGAAGGCACTGTCTTACACACAATGTGGGTACACAGCGGACGAAGTATTTAACTTTAGTAATAATTCATACTAAAATATTGTTTGATTTCTGTTATCTATTAGTTGTATTCAATAACGAAGTGAAACTTTTCGGAAACATTACTGATTCAGTTACATAAATAAAATGGAATGAATCTTTGACGGGCTGCAACACGTTTCCAAGATAAAAACTAAATGTCAAGTGAATCAAATGCGAATCGCCGAATCAAATTAATAAACTATTATCGTAAGTTATTTTAAACACTACACTGAAACACTTCAAATGTAACGACAAAAAAACCAATATACATACTACAATTATTCAAATGATGTTACGAAAATTATACATAAAAACGAAGAAGATAAAATATCAATAGTATAGTGTACAAAACAAAGGTACAAAATACATACAACCAAAACGAGAAGAAGAAAGAGCACAAAACATTTAAAACACAGAATAAGTTCAGAGAAGTAACAGTATACTGAAATAAGCTCTCCTATGAAGAGTAAATAAATATAAGGAAGACACACCCATCGATAGATCTCCAAAGCTCACAATCTTCGACCCAATACACGACCCCGAAGTCGATACGTCATGTTAAAATCACATCAAGAGTACAAAAACAACGATTACATCGAATGACGTCGGTTTCATTTAGTTACGAAAAATTCGATCAAAAACGGTTCCAATCGTGCGCTCGTGTTGCGTTCAAGAGTACCAATCTGCGCGAAGGCGATCCAAATCACAATTATTTACGATCGGAATCGAATGTCAAGAGTAAGCTTTCACGTGTGGGATCGTTAGGGACATTTAAAAATTAATTTATAATGGTGTTCACAACGTTCACACCAATTGTCTCTATGTGAATTATCGTTATGATGACGGAGCTATTGTTTTTAAGCCGCAAGCCTTAGAGCAGGGATGCACAGACTACGGCCCGCGGGCCGCATGCGGCCCGCCGGTCGAATACTGGTGGCCCGCCGACAGCAAAAATAATACTCTCGTACATTCGAAAATATTGAGTTCTATTCCAGAATAAAACCAATAACAAATGTTCGAAAAGTAATTTGAATCTCGCGCGCGCGCTCTATCAATCTTATCGGTGCGCCGTGCATGCGTCGGTAACAGCGGTCGGTAATGTTCGTGCTGATCTCGGTTAAATTCGAGCGAGCGAGATAGCAATAGTCCCAAATTCCCGATAGCTCGCGTAGGTAGATACACGAAGCTTCCAGAGTCGGTTTCGAGATTTCTCCAGACAGTTTTCGACTCTATGCGCGTGGTATAAAAGCCACGCTAACCGCAGCGACCGACAGTTCGGTTTTAATTTGAGTAAACTTGAGTAAAGTGTCGTTAGTTCTAGTGTAGATTTTAACTCGACTAGCCGGTGTCATAATTATAATATATTTTGATCCACATTCAACGTAGATTTCCCGTCAAGTGCCGTGTATAATTGTGTTGTGAAATCGTAAGTAAAACTGTTATTAATTTTATCTACATATTTTATCAATTATTTTTGGTAATTAATTAGGAACTGTAATTGGTAGACATGGGCGTTTTCGTTATATCACCAAAACCGTTACACCGCTCTTTAGTAAGAAAGAGAAGAAACGAATATCAATCCATTCAGTTGTGTGCACGGTTTTGCGTTTTGGTTATATCGTTTGCAGTTTTCATAACGTAGGTATTCTCGCGCGTGTTTTGATATCGTCTCGATAATATAGATATCATAGTTTTTGTAATATCGGTTATGTGCAACCGTCATATCGATATGATACGATATGAAACTCATATCGGTTATTAGTTACGTTTTGATATATCGAACTCATGCCTAGTAATTGGTTTTAGGTGCTGTGGTAATCCTAGTCAGGATTAAAACGCAACATGGACATGCCAGGAACTAGTAAAAAACGTAAGGTTAAAGATGAAAATCGGCAGTTTCAAGAAATTTGGACTGAGAAATACTTTTTTTTATGGTCGCATAACAAAGTCGTTTGTTTAATTTGCAAGAATTCTGTTGCGATTGCAAAGGAATATAATGTAAAAAGGCACTATGAAACGCAGCATCCTACTTTTACGAAGTTTACAGGCGAATTAAGAAAGCAAAAAGTTTTGTCTTTAAAACGGGAGCTTATTGGTCAACAAGCTATGTTTACAAAACCCATTCAAGATACAGAAACAGCTACAGAAGTTAGTTATGAAATTTCTCGAATGATAGCAAAGCGGAGTCGCCCCTTCAATGATGGGGATTTTGTAAAAGAATGCATAGAAATTGCCGCTAAGAAAATGTGTCCAGAAGCAGCAAAAAAGTTTGAGAAAATTCAACTGAATCGTATGACCATCCAAAGACGAATTATGTCTTTGTCAGATAATATTGCGGAACAATTAAATGAAAAAACTAAGATAATTGATTTTTTTTCATTAGCACTCGACGAATCCACTGATATTAGTTCCACAGCTCAACTTCTTATATTCATACGAGGTGTTACTCAAGATTTTGAAGTCTTCGAAGAGTTATTAGGAATGTGTTCATTGAAAGGTCAAACCAGAGGAGTTGATATACTCAATGTACTTTTGGACGAGTGTTCAAAAACTGATTTGGACTTATCGAAATTATCGGGAGTTTCGACTGACGGTGCTCCTTCGATGATTGGTGTCAATTCTGGGCTAGTTACTTTGTTGAAAAAGCATTTGCAAGAAAAAAACTTAAACGCTGAAGATCTCATGCAGTTTCACTGCATTATACACCAAGAAGCCCTCTGTTCTAAAAAAATTGAATTTGAAAATGTCATGAAAGTGGTAGTTTCGACTGTGAATTTCATAAAATCACGAGGACTCAATCACAGGCAATTCAAACAATTCCTTGATGACATTGAATGCGAACATGGAGATTTACTGTATTATACAGAAGTAAGGTGGCTAAGTCGTGGATTGACACTGGAACGATTTTTAAATTTAATAGAAGAAATTGATATTTTTCTGGCGGAAAAGCAAAGGGACGTCCCGGAACTTAAAAGTCCTGATTGGTTGTGTGATTTGGCTTTTTTAGTTGACATTACAAATCATTTGAATGTCTTGAACACACGGCTTCAAGGCAAAAATCAACTGATATCCCAGCTCTACGCACATGTATCATCCTTTCAATGCAAGCTGACACTTTTCAGATCGCAATTGAATTCTGGAAATTACAATCATTTTCCGAATTATAAGAAAATGGCTGAAAAATTCAAAAAAACTGCTATTAATTTCAGTTATGTAAAAAAGCTAGATATTTTGATTCAATCTTTTCAAGACAGATTTTCGGAGTTTAAAACAGTGAAACCTCTGTTGGACATATTTAGCAATCCTTTCACGATTTCAGTTGAAAATGCGCCAGAGTTAATGCAGTTAGAAATTATCGACATTCAGAACGACCAAGATTTACGCAACAAATTCAACGAAGGAGACTTGCTGAACTTTTACCGCTGCATTGATAAAAATACGTACAAAGAGTTGCGCATAAACGCTCTGAAATGTGCAAGCTTATTTGGTTCTACCTATATATGTGAACAAACCTTTTCAATCCTAAATAATAATAAAACAAAAAATCGAAACCGCCTTGCAAATGAAAGTTTGGAAGCAGTTTTACGTGTTGCTACAAGTAAATTTGAGCCAAATATAAAAAAGATTGTAAGCACTATGCAGTGCCACGCTTCAAATTAATAAATTCTTTTTCAATTTGAATACATTATTATCAATTTTTCATTGTCTTTAATTACCTATACTTCTGGTGGCCCACCATCAGTTCATAATTTGCCCGAGTGGCCCCTAGTCTTAATAAGTCTGTGCATCCATGCCTTAGAGAGACGTCGGTCTCGTTTTGTTTGTTACCGAGCACACATAGGTATACATAGGTATACGCGACAAGTTTCATTTAGAACTTTGCTTGTACGCTCTTCGCCCCACGAGCGCACACACCCGTTACCCCAACATAATGTCGATAAGTGTACCTTGCCCTAATAAATAATTTGCAGTTTAACAACACAAAGGTATTTAACATGCATCATACATATGTATATACAATACATATACAAATAACAATATTATACATACAGCCGTTACTAAAGTTGTATATTACGCTCTTACTGGAAATAACGCCGTTTGACTCTGCGTGGGAAAATTAAACATATATTTTTATAAAATAAGAAGCTCCCGAACTAGCATACATATTCTAAGATATATATAAAGTGATAAGATATGAATAGCATAAACTTGCACCGGAACGAGAGAGAGAGATATAGAGGATACTATTTGAATAATAGTATCAATATGTTACCGTGCGGGGGTTTTAATCTATGTGTCCCATCTTTCTACGACAAACAAACATAAAGCCCGCCACGTTTTAGTAATAAATTAATAATGATAGTCATAACATATAAAATAAACGTACAAGCACGAAAAACGAAGCAGCCAGTAGTTATATTTGGAAAGCACGGCTGCGGTCCGTTTCGCTAAACTCACGTTCAGTACGCTCGAACCCGACCCGGGTCGCCGTGAGCGTGACCACGAACGGCTCACGCTCACGGCGACATAACAGCGTTGCCGGCGCGGGCGCTGTCGGACTGTCGGACCTACGAGTGCACAAACCGCCCTGTTGCCTCGCCTGGCGGTAGCACTCAGCAGACTATTTATTTCGGCTGAGCGCCATCTCTCTCGGCTATTATATAATAAACTATTTAAGGAATGATGGTGGCAGGTACATACCTGGCGGCGGTGGTCCACATTCCTCTTGTCTAAGTTCGATTTCCAATAGCTTCAATTGGTGATACTTGTTCTGCATTAGTTTGATTATTTTCTTAATGAATCCCACGTAGTCTGAAATAATATAATGAAAATTTTCAAATATTCAATTTAATTTCAAAACGACCTTATATACACATTCATCAAATAAGTACAAGATCGTTTTTGAGTTTGTTTAAAGCATGAACACATTCGCACTCCCACCCACGCTCGAGGATATCCCGTGTCGCAGGAGTCATGGACACATCGATGCTCATCGTAGAAATGTTTGTCCCAGCCAGGATTCGAACCCGAAGTCTTGATTCTAAAGTCGGTGCCAATGAACACTGAGCCACGACGACCGTTATTTGTGGAATAGGAATATAACTGCACATTTATACCTATAAATCGCTTTTTTTTTGTCGCTTATGTTAAACATTGTTATGTGAATTTATCATAAAAAAGTACCCAGCCGAGTAGTTGCGCAGGCGCAGAAGGCTCACCGCCTAGTGAGGCTACCTTTGCTACTCGCGGACCTCGACTTGAGCTGTCACCAGTACAGGGAGAAATGGATTGAATGATTAACAGGCCGAGATAAATCACAATTACACTTAACATAAGGCGAGACCGTGGTCAAACGCAAGCTTATAATATTTATAATGTAAATAATTGTAATGGTAGACATACCACCTATACGCACTAAGCGTTTTTCTTCAACTTTCCTAGTGCGTACTGCCAAGGAATGGAACTTGTTGCCCGAGTCTGTGTTTCCCGATATGTACAATCCTGGAGTCTTCAAGTCGCGAGTAAATAGGTACCTTCTAGGCTTGCGTGCTCCATTTTAGACCGCGTCGACACTTAACGTCAGGTGAGACAGTGGTAAAACGCAAGCTTATAATGTTAAAAAATTACAAAAATTATACACTGATATTTCATTATGCCAGAATAAACCCGTTACTTTAACTTAAAACTTAAATTAGACCTCTTCTATTCTTTAAGTACATTTATTTCATGGTGGTAGGGAACTCTTTTGTGCCCGATTAGCTAGCTACTCAAGCTCGATTATATGTCACCTAATGCAGGGTGGTGTTCAGGTGTCAGCTATCCTTGAGAGCTAGTCGACAGGCAGATTTAGCATGATTCGACCGTCGAACGCATCATCACTGGCCATCAAGCGATGATGATAAGAGCTGCCGATCGCTGGACCTCTTAAAGAAATATATTACCTTTGGGAAAATCTTGTGGACTGACAAGCTCCCTAAAGAAGGCCTGCGCTTCGTGGAACCTGTCATCTGGAAGCACTTGAGGTTTGAACCAGAACCGGAGCGCTCTAGCTTCTCGTGTGTGCGAGCCGGACGCAGCGGACACCAAGTATACGCAGAACTCCAGCTGGGCATGGCAGGGCTCCGTGACGCCATTCTCTGTAAAATATATACATAAATAATAAGCTACAAGTTGAAAAGGTAGACAGCAAGGCGCTGCCGGCACCGGGTCCATCCTGATACAACGTTATTAGGTATATGGATATCTCCCACTGCAATAAACATCGGTAGCGGGTAAAGATAATCAAGAAGCAATGATTGAAAACATTAATTATACTGTTGTAGCCGCTTGCCAAGCGTGGAGGTGTTACCGATACGTCACATAAATGGACACTTCTCAGCGCTGCACTCCTGCTTGACAGAGTGGTCGTGGTCGTCCCATCGGGAGTGGCGGCACGCTTGTCGATTTCAAACAAAAGGGATGTTATAAGTTGTTTCAACTTAAGTGCGACTGTCAACAGAATCAGTTGAGACAGTAATGTTCTTATTCTTTAAATAGAGTAAAATGTAGGCACCATTAAAAAGTTTAATGGTTTCTTTCTATTTCCATTCTTCTTCTTCTCAGCAATTGGAAATCCACTGCTGAACATATGCCTCCCCAATATTGGGGGGATTTGCCAATTCTCGCCACGCTTGGCAGGCGGGTTGGCGAGCGCAGTATGATTTCCGATTCTCAGAAGGCACTGCTGCCCACCTTCACGTATATTCCATTACGAAAATGTAATTCTCGTTATGATTCAAGCTAATATTATAGGTATTAAAACATTTTTAAGTCATGAAATGAATCGTCGTACTTGACAGCTCTCGTGTAAATGACGTGTATGCGTCGTTCGAGTTGAGATTCCCAAACCGAACGCTTGTTCCGTTGTACACTCTGCTAATAACGCCACGTGTCCATCTCAAACATGCCTACTATTATATCCATTTGTTTTTAATGCCCATGTACATGACATAGTATCTTAAATGTAAATGATGATCGAACTGACGAGTACGGAGAAGAGTAGTAAAACGAGTCGATGCAATACAATCTTAGAAATCTTAAATATCTCCTTGTAATAAATTATAAACAATAGATACAAGGAAACAATATAATATAGTATATAATAGTTACATTTTCCTTTCCTTAAACATTTTTAAAGAAGAAATTGTGCGGTTTTGCTTTCCTCCATAAATGTATGTTTCATAGTGAAATATCTTAATTTCTCTCTTACAACCTTATTATATTTATAAAACGATGGCCTAGTGATCTATCAATATATACCTCAAACTACTAAACGGCACAAAGATAGGTAGGAAGGAGGCAACCGCTAACGACGGATTTATGAAAAATCCTTCGATTGTTCGGTCCTGTATTTTATTCATAGATCGATAGTGTTTGTGCACTATCTTACTTGAAGACATTGACTATGTGGTCAAGACTGAAATAACACTACATTTAGAATGTCAAGTGTCACAAAGCGACCTACCAGACGAGTTACCCCAGTGTTAGGTATCCGTTTTAGAGATTTGGAGGAATGAGGCGAAATACAGAAAGTGACGCTCGCGCTGCGACGTCGCGCGCGCTCATTGTTTTCTCTAGAGACGACTTGGCTATTTTTCGAGATAATGTTCCGCGGATATTATAAGTAGTGGAAGTGGGTCGGTATCCGCAGTTTATTTATAAACCACGTAAATGTTACTGACGCAGGTTCTCGGGTACCAAACATAATAATATAAATCAGAGATAAAAACATAAATAAGCCAGCCTCGTGTTAATCACATTAGCATTAATCACATGTGTGTAATACTATTAACAGTCCCTAACAGGGTAATGTACTCATGAGCATAACAACAGCCGTGTATGGGGCAGATTATAATCATGCCTAATGAGTTAATGACGCTGACGAGTCCCGCTAATGAGAGATTCCTTTCTATATAATATGTCATAGCGAGAACATTAATAAGATTATATAATCGACTTAACTAATTGTTAAATCTTTCATTCACGATCTCCGCGTTTATACAATTCTATTAAGAATCACTTTCGATCGTCGATCGAAAGTGGCGCCATTGTATGTAATTTATATACTAATTAATCTTATTAATAAATTATTATTAAAGTATTAATTAATAATAATTACCAACTGTACGAGATAGTCAAAGTATGTTCTAGTTAATTTGGGAAGCATCTAAAACAATACCCCGCCTGTAGTAATGTTTATCCGTTAGGGTTGTGAACTGTTCGGAGATTAATAAAAGCATCAGTAGGTATACTGTAATAATTATAGAAGGAATATCTATAAAGCTTAGCTATTTAAGAATTATTCCTAAACTGTGAAACTGTACGTAAATAAATAAATAAACTCAGTATTTTCAATACATCTGTAAACCTATCCTACTGTACATTTCAAAGTCTCTCCCACAATAAATAGTGCTTCTTTTAACTTGTACAATGAGCATTGTCTACCATTTAATCATGCATTCTAATGCTGCTGACTATTGTGGCAGTATTCCGATGTTGTTGCAATTAAATATTCTATTCAAAACTATCCACCGGCACACTTAAAATAGACTACTAGGAAATGGAGTTCTAAGAGTTCAATACAACAGCTCGTGAATGACAGGATCATCGTCTACTAGTAAGGGTACCCCTACCTGTAACTACAGGTCACTGTAACAATTATCTACTTTCATAAAACAGGAGTTTAACTGAAAGTCCTATATCTAGGAAACACATGTGAATAATCAGTTTGTGAAATATGTGCAGTTGCACTATGAGGCAACAGAAAATAGAAGAAGCATGGGCGGGCTGTGCGGGGCTCGCTTATTGTCTCAGAAATGTATAGTGCTACCAGGTCACCTGGGTCAAGGAGTTAGAATGGGTCGGGACTCAGGAAAGATCACTAACAACTAAATGTTATAGTTATAATGAATGTAAGTTAATATTATCACCATTGAATAATTGAATTACGATCAATGTCTGTCAGAGTTAGAATTATAACTATATCTACTTATGTTGTATGTATTGCTTCCGGGCTGTTTGGTCGTGGTCTAAGTGAAACGTCTGGAACACAAGTTTCACTTAGACCACTACCAAACAGCCCAGAAGCAATACATACAAAATGCAACGCCGGCCGTGAAAGCCTTAGAGTTTATATACCTACTTACTTCAGTAATAGTATGACAAGCAGACAAAGTATTTGCACTTAAAAAAAGATAAATATGTAAATCATTATCTTAATGAGTTCGGGGCAGTGTAGAGGTAAATATAATGTTTAAGGTTTTGATTGTTTGTTGGCTCAACAGGAAAATAACTGAATTAATATCACCCACATGGGTGGCAAGGTCAATAAAAAGATAATTTTTGACGGTATAGATAAGGTTGTGGTACATTTTATTTATTAACACTTTTACAGTATACAATCATGTGAATAAAATAAATCACAGGAACACAAATATTGAGGATTCAACAACTGTTAAGATGAAACAATGATTTAAAGTCCTGTGTGATAAATTAGATGTACCTATACATCACATAAGATTGACCCGCACATGTGTTTTATTACTAGAATAAATAGGGATCCCTACTAAAATATAATGATGTAATCCAAGGTATAAAAAACTAGTCATAAAATGTATGTCATCACATGTGCAGGAGAAACTAATGATAATAGAACATAAAACTTAGTGATACCATAATGTAGTTATGGTATCGCTAAGTTTAAATTAAAAGCTAAATTAAAATCCGTTACATTTCCATCACTACTTTTTTACATTTTAAAAGGTGATAGAAATGCCAACCAAAATCAGACCATGTTAACAATACAAAATATGATATGACAGTACAAAAAAGGGTACTATTTTAGTAAGTACCTATGATTATTAAATAAAATGTAAGCTCATCTATATCTAGTTAAAAGCAAGTTTCAGTTAATAGTAGTATTTGTTATTGCTGTATTCAAAATATTACCATAAACTTCTTCTTTGTTGATTATAATGCCAGTGTGGTCTCCTCCTGCTACATGAATCTTGTCACTTGCTTCTGCTTCCACAGCCTTTCTTTCTACAACCAGGGTAGTTGATGAAGCTGTTTTGCACTTAGGGGTCATTACCACTTTCTCCTCCATTGTATCACCCATCGCACGAGATTCTGAGAAGCCAAACAGATCCGTGTCAGAAACAGTGACCACCTATGACTCACCAATTTCAAGCAACTTAATCTTTTTATATCTCTGAACTCACACCAATACAATGACGGCCTTATGAAATGATTACATAAAATTCAGGGTAAATAAATGATTGTTGGATCGATGTTTGCAAGGCAATCATGTGTTAGAAAAGCCAAATAAAAAGGATAAGACATGGGCTAGTTGATGAGAGCGTGTCATTGGTTGAATATTGTTGTTAACCTTCACTTCACCTGCTGTTGTTTATCTTTGTGAGATTATACCAGTTCACATGTATTCGAAACAAGTAAAAGTTATGTGCCCCAATGTACGAGAGAATTCTTTCTATAACAGCAGTGACTCTTGTAAATATTTTGTTTTGATTTGTTTTCAGTGTGGCCGTAAAGAAATTAGTGAAACTGCCGCAAGCTACCCGGAAATCTTCAATATTCTGACACTTAGTCACTTAGGCCCACTTGCCCATATTTTTTTAATACATTTTTTTCCCAACGTTACGTTTGTGTTTAAGCTAAAAAAAACTTAACAACTACTTCTTAAATAACCCAGAATTAAGCTTTTAAGCATCGCTAGCAGGCGAAGCTAACATATTAATATATAAGTGTACGTCTTATTTATTTATCTTAAAATCAGCAAATCTTTCCTTTCTTGGGCATGTTTAGAACAAAGCAAAGATCCAAGCAAAGTTAATGTTTAGAACTTTCTACGAGTCTATGGTAAACAATAAAAATATTTCAAAAGAGCCACACAATTAGAATAATTTGGTGTACCTACAAGATAAATTTCAATAAAAAATTTACAGAGGACATAAGCGAAATAAGTACTTATAAGTTTAATCGAGTAAACCGAGATTTTAATGAAGCAATTTCAGTCATAATATCGGATTTAATAACAAATTTGCAGGCAAATAAAATTATATTGCAAGGATCGCGAATCATTTGGTTGGTGCAAGATTGCTTAAGGCGCATTTGCGTCATCCAAGTTATGTGATTTCGTCCATAGCTTCAAAGTTATTCCATTTTGTAACAAAAATAAAGTCTATATAACATCGATTAATGATCAAATTCAACAGCGTAGTAACACATTATGTATCATCCCGATAACTAGCTTTTTTGAACTAGTAAAGGTAATGTCATGTTTTTTTAATGCGAACTGAAACTTGTACCCTACTAGTATCGGTGAAAGCATGGAACTGAGCTATTCATAGCACATCAGTATCAGCAGCCTGTATCCATCCACTGCTTGACATATGCCTCTCCCAACAGCCTGTATCCGCCATTGAAATCAGTTTTCAGCTCTGCTCATCCAGTGAATTCCAGCTATCTTGCGCAGTACGTCACTGCATCTAGCTGGAGAGCATCCCACACTACGCTTGCCTACACATGTATTTATAATTTAGTTCGTAATACTATTATTCTAAAAAACACACAACTTCCAAAAATCTCATTGGATTTGGTCATTTATTCGGAAAGACATGTAGTACGTACGTAATCATGTAGTAATAAAATCAGATCTGATCACAGTAAAACGATACAAAATTCGCCAGGTCAGTAAAATCTATTGTATAAAATATTATCTTAAATATAAATGCCAAAGAAAAATACAACAGTCACATTTGCCAATATAGCAAAAATTTGCGACAAATGGCAATACTTTTTGTGTTATTTCATTTTCTTCCTAACCTAAATTATCTACGACCCGATGGGCTTCGAAATGGACTAGCTTAAAAACGCCCAAAACGCACCGGATATGTTCCGGCCTGCACACTTTAGAATTTCAAAATTAAAATAATCTCCATGCGCAAGGCGAAAAAAAGTCGCTTGGAAATGCGACTCGACGACCATTTTTTATTGTTTATATTAATTATTAAACAGTGAATATTTTTGCGAATTTGCACAAGGCCAAATTAAGTAGCACAAGGGCAATTTTTTCATGCCTGGTGGAGTAAACAATAATCATTTTTCAAAGAGATATGACTATTTGAAATACAGGAAAATGGGAAATTCTATTTCGATTTGTTAAAATATATAAAGTAAGTAATAAATCGATGGAAAGACGAAAGAATATTTTATTGTTATTTTTTGACAACTTCAAAACCTATCTATATCATAAGGAGATATATATACATAGAGTAGGTATACACCTCCTTACATCCACTCCTCTTTAGAAGCATTAAACTTATGCAAGTCCAAGGGCTTTACTAAGCATTTCCAGCCTTGGTCCATAAAGTGGCTTTGTAAAAAGATCAGCCAGTTGATCTTCAGTCGAAACTTGTTTGACTTGAAGCAAACCTTCCGATACGCACTCTCTGATATAAAAGTTTCTTCTATGTATATGTTTGGTGCGACTATGCTGTTCGTATGGCGGATTGTATGCCAGATTTATTGTTGACTCGTTATCAATATAAAGGACCGGAGGCTTTTCAGTCTTCGTTATTTCTTCTAGCATTTTCTCTAACCATACTATTTCCCGTGTAGTTTCTGAAGCGGCTACCAGTTCAGCTTCCGTCGATGACAAAGCGACAGTTTTTTGTTTTTGACTACGCCAGCTGATAGGTCCGTAATAAGTACATAATATTCCGGATGTAGAGTGTGAGGTTGAGAAATCAGCATCGCTGTAGCAAACTAATTTGTTTAATTTATTGGTATCATTAAACACCAATCCTTTATTTATTGTACCTTTCAGGTATCTTAATATCCTTTTAACTGCTACTATGTCTGATTTAGATGGATTATCCAAGCTTCTTGAGGCTGAGCAGACGGCAAAATTAATATCTGGTCTTGTAGCCACCATTAAATAGGCTAAAGAACCAACGATTTGTCTATATGGAAACTTATTATCTTTTTCAGCAATACTCTCGTTCTGAATAGTCTCTTTTTGTATTGGAGTCTTTGCTGGTTTGCAATCAGCCATGTTGTATTTTTCCAACACTTTTTTGGTATAGGCTTTTTGACTGAGTGCTATGTATGGCCATTATTTGAGGATTCAATTTCCAAACCCAGGAAATATGAAGCAGGCTTTGTCACTATCTTGAAACGATTTTGAAGTTCACTTATGAACTTCTTTCCTTCTCTTTCAGTGGTCGAAGCAACCAGCCCGTCGTCAACGTAAAGTGCAACGAGTACCTTAGATTTTCCATTTTCTCTTATGTATAGGCATGGATCTGAGATGCTTTGAGTGAAGTTCGAGCTCACAAGGAACTCGTGGATACTAGTATTCCAGCATCTAGGAGCTTGTTTAAGACCATAGAGACTTCTTTTTAGTCGACACACTCTATTCGTTCCATCACTATATCCTTCTGGCTGCTTCATGTAGATTTCTTCTTCAACATATCCATTCAAGAAGGCAGTTGATACATCAAACTGACAGAGGGACAATTTTTCCTTAACCGCTACTGCTAATAGCGCACGGACAGTTGTAAGACGCACTACAGGACTAAATGTTTTGTCATAGTCTAACCCTGGTTTCTGCGAAAAACCTTTCACTACCAACCTTGCTTTGTATTTTTCAACACTTCCGTCTGGATGCGTTTTCACTTTAAATACCCACTTGCAAGGTAAAGGCTTTCTATCCTTTGGTAAAGGAACAAGTTCCCATGTTTCATTTTCATTAAGTGAATTGATTTCACTCAACATTGCGTCTAACCATTTCTCTTTGTCCTTAGTGTCTAGAGCTTCACGATAGCTTTTAGGTTCTATGAAATCTTCGTTGATAGCTTCTGCTGCAGCATTTACAAAATCGTCAAACCTTACAGGTTTTCTGAGGAAGCTACGATCACGAAGTACGCGTTGTTCTAGAGCAGGCTCTATTAAAGCGTCTTCTTCTGTGATGGCTTCTTCTGTAAGCCCATTATTATTTGTATCTTCTATTGATATATTTTGTTCATTACTATCTTCAATTGACTCATAATCACTTGCTTCATCATCTTCAAAGAAACTTATTTCAGTAAAATATTTCTCATTGTCATTCTTATTTGAAGATTCAGCAGTTTCTAAGGTTGAAGTAGGAGCTTCTGTGTAATAAAGTCTGTTAATGAATCTGACATCCTTAGCAACCATGATTTTTTGTTTTGAAGGTACCCAAATCCTGAAAGCTTTCGATGTATCTGGGTATCCAACAAATATCCCAGGTATAGCTTTTGAATTAAATTTTTGTTGTTTTCTATCTTTTAGAAGAATAAAAACTTTTAATCCAAATTGACGCAGGTGGCTGACACATGGTTTCCTTTGAACCCATTTCTCATATGGTGTGCTGACAGTACCATTTTGAGCATTAATTGTTTTGTTAACACTTCTATTGGAAAGGTAGTTTGCTGTTTGAACTGCTTCACCCCATAGAATTTGAGGCGCTCTGGATTCTAACATCATACATCTAGCTTTTTCCAATAAAGAACGATTTTTACGCTCTGCGACTCCGTTCTGATGAGGTGTGTATGGTGCTGTCAGTCGTCTTGTAATACCATTCTCTTTCAAGAAATTGTTAAATGCCTTATTACAATATTCTAGTCCATTATCTGATTGGAGACAAATTATATTGTTACCTGTGAAGTTCTCCATTTCTGCCTTGTATTGTTTAAACTTTTCTAATACATCACTTTTATTTTTTATACAGTATACGCGGCTGTATCTGGTGTAATCGTCAATGAAACTCACAAAGTATTTATTGCCATAGGGCGTTGGAGATTTCATTGGACCGCAGACGTCGCTGTGTACTATTTCAAGCGGTTTTATAGAACGAAGTGTAGTACTAGGTTTACTTGGCAATCTGGTTATTTTTGATTGTATACAAATTTCACAGTCTCCAAGAGATTCATTCGGATTGAAATCTAATCCAATAACAGCCTGATGTTTCAATGCCAGTTTCATATCATTTTCGTTCATGTGACCTAAGCATTTGTGCCATTTCTTAATTTTAGTATCTTGTGCCAAGTTACATTTATTTTCAGTATTTTTGTCTTGATACGATTCAGAATTTACATAATATAATCCATCTTTACATTTAGATGCATTTAGTATAATACCTGCATCAGGATGTCTTACTGTAGCCTTTTTCTTTGTAAACAATACAGTACATCCTGATTCAGTGGCTTTTCCAACAGACATCAAGTTCGAACTTAGAGTTGGTACGTAAAGAGTATCATTTAAAGTAATTTCTCCTTTTTTACCTTTATTTTTGTCATTTATGGTTAAAATTACTTTTCCTTTGCCTTTAATTTCAGCTGTTGCTTCTTTTGAAGCTAATTTAAGTGTATCCGATTTCGATTGAATGATACTTTTAAAATAATCTCTGTTGTGGGACATATGAGACGTACATCCGCTATCAAGAATCCATTTATTTTCTTCTTCTTGTGAATTCTTGTTTTGAGAATGCATACTGACAGCATAAGAATTTTTATGTGCCTGATTATCATATTTCGCATTATTTAGCTTTTTAAATTTGAGTTTCCTGCACTCTTTTATAATATGTCCTTTTTTATTGCAAAATTTGCAGGTTTTAACAAAGTAAGACTCTTCTTCTTGTACTTCTTGTGTATTTGTACTCTCACTATTTTTTCTCGCTTCAGATTCCTCTATAATTTTTATACTTAGTTCATTGGGCTTTGGTAATGTGTCTCTAGACTCTATCGCAACCCGGAAATTATCATACTCATTAGGAAGGCTAAAAATAAAAAAGCATCATGACAGCTAATAAATCGTCGTGAATATGGATGTCCATATCTTGTAATTTATCTACTGTGTCCATGAATTTGTTTAAGTGATCTCTAATATTCCCATCTTGCATTTTTGATAAAATCAATTTTTTAAGAAGGGTAGCCTTTCTGGCTGGCCCTTTACTTGCGTAAATGCCATTGAGCTTTGTCCAAATTTCGTAAGCAGTATTACATTTTTTAATTTGCTTAAGTTCAGAAGGTGAGATTAAAAGTACTAACTCTGATTGAGCGATAAGGTCCTTTTCTTTCATCTGTTCGTCGGCTGTTTCGAGATTCAGTGGCTTTTGAATGCAAGTCCATAATTTATTTTTAATAAGTATGGCTTTGGCTTGAATTTGCCATGTATCGAAATTGTCTTTATTTAGTAGCTCTATTTTTGTATGTGAGCTTGACGCCATCGTTTTTACCGTAGTTATACGTTATTTACGCTCTGCTACCATGTTAAAATATATAAAGTAAGTAATAAATCGATGGAAAGACGAAAGAATATTTTATTGTTATTTTGTGACAACTTCAAAACCTATCTATATCATAAGGAGATATATATACATAGAGTAGGTATACACCTCCTTACACGATTTTTCTTGGGAAAACGAAAGAAGGGCAAATAAAATAATTAACGTAGGTCGAAAGGGCAAATTAAGTATAAAATGGGATTTTTTTAATTTTGAAATTCTAAAGTTTGCAGGCCGGAACATACCCGGTCCAAAACGCTCACGTTGCGCGTTCGTTTTAGCAGTGGCATTTTGAACTGTTTTCTTTCACCGTTCGAGATGCATGAGAAGTGTTAAAAATGTCACCGTGAACTGCCACTTTTGGCCCACCACCGAGACTGGATCTTTTGTGAGCGTTTGTTGACAGCTGAGAAATTAACAGCTACAGCTGATTTGAGTAGATGAACAAACTTGAAATAATGTGCCAGTCTATTGTTTACTTTCTATTTCCATTTTGAAAATGTAATTCTCGTTATGATTCAAGCTAATATTAATTTATATTGAAACATTTTAAAGTCACTAATAATCAAATGAATCGTCGTACTTGACAGCTCTCGTGTAAGTAAGTAATTTATATTTTTTATTTATACCTACCTAAAAAACGTGTACTTCTACTATAAAAGACGTGTACACCTACAGTCTTCAGTATTCCGGCCCCGAACATGGCGGATATGGATAGGGATATAGGCCGTAAATAATTTGATTTTAAAAATGCGGGAATAAAAACATCTGCGCGACTGTTCTGAAGGGTTAAAACAATGTCACGTAACGCGTAGTTCAAACCCCCCCACTGTACCCGCCCCCTACCTTTACTTACTCAATTTTGGGTTTTTATCATTTAGATAGTGCTTAACTTCTTTAACCATTATAATAACATTTTTATTACAATAATTGGAACAGTTTTCTCTTAAACAAATTAACATTATTTACGTATAGGCTGGTTCTGTATGTATAGTCTGGTAATGTATTGTACACTCGTATTGCCATACAATTAGCATTTTGAGTGGTGAGGCTTAGTCGTTGCGATTTATCGAATCGAAAAAACATCGATGTTTTTTTTTAAAGTGGACACCCCTATCTTACAGACACTAATCAACACACCAGAGTGTACAATTATAGCCCTAAGCATGGCGGTGCGGCAGCCGGAAGAAGGTATTCTCAATCCTCAAGTCATGTTAGTGTTACCAAATAAAGAATGCAGAAAATATGCCATCTCTTTCGCCAGACGGCATTACAAATGAGTTAAAAAGAGAAATATCATAGATTAATATTTCTGTATCGATTTCACAGATTTATGTTTAAACGCGGTGGACTATAGTAAAATGTAACCGGTCCACTGTTTCTTTCGTCGTAGTGTCGATGTCAGTGACTTTACGTGACATTTCTTTGTTTACAAAAAATATATAAGATTTTGGTTGGAGCAGTGTTTATCGGGTGTAAAGTAAATGAAAGGCTTTCACAATAGTTACGGGTATCGTGTTTTCTTTCCGGACCACTGTTTCCATTGCACCAAGTACTCGTAGTTTCCTTAGCTTGTTTATTCACGTAAGCCCAGAAATGAAATCCATATTTATATCAATACTTATTGTTTGGATGGTAATAAAAGCCGACAGTCAATCATTACGAAGTGTTAGCGATGATGATCTTCTGGATCTCATTCGGGATAGAGAGAAACTTATTGTATTGTTCTGTAAGTACGAATAGATGCGTGTTAAAAGGTCTAAGAAGTTAATTTGGGTGCTGTTCGGATTACCGGTTTTATACCCCTACATTTGTCTGTACCAGTTGCCTAGCATATCCGAATGCCCCACCATGCAATTAACCTATAATTATTTTCGTTTCTTTAGTTGCTTATTAATTTTATTCTTTTATAGCAAAAGAGGACTGTAAAACTTGTGACACTCTAGAAAAACATGTGGAAAGCTTACATGACGACTTCAAAAAGCATATTGAAGCAACTAGTGTGAAAGCAGTTAATAGTCAACTGGCACGTCTCTATAATCCTACAAAAGAACCAGCTCTTGTCTTCTTTAGACACGGTGTACCTTTGCTATTCAGTGGTAAGTTTTCAAGCAAGTATTTTAACAAAACACAATTTTCAATATGTACAATTTACAGATTATTTCCACTAATTATTTATTTATATATTATTAAACATCCATTGTACAAGATAATTAATGAGCAGGTCTCTTAAATGCTACTGTAAATCTATATTTTACATTTGAAGTGATTATCCTGTTTGCTGTTCATTATTTCTTTAGCTGGCATTTATGCTCTTTGCAAGCATGACTAGCTTGCAAAGAGATTAAGGTAAAAATCTTAAAATAAGTCGCCTTCGTAGGAGGGTAAGAAGGGGGGAGGTTAGTACATTAGGTAGGCTACCCCCACTGGCCCCAGCCAGAGATGCAGTTTCATTGTTATTTGATCTTTAAGTTTTCATATTTTCATCATTATAATAAGTCACTTTCATAAAGGGTTGGGGGCACAGGGAAACGTGGATTGGGTCCCCTTGTCCCTTTTAGTGTTATGTTTTTTTTGTAAAACCATAACCTCACATTTTGTAACACTTTGCTCATCAAATTTATTGTTTTGTTAGATGTATAACAGACTTTTATTATACCATATTCTTCGCTCCCTTGGCTCGCGGGTCGTGTTTACTCATTTTCAACCTAGCCTAACCTAGTTTTTTTTCTTAGTACTAAATATGAAATTGTATCAATTTACTCTTTATTGTAAACATATTGTACCACACCTATTAATTCGTCTTTCTCGTCTCTAATATCTCTTCACCACAAGTCCAAAATCAAAGCCAAAAATTATCACAAAATACACAATAAATAGAAAGACCACATTCGCACCACTCAAAGAATAATGAAATGACGTTTCATTTCATGTATTTGTAATGTTTTACTTAAAAGTTCACATATTCGAAAAATAATTTTAAATATTTCAACGCATCTTCCCCAGCAAATATTGCTTAAAGGCTCTTGGTACAAACCCCCTTGACTCCCCCAAATTTCCAGTTTACTCAAATTAGAGCAACTTCATATCAACGATAGGAAGGATCATATTACGACTAATGCTGTCACTTCCAACTGCATTAGATACAATTGATATTACGCTCCATTTAACATCACAAACAGTGTATGGATTAACGATAAAAAGAGAATAATTTGGAATTGGTAGAATTGAAAGAAAATGCAAAGTATTATTTTTAACATTAGTATCATTATAGGATGATGTAAAACAAATATTATTGAGTGAGTAAATGTTTAGATTGCTTGGAACAAAATATTGCCGAGATTTACCAATTCCTTATCCAGTTTCAATTCTAGCTGTGCGCATTATGAATATGGAAGCAAACCTCATTGCGAGGACAAAAAGACTATCCATATAATTTGTTAACATGCCACCTGTTGGCTAAAGAATTTCTGGAACAAACAATAAAAAATACACTTTGTCCAGTGCAAACAATATGACATTAAACAATGTTAATGCAGTTGTATAATTGTAAAATATTCTGGTAATGTGGATACAAAACACTATATTATAAGGTTCTAAAATGATTTTATCCGATGTATTTCCATTTCAGGAGAACCAGACGAAAATGAAATCTATAGCTTCTTCGATAAGAATCAGTCTCCAGCTGTCAAAGAATTGACAGATAAGATTTTTGAACATATAACCCAAGCTGCCACTGGTGCTACTACAGGAGACTGGTTTGTCATGTTGTGAGTATCAAACCATAGTAAAGTAATATGTTATCTAAACAATAAAAACATATTTTGATTGATATACGACATAGATTATCATTAATCTATGTCATAGATATATGACATAGATTGAGTTTCAGCATGTCACATCTGTCTGTGGTAATGCTGTGGCTAAACGTCGGCTAAAAAGTTCCGAAAAAATCCGACACCTGATAACTTAGATATATTAACTATTAGCATAGCCGATGCGCAAAGGTGTATTCGACAAGCAGAGTCCAGTAGTTGGAAGGGCTTCTGTGGAGATATAAGTGAGATAACAAGCTCCACAGAAATGTGGAAAAAAATGAATTCGATAAAAGATGTGAGAATAAATAGAATGTGTGCTTCATTACATAATAAAGAACAACTATTACGAAGCTTGGCTCCAGATTTTGTAGAGCCTTCAACACCGGTATTCACTTCACAAAACTGGCCATTAGAGAGTGCTTTTACTCTGCAGGAGCTCTACAACTGCTTAAAAACAAAAGACACTGCACCAGGTCAAGATGATATCACATATAGTATGATCTATCATCTTCCTTTAGAAGGCAAATTATTTCTCCTCACGGTTTATAATTTAATATTTAGTCATTCGCTAATACCGATGCAATGGCGAAACATAAAATAAATAATGATAATAGCGTTTCACTAAAATTTAGGCCAATATCATTAATCTCATGTATTTGTAAAATATTTCATACAATGCTTAACAAAAGACTTGAATGGTTTATAGAAAAAAATTAAATACTAGGCCATACCACACACATCTGGTTTCCTAGATCTCACTCAAGCATAGATTGTATAGTAAGGTTAGCGCTCCAAATACACTGGTTTTGCAAAAAATATACCTACACTTGCATGTTTCCTGGACATAGACAGTGCATATAACAACGTTCTGATTGACCAACTTGTTCTCATATTGGACAAGTTAAATGTTGGGAGCTAAAGTATGCAAATATTTGTTCGAGTTTTTGAGAAAGAGATGTCTGCAGATTAGAGAGGATGGGGAAAAAACTACACTAATGAGATGGACCGGTAATGGGCTAGCACAAGGAGATCCAATCTCTCCACTCCTCTTTAATTTAGTAACATCAAATATTTGTAAATCCCTTACTAATATATATATGCTTCAGTATGCTGATGACTTTGTACTCTATGTGCAAAACAAAAACATACAAATTACATATACAGAACAGTATTACTTGTATATCAGCCTTAATGAGCCAAATTAGATTAGAGTTATCATATTCGAAAACTCAAATCTGTCTATTTAGTAGAGGAAGGCGAGAAGACAATATAAATGTTGCAATCAATGGTTATCCTATTCCGATGGTAGACTGTGTAAGATATCTGGGAGTCTATTCATTTACTAAAACTAGACAGGGTCCAAAATTCTGCATTATGTGTTATAGGAGGATTTATTAAAACTACTCCTGTACATGTGATGGAGTGTGAGCTATGCATACCTCCACTCTCTTTAAGACGGAAATACTTGGCGACAAAATACTGTCTCAAGTCACAGTCATGGGCTAATAATGTTACTATAGATACATTGCAGCATATCTTATTAAATTTCAACTTACAATTTTTTAACAAGAAGGGTAAGGGTCTCTACCCTTACTCGCTCAGATATATGAAGACACCAAGAAAAAAAGAGTCAATGCTAGTAATCCACTTCATATGTTTACCTTAGATGTTTGGGTATCCAATATAAGTAAGGATTTTATTCAGATTCATATTGATAATATTGTTAAACCAGAAAACCGGTATGATAATAGCACCCTAAAGTATAACACTCTCTTTAAGTTAGATTCTATCATGTATATAGAGCTCTGCAGTATCGGAGGCCCTATCGCATGTCATTGGTGCAGGCCTCAAGAGGGTGGTTATTTTGTCGGATAGCAAAAGTGCCCTGCAGCATATAGCTCGATGCATCCCTGGACTCAGAGGGGCATCAATAGCTTATACCATATTAAATAAAGTCCTAGTACTGATGGCTGCGGGGGCGACTCTGAGGCTTCAATGGATTCCGCCGCATGTGGGCATAGGTGGCAATGAGGAGGCAGATAGACTGGCCAGAGAGGCAACATCAATTGGTACAGAAATGTACCTGAAACCGGAGTACCTAGTAGTAAGTAAATTATGCTAAATTATTACAAAAATAAAATATACATACAATGGAAAGAGTACTCTGATGTTGTCTCTTTGGAAAAAGGAATTTGGTATAAAACCATACAAAGTGGGCCTCCTCATGTGCCATGGTGCGAATGCGATGTTGAGCAGAAGCTTAATTGTGGTTGCTCACAGATTGCGCTCTGGACACATGCCTTTCAACAAGTTTAAATACCTAATGCATAAAGTTAATAGCCCCAACTGTAACATGTGTGGTGTGCCGGAAAATGTGTATCACTTTCTGAGGGAGTGTGTTCAGAGAGCATCTGTAAGACATGATTTGTCTGAATTCGCTGATGTAAATCAACCTGATGTGGGTCTGTTCCAGAGTATCTTGGCTGAGCAAATGTCTGCCACAGGTAGGGTACTCAATCAGTCTAGACACAGGTTGATCAATCATATGTAATGAGACTGTGTGAACACTATGGGACTGACATAGTCAGTGTACGACTCAAAGTCCCTAAATTAAATATAGAATTTAAAAAAAAATCCCTAGAGTGGGAAGTAATTTTTTAAATTGTTATGATTTCATTGTTTATTACGATCTGGTTGAGTGCTCATAATTCTGTCAATCACTTATGCATAGTTTTACTCAGCACCAAAATAAGCAACAGAAACAGTGCCGTTAAATCGATTGTCAGTTTCCAGTAATACAATTAATTGCTTTGCAGATGCAAAACATTTTGTTTGTGTCTGAACTGGGGCTCAAAATATGTTTCAGTTATGGTGCTTCCTGTGTAGAATGTCAAAGACTGCATGCAGTATGGGAGAGTGTCGGCGCCACCTTGAAGAACAGGGTCAACGTTGCCCGCATGGATGCGAACTTAGCCGGAGTAAACACAGCAAAGCGGTTTCATGTCTCCAAGCTCCCGACTTTCCTTTTGTAAGTTCTACTAGTTTTATCATTTTGTTAACCGTCAGTTTATAACCATTCCTTTTCGCTACCCAGTCTATTTAGTTAATTTTCTTCAAAGCGAATCCCTCGAGTACTAGTTGCATGGTGGTGGGGTGGTTCCAGATACCTGCCTACAACCCTCAAGATTTCAACAAACAAGGAAACAACCGAATTGATAACCTCAGTTTTTGAAATTTCGGACAGACGGATATCATACATACTTTGAAATAAATACACATGTTAGTAGATTTACGTAGGTACATCATACTCATGATTAATGTGAGACTACATGAATATTAGAGTAATCGATACTTCATTGCCTTTGAATTTTATTTCTTTTCATTACACTTGATTATTTCATTCTTCGTACATGCATACTTTTTATATTTATGATCCACAACTACATATATTAAATATTTATACAAATAACAAGACCAACTTAACATATGTACAAAATAAGATGAATTAGAGCTACTTCGAACCGCAACAATTCAAATGCTAAAGAATTGTCCCGTCTCCTTATCCCATAAAAACTGAATAGTGAGTATTGTGTGCAATACTATCTTACTTTTATTTTTTTTCAGCCTATTCCAGACGTGATATAGGTACAAGGTTTTTAACGCAATTAGGAAGTGCCTTTGTGCGACTCATTGCTATTTTCTAAAATATTATAGTACCTTGCCTAATCACGGGGATTAGCCCGTCCAGTGACTTTTAGTGAGCATTACTTTGCCAATATCTTAAACCAACGACTACTTACTTGCTGATTAGAGGGATAATCTTGCGCCATTTTTTTGGTGGCTAGGCACTCCCATTAGGATAACAATTTGTTTATCGCTCCGTAATTTAACCGTCATGTTTATACAGAGAACCGCAGCGTATTATTAGGTTGGAAAATTGTATTACAATGACAAATAGAGCACACAGTGGCAGGTCACAGTGCAATACCAGCGTGAGTCTCGTGAACCTTGTACGCACTGGTTTTGAACGCAAGTCGGCACGAGTTGGCGTTCACAAGATGGGCTAATATTTACTGAGAATATTGGAGTATTACGAAAGATTTTAGAACCTAATATGCATTAAAAAATAATAATTTGAAGGAAATCCTATCTGTGTGTATTATTAGTGTTGTAAAGATTTGACTTGAGTGATAGCGGCTAGGCGCTCCCTACAAAATGCCCTACCACCAATCACCATGCAGTCGATTCAATTCGATCCAGTGATACAGAATCGGCAGCCTATATTCACAACAGTTTACGTATCGTCGCTTCGTAACATTTACAATGATTTATATTTTCTCCGTTACAGTTTCCGTCTAGGAAAAGTCTACAGGTATGACTTGCCTAAAACAGACGTCAAATCTTTTGTGACATTCGCCCAAGATTGGTACAAAAATGCTAAAGGAGAACCAGTGCCCCTGCTTCCATCACCATTGTAAGTTTTGATCTCATATTCATTGGACAACTTAACACGTGTAATATATTTTTAACCGATTTCAAAGAAAAGTAAGTTCTCACTTCGCTCGTTTACTATGTGCCTGTTACCTTGGAACTTCGACATTTGTAAATCTAAATATGTCATTTGATAGTACGGGGTGAACCAGAAAGGTTTACGTATTTCAAAAGCACATTGTATGGAAAAAGTATGGTTCCCGAGGGATAACTGAGTTAGCGGGAAAAACGTAATATAAACTCAGCATTAAATTAATCGCACCTCCGCAAAAATAACTTTCAAGCGTTATTAACCTTTAACACGCGCCTGTACCCCAACCAATATTGGTGTCATTTGAAAGTCCATTAAATAAACTTTTAAAAAACCCATTTCATTTCATTAAAAAAAAAGCTTGACACCACAAATGTGACAAAAAAATGCCAATTTTGCTCCCCAAAAGGGCCACTACTTGCGCTACCTTTAGTGGGTATAAAAAGGTTAGTACAGGGGGGGGAGTAACACTAGGTTTTAGGTTAGTTTAAAGAAAGCTTGTTTTTTTTGTGAAATTAATCTGTTTAAAAAAAAAATTAAGGCTTAACTAAGAATTTTTAATGTTATGTAAACTTTATTGTTTTTTGACTGTTCAAATAAAAATTAATTGAATTGTTTTTTTAAGTTTATTTACTGGGATTTCAAATGACACCAATATTGGTGGGCTAAATGCCTGTGTTAAGGGTTATAACGCTTGAAAGTTATTTTCGTGGAGGTGCGATTTTTTTGACGCCGAGTGTATATGTATTCACCGCCTTGAAATATTACATTCCCACAAATAAGAGCTAGATTATTGAATGTGATCAATTGTCGAACTTGTTTTGTTTCAGTGATGAAACTGTGGACTGGTGTGTAGCAACCCTGAAGGTCGTCATTGCCTATGGGCTAGAAATTCTAGCGCAGCATCCTTGGATTTGGCAAATAGGTGTTGCAGGCTTTGGACTGGTGGCTATTACAGCACTCATAGCTTTAGTCAAAGCTGGGAGATCAAAGCCCACTAAAGATTCTAAGAAAGAGAAGAAACGTAAATAATAATCATTGTATGCAAAAGATACTACAAAATGAATGTACATTTATAAAATACAACTACTTGATTTATATTTTTATATAAAGTTTTTCATTAAATTTATTTTGTATTTACGGACAGCATTTATTATTGTTAAAAACTGATAATATATATTCAATAACATCTGATTAAACATAATCATAATTATTAATGTGTCAGATAAATGTTATTATGGTATTTGCAGTAGCTATATTTTTTAATTGGTTATAGTAAGTTGTAAGCATAACCTTAAGCACAAACTGTGGTGTTCCAAACACTGAGTAACAAGAACATTCCTGCTGTGATTTAAGCATTGTTTTTAATCATTTGTTTATAATACTACCTTCTTCTTAAATTGTGGCTGCTGCCTATTTGTCACAATTATTTATTACCTTGTGAATCATTCACATATCCGGTTGTAATGGTAGAATAAAAATATTCTTAGTTATGTGATCACAATGATAAGTTACTTCTGTGAAAACAAGGTATTAAAAACAAACTATATACCTTTAGTAGTTTTATTATTGCTTGTAGAATTGCACCATTTTTGCTAATTATAATATTGTATTAGCTAGACACACACATATTTAAACATAAAGACTCACACATGACAATGCATAAATTATATAATTCTCAATGCCAAAATTTAATGCACAAGAACTTACATTACATAGCTTTGGAACCAATGATAAGTTTACTTAGATTTTTAACACTGTCCTTACATTATTGGGGTTTTGTCAAACTAGCCGCTTTGATGTCAAATAGCTGGTGTTCGGTTCAAAATCAAATTTATGCTTGTGTATTTGCACGAAATTCAATTCCAATGAGGTTATCAAGACCACCTTCAAAGATTTTATTGATTTTCGCTTCCACAATTTTTTAGAGCAAAGTAATCAATGAACTCCCGATAAAATTGCAAAAGTGCATACATAATAGTTCACTTTTCTTTAACAAATGTAACTTACTTTTTCTATACAATACACCATTTCATATGTTAGGACCTAATAGTTTAAACAAATGAATGCATATTTTTTATCAGGCTTGAAACAGTGTTAAGCGTGCATCATCAAATCAATAAGAAGTGGGCTCAGTCCGTGCGAACTCCACAGATCCAGAGTAGAGACCAGATTGTAGTGACATTAACGTTGCTAGTACAATTCTAATTGTGTAAAGTGGATACTCATTGCGAGCTTGTTTTACTTCAGCCTGTGGCCTGTACCACTGTTATAGATAAAGCCTAAAAATGTTATTCTGAGACATAACACTTTTGTATTGAACATCGCAAGAGTCTGCTTAACATATTTTTAGGCCTTATTCCTAATGCACTACAGATTATCTACATTGCACATGGGTAATAGTTTGATAACCTATGAAATTTTAAGCCTATTGTTGCAAGGAATATTAACACAAATAATAATTAGAATGAGTTACAGCACTAACACTTACTAAGCAATGACTAAGCTTCAAACTATTCTAAAACATTTTCAACATAATGACAAATCTATCTGTATTACAACCTTTAGTTCTAAGTGAGGTCACCATATAATCCCAGGATGTGGGTCTTGTCATTGTTTATTGGAAACAAGTTACAGAAACAGGTCAGTCCAGTCAAGACATAAAACTAAATAATTTTCTATTAGGTGTTATCCTAAATTATGACAGTTAAGACAAACATACAAACATAACAGATAAATGATACAACAGGGATTCTTTCCATGTGAAATCTGTATAATTATATTTTATATCATCAAGTATGTGAATGGGTCAAGGGGTTTCTTCCAATCTATCCTTGTGAAGATCAGTGGAGGGGAGGTGTATGTATAGCAGTGGATGGCTATGGCTGAGACTATGATAAGTGAAATGTGATAATCCTTAATAATGCACAATACACCCCAAGTGGGACTTCAGTGCAGTACTCAGCACCCCCAATTCAAATAAGAATAATCCTTAATCTTGAGAGATTATGTCATGAAATTTTGTTTGAGATATGTTTTTCGAACTACCTACGTTTTTGTAAACAAATTTCACAAAAGGAATTTTGTCTATACTGTCACATATAGATTATGCAAAGTATATGCACCAGCATTTTTTTATTATGTGTAGTGACAGAACAAAACAGAAGAAATTAATTATATTAATAAGCTACATTATAAACTTTCCTTGTCTATTATTAAATATGAGTAACATATAATTTAAAATAAATATATATAGTCTTACAGCCTAGCTATGCAGTAGTGAAATCACAGTAAAAGCTCATATAGTGAGTGATATCAATGAATCATTAGATGTGATTGATACACACAACTAGATAGAGTGAGATTGGTTTGGTACAAAAGTGTGAAATTGACTGAAGTATCTATACTACACAGTGTCAACTTGTATATTTATTCTAAACACTGAAGCTGGGTCAGCAAGTTTATTTCTAATGGCATTTTCAAACTTCTTAAATATCATGGAGAACTCCATCATATCTTGTGGTTTTGACTCAATCCATAACTTATCAAACTCATAAAATAGATAACAGTAGAATCTGTGGAAGAGTTTTATATCAGGTAGAGTTTGTTTAGCATTGAACATGTAAGTCTTTGCAGATCCTTCTTTCAATAGGTAGAAAGCCATGGAGGTGAGGTTGATTCCAACTATTGCATAGGTGTAGCCATATTTTGGATGATGAGAGTGACTCAATACATGACTAGATGCCTGTGGATACTCCATTGCAAAATACAATAAGTTTTCAAGTCCTAATAATCCCATGCCACGAAAGTCTGTCTTAGGATCATCACCCTGAAAATTGAAAACTTCTTTCATAAGTAACATACAATGAAAACAATTTTAGACAAAAACTAAGGCAATATTTACCTGAAATCCTATGTATTGCCATTGTTTTGTAACTCGGTTTTCTAATTCTTCATTAGGTACCAACAATGACCATAGTTTCAGTAATTTGTGTTCATGGTCAGGATTATTGGAGTCATACTGAGTTTTCCTAAGATCTTCTATTTCATCTACCAAACTTCTATAGCTCCATATTTGTTCCAGACAATTTCTAAAGGAAACTATAAATGCTCCATGTAGTTTCGGGTTGATTTTTTTCGCTCTAAGAATGATAGCCACGGATGGATTCAAAATATCTCGGAAACCCGAAGGTTCGAACCTGCGTTCGTGTATAACGGTATCCAAAAAAGAAACTACCTCTTTAACATCTCTTGTGCGTGACATCATCAATGATTTTTCAACATTGCAGGTTCTAGCTGCTCCTGGTTTATCTCCGTAGCATATTCTTTGTAATTCACATAGACGCGTGGTTTTCCTTAAAAACCATTTTATTAAAGGTCTGAGGTACCACTGAAGTACAGACCAAAAATTTAGCACTATCATTTCAGCCACAACTCACTTTCATTGAGAAATACCACGTTACATAAAAAAGATCAATTTAAGTATATTCTTCCAAAATAACTACGCCAAACGTATACACTCGTTGTCATGGCCACCGAACCGAAGTAGTATCCACAAATTATATAGATAATGTATTCTATCTTCTGATCTGATCTATGGCCATATCTATGGCTAAATTATAGCTTCTGTAGATGGACACCGGTTCCATTTTACCATATCCACCGCGTTTCACACATTGTATACAATGTGTGAAATCGATACAGAACTATTAATTTAGGATTTTCATCTTTTTAACTCATTTGTAAGGCCGTGTGGTGAAAGAGATGGCAGGTTTTCTGCATATTCTCTATTTGTTAACACTCTAACATGACTTGAGGAAACCTACTTCCGGCTGCCGCACCGTCATGTTTAGGGCTATAGTTTTATACTATGTTACCTCTGTGGTGTGTTGATTTGTGTCGGAATTAGGGGTGTCCACTTTGAAAAAACATACATGTTTTTTTGATTCGATAAATCTGTAAATCGTTGTCTTTCGATGTATCGGGTGACAAACATCGATATTTTGCACGCATCGAGTACTTTTTTATGGTTTCGTACCAAAAAGGTGAAAACGGAACCCTATTACCAAAATTTCGCTGTCCGTCTGTCACCAGGCTGTATCTCATGAATCGTGACATTTAGACAGTAGACATTTTCACTGTCCTGTCTTCTTCTCCTTGTTGTTATCCTATCCTTACACTAATATTATAAAGAGGTATAATATATTGTAAGTTTCGTACTGATAGTAAGTCATACAATTAAGTGCATACATAAATGATTGGCCTCGCTGCATTCGACTGAATACCGCGCTAACTAAAAACAACAGCGCCGTGAATGCCGCAACTCATTATTATAGTGTGTGTAAGACAATTTGCAAGGACGCTAGTGTGCGTGAAGAATTGTATTGCCATTCGCTCAACTGTTACCTAATAAAGAGGTAATGAAAAAATATTTGTGTGGCCTATTAGTTATGTTACTGATTATAAATGTAGTTCAGAAATACCTACTCTAAAAAAATCAATGTATGTACAATTTCCAATATTGCTTGTTTCTACATCTATATATTAAGTTAACCTGATTATGCATTTTGTATGGGAAAACGAATTTTTTTTTATCTATGTATGGTAGATGTGTTCATAGTTTTCGAGAGTGCTGAAGCCTAGCATCAAGTATCAACTTGATTCTTTCTTTAAGGCTGAAGCCGATAGTGGTGTCAAAATATAAATCCAAGATGGCGGCAGCATCAAACAATTATTTTTTTTCGTCATTGATGTCTTTTTCATGGTTTTCGAGGGCCCTGAAGCCGATAGCTGTCGAAATATATATCCAAGATGGCGGCTGCAATAAATTATTAACTTTTCGTCGGGGTGACCGGGCACTTGGATTCCCTGTGTCGCGGAAGGCATGGACACACACAATCACAGCACAAATGTTTGCCCTTGCCGGAATTTGAACCCAGGGTCCCGGGGACACAGAAATTATGTCACTGACAGTAACCACTGCGCCACGGCGCGGTGACCGTCTTGGTCTTGGAACTGTTCGTAATGGATGTACAAAACCGATGAAAGTATTTTTCTATAAATAATTTATAATAATTAACAATACCGCCATGAGATTACCTATTTAAGTTACATTTGTAAGCTAGTTGTGTCAATTCGATTGATTGATCGCTACAGAACAAAAATAAAAAGATGTAATAATAAAAAAAATATAAGAAAAAAATTAAAAGTTACAACCCTATTGCTTCAATGGAGCGAAGGTAACCCTTTCATCAACTACTCCTCTTGAAACTGGTGATGATGAAGGGATACATTGTAGTCCTCTTGAAGGAATTACTTTGGTTTTTTCATAATTTTCATATAGAAACCAAACCTCGAGTTTCTAACTTGAACCAATGTTTAATCTTGTCCCGATTTTACTTTGTGAAAAGTATTATTTTCATGATGAAGCATATTATATATATGCACGGTCTACTGATTGATAAGTAGGTACGCTGAAAGTATTTATCTGCTAACAGCGTATTTTGAATTCTACGTTGACTTATTTATTTCACATAGAAAATTAAACAACAGTATAGATCGAATTTGTGGTTTATTTGATGAAAATCGTATTTATTAAATTTAATTTTAAAATTATATACAATGCCATAGTTATAATCACGAACGCGCGGTCAGCACGCTCACTATTTATATTTACAAAGGCGACACAGGGTGAATTTAATTATTTTATAAAGTTGTGACGTTGTGAAATTCGTGAAACTAACAAAAAAAACATCTCAAGCAACATAGTATACAAAGGTATACATTCAAGGCTGTTTAATTACTTTCATTGACGCTTTTCTACAACATTTATGTCCTATCTAATCAGTGCAATTACTAGCTTTTGACCTAAACTTTATACAAAAAGGTAAATAATGTAGAGATCTTGTCAGACTACATTTTAGTCAACACATCCAAATCAGTTACAACTTTTGGACAATTCGGTAGGTATTGCGTTCATAAAGCATTTTTTACAATAACCACCGCCTAATGAATATTGAATGTTGTAGCAGGTATAAGCAATAACAAAATATTAATTAATTACAAGTGAACTTATCTAATTTATTTTCTATTTATTTGCTCAATAGATAATAGATGCAATGGACACCTTCAAATTACACAAGTTTTCATACGACAGTGTCTCTAACATGGCCAGTTGTACCTACGCGTAAACAACACTACGTTTCAATAATGAAGTGCTCACGATACCTACGTGAAAAAAATGTATTAAATATTTGGTACAGTCATCCAAGTATGTTAGTCCAGTAATACGTCAAATAAGGCTTTCATAACAGCGTATGAATGCGTTTCTGTTTAGTTTGAGCATAGTCCTATCTCTCATTTGACTGTTATTGTTGCGTGACGTTGGTCTGCCAGTAGGTAGTGATAATTATATTATTCACTCCTGAATGAACTTTTTAAAATTTAAGAGGATTTAATTTCATTTGGTATACTTGTAATGCTTGAATTCAAATTCATATAACACCGACCATGCAATAGGTACTCAGATATTAAAAGACTAATCTTTCAACTTTTATTTATTCATTTTAGGATATATCATATTGTGTGTTTTCTGTTTTTGAATATTATACCAATTTAATGTTCTCATAAACTGCATAAAACCTTCTTGTTCACACAACTTACGTTAGGGTACGTATCTTTATGCGCTTTGAACACAGCTAGGGTGTGTTTCAAATTGAGCTTTGAACGCTTTGAGCATAGAGAGCGTGCTTAAAGTCATTCCAAAATGCACTGACAGCTGCACGCAAAATGTATATGAAGTCATCCATGACGTCATCATCCTGTGCTTAGAACGCTCACGAGTACGACGTAGAGCAGTGTGAGCGCTGTCAAACATAGATAAATAACTATGCTCTGAGAGTCAAACATCTGACTCATTAAGAGAATCTGTCAAAAAATTGATAGTTCGTCTACAAAAAATTAAAAACGTAATTTTATATATCAGAAAAAAATGACCCATTTAGTGTCCATGAAGTCCGGAAGAGAATGATTTAATATGAGTTTAATGGGAACTGACATTTAAAGAACTCGCGCGCATTCACACACAAAAAGCCGTTCCGATTTGCTTACGAACGTCAGCACTGTCAGTACTAAATTCGTCTCGGAACAGCCAAATCCTTACGTACGCACGTGTGCACGGTGAGCCCAAATTGAAACGCAGCCCTAGTGTGCTTAGTCATTCCGAAATACAGTGAGAGCTGCACACAAAATTTATATGACGTCATCGTCCTGTGCTTAGAACGCTCGCGACTACGACGTAGAGCGGTGTGCGCGCTATCAAACATCTGACTGTCATCCAGAGAATCTGTCAAGAAATCGGTAAATCCCCCTACAAACTATTAAAAACGCAATATAAACTTTCAGAACAAATGACTCGTATAATGCTCGTGAAGTAAGTGAATTATTTAATATGAATTTAATGGGAATGACATTTAAATCATTCGCGCGCTTTCGAATACATAATACATTCCGATTTGCTTATATACGAACGTCAGCACTGTGAACTGTACTAAATCCATCTCGGAACAGCTAAATCCTTACGTACGAACGTATGCACTGTGAGCGCAAAAATAAACGTTCCTACCCTTAGTTTACTTGATAGACAACCAGTGTCAACTGTCAAGTAAATAACTTTAACTTACACTAAAAATGTACATATATATAACTTTCAATGTTGTTAATAAAGATATTTTGAAATTGAAAAATTGAGTGTCAAGTAGGTATATATTAAAACCATATGACGCACTTTTTTACCATTTGTTTACCGTAAACACAAAAAAGGCTGTTCTACGCACAATAATGCTGTTTGTAGATCAGCTATCAAAAATAAAACTGAGTTTCCTTACTCTCTCCCAAACGTGACCTTTACTTGGTAATCGCAATGAAAGAATTACTATTAAAAATATACATTATGTACGGGTAACATTAATTTTCCTCACACATGCCGCCCAGAAACTACGAAATTTACACGGATTAAGTGTAAAAATGTAACGTTTTTTTGTTGATTATTGTGAGTGGAACGCACCCGTAGAGCACTTTTGCCTGAACAAATAGGTTAGCCATGACTGCGATTTGTGATATTCACTCCTCCGATAGGCTGGACGCTATTCCGGTGCCTACTTGCGATATCATAATATTATGTACTCACAGCCTACAAAGTAAAGGCTTTATTATGAATAATTCAAATAATTATATGTACCTACTAGCTAAATTGAAACGTCAAAATAAAAATATGTACCATTGTTATCAAAGCTCTTATTTTATGTATCCGCTACTAGTTAAAATTAATAGGTACCAAGGCTAGGTACTCACATATGTAATTATTATGTACCTACCTACCTGTGCTCACATATAAAATCATTATGACTAAGTAAAGACATCGTTATATTATTCGGATGACTAGCTAAATTAAATGTTCAAAAATACTAAGATATTTTATATATTCGTCACAAGTTAAAATTAAGTTTATTCAAAATTATGTCAGTATATAAATATTGCGTGTATTGAGTATCTATTATACTCGTTGAAATTAATTATCTCACTAATGTCTTTTCATACATCGTCTACCTTCTCGACGACTCCTTAAATATTATGTTAAGCTACATAGGTATTTGTATGTACCTACTGTATCTGCATTTTGTACAAACAGGTATCAAATCAACGAGAAGAGTAGGTAGGTACCTGCCTAATGGTATAAATATAGCCAATTCAGGAGTTTGCACATAGCGACTGGTTAATGAATGTGCCTACATTACAATATGCACATTTTGACTCGCAGAAGATTACTCTCTATACCATTATAATATAATATGTATTTTTTAAAGAGAGATCGTGATGAATGCCTACTATCGGTTATTTCATGGTTTCATATGTAATATAAGTGGATATTTCGGCGCAGTTGTCACAGTTACTATGTTCGATACTAGTTCACTTCAGCTATTTACAAAGAGGGAGTTAATTTGCTTCAGTTGCATTAGAGTGTTGGCAGGAGAAGAATATCCTGGCTGAAGAACTTACGACAGCGGTACAACAAAAGGACCCGCGGCCTCACCGGGACATTTCGCCCATCATGAAATGTCACATCGTCTCCGTTCTCATCGCTACTTTCATCCAACGAATCCCATCGAATGAAGTTCATCTCTACCCTCATTGGTGGTTCGTGTTTGTACTACGAATGAGAACCGACAGCAGGGACATTTCATTGGGTAAAGAACGGCAGCCGTACCGTGCCGGTAGGGCTGCCGTTCTTTATTCACAGTTGCTGTGTCAAGGTCAGTCGAGGATATTATGTTTTTTTAATTTTAAATACACTGCGACTTACGAAATGAGTTAAGTAACTGTTAATCGTGTGTAGACGTTTTAATTTTTGCTATGGATTACTTTAATTTAAACTATTAATTTGACTAAAAAGTAATAGGCAGGTATCTAAACATAAGATAAGTAGGACTGAGTAAAAAAAAATGTTGCAAAATATACAGATATACATACATATACTCACTAATAAGAATTAATATGTATAAATAAATGTACTGTGGTGTTATAGAGCTTCACCTTGCACCGTAGGAAAAGAAGGCCTATTAAGAAACACATACGGTAGTTGT
Source organism: Apeira syringaria (assembly GCA_934044485.1). Lineage (NCBI taxonomy): Eukaryota > Metazoa > Arthropoda > Insecta > Lepidoptera > Geometridae > Apeira > Apeira syringaria. The sequence goes on from OW203668.1 coordinate 17,437,099, forward strand.
TGGTGCTTGTGTACTCAAACAGTGGCGCTAGAACACTACATACACATTTATCATAAACATAAAAAAGTGTTCAAAGTAGGTTGTGAAAGTAGCCAAAAGCGTGGCAAAATGTAGCTTATAAAATATATTTATTTATCTTAAAATAATTAACTATATATTCATAAATAAATATCAAAAGATGTAACTTTTGATATTATGTATATGCAACGTATAAGATAATTATTAATTTATATAGGATAGCCAAATATAACTAACTTTATAATAATAAAGCGATTGATATGTTGTTAACACCTTTGAGGTACATTATATTTTTAATTCATAGTTATTTGAGAATAGAATATATTTGTATCATTTTCACTATTTGGGAATGATTGGAGTGATTGGACTCGAACTTCTAATATAATATCATAGATGTAACATTTCATAAATTTGATAATATTAACACTAGAAATAATTAATATATAATTCAATTCAATTAAAAAATCGAATAAACAAACCCAATTATTTGGTTCAAGGTTTGAAGTTGTGTGTCGTTATTCCTTTATATAGTGGTGTTTACAACGATTTATAATTTATGTACAAAGTAATTATACTATAGATATATTTTTTTAAATATTGCAAGTGTAGTTTTCCACTCTGAAATTGACTATACACATAAATGTGCTATTTTCGTAGCGGTCGCTACGAAAGCGTGGTGGTGATACGCTTTCTCGTTAAGGTACCTACTTCACAACTTAAGCGTATTCTTTAATCAGATTCAGGTAAGCTAGCGTTACAATATCAGGCGTGTCTACACACAAGTACATTACAATAGTCAATGTTCCTTACAGTACAACATATCCGTTTATTATAAAAGCACAGCCAAACGCGTTCCTTACAGTACAACATATCCATTTATTATAAAAAGTCTATTTTCCAAAACAGTTGACGCGTTGGTCCGCTCATTTAATAAGCAAAAGGCAATTGTGTCGATGGTGTTCAATTGATTTACATATTGAAAATACATACCGATCTTACAGACTAAGATACAACTTCATACAACAATAGTAGGTATAATTAATAATCATTTGTATAATAGGTATACATAACCAACTGAAAACAATTGAGTATATTATCGTATAAGTATCGTACTTAGTTCTGCAGATAACATATAATAAGGCTATGCCTAATTCATAGAATAGCTATCCGCCAGTGCTCTGAACACTAAACTACTAAACATGTGATTTCCAAGAAATGGTACCTACATATATGTTACTAAGTTAGTATGAGAAGTAAACTACACACGCACGCAACATATAAGATGACGGTATGGTCTCACAGCACGATATCACTTACGTTATACTTGGACACGATCAAACAAATCAATGGCTGAGAGATTGCGTGTGATTAAAAAAATAATTTAAACGTAAATCGAGTAACCTTCGTACAAGGGTACTGAACAAAACATCGGAATAAAGAATGTTGATAAACTTGTCAAAATAGCCTTTAAGGCCATCGGAGTTGCCTAAAATAATGTATGTGGTTCCTTAACCGCATGCATCATTTCAAGGCAAGGCGTGTGTCATATTATGTTTTGTAATGACAAATAGGCAGATTCAAAAACAAATATGACAATAAGTATATGTGTATGAATAACCTTGAAGACCAGTTTGACAAGTGATAAAACTTTTAATTAATGTATAACTTCATAAATTAATAAATCTTTGGATTCATGATTAATCACAGATAAATCGGACTTGCCAATTAATTTCTTTGTCAAAAAAAACTTTAAATTTTTGACCTATTCTTATTTTATCCTTACAAATAGAAAGTTGTTAATTAATATACAAAGCCGTAAATTGACTATTTCCTGATATAGCACTTAAAAATTAACTTGTAACAAGGCATGTTCATGGTACATTCATAATTATTAACACAACGTGGATTCTGCATAAAAATGAATGATCTTCTATTCATATATCTTTGGTAATACTAAAATAAAATGTTTCTAATAATTAATCAAGAGTTAGACCCAGCTTGAGCTCGACCTACCGATACACACTCGTCCACGTCCACCAACGTCAAACAATACCGAAGGCGTTTGGTTCAATCGAAATAAACAACTAATATATTAACGAAATAACTTATTAAAATATATTGTATCACATTTTATGGATTTGCAGGAGATGGTAGCAAGAACTCACTACTGTGATTAATATAACTCTACTTACGTATAAAAGTATTCTGTCTTTTGCTGTCTTAAAACGTACACACATTAACTGAAAAGCGTTTCAACTGGACAGGTCTTTAGGTTTGAAATAGATTTCTTCGTCAAGAGAAACATCTCCCATTTAAACTTTCCCGAATTCCTCCCCGCGGCTCCGAAACGAGCCGTACCAACACTAGAACATACAGTTATGTTATTGATCCCTCTTTATTCTATCATAAGTATTTCTCTGTATTCACAAAATGTATTGTAAAACTTACTCAGTATATTACATAGATATATTCAAGAACTCACCTAGAAAACTATTTCAAAACCTGTAGAAAATGTTCATTCAACTATCTTACATCATATAGAAAGAGGCAACGATAGCTTTCCGCGTACAAAGTGCTTCGCTTTCCTTAAAACTATGGTCTTAGGGTCCTATGCGGATATAATCACAAAGGTCAACGTTGAAAAGTGGCGCCATAATACGAGCGTGATGAATTAAAACACAAAATATTAAGTGGTCCATTCACGTAAAGCGGCCAGCGGGCAGCGGGCAGCGGCCAGCGGGCGGCGGGCAGCGGCCAGCGGGCGGCGGGCAGCGGCCAGCGGGCGGCGGGCGCGGCAAACGTAGAGGCAGTTTTAAGAGAACGCCTTGTAGTGGATGAAGAAGAAGATGAGAAATACGGCGTAGGCAGTAGGGAATGTGATCCTGGCGATGACGTCGATGGTCTTCGCCACGCGGATCGGGTGTGGTGGTTCTTTTTTGCGAACCTGGACGAAACATGGCTGAAAGAGATTAATTGGAAAATAAATGATAGTACTGTAAGCGAATGCTCACTATGATAAAGCGAGATTGATGAGATTCCCAGAGTGCAGCATCACAGAGGAAGCACTCTTATAGCTGCAGCCGACTTAAGCGCAAAATAATTAATCAGCTGTTGATACCGAGTGTACAGTGCTATAGTATTTTTCATTTAATTATTAGGACTTTTGTAAATCGTCCTTTCCAAACCCAATCCAAATTAACAAATGTAATAAAATATTAATGGTAATAATAGTCAATCAGCAGTGGGCGTCTTTAGCACTCACATAATCTATTACACCAATTTATAAATAAAAAAATGGAACGTAATTTTTTACCTAACAACAATAATACTTTAAAACTGTACACCTTATTGAGTAAACTTTAATAAATAAAGATTAACTTGTCCATTTTATTTAGGAATGGAGCATTTACTACGTAAAAGTGATTTTTCTGCATATCAGTGTATTATAACACCTATTTAACATTTATTTAGGTAGGGCGGTGTATCGTATGTATTGAGACCTCCGAACTTAAGCTGAATAATAACAAAAAATCGACAAACTGGGGCTTAAGGACAGTGTTATCATGCAATGACAAGTATTATCAGCTACTATATTTTGTTCAAATGCAAATGTTATTAGTTAAAATTTAAATATTAATCTTTAGAGTTCAGTTTACGAGGAAAGCCCTATGTAGGCAAGTGTGTCTACAGGCGCGTGAAAATAAACGCACTAGTAAATAAATGGATTTTTTTATTTCTGCGCCACGTTCTTCGAAATTCTTATAGAATAAGAAACCGGTGTGTACCTCAGAAACCCCGCCATTGTTGGCGGTGTGCGTGCACGAGCCCGGAGCGCCGGCGCACGTCGTGCAAGCGACCAGGTCCGCGCCCCCGGTCGATTCACGTTTCTTGTCGCCCTGGAGTTACATTTCACAATATACTTATTGCAACTTCGAGCAGATGAAATATCAAGCTTCTTCAAAGGTCCAATATTCTACTGAAAGTCTATTCACACAATAATGAAGAATGTATTAATATCTTTGCAATCTAAATGCGCTAATATCTACGTAATCGAAATGATAACATTTCCCGTGTGATTCGCATATATGAGCAAAAAGTTTACATCTATCGAACGAATAAGATGTATACAAAAACCAAGAAGAGGCATAAAAATATGAGCATTGTACTCACAGGCTGTGTCGATCCAATGCAGCGTTAAAATAAGAATATGCGTTAGTGTTCGTGATATCACATTCATTCAATGATGATGGGGCAAATGGTTCTCTCGCATTCACTTACGGCGCCGCTAGTCTCCGCCTGCGGGCCCTCTGACGTTGCCCATTGGAGGAAAGCCATCGCCTCCTAGGCACATATGGACATAGTTTTAGGAAAGCATGAAGGCGATAAAACTCGTAGCCGGCATGAGCCGAAGCGCACGCACTAACAAGCGATGTCTTGTTTGCTGTTCAATTAGGCGTTTTGCATACTTAACTACCTGATACATATAAATCTTAAATGCTAGTAAATTCTGTCATTTCCTCTGCCTCGATGGGTACTTTGTTAAATATGTATATGTAAGTATCTCATATTTTGATTTTTACTGTAAAAATGAAGACACATGCAGTATCCATTTCAGAGCCATCACGTTGTGTTTCGGACTAATTTGGCAACATCGTTGATATCGGTTGATTGTGTAACTTAGGAATAAATTGCTTATTTAAAAAAAGCATTTTTAGGTTTGCTTGTAACATACATGGCATGCATAAAGTGAGAATAGAATTGCGTGCTAATTTTGAATGGACTAAACTTTGTATTCGATTTAAAAAAGTTGAATATAACCATTCCATGCATTGGGTAGCTATTGCAAGTATTTAATGTTAAAAAAAATTACTATCAACTAATATAATCTACTGGATAAATTCTACAATGAGACATAGGTACTCTATCATGTTTAACAGTCAGTAAATGATTCACGAAACGGTAGTCTACTGGTCGCATTGTTTTTTAAAGTGTATGTACAGCCGCTCAAAATACAAAGTAAAAAATAAAATATAGATGACAACGTTCGAGTAGTGCCAATGTATGTGGCGACGGTTCTTACCAAGGGGCTGGCCAGTATTATGCCAATTCTGCTCAGGACAGCGGGCAGTCGCTGCGAACACATCACACACACGTTTGTTCACTCGTGATTGATGGTCTGACTGTGTACTGTGCACCGAACATAGACTAGCTGTTGTGGCCACACCCTTACATTTACACAAACAACTAACGAAACTTCGAGGACAAGCTTTGCAATGTTTTCTACAATTTTAACAGTGTAAAACGCTGACGGAAGAGACTCTTATCTTATGATAAAATGTTGAATTAATATTCAGTTTTCTTAATGGTTAATGGCCACACAAAATAGTCTTATTATTTTTGTGCGGTGATGCAATAGCCAATACAGATGATAAAATATGATGGATTCTCGCTTATTCAATGTTTTATATAAATTTGTATGATATCCATGCAGGTATATTAAATGTCAAAGCATGCCGTGGAAATAAAATGGAACATGACATTGGCGATCTGGTGAACACTAGATAAGGGTAAGTAGATATAGATATGAATATATATACGATAATGTAAACTCTAAGGCTTTCACGGCCGGCGTTGCATGAGCGTAAAACTCTCCTTCCCGGCGTCTTCTCTGTTACAGCTGACATCAGTAACAGAGAAAACGCCGCGAAGGAGAGTTCTTCTTCGACCGCACTGATCGACGAAACGTCTGGAACTCAAGTTTCATTTAGACCACGGCTAAACAGTCCGGAAGCAATACAACATATATACGATAATATTTATATGTGCATAGATATATAGGTAAATAAGACAACATGCTATGTCTTGTTGTTATATAATTGAAAGAAAACATTGCAAAGAGTAAAGAGAGAAAAATTAGAGCATAAACTAAGGAGCACATTTTCACCAAATCACAAATTTACATTTAAAAGTAGTATAATATGTTAATTTTAAAATATACTGATTCAATTTTTTCAGAACTACTTCGTAAATGTTCATTAAATTGGGCAGTAACCGCAATGAAAGTGCTAAGATAGTAACTTTTTGACTAAAAGACCACAACCAAATAAAATACTGTTCAACAGCACAAAATTAGTGGGTGTATTTACAATCGTAGTTGAGGTAGGGTTAGAAGGTAACAATTGAGTTTATATTAGGGATTTCTATTTTACTCTACGTAAAAAAGTGCAATTAAGTCGGTTACATTGCGACACCAAAGCCACGACATTAATTACCTAACAAAGGAAAGTAACATCTTCTCAACACAAATCCATTAGCAAATTTTCTTTATAATGTAGTTACAATATAGGTGACATAAACATGGAGACACGCGACGCACAGGTCATCTATCGATCGTATCGACAGATTCTCACCTGAGTGACAGGATTCTCGCCAGGTCGGTAGACCACGTTGTGCAAGGGCCGTTTCCTGCCGACGTAGTTGACGCACACGAACTCGAGCAGCGAGGCGTAGATGAAGCACATGCACACGCCGTCCCACACGTTCATAGCGGTCAGGTTCGACACCACTGGTAGCGTAGAACGGAACCCATTCGATGTTGTGAAAAAATTCAACATTGTTGTCACACCTGCGCCCGACAGATAAATGCTTACATACATACATTTAAAACAACACACAAAATACAATCAAAATTATACCAGGTGCTATTGATATATACAGAAATATGGAATATTTTAATGATTAAAGTATGAAATAAGTGAATAGATTTACAAGAATAAGCGCTAGAGTAGGTACACTACATAAAGCTTGCATGCGTTAGTAGTCTAATCTTTAATTTGCCAATGATCTCTCTCAGCTTCCTGGTAATAGAGCTCATAAAACATTCGGCTCGGCAATCCTTACATGAATAAGACAATTGATCCAATCTAAAACTTCACTACAACTGTTGAATGTTATTGGAACAAGTCCCACTCTAGGTTGTTGGTAATTAACGGTTGAAGCAAATAATAAAACCAACCTATCATTACTCTAGCGGGCACTGCATTCCATTCCAGCCAAAAAGTAATAAACGATGAAGTCACCAAAATAATCCCCGGTATGAAAACTGTGGTGAAGTAAAATGATCTATCCCGCGTGAAGATGAGGTCCACTCTGAGGCAGCTGTAATTACCTAAAAATTACAAGCAAACATACCAAAAATAAATAAAAATGGTAAGGCATTTGTGCGAATTTCGTCGATAGAACCCTTTAATTCATTTACATTCGTTACTTTCGTGAATAAGTATTACGATGCTAATGAAGCGAGACCTGCAAAAGTAATAAATAGCGTGTTGTATTGACAGCCCCAGCCACATCTACGGACATAATTATAAAGAGAGAAAGAAAGGGAACATAGAGTAAGATGCAGTACGCGAACACGAGACCTAGTGCCCGCCGGACTTTACCTATCATAGAACGGGCTGGTACTGCGTTCCACTCCAGCCAAAATGTGATGAAAGAAGAGGTCACCAGAATGATCCCAGGGATAAATACAGTGGTGAAGTAGAACGCTCGGTCTCTAGTAAATATCAAGTCGACCTTTAGACAGCTGTAGTTACCTGCGAAGGGAATCATCACATAACATCTAAATGAGCATCACACACCGCATTTCATTTTAATAGCGTATGTTCAACTTTCATTATAAATAAAAATAAATCAGGTTCTAGGTGAAGAAGGCGTGGATATAAAATTCCAAATAACTCCGTTCAGAGGCCTTGCTTGTTGAAAAGGTTTGAAATATTTTGACAGCGGCAAAAGTAAGGTTTTCTAATTAACTAACTACGATCCAGTATGTATGAGTAATGCGTGTTGTGTCATAGTGTTCGTGAACATAGATCTTAGCGCATGAAGTCCACCAAACGAGAACATATAATTACTATTCACACGTGCTTCCACATACGAGTAGATACATTCATGCATGGTAAAGATGAAGAGATGAACGTGGCTGGTGGGTATGAATTAAAAATGGCCCTCAGGAATACCTTTTCAACGCTGACTTTTTACACCGACGACATCTGATCATATAACACAATTACGCATTTACTCACACATAAGCGGGAAACTTGTGAAATAGCACGACACCGAACGGATCGGTGCTCGTTCGGTGTACAAGTACCTTGCTCCTCAAAGCGTCTCTGGCAAAGATTACATGTCAGCTCTTCGTCTTCCTCGTAAAGTGAATTACCCTCAGCTGCTTGCAAAGACGTTAATAAACTCTTACATTCTACATTTACTTTTACAAACATTCTCGATAAGTTCTGCTAATGAACAAGTCGGTACTTTTGGTAATGCTATGAATAATTCGAGTGTCACTAAAGATGTGAAACACATACCACGATATGATCAACAATCTAATGAACATGCGGTACAGCTAGCGAACAGTAGGTACACTACAATAACTCGCACATATCAAGAACAATACGAAACTGCTATAAGCTAACTACGTCTAGACCGGTGAAAATAAACACATAAACGAATCACATTTTATAAAAATCAAGACCAAGCTGAAAAGAGTTAATCAGAATTTCAATTACGAAATCATCATTGTTCCTCTGTGCAACGTATAAGGATGTGCTTGAAAATAAAAGATAAAGTTTCTGGAGTCTAATCTACAAAAGTCGATTATTCGGAACTTAAATATTTCTGTCAAATGCTTCAATAAGCGATGTTATTCTCATGTAGGCATGAATGTTTAATGAAACGATATTTACCTCTCCAGCTGGCCTTTATAGGGCACGGGATCGTCTGATTCTGAATCAGGTACGCATTTAGTGTCGTTAATGAAGGCGATTTCCTGAGGGTATCCTCGTCGTTTTTCCATACATAAGTAATGGCTGATTGCTCATACGAAACTGAAATCAGATAAACAAATACATATTAGATCAATTTGTGTGCGGGCACAGAAGCACTAGCTGACTACATCGCTAACGACGCATACCAAAGTATGAACCGAAAGGATTTACTTACTACTTTCTAAGGCAAATGAACACAATGGGTCATCAAATGGGAAGATATTGAGCCGTCCCTGACACGACAGGATCAGGTGCCGTCGCATTAAGTAGTTTATCGTGCCGTTGCGGTATATACGCAACGCGAAATGCATTGGTATTATTGGATCCTGAAATGCAACAACTATATTTACTGGTATAATATATATGTATAAACATTATTATTTATAAAAACTATAAATAAAGCATCTACATAATCTAACTAAATCCCTGTTAAAAGTATCAAAGTGCCAACTCTAGAAACACCCATAGTTTTGCAACCGCTATCGCCTTGCCTACCTCCTGACCAGCATACGGGTGGGCGCTTAGGAAGTAAAACCGCCAAAAAATAGAGGCCAATAAAATAATAGTGCGAGCTAATAAAAAAACTTGTATTGCACAAAGTCCTTTGAAGTTCAAGAAGCATTGTATTGTAGTTATAAATACCGATGAGTGCTCGGCAAACTCCTTCAGACGAAAGCATGGTGGAAATAATTATGTATAAAATTAGATGTTACCGTTAAACATATCGAGTGTATACATCGTTGCGATGGGAACTGACCTTGAAGTCCCCGTGCATGATGAAGTACGTGTCGGGAAGCCAGATGTCCTCGTGATGGTGGATGGCGTTCAGAAAGTCGTAGTGCGACTGGTTCGAGTATCGCAGCCGCGGGTCATACCACTGCTGCTGGAGCAGGAACTCCACTTCGTATTTCTGTAAATCGAATAACAACCGTATAATCCACAACCTACGGTTCATTATTATAAATTGTAATAATTGAAGGAAACTCACAAGACTAGATTCATCAGGAGATGCTAAGCTAAGAAGTAGCACGCTAACGTTAACGGTGAGGACACCTGAAACATTGACACAGTAAACATTAGTGACGCCGGGTGTGAAGGAGGTCCACGTTCACACTTATGTTTGTAGAAGGAACACGAAAACAACAACATTCATGCTTTACATTTGTGCAAGAGCTTAGCAGTTTAAGTAGGTAGTAAGTTTTTAGGTAAATAATTTTATTTTATGACATACATGTCATAAAGATTTACAATTGAAGTTAACGGAAGAAATATTTATGAATTCTTAGGAAGTTTAGTACTGCTACAGTATCCATTGGCTAATACGTTATTGTGTAAAATGATTAGAAATTATTTGATAAATGATTTCTTTCAATGGAAAAGGCAGATCCGATTTGAAAAGTAATATGAAATAATAAATTGATTCAAAAACACTGTGTTTGATGTTTGTGAAAAGAGAAAATAATATTAAGTAAAAAAGCACGGAACGAATGGGAACTAGGAACACAAAGTTACATTAATTATTAATTTAAAAAATTATAAAAACCTCAATTTTCATCATAATTTTTTTGTATACTTAACTAGAAAATTGTTGTGTGATTTGCGTTGTGTATAATATGTACATAATATATTATAATTACCATATCGAATTCACATCTAGATTTAATATTGTGTATCAAACTCTAATAGCTAAATATTAGTAGGTGCTTTTGAGAAAATAGCATAAAAATAAAGACAATAATGTAAGGCTGAAGTGGTTACTTTAATATTGGTCTAAAGGAAGGAGGGTACAGGTGTCTACGGTGGCGTGAGCTGGTACATACGATTGCGTGCACATAGTCGGCTGCAGTAGAACGTAAATAGAAGGAATCTACGATTTACATGAAATGCAAAGATATATTTCTCTTTTCATAAACATGGAACACCACGCACCGCGGTTGTGCGAGCGGGGCCGAAGCGATGAGAATCCAACCCTATTCTGTGCCAGAGAGTCGTTGGGTGATGTTAGACCACAACAGAATTCTGGATCTGCAATGTTACACGAATCTCTATATCCTATTGCACATAACTAACAGCGCCCGTCGTAGTACATGACAGGACGAGGAAAGTGTATTCGTAGTGACTAGGACACCACTCACACTACAGCCTTATTTAACGTTATTATAATGTGAACATCACACATAAATATGTAAGTAGGTATATTTACCGTCTACTGGAGGAAGCAGTCTTTTGTCATAGCGGGAATTTTTCAGGAGATTGTCTAATATCTCTTTGTCCGACTTTCCCGCTGCAAAACTGAAAGAAACAAATTTCGGGTTATTACGAATTTTACTTATTTAGTTATTAAAACTGGCGTGTTTTGACACATTATGAATCATCATCATCATCATCATCTCAGCCATAGGACGTCCATTGCTGGACATAGGCAATTATGAATATAACACGGGAATTACTCGCGCGGAAACCAATTGTAAAGTCAACGTGGATAAAGTCGCGACCTTGTGCTGTGGAATACTAAAAGTACCGGAACAATAGTTTCGTGTACCATTATGAAGCAACTATGTTGTGTTAGTGTATGGCCCGAGTTTCCTGTTCGTAAATGATCCGCGCTCCGAAGAAAAGGCGGAATATCGGGGCCGTGAAATCGTTCTATGGCAAATGAACCGCGCGGGAGCCGCGCTCTCGCTGATATCGATTTCAGATTAGTTATATAGCTTTGCTAGCCTCCATACGATATACAGCCACCAATTATAAATAGGTCGCCTAAATACTTAATTTATTTGTAGTGGAAAGTAGGTGGTATATAAATGAAAAATAAATAAATGTTTATTTATAAATAAATGTTTATTTATTTGACAATGTTTACAAAAGATCATTCAGCTTACATTAGCTAGAGATTAGAACTTAGTAATATTGATGAGTATCTGCTGCTGAGATAGGCTCAACACCAGTGCCTCAGCATAATAAACAGCGTAATAAATTATAGAGTACCCGCTATATACGATAACTCAGTGATGTCTGTGTCCGAGTATTGTTTCGTATATAATATAGATTCAGATATGTGATTGTGAAAAACGCCGCACTAGTCTATAAAACGAGAGCTAATTATATAAGTAACTTAGCTCCGAACTGTATATATAACTGTATATGTGCCATACAATACAATATTACAAATATTATTATTACATTTTATTTATGATAATTAAAGAAATAAAAAAGCAAATCGAATCAGTATTATTTTATACCCTATTAGCATCGTTTTAATGTTTTAATTTTATTATACTGTAATTCTAAAAACACTAGCGGTACGCCCCGGCTTCGCACAAGTAAAAAATTACACACACAAGTTAAACACCAGATTCTGAAGCACAATATTATCGTGAAGCAAATAAAATATCCATATTTAGAGTTGCAGGGCTCCGAAAGTCCTGCATCCGAAAAAGAAGGGCTTAGGACATACGATATCTCTGAGAATCATCATAATGTGTTCAGCTCCAAACTCCGCTAATTATACATTTATGTTTCAACTTGATACGCGCACTAGATGATGTTAATACATACAACTGTTTCTAAGTTTCTACTGTAGGCGCCGTGTTCGTATGGAATTAATTAATTTGGGGCAAGCTACGACTTGACTGTTCTATTTCATGTAGACAAGATAAGTTAATTCAATGGAAGCGCTTCACCAACAAACCTCTTCGATATAATACATACATGTGCCCGTTATAATACATTTTGGCTTTTAGCTGTCCTGACGTCATTCAGGTTAACGTCAATAAAGAATAGAAAACAAGCTTATGTGAAGTTAAACTATGGTTATGTAAAGATTAATACGAATAATTAGTAGCAAAATTCAACATTATTTATTAAAAAGGTATATCATCTCCTATGAATTTCAATATAATTAATCTTATAATTCAAAAACATAAAATAATACACGAAAAAACCGTCAAAAAGTATATACAAAGAAAATGCTATGAAAGCGACAAGGAATTTAGACCAACAACATTTTCGGTTTTTGATTGCACAGTCTTCGCTTCGCGTTCTTATAAGTATTGTGTGATCTGTCATGATGACATAACAATACTTGCATACTAAACTGCAAACACTACCCCCTTGAATATTCATTATAATTTTTTACATATTAGGAATCTTATGCAATTTGTACATTTACAAATTAAATATATATATATACTGGTCACGATTACCTTTTAATAATAAGCTAACTACGGATATTAGATAGTTAAGTAAAAATATTTTTATTTATAGATTTCACCACTATTTTACTTTATAGTCAGTGACGATGTGTTGTGTTGTCTGTGAATTGTTATCACGCTAGACCTAGATTATTTAATGGCTCTAAAGGACGGCTACTATATGTTTGGTGACAATTGAGAGTGGTAGCTAGCCAGTCAGGTACTCAAAAGTACCCTATCACGCTTGTGACTCTAGGACACTCAGATGTTATTTATGCGGGAACACAGATTTAGTTAATTAATTAGTGTAGTAACTCATAAGTGCGTACAGTACACACTATGAATGTGGAAGCGTTTTTTTACATTCAAGACCCGGGACAAACATCCACACTCATCGCACAAATGTTTGCCCCGGCCGGGATTCGAATCCAGGGTCCCCGGAGACACAGAAGTAGTGTCACTGACATTGACCACTGCGCTACAGCGACCGTCAACCGCTTGGAAGTAAAACGCTTCGTGAGGTAAGTTGGAACGTCCATGTTTGGATGTCGCGTTGCTCGTAACTCCAGAGCGCACTTCCCCATACGTATCCGATAAAACATTTGTAAAAGATTTGGAGTCTCCTCTCGACTAGAGAGTCGTTGTTGACGAGCCTTTTAGCTCGCCTCTCTATCGATAGTGTCGTGTTTGTGCGTAATGAGAACACCAACCAATTTATAATTCATTAATATAACTCGGTAGTACATACATTAAACAATCCACACAATTAGACAATCCAAACAATACTCCATACACGATCGACTTGTGCTTGATATAAGATGAGCAGTAGTTCTGGTGTAAAGTACCGTTTCACCTTTGCGAATACACCCAGTTTTTTGATTGGCAACTAAGCTTTAGACTCAAAATTGAGTGTCGAGTTCAAAGAGATGCCTAGAATGTCTAGATTTCCAGTTATCGGTACGGATTCATCATGGTAAGTAGGGGTGTATTCCCTACTTACCGATGTAAGAGTGCATAGCAGTTAAATTAAAAATATATAACAGTACAGTAGCTTGCCAACGGTTTCGCTCGAATTTATATAGATTATTCAGAAGTTTCGTAAGAATTCAGCGCTTTCATTTTCCCCTTCAAGTTCCTCGTTATGTTGACCTCACACTTCCGCAATAAAGGTACCGTGTCCGCAGCCTAATCTTTCTTTGTACCCGTGTTCCCAAACCCTGTTCAACGATTCGGGCGATAAATCAGTGGGAACGAGGGAGAACGAGATCCGCAGAAGAACAAAAGTCACCGGTATAGCCATGAAGATGGCTATCGCTATATCATTTATTATTATGTAATTACAGTTGTCATAAAAGTTTCATTAGTTTAAAATATACTGTTGTCAAATATTCTTCCGTGACGTCACGAACCGGTCCCAGCGGAAGACCAGCGCTGGTTTTAGCCAGCATTGCTGAGTTGGCTCCGTTTTGTAACATTTAACATTGTATTTTATATTGTATTCGTTCATTTATTTTCTGTGTGCCTTAAATGTAATTGTTGCAAAAAAAAAGATTAGCAAGTTGGAATGGCAGTAGGCAGGATACTTAGGACACGGAACTGGTGCTGACGAAGCGAACATGTTCTCGAGTGGCGCCCAGGGACCGGGGGGCGCAGCAAAGGGTGTCCAGTACCATGACCGATAGACGACATGACCAAGAACGCAGAAAGATGATAGACGAGCTGCTTCCAACCGGTCCTTGTGGACATCAATGGGGGACGCAGAAGTCCAGCATAGGTCGACACCTATGGCCGAGATGTTGATGGTTGATGGTGTGGAGCAAGAGTAGAATATTCCGTTTAATGTTTGAAATTACGAACGCTTATGGAATTCATATTTAAATAAACCAATTTAATTCTTTCTGTTGCTACTTTTGATGTGGGATTTATCTTGTCTAACTTTGTCTGGTTACTTTCCACCTCAACTTCCGCAGTGTAATACCTGTATATAAAAAGCAATTCTCTGGGAAGGAATACGTAAGTTCGTTATCCCGAGAAGTTTACCCGTTAACGTACGCGAGAAGGTTAGCTAGGGCCTGACTGAATGTGATAAATGGATACGAGATTGTTAACACGTCGCATGGTTGGCGAGGTTTGTGTCATGACTCGATATGTTGATGCAGGTAGGTACTCTCGAAGGTTCATGTCGCAGGGAAGGTTCTATAAACGGCACGGTCGGTTCACAGTCGGCTGAGCGCCCGCCGGCCGGCTCGGCCCGCGCCGGCACGGGCCGCGCCACAGCGTTATATGCGCTTCGTCGGTTCTCACTCGCGACCCCTATTTTACATGAAAGTGAAATGAGCAGCATGGAATTCGCTCATTTGTGTCAATAATAATAGCTACAGTATGGCTTGTTTCTGATGAATCTAGATTATATGATAGAGTGATGGCTTACATGTCGGATGTGAGAGCCGACGCTCCACTGGTCATGAGGAAGAAGATCACGGCGCGCGCCACGACGCATGACCAACCCATATTAGGACATCTGTAATCAGAAAATCTAATTTGTTAAACCTTTTCTTCGCCCAAAATTACTACATATAAGTAAAATGGAAAAATTAACATTGCCAATACAAGGTGCTATATAATATTAGTTAAATGTAATGGAAAAAATGCGTAGATCACTGTTATTACTTTTGGTTTAATCAAAAGCCAAGCCAAAAATATCATTCGCAGCGACTCTTTAGCAGCAAGTATTCGTTAGACTCTTGAACACTGGCGTACCTACAGTTTCTCGGATGCCGGTTTTCTATCGGATATCTACGTTTTTGTGAACAAGCGCTACATAATTTAAATGCATATTTCCATTCCACTGTCATTCGACCAGATGTGTGGCAATGCGTCATCGCTGTATATGACGCGCTTCGTGCTGGCTGAAGCTATTTGCCTCCACTTCCGTAATACGTAGGTACTGCTATGAAGTGGTGGGTGCCTAATCGTTGCCCAAGTTTGTGTTTCCCAATACAATCTTCAAGTTTTTAATCCCGGAGTAAACCCTATTATTTATTATATCTTTTACTCTCGTCTCCTTTTAGTCCACGTGGTGGAGATCCCTCTCTCCGAGGAGGAGTTCCCAGCGCTTCCATGTACGTCGTGGAGATTAACCACCTACATTACAACGTACATCCTATACCTTGTATCATTTTGCGGGATTCCTTACTAAGGTTGACTGGAAGAGATCGCTTTTAGCGATAAGTCCGACCTTTTTACTGTATTTTTAGATTTCAGATGTATTTTTGTATTCAAGAATTTTATGGTTTATTGCATTAACAACATGCTCGGCGGAACTTACGTTGAATATTTGAAGGACCGACTAGCAGCCGATTTTTTTCGTATTTTTGTATTTTTTTACTTATGTGTACAATAAAGTGTTGTAGCACTATAGGTACTATTTCTAGATATTAGGCATTCAAAATAATCCAACCTTGTTATAAACTATTTAATATTAATTTTTAGATGCACCTCCCACACATAAGTTTAGTGGGTATATATATATATGGATAGTGATTTAGTTCGTTTGTTTGTGTTTGAGTAGTGAAGCCTCTAACAAATGCATATCATTACAATAATTACGGCGAGTGTACCTTTTCCTCCGAGTAATCCTCAGCGCAAGTACTGTACACGCTAAGCGCACTCCTGGCGTGCTGCAAGGCCGCGTGCATACACCATATATTTTTTGTCGGGCGCCGGCGCTGCCGTCGATTGAAAACGTGACCTACTTTTAAAAGTTGTTATAGATGTGACGTCAATGGTCGAGAATCACGCGACTTATTGACTGAAATAATGGTTTTTACTCGTTAGGAGGTACTCGCTATCGTAGATGCACGATAGTACTTATTCTGAGATTATTTAACCGAACGAGATTTCAACGATTTCGAAGGTAACCGAATCCTCGAAGCTCAGAATTTAGTTTTTTGTATTATGCGTAAGGAATATCAATTCTATTGTAAGCATGAAGGTGTGTTAAGAATTCGCTAGAAACGCTTGTTCACAACGTGTTTTCAAGTTTTATTTTCATGAAACTTACTTTCAACCGGTCCTTGTGGAAATTAATGGGGGAGGCATATGTTCAGCAGTGGAGATGATGATGAAACTTATACTTTTGGTCTATTAAACTTACTCTCATTTTGGTAAGGTAGTGTCTGACAACCGTGCTTCATATTTTTTATTGTCTGGACAATACTACAATGATACATACAAAAACTACTGAACGGATTTGTCCGAAATTTGGTACATTGATAGATGAGAGTCTGGAATAGCACATAGGCTACTATTCATCCCTCCCCTCGAAAAAAGTAGCAGTTCTCGTATGATAAGCGAATAGGACTTTATTATTAGATAATAAAGTTTACTAAAAAAAATTAATAGCTTTTCTCGCTCTCTCATTGTATCGTGCTTCGACTGTGATTTATAAAATTGTTCTACTATAAACTGCGATCTATTACACCTCGATCTGATGTTTATTATTATTTTTAGTGTCGCAATGAGTAAAGAGAGACATACCTTTCTGCTGAGTGCAGAGTGGCGCGGGGTCGGCATGTGGACGGAGGGGAGGGTTCAGGCGGGCGCTGTCGGCGACCCTCGCCACGTGGCGTACATCTGTAACAACGCCGTGCGATGTGTAAGTGCATGTCCACCGCAACAACTACTCTTGCGCACTTAACAACAATAGTGTTTATTAAGTCTTAAGATGCACCGCTTTTCTTTTTAAACTGTTTTACTATTCCTGGAACTTATTACTATTTTTTCGAACTAGACATGAATTACATAGCTTTAATGTTAGTTTTATAACCGCTAATAATTTATGTATAATAAAATTAATAATGTAATTAACGAATCCTTCGGATATGCCATTTTTCAACATGATATTTTGGCAAGTTCACGAGGTATTTGGCCGTAGTGGAAAGCTCAGAAATAATCAAACAGTTTAAATCGAAGTAGCCTACCCGGTACCATTATCATCGAAAAGTATTCATCATTGAAAATGTTGGATAAAACCGAAATAATTTACTTATAAGTAATTTATTTCGGTTGTATCGTTCGGTTATCGTTTATTTCCGAAAAAGGAAATTAGCGGTACAGTAACACTACTTATCTACGATATACAACATTGGTATAGAAACGTTAGGTTACGTTACCAACAAGTGTCAAACTAGGCGACAGCCTGTATCTTGAGACTCTGAGTGCGAGTTTCTAGATACAACAATAATTAAAACACATTTCAACAGAGCAACATGATAGGTAAGTAGTAATTATATATATATATATATATATAAAATATTGTATACAATATTATTACGATTCAGTTATCAAATGCACACATTGTGATGAAGTTGGTGCAATGCAAATAAATTATAAATGAAAATTAATTCGAGAAACTTAAAGTTAGTGACAAATAATTATATACTGTACTTTTTGGAAGGGTTACAACTGTTTGATTATTCAGAATGTATATGTATGTTTGCTAGTAAAATATAAAGTTGTAATGAGTTACTATCCGAGCACTTCTGTTCATTATTTTCGTCTTGTTCGCATCACAACTATCTATTTTTAGAGTATATTATTATTATATATACACTTTATGATTTTTTATATCTTAAAAATCTAAGATTGCGTTTGGCAACTGTCTCACCTGATGTTAAAGGCTAGAAGTCTAGGACGTAGCATGCTAGCCTAAAGATATATAATCAAACGTGACTTGAAGACTCTAGGATTGTATATTGACGTATCGGGAAACACAGTCTTGGGCAACGAGTTCCATTCCTTAGCAGTACGTATTAAGATAGTTGAAGCAAAATGCTTCGTACGTATAGGTGGTATATCTACACACATGCCGTATGGCACATTGCCGTACCTCGAGTCGACCGATAATAGGAAAGAGATGGTGGAATTGAATTATGTAATTCCAGTACACATTCTCCGGAATGTGTCCGATAGAAAACCGATAGCCATGCTACGCCGATGTTTAAGGCTCTGAAGCCTACGTTCTACCAAAGAATTGCCTCCGATGACCTTTTTGGTCTTTCCATAATAGTCGTGCAATTATTGAATATTTTTAGGACTGTTTGGATTAGTAACGTAATACTTACTTTTGCGCAATAAAAGATTAATCGTGTCGAATACTTTAATATGAACGTTATTGTTAATAATACCATTAGTTTACAAAGACAACATAAACTTCAGATCACCGTAAACAATAGGCTGTCAGACCTATAATATAATCCAATTGTTTCGATAACACGCGTGACAGTTGAAATGTATCGAGCACTTGAAACAATGTTAGATATCGTAAGCGTTTATCGGTGGTACCCGACTAAAGCGCGCCCGTCTCGTCATTTACCTTCCTCGGCTAAACCTTTGACGTACGAATATAATGGAGGTCATGCTCCCCCATAACATACACTGTACACGTCCCGGGACTGGCAATGATCCGGGAATCATATATTTTTGCTTATAATACACATAAAAATAAGCCTTTGTTTCTAGGTTAGTAGTAAAAGTTATATATTAAAAAGGATGAATGGCTAAAAAGAAAAATAAAAGTTTTTACCAAATTTAATAGAAAAATTGTACTTGCTTTTATTTATAAAATAAGCGAAATTGATTGGGAATTACATTTTATTAAGTTTTTTTCGTTAACGTCTATAGAGGAAAACGTCATAACGTACCTATTGCAAACGTGTAACTTTAGCAGAGGGGTTTAGTTGTCGTGCCACTCGGAGACGGTGCGGGGGGAAGGGAGGGGGACGTCCTTGCGGTTTTGCGACGGACCATCATTTTGTTTCATTCATCGGCCAATTAAATAAATTAAACCCTACCGTCGCACGCCGAGAAAGTTTTGTGCCAGAATGAGAAAGTACTGCATCATAATATACAAGCGGTCCGCCCCGGTTCCGCACGGGGAAACAATTTCTAAATGAAAAACTATAAGGATCCCTAAGTTTTTTGCAAGCCTATGACACCCGGGGACATAGTGCAGCTTCCGAACAGTGAAAGAATTTGTCAACTTGGTTCAGTAGTTCCGGAGCCTATTCAATGTAAACAAACAAACAAACGATCAAATCTTTTATAATTGCGACTATAATTATATTTTTTTTTCTAACGGACTAATGCTGTTTGCCTCTACCGGCATTTACAGCTTCACCGGAGGGGGGGCGAGCACAGATGGTGCTCAGCCCGGTGTTTGTGCGGGCGCAGAAGGCGGTGCGCCTTCTGTACTTGTTCTGACTGTAGATTTTTTGGCTCTGTTACAACTCTCCTTTTAAAGTGTAAAAAGTAAAAGTTTTTTTTTCTCTTTTTGTTAGAAGCTGCACTGTTGTCTTCTGTCACATTTATTTTATATGTTATAACAACTTGTATTCGTTTATTTTTTTTAAAAACCGCTCTTTACCTATTTTTTCCACTCGCTGAACATCTATGCGAGTAGGGATATGCTGGAAACCAGCGCAGTGTTCACACGTCACACCGTGAACACTGCATTATGCTGAGCATATTCCAATTGCCCAAAGTACAGAACTAACATGGAATAAGTAGGGACAATTATGTAGTTAAATTATAGGTATTTAAGATTGTAGATGTAAGATTATTTTTAATGTAACGCCCTATATGCATAATACTTGAAATCCGTTACTTTGAGGCAATAAATGAATATTTTATTTTTTATTTAAAGAATCCCATATTGTAAGTATTCGGGAATACCGAGGGAGGCAGGTCCAATGTTGCAGGTGTGCGCCAGAGTCGATCGGTGGAGCAGCGCAGTGTGTCACTCCCATGACTGTGTATCATTAATGTGGACGAGCCTTCAAGCGGTGTCGGCGAGCGCCGCGCGGTGATAATTAACCGTGAGGAAGGAACTGGGACGGGGAGTGTCTGAAAAACTCTTTGACTGTTCAAAGAGTTTTTCAGAACACTCTCCGTTGCATATACGGTAGAAAATACAGTGATACTCAATGCCTCTACGCACTCTGAGGGGACCAAACAGCTATTATCCATATTATTAGTGTGTGTTGAAGAGCTACCCGCTCGTACTCGCATGCCTGCCGAGAGAGGTGGGAAGGAGCCACTCCCGAAATCTATCCAGAAAACTGTAAAATAAATGAGCGACTTCAAGCGACTTGTAACTTTGCTGTGAGCTTTTAAAATACATTTTTATATTGATCCGATGTTGTATACTTAGTTAAGTTTATTGGATTTTCAAGAAACGGTTGACGATGGCTTAAATACATGGAACATGATAATAATAAATATGTTGTTTATATGTTTGGTTTTATCCTTATCGATTCGTGGAAAATAGTTATATGTAAGACCTTGGGTAAAGCCGATTATGCTAATGTAATACCTTATTTTGTTACGTTATTCAAAAATGTGGCCTTCACATAAATAATACTTTACCCTTTCCAGCAACCCCTTACACCAGTTCTTGTGTCATGTCAGTGTGATTTATGAATACCTAGTACTTTGTTGTAAATTTCTTTGAAACCACGGATTTATGTAGGACAGTTATTTCGGTTAAAACTCATGTGTTTTTCTATTGTCGTGATTATTATACATTTAAAAACGTGAAATGAATTTTTTTTTCCGAAAGGCGGGCGGGTGAAACCGTAATAACTGGGATTTATTCCAAATTCAGTGATATTAAAAAATAAAAACAAACATAATTAAAAAAACTATATTTATAATGATTTTTAAGGAATAGGTGAAAGGTGAAATAGAAGCAGACCTCTGATAAATATACATTCTGCATAAGCACTGAGCACTCAAAAATTTCATAAAACGTGTTCAGACACATGTTTTTAAGAGCCAGTAGTATATAGTCTAGGGTGTTTGCCCCATCGACTATGTCCTCACCAACCATCAACTAAGATAGTTGTCAAATTGCGTGGATGGTTTTTTTATTGGGGTCCAAAAAAAAGTAATATCAGGGAGGGCTAATGAAATAAAACCAAATATTTTGAGATCCTTCTAACGTTCAGCTATTAAAGTTGAATGTACAAACTTGGTACCTGCCTATTTAAAAACATTAGAAAAAAAGTATTTAAATCGTTGTGAAGACATTTGAGACCACGATAGGTTTTTGAATGGCTATAGATTCCTGTATATAAGTCAGGATAAGATAACGTTAGCTGCAAGCTATTATCATTTGTATTACGGCAAACTCATTGCTAGCTTCATACATTCTATGAATCTAGTGAGTTGGGTGTATCTATTCAAATTGCATGATGTTCAGGAATACTAGTGTTACCCCCGAGACGTTCCAGACAGTACAGCGGAAGTATTGTAATAGGAAACGACAGACATGAGTGGCAATAGTGTCGTCGAAATATACTTATAGCAGATATTGTACCGAACATTGTTCCAGCGCCGTATATGGCACACGTTTCGTTTTGCGTGTGAATGAACAATCTTAAAATAAATTTATTTCATAAAAGCACTAGGAGTCATTAAAGACTTCATTCGTCACCTCATTGGTCATTTTTCCGACCTCCTTTTCAACGTCCACATTATTCTGACTGCGACAGATCGATCCGACGAAAGCTTACTCGATTTTAGTCTTAAATGAGATCCATAGTAAACGACACTGCTGTCGAGTAGTAACCCAGTTTCGCACTAGATGTGTATATACTCATATATACGTTTGTAGTAGGTACAAATACTTTTGTAAATGTGTTTGTAAAACAATTCACATTCTTACACTGGCGTAGTGTGATTTAGGGGCAGTAAACTGAACAAGTTTCTGTCCGGTGTAAATACTCTTTAAAGCACTCAGTCTATTAATACACCGCAGCCTGTCGTGGCTAATTACAAGATCACGGATTTTATTCATCAAGTTAGTTGTTTTCGAAACACTTTATGATGCGCATTGATTGGTTTGGAAGTAATCGTCTATCAATTTTCTATTGTATATCGATACAATATACAAATCAAAAGTGCCGCGATGTTTATACTCGTACATTATGTATATGATACAGATAGGTATTATATTTGTTGAACACGTCAACGTAGCATTTGCTAAAGTGGCCTACCATCACAAAACTAATATAGCGGAAGTGAATAAGCACCAACCTTCTGCCCGTTGTGTGTTTGGTTTGATGTCGTGCGTGTCGCGCCACTGACCGCTATCACATCGAACATAAGATAACGAGGAACCGTGTACTTGTGAGATGTTTCAGCGTATGTAGCACTCGTGAGCTCAGCGTGCGTTGTTTTTAGCAGATAGTAGCGCTCGCACCATGAAGCATAGTTTTGAGGGAACGCCAGCGATAAGGCGAGTAGTCAGCCATCGCAGAAGACTCGCCTCGCATCGCCTTTGAAGATAAGAGTAAGATAATGCAATGAATCTACTAAGTAGTAGTTGATAAAAGAATTCAGCCTTTTCTTTTAGTCGGCTCTAAGACTACAATGACACTAAGACTCTAAACTAACAGTTCAACTGTAGCGCGATGCTGCGCGCTACAGTTATCGTAGCTTTCGAGTAAATAGTTGACCCGCGTGCTCGCCGTCTCCCCCATGAATCAGTCAATATTGCATGACTCATCATCACTGCGAGCGTGCGCTTTAACTTCGACCACCACCTCACCGAAGAATTCCTGTCAACGGAGCTCAATGGTGATATAGGCGAGTGAGTACAATACATGCATTTTTTAATGAAATGGATCGCATACAAGTAGTTTGACGACCTGTTGATAAGCGGTCATCGTCATCTATGTATATCTATAATACTGGAGGCATTATTGTTCGGTGAAAATGTTTTAAGAGAATAATGTATGTTATAGTGGCTTCGCCCCGCGGCATTACTCTTCCTACCGTGGTTTGAACTGTGTGCGATCAGATGTGTGATGATATCAATTCACACAACAGTATTTAGGTGTTTCATGCTATCAAATTGCATGCAGTAAGTTATTGGCATGTGAATTACCATCGTAGTTTCATTTTTCGTTTCAATTTTCAAACTACAGAATTGACAAACACGATTGTGCGCCCCGGTGGAACAAGCCTGCTCTAAGGGGATCAAACTTTGGAATCGATCGCTAACTAAAAGTTTCTGCAGCTTCACAATTGTAATTAGCGTTCAAATTCAAAGGGAGTTAAGCGATGCAAGAATATAAAACAGTACTTCAGAAATGATTTTCAAGCCCTTTATTGGCAATCTCTTAGATTTCCGCTTAGAACACATTTTAGGAAAAGTGTTGGGCGTATATGGGCTGGATGCGGGCTTCTCCCAGCCGGTCCTTATGGAAATCAATAGAGGAGGCATATGTCAAGCTGTAGACGTCTTGTGGCTGAGACGATGATAATGCTGATGAAGGATCATCAAATTATAGTCTTAAGCGGTAAATAGGTAACTGCCCGAGGGAGGGTAAGATAAAGGTGAAAGGAAAACAATAGTCCAAGTGGGCGAGGCCGCGGGGCGCCGCTAGTAGTTACATATTTAAGAACTCCCACAGTGAAATCGTGGAGATATATATTTAATAACAATATTGCGCTTTGAAACGCGTAGCTAATTGAGGCTTATCAGCTACAAGCGCTAATCCAATTATACAGGGCGAAGCCGTCGTAGCACCGTAGCGTCGTAGATGGGCTACGCAGCTACGCGAGACACAAATTATATTACATAATTATTATGTTTACGTCACATTACAAATGTTATTTTGCTACGGAACAAACAATTAGAACGCGCGGCGTCATGTTCGCGCGGGAGTAGACCACGTCACACGGCTGAATGTGGAATGTTTAATAGGAAAATGTCCGCTGAAAACACTGTACAATGATTTTTTATTGGTCAGACGTACATATTATAAGTCTCAGATATAATAGATAGAGGAGCGGAGGCTGTATACTCAAAGTTATAAGTGGTAAATACAAGTATGACGTACAAGTAAGTCAAGTGTTTCGAAGGGAAAGTTTCGGCTCGAGAAAGTCCAGTTTGTGTCAACGACCTTGAAATACCTACCGTTACGTCATTTATTCTGTAGTGCACTCCACAACAACTCTGAGTTAATTCCTCTTTGAATACATTCCCTGAATTTAACTAACCTCTTCATCTATTAAAAAACTATGCGTATCAAGAACGAGCTTGCCTTTTATTTCACAGTCAACTAGCACAAAAGGCAATCTATGTATATTTTGAAAACAGTACATAGTTTGACTATATCATATATAAATATGTACTGTTTTCAAAAATATTTTTGGTTTTGTAAAAAATACATTTATATGTTGCTTTTACATCATACAGAAAAGTGCCTAATTTTTTAATTCTGTTAATTTGTTAGTTTTGGTGTTTAATAAATTATTTTGGTTTATTACATTGATATAGTATATTAACTAACACGTAACTGATGTATCTGTAAGAATATTACGCCGGCGCACTGTCGCGGTGATCGTTAACAAACCGGGAAACGTTCGTGTCAATAAGTTAGTTGATTGTGAATATCCGCGATCTCCCCCCCCCCCCCCCCCCCCCCACATCTCGGTATCTGAATAATCCGCGCCCGATCCGTGCCGCGGGGCTCTTGATCCACTTCCAGAGGAGCGTTGGCTTTCATTCACCACGTGGTTGGCGGATGGGCTAGCGGCCAGGTCAATGGAGGAGTGGTAGTTATCCCAATGACGGTTATCCTCAGACAACAGCCGGGGCGGAGGCTCGGCTTGCCCTCCGAACCACGAGAGCGCTTGGATATAAATGCCACTAGCTGTCACCCATCCAGTGTGCAATTATCGAGCAGTTGCGTTGCTGAACCCAGTTGATCTATTGAGATCGCGCACGTACGCTCCGCGCCGCACGCGCACGCTTTCACGAGCTACATGCAGCAGTTGAAACTGTTGTTAGAATCAACTTTTTCATAATGAGATTATAATTATAATACAATCAATTACCTTAATTTTCAATAAAGTGTTTTGGTTTATTACATTGATATTGTACATTAACAAACGAAGCGAGATTTCATAATTAGTTACCCTTGAAGCCGTCGGTTCCCTTTGACTATGAATAAAAAAACCGCCCCTCAAACGGAATGGTGTTTCTGATATAACATTTATAATATGAAGTATAGGAATTTCATATGAGTATTAATTGTTGTACAAAGTGTAGAATATTTGATCAGTCCAGTAAATTACGTAAAACGTACGTTACGTAAAAGTATTTTATATTCCAATTAATTCATGAACGAATATTAAACGAAGTGATATCAGATGGGATACCCGCTCGTATATAAGCTCGCGTGTGAGATCCGATCTAGAAACCAGGATATTTACTTTTTACGATACAGATATCGGACTCACGCAATTGTGGTCGTGTCATTGACGTTCGTGGCTTCTTTTATGGCATATTTTATTTATTCGGCTTCTTATCACATCTGTATATTAAGGTTACGCCAACTCTCTTACTGGTTGTTGCAATTGCACACGAGTGAAAAAAATCCTACGATATGAATTACTATGTGTTTTTTTTTAAACTGTCATAAATAATAGTTGTTTGTAAAGGCATAACAAACATATTTAGTTTACCCAATATCAGATTGTCCGTTATGTAGTTTCGATGTTAGTAGTGAAAAAGGAACAAAAAATGCGATCACTATATATACATATACCTATTTAAATAAGTTTTAGGTAGCCAGGGCAGACCAGCTCAACCGCTGATCGTGGAGACCAGGGTTAACTTCCGAGGAGTGTCGGTTGAGCGTTACGTTAAACCAAATCTAAGTATGGCGTTAGTGACTTCTTTTCAAGAACTGAAGAACTTGAAGAATTGGGAAGGTACTCTACATATTCACGTTTTGAATTTTTATAAGCTTGTGTGATGTGATATGCAAAATAATAAAGAACTTGCTATCAATGATTTGTTACATTTTGGCACGAGCAGGGATCCCGACAGCCGGGGTCTGGGCGCTCGCCAACAGTGCGCCGCGGTCTTGTGTGCTCATCAGCTGGCACGTTGGCAAATTACGTTTGGTATTACGCCGTGAAAATATCTGTACTTAAGCTATTATTTGGTAGTTTTTTTTATAAAGATTATGTGAGAGATGCCTTTCCAAGTATCCTAGCCCTTCCCAAGTTTGTCAGTCAGGATATACTTACAGGGTGTTTGGCGCATAGTACGACAGGATTTTTTGGGGATTGGGGGAGTGGGGGGGGGGGGGGGGACAGGGCGGGGCACAGTGTGTTACTAGTGATGACTTACTTTTAATGCTTTTTAGTCATAAAGATGCAAAATTAAAGAAGGAAACGTGTGATATTGCCCGCCGCAGATATAACACATCTCCATGTAATAGTGCGCACACAGACCACTCGCGCTCACACCGAGCTGTCCGTCCCGTTGAGCTAAAACATGCCATTAGTCAGATTCCTCCGGCACGTTTCAACATGTTTCCGGTCACGTCACTGCACTAATCTCGGGGGTTCCCGTCCGGGTCCCGCGGGGATTCAACGTTTACACACGCACCGCATAACCTAAGTTTCGCAAACCCTTCGCATCCAGAGCCAATTTTGACAGCTTAGCCACACTGCTAGGTTGGATTAATAGATTTTTACTCGTGGGGTTTTTATTATTATTATTATAAGCTTGCCTTTGACCACCATTTCACCTGATGTTAACTGTTGACGCGGTCAAATATGGAGCTCCCAAGCCTAGAAGGTAGGATCAATAAAATGGGGATGGTGGAATTAAATTATGTAATTCTAATGCATTTTTGGACGGATAGACATTTCTGTTAAAGTAAAGACGATTTGTGTAAGATTTGTGCGAGATAGGATCCCTTATATGTGAGTTATAATAGATCAGATAAATTCCGATTGTATGCAAAATAATAATACATAATTTTATTAACATTTTGTCAACTCCTGCACATTTTTTTATAGCCCACACCCGCAGCTACCTAAATAATTATAAATAAACTCGATAAAAAACCAAATTCTCTAATAAATATAGAAATCTTCGTCGTCTTCTTCTCAGCAATTGGACGTCCACTGCTGGACATATGCTATTTGTATTAGTATAATTTTTCCTTAGCGTCCCGTAAAGTACACAACGACCATTTCTTTTTGCTTTAACTTTTTTTGTGATATATGCCAGTAAGAAGAGTCTTAGATTCAGTGCAACGTTTAATTTCTACATTACTTACTAAAACATTTATTTTAAGTGGAAGGTATATAGTTAATAGTGTTACTATATACTCATAAAGTATAGATAGATATAAAGCATAAATATAATCTTAGGATTACCTTGGTGTCAGGGGCGCTGTGGATGTTAATTCAAAATTAAATTCACCAAACACGTTTAAAGTTGTTTTTATTTTATTTTGATCAGTGACCATCACGTTGTGTGGCGTCTATTGAACATGGATTAGCTCAAAGATAAGTACACAAATTCTTTCCTATCCGTATCTGGATGTCTTCCTTATAGAGGGTACATATCACAATTGATCCCGTGAGCAAAGGTCACTGAAAGGGGTTAAAACATTTCTTTTTACATATTATGTAATAATAAAAGATTTGAATTATAAATGGTGACACGCCGTAACGAGGCGTTAACGCCTCGTTATACTTACTTTAGCTGTTCATGTAACTTACTTCTCCAAAGCGCGTAGCGGCGTGTCACCATTTATAGACTTCCCAGATGGACATCTGGACCAGCCTCAGTGTCAGTGTAACATCAGAGTAGTGC
Source organism: Apeira syringaria (assembly GCA_934044485.1). Taxonomy (NCBI): domain Eukaryota; kingdom Metazoa; phylum Arthropoda; class Insecta; order Lepidoptera; family Geometridae; genus Apeira; species Apeira syringaria. Next base: position 17,465,832 of record OW203668.1, read on the forward strand.
TAATAGTATGTATATACACACACACTTATACACAAATACTTTTGGATTCAGACGATATATATATATATATATATATATATATGAATACGACACTCATTGGTTTATAATGAAGTCTTCTAATAAATATATCTCGAGTCACAGTGTTTGTTATCGACCTCCCCCAGCTTCCCTGATTTTTGTGTATATTTAGATTGAGAATAGGGCGTAAAGTATTTCTCACCCTCTTACCCCTACCCCCCATGTTTTTAAATCGATTTAAGTTTATTGTATGAACAAATATCCAAATAATTTATTACTTTAATGAAGTCACTTGTATATTTCGATAGTTTATATGGCAGAACAATGATTGACAGGTCAGCTAGTATTCTATCATCTCAGCCATAGGACGTCCACTGCTGGACAAAGGCCTCCCCCATTGATTTCCACAAGGACCGGTTGGAAGCGGCCCGCATCCAGCCCTTGCCTGCGATTTTAGTCAGGTCGTCTGTCCACCTAGTCGGTGGCCGTCCTATGCTGCGCTTGCCAGTCCGTGGTCTCCATTCGAGAACCTTTCGGCCCCAACGGCCATCGGTTCTTCGAACTATATGCCCTGCCCACTGCCACTTCAACTTGCTAATCCGCTGGGCTATGTCGGTGACTTTCGTTCTTCTACGGATCTCCTCATTTCTGATTCGATCACGTAGAGAAACCCCGAGCATAGCCCTCTCCATAGCTCGTTGTGCGACTCTGAGCCTGTTCAGAAGGCCTATAGTCAGAGACCACGTTTCAGTTCCGTAAGTCATCACTGGTAACACACATTGTTCGAAGACCCTCGTTTTCAGGCATTGCGGTATTTTGGACGAGAAGACGTCTCGGAGCTTTCCGAACGCTGCCCAGCCGAGTTGGATTCGACGATTGGCCTCTTTCTCAAAGTTGGACTTACCTAATTGGACTGTATGTCCTAGGTAGATGTAATGGTCAACAACTTTGAGAGTCGAGTTCCCTATTGATATGGGGGCGGGCGCAACATGGGCATTTGACATAATTTTCGTCTTGTCCATGTTCATTTTAAGGCCCACCCTTAGGGAAACTCTGTTGAGGCCTTCGAGCATCGTGCTGAGGTCTTCCATGGATTCTGCCATGACCACAATATCGTCGGCAAACCGAAGGTGAGTGATGTACTCGCCGTTGATGTTGATGCCGAATCCTTGCCATTCCAAGAGCTTGAAGGCGTCTTCCAATGCGGCAGTGAACAGTTTCGGAGAAATAACGTCTCCCTGTCTCACGCCTCGTTGCAATGGAATCGCCCTCGAAATTTGCTCTTGTACTCGGACCGACATAGTGGCGTTATTGTACAAACACTTCAGCACTTCGATATACCGATGGTCAATACGGCACCGCTGAAGAGACTCAAGCACCGCCCACGTCTCGATCGAATCAAAGGCTTTCTCATAGTCCACAAACGCTAAACATAAGGGCAAGTTATACTCTTCGGTCTTCTGTATAACTTGCCGCAGCGTATGGATGTGGTCTATGGTGCTGTAGCCTTTTCGGAAACCGGCTTGTTCGGGAGGCTGGAAGTCATCAAACCTACGTTCGAGACGATTCGCGATGACTCTTGAAAACAGCTTGTAAACATGGCTCAGAAGCGAAATGGGTCTGTAGTTCTTAAGCAATGTGTTGTCACCCTTCTTAAAGAACAACACCACTACGCTTCTGTTCCATGCTTCCGGCGTTGACCCTTCGAGGACAACGGAATTAAAGAGCTTCTGAAGGACTTTCAGTATCGGTGATCCACCCGCTTTCAGAAGCTCTGATGTGATTCCGTCGTCACCCGGTGCCTTGTTGTTTTTAAGCTGCTTCAGAGCCATCCTAATCTCGTATAGGCTGATGTCCGGGATGTCTTCGGTATAGTGCTAGTATTCTATACTATAATATATTAATATTTTCATGAACTTCACTTCGGTCAAAGACTTTGCTCTGTAAGAATATCTATATCCTGCGCTGTTTTCTCAACAATGGCAGCCCATTAAGAAAACAAAATAACACGATTAACTAGAAGCTGCCATAATGTAAGAGCGGAGTTGACCCCCCCCCCCCCCCTTTCCCCCCCCCGCTAACCGACAAAATACCTACTCAAAGGATCAAAGGAAATATTACATGTATATTAATCTCAGCAATATACTCGTACATATATACTATGCTATTTACTGTTTGACGCTATAGTGAGTAGTAGGATATAACTCGGAGAGCAGCGGAGGATAAAGAGAACATGAGACTTTTTGACGTGATAACGTTTTATAAATTGATGAATACCAGCAACACTCATGAAAAATAGTAACGTTCCGCGTAACGTTCCACCTGAGTTTTATATTACATAAAATAATCAAAGTCAAAGTCATAAATGATTATGACGTTATCACGTAAATCTATCGTCCGTAAACCGACTTTACGGACAACCAATTTTTTTATTTGAACCGATCGCTGAATATAACCACTTCTTATTGAGAGAGCACTTTGTTTATCTCGGGGTATCCGAGTACCTCCGTCAATTTTAAAACAAACATTGTTTCGGGCATCAGCATTGTTCAGTTTGTCGTATAAATTAAACAAGCATAGATGTCGCTGACTTATATTATCAATAAAAAAAAACAATCTTCCTATTTTCGTGTGGTATGTATTTGGTGATTAAGCAGAATCAGTGTGTAATCGCGACAAATTAAAAGTAAAAATAAAACCATTGTGCATATTAATCGATTAGTGCATAATGGCAAATAAAATATTTCTGCCTCGCCTATCGTCGTATCAGAGTTAAACAACTCTGTTACTATGACAGGCACGCAGAAATATTTTATTTGCCATGGCCGGAAGGTTCAAGGTTGTATTCTCTCCGGCTGCTTTCTCACAAGTCCCTGAACGTGCAGGCCCCAGCTAAGTGCGTTTTTACTACTTTTGTGTATTATGAAACTTTAATGAAGGTGAAGGCGTAAGTTTAAGGTTTTAGTGCGCAAAAGTAAAGTTTATTACTTATTTGTACATAGCTAAGTCTATTTTAATACTATTAAGCCTACACATATACGCGTATTTTCGTCAAATATAATACAAAACATCGAGGACAATAGTCCCGATCGACACTCCGAACAAACTGCTGGATGGTGATGGTGGCGATGCTGATCGCTGGGAACAAAAGATCGATCGGACAGCGATAAGTGTTCCGAGCAGGTATATGTCAATGACGTCATGTACTACTGTGACATATATAATATGTGCCATTCATGTGATACATTCATCAGTTTCAATATTTTTATCACATCCATCGTTTCAAACAAGCTATTAATAATTACACATATATGTTATTGACCGGTAATAAGATACCCAAATCCTAATGAACAACCCGAGCGTTCAACTTCTGAGATACCCCGGATCATTGTTTTTTTGTTATATTTCGGTTGGTTATGAATAATTCATAATAAAAAGATTTCGCGTGCAATTTACCTTTTGCCAGGAAACATTCTCGGTCTTGCGTGATTCCACCTTCGACCACAACAAAATCGACCATCGAATGAGGTAATGATCAAACCCGCAATACAGTTCGACCTCCTTAGCACACACTGGCCGTACATTTCTAGAAAACGTTATAATATCTACTGTATGCTCTTCAGTAAAAAAAGGAAGTATAGGTACATTATTTAAAGTATATAATTATAATTAATAGGTATAATATTTTAGTGATTCGACGATTCGAACGCGCTTCGAACGATACGCTGATATAATGTAGGCACCACCATCTTCGTCTAACACCTTAAGGGCCGAGCGGTATTGATTCCCATGACTTAGTTTGCGAGTCACGTTCTGCCCTTTGTAGGGTCTGCGATACGATATTTTAAGGTTGTTACCGCCTCTTATTGTTGTAATATTTTGAGTGTAACTGACTGTGTAAACACACAAAGGTTTTCAACAGTAACGAATATAAAGAACAGTCGTTAGGTGATTTAGGAGGCGCTTGTGTGGTTTGTAAACATTGATATTCAGACGAGTAAGCCGCGAGGCGCAGCTAGTTATGATAGGGAAGACTATATGCAAACGTTCATTAAATGAAAAAATATAAGAACCATAATATCCGTCATAGTATTGTACCGACAGCGCACGGCGCCCGCGGCAATGAAACGTGTCGCCCACACACGTGTACAATTGTTATAATACCATCGGGTTATATAATTATACAGAAGTACGCGACTCTAGCGTAACTATTACCGCGTTTGTACTAATTAACTACGGACGTAACTTCACCAAATGTCACGCAATTTATGAAACTGAATTTCAGCTACCAATTTGTAGCTATGAGTGATTCAAGTTTATTGAGCGCGCCGTTTCAATATTGAAAAATGTTTTGAGCACACGCTCCCAGGTCTACTGTAACGAGAAATATGAAGTTATTTTCGCGCGCGCGTACCTCGTTATGGTGTGGTTTTACGTGTGTGTTATTTTCAATTTGTATGTTACGTTATCGTAACTTGTAATTTTAAAATAACACACACACTTTCTCAGTTAACGAAACGGAAAAACGTGACATATTAACAAGAGACCATTGATTCGGTCGGCTATAATATTCATATTCCACCCTCAATTTTTCCTGAGATTTTATTCAGCAACCAATTTTAATAATTCCACTGTCATTTGTAATTAATAATTAGCTTCATTCATATTACTTTAAAGAAAATATTCTTCACGTTTTTACTAAAAAATACTGGGTATTTTTATGTTTGTGTCTTGCTTGACCTCTATCACACTATCACGAGGTCTGTTATTCGGTCGACGGTGGGATCATGTCTGTTCAATGACACCTGCCTGCACCCACCGTGTGTACCGACCACACAGTGGGGCGTCATGCCAAACTTATGGGCGGTAGGTAGCTATTGGTGTGCTTACACAAACCGACTTCCACTTAACATTAAACTAAAAAATTAAAACATTGAAAATATTTTTCTTTTTTCAGAAACCGGTTGAAAATGAAGAATATACGCATGCGTTTTAGATATGATTCAATTGTTGTAAAAAAAAAAACTATTAAATGTTAAGTTAGTGTTGCAAACTATTTACTATAAATCCTAAAGTTTGCGGGTCGCACGTCGTCGGGTCGCACGTCATCTTTAATAGATTTTTATTCCTAAAGCTTTATCAGCGTAGCATTCTAATATGGACAGTGGATTCTTAAGTGTGTAAAAGTGTAGATGCTAATTTCAATGTAGTCCATATCGGAAACAAAGGAAAGAGAAACTGCGGATAGAATGGAATAAGTGGCACTGTTGTGTATCCGAGCGCAGTATGTTAATCCGAGGGGGAGTTTAGCAAACGTTGCGATAGGTCGCGTGACTGGGCCCATTAGTGGGCTCCTTCGTCATGGCGAGCCGAAGGAGCGCCTCGCTTATATAAATGCACGAATTATTAACGAACGAAAAGATTGAATATTAATATGGGAATTAATATTCCCTCTTGTATTCTTTGACGAGTCGTTAATGTTCAATAGAAGCAATTTTAATAAATGAACAAAAGAGCAGGATTGACATTTCTGTTCTTTAAGTTTTAACCGATTTGAACTCTGAGAAGATTCTAAATTAGATGTTTTTTATGTCTTTTACTTTAAAACTTTGATATTTATTTATGACGTTAAAAAGGATATTCGTTAATAAAATTTTAATTTAATCTGGTAAGTATACTCTCATATTTGAAAATTTTCAACTTTTCCTACGCTTTAGTGAAAAAAGAACTTTTCTTTGATCATAATTATCGTATTAACAATCTATCAATTACATAAAAATCTCGTATCCCCGTGTTCGTTATCGTCCTCTTCCCAAACTCGTTGCCCATCTTATTAATGCCATTCGTATTAATGCTGTATTGATCTAGCGCTTGACCAGTATGATGACGCACAGATGTCTGCACTCATACTGTAACAAAACCCTTAACTCGAATCCCAAATAAGCAGATATAATAATTACTTAAATTTCCTGTAATGAGAAGAAATATTAAAAGCATTATTAAGCGATGATAGCTCAGCGGTGGGAGCGTCGCCTGTCAAACTGACGGAAGCTGGTTCGATCCCCACCAAGGCGGGCTGAGCTCCCTGTGAAACAGCACCGTTATCGAATTTTCAGCATGGTGGCAGGGTACTTTCGAGTACCCGCCTGGCTAGCTACCAACTTCGAGTTTAAAAACTGTCAAATACATAGTGTATTCAGACAGGAGTCCTTGAGAGCCAGTAAGCGTTCTAGGTCTAACGTGATAGCATCTGCGACACATCGTCACCGACCATCTAGTGAGATAGTCGTCAGACACTAAATGTATAGAGTACTAGCGGCGCCCCACGGTACCCGGTGATGAAAAACGATGATGATGGTGATGATGAAAATAAACCTATGTGTTAATTCAGGATATAAGCTATCTCCATACCCAAATTTCATAGAAATCGGTGTAGATGTTTGAGCGTGAAGAGGTAACAAACATACACACTTACTCACAAACTTTCGCATGTATAGTATTAGTAGTATAAACATGTTTTATTATCATAGAAGATAGTGGATGAAAGTGAATAAACGTTACAGAATCTCGTTACTGGATAGGTTGAAGCGGCGCGTGCCTGTACTACTGCGATGACACTGTTTGATTGGGGACTAGGTGTGATGATGGCGGCGACTTCAATAAATATGTAATAACATCTATTCATATACATAATTATATATTATAATTCAACTAGCTGACCTGGCAAACTTTATTCTGCTATATAAATTATTAATATGTCAAAGTGACACACCTCATTGAAATTACTTTACGTCAATTAATACCTTTGTTAATTGACGTGAGTAATTTTTGAGTAAACATTTATGTGGTGTGTTCAGACAAAAATGCTAAAATCCCAATAAATAAAAGAATAGAAATAAAATATAGCCTATACTTTAAATTGGACAAAGTTACATATCTCTGCGAAATTTCGTTAAAATCAATCCAGTAGTTTGGGAAATTATCCCGGACAAACACCGTGACACGAGTTTTTTTTATATATGTTTGTGTATAGATGCACCGAGCTTCATAAATATTTGATTGTCACGCTGGAGCATGCGAGCCCAACAAATAAAGCGTTAACATCGTCACCGCACCAGTGGCGGACTAGCCATATAGCAATAGTAGCTCATGCTACGGGCCTCGCGAATTTGGGGGCCCCGCGCATCAATGCTTTCTGACCGTAGGTGACTCAATCATGTAGCTACATTATCAATTATTACAATGTGGCTAGTATTATTAACAGCAAGGAGCACGAAGCTCTTAAACTCCAACTTTGCAAGCTATAGTATTAAATATGTATTTACAACTTTGTTTCCTAAACCTTAAAATTGCCTTTCGCAAAAATTTGTCTCTTATGACCACCAATTGCAGTGGTCACCGAGAGGAGCAAGATCCAAGAAAATTTTAATCACCTCACTAATGATAATTGAATGCAGTTTATTTAAATAAATCTATATCAACGGTATTAATAGTAAATTTGGCAATAATAAAGAAAAACCCTGGTCCTTGTGGTAGAATTTGCTACGAGCCCCGCGCTGACTTAATCCGGCCCTGCGCCGCACCAATCAACCTAATAAATCTGCGCTAAATATAGAAAACAAAATGATAAATATAGAAACCACCCAATTCGCATTATTGCCACTAATGCTAAAACAATTTGAATCTTTTTCCTGCTGTATACGTTGTAATTTGCAAAAATCGTATGTTCTTTTCTCATGAATGAACAATTAACCAATAGTAAATATTCAGTGTGTGAGATCATCAGACCACAAATAAGACGTAAGTTTTGTTGAGAGATCAACTGTAACAGCTTCCTGTTTAATTGGCGACGGAGACTGCCGCGCGTGCTCATTAACCGTCGCCTAATCAGAGCACGGTCGCGTCGGCGTGAGGCTAGGGTGGCGAGCTCTCACTTATTTTGGACAAACGGACATTTTTTGTTTAATTTACTTTTTATCCATGAGCTTTATTTGTCATTGATTGTTTTATGTCTTCTAGTATTAACTAGCTGCGCCCCGCGGTGTTACCCGCGATGAAATGGTACGTGATATTGACCATTTTTGATAAATTTATATGGGACCACTCATATAAATCTGATGATGATAAGCGCCAGATTTTTATTTTTTAGGCCAGGTTTTTACCCCTGCTTAGATAATGTTACCACGTGCTATCTTCATCGATATGGTTCGGACAGCTACACTGGCATACCAGGTTGGCTAGGAATAACATAACAACTAAAGGTCAGAACACACCGGCGGTACAGGTTCACTGACCGTGTATGGAACCTACCGTCAACGTCGCTATTGATCCGGTACAAAGGTATAACGTCTCGTTACCAAATGGAAAACTGGGTTTTGCTTCACTTGCGAGTGAACTCTCGAACGTTTTACGCGAATAAATGCGAGCCATGTCACTGGAATATTGTTGCTCTACCTCACTTTACACCACTTGCAACATTCTTATATACGAAACAATTAGTTACAAGAATTGTGTACGACAAATAGTGATGGTCAGTTCATAACTAGACAGCGTAATAATAAAACAGCAATCGAAAATAGTCACATTGGTATATTAATATTACGAGTCGCTGAATTGAAAAAATATTAATAAACTCATACCATTTAACATAAATGATTGAGTTCTCAATTCTCAGTTATAATAATAATAAACGCACCCCGCACCAGGACTCCCTGAGCTGAGCATACACACATGCACACACATTACACAAACATCCATGATCCGAGTATGAATATCTATGTTCATCACTGTTATGTTTGCCCTGGCCGGATTCGAACCCAGGGCCACGGATTAGAATTCGGTGTCACCGATCAATGGGCTGCGACGACCGCCAACAAGACTTACGTAGCAACAAAGTTAACTGCTAACAGTTTATTCTGAGAGCGTACACACATCAGTCACTACAGACAGTCAGTACAGACATCATACGAGTATGATCCTATTGTCCGAGTACAACTGGGTAGAGACTGCTCACTTAGTCAGTTAACATAGGAACATAGAAGCATCTATTTTAGTACGACTTTTATTATTCAGAATATAAATCAGTTCGTCTCCGGAGTGAAGTGTTGCCAGTATACAGATTATAGATACGAGCTGCGCCCCGCAGTTGTAGATACCCACGTGGTGATGTAAAACGGTGATGATGGTGATGATGAAAATATGCATATGTGTTAATCCAGGGTATAAGCTAACTCCATACCAAATTTCATCTAGATCCGTTCAGCCGTTCTGGCGTGATTGAGTAACAAACATCCATCCATCCATCCATCGTAACTTTCACATTTATAATATTAGTAGGAAGTAGGATATTATAATTGTTACGCACATAATATATCTTGGTTATTGCAAATAAAGCTCTGTGTAACGTAGGATTATGCTTTTTTAAATATGCTTAGGGCGCCTCCTTTCATTTCTTCTGGTACAATATATTATACACTTTGCGTACTAAGTCTTACTTAATACAACTTATAAAATGTCTGTTCAATTGTAACATAATTCAGTGATTTTATAGTCTTGTTTAATTCAGTCAATGTTTCACACCCAGCAGCTCATGGTGTTTGATCGGTCGCGTTTCAACTAAGTTTTATTCGCTGTGGTCACGAGCCACAATCACTAATGTGGCTCCTACTACACTGTGTAGAACTAACTATTACCAGAAAAAACTAATGAGGTACTTAGTGTAAGCAGAAAAGGCATAAATAAATATAAAATTAAAAATAAACACCGTATGCAATGTTAACTAAAACAATTGCAACTTTGGCAAACTCTGTTTTTTAACCGAATTCAAAAAAGGAGGTTACTCAATTCGACCGTATATGTGTGTTCGCGGATCACTTCGTCATTTATGAACCGATTTGGATGATTCTATTCTTGTCAGATATGAAATTAAATAGGACTACCACGGAAGTATACTACTTCCGTGGTAGTCCCCTTTAAATTTCATCAAAATATAACGGTATTATATCGACGATATTATAGTTGCGGGTGAAGATATCGGTGAGCATAAGCAATGACAATTGATCCTGTGAGTTACAGTAGCAAAGGTCACTGAAAAGGGTGAAAAAATTTTTTTTACCAAAACAAGAACCGACTTATACACTCAAAAGTATGAAATAACTTCACTCACCAGTTATTCTGTGCAATGCTACTATTTATTAGAACTAACATTACTAAATAATTTTGAGAACTTATAAATTTATCTACGAAAAAAACTTGAATAACTTTACAGCTACAGCTACAGATAATTATTACGACGTAAACGTACATCTGCTATCAGGAGTAAAGTAAGATTAGAGGTGACGACGCAAAATATTTTTTTTTTTTTTAATAACTACTTAGTTATAAAATATACGTAAATATTGTAAATTAAAAAAAATCCAATCTCTACTGCGAATCTGATGAGCAATATTGAATTGAATAGACATTTTGCCTAATTTTTGAAATTCCTTTCATTTTATAATTACATCCTATGTAAACACGGAAGTCATAATTTTTAGAAAAATAAGCAATATTTTCTATAGAAAAAAAGAGTTCAATATTCCGCTGAATATCGTCTCGCAATAAATATGTCTCGCATTGTATAAAACTACCGGGAGATCGTTCCGGTTCACCGGCGCGTAATACTTTTAACTTTAACACGCTCGATAGGTGTTCGCAGTCATGTGGTACTGGGCGACAGTGCGATTTAAATTAATTTCATTTAATTTAAGACGAATCATTCGGTTCTAAAAAGGTTTTTAAATATTGTCTCTAATGTGTAAAATATTACATGTGTGTGAGTTTTTAACATCTCTAATTTTTATAAGATGTCTGCAAATACTGAATAAATTAATAAATTATTTTCTTATTAGATAGGTTATATACCTGACATAGCACATGGAATACTATTTTTCGGAAATTTAGCAAAACAGTAGTCCGCGCGAGTGAACCCGTAGAGCGCAACTTTTTATCAATAAAGCTGCCTGTTCCATTTAGTTCACATTAATGTTTTCTTACATAATTTGCAACGTGTGAAATGTTATCTGCATGTTGAGTTATGAGCGGTATCCAGTAAATCATAGATAAATATGCAAATGCGGAGGTACAATGTCATTTGAATTTCCTAGACATGCGTCAGTAGCCACGTATCAGTATGTCAGAAGCAACTGCCCACCTTGATCACAATTAGTAGAAATGGTAATGAGGGGTGTGCGCGGCGCTGGCGACCCTGGCGGCCTTCTTCGTCCGCTGGAACAAAGGCTGTTCACTGTTCCATGATAAGGTTACTGTGGAGTTTTTCACGTCAGATATTCTTTGTTAAACTTTATTTTACCAGTTCTTGACGGTTTATTTGGGACACATATACATATATGACAAGATTTATAATGCTTGTACGAACGTGATTTGTAATGATTAATGAAGAAATTGACACATTAAATGATTTAGGATACGACAGCACTTACACTTCAATACAGGAATGTTGTTTTTCTTTATATTGCACAGATTTAGCGATCGATCACTTGCTCGTAGGTGAAAATGTGGTCGAAGGAGTTGGGTAATCACGCAAGACTTAGCATGTTTACTGACTCTCAAGGATAGCTTCAAAGTTGAGGGTGGTAGCTAGCTAGGTAGGTACTGGAAAGTATCCTACTCGTGAATGTATACAATACGGGAATTACTCACGTAATAAGTCAGAGTCAACTTGGAAGTATACTTTATCAAACAAACAAAGAATCATAAAAATCGGTTCATAAACGATGCAGTTATCCGCGAACACACACAAACATACACGGTCGAATTGAGAAACCTCCTCCTTTTTTTGAACTCGGTTAATAATAATGGTTTAGCAAGCATTGCTACTAACAAATACGAAATTAATCAGCACTGAAGTATCAGCACCAAAGGAAGCCAATCATAGTTTACAATTGATCACAGGCGACGCTTCACCTCACCGTCGCGACGCCTGATCCAGTCTCCGACAAAGACAGCTAGTCTCCGACAGAGACAGCCATCTCCGACAAAGACAGCTAGTCTCCGACGAGCCACTGCGGGGCCACTTAAGCCCTTTTAGCTCGACGATTGCCAACAGACGTCTTATCTTTGTACAGAGGGCTCTTACGTCGAAACTTTTGTCCGTTAACTCCCCCGACATGGCCCAGCTCTATACAGTCTGTATACGGGTCGGAATGTTAGCTGAAATAACTTATGGGTTACTTAGCTCAATAATAGTATGAATAGCACTGTTTTGCATTGTATTTGGGACATCCATTTAGCAAATAACAACGCATTTGGTTGAAGGTTGTTTGCTAAAGCTTCCCCGCTCTGTGAATGCTCGGGCTATGTTTTGACGTTGTGTATTTTGTTGATTACGAGTAGGGGAGCGAGGGGCTTGTTGTAACAGGGGGAAGTAGTAACAGGCTCTTTTCACTAAGATCTTAAACTTTATTAGCGTATTTCTTTGACTCGATTTGACCAATAAACCGCGCCGCATCTTGTTGCCATAGCATAGTGTCCCGCCGGCCGGCGCAGGAGCGGAAGTGGCACGCGCTTCCTTTTTTGCCAGGTAATATAAAATTGTACTGTCGTAAAATTTTGGTTTGCGTTATTATTATCGACTAATTTTATACTTTCTATTCGATATTTACATTCAAATTGATCTATCTCTGATAATGTGTAACAGTTTTTAAGATTGCTAAATTGTTGAAATATTTATCTTGATAAATGGTAAAAATCATACCATGGGGTTAGTTGTAACAAAATCCCGGGGCTTGTTGTAACGTGTTACAACATGTCCCAAGTTATGATGTAGATACCTACTTATTTTTTTCCTTTCTTCTAAAATGAGGGCACATAGTAGGATGTGTTACAGGAGACACTATATCTTTTATTTGTTTGTATTAATTGTAACTCAGATGAAGACTGAATTTAATTATAATGAAACCCACCAAATGTTTATTCTTATGTGTATATGTGCAATACTTTGTTAGATATTAAAAAGTGATAATTACGAAGCATACCTTTGATATAAATAATTTAATTACTTACTGTGATTTAAAAGTGCCATGATGATTATAAGTAGTGTTTAACTAAATAACACTGTTAATTACTTAATTTTTAGCTGTTGTTTACATAAAACATGTATTAAAGTTGATTTTTGATAAGAATTACATAATACCTACTTTAGAAAGATGTCAATTTTGTTAAAAATAAACAAAGAATAAATGATTAGAGGTATTGTTGTTGTTTTTTTTTCTCGTTACTACTTGCCCCGGTAGACGTTACAACTTGCCCCAAGTACGAGGTAAGTTGTAACACTGCACTTGTTCTAGAAAATAATTGATTTTAAAATAATGACCAATAGTTATGGTATTATTTTTACATGATTTGGTAGAGGAAGAGTTACAGTATCCATCCATCTTTATTTAGTAGGAATTTAATCAATGGATCTCAAGATATATTAGTTTTCATGAAAACTGTTACAACAAGCCCCTCGCTCCCCTAGTAAAGCAAAGTTTGTATTTATTTTCTTCTATAGGGATTTTATGTTTTCTAATTAAAGTAAGTCGATCAATATTTAGAGTAAATTTTTAATTCAACTGAATTTTTTAAATTGGTTAAGACATAGAAGTCCGTGATACATTAACCCTTCTTATTGGAATTAGTCAAGTTATTCCTGAAACAATTCAAACTAACGCCACGGAGAGAGAGTTCAACCGTTGATTATGGTTTTTGTATCAATACAATGTTAGATTAGGAGGCTTTTAAGGAGTCAGAAACATCTGTAACGTATGCTGACTGTTAGCGTCGTAGCACAAACTAGTTGATTTATGCCTTAGTTCATAAACAAGAATTAACAAAATATTCGATCTACAACCGGCAGCGGCTTATTTTTTTTTTTTTTTTTTTTTTCCTAGTATAGAACGCATACAAATGCGTCCTATAAATATATTACAATCTAGCCTAAAAAAAGCTAATAAGTAATTTAAATCTAACTTAACTTGCTAAATTTACTGTACTAAGAATGTGTCCATCAACACTTTTCTTATTGTCTCTATTTAAGGGGGAGACACTTGATTCATGTGTTCTCTATGAGCAGTATTTTAACCACATTACACTAGCATACTGTCACTGAACACTACACTAATTCGAACGGTTTTGTTCTTTTGAGTCTTCTCACTAAATCGGTCTGGTCAAGGAGCATAACTGCCTCAACATTAACATGATGATGAAGTCTTTGTTGGTGAGCTTCTGCATAGTTTTTTATCACTTTGTCAACGAACTCTATTTTAAGGTCCCGGTGGAGGTCGTTGTTTCTTATGTACCAGGGTGCGTTTACTATTTCCCTTAATACTTTATTTTGAAATCTTTGTATAATTAGGATATTGCTCGGTTTGGTGCATCCCCACAGCTGAATGCCGTAAGTCCATATTGGCATTAATACTTGTCTGTACAGTAATAGTTTGTTATGAGTTGACAGCGCGGAATGTCTTCCAAGTAGCCATTGCATTTTTTTATATCGCAGATTCAATTCTTGTCTTTTTTTCTTGACGTGAACTTTCCATCTAAGTTTTGCATCAAGCGTCATCCCGAGATATTTAGCCGAGTTTTCGTAGGGAATCTTCTTATTATTAATGTACACAGGACAATAACTGTGACTTTTATTACTGAAATCTACATGAATAGATTTTGTTTCATTTAGTTTAATTCGCCATTTCTTAGTCCATCCGTAGAACTTATTCACTGCTATTTGTACCTTGTCCACAGCCTCGTTGTGGGTATTGCCTGTTGCCATTATAGCAGTATCATCAGCAAAAGTAGCAATAATGTTATTTTCTAAATTTGGAATATCGCAGGTATATAATAGGTACAGGACCGGACCTAGTACACTCCCTTGTGGTACTCCAGCTTTTATTTCCTTGATTCCTGTGTAAGCATCTTCTTGCCTTACACGGAATGCTCTATTTGAGATATACGATTTTAATATATCCGAAAACTGTTTCGGTAATTTTATTCTAAGTTTGTGTATAAGTCCTTCATGCCTCACTTTATCGAAAGCTTGTGCTACATCAAGGAAAACAGTTGTACATACTTTTTTATCTTCAAGAGATTTTTCTATTATATTTGTAATTCTATGCACTTGCTCCACAGTTGAGTGTTTTTCTCGAAAACCAAATTGGTGGTCAGGAATGAGTTTGTTATAGTTTAGAACTGGTTTCAGTCGTTTGAGTAAAAGCTTTTCGAAAAGCTTCGACATTACTGGTAACAGGGATATTGGCCTATATGAAGATGTTTCGTAAGGTGGTTTCCCCGGTTTTGCTATCATAATTACTTCTGCAACTTTCCATAGGTCTGGTACATATTTTAGTCTAAATGATGCATTAATAAGAGTTGTTAGCTTAACGACACCTTTTTTCGGGAGGTTGCGAAGTACTACACCTGAAATCAGATCATAACCTGGTGCTTTTCGTGGACTTATATTGTGTTTTATTTCTCGAACAAGCTCTTTTGGTGTGACTAGGTCAATTTCTTCATCTTCTTTGTGATAAAGCTCTATCTCATCATAAATAAACGATTCATTTGTTGTGGATTCATTGGGTGTAAATATAGTTTCTAAATGTTCTGCAAATTTGTTAGCTTTTTGCTCGTTACTTACAGCCCATTTTCCATGTTCACATTTAAGAGATGGAACATGGTTTATAGGTCTTTTAAGGCTTTTTGTTACTTTCCACAAAGAATAATCAGTGCTGCTATCACTTGTTATTCCTTGCAGATGCATTTTTGTGTTTTCATCATTGAACTCTTGTATGAGTTTCGTAAGCTTTTTAGTAAGATTATTTAACTTACTTTTATCTGCGGGGTTCCTAGACACGTGCCACTTTTTTCTCTGCCGCCTTTTTTCGGCTATAAGATGTTTTATTGTTTCTGGATATATGTGCCCTTTGGTGTGTTTTATTCCATCAGGTGTATTCTTCCAAGCTGCTTGTTGTATTTGTTCAATAAACATTTTAACTTCTAGGTCCAAGTGTTCTGGCGTCTTGAGTGGGACCATGAGGTTTATATAACTATTTAAATCTGTCTTAAAGCTCTCCCAATCTGTTAGCTTATTAACTAGAGCTAAAGGTTTTTTCTTAAGTAAAATTGTCTCACTTACTTCTAGGTATATAGGAGAGTGGTCCGAACTCATATCGTAACTCTTATATATTCGCAAATAACTTGGTGATATATTCTTGACTATAAAGAAGTCTATCAGGTCAGGTATTTTTTTTGGATCTGTTGGCCAAAAAGTGGGCGTTCCCGTGGATAACGGAGTGCATTTCGTGTCTTTGATAGCCTTTAACAACTCCCTACCTTTTGTAGTTGTTAATCTGGAGCCCCAAAATGTGTTTTTGGCATTGAAATCACCTCCTAAAATAAATCTATGGCCAAGCCTCTGTAGGCAGCTGATATACTGCTCTTTTTTAATTTTGTGTCGAGGTGGATAATAAACTGACGATACATTGATAGGATAGTTCTTAGTATTCACACATATCGCCACTGCTTGAATTTCTTTTTCTTCGTATTTAACAATTTCATGGTGTTGGATATTTTCTTTAATAATAACGGCACTGCCCCCTCTGGCAGTATTACTTGGATGTAGTGCATGATACACTTTATATCCTCTAAAAGTTATAAACGATTGTTTTGTAAAATGAGTTTCAGAGATTAAACAAACATCTACATTTTCTAACTCTAGGATTACCTGCAGTTCATTTTGATGACTTTGCAATCCATTTGAGTTCCACGCCATAATCTTAAGTGTGGTATTCATTGTTGTATCTTAGAGGTACCTGTTGTACTATTTTCTAGTTTGCTCAATCTTTCATTAAATGAGGTTATGAGCTTTAATATATCATCTAATTTTTTGTCGGTATTAACAGCTGCATGAGCAGAGGGAGCCTGGCTGTGCTTTGTTGAACCTTTTGCGGCAGCTTGGGCGTAGGAAATGTTCTTATTTCTTGTACTGGTGGTTGACAAGCCTCTTTTATTCTGACTCTGACCATCGTCAAGTTTTTCAGATGCCAGGTGTTGACGTATAACACCAGGCTTTTTCATACTTCTGCTACGGATAGCTTGGATTTCTTTGGCTACCATACATCCTCTGTAGTTAGCTGGATGTGGTAATCCACAGTGGACGCATTTTGGTTTCTCTTCTTTGGGCTTTTTACAATCCTTGGTATGGTGTTTACCAGTGCATTTTACGCACCGAGGCTCTTTGGCGCAATATTTTTGTGTATGTCCATAGGCCTGACACCTTTTGCACTGAGGAATAAGTTTATTAGTTTTTATTGTCTCGATCTCGACTTTACATCCCAATATAGTTTTTATATGGTGTATTTTATTTATATCGGCTTATTGACGCTTTAAAGCGTGTCTGAAAGGAGATTCCATTTGATTTGATCATGGACCATGAAATGAGATCCACAGTGTGCGTGCGAGGGCTCGGGAGTGCGTCGCTAAGAGAGGAGGACATGCTCGATACTAAAAAGAAGAAACAAAAGTGACAAGAATAGTTATTGTCCTTTTCTGCTGATTTTCTTTTGTTCACGTTTTCCATTCAAAATGGCCAATTTCATTATGAAGTTGAAAAAAGTTATTAATGATCTTTATGCCATGGCGTTATATAACGTATATATTACTTTATACTCTGGTCAACCGGCTCATTTCGGCTCAGTTGTCCCGTTAAAGAATATGTTGCTAAATTGGAAAACTAGTGAGGCCACATCTGGGGTGCTACAGGAACTGGCTGTGGGTACTGGTTATATTGATGTGACTGACTATTAATCCGCCTTCTTACATTCCCAAGCTAACTGTCGCGTATATTTGGCTATATAATATTTACCACTAGTGCAGTAACATCATCGAAATATATAAAAAACAATTTCTAATATAAAATAAATAATAATAATGATATAAAATATATAAAATTTTGAAATTCACACATTACTGAACAGAATACCACAGGAAACAAACAAGTTTCGAGTCAAAATAAACAGATTGCGCGGAGCTACTGACTCCGACATGCATCCTAACTGCAATATTCGAATACAGAATGCCGTTCGAGCTTCAAAAGAAGTAAGCCGCTGACTTTTGTATTTGGAACACTATTTTGCAAGCTTATGAAATACCTTTGAACTGGAGAAATATATTTTACTTTTGATGTCTGCTGAAACTGAAGAAACTTCATTATATTCGTAATAGTCGATTTGAAGAGTAAACTAAAACGACTTGGTTTTTTTCTCTGAAGACAATTTTATATTCATGCACATTACGGTACAATGTTTCCACGATACTATTGTAATGGTTATAAAAGTCAATATTTGTGAAATACATTTTATAGATGGTAACATCGTCAATGCATTTGTCACATATTAGAGCTACGACGCCATTTGCATGTCGTACAAGTATAAGTCTCCAGCGAACTTTAATTCAAATTCTTCTTAAATGTATATACATAAATATTAATTGGGTTTTGTTTTACAGACTCGCCCCCGCCCCCGGACTACACCTACACCGTGTGGGATGTGCGAGTAGAGCTACGAGATGATGTTTTAGTAATAATAGAAAAGGTGACTCAAACTTGTTCTGAAAAATATGTATGAATAGCTGCGCACTGTCATTTCTTCCGCGCGATCTGTGGCTTCCTCATCACTGTACAGCATTAAGATAAAAAGTAGCCTATGTATTTTCCAGGCCATCATAATATACTCCTATCTCTGTGCCAAATTTTATTTAGATCCGTTTAGCCGTCAAAGCAAACATTATTCAAACATACACATTTTAACATTATGATACTATAGTAGAACTAGTGAAGCACGTGTGTGGGTGTAGAGGTAGAGGAAGGCCGAACGAGGCATGGATGGACTGTGTGAGGAATGATATGCTTATGAAGGTGTGAGCATGGAGTACTCGTAGAGTGGAAGGGATAACATATTATGAGGACCCCACCTAGCGTGGGTTACGGACAAGAATAAAAAAATATATATCAGTAATATGTGATTTCTTGCGTAATATTCTTTCTAGCTTAACAAGCTAGAAAGAATAGTAAAAGTTTATAAAAGTAAGCCACTTTGTACGAATAAAAGTTAGTTGCAGTTAACCGCTCTTTCATTGTGGCGGAGATTTTGCAGGCGTGGCTAAAGTTCTCAAGCCGGTAATTTCATCAGCTCTTGTCAGGCTCTTAATGGCCGAAAATCGTTTAGTCAGGGTAGAAGCGGCCGCCATTGATTCTTGGACATACTTAAAAATGTAGGAAGTAGGGTTTTCAAGTTTTATTACCAGAGTGGTGGAATCGGGGTTTGGGCTTTTTACGACCATCGAAGTTACGGAAACAAATTGGGTAAACAGACATTTTTAGACTGTATATTTTAAAACAAACCAAACTTTTAAAATTAATATTTGGTTTGACATTTTAGTTTCAACTTTGAAACTAAACTGATAAGTAAATTGAATTTATGACAAGTGCAAGAGTGTAACATTGAAAAGATGTTTAATCATAGGGCTGTTATGTGACGACTTTGGCGATTACCTACTTTCGTTGCCAATTGTTTCCCGATGGAAAATAGCTACTTAGTTTAATAACTATAAGAACTGGATATTAATAATAATTAATAGTATTTTTTACCTTTCAGTTTGATGAATTTTTATGTGACCAATCATAGATTAAATCCTTACAAATGGAAAATATATATAATAATTAAACCAATTTATAACAGCATTGCTGCAATCGACTCACGAAATAATACACCTTACTATATTCACATAAAGACTTGTTTTTCATTCGAACATTATGTTCGCTTTATATAAAAAAAACATTATTAATACACTCCCATCACTTACATTTAGTATCAAGTCCCTTTCACGTTCGTAAGCGACGCCTTTCAGCGTTCTGATCGCACCCCCGCGCCCCGCGCCCCGCGCCGGCTTCGAAGCCTTTTAGCTTAAATGGGTTGAGATGGATGCCATTCACTCTGATACAAACATTGGAAGCAAATATTGACCTCTTTGCATTAAAGGGGAGCGCTAAATAAAACTTTATCTTTTGAAGAGTGGTCTGTAACCTGAAATAATGCGATGCGAACAGATGATGAACATGTGTGAGTGAGTACGTATTATGTACCGCGAACTAGCTACATACAACTTACTTAAGCTACTTAAGCGATATCAAATGCTATGATCTAAGATAAATTTAATTTCATTTTAAGATACCGGTCTTACATAAAGGACAACTTTTACTAACACGCACAGTTACAATCACGCTCAAATAAAAAATGATACTAATAATAATAATAAAATCTATTTTTGTTGGTATTGCCATGCTACAACATAGCGTACAGTCATAGTTACTGGCTACGTCACATCGCGAGTAGTCGTGGCACCGCGATGGTAAATAGAAACTCTGGTTTGTTTGAATCCCAAACAGGTGCATATCCGTACGTCCCTTCGCGACACATATTCCTGAAGTATCACTTTAATACAAAACAGGGGCGTATTGTTCAAACACTTGGCGGCGTCTTCTTACATTCTTTCTCAAAATACTCGTATTATAATCAGTTTGATACCCTATTACGGGACGAACGCTAACAGGGTATCGATCGCTAAATAATGTTCGATAAAGCTGACTAATTTGTTTGTCTTCAATAAGTAGTATAGTTATAGTATAATACTTACTATACCTATATGCATAAATAAGGTAACATTGTGCATGCGTAACTTGTGCGCAGATTTACTACCGTACTACACCGTATTTCTAGCCGCTATCTATCTCGGGAGGCCTCTGTTACCCGAGATACAAGTTAAGCAGGACCTTCTTTTGATGGCTCGGTGGCTGGTCAATGGCCGCAGACACATACGAGCACATAATGCATATGTATGTAACGGAAACAGTTTAAATTGACGTATGCAGATGTAACTAACTATAAGGACAACATTGTTACCATTGTTTCATAATAAAGAATATTGATTGATTGATATATTACAATATGTATACCAAGCAGTTATTTAATTAATGTCAAAATACAATAAGTAAAATTACAATTGAAATCACTACATTATTTTGATGTCTCTCGTCCGAAAGTGCCCATCAGGCTGGCAGCATCCCCCCGCGGTGTAGGGAGGGAAGTTCTCCATTAAGCTGGCAGCATCCCCCCGCGGTGTAGCGAGGGAAGTTCTCCATTGACGTATTGAATAGATTTCGTCAGCAAAAGGGATTATACTTAAATACAACACTACAATAAGAAAGGTTAATTGTAACCAATGTCGTACCCTTGAACAGTTACACCGTTTCCACGCAACACGCGCGGTTATTAGGTCGAATTACTTGACCATTTACGTAATTTAATTTAACTCTCATTGTGATCTAGTATCACCTCATTTTCTTTAAATAAGTCATTTATTTGATGACATAGTTATATGTAAAAATAAGGTTGCTTGGATAGCTGAAATGAGACATGAACGATGCACTAGAGACATCACAGGCGTGCACCCTACACATCACAGGCATACACCATACACTACACAGTACATATATTGAGAGACAATATAGGATACGATTCTTTATCGCAGCGGAACTCGCTTTACCAGGCTACCCTTGTTTCTAAAACTCGATAAAGAAGACTTATTCTTGTTACTATATGACTTATTACAGCGAGTAGTGACATTGTAAGCCATGTGTAACGTTACAATGAATTAGTTGGCGCCTCTGAACCAGGGAAAATACCAGGGAATATACATATTATATAAACACTTTATTCCTTTGCATGGATTTCCTAGCACGTCAATAAATAAGCCATCACTTCATAAACTCAAGTCACCTTTCAAATTTCTCTTTCCAATGCCTTATTCCGTCTCCAATGGTTCTTGGCATGAGTTAATATTTACAAATACACCCACGATCAATACATATTAATAAAATAGTGTCCAAAAGTTGATTGGAGGGCAGTCCTCGTGTGCTTGCTACTCATACAACGCGCATACTTACATACATACATACATATATACATAGCCACGTCGCAGCGTCGGGTAGAAAAGCAAATATTTACCGACCGCACGAAACGAAACTCACGAACGAAACTGAGTATACAAGCAAAATGTTAGGAAAGTCAGTGAACCATACAGGACAGGATAACAGAGAAGTTATATCTATTCACTTTATAGAGCAACAAAGAAAAAAAAAAATTAATAAAATAAAATTTAGGAATATGGAGAAAGTGTTGTGCAGTCGTAAACTAGGAACAAAGCTCAGAGTAAGAATGCTCCAATGCTACGTTTGGCCGGTGGTACTTTACGGTAGTGAGGCTTGGACCCTAAAAGCTGATACACAGAAACGTCTCGAAACATTTGAGATGTGGTGCTACCGCAGAATGCTCCGCATAAGTTGGACGCATAAAGTTTCTAACGTCAGGGTTCTCCAACGCGTCGGTAAAAACCGAGAACTGTTGCAAACCGTCAAGAAGAGAAAGGTTGCCTATCTTGGCCATGTTTTGAGGCATAAAGATACCACCTTCTCCAACTTATCATGATGGGCAAAGTTGACGGAAAACGGCGAGTTGGAAGAAGGAAAAAGTCGTGGTAGAGAAACATCCGAGAGTGGACGAATATTGCCAGCGTGGAAGAGCTATTTCGCATGGCACAACACCGGGAACAATTCATTGAGTTGACGGCCGACCTCCAGTAGTGGAGAGGCACGATAAAAAGAAGAAGAGCAACAAAAAGACATTGATCTGATTGTTGTATTCAATTAAATATAGGTATGCATAAAGAAAGTCTGGATACTGACGGTCTCTGCGGCTCAGTGGTTGGAGCTCTGCCTGCTGACCCCGGGGGGGCGGGGGCCGTGTGCTCATATTACAGGAGGGGAACAAATGTACAAAAAGGCATCTCGCGTTGTACAGAGAATTCAGAACGCGTATTGTAGGTTCTGTTACGACACTCCACCGTGAACTGATATTGCACCCGACTCGAACAGCTGATCCACACTCTATATGGCGTCGCGGAGATCTCTTCATGTGGCTGTGTTGGCACAGTGTTGTGAACTCGGGACAGCCGATGTATGCAGGCTAACTTCTAAGCTGGACGGGACACTAGGGGACACGGACACGGAATAAATACAGCATGAGAAAAAATAGAGATTGGTTACACTATAGCTAACATGCTACTGTGGCTATTTGGGGCAGCTTTCGATATCGGGCCACCAAGTGCTGGAATAATACAATGATATATACGTCTCTAGTTTACACTATGTACCCAACTACGATGACAACATATCCCTATAACTCGGTTTGCTGGCCCAACATGTCGACATATACATACATATATTTGTCGTGTATGGGTCGTACCTATTATCTATAAGTAATGTAACAACGTGATCATCTTGGCTCTGAAGCTGTACAGTATGTGAGCTATGTCTGTGATGAATAAACAAAGGGCTTCACATCCAATGTCGTGTCAAATACTTTTGTATCACGTGATCAAATGCTTAATTTTAAGATGATTACATTTGAATTAGTTTGGGACAAATTTTTGACAAACTTTATGTTTAGCAGTGTAGGCAAAATATATTATCCCAGGACGAGAACATATTTCTGATAAAGTAATAATAATAAAAAAAAATCTTATTGTCTCTTGCTATATACAGTTCAGAGCATGTAACCTCTCTATCTAAATAGTGATACATTAATAAATGGTTCCTTGATAGATCGGTAGGATTCCAGGCATTTTAGCCTAAATAATGTGTTTCATGAAAGACGTTTTTTAAATAAAAATGCTAAATTTTCCTTCGGTGATGCCTGATGGGACTTTATTATAAACACTATCCGTCTTTTCTAGACTTGATTATGTTCACTTATATAATCCTTATTTCAATTGTGATATTCTTGATTTAATTTATTCAAGTTCTTACACATACGTTATATGTATTAATATCTAGTTATTATTATGTCGGGGCGCAAAACTATATCAGGTGAATGTATGCCAAGGCCGTACACGCGATTTCTTCCGGAAGGGGAGGCGGGGGGTGCGCCTTTCTAATTTATGAAATTATTATGACGTATATTTGAGGAGGAGAACTCGTTGCGGCGAGTCGTCGCTTCAGAATACAGAATATATTTATTCCATATAACTGTGTACATAAGATGGTCAAGGTCACAATGTAAGTTCCAACAGTTTGCCCATTTCGGACGTACAATTTTCGTAGTTTACTTTTCACATACATAATAATGGAATGTTTACATCTATTTCTAATATCAAATTAAAGGCAACTGACAACTTAATTACTTTATATCAAAATATTCTGCCACATTATAAAATGCTTTGGATGCAAGCCAGCTCTTGATTTTATATTTATTTTTAATAACTTCAGTTCTAGGGGTAAATGGTTATTTAATAAACTTTAATTGCCATGTAATAAGTACTTTTATGAAATGAAGCATTGTTGACTTGTGGTACGCATATATTATACTAAAATATCAGCACGACTGGAATGAGTAAAAAAAAAGTAGCTTTCGTTGTTTTTTATAAATAAACATATTTCATAAATATAAATACCCGTTAAAGTCCAACCAAGAAGTTCAGAACATGTTGCCACAGAGTATCTCTATGTGAACTTGTTTCCACTTAATGAGGTAAAATATGTGTATAACAGGGCGCGCCTTTGTTCTTCACACCAAAGAATAACACAATTGATTGGACTCGCACTTTTGTAAATTTCAAAAAGGAGGATAACAATTAAATGCGTTTACAGAGATCTGTCAGTGCATTTAATTTGTGTATTAAAAGCTGATCTTTAACAGGGTCTTGCGTTTTTGATATTTTTTATAGATATATTATGCACCTCATCGCGTCTCTTGAAAATATGATACAACATTAAATCAATAGTTTTACTTTGTACTTTCCGATAGTGAGGAGAGTCTTTTGATATATAACTCATGAAACGAGCATCAACTGCTTATTCGAAATGAGAGGTCATTTTTACATAAAATACAAAAACAACACCAAACATTTTTTTTAGCTGATTTGTCTTCGTTATACCAAAGGAATCATCAGAAAAGGATTACTTATTGTGTATCATGAACACTGAAGATAATGAAACGATAATCTCGTGTCTTGATGAAAAATCATCAAGACAGGAGAAACACGTTGTAACTACTCCTCTATCAAACTATCAAGCTTGTCCAGTTCAGTGGCATGATATTAAGTGTCCATGTAAACACCTGGATCCGTACTTTATTATGAACGTGGCCCTATTTAATTAGGCCCGTTATTGATTCTCTGAGGCTCGATGACGTCACACAGCCATCTCTGCCATGTACCGACCAGCTCCGCGGTGAGTACGAAGTAAATGTTATTATATTTGAAACTAATACTAAAAATTTGTTACCTCACCTCTCCATGAACAGATGTCAAATATATTCTTATCATTCAAAACAATGCACTTCTAGGTCGGTCATCACATTGGTCTCATAGAAATTTAATTTGATGTGACGGTCACCGTGGCTCATTGGTCAGTGAGATCACTTCTGGTTCCCGGGGCCCTGGGATTGAATCCTGGCAGAGGCAAACACAAATGGTTCCGTATCTTGAACGTTTATGTAATATCATTGTATGTGTCATAAAAACACGTGTCCACTCGCGTGCAGACTCTTCTAAAAATAATCGAAAGATCTGACGCAACCAATCTAGACAACGGACAATCGGACACACGCGTTAGTTTTGATCACCGCCGCGGCCGCGGACACTTGTCTACATCATTGCTTTTGTATTATCTAACTACACTTTTTGTTCCGACCAGATACGCTCCACGCTTGAATCCCCAGTACATGAGGCTCTGCAAACTATTTGTTTTATTTGTGACAAAAGATTTCCGCTCTAAAAAGGATACTGGTGTTAATATTATGACTATTACCATTATAATGTTATGTGATGACACGCGTTATGTTTTTACAGGACGTCGGTAACAAAGGTTACTGAAAAGAGTGAAAAAAATATACAAAAAAATAGAACTGACCTCAACACTCAAAAGTGTGAAATAACTTGTCAAGTCGGAACCATGACCACAATATTATAGCCTAAACAATATCCAACCAGTCAATTAAATCTTGTAGCAAACACTACGGCTGAATATCATTCAGGCCGCTAGTTGAACGGCGCCGTTTTCGTGCCTCGGTATTCTAAGGCACATTAAGCGTTCGCTCAGTTTGTATTTCCCTGGATATCCTTGTGTCTTTATTTATTTATTTATTAAACTAGATAGTAAGCTAACAGCATGGCCAGAGCGCTAACTACCTTAGATAATAGGTTAAGAACAATTTCAAATTAATTTATATCTTTTTAATTGTATCGGCAAACATAAGAAAAACTTCTTTATTAAGAAAATTGTAATAGATAAGTTGGTCTTGGAATGAATAATTATAATGTATCATTTATGTGATATTTATTTATTATTTTATTTATTTTATTTTCATAGGAAAACTTACAGCCTAATAATTAAATCTATGTACATACAACTTAGGTTTGACTGGGCCAATTACAAGTTTTCGCCTTTAAACTTAAAGTAGGAAAACTAAACATAAAAATACAGTATTTTATCCCTCTTTTAAGATGAAAAAAATAATTTTAACAATCATTTGACTATCGAATATTATACTTTAGATTAGATCGTAGTTTGCCCTCAGGCGTGTAAATTTGTGCCAATGGCATACCGAAATATAATTAACAGGAAAATATATCCCGGATCGAAAAACAAAGACATTAATCCGATTCCTTTTTGTAAATCATAAAGATCATCTATTTCTCTATTAGCTGTCATATTAATACCTAAGTATACAATGTTGGGTTGCGTTTAGATCAATGTTATACGCCACAACAAGGGAACGTTTTATTATTCGCTTCTATATTTATCAACGATAATTAAACTAATTTTAAGAGACATGTTTACATTTTATAAAAGTTCCCGACAGAATTATCATAATGACACTTGAAAAACTCGGTTCTACGAAGCACCGCATCAAATGTTTCATTTTCATTTAAATATTCATAATGGCATGTTTCTACAAGCTAAGTGGCGTGACGCTAGATCATCTGTGCTTTCCTGCTCGTAGCAAACAACCATTTCGTAAAACTAGAAAGTAAATATCACAAACTTTTATGATTCCTTTAAAACGTTCCAAGTTTTTTCGTCGAAACCAAAATTCATAGACATCACAGCGTGCGCCCAACACGGAGATGTAGACGACATGACACTAATAGTTTCTTTTCGTTGCGTCGCCGTATATCTCTCCTCATTGGGTTGCTTTGTTTCTAACCCCAACAATATGTTATATACATGGGTGTAGTGGGATTACAAGGGTTCTATTCGGAGAGCAAACAGTATGTAAGGCCGCAGAATACGTAATGCAGTTATAATGTTGTTATGATTACCCGGCAGTATATTTGGCGTATAGTTAATACAGGTTATATAATTGCGGTTGTGGGTATAGATCAGACATTGTATTTAAGAAATGTTCAAATAGTTGCTGATAATTTTTGGCTTTCACTATCATGAGTAGCTATTATGCTAAATGAAATCTCGTTAATGTAGAAGTTATTTAATAATATATTATAGTTATTATTTAATAAGAGTTATTTCATATTTATTCTTTGCCTTCTTTGTATATGAAAATAAAAATGATTGTTTTTTTGCGTAAGTTGTTTACGCGTCGAATCGTTAAAGATTCCCTAAATGTGTAGATCGATTAAGGTACAGGTACAGATTTTAAAAAACAAGTGTCTCTTTGTGTCAGAATAAACTACACTTGAATTAAATTTTTAATAATGTTGGCGACGAATTAGGTAACGTAACGTACTTGCGGCCCTTAAGGAACCAATATATTCGCCAACATAGTTATCCAAATAAAAGTATTTCGCCGTTACTTGAACCATTCCACAATTGAATCCTTGAGTTTCAAAAGGACATTAATGCAATAATTTTAATCAGAAAGTGGTCAGTAAGGTTTAATTATATACTTAATCGGTTTAACCCTTACAAAAGCGTCATCTCTATAGAGACCGACATGTTCCACTGCGAGACTTTGCTTCAAAAACGCGACGTCATGTTCAGTGTTATATCTCAGTAGCGTCAGGAGACTAAGTCCTAACCCAGCGGGTCGGGTGAGACAAAGCTCTCGGCGTAAAACACCCGCACAGTTGAGCGTTCAAGATAATCCGGTCGGATTTGCGGTTCATCGCTTTGCATCGGTTCATTTCGAAAGGATTTCATGCATGCATGACGTAATACAAATTTTGTACCCAGACGATGTATATTTAATTTGTTATATGCGTTCATTGTTACCTGGTCGGTCAAGGCTGTAACAAACGTTCGTGTTAAGTAATACATTTGCTAAAGAACATCGATATCTAAGCATTTAAGAAAGAAAATTTTACCAGTTACTTGTTGGATATATGAAGTTAGTTTACTATAGAATATATTGCTTCTATTTTTTGTACACAACCT
Organism: Apeira syringaria; assembly: GCA_934044485.1. NCBI lineage: Eukaryota > Metazoa > Arthropoda > Insecta > Lepidoptera > Geometridae > Apeira > Apeira syringaria. The sequence continues at coordinate 17,494,390 of OW203668.1, forward strand.
TATATTGGTAATGAATCACATAACTTAAATATATAAAAATACACTTCTATTACGCTTCAAGAAAAGTTTGAAAACGTTCCATTGGTACTTTGTCAAACTTTACTTGAAACTGAAAAGAACTAAAAAAAACGGGAAGAAGGACTCTTTCAATGTTAAAAAACGCTTATGGCACATAATTGTCGGTGTTATTTTTTTAATATTTTAAACTCGCGTTGGGCCACCGTCTCATCTGATGTCAACTGACGACGCGGTCTAAGAAGGAGCCTAGAAAGTACATATTCCATCGTGATTTAAACACTCCAGAAAGTTCTGCGGCAACAAACAAAAAAAAGTCAACCAAATTGATAACCTCCTTTTTGTAAGTATGACTTCATGTTTGAAAGTATGAATATGAATTTTTAACATCTTTTGTTGTCCATTTTCTTCTCAAGATGGACCTCTTGAACATTGTTAACAAGCTTCATGACACGTGCAGTACCGCACTGCATAAGTCGAATAGGCCTACACTATTTTGCGTATTTATGTTTGCACACATAGTGTTCTAAAGATTCTATCTGACATGGTGCCCGTGGGAGTTTTTCACCTCATTATCAGTTTTTTTCGTGAACATGGCGCATATAACTGAGCAATAATATACAACGTGAGTAAAATTTAAATTACATATGTAATGTATGTGTATGCTGAAATACTTGTTCACTATGTTAATCCTTAATCGCCCATTCATGTGTATTAGATAATATCCCCACATGCGTTATCACACACGATGAAACATACATAAATCTTTGAGGCATCACTCGATGAAATACCTTTCTGTTCGGTTTAATTACTGCAACACGGTTCCGGACAATGGTGCACGAACTCCGGAGTACCCGGACATTCCGGACCGTGGCGGGTGTCGGGGGTGGTGACGCTGTGGTCGCAATTTGAATTCTTTGAATACTACCGGTTGCTAGGCGACGCGGCGACGAGGAAAGATGTGAAACGCGTTGTGAAGCGGCTCTTAACCAGCTTCTAGAGTCTTCAACGACAGGGTAAATACAGTTTAAAGCGATTTATTCATTAAATTTAACTTTTTAGCCAGCGCATCGACAAATTTAGATAATACTTTACATTTACTACTAAGTAGTAAATGTTACTATGTACTTACAAAAGTATTATCTAAATGTGTCGATGCGCTATTTTGACACGCTTACTAATTTCCTCATCAAACAACTGGGAATGATTTTAATGACATGGGTATATTGTCAGCAAAGTAATTGATCGGGGCAATGCCCCCGGGCATTACGCCGGGCAGATATATACTACTTTTTATCTGGAAATTGTAGCTAACGGTGTTGTGAGCGTAAGCGACAGTGCAGCTGTGGTTACATCGTCGTGCGCAATAAACGCGAAAATGAAGGTAGATCGATTTCTACATAGATCGCAGTTTATTCGATTTTTCAGATTATGGCGCTTGAGACGGTTCCGAACTGTAGAGAGCTAAAACAACGAAAACTCACTGTAAATATAATGTTGATAATATTGAATTATCCGAATCGCAGAATGAGCTGCGCTACGATAACCTTTACAAGTTCTTTAAGAAATAGTGCTGTATAACACCGGCTTGCAAAATGTACTCAAACTTTTATCTACACTTCATTATTTTATGAAAAAGTGTAAAGAGTTACATAGAAGTTGTGCTCTAAGCGATAGTATAACAATAACCATACGAAATGGTCGGTAAATTGTTTTCCCGCCAATCTAGTTTAGAAACAGCTGTGAAATATCAAACAAGTGCTCGAAGCTGTAAATGACATTGATTGTAAATGGACTGACCATAGTTCGTTAGGTCACAGCACTGATTCTATAGTTAAACCATTGCGAAACAAACAGTATGGACAAAGTCATTTTGTTAGGGCAGTAATTAAAAATGTATCAAATGTTAGAGCCTTTGAAACTACAGGACACGTTTAATATACATTCTAAACGACGAAGATAGTTCATTTCGCCAAGTAACATTATTTTTATACTTATTTGAAACGAATCATGTAATGTTGTCATGTGTTGCAGTTGGATTTTATTATAACAAATGATGGACATGACTTTGTGAGATGTTTCTTATTTTTCTTGTTTCGGCGCCTCGTGGGTCTGAACCGTTTCTCTTTATTCATATTGTTGTGTTCGGAGGATGTTCCGTTGTGGATGATTGACGAGATTAAATAGTTTATAATCTATAATATCCGATCTCCGTTACTTTTCCGTAGAAAATTTACATTTCCTTCAAATATAAGAGAAATAATAAACTTACGTTGATAAAGTTCGCATGGGACCGATCTGTAAGCTTATCCTATAGAATAAAGAGCTCTGCCCGAACATACATCTAATACATAGGTTAACAAATTAACGATGACAAGTTCTCTGATATAGAGCAACGCTAACTTTACCTTACTGTTGAATCAGAGTACTGTAGTAGAGTAGAGTGGGGCCGGTCCCAATTACCGCCGTTCCCGGAGATAAACCCGCTCAGATGGGCTATTTATACCGGGCCAGCGAGGCTCCACCGTGGTCGCGCGGCCGGCCGCTGCCGGTCGCGTGTCGCGGCGCCCGCGAGACACACACGTTACGTTCAAACTGTGTTTATTTACTGACGGGGGACTGCTCGCTTGTCGTATTATTATGCTTTTGAATAACGACATTTGAACAATAATTGATTGCGTCAGCGTAGTTTGGATCCTGCGGCCAAGTAGCGGCCCGTCCCGGCTTCGCTCGGGTGGACATTCAGAGTGAATGTATCTTGCTCGATGCATTCATAATGCTAAGGATGAATGCTAAGGTGTGCATAACGTGGTCTGACTTTGGTCGGCATTTCTGTCAACTTTTAAAATGTAAAAAAGTAGTCATATTAATGTAATTGCAATAGTTGGACATGATAAGTATGGTATCACAAAGTAGATATTTTTATGTTCTTTAATATTGTAGAACTTTTTTTTCTATATGCGATAGTTTTCGCAGCGCCTGCGATGAAAGACCTTTTATGGATTTTTTTTTACATCTTGGCTTACATTATTGAAGGTTTAGTGGGTATCCCTATTGTTTCCTATTAATGAATGCATATACATTGCCTATGCTAGCCTATGTTATTCAGGGATAATGTAGCATTCTACGGGTGAAAGAATGTTAGAAATCCGCCGAGCATGTTGTTAATGCAATAAACCGTACAATATTCATTCATGTTCAGTTCACAAAAACTTACTAGAAAGCTCAGGAGTATGACAAGAGCTTAGTATGGAAAATGTTGCACCTTTAGTTAAGCAGCTATGTCAGAGAGAAACTTCTTCTTCTCTCAGCCATGTGCGTCCACTGCTGGACATATGCCTCCCCCATATAGGGGGGATTTGCCAATACTCGCTTGGCAGACGGGTTGGCGAGCGCAGTATGATTTCCAAACATCAGAAGGCGCTGCTGCCCACCTTCTAGTATACGTGGTCCCTTAGCCGACTCTCACGGCACCCGCTGGTTCCACCACGGCCAAGAGAGAAATTGTACTCTTCTAATTTAACACTTATTTCTATATACACTTTCGGTACAATACATGCATATACTGAACAGCAACAACCACCAAAATACTTTATTCCTCAGTTCGCATTTAATCCCTAATGGCTATGCTCATTTACTTATAAAATTATGCGGTAAAAAAACATCAGTTATATGTATTCCTTCCGGGCTGTTTGGCCGTGGTCTAAGTACTGAATCCTCAGTAACAGAGCCTGGCCCACAAGTTTATGTGTCAAAACTTGGTTAGTAAACTTGACACTGGCTAAATACACATGGAATGCGGAGCTAAAGAGAAGAATAAAAAAGCTCACACGTAATACTTGCATCTACCAATAGTATATACGGGCTGCGCCCTGCGGTTCACCCGCATGGACTACTGTTTTCCCGCTGCGCCTGTTGTCACTCGGGATCCATACTTTTTCCGGGTTAGAAAGTACCCTATCTGCTTCCCCAAGGTCCCATCCATTTCTATATTAAAAATATCAAAATATGTGCAGCGGTTTAGGCGTGAACTCATAACAGACAAACTGAGCTATATTCACATTTATAATATTATCAGGTATCTGTTTTATCCCAGAAGAAACATCAATTTTTCCGGGATAAAACTAGCCCACGTGTATATTCCAGATTATATGTCGCGAATAGGCGTGAAGATCCAACAAGCACACATACACACAAACTTGCTGGAAGCTTTTGGGAAGCTTTCGAATTTATAATATTAGCGTGATAAAACGTGTAGGCCACTTACTAGTACCCTAGCTACCGAACTCGTAAGATAGCCGAAAGTCAGTCGATATGTTGCTTTGTGTGATACGAGCCCAGCCCGCATCGTCCGTGTCATATAACAAGTACTGGTCGAACACCGCGCCGGTTGTGATACGTCTTTCATAATTAAGTAAAATGCTAGTACTTAGTACTCATTTAGATCTAGTACAAAAATTAACTCTGTAGAGAAATACAATTAACAGTAAGGTGAGCAACTTACTATAAAAGTCTACTAAGCTTGAACTTTATATGTATTTGTAATCTTTAAATTTATTCTTATTTATAATTCATTAAAGTATTGCAATCTGTTATGTCGCTAATCAGGAAGCGCTTCTGCCCTAGAACAAAGTGAATGAGGCGACTCACAGATCGATATAATTAACCAGACGATGTTGCCAAGTTGGCCAGCCCGACGACGGCCCTGGCCTAGTCTTCTGTAGTCTACTCTATAGCACAAGTGCTCCTGCACGCGCGTCTCGGCGCCCATGGCTTCCCTGCATCACTTTCTATTGCAATTGCATATAGGTATAACTGCAACCCTGGACAAATGTCCATACTTAATCACTGAATACTCAATAGTTGTTTGCAATCATATGAATTTGTATTTTTAAAATTACTACTACTACACTACTAATTATAACTATATAATATATATAAACTACTAATTATACTACTTAAATACATTTTATTTAAGTGTACATATGACCCTGGTAGGGTATAGCAATGTGGAGCGACCGATTTATTTAATAGTTTTCAAATGTATCATTGATAAACTCATTCAAGCTGTAATAGCATTTCGTTACAAGCAATTGTTTTAAATGTGTGAAGAATTTCGACTCTTTCTCTTCTTTAAGTTTGTCAGGTAATGTGTTGAATATTTTTATGGCCATTAAGTTATCATCAGAACTGTGCGTTATGAGCTTGGAGCTCGGTAAGACAAGTTTATGTTCAAATCTAGTCGCGTAGCGTCGCGGTTCATCTGTGGCCTGTCCCTTCGGATACTTTTTAACATACGACCATCACTAATCACACACATACCAGTTATCGTTATGAGATCCATCCTTTTGTCAAGGTTACTGGATTGTCATTAATTTCACCAGTGGCAATATGATTCAGCGATTGATTTTATTCGCAGTAGTCAAATGGTCAATTAAAGTTCATGTAATTTTATTTTACGCCAGCTGCAACGATCCCGCAGTAGTGTAACCTCAGTCCGCCTCGTCAGTGAGCTCACGACAGTGCCGGGGGTAGTCGAGTAATCCCGGGTCGCGAACCCGATGCTCACAGCCTCTACTGGGTTTACTCAGCTTAATTAAAAGCACCGAGAATGTGGTACAGATAAGATGATCTGATTAAAGTCGAGAGTACCCTAGATTTGTGAGGGCTAGGGATGATTGAAAATATTTATCGTGGCGGTTCACACGCGTACATTTCAATGAAATATTTCTAAAAGTATATTTTGGTTTGAAGAAGGATTCGGAGAGTAAGAATGAAGAGAAAAGATGGAAGGTCTTATGAGTAGGTACTTTACGACAGATCAGTTTACTCTGTGGTCCATTGACCACCAAGATTTTGATTGAAAGAAGAAGATTTATATTTTATAATAACTTTGTGTATAATGCTATCGCCTGAAGCAGTGGCCGAAGCACGAATCGATACTGCGAATGTGGCACAGACCAATTATTATAGTTTGTACCCACGAACCTATTAACGAAGTATATAAATCCATGTTTGTACGACGGTATGTCTGTTATTCGTTTGTTTATGCAAAAAGGGATACGATGACTGTGGAGCAAATTATTCCTGCTCAGGCGTTGCGACAACTTGCGTTATTATCATCGTATTTCAATCGTATAAATAATTCAATAGTGCATATACCGTCCAATAAAATATAAATGCCATATACATATATAATGCCAATGTCACAGTTGTCCTATATAGATAAATGACAGTTAGTAATGAGTTGAATTGTTTCCCGCTGCGACACGGGGGCGAGCTGCGCCGCGACAGCCGCAGGGCGCGCGCCCGGGTTGATGGTGTCCGTCGCGACCCATTATATGACGTGATTACATAACAGCTCATCGGATACCAACTTACCAACTTGTAATTACAGAAGATGGTACATTGGGTGCCGTAAAACGTTATATATTGTTATGTGTATGTTACATAATAAATTTCGATGCAAGATATAGTATAATTTATTACACTATTGTTTAAATGTTTTAGCAAGCTTCGTGTATAGCAATAGGCAAAACAATGACGCAACCTGTAGGGGGATGCGTTGGTTACACTGCATCCCCAAAAGAACCTCAAAGAAAAAAAAAAAACAAAGATACATTTTATCTACTGCCCTCCTCCCGGGTGAGTGTCACTCGTGTGACCTGTGGGTGAGCGTTCAAAAGTGCGATTGTATTTATAATATTATACCCATTTTTTTACCTTCGCGAGTTTGGGACAACAACCGCTTACCCAAAAAAACCTTGTCATGCTCGTCCGTGAGTTTCCTACATACCAAGTCACATAGAAAACAAAGAACTTCTGGCGAAACCATTTATTACGAGTAAAATAGCTCTACATTTGTCATAATGTTGTCAGTTCTCTCCGGACACCCGTTAACGCTCTCACCACGTTAACGCTCTCGTCGTTAATAACGTTACGGAAACTAACAAAGAGTTAGTCTCGTAAAACGTTAACAAGTAGGCGCCCAAGGCCAAACGTTTAGATACTGCGGGGAGCGGGGAAAAATGGTTTGTAATGACTAAGTCGCGGTATTGACGGTCTTGACGATTCGACGATGCACAGCACGCTGTGCACTTTTTTATCCGGAAAAAATGTTAAACTCTCGTAAGATCGTCGAATCTTCAAGACCGCCATTGAAATTTAAACTTATATGTGTTACGAATAAGTAACATTTTTGTTTGTAGGTAGTTTTATTTAATAAAGTCGTTTTGTTAAAAGTATTATTGAGTTCGGTTACCAAAACGTCAATATTATAAAGAGGAAAGAATTCATTGTTTCTAAAAAAAGTCATCATGTTAATTCTATGTTTCCCACTAATATTATAAATCTAAAAGTTTGGATGGAAGATGTTTATTACTAAATCACGCCAGAACGGCTAAAAACAGGCTTGGATGAGATTTGATATGTAGATACTGCAGGTCCCGGAATAACATATAAGCTACTTTGCATCATCATCATCAATGATGTTCAAGTTCTCACTTCTGCCGGCACTCCCGGAGAGCAACCGGTTGTTTTTTTCTAGAATGCCAATGTGGTGTGCAGATATAATGTATATGTTAGGGTGCAAGCCCGAACTGCGGCACCACCATAGTCGGTAAATGTTCGGTTTCACCGGCGAGACGCGGTAAATGTGCGGTTTCACCGGCGAGACGCGGTCAGCTTCGGAACAATCGATAAATGTTGGTTTCCTGAACAAAACGAATAAACATCACGTTAGGTTTATTATTTGAAAGAGAAATCCTAATGCAAACTAACCTAATCTTGAGTGTTTTATTCTCAAAACCAACATTTACCAACAGGTAAAACTACGAATGTACGAAACTATATTAAACTATCATTTGTCCAAAAATTTGGTTTCGTTTGAAAAACCCATACATTTATATATTTATATACATATTACTATTATTATTATTAAAATTTATTAACTCATGTCGGTAGATCTGGATACGAGCGCCCGTACAGAGACGCCGGGGACGGGCGGCCACAATACGGTATGTATGTATCCTTTAACTTAAATGAAAGTACGTTAGGATTATGACAAGGATACAAATAGAATGCACGAATAGCTCGTAGATTGGTCTGTATCTGTATCTAGCGGTAAGTAGTGTAACTGGCATGTACTCAGCATCGAGCGATAAATTTAAATAAGTATGTAATCTACAAAAGAATGAAAGAGAAAGAAACGATGAAAGATTTAAGTTTTGGCACAGTATATTGAAGCAGCCCATCTGTGACCGCCTTCATCACTCCCCTTTATGAATAGTAGACGAGCTGCATTCATCAGAACCGCTCTAGTGTTCATGCTTCGATGCGACCTGCCTGAAACATTTACATGTCTGTGAAGTTGGGAATCGAGTGTCATCGGAGAGAATATGCATAGTTTAGAACATGTGTATGTGTGTGCATTAACTTTACAGAGGCTTTGCGTTTTCTTTGGTTTCTAGAAAGTCCCCATGATACATTAAGACTAAGGGTTTTCACGTATCCAAATGATAACGGCAGCGGAGAGGGTTAATGATAATCACGTAGTTAACAAAATCACTTGTACAATAGATTTTTTTTGTGAAATGTAGCAATATCTAAAATTGCAATCCTAAAAATAAAATAGCTGTAAAGAGCTTCGGGTTTTTTTTTTATAGTTGACGATATATAAAGATATTAATAATAATATATTAACTTATTTTTTTTAAAGATATTATATATGTATACGGCCAGTCGAACAGCTTTTGGTTATGTCCAAGGAATTTCAAAATATAACGTTATATTTCATTTTTTAGTCTCATCGTCGCGTAAAGAGTTCAGTTCTGTCCCTTTCCTAAATTGATGTTTTCTTATTTTATAACTGTAGGAGATGTAATGCATTCGGAGGGGCGCACAAACAGACGGACGAACGAAACGAAACCATATTATTGGATGTTAGCACTAAATAATCATAAAAGATTAAATATTGTGGCTTATGACGTAATTATCAAAGGTTCTGTCAGTATATGGATAGAAGTCATATGTGACTCGGCTGCTGTAACCCTTTCAGATTACTGAAAATACTGAATTATTTCAGTGAAGCAGCAGCCAGACTTTTTAGAGCACGTATCTGCGAATAAGTAGCAAACTCTAAATTAACTCGAAGAGGAGAGTCGGCAGAGGTACCTGAATACAAAGTAGCGCTCGGAGATAAGCCATGTCTGAACTGTAAGCGCGGTGAGCACATCCCGACCCGACGGGGGACAGATCGAAATAGCCTCGTCTATTGATCTGGACAAGTTTCCTCTATTTGCAGCTATGATCTTTTTGTTCATATTTTAGGTTGCAATCGTGTCTTAAAGAATCGTACATTTTTTTTAAAGATTTAAGCGGTCGAACGTATGTTTTAAATTTTTTTTGTAAAGCTTACGTTTGACCACTGTGTCACCTGATGTTAGGTGACGACGCGGTCTAAGGTGTAGCACACAAACTTAGAAGGTACCTATATTTATATCTATATATATGTCGGAGCATAAGTAATAAGAATACGACGATAAAGAAGCCATACCATGTAGAACCATTTTTATTTATTAGAATGGCAATACTGCGCGAGTGCCATAGTCGAGTCTGTGGCTCAAGTTGGGAGTTGTCATTGTCAACATCATTTCTGTGAGCTGTCAGTGTCAAGTGTAAACTGTGTGTCAGTAGCGCGTTTGATCGAGACATATGCTCCGATGTTATTCACTTGCCTTCGAGACAGCGCCTGCGCCGGGTGTGCGCACTGACTGAACCTATAACCAAAATGGACGCCGACGACTCGCCTAGGAAAAGAAATCCATCTCCATCTCCGACATATATATCTAGAACGTGAAGCTTTTTGTAAAGGAGGGCCCATGAATTTGACTGGGGCATCGAGCAGAATGGTTACGGCGCGGCGTGCACACTCAGGGCCGAGTACAACCTTCGGAGTCAGCCCAAAGATGAAGTACAAAGGTTCGATGTACTCTTCAGATCGTTATACATCGGCTCAGTGTATTTGGTCTGGTGTATTGTTAGAAATCTATAACCTAATTCCGGCCTCGTGCCATCGTTATATGGAAGCGGTTGTGCAGTGATAATGCGATAGTGATTAGTGATGAATTAGTGATAATCAGTCGAAGCAGTAAAGATTAAGCAGAACATATTCAGCTGGCAAAGTGATCTCCGGCCACACGAGGGATCCACAATTATTATCTATTCATTAGCCCCCCCCCCCCCCCTCGGCCCCGGTCACGGCGGGCGCGCGACGACACTCGTTACGCGTTATTCAGCCCTCACGTTACGCATGTTTTAATAAAAGGCCGCCTCGCGGTGACGTTTCTTGTGTCGACTGAATTTCGTATAACTGATAACAAACACCGAACTAATTTATTACAGACATGTCAGTGGATTTCATATAACATTGGCAAATAAAAACCGAACAGCAAATAATGATTAGGCTAAAAGGTATATAAGGTACTAATATGAATAATGTAAATCGCAGAATAACAAAACTATTTAGATCATCAATTTAATGTAGTGATTCGTGCACGTGTTGATCGTCACACATACAATCACAATAGTCTGTACGGTTACAGTCTATATATTCATAAACTCCTACAATAACTCATAGTTCGTTATTTATTTTTGTCTAAATTTGAGCAGGTACTAAAATTGAATTCTTGTAAGTTACAAATCTAATTTAATAATAATATTATATCCTTATTTAATCTAATACTGCCACTGTCCGTAAAAAACTGCCTTACTGACATTTAGAATCTATGTTTTGTGAAATAGCATGTGTATCACATTTCAATTTACAATAACATATTTCAATCAACATGCAAACATTCGCGCGACTGTTCCAGAAAGCTTTATTATTGTTAGATTTACTTGAGTGGACCAAAAAGCAACCGACTGGAGGTTGCTTTTTGCAAGTGGACAGATGAACTGACCAATATATGTTCAGCTGTGGATGTTCTGTGGCTGCGATGGTGATAAATGATTTCATATAAAAACTATTATTATGATCAACGCTGCAGCGTAGGAACTATAGGTGTACAAGCAATTTGAACAAAGTAAATCTGAAATCATAAAAAAGAATACAGACTCCATATAGCGCTCAGATTTTCAGAGTCACGGAAGTGGCAAATTTAAAATTGGCGAATTCGAGCCTCCGTTGAAGTAAATTATGAAGCGTTCTTGTTCCCCGACCCGTGACCCCTTGCCTTATGAGAGCAGATTGTTTGGGATTACAAAGGTAGTTCACTTGAATAACTTATTTGAAGCTTCAATATTTAATGTTTAAGTGGAGTTGCTACTTCAGTTAAAATAAAGCAGTGTGCGTAAATGTCAAAATAAACAATAATCTTCTTAAAAAATCAGATAAGTTTTTTTAAAACTTGAAAGCACCGGGCGCTGCCCTAACAGGTCAATAATTTGAAGTGAAACTTGACCTTACACTAGAATAAATGTTCGCCCTTATGTCGATATACACATACATTATCACACGGCATGCGAGTGCAAATATACATAGAATGTTTCCAATCTGAAAATAAACAGGGGGGCGAACGATCAATATATTTTTGTGTACTTGTGCTGTAAGATTTTACTTCGCGCCAAATTTGATGAACCTAGTACACTGGGTAGAGAACCCTGCAGGTTTTGATTTATTTGAGAGTATTGAAATATGCACCGAAAATAGTCTTATTTTGTAAACAACTAAAACTTAGATAATCGGGTAATTGTTTTTGCCCACCGCTTCTCTTCAATCAATATACTTTTTGGCGTACCTGGAGAAGACGGCTTAATCGCCTTTAATTCTTGGATTTAGTCTATTTCGGCATACGAATGTAACAAAACTGGTTCAGCAATTTCGTAAAGACACTTTACCTTATATTGATAATATTGGTAAGAATTATTTCTTTTTTAAATATTCCTGAGAAGTGAAGGGCATTAGCAGATAGATGGATTACGAAGATCTATCTCTAGACCTAAAACGATGTTCTTTATGCTCTAAATGCGTTATACGAATCTCATTATGAATCTACGCTTTCCGAATGTTAAATAAATAAAGGATTTGAGAGCCATGTTAACAATGTGTTTGTGAATGAATGTATTCGAATTGGTAGCTCGGTAATCTCTTGATCCGGATAATCCCGGGCCTTACAAATTGGTCGCCGCGAGCTCTGATCGGAGACAAGTCGGCGACCGTAACAATGGATCCAATCCCTAACTTTGACAAAACCGTTCAGTATCAATATACAATACCTGTTTACGTAAACATCAGCGGTATGATACGAATTAATTTATTACAAGAACTTATCTGTTTTAAATAAGCCAGGAATGTATGGGAGAGCGCAGCGCGATCAAGCATACCTACATGTAGGTCAGACTTTGACAGTGGTCACGGTCAGAATGAGCGGGTGGAGAGCGGCGCGAACTGGCCATTTGGGGTCACGTGATACTGGGCTGCAGTACAAGTTGAATAAAATAAAACCAACTACTATATATATTGCAATAAAATCCTAACCGTTCCTGAATATACTATTATCTATTTATTTATTTTTTTACGGGGGAATCCCTGGATACCCCTTCCCGGGAAGGATAGAGGTGATTATTCTGGAGTTGCACCAATTAAAACCCCCGGTGTTCCGTCCCAGCGCCTAAAACCGGGGCCACGAGCACGCTTTCGCATTCATCCGCGGTGGCGGCGGCGGTGGTCCGTTTTCCGGACCTCTCCTCGGTAGCCGGGGCGGCCGCCAACCCCGTCTACCACTGAGAATGGCACGCGGAGCACCGCGCGCGCCATACTCCAGGCCCCCACGGCATCTCCCGCCTCTTCCGCCTCCGCCCGATAGAGAATGAAGAGAGTGGCCCTGGTATCTCCCACCCCCCCTGGGGCCCGGACAGTGCACCCGGACCCACCCTGGCAATGGCTCCCCTCATCCAGCCACCGCCCGTCCCCTCCACGTCACCTCTGCTGATCAGAGGCGTACGCGGAGAGAGACCCACCTCGGCAGGTCATTCGCTATCGGCTAACAAGATCTCATAAGAGAAGTTGTTAGCCGAGGGCGTACCGGCCCACAACACTGCCGTTCCCCCCGAATCCCGAAGAATTCATAAGGAACAAGCAGTAGTAGGCACACGGGGAGGTTACCTGGCCTGGCACCTAACCCAACAAAGTAAGTTCATTCTTATTAAGTATTTTGGAAGATTCACGTGTTTTTAATTCATAAAGATCATGTTTCTGGATGCGTAACACTATGAGAGTACCCCATCTTATACCTTATTAGACCACTCCTTACCGTGTTGTAACTCCTGAACACCCCTTTATGCTGAAACAGATACTCAAAGTGATAATTGAAAGTTCAGTCTCTTGCATACGATTTTTATTATAAAAGTTATTTGTTTATGTACAGCACCTTAACATATTCTATTAATGTAGGTAATTAAATAAATGAAATGAAATAACTTTATTCATAATGTACATAATTATAGTTCTAAGAGATTTTATTGTGTATCGCATTAACTTACTTATATTTTCAGTGTACATGCCTACTGATTGTTTTGAACATTTAGTGGAGTTCACGGACTGTCTCAGTGAAATGAGTGCTATTATTGAGAGTGTCGGTACAGAATCTGTTTACATGTTAGGGGACTTCAACGCTCACCCAGGTGAGAGCTTTTGCAAGGAACTTTTTGAATTTTGTTGTGATCAAAGCTGGGTGTGTGCGGACTACGAAATATTAGGTTCATTATCTAGCAGTTATACATATGTTAGTGATGCCCATGGCAGCCGACGTTGGTTAGATCACTGTGTAGTAACCAAGGCAGCTATGGATACCATCACTAATGTGGAAATTTATCATGATGTTTACTGGTCAGATCACTTTCCACTTGTGATGCATTGTAATATTGATTTTGTTAGGCCAAAGGTTTTTAAAAGTACTCAAGCCTGTGATGAAGTTGTCTGGGGGTATAGAGATCATTGTCAAATATATGAATACAATAAAATATGTCATTCATTACTAAAATACATAGATTTCCCTGTTGCATTTAGACAATGTGGTGACAAAACGTGTAATAATATTGAGCACCAGAAAGTTATAAAAACAATGTACACTAGTATTGTAGACATTTTACAACATGCTGCCATAGCAAGCTGTGCTAAAAAGAAAAAGAAAGTAGTATCATATGTAGCGGGCTGGAACAATCATGTGAAGCATGTTCATGGAGAAGCACGGCTAGCTTTCCAGTGTTGGGTAGCTTGTGGCAAGCCCACCGGTGGGTTGTTATATCAAAATATGTGTGATACGCGTAAGGCATTTAAAAGGAGGCTGAAGTGGTGTCAAAATAATGAGCAACAAATAAAGATGGACATACTAGCTGCTCATCACACATCAAAGGATTTTGGTAGTTTCTGGAAACACACAAAAAAGCTTGGCCCAGTAAATAGCTTACCCATGAGCATGAGCGGTGAGAGTGACTCTCAAGCTATAGCTAATTTATTTAGAAAACACTTTCAGGTTGCACCCCTGCCGACTAAGCAAGAGCAGGTGTTCTCTACTGAAGTGCATGAACCTCAATTGTATCAAAGGTTTTTTCCAAAAGACGTGTCAGATGTTATCATGCACATGAAAAGAGGTAAATCACCGGGGCATGATGGACTCAGTATAGAACACTTGCAACATGCAGGTGTTCATTTACCGAGAGTCTTATCTTTGCTATTTACATGCTGTATCGGTCACTCGTACTTGCCGCCTGACTTGATGAAAACTGTTGTAGTACCAATTATAAAAAATAGAACGGGAGATGCCTCTGACATGTCCAATTACAGGCCTATTTCATTAGCTACTGTTTTTGCCAAGGTGTTGGACAGCTTGCTTGACCGACATCTGGCGAAACACTTGAATCTTCACGAGGCGCAATTTGGTTTTCAGCCTGGTGTCTCTACTGAAAGTGCAATTTTGTCTCTAAAGCACGCTGTCCAGTACTATACTGGTAAGAAGACACCGGTCTATGCCTGTTTTCTGGACTTGTCAAAGGCATTTGACCTGGTTTCCTACGATATGCTGTGGCATAAGCTTGTAAATGACACTAGCTTACCGAAGGACTTAGTTAAAATAATGCAATACTGGTATGGTAATCAAAAAAACTCAGTGAGATGGGCGGGTATGTACTCAGATGACTACTCCTTAAATTGTGGAGTTCGTCAAGGGGGAATTACATCGCCAAAACTTTTTAACTTGTATATAAATGGATTGATTGCTGAACTTAGCAGAACCAATGTTGGATGTTCATTTCAGGGTCGCAGTATTAATAATATCAGCTATGCGGATGACATGGTTCTGCTAAGTCCATCAATCAATGGCCTCAGACGACTAATAAGCGTGTGTGAATTATATGCCACAGACCATGGGCTCAGGTACAATACCAAAAAGAGTGAGGTGATGCTATTTAAGGCGGGTAGTAAAACATACTCTGTTCTGCCAGTTAACCTATACGGGACTGCTCTCACTTGGGTCAAGCAGTTTAAGTACCTGGGCCACTGGGTGACTGAAAGTATGTCCGATGATTTGGACATGGAAAGGGAGCGTAGGGCGTTGTCGGTGAGGTGCAATATGTTGGCTCGCAGATTTGCACGATGTACTAATCAGGTCAAAACAACACTGTTCAAAGCGTATTGTCAATCCTTTTACACGTGCAGTCTGTGGGTCAAATATACGCAGAAATCTTACAACGCTCTGCGAGTGCAGTATAACAATGGTTTCAGGGTATTGTTGGGATTGCCACGTTTTTGTAGTGCATCAGGGATGTTTGCAGATGCACACACGGATGACTTCTTTGCTATAATGCGAAAAAGGTGTGCTTCCTTGGTGCATCGCCTGCGCGGCAGTTCCAACAGTATCCTGGCTGGAATCGCTGAAGATGTGAGCTTCATGAGACATTGGTTGACGAGGCTCCAGCCAGTGGCTCGACTAGTGTCTCAGTGATGGCTTTCACTTAATTTTTAATATTTACTAACATAATTTTAAGTTACCTATTTTCTACTAACACATTATGGATCAATGGTCTGAAATAAAAGATTTATTATTATTATATTATTATTAACATCATGCTAGGCAGTACAGGACGGTATTCTGTAGTCGTGGGTTCAAGTCCCACTAGCAGCCGAATTTTTTCCTTCAAATATTTGAACTAAAATTATAGTTCTATTCTACATATACATATATATGTATCATTATGTATGAACCAATATTGATAATTAGTTTGGCTCTAGTTTATGTTCTGTTTCTCTCGCTCGTTGGAAGTATGTAAATGGTCACATTACTCTCGTCACACGTCAAGCGCGTTGTGCTCAGTGTCAGCGCTAGCGCTGTTCGTGTCACGGCGTCACGTTTCATACACAGACGATATTATGTTCACGAAATATCTCTAAAGTATTTAAGCGAACTACCGATAATAATATTATAAGTGCGGAACATAAAATTGATGTCCATAATATAATTATATTCGCACCAAAAAAAAATTACATTTGAAAGGGCAATATGTACGCTTTCTTCCATATCTCATGAACGCGAGTTATTGAAACAACTCATTTAAGATAAGATCATTTATTTCATTAATATCATTACAATTGAAATAACATTAAAGATTTTCATCTAATAATAACGAATTAAGTTTGAAAACAATGGACCCCAAACTAGGCGTGGCCTGTATCTCGGGCGCCCGCAGTCGCATGTTGGCTGCCATAGGCTCGCATGTGCGCGAGCGCAGGGCGCGGGCGTGTCGGTTATCATTTACTATTCATCTTTCGAAACATTAACATTTACATTTCATTGCTTTTATCTGCGAGATTTGGACATTTTGTTTTGTTCACATTCAATTTTGAGCAGTTGTTGTGTTCACTTTATTAGTCATTTCATTCATTTTAAAATTTCTTTATTGATCAATTAACATTTTTTCCCAATTCATTGGTGACCAGTACGCTGTAGCCGACGTTCGCTTTAACTTAACTTTTTCATACGAACCAAATATGAGGTTTGTAATTTTAACTCCACAGACTATATAGGAAGTTGTCTAAGCCATTCTAAAGATAACGCGTGTTAAATTTCGGAGAACCACACACGTCTTATTGATTAAACTCTATTGATAGCACTTTTCACTTATGATCAACTAAGCCACAATTTAACAATACAGAGTATCTATTATTCTGCCCCAAATATATGAATGACAAACGGCCGTAAGTTGGTTGTAAGTACGAGTATAGGTAATGACGCGGAAGACTGCTTAAGAGTTAAGCTTCTTAATACGTGTTTGTGTATTTCAGCCTAAAGCCTATGAAGTTTCTTCAGTGACGTACAATAACAAACATAGCATATATAACATATATATACATAACATTTTTTAAGCACGATTTCCACGAAATCTTGTTCGCGGCAGCTGAGAAGTCAAGTTGCCCTAAGTACCCTTAAATATTACGTTGCCCAAGAAGCAACATTGGATGTAGATGACGCACTTTTGTTTTTTTTTAATTATGCCTATTCTATTCCTACAAATGTCAGCTATACGCCTTGGACTGTTTTTCTTATACTTAATTACTCAAATATAAGTTCGAATTTGTTGTCAGATTCATAGTAGTAGGTAAGTAGGTAGATGCATGAATTAACTGACCTGCATATTATGTATTAAAATAAACATGCGGCTAGCGCTTAGAGGATTAGATGACTGCCCTTCGCTGTTACTGCACACCCTTCACTTGTAGTGGACGATAGAGCATACAGGAAGCGGAATCGTACCCAATGTGCACACCGGCCGCCCTTCTCCATGCCCTTGCCTACCATAAAGGGACGGCGGCGAAGAAGATGAATGATGGCGCGGTTGGCGTGTCGATGTTGCAGGAACTACAGTCTCAGTATTAGGTTAAAGTATTGGGGGACGGTCACATAAGACGAGACTAAAAGAACTTAACGAATTTACTGCTTACAGTATTTTATACAGAAGATTAAACAGAATAAAAAAACACAACCGACCTTATTTAGGACGCATGACGAACAGTCAACTGAATTGATACTTTTTAAAATGTTCCTTTTTGATGGGTAAAGCATCGAAATAATAACTACTTACGTACAACTAAGTATTTGTTAATTCGGTGGGGTAGAGCTGTCTGTGCTGCCACCGCGGACTGTGGTCGACATAGTGAAACCTCAACACTCACAAATCTGACACCAGAACACTATACAACACAACACACACGCAATTAAGTATAACAACAAAGTTTGTTTAACTTTGTTGTACACATATGGTTTACGCGCATGCGCCTGAAGACACACCTCTGCCCCCTCCCCCCACTTACATGTACATACATACTTTTTACATATACGTAGAGCTCTCGCTGTATTTTACCTGAAAATGAACGTCTCCGAAATCTTTTAATTTGCCGAAAATACTTGGTTTATCTAAAATATATTGTATATTTTTGTAGACATTACATATTTTTTCATTTTAAATAGCTGGCATATATCTATTATTTATATGATTTTTAGTTTGACTAGTATAGCCGTCGGCGATATCGGCGAAATGTCTTCGATGGAAGACCAGCGCTGTTCGTACGATCAGCGCAGCGCCGAGTGAGGCCGGTTTACTACAGCCGTTCCTAACTACTAGTTACTATGTAAAATTGTATTTATATAACAATATGCGTTGTAATTGTTTTATCTTATTCTCACTACGCTGTTAGCATTTTATTTAAGAACATTTGTGGCAAATAAACAATTATTAATTCATTCATAATGCATTTTATTTGCACTGAACATTTCGCGAATTTGGGTAACCAACTGTACAGATTCTATCCATTTTTATTATTTTTTTTTTTTTCTCAGCTATGTTCGTCCACTGTTGGACGTATGCCTCCCCCATATAGGGGGGATTTGCCAATACTCGCCACGCTTGGCAGGCGGGTTGGCGAGCGCAGTATGATATATTATATTCTATCCATAAATATAACTAATTGAAATGTTTGTTATATGAGCTTCATGTATGCCGACTGTTATTTATTAACACCCATGAACACAGCTTATACAATTTCACTTAATACTATCAAAGCATACAAAACCATATTGACGGTCACTGTGACTCAGTGGTAAGTGACATGACTTCTGGGTCTCCGCGGGAACCGGTTCGCATCCCGGCACGGGCAAACATTTATGCGATGATTGTCGGTGTTGGTCCCGGGTATCTATTGGATGTTTGTGTGCTGAAATTTAGCGTGCCCTTTGACTCCTGCGACACAAAGAATTCTCATGCGAGGGTTTGAGTGTAAGAAAAAAAATGTCATATATTTTCCAACAATTTCCCCGCCAGAAACATCCCAGCTCGGCTAATAATTACAAGGCTCATCTCTACGCAAGTGTCTCTATTATCCCAGAACGCATCATAATGAGCCCTTTCATACAATATTCACGGCTCAAAGCAGATTCCGAAGCACAAAGTAGCCAGCCACCTGTATTCTGCTACTATGTACAGAACTACACCTAATTCATTGAACATGTTATATACAAAGATGCTTTATATATATAGCTTGGATACAATTGGAAATTGGAATTGAAAGGTTATAATTGCTTCAGCTTTAAACATTCTATTGTGGGTTTTTGTTTTATCTTTTACTTTAGTTCTTTTCATCGTCATAATCTCGGCCATATGATGATATAGAGATTATATTATTACATCCAAGTTCCAGTGGAATAAGTTATAAATCTATTTGTTTATTTATCAATAATTTAATTATTAAAACTAATTTTCAGTAAGGTAGATAATATTTTATAGAAGTATATAATAATTTATAGAATTTAAAATTTACCCAATTGTAATGACTCTTTAAACCTGTCAGGTAATCCTACTAATATTATAAATGGGAACGTTTTTGAGTATGGATGTTTGGATGTATGTCTGTTACTCTGTCACGCAAATACTACAGAACGGATTTTGATGAAATTTGAAACACATGTAGTTTATACCCTGGATTAACACATAGGCATAATTAAATATATTTCATCATCACCGTTTTCATCACCAGGAGGCTGAAACGGATATGGATGAAATTTTGTAAGTAGATACTTCAGGTCCCGGAATAACACATAGGCTACTTTTCCTCATCATCATAAATCATCACGACGCGGATGAAACCGCAGGGCGCAGCTAGTTTGTTATATATTGTTAGTGGCCTGCAGTTTACGTTTCGTACTAAGTTGAAGTCTCGGCGGTCGGGCGTCTCGCGGCTGACAGGATGATAAGGTAATGATTCAAACATATATTTTGTCTTGCGCTCTTTGTACATAAAACTCCTAAGCCGATGATTTAATCAAAGCAAAGCTTATAATAGCCGTCCGACCGCGAGTGATCCGCGGCCTTTCAACGGGTCGTTTAGAGATTTACGAGCGGTCGCGTTCATCAAACGAGATATGGCGATGTCAATACGCGAGGTAATGAAAAGCAAACTCACCTTTTTATGATGTTATTCGGACAGCTTTAAATGGGGTCAGAGAGGTTTGCAGTTATTTACTTATTAATGCAACAAGATCTTTGTTTCTTCATCTTACAATGAGAACAATATTATAGTTTTTAGAACATTTCATTAGAAAAAATAATTTTATATTCTGAGCCCAAAAGTGCGTTTGAATTCTAATTTAATTTAGACATGTAATCAATTGCAGGATTTTCCACAAAATCACTATACATTTCTACTTTTTGGTGTCCCTGACGCTACCGTGTCAACAAACTAAATCGCTGCGTTAAAAAACTCGTTGGTAATTATTTTCATTATTTTTTTTTTGTTACATTTAAGTTTATTTCATACTTCTTAAACTAAAACTCCAAGGAATCAAGATATTAATTCAACATTTTGTCAGTGACGCTCGATGCAGATCTCGAGAGATATAATTCATCGAACCAATGTAGTGTCCATGTTAGAACGGCGTGGGTTGCCCTGTGTATACCCAGCCAGCCCATAAACTGAAATAGCCTTAACGCGTGACTGCCTTTTGTACAATCGCCACATCACTTTTATTTACTTATATATTATTAACCGACTTCAAAAAAGGAGGTAGTAAGAAGGTAAAAGGACCGTATATTTTTTTATGTATGTTCCCGGATAACTTCGTCGTTTATGAAGCGATCTTGATGATTATTTTTTAGTTTAATAGAGTATACTTCCGTGGTTGTCCCAAATAATTAAATTATTTGGGAAATAAATTACATTTAACAAACATTTAACAACAACAACAAAAAATTAAATTTAATTAATTAAATAATTTAATCAAAATCGGAAAAGCGGTTTTTGAGTTACGCTCAAATAAAGTAACTGAAAAGCATCGCATATTTCGAAGATATTATAGTTGCAGGTGAAGATATCGGAGAACATACACAATGACAATTGATCCTGTGAGTTGCCAAGGTCACTGAATAGTCCGATATAATTTTTTTTTGCAAAAAACGGAACCGAAAAGTTATTTCAAAATTTTGAGTGTAAAATACTCAAAAGTGTGAAGTAAACTTGATCGATGGCTTGATCGTGAGAAAATCTTTTTCTTGCGATCAAGTCTCGTTTGATTTATTAACAATGTGTTCGAATCGCGAAAATCTAAAAATTACAAAGGGTTATTACCCCTCCCCTGCACCCCCCCTCCCCCTCCCAAGCCCAAATTCGTGCGGCCCGATTTTGATGGACACCCTTAGACTTCAATAAGGTGGTTTTAGAGTTTTGTTAGACGCTAGTCCAGAGCTAGTTGGTTGATAAGCGAGTGACTATTTATAGGTTCAAAGTTTTCAGACCTCCTGACCGCAGTGTGAGTGCCGTGGTCTCGAGTCTTTTATGGAAGAGTTGACGCCGAGCCAACTTGGATTGCCGGACCAAACGAAGAACAATAGAAAATGAGCATTGGCATATAAGCACATAACGTCGAATAAGTTCCCCGGCCTGCGAACCGGCCTATAAAGTGCACGCGGTGACTCGTGCACGCGGTGACTCGTGCACGCGCCGGTCATAGAGAGCTTTGCTATATATATTTGAACCCACCGCAAACAAAGCAAATCTTATAAAAATGTATCGATCGGCTCTTGCTTACGAATAGCATAATTAAAATAAATTTACAGAAGTCCTATTACTGTGCTTTTGTAAAAAAAGCTGAAATAGGTTCACTAGATAAAAGGGTGTTTCTATATACCTAAATACAGGGACCTATATACCTACCTATATAACGTTTTACGTTTTAGGGAGCTCCAGACTTATTTATTTGACCTAGTTTCCTAAATAATACCTACGTCACTGTTTGGCTAAATCTCAAATTCTAAAAGTCTGCTACGTCGTAGGCGCTTGCTTTTTAAGCTATTGCTGCAACGTGTACAGTGCCTACGAATGCCGTAGCACCTGGTAGAGCGTAGGTCGTCGCTGTGTCACGAAGGTTACAATCGCTGCGAATGTGTTATTCTATAATGTAGCTTGGACACAAAGACATCATACTAACAATGAAAAACATAACGTTTGCCACTGGCGAAATCGTATGTGGGTAGTTTTCGGACGTGTCGTTACTTCAAACCTTTTACATATCGGAGATACCTACCCGCTTTTTATTTTACTATGGAGCGCTAACGCTTATCATTTTCACGATTCACTTGCTTCGGTTAAAGTTATGATCGTTAGGGACAATGCTGTGCTAGCATTATAGTGAAGACCGACTTATATGACGTAAGTACTTTATTTAACTTAAAAAAATTTGGAGTAGAAACTTACATTTGCCGCTCCCACCGCAGTATCGATTGGCCCCACGAGCGCAGCCCCACGGCCCCACGGCAGTCGGCCGGCACGGCAGCGCACCACTAAGCACTAGCCGCTTAGCAAAGGAAAACAAAGCAAACGATCACAGCACTGAGACGTCGACACTGTTCCGCGGGCGGCCGGCGAGAGCCGCATCCGTGCACTGGTGCCCGCACTCCACTCGGAACCAAACTTCCAAACTGAACAAAAGGCTCAGGCGAGTTAACAAAAGTTAAAATAAAAAGAAATCGTTTTAAAATAAATATGTTACAAGAAAACTGTAGAGCACGGCCACGGGAAAGTTTTATATCGTTTTCCGTGCCTCCATAGCTAGGCCGCGCAACGGGAGAAAGTTTTCACAGAGCGTCGGGAGGCGAGTGTGCTTTTGTTACGCAACTCACTGCGGCGCGACTCCGCCAGGGGGCAGCGCGCGCCCGAGTGGCGCAGTGGCGCGCATGCGCACTGCGAGCGCACGATCCGCCGCGCCGCGCGCCGACCGGCCGCGTCGTCGCCGCGTCGCCGCTCGCCCGCACGTCCGCTGCCGCGTCCGGCGTCATAGATCTTTCCTTACTTTTCACAAGGTAACTTCGCCCATAATATACCGATAAGACTTCATTCCACTCGGGGAAGGATCAGCGATATTCCCTCCCCCAGAGGGCTGATACTAAGAACAAAGGCAAGCGTTCGTTTCGACTGATTCCGAGTACCGGCTCCCAACGCTGTGGAAAGTCAATAATAAAGCGCCGGCTGAGGTCAGGGAGCCAAGAAATCGCGTGAATTGCGATAATGGGGTACGAGCAGGCGAGCCCTATCTTCGATCTAGCATATAAAATAGGTACCTACATTGGAGTCAGTTTTTTGCTAGTACCTACTTATTCTGTACTGTACAAATGTGTTTAAATACTTTGTACTGTAAGTCATAAAACGTAATAAGGCATTGTGTATGTAAAGTAGCCACTGCAGGAGACATAACCGTTCTGTATGGTAGCCCCTGCGGTTCCAGTTCTTCCAGAACATTTGTTCAGACCCTCTCCAAGGAATATAAGGCATAAAGTTAAATCTGTGTATACCTACTTTGGTAGTTATGGAATAGGTCTATACCTACACAATCAAATTATTCAGTCGATAAAATAAAGAATAGGTCTGTATGCAAAACTTTAGATTATGATTAAAGTAGAGTTTTTTTGCTCGTAATTCAAATTCATTTTATTGTCAGATAACTACAGTCCATTATAAATTATTACAAAAAATTAAATTAAGTAAATCATTGTCAAGTAAATTACATGAAGATATAATTAAATAAACAATTGTCAAATTAAAATTTACACATTATCAATTTCGAACAGAATTGTAAATACTTGTGGCATTGGGACACTAACACCTGAATGATCGCATCACCAGGTCTAAAGAGTGAAGCTCGAAATCTGGCAATGCGATGTCTGATCAGTGCATCGAGAGCCGGCACGCGAGCTTCGGCGAACATGGCAGACGCGCTGCAGTACCGCGGGAAGTGAAACATTATTCGAAATGAATCGTTGCACTGCACCTTAAACGTTCGGTAACTTTCGAATTTATACCGTGACCATAATTGGGGAGTATACAGTGATGTGCAATATGTCTTAAACAATAACATTTTAGCCATCCGCGAGCAATTGCTAAATCTTCTACCTAACATGTTGGCACGGACAGCAAGAGAGCGTCTCTCTCTGTCAACATCTTGGTCATCTCTCAGGTCCCTAGTTACAACATGGCCCAAATACTTAAAAGAGGTGACAAACCTCGGCATATTCCTATTGAGATACAATGGAAGACCAATGATATCCTGCAGGTTGCTCCAAATATCATCGGCATTGACTTTTCAGTTATAAATGAACTTGTGATCATGGGCATAATTCTCACAAGTGGTAAGCAATATTCTCATGGTAGATATTGATCGAGGGGGCCACCGAAACCATGTCATCGGCGTAACTTTTTTATTCATAATTTTTTGACGACGACCGGCGCATTGACATTAAATTGAACAGCAGTGGAAAACCCAGCAGATCAGCAAGTTGAAGTGACAGTGGGCTGACACATAACTCGAAGAGCTGATGGTCGTGGGGGTCGAAAGGTTCTCGAATGGACAGCACGGACTGGCAAGCGCAGAGTAGAATGTACACCGACTAGGTGGACGAACGAGCATCGTTACCGATCGAGTACCTATTGATCTCCACGAACGCATCTTCGTGGAGATCAATAGGGGAGCCTTATGCCCAGCTGTGGACGTCATATGCATTAAGAATGATGATGACGATGAACCATCAGAATCAACCTGCTGAACCAGCTAGATAAGTGGTCGATCTTTTATGAGGTTCATTTAGTCCATAGGTCGAGAACGAGAAAAGGCTTGGATGTGCTGAGTTATAAATGCCGGAAGGTACCTATACTATACTATACCGGTCACCACCCATACCTATGTCATGAAGCGGGAAGTGTTCTATAACCGAGTTCATTCAAACGTTTCTTATAATTATTATAGGCATGATTAAACACATATATTAGGTACCTATAGGTTGATAATTTATGTATTCCATATATATACCTACTACATACTTAGGTACCTACGTAACCTACCTAATGAGTGACCCCCCGATTGTTACTCGGTAGATAGTTAAACGAGAGACGAGACCCGTTTGATCGTTGCCCGCTCTATTTCGGGAGTTCAACGACGCGACGCAAGCATAGGTGACGCGGACGAGCTTCCACGTAGCTACCTACTGCAGCGCAGCGCTCGGGCCCACTGAAATATGTATCAGTATCGAACGGCCCTCTTGGTAATGTGCCGCCTACCCACAATTATAGTTAAATGATGAATGACCGAGCGAGTTATGATGGCGCCATAACTCGTTATTTTTTGCAACTCTATTCACAGAGGAACGCTATAGGTACCTACCCAACTTACCAATGCGAATGGAATCGAATTAAGAAATAAGAAGGTAATTTATCTATTCTGGTTGTTTCTTTAAGAAAATTAGACCTTTTGTACAGAAAGGTCAATCGATCAATCATTTATTTGTATAAAACATGTGTTTGCATACTTAAATTATTTAAGCATGCAGGATCTTATAAATAAAATTGAACTTACATGTTTTGCCTGACAAGGCATACAAATATAATGCTATTTACAAAAATGATATAATACTTTTATACTAGTCATTAAAGTTGTCGAATTTTTTATGTCATTACACTCAGATAAATGAACCAACCGGATACTCAAAGTCAAATATTATGTAGCGTAACTTAAATGGTTATACCATTTAAGTTACGCTACATATTATTTGACTTTGAGTATCCAGGTTGGTTCATTTATCTGAGATCTTTGAGAATCCAGGTTGGTTCATTTATCTGAGATCTTTGAGAATCCAGGTTGGTTCATTTATCTGAGATCTTTGAGTATCCAGGTTGGTTCATTTATCTGAGATCTTTGAGAATCCAGGTTGGTTCATATATCTGAGATCTTTGAGAATCCAGGCTGGTTCATATATCTGAGATCTTTGAGTATCCAGATTGGTTCATTTATCTGAGATCTTTGAGAATCCAGGTTGGTTCATTTATCTGAGATCTTTGAGAATCCAGGCTGGTTCATTTATCTGAGATCTTTGAGAATCCAGGTTGGTTCATTTATCTGAGATCTTTGAGTATTCAGGTTGGTTCATTTATCTGAGATCTTTGAGTATCCAGGTTGGTTCATTTATCTGAGATCTTTGAGAATCCAGGTTGGTTCATTTATCTGAGATCTTTGAGTATTCAGGTTGGTTCATTTATCTGAGATCTTTGAGTATCCAGGTTGGTTCATTTATCTGAGATCTTTGAGAATCCAGGTTGGTTCATTTATCTGAGATCTTTGAGTATCCAGGTTGGTTCATTTATCTGAGATCTTTGAGTATCCAGGTTGGTTCATTTATCTGAGATCTTTGAGAATCCAGGTTGGTTCATTTATCTGAGATCTTTGAGTATCCAGGTTGGTTCATTTATCTGAGATCTTTGAGAATCCAGGTTGGTTCATATATCTGAGATCTTTGAGAATCCAGGCTGGTTCATATATCTGAGATCTTTGAGTATCCAGATTGGTTCATTTATCTGAGATCTTTGAGAATCCAGGTTGGTTCATTTATCTGAGATCTTTGAGAATCCAGGCTGGTTCATTTATCTGAGATCTTTGAGAATCCAGGTTGGTTCATTTATCTGAGATCTTTGAGTATTCAGGTTGGTTCATTTATCTGAGATCTTTGAGTATCCAGGTTGGTTCATTTATCTGAGATCTTTGAGAATCCAGGTTGGTTCATTTATCTGAGATCTTTGAGTATCCAGGTTGGTTCATTTATCTGAGATCTTTGAGAATCCAGGTTGGTTCATTTATCTGAGATCTTTGAGTATCCAGGTTGGTTCATTTATCTGAGATCTTTGAGAATCCAGGTTGGTTCATTTATCTGAGATCTTTGAGTATCCAGGTTGGTTCATTTATCTGAGATCTTTGAGAATCCAGGTTGGTTCATTTATCTGAGACCTTTGAGTATCCAGGTTGGTTCATTTATCTGAGGTCTTTGAGTATACAGGTTGGTTCATTTATCTGAGGGTTAAATGTAAATAGTCAAAGGGTTAGATTTCAAAATTGTTCAAATAAATAAAACCGTCAAAAAAATTGTACCAAAACTCAACATAGTGGAATAACTTGTTGAAGTCGGTACCATGATAGTAACTAAGATAAAAGTAACTATCATCACAACATTGTGCTCATGGTACCGACTTAGACAAATTATTTCACTATTTTGAGTGTTGAAGACGGTTCCATTTTTTTTTTCACCCTTTTCAGTGACCTTTGCTACTCACGCGATCAATTGTTATTGTGTATGTGCATCGATGTTTCCAACCGCAACCATGATATCGACCAGGTATGTGAAGTCTTTTCAGTTATTGGAGTGTAACTAAATGCAGTAGGTACCTACACGCTTTTATTCATTAGTGCTGTATTATTTATTAGAGATACCTATGACCATCGCCATTAGTCTGTCTGTACCTAATTAGGTAGGTACCTACGCATTAAATGAAAAGTTTATGTAGGTAATAACGACCTAGCATTTGTATGTAAATATCTTATTATTAGAGTAGGTAGGTAGTTATACTTCCTTTCTAAATCTAACTAAATTTTTGGTGTGAAATTGTGAATTGGAATGTTGTTTTCTTGAAACAATTTGAATCGAAATTCCTAAGATTTATTATAATTATAAAATAAAAGCGCGCATTATTTCAAAATAAGTAGTTACCTATAATAATTATAAATAGGCAGTGCCCCGAAAAACCTAATATTTCACCATGCCGCTTAAGATTGGGTACCTATAGGCGTGAGACGAGTTATCCATTCTGCTATGATATGCATACCTAGTTGCTCATCATCAGCTGAATGTTAACGTCCCCAGGAGCCGGTGTGCGGCTGTCTGGACCCCGGCACAGGCGTCGCAGGCTACACACGGCACTGCCATGATCACCAGTCACTGCTGCTCGTGCTTATCTAACAGTAGGCCCACGGCTTGCATGCCACGCAATATTAACGATTATACCTACACCTTCATAAACTACTAATACGGGGAATGCGTAAAACAAGTCTTCACATATTAAGCCTCCTTCGGTTATAAAAGCTTGAATTGTGGCGTGCGTCACTAGATTTTCCCGGGCTTTTGGATCATTTCGCACTTTATAAAATCACTTCTGAACTTTGTTATGCCCAAAAAGGATGTCGTCTTTAAACTAGTACAGATTGAGTTCAAAACATTCGTCCCCCTCCTTCGTTCGCGAATTGGATCGTGATTCCTTTGACGCAGCCTTCATCGAGTGTGAATGCCACAGGCACCTGTAAGCAGCTCTACAAGTTTCATTCGGAAGTTTTGTGATAAGGATATGTTTGGAGAAGCCGTGTAAGTATTCCTGCCTAGTAGTCAGTTTTGAAGCGATGATAGCTCAGCGGTGAGCGTCGGCTGTTAACCGACGGACGCTGGTTCGATCCCCACCAATTCCTTGAGCTTTCGCTGAAGGTATCACCGTTATCGAATCCCCAGCATGGTGGTAGGGTAATGAGTACCCACCTAGCTACCACCAAACGTATAGTGTTTTCAGGCAGCTGTCCTCGAGAGCCAGTAAGCATTCTACGTTTAGAGTGACATCACAACTATTATAATAGAAATGCACTTACTCCTAATCGATATAATCGACATCAATATTTCCACTTTCATATGGACCAGCTTTAAAATATATATTATTAATTAATCAATTTAATAAGTAATTATAAACATGTATTGAATGTAAAAGACTTACCGAAAATAACGAATGTTATTAGGTTAATAAATAATCTGAATCATCTTCCACCATATCGTCACTGACCATCTATATGAACATTTTTATCTTTGTACAATTAAGGAACTGAGCTACGTACAACTTACCTAGATAATAAATACCGTGCGCGGCCATTTGAATTGCAGACATTAAAGTAGTAGTGTAGAGATTTAAGTTATCTCCTCCTAGGTAAACCTACGTGATAGTAATAGGTAGGTAATTAAAAAAAGAAAAATAAAGCAAATAAAACACACATCTATTTACACACTTTATTGAAATAACGTATTGAAAACAAACATTTAAGTCATATATGTAAATGAACCTCAATTGCAGTCTAAACTGTAATCGCAATACAACATTTATATTAAGAAATAACATTTAATCAATTCACAAAAGATTAGATATGTCGACATTACAGTGATATTCGCAAGATATGACCAAACAATTACTAAACATGTGCTACGATACGTCTCTCCATACGACACACAACACATACGCGAAATACAATATTGTACAATAACATATATTTTAAGCTAACTATTGTAAAACCCCTCACTGAACAAATCAGATGTTACACGTGGATGCTATAAAGTTAAATCTGTGATTACCTTGCAAAGTATTTATTTGGTTCGCCATACAAGCATTGAGCACCAAGAAAACTTCGTACAAAATCACGTATCTGAGAGTGGAAACATTAGAAGCCAAGATCACATCGACGGTACTGTACTGCAGGTACTGCTTGTAAACAACTTGTTTGTGATTACAATAACACCGATCATTTTTCTGCGGCACGTTACAGAACTCGGAAACGAATGATACAATACTTAGCAGTGTGCTCTCTATGTACAGATTGTTCTGTGTATTTTCCGTACGACAAAAACGAATCTGGCAATCGGTTAGAATACCGAGGCGCGAGTGTCTTTTTGCTTCTAGATTAGCTTTTATCACTAAATATTTTTGCTCGTTTTAATATATGTAGAAATCATTTAAACGAAGATTTCCCGTTGACCCAATGACTATGTAATAGCCATAACACGTAGGGGGTAATCTAGTTCTACCTAATAATACGAAACCTGATATTTCAATAAACATTAATAAGCTCTTATAGTAAAATCCGAACAAGAGTGCGCTCTAATAGAAAGTAGTAATGACGCCTTTTGAATAACGCAGTGCAGAGGTAACAAATTCGTGAGATGATCAACTCTTGCACGTTTCCGTGCATTGCCATTTAAAAAAACTCTCCTTTAATCTCTGTACATCATAAATACAACCTCTATACGCTTAGTCTCAATATATAAGTATCTATTACACTAGGACATGTGTCGACAGACTGTGAGGTGACAACGAAACAAAGAAATTAAATTCAAAATTGCAATTTAAAATAAAAAAGTAAATGCTTGTTGAAATTGCGGTAGTAATGTGAATAGTTGACTTTTGAAATTGAATTCTTAAGTAATACTCAGTCAAATATTAATAATTGTAATACTAAATAAGTCGAAGAACTTAAACAATTGTTGTGTAATCAATGATCCAGATGAACAAAGTGATCCTATTACTAACATTACAATATCAAACACATGGTTGCGCTCTCGTATACATTGATGATATACGATATATCAGTTGGGTTGATTTAGTAAATACTATAACCTTATACACATGAATGTATGTAAATATGAGTTAATATTACAACATATTAAATAAGTTTTTGTATCTTTACGATTTGGTGCCCCTTTCTAATCTTTAATATAGTGTCGAATATATAAATATATAAAAGAGAAGATAAGAATAGATAAATTTGAAAAATCGAAACGGCCTTAACTTTAGTTTACTGCAAATTTCGTGCATTTAATTCAAGTTATCGCATCTCTCTCAATGTTCGTAGCCAAGTCAATGATTAATTAAGCTCACTACAACCTCGATAAGCTTTAGATTGATTCTGAACTTGTTGACCTCTGGGTTTTAATGAAACAAATGCCCGACAAATGACAATCGAAAGTAATGACATAAAACACTCACCATAAACACAACATAATACAATAAAATCGTGTTTGATTGGTTACCCTGATATAACTACTCGGAAATATAGGAAATGTAAGCAATGATATGAATAGAAATACATAATGAATCCACTAATTTGTATATTGCTCAGTAAATTGTACACAACCCTCTTTATACCCATATACATACTACTCAACACCTTATGTCTGTATGTCTTTCAAGTTATAATGCCTTTATAATGTTTATTATTGTTATTTGACTTATATTAAATAAATTTATTTTGATTGAATATTAAGAATAATTATATTCGAACAAGTTTGATTTTAAGCGGTGTGGGGCCCATGAAGGTAGTGCAACGATTAAAGCTGAGCGCTTTTTTATATAAACAGAAAAATCATGTAAATGTATAATTTTCTAAACATTAAATCATTACACTATAATGACGAACAGCGTAATTGACCCTGTCAATTAAGGCTAATACGATAACAGATGAAACGATACAAAAATTCATACTAACTCAATTGATTTTTAATACTCATGTAAACAAAAGCACCGATATTTAGATAACATTTGGAAGTTATAAATGGGCCGTTTATACCTTCTCGCTCGGAATCAGGAAAGTGAATACATATACATAGGTACATATATACTCGTCGCCACTCGTGGATCCGAACTTCACAACGCGCACGTGCGACGCGTGCTGTACGTTAAATAATTTTGGGATATTAAATTAAGTTAATTATAATGTACTAAAATATGTGACCCATAATATAATAATACTCAAGCTCCTTCCTTACATTATTGTTATCTGCAATTTTGCTATAGATAATTATGGCATGTTTTTCAATTCACAATCATATAAATCGATATCATCGAAATAAAAGAAGAACTTTGTTCTACCCACAACAGCGTTTTTGCGCGTACAAACGTTTTTGTACCCACTACAACGAATATTATTGCATTTTGAACAACATAACGAACTAAATATATTTTCCGAAGCCTAGCTTACGTTAACATCCAGAAAATTGAGCAAATCAAAATAACATTAACATATTAACTATGTATTTTAAATACAAATATAATAAAGATTATTGATTATTGTGATTATCATAAAATACAAACGAACGAAATACACGAGACAAAAATTAACTCTAGTGTATTATCTAATTTACATATATTTAAAATTGCATTGCATTAAGTTTTACTATTGACGACACCAATGATCTAATACTTTTATGAATAAAAAGTATCCGGTTTACTACTGCTGCCGTGCGGCACGCCAGGTTGGTCAGCCCTGCCGACGCGACGCCGCGCCGCTAGCTCCGCGGAGTGCAGCGACTATAAGCGCACTACACTACCCCACTGCACCCGACAGCGCGTCACTGAGTCACGGGCCGTGCGGCACGCCAGGTTGGTCAGCCCTGCCGACGCGACGCCGCGCCGCTAGCTCCGCGGAGTGCAGCGACTATAAGCGCACTACACTACCCCACTGCACCCGACAGCGCGTCACTGAGTCACGGGCCGTGCGGCACGCCAGGTTGGTCAGCCCTGCCGACGCGACGCCGCGCCGCTAGCTCCGCGGAGTGCAGCGACTATAAGCGCACTACACTACCCCACTGCACCCGACAGCGCGTCACTGAGTCACGGGCCGTGCGGCACGCCAGGTTGGTCAGCCCTGCCGACGCGACGCCGCGCCGCTAGCTCCGCGGAGTGCAGCGACTATAAGCGCACTACACTACCCCACTGCACCCGACAGCGCGTCACTGAGTCACGGGCCGTGCGGCACGCCAGGTTGGTCAGCCCTGCCGACGCGACGCCGCGCCGCTAGCTCCGCGGAGTGCAGCGACTATAAGCGCACTACACTACCCCACTGCACCCGACAGCGCGTCACTGAGTCACGGGCCGTGCGGCACGCCAGGTTGGTCAGCCCTGCCGACGCGACGCCGCGCCGCTAGCTCCGCGGAGTGCAGCGACTATAAGCGCACTACACTACCCCACTGCACCCGACAGCGCGTCACTGAGTCACGGGCCGTGCGGCACGCCAGGTTGGTCACCCCTGCCGACGCGACGCCGCGCCGCTAGCTCCGCGGAGTGCAGCGACTATAAGCGCACTACACTACCCCACTGCACCCGACAGCGCGTCACTGAGTCACGGGCCGACGACGGCGCGCCGTAGCTCAGCATCCCTTTAGACCACACCTATTTCATCTCTCCGCAGTATAGGTACGAGTATACCAACTACTTCTCCAAAACTTGTCAGTTACACTATCGCATACCTCTAGTAAACCTGTGTGGTACTTACTTTACGAAGCTCTATACATTTGCTTAATCGCAATTTAGACTATATATAATTGATTTTATCAAAACTTTATTGCTAAGATAAATTTAATATTTTTTCACAAATTTTAATTTAAAAAAAATTGACTATTCAGGACACAAATAATTATTTTCTCGTAACTCAATTTCAGATCCTTCATACGTCAGGTTTGAATAAATTTTGACTAGAATTTACCTAATTTTCATGTCTTTTTGAATAATTTGACTAGCATAATATAACATATTAAAAAGAACACAAACTTTAATTTTCCATAATTGAACATTCATTTCTATGCAATTAGACACAACTTTGGCACAAACATTCAATCGTCGATGAAATACTGAAAGGGAAGACTTTGAGGATATTCTATGTAAAGGGGATATGTTTCAACTATTTTAAAACCTAATTGTAACTTACGATCTAACGTGCAAAATTAATTAGTAAACAGTGGATAATATTAATGTGATATTAAAATTTAAGTCGTCAGATTTTACTCGACATTAAAATGGTGTTAATATACACGAGTTTCAAAGTTGACGGTGGCTCGCTACATACGTGTAGTCGATCCCGTGTTGGCACTAAGTTCCACAGACTAGGTCGCTACATACGTGTAGTCGATCCCGTGTTGGCACTAAGTTCCACAGACTAGGTCGCTACATACGTGTAGTCGATCCCGTGTTGGCACTAAGTTCCACAGACTAGGTCGCTACATACGTGTAGTCGATCCCGTGTTGGCACTAAGTTCCACAGACTAGGTCGCTACATACGTGTAGTCGATCCCGTGTTGGCACTAAGTTCCACAGACTAGGTCGGTACATACGTGTAGTCGATCCCGTGTTGGCACTAAGTTCCACAGACTAGGTCGCTACATACGTGTAGTCGATCCCGTGTTGGCACTAAGTTCCACAGACTAGGTCGCTACATACGTGTAGTCGATCCCGTGTTGGCACTAAGTTCCACAGACTAGGTCGCTACATACGTGTAGTCGATCCCGTGTTGGCACTAAGTTCCACAGACTAGGTCGCTACATACGTGTAGTCGATCCCGTGTTGGCACTAAGTTCCACAGACTAGGTCGCTACATACGTGTAGTCGATCCCGTGTTGGCACTAAGTTCCACAGACTAGGTCGCTACATACGTGTAGTCGATCCCGTGTTGGCACTAAGTTCCACAGACTAGGTCGCTACGTACGTGTAGTCGATCCCGTGTTGGCACTAAGTTCCACAGACTAGGTCGCTACATACGTGTAGTCGATCCCGTGTTGGCACTAAGTTCCACAGACGTGGCACAATTCGTATTATATGCAAAACAATATTCACTGGAAAGCTTTGAATACAGTGGTCCTACATTATCTTATACTATCTATTTAACTTATGTTTTTTTTATTATTTTTGCAATATGTATTTAGATTATTAGCACAGGACTATCTAAACGACCATCTAGACTAAATACAATGAGCAGTCTGGGGAGGGTAATAAAATAATTCAAAATAAACCGTTTCACATTAAATGACTAAACATTAACTACTCTGACAATAATTTAGCATAAATCCACAACATTATTAATGTTAAACAAACTTCAACAATCTTTGGTTTTGTTCCCTTTTGTATATTCTTGCAGCCGATGTCACACTGTGTACTTGTGAGAGATCTCTTTATTATAGTTCAAAAGTAAAATAAATTAGAAGACTATCACATTTAGCAACACTATTTTATAAACTAACGTCTTTTTTGTTCTTACACGACTTTTGTTAAATATGAAATGTTCACGTTCCTCTCTGTCTTCGCTTTTAATGTAAGTTTCCTATTGGATTTGATCCCACCGGTTTCTCATAGTCGCGTCCGCGCGACGCAACATCTGTAACACCTAATTCCCAGGTCATTACGATTATTTTATTTACAAAATATTGTCTTTAACCCTCTCACTCTGTTCGCTAAACTAACTCTACGCTACGCAGCGGGCCCGAGGTCGATCCGAACGCGTGTACGCCTGCCGCGCATCGGCGCTACGTTCCTATGTCGAACATTAGATCGCGATCAGTGCTGCTGATGGCGTTACAAATAAACCGAATACTCGATTGAAATACGCAACCGCTTATCTCCATAGTAAATTCGATCAGCTTAGCTCTCCTGTCCCATACGTTGTTCGAACGCGTGTTGCGACCGGCGAGCGGCGACCGGCGACCGGCGACCAGTGCCGGACTGCGGTAGTGCTCGCCGCACCGCCCACAGATACTTCCACGTGTTAAAACCTCAGTCGTATATTCTTTTCCCAATGCTACGTTTCACAAAATCCCTAAGCTTCTCAGGTATGTTCCGTACGATTTATACCATCGATACGCCGCGCACCGATCGATTATATACGTACAGTGGAGAATAAATATATGAATATCTAAAATACTTATAAACTCGTAACAAATGTAAACATACGTTCGGCAAGAATCTAACTGCCGATTGATTCCCTTCACCGATAGAGATATTAGTCTCAATGTTTGAAGAAGTATATCGGAGCGGCGGCGGCTCGGTACAGCGGCGGCGGCGGCGGCGGCATGGGGCGGCGCTCCGGGTACAGCCCGAGGGCGGCGCCCGAGTCCGCCCAAAGGCCGCTCAGCCCCATTCAATGGATCGGAGCCTTCACGATGTGGTTGGGAGCGATGTAGTGGTATCCGGGCAGCGGCAGCCCCGCGGTCTCCATACTGATCCTGCAACGTCACACGGAACCACATCAGCGCTCGGCTCAGCTGTCTAACCCCCGCGTCTCGGGCCGAGGGCACCGCCGCGCTGTCCCGATCATGACATCTACTGTAAGAGTCGAGCCGTGATACACGACGCGTTATTGGAGATCTTGGAAATGGACACGGGATTGTTACGGGCCAAATGAAAAGTACTACTCCCGATGGACGGTATATGTGTATTTAATAATGTAGTAAGCATGGTCGGAGCGCTGGGCGAAAAGTAAATGTAAAGGAAGTCTTACCAGGAGATTGGATGATCCTGCGAGCTGTGGATAGGTTCTTGATGGAGCAGAGTTCATCGATACAGGTAACACAGGAAAGTTTGGCCTGGGTAGGTGGGTAGTGACGTGGGTGCTCGACTAGGAAGCTTTGTTTTGGACGATTGTGTTATATACCTGTACTTAATACCCAAATTACAATATTAAATAAAAAAACCTTTGAAATCTATTGATTTATTACGACCTATGTACTCTAAACAATACATTGCTTAATACTTCTAGCGATTATTATTAATCCTGAAACAATAAAAATATCTACGTTCTTATAAAATAACATGATTTTATATGTTATAAGTTACATTGAAGTGTCCCTTAAGACCTATTTTAGAAACATACGACTTGGACCACATTATTAAATTCGCACTAATTAAACATGTTTAGAGGCGCGTGTGATCACGGTACCACGTGACTGTCGCACGCTAAACTCTAAACACAATAAATGTTGTATATATATCATATTAAATATAGACAAACCACATATTATGAAAGTTGCATACGTTACATTAATACATTCCGCTACGCGACGCGACATAAATAAAAAGAAGCAAACTTTTAATTAATTAAGACAGTCTTCGTCAGTCGACTGTTTCATTTCGATACGTTAAAAATCTTAAAAATTGATTGGAACATTACATAGATTGAAAAATTAATACGAGCGTAATTATTTGATTAGCTACAAAAATGATTAAACAAGACGCTCAAATCTATTGCATGAAACATACCATAGATTGTATAGCCATTATTTCAACATGTACGCGAGTCCCCTTCATGTCTTTATTCGGTAGTACTTTCACATCTTCTTTTTATTCATTGCGTAAAACCTATACACGACGTATCTCCTTACTAGGCTGGAGTAGTTTATTTTGCGTTACGTAATCTCTCGTACTTCACGGATACACGATACGATATACGTAGATAACATACATTCCTACCAAACAGTCTACACTACATACTTTAACTACTTAAAAGAACTCAAAAGTAAATAACTACATCATATTAGCAATTCAATATGTTAGTAGAACCACAATGTAGTCATCAAACAATCCGACCAGTTACAATACAGTAAATACATGCGTTACTCAACACCTGTTATGGACAATTATATGGTAATTGTTCTATACTGCTCTATAGTAGACTACGTATTGACGATGATAATCGAGCATTCATGAAAACTTCACTGTAACTAAAATACAATTACAGTGTATCCTACGATACACGCAACACACATACGGTTTATCTATTTGTTTGTTCCTCCGAATTGGTTCGCCTGTTCGAGCCGTGTTCAGTGAAGGTGACAGGTGTTGCCATACGAACCGCGTTATCATATCGTATTTGCTATGCGACCTCTACGGGCACACATCACGCACTAAACAATCGTAACGGCGACGACATCAGATGCTTTACTCGTGTCAATTATTCACTTATATGTCAGGAATGAACACGAAAGATTACATACAGTCTAGCTCGAATCACATAGATAATTGTATTCACCGCTCGTCCTGTCAATGTCATCGATTGACGACGCGCGTCTTACATTACAATTAGCCTAAAGTGATTAATAAACCAAGGAACAAAACAGATTCGTGAACCGATGGGTGCACTTCTTATTCGTAAACGTTGTATGGATATAAACGCAGTGACAATTTTTAAATTTCTCCAAAATAGCCACAGTTGAAACAAGGAGGGGTCTGATCGTTCCACTAAACATTATCTGCCTGACAAAATGGGATTATCCGAATTAACGTTCTTACTGCGTATAGATTGTTAATTATATGAATTGGTTAATTGAGACGCAAGTCAGACTCTTCTTCTTGTTTTTATCCCACACAAGATGAGGTCGACACATGTTTTTCTCTACTATCATGAGTCATTCCAGTGCTCACAATTTTCATAAACATATCATTTATCAAACAGTCCATCCATGCCTTCCTCTGCCCATATATCCATCCACATTCAAGTTGAGTATTCTTTTTGTTATATTTTTTCATCCCTCCTCATGACATGCCCATACCGAGCCAATCTATTCGCTTTCAACTTATCATTCACTGGTGCTACTTTCAAGCTTTCTCTGATATACTCATTCCTTATTTTATCCATTCCAGTCACACCGCACATTCATCTCAACATTAGTATCTGTGCATATCAACCTCTTTTGCTGACTAACATTCAGGTCCATACATTTTGCTAGTACTCCCTTTGTTAACTAAGTGAAGGTAGGTGGCACGTGTTATTCGATTTGTACCAATAAATGAGGAAAGTATGAAACAAAAGGTAGTAGATACGCTGTGGCAACCGTTGCAGACGATCAGTCTAGGCGTGGAAGCCGAACCGAACGGACGTTCCAGTTCTACCGGGGTACCTTTATTATAAGTGAAGAGAAGTAAGTGTTACTATCCAACTGGAGTCTCTATTCGCCACTTAAGAGGCGAGGGTTGGACGCGCTGCGGAACAATTATAATTTATTGTGATATTTTGATGCTGTGCGATCTTTTTCTTCTGTGCTTTAACCGGAAGACAAGCGGAAGTAAGGAGAGCTTTGTCCGGACATAGAAGCTAGCTTTAACCCTGGACCTAGGTTGCAAGGACTGAACCCCCAAGGCTTCAGAGTTCGCTCCTTTAGCATAGTTATCAGAATGGGAAATGTCAATGTGTGTTACTGTTAATGCTAGGCTATGGCTATGATAATGTTACCGCTATACCATCCTGACATCTGACCGTGATACCATATGACTAGTATATGGATGGTATGGATACCGATACCTGACGCTGTTCTCGCGCACCGACACACACATACATATATACATATAAAATAACTTCTATAAGGAATATTTAATTTAATCAGTGGTTGAAATGGAACACGATTGTATATTCTAATCGAATATTTTTAAAATTGTTGAATGAATGTCTTGCATGGCAAGTAAGATATAATAACTCGATTCCGCATATGGCCCTCAATATATGGCGTGGCGACTCTGACATTTCCCCCAGACACCGTGTTAAATATCTTCAGTTTATCAGGATCTTACAACACTCGCACGAGGAGATCATCGACTATAGCTTTTCAGCTTCTACGTATTCTAATATTGTCAACAACTCTTGTTCGAAAACACGACAGTCTCCCGTTGAACCATGTAAAAACCTCTGAGCTCTCGTCGTATAAGTTTTAGGTAGCAATAAACGAAGTGTATCATTCGTAAGTATTTTCTAAAGGAGAGTCAATACACCGGGCAGTCCGAACCATGTTAATAGACCAACGTCGCAATTTGAGCCTAAACGGCAAAGACCTTGCTTGACGGATTATTGTTATTTTGAAATGACGCGTTTGCGCTATTACCGTGACCAGACTGCACACCGATGTTGCTACTTTCTATTATTAAAGTATGCCTGCTTCAAAATTACAAAAATACATTTCGTGTGGTCGCTTCCTAAAATTGCCTATCGTTGCTAATTGTAAAGATATTATATCGATATATGAATTCTACTTTCCTTCAAAATAATTATGCACAATTTCTTTCTTCGCCACCAACTCGTATACTTAATGTACACTCGATTAGAATACAACAAAAAATAAAAATACAACTTGGAATTGTATTTTTTATTTGTATAGATCTCGTCGCATAACATCAACTATGAGCAACACAATATAACTTCTACTAGCGTACGGCGAATCATAACTCAAAAGGCAACTTCATTGATAATTACTACAAAAATAGTAATTCGATTTTAAAATTAAATTATTATTAGGATACCCGGCGACTATGATACTTACGGGTTTATATATATATCCCAATCTCGTGCGAATATAAACAACGAGACATCAACTCTATATGGATGGTAACTCTGCCACGCACACAAAGTAGCTTAAATTGTTGGAAATACAAAAGTTCATCTCAACCGCTAAAATTCAAATTCATCTACAATATATTAGGAAAGTCTTATCAAATAGGGAGTAGGTACTGACCACATTGTTAAGTCTAATTTAAATAATAAATATCCCCATGTCACTCTTATGCTGTAACGATTTTGGATTTCATCGAAAAGTGGATAAGAAGTTTCCTATTTTAAACAATTTTAGTTAGTTTGATAGAATAGCAGAGTCATTACCATTGTCTCGAAAATCAAATAATAATCACCCAAATAAAACTCCTCGATAAGTTGAGTAACTATAACTAAAATATACAAGGAGGAAAGGACTGGGTTTTAGGATAAGGATAGCCTCAATATTTATACAAATGTAAGTTTATTTACCAAAACTTTGAGAAAACGATATAATATGATTCGCGTGGATTTAGTTATCTTAAACATAAAATACAATATAAAATAATAATCTTATTTGTTATTAGTATTCATGTTAAGTAACAATCTTGTTACAAGTTAAATACAATGGCTACTAAATAAGGCGCCAGTTACTTAACGTAACATGCGAGTTAAACACTTCAAAAATATAACATGATCGCCACACGAAAGGCAAACGTATAAAAAACCAACTATCATAAGCACTTCAATGATTAGAGAATACAGTACAAGGTTTGTATATAGGGTCGAGGAGAGTCGGTGAGGATCGGAGTTTGTAATTCATTCAAGGATTAGGAATCATTTCACCGAACACCGC
The DNA here is from genome assembly GCA_934044485.1 of Apeira syringaria. Lineage (NCBI taxonomy): Eukaryota > Metazoa > Arthropoda > Insecta > Lepidoptera > Geometridae > Apeira > Apeira syringaria. The sequence continues at coordinate 17,535,526 of OW203668.1, forward strand.
CTCCTCCGTCGCTACAGGAAACAGCGCCTAACGTGTGATTGAATGCGACGAGATTGTTCCTATACAGCTGCTACGCCTCCCAATTAGAATACTCTATGATACCTAAATATACATGATTCGATGATATTGATAACTTAAAATGCCTGATCCTTTTTATTAATTAGTCTAACGAATGATTTTTACTTACTAAGACGTTTGTATCTTACAATCTAAGAGAAGTCTCAATAAAACAAAACGGTGTGTAATCCCACCCCCAGACGTGCAGCGCACGCACGACGCGCGCACGATGCGCGCACGCCGCGCGCATCGGACGCTGGCGGCGAATCGTTCGCGAGCGACGATACCATTGCGATATGTACGAGTACCGAGTACGTTTCATTACAACAAACCTTTGCAAAATATATCTCAATAATGACGTTTCGATACAATATAGTGGCTCTAGTTTGTTTCTGACATTTGTTCTATGGAAGTAGTGAGCGGCAGGAAATATGTTCTCTTTTTATTTATCTACAATTAGTTTGCTAACTTCTGTCTAGGCCGAGACCAGTTACAAAATATAATGAAAAATATAATTGAAATTCATTACAAAAGCACGGCTTCGAAACAGATGCCGAGCTTTATAGTACTTCCTGAATGTCTCGTGAGAGGCGGGATCAATGTTTTGTAAACTACTTGTAGAGCTAACCAATAAATTAAGCCGACAGCAGAGGAGCAATGAATTATCCGACAGTTGGCCCGGCTGCTTGTTTGCAACCTATTACATAAAAAAGGACACGACATGCTGTCGCGTAAAATAAGTACCTCTTTGTTTCATTTTTACTGTGTTTCTTCTTTCAACGTGGCAATCGGAATCTTTGAGAGTCGTTGATAGGAACTGATTTTTTAAATGGAACAATTACAAGGCAGGTTCAATTTTACACCAGCTCCAAAGAAAAAATATCAGAAACATTAGTGACAAATCACCACATATTTCCAACAAACAAATGGATACTATCGAAATCAGATCACGCTCGTCTAAGTTTCAGGAGTAGTCGTTAAAATCGCGAACAAGTGACGGTGTACTGGCACGTATGGGAGCGGGGTCGGACCGGATCTTTGGGAAATCAGTCCAAGGGAGAGCGCTTTAGTACGGATTGTACTTGTTCCGCTCCTTAGAGGATTTGGTGGGCGTCTCGTCGTCCTGGCGACGTTGGCTGAAGGATTTGTGGTTTCTGTGGACGCCGGTGGTTTGGACCGGCGAGGTGGAGTTGGAGCCGCCGAGGAGGTCGGTGAGCCCGCCCAGGGCGGAGAGGGAACTGAGGGCGCCGAGCGCGCTCGACTTGCTTAGCAGCTGTGCGAGCGGGATGGCGGACGCGAGAGGGCTGCTGCCCCCCGCCCCCGTACCCCCCGCCCCGCCCCCTCCGCCCTCCAGGTTCGCCTTCTGGAGCTCCACACTGCGGGCGCGGGAGCGGAGTCACGGGAGGGCTACGGACCGCCTCCGAGCGGATCGGGACACGCTGACCTGAGAGCGTCGCTTCGGGTTCTATGGGACTGGGGTTTGATGTTGTTCTGTCCCCCGTCGCTTTGCATCGTGGCAAGGAAAGGAATTTGGAAAAGCTTTAAGTGCGGATTTCTAGGATAGAAATACAGTTTCTAGGCACCTTTATATTCTCAAATCCTCTATTGTCTAATTGTCTATTGGAATAGCACACATTTTCTAAACCTACCAAATGTAACATATATATTTAGCCATGATAACTTCACGTGTCGAAAGAAAACTCGTATCGAGTGCTCATTGTGATACATCAGAAAATGCACCTGACTTTATATTACGAGTTTACTGCTACGTTCACTAGTCCTCAGGTCAGCCGCCATGCCAAAACTCAACCGCCGACTCGGAAACGGTCCGTTAGTCCAAAAAATCAGGAATATTGAAGGATATCAAACAGAGAGATGTCACAAGGTATGTTGAACGGGGGGATAAGGCTCGCATGTGATCGATCGATTGTGGGCTAGGTTTGGGAGGATATGTATGGTCTGGTGTTATTATGATGTCTACCGATCTGAACGATGCGTGACCGTCACATACAACCGAGAACTGTATATTACCAATAACACTTCGGACACTGACAGGTGTCATAAAATATACCCCCATAAAATTCACCCCAATAGAGCATTAAGAATAAACTTTTATCGAACAATTATGCCCCAGTCAGATGCACCGTCACGCGTCGCAACCAATAGGAAACAGTTGGAAGAAGTGAGGCCAACTTACCTCATATTGATGAGATACTGTGCCAATGCGACCGAGTCAGGGTTGCCAGAAATAGTGATAGTGCGGTCGGTAGTGCCACCTTCGCGTTCCTCGCAGTTGGATATCCGAATCATTGCGCCCGAGATTTGGCGGATTTCGGCGATCTTGGTGCCTCCCTGGAATTCACAAAGATTAAGTTTTATGACTGCATCTCAGATCCAGCGGCGTAGTGACGTCGGGTTATCGGGTTGCAGTAGCTGGGAGCCTTCTGTCACGTGTTATAGATATATTCTGATAATGAATGAAATGATAATTTTCAAGTCATCAAACGCGAACAGCCAAAGTGTTTGGAATTAACGATACTTAGCGCGCTCGGTTTGACAGCAGGCGACCTGGGTCAGCCGTCGGCGCGGGGAACAGCCGCGCGGCGGCAGTCGGGTAGGTGGGACCGGACGCCCACGTAGTCAGTGCACGAGCCATTTTCAGGGCAGACGCACGTTTGTCGCGGGACGCGACTAGTAGTATTACCAATTCTCTGATGCAGATGTCGTGTCTGCGCCGGGCCAATTTACTGTACCGCTCCGAGAGAGAATTTGGCTTAAATTGAGTCCACGAGTAGACAACGGGAATATAGTGCAAAACCATGTCCGCGGCGGAGCGCATGTAGCGCGCCGGGCGCGACGTCTCGTTAAGCCTAACCCCTCCGGGAGCGAATTATTCGGGAACGCGGGTGTGCCGAATTTGGTACAAAAGGGCCGACGGGATCTTCGCGATTGCAGCTGCGCGTCACATCCGATACCACACTCAATCATTGATCCGTGATTTGTCGATAAAATTAATTGTATTTTAACCCCTTAAAGTATCGGAAGCCGGACGCATTGTATAAGACTAGAGATCAAGTGCAACTTTATAGTTATGTTCTAATCATTCTTTTCTATCCTTCTCGACAATGCCAAAAGTTTGACTTGTTTAAGAACTTGTGGATCAATTATTATTTTAATATTTAATTTTTAGCTTTTACAGTCCAGGCATTCGATTATTCGTGTGTCATCGGCACACATCGGGAATGTCAATGAGCTAAAATTATCTTTAAAAAACATGTTTGGTAAATTTTTAGTTACTATAGACACTCGAGTGTCTATTATAAAAAAGGTATTTATATATATTATATATAGATACCTTTTTTATAATAATATATTACGTTGTAGAAGTAAAAGTATCTAAAAGCAGACACAAATCCAACAAATTTTTACACTTCCACATTTTATTTTATTTATTGCACTCCAACCCCCGCACTAGGATTCCCTGTGTCGCGGGGGGCATGGACACACAATCAGCCAAGACCCGGGACAAACACAAAACTACAATCATCGCACAAATGTTTGCCCCAGCGTTATTAATTAATTTAGGTAAGCGTGCATAGTTTTGTCCTTATATATAACGTAGAGCTACTAAAAACAAATATAATTATGCATTAATTTCTACACGCCAACATCCAGGCGTTCAAAAATGTTCCTTAAAAGAGCTCTATAATATTATGATGGCGCGAGTGTAGTGTCGAGAGGGGAGAGGGGAGGGGTCGAGTCACCTTGCCGATGATGCAGCCGATGAGCTCGTTGGGCACCGACATCTCGTGCGCCTGCTGGTTGGGCGCGGGCTGGGTGCGCGACTGGTTGGTCGAGCGGAGCTGCGAGCCGGCCAGCGCCGCCAGCGCCGCTGCCGAGACAAAGCACGTTACACCTCACGCTCGGTAATAACAACCTTGCCTTTCTACAGCTGTGCTCATGATGAAACTTTTAAAATGGTGAGAAAAGACTTCCCCGATTGGGAAATAGTGGTGTATGCTCTGGATGATTGTTACCTGCAGGGTTCAGGCCGGTGGTACTAGCTGGGCCGAGCCCGCCCAGCCCCAGCGCCGCCAGGCCGGCCAGGGGAGACTTCGCTAGGCCGCCCATCTTGAACACGGGATCGAACGTTACACCCACCGAACAAACTTAATAACACATATAATATGTTGTATTGACAATAATATCGACGGTGAAGGTACCCACTATGACAATCCATATAATAATAAACAATTATGTTTATTATTATATGGATTGTCATAGTACACAACATATTGAGTACACAAAATCAAAGTTTGGTGGTGATTTTGTTATTTATTCAAACTAAATAAAATTGTTTAAAATCACCGAGTTGTCCTGTCAGGCCCAATTATTTGACACACAAACATTTAACTATTGTATTCCTTTTATTATACAACTTTGATTCAACTGCTTGTGGTATTTATATAGACTTAAAAACGTACGTTAACCCGCATTTTAAATGTAAAATAATAATTCTAGGATAGTAATTCGTATGTATTACATAAGTTTTGATTTGTATCGTAAACTGCAGAAGCACTTTTATATTTTACTCTTCTTTATTAACACTGATTGAAAAACAATACAAATCAACACATTTATACAACGAAATTTAGCAATCTCCACAATGGAATACAACGGTGATGCGAGTGATCATAGCCTTCACAATTGCTGTACTGGACATACGTATACAACAAATGGCAAAGATCGAGCTCCAGCTGCTTGTTTTCATGTTCTCTGACATGGCCGGGATGGGATCGCTGGATAGGGTTACCTGGGTGAAAACTACAATTTAACAAACTAAACATTACAACAATAAGGAAATCCGCAACAACGCTGCATGATTAATTCAGATCGTGTTTTACACACGCAAGTACTACGCAAACATTTTCACAAGTAAAACTGGCGACGGCCGAATTAAACACACATGCGATAAGAGATATATAATAAAAAGTTTGTGGATTTTCTTAGTGTAGTGAATGAGAAAGTAAACAAATACCAGATTGTGAGCTCTCGATTGGTGCTGCCCACGAACGCACCGCGCACGAGTATAGGCGGCCTTGCGATCCGCTTTCATGCTTAATCATCAGTATTACTTATGGTGAACTAACGAGATAACGTTGGAAAGGCAGTTCAAAGGCAAAATAAGGAAAGGTGCAAGTAAGGGGATGTCTTGTACGCGATCGCTGAAGCGTACGAGAGCTTTTGAAGTACAAAACGCTCTTATACCGGCGATGCCAGAAAAAAACAAACAGATAAAGCTTCAATGGCGAACGTGTATTCTCTACACCATGTATCATCTATTAAATGTTATGTACAGTGCTAAATACAAATAAAATATTAATACTAGGATCCCAATTACGTTTTATTTACGTCGGATTCTACTGGATATATGCTACTGAGTACGGTATAAGGGGTAACGTGCAAAGAGGAGAGACCAATGAGACAACAGCGAGGGGTACACTACAGGGAGCGTAAATAAAATGGAGTACATTCCTGGAAATATCACCGGCCGTCTATTAACTCTATTGGGTATAACGATGTTAATCTAACGGGGCTATGGGATCGACACCACACATCCAAATCGATTGGAGGGAATCTGGGGCAGCACCATTCACATATCACTCCGAACGCCACACGACCTCATAGAGAAAACTATACATAGACCTCGCGATACTGTCGAGAGCCAAGGAGGGTGTCAGATATATAGCTCCTCCAGGAAAGAGCTGTTTACTTTACTTTACATACACAAGTTACATCTCACGTTGTATCAAGTAATTCTCATGATCAGATGGACTATCTATTGCATACTTAGGATTAGGAATTACTTAGGTATTTGTGAAATAAGATTTGTAATAGTACTGTATTGGATGTATAGAAAGATATACTAAATAGAATGAGATTGAAGACAATTCAAAAGTAACAATTAGACGACTAGACAGGTCAGACATTCTGCGAGTTGAACTCTTGTATATGTAATCATGGAGGGGGTTCATCTATATATTTGGGAAATATGATAGCGCGAGAGCCCATGACCAAAACCATGTATCTTATAGCAATATGGCCGAAACTGTGTAAAACCGTAAGGTTACGATTCTGACCCCGACTACGTGGGAGGTAACGCTCAAGTGTCAAAAAGAAGGCGCAGTCGGCATTATAGTGATACGTGTTATGTTGAAAATGTACCCGTGAACGACCACCATCCACCCGGTTACACACAGCAAATAATGACACAAAGCGCATAAATGCAAATAAAGAGGCAACCCACACCCGTTCGGTGCGGCGCCCACACCAAATGATATGGTGCTTAAAGCCAGGTTAAAGAAGAAGATATTAATTTAATAGAAGTAGACGTTGATGATCACGCAGCGACCTCGAGAAAAGGTCCGATTATCACGATTCCGAGGGTGACGGTGATTGAATACGTTAACATTTTGTAACCGAAAATGAAACGTTTTTTTTCCAACTTTATCCCAGTTTCCTTTTGTGCCATTTATTTCAGTCTACAGTCACTTCAGATAATTTCGGAGTTTCAACAAGTTTTCTGATGAATGAAGGCGCTACCCTAAGTGATAGATTTTTTTCGATAACTGGACGAATCATTTTATCACGTTTAACAATTATCAGGCAGATTGCTATGTTACCGATCGGTAAAAAATTTTGACATTTAAACGGTCTCGAAATTTCCTTCTGAAACTTTTTTTTCGCATTAAATAACCCAAATTTCACCGTAAAGATTACGTTCAGACGGATGTAATGACTTCTGAAAAATGTGTTTTCGGTATCTTATAGCTATAATTATTGAATTACAGCCTAAAAATCCGACAGATTGATACGATATAGTTCGGAAAAATGTGTATACTTTTTTGAAAATTCGGTCAGATCAAACGCTACCCGGAAAATGTCTGATATTGTTATTTTCGAGTTGAGAATAATCTATCAATTTGATGCGGTTTTGGCTGTATTGCTATGAGACAAAAATGTTATCGTGGGCTCTCGCACTGTGAGTAAAGAGAAGAACGTCACGGCATGTGTAGACTTAGATTATTTTAAAAGAACACATTATTATATATTTTGGCTCGATGAGAGACACAAATTGACTTCGTGTGTAATTTCACAGTTAGATTAGAAAACAAACAGGCTTTTTATTTTATGTTTAAAATATATATTGAACACTGATAAATAATGAATTGTGTCAGAAAACGTGTCTTGTCGGTTCATTTTACAATAAAGAGTCGTCTCCTTAGTTATAATAATAATAATAATACTGATACTAACTATTTCATGCATCAAACTTAGTTTTTCATTTGTTATCAGTATCGAAAGAGTCATCGGCTACATTAACTCCGGAAGGAGAGCGCACGAGGGTGAGGGGGCGGGGGCCCGGCCGAGGCTCTATGAGGTGTGTGGCAGGGGAGCGACTCGACTCACAATATGGTGTTCGTGTATCGGCGGATGCAGCAAGTGGTGGGGCGGCAAAGCGGCCACGAGGGGCGGCTTCATCTCCAGCAGGGGGAACACTGGCGCGCACACCGCCTGCCAACGCCCCCCACTTATTACGTACTCCGAACGCTATATAGCCGCGCAAACTGTGTATAGTGTCACACTGTATCAAATATGCGCTCGGGTTCGCATAACACTATCATATTTAGCTTTTGGCGCCGTTTTTATAATACAAGTGTAATGACATTATGGGTATGCAACGAGTGGGCATCTCGTCGATGTGACGACTCGGGTGGTGAGCGAGGTTCTCCGCCGAGTTCGTAGCGAGTGTAGTGTTCGATGATCGTGACAGAGCCCTATAGACGCGAGAGTGGGCATCTCGTCGATGTGACGACTCGGGTGGTGAGCGAGGTTCTCCGCCGAGTTCGTAGCGAGTGTAGTGTTCGATGATCGTGACAGAGCCCTATAGACGCGAGAGTGGGCATCTCGTCGATGTGACGACTCGGGTGGTGAGCGAGGTTCTCCGCCGAGTTCGTAGCGAGTGTAGTGTTCGATGATCGTGACAGAGCCCTATAGACGCGAGAGTGGGCATCTCGTCGATGTGACGACTCGGGTGGTGAGCGAGGTTCTCCGCCGAGTTCGTAGCGAGTGTAGTGTTCGATGATCGTGACAGAGCCCTATAGACGCGAGAGTGGGCATCTCGTCGATGTGACGACTCGGGTGGTGAGCGAGGTTCTCCGCCGAGTTCGTAGCGAGTGTAGTGTTCGATGATCGTGACAGAGCCCTATAGACGCGAGAGTGGGCATCTCGTCGATGTGACGACTCGGGTGGTGAGCGAGGTTCTCCGCCGAGTTCGTAGCGAGTGTAGTGTTCGATGATCGTGACAGAGCCCTATAGACGCGAGAGTGGGCATCTCGTCGATGTGACGACTCGGGTGGTGAGCGAGGTTCTCCGCCGAGTTCGTAGCGAGTGTAGTGTTCGATGATCGTGACAGAGCCCTATAGACGCGAGAGTGGATCTCGTCGATGTGACGACTCGGGTGGTGAGCGAGGTTCTCCGCCGAGTTCGTAGCGAGTGTAGTGTTCGATGATCGTGACAGAGCCCTATAGACGCGAGAGTGGATCTCGTCGATGTGACGACTCGGGTGGTGAGCGAGGTTCTCCGCCGAGTTCGTAGCGAGTGTAGTGTTCGATGATCGTGACAGAGCCCTATAGACGCGAGAGTGGATCTCGTCGATGTGACGACTCGGGTGGTGAGCGAGGTTCTCCGCCGAGTTCGTAGCGAGTGTAGTGTTCGATGATCGTGACAGAGCCCTATAGACGCGAGAGTGGATCTCGTCGATGTGACGACTCGGGTGGTGAGCGAGGTTCTCCGCCGAGTTCGTAGCGAGTGTAGTGTTCGATGATCGTGACAGAGCCCTATAGACGCGAGAGTGGGCATCTCGTCGATGTGACGACTCGGGTGGTGAGCGAGGTTCTCCGCCGAGTTCGTAGCGAGTGTAGTGTTCGATGATCGTGACAGAGCCCTATAGACGCGAGAGTGGATCTCGTCGATGTGACGACTCGGGTGGTGAGCGAGGTTCTCCGCCGAGTTCGTAGCGAGTGTAGTGTTCGATGATCGTGACAGAGCCCTATAGACGCGAGAGTGGGCATCTCGTCGATGTGACGACTCGGGTGGTGAGCGAGGTTCTCCGCCGAGTTCGTAGCGAGTGTAGTGTTCGATGATCGTGACAGAGCCCTATAGACGCGAGAGTGGATCTCGTCGATGTGACGACTCGGGTGGTGAGCGAGGTTCTCCGCCGAGTTCGTAGCGAGTGTAGTGTTCGATGATCGTGACAGAGCCCTATAGACGCGAGAGTGGGCATCTCGTCGATGTGACGACTCGGGTGGTGAGCGAGGTTCTCCGCCGAGTTCGTAGCGAGTGTAGTGTTCGATGATCGTGACAGAGCCCTATAGACGCGAGAGTGGGCATCTCGTCGATGTGACGACTCGGGTGGTGAGCGAGGTTCTCCGCCGAGTTCGTAGCGAGTGTAGTGTTCGATGATCGTGACAGAGCCCTATAGACGCGAGAGTGGATCTCGTCGATGTGACGACTCGGGTGGTGAGCGAGGTTCTCCGCCGAGTTCGTAGCGAGTGTAGTGTTCGATGATCGTGACAGAGCCCTATAGACGCGAGAGTGGATCTCGTCGATGTGACGACTCGGGTGGTGAGCGAGGTTCTCCGCCGAGTTCGTAGCGAGTGTAGTGTTCGATGATCGTGACAGAGCCCTATAGACGCGAGAGTGGATCTCGTCGATGTGACGACTCGGGTGGTGAGCGAGGTTCTCCGCCGAGTTCGTAGCGAGTGTAGTGTTCGATGATCGTGACAGAGCCCTATAGACGCGAGAGTGGATCTCGTCGATGTGACGACTCGGGTGGTGAGCGAGGTTCTCCGCCGAGTTCGTAGCGAGTGTAGTGTTCGATGATCGTGACAGAGCCCTATAGACGCGAGAGTGGGCATCTCGTCGATGTGACGACTCGGGTGGTGAGCGAGGTTCTCCGCCGAGTTCGTAGCGAGTGTAGTGTTCGATGATCGTGACAGAGCCCTATAGACGCGAGAGTGGATCTCGTCGATGTGACGACTCGGGTGGTGAGCGAGGTTCTCCGCCGAGTTCGTAGCGAGTGTAGTGTTCGATGATCGTGACAGAGCCCTATAGACGCGAGAGTGGGCATCTCGTCGATGTGACGACTCGGGTGGTGAGCGAGGTTCTCCGCCGAGTTCGTAGCGAGTGTAGTGTTCGATGATCGTGACAGAGCCCTATAGACGCGAGAGTGGATCTCGTCGATGTGACGACTCGGGTGGTGAGCGAGGTTCTCCGCCGAGTTCGTAGCGAGTGTAGTGTTCGATGATCGTGACAGAGCCCTATAGACGCGAGAGTGGATCTCGTCGATGTGACGACTCGGGTGGTGAGCGAGGTTCTCCGCCGAGTTCGTAGCGAGTGTAGTGTTCGATGATCGTGACAGAGCCCTATAGACGCGAGAGTGGATCTCGTCGATGTGACGACTCGGGTGGTGAGCGAGGTTCTCCGCCGAGTTCGTAGCGAGTGTAGTGTTCGATGATCGTGACAGAGCCCTATAGACGCGAGAGTGGATCTCGTCGATGTGACGACTCGGGTGGTGAGCGAGGTTCTCCGCCGAGTTCGTAGCGAGTGTAGTGTTCGATGATCGTGACAGAGCCCTATAGACGCGAGAGTGGATCTCGTCGATGTGACGACTCGGGTGGTGAGCGAGGTTCTCCGCCGAGTTCGTAGCGAGTGTAGTGTTCGATGATCGTGACAGAGCCCTATAGACGCGAGAGTGGATCTCGTCGATGTGACGACTCGGGTGGTGAGCGAGGTTCTCCGCCGAGTTCGTAGCGAGTGTAGTGTTCGATGATCGTGACAGAGCCCTATAGACGCGAGAGTGGATCTCGTCGATGTGACGACTCGGGTGGTGAGCGAGGTTCTCCGCCGAGTTCGTAGCGAGTGTAGTGTTCGATGATCGTGACAGAGCCCTATAGACGCGAGAGTGGATCTCGTCGATGTGACGACTCGGGTGGTGAGCGAGGTTCTCCGCCGAGTTCGTAGCGAGTGTAGTGTTCGATGATCGTGACAGAGCCCTATAGACGCGAGAGTGGATCTCGTCGATGTGACGACTCGGGTGGTGAGCGAGGTTCTCCGCCGAGTTCGTAGCGAGTGTAGTGTTCGATGATCGTGACAGAGCCCTATAGACGCGAGAGTGGATCTCGTCGATGTGACGACTCGGGTGGTGAGCGAGGTTCTCCGCCGAGTTCGTAGCGAGTGTAGTGTTCGATGATCGTGACAGAGCCCTATAGACGCGAGAGTGGATCTCGTCGATGTGACGACTCGGGTGGTGAGCGAGGTTCTCCGCCGAGTTCGTAGCGAGTGTAGTGTTCGATGATCGTGACAGAGCCCTATAGACGCGAGAGTGGATCTCGTCGATGTGACGACTCGGGTGGTGAGCGAGGTTCTCCGCCGAGTTCGTAGCGAGTGTAGTGTTCGATGATCGTGACAGAGCCCTATAGACGCGAGAGTGGGCATCTCGTCGATGTGACGACTCGGGTGGTGAGCGAGGTTCTCCGCCGAGTTCGTAGCGAGTGTAGTGTTCGATGATCGTGACAGAGCCCTATAGACGCGAGAGTGGATCTCGTCGATGTGACGACTCGGGTGGTGAGCGAGGTTCTCCGCCGAGTTCGTAGCGAGTGTAGTGTTCGATGATCGTGACAGAGCCCTATAGACGCGAGAGTGGATCTCGTCGATGTGACGACTCGGGTGGTGAGCGAGGTTCTCCGCCGAGTTCGTAGCGAGTGTAGTGTTCGATGATCGTGACAGAGCCCTATAGACGCGAGAGTGGATCTCGTCGATGTGACGACTCGGGTGGTGAGCGAGGTTCTCCGCCGAGTTCGTAGCGAGTGTAGTGTTCGATGATCGTGACAGAGCCCTATAGACGCGAGAGTGGATCTCGTCGATGTGACGACTCGGGTGGTGAGCGAGGTTCTCCGCCGAGTTCGTAGCGAGTGTAGTGTTCGATGATCGTGACAGAGCCCTATAGACGCGAGAGTGGATCTCGTCGATGTGACGACTCGGGTGGTGAGCGAGGTTCTCCGCCGAGTTCGTAGCGAGTGTAGTGTTCGATGATCGTGACAGAGCCCTATAGACGCGAGAGTGGATCTCGTCGATGTGACGACTCGGGTGGTGAGCGAGGTTCTCCGCCGAGTTCGTAGCGAGTGTAGTGTTCGATGATCGTGACAGAGCCCTATAGACGCGAGAGTGGATCTCGTCGATGTGACGACTCGGGTGGTGAGCGAGGTTCTCCGCCGAGTTCGTAGCGAGTGTAGTGTTCGATGATCGTGACAGAGCCCTATAGACGCGAGAGTGGATCTCGTCGATGTGACGACTCGGGTGGTGAGCGAGGTTCTCCGCCGAGTTCGTAGCGAGTGTAGTGTTCGATGATCGTGACAGAGCCCTATAGACGCGAGAGTGGATCTCGTCGATGTGACGACTCGGGTGGTGAGCGAGGTTCTCCGCCGAGTTCGTAGCGAGTGTAGTGTTCGATGATCGTGACAGAGCCCTATAGACGCGAGAGTGGATCTCGTCGATGTGACGACTCGGGTGGTGAGCGAGGTTCTCCGCCGAGTTCGTAGCGAGTGTAGTGTTCGATGATCGTGACAGAGCCCTATAGACGCGAGAGTGGATCTCGTCGATGTGACGACTCGGGTGGTGAGCGAGGTTCTCCGCCGAGTTCGTAGCGAGTGTAGTGTTCGATGATCGTGACAGAGCCCTATAGACGCGAGAGTGGATCTCGTCGATGTGACGACTCGGGTGGTGAGCGAGGTTCTCCGCCGAGTTCGTAGCGAGTGTAGTGTTCGATGATCGTGACAGAGCCCTATAGACGCGAGAGTGGATCTCGTCGATGTGACGACTCGGGTGGTGAGCGAGGTTCTCCGCCGAGTTCGTAGCGAGTGTAGTGTTCGATGATCGTGACAGAGCCCTATAGACGCGAGAGTGGATCTCGTCGATGTGACGACTCGGGTGGTGAGCGAGGTTCTCCGCCGAGTTCGTAGCGAGTGTAGTGTTCGATGATCGTGACAGAGCCCTATAGACGCGAGAGTGGATCTCGTCGATGTGACGACTCGGGTGGTGAGCGAGGTTCTCCGCCGAGTTCGTAGCGAGTGTAGTGTTCGATGATCGTGACAGAGCCCTATAGACGCGAGAGTGGATCTCGTCGATGTGACGACTCGGGTGGTGAGCGAGGTTCTCCGCCGAGTTCGTAGCGAGTGTAGTGTTCGATGATCGTGACAGAGCCCTATAGACGCGAGTGGATCTCACCATCTAATCCAGCAGTGAAAAGTGCCTACTAACGGAATAACAGTAGCTGGCAAACAATTGAAATACAAAACGATTCTAATAACAACATATCAAGAGCCACATTGTACAGCAGTAGGTAACTTTTATTGTATGTTATCTAATACATACTGTTATATAAAGATTAAAAAATAAAAAAGAGAACTCTAATGACAGTCTTTATAGACAATATATCGAAATAAATTTAAAGAGACTGTCATTGAAGTATGGGTTGTGATTTTTAATGTTTATATTTCAGTATGAGATCAGATAACCAGTGTCACTGTGCGGAGCGCTGTGTGCTCTGGAGGCGAAATTCAACGAGACGGTGCCACGAGTCACACGGCCACCGAAACGATGGGTTTATTGCAAACCAAATTTCCCGATCGCATAATTTCAAGAAATTAAGCTGTTAAGTGGCCAGCTCGGCATGTGATTTAATGTAGCTGCATTATTTTTTGTGGGGTTATGTTAAAGACAGAATCAACGAAATAGACTAACAAAATAGACATTATGTTAATGTTATTTTAATAAAAGCTTCGATGAAAGAATCGAAATCTGTAACAGTGGCCGTGGTTGACATTTATCTCATATCATTTTTCATTAATAATTGCCAAGTCTTGCTTTTTTTAACACAATAAATATTTTAAATCATTGTTATCTAAATGTACCGTTTTATTTTAATTTACAAAACAAAGTTCTCATTGACAACCCGATTAGCAGCAAAGCAGAACCCTACAGTAAGTGGCCAACGTCTGCTTCCCCGAGGTGCGCCTTCTAAGGCAGATACTACGAACCAAATAGAATACAACGAGCATTTATGAGAGTTATTTTGTTGCATTCAATATTCTTCTTCATCGACTGTGACAACATTGTAAAAATAAACATGAATTCAAATATCAAATAGTATTTTCATTATGTATTTTAATGTGCATATTTCACCCGTTTTTGAGCATATTTACACGTATAATTTGGCATTTTGATATGATGGTGGATATCTTCCGATGTCTAATTATAACATATGTTTAGTTCCATTGAACAAACCGTCAGGTTTAAGGTGTATGATATGTAACGCTTACCTACCACGCCTGTCGCTCATCACCAATTAATTAACAATATCCTTTAGCAACTTTTGTTAAAAATGTTTGTTTACTATTTAAATTTGCTAAACTTTTTAAATTATTTATAACTGTTTTACTTTTCTGTTAGACTATAGACAAACTGTTGAAACGCATTCTACCCGACACGTTGGCTAGTGTTCGAGGAGTTTGTTTATTGTTGTGACCCGCTCTCTCCGTGCAAGTGATTCGTGAACTCCCGCGCTCACATCGACAATATATTTTGTATATATATTAAACTACGATTTTAACTGAATTCCCAGATTTCGCTCGTAACAAACATTGAGCACCATCTCATCAAATCTCACAACTAAGTAATTTGCCAGTTTGTTTTTTGTTTCTCGATTGATCTTCGAACTTGTCTCGAGTCGATATGAGCTATACGGCACACTCGTTACAAGACGATGTGATCACACTTTGGCCAAACTCAGTATTTCAAGAAAACAATTATTATTCCATGTTGAAAATGGTAAACAGTAATCGAGTGTATTCGAAGGTAGAGCAGTAATAATTACGTCTTGAGCGGGCACCGCATAGTTCCCTTGGATGGTGTAAGCCTGACCGCCAGCCAAGATCACGGGGCCGGCCACGTTCGGCTTCGGCCTGTAGGGAATGGTCGCTCCCTTGGGTGGGCTCTGAAATAATACAAAAGATAATGTTATCGAACGGCCCATTACAAACAGATATCAAATAGAATTATCTAAGTTTCCCAGAATTGCTTGTACATATTTATTTTTCAGAGCAGTTTTATTTACTTGCGACATAATGCAATCAATTACTTGTGTAGCTGATTGATTGCATTATGAAACAAAGACAAAGGAATTCATTAATGTTCCGCGTAGTTGTGCGCATTATGAATGTGGAAGCAAAACGCTGCATGCAAGAAGGTAATATCTCAAAGTATGGTCAGTCGCTTATACGGTCGACAGAATCAAGCTGTGTGTCTCCGGGGCAGACCGTGTCGGGCTTCCTAACTAATCTCTTGATACCACGGTTAAGCCAACCAATTAAATATTGTTTCTATGAATAACCACGAGAGAGAACAACTTCTACATGAATCATGGACTGTTTATGGTGCTCAATTCAATATTGTTTATTTATACACGTGTTAGATGAACAATGCGAGTACTCACCTCGAGCATGACACAGCAAATGTGATAAATGCACTGTGTGATCGCATCACAAGTTCCACTGATGGTTACGGCTCTCTCGGTCGAGTTCGGCAGCATCTCACTTGCTACCTGCAAATAATTGAATATCATGTGATCAGTATTACTAGCGGACTCATTCTACGTGTATCATTATCTCAGCCTTCACATCTGCCTACAGCTGGAGGGAGGCCTGTCCCTATAACGGCTGCACATACGTGGAAGCCGACGTGGCGATGCCTTGAAAACATTTCAAGCATGAAGATGACAAACTGGTGATGGTGTAACAGGATTCCACTCGGCCAGTAGTGTGGGAAGAGGCTATTATTACACACAACAAATCGAAAACGATATACAGTAATAATGTTTTATTACTGAAAAGGTTCGGTGTGCACCAGGGGCGGATCAACTACGCAGAAAGAGTAGCAGCTAAGGGTCCCGCGTACCAAACATTTCTGAGCGCACAGTATCTATTTATTTCCAAATGTGGAAATATTTATTCTGATGTGACTAATATTATTTTTTTAGTTTGTACAAATGTCACTAAACATCAAGCAGCCATCTTAGAGAAACGGTCTGACGGCGTAGCGTAATTACAATCGACCACAGTCACCGACCACCGAGTGAGATCGTGTTTCAACCTAGGTGTATAAACTAAGTATCAAATATAGAGTATAATATACCTGAATGTTAGCGCCGGTAACGTCGCGGATCTCCTTGATCTTGGAGCCCCCCTTCCCGATGAGCGAGCCGCACTGGGAGGCGGGCACGATGAGCCGCAGCGTGATGGGTGCGCGCGACCCGCCGCCGCCGCCGCCCTCGTTGAACTGGGAGCACCACTGGAAGTACAAACCGACTAACTTCAACCGAACGTTTGTCTCATTGGAACGGTGTTCAAGGGAACTGGCGGCTACACTGTACATAAACTTTATGTTGGTCATTCATCCCCAGACGAGACTTATGGAGATACCGAGACCATCGCAACGGTCTGAGTTTCCATTTTGTTGTTATATAACCGTCTCAGGGAGACTAACATCTATTGCCATAATAAAATGCAGGTAGACATGTAGGTGTATGATTGTAATCCTAGACAGGACAATGATTTATTCACGGCGACCACGAGACATTGTATGCAGAGTGTGACAAAGATTTATTTGTATAGTGATGATAGTAAGTAAGTAACCCAGTAAGTACTTATTTCAGGTCCGCTCTCACCTTTGGAACGGTGCACCCAAGTATCAGCTTGAGCGTCTGGATGCATTGCAGCGTAGAGTTATCAGAATTGTCAAAAACCCCAAACTCACTGAAGACCAAGAGCCACTCAGTACCCGCAGAGACCTTGGATCTCTGTGTATTTTCTACCGTATACACAATGAGGAGTGTTCTAGAACTCTTCAACTTTATTCCACCATCAAGGTTTTACCACTGGACAAACCAAAATCGCTTAAAAGCTGAGCATTCTAGGTCTAGCGTGACATCTTCGACCACATCGTCACTTGATAAGCGACGGTGATCGCTTACCATCGGGCGGCCCGTCTGCTTGTTTACCATCTAATTCATAAAAAAAGCACTAAAAAGTTAGACCGGATTCATATAGAATTTGGTATGTAGATTCTTCAATCAATGGAATGACATAATATAGGATACTTACTTATTATATTTTATTAAAAATCTTGAACTGTTCCGACGGGATATTAAATTATCTGTTTTATATGTACTCATATGTTTACAGATTCAGGCGATTCCGTACGGAAATCCATATAAAATAGTATTTAGTGATAATTCCGATATTAAACTAGATGAACATACACCGAGTCAACACCTGGAACACGTTCCGTGGAGTAAGATTGCATCTGTAATATTTCATGCATGCAATTTATGAGACATTAAATGATTTCGTCGACCTCCCAAAGAGCTAACCGAGACTTGAGGTAATAAGAAGGCATATGAAGCAGTTCATGAATAACTTAGTTATTCCAACATAGGATTTATATGTTGTACAGTTCTCGATGTCTATTTGAACAGTCTTCTATTTAACGAGTTAGCATCTAATAATGTAATGAACATTATAAATACCTCTTCGAACTTCTTGCATATGAGCGTGAAAGCTTTGAATATCGCACCCGTATTGCCGGTGACGGTGACGATACGCTCCGGGCACGATCCATCGGATATGTTGATTTTGGCTCCGGACTGGAACATTTAAAAGACAAATTAAATTGTGTGACATCACCTAACACGCGTGAGAAATGGATGGAAGCATTTATATCCTGATATTAGCGAGTCGCAACATGATATATAACTTATAGAGCAAACATAATAAGTGTTTCTCTAATTTCAGTTAAAGTAAGTTATGTACCAAGTTTTATGTGCTTCGATCTAAGCAAATCAAATTTAATCTTTCATTACATTCACTCACTGGCGGGACATACGGCGGAGATAGAAGTATCGGCGACAATTTATTATGTTGCCAGTGCGGGGCATGGTCAGCCGAATGGCCGAGCTATGTTTTCAGAGCACCGCAACCCTTCGGACATGGCTTACCGACTAGTTCCAAGACATCAAAAGGGATCGATAGCTTAATGTGCCCTCCGATGCACGGAATCGTCCAGTTCGAAATACTACAAGTACCCATGTAAGTAGTGCCGGAAAGAGATCTATTTAATATAACAAGATCACAGAGGCAAATGTATCTTTGAGGGCCTACTCTCCGCTTAGGATGTTCTATTGTACATGTATCTTGTAACTTTACATTTTCTTCTCAGGCTGAAATATCTGACAACAAATAGCTAATAAACATAATTAATATGTTATGTTGATGATTTTAATAATATGTTTAGGATTTGCATAATATACTGTTAACATTAAAAAGTGTTGCATAGAACCTTGTAGGGTAGAACCAATGTCCCTACAATCTACGGACGACGGTCGCCCTGGCTCAGTGAGCAGCGACATGACTTCTGCGTCTCCGGGGCCCTGGGTTAGAATCCCGGTCGGGCGAGCGTTTGTGCGAGGAGCGTAGGTATTCCTCCCGGACCTTAGATGTTCGTTTTGATGTCATTGTGTGTGTCTATGCCTTCCGCGACACCGGGAATCATAGTGCAGGGGTTTGAGTGAAGGAAAAAATCTGATCTATTCCAATGCCTCTCACAATTAATCGTGTGATTATATATAAGATGTCGAACTCACCTCGTCTCTAAATCTTTTAACGATTTCCCCCTTTTTGCCGATAATACTTCCAACTTCCTGTAAACAATAAACGAGTGTTGTTATTTTCTGTTATACTTGCAACACTGAAATAGCTCACCGGATTACACATCGGCACGTATTGTGCAACGAGGCGCAGGCGCACGCGTAATTAATGCAGCGCGTTTACATTTGTCGTAGGTACAAAAGGTTTCCCGTCTGGACTCCAATAATAGATGTCTCATCGAGCGATTCTTTGCCGCGCTCCGACACATCGGGGTTGCCACGCGACACTTATAGAGTGCACGAAACAGTTCGCTTCTGCCAACGGGGCGCGCTGACTCCTCCACTATTTGAACAATGCTCTTGCAACACGCCGTATATCTTAGGACGACACAAATAGCTAAATTGATCGATGTTAAAACTGTAGTTCAAAGAACTTTCGCCGCAACAATCGAGCGCCAAACGGGTTAATGTTCGATTAATGCATTATTTACCTGCATTTTCCCAATCATAAGAATGATTACATTATCTAATTCATGTTAAATTAATGTTACATTCTCGATTAGCCGAGCTAAGGTAGCTAACCGAACTGATAAAGAATAAATCCCGTATTACACACTATCTATACAACCGTTTCCAACATTTGTTAGACCATTTTGTTAATGATAGCTACATTAGAACATTCCATTACATTAAACATAAATGTATGAACAATATCGAATCGAGACGATTCGGTTAGTTGTAGATTGTACTGAATCAGAATCAGTGGGCATTTTGATTGATCCATTTACATGTTATATTCATCATTAAACGATAGTAAACAAGTTGAACGGGGTGAACTTCATATTAGGTAGATACAGAATATGTTCACCTTACTATTATGGGTTATAATAGTAAGGTGAACATATTCTGTAGGTAATTTACATTAATATAAAATGTAAATGGATCAATCAAAATGCTTCATAATGAAGGAAATAGGTATGTAGGTATACCTACAATTAGAAGCTAAGCTAAGAGCGTGTTGGGAATGCTAGCGATACACGTCTCCATAGGTGAAAGTAAAAAATAAATGAAAGTATTAACTAACGACATTCTCACATTTTTCATTCATATTTTCTTTCAATAAAAAGAAGAAAATATGCGTCAATTAATTTGAAATTCCCAAAGTGAGTTCATAATCCCAGATCTAAGAGAAAAACCAGATTTCATTCAATGCAGCCCCATTGATTGATTGATTGGGTAGGTTGGTGGTTTCTCTAAATGTAAGATATAATAGATATTAAATGTAAGATACAAGATCGAATCGAACGAATCTGAAATAAGAAGATCGGTAAAAGAACACAAGATACCGACATAATTATTCCAACAGCAGTGCGAGCACGGATCGTCGACTCGATAAAATTCGACAGTAAGTGCTCGTTCAGACATGGCCATATTCGCGCGGTTTGGAGATCTCCATAGTAATAGAACCGCCACACCAACAACGTGGACAGACGACCCGATCAGGGTCACTCCGGTCCTTGTGGAGATCAATGGAGGAGGTTTATGCCTTACAGTGTATGTATGTACTATGGCTCAAAGTACGAACAGAGGGAATCATGACATAAACTGACTTTTTGTATATTTTATAAATATGTATATAACAAAACGAGCTGTGTGTCCAGGAATAAAATGTGCGATAGTTTCGTGTTCTCTAAGCCCGAGAAAACAAAAGGTAGATTTGTCGAGTAGTGATTAAGGAAGCGTTCAAAAGTAGACAACATAAACCAAACATCATTTCAATTTACAAAAAGATACAAATCGACATGTTTGATGAACGGGGCGAGTGGCGATCGTTGGCGAGATGCCAGATGTACTTTGTATTGGATTACAGCCAATTAAAAGTACCCAGACGGTAAGAGTTGGACGCTAGCGTCGATACATTTCACATGTCAGGCCTATCTAGCCTGCTAACATCTACGTGTGCTAAATTAGATTCACAATTGAGTAACATTAATCAAAATGATCTGTCGTTACTTAAGGGGAGTTATAAACTATTATAGTCTGCAGTCGGCAGGTGAGCATGGCCAAATCCTGTGTACGATTGATCGGCGACGCGCAAATCTGTCGCAGTTGCCAATGTTAAATTATCGATATAAGATTATCGAAATCAATTGTCAGCAGCAGCGGAGAGGTTAACACAAATATTACAATACTTAGCAATGAAAGCCTAGTCACGAAGCATATATACATGCGCAGCAAAGAGGATATTGTGTTAGGAAGCCTCACATGTGTGTTGTGTCAACCCTAACAGGATTTAAATACCAAAGTCATATTAGATTACCATATTGTGTTCATGAATACATGAACACAACTCTTTCTACGTCCTATAACTGCTGTTTAATAACGCGAAACCAAGTTGTATTGATTTGTTGTGTGACATTTCTTTCATAGATGTTATTAATTTAATTCGATATTGCTTATTTTTGATTTGATTTTCTTTTGTAATCCCTTTATAAATACAATTGCTAGAAAACTTTTCTTTTGATGGAAAATATAGCGTGTAACTCATTCGATTTTTGTTGTATCTTTTAAACCACAGAAATTTGTTCTGATCATGGACACGAAGGAAGTTTTTCTAATACCTTTGGTATACTATTTAATCAATATGTTTACTCCATAATTAGCATAAGAAAAGAGCTGTGTCAAAAGGCACAATTGCACTAATCACACCTGGCTGAATTAATCGCACTAATATTATAATGGCGAAAGTTTGTATGTGTGTAAGTTTATTACTCCTTCACGCTCAAACGGCTGCACCGATTTCGATGAAATTTGTTTAAACCTTAGATTAACACATATGCTACTTTTTATCCCAAACAATATTGGTGTTCCTGTGGCATAAAAAAATAATTCAAAAACCCCAGTTACTCCTTCAAGCTCAAACGGTTGTACCGATTTCGACTAAATTTGGTATGGAGATAGGTTACACCCTGAATACGACACAGACTACTTTTATCCCGGAAAAGTACAGTTCCCGGTGGGGTAACTGAGGCAGCGGGAAAACAGAAGCCGCGGGACGCTAATAGTACATAATGATTCGACAAAATTAAGTTTTCGTGGCGCGTTTGAGGTTCCTAACCTTCCTATTGTACAATATTGGAAATAAGGGCATGAACATTATGACCACTATTTTTATGAAATGAAGTGTAATAAAAATGAAAAGATCCTAACATGATAATAATGAGTCGGAAAGCCAGTGACTAGATCAGGCGTTTTAGCTGAGTGTCACACAGCTTTATATCACTTGTCAAACAAATGCAAGCAATAAACCTGAAACGATTGGATCTGTGTCTACTGGTAGGGCTAGTTACAGGTCACTGTGACATTAACTACCATCTGCACAAGACGAGACCTACCAGACAGTCCCTTAGGTTGGGGATGCATGCAGGAAAACGAGACTGTGGAATACGTGCTACTGCACTGTGAGGTCACAGAAAGTAAAAGAATCACAACCGGACTGCGTAAGGCTTCTCTTTTATCTAAGGACGAATCACACACACCACTGGAGTATCTATTCCAGCGGCCTAGGGCCATACTCCGTTATATAAAGGAGTTAGTTAGGCTCGGCTAGTGGCTGGCAGGGGAATGCAAACACCCCAACTGGGACATCAGTGTAGGACTCAGCACCCCCAACTCGAATAAGATTAATAAGAATTTAAGCGAATAGGTCTAATAAAATTTGTTTGTAGTAATAGAGTTGTTATAAACAGTGTTATGGTCTTTACATCGTGGGAACATGACACATGCTGAGCCTTCATAGATATTTAATTAGATAGATTATCTCCCTTTTGTCATAGATATTTAATTATTTAAACATGTCCTGTATGAATATTTCTTTCATTGTGGCAATAAATGATTCATTTATTTTATTTATACAAAGGAAATCCTTCTATTGTGCATTCAATATTCAGATAATTATCTCTTGAGAAATTACCTCTTTCTAAATTTGTTAGTTTAATTAGCAGAAAAGCAATTTTAGAAACTAAAGATAAAGTATATATTGAATCAAGCCTGCCTGCCATATATTACCGAATAAAGTGTAATGTACATTGATATAACTCGTGACATTAATGTATTTTAATAAATTAATGATGATGATGATTAACTTAATGGACTAATGAATTGGATTACCTGATGATAAACAGACATAACAATTTTAAAATAATTTATGAAATAATACATTTTTTTTTTTTTTGGATTTTGTAATTTAATTACCTAGCAGAACATGTAAACTACATCATGTCATTGCTATTGAACTCAAACAAGTTAATATTTAATCCTTATTTAAAAAGAAATAGTAAATGAACATGATCAGTGGCAGCACAACGAGATACCACATCATTGTCCTGAGCATGATATAATTAGAGAGACATCATGTTAGTTGCCACTAAAAAATATATGTTTTATTATAAATCACTGAGTGGGTTTTTAACAGCAAAATTATTTTTGCGTCTATGTGTAACTAAGGCCTTGGGTGGAGATAAGCCTTAATAATACATATTACATGTAAAAGTTGTATAATAAACTTCCTGAAATGTTAAAATCAATAAAATGTGAATCGCGATTTAACAACTGTGTAAGAAATCTTTTGTTAGATAGACTCTTCAAGTCACAAGTGAATAGGTATCTTCTAGGCAGACGTGAATTATCATAGACCACATCATCACTTAACATCAGGTGAAATAGTGGTCAAACGCCTGTGAATAAAAAAAAAAGAAATCACTGTACAGCATTAAACAATATTAAACAATATATGGATACTCAGATAGATAATATCCTTAAAACTCTGTTCAAAATCTTAATTTAATCGAGTAAGCTAAACATTTTATAGTTAAGATATATGTAATAGTTTATAATGGACTTTAGTTGTCTGACAATAAAATGAATTGGAATTAATGAAGATTTCAGAGACTGTGTATGTCATGTACTTAACAATTTTTAGTATAAGATGTTTGAAAGGCCCACCATTATACAGCGAGCTATTTATATAACTAAGTAACGTAACTAATCATCTGATATATAATAAAAACAAAATGTAATCAACTGTTGTAATATGTTGCGCCACACTAAACCAAATATTTAAATATAATTTGTTAATGTGTATCATCATGTAAATAATAAATATTTTATTAATTATTAAATAAATAATAAATTAATATATATAATTATTAATAATAATTAAGTAAATAATAAATATATAACAGTAATAATAAAATGACTAACTTATTCACACATGCAGATTATATTCTGATTCTACACCAAAACCTCTTAATAAATGTTGGAAAATATTATCAAACTAATAGAGAATATTGAAAATTAACACTTATATCCGGCTATTTGAGTAAAAATATGTATTAAGTTAGCTAGGGAATGTTTACAATATTAATTCATAAATGATTCAAGACACAAGTAACTAGTTTAAATATCTAGAAGTTTGACTACACTACAAATTAATACAATCAGGTTTGTGGAGTGGGGTATTATTCTATGCAAGGGCTTCACTATGATGTATAAGTATATTTAGAAGAAGGTAAAGTGTACACTTTCACAATAATAACATCACAAAAAAACAATTGAAGTTATTGCCAATTTAAAGAAAAGTGTGATGTCTTACCTTCCCCTGCATAATCAGTCTGATAGTGAGGGTGACTTTGGAGTCTTCCTCATGGAGAGTGGGGGCTTTCTCCAGTTCCATGCTGGAGGAGGTGTCCGAAGTGTCACGCGGAATTTTGGCTTCGTACAGGGCTACGTGTGGGCGGACACAGGGGACACTCCACTCAATCTAATGGCTGGGTTTCTGGGTCTCGTGGCACTCACTGCAGGCAGGGTAAGCTGGAAAACAGGCGCACATCTCAAAAGGAACGTCCAGAGGTCTCGAGCCAACTAAAGGTAAGGGTTATGGGCACTCGTCCTTGTCCAAAGCGAAGCCGATTACCAAATATTTATTTACAGAGAGCGTCGGTAGCAAGCGTAACGGAACGAGGGCGACAAATGAGGTACTAGATGCTATTATAAACTAACTGGTATCAGGTACGACCGGATTCTGCGGGCGTAATGCGAGTCGAGCGGCTCAGGCTGCGGGCCCGTTACTTGAACTTCGATACCTGTTTGCGGCTCGCAACATAACCTCAGCGACGCGCCTCATGGCTAGCCGAGCCAGGTTATCGATCCCGGTGATCCCAAACAATAGCTCGCTCGGGGAACGACCTACTACTATTTATTACAACTCTTACCTCGATTGATTTTCCACTTTGCAACAATGACATAACAAATCTTAACACTAAATATCACCAAGATTTGTATAAAAATCACACTTATCACAATTTCTTTGTCGTTTTTACTAAAAAAATAAAAATCTTCCGTTGGTGACGCGTCGGAACGAAGGTAGAGCTTGTATTATGTCAGAAATGTCAAATGACATAAGACAAATAGAAATTATATGTTGTCAAAGTCAAATCCAAACGTAGAGAGATGGTTTATTATACAGCCAGAAGAAGGCGCCACTAGTATGATGTGGCCATTATCTGCGTCGGTAAAACAGGTCTGAATATATAACGCGGGAATATTTAAGTTTTAATAATGGTAGAAAGAGTGATCCTCCATAGAAGACTGAACTTAAGAGTAGGGAAAGGACGGGTGGTCCGCCCGTGATGAGTGATGAACTCTGATTGAACAACATTTAATTTGCAATTTATATATTCGTGAAAAACATTTTCGATCGGCCATATTTTTCCTTTTTCTATAAATCTCGTCGTAACTTACACAAAAGGAAATTAAAAAGTCTAAAATAGTGATTTGAAATTATTTATTGAGCCCGAAGGTCTACATTTTCGTAATATTTTAAATCAACAAGGATCAGGATTGGTCCCCTTTTGCCTGTAAACACGCGCGAGCCTCTGTAATGTCATCGGCGCCTGTTAAACCTTCAGGGCGCTGCTGTGAACTTTTGCTTAATATACAAAATCTCACAGAAGTGCCCTTATTTCATTATTTTTATAAATTTAAAAGTATATTTTTTAGAAGTTTATTTCAAAACTGTCACCAAACCACATCACAGACCACTATCTCACTTGATGGTCAGTGACGATGTGGTCGAAGATGTTATCTCGCTAGACCTAGAATACTCACTGGCTCTCAAGGACTGCTGCCTGAACACACTATGTGTTTGGTGACAGTTTTTCAAACTTGAGGGTGGTAGCTAGCCAGGCGTGTACTCGAAAGTAGCCTACCACTATGCTGGGAATTTAATAACGGTGTTACCTTCACCGGAAGCTCAAGCTGTTGGGGATCGAACCAGTGTCCGTCAGTTTGACTGCCGACGCTCCTCCCGCTGAGCTATCATCGCTTCAAATCTAATCTATAGGTACCTTACTAGCTTCTTTACAAATTTACCGAGTATATTTCGATATACCTAGCATCTCTAAGTACATATAAGTACCTACAAAATTATTCTAAACCTAGCCTCCGAGGCTTCCTCTAAAATCCAATAGGTCCTGCGCGGCAATATTAAAGTTGGACGCTGTGTCCCATGCAAATGCGTTTGATTTTATTGCCTCGCTCCAATCGACCGAACTCTTCACCAGGTAAACGTCGGCGTCGAGCGGATAAAGCTGTTTCTATTATGTTTGCAGACACGGCCCGGCCCCGTGCTGCTCTCTGCTCTGTTTCTCACCTAAAGGACCGGACTAAATTGGCTTTGGCAGGTTCGTGCGTTTGTAGTTCGGTATACCTAGGTATGACGCCTAGTATAGTCATCCATTTTATACCAAATTTGAGATAGCCTGTAGTAGCATCTGGCCCTCACTACACAGAATACATCACTCAGAGGATAGCCGCACGATGATGTCTTGTTAGCGCACAGAACCCTTAAGTGTGGACTTTACCAAAATTTAGAACGTCAGATTATCGATTTAACCGTCGGTCGAACAGTTTAAATGTATGGTATATACTGTTTGACTGACGGCTAAATTGATAATCGGACGTTTTACATTTTGGGGAACTCCACCCTTAGTCCGAGACATCATTTCACAAAACAATCACTTAATTGTCGGCCAATCCGGACTAGGTATACCCGACTCAGCATCGATTAATTTAAATGCTCTTTCATTTTTCTCAGTGGAGCACAATAAGTTTAGAGAAAGAGCTTACAAGCTAAACGGTGATAATTTATTGTGCTTTTGATCACAGCAATAAGATTTTAGGAAATCCCTTCCCGACTTCACCTCATAAACGACAAGTGTAAGAATAGCCGAAATGACATCATTCACGGTCCGAGGTTTATTAAACATGAAAGTAAATACTGAAATAGATAATATAGCTAAATATAAACGGCATGCATCAATCATCCTTGTACAATAAAACTAAACATAGCTTTGCCTAGGGGGTGAAGTTCCATGTAATAATGGTTTCAAAACCACATTATATTAATTCACTGTTACCTTACTGGGGGAGTAGACCCGATAAAAACTTTTAGAAAGCTTCATTATCGTGAGTAGCTCAAACACGTAGCTGTTAAATTACTCAGATATTACTATACGATCACGCGATATGAATAATATACGATTATAAACAGATCCGTCGAGTGAAACATCCCAATGGATAAACTCTAGGCGTTGCTTCATTTCAGAGCAACTAGCAAAGCATCCTTTGGTTCGCGAGGGGAACACTACTATGGATATAGCAAGTCACTCGAAACCACTTTGCGCACGGAACTAGAATAACCAATAGTTGTTGAAAAAAAATAATACATATATATATACATATACATATATACATATATACACATATTATATATATATATATTAATTAATTATATATATATATATATATATATATAATTAATAATATATATATATATATATATATATATATATATATATAATATATATATATATATATATATTATATATATATATATATATATTATATATATATATATATATATATATTATTAATTATATTTTTGCGCAAAATAAACAAGTATGAGCATAGTTATGTTATTTTGGTTTGTAAGTAAACTAAGTAATTGTAAATTTTTATGAATATTTATTTGTTACGTTATTGCGGATACGTCTCTAGCTGATGAAGCTAGTAGTATCGAAGGATTGGGAGTATTCGTTCCATTTAATATTTCGTTGATTTAAACTTGTTTGGCGCTTATTAACATCCCATGCAGCTATCAACGCAGGAGTAGGTCCCTTCTTCTAAACAATTTTGAGTACTTACCTATATCATTATAACTACATAGCTGACTAAAGTATATCCGCTACTCAGATGTGAATCCAACAAATCTCAAAAGCACGTGTACCTACTCAAAGCTATCACATCCCCAAATAAACAAACGTCGCGCACATCATTGTCTTCAAGAAAAGGAAGGCTCGAGCTGCTCTCAACGGACAATCCCAGTGGAAGGCTAAGCTTTGTGAGCTCTACTAACATTCGTCCAGTGATCCCTTAATTACCGAGGGCCAGACTATAGCAGATCGTATCTAATAACAATATAGCGATGGCCTGCACTAAACATAATAATAGGTTGTAAGGACGCCATATCATATTTATTAAAGTATTTATGCCTGTAACAGACTGAACATATTACAGCTGCGATATATATGATATATTTACAATCTTGTGGCCAGCGCAATCAAGATTTTCAAGAAATGTTTTAAAATGATAGAGATATCTTTGTTTAAGTGAACTAAATTAAAACCCTGGAATTTAAGATAAGGTCTTATTATCGTTACAATATAGTCCAAATTAATATGACACTTATCATTAACAACACTAAATTTATAACTTTTTATTAAAATTACAGGTAGTTTAAGGTAAAATAAGTCGCCGCTTATTTGGTGCCGACTAAAACTATCCGCATATGGACAGCAATTAAATAAAACAAGTCTAATATTAGAGATAACCTTATATACGAATTTCAATGTTAGTGTGAATATAATACGAGTTATATTTCATGTTGAATAATTTTACTGAATTTGAACTAGTTCGAGTGATTAACGATTAACGCGTGTTAAGATTCCACGGTTACATTGTACCATATTTTCTCTTCTATTGCGACCCATGCTCGATCGATTTATTTTTGTAATATCTAAATATTGACACTTCCTCATTATTTATTACATTTAGTTATAGAGAGAGGTATGTAATAATAGGATATTGATGAACCCGCGAATGTACGAGAACATGTGATTACCCAATTATTATTGGTTACGTGTATAATGCTTATCTTACATACTGCCTGTCATTAACTATAATATATATTATATTACCTTGCTGTTTCGGGAACGGCATAGATAGAATAATTATTCAACCGACATCCAAATTAAGGAAGACGATCTAAATTCATATATATATTTTTACACATATTTTCTTCAATCATTTATTATTTATAAAACTAGCAAAACAAATTCAAAAGGATATTTAACTTAAAGATTGGTCCGATGAAAATCGGCTAGGTGACTAATTATTTTCAAAAAAAATCGTAGAACTGAATCTCAAATGCGTAGTCGATTGCTTTCAAAGAACTCAATAATGGATAGCGTAATTATATATGAATTTAAATTTATATTAACCAGTCTCCTAGAATTATTTATGTAAAACGAAATAGAGAAATAAAAATCTTAGTGATTCTCATAGTGGAATATAAGGCCAGATGTTTTCGGCCTAAAAAATATAAACAAGATAATTGCATGTATGGCCTGTATGTACTGCATGTCAGTTAGTCAATATGTCCGTAATGACGTCATAATGGCACTGTGTAAATAAACACAGCCGAACCGGCAGACAACAACAGTTATCGTTATAATATGTAAACCCGTGAGTTTCGCCTGTAGTCCACTCAGTTCCCATTGTGGTTCGTGTGCCATTCATATTCCTCTTTCAACTAAGGTTTCTCACACCTGGTGTAGTACACGATACAAACACCTCCGTGTATTTGTTCATAATATAAACAGTTGAGGTGTGCCTCGAATCCCATACAGAAGAGATTTTACTTTTAATCACACTGCAATACATACGTATGTATGTAGCATTTTCATGTTTATAAGTCTAGGTAATCGTGGTAAAATAAAATGAAATTACAATAAACATGAAAGGAAAAAAAAGCAAATCCAAATCGGTAAAAATACATTCTTCCAGATAACCTTGATATAGATGAAATCGTTTTATGTTCTTAGACGTATTTTGATAATGGACGTGCTACGTACCTATATAACTGTTACCATGATTGGTTAAATGACATTAATGAAACTAGTATTTTCGAAGTTTTCAAGTTAAATCCGAAAAGTCATCATTACCTCCTCGATCGATATATTCGATCAATAATTGCAAAAATTTTAAAACGCAATTCTGGCTATTCTCCCAAGATCTAAGACGTTACTTAGTATAAAATAGCAACTCTTGTCATAAGTTTCACTTGTATAATGTAGTACACAATACGGCTTATGTTAACCTTTTGAAATATAGTCTAGTTCCTAACCTTATTCTTTTAAGAATTTTATTAACTGTATTTTGTTTTGAATTCCCATATAAGTTAATAAATACAAAGTGTACTAAAATGATAAATGATAACAGATGATCGCCGGCAGCATTTCCCCGCTCCGATACTTCCCCTTTAACAGTATTATTGGGTAGTTTTCACGAGTGTGGGGTGGAATTATTATTAAGTATTGTTTTATTCATTTACAAATCTTCAAATTGCACTTTATGAACTTTTTTTTTTACATATAATAAGTTTGCATTTGACATCTGTCTCACCTGATGTTTTAAGTGATGACGCTGTCTAGGATTTAGCACGCAAACTTTAATTATAACACTTATTATGGTTTCATACATAAATAATTGTAGCAGGAAATTGAAACCCAAGGTTTCACGAAGGTTATGGCAATAAAGTAAGTTGTCAGAGCCCCGTTTGTCGCCTCGTCCGTCACTGCCCAGACACCCGCGCACCTGCGCTACTCGTCACTGTCACTGGACGCTCTGCTGTTTGCTAATAAGCGGTGTTTCTATACCATTTTTATTGAACGTTCTAATTTTCAGGATTTCTGCTAGGTACTTACATTATGTTGATGATAATTTTTTCGGCGCAGCGTCCGTATAAAAGGTCACTGTTGTACAAATCTGAAACAAAAATAAATCTACGTCAGTTTACTGTCTACGACGTATATATAATGACTAAATGACGTTTATTAAATGTATTTATACCTAAGCTACCTGCCCAAAGAAGTACTAAGGGTCCGATTGTAACTACAGTTACTATGTCGAAGAGTGTTCCTGCAGACCGCCCTGATATCTGCCGCGAGTAGTATCATCGACGAGTCCTATTGCATTTTGAACTATTCCAACTATTCAACATAACTGGAAACGCAGTGGGTTTATAAAATAACGCGCGGCTTCACCTGTCCCTCCAAGATATAGTTACATAGCCACATATATAATATATGTACATAGACATTCGTTTATTAACTGTTTTATAACACAACAATAGTTACAATGACTACTTTAGTAATTAAACAGTAAGCAGATAAGAATACCTAGCTATCTTCACACACACACACACAAAAACATACGCACCCCAATAAGCATAGACACCTACACACAAAGACACATAGGTAAGTCGAAATAGTTTTGTGGCACCTACAGCAGCAAAACGACCCGACTGATCCAGCATTAGGGCTCTCACCACACAAGTCTTCCATTTCAGCCACTACAGGGTGATTTTTAGGTAATCTTTTGGACGTATAATGTGACACAAACCAGTAAGATTGAGCATATACCAGCCCACTTGGGATTTGCAATATTATATCATGAACGACGTTCAATTCGACCGAAACTTCCGCCTGGCGGTGCCAATGGAGAAGCAATAAAAATAAGTCCTTTTTATTATAGTTATATACAATAGTTTATATATATATATATATATATATATATATATATATTTCTAATTGCAATTGACACCGGCAAAAATACATAGTTACTAAACTCCAAAAAAATACCATGAGATGCAACTGTAATGCGGGTAATAATAATTCGAATTATGGAGTGCTACTTAGCATAGGTACCTAGTTTGAAAAACAACAGGACGATATTCTGTAGACGTGGGTTCAAAGGCCGCAGGATTCTATTCCCTCAAAAATTCGAACGTAAGTCCCGGCTAACAATCAGTGTGTGTAACAATTGTGACCGCAACAGTTTCTAAAGATCGAGCGATGGACATTTTTTATAAGTCAAAGAATTGATATTTGCCCTTCAAACTTCGGTTCGGTTCGGTTCTAAAGAACTTTATTGTCTTTAGAAATTACAAAATTTCACTTACACTCACAATTGTGTTTACATCTATATAACTTATTTGAGGATTTTACGGTGAGCATGCAGTTCTTTATTTCTTACATAGTTTGTCTTAAGGAATAAGTACATTCTTTGTAATTCAATTCTAAGACTTAAATATATTATGTTGTTGAAAAGAATACTGACGTCTGATAGAATCAGAAGATATTTTCAATGACATACTCGTAGAACTTAACTTTATTTTTTAAAATAGCCATAGATTTAATATCCTTTATGTCACTTGGTAGTTTGTTGAGTAGCATGGCTCCGTCGAACATAATATTTTTCTACCCGTATTCGGTTCGGGCACACGTCGGGTAATCGTATGTTTTTGTTGTTACGCAGTGATCTTTTATGGGCCTGACTGTTGTAAATTTTATT
Source organism: Apeira syringaria (assembly GCA_934044485.1). NCBI lineage: Eukaryota > Metazoa > Arthropoda > Insecta > Lepidoptera > Geometridae > Apeira > Apeira syringaria. Next base: position 17,568,155 of record OW203668.1, read on the forward strand.
TCATGGTGAATTTCTTCTTTAACTATTTTATGAATTAGTATTATAGTTTTATAAGTGTATATTTGTTTTAAATTCATGTGTTTTGTTTCATAGTATGTACAATTTTTTTGTTAACAACTTCTTAAACAAACCTGTTGTTTATGTTACTGTGCCTCATTTTATACAATTAAAAATATATCGTAAAAAAATCAAGGGGACATTATCAGAAAGTTACTCCTAGTCAATTCCGAAAGCTCGATTGAAAAGCGACTGCCGTATTCAAGGGGATTAATAACTTTAATTAGTTCGCCCGCGACACGATGTCTATTGTAACCCTTCAGTTCCAAACTGTCATAAGCTTGTTATAATACATTAATTAAAGTTTTTCAAAGTAAGGAGTGTCATTTATTTTGTTTATTCGAACTCCTGTCGATCGTCATATTCAGATAATGGTATTCTGAGAAGTTTGTTTGGTAGGGTAATACTTTGATTATTTCTTGTAGAGAAATGTAACAATATCTGTTTACTGCGTCATTATATATTGTATATTAAATTAACATTTGCCCCGGATGGAACATTAATATAAGTATTTTTTATCAGAAACCTGATCCCTTCCTACCTACCTACCACCTTAAATTTGTGGACTGCTTGAATTCCTAAACCTTGACTTGGCGATCACTAACGCGGTAATGAACATAGCTTTATAAATATTAGCGCATGCGACCGGCTTGGAATAGGTATCCAACAATAAAAACAATATAAATTCACGATGAATATGTCGATAATAATGTTCTAGAAAGCTCCCGTACACGGTAAAGAGAAATTGTTCGTGGAAATACTTGCGCGAGTTTGCGACGGCGGCATAGTTATTCGTATGATGTAGGAATGATACTAGGTACCTACAGAAGGAATTTCAAAAACATCGGCGCTCTTCAAAGCGACTATAGGTACCTACATAATATGTAGAGTGGAGTGCACACGAGTGATTCGCCCGTCAGAGCTCGCAATATTGTGTCGTCGAGTATCGGCGCGCTGTGAATGCGAGATCGCATTGCACATAATACAATTGTATTGCATTGTTCTGAACTCAGGAATCCGTGTGAGCAGCTAAGCGCTGCTGCTGACTGTGTGATAGCTGGCATTCCGCCGCCCGCTCACTCAATGTGGCCGCTTTCTCCTGCGAGTAGCGACGCCGCGCCTCTTCCTCGTATGTTAGTACCTACCTACATATTAGAAAACATTACCATATTCGAGCACACTGGCCTCCACACTAGGACTCCTTTTTAACCGACCTCAAAAAAGAAGATTACTTAATTCGACCGTATTTTTTTTATGTGTGTAAATAACTTCGTCGTTTATGAAATGATTTTGATGAATCTTTTGTTTGATAGTGTATACTTCCGAGGTGATCCCGTTAAAATTTCATCAACATTGGTGGAGTGGTTCATGAGTTACTCTCCAATACGTACAAGCGCTACTCATACCTCGATGACATAGTTACTGTTGCGGGTGAAGACATCCGTGAACATACACGATAATAATTGTTCCCGTGAGTAGCAAAGGTCACTGAAAAGGGTGAAAAAACAATTTTAACCACAAAATGGAACCAACTTCAACACTCAAAAGTGTGAAATAAATTGTCGAAGTCAGAACACTTTTGAGTCTTCAAGTCGGTTCCATTATTTGGTAAAATTTTTTTGGGATTGGACTATTGTCTGTTCCGAAGTAGGTACCTATAGTATTCGTAGCTATACTTACAGACTGAAGAATATTTTTTTATATTGTATAGATCTATCGTTTGACCACTATCTCACTTGATGGTCAGTGACGATGTGGTTGGAGATGTTATCACGCTAGACCTAGAATGGTCACTGGCTCTCAAGTACTGCTGTTTGGTGACAGTTTTTCAAACTTGATGGTGGTAGCAAGCCAGGCGGGTACTCAAAAGTACCCTACTACCATACTGGGAATTTAATAACGGTATTACCTTCATCGGAAGGTCGAGCCGTTGGTGGGGATCGAATCAGTGTTCGTCAGTTTGACAGCCGATGCTTCCCCCTCTGAACTATCATCGCTTCAAATATAACTGTTAATACATATATTATAGTTGACAACGTTAGCTATGTCGAATCAGAGCATGTCGGTTTGTAACTTTCTATTGCGCGTATTAAATACAAGGCTCAAATGCTCTAACCCGCTATCAGTTGGCAGCGTACCCCGAATGCTAGCAGCATTGACCCATTGAAATTATACATTTCGTATTATTTTAAATGTATATTATAAACTAACAATATTGTTTGTTCTGAAATAGAACGAATAAATTATTTCACTGTGAACGTTAACACAAATGTTAAATTATTGATAGTTGATACTCGTGTTCGCAGGCAGGTACTCCAGAGATTCGAATGAATATACAAAATACACGAAACTCATTTCAATTTCAGCAATCTGTAATTCACGCCTGAGGTCATCGGCGGGGCGGGGCGCGGCGGGGTGCAGTGCGGGGGGCGGGGATGAAAGCAATTACGCTATGGGGAAAGCACCTTTAGCATATGTTATTTATTGAAAACTCAGTGGCCCATGTCGCGCGAAGCCGGAGGACACCGTTCGACATATTGGAATAGTTTGTTTGTATTTACGTTTGTACAAACGGTGCACATACATAAATATATCACGAATCACCGTTCGGTTTGTTTACTGTTTCGTTAAGCGCAGCGATGCCATATAGCACAGTGACCTAGTCGTCTGAAAGGGTGTATAAAATGCATATTTTATAATTAGGAATCAGACCCGTATTTTAGAAAATCCACAATTAGAACAATTTTAATGGATTTCCAAGCGCATGTCTACATGTACCCACGAGTGTAGTATATATAATTATGTACATATGTACACTATGTAAGTACTGTAACATAGGTATATGCCGAACAGGTTTGTGTAACTAGGTTACCTGTGCTAATAGAGGCGTGCGAGCTCAAAGGAACACGAATTGACGCACGTCACGGCCAGGTTTACCCGCGGCTTATTGGTAGTTGCGTTTACCTCAGCCTTTATGGTGGGTACCCGCAAGTTTCGTGTTAGTTGTAGCTGGCCGTTCCTGTAACTTGTTACATCATAGTGTTTTGGTTGGCTTTACAATTTACTACTCAACTGTAGTACAAGTTGGCTCGGAGGCATTTCACCTCTTTCAAATTTAATTTCGTTAAAATGCATCTAGCCGTCTTCAGAGAGCCCCGTCTATCTTTGTACCAAAACTCATTAATAGCAATTCGATATTTAGGCGTGAAACCGGAAAGAATAGACTCACTTTTAAATTTAACCGACCAATATATTAAATGTTAAAGTTTGTTTAGATGTTTGTTGCTAAATAGATTTCAATTAATTTTGTCGAAGACAGGGAACATATACTCTGGAACAGCAAATACTCGAGCGTTTGTTGCGGAATGTTGATGATCCATCATTACACACATACACATATTGACAAATAAAGTAACATGATATATATGTATATATGCAGTGCGTTATTCAATTGTTATTTGGTTTACAGACAATTCCTTCCGAATGGTCTCATGCGTAATGATGGTAAAAGACCTGACGGCGTGACACTTATTTCCTGGAAGTTAGGGCGGCCTTTAGTGTGGGACGCTACATGCGTTGACACTTTGGCGCCGTCACATCTTCCCGAGACACATGTTAAGGCTGGCGCCGCGGCTTATTCGGCGGAGCAATAAAATTGAAACGGCGAAAATATGCTAACCAAGGTAGTGGTTACATATTTGAACCGTTTGGGGTCGAGACATTGGGCCCGTGGGGACCTGGAGCTCATTAGATTTTCTAAAATTTATCCGAGCGTTTGATTGATTCGACGCGTGACCAAAATGCTGGCACATATTTGGCTCAACGAATCAGCATTGCAATTCAACGTGGCAGTGCTGCTAGCATTCTGGGCACGCTGCCAGCCGGTAGCAGGTTAGAGCATTTGAGTTATCTATAGGCTACCAATAGCTAGTGCATTATCTAAATGTTATTGTAGTAGCTGCCCAATGAAAAAAATTTGTTATATTTACGAAATCTCTCTTATGCTTATTTCGCTCTTTCGCTCACTGACACCAATGACAAGTTTTAATTGCGCCGTGTGACTTCACTTGGCCGCGATGTATTCACGACGCTCTACGCCCCGCACCACCCGCGCCGCCCGCGCCACCCGCGCCGCCGCTAGCGTCCTAGCGTCTCATTTAAAAGAACCTTATTCATGTAAAGAAATTACTCCTACCTACTTCGTATCCCGCGAAATATTGCATCTAGGTATGAGAATCTTCTCAATCGGAATGATTTCACATTGGAAACTGTCAATGGAATATTTTATTATATTGATGCTGCGTGGGTGAGATCACAGATATATTTGTATTAGTGCACCGAACATTGTGTTACGTGTAAATATCACAAGAAAATATTGTTTGTTTGTCGGTTGTAAGATTGTCGTCTGAAATACATAGCATTTCTTTGCAGATTCGTACGACGGAGCCGCAGACAACACTGTTGATGTACTCGTACCTGTGCCACGAGAATACATGAGAACTGATAAATCAGAAACTCTAAATGCCATGTCGATGGCCTCATGTGTTGTGTGCTCTTAGGTAGGTACACTTTTTTAAATATGACTATGATTTTTGTCACATTTGCAAGTTTTGCTCGACGATATCGACTCTTATAATCAATATCACGAGAAGACTGATTTAGTTGGGGGTTTGAGAGATTCACTGAGAAAAGCCTCCAGCGATAGCTAAAAAGTCAAAAATAAATTTAAATAAATTTAGAGTAAAAAACCTTTAAATTTTTATTTTAAAACTTTTACTATCTATTTATAAACTCATTACATAATTCATCGCGAGATTTACTTGTCGAGTTTATCTTATTCTTTCTCATTTAAATAATTGGTCTACCCATTTGAATGTGTTTTTACATTTGTTTTTACATCAGTAACTGTTCAGTGAAAATAATAAAATATACTAGTGAACTTAAAGATTAAGACTTAGGTACTAAGAGCTCTGAAGTCTGAAGCTTTCAGTGAAGATATCAAGGCGAAGAACGAAGCTTTTTTTTTTTTTGCTTTGCTTTGAAGCTATTTGCCTATGATTTGTATAAATGTTCTCCTTGTGTAGTTCTATACCGTGTATGTTGTATACTACCTACTCATATCGGTTATACTCGGTTATGTCATTTATATGTTTGATTGTTCAAAGAAATCCATAGCATCTGAATTAGGGGAAAAGGTACTTTTGTACATTTTAACTATATGTATACAGGGACGGTCATCGAGAGTCTCCCAGACCAGTGACACTGACTTTAGAACGGCGACCTGTGTGACCCGACCCGAGTATATGTATACAGGGACGGTCATCGAGAGTCTCCCAGACCAGTGACACTGACTTTAGAACGGCGACCTGTGTGACCCGACCCGAGTATATGTATACAGGGACGGTCATTGAGAGTCTCCCAGACCAGTGACACTGACTTTAGAACGGCGACCTGTGTGACCCGACCCGAGTATATGTATACAGGGACGGTCATCGAGAGTCTCCCAGACCAGTGACACTGACTTTAGAACGGCGACCTGTGTGACCCGACCCGAGTATATGTATACAGGGACGGTCATTGAGAGTCTCCCAGACCAGTGACACTGACTTTAGAACGGCGACCTGTGTGACCCGACCCGAGTATATGTATACAGGGACGGTCATCGAGAGTCTCCCAGACCAGTGACACTGACTTTAGAACGGCGACCTGTGTGACCCGACCCGAGTATATGTATACAGGGACGGTCATCGAGAGTCTCCCAGACCAGTGACACTGACTTTAGAACGGCGACCTGTGTGACCCGACCCGAGTATATGTATACAGGGACGGTCATCGAGAGTCTCCCAGACCAGTGACACTGACTTTAGAACGGCGACCTGTGTGACCCGACCCGAGTATATGTATACAGGGACGGTCATCGAGAGTCTCCCAGACCAGTGACACTGACTTTAGAACGGCGACCTGTGTGACCCGACCCGAGTATATGTATACAGGGACGGTCATCGAGAGTCTCCCAGACCAGTGACACTGACTTTAGAACGGCGACCTGTGTGACCCGACCCGAGTTCATTGAAGGATGTTCGAATATAATATTCTGTTCATATCGCACGTATTTTGTCGCAGTATTTACGTGATCGGTGGGCATGATAAGTTCTCCGAACACGGGATTATTTTACTTACGGCCGCTAGTCCGAAGCCAAAAAGAAAATAAAGAGCACATACTTACTAGTCGGAGTGCGACCGCTTCAGAGATCTACTCAGCGTCGAACTGCGTTTATCGCCCTATAGACCGCAGAATTGTATTCCATCTCTTCGTGCTCAGAGGTATAAAGCGATTGAAAACTTCCCCATTCATAACCGAAACCGCAGAGGCGCGGTATTTGACAAGTTTTCCTCGAATCGTTCACTCACAGCCGCTCTCGGAGCTTCGCTCAATTCAACCTCTACAGATTCAAAACATTCGCAGAGTAATCGTACAAGTGCAAGGAACTTCCGAAATTAAGGAATTTACTTATAACTGACGTGTGACGTGTATACACACAGATATGTAGGTAGGTATTGGGCGCACGACCCGCTCTCTGAAATATGGCGAGCGACGCGGGGGGGGGGGATGTTGTTATTTGAGATTTGAGAATAGCTTATATAACGAATTAATAAAATTAACAAAATTTAAAAATAATTTAGAATTGCAATAAAATAATCAATAAAAACCTTAAAAATTTAATAAAACCTGAATGAAATCTAAAACGGGCCCCTGCGGCATTGTGCCCAAGATGCTGGCAGCGTTCCCTCTTTGTATTGCTAGGCTAATACGTTGAGCGAGGAAGCTGCCAGCTCTTCGGTCTCCTGAGACGTCAACCAAAACACGAAATAATAATAAAAGCCTAAAAACAATGATTAAAGAGTTTGTTTTTAGCATCACTACTATCACTTTACATTTTGGATTTCATTTCAATAAATTAAGTGGCAGATTATGATTAAAATGTAAATATAAGCAATAGCCGATCATTCGGTTATTAATTAAAAATGAGTAAGTACCGAAATTAGTTGTGGATTTTTCATGGACTCAATCTAAAGTATCTACTCAAATGAAAATGATTTTTCGCAATAGCTTTTAATACATGTCACAGGTTTGAGGTAAATAAACAATGCACTTGAAATTAAAATAAAATAAAAAATCACTGCCTCGTTCTCGTATGCTTACTGGAATATTTTAAAATCTCAGAAGCATACAAAATATCGCTAAACATAATTAATAAATATGTCAAAATAGGTAAAGACACTTTGGTTTATCAATATGTGATGCAGTCGGAAGAGTTTGATTTCTCAACAAGTAACATTGCACTTATGGGAGAAACTTGTGCTATGCTTCGACATATACATATACAATGTAACCTATAAACAACATTACATCACTTAAATTGTTGCATCTGTTTATTTTTTTTAAATAAGAATTTAAGCGATAAGAGAACATAACAAAGAAATCTAATTACAATTTGTTTTACCAAATCAAGGACAGTTTTTTCGGCCCGAAACTGGTTCTTCTGGATTTTATTCAAATAGGGTCATGTGTGCAAAGGGCATTGCTCTGCGCCCATACATTGTTCACCCTGGAACCAAGAGTATCGAAAAATTAGCGCGCTGCCGCCCGCAGTGGTCGCCGCGAACTGGCAGCGTGCACTCTCCTGCCTGACAATGGGCATCGGACATGCCCGAAACCTCGGTCGAAACTTCGACTATAAACGTGAGTAAAGCCGGACACTACATATATTTAATAATGTGTCAAACTCACGACAATTTCCAATCACAAATTATGCTGTACATTTGCTAATGCTCCGTTACATTTTATATGTACTTTACTTTCCAATTTAAAATACTTTACTGTTCTATTAAATACCTAAGATTTGATATAAAAACTATAAATAGAACCCTTCTCCAGGCGGTCGGGTAAAAGGGGCCGAGGGCGTGACTAATCGGTTCGCTCCTGACTGTGAAGCTCATTTCGTTAACAGATGATTAACACGCTGGAGCGAGCTGCTGGAGCGTCGAGTCTCACATTTGGTTAATGTATATAATTATGTCGGGTCTCACCTGTCTCTCATAATCATAATGTTTTCAGTTCTTCACATTTCATCTTAAGGTTGAATTCCGAGCCGTGAGGCATGTTTAATATGTGAATGAATATACTTATTGTAAGCCTACTAATAGTAATACTTTGAATTCAGACGCACTGAATTTACAGGTTTCCATGCATAATTATGATGATTATGACGCCAAAAGTCTATTCATGTCTTAAAGTTGATTATCAATATATTTCTTTCAAATAATTTGAACGTAAGTTCCGCCTAGCACGTTGTTAATGCAATAAAACTGTTAAATATATTTCATCTCTTTTCAATTACTGAAATAAATTACCTATTTGGTTATTGGTTCAGTGGCGGTCGTCGCGGCTCAGTGATCGATCTCTGACTCCGACTTTTTAAGAAGAAGCCCGGGTTCGATTCCGGGCTGCGGCAAAAGTTTCCGTGATGTGCATAGATTTCTGTTCTCTGGCCTTGGAAGGTTGTGTAAAATGCTCGCGGCACAGCGTATCCTAGTGCGAAAGTGTGAGTGTGATTGCGTTTTTCTTGTTTATTAGTTAATATTAACAATTTAGTAAAAAAATAAGCTAATTTTATGTGCTCTAATATAGGTCAGTAAATAGTTGGGCCACAACAAAAAATAAACTTTTGCTTAACTAGAACCAAACGCTCGAATCGAGATACATACTTTGGGAATTGCTGGTACAGTTATTGGTGACAAAAGCTGCGCGAGCAGCTACGAGTGTGCACATGGCAGCGTGTCGTGGAGCATGATGGTGGTCGCTACTAGCGCCGCCCCGCCTGCCGCCCGCGCCGGGAGAGACCGCACGCGTTTCCGGCGCGAGCCGGTACTCTGGCTCTCGAATAACAAGTACTTGTTAAGGTACCTACTCTTATGTTAATTAGCCAAAAGATGTAAGTTTATTTGCCAGGCTCGCCCTCAAAACGGAATGCTATTTTGTAATGTACAGTTTCTCCGATGAAAGAAATGAATCCAATAAAATCGCTTAAGGCGTTTCGTTTCTATTCGATCCTTTCAATTCACTTACTATGACGAGAGACTTACGGCTACACCGTTTGAAGTCTATCGATTTCCTTAGAAAGTTAAAGCTCAGCGGAGCCGATAAACGATTGCTACTATAAAATTGAATTGTGACCCCAAGTAAGGGGTAGGTGAGATGAAGGTGCACCGACATCTGGAAGGACGAACTCTAACATTCACGGAGTGGGTGAACTGAACTCACTGAGTTTTCTGCTTTACTTCTTTATAGTGTTATACATGTGCCTCGCGGTTTCACCCGCGTGGACTACTTGTCCCACGACCTTAATCATCCCACGGAAACTATACTTTTTCCGGGATAAATATTAGCCTATGGGTTATTCCAGGGTATATGACCTATCTTTATTCTAAATTTCACGCAAATCCATTTCAGCCGTTTCAGCGTTAAGGAGTAACGAACACGAATGACGAACGATCACGACAAACGACGGAGACTTGCGCCGTTATAACATTAGTGTAATGATGGTTTAACTAATATATTGTTGAACTATAGCGCTTATGTAAACATTGGCGTCGCGGAGAGGCTCGTTACGATTTGTTTTTATAAGTTCTGCTTCTAAAATATTCTATACGAGGCGTTCCATTAACGCGAGCGAGCAGGAAAACATATTATTTTAAAGCGACATCTTATTACCTAATTACCTACGTCGTAAGTACCACGACTATTATATATTACAATAATTGAGGTTCGTACGAACCTCAATTATCAATTGTGCATTATTTTTTATATCGAATTCATAATATTCGTAGGATTAGTTTATTTATGCGTTGCCAACCCCTTCGGGAACAATTAGACCATAGTTAGTATCTTCGTAGATTTGTTCTATGTGTATATATAGTAGGTAAGTACATAAACTGTACAGCGAGTGCCGTAAAATGGCAGTAAAGGTATTTATCAAGTTGACCCTTTGACATCCATATAAAAGCTTCCGGGAACTTCCTTCCGACGTGTAAACTTTGATCACCGGCTCAATATAAATTCCCAACGGGGGAAACCCGATAAAACTCATATTAATTCAGGCGCGGCGGAGGCACAATTGGCCATAGACAAGTTTAATTCCTCTCTAAGCGGAAAAGAAATGAACAGACACCTCTGCCAAAATGAAAAGAGAGCTGATTTATCGCTTGCGTAAAACCGGCGGCCGGATCTTATTAACATTACTTTTTATAACACGGAGGGTGTTAAATTGTAACAATGTAGACGGAAATTTAATTAAAACGTCCAAGAAGAGGTGTTAACTGGCGCTATCAAGTTGCATGCTTTATTCTGGAAATGAGTTGTAAAGGTCTCGCGGCGTTCCTTGTCACGAGAGTGAACCTCACACCGCGAGAGGTAAGGCGTCTCTCGCCTTCTCGCGCGGACACGACGGTCGCTTTACATTCTTGTGGGAGATGGCAAAGAAACGGTCTCCCATAAGTGTCGGGTACCTACTCGTTATGTGGCTGGAGGAATGGAGCGTGTGTTCGACGCGACACGCGTCCAGGTGCGTACATACCTCTGTAAATAACGGGAAACTTTATACATTCAGGCGTTACTTTGCTGAAATCCATATCAAAATTATAATTAATTAGTATTAATGTCGCCTAATAAGGATAACGCGATAAACACTACATAAAAGTTAACTATGAGTATTACGGTTCATAGCATCGAAGTCATGCCATCTTGGGACGAATCTACGCAACGATGAACCTCTTTCTGACTGCCAGTGGAGTTACTATAGCATCGAGGGCAAAGCGGCGGGAGGGCATTCTTAAATCGTGGGTTCAAGTCCATCTAGTAGCCGAATTTTATCCATGAAAAATTTGAACGTAAGAGAGATCTGAGTTTGCCAAGACTTACTTTTCTATACACCAGTTTTAAAAAAAAGCCTATACCATGTGCATGATAAATGTAATTTAATAATAATTATTAGCTACAATGTTATTTGTATCGATTATGATTTATAGTGCAACACAGACAATTTTTGTAAAATTTAAATACTGTCAACAAATTATTTGATGTATAATTAATCAATAAACATAATGTGTTATACTGTTCAAAATGTATTGTAATGTTAGCTCGAGAATGGTTTTCGTAGTGTAAAGGAATACATTGACAATATTTTGTAGTAAAATAGATTGATAATGAATTAAAGCATTTGCACGCCCGCGAGCAGGCTGAATACACAAACACCAAAAGTACTTTGAAGAATTGTTTCTGAGCTGTAATGAACGTAGTCATAAAATAAGGTAAATTGAATTAGGGGAAAATTGGTTAAGAACTTCTTTTTTAAGAAAATATTGAGACTCTTCCACTCTCCCTGAGTAGTAGATGACAGTTTATATACTTTTTAGCTCGAGTTCATAGTAGTATTTTTAGGAAATTTAGTATTGGTATAGATTTAAATGGAAGTCGAAGAAGATAGGATTGGAATGTGCAAAGAATGATAGTTTATGAAACGTGTAAGCACTGAGGTGATAGAATGAGTGAGAGAACATAATAGAAGAGAAGAACACGTTGTGTCGGCCCCATTCAGTGGGGTTACGACGACAAGAGGAAGAATATGCAGTTCCTCAGTTGTATTATAAACGTATTGAATAGTACTCCGAGTTTGATACCGAGACCCAACACCACGAGCGTCGTCCGACTATTCGTTAGTCTGTTTGTCTGTTATATAATGTGGTAGATACCATCTTAGGGAGTGCTGTGAAGGGCGAATTGACATTTGAACCGCTTGAATAATTATTATTGAAACATTAATCATTATACTGTCATTTTATAAGTACATTTATGTCGTAAGGAAGTCGGAACTCCTTGTAAACTGTATTTTCATTTTTTATACCTATGTATTGCCGTGGGGTACCGGCTTAGAATAGTACCCCCCCCATGTCTTCCCGTGGGTGTCGTAAGAGTCGACTAAGGGATCACGTACCAGAAGGATGGGCAGCAGCGCCTTCTGAGACTCACATTTTGTACTGCGCTCGCCAACCCGCCTGCCAAGCGTGGCGAGTATTGGCAAACCCCCCCCCTATGATATTACAAAATTCGACCAGGCCCCCAGTCCCCGGCAGCTCCGCTAAAGCTGGCTCCGGTAGCGGCCAGTGTAACGGTGGAGCAGGGGGTGCGAAGAATCCCCGGCAGACGCACGGCTACCACTCCCTCATTAAACGACCTCTGGCCCTGGTAACACATAACGTAAGAACTTTGTTGGCAGACGAGAGGATCGTCGAGCTGGAAGAAGAAATGAGTAAGTTACACTGGGATATCCTAGGGTTATGTGAAGTCCGTAGAGAGGGTGAGGACACCATAACCCTCAAATCCGGTAACTTGCTCTACTATCGGGAAGGCGACCAAAAGTCCCAAGGTGGTGTCGGATTTCTCGTTCGCAAGTCCCTCACTAACAACATTATTACCATCGATAGCGTTTCGAGCAGGGTGGCATACCTAATACTCAGAATATCAAGTAGGTATTCGTTGAAGGTCATTCAGGTATATGCACCGACCTCGAAACTCGGAACCGATGAGGAGGTAGAGGCTATGTATGAGGACATTAGTAGGGCCATGCATACCTCCAAGACCCATTATACTGTTGTTATGGGGGACTTTAACGCAAAGTTGGGCAAAAGAAGTGATGGAGAGTTGAGAGTGGGGCAATTTGGTTATGGACAACGGAACCCCAGGGGACAGAGGCTGGCCGACTTCATGGAGAAAGAGGAACTCTTTATGATGAACTCTTTCTTTCAGAAGCCGCCTCACAGGAAATGGACCTGGTTGAGTCCTAACGGTTCCACGAGAAATGAGATCGATTTCATCATGACCACCAAGAAACAAATATTCAATGATGTCTCTGTGATCAACATGGTGAAAACCGGTAGTGATCACCGCATAGTAAGAGGCATATTGAATATTAATGTTAAACTCGAGAGGTCCCGTTTGATGAAATCCACGCTCCGACCTCAAAATGTCCATATTCAAAACCCTGAGAGCTTTCAACTTGAGCTATCCAATCGCTTTGCTTGCCTTGAGAACTATGCGTCGGTGGACGAGACCAACAACAGGTTTGTAGAAACTGTCTACGCAGTGGGGTCTAAGTTCTTCAAACCCCGCCGCACAAATGGACCTCAAAAACTCTCCACCCATACCCTTGACCTCATGGCTGAACGACGCTCATTGCAACTGCAATCATCCGATGACGCTGCGTCATATAGGCAGCTCAATAGACAAATATGGAAATCCTTGCGACACGACATCCGTACCTTTAATACAAATCGTATTAAAGATACGATCGAACGGAGAAAAGGCTCCAAAGTGTTTGCAAGAGACCGGTCTATTGGGCAAAGCCAGATGACTAAGCTGAAGAGAGATGATGGCAGTATAGCGTCGACCAAAGCAGAGGTGCTTGGAGAGATTGAGAGGTTCTATGGGCAGCTATACACTTCGGTCGCTAAACCTGTTGATAGCTTGGCCAAAGACCCAAGAGCCAAGCTAACCCGACACTATACCGAAGATATCCCGGACATCAGCCTGTACGAGATTAGGATGGCTCTGAAACAGCTTAAGAACAACAAGGCGCCGGGTGACGACGGAATCACAGCAGAGCTTCTGAAAGCGGGTGGCTCACCGATACTGAAAGTCCTTCAGAAGCTCTTTAATTCCGTTGTCCTCGAAGGTTCAACGCCGGAAGCATGGAACAGAAGCGTAGCGGTGTTGTTCTTTAAGAAGGGTGACAACACATTGCTTAAGAACTACAGACCCATTTCGCTTCTGAGCCATGTTTACAAGCTGTTTTCAAGAGTCATCGCGAATCGTCTCGAACGCAGGTTTGATGACTTCCAGCCTCCCGAACAAGCCGGTTTCCGAAAAGGCTACAGCACCATAGATCACATCCATACGCTGCGGCAAGTTATACAGAAGACCGAGGAGTATAACTTGCCCTTATGTCTAGCGTTTGTGGACTATGAGAAAGCCTTTGATTCGATCGAGACGTGGGCGGTGCTTGAGTCTCTCCAGCGGTGCCGTATTGACCATCGGTATATCGAAGTGTTGAAGTGTGTGTACAATAACGCCACCATGTCGGTCCGAGTACAAGAGCAAATTTCGAGGGCGATTCCATTGCAACGAGGCGTGAGGCAGGGAGACGTTATCTCTCCGAAACTGTTCACTGCCGCAATGGAAGACGCCTTCAAGCTCTTGGAATGGCAAGGATTCGGCATCAACATCAACGGCGAGTACATCACTCACCTTCGGTTTGCCGACGATATTGTGGTCATGGCAGAATCGATGGAAGACCTCAGCACGATGCTCGAAGGCCTCAACAGAGTTTCCCTAAGGGTGGGCCTTAAAATGAACATGGACAAGACGAAAATTATGTCGAATGCCCATGTTGCGCCCGCCCCCATATCAGTTGGGAACTCGATTCTCAAAGTTGTTGACCACTACGTATACCTAGGACATACAGTCCAATTAGGTAAGTCCAACTTTGAGAAAGAGGCCAATCGTCGAATCCAACTCGGCTGGGCAGCGTTCGGGAAGCTACGAGACGTCTTCTCGTCCAAAATACCACAATGCCTGAAAACGAGAGTCTTCGAACAGTGTGTGTTACCAGTGATGACTTACGGATCTGAAACGTGGTCCCTGACTATGGGCCCTCTGAACAGGCTCAGAGTCGCACAACGAGCTATGGAGAGGGCTATGCTCGGAGTTTCTCTACGCGATCGAATCAGAAATGAGGAGATCCGTAGAAGAACAAAAGTCACCGACATAGCCCAGCGGATTAGCAAGTTGAAGTGGCAGTGGGCAGGGCACATAGCTCGAAGAACCGATGGCCGTTGGGGTGGAAAGGTTCTCGAGTGGAGACCACGGACTGGCAAGCGCAGCATAGGACGGCCACCGACCAGGTGGACAGACGACCTGACTAAGATCGCAGGCAAGGGCTGGATGCGGGCCGCTTCCAACAGGTCCTTGTGGAAATCAATGGGGGAGGCCTATGTCCAGCAGTGGACGTCCTATGGCTGAGATGATGATGATGATGATGATACCTATGTAATAACATAATAAATGAAATTGCATTTATTTTATAATTTATAGGTGTAGGTAATTGACCACCGTCTCACTTGTTGGTCAGTAACGACGTGGTCGAGTACCACGCTAACCCAGAACGTTTTCTGTGCGTGGCTCTCAAGGGCCTGCGTGAACGTACTGTATGTTTCGTTACAGTTTTTTCTAACTTTAGCTTAGAGAAAAATATTCATATAAATATTAAATTCAGTTTACCGTGCGATATGCAATACCAATACCAATATTATGAATTAACGACTAACCCCTGAATCAGATAAAAGCTCACATTTTTCCTAATATAATTTAAGCTCGAATGGTTTAATGAATGAGCGGAGGCGGGGAAGTAGACCGCAGGCTTGTAACTTACCGGAGAGCCTGCGGTCTTCAACCGTACATGCTACTTGTTAAAACTTAGGATGGAGGTATACAGGGCCTAATATTTATTAATACCCAAGTTTTATCAACATTAAATCGTATTAAACCTTCGTCCATAGCAAACAATTATTTTATTACACGCGCCATGTTTTTTTTTTGTGAAACATGGCGCGTGTAACTGCCGTGTTTTGGCAAATATCGAGCTACGAAAACAAATAAAATTCATGATAAATATCCTGATAATTCTAAACATTTTAATAGGTAATCATTAAGCTGTAAACGAGCTTTTCCACCAATGAACGGAAGACGCCGCGCCCGCGCCCGCGCCCGCGCCCGCGCCCGCGCCCGCGCCCGAGCCCGCGCCCGAGCCCGCGCCCGCGCCCGCGCCGCCTCCCGTATTAACCGCGCGTCACGTGTACGCTACTACCCCTTAGATCATGGAATTATTTTACTGTAACCGTTAGTATATTCTCTACGTAATCATTATGAGAGATACCATAAGCCAATTTTTAACCGACTTGAAAAAAGGAGGAGGTTCTCAATTCGAACCGTATGTTTTATTTTATTGTTTGAACTTTCGACTAGGTGAACCGATTTTGATGATTATTTTTTTATTTGAAAGCTCCCCGTGTGGGCCCATTTAATAAAAAATGTTGCAGCTACTTGGAAATATCTAAGGAACAATCTCTTTCCACATTCTGCAGGTGTATGTATGTATATACAAATACGATAGGTAGAAAGTCGCACAGTATGTTACTCCCATGAGTCAATTGTATGTAGAGGAGAGCACCCTCTTTCGAAAGTGTTTTTTTTTATCACAGACCCCCGCACTAGTATTCCCTGCATCGCAAAAGGACACAATCACAGCACGCAAACATCCAAGACCCAGGACAAACATCTCCACTCATCGCACAAATGTTTGCCCCTGCCGGGATTCGAAGCCAGGGTCCCGGAGACAGAGAAGTCATGTCGATGACACAAACCACTGCGCCACGGAACCGCCAGTTGTATGTTATACATTGTCACTTGATCAGGCGGTTTATATTTGGACAGAATTATCTGACGTCGATGGAAAGGAAGAGGTTCTCAATTCGACTCGTATGTTTTTTAAAATGTTTGTTACCTCAGAACTTTGGACTGGGTGAACCGATTTTGATGATTATTTTTATTATTTATTTAATTTGAAAGCTGGTGCTTCCCGTGTGGTCCCATTAAAATATCATCAAAATAGGTCGATCGGTTTTTGAGTTACATAGCAATAACTGAAAAATGCTACGCATACGCGGACGACATCATAATCGCTGGTGAAGACATCGGTGAACATACACAATGACAATTGATCTTGTCAAATTCGGACCATGATCACAATATTTTCATAAATAGTTACTTTTGAACTATCATGGTACCAACTTCTACAAGTAATTTCACACTTCTAGTGTTGAAGTCGGTTCCATTGTTTGGTAAACAGTTGTTTTTTTCAGTGTGGGATTCTCAAAAAGGAAGAGTCATCAAATTGTTAAAAAAGAATAACAACAAGTATGTTACTTGTGTGAAATGCCCCCAGTGTTACAGACATCCATAAGCGACGGTGATCGCTTACCATCAGGTAGACCGTTAGGTCGTTGCTAATTAAATGTATTGAAATGATGTTTAAACTATGTAATACCGTGTTCGTGAGTGGCGCACAGAACATCGTGCTGTACGCGTTCCTCAAACTAAATAGAGTGCTGCGTTCCGTCTGTACAGCCTAGCCTAGCCTAGGTACTTAGTTAATTATTTTTTATTTTTCGGTGCTTTCGCGCAAGACAAGCGCCAAGTCAATAAATAGGATAATAATATATAAGTTTATATGATTTTTTAATTCTTTTATTTGTAATATTTTACTCGTGCGTTCGTGATGCCAGTTGATGAGTTCCTACTGAAAAACAGCGCGAAGGTTGTCACACCCTCGCATATGCTGAGTAGGGACTCATTTCTGGCATCGCGCATCACTGCAATATCTACATTAACGTTGTTTTAATTTTGTGCGTTATGTTAATTTTTTATTTTTATTTTTGATGTCTGTTTGTAGCGGTCTGTAGGTTTAAGTGTCTATGTATGTGTATTGTAGTGTTGCCTTTTGTCAGAAATAAATATGTTTTCTTTCTTTCTTGTGTAAGGCAATTTTTAAATACATATATTTTCACAGTACCTACAGTATGACATAGACAGGCTATGGTGTCAAGGATCCGACACGGAAGAAAAGGGTCCGGGGCTTCACAGATGTCGGTATAATATAACATTGGGATAGAAAGTTTCCGAGGAAGCGATTGCTCGAATGCTTCTGGTTATATCGATATTGACTGCTCTTTAACAGTGTCGTGAGCGCCGATGTCATGTTCCGTTCATCTTTTCGAATTTTGATTTCTTCCTGAGCCTACATTTTTAAGGAAGTAAATAATTGAGAGATGTTTGATATTATGAAATAAGTGGGTTGATGAGTGAGAGATAGTAAACAGGTATCACGCGGTCGGCGGCGAGTCGGGCAGGCGCTAGTAAGTGTCCTACTACTGTGCAGCCAATATTATCACGATGTCGTTTTGTAAAAACTAAAGCCTCAGATAAAAAACCAACTAACCCTCATTACCACGGGGCTTGACATAAACTAGAACAGCAAATGGAAACATTCTTTCATCAATGATTATGTTATAAAACGTTTATTTCCGTATAATAGTGTTCTAAGTATAACAAAGAGTATAACAAATTGGGAGCAATTTGAACTTTATACTCACAGCAATGAGATACGTAATTATACGTGCGCGTCTGTACTGAGACTAAAGTTGCATAACGCAGTTCCTCCCGGCGAGAAGGACTCCTGTCCGAGCCGATTTCATCGTTTCTCACAGGCCGAGGTGTTGCTGTCATAATTGAAGAGTTGATTTACATAATCAATGTGAGTTACATAATTATTATTTTGTTAAATGCCATCGTAGGTTCCATAAAAGAACCTAAGTTCGGACATAACAGATAGTTCTGATCATGGGAAAGCGAGTTTATTTGATGAACCATATAGGTAACTGCTAAGTGAAATTTTCTCGAAAGCAAGTCCCAGCCTCTGTTATGAAACCTATACAGCATGAAATCGGAATGGGGCTCTAAAAATATATAATTGTGGAATATAGATACGCGGAAAGGGATGAGATAAGGGTCTGTGAAAGAGCAGATGTGTACCGAATAGAAAAAATATTTACAAAGTCGCGGGAGAGGCTTTTTACATTGCATTGTGAGCTTTCCCTAATAAATAATTATGATGTGATACGCGGTCGGTGCCTACGACAACATATGGAGTCGAGTTACGGAGGCTTTCATTGTTTATTGAATGTTTACAGGCACGGCGTTCCCAGCGTTCCCAGCTTTCCCAGCGTTCCCAGCGTTTCCAGCGTTCCCAGCGTTCCCAGCGTTCCCAGCGTTCCCAGCGTTGCCAGCGTTCCCAGCGTTCCAGCGTTCCCAGCGTTCCTAGCGTTCCCAGCGTTGCAGCGTTCCCAGCGTTTCTAGCGGCGTAGTCCAAGTCAAATGATGTGTTGTTCTCAACCTATCACATCATACTGTTCCCGGTGTTACAGCCTTTTTGTAATTATTTTATTGACGCCCATAAAACGTCATTGATGCCTAAATTAAATATTTTGACATCATTATGACTGATTTCATGTTTAATAAATCTGTACTAATATTATAAATGCATATTTGATTGTTTGTTTGTTTGCATTTAATAGATAGTCCAGTCAAATAAACTCTTAAATCAAAATTTCAGTCTTAGGGTTGCATTTTTGATATTATGTAGTTTTAATCGTACAAAAAAATTTGTAAAACATTAATGGGGGCGCAACCACCGGCAAGGGTCGAATATTTTAAAAAAAATATTTCTCCATGCAATTACTGGAAAATAGTAAGAGTTAGAGAAAAAAGTTCAAAAGAAGATTTATAAAACGTAAAATTCTACATTAAAAAGGTTCTATGACTTTTTTTCCTCCGGTAAAAGTTCCGAGTTCCGAGTTTAAGAGATAAACGTAAATTTCAAAAAATCGCAGATAGTAGAAATATAAGCTAATTATGTGTTTTTATTTTTTATTACTTAAATAAAATCTTTAATTTTAAAGATAAAAATAATTTCTTTTTCGCTATATCAATTTGAAATTTTCAAATTGTTATTTTTTTTCATATTTATATCATATTCATTTTTTTCATATCATATTTTTATTAAAATTAATTATTTGTATATCTAAAATTAAAGATACTGTGTTACATAAGCAATTTAAAATTTAAAAAAAACATAATTAGCTCATATTTCTACTACCTGCGATTTTTAAAAATTTACGTTTATCTGTTAAACTTAGAAATTTTCCTAACTCGGTTAACTTTGACCGGAGGAAAAAAGTCATGGAACCTTTTTAATGTTAAAAATTATCGCTTTATAAATTTTCTTTAAAACTTTTCTTTCTAACTCTTACTATTTTCTAGTAATAGCGAATATAAATATTCAAAAAATTTTTTTCAACCCTTGCCGGTGGTTGCGCACCCAATAATGTTTTACACATTTTTTTGTACGATTAAAACTATATAATATCAAAAATGCAGCCCTTAGACTGAAATTTTGATTCAAAAGTTTATTTGACTGAACTATGACAGAGAACTACTGAACCGATTTGAAAAATTCTTTCAGTGTTGGGAAGCTACACTACCCCCGGGTGACATAGGCTATATTATATTTTAAAAAAAATTAGGTATCCTTATAATTTTTAATATTTTAAACTCGCTAGTTATATATATAAATGTGTGGTTTTGTAGACCACCGGATGTGATGATATGGTATGGTGATGGTATGGGTAGTTCAGAGAAATGTAGAAGATTTCCTTAAACATTAAAACTTTGCGGTTGCCACTAGCTCACGTGATGTTAAGTGATGACATTGGCGTAGAATGCAAGGTAAGAAGGTATCTTGCAATCAGTCGCCACAGACTACAGAATTGTACCAACACAGGGTCGGGAAATGAGTACCGCGGCACACCCCGCCCCGCCCCGCCAGTACGCACTGTGGAAGTGGAAGCGAAATGATTCGTACATACGTCTGGTCCACCGGATATATAATATATAGATGGCGGATTGTTGACTAACTCTAAAGCGTCAACTTGGTATAACTGGCAACAGGTAGCGGATTGGGAAATTTCAGCTATCTATGGGCTGATAGTGACAGCTAGTCAGTGACAGTCGTACTTGCGGCGGCAGCGGTATTGATGGTATGCAGTGAGTTTTTTCATCACGCTCAAACGGCTGTACGGATTTGGAAGACATTTGGTATATAGCTACTTCACAACACATAGGCTTCTTTTCATCATCATCATCGATCATCATCACGCGGGTAAAAAACAAGAAGTTATCGGTGGCTCTTAAGCTAATTCTATAGTTATTACAATATCCTTGTTTCCGTCAGAGCGCTGAGGTTCCTTATCTACCACGGCATCTACTAATCCTCACGACTGACCAAATAAAGTTCGACCAAATCTATCAGTTGTTGTACAAAACTGCAATATATACAGCTTTAACCAATGCTGTCGTGAGCCGATAAATGCTAATTATACTCCAACTTTGACAGGGAAAAGTTAAATCCCTCCACAAACTGACGGGAAGTGTCCGCGGGAGTGCAGCAACATGCTCGCAATCAAGTTTCATTTGAACACAGTTCGTTCGAACTTCACTTGAGTGTTGTTCGCGCACCCTGCAGTTTTGATCCGCGATAAGACGTCAGATGGAGGATTAGAGAAACCTACGATCAATATCTGTAATAATATACAAAATTGAATAACTTACCGAGTAGGTCATGCGAGAATAATATTATGATGAAAATACGAACTAAAGCGCTAGGGTACAAATCGCTTCAATCAATTCAAACCTAAGATTTTTATAATCTGTTTAAACAGTTTATTATGTTCCAGTCAGTAAGGGTTTGGTGAGCGAGTGCAAGTCCCATTCTAAACAGAGCTTTTAACTGATTCAGAATTAACAACAGTCGTTAAATTCGGTGTGGAGCTTTCTGTGGTGTGGAAACTGCTAAAGTAGAAATGATCACAGATCACAGATTTATAATATTACACATACAATCAAATAAAGAATAAAAAAACGAATAAAACCAACACACGAAAATGTTCCTTAAACGAAACAAATTTAAGTTTATATTTCAACGGCGGTCTCCTCTCCCTCCGTCTAACGATGTCGATGACGTCACGATCTGACGCGAGTATAACATATTTTCCCCATACAAAACTGCACAACGCCGCTAAAGAAGTTCTTACTTCAAAAATGTCACTTGGTTCACAAATATCTATTATGTGCGTTCTGGCATTTGTCTGCTATATACATAGTTGTAGTATGAAGTCCGATCTCTTTGGTCTGTTTTATTGGAATTTTTCATAGCAGTCCTTGAGAGCCAGTAAGTATTCTAGGTCTAGCGTGATAACATCTTCACCACATCGTCACTGACCATCAAGTGAGATAGTCTAAAAATACATAAGTTACATCAGTAAAATGTAAATCCGTTATTGGCCTTAGGTGTAAGCTATTTGTACAATAATTTTTGTTTATAAAGGGCTGTGGATTTTGTAAATAAATAAATAAATAAATAGTGGTCGAACGCCCGATAAAATATATAGTACATAATGTCATACATATGAAAGTAGGTTTGTCTGAATTTAATGATTTGAAATGTTAATTGCTACTTGGAAACAGGTACCCATTCATTCTTTATTCGAAGTCAAAAGTCCCTATTGCTATTTACGTAGGGGCTGTTATGGGCTGACAAAGATGCTGATATAAAATGATAAAGTGCGCACTTAAGAGGGTTTTTAGAACAGATTTTATCTTTGTGCTCATAACGCCGTAATTCCATTTCCTATCCCCCCGATATTCAATCATCGAATACTTGGTACGCGTGTTTGTGAATCATAAACTCCAATTAACGAAACGTGGAATAATATCAGAGATAAGACGCACGGAAATGTGGCGAAATTACTGTGATCATATCGTTGGCGGTTCGTGCCTCTTACAGCTTTATTTCTTTTATTTATTTTACTTAATATTTGTTTGGTATTCATTACATATGGTCATAATAAATGTTGAATGGTTATAAGCGCTCGCAGTAGGACTTATTTAGTCAATCTTAACCGATCATCTGGTTAAATTACTCCTGGGTCATTACTTGGATGGGTGATCGCTAGTGGCATTCTCATTTCAGCGCTTTCGTGCTCTTGAGGGCACGTCGAGTGGTCTATCTCAGATATCGGTTATGCCTCCGAAAACCTTAGCGGGATAGAGAATGTATAATATAAACAAATGCAGCAGTCGGAAGCAAGATCCAATCGCGCATTCAATGTTGCTTATTATAGCTTATTATTACATTAATAATACATCAAAATTATCATGTTTTAAAAAAAGTTTATCATACAATTTTACATTACATAGTTCGTATTAATTTGTTGTATGTGCCGTGGTAGTACCGGCAGAATTGTATCATATCTTACCGTGGGTGCCGTAAGGGTCGGCTAAGGGGCCGCGTACCAGGAGGATGGGCAGCAGCGCCTTGTCACAAAATATATAATAAGGAACTGACTTCAACGCTCAAAAGTGTGAAATAACTTGTCGAAGTCGGTACCATGCGCACAATATTTTGATAATTGGTTCACACTTTTCTGTGTTGAAATCGGTTCCATTTTTTTTGGTAAATATTTTTGAAGTGAAATCTTCTTTAGCGGCGTTGTGCACTTTTTGTATGGGTAAAAAAAGTTAAACTCGCGTCAGTGTGGGGAACACTGTGCGTGACACTGATCGAAAATTCGTCAGACGCGTGACGTCACCGAATATTGGTAAGACGGAGGGAGAGTGGACCGCCCGCGCCCGCCCGCGCCCGCCCCGCCTATGCCGACTGCTGCTGTTTCGTTTCAGCGGCGCAGGGCGATGGAAAATAATTGTAACAGTTCTGAAGTGTTACATTTTTTATGTAATATATAATTTCATGTTTGCGATAGCGCATTAAATGAATATTGTATTTTACTACATAAATAATAGTAAGTATTTACTTTTATACTGATAAATAAAGCAATTCGTGTGAAGTTATTCCTTAAACATTCCAAAATATTCAAAAATACACAAGGTTAACATTCAAATTTTCACTTTTGCCGGCACTCCCGGAGTGTATCCCGTTGTTTTTTTTTTCACCGTTTTCACTGACTGAGCTTTATATTATCATACAATTGTTGACAGGTATGTACAAATAATCTGGCCCCTCTTAATAGTGTGTTTCTCGCGCGCATTTCAGATTTCCAATTGAATAAGTGCATATAATTTCTAACAAACATGCTCCCAGCTCCCAAATGTGTATTCCTGTCAAAGTCAAGAATCCCTTTTCTGTAAAAAAGTTCCCATTGTGTCATCGGTTTTTAATTGTATATGATTACTATACTTCTTTTATGAAGTATATAATACGTGTGTACACATTAACAGAGTTTCCCCAAAAATGATGCCATATAGCAGAGGGTACATGTAATCGTCAATTATAATCGCATCTATAAACGCTGACAGTCGGGCGACGCTGAGGTCGCGGCGTAATAATCACTAAATAGCCTGTTACTGAAGTTTTCTACGAGTCACTTCCAATTTTAATTTGTGTCCAGAGATACTCCAACAAAACAGTATCCTTAACAACTTGTTGATTTGATTTGACCAATATTGATTTGACTATTATCTATATTTAAATTATATGAAATCTTTTCAGTCATATTGTGGAATTGCATCTAATTAAGAGTTAAAATTGTTATCGGGATATTAACCATATTTGTGTATATTCTTTGCTTGATATATGGGCACAGTTTGATGCGCCACGTTCCCGAGTACTGAAGTGTCTGTGGTTAGGAGTTCTCGAAGAGCAAACAAATTGCATCAATTTAGTCTAAAAGATATTGGTCCGTAGGTTTAGAGTGCTTAGTAGCTTCTTGATTGCGGAGAGAAAATTGGTTATGTCTATAACACTAACTATAAAATAATCAGCAGAAGTAATATTTTGAAAATCATTGACAAATAATACTATGGCATCATCAGCGTAAAGTAGGTAAAGTTAAGTTTTAATTAAGTCAGTAATTCATTCATATAGATCAAGAGCAGAAGAGCACCTAGGATGCTTCCCTGAGCGACACCAATAATTACTTTCTGCTTTTGTGACTGAATAGTTTCAATGGTCTTTGTACGTTTATTAAAGTTAACCAGTAGTTTGTGTCATATCTTGAAAGTAAGAACTAACAAGGTACCGCGGACACGGATCGGATCAAAAACGGACCTTAAGAACGCCTATGATTGTAATAGCAGTGCCCGACGGCTTCACCCGCGCGGACTGTGATTTACTCGTTACTTTAGTTATACAGTGTTATTTTTTGCGGGATAAAAACCAATCTATTTCATCCAAACGTTCGCATTCATAAAATAGTAAGATTCTTAACAGGTTTCTCATTCAAACCTTGTCGAAGGTTCAAACAACGTTTGAATGTTCGAATAAGTTTTGAAGTATTTTTATTTATTTTTAGAATTGTTAAGTAATGTGCTAAACTGAGAATGTATAAAGTTTACATAACAACTTTTAATCCCAATCAATAATCCGTTTCTGAGATACCATTAACTGTTGTTCACTTAATCGTACGTATAGGCAATACAAAGCAATGCTTGTTTGTTTGTCCGTCTTAATTAACATTTCGCGATGATAGCTCAGTGGTGGGAGCGTCCGCTGTCAAACTGACGGACGCTGGTTCGATCTCCACGAATGGCTTAAGCTTACGGTGAAAGTATCACAGTTATCAAATTCCCAGTACGGTGGTAGGGTACTACTTTAGAGTACTCGGCTCTCTAGCTCAACCATCAAGTTTGAAAAACTGTCACCAAACACATATTGTGTTCAGGCAGCAGTCTTTTTGAGCCAGTAAGGATTCTACTTCTAACGTGATAACATCTTCAACCACATCGTCATTGACTATTAGGTGAAATAGTGATCAAATGATCTATACAGTAAAAAAAAAACAGTAAAATACCGTCGGACCGGCGCGGCGTTTCGGCCACGGTGGTGAGTGAAGTCTAAACAGTTACCTACATTATATCTGGTTGGACATTCATACGATCGAGGCTATCTATGAAGATAAGTGTTTAAAATCATTATAATAATAAAGCAAATTCGCACAATAACTGGCAATACCGTTTGTTATACTGTAGGTACCTATGTATATTTCGGAGCCCCAATTAAATGGTGTCAAATACCGATTATCTAAAATGAAGCTCTCGGGGCGTCCCCGCCCCCCCCACCAATGTTTATAATACCGACGTAACAAACCGGGCATCATCAATGCAAATTGACGATTAAGCTATAATTGCTCGCCGTAACCAAAGCTCAGCCGCAAAATAAACAGTTAAAATTGGTCGCTACTTTTTGTCAGTGCGTATGTTTTGTGTGACTGTTTATTCTCTATTATGTGAAGCTCCGAGCTGCGAAGTGGACAAATCGTTCATGTAGTTTTATTCTCTACACTATGTAAAGACGACGGCGCGGGACAGAGGTCAGCTGAATAAAGACTACCTACTTAAACTTAATACATACTTAGTTCTAGTGCCAGTGGTACCCGTAGCAAAAGACTTAAAAAGAGGGTAGACAGATATGTCTGTCCTTAACATTTCAATATAATTTTACATCTACCGCTTTCTTCAGTCTCTCGTGTCCCGATATTTCGGAGCGGTTCCACGCACCATGATCCCGTGACGGCTCCGAAATATCGGGAACTCAGTCAAAATCTAAATCATGGCGCGTATCCCGTGTTAAACAATATTTTTATAATAAATCCTTACGTATATTATTGATTACTTCAAACATCTTAAATATTTATTCATATTAGGATGGCTCGCTTAGCACTGTAGTCCCTCGAGCCAACCCTGTCTCCGAGCATCACACGCTACATAACAAACTATGGCGACCATACATATTACCGTTAAAAGTTTCTGTTTATTTAACGAGATGGGGATAACAAGCAGTCTTTAGTGCAAAGAAAAACGCTTGTGCCGCGTGCATGGGCACACGGCTGCCTTTGGATTGGCTTATGGACAAAGGGTTTGAGAGAAGCTAGGGCGCCGGGGTCATGTACCCGGATACCATACTACACTAATAGGTAGCTTGACGACCCTCGACTTGTTCCACAAATACCAAAATGTAAGAAATGTCCTGTTTAGTATTACATATTGATACTCCAGCTTCTTCTGTAGGTATTTGATTTTAAAAGTATACGAAGATTATCTGCGGGTATGAGAGGATACAGTACTTTACATCTCTCAGTTTGGTAGTTTGTCGAAATGTACTCAAGGACCGAATTGTTAGTATGGAAGATGGATTATTATTTATGCTCCGAAAAAGCCCAGTGGCACATATAGTTTTTGCTTGTGCATAGATCTGGAAAGTGTGTGTTCGTAGATGGTAAACTATATTTTATTCATTACACTACCTATAGTGAAATATTCGCCAAATGTGCAGAATAAAATAAAACAGTCAAGATACGAGCCAGCGGAGCATTGAGTAACGAGTACCTTATACTTCAGCCGGGCTCACTGTCACGGACTCAGGCAGGGGGCTTGAGTTGGTGACAGTGACCTCTTGCAATTATCAAACTGTCGCAAAGTAACCATGCTTGCGTAGAACAGTTTTTTTTTGATAAGACTACTATATTTCGCTTTCACGTAGTTAATAATTGAACTTGATTTGTATTACATATTTTTAATCATGTTTTATTGTGTACTATTGATATGCGCATATTTTGACTATTGATGAAATCAGCACCCTAATATACTTAAATCCATTATAAGAATATTATATCCAATGAAATCAGATTTCTGACTATAATATATAGGTGTATGCTATACTGTATACCACATCTCGTAGATAACTAAAAAACTTTAAGCCATTGCCTAGCTTAAATTTACATAGTACACATTTAAGACACGGGTCTAAAATCAGCAATACAATCTCACTCCTGGAAGAGCTGGAGTGAAAATATACTAGGCTGATTACACATATTTTTTATATAGGTGGACGTGAATTTATATTATTATTTTTTAATTTTACTTTAATATCAAAGTATCCCAAATTCTGATCATTATCACTAACCATGATGTTCAACGTGGCAATGCTGCTAGCATTCTGGGCACGCTGCCAGCTGGTAACAGGTTGAAACAAGTGAGTTATCTATAGGCTACCAATAGCTAGTGGATCGCTCAAATGTTATTGTAGTAGCTGCAGTATTGTAATTAGTTATTAGTGTTTTATTTTAATAAAGACATTTGCCCAATAATGTTCATCTAAGGATCTTTGACTTGAAATGAGGCAATTACATGGCTGTTTCGAGTACATTAAAAGTTTCTTTTGAATTAATACAGTACTTAAGGTTACATACAAATGTTAAAGGTTATGCGATGTCTCCAGCATATGACCATCCTTATTTCGTCCCTGGCCGCAGCCCCACAATATCTACTTGTGGTTTCCACGGAGCGCGAGGTGCTATAGCGTGCCCGAATATTGCTGCTATTAATCAGATTCCTAGAGGGCAAGAAGAATGGCACTCCAAACAATAGCCTCCGACCTCCACCGCGCCAAATGGCGAGGCATATTTGTATCTATTTGGACGATGCTTTATGTGGAATTACGAATGTTTACACCCGACACTGGGAGCGAGGTAATATGCAGTTAACCAGTTTCTGCCCAATATTCAGTACAATGCTCTTAGCGAGTGTCTAATAACAGTTTAGTGCTATGGTTTGGCATGTAATATGTTATGCACATTACATAGGAACTTAAATAATAATATTAATTTCACCCAGGTAGCTAAAGAAAATCCAGATAGTCGATTCTATGTTTGCACAAAGCTGAATTAAATATTGTAGTATCCTTTCAAAGTCAACAGCTTACATGACAAACAAATTCGTCTCAACTCAAATTCGAAAACTTGAGTGTCCTTGAGCGTAGACTTTTCCATCGAGTCAACAGTAGCGGCCACATATTGGCTTTAGGAACCAATTACAGTTTTCGTCAGTATTGAGAACCAACTCCCAGTAGTTGGACAGAGTCAGCGCGCCCGCCCCCGCCCCCGCCCCCGCGCCGGCCCCGGCAGGTAACACGAGCTGGCGGTACGATCGGCTCGCAGGCTACATTGTTCGAGGAAATTAATCGACACTTTTTAATTGAGACGCCCATCGCCCAACGAGGAGGTGATTTAATATCAAAGTTTAATAGAGTTGTAATGGAATAGTTAAGCACAACTTTATCGTTTGCGCGAAATCGTAGTACACAGAAAACCTTATGAAAGACTAACTATTGATTACCTTGGCTTCGCAGGACTAGTACTCACTGTGTCCTCAGCCTGAGTATCGTTTGACAACTATCCGCCGGAGTGGTGACGCATCTGCCGAGTAGCTCTGCTTGTTAGATCTATGTGGTTACAGTTTCTAGATAACCAGGTACTCAAATTGTGATTGCTTCAGAGTTTTACTGAACACATCCAGTTATTGAAACTTTGTGGGACATATTCTACTCACAAGTCCCGATAAACTTTAAAGAGCAAAACCATCTACGGACCAGCTAATTCTTAGTATAAGGGGCAAAAGAAATGTAACCAGATATATAACAGGTGCCTGAAAAATAATTTAAAAAATAAAAATGTATAGTTTGTGAGTTACAACTTTAAGAATTATTACTTTGAAGTTTAATATAATCTGGGTAAATTAAGAGTTCAATGAAATTTAAGAAAATGATTCAAACTGTATGTCTTAAAACGACATAATATTAATAATTTTATCACATTGTTTTTAGACACAGCATTATTTTAAATGGTAGTACTTCCTATTCCAGTTGTTTTGTTCCAATTAGAACTATCGCTTCTCGTCCGTCGGTCGGTCGGTACCTACAGGGCTAACAAATAATTATGAACTTGTTCGTCTGGTGTCTGGTGTGATGAGAAAACTTTCTCTCTTCCAACTTCCAAATTATTCCTTGCATTTTGTTATTTCGGTGTACACTTATGTATTCCGAAAATGTTAATTTAAAAAAAGATGACATATAGATAACTTTGGAGTCAAAACAAAAGTCAGCCGTATGATTAACGTAAACTTTAGACAAACTACGAACATGCGCATCATATTTTTTTCTAAAAGATATTACACATAAAGTTTGAGCATCGGATATGCGATCTAAGTAGCGGGAGGGAATTATAGTTCTATATTGTATGAATAATAATTAAAATATATATAATAAACGTCACAGATATAATAATTATATTATGCTACTTTTCATCATCATCATCATCAATCTTCACCACGTGGGTAAAACCGCGGGGAACAGCTAGTCAATAAGCTAGTAATTAAAATAATATATAATAAAGGCTTCTGACGGTTTGTTGAAATGATCATTTTGTTTTTATATTCTACTCCCCTGCTACGAACGATTGATAAATTATTGTATCTTAAATCTCTCGGTACTTTAACAAGTCGCCGAATCATAATGCCAAATAAACTATTGAAAAATCCTAAAAACGAGGTTTTTGGATTGTATTTTGTAATATTTTTTACTTCAGAACTCGTTTCTGAATGTAGGCATTTATTTTTAGATTAGTCCCGCATAAAATTTTATTCAAATTGGTTAAGTATTTCTCATGATTTTCAATACAAATTTGAAAATGCTACACGGAAGGGAGGGTTTAAAGTCATTTTTCTAACTTCCGAAATACGTAATTTTTAATTTCATCTCAGCCATGGGACGTCCACTGCTGGACATATGTCTCCCCCATATAGGGGGGATTGGCCAATACTCGCCACGCTTGGCAGGGGGGCTTGGCGAGCGCAGTATGATTTTCGATCCTCAGAAGGCGCTGCTGCCCACCTTCTGGTACGTGATCCCGTAGCCGACTCTTACGGTACCCACGGGAGGAGATGGGGGGTACTATTCTAGTCCGGTACCACCACACGATTATCGTCAATGCATGAAACGAGAGTAGTACGGAAGCTTCGTGTAAAATGTCACGTGAACGGCTCACACAGAGATGGGGTTGGAGCTCAGGTCTCCCTCTATGCAGCTCTAGCATAAATGAGTAACAAACATCATTTCAAAATGTTCTATTTATATTAGTCGCGTGACGTTTGAGTAATAATATAAAGTGATGTCTAGTGGCTTCCATGTCAACATAACAACTCAGCAGACACAGTCGATACGTCCTAGACATGGTGACATGGGACGCGGGCGGCGCCCACACGACCTGATCTACCACAAAGCCGGCAGATAGGACCGATACCCGCCGCTCTCCGCCGCCGTCACCCGTCACCCGTCACCCGTCACCCGCCACCCGACTCATTGGAAACGTCAACGCGATAGTGTGGAAGTAGAACGGAGGAAGCCGCATACAAACCGCGTACAATACAATAAATAGGTGGGTACCACCTACTCGTAACATTGTCACAAGGTATTGTACCGAGTGTTACAGCATAGCTGACTCCTGCCTCGCCGCACAACTCTCACCCAACCTGACGTTATCGTCGACATATTTTTCTACTTGAGTAATTCATTTTCTTTAATTGTTGTATTAAACAATAAATGAGCCTTCATTGGCTTTAATAATTATTAACTTCTTTCAGATGAATGCTCTTCGAAATTATGTATGACCTCTGACGATGGATTATAGTGGGCACTGCTAGTCGGTGTGAGTGAAAAAAAAAAGCCCTATGAATCAATCACTTGGCAACATATATGGTGAAGAAAGCATAGTATAAATATACTATTTGCTAAACTTAACACAAGGTATGAATTATTTTTACTTATTTTATTTGTAACCCGGCAGCCATGCTTTTGGAGATTGTTTAAGGAGAGCAAATAAATTGCTAACGAACTAGCGCCAGCGAGAGATTTTCAAGAATATTGTTATTGAAGTGTGTCTATCGCACGCGTTACTGAATCGCCAAATCATAAAAATAATATATAAATGTAGAATTTACACACTTCTGTCTCTTATACCTCCGCTTCCAGGAAATCTTTGGACCGGACGCCCACATGAAGTCGAGTATCACTGTGTCGGGTACAAATACAAAGAACGGAGTTCGTGAAATTCTTAATGTTGCATAAGTTAATAAATAAATATAATTGTACAAAAGTATGAAACTTCAACACTGTATTTATCTCCAGTCGGTACTGTGGTATCGGACAGATGTAGGGTGACCATTGTTATGCATAACCGTCGACACTCACGGAAGCACTTGTCACTGTCACTGTCACCGGGAAGGCGGCTTCAGATAAATGTAGCGCTCGACGACACCTACAGGATGTGACGCGGACGCCTCGACGCCGCGCGCGCACGATCATACGCGCGTCTCCTTGCATAATGCTCCCTATTATTCTGCATGGGTTTATTACCTATTGAAGAACTTTGTTTATAGTTAAGGCTCTCTTTTCGCGATTGTTATACGTAAAACTTATAATTGCAAATTTAAAAAAAATGTAATTGTAATATATTAAAATAAATTTATTAAAATATTTCTTCTATAACATTATTAAATATCACGTAAGTATAAACTGAAATAGCGTAAATTATATACAGCTAGCCGCACCCCGCGGGTCCACCTGGCTGGACTGTGACACCTTTAGGGTTTCAATGTTCAATAAACAGTGAGCGGTGGCCGACGTAATAATAATTATGGTTGTCCAATGATATTATATGTTTATAGTAAAACATCCTTGTGTATGTCCCAAAGGACAGCTCGAGTCGTCCTTTGGGACGGACGGCCGAGCACGTGCGCCGAGGGCGACGGCGACAGCGCGGTGCCCCAGGTACACCCGCCTGGTAACAGACTAAAATATCGTTATCATAAGAATATTGAGACCTTTTTATGTTAGTATTATTACTAATTAATATAAAAAAAATGCATTCGAATCTATAATTGATATTTTATAATATCAATTATAATAATTGATAATATTTCCCGAAGTCTCCAAGTCACGGGTGAATAGGTACCTTCCAGGCTCGCGCGCTCCATCCTAGACAAAGACAACGAGCAAATTAATTCCTCAAAGGAATAAACGTGTGTATCCAACAATACAGAGTTTTATTCGAGCAACTAATAAGTCGGTTACCCTTTTATTTCTAAGGTTACATTTCATGGTTTTTCTTTCATTTAATTATCCATGTTTGTTAGTGATTTGATCCGTGCGAGTGACTATCGATCGACGTCATGAAAGGACAGGGTGTTATTTTTCTATTTTAGCCGGTTACATTCCCGAGTGTGGCAAGCGAGTTTTCGCTAATCTCTAAATGTAGTTTTATTTCTTTTTAAAAAAAAGGAATGTTTCTTTTAAGTGAAATTTGATATCTCCTGTATGAACACTTGCCCCGCGGGTGGCGTAATCAAATTCCGCCTCGTATAAATATAATAATTGTCAGTTTAGGTCGAGATGAGCAACGTGACAGCTCGCTATGTTCGCCGCTGTCAAGTTTGTTTTGGAATTATTGAACGAGGTCGCTCACAGGCTCCAGCAGTCTGTTCCAGCTGGAACTATATCTACTATCACTGACGGGGGCTAGTGCTGGAGGTAACAATGTGTGTCATATTTTCTCGTCGATATATTTTGTATAAACTGTATATGTTACTCTCGGGCTCTACTTGAGTATTTTATCTATTTGTTCAATAAATACATGAATATGTAGGTTATGTTTTATTTCACAATGTGCCCGGCGCCGTCGGAGGGCAGTAACTAGTTACAACTAGAACGATGAAACGTCCAGGTTTGTGCTCTTGATTCATACAAATAATAAGTAGGTATTATATAAATTGTGTTCGAAGCGCTGTTAGCCTAGCGGGGCGGGGCCAGCTCGACGGATGCATAATATTATTTGATTCCAACCAACGATTATGGAATATAGCATTTTTATACTGTATAGATCTAGCGTTTGACCACTATCTCGTTTGATGGTCAGTGACGGTGAGATCCAAGATGTTATCACGCTAGACCTATAATGCTCACTTATGCTCACTTATGCTCACTTATTTGGTGTAGTCAAGTATGGTGAACCTGAATACCTTTGGCAGAAACTGGCGTGGGCTCAAAACAAGCGTAATTATAATACCCGCGCTTCATCTTATATGTTAGTTACACCTCGACATAAGACACAAGCCTTCCGTGGTAGCTTTAGGTTTGCGGCGACAAAGTGCTGGAACGACCTTCCGCCACCACTCCGAGATTTGAATACGGTTAAATCTTTTAGTAAGCGTCTTCGAGTACATTTGATTAATAACCAAAAGCTATGACTACTGGGGACCATAGGATTAACATTCTTAATTCCGCTAAGTGATATTTGTTAATATGGGAATTGCTGTTATTAGTTTATAGTATATAGGTAGTGTATAGGTATTCTATATCAAGTATTCTTTTTAAATAAGATATTTTATGTTTTAATTTATAGCCAAAACTGAGTAAGAGTGTAACAAAATGTATGAATAGATATCTGTCATGTGTACGTTCGTGATGTCAGAAATGAGTTTCGACTGAAAATCAGTGCTCAGGGGTAACCCTAGCGAATGCTGAGTCGAGACTCATTCCTGACATCTCGCAACATTACAGTACTATTATGTGTTTCTTCTAATGTGTCGTATGTAAATGTATCGTAATTGTTGTTTATTGTAATGTTGCGTCATGTTTTGAATAAATGTATTTTCTTTCTTTCTTTCTTTCTTTCTTTCTCACTGGCTCTTAAGGACTGCTACCTGAACACACTATGTGTTTGGTGACAGTTTTTCAAACTTGAGGGTGTTAGCTAGCCAGGCTGGTACTCGAAAGTACTCTACCATCATGCTGGAAATTTAATAACGGTGTTACCTTCACCGGAAGCTCAAGCTGTTGTTGGGGATCGAACCGGTGTCCGTCAGTTTGACAGCCGACGCTCCCCCCGCTGAGCTATCATCGCATCAAACTTTCGTTTGTTACAAATCGTAATGTGATTTTAACAAATTACCCACAATAATTAAATGTTCAATACAATACAGCTGATACCCATTGTCATTACCTAAGCGCCGACTCAGCGATGTAAATTCTTTAAGCTCGGCATATTATTAGCCGCATCCTTTCGAGGGTCTGATAAATAAACATGAACCGGCCCGATGGGAACCGATCTGATCCGATACCCACTAAATGCTAATTTAATTTTGAATACGTATTTACTAACGAAACACCCAATTCCCCTTTCATCTGTTCGAGCGATGTCAATTTCAATCGAAAACTCTTTGCATCAACAGAGCTTCTGAAATTAAATATTAGAAAAGTTTGAAAGGTAATTATACTAGCGTGTACCTACTTTATGTGAGGTAAAGATTGAGCAGAGGGCATGAGCCTACTCGTCAATCACTCGGTACTGGCTACTGTTCAAATGTACCAAGATAAGGAGTACGTACGGGGTTCCATTAATATATCGAAATAAGCAAGAAGGGATCCTTACACCAACGAGCGCTCGTGTGCCTCAGCGCACTAGCAAGCAAAAGCGAATGTTTCTAGGCCTTAGTATTAGCTACGTTACAGATGGCCGATAAAACCTAGAGCTCTTTAGTGACGACCGTGAAACTAGCGTGTTATACGCCGCAGGACACTCACCACCAGACACACAACACAAAAACTGGTTATCGACTTACATCCTGAGTCCTATTTCAAGTTTTCATGCATCACCTTTCATAATAAGGTTCCAAACTATTTTTTTTGGAGAGCTCTTTTGTTCCGAACCTAAATGCTGTGCACAAAAAGATTTGCTTTTACAAATGAGAAACATCATAAAGCAGTGAATTATTTATGTGCGCTGTTACTAGTTACTGGTGGTTTTAACACTCGTAGTTGACAGAAAGTACATTTGAAATCACGCCTGCTCGGGCACAGATGCGAGATACCAACATTATTCCGTATTTGTAGGGTGCAGCTATCAAAATTGTGCTTACGAGTTGCAGACAGACATCGTTTAGTATTCATTAGAAGATGTATAGCCAGGCTTCACTGCAGCTAGATTCATAACAAAGCAACTCAATGTGGGTTCCTAATTAGCAGTACAAATAATTCATGCTTTACCGTCGCCGTACTTGTATGTGTTTAATGCATTTTTAATAGCACAGTTCAAGTGTTCACACTCAACTATCTGAGGATCTAATACCCAGTATCTTGCTCCACCGCGCCGCCCCGCACCGCATTAAATCAACTAAGTGATTTTTTCGCACACACCACTTGTGAGGTGTACACACTTTTGAGATCATATTCCAACTTGTGTCAAGGATATACAACGATTTATTCAGAGAAAACGACGGGCATCCCGAAGTATTCGTTAATAAAACAATGTGCCCATGACTTTTGTCCAATAAAGAAATGCTTCGAATTAAAGAGACGTTCGCCTCCCCCCGCGGGGCGGGGGAGCGAATATTTATTCTTGTAGCGTAACTGAGGACTCGCAATGATTGGGCAAATGTTTGCCGAGCCGAGTGGCCCCCTGCTCGCGGTGACCGTGTGCCAAGTGCACCATTAGAGTGAAGTACTCGTTGCTCTCGCACCAACTCGCTGCTCTGCACAATGAGCCAATAAATAGAGACTAATAGCTAATACCGACTGCATTTACGTGCCAGTTGTTAAAGCGGATTCTCTCTTTGAATGTCTACCTGATTAGTACAGTCCGACAGTCTGTGAAGAACGAGCAACATTAAAATGTATTTATACTGTTTCGGAAAGGAGCGCAGTCAAATAATAAAAAGAAGAGAGAAAAATGTGCGAGGAAATATAACAAAACCGTCTGCGTAAATATGTATCCTCAATATCCGCGTGAGTATCACGGAACGATCGCGAAGTAAACTTCTGAAAAAGCTCTCTTGTGAGCATATAAATCTGTACGTGAAAGATAATCGGGTTGGCAGAACTGATTCGCTCACAAATTGAATAAGAGTCGGGAAATATCGCTCGAGAGGGGTTCGCTCGCAGACTCGGCTCGGGGCGTGGGTCCCGCGGCCGCGAGTGCTGCGCGCCCCTTCGCCTGGACCCGATCGCTGTGTACGTATGAAATGATAACATTCCGCCGCACGTGTACCTACAGTTTGTTTCATTAAACAATGTGTACCAACACACTGCGCTTGGAGATCAACTTCAGCATTAAGACCAAGTTCGGTATCGCTCGGCTTATGATGGCTACACGATGCTACTTCGTAGTCAGATCTACCTGGCTGTTAGTTTTTACAATACACAAGCGTTTTGTGTTCCGGCGGGGCGATGGTCATTGCCATGCGTTCTACAAATTGGCGGCCCCCGTGGTGGGTTCTATAGTTTCAAGTACTTGTTCCACGACTTGCACGGGAACATGCCCGGGACTGTTACATGAAGGTTTCACCACTAATCACTTATTCTACTAATCACAGCTTATAAGTTTACGTTAGACTACTATTTTATTACTATTATTACATTACTGCATTACATCAACATTACTCCGCGATAAAATATTAAGGAACATTTTATTGTTTAAAAGCCTTAAATCAGACTTTTAACTCTTAAAACAAAATATTTCTGAGATGACCAAAAATATTTATTTTTCATTTTAATGTACTCACACTCCCGCAATAGGATAGGTACCCTGAGTTACGAGAGGTACCCATGGACACACACATCATATTACACAACCATCCAAAACAACGTATTTATACACGTTTACTCTCGATCATCGAAGAAACATCGCCCTACTGGTAATCGAACCCGATGTCGAGGCTCTAAAGTCAGTGTCACCATCGCTGAGCCGAGCCGACGACAAGGATGGACCATAAAATAAATGATTATCTCCGCCTACGCCGTTCGATACACTATCAAGCCGCGAATCAAAATAACTGAGAAACCGATTAAGGAAACGAAACAAAAGCGCCACGTTTTATTCTAAAAATAGACGGTCATTTTAAAAAAAGGGTACAAAAGTTGTTCGTCCCCTCTCGGAGCGATCACCGCGCACCAACTCCTTATCGGATAAAGTCAAACTTGCAAAACGGCGTCACTTTACCAGATGAGTCACCCTCGTAAACTTCTTTTAATGTCTCCGTCGGTTTTAGTGAAACCCCGACGGAGTATTTCATTACTTTTATCAAATTTAGCGGAAAATCAAATCTCTAAATGAGGTTATCCCGACATCCGCGGACTCAGTTTCTCTTTCAGATCGCGCGTCGGCGTCGGCTCGAGCCGCGCATTCGACGTCATTCCTTGTATAGATTTACTCGATATTCGACCTTCCGCTCGCTCCACAGCGCACTTATACCTGTGTCTTCCTGCACTCTAAAACTGATCGGGACTTCACATAAATAATCATTCTGGCATCGAACCTACCACGCGGTGCGTCCGTGGCGTGTTGTAACAAAATGATCCAATAGTTTATCTCGTGCCATGATACAATCAAGAATGATCAAACACAGATCAAACACTCGTATGTATATGTAACCATTATCTAATACACCTCAGGAGTGTCATAATTAAATAAAGGCCCTCAGGGAATCGTGTTGATGAGTATTTATCCAGCCATGATGGCCGACGGCGCGGCGCGGTGCGGCACGGCGCGGCGGTAGGAAGCTCCTTAAACGTGAACAAATGAAACACTTTCGTTCCGTACATGTGTTCGGTAGAGCCGTAACATTAATTATTTCATATGTACATATGCATGACATATTATGTATGTTCAACCTAATTTTCACAATAATAACACCGATATTAAAGAGGATTCCCTATATCTTCTTCGATAGAGAACTCACTTTAACAATAAATATATATATTTGTGGTTATTCGTAAGACAAAGCATTCGATAGATATTAATTTCCATGATAATGTGTTATGTATAAAAATCTCGTGTCATAATGATTGTTATCGAACTCCTCCGAAAAGCTTGCCTGATTTTAATGAAATTTTTGTGTATATTTGGTAGGTCTGAGAATAGAGCTGTAGGTGCTGATCGGTGACAGTGGGGCCGCTGGTTCCGGTGTGGTGGGTGATAACAAATAATCATTAACACGATATTCTCGAAACCACAGTTTATTGTCCAATCACAGTTCTACATAAATAAACAGAAAATAAGAATGGAAGATAGACTAATCTAAATAGATAGTATATAATTATATTAATAGTGTACTAGTAAAAGGGAAGAGTTGGAAAGGTGCCTACAGCTCGTAAAGTATTTTTCACCCTCTCATCTGATATCAGTAGTAGGGATTCACGGCCCTACTACTGATATTAAGTCTATGCTTGTCTATGCTGTGGACTTTGTCTATGCTGTGGCACGCAAACCAAAAGGTTCCAATTCCTCGTGACTTGAAGACTCTAGGACTGTACCTGTAGGGAAACACAAACTCGAGTAACGAGTTCCATTCCTTGGCAGTACGCATTAAGAACGTTGAAGCAAAACGCTTCGTACGTATACGGTATATCTACCATACAGCGATGGCGACTTGCCGTACGTCGAGTCGACCGATGATAGGAAGGACAGTGGTAGTGGTAGTGGTAGTAGTGGACATTCTCCAAAATGTATCCGATAGAAAACCGATAGGCTTTCTACTCCACGCGGGTTTTCAATGTTCTGACGACTACGTACCACCAAAGAGTTACTGGCGATGATTCTTTTGGCTCGCCTCTCGTTTGACTCCAGAGCTTCCAGTTGGTATTTGGCTGACCCACCCGAAAGGTGAGAACAGAACCTACTCCGTACACGACCGGACCTGATACAGATTGAGAAACTGCCCCGCGGCGCTGGCGTGAAGTACTGTCTCACCTTAGCGAGAAAACCCAACATTGTGTCTCAATTCGAAGTAAAATAAGAAAACAAATACACAGTTTGGAGGCTACCCAATTGAAATTTCATTAGTCCGTTCCGATTCTGGACTCCTTTGGCTATTTACAAAAAGGCTTGCGAGCTCGGTGGCGGCTTTGACGCGATTAATTGAAGTTTTAGCGTGGAAATACCTAACTAATTAGTGGTAGTTCGGCTACGGTAGGTCGGTAGTGGTTTCGTCGGACGCGGTACAGTACAGGTTAGACCCGCCATACCCGCCATACCCGCCACACCCGCCGGCGCCGGGTGTATGCAACGCTGCCACTCGCATTTTCCGCTTCGCTCGCCACAACTGCTCTCGTGCTGCGTACGCAAGTTTATTTAAATCCGCTTTTGATTTATCTAGGGATTACTACATCTACGTCATTACTGTACCATCCCGAGCTTTGGGAAATCATTGGGCTGCCTTGATAAGCTTATCGTATGACGACTGAAGTTGGTAAAGTATCGCACCTTTCATAAACATATCATTCTTGAACTGTTGCTCGGGGTGCGCTCTCCATCATGCCGGACTGGACCGCAAGCACTCGCACCGCCCGGCGATACCGGATCCAACCAGGCTCAGTTGCCACCTCGTATATCCACAATTGCATAACTTCAATAACTCATTACTTCAATGATGGTTGAGGAAGAATTAGTCCGGCTCTTGTCCCCCAGCCACACCGTGTGCGTCTCCCTGTGTGGCCCCGGACTCCCCGGACTCCCCGGACTTGTTCCGGCATTGACGCGCCCATACTCGTATCGATATTTCTTCTTCTTACTCTTCTTCTTGTCCTTTACATGTATGTATTATTATTAGTCACATAAAATGCCTAGTGTTTATGTAATCATTTTAACATCATTGAATTTTTATTAATATTAACTAACTTGCTGTTCCCCGTGGTTTTAGCCGCGTGGTGATGATTGATGATGATGATGATGATGATAAAAAGCCTATATACCTATAGCCTATCTGTTATTCCGGGACCTGAAGTATCTACATATAAAATTTCATCCAAATCCCTCCAGTTGTTTGAGCGTGATTGAGTAATAAACATCCATCCATTCAAACTTTCACATTTATAATATTAGTAGGATAATCATTTCCTCGTACTCATATTCATTTAATTTTATAAATATCATATAATTAAAAGCATTGCGCAGAAGTAACAAATAAAATAAAGCAACAGAAAATGTTCGTCCATACATTTTACAGAATAAAATCGATGTTCAACATTCAATTAATATTATTGGATGTTAGAGGAGCGCCGCGGTACTTTCCTTCCATTAAACTTATTAAAACCAGGAGTAAATGGACCCTTCATAAATATTTTAACAACTCTATAAAGCTCGTCGCACAATAAATATACACTGGATTCCCGGGATAGATTCGATTATGATTAAACAATATTTTGTTTTTGTATTGCACAAGATTACATTTATAAAAAGTCCGTCAAACTAACGTAACGTAAACCAATCTTTTTAATGTTATTAATTATTATTTTTAATGGCTGTTGGGATTTGTAGTACAATGGTCTACTATTAAGAGACTAATTATACGACATAAATTACCTCAGAAGACGAAAACTAACATACTATTATTTAAGTATTGTAACAAAAAAGTTGCGAGTTTTGCCGAACGCGGAGCCTCGAACGTTTGATCTTGTCCTACAAAGGGATAAAAGACACTCCGTGTGCCTACCACCATCCAAGAGGTTTAATTCGGCGTTTAGGATATGAGGAGAGCATACATATTGTGGGCCTTGTGCGAGGGCTCAAATTCGCACAACGTGTTATGGAGAGGGCTATGCTCGGGGTCTCTGCGCGATTGAATCAGAAAAGAGGAGATCCGTGGAAGAACGAATGTCCGACACAGCCGAGCGGATTAGCAAGTTGAAGTTGAAGTGGGCAGGGCACGTAGGTCAAAGAACTGATGGCCGTTGGG
Source organism: Apeira syringaria (assembly GCA_934044485.1). NCBI lineage: Eukaryota > Metazoa > Arthropoda > Insecta > Lepidoptera > Geometridae > Apeira > Apeira syringaria. Next base: position 17,609,631 of record OW203668.1, read on the forward strand.
GTCGAAAGTTTCTCGAATGGAGACTACGGACTGGCAAGCACAGCATAGGTTGGCCACCGACATGGTGGACAGACGACCTGACTAAGATCGCAGGTAAGTGCTGGATGCGGGCCGTTTCCATCCGGTCTTTGTGGAAATAAATTGGGGAGGCCTGTGTCCAGCAGTGAACGTTCTACGGCCATATCATGATGGTGAGAAACAATGGCCTTTTAAAAAAACTTTTGTTAGGGGAATTTACAAACGGTAGAACAAATCGCAAATTAAAAAATACAACTGTGAAAGAATTTAAAAACATAAAGAGAACATTTAATTTTCATAACTGTTAAAGCAGGAAAGTTTCTAAAAAAGAATGTGACATGACTACGCTTTGAATTTGAAAATACCTGAGTCGGAAAGTGCAATAAATGTAGCTTTTGTCCAAACCAACTATGGCTTTGTGTCACTCTTAGTCTAGTACTGCGATCAGCTCTCCCCAGCAGGAGTCTATATAGTCAGTTAGTCTTTGATCATAAACCTTTTGCTAAACCAATTCGTTGAAATTGCCAAAAAGCGTGGTCTTTCAATTACAACTGCAATGTCTACATATACAACTTGACACGAAAGAGTTAATCTTGTACTGGTTTGTAATGTAAGCGGTTATTGGAACAACACCAGAGATGAATGAAACCTGCCGTTGATTATAAATTGCCGTCCCGCGGGAAATCTTGTTTAAGTTCCGCCCAACGAGAGCTATATAACCTACATATCCTTACTAATATTCTCGTTCATATGGACGCTCTTGGGACGTTTTACTATTCAATATCACGTGGTGACCGGTAACAGCTTTATGGGATTTGTACTTCGCGCGCTTCGACACTGAAATGTGGCTATAAATGTTATAGTATTATGGCGCATTTTACAATTGCAATTTGCTTGTTTATTCCTTGATTATGCCGAGATTGTTTCTGTTATAGCTGTATGTTTTGGTAGTTATATATTGGGTGATATATAACGGGCTGATAATAACGTTTATAATATATCTGTTGGTAACCTATACAATACTACACATATTCTATACAAAAGTGTTTTTGAAATTGTTAGTATTGTAAGCTCGTAATTTGGAAAACTGTATGTACATATATTGTACAACAGAGGATGTGTTTAAAAATATTTTATAACCAGATTGTAGGATATGTTACAATATTTGACAAAAGTTTTTTGATAAAATATCGAGATATTTTGTGGCATTCATTAGCTAAGATTTCGCAAGACAGCGGGCGCGTTACATCAGCAGGTCACTGACTTGTAAAAATGTGTATATGAAATACTAAAATAAAATAGATTATAAGCTACAAATAAGGCATAAATACCTACATATTATTCATATGTATACATTATTGTTTATAGAACTAAGGATTTACGCTTCAATAAAATATAAGTTATTCAACTCATTACCAAAAGCTTACGACGATAACTTTCGCATTTCACTCCGAAATCAAACAGCCGGTTGTATTAATTTCAACAATGCGTGAATTTCCATTACATCGTTATTTTTACGCCAATTTAACCGCTTGCGGCTTATTCGTAGGTGCGGCCAGGTTGTTTCCTCACTATGCGACCTACTAAATGTTTCTATTTTATTTAACAATGTTTAAATTATGTGTGTTGGATAAAGTCTTCCAAAAATTGACATTATTTGTGAAACAACTGGGACGGATTTTGGCGGCAAATCAATATTGATGCTGTATTGTAGAGGAATTAAATAATAAAAACTTTAGCAACAACGACCCGATTAAAGTGTTCACATGTGTTTTCTAATTTATGATTTTAAATTTCGAATACTAAGTAGTAGTTATGGTAAAACAATTTGTAATACGTGAAGCCTAGCCATAGAGAAAAGCCCAGCTACCGTATTTACCCAAAAACGTATAATAGCAGCTTCAGAAAACAGATTTAATTATTGTCTGAAGAGGATAGTTTTGTGCCTACATTGTTCGCAAGGTTGAAGAGAACTTGACAGTTGACATCGATTAGCAAGTCGAGGCGACGCCGCGGCGAGGACGCGACCCGGCGTGTATACATGCGAGTGTGTGTCTGCACGTGCGTATATATGCATGCTCGCACATGTTTGCATGTGGCTAGCATGAACTAGTCTCTCTCTCTAGCTCTATGAACTCTATTATTAAGTGAAATAATAAACGTTTGCGTCGTGCTTGGGTAAGTTGTTTTAACGACGAAGTTACATGGAAGCGGAGTGGAGGTTAGTGTCGCCGCGCGCATCCTTGCGGATAAGTTTGACCATCACTAACTTTGTAATCGGTGCTCTACGTGACATGTAGGGCGCGCTTGACTAGCGTGATCTCGGACTAAGGTAGAGTGACGTCGGCACCGGTTTAATTACTACTTGGTATCGTTTCCGCAGATTTGGGTAATGTTTTATTAAGGATGGAATGTTTTTTAGCGCTTTGAAACCTGTGTCGCCCTTTGTGTCTATGTAATTAGATACAGTGCACGTATGTATATCGTATTGTAATAATATGTACTTGTTGCAGGGGCAATGATACTTCTCTAAGAACGAGTAGAGTTGTTCGTAATACACCATACGCTGCCGAAGAATGTTGGTAGACAGGCCGGTGGCCAACGCATTGGTGTTTTCAGAGCGCCTTATTCATTGACTACACTCAGTGTATATACGAGATCGGAAAGCGCGAATGGAAAATGTGATTTAAGCAAAAGAACTCAAATTCCAGAACAAACACACCGGCCATAATTTAAGGTTCATTAGCTTCTATGAGTCACTGCCAGAACAAAAACAACAGTTCGCTTTGATTTACTTCCATCTACTATTCCAGTATCAAAAAGAGTTTAATTTATATTTGCTGCACTTTTACCTATATGTATATAAATCCAATCACGTTTTGTGAATTCATAATTTTATTATTAACTGTTTATATATTTAATATATATAGATAGATATATGTATTTAGTATAAGACGAGAGCAGCCCACGCTGCACGGTTGTTACCCGGACGCGCTCGGCGACATAACACAGAGAAAAGGACGTTGTGTCTGTTACATATAGTGTGTTACGAGTTAACTTATATGTTAATCATTTCATTCTGTCTTTCCTTTTACAGGCTTTTATTTAGCTCGCTATGTTCCCATATAAAGTGTAAAAAACATCTTACGACGACTTGTGTTTCTTTAAATAATACGTAAGTTTGATCGTAAGTAAATCAAATAGTCACGTCCTTCCACTTCCACGAAAACATGAAGCAAATTACAAAAGTCATGAAGATCGCAGCCGGTGGACCGGTTGGAAACAGCTCGGACCCTTCCTCCCGCCCCGCGTCACGCGTCTGTCTTGTGCATTATAGACTCAGTCTCAGCACACTTCCGAAGAACCTACAAATTAGCACCACCGCCACATGCAGAGGTAGCCGAGCGGAGCGAGCTTCCACTGTCAACCTGACGGACGCCGGTTCCTTCCCCACCGAGAACGGCGCGAGCTCTTTTTTTATACTGTATAGATCTAGCGTTTGACCACTATCTCACTTGATGGTCAGTGACGATGTGGTCGAAGATGTTATCACACTAGACCTCGAATGCGCACTTTATTTAGTTTTTATTGTTTTGCTTTTCATGTTTCAAATAAAAAAGTGCGCTCTCTAATTGCAATCTGGTCGCTCCAAGGACACTCACCTTCGCATTACGTATTCTAACCAGCTAGTCTATAGTTACTGGAATGTACAACTGTATAGATAGATAGAGATAATGAGTTATGATCGATCAACAATGACCAATGTCTACTCAATAATTGAATCTATCAGTATTGGACAGAAGCCCCTCCTCTCTGGAAACAAATGGTTTCATGGAAATCTTTTATGTAAATATAATGATATCGATACTATTACGAGTCACCAAAATAATCTCGAATATTTATAGTTCTAATAATTGCTACATCAATACAATGGAAGCTGTACAATATATAAATTCCGGCGTTGTCATGCCAACATCGATTCGCTGCCCCGAAGATAACCCAGCTCCTGAGGATGCTCCCCTGCTGAAAATCAGTCTGTTCAGTTCATATTGTACTGTAAAGTTCTTGCATGCATTGTTTGTGGCAGAGAACACTCACTGTATTGTACCTTCACCATGTTTTTATGGAATTATAACTAGATATTGTATAACATACTCAATGTCACAATAGGAGCTCAAAAAGACTGCTTTATCCTTAACAACCTGTATTAACATTGTCGAATATTGTCCCCGATCACCCTGTGATATGTTACCTATTGTGTTCCCCATTGAATTAACGGATTAATCTGTCTACAGAACTGTACACACGAAGTACAGTGACGGACAGAAGGCCTCGCAACAGTATTGTTATAGCAAATACGCTTATAACGGTGTGGAACAAAAGCTCGCTCAGGTTAGAAACTCGAACTCAGTATCAGATGGAGATGATTACATGGCTTGACCTCCCAACATTGAAATTGTGATTATTAATACGAGTATAACAGAACCCACGGAACTGAGAGCTACACAACGGTTTACCCTATACCTATACCTATACCTATACCCTTTGTGCATGACAAAAATAAATAAAAAATGTTTTCGATAAAGTAATATCGAATGCTAATCCGGTACATAGGTAATCTCGTCTCCGAAACGAGCACTTTCAGGTGTCGTGCCGGAACTCAAATCTCGCGGGCAACTAATTAATGAAGAAAGTTCGACTTACCGTTTATCTGGTTCAAAAGCAGATTGGAATCGGGAGCTCGAATGTGGCAATCTGAAACAAATTAAAAATAAAACGTTAATTTCTTGTAAATATTGTTTTTAACAGTTTCAGTTGTTGTCAACGAACACTAACCGAGTAAGGATATGTTTGGTCCGAGCCTTCTCAACCTAAAAATGTGTTTTATGTGGCAGTCATTTTACCACGATCAATAGAAGTAAAGCTCACGCAAACTCAGTTAAATCAGTTATATTTTATGCTATATGTTGCCTTCGAATCAAATGTTTTATAAATATAAAGTACTTAATCTTCGATTTTAGGCAAATTTGGCATTTTGAAGTTATCTACACAAACGGACACTTGCACAAATATAGATACCTAGGAAGCCAAAGACGCCACAGCCTAACTGAGCGTGGCTTGGTAAGAGACTTCTCACAAAGTATTATACTTGTGCGAACATGAGACTCCCGCCCATCCATAGGAGCATATACGTATATATTATTTTTCTTGCGAATCAAACTTAAGCTTAAACTGTGTCTCAACTCTCAATCCTATAACATTAGAGTCATTAAAATGATTATACAAATAAAAATACACTTTTTCACCTTATGAAAAAATCATATTAAAAAACCATTTGTTTACTTTAACACGTAGGTAAATAGGTATCTTAATCAACGAACATATCCCACGAGCACATAAAAGTAACATGATAATATTATTGACCTTGTAAAAACCCTATAAAGTAATCACTGTAAGCGTCCCGAGTACTGTACAAGCTCATGAGTAAACAGCGTAATGGATCGAATCGTTCGCCAGACGATAGTGGAGAGGTTAATCTTGCTGTCTGTTTGTTTGTACCGACGATGGAGGGCCCGCCGCGCGCCCGCTGCCGAGCAAACCCCTCGTTTGGAGTTTGTTTGTGCTCTCGCCAATAAACGGTCAGATTTACTTTCAGGATTCCATTTTGTTTCGATCATTTGTTAACACATTTCTATAAACAAATATTGGTGAGCTTAAATACACTACAGAACAAACAATTTCTTTCTGAAAATACACAGAGTAAAAATACAGTGATTATGTTTTCATAAGTTTTTTTTAATCTGATGTAAAAATAATAAGATTTTTTAAGGAGTCAATATTAGACTTTAAGGTGTCGGTTTTGTACTTCTTTAACGATACAAAAGGTGAAGCATTAACTGTCCTTGTGTAAGTTTTTGAGCTGTTGTTTCTTTGCTATCAGGTGTTTAGTGTTCTTGGCTATTAGGTGTGTCACACGTTGAATAAATAAGAAATAGGTGGGCAAGTTATATTGCAAATGGAATAACTGATCTAACATTATAATTACTTACCTAATTGTTTCGCGGGTTAGGCATCGCTTAATTTTTGTAGCTAGTACAACTTACGTGGGCACATTACCATCCGAACGTAAAATAGTTTGGCGGATAACAATAATTCAGTAGTAAAATGCGCTGTAGAAGAATCTCTGTGCAGTATCGAAATGATTTTTATGGTCAATTTTTAGTAGAGCTTTCTGTGCGCGTAATTTTTCATAAGTAAATAGCTGTATGCTGCATTTCAAGCTGCCAGGCTATATGTCGAGACCGACTATCAAAGTTCTGAACCTTACCCTTGAGTTGACTTTTATGACTCTAATATAGAAGACAGCCTCGGTTTGCGTTGACGTTTAATGTCAGTGGAGTGCCAGAAGCAGGCAGGATTAACTTGCGTCACAGACGGGTAAACAAATGAGAACGCACCGTGCGTACGTTCTAGCATTGTTTGAAGGTTATGAGTGTTAATATATTATCAAAACTTGCAGTATATAGCAAAATGATAGAAAGAATTATTCTATAATAATATTAAAACCCACGTTCATAATTACTTTACACTGTTTTTTACGGGTATCCTGATGAAGGCTTCCGGAAGAAGCCGAAACAATTGTCGATCGTGATCGACTACGCGTAAGTACCGCGTTATACCCGTAAAAAACAGTGTAAAGGAATTATTCTAGTTTTAGTAACATCTCTAAAACTAGAATAAATTATTCTATCATTTTGCTATATACTGCAAGTTTTGATATTAACACTCAAAGTGACGTTCTTTAGAACTAAAATAATATTTCTGGTGTCACTGATAAACATGGCTTTCGGTATACAATTACGTTTTACTTTTGATTTCACTCGAGCGGGATCCGTAAACTGGTTAGATTTTTGTGAAACGTTTTTGATCATGTGTGTAAAAAGGAACGTAGAACGTTTTTCGTCGATGGTGTTTATGTTTAGTAGGTACCTGTGTGCTTGAAAAATCGTAACTCCGGAACTAGGCTTCCGTTTCCGTGTTGTTGTTCCCTGTATCCGATTTTGTGAGATGGATTGTAGACGTTTTTGGTTCTTATTTAAACGTCAGTCTTATATTTTACCTATAATTTAAGACGTAAGTATAGCCTAATGATATACAGCGGACCGATATTATCCAGTGTTTTCAGGAAAATCGTTTATAAGACTTTATCAAAATGGCTAATCTGGCAATGTTATTATACTGGCAATAAAAGGCCTAAAACGAGCTTGCGATGTATGTATGTGTTTTAACTTGTACCAATCACGTCCCAAGATAAAGTATATTCGGTCTTTCTGTGATCGACCCGTAACAATCACAGGGTCGGACCCTTTACCTTCCAGCAGCACCTCAGCACATATGCAAGCAATACTGTGATCGACCCGTAACAATCACAGGGTCGAACCCTTTACCTTCCAGCAGCACCTCAGCACATATGCAAGCAATACTGTGATCGACCCGTAACAATCACAGGGTCGAGCCCTTTACCTTCCAGCAGCACCTCAGCACATAAGCAAGCAATACTGTGATCGACCCGTAACAATCACAGGGTCGAACCCTTTACCTTCCAGCAGCACCTCAGCACATAAGCAAGCAATACTGTGATCGACCCGTAACAATCACAGGGTCGGACCCTTTACCTTCCAGCAGCACCTCAGCACATATGCAAGCAATACTGTGATCGACCCGTAACAATCACAGGGTCGAACCCTTTACCTTCCAGCAGCACCTCAGCACATAAGCAAGCAATACTGTGATCGACCCGTAACAATCACAGGGTCGGACCCTTTACCTTCCAGCAGCACCTCAGCACATATGCAAGCAATACTGTGATCGACCCGTAACAATCACAGGGTCGAACCCTTTACCTTCCAGCAGCACCTCAGCACATAAGCAAGCAATACTGTGATCGACCCGTAACAATCACAGGGTCGGACCCTTTACCTTCCAGCAGCACCTCAGCACATATGCAAGCAATACTGTGATCGACCCGTAACAATCACAGGGTCGAACCCTTTACCTTCCAGCAGCACCTCAGCACATAAGCAAGCAATACTGTGATCGACCCGTAACAATCACAGGGTCGGACCCTTTACCTTCCAGCAGCACCTCAGCACATAAGCAAGCAATACTGTGATCGACCCGTAACAATCACAGGGTCGGACCCTTTACCTTCCAGCAGCACCTCAGCACATATGCAAGCAATACTGTGATCGACCCGTAACAATCACAGGGTCGAACCCTTTACCTTCCAGCAGCACCTCAGCACATAAGCAAGCAATACTGTGATCGACCCGTAACAATCACAGGGTCGGACCCTTTACCTTCCAGCAGCACCTCAGCACATAAGCAAGCAATACTGTGTTCGGTGTAAGCACCTGCGTACATTAATTTTAACGTGAACAAAAATAATCTTGAAACATTGAATATTCACGATATTAATACGTGCGAACTGCCGAACTTAGCCTGGTCATTTATTGTTGAGTATGAAAGTGAAGACGTGTTTTATATATCCTTAGGCTACAACCGGGCGCTGAACGTACCCTATGAATTAGGGATGTACTCTGAGAGGATGCCACTAGTTGTCTCCCGTCGAAGGTCCGTTGCTTAACACAGTTACTTGGGCCACGAGAACTTAGACAAAATATCCTTAGACAAACCGCTTTCTACCGTTAATAACTACATTAGAATTATCGTGATCATTTTTAAAATGAATTCAATAAATCACAAACAATAATCACATTTCAAAACACTATTTTAAACAGTAACTTAAATAAGTTCAAACAAAAGTATAACATCTCATCGTAAAACAGCGCGGCCAAGCGTGTTGAAAAAGTCATTCGTTTTTCTTATATATAAAATATTGGTGTAAATGGGCTAATGAAATAGTACAAAAAACATATCTTTCGAATGGCCATAAGTTTCTCGAGCTATACCAAAGTGACATGGTAGCCGGTGTATATCTGTATTAATGTAAAATCCTGCGTTTATGAAATCGTTTTTCTAAATTACTTAGGTTCAGCCGGGACTCCATTTATATTGTTTTTGCAGGGTGCACCCACGTTTGCACCCAAATATAAGGATTGAAACGAGTCAAAGAATAACAAAAGGCTTTAATGAAATCACTTAATTTCTTCAGGTGCTGCGACTTTGTCCAAGTGACCGAAAGTTAAAAAGATAACTTGTTGCTGCCATCAGTCGATTACTCGACTTACATAAAGTACTTGTAAGTGAAGGCTAGATGGCTATTTTTGGTGTGGGATCTTAAATGGAGCAACATTTACAAAATAAATACTGCTGACAATATTGCTCCAAGCTGAGTCGGCGGTGTCCAATAGATTTGATGCTGAAAAAAAAGAAATTCCTTCGTCCAGTACAGAGAGGGAGGCACGGAGAGGGACATGTTTGTTCTCAGACATACAAACAACGTTACAAAAAAAAAACGTATTTTTGTGTATGGTACTTTTTATCATGACACACACTAGTTTTTTAAAAATTAATTAATTAAATCGACAGACACACTCTACTGTTTATTATATGCTTATGTAAACATGATATTTTAGATAATAAAAGAAATGTTATATAAGTATATGTCACACGACGCACTACTTTGTAGTAGTGTATCGTACTTATGGCAATACTACAGATACTTATAGAACAATCCAGCAACCCAGTAGCTGTTGACAGCATATGTTAACTTATCAAAATTGCCATCAAACACACAACTTGTTGAAGCAATTTCCTTGAGAGCCTATGAACATGTTTAGTCGACGTTCGACGATATTGCTAATGCCCATCAAATTAGATAGTGATCAAATGCTACACTTTCTGCGCTGTGCGAGACAGCTTGGACGACATTCTGCGCTGCCAATTCGCAACAAATTATTATTATTAAGGCAAAATTGTAAATGGAAATATTGACTTAGGGCATTCTGCTGTGAAGATGTACCCATACATACATAATATAAAATACAAACCGAACAATATCTTAATGATCCAAACAATGTATAATGAAAATGAAGGGAAATAGGATGTGTATACATTAGTTCGTTCACACAGTGATATCGTAATAGACAATATTAGACAACATAATATTTTGAGATGACGACACCTACAGATATGTTAATATCTACCGCTATAAAAAGTAAGATTATGACACAACAAATATATAATATTCACTCTTATTTCTCAAATCTTAATTATCCAAAGCATCCATTATATAATAACCTTAAGGGTTTTTATTTTGCAAGGTCCGGGAAAAGGTGTAGCGATGGCCACCCGAGCCGCTCGTTACCCGGGAGACAAATGGCCCGAGCTGCGAAGAGTTCCCGCGTTTACCGCCCGTTTATTACTATTAACAAACTTTCTTACCACGATCATTAATACCAATAAAGTATAGACTGCAGCCTGAGACAAATTGTTAAGTTTTCTAAATAAATAGTAAAGTAAAACTCATTTGCTAATGCTGCCTGTTTTACGATGCAGGTAAATCTCACTCGGCTCTCATTCTCGTGACGGCGGGCAGCAAGTCGGAATACATTTGACCTGTCTTTATGCTGGTAACATCAAGAATCAACTGTTAGCAAAATATGTTAGCTGTTTCAGATAATTCGTTAACCATATTATATAGTATTTTTACAAATTAAAAACTCCACTGCAGTAAAGGAAATATTAGAAGCCTACTTCTATTATTTTTTGGTTCAATATGAGAAGCTATTCGTTAAACGAATGAATAAGTACAAGTTGTACAGCGGTGTACTTAAGGCTTAAAGTATCACCGTTTGTTAAATAGTCAGCTTTGTTATTCTTATTTTTTTACAGTCCCACATGTCTGATAAACTCAAAAAAAGACCACAGAAGAAGGATCAGAATAATAATTCTAATAGAATAAAATTTTATTTCATTTGCTAATTTATTAGTAAAAAAATATTTACGTGCGACCATATTTTTCCTTTTACTGAAATTATCACAGTTACAACTAATGCGCTTAAACTGTGTCTTACGAAGAAAAACGAACGTACGGTATTTATCAATGATATTATATGTTTATATGAGGTAGATGTCGCACAAGCGCGCGCAAACTGAGGCGGCAAAATTAAGTCAATTGTAATAATTTTGATTATGACGCGTATTTCAAGCGCAAGTCTAAACATATAGCTATCCTTTTCTATATTATTTGTACCGTATTATCTGTCGCAGTAAGCATCTTTATGTCGTAAAGGAACAAACTCTGAGCACCGCGCAGTATGCATATACGTCATCATTAGTAAAACATCATTGGTATTTATGAGAAATTTAAGAGTTATATAGTGTTTGCTTTTATTGCCTCAGTGGCGAGGGGAGGGCGCACCGACCGACGGGTCGGCAACAATGTACGGACGGAAGAGCCATCATTTACAATGTAGCAAAGTTTCCAGCGGTCAAGGAGCTAAAGCCACTTACACTATTCATAAAATTAATTGAATTAATTGCTTATTGTATATAATATCATGCTTCTGTCTGATGATACATTGAGATGTACCGGGCTGGTCGTATAGTGAGTGCCCACAGACATGCTCGGTCATGAATCGATTGTTTTATTTCTATCGGTATCGATTCTCAAATGTGTGGAAACTATTGGACACCGAGTGAAAATAAACACATTCAATTTATTTAATGTAACAGGAATTTCCTCGCGCAATACGTCGAAATTAAAATATGTTCTGCGCGGAAGGTATTAATTGGTGAGCTCTCGCGTACGCGAGCGCGCGACGAGAGGTATTATGGATATTTAATGGAAGTTTCGATTGAGCACTATCGCATGTCTGCAGCGCGCTCCGTGATACTGACATGCAAGAGTTTGTGTACGAACGTGATATTACATTTATCGGTCTCGATCGCCGTGACCGCGTCCTGTTGTAAGTTATATTTATTATTATGTCGACGAGTCAATCACAACGTTATGTCGCATTACGAATGAAACGTTTTTAAGGATTGTATTTACCGTCAATACAAATTTATTTTGGTAATTTGTTTGTTTTATAGAATTGACTTACGTCCATTATATCCATAGGTTTTAAACATTATCACATGTCTTAATTTATATCTGACTCACACAAACACCAGTGTAATGACAACCGCTTGATTTACTGTCGTAAAGAAACTTTCCTGAACAAGTGTAATCGGTAGGTACCTCCTTGTTCCTACAAGCCGGAGTATTTGGAGAATCGAAATCTTTCCTCGGATTCGTACAACTCTTAGCTTGTATACGCAAAACTTGTACGGAGCGTTGTTAACTTGGTCTATCTGAAAGCAAGATGTATATACGATATCTTTAGGTTGAATATGTATTGTGGAGTCATATACTTGCCCCGTTTTGGTTTTGCTTCGTAAACATACAATGGGAGAAAGGGATTGATGGAAGCAAGCGAGCCCACGTCCTAAGCAAACTTTAGCAGTATCCAAACTAGTGCCGTTGTGTCGTGTTCGAAACAGAGCTGTGGAGCGGTCGTGGAGTATTGATCCTTCCTAATAGTTTGTTCAATATCGAAAACATATCTCAGTATGTGTCTACGACACAGCTAGTGCCTGCGGGGTGCGGGGGACCTGAACCGGTTCGACGGGCCCGCCGCCGCTCCGCCGCCATTGCACACTCCAAATCGTCGCCAGTGCGATCGGATATAACTTTGACCTTGTTGAGATATTATATACTCTTACACGCCCCTAGCGGTAGTAGTGGGGCGAGCGGCAGACTGGCTATATAAGCCAGACAGAACCGAAGCGCGCACACCAAGTCGATCCGATAACTCCCTGTCCTGGCGACAGCTCAAGCCGAGGTCCGAACCTCAGTGGTGCCCTTGAGCTAGTCGCCTCGTCCTCTCCTAGTGGCACAGCGCCGTCAGCGCTAGCCTCACTAGGCGGTGCGCCTTCTGCGACCGCACAAATACCGGGCTGAGCACCATCTGTGCTCGCCCCCCCTCCGGTGAAGCTGTAAATGCCGGTAGAGGCAAACAGCATTAGTCCGTTAGAAAAAAAAAAAAAAAAAAAAAAAAAAGCGCGCACACTTTTACTCGGGCGCTCGCCGGCATCGGACGTCTACGCAATGACGTAGCAAGTGGAAGGGGCGACCCATGTTACGTCATCGGCGCGACTGGCTTGGACGAGTCATTCTACTTCGGGACATCGTACTGAGCGGACGTGCCTTATTTAGTCCACAGTTGGACACTTCTACCTGGGTACTCGGAGACATCAGACGTGGCTTAGGAGTCTACGTGAATTGTTGTCGTGTTTGGTGATATCGCGTTTTGTTGTTTAATTTCTATGAAAAATGTTGATAGTTCGCTTTGTATTTTCCGTTTAAAAATTGAATACACTTCTGATCGTCAAGATCAGAAGTGGGATTCGCTTAAAAACACGTGACCTTGATCGTTCGCCATCTCTTTAGCTGCGAATAACTTTTTTCGGATTACAAACCACAACTTGTTAATTACTTTCTTTGTTCTGTTGTTTGTGTGTTTTACAGTGGAAATATCACGGTTTGTGTGAATTTAAATTTTGAAAATTACTACGAGTCAATTATTCATTTTTGTTTGCTAAATTATTTTGCATGCCGGACTATCACGTCAAGTACGCTATTGTCGCACTCCATTGCTTCCTGTGATTACAGGTGAAGCCAGTGCGTAGTCTGTCTAAATGCGATTGTTATGTGAAATAACAGCGTTATTAATTTGGGCAATTTCTGACCGTTTATAAATTCTCAAAGTACCCACAGTTTTATACCGCCGTTAAATGAAGTTGGTTTAAGCTCCCGTGAAAATTACACATAGCGCCTAGTATGTGAGATTGATACCAAGGAAGTAGAACGCTCTTGTAGTGTTACAACTGTGATTGTTTTTCAAAATGTTTAGTAGGTGTATATGTTTGTGCCATTTTTAATAAGTGCGTTTGTCCTGTTGGCTACTGACATTTGAAGCTGGAAAGCATAGATCTGCCGATGCGGCATTAGAGCAGACAATTGTACGACATTCTATTGAGCGAGTACTATTATTTACTCAGTCATTTTTCAACGTTCTTTTGTGTTTACCCACAAATCTAAATTTCATTCCAAGCGATCAATGTTGCTAATTCGGAAGGCCTTTAAGTAAAGGTCAGGTAGGCCGAGTCCTAGGAAGGCGGACGTTTTACCAATACTGATGTAAAGACCAATTTGTGTTTATTTGTTTGAAATAATTCGCAGAATTTCGGCCTGGCAGACGAATTCCCGATACGTGTGGGCTCTGGCTTGGCTGGCGCATCCTCGATACGTGTGGGTTCTGGCCTGGCAGACGAATGCCTGTTGTGCGAGCTCCGGCCTGGGAGATGCATTCCTATTGGGTGTCGGCACCGACATTGTCACTATTTCGTACCTCGACATTGTGGTACCCGCAGCACCGACTTTGTGACTATTTCGTACCTCGACATTGTGGTACCCGCGGCACCGACTTTGTGACTATTTCGTACCTCGACATTGTGGTACCCGCAGCACCGACTTTGTGACTATTTCGTACCTCGACATTGTGATACCCGCAGCACCGACTTTGTGACTATTTCGTACCTCAACATTGTGGTACCCGCAGAACTGACTTTGTGACTATTTCGTACCTCGACATTGTGGTACTCGCAGCACTGACTTTGTGACTCTTTCGTACCTTGACATTGTGACTCTTTCGTACCTCGACATTATGGTACTCGCAGCCCCGGCATTGTGGCTATTTCGTGCCCCGACATTGTGGTACTCGCAGCCCCGACATTTTGGCTATTTCGTGCCCCGACATTGTGGTACTCGCAGCCCCGACATTGTGGCTATGTAGGGTTTGACGGCATTTTGTAATGCATATTAGAATCGGTCTGAAAAGTGTCTGATGCAGTACGCTGTGTGTGATGAATGTATTGAAGAGATTTAGTTGACAGGTTTAGGGCCGTGATTGTGTGATGAATGAAAGAATAGAAAACTACACATGCTGTTTTGGCGCGGCGAATGCGCGTTGGGTGTTTGCTCTTTGCTCGTTTGCTGAAGGCGGGGTCTCGTGGCACACGAGCTCTGGCAGCTGCTGCTGCTACTGCGACGAATGGACTTTGCCGGGTGCTTCGTTCGGCCTTCTTCGCGAGTTGTGAGCCACGCCACATGAACAATTGCATTATTGGCTACATGCCTAGTGATTTGCTGGGCCAGCGTGTGGATAAGTATGTCAGTAAGCCAAGTTTGTGTCAGACGGAACGATTCTACGCACAACATGTGTTGTGGTGTATTGTGTTAACGAAAAAAGCCTGAAGAACCTGACGGGGACGTCAGGGTGTCAGGAGAGGCCGTCTTACACGCCCCTAGCGGTAGTAGTGGGGCGAGCGGCAGACTGGCTATATAAGCCAGACAGAACCGAAGCGCGCACACTTTTACTCGGGCGCTCGCCGGCATCGGACGTCTACGCAATGACGTAGCAAGTGGAAGGGGCGACCCATGTTACGTCATCGGCGCGACTGGCTTGGACGAGTCATTCTACTTCGGGACATCGTACTGAGCGGACGTGCCTTATTTAGTCCACAGTTGGACACTTCTACCTGGGTACTCGGAGACATCAGACGTGGCTTAGGAGTCTACGTGAATTGTTGTCGTGTTTGGTGATATCGCGTTTTGTTGTTTAATTTCTATGAAAAATGTTGATAGTTCGCTTTGTATTTTCCGTTTAAAAATTGAATACACTTCTGATCGTCAAGAATACAATATTAGTTACTTGTCGCGTTTGTTTTCACGTAAACCAACCAACGCAATACAGTCCGCACCTTAACTTAACCTCAGTCAGGCCTAAACACTGGTCCTTCGAGCTATAGTTTTTAAATAAACGCGCAAGATCACGTCTGTCCGCCATTATCCATTATCTCACGGTACGACATTGCGACGTAAACAATTTGAGCGAAGAACAAGCGATCGAAGAGTTGTTAAAACTGTCTACTGTGGAGAATTCTGTGGGGAATCGGCAAGAGATTCCACACAAACCAGCAGAATTGTCGAGAAGATCAGTTACTTCGCCCGTTTTCCATTGGATGTGTCAACGCTATTGCGCAGTTACGATTGCGCTTCGCCCAACGGTCATCAGCTGAAATTACAACAATATCTAGTGGTTTGCCAACGGAATTGTGAGTTCGATTCAACCTACTTCTATCCATCCACCCTATTTATCCAATTCTAGCTATATTTGAGTGCATAGTCTAATACGTCTACCCGTACTGTTGGGTCTATTTAACGTCATACACGCGACGCCCGGCGCGCGCGGCATCGCGGTCAGTGCACCCGTGAAATCCAACTTAGCGTCATTATTTTATTGCCAGCTGTCTATTCATACCTACAATTCATAGTCCGTTAACCTTTATGGTATTTATGTTTACGTTAGTTTAATCTATAGCAGTCTTATTTTTCGTAATATTTGTATAACATAACTAATCGCTACCTATGAAAATGACTGACGAAACTATGAAGCGTATTACTCACCTGAAGAGATCCAGAGCATCTATTAAGGCTAAACTTACTCAATTTCAAATCTATCTTAACACTGCCAAGAGCTATGAAGTATTAAGTGGTTTACACTCAACCGAGATGGAATTGCGTTTATCTACAATTGAAAAACTTCATAATGATTTCGACGTGTTACAGAACGAGTTGGAAATGACTTGTGACCCGCCGGACGAAATGTATGCAGAACGAGCGGTGTTCGAAAACCAATACTTCGCCCTCCTAGCAGAGGCACGTCATCTTCTCGCTACGTGCTCCGACAAGGCTGGTCGCCAGCGGTCAGGTTCCGTATCAGGCTCCAGCGACACGAGAACGGGTGTGACTTGTAAGCATAAAAGCAGTTTTTCGTTACCAAAGATAAATATAATTAACTTTGAAGGCCATTATCATAACTGGCTCGAGTTTAGAGACACCTTCCGCTCCTTGATCCATGATAATGACACATTAGATAACATAAGTAAATTTCATTACCTACGTGCATCCCTACAAGGAAGTGCATCAGTTGTTGTTAGAAACATTGACTTTACAAGTGAAAATTATATAACAGCTTGGAATTTATTATGCGAAAGGTACGATAATGCTAGTCTTACACGCCCCTAATGGTAGTAGTGGGGCGAGCGGCTGACTGGCTATATAAGCCAGACAGAACCGAAGCGCGCACACTTTTACTCGGGCGCTCGCCGGTATCGGACGTCGACGCAATGACGTAGCAAGTGGAAGGGGCGACCGACGTTACGTCACCGGCGCGGCTGGCTTGGACGAGTCATTTTAATTCGGGACATCGTACTGAGCGGACGTGCCTTATTTAGTCCACTGCTGGACACTTCTACCTGGGTACTCGGAGACATCAGACGTGGCTTAGGAGTCTACGTGAATTGTTGTCGTGTTTGGTGATATCGCGTTTTGTTATTTAATTTCAATGAAAAATATTGATAGTTCGCTTTGTATTTTCTGTTTAAAAATTGAATACACTTCTGATCGTCAAGATCAGAAGTGGGATTCGCTTAAGAACACGCGACCTTGATCGTTCGCCATCTCTCTAGCTGCGAATAACTTTTGTTCGCATTACAAACCACAACGTGTTAATTACTTTCTTTGTTCTGTTGTTTGTGTGTTTTACAGTGGAAATATCACGGTTTGTGTGAATTTAAATTTTGAAAATTACTACGAGCCGATTATTCATTTTTGTTTGCTAAATTGTTTTGCATGCCGAACTATCACGTCGAGTACGCTATTGTCGCACTCCATTGATTCCTGTGATTACAGGTGAAGCCAGTGCGTAGTCTGTCTAAATGCGATTGTTATGTGAAATAACAGCGTAATTAATTTGGGCAATTTCTGATCGTTTATAAATTTTGAAAGTACCCACAGTTTTATACCGCCGTTGAATGAAGTTGGTTTAAGCTCCCGTGAAAATTACACATAGCGCCTAGTATGTGAGATTGATACCAAGGAAGTAGAACGCTCTTGTAGTGTTACAACTGTGATTGTTTTTCAAAATATTTAGTAGGTGTATATGTTTGTGCCATTTTAATAAGTGCGTTTGTCCTGTTGGCTACTGACATTTGAAGCTGGAAAGCATAGATCTGCTGATGCGGCATTAGAGCAGACAATTGTATGACATTCTATTGAGCGAGTACTATTATTGACTTAGTCATTTTTTAACGTTTTTTTTGTGTTTACCCACAAAACTAAATTTCATTCCAAGCGATCAAAGTTGCTATTTCGGAAGGCTTATAAGTAAAGGTCAGGTAGGCCGAGTCCTAGGAAGGCGGACGTTTTACCAATACTGATGTAAAAACCAATTTGTGTTTATTTGTTTGAAATAATTCGCAGAATTTCGGCCTGGCAGACGAATTCCCGATACGAGTGGGCTCTGGCTTAGCTGGCGCGTCCTCGATACGTGTGGGTTCTGGCCTGGCAGACGAATGCCTGTTGTGCGAGCTCCGGCCTGGGAGATGCATTCCTATTGGGTGTAGGCACCGACTTTGTGACTATTTCGTACCTCGACATTGTGGCACCCGCAGCACCGACTTTGTGACTATTTCGTACCTCGACATTGTGGTACCCGCAGCACCGACTTTGTGACTATTTCGTACCTCGACATTGTGGTACCCGCAGCACTGACTTTGTGACTATTTCGTACCTCGACATTGTGGTACCCGCAGCACTCACTTTGTGACTCTGTCGTACCTCGACATTGTGATTCTTTCGTACCTCGACATTATGGTACTCACAGCCCCGGCATTGTGGCTATTTCGTGCCCCGACATTGTGGTACTCGCAGCCCCGACATTGTGGCTATATCGTGCCCCGACATTGTGGTACTCGCAGCCCCGACATTGTGGCTATGTAGGGTTTGACGGGATTTCGTAATGCATATTAGAATCGGTCTGAAAAGTGTCTGATGCAGTACGCTGTGTGTGATGAATGTATTGAAGAGATTTAGTTGACATAGATATAGCTTGGAGTGTATCGGTGATAGAGGGCCGTGATTGTGTGATGAATGAAAGAATAGAAAACTACACATGCTGTTTTGGCGCGGCGAATGTGCGCTGGGTGTTTTCTCTTTGCTTGTTTGCTGAAGGCGGGGTCTCGTAGCACACGAGCTCTGGCAGCTGCTGCTGCTGCTGCTACTGCGATGAATGGACTTTGGCGGGTGCTTCGTTCAACCTTCTTCGCGAGTTGTGAGCCGCACCACATGAACATCTGCATTATTGGCTACATGCCTAGTGATTTGCTGGGTCAGCGTGTGGATAAGGATGTCAGTAAGCCAAGTTTGTGTCAGACGGAACGATTCTCAGAAAAACATGTGTTGTGGTGTATTGTGTTAACGAAAAAAGCCTGAAGAACCTGACGGGGACGTCAGGGTGTCAGGAGAGGCCGTCTTACACGCCCCTAATGGTAGTAGTGGGGCGAGCGGCTGACTGGCTATATAAGCCAGACAGAACCGAAGCGCGCACACTTTTACTCGGGCGCTCGCCGGTATCGGACGTCGACGCAATGACGTAGCAAGTGGAAGGGGCGACCGACGTTACGTCACCGGCGCGGCTGGCTTGGACGAGTCATTTTAATTCGGGACATCGTACTGAGCGGACGTGCCTTATTTAGTCCACTGCTGGACACTTCTACCTGGGTACTCGGAGACATCAGACGTGGCTTAGGAGTCTACGTGAATTGTTGTCGTGTTTGGTGATATCGCGTTTTGTTATTTAATTTCAATGAAAAATATTGATAGTTCGCTTTGTATTTTCTGTTTAAAAATTGAATACACTTCTGATCGTCAAGACTAGATTATATTTCGTCGCTTCATTCTTCAGATATATTTAACAACATGTAGTCCTTTTTTCCTGCTGGCAACTTCACACTTTAAGAGAATAAAAGTTTTTTATTTGACTTTCACCCACTTCCTTTGTGTAGGCACTGTGGCAGCTCGTCATTCTTTTTTCGTGTGCGGCAACTGAAACACGTTTCCTTATTTTAAACTAAAAACTTAAAATGGCTACGCGAAGTGTTACCGATATAATTGAATATTATGGTGCAAAAATTACACGATAAAAGTGAGACACCGTGTAACTGTGTACTCATCATCGGATTCCGACGAAAATTCTGGTAAGTTTTTACATTTATTGTCAGTGACGTGATTTAAGTGGATTATCTGTAAATTGTCATGCAATGTGCATCTATAAGCTATCCCGGCGGTTAACTGTGGGCTAACACGATGGTTTAGCATGACGCACAAATCAACCTGGACCATGAGTCAACACGAAGGTGTTATGCCGAAATTATTTCGACCAACTCCAAAAACAAATCGCATTAATCATTAATTTGCTTATCTTTAAATTGTTATGCGATGTGCGTCAATAAGCTAACCGGGAGGTTAACTGCGGGTTAACACGATGGTTTAGCATGACGTAAAAATTAACTTGGACCATGGGTCAACACGAAGGTATTATGCCGAAATTATTTCGGCCAACTCCAATAATAGATCGCATTAATCATTAATTTGCTTATCTATAAATTGTCATGCAATGTGCGTCAATAAGCTAACCGGAAGGTTAACTGCGGGTTAACACGATGGTTTAGCATGACGCAAAAATCAACATGTACCATAGGTCCAACACGAAGGTATTATGCCGAAACTATTTCGACCACCTTCAAAAACAGATCGCAATAATAATTAATTTGCTTATCTCTAAATTGTCATGCGATATGCGACAATAAGCAAACCGGGAGGTTAACACGATGGTTTAGCATGACGCACAAATCAACCTGGACCATGAGTCAACACGAAGGTGTTATGCCGGAATTATTTCGACTACCTTCAAAAACTGATCGCAATAATAATTAATTTGCTTATCTTTAAATTTTCATGCGATGTGCGTCAATAAGCTAACCGGAGGGTTAACTGCGGGTTAACACGCTGGTTAAGTATGACGCAAAAATTAACTTGGAGGTTGACCGAAGCTCAACACGAATGTATTATACTGAAATTATTTTGACCAACTCCAAAAATAAGTCGCATTAATCATTAATTTGATAAAATTATGTTTATGGCAAATACCCTCAAATATTTCAAAAATATATTTATTTTTTCCCCGGAGGGATACGATTAGATAACGGCTTTATTACTTTCGTTACCTATCGCACCCGAGGATGTTCCTCCTGAACTCGATTCTGAGCTATTATAGATACAATCCTGGGGGCTATGATGTTCCAGTTTTTGGAACCGACATACACAGTAGGTAGCTCAACGTCGGCTCCTTATATATAAGAAAAACTCTTGAACGAATTCACGGTTCACAATAATTGCAGCCTTTTAAGAGCACATCAAATCATAGGATCTGAGCATTACGGCTATCAACAGAGCAATGTCATTAATTAATGCTACTTACTGACCTCCGTTCACAGAGCCGCGAGTGATAGCTAAGCTAATCACTCCTGGACTTGATAAATTATTTTTTACTGTTATTATCATTGAAAAATTAAGAAAATTAAGGTGATTGAGAGACAGGATCTTCGGTTTCGAAAAGTTGATGACTTCTAACGCGAATGCAACGACTTCGCGCCCTTCTCACTAGAGAAATTGGTCGGGCCCTCCTCGCTTTAACTCGTCAAAAAGGGGGGGAGAGGCAAGTCAACGACGCGCCCGTCGACCATAACTTTTCATAACTGGGCACACGCCCATGAAGCGTGCACCACCTCGGCAGTAATAGAAGCAAATGCTGGTTGATTGAAAACATTTCTAATAATGTTGGCTTGATTTCAAACAGAACCCAGTTGTCTTAGAGTGGATTCGTAACGGACATAGCATCCCTCAGGTTAATACCCCAACTAATAATTTATGTATAATATAATTATATTAATCTATTACATAATATATTAATAATGAAGTGTAAGCACCATAAATGACAATATATTTCTAAAATATTTTTTGAACACCAAAAGCTAACGGCGCTTGTGGATTTAGGCTTAATCTTAAGCATATCTATTTAAATAAGTATATCTCTAATCCCCATTTCATGATGGAGGATTACAGAACTGCAACAAAAATGTTACAAATATATATATATATCTATCTAGGAGAATATTACCTAACGGCCTCTTGTTCATAAAAATATCGTACAACGGAACTAATTACATGAACTAAGTAAATGAAAAAAAAAAAAAAAAAAACGATATTTTACAAATAGTGTATTAAATCCCCAACAGTGCCTAAAATGTATAGGTTTTACCTACAAATTCTATGGACATGACGTTATCACTCGCCTCAGAGAAACGTTCCAATATTATTTGATTAGTAAAATTTTACCATCTACCATATTTATGATGGAAAAACGCGTAAGTTTGACACGTTATTATTTATATTAAGTACTATCCGGCCTTACTCAAATTTATAGTCGAAGTTTCGACCTAGTCTTCGGGTATGTCCGATGCCCATCATCAGGTAAGTTTACGCCAGATCGCGGTAGCCGCGACATAAACATATATACTACTGTGTACTAATCTACCGTATTGTACAATAAAAAGTTATGCCCATCTTATTGGCGACCTTGCCTAAGCATGCCCTGCCGTAAAGTATAGATGAGGTATAGGTACAAGGAGAATTGAGCGACAGAAATCAATAAATCACAACGCTATGACGATGAATTTAATTTTGCCAGGCGTTGAAATCTTAACATACTTAAAGCAAACCAATGTTTATTTATGTTTTTTCCACCATTTACAATGAATTAAAAAAAAAAAAAAAAAAAAGTATATATATAAGATATAGCAGAGGGTGTCTTGATATTCCTTAATCGGCCACCTGAACCCTGATGTCCACTGCTCAAATAGATTCTCAACACTAGCACAATGTGTTTCCTCCCGAATTTATACTTTCATCGTCTTTTTGCGGGACTCTTGACTACCATTCGAAGCAGCTTACCCTGTGCAGCAATGCTCTCAGGTCTGCGTTTTTACCGAGAGGAATACCAACCGAGGTATAAGACTTAATGGCATCCCTCTCAAAATACCTTGCTACAGTATAATGGCACTTATAAATTATGGTGTCAATTCTGTATTTCTTATTACGTTAGTCCATACGGGGTAAGTACTATTATTTCTTTAATGCTATTGAATAATAATTAAGCAATAAATATATAACAAAGTCATTTTGTACGGTTCGTCGAATGTTAGTCAGTCATCGGTCTGAATTGTCATTGATGATAAGCTAACCTAACTACGAACAATCAAGTCAAACGGCTCCTCACATGAGCGTATAAACTGTGACATGTTTTTCAAAAATATTCTTTTACTTGGGGTCCCAAGACATAGATAGTTTTAAATAATACTGCTAACTGAGTATCTACTAGGAGAACTCCCATTCTAAAAAGATAATCACTACCAAAGATAATAAAACCAAAAACTATTAGCTATGTACAGCGCTCGAGGCGCAAATTTTTGTTCCGATTAAAAAAGATAATGTTAACGTTTGTTCCTCCGGCGTTACAATAGGTATTGCAGACATTACAAAGAAATCTGCAAATGGACGTGACCAACTAGTACTATCACTAAAATATTTTGAGGAAAATAAGGCCATCTGCCCAGCTACGATACTAAAGTATTATTGATGTGTTAGTTACTAAAACATTGATCCTGTGACGACAGACAACATAATACTAACGCATAAAAGACAGTGTAAGCCAGAAACCTCTCAATATATCAGCAGAAGAATCAAAGAGGTGTTGCGCGAAAGCAGCGTGCATGTGTCGACCTTCAGCGCGTATAGTACGCGGCACGCCCACCGCGCAGCATCGCCACATCTGCAGCGCGCGCCTCTGGCTTATCGTTTAGACACCATCAGAAAAGCAGCCGGTTGGTGCAGAAGATCCCAACCATTTGCTAAAGTTTACGACCAAAAATGACATGATAGTGCCGATTTCGCCACTTCAGTCCTACTTTGTAATAATACATGATTATTCTAAATCTTAATACATACAAAACTTTTAATCCTACGAATTTAGTATTAAATATAGTAATACAATTAATATGACTAATGACTAGGGTACCTCCCTATATATATATATAAAATATATATATATATATATATATATATATATATATATAGGTATTGTGTTAGTGAAGAGAACTGACATAATAAAAAAAAAAAAAAAAAAAAAAAAAAAAAAAACCAACCCCCAGTAATTTTGTTTTGATTTATTTTCTGATAATATTTTCATTTGGGTTCATGTGACATTAAAATAAAAGTTCTTACCTTTTTTTTTTCAATGTCTTGTTCGATAACACAAAATTTTCATCTCTAAACATCTACATGTTGTTAAATATATCTGAAGAATGAAGCGACGAAATATAATATATGATCAAACGAACTTAACAAGTGAAGTTCGATCGATATTATATGAGTACGCTTCATTCGAAGATATACACTCCCTCCCACCCAGTTCCCAGTATTTATAGAAAATTTTGTGTTTCGTACTCTCTAAAAAGAATGACGAGCTGCCACAGTGCCTACACAAAGGAAGTGGGTGAAAGTCAAATAAAAAACTTTTATTCTCTTAAAGTGTGAAGTTGCCAGCAGGAAAAAAGGACTACATGTTGTTAAATATATCTTCGAATGAAGCGTACTCATATAATATCGATCGAACTTCACTTGTTAAGTTCGTTTGATCATATATTATTAGTCAACCATCATGTACAAGCATTATTCAATGTTGAGCCCATCAGTAAAGAGTGTAGCCGGTCAATACGTTCCCTAATAGATATAACCAACAAAAACATTAGGGCGTTATCTGTTCTCAAGCAGCCAACCGAACACTGGGATACGCTCATTATATATATGATGTCGACAAAGCTAGATTCTGTGACAAGCAGACACTGGGAGGAATATCGCAATACATTGTCTGAGCCACCAACTCTTTTACAATTTTGTACATTTTTGAGCAATCATACAAATCTATTAGAAACCTTGGAGGATAATAAAACTAAAACCTCAAGGGTAGAAGTTAGTAAGTCTAAAAGCTATTTAGTAGTATCCAATGATTCAAATAGCTCAATAAAAAATCAGAATAAATGCCCAATGTGTCAATGCAATCATATGCTGTACAACTGTGACAAATTTAGAAAACTTTCTGTAGACAGGCGCATCGCGACGGTTAAAGACCTTAAACTTTGTATGAACTGCTTACGCCCTGGACATGCTTACATGAAATGTAAGCTGTCACATTGTCGCTACTGTAAATACAAACACAACACACTATTACATTTAGAAAGGCAAGATGATAAGCATAATATGGCGTCCTTAACAGAGAGTGTTGCATTGCCCGCCAACAGCTCATCTAAACCACCCAACCATGATCAGGTTGCCCTATCATCAGATACCAATCAGGATACTGCTTCGTTCCATGTATTTCTATCCACAGCGCTGGTGAGAGTATTCGACAGCGAGGGCACCGCGCATACTGCCAGAATCCTTCTCGATAATGGCAGCACTGCTAACTTCGTGACGCAGGACCTCTGTGACAGGCTACAACTTACGCGACGCAGTACTATGTCCACGGTATCAGGTATCTGCAACCAAGCCAGTATTAGCTCACAGTCTTGCAACCTTACGATTCAATCACTCCATAACAACTATAAAGTCAATGTACATTGTCTACTACTGCAACAAATAACAAAGGCGTTACCGTCAAAGTTGGTTAACGTCGATAACATTCTCATACCTACTGGTCTTGAGCTAGCTGACCCTACCTTCAATATACCATCAGCGATAGACATTTTAGTAGGTGCCGAAACGTTTTGGAGCGTCATTTGTAACAATCGCATTGACCTAGGTAAAAACCAACCAAAGTTATACGAAACAAAGTTCGGATGGTTAGTATCTGGCCATGTAGCAATCCCGGACCGATCTTCCAGACATCAGTGTCATTTTCTCAACCAAGAGGAAGATCTCACTCGGTTTTGGGAATTGGACACTATCTCACCCACCCATTCTCTAACGCTCGAAGAGCGCGCTTGCGAGGAGAGTTTTTCTAACAATACCTATCAAGATAGTGATGGTCGTTTCGTAGTCACTATGCCTCTCAAACAAGATCCTCATGTTTTGGGTGATTCTTATTATATGGCGAAATGCCGCTTCCTTTCACTAGAACGCAGGTTTCAGCGAGACCCCTCATTCAAAAACATGTACCTCAATTTCATGAAAGAATACGAAGAATTAGGGCACATGACTGAAAATCCAGTATCCTCGACTAAATCACCTAACGAGGACGTCAGCTATTTCATACCACATCATGGTATCATCCGAAAATCGACTTCGGCATCGGAGCCCACAGTTTCTTTAAGAACTGTGTTCGACGCGTCAGCTGCTACAACATCTCATAAGTCGCTAAATGACATTCAGATGGTAGGCCCAACGGTCCAAGACGACCTGCTGTCTATACTCATACGCTTTCGCCAGTATAAAATAGTAGTGTGTGCAGATATCGAAAAAATGTATCGCGCCATATTGCTGACTCCACCCCAACGCACACTGCAGCAAATAATATTTCGATATGATTCTTCTGGGCCATTAAAAACGTATACCTTAAATACAGTTACGTACGGTATGGCGTGCGCCCCATATCTTGCTACAAAATGCCTCAGCAGTCTTGCAGACAAAACTGATGATCAAAATGTCAAATTCGCGATATCTCATAGTTTCTATGTTGATGATTATATTTACGGGGGGCAAGACCAGCAGGATGTAGTTAACACTTGCAAAGGCGTCATATCCACGTTGTCATCTGCAAAACTAAATTTAAGAAAATTTCAATCGAATTGTCCTGAAGTATTGAATCAAATCCTTGAAGCTAGAACAGACAAACTCAAACCTCTCTCAGATGTAGATCATTCGAAAACATTAGGCCTACATTGGTCAAGCGAGTCAGACACAATGTCATTTTTAATAGATATTGACATACATGGAAAGGTCACTAAAAGGCATATTTTGTCAGTAATTAGTCAAATATTCGATCCGTTAGGATTAGTCGGTCCAGCAGTTGCAGACGCTAAAATAATAATGCAAAGGCTCTGGATATTGAAGGTCGACTGGGACGACGAGGTTCCAGAAGAAATAAAGATACAATGGACATCATTCGCATCTAAACTATCACAGTTAAATAATATTCAAATTCCACGATGGGTTCTACAAATCGAGTTTCAGTTCATCGAACTACATACATTTACAGATGCATCTGAGCGCGTCTACGGTGCGTGCATCTATGCGCGTTCCATTGCAAGCAATGGCGACATACACGTTCAACTCATCGCTTCCAAAAATAGAGTTGCCCCTATCAAGGCGACAACAATACCACGGCTTGAACTATGCGGCGCTTTATTAGGTGCAAGATTGTGTGCTAAAGTGTTAAGTTCAATAACACTGCATGTAAGGTGCAGATTTTGGTGTGATTCCACCATTGTTTTGAGCTGGCTGTCAACACCCACGGCTCAGCTAAAACAATTTGTTCGCAACCGCGTTAATGAGATTAACGATATCACAGCCGATTCACCGTGGACATATGTACCGTCACAGTTCAACCCGGCAGATATTTTGACTCGCCCGGGGAAGGTTGACCTGGTCAACAGAGCCCTTTGGTGGTCAGGACCTTCATTTTTACTAAAAGGTGAAGAGTCATGGCCTACAATGCCAAACTCCAGCGAGGCAAAGGATTTGCCTGAAGTAGTTTGTCATACTTCATGCGCGATGAACACTACTACTCAAACAAGTGTAATGTCAACACTCATTCACAAATACTCTAACTATAACCGACTATTACACGTAGTAGCCTATGTTCATAGATTTATTTTCAATTGCAAAAATAATCAAATTAAGGTTACCGGGACCCTTACCTACGATGAACTTCACGATTCATATAATCGCATTTTAGAAAATGCCCAAGGTGAAATGTTCCCACTAGAATACTCACTAATCAAGGCAGGTAAACCATTGCCTTCGAAAAACCGCTTAATATCACTAACCCCATTTCTAGACCCGAATGATAAACTTATGAGAGTAAGAGGTAGGCTTGATAATTCCCCATACACATATGATCAGAAACACCCTATTCTATTATGTAGTAAACACTATTTAACAAAACTAATTTTCCGCAGTCAACATATAAAGCTTTTACATGCAGGACCTTTACTTCTACTAGCTAACATTCGTCAAACATACTGGCCGTTAGGTGGCAGAAACCTAGCTAAAATTGTAGTGAACAAATGTTTAAAATGTTTTAGATTTAAAAATAATACCGTTCACCCTATCATGGGTCAACTTCCAGAATCCAGAACCACGTTAGAGTTTCCCTTTCTCAATTGTTCGGTGGACTATGCTGGACCAGTTATGATAGCGGATAGAAAGGGTAGAGGTTGTAAGCTTATCAAGTCTTACCTGTGCATTTTCGTGTGTTTAGCAGTTAAAGCTGTACACTTGGAGCTTGTTACAGATCTCACGAAGGAAGCATACATGGCTGCCTTGCACCGGTTCGTGTCCCGTCGAGGGAAACCAGTTTCTATCACATCCGATAACGCGACCACCTTTGTCGGATTACGTAACGAACTTCATTCATTAATTTCTAACGTTGGGTCAGATATTGAAAACGAAGGAATTCGGTTTCTCTTCACACCAGCCTATTCACCCCATTTCAATGGTATTGCTGAAGCGGCAGTCCGCTCTACAAAGAATCATTTACGAAGGATTCTTAATTTAACGCACTTCACCTTTGAAGAAATGTCGACTTGCCTCACTCAAATTGAAGCTATCTTAAATTCTAGACCTCTAACTCCACTTACCTCAGATCCATTGGACCTCACCGCCCTCACTCCTGCTCACTTCCTTATCGGTCGACCACTCGCATCCGTGCAGCATCCACAGGTATCCGTCGCCTCCAACATCAACATGCTGCAGCGGCACAAGCGAATGACGCTCATCAAGGAACACTTTTGGAAAAGGTTTTCTAACGAATATGTTTCTATGCTCCAGCAGAGAACCAAGTGGAATAAGAACCATAGTCAGCTAGAGTTGGGCTCACTTGTGCTTTTGAAGGATAAGACGAGGCCGCCACCACTGTGGCTGCTGGGACGTGTCACAAAGGTCTTCAGTGGAGGTGACAACATCGGCAGAGTGGCTGAAATTAGAACGAGCAAGGGCATCCTACGGCGAGGTTGGAACAATGTTTGCCCATTACCATTAGACCATGTTGAAGAAGCTTCTCAACCCGGGGGAGCATGTCTACGACACAGCTAGTGCCTGCGGGGTGCGGGGGACCTGAACCGGTTCGACGGGCCCGCCGCCGCTCCGCCGCCATTGCACACTCCAAATCGTCGCCAGTGCGATCGGATATAACTTTGACCTTGTTGAGATATTATATACAATATTAGTTACTTGTCGCGTTTGTTTTCACGTAAACCAACCAACGCAATACAGTCCGCACCTTAACTTAACCTCAGTCAGGCCTAAACAGTATGGGTTCCGTATCCGGAAAATATGTAATGGCTGTGTGTATGTAATAATTTATAGTGGATCTGTTAATTGTTACCTTAAAATATCTGTATTGTATATTCTGCTTCAATAATATGTACCCACATATTATTACGTGTCATTCGATATTATGGTATCGGAGTATCATAATTATTTAAAATGCATATATTTTCAAGAAATAAGCCTCTGGTTTAAAATATAATGTTCGACTAAACATTCAAAAACTACAAAAGTGACTATTTGTTTCTTGATACGGCTTGAAATCAATTGAATACTGTTCAATTTTTTGTTAATTTTTAATATACATTATTTTTTAAGGGAAATTAACAGCTTGCCGATAAATCAAAACAATAAATCAACATTCACTGAGGGCCAATTATATATTTACATTTCCAGGTTAATTAATTTCTTTTCTTCTGGTATGAGACACAGCGCCTTAAGCTCGTTTGTCAGTTTTATGACGAACGAGAAATATGGTCGCTCGTAAATATTTTTTCAGTAATTAAATTAAATCAAATGTTGTTCCATCAGAATGAGCCTTCATGAACTGTTCTCATTGTGTAGTAGGTTTATTAGACATGTAGGGCTGTCAACAAAATAAGCTGAAATTACTCAAAAGCGTATATTAAGAAAATTGTAAATCCGTAGAAAGAAAAAAAATAGATACATTTAATCTAACAAACTAAACCAAATGATCAAGAAAAAAAAAGATTTTATTGAACCATAATACATTGCATATTATTTAATTTCATGGTGTGCTCCGTTATATTACCGAACAGATAACTTCAGCAGCTGATCACATCTCCGCCACAAGCACGCTAATAACCTCACAATATATAATAATATCCATCTCACAAAGTTGCCGAGAAAATTTAATAATTATCATTATTACACCGGAGTCCGACACTACTATCCCGTCCCCGTCCCGGCTCGCGGCAAGCAAACAACACAACTTTAATAAAAGTAAATCGTATTAACACCTAACTCGCTAAGCTGTTTGATTGTCGTCCGGAGTGATGGCGGGCGGTGGTTCAGCGCACCCACCGACCGGGTACTTAGTCTCTGTGGCGACATGTGCGCGACACACAGATTTATCTCTGAACATTAACATTTATTGCGCATAAGCTTTGATTATTATTATCATCCTTAAAAGCACCGGTACTCTTAAAAGCATTTAACTGAATTTGAAATAAGTAGGATATCCTTATATCGACTGTGTTTTATATTTTGTACCCCCATAACTATATTTCTAGTTGATCCCATATTGATGATTATTTTATTTGAAAGGTGGTGCTTCTCATGTGGTCCCATTTGAATTTGATCAATATCTGACCAGTTGTTTTTGAGTTATCCTTAATACAGCGTGTTTAATGAATTTTTACTGAAAATATTCTCATTTTGTTCCAAGTATGAGTAGTGGAAGTCGGTTTGTATAGTTTTTGAATTTCATGCAAAGTAAGTGCCGAACTCGTTTTGATAAATGAGACGATCGTCAAGTTCATCATTTTGCGAGTGAGAGTGAGAACCGAACGCAGATCGCAGTATTTTTCTATTGAATGCGATCGACTATTTTTACGATTCATTTTTTTCGCTTATTAGGCGTTTTGGCTTCGCATGCCCTACGCCATGCAAATTTTGGCTTTTTATTAATGTTATCGAGTGTCGTGATTTATTCATCATCATCATCATCATCATCTCAGCCATAGGACGTCCACTGCTGGACATAGGCCTCCCCCATTGATTTCCACAAGGACCGGTTGGAAGCAGCCCGCATCCAGCCCTTGCCTGCGATCTTAGTCAGGTCGTCTGTCCACCTGGTCGGTGGCCGTCCTATGCTGCGCTTGCCAGTCCGTGGTCTCCACTCGAGAACCTTTCGACCCCAACGGCCATCGGTTCTTCGAGCTATGTGCCCTGCCCACTGCCACTTCAACTTGCTAATCCGCTGGGCTATGTCGGTGACTTTTGTTCTTCTACGGATCTCCTCATTTCTGATTCGATCGCGTAGAGAAACTCCGAGCATAGCCCTCTCCATAGCTCGTTGTGCGACTCTGAGCCTGTTCAGAAGGCCCATAGTAAGGGACCACGTTTCAGATCCGTAAGTCATCACTGGTAACACACACTGTTCGAAGACCCTCGTTTTCAAGCATTGTGGTACTTTGGACGAGAATACGTCACGGAGCTTCCCGAACGCTGCCCAGCCGAGTTGGATTCGACGATTGGCCTCTTTCTCAAAGTTGGACTTACCTAATTGCACTGTATGTCCTAGGTATACGTAATGGTCAACAACTTTGAGAATCGAGTTTCCGATCGATACTGGGGCGGGTGCAACATGGGCATTTGACAGAATTTTCGTCTTCTCCATGTTCATTTTGAGGCCCACCCTTTGGGAAACTCTGTTGAGGCCTTCGAGCATCGTGCTAAGGTCTTCCATCGATTCTGCCATGACCACAATATCGTCGGCAAACCGAAGGTGAGTGATGTACTCGCCGTTGATGTTGATGCCGAATCCTTGCCATTCCAAGAGCTTGAAGGCGTCTTCCAATGCGGCAGTGAACAGTTTCGGAGAGATAACGTCTCCCTGTCTCACGCCTCTTTGCAATGGAATCGCCTTCGAAACTTGCTCTTATACTCGGACCGACATGGTGGCGTTATTGTACAAACACTTCAACACTTCGATATACCGATGGTCAATACGGCACCGCTGGAGAGACTCTAGCACCGCCCACGTCTCGATCGAATCAAAGGCTTTCTCATAGTCCACAAACGCTAAACATAAGGGCAAGTTATACTCTTCGGTCTTCTGTATAACTTGCCGCAGCGTATGGATGTGGTCTATGGTGCTGTAGCCTTTTCGGAAACCGGCTTGTTCGGGAGGCTGGAAGTTATCAAACCTACGTTCGAGACGATTCGTGGTGACTCTTGAAAACAGCTTGTAAACATGGCTCAGAAGCGAAATGGGTCTGTAGTTCTTAAGCAATGTGTTGTCACCCTTCTTAAAGAACAACACCGCTACGCTTCTGTTCCATGCTTCCGGCGTTGACCCTTCGAGGACAACGGAATTAAAGAGCTTCTGAAGGACTTTCAGTATCGGTGAGCCACCCGCTTTCAGAAGCTCTGATGTGATTCCGTCATCACCCGGTGCCTTGTTGTTCTTAAGCTGCTTCAGAGCCATCCTAATCTCGTACAGGCTGATGTCCGGGATGTCTTCGGTATAGTGCCGGGTTAGCTTGGCTCTTGGGTCTTTGGCCAAGCTGTCAACAGGTTTAGTGACCGAAGTGTATAGCTGCCCATAGAACCTCTCGATCTCTCCAAGCACCTCTGCTTTGGTCGACGCTATACTGCCATCATCTCTCTTCAGCTTAGTCATCTGGCTTTGCCCAATAGACCTGTCTCTTGCAAACACTTTGGAGCCTTTTCTCCGTTCGATCGTATCTTTAACACGATTTGTATTAAAGGTACGGTTGTCGTGTCGCAAGGATTTCCATATTCGTCTATTGAGCTGCCTATATGACGTAGCATCATCGGATGATTGCAGTTGCAATGAGCGTCGTTCAGCCATGAGGTCAAGGGTATGGCTGGAGAGTTTTTGAGGTCTATCTGTGCGGCGGGGTCTAAAGAGCTTAGACCCCACTATGTGGACAGTTTCTACAAACCTGTTGTTGATCTCCTCCACCGACGCAAAGTTCTCAAGACAAGCAAAGCGATTGGATAACTCAAGTTGAAAGCTCTCGGGGTTTTGGATATGGACATTTTGGGGTCGGAGCGTGGATTTCATCAAACGGGACCTCTCAAGTTTAACATTAATATTCAATGTGCCTCTTACCATGCGGTGATCACTACCGGTTTTGACCATGTTGATCACAGAGACATCATTGAATATTTGTTTCTTGGTGGTCATGATGAAATCGATCTCATTTCTTGTGGAACCGTTGGGGCTCAACCAGGTCCATTTCCTTTGAGGCGGCTTCTGAAAGAAAGAGTTCATCATAAAGAGTCCCTCTTTCTCCATGAAGTCGGCCAGCCTCTGTCCCCTAGGGTTCCGTTGTCCATTTGTCCATAACCAAATTGCCCCACTCTCAACTCTCCATCACTTCTTTCGCCCAACTTTGCGTTAAAGTCCCCCATAACAACATTGTAATGGGTCTTGGAGGTATGTATGGCCCTACTAATGTCCTCATACATAGCCTCTACCTCCTCATCGGTTCCGAGTTTCGAGGTCGGTGCATATACCTGAATGACCTTCAACGAATTTCTGCTTGATATTCTGAGTATTAGGTATGCCACCCTGCTCGAAACGCTGTCGATGGTAATGATGTTGTTAGTGAGGGACTTGCGAACGAGAAATCCGACACCACCTTGGGACTTTTGATCACCTTCCCGGTAGTAGAGCAAGTTACCGGATTTGAGGGTTATGGTGTCCTCACCCTCTCTACGGACTTCACATAACCCTAAGATATCCCAGTGTAACTTACTCATTTCTTCTTCCAGTTCGACGATCTTCTCGTCTGCCAACAAAGATCTTATGTTGTGTGTTACCAGGGCCAGAGGTCGTTTTTTCAGGGAGTGGTAGCCGGGATTCTGCCGGAGATTCTTAGCACCCCCTGCTCCACCGTTACACTGGCCGCTACCGGAGCCAGCATTAGCGGAGCTGCCGGGGACTGGGGGCCTGGTCTTTATTTGCACTATCATAGGGGGGGGTTTGCCAATACTCGCCACGCTTGGCAGGCGGGTTGGCGAGCGCAGTATGATGTGTGAACCTCAGAAGGCGCTGCTGCCCACCCTCTGGTACGTGATCCCTTAGCCGATTCTTACGGCACCCACGGGTAGAGATGGGGGGGGTACTATTCTTAGCCGGTACCCCACGGCAAACGTGATTTATTAATTTATATTAAATATGATAAATTCAATCGATTCAGTTTTCGCTGCCGTGGTAGGTACGTTGATATTATCATTTCCCAAGCAATGTTTTTCTG
The DNA here is from genome assembly GCA_934044485.1 of Apeira syringaria. NCBI lineage: Eukaryota > Metazoa > Arthropoda > Insecta > Lepidoptera > Geometridae > Apeira > Apeira syringaria. The sequence goes on from OW203668.1 coordinate 17,644,197, forward strand.
TCATGCGGCGGAGTGTAGAAATAAAACAAGAATTAAAACAGAATTTTCTACGTAAGAGTTGCTTAAGACAACTCATATCCTAACATCCTCTTCCATAACTACTAACATTTAGGCCACCAAAAATAAAATATTTTTAGGAAGCATTGTACCTAAGTGTGCCTTGAGGCACATGTGTGAAGTGAAATATTTTACTTTGGTTAATGTAAATAGTTCATAGTTATTTATTTGGTAAAATTTGTTTAAATGTCAAATAAAATCAATATTTATAAAGTTTACCCTGGCACCGTTGATACAAAATATTTCACAGGAAGCGAATGGATCGAAGCGATGATAGGTCGGCGGGGGGAGCGTCGCCTGTCAAACTAACGGACACTGGTTCGATCCCCAACAACAGCTTGAGCTTCCGGTGAAGGTAACACCGTTATCAAATTTCCAGTATGGTGGTAGGGTTTTTCGAATACCCTCCTGTGTAGCTACCACCCTCAAGTTTAAAAAACTGTCACCAAGCACATAGTGTGTTCAGGCAGTACCTAGTCCAAGAGAAGCACCAGTGATCATTCTATGTCTAGCGTGATAACATATTCGACCACATCGTCACTGACCATCAAGTGAGATAGTGGTCAAACGCTAGATTTATATAGTATAAAAAAAACATTTGTCTAAAATGTACTATGAGCGTTATTCCAATTCGTCTATGAAATAAAAACAAAACACATGCATGTTGGAGTACCATAATAATCATTATGCTAAAAGATAGATCATGTTTGTGGATAACGTAAACAAAATATTAAATCTAATGCGTCAAAATACACAATACCATCGACAAATTACGCTAGAGCTATCGCTATATTCGTTAAAATTTATCGAATACACGATCTTCCTTGAATATTAGATAAAAAATCAAACCTGTTTTCACGATTTGAAATGTCAAATTTGACGATCGCGTAGATCGTGAAAAACTGCAGATTCAAAAAAACCGAATCGGTCGAAAAGTATTAATTGCTAACATTATCTTTCACCAATTCACTGCCAGAAGCGACTTAATGGAGTCGTCGCATCTAAAATGAACTATGGGCACTATGACGACTTGAGATTACACACTAAACAAAATTCTTACAATATTCTAATACATAAGAAAGCTTAACAAACTCTTTTGAAATTTATTTAGAAAATTTTCATATATATATATTTTTGTATAACAAAGGGTTTGCGATTGTTTTTTTTAAATCAAGAGTGCTCTGTGTACTGTGGATCACAGACCCTAGTCGAGATGTGGCATAAGCCCGAGATAGGCATCGATCACCTCCCGGCTGAGATTCTTCTCGCCAAATGGTAAGTAAACTTCCCCCGGGCGCACAAACTCAAATTGCTCGAGAGTAACATAAACACAAACTTGCGAATAAAATGGCGCATGAACTCAAGAGATGCCGTTTCACTAAAGAACTTCTGTCATTAAAAAGAATTGAGAGACTCTACATGAATAGATACTTCATTAAAATTTGATAATGATTATTTTTTAACGTTTGATGAAATTAGAATAGTGATTAATTAAAATGTTCACTGGCGAAGTTCATTAGTGAAATATATCGCAAGAAGCTATCTGTTCCAAGCATTAAAATTCTATGTTACAACGAACGAGCGGAACTGAGGCTAGCGCGCGCCGACTTTTATCAAACCATACAATTTTAGCTTTGGCCAAGCTCACAGGTCGGGAACTAGTGCGGATATTGTTATTGAAAATAGGCACCGAAGCCACGACCGACTCTGTGTCGGAATTAGAGTTAAGTTAATTATAAGTTAATTAATTTACGCTTTAGAGGGTGACTGTGGGTCATTATTTCGAGCAGAGGCCAATGTGAATGATGAAAAGTCGCAACCGCTGTGAGATTAGGGAGGGTCCTCGTATGGGATTTACGTGACGAACTACTGTCATCATCATCATCATCATCATCTCAGCCATAGGACGTCCACTGCTGGACATAGGCCTCCCCCATTGATTTCCACAAGGACCTGTTGGAAGCGGCCCGCATCAAACCCTTGCCTGCGATCTTAGTCAGGTCGTCTGTCCACCTGGTCGGTGGCCGTCCTATGCTGCGTTTGCCAGTCCGTGGTCTCCACTCGAGAACCTTTCCACCCCAACGGCCATCGGTTCTTCGAGCTATGTGCCCTGCCCACTGCCACTTCAACTTGCTAATCCGCTGGGCTATGTCGGTGACTTTTGTTCTTCTACGGATCTCCTCATTTCTGATTCGATCGCGTAGAGAAACTCCGAGCATAGCCCTCCATAGCTCGTTGTGCGACTCTGAGCCTATTCAGAAGGCCCATAGTCAGGGACCACGTTTCAGATCCGTAAGTCATCACTGGTATCACACACTGTTCGAAGACTCTCGTTTTCAGGCATTGTGGTATTTTGGACGAAAAGACGTCTCGTAGCTTCCCGAACGCTGCCCAGCCGAGTTGGATTCGACGATTGGCCTCTTTCTCAAAGTTGGACTTACCTTGATTGGACTGTATGTCCTAGGTATATATATAGTCCTCCTCATCGATTTCGATGACGGCGACCCTTGCTATCATTGCTTTCTTGCGTGAGCCCTGTAGTGGCTCGCTATCCCAAACTTGGACTTGAAAACCCTACGTAGTGGTCAACAACTTTGAGAATCGAGTTCCCAACTGATATGGGGGCGGGCGCAACATGGGCATTCGACATAATTTTCGTCTTGTCCATGTTCATTTTAAGGCCCACCCTTAGGGAAACTCTGTTGAGGCCTTCGAGCATCGTGCTGAGGTCTTCCATCGATTCTGCCATGACCACAGTATCGTCGGCAAACCGAAGGAGAGTGATGTACTCGCCGTTGATGTTGATGCCGAATCCTTGCCATTCCAAGAGCTTGAAGGCGTCTTCCAATGCGGCAGTGAACAGTTTCGGAGAGATAACGTCTCCCTGTCTCACGCCTCAATGCAATGGAATCAATCGCCTTCGAAATTTGCTCTTGTACTCGGACCGACATGGTGGCGTTATTGTACAAACACTTCAACACTTCGATATACCGATGGTTAATACGGCACCGCTGGGGAGACTCAAGCACCGCCCACGTCTCGATCGAATCAAAGGCTTTCTCATAGTCCACAAACGCTAGACATAACGGGCCGAACTACTGTATTGTCACCCAAATAAAAATAAGGGAGTGCTTTGTTGTAGAAGTAGTTTAGTTCGCGCCGCGCCAGAGGATCCACAGACGAGCTTATCCGTTCTAGAGTTGGGTTCGGTTCGATGTGAGGGGCGGAGTTTTAAACGCTATATCGGAAAGGTTTGATCCTGTTTTAAATTGTAATTCGTCGATTTTAAGGAGCTTACAAAACGAATTCATTAGTTCAGCGAATACAACGGTGCGCCCGGGAATACAAAATCCATTTATGTGGACTCAATTTTTGGGGGAAGGTGCTTTGGTATAGGTGGTAATAAATATGATTTCAATAAGTCAAAAGAAAGATTTTGTTTACAGCTTTGGTAAGTTTGGAAATAGAATTTGAAGGAGTCAAGAAAATTAGAAGATAAGTAGTTATCAATTCACGTTACGCTATATTTGCTCGCTTTAATCGTGTTAACAGAATTTATTTGAGACTTTGATAAAACAGTTTTTAAACAGTGAATGAATGCAGACCGAATAAAATTGAGAATAATGTATTTGTTCATGAATATAGACAGAGAGCCTGCAGGTGGAAGCCACGGACCGCTCTAATGAAGCCACGGATGCACTGCACGCTATTAAAGGATTATGCCTCGCCTTTATACGGGATGAATACCGTGTTTTATTCACTTCATTTTAATGCTCACTCCGCAAACTATGTGTTATACCGGGTACCTAATCGGTGGTTATGGGTCCTGCTCTTACTGGTTAAAGGCAGTTATTTATTACTACCTAGGTAGAATAGAATGATACAAAGGAATAGCCAGAATTTAATATGATGCAAATATGCAAAAGAAGAATTTAGACATAGATGCAGCTATTTGTGTCACTTTGTGTATAATGGACAGCAATTGTTCTAATGTACTACTTTTTTCCTACTTCTAGCTTTCTAACATTTTTACTGTCAATTTATAATGTTTTTAACACGAGGTAAGTCATTGTTTTCTACATGACACGTCAATATGTTACAATTTGACGGCCGCCGTGGCGCAGCGGTCAGTGTCTCGAATCTCGGCAGGGGTAAACCTTTGTGCGATGAGTGTAGATGTTTGTCCCGGGTCGTTAGTATGTAGTGATTGTGTGTGTCCAACTCGCAGAAGGCTCGATGGGTGTAAGCCTCCACCGCGCTGGCTGGTGAATGCAGGCTTTGTCTGTCTGCGGATAGAGTGGTGGAAAACCTATACGAAGATAGCAAGTTTGATTAATAGGAATACAAATCGGTAGGAAAGTACTGGTACATTCCGTCGAGGGGAGTGAGAACATTCTAAATTTTTTTGGCAAACTGTACAAATAAATGACTGTAAATGATCTATAATGATATTATGCAGAGGTAAAGTTTGTGAGTTTTTGAGGTTGTGGGGCCAACCGCTGGATCGACTGAATCCATTTTAAAAATTATGTTACCAATAGAAAGCCGCGATATTTGCGTGATGTTGGTTCATCATCATCATCACCCCGCGGGTGACACCGCGGGCGCAGGTAGTATGCAATAAAATAGAATATTAGTCTCGCTCGGTAGACACTAGAGTATCCTTGGCTCGGTCCTCTGCTCCGTTAAACGAGTCGCGTCGGTGCACGGGAGCATCTCCAAAGTAATAAAATCTCACATAAATAAGCAAATAGTCCCGTCCTGTAGTATCTCACTTGAATGTTCACCAGGTGTACATTAAGCCGACGCGATACAGCGGTGTGGCTTCACCGAAATTGAATTTTAAAAAATATTACCGAGCAGAGGAACCTTGGCCGCTCTCCAAAAGACAATACCTAGGTACCTTCTTGTGTATACTCATTTTAAAGGAATAAATACTTACTGTGCAGTGAAGCCCCGGGCGCCGCCGCCGCGTCAGGGCGACCTCTTGTCAGTAGCTAAGCGAGCGGCATAGTGACCTACTACCCGGTCAGTAGCTTTCTATGAAATCTACAGCTTTATTACATTAATAAGTGCATTTTTATGTTCCAGATAGTTTCGAATATATTAATATTATTCATTTACTAATATAGACATGGACATAGACAACTTCATTTTTGGATATCAACAAAAATGAAATATTTTTCAATCGACTACTAATACTCGTAGGTAGGCTAAGTGACAACCAAGTAGAACTTGTTGGATTTTTCTATTTTATGATGATATTACTTATGTCGTAGTTTCGGCGCGATTTCTCAAGTGGCTTTTTAATTTCACTTATGTGGATGGCGCGGGTTTTGGCCCATTTCGCTCAACACAATGGTATAAATATGTACTCGCAGTAGGCACCAGCTATCTGATGATGTAAGTTATAACACAAGTTAATAATATTACGAGTAAGTTGTTCAATTATGGATTTGAGGGATTCAAATGGCAAATATTGGACGGACAAGCTTCTGATGCTTCTTTTGCGACAAAACTGTTAGTTTAGTTTCGACCGAAGCGGTTACACGAACAATAACATTGAGTGAAGAGAGTAAAAACAATGTGTAAATTTTTTAGTAGAATATTTAAGAAAAACTTAGATATGAATAATAAAATAATATGCCGCAAATTTTTTGTTATGTTATTCCAGTAATTATAAATTACACTTCAAATAAGCTAGAGAGCGGCGAAGTAGGTACCCGTTGAATTTGTTGATGTTTTGAATGCGAACAAAATGGCATTAACACTTCGCGGAAGTTTTCACATTACCCGGTCGCAGCCCCGCGTGTTTGTTTCGTGCCAACCTCCGAACAGGTTTCCAACTCACTACGGGGCGTGCGACGCGGGGCGCAAGTTTCGGGTCTCATTTTAAAACTCTCTGCCCTCGGCGCGGGTAAATTTTAATCATAAAGAGACAATAGAGGTAAGGCACATGCAAACCTTTTACTCGGACTGATTTATGGGTTGTTTTTTGTGCATTATGTTGGACGAGTTGCGCGACAAGTATTGTATATACACAATTTTAAAAGTATACGTTAGGGTTATTTGTTAAATATCAATACATCAATCAATAATCATTACCAATGGCAGTTATCACCCAGAAAACGAGCTTAGTTGAAATTTGTTGATTTAGTAATGCGTCCCCTCGACACGCTATGGTCGACACAACAACTTTCTGAGTTTTTCAATAACTTCAATTGTTACTGAGACATGTTTATCTCACACGAAACATCATATTGGACATAATACGAACTGGCCGGTTGGCGCAGTTCGCACTCTGCCTTCTGAGCCGCTGGTCCCGGGTTCGATTCCCGGACAGGTCAAACATTTGTGTGTATGAACATGTCTGTTTGACCTGTGTCTGGGTGTGTTATGTATATAAGTTATATATATCAGTCATCAGGTTACCATAGTGCAGGCTCTGCCTAGTTTGGGACCTGAAGAGCTTGTGTGAATGTTAAAAAAAATATTTCAGTACAATATTTAGTTAAAAATTCCAATAACATTCCGGACTTGGTGTTCCAAACAAATTTTAGAAAAAAATAATTTGGATGTTTCTTATGAGATTCGAACCCACGACAACAATACCGTTTCATCTCCTTCGAAGCAGATTATCCACCATTGCGGTGTTGATTATAAGCCACAATGACACACTTCGCTCCCATCTCGCGAAGTGTGTACTACACATAGTCTTGCTCACAATACAACTGTCCGGACCCCCGCACTCCAGGATATAAGGACATTATAATATTATTACATATATATTAGAATAAGTAACTTATATAATTACGAAAACATTTTTTATGCGAAGTGGCAAATATAAAAATCTCGTTGCACGTACCACTTGCATCTAGTGTATTCCGGAATAAATCAGTTACAAAATACTTATCCGACGCAAACAGCGACTGACGTCACCGTTCACACCGGCAACACTCACATTATATAAGAATACACGGGTGGTGCTTTCTCTATTTTTAATACATTTAGCATCGAGACATTGGGCCCGTGGGGACCTGAAGCTCATTGGATTTTCTAGAATTTATCTGAGCGTTTGATCGATGCGACGCGTGACCAAAATGCTGGCACATGTTTGGCTCAATGAATCAGCATTGCAATTCAGCGTGGCAATGCTGCTAGCATTCTGGGCACGCTGCCGGCCGGTAGCGGGTTAGAACATTTGAGTTATCTATAGGCTACCAATAGCTAGTGGATTGCTCAAATGTTATTGTAGTAGCTGCAGTATTGTAATTAGTTATTAGTGTGTTATTATTTGGCATACGCCTTTAGGTGCATAATGGTAGTGATTCGCTTATTCAACCGAACTAAACTAAAATATAGGAAAATTAGATAAGTTCTTATGTGGTTACGATAAAGTCTAAATTAGTATGAGACTTATCAATAACATCACTAAAATTAAATGTATTTATTAATTTTGCGGGTAGTTTTAGGTAAATTAAGTCGCCGCTTATTTGGTGCCTACTAAAACTACCCGCAATTCGCCAACATTGGAATAAAACTCGTCTAATATTAGTAAGAGCGTTGTAAGGAGTTATACGAATTTGACTTTAAGCGTAAATAGAATACAAGCTATTTTACTTTGAAGATTTTTAGTGAATTTTAGCTAATTCGTGTGATTAACAGAATTAGGGCCATTATCTAGGATTAGCCCATTATGTCGAATCTCAAATTGTCGCACATTCGATTTTAGATTGTATTAGTATGTACATAACGGCTCTATTTTTCTAAGATCAATTCGCTAGTTCGGTTTTCTCATCGATCATCATTCCGTCCTGTAGGTACTTTTATAATGAGTGAGTCACCCGAGCTCCGGTTAGAGATTACAAACACTTTATGAATAAGTATTCCGGTGTTCGGAAAACGTTTTCCGGGATTCGGACGTTAAAGATCCATAAATTTTAATATTCAATTATTCCAGATTGTATGTTAGAGGGAGAGAGATTACAGCGTTTCTCGGTCGGTTTGGCCGATAATGAGTTTCCGTTACAGCAGTTTGCCGGAACGAGGTTCTGGGAGACTGCTTCATTAAGGGGAATCTATTAAGGAAAATACTATCGAAAGGTGAGACCTTCGTCCTTTTACCGTAACTCGGTAGGTACGAGTGTAGGTAATAGGTTCGGTCGGGAGTATCAGATAGGTAAACGTTTCATCAGAGAGGACAAAGAACCTTAAGGGGACATTCACTTTGATAGCAGACGGCCCCATCCCCGTGATTGTGTTCTTTTAGAAGCAACGCTATTATAATGTAAGTTTTAACTGACATGGTCACTAATACAATACATACAGATATTCACAGGCAATAAACGTGAAAGGAGGGGGGGGGGGTAGACCTCACCCCGCTCTGTCTGCTCTTGAAACAGCTACCCACGAAACTTCGGTTTATTCGTGAACATGGCGCATGTAACTGTTAGTAACTGTTAGTAACTGTAAGTAACTGTGCCGAAATGTCGAGTAATGGAAACAAATAAAACACACGGCACATATATTGATAATAACTTGAACACTACCTATATAATATAGTTACGTTGGCAAACATCGCGACATGATGAATTGAAACAATATAGAGGAGTTTGTGATTTGGTTTGGTAGATATTTTAATTTAAAATAAATGTACCTATTACCTTACTATGTACTTAGAGTACATAATAAAAAAATATTAATGTCAATATGTATATCTTTTATTAAACCTTTATTAAACCTGCTTTTATATTAAGCTATAATATTCACCATCATCATCTCAGCCATAGGATGCTAGTTAAAGCGATACAGCGTTTAGTTGTATCGCCGTAACTAGCTTGCAGTGTGCTATTCTGATGAGGGCATCTTGCATCGTATTCTAGATATTTATTGAACTTGTTGGCCTTATTGGGAATTTATTTATTATAAAGGTACCGCTTTACAGTACGACTTTGGCTATTAGTGGGTCAGATTTTTCCCACAAACTTGTCTTATTAATTTTAATGGGCAGCGCAGGGAGGCACTGGGGCGATTCGCCGTAAAATGAGTTTACGTAAAATCATTTGAGGGATAATAATTGTTGAGAAATGTGAGTATACAAATAAGGATTCGTATTTCCACCGAGTAACCTTAATTTCTCATTTCTGGCGGCGGCCTAAGTTCGTGGGAATAATTAGTTGGGTTCTCTGCTCCCGTTTCGTATATACATATATATATATTGTACAGACATACCTACTTATAATTCAGAAAAGAAAAGTACCCAACGGCTCGGAACCCAAACTCACGGATTGTTCGTTGCGATTTCATTCCGAATGGTCGGTTGTATATATCATTTATTTAGTTTTCAGTAACACATTTGTATAATTATAAAATAAGGGTAGCTAGAAGAGCTCCACTGGGGTAGTGATTTTGCAATATTTGTTATTATTTTCAAGTTGATACCTCCATGAGGAAACAAGGTTTCGTAATCTCCTTTTTTGGAACGGAACCTTAAAACGCCTCTTTATTAACAAATCGTTGTTATCAGTAATAAAAAAATATAAGCCCCTTTAAAACTGCTTAAAAATACAGGACAAGCATAATCGAAGTGAATCGATCGACACTTGTGTGCGCCTCTAATACTATTATCGTACTGCGGCCATGTCAGTGTGCAACTGCACTGTGTCGGTGGCTAATCGTCACCAAAGCGGTATAATTAGTTTTAGCGGATACGATTCGTGTTTGGAGGTGAACTGAGCTCCAATATGATCGAGGTCTGCGCCGCGATCCCTCGAATTCCATCGATAAACGATACTGTCGGCACTGGGCAGGTGAGTTCTAATTAGGTTTTGTAGATCAACACAATAATTTTGTCGAATATTCGTATTACGAATGTTTTGACAAACTCGTTTACCTAATAGAAGGGTGAGGGGGGATTAATTTACATTTTTGCAGTGATTTTATTTGTATTGTAATTGGCTTATTTTAAGTAATGATGTGAACGGCTCAGGCCCGCCTGCCGACTATTTGGATATTTGAATGGAGAATGTTTTATCACTCTTTGGCTGTACGACGTCGATATCTCAACCGAAGGGGGGGGGGGGGGGAAACATCAAAATAATGTAGATCTAATGCAGCCGATGGAGAACAGCAAGGCCAGCGGCACTGCGTCGACAGTGGTGGGCCGGTGCCCAAACAGACGCGGAAACAGTCGCTGTTAGAAACAATTACAACTCATCTCTCGACGGGCTCACAACCGTCCAGCCGCGACGAGAGACGCGGCGCGGCGCGGCGCGGCGCGGCGCGGCGCGGCGCGGCGCGGCGCGGCGCGGCGCGGTCTACGTGCGGACTCCCCCAACATTATGTTTCAAATGTAGTTCGGACACAGACAGTAAGCCTTTGCCCGCGCTCAAAAATTTAGTGTCACCGTAAACGTTCGTTCTTATCGACACAAATCTTTCATGAGACTCTTTAACAATAGTAGAATGGAATCCGTCGAGACAACACTGCTTACGCTGCCTTTATTACTGATTAAAACAGGAAGTAATGCGTCTCAGTTTGATAGATCTATTTACGAGTGAAAAAAAAATGTAGTGGTCGCTATGTACGTGCGTTTCTTTCGATACACATGCAAATGTCTGCTAATCGGCGATCGGCAGCTCCGCGCCGCCGCCGCGCCGCCGCCGCGCCGCCGCCGCGCCGCCGCCGCGCCGTCGACGCGCCGCAAGGGCGCGTTCGTAAGGCTTGCGTCGCGTCGCGTCGCGGCGGCAGTGCGTTATAATTACGTGTGCATAGATCCTAGGATCGTTAAGCCGAACCAAGTCCCACAAAAGTAAACGGCATATAATCTATCGAGGGCCGATCTTTAATAGCAAAGTTCGGCAGACACACGACCTGGACAAAGTTAAAGGCAAAGCGTCAGAAAAATCTTTTAATAATTAACGAACAACAATATCTCATTAAAAAACGAAGGTATTGTTAAGTCACAATAAAATTCTAAAATATAAGAGCTGGACTCTTATTTCTCGTTTGTACTCCACTATTTTTCTTAATGATTAGCGACGATGTGGGAGAGGGGGGTGGGGGTTCACATCAAACCTATAATGTTGAATTGCTTTCTAGATCAGCTGTCTGAAATAAATGAGTATTTTTAATCAACAACTTATAAGTACAAAGATGAAATACTTACATATTACTCTCGTTACTCTCACTCACGTTGATAAAACCTTTTTATACATGCATTCCTACAAAATATTTTTCAACTGGTAACATCGGCAAAATCTTTAACAAGATTTCCCAAGATGCTTGTCTCCGAGCATACCCAGCTCGTTTGACGGAAGCAAAAATGCTCTTTGCTCAAAAACCCTTTGAATTTTTTATAACAACTCCAATTTAATAACTAGCTTTGTGCTGTGTTGGTCGGATTCGTCCGTTTCTGCTTGTACGAGTTTATCTTTGGGATTTTGTTAGAGAGTACATTTTATCGCACACTTATTTAACCCTCCAGAATTCTTTCATTCATTTTTGAAATCATGTTCCGGAAGAGCCCTATTCATACTCGCGAGCCAAAGGGTCGGTCACATTGAGAAGTGAAATATTATAACTGGCTCAGCCTTACATGTGGGTCATGTGACATGACCCTAAATATATGACCCAAAATAACGACGAAAAAACACCTTTAACAGAATAACTCCAGCACAAAGTAATAGCTGGAAGCGTAAACACCGGTGCTTAGTGGCGTAGATAGGTACCTCGCGTAGATACAATGCAGTTCCTGCCCATGTCCCATGACACGTCACAAGCGAGGTAGACATATTAAAAGCACATTGACATAAGAACCGCTCGCGCTGTAACCAAAAGCCCATCGAGCGAGATTGGCATCCGTTCGCTCGTTACCGCGAGATCCGCGGGGGCCGCGGGGGCGCGGGGGCCGGTATCCCGGCGCACGTGACGAAAGGAAATTGAAATCTCTATCGGCTAATCGAAATATGGAACGGAGTTTTTTTTATAAAAACAGAGCCTCGATTGGTGTTTCTGACAGTTTGTCATGTTCCGGTATCTTTTGGAAATATAATTATCGGGCTTTGAAAAATGAGCGAATCGGTCGCGTGGACGAGTCACAGCCACGAAGTTGAAACTTCCATCAGCTTCTTGTACCAGAGCTCCTCGTACTGTCCGTGGACACCATGGGAACCATTTTCGTTAATATTATTATGCCAAGCCATGGTAAACTACTACAATAACAACAATTACTACACAAAAACATTATTTTTTAATAACTTTTGGGTCATTAATTTAATTTAATTTCATTCTGAAACATGTTACGTAATATTGTATTCTTTAAAGTTGTTCGATAAGATGCACCTAAAAGAGATATACTTTTAAACCGACTTGAAAAAAAGAGGAGGTTCTCAATTCGACCCGTACGTTTTTGCGCACAATATTTTGATAATAGTTACTTTTGAACTGTCGTGGTTGCGACTTCAACAAGTTATTTTTACACTTTTGAGTGTTGTTCCATTTATTGGTATTTTTTAAATCTTCATATTACTCTGGTGAATAGTAGCACTTTGTTATGAGGTGTAGTTGAAGGTTACTAAAGAACCGATGAAGTTTATATTGGTATTTGTTTACGCACGTGTATGCGCCGTGATGGGCGCACGAGCGTCACACGGCGCCACAGCTTATCGTTTAACTAACGAATACGAAACTTACTTCCGTGTACACAAACATCGTTGCCGCGTCACCAACCTATTTATTATCAACTTCGACGGTTATCGCACTCGAGCTCGTGAACACAACACAACACAACACTGTCTGACATGAAAAGAACAATATAAGAAATCCTTTAATGTGAATAATTGTTTTAGCGAATCACTAAACCCAATATTGTGTCTAACAAACTACAACTCCCCATATGATATTGATACAGTAGTAGTACTCGGAGTAGTATTTATGTTTTGAAACCAGAGACAATGTTTGTAATATATAGACAATCTCGAAACTCGATGTTAAATGGCATCCTTAAAACTGGATTTATAAAACTATTATCTATGTATGTATAAGAGGACCATAGTAAACAGTCATATAGATTATAATTTTAGCGTAAAAAGAAAAATAAAATGTTATATAAAAACTAGCTGCGCCCCACTGTTTTACCCGTGTGGTGATGAAAAACGGTGATGATGGTGATGATGAAGTTAAGCCTATGTGTTAATCCAGGGTATAAGCTATCTTCATACCAAATTTCATGGAAATGGCCATTTGAGCGTGAAGAGGTAACAAACATAGACACTTACACACATACATAAAAACTTTTGCATTTATAATATTAGTAGGGTAGGATAGGATTAGCTAATTAGCGTGAGCATCAGAATTAGCACCCATTTATGGTCTCGCTGAGAAATACAATCCTGAATCGATCGTAGGAACATTTTCGTCGAGCAGACATTTTGGTGGTGAGCTTCATAACCAGAACTGACCACTGGCGTGCGTTTGACACGTCAGGCGCGCGGGGGGCGCTGCGGACGCGATTTTCTCTGAGAAAAAAGCACCAAATGACTGTGGTCAAAACTATCGAACGGAAGGAACACTCTGACTTACTTCTTGAGGGATTCGTGTTTCATACAAACATAACAGATATCAGAGGCGGTAGGTAAAGGTGAAGATCCCGAATAGAAGATAAGGGACGAGCGTCGCGGCGAGCGGCGAAGGTCCCATCCTGGTGAAACCTCGGAACCCTCTCATTACGAGCCCGCACGGCTCGGTACTTGAACACGTTCGCTCGCCACAATCTTGAGAGATCCTGCCTTTCACCATTCCTTTAATTTCGCTTTTTTCGCTAAGCTTATGTCCGGGGTCAGGCCGAGGTCACATGGGCTCAATATGTATCAACCGCTCTCTGCGCTCACGGGTACCTACACGCCCGACCGTCCACCCGAAACACATCATACGTTTACATACAGCTCGTATTATGTACAGCGAGAGTAAATTCGGTGCAAGCTTTGACTATCTACCGTGATGACGTGGTGATGAAGCACGCACGAAAACAATCTCCCTACTGTCGGACTCTCCGTGACAACAAAACTTCATAGCTTCTTACTTTCGGTACTGTTTCCTATGCTTATTATAAATTAATTTCAATGCGCCAAAAGCGCTGATAGAAACTTACAAACTTTGCTTCGTAAAATATGTTCAATTCTTTATTATATTCAATAAATTCACGTATTAACACAATCAAGAACTATTTCCTGAATCCGGCGTAGGTACATACTGCATACCTTACAATAATATGTGTGAGCGGTTATAAGTTACTAACGAACCTCTTCCTTTGTAACATATAGTTCAGTACTTACACTTCTGTCTATAATATATCATATTTGTGTCAATATCTTTTCATCCCTTCTATTTGAAAAACAATGATTGGTTCATCTATTAGAGCGAGCAAAGTAGGTCTTTTCTCTTACAGAGTTTTAAAGGCGAATTAAAGAGTTTTTACGCCCGCTCCATAAGTTACGTTATGTATAGAGTACAACAGTACACCATACAGTAGTATCACTCTATGCTACTCTATGGTCATGGACTGTAACCAAATAGGTAAATCTACGAAAGGTATTGTATTGGACAGTTATAAAAGTGGCGCGAAAATCAAAATAAATGAAAAACGCGCGAATGAGAACTGTTCGAGGCGGCGCAGTAAAAGTTCAAGTGCAGAAATGTTTCAAATCATACTTAGTAATTAATAACGCGATAGTTTGTATGTATTTTTGTTTGTATGTCACTCTTTTACGTTTAAACGGCTAGATGGATTTGGATGAAATGTGGTACGGAAATAGCTTATACCCTGGGTTAATACAGTAAGTACAGGCTTATTTTCTTCATCGCCATAATCACCGTTTTTCATCACCACGCGGGTAAACGCGCGAGGCGCGGTTTGTATTAACATATTATTTGAGTTATTACTTTATATATTTACTTATATATTATTATATGTAAGTACCAAATGATGCGTGCCACTTGCAATGCGTCCTTGTGAGATTAATGGGGGAGACCTGTGTCCAGTAGTGGACATCTTATGGCAGACATGATCATGATGATGATGGTAGTGATGATGAAGATTAACTTTTCATTAATAAATTAATAAGGTGTACTATTTAAAAGTGTTTTATATATTTTTCTCATAGTGGGATGAAAAGTACACACGGACGCAAAATTATTTTTTCCTCGGGCGAAGTATATTGAATCCCTCGCTACGCTCGGGATTCTACTCAAGACTCCTTCGCTCCGCTCTGGATTCAAAATAGCGCCCTCGCCGTTAATATTATATTTTGCCCCCTTGTCATACAATCTACTATTATTGAGTGGCAAAAACTTTCCAGAGCCCGCCTGATGGCTACGACACTCACCCTTGAAACACTGTCACCATTGCGCACAGTGTGCTCAGCCAGCTAAGGAGCCAATTAACATTCTAGGTCTAGCGCGATTCCACCTTTGACCGCATCGTCGCTGACCTTGTAGGGAGTTTAGTGATCGAATTATAGATATAACGTATAAAAAAGTAGAAGTCCCGTCAGGTAACAATCAGTTAACATGAATGCCGTTTTAATTATCCGTTTTGCAGTCACGCCCCGCACCCCGCACTATTGATTCCCCGTGTTGAGGGAGGGACAACGACACATGCGATGACTTCACAACGAGACCAAGACCCGAGATAAACGCCGATGCTCATCGCATAAATGTTTGCCTGCCGGGATGCGAACCCGGGGCCCCGACAACCAGAAGCCATTTCACTGACCACTGAGTCAGATATGTCTCTACGGTCGACAACCAGATTTGAAAGTTACAGTACTGTGTCACACTGCAGGTTAACTAACTTGCGTGACAGCTAGGTGTAAATGGAGGCAAATTCGTCAATTTATATGCGAAACTCCCCGCCTTTGAGCAGCGATCGCGCCTCCGCCCCGGCGCCAAACATTCTATTAATTTGCTCGCACTAACATTACAATTAAAACAGAATTTACGAAAGTCTTGGAGTAATAAAGCTTTAAGTTTACTTAACTTTAAATCTTAAGTATAGTCTATGGAACCTAAGTGAAATATACTTACAATTGAAGCATTAAAATGGCGGAAGAGAATATACCTACATAATCATTGAAGCACGTCCAATAAGCAACATTCATAGAGTATGTTCAATGTGTATTTAAAATATTATATTCTAAATTTGATTGTAATAGAAGGTATTAATTATTTTCTGAATTTTATTTCGGGGTTAAACACCCATTGTTGCTATACTTCAATAATGTCTGGTTTATGTTACATTTGCTCTTTAGTTTTATAATGTGATGACTAGTAGACAATGACATTATTATAAAAGGCAGATGGGTCCGTATTTGCTCAAAGATCACGTAACTAACTAACTAACACCGTCCTGCACTCTGCTGCGCCTGCGCGCGCACGCACGTGTTAGTCACGCACAAGCTGTGTGCGCTATGCGCAAGCCGAGGCACGCATTATTTCGGCACGATTATCAAACTATTTATTAAGTTTGTCACATTATTATATAGATATATTATTCGGCTTAACTCACGTTTACAGTGGAAGTTTCAACCTAAGTTTCGGGCATGTCCGATGCCCATGCTCAAGTGAGTTTACGCTGCCAGTTCCAGGCCCCTACGGCGCGGTGGACACGCGAAAGCGCGTAGTTTGCTTATCTGGTTTTTTTTGCATTGTTCGTTAGAAATGTATAGTGTTTTTTTTTTCAACCGCTTACCATATTACCTATCATCTACAAATCATAATTTGGCAAGATACCTCAGTGATAATGGCCATGAGAGCAGTAAAATAGTGTGGTTCCAAAAATCGGCACTATTTTTTTGTAACGTAGCAATAAAATGTGTATTAGCATATACCAATTTCTTAATTAATAAGATTAGAAATAAAAGTTTGAATGGGTCAGAGTACACCTATAATGTACATTAAATTTTTAATAATGTTCCCTAAAATTTTATGTTACGTACCTTTTCAGTCATTAAATCATAATTAGAAGTTAAACACCTACATAAAGTTTATGTGATGAATTTACGTGAAATGAAGACATTTTTCTCGTGTTTATTATTTATTAAAGTGTTTACTGTTATATTAAAGTGTTGTTACCCACGATACCCACCCTACGCTACGCTACGCTACGCTACGCCACGCTACGCTACGCTACGCCACGCTACGCTACGCCACGCTACGCTACGCCACGCTACGCCAACGTCGAGGTTCATTAAAACCTCTTTTTCTCGTCGGTTCGCTTTAATTATCCGTTTTGTTTGTTCCCCGCCACCGCCGCGCCGCGCTCCTCTCTACACCGACTGCGAGCTCGCAAATACTTCGCTCTCGTTATTCAATTATTCCACTAAGTACATGATTATAAGCATATTATGACAATCACATAAGTATTTACACAGTAAATATATGTATTTTTATATAATTAATAACAAATTATCTATGCGTGAATAAAAAACACCTTTAATGATGCTGAATATAGTCGGATATAAATAAATAAGCACTACATTTATTTTAACTCAAACAGCGTCGGTTGCACGCGTCGGTTATTCCTCAAACGCTCACGTTTACCGCAGCCTTTAGACCGGTGTTCGTACACAATATGACAATCATCGTCATCGTAAACCATCCACTGCGCTGCTGCCCACATCATGGTACGCGATCCCTTAGCCGGCTCTTGCGGCACCCGCGGCGAACGACAGTTTTCGGGTATGCCCGATGCCCATCCTCGGGAGAATTCACGCTGCCAGATCGCCGCGACCACTGCGGGCGGCAGCGCACTCAGCTCGCCGTGAGAGCTGCGGTGCTCCGGGGCGCAGTATATGCTGAAGGGGTGCCCCCGGGACTGGTAGCGCGCTGCGTCATCGTCCGAGCTGACGGAGATGATCCGAGTGTAGGTGGTACATTTGCTTCCTCACTGTGATCTACGTCACATGGGACAAACGACGCTAACTGTATTTGATATAATTCATTATATATTTTGTTGTGTGCAATAAATATATTTTCTTTCTGTCACACTCCAAACTACCTATCACTGTTCCACTTGTGGTAGTAAGATTTGATGTTTAGGCAGGTAGCAAAGCTTCGAGTATAATCGTAAGTAAAGCCGGATAATACATATTATATATAATAAGCTAAGGCCAAAATACTGTTAAAAAACCCAGGCTCTTATATGTCTCTCCGTACAAAGCACAATTTTGTACCGTCTCCTCCCAGAGTCCATCGAGATAACGAATCTAACAAACAAACAAGGCAATCATCTACAGACACGTAACACTTTTCAGTTATTGGAATGTAACTCAAAAACCTCTTCCATCGATTTTGATTAAATCGGAACAAAAAAAGAATAATCAAAATCGGTTCATAAACATAAACAAATATATATACGGTCGAATTGAGTAACCTCCTTCTTTTTTTGAAGTCGGTTAAAAACCAGACATTTATACTTACCCCTTCGCCTTTAGAAAGTTATGTTATTTAAACATCTTGTCAGGTTTTCCTTTTGACTCCTCAAACACAACGACTAAGCGTTCTTTTCCCGTGTTTTCTTTAACTTTCAATAAAGAATTTCTAAATTCTCTTGTACATTACATTATAATGAGAACTCGGCTGAGGGTTAACATGTCTATCTGCCCGACTGACGAGATGGTTTCGGAGACTATTCCTTTTTCTTCTACGAAGTTCCTTTTATTTCTTTGCGGAATAATACAAATATAAATTATGTGAAAGCTGTTAGGAACCTATGTTGTATGAATCTGTGTTAACCGACATAACAAAAGAGGAAGTTATCAATTCGTCGGAATCTTTTTTATGTATTTTTACCGATTCGAAGACGCCTGAACTGGTTTCGAAAATGTTTTTTATTTTATTTCTTCCCATGTCTTAGTTAAATGTTATCGAAGTCGGTTTAGTCGTTAGTTTTTATATCAAAAAAATCTTAAGAAAATACTTGTGTTCCAGTTTTCACTGTGTCATATAAAAATACCCGCAATTTAATCAAAACATTTAACTTCAGGTTTGTCACTCATACGTGCTACAGGGATCTGGACTTTAACGTCTCTGCATATAAAAACCGTCATCTGCACATAAAAACCGTCATCTGCATATAAAAACTATTGATGAAATAATAGTGGAAAAAACTAATGGCGGCTGGTGGAGAACAGCAAACGACAGAGAGTTATGTAATAAGCTGGAGGCTCACTTACCCAACAAGGGGGTACCTACCCTGAACAGCGAGCGTTGATATAAATACATAAACAACATAGCAATGCATTCATAATAATAAAAATAAAAATCGTGAATTAGATAGAGGAAGGAAATAAATGGGTTTTATTTATTTATTTAAACTAATGACACTACAAAGTTCACATTATAATAGCATTCTTCTAGAGAGAAAGATGCAAGTGAAGCTAATACTCGATGTTATTCCGATAGCCATGGTTATATTTAACCGACAGTCGAGTTTGAAAGCGAGTCCTAAGTTAGAAACTGGAAGAACTGGTACTAACTGGTACTGAGCGCTTCGACCACAACATCACAAATCACTCAGCTTCACTCTGACACTACTTTCAGTAAATAGTGTTTGCGTCCTCCACTAAGTACCCACTCGTTCCGTTCAGTCTAGGTTTAGTTCTTTACGAAAGTGATCAATACGATCAATGCATTTTATTATTCCGATACAATGTTCACTGGCGACTCACTAATCTCTAGAGTAATAAATTTGGATGACTCACTTTATAAGTTAAAATGAAATACTTCTAGCATCAGCTCGAAGTTCACATCGGTGGTGGCAGACACTATCACACGAGATTCGTATATATAATAGATAAAATGAGTCACATACAGTGCGATCCATAGATCTTTTCTGCCACACACCTGCACCATGTGGACCGAGCTTCTCCCTCAGTGTTCTCGAGTAGCCACAATATGGTATTTGGTTACGCCCGTTTATATAATGTTAGTAAGTTAATTCAAGATATACCATACCGACGTTTGCTAGCTAAGAGACGTTCGGATATATCATTATAAAGAGGGTTGCTTCCTTGTTATTGGCGAAGTAACCTGTCTCGGGGCCCGAGCGACAGTAGGCTGCGTCGGCGCCTCCCCGCACACGGCAGTCCGTGTACAGACACCTTTCAAATAACACGCGCGCGCGGGTGCGATACGATAATTCGTATCCGTGCCTATCTGCACAACTACATAACCGTAACCCCCGGGGGGAGACGCGAGAGCCCAGAGAAGCTTCACCGCCTGGAGTTGCCAGCCCTGGACCCTAGACGAGACGTGGTGGGGAATTCATCAGTACAAGGTTAGTGGCCTTCTAAATGATTTCCCGGGTTGTTTCTGGCTAGCAACGTATTAATTCTAGGTCTTCCGAACTGAACCAGCACATAATCCCTACCTCAGCTCTAATTGAGGTAGGCGCGCATGACTCCCGATGCCCATTATAATTTTGAGGAGTTATATGCACCATAAAATGGTCCTTCGAACCGGATATGTTAAAAAATCTGTATATGTTTACCTAAAAACATACGATTTTAGTCGGAATTTGTAGAATTTATATAAAATACGTTGCACATCGTCACACAATTTTCACCTTTATTGTTTCATATATAGGGTCTATATTGCTACTACATCTTACGTCTAACCGGCAAAGGAAATATTGGATCAATTTGTGTAAACCATATCGTAGTAATTAAATTGTATCATAATATGTTAAATGGTATCACCCTTCGATAGGTTAAACATCAAATCATTAGCATTTCAATAAACTCACGTATTTTTTCGTGCCGATCACAAAAAGAGGGTAGCAGTGTATACTTCACAGATAGATACGGCCCGGGTCGGTAATGTGGTTTTGCATACCCTGCAGTTTCGATATAATATTAAGTTATTCATTTGCACACGGACTCATCGCATTTGGCTAAGTTAGTACAATTTAGTCATCTTATTCGCATCGCATCGTTATGATTTACTCTGAGTAACCTTGTCATGTATTGACGGCGAACGTAAATCAAAACAAACCGCGCGGCAGGTATTATTTATCAGTATCTTTTGAGTGCTGTAACCCAACCATTTCGGGAACGTATTATCTAAAGTGTACTACGGGCACTTCTGAGAAACGCCATCTCAAGTTGAATAGATAAGTTAATTCTATTCGCTTCGAAGTAGACTTAAATACATTTGACAACTTAGTTTATTTGTATTCGTCGACTATACGTGCGTTCTGGGTTCAGTGCACTACTGACATATATTGTTACCTAAATAACGCAGTTAGCGCACATTATACATTATATTTAGAGTTCCGCATGAACTCAAGGTAATAAAATATTTATACCGTAAGTATAAGGGTTTTATGTAATTCATCGCTCTAGCGTTTATATTATATCGCTAGGCTATATTTATTAGTTATTATTATAGTGCTAATCGCTGTGCGGACTATTAGAGTTCCGTATTGGAGTGGAAAACGGTTCCGTACATATTGCAAATATTTAATTTGGATTTATGTTTTCACATACACTGTCTCGCACCAGTATTTTAGGGTTCTGCAGTGGGAAGTGAATGGTTCCGTATTTGCTATAAATACTGGTAAATTATAGTTATAATTGTTTTTAACCCTCGCTCACTATGGACGATAAAACCAAACTCAGGCTTTACGAGAGTAAGCGCGAGACGTATTTTGCTCGGATTCAAAGCTTGTATGATTCCATCAAAACGTTATCAACCGAAAAGGCGCGAAAAAGTTTTATCGCGCAGGCTAAGCAAGTAGATAAGTTACGAAGTGAATTTGAAAGCATATTGGATAACGTGAACGCATTAAATCTAATACTCGAGCCAACGTATGAAGTCAATTATAGCGCATTAAATTCTTTTGATGATTTGGCTTGCGAGATTAAGGAGACAGTATATTCGCTTACCGAGTCCTCACAATACTCAACGAAGGCAGGTACCAGTTCTAGTGCGCACCATATAAAAATACCTAAGATTGAGTTACCAACATTTGAAGGTGACATTCAAACTTTTCCGTACTTTTATGAGACATTCAAGCGAGTCATTCACACTAATTCAGAACTATCCGATTCTGATCGTATTCATTATCTGCTGAGTTGTCTGAAGGGTAAGGCGAAGAACGTGGCAGCCGGTATTTCTCCTTCCGCTGACAATTATCGCGTGGTCTGGGATGCGCTTATCGCGAAATACCAGGACAGTCGCGCGCTTGCAGTGAACTACCTGAACCAGTTATTTTCACTAAAATCAGCTGGGTCGTCACCTGCTAATATTGAAAGGGTGTTTGACAAATTCACTGCGACGGTTGCTGGTCTTAAACAATTAAAAATTGACAACTTAGATGATTTCATATTTACACATTTGGGTCTTAAGTTATTAGACTCAGATATCGCTAAACATTATGAGATGTCACTGCGTAATCAAAAAGATCCACAGACGATAAATTATGATTATTTTGTAAACTTTGTCCGCGAACAAGTAAAAATAATGTATCGCACCGCACCGCAGCGCCCCGAGCCGCGCCCCACCGCAAGTAATACTACTTCTGCTTCTTCTAAGATGTCGCAGGTGTATGTTACTACAGCATCAAAGTGCTCACTTTGTCATTCGTCGCACACGCATTTGTTTAAGTGTAGTGTCTTTCAGAAATTAAGCGCAAATGACCGATTTAAGTTTATCAAAGACAATCACATATGCGTTAACTGTCTGAGTAGTCAACATACCGTGTCTAAATGTCAGTCCAAGACTGCATGTAAAAAATGCCAAGGTAAACACCATAGCATGTTACATTTTGAACAACCGCCTTCACGAGCGGAATCGCCCATCCAGTGTTCAGCTATTACCCCACCCTCGGAACTCGCACCGTTTTCCGAAGACACGGGGGCTACACTCGATCGGGTGGCTTTGTGTACACATTCCGCACCGGTTCATAAGACCACTCGCACTACGGAGGTTCTAGCAACCGCTAAAGTGTTAGTGGTAGGTAGAAGAAAAAAGGAAACTGTGGTCAGATGTCTATTAGACCCCGGTTCCCAGAAAAATTATATTACGACTCGCTGTTGTCGCATGCTAGGGTTAACTATTCGCGCGGACACCATAAACACTGTCATGGGTATTGGTGGTACCTCTCAACCAGTACGAGGTTCAGTTAACCTTTCGTTTAGTTCTCGACTTCGTGTGCACTCTAAATACAATATCGATGCCTTGGTACTGAATACGATAACAGGTCAACTTCCGTCATGTCCGATAAACGTTGCAGATTCTAATTATATTGATTCTAATTTACTGGCTGACGATACCTGGGCCGTTCCAGGCAATATAGATATCCTATTAGGAGTGAAACTGTTCGCTAAATTGTTACGACCAGGTAGAACACTGAGTTTGGCGGGAAGTCCTGACGCGTTAGAAACTGAACTCGGCTATGTTTTTATGGGTGACGCACCTACGTCACAACTGGATCAAGAGACACAGTCATTCTGTGGAACTTCATCACTTAAATACTGTGACTCTCACAGATTTTCTGAAATAAAGGAAGTCGAAGCGCCTCTCGTGGTTAGTGTACATGTTAAACCTAGAGATAAATATTGCCGTTCTAGTCCAGCTGCTACGCAATCAGCAAATTATTATATTGCTGCCATGCCTCTGCCTATCTCTCTTGTTGAAGCTGTTGTCCCCGAGAGCGTTTCCCGGAAAGCACAGGAGACATACGGTAGATTGGATTTTACCCCCGTAGTCAAGCCGGTTCTAACTCGCCATGAGTTATGTGCTATAGCTTTATTATCAGCGTTGATAAAAAGCGTATTTAATGTTTTCGCAGCTCGACCTGCCATTGAGGCTGTCATAGCTTGTCTTGATTCAACTTTAACTTTGAGTTGTAGTCATTCCGCACCGCATCGCCGGCATGCTTATGCTGCCAATCGCGTTCCTACCATCCATGAGAATTTGCCAGCTGAACATTTATTTCATGTCAAAGGATTAGGAAACTATCGTTCTGAAGATTTAACGTTGGCCCAGCTAACCCCTCAGCCTTTATGGCTCAGTGGACCAACGTGGCTTCAGTTACCTCGCGCTGAATGGCCCATAAAATTATTCATTACAGGTGAAGTAAATGGACTTCCTGAAATGAAGTTGATCGCTTTACCTTATAAATCGCACGTACGCTCAGATGGAGTTTTTACTTCTGACAACATTTGTTATAACGACTTAATAAGGTTTTCCACCTGGATATACAGACTAACTGGTATTAATCTGGTACCTTTACTGAACCACCGCTATTGGGTTTTGTCGGTTCAACGTAGTGTACTTTTAGTTACCTGCCGTTGCGTCCGAACAAAACCGCAGGCGATCCACCATATTAAGGGGGATCTGCTACAATCACGCGTGGAGATAGCTTCCAAAGCCTTCTCACCCACCAGGTATAATCACGTCAACCTGCCTTTGCTGCACGGCGGGAAAGAAGGTCGTAAGCGTAAAAGGTCGTATATTTTTCTCTTCACTAGCATACGTTTCAAAGTAAAACCGCGATTACACTTTGTTGTGTTGGTTAAACTGATAGACTTATTGATCCAACCTTTCTGGACACGGTTGAGGCAAAAGAACTCAAGTTATTCAAAATCCAAACAAAAATGGAATACCCCAGCCAATCCAGTGCGGGTTGGCATGGTTGTTGTCTCCATGCAGGATAATGTTATGCGCTTACATTGGCCGTTAGGTTTAATAACCGAAATTTATACGGATAAAAACGGGGTCTGTAGACTTGCTTCAGTCAAGACTAAGAGTGGTATTTTACAAAGCCGCCCGGTTGTAAAATTGTGCCCTCTACCAACTCAATAGTTATTTTTTTAACATTTCAATGCTTTTAGTTTAAGTTTTTAGTCTTGCATTGCGCTCCTATGCAGACATAAGATTAATGTTAACCGCTTAGTATATTTTATTATTATAATCAGTATTTAACGCCACAAAAAGGGAAGATAGTGTGTGACGATATGCCATTTATTTTATCTCTTTTTTTTATTTTTCCTCTTTTGGTGTTTTGAAAGTAGGACATTTCAAGCCGGGGGAAAATGGTTACGCCCGTTTATATAATGTTAGTAAGTTAATTCAAGATATACCATACCGACGTTTGCTAGCTAAGAGACGTTCGGATATATCATTATAAAGAGGGTTGCTTCCTTGTTATTGGCGAAGTAACCTGTCTCGGGGCCCGAGCGACAGTAGGCTGCGTCGGCGCCTCCCCGCACACGGCAGTCCGTGTACAGACACCTTTCAAATAACACGCGCGCGCGGGTGCGATACGATAATTCGTATCCGTGCCTATCTGCACAACTACATAACCGTAACCCCCGGGGGGAGACGCGAGAGCCCAGAGAAGCTTCACCGCCTGGAGTTGCCAGCCCTGGACCCTAGACGAGACGTGGTGGGGAATTCATCAGTACAAGGTTAGTGGCCTTCTAAATGATTTCCCGGGTTGTTTCTGGCTAGCAACGTATTAATTCTAGGTCTTCCGAACTGAACCAGCACATAATCCCTACCTCAGCTCTAATTGAGGTAGGCGCGCATGACTCCCGATGCCCATTATAATTTTGAGGAGTTATATGCACCAGTATTCTTCTAAAGGAGAGTTAACAGAGTCTTGAAAAGGATTGTAAACGTATCGTAGATAACATGACAGTTGCTGCAGTAACTACTACATAGTCTACGGCTGGTAGCTGCACACGCGAGGTTTTAGTTTATATAACACGTAATGTACGCTCTGTGCCGTTTCAACATTTTAGCTTAAGTATTTAACTTCGGTATATTTTGGCCCGATTATAATTAATTGTTTATGTCAATTTATCATATTCAACAATAGTCAAATTAAAATATTATACAATTCAGTGGATCAAAAATAAAATACGTTTAATAATAGTATAAATGGTCCATTATGAATAAAGTGCGGGTAGCACATTTACAATAATAGGTTAATATAATAATTATTAACAAACTCAGCTTACTCAACTCACTTCTAGCCAGCGCGGTTCAGAAACACTAGCGAGGGAAGTTATGAATTTGATCCTTGTACTCAGTGTACTAGTAGTACTTCAGACTTGTCGACATATATAATATATAAATGAGTTATACTTACTCGTATATATCTACCTAATTCGTTTTTGTTGTAATAAACGATGTATTGGAATGGTGTGAGGATTTATTTATTACTAGCTGCGTCCCGAGACTGACCCGCGTGGACACGGTTCTCCTCCTACCTCACTATCCCGGGAGAACTATACTTTTCCGGGTTAAAGTAGCCTGTGTGTTACTCCAGGGTATCATAATTCCAAGTTTCATGCAAACCCGTTGTATCGGTAACTTTCGCCTTTGTAATATGAGTGTGGTCCTTCATCACGCGCCACATCAGTATGGTTCTGTTCACTTGTGCCTGGATGACGCACATCAAAAAAACTATTAAGGGTAAAAAATGAAAAGGAATGAACTGAATGAACGTAGTGTATACAAATCCTGTGCCCTGGACATGTACATCGCTCATGTAGGTACCTACATAAAAGCTAACATTTATTTCACCCCAACATTTTGAAATTACGATTTTCCACTCCATCGTTAACATTATATTAGGCTAGTAAATACATCACATTAGTGAATACATCACATACTTTTTTGCCGAACTCTTTGGTGTAATAATGAAAATTGTTTCAGCAAAGAAAAATATATGAAATTATAACGAAATTTTCCGGTTACGTAATAGCGTTCGAGAGGCCAAGCGGAAGATAATAATTTTCTGGTCCATTTACTTTATTACGTTCCGGTTTGGGCAATGAGCACGCGGCGGGCGGCAGGTACGCACGACACCAGGCGCTAGAGATGATACCACATCTATCGAGTGCGAACATTTTTGAAATATATATCGATATTTCAATCAAGAGCATTAAAAAGCTGCTCCTTTTTAGTATTAAAAATAAAAACCATACTCAATTTATTTTATCTAACTAACTACTAAAAAGAGTTCAAGATTTCATTTAGAATAATTGTAAAATTTGACTCTTTTCAGATAGGAGAGACCGCTCCCTGACGCTTCACCTGTTCGGCGAGGTTATGGCTCATAACCTTCCCCTGGATACCTCACTGATTGCGACTAATCAATAATCATTTTTGCAGAATATTAGATATTGCAGTGGTTCCGATATCTAAGATATAATAAAATAATATATAATATCTGAATAGTTTTATAAGTGGAAACTGTCTTACTTTGTTCTTATGTTTATATATATTATTTAGACTTATTCATTAAGCTGTTTGATTTCCATTAAATAAATATGCTATTCCTGTTGATTCGTAGCGTAAGTTTGTATCCAAGGATTATATACCCGCTTATACAGTCGTTAATATTGGCTTACACGTATTAATTAATAATGATCATAAATATATAGCAATAGATATTGTTTGTAGGTGACTGTTATCATTTTATGTTATAAAATTTTTTGAATACTTTTTTTTCGCAATTACTCGGAAATGGTAAAAGTTAGAGAAAAAAGGTATTGGATTATGTCATTTTCTTGCCATCGAAGTGAAAAGTAGAGTGCAGGACGCGACGCTCAAAACCTATAACTCAATTTCTATTTAAACTAGCGCTTAACCGCGACTTCGTCCGGGTGGAAAAGTAACTTCGAGGAATATTTTTCCCGTTTTAGCAACCCTTTTTTCATTGATGCTCCGCTCGTGTTGGTCGTAGCGCGACGTTTACATGACCTCAAACCTCCCTCGGTAAATGGACTATCTAACACGAAAGATCTAGATTTTTTAAATTTTTATTTAGTTTCTGAGATTAACACGTTTAAGCAAACAAACAAACTCTTCAGATTTTTAATATTATAGTCAATATTAGTATAGATTTTTATTTATAAAATATTTATATCTCTAAATGAATAACAATAGTATCTACCATAAATCTAAAAAATTTGGGCAAACAGTTCCAAGTTTTGATTTTCGCTATAGTTTTGTAAATAAAGAACATTCAATATGACCCCTTAGAAGCAGCCTACCTCGATTAGGTACAAACAAAAGTTCAAGAGTTATTTTTCTTGGAATATTTTTCCTTTAACGTAAACATCGTATGAGATAACTCTAAAAAAGAAAAAATACGACCTGGGTATCTTCAAGTCACGAGTGAATAGGTATCTTCTAGGCAGGCGTGTTCCATCATAGACCGCATCATCACTTAACATCAGGTGAGATAGTGATCAAACGCCTGCCTATTCCCAATAAAAAAAAATATTTTAAAAAAATGGATCATTTTGTACACTATAAATTTCCACACAATCTCTATTTTACTTTAGCGGACAGGTTAAATATACTTGTTGACAAACAATGAGGGTAATAAATCCGAAAATTGCTCTCGCTGTGTTGCGTCCAAGTGCCTGTAGAATAATAACATAAGCTGTCAGGGTTTGTGAATAATTTAGAAGAAAGATATATCTATTATTAAATGAAGAATATGTTTAATATACTCACTAGAAGTGCTATGAATATAATATTTCCGAAGAAGAATGTATCTCACTAATAAATCACAGTTAACTCTCGTGAGGCTGGAAGCTTCTGTTTCCGTCCGAAGGGAGAAGCGAGAGCCGTCATGTCAATATTAACGGTGCGATTCATCCGTCATAATTTGTCCATAAGTATCCGTTAGCCGCGCGCGGCGCTAGCGGCGCGGCACTCGCGCATAGATAACTTATACAATAGCTCGCCGTCTGACATTGCGAAGACGCGCCTCCCTCGCTCAATCGCGCCGGGAATCTTTCACGGTAAATATTTGGAATACATTTTTCGCGTAGCTTTACGGTCTATTGCTTTGTGGAAATTCAGGGGTTTGTTATTGTCGGAAAGTTACTGCTGAGTTGTAGGGAAAACAACGGTGATGTTATTGAAATTCACTATAATCGTTCAAAATCATACAACGACCAGCACGGTAGTTGGTACCTACTCTAGTATTTGAATGACTGTTACGATACACAGTGTGTTCAGGCTGCTGTTTTTGAAGGATTATAGGACCACGGGAGATTATAGGATTATAAGATCCAACGAATCTATTGTAATGATGCTTGAGTCTCACAACTATCGCGAGCTTCTTATATACCACGTGACTCCTGGTCGGTTCGTGGCCTGGTACAATTATATCTAATGACGTTGATGTTAAGGACGCGTAGGTGTCAAATACTGTACGAATTCTAATATCAGAGTATTAAATATTCTTATTTTGCTTAAATAAGAATGTTCAACACTATTACTATTGTACTATTATTACACTACATAGCTATTGGCCCTAATTCTGTTAATCACACGAACTAGCTAAAATTCACTAAAATTCTTCAAATTGAAGTAGCTCGTATTCTATTTACGCTAAAATTCAAATTCGCATAACTCCATACAGCGCTCTCACTAATATTAGACGAGTTTTATTCCATTGCTGGCCAATTGCTGTAGTTTTAGTAGGCACCAAATAAGTGGCGACTTAATTTCGCTAAAACTATCCGCAAATTTTATAAAGACATTTAATTTTAGTGATGTTATTGATAAGTCTCATACTAATTTAGACTTTATCGTAACCTTATAAGAACTGTATTAGTTTTAAAACATTTTAGTTTAGTTCAGTTGAATAAGCGAATCACTACCATTGTGAGTGAATTGGGGAATCTTGTTCACAGATTTAGCGACTGACCACTATCTTACTCGCACTTAATGGTCAGTGACGATGCGATCGAAGTCGGAGTCTCGCTAGATGTACAATGTTGCGTGGTTCTCAAGGACAGCTGCCTGACAGCTAGTCTAATATATACATATTATATATAGTCCTCGTCGATGTCGATGACGGCGCACCGCCCGAGGCGTCGTTGTATCATTAACGCTTCTACACCATATACTTTAGAACGGCGGAGAACCTCGGTGTTCGGTGCGCGGTCTTGCCACTTTATTTTCATAACAGATCTTAAGCACCTAAGGTAAAATGAGTCTAGTTTTCTCATAACACGCTTGTATATGCACCGTGACTCTGCACCGTACAAAAGGCTAGTCTAATAGGTAGCCAGGCTAGCCACCGTTGTGTGGATTCGATAACGATGGTACCTTCACCGATAGCTCGTGCCGCAGGGATCGGACCAGCGTCAGGTCGGTAGCGGAAGTTCACACAGAGAGCCTTCACGAGCACCGCCAGTGGCGATAACGCAGCTGTAGCGTATGCTCATGTTAAACGAGACGTGCGGACTCGCCGACACAATGATCACACGAAACAAAATATAATTAATATTCGTATTATATCAGAGCCGTCACTTGTCTCGGTCTCCGATGATCCATCCCGATGGCCGAGGAGTCGCGTGTCTCGATGATCCGTCCCGATGGCCGAGGAGTCGCGTGTCTCGATGAGCCATCGCATCGGTTCGATCGATCTCTGGTTACCGTCTCGGCATCGGCTCCCAGTTGTTATAAATAGGAGAAAGGATTCACAAAACTCACGTTACGTCTGCGCGTAATGTGAACGAACATTTGTCAGAAACGTGATTCCCCGACTGACATAACAATGGGTTTAATCTTCGCGTAGAACAAATTGTGATGCCGGAATAGAATGCGGACAATGAGAGACATTTTTCGTTCGTAAACTGAATTAAACAGTTACTGCTCCTGTGGGTTTTGCTACTTTATCGATAATAGAATTATTCGCTTGGTCAGACCGAGATTTGTTACGATTGTTTTATTGATATTTTTATATTGATTTTGAGTTAAGAGCGAGCAATACAAAATTACACCAAGGCAGCTTTTAATCTTGTAGCGATCGCATTCATACATTTTTCAGGAAAACCGAGTGAATGTGTCGATCGACGCGTGTGCGTTTCGTAGAAGCGAATTCGAAACCTGGTAATATTTGAGTCTAGTGTCTTGTAGGTACGATGCTATCGTCTGTCAAGGAAGCACACTGGTTGAGAAGTTTTGTGTCTTCATTACTATATAACTGACTTTTTTAAGACATTTTTTATTTCTCATTAGTTTTTATCATTTAACGATGGAATCCGCTTTTTTAAGCTGTTCAGGTGTAAAAATACTGACTTATATTAAAATATACTTATTTACTTTGTTAAATCAAATAATAATAATCAATCGCTATATAAAATCGTTTATTTAAAAGAAATAACATTTCGCTGACTTAAAACGAATAAAATAGTATAATTTGGCAGAAATATATTTTTTTTACTTATTATAAGCTTGCGTTTGGCAACTGTCTCACCTGATGTTAAGTGGTGACGTTGTCTAGAAGGTTTACATGCCTAGAGAAACCTGTTCACTCGTGACTTGAAGACTCCGGGATTGTACGTATCGGGAAACACACACTCGGGCAACGAGTTCTATACCTTGGCAGTACGCATTATGTGGAAGCAAAACGCTATATATAGGTGGTATATCTAGTGTAGTAGGTGGTACTGTTATATATAGCTAGTAGTAGTAGTATATCTATTATACTATATATATATATAATAATTAATGTATCACACTTGAATGTATTGTATCCAACTCTCCGCACTGAGAGACACTAAGATAATTGTAATGAGAAAACTTTCATAGGTTTCAGCAACTGAAAACAGTTAGGTAACCTCTAACGGTCTCTGCTCAGTCGCTGGTACGAAAAGGCACTTTGTTTAATTTGCAAATGGCTCGAGTCCGCCAAATACGCGGTTGTTACCGCCCACAACCCAACTGTGGTGGAAATAAACACGTAATATGACAGTTGACAGGTGATAGTTAGTAGTAGACATCGCGCCGCGCCGCTTCACGGAGCCGTTTGTGAGGGCCGTTCTTTGTAAACCCTTTGCTTTGTGATTCCCTGCAACATGGCGTGAACATTTTGACAAGTGGAATTTGTTTTCCAAGTGAGGGTATAAATATACACTGCGATGATAATTTTGCGCTGGGAAATTACTGCGACGATGATTTTGCGATAGAAATGTTATATAAACAGACTGACAGCGATGTACCATTAAAGTAGTACATAGAATAAGTGCCAGTATGTTAATGAGCGTATAATGTATTACGTATATAGCTGTGGTATTGTAATTAGTTTGTATAGGTATTATTTTATTTTAAGTACCCGATGAAGGAGATCCTACGTTACATAATATTATATTCCTTAAATTCAAAAACATTATATAATCAAAATAAATGATAATATTGTGTACAGTACCTACAGTTTTAGAGTTATCTTCGAATAAGCGACAATTCGCAAAGTAAACTCGACTTCTAAAACTAATAATTGTAAGTTCATTAGAAGACCATTTCAGGTGGTAAGTAGTCGCTCCACGCTGTGCACGCCCCAGTGCACAGTGCGCCGGCATACAGAGCAATCACACAAGTAGAGTCACAGCACAGAGCATGTTACACTCGCAATTTTTCCGACGTTTAATTTCCCCTTGTGAAGTTTTAATTCGAGACATAAAGCGTTGTCTGGCAAGTTTCATCATCGCACAGATGCTAGGAAGCTTACTTTGCACACAAAGCCTGTGCGAGTGCACAAAAGGCTCACTCTCCGCTCCGTGTTGTGTCTGACAGGCGGCAGGGGGACGGCGGCGGCGGCGGGGGAGAGGCGCCCAATTTTGTATGACGTTTACAAATATCTGGTGCGTTGCTTAGCTCGTGTATTATACGGGGTTACAATTGCGTTGAAGCTATTAGAGCCGAATGAAAGTTTGTTAAATCCATTACACTCGGCCCAATGGTGGTTGTATTGTTACGGTTAAGGGGCAGTGAAGATAAACGGCGGTGTTATAGTTTTTAAAAGACTTTACAGATAGAACAAGGAATTATTATATTTACTACGCATTCACGGGACGACACGACCGACAGTTCTAAAGAGCAAGAGGCAATACTCCATACAAGGAGTATACAGGGTGGGGAAGTGGATTCCACAGATAATGTATATAACAATTTATATTTTTGGATCTGCATATGTTACTCTGCTACTCATGACAATTGTAACCGTTATTGTATGTAAATATTAACATGATATGTTCGAAACTAAAACGTCTCGTGTTTTTGTTTAAATTCAAATATTAGCGGTCACTTTTGGATAACTTTTTATTTGTAAGTCTATTATTTTCCTGGCAGCTATTAGTAGGTCGCTGGAATGGTATCATATTAGCTGTAGTGTTGTAATAACATTGTAGTATTTTAGTTATCGGCCTCTATAAAACTTTTTATTAAGATTTTTTAAAACAATTTATATTTTCCCCATACAAAGTTTTCACATTTAAAGGTAATGGTGGTAGGTACCTAGTAGTAGATCTCATGTTTAAATAACGAATTGAAGTAATATATGACACATGAATCTTATTTTATTACTAATTAAAATTTATCTGTGGTGTGTGGTCGCTCGTCGTTCCTCCCTTATCTGCGATGCAATGTTCCCAGGCGCCCATACATACATATATCAAGCCCCGAATATTCCCGCGTTCAATATGAAACATCGACCGTGGAAACGCGTCGAGCCGATCTCCGACCCTTCACAACAGGCACACATCACTTACTGTTGGTATATTTAGATCGATTCCATTGCTCTGTTTTATGCGTGGACAGACGACCTGACTAAGATCGCTGGTGAGAGCTGGATGCGGCCTGCTTCCATCCGGTTTTTGTGGTAATCAATCGAGGAGGGGTCACCAGTGGACACGGGCCGGGCGTCCTGGGGCTGAGATGATGATGATGATATCATTCTACGCGTCGTCGTTTCGGAAACCAAGCGATGTCTTCTCGTACAACATACGTAATGGGTCAGTTGTCGGTCGCGGTCCGTGGTTTGGTTATAGTTTTTAAACTTGATCCTAAGGCTCAAATGTTTAGTATGATAAAGATCGAAGCTACTGATGAGCTAGTGCCCGATTGTAAACATCACGCTTGCCCTAGACAGTCCCAGCTCCACCCAGATTTAAAAAATAATAATTATAATACCCGACATTGTGAAACAAAATATATTTACACAAACATAATTTCGGAACATTTTCAATACAATGCTTTTCATGCTTTACTGTCTGTCAAAATTGATCAATTAGATGTTCGCTCCTAAGACTTGAGTGCCTATAATTTACTAATTCAATAAAAGTCAAAGTGACAGCGACCGAAGCGGCCCACAAACGTTCTCTTCTCCGAAAGCTACAAGGAATAGCAAGTTCGTGTTCAGTATTTTTCGGTTTGTAAATCGCTATTTATCAATTATAATTTATTCACCACCTGAGATTAAGAAATTTCATGATACAATATCGGTTCACTTTATGTAAAATCTTTTATATATCAGCCCCTCACATACACCCCCTCACTAACCGACTCACAGGAGTATAGTGGTGGTTTGAGAAACCTGATTAGTGGGTGCAGCATTGTCTTCTGCACGGACGAGGGCTGAGCGATGGCACTAAACTTGCAAGTTTGTTTGTTGTCCGTCGAATGTTGACCGATATAATGTGTGTTGTACCGAGGACAACAGCTCTGCTCTCTCCTCTGTGACCGTGTGGCGTCGCATGCATTTCATCAGAACGCTTCCACGCTTCAGAGGGTACAACACGCCGTCGGCGTCGGTCCCGGCCATTGTCTCAGGGTAGCCGTCGTTGGGCCACGCCAGAGGCTCCGGGCGGCCCGGGAGTTCTCGCATCGGTGGATTATAGTAATAGCTTTTCTCTGAGAGGAAGCCCCGTGCCCGTGTCCAGCCCCGGCAGGGACGGCCTCCGTCCGACCCAGTTACGATCGCACGCGTGTACTCACGGGTACCTACGAAACTCGTTCAATAATAGACCATGAATTTCTAATACTATTTCTGTAGCTCGACGTCGCCGGAGAGAAGGGAGGGAGGGAAGAGGAGGAGGGGTTACATCAGGGGGACGTGTACCGTCTGAGAGTATAATATGATATTATTGCCAAAATAATAACATGAGAGCACAGCCCCGCTTCGTCTATTAGGGTTCCCGACACATGCGTCAGTTCGGATCTCGAATAAGACTTTATATTTGGGGCGTGCAATAAACTGGAATGAAGATAGGAGCTTATTAAATATAGCTTATTAAGCATAAATCGTGCTTGTAAAACGTTCATGTATTTTTACATACGTCATATGTAATAATTTTTTTTCGTACATAGATTTATTCGTCGCATCGCATGAACTCTCATGACTGCATTTAGATACACTATTAAGTGTTTTGTTCCGAAAATTGTTAACCAAAGAATAAAATACGACCTCTTTTTTTCTGAAACTATTTGAATCCATCCTCCGTACAGCGCAGACTTGGCTCCTGTGATGTTTTTATATTTCCCTCGGTAAAATAAATGCTTCGTGAGCAAACATTCAAAAACTGTAAATAAACTAATACATAAACGAAAAGGCAACCCTACAGCGGTGTCTGAAATTGACCGTCGACGATATCGTCCGGCGAGTTTAATCGCGGGACAGGTGCGCCCGACGCGGCGGCGTTGCACTCCGCCTGCTGCGATCTATTTATTGCCCTTAACTTTGGGTTTCACTATTAAATTAGATTTAAATACAGTGAAAATGAAACGTCAAATTAACAAACTGGACAATGTAAGGATAGACAGCAGGCATCGGAGATCCACGCACGGCCGCGAAACCGAAGCGCGGTCATTTGTCCTCTCAGTGTACGTCATTTCGCACAACATAACAATTGTGTGATTGTTTAAATTTGATTTGCAGCGAAAGGGAAGATATCTTACGGCTCTACTCCGCTGCATAGAGTGCGAACCGGCGAGCGCGGCGTCAGATGTCACATTGTTAAATGTTCCAGCAGAAGCACGGTATACACAAGAGCACGGTATACACAAGAGCACGGTATACACAAGAGCACGGTATACACAAGAGCACGGTATACACAAGAGCACGGTATACACAAGAGCACGGTATACACAAGAGCACGGTATACACAAGGGCCCTTGATTCCTACCCTTTTGGAAATTAGTAACTGTAGGAAAGTACGGTAAATGTAATATAGCATCATGTCTTGATAAGTGAGCACAATAATACTTGTACATTTTTATACGGCAAAAAACGTATTTAAAGCTTAATTCCTGGACGATCCCGGGAAAATGTTAATTAAACAAGTCAGAGAACTCGCGGCCGTGCCGGTGACAGGTACAGTTCGAGTCAGCTTTGAAGTTTGACATTTTTAATATCCGTTATTGTTTTCCTGCGCGAACGCTCGGTTTTATCCTTTCACGACAATTACCTGAAAGAGACAGGTAATGGCGCCGTCAATTTGACTTTTATTTTAAGTTTCAGTGTGTTTCGAGTTAATAAACATTTTGTAAAGAGCTAAACCCATAAACGGAGAGTATTGAATGTCGAATAACTATGGCCGATGCCTTTATTAAAATGAAATACTAATACATAACTAATTACAATACTACAGCTACTACAATAACATTTGAGCAATCCACTAGCTATTGGTAGCCTATGGATAACTCAAATGCTCTAACCCGCTACCGGCTGGCAGCGTGCCCAGAATGCTAGCAGCATTGCCACGTTGAATTGCAATGCTGATTCGTTGAGCCAAATAATTATGTGCCAGCATTTCGGTCACGCGTCCATCATGCATTTATTCATGTTGAATAAATGCGTACCTACATAATTATAGTTTCAAAAACTTTATTTGGTATTAGATATGTCGATCGAGGCGCATTGATGTCACACATTAACGTCCACAAGCAGACTTATTGAGTGCAGTATATACAATATTGAGTCTCTTACGTTTTCGCAGTTACGTAACTTGTTTTCAGTGTTGGCCATAACGTGTCCCGTTGCTCGGGAACAATGGGGGGAGAGGGGTGGGCTAGTGGTTGGCCCAGGGGCCCACGCAGACCGCTCCACTGCCACTGCTCCTCTTGTCCCTGAGGCGCGGTGTGCACGGTCCAGGTGCAGCCCTGAGACCGTAGCAATACGATTTGACTATTGTGGTCGACGGTGGAATCACGCTAACAAGATAACTGGCCGGCACTCACAGACGTCCGCCTGAGCGCGCAATGTTATGACAGCTTTTTTAAACTTGAGGCGGGCTTGTAGAAAGTACCCCACTATTACACAAATTATAATAAGTGGACGTTTGATATGTGTACTGGTAATCTGTGTCACAGGCACCACAGCCTCCGCTCTTTAGGAAACTGAGTACCTACATACTTAAGGTTACTAAGTTGTATACTGGGTACATAATATGTACATAGGTATATATAGGTAGTACAAAGTCATAAATTATGGTAATCCAGTGTATCGCGGACTCGAGCACATAATACAGGTCCGAATGGTTATAAGATTCTGGTTTGATATTTATAGATAATTATCCAGTCGTTAGAACAACATCTAAAACTTTATGATTAGGAATGTTGAGGCCGTCGTAAGCAGCGAACACCGAGGAATTTTATTATGAAACGTCTTTGGAGAAAACCTTTTTGAAAGCTTTTGAAGTTCCGACGCGAGAATGATGAAACTGGAGTGTGCGGCTTGAGACAGTTATCCATATTTCCTGAAACGAAACCGAATCGCCGTCGAATCGTATCACGTTTTTGATATTTATGAACATTTGTAGAAGTGACAATAAGCTGTGAGCGAGTGTTGTGCGGT
Organism: Apeira syringaria; assembly: GCA_934044485.1. Taxonomy (NCBI): domain Eukaryota; kingdom Metazoa; phylum Arthropoda; class Insecta; order Lepidoptera; family Geometridae; genus Apeira; species Apeira syringaria. The sequence goes on from OW203668.1 coordinate 17,681,926, forward strand.
TGGCGCGTTCATTAGCAGTTTTGTTTTCTTGTCAAGAATATAATAGTTACATCTGTATTTGTGTCAAATTAACAGATACATATTATTGTCTCCTGTTCCAGTAATAATATGTGGTAAATGTATTATAAGGCTTTTCAGTTTATTTTGTTGAAAGTCCCACACGTCTAAGAATCTTTAAAAAAATAACTTAAAAATGTACAAACCCCCGAGTAAGTAACGAACAGTAAGAAACAGTATGAACGTAAAACGCTTATAACGAGTAAAAAACATGAAAAACATTTAAGTAACTTGCCATTTTGTGGTGGCGACTATCTTGTGTTGAAATGCATCACAGTATTATACTAGTCAAGCGCTTTCATTTCATACCCATATTGAAGAAGTTATGGAAAAATTACCGAAATTACCTAAACCGACTTTTTTTTCATTTTTTGGTGGCATTTCATCCTGGACTGTTTTAATCAAAAATAGCCAAGAACACTCCCGACTAATTCACCTTTCAAACAAAACAAGAACAAAATCTAAATCAAAATGAGAAACGACTCACTCAGACTCATGAACCCTGTGTCGTTGTAGCGTCCCGGTAACAATCCACTTATGAGAACAGTTTGATAATTCTAATTGAACAGTGGGATTTCATTTGATAATTATGGTGAAAAAATATATTCGAGCGACCATAATGTTTTCCGTTAATCCAAGAATACTCGCGTTAGCGACAAATGTCATCAGGATCAGAAGAAATAAAAAATAAAAAAATGAAAAGTCTATAATTATATGAGTATTTTTTTTTGGTCATCTGTAAAGTACTGTAATATTGTAAATCAACACGCATCAGGAGTTGTCCCGCCCTCCGTCTGTAAACACCCGCGAGCCTCTGTAATGTCATCGGAACCTGATAGCTCTTAATGATTTAAGACTTAATATGATTTAATGCTAACGGTTATAATGCCTGTACATCAGTTTGGCTGCGCCTAAGTACCGTAATATTTTCTCATGTCATGTTGTTCGCCAAAAACTTGACAGATATCATGGAGGTAAAGCCGTTCCCGATCATTACTCATCGTTATCGGTCAATCCTTGCGTTAACTGCGAAATTAGCTGCGAGGGTACATTTCAGATTAGGGCTGTTCGCTTATTATCCGAAGAACGTTTTACGTTTGCCACGTACGAGTACGTAGCTAAAATACAAATAAAAGACTACGAAACCAAGGAAATACTATTCGCAGCGAAATGGCAGCATGGTAATGGCAGAAATAATCGTGCTCAAGTAAACTTGAATATCATTTATATTGGTGACCCCGATAAAGTTTTTTTTATCATATTTTAGATCATTACTATCAAGTATCTGTCACAAATATTATGTTCATATTTTTTTCTTATACTTGCAGAAAATATGCAACAAATATTAGATATATTATTATATATAGGGTAATAATACTGTCATCGTTGAAAATGTGAAACTGTTATAGACACGCGACGCGGCGAACTCACGCCGCCGCCGCTAATGGCGCGTCGCTCAATTATTTAGCAAGTAACTACGTCACAGCACCGGCCGTAGTCACTACGTCACCGGCCGGAGTAAATGATGCATACGGCATCGTCGGGTCGCTGTCAGATAACTTGATTCCTTCTCCCCCGTTCCTGCACGAACACCAGATGGATAGTAGGTAACGCCACACGCGTGACGTTGAGATTTCATATTCTCGCACGAACAGTTTTGCTTTCACACTTTTGCGTATAATTTAGGGGGGAAACTTATTGAGCCTCTACGGGTTAAATTTCTCCGATCCGGCAAAATATTGGTAATTAGGGAGCTTTGGGGCTTCTGATACGAGAAATTCGTGCAGTAGGCCCGTGAGGCCGTAGCCTGAGCTGGCCGTCATGGGGAAGATCAGTTCTGTATTTAGCCGCAGGCCGCAGACCGAAATGTATATTGTATATACCGCGAGGCCAAAGGCCGTGCAATAGCCCTGCGTCGCTCCACCCAAATAATTCTAAAAAGATAACATCTTTACACTTCAAAATATTTTTAAAAAGAAAGAAAACGTGTATTGAGCAAACAAAAAAAAAACATCTATTTATTTCGTGCTAGGAATATTTATCCAGCATAAGGCGCTGAACATATAAAAATTCAATCTTTTAATAATTATTAAAAGTCGTGTTTTAGACTCTGAGCTTTTAATTTTTCAGTTTTAGTTTATTTAGTTCAGTTTAAAGGAATGGTCAGGAGTCAAAATACGGTTTTGTTAAACTTTATTCAAAACTCATATAATTCAATCATACAATTAATTATTTTATTTTTTTATGATTAGGTACTTATTAGAAATACTGTTGCAACAACGCGGCAACGCAGTTTTCCCAAATAATTGATCAAATCACATTCATAAAACTAAATCTCAAATTTATGAAAGATTTGTTAAAAAGTTGCAAAGATCCCAATCCCCAAGTGTTTTAAACACCCCCGGTGACAGATGGGTGCGCAGTGTTACAAAATATGAGTGTTTATCCGTTTCCTCATTTGTTTTTTGTTTATCTTCCCATTATTTCCCCTATTTCTTTTATTCGCTTTTGATTTTTCCATTCACGGCGAAGTTTTCAGGGTCGGCCGGCTGTCTCACGTTCTGTATGTTCAGTGTGTTTGTCCTATATTTTGTTGAGTCCACTCAGCTGCTTCAGTCTGAGACAAGTCTGTGGCGGTACTATAGCTCGATGGTGTGTTGTGGAGTCACCCATAACCGTAGAGGAAGTGAAAAGCTTATAGGGATGTGTTCGTCTCCGGGTACTGCGCTTAACACAAATTAAGAATCAGTGGAATAAAAAAGTCCATGACAAAGGTGTCGTGTTCGTGTTGGCTTCGTAATTATCAGACCGAGATCAAGATAATAATTGATATAAAATAAATCGATCGGAAACAATACATTTAATCTTGTCTGTTGTTTTAAGAATGTCTGGAGCGGTCTAGTCACTCGAGCAAATCAAATTGTGACAGAGCGGCCGAGTCTAATTGTAATATTTTTAGATAAGTAGATGGACACTCGTGCGCGAGCGTATTATATGGATTACCCAACGTTCCTACGTCTGCAGCATACTTGTTATAGATAAGCCGCACATACGGCACGAGTAAAGATCTTGCTCCGTGACATTTGTATCTCAGTTCGGTATTTATTTTGATTCGTACAAGGGTCACGTATCTTCTGAGTCGTATCAATTCCTCTGAGTAAATCTTAAGTTACAATTTGTAACAGAGCACAACTAATAAAACCCATAATATAATAGTGTTACTCTCTTACTGAAACTTGAAACAACATTCCGTTTTCTTTACATTTCAACTTAAATATTGTCAAACAGTGTCGTTGTTCCATTGACACGGCTGCACGACACAAACGGCATTCGACACGAGATGTCGAGAGCTGTGACGTCACGCCCCGCGTCGCGCCGGTAACTGTAGTGGCGGCGCTGAGAGCGCTCTGTTGCTCGCGGCCATCGCTCGAGAGGTTGCTCGTGTCTACCTGAACATGTGGGGCTGCACAGTACCTACGACATCTCATGCTCTAGTTAGATTATGTATGTATCTATGAACAAGCACTCACTTTCTTTGCTTAATGTATGGAGATAATAAACATCTTGTAAAATAAAATAATGTAACCATTTGTTGACACATTCTCTTTCCGAGAAAAATAAAAGCAGCTGTGTCGAGTTTGATGAGGGATAAGATTCAAGATTTCAATACCCATTTTATTGAAACTATAAGAACACAGACATTCATGATCCTTATTTCGTTTTATTTAAGTGTAAGAAAGAAGGATGGCAGACTCCCATACATTTGCAGCCTAGAAGAAAGAAGCCGCGTTCATGAATGAAACTTATATGTATCGATAGAGCAATTTATACAACATTGTATATTGTATATTCAATCATTTTCCTAGAAGTTGGGAGTAAAAAGTTATCACTGAAAATCATCTGTATCAGTATGCTAACTACACGTCCATATGCGAACCATGCAGAGTATCGCCATCCATGTATAGCATCGTAGACAGAGAAAGCAATATAGCATGGATCGCGATACGGATACAGATCACATAATATGATATTCTGGAATAAACTAGGCATGGCTGTGTGTATGAATGCTGTCTGGGTCTACAGAACAGCTACAACAGATTATTGAGTAACTTTAACAATTAATTTCAGAACGTAAGTATTAGAACGCAACAAACATATGAGAACTATAGGGTGCGTTCGAAAAATATAAACACCACATCTTATATTTTCTATTCAATAAAATATAAGTATTTTTGATTCGCAACTTTATAAATAATGCAAATTATTCACGTCCACCACACTATATCCAATCCACAAAAATATAATCTAAGTTTTCATAAAGATACAAGATACATGAACGGGTTGTCATTTCGTTTTTCGGGAGCAAGGCTGCTTCTGCCATCCTCCTTTGTAAATAATTATAAAATTTGGAATCATACTAATCCTACTAATATTAAAAATGCGAAAGTTTGTGTGTATGTTTGTTACCTCTTCACGCTCAAACGGCTTCACCGATTTCGATGATACTTAGTATAGAGATAGCTTATACCCTGGATTAACACATAGGCTTGTTTTCATCATCACCATCATCACCGTTTTTCATCACCACGCGGGTAGAACTGCGGGGCGCACCTAGTATTATATAAAGGCTGAAACGGCTGAAAGGATTTGTGGGAAAGGAGGATGGCAGAACCAGCCTTGCTTCCGAAAAACGAAATGACAACCCGTTCAGGAATAACAGATAGACTATTTTCCCCCCGGAAAAGTATAATAGAGGTAGCGAGAAAACCGTAGACCACGCGGGTAAAACCGCGGGGCGCAGCGGTACAATATAAAATTTATTCAGTTTGTGTTAAGATGTTATTCAATTTCCACTCGAAATATTGACGTTCACATATAAATAAATACAGTCACGTTAAGTTTTGAAGCGTCGCCACGTCCGTCGCCGCGTCGCCACGTCGCCACGAACGGCGTTTAAGTGGTCTCATTTCCGTCAAACTTGCGAGAGCGCTCGACTTCCTCGCTTTAAAATTATAATACCTTAGATGTTTTCGTTGAGGCAAACGTATTGTAGTGATATACTAATCTTATATTTAAAGGAATAGGTACTTGGAGCCTAACTTAGATTATATATCATGTATATCATGTATATAGTAGGGCCGAATCAGAGATGAATGATCGTTTCCTCCGTATCCTGTGTAGTTCGCGCTCGTGGTTTCGTCGTGGCTGACCCACTCATTATATTACATTTATAATATAACTGAATAACTACACTTCCGAGTATCAAGGTTTCTAGCAGTAGGTATTGTTACAATTGAAAGCGCTGCTGTTGCGGCGGTTGATACGGGAAGAGTTCGTCGAAAGCAACTTTGGGAACTTCGCCCGCTGTTACATTACCATTTAGATAATACTGAACGAATATATTTTATTAAATGGTTATTAAATAAACAACATATTATTCTACATAATTATAATCATCATTATCAACCTACATCGGTGCACTACTAGACATAGGCCTCTCCTAATGTACGCCACTGAGTCTTATGTTATATAAAAGGCCCCTAATAATAGTGTTTTATACTTATATTATGTCGTTCAATAAAAAACCTGTCTCCTTAATCGGTCTCCCTCGATCGATCACCTTCTATGGAAACTCCTCGAGCGCTCGGAGCTGGACACGCCCATAACATCTGTTAGGTACAAATGTTTTAGAACATGAAACCAAGCAACTTAAGTAAATAAAGTTTTCTTTCTTTTACTACTTTTTTCTTTGTCTTTTATCATGTTTTTCTTTGTATTTTATCATGTTTTTCTTTGTATTTTGTCATGTTTTTCTTTTCTTTTGTGACCCAGGGATCAACTAGGCTGAGATTAATTTAGTTGGCTGAACTTTGTGAACATTGGTCTCAAGCAAAAATTTGAATTGTAAATACATTATTATACTTACTTTGCTTTTTTACCTACCTACCTGCTACCGTTACCTGATACCTGCTACCGTTACCTACCTACCTGCTACCGTTTATGAAAAAAATAATGACTTGGAAATTATGGCTCAGAATTGTCCATCTGTAATTTATCTGCGGTCGCCTGATGTTTAATTAGATTGATAATTATTCATTCACGTTCTCATCAGAGCAATGTAAGTACATACATATATAATTACCCAACAATGTTAATATTAGGTTAATACTTTTCCGTACCAAATATATTATAGTTACTATTTATATATAACTTTAATTTTGGACCATATCCGGTCATTTATTGAGCAATTTTGTTTGGAAATTCTCCTGAGTTTGTCACATTATTATATAGATATATTATCCGGCTTAACTCACGTTTACAGTGGACGTTTCGACCTAGGTTTCATGTCCGATGCTCATCCTCAGGTGAGTTTACTGTCATTTCTATAAGATCAACTTTAAATCGAAGTTTGGTATTAGTCCTCTCAAATATAAAAGGGTTAACAATATCGGTTCACATGTCACATGTTATTGGAGCAACAACAAAACAAGAAATACCAAAGTGAGTAGTTCCTCCTTTTCGAAACCACCCGACACCCCGCGGAGGGTCACATGTTCGGCTCGATGACTCAGCAGAGTGAATGTTTCATATTACGATTATGTACAGTGTCCCGTATATAATATTACCTATATATATATTAGGAATAGTTAGTTCGCATGCACGCCTCGCTTCGGAAGCACATAATTTATCGTATCGATTTTTAATGTAGCCCATTAAAGTTAGAGTGTCTGCCTGATTGCTCCGTCGGGAAGGTAACGCGGTTAGGGGCACATCACCACTGCTAAAAGCAATTTGTGCCTACGTCTTACGCCGCTACCACTACCCGCCCTTTGTGCAAAACGCCCCACTTAAGGCAGGTATGGTAGTTGTAGACAGGTATAGTATAGTATAGATATAATATTGTTAAATATTGAAGATAAAAAGTATATGTTAATATTTACAGTAGTGTAGCGAAAGAAGTACTCTTAGTTATAATAAAACTTTTTTTAAATAACGAGGTTAATAACCGCTTTGCCAGAGCGAAAGCCACACAAGCTAATAAAAGTGAAAAAATACTATATTTTTTTACAAATCTCTTTTTGGTTAATTTTCATAGGTGGCTCTGAAACACAAGATTTTTTTTCATTCCAAATATTCGTTTTTCTGAAAAGAAATTCTTGTACTAAATATTGTAGAGAACATTGCCTCGCCTTCACTACGTCCAGTCCACTGAGTCCAGCTCTGGGCACGTTCCGTTTTCATTATCATCTCGACACCCTGTTACTACTGTGCCGATAACAAACATTTTATTATACATTCTAAGTTGTCTAGTATTTTATAATACGATGATACAGACAGACAAAATATATTAATTATTATGGAATACATATCGTAGGTAGATAATTATAACAAGGATATTAAGTAATGAAAGGTCTGATTAGGCCCATTAGGCTTAATCGATGGTCTTTATCTATGTGCATAATTAAGAATGCCAGCATTTTGGTCACACGCTCGATGGCCACACATCGAGCAGCCAATACGGCCATCACAGACCGTTATAGATAGAATATCAAAGAATTTACAGATATGTAATTAAATTCTTGCATTAAACTGGAGAAAAAAATAGTTTGTGCGCAATACAAATTAAATGTATTCCACAGCCGTGTTCAGGTAATATAAAATATGCGAAATTAAAATACAGTTAAGATGCTTATTATGCATGCAAAGTGTTGAAGCATGTTCCATGCGGCTTAATCGGATGACAAGTTAGATGAGAGCTGTAGCAGCTGATGTTCCACGTAATGCGAACCTGTTACAGCTGTTTAATTGTTCTTCTGCTCGGGACGTTGCAAAGTAATACCACTTTGATGTTCGTCACACATGAATGTGACGGACGTCTACCAAACAGATGATGACAAAGACAAGGACGCAGGTGGCAGGTCTCTGTCAACCGACTCTTGTGGGATTCATTACTGGATGTCAAGAAATATAACATTCTTTGTTATTAAAACTGACGTGATTTTGACCCATTCCGGAAGAACATTTTCTAAAGAAATTAATAAACAGTTTTCAAAGCACTAATTTAAATGTACTAGTGTAATTTTTTTTCAATCGAGAGGATGGTTTTAGGTTGTCTACATCTTGGAACCCAGAGATTTATAGATGTTCGCGTCGCGGAGGTTTTCACCTTGAGAAAACTAAAGATACTGTCCCTGTCGAGTGTCGTGACAACCCTGTGCTATTGCAGGGCTGTGACAGCCCTACAGTTTAATAAAACCAAGAGTGGGTTGGAGAAACACAGTGACCACGACCAATGCAACTCGGTCGAAACGTCGAGGTAAATAAATTACTAAATGTTATTCTCGCGATCGAGCCCCGTTTGATTTATTAATGAAATGTACAAATCGTTTCAAACAAACAGAACCATGGTTTGTTTTCATAAATGATGGACTCGTAAACATACAAACACAAATTGTTTATAAATTTTTTTTTATAATTTTGGTACGAATAAATTGAGTATAAGTATTAAATCAACGATGTTCAATACGAATGTTGAGATCAAGATTGCGCATTAACGTTATGAACTGAATAGAGGGCAGAGTTGATCCGGGCCTACATTAATAATAACTCACCCCCAACAGACGCCGCCTTCCCCGGGATAGTGGAGGAGCCAGCGTGCCTGTGAACAACACGTAACTAACGTAAGAGGAGGTATCGATACCTCTCTCGACACACAACAGTACGGTAATGGCGTAGTTTGGCACTTTTATGTGAAAAAGATGTAGAACGAATGCCTTTTTCTGGTACGTTCTATTATCGATGGATTGACGAGGGTAAACAAAAGTGAAAGTTGCTAAATATTACCTATCTAATCTGAAGAAAGTCAAATTCTTGTGAAACCTTTTATGAGAGCATATGAAATACTCAGTACAGAAATAAACTTTGCATTAAAAATAATGTTTTAAAAACTACTTGTAACTCTAACTAAACCCCTTTGAGAATAATGTGCGAGTACGGTCTCCGACCACAGATTAATGAATTATTCAAAGTGAGCATTAAAACAACACCATTAAGTAATAACTGTACTGTAACTGCAGCACAGTTGTGCCCCGGCACAGCTCGCAATGGTCGTGTTTGCACATGTCATGTTCCCAAGTACTTCCTAATATAATAATCATCACTACATAGTATAAAACAAAGTCGCTTTCTCTGTCCTTATATCCCTATGTATGCTTTAATCTTTAAAACTACGCAACGGATTTTGATGCGGTTTTTTTAATAGATAGAGTGATTGAAGAAGGTTTATATGTATAATAACATCCATTAATGACATTGGCTATCAATGATATTGTATGTTTATATGAGGTAGATGTCGCACAAGCGCGCGGAAACTGAGGCGGCAAATTTAAGTCAATTGTAGTAATTTCGATTACGACGCGTATTTCAAGCGCAAGTCTAAACATATAGCTAACCTTTTCTATATTATTTGTACCGTATTATCTGTCGGCGTAAGCACGTTTATGTCGTAAAGGAACAAAATCTGAGCACCGCGCAGTATGAATATACGTCATCTTTACTAAAACATCATTGTAGGCTATATATTTAATACCCGTGCGAAGCCGGAGCGGGCCGCTAGTATGTGTATAATAACATACCTACGAATTCATATTTAAACGCAGTTTTCATACCTATTTGATTTAGTTAATACGTACATATTCAATTGGTATTGCATTTAAGTTTAACATTGAAGGGTGTAGTTTTTGAACAATAAAGATTATTTTTATAAGTCATTTTTATTATGTCAGCTTTAACCGTATCATCGGCTACCGAAGAACTCCAGGTAAACTATATGTTAAAGGATCCACAGACGCGGTTACTAAGCAACAACCAGAGAAGCAAAACATCATTAAAACTTAGGCGTTAGGGGTGGGGTTTAGGGTCCAATTAAATATTAACATAAAATAAGTCAGCAAAATTTGAATGATGGATAACTAATAACTAAATGGATGAAAGTAACACGGACTAGATATATATTATAGTTAAAACTATAATAAAGTAATTATATAGGTAACCAAGTTTGTACATAACATGTTTATTATCGTAGACGAAATTGAAATTAACTGCAATTTCAGCTGCACAAAATTAATTTTGTCGGCGCAATTTCGGATAAGTCCCGGCCGATACGAGCGCTTTTGTAAATATATAAATCCTAAACTATTACAGCGGATAATTTATAAACAAGACCCTTGCGTTACAGCTGGGGGATTCAACTTTATGCTTGGGTAACTTCTCTTTGATTAAATTACTTAAAGTATCATAACTCTGAGTTTTGCTTCATTTTTATTGCGGATATTTAACAGAAAACGTTTCAAATATGTCCAAATTTTATGCAGAATATCTTCGTTTACTTTATTGAAAAATAACTTGGATATAATATAGGTTAACAATGTCTCTAGGAGACGAAATAACTTGGATATAATATAGGTTAACAATGTCTCTAGGAGACGAAATAACTTGGATATAATATAGGTTAACAATGTCTCTAGGAGACGAAATAACTTGGATATAATATAGGTTAACAATGTCTCTAGTAGACGAAATAACTTGGATATAATATAGGTTAACAATGTCTCTAGGAGACGAAATAACTTGGATATAATATAGGTTAACAATGTCTCTAGGAGACGAAATAACTTGGATATATGTCAAGTTTGAAAAACTGTCATCAAACACATGGTGTGTTCAGGCAGCAGTCCTTGAAAGCCAGTGAGCATTCCAGGTCTTGCGTGATAACATCTTCGACCACATCGTCACTAACTATCAAGTGAGATAGTGGTCAAACGCTAGATCTATACAGTACAAAAATATATATGTATGTATAGGTTACTAATGTCTGTCGGAGACGAAATATCTTTTGATATCGAAGTTATCTTAAAGTCTGAAAGTCAATTAAATATATTTTGTATTATGTAGGTAACTTACCCTTAAGTTGACGTTGCAGTATAATTGTAACATTATATTATGCATAATTGTATGATATATTCTTTGATAGAACAGGCGAGATAAATCACAGGATGATGATTCATTAAGTAGGTCATCATTTTATTGAGATTTTAAAAGATCATGTACATTTTGAGTCGTTACAAAACAGCAGGTGAATGGCGCGTATAAATACAACTGTCGTTTCGTTTATGATAAGCCATTGTTATTTCTGGACACGTAAAGTTCATGTCAGGTGGCGCTGCATCCGCGTCGTATAATTAGATCAGCTAGCTTATTCAAATATAAGTAATTAGACTCCATAAAGAAAAAAAAACCAATTGTGACACGATAACAACGCATATTATGAACAATGAACTCATTTCCATGTGATGTACGGCGATCAGTGAATACCTAATGTAATGTGTACCTGCGATACGATAACAGCCTATTATCTGCTGTCTCAAGACTTCAAACTGTACGGTTATACCTATATATTATGTAGATATACAGTGGATTTAATTATGAAACATCAAAACTTCGCCGAGTGGTTTCTGCCAATTACAATATAACAACATTCAAAACTACGACTTTAATACGACGTTAATTAATATTATTTAATTTTAACTGCTTTCAAAATTGGATAGCCGATAGACGGTCGGGGCCCCGGGAGCCCGCGGACCCCACGGGTCCCACGCACCCCACGAGCCCCACGCACCCCACGGAGCCCTGGCCCAAGGCTGATGTCATAAACATTTCAATTAATTAGTCTCCCGTCGCGGCCCGGTCGGCCCTTTGATTGTCCCTTTAGACGAACTTAATGTTTACATTCAGAAGTTTGCGCCCTCATTTAGCTCTTATCTTTGTCGCTATTTATCATCATTTAAATTAAAAGTTTCCAAACAGGCAGTTTTCTTCTAATTTCTTATAGCTTCTGTGTTGTAAATGGCTATAATTACGTCATTCTCTGTTATTTAAGTCGATAACAAACAACGGCAGCAATTAGCGCGCCGCTGCGGGGACGCTCATCTGCCCGCCCTTGTTCATCGGGCTCTGCGGGGGAACTGTTACTGCGTTGTAAACAAGAAAATACTATGACGTCATCATTTTGTTATCAATCTCATTTAGAGCCAGTCAACACTCTCTAACATGCGTACGTATTTGTGAAGAAATATTGATTTAAAATATTAGCATTTATAAATATAGCAAGTAGGTAAGTACAAGATTTAGAGCAGCATATTGTTGTATTGGAGCGAGCATTCGTACGTAACCGATCAACTCGGTGAGCAGCGTAATGCTCGATCACACCTTGGATGGGGACCGCGAGTACATTTTAAACGCAGCGTTGCCATGATTTAAAAGAAATAGTAAGTAAGCACTGTTTTTTTTTTCGTAATTATACACATTGTTTACTTTTAAGTTTCTAATACTTTCAAATATTTCAGACACAGCAGCGAAATTTACTTTGTCCATAACTTTTCAGTATTGAAATTGGTTTTAGTAATTACCTATAAGTCTGAATTTGACTTTGAGTAGAACTATAGTCTTTAGTAGCTTCAGCTAGTAGTAGCTTCGTATGGCACCGCGCAGCTGTACAAGTTGTTATCTTAGGATAACATCATAAGGAGGTTTTTGGATGGTTTCCAACACCACTCCAAGCCCAGCTGTGGACTACACTAGATAGCTTATCCACCAACACGTATTGGCCATAATCACTATGGCCAACCACCAACCAGGATTTGGATATACATCGCAGTGAAAAAATGTTTGACCAAAAAATTGAATCGACTTCAACACTCAAAAGTGTAAAATAACTATCATGGCACCGAGTTGTTTCACGCTTTTGTGTGTTGAAGTCGGTTCCATTTTGTGTCTTTTTTTCTTGAGATTAAATTTATTGCAGTTTTTTTGTAATATAAATGGCGACCGTGCGTTTTTTAAATAATAATAATATCATCAGGTGTACACCACTTATACTCCAATCATTTTCTGGCGGGCTGTTAACTATCAACGGCTTATTATTATAATCTGAGTACTGAGACAAAGCGACAATCGCTGAATATGAACCAACTGCACTCAAATTGCAGAAAATAGGCAAAGCAATTCATTGGTATTTTGTAAAGTTTTGTAAACGAGCAATGAATGTAACGAGAAACAGTATCATATATCATATACTGATGATCCTGTACTTGATTAGGGTTCAGTGTCGGACATCGGGAACTTTATTATTGCGTTGGAAACATTAAAACACTCATGAAACCTCTCGAATTTTGTTCGCTTCTAAAATTATTGCTTCAACTTTCTTGAATAAAGTATTGTTTCAAAGGTAAACGTCCCGTTAACGAAGTAACGGTTTTTGAATAAAATCAAATTTTGATAATGCAAAGTTTAAATAGAAAAGTTTTGCCCGACAGAAATTTAATATCTAAAAATGCTTCCTTTCTTTGGTTGAATAAAACGGTTCGTATTCATCTGGAGAATGATTCTAAGCTATAATAATTAAACTAAATCCCACCAAAAACATTAATTTAAAAAAGGAGAGTCAAGTTCAATACAAACAACACTGCTCGGCTGTGGGCTTCGCCGCAAAAATAATGGAGATCTAAATGAGTGCCAAGTTGTTCTATGCACAATCGAAATACCTATGTATTTATAGGAACAAAATAACATTATGAACAAGTATTAAACTCTATTTCTTTGCTTTATTGGACACCTGTAACAATTGCTGTTATTTAAAAATGTGAGATCTTAAAGTAGTGTAGGTTTGACTATCAGTTTGTACGCGCACGATGTACTGTATACAGTTGTTCATTGCGCATCGCGCGCGTACAAACTGACTTATTAATTACAAAAAATAATTTGGGCTTTTCTATCGCACTTTAATGTGGAAAAGCATATTTTGCCTTAACTTTTAGCAAAAAAGATGAAGGAAGTGAAAGATTGTTATCTTTTATCTGTGGACAGACAAACCAAACAGTAGGACATAATCATGACTGCATGCATGCGTTGCTATGCCAATGTTTTAGTCACGATCTGACAAAACAATTGGTTAGGACGAGATAAATACGAGTAATAGGTAATTGATATTGCAGACAGATATGTACCTATTTGAACGTGTCGCGAGTGAACACCGTCTCAGTTGGTAAGTAAACGCACCATAAGCGACGTTGTGGAGCCAAGAGACAAACGGTAAGTTAGTTGTCGAGCCGGGTCGAGACTCAAGCGTCGCGTCGCGTCGCTGCGGTCGCAGGAGGCACCGACGCGGCGCCAGTGTCGCACACCTGCCGGCTCGCTGCATCTTGCTTTAACTGAAGTTTCATTCGCACCTGCTGCGATCCGCCGCCCGCGCGCCCTGCGCCCCGCGCCGGTTCACTTCATTTACATTAACTTAAGAGTCGTGATGTGCAATCTGTGCAGAGCTTTGTCGACGACGCGCAGACGCTTTGAGAGCTGACTTAATCATTTTACATAATCATAAAACATTTAACTACAATCTTACTTAATCATTTATTTTCCAAGCCAAAATGTACCATTTTGTGCCCAGGCTTCTTAATTTCTCTTAATCGTTTTAAAATACTATTCCACGAATCCCACGGTAGATAGCTATTGGAAGTCCTCTTAAAACCCAATTTCTCTATATCTTTATATCTCTAATAGACACTGTCAACGATATACAAAATATATAATTTTCCCCTAAACAAACACAACAAAACAAAAGTGTTACAAGGCATTAATGCATCATTAATATAGCTATTGCAACACATATAGGTATCGTTGACCGTCGCACCGCGCATTTGGCAGATGAGGTGAAACAAGAGAGTGCCATTTGTCGAGCGACAGTTTAGGGAAGCGCCTCGATCGGTGCTTCTAAATGAGGATTGACGTCGACAGGGTTTATAAAAGCATTGCACTGTTGAATTATTAAGGGAACTCACTCCGGCTGGCGCTATATCCGTACTCGAGCTGGCGCCGCCCGCGCCCGCGCCCGCGCCCGCGCCGTCCCGCGTCTGTCCTATAGGTGCCTACACTCACACACCGGTACACTCGCTGAAACAAATCATAGGAAAACGATACATATGATAATGCGTTTGCACATCATCGTCTCTAGAACACATCTGATACTTTTAAAGCTTCGAAGATTGACGGTACTCGGTATTAGATAACGACTCAATATTTTGTTTTTTATCACACTCAGACCCCCGCACTAGGATTCCCTGTATCGCGGGAGGCATGGACACATACAATCACAGCACACACACATCCAAGACCCGGGGCAAACATCTACACTCATCGCGCAAATGTTTGCCCCTGCCGGGATTCGAACCCAGGGTCCCGGAGACACAATAGTCATATCAGTGACACTAACCACTGCGCCACGGCGACCGTCAAACTGTTTGTTTTTGACAAATTTATTATTATTCTGGAATGGGTGCAGGTCGATTGCACGTAACTGTACACAGCTCGCTTGCACAGCCCGCTCATTTCCAATTCTGACACCGGGATAAAGTGGTCGGCGAACGAATATAAGCCGGAGTAGGCTACATGCCCGTATATCGCAACAAACAAAAAGCCTACAATTGAAACCTTTTAACCGTTATGAATCGAGCCCCGCCCGCGGTTGGCAGAACACCGATTCCATTACTTATGTGGGCACACAGACTCCGCCGCAACATACTAGTACATCTCTGTGAGGTAACTTTAAACAATACAGGAGTTGACTATATTGTGATCGAAACTATGCCTTGACGAATTTAGACGGAGCTCATTGAGGCAGGAAAAGTTGGAAAGCAATTTCATGAAAATTTAATGCTACTCGAAACTTACGAGAATGAGAAATTTGAGAAATGAAGCCGACACTGAGCATACCTAATTTGTTACGAATGTTTTATAAGGTCCACCGAGCCTGCCGAGGTCTGTTCGCGAGGACCATCTTCGGAAGCCGTACTATAGGGCCGACATTCAATGTTCATGTTATATCAAAGAAATGAAACGAGGAATAGATATCAGCCTTAATGCATTAGGTACGTGTTACTTTGTAGTATTTTGTTATAAGTTCTGTGAATGTGAAAGTATGTACAAGTAGCTAATCTGAATCGAGTTCACTATTATTTACTATAAGTAGGATTCTACAATTCAGTATTTCACTTATGCTCTTAAATTGATTTTCGCAACACGAGGTTGTGGCGTTGTTGGACGATCTTCTCAATTCCGATACCTACCGAAGTCCGAGCATTAAACATTGATTTGATTTATGTGAATATTATATATTTCAGAAATCCAGCTTAGGATCGTCTCGCCTGTTCTCTGGAGATTTATTTTGAGATCCTGGATTATCCCTCTGACTATTTTGGTTGTTTTTTCTGCTTCCTTCAGTTTCATCAGAATCTTCACACTATTTCCATAGCTATTGTGAAAAAATAAACGATTAACTTTGTTGGTTTGCCTACTTTGTTTACTAATTATAGAATTAAAAAATACAACGATATACGTAAAGATGGGATAGCCTGTCGGATCGGCCGGTAGAGGTAATTGGAAAGTTGAACTAGCCATCAAAACGCCCTCTTAATATGACTAAACTCTTTTGAATGTTAATTGCTGTACAATAAATATTAAAGTTTGAAAGTTATCAATAATCACACGTTATAACATGATCAACCATTTTGTGATGATCATTGAGCGGATTTATGTCGAGCTGGTCTCTCTTACTTTATTATAAAAGAAAAGCATTTTTATAGCAAATTTTTAGTCATATTGTACTTCAATGAGAAATTACAATATATCAGACACGTGTCAGCTGTCACCTTTGAAAGCACATAAGTGATCTGCGTTTAAAACGATACAATGTAAATCATGAATACAACCGGTTCCTTATAGTTCCGCTTGGTCCTAAGTAATTGGTTGCATACGGTTTGATAAAAACTTACTTAGCCATAAATTGTAATCGCTGTACCCGTTTCTAAGTACTCATAACGGTGCCGTATATTTATACGAGGTCCATATTCGCGGAAAACCTCGGGTCCCGTTATTAATGAGTGCTTGACGCCGGCATAACAGGATAAGTTCCGGCTGCGGTGGCATTTCAACCACGCGGATAGTTATAGGCTAGGAGCTGCTACCGATTCGGATAAGAACTTCTATAATCTTCTTGCACTTGTATTTGAAGTTATTTGTCAAGACTAGGCAATATATTATGAGTTAAAATGTTCCTAGGATTGGAATCCAGAACCACCACTCTACCGTGTTGATAAAATTTATCAACCTATATTTTTATTTTACGTACTGTCTTGTCTACCTATAATATTACATATTTATATGATACATAAATAAAAATATATAAAAAAAGACGTGTGGCACTCGGGGACTGCCGCGGTAAAGCTATATCATAGCATTTTTTTATCAACTTATGCAATTAATATATTAATAACTTATGCAGTAACGCCGATACAACCAATGCCACCTAGAGGCGAGTTGCTGAACTAAATAGACAAGGGTGATATTTAAAAAAAGTCATTAAAAGTTCTGCTATTCATCGATAGATGGCAAAACTAAAAAGTATCACCGCTGTGCCGGTCGGAGTGGGGGGTGTTAGGTTATTTTCGTTATGGAATTTTTGGATTCGGTCTCCACGCTCAAGGCCCGCGATAGAAGCTATGCAATAGCTTAAAAATATATTTATAATATATTTTGCGTTTGCATCGTGAAAACAGTGCTGCTATTTATAGCCATTAGATTTTTTTAATATGATAAAAATTTGTGTACATTACATTGTGAAAAATAAAATACAAAATATTCGATTTCGGAAAACAATACTTTTCTCAGTTATTCATTTGCTGTTAGAGTTTTATTCGTATTTTATCACTCTTAAACTTAAGAGGCACCTTCTCTCGGCGTATAGCAGGTGAGTCTCCGTCCTTTTTGCGCTGACGTACTTCTGATTAAGAGCAAGGGAGCGGGCATACATTCCGCCATGAATCATGAATCAATAGCTCGGTGCACCCACACTAACGTGTTTATGTGTTTACGTCACACAGGCGATCTTGTACACGTTGTTTAGCAGTACACTGATAGTCAGTGCTGAGGGATGTGTTTAAAATATTTTCGATAGCGACACGTGTGATGTGTGATTCGGCGATTTCTGACTGAAGTGGACAGTGGGCTTAGGATCGTTCGTGTTTTGACCACTGATGTAGCGTTCATATACTGAATAATTTGTTTAAATAACTAAAATGCTTTAAATTTTGTGTACCAGTAGATAAAGTACGCTTTCCATCCTCCCGTATGAGATGTATTCATTGTTCCCGTGAGTTGTTATTTGTTCTCTAAAAGTTTAATTAGTAATTACTGCACATAATATTTTAGATCTCAAACACATTTTCTGATGCGATGGTTTACAAACGACTAAAACTGATTTTTGGAAACCATTATTATCAGCATCAAATGTAGGTGCTAATAATTAAATACTTTACATTTCTTTTTTAAACCCCGATAAGAAATGATTTATTATGTGTCGACACGCATGCGAATAATAACACTGGTTGCTCTTAACTTATTGTTGACGTGGTAGATTGCTAAAAACTGATGGAGAGAAACGTAATAATTATGTATAAAGTGAAAGTAGGTACGTTTTATAAATTAATTTCAGAGGAGGCTGGCTCGCTGTTTATAAATGATGCGACATGCTCACGCGGACGTAGCGGGCGACGAGCGAAGCCGACGCGACGACGGTGAAGACACGATATTTTTGTATAAAGTTAAAGTACTGTTATTCATTGTGATATTTTGACGGAAGGCTCGCTGTTTAGAAATGATACGGCGCGGGTCGCGGCGGGCGTGCGGGCGCGGGGGGTCGGTGCAAACTAACGTAGCAATCACGTTTCATAATTGAAATTGATGGTGAAAATTGTAATTACTTTGTATTTAAGCCGAAAGAAAATCATGTTCTTAATTGCCGGCTTGGTTTGTTATTCCCTTTGCGAGATAAAATTAGCTTTAAGGACATACATAGATTCAGCATGTATAGTTCTTAACAAATTCAAATCATTTATTTGCTAAGTACAGGAAGTTCAATGCAGATGTTGTTACAATGTATAATTCTGTACCTCAGAGGTATACAATATTATGTGATAAAACGAAAATTTTACAGGAGAGACAAAAATGCGCGGAATGAATCTTTGAAAGCAATTTTGACATAGTTGCTTTAGAGATATTGCAACAAACTCAAAAGTATTTTTTTTTATTTTTAAATCCATTTTTTATGGTTTACAGTTTATTACAATAAAGTTAATACTTATCTGATTTTATGGACTTGAGACTATTTACCTTGTTACATAAATTAACTTAGGGGTTTTAAGAAAGCATTATGATATCATACTTTTGTTTACCTCTAAATTAAACATGTGGTTGTTATTGGAATTCGGTACCTAGAAACATTATGTTTCTTGTCATCGTGTAGCGTTTTGCAATTATTTAAGAATTTGGGAGGAGTTTACTTACAAAATGAAACAAAAGTTACTTCACAAAGATGGAAATCAAAATTCTTTTTTTTTAAAATAATCAATACAGTTACTACTCGCATGCTTCAGGTAAGTCAGGGACATCTGCACATGGAAGACTCCTATAATAATCGTAGAACGTGGATGGAATCCACTGCAACGATTTTTGTAAATCGTTGTATTAGAGTCTCGAAATAGGCTTTTGAGTTTCTCGAATAGGCGTCGGCGTGGGCACAGAAAATCCTCTCCGTTTATTTCGTATGAAACTAACTTCTTCAAAAGTTTCCTGATGAAAAGAGGTTTTGTAGAACATTGAACCTATTTCATTTTTTCGGAATTGCATCCATACTATAGCAGAATATGGTGCAGACTCTCCCGCAATAGATTTTTTTCTGTGCACAAAAGGAGCTGATGATCCGTTGCAAAAGCCAGAAAAATCCATGAAATTATTTGTTTACATGTTTACTACTCTAGTTGTAATTTTTAGACTTTCGCGATTCGAACACATTGTTATTAAATCAAACGGGGCTTAATCGCGAGAAAAACATTAGTAATTTATTTACCTCGACGTTTCGACCAAGTTGCATTGGTCGTGGTCACGAGAAGACTGGAGAAATGCGGGTGGCAATATCGGCGAGAGCGCGTAGTTTCGCCAACTACCCACTTTTAATATTATTAAACTGTAGGGCTGTCACAGCCCTGCAAAAGCACAGGGTTGTCAAAAGTGGATAGTTAGCGAAACTACGCGCTCTCGCCGGTATTGCCTCCCGCTATTCTCCAGTCTTCTCGTGACCACGATCAATGCAACTTGGTCAAAACGTCGAGGTAAATAAATTACTAAATGTTTTTCTCGCGATTAAGCCCCGTTTGATTTAATAACAATTTACTACTCTAATTTTTGAGTTTCACAACAGCTCTTTATAAACTGTAACCAGTCCCAAGGAGTCACAATGGGAAACTCTTGGAT
Organism: Apeira syringaria; assembly: GCA_934044485.1. Taxonomy (NCBI): domain Eukaryota; kingdom Metazoa; phylum Arthropoda; class Insecta; order Lepidoptera; family Geometridae; genus Apeira; species Apeira syringaria. Next base: position 17,702,401 of record OW203668.1, read on the forward strand.
TTTCTTCTTTTCTCTCTCTATAATTGAGTGGACTACATCCACTTCCATGTGAGTATAATAAATATTTGTGGTTTATTACCTCCACATTTTCTTTTTTAAACAATATCCACAAATAAGCCATCATTAAATAAATATTTTTATTCTGCCTAGCACAGTTGTCACTCCATACTGTTACTTCTTTTAATTTATTAAATAAATTAAACTCCGTATTAAAAATATGTCTATACAGCCACGCCTTCGCCATATTCTCTTTTGGTATACCCTCTTCAGCACAGAACTCTATATACAAGGAATATAATTTGTCAATTTGCAGGTGGCTTCCAAGATACTGTCTTTTTGTTCTGTTTCGACTATAATGGCTCTCATATCTCGGTACCTTGCCAATGTGTTTTCGTACTGTTTCTTTAATTATCTCTGCTGTTTTATTAGGTGGTAGATGTCTTCCTCTTAAGACACTGAGACACAAGACTGACACTTAAAGAGAATCTACTTGTAGTTTATCCGCAGAGCGTTTTACTCCAATATTTTTTTATAAACTAATGGGAAAATACTATTTATAACAACGCCCTAATATGAGTAAAAACTGATATCACAAGAATCATTAGAAGTCTAATATTCACAACAATGCACACCTACTTACTAACAATTTTCGACATTGAAAAAAGTATCTTAACACCAAGAAATAGAGATCAATGGTATAAGACGTTTACAGGAGATACTATTGTTTACCTCTCTAAGAATATTAACTCCAATGAACAACATTAACTTCGCGCAAAGCTTAGAGGTAAATAATCTTATCGTCATTTGAGGTCCTATACCCATCAGACGTTAGTGGATTTAATGTCCTATACGATTGGATATTTCTTTTCATAGATGTTATAGGACTTAATGTCGTATACCATTATGTAGAACTGGTTCTTGCGATTTTAATGGTGCAAAAAACATATTTTCGAAAAAATTGGAGTTACTATTGTATACCTCCGAGGTACAGAATTGTTGTGCCGCTATACTTAATCCTTATTGGATATGAAAATTAATAGGTTAAGAATTAGTCAATAGGTAATTATACAATACATTTCATGTCAATCCAATGGTAATAATAATAATAAGACGAAAGTTGTAAATTCATCAAATTTACAACTCTCTGAGACAATCTCTCTCAGAAGTCGAAACCTACAAATACCTTGGTATGTCAGAATCATTGGGTATCGCGGTAGGGGATATTAAGCGTTCGGTGAAGGAGCGCTTCTTTTGCCGTCTGACAAAAGTACTGAAAAATCATTTGTCGGGTGGCAATAAGGTGCGTGCCTTCAACGGATGGGTGATGCCCCCTACTGATGTACTCTTTTGGCATATTAAGGTGGACTCAGACTGAGCTAGACGCCATAGATAGAAGGCTTCGTCAAATGCTCACATTGCATCGCATGCTGCACCCGCGCTCGTCTGTCATGAGACTGTACATTCCGCGGAAATGGGGAGGTCGTGGCTTTTTAAATGCCAAGAACCTTCACAACCGGGAAGTGTACAATCTCAGGACATATTTTCTAAACAACGAGTGCGGGATGCATCGTGATGTTGTGGCAGTTGACAAAGGCTTCACCCCGCTCTCCTTGGCTATCGAAAACTGGCGTAAACCAACGGTGTTGACCACTGAGGATCGCAAGGACATATGGAAAGGCAAAGAGCTACACGGCCGGTTCTATCGGGCCTTAACAAGACCCGATGTAGACCTACTCGCATCCGTGAACTGGCTACGTTTCGGTGACCTTTTTGGGGAAACCGAGGGTTTTGTCTGTGCGATTGCGGACGAAGTTATCATGACGAATAACTATCGGAAATATATTCTGAAGGACGGTACGGTCGACGTTTGTCGGGCATGCCGCCGTCCGGGAGAATCCCTCAGGCATATTATTTCTGGTTGTTCTCATCTTGCTAACGGAGAGTATTTACACAGGCATAACCTAGTAGCCAGAATCATCCATCAGCAACTTGCAATTCAATATGGCCTTGTTCAATCTGAAGTGCCGTACTACAAGTACACATCAGCGCCAGTTCTTGAGAATGGTCGTGCGTTGCTCTACTGGGACCGCTCTATCATCACGGACGGGACTATTGTTGCCAATAAGCCTGATATCGTTTTGGTCGACCGGTCTCAACGCCGGGCAGTGCTCGTCGACATCACCATCCCGCATGACGAGAACCTCGTAAAGGCTGAGAAGGACAAACTCATCGAGTACCTTGATTTAGCTCACGAGGTAACCGCCATGTGGGATGTTGACTCGACGATCATTGTCCCGATAGTCGTTTCGACGAACGGCTTAATAGCGAAGAGCCTCGATCAACATCTTAAGAGGCTCTCGCTAGACGGTTGTATCAAGGGTCAGATGCAGAAGGCGGTACTCCTTGAAACGGCGCGTATTGTCCGGAGGTTCCTCACTCTGCGGCCCTAACCACCGGTAGCTTGGGCCCTGACCAGCTGCTGGCGGAACTCTAGGTTTAGGTTTTTTATAATATCTTTATTAATTTTTGTTTTTGATATTTATTCTGTAAAAAAACTAAACCTAAGAAAAAAAGAAAATAAAGAGACAATAATAAGACAATGAAACAGTCATTAATAAAATGTCACACTTAAAATCTAACATAAATATTTACAAATTGCATTGTAGTTATTCGAGTTATAAAGTTTGAGTACATTTTACATTTACATTCTTTTTCTAGTTCACATATTTTTGTCATCTAAGATTTCTTGGATCGTATAGTACGCCTTTTCCATCAGTAATTGTTTTAATTTCCTTTTGAAAAGAAAAAAAGAACTAGTTTCTTTTATCGCTAAAGGTGCCTCATTATAAATTTGAATTCCCATTTTAAAATGCTTTTGCTGTGTAGTTCTGTTCTGGATTTCTCTGCACATAATTGTGTATTTGTATTGTATTTATATGTATTTAATTAATTTTACAGTATTTTAAGTTATGGGTCTATGACCTGATAAAAATAAATAAATAATAAAAATAATAATTTAGTGTTATGTCTAGCACTTCGAAGTGTTTTATACTTACTGATATCAGTTCTTATTAGGAGAGATGCCTCGTAGATATTCCGTGAGGGTACTTTAAAATCTTAAGGGTTTTAAACTAGGTAGTACAAGGAAGTAACATACACAAAATAAGATAACAAATAATAGATAACCTCTTCCTTTTTTATAATTATTTATTGAAGTGAGTGGTGAGACTGATGTCTAGGCAGGGGCGACGGTTGATATTTATTGCTAACGCAAACAAAATACTATTCGCCTCAGAGCGGTAAATGGTGTAAGGTGTCGCGCTCGCTCGACCACTATCTCACTCGATGGTCTGTGACAATGAGGTCGAAGATGTAATCACGCCAGACCTGGACTATTTGCGCGTAAACATTCCAACAAAGTGAGTCAGTTGTAGGCACAAGTTTACTCTTTTTCTACTTGTAAAACGCGACAAGCCGGTCACGACAGCGCAGCGTCGGCTGTGTTACTGTGTAAAACGCGACAAGCCGGTCACGACAGCGCAGCGTCGGCTGTGTTACTGTGTAAAACGCGACAAGCCGGTCACGACAGCGCAGCGTTGGCTGTGTTACTGTGTAAAACGCGACAAGCCGGTCACGACAGCGCAGCGTTGGCTGTGTTACTGTGTAAAACACGACAAGCCGGTCACGACAGCGCAGCGTCGGCTGTGTTACTGTGTAAAACGCGACAAGCCGGTCACGACAGCGCAGCGTCGGCTGTGTTACTGTGTAAAACGCGACAAGCCGGTCACGACAGCGCAGCGTTGGCTGTGTTACTGTGTAAAACGCGACAAGCCGGTCACGACAGCGCAGCGTTGGCTGTGTTACTGTGTAAAACGCGACAAGCCGGTCACGACAGCGCAGCGTCGGCTGTGTTACTGTGTAAAACGCGACAAGCCGGTCACGACAGCGCAGCGTCGGCTGTGTTGCTGTGTAAAACGCGACAAGCCGGTCACGACAGCGCAGCGTCGGCTGTGTTGCTGTGTAAAACGCGACAAGCCGGTCACGACAGCGCAACGTTGGCTGTGTTACTGTGTAAAACGCGACAAGCCGGTCACGACAGCGCAGCGTCGGCTGTGTTGCTGTGTAAAACGCGACAAGCCGGTCACGACAGCGCAGCGTCGGCTGTGTTGCTGTGTAAAACGCGACAAGCCGGTCACGACAGCGCAACGTTGGCTGTGTTACTGTGTAAAACGCGACAAGCCGGTCACGACAGCGCAGCGTCGGCTGTGTTGCTGTGTAAAACGCGACAAGCCGGTCACGACAGCGCAGCGTTGGCTGTGTTACTGTGTAAAACGCGACAAGCCGGTCACGACAGCGCAGCGTCGGCTGTGTTACTGTACAAAACAATTCATTATTAGATGATCCGCTTCAACCCCACTTTTATGCTCTACACATTATTAGTTTTTCTGGGCTTATTTGAGGGTTCAATTGAGTTTTATTTTCAGTAAAAACAGACAGGTATAGTATAAACGCTATTGTTTTAATCATTTTTAATATTATTTATTGTTAGGCGCACCCTACCGTTTTATCGGCATGGACTAAGATTTTCTTGTTGATCCATACTTTTGTTAAAAAGTAGTCGATGTGCTATTGCAGACAATCTCATCTTATCATATCTATGTTGTAATGTAAGAACCGCCCAGGAGTCACGTGGTACACACTGGTACACAGCGCGACCGGCCCGACGCAGCTACGTGCCGAGGCTCGCACGGTGCTCGCCTCCGCCTCCGCCTGCCATCATCATAAACTCCCAGATGAAGAACTGGTCGCAGATTTGAGAGTAATTTTCTAGCAAATATCACGTGAGTTCCGCTCCTTAGATTACAACAATGGATGAAACTCGCGATATTATCTATTTCACATTTCTAGTATTAGTAAATGTATGATAAAAAACCTCATCCACTCAAGACAATAAGATTTTTTTTAATTTACAGTTTTAGTTTTGCTTGCGTTGGAAAACTGTCTCGCTCATTCACTTCTGACTTGAAGATTCGATATTTAAAATGGTTAACCCCTATACCGTTGGAAGCATAAAGTTTCCCTGTCGATCGATATGGTGAGTTAACTATTGTCTTTGTGGTGGCCGAAGGGCTTAGATTCTATTGAATGAGCTCGTAACTATTTGGGTTACAGGAAGTCAAGTCTTCCTGCACGACATCATTAATCTGTGGGTCTTTAAATATCTGGATATATAAAACTACTGAAGCGGTTATAATAAAATTGAATTGGGACCACTTCGAAAGCGTACTCTTTACACACAAAGAAAACAATAGGTTGTACTCTCTCTTTTCACTTCAAAAATCGGTTAATAGTTGGCGAAGAATTCTGTGAAAATACATAAAAATACAAACATAGCAACATAAAACCTCCCCCCATTTCCAAGTCAGTTAATGAAATAGAGGTACCGATATGAAGCCGACGTGAATATTCAATTTAGCGTCACTAAACAGGTGAATGGTTTAACGTGAATAGGCGCCAGGCGGCCGGGGCGGGCCGGGGCGGGCCGGGCCTTGTCCCCGAGCCGCGCTCAAGACTGACAGATTCCATTTACCCACTTTTGATTCGCGGCAATCGATGGACCTTCGCTGTTTAGATATTTGAGGTAATGCGTTTGAGCGTATTGTCAAGTTGAGTCACGGGTGAAGGACAGGGCAGGAGAAGTAATAGGATAACAGGTAAATAAACTGAAAATAATCAGAACCGCTTTTAAAATAACCCTATAAAAGTTATATCAGTTTTGCCGGTGAAATAATGTTGAGTACTCATCAGACGTAATCATCTACAAACTTTCATATTCTGATAGGTTTTAGGTCTGTAGCTATAAAGCCTGTTCGAAAAACAATGAGTAAACTCATGGACATGACACCTCTTCCTCAGTCTGCCATTGTATAATATATTATTTTTCGACCTCACATATGTATTTTTGTATGTAATTTTATATTCAAAACGATGATGACCAAAATATCTGCACGAGTGCAATTTAGCGAAAATTTCGAGCGTTCAAGTTTTTCAATTAATAGGTGATGGTATTATTCTATCCCTCAATATCAATCAGAACTATGCAACGTACTATGAAAGGTGAATACGCGACGCTTATTATCTTGCAGCGAAGAAAAGAGTCCCTTCTTCCTTTACTATTCACAACGATAACAATATTGCGCAAGAAAATGTTCTCCAGACATCAGGGAATAAATAAAAACATTTTCTTTGGCGAAAAAAACTATCAAGAAAGCTATTAGCATCTTTGAGGGGTCGCTTAAACAAACTTGAACCAATTTTAAAATGCATAACACCAGAGGTGCGACAGACCGCCGCGCGCCGCACCAAAGCCGCGCGCCGCGCCGCCCCCGCCCCGCCGCCGCCGCCGGCTCTCCTCTATCTTCACTTCATCCTAAAATTGAAACATTTTATTTTGATCACGTCCCGTCTGTTTGAAATATTCAACGGCATCGATTATCGGCTCACTTTGTACACAAATATTTTTTATTCAATTTACTGAACTGGAATGAAGCAACACATTACAGATTCTGTTATTTTATTTCAGAAAATGCAGGAGGTCGGGGAAAGCTGGAAGTATTTGACGTTTATGTTTTTTGGGTTTCAATCAATGTTTTCCTGTAATGCGTCTTGTAACGATGTGAATACAAATCGGTTTATAGAAATGGAAGAAGTAAATTCAAAATGTTAATATTTTAAATGTTGTTAAGTTGAAAACTCACAACGTGGTAAGTTGGAGTTGGTTGGAGTGAAACGCCTGAGGGCGGACAGCGGATCGGCAGCGGCGCGGGCGCGGGCGTGGGCGCGGGCGCGGGCGTGGACGCGAGCGCGGGCGCGGGCGTGGGCGTGGGCGGGGGCGCGGGCGCAAGCGCGGGCGTGGGTGTCCGACCTCAGGCGTTTCACTCCAAGCAACTCGAACTTACCACGTTGTGAGTTTTCAACTTAACAACATTTAAAATATTAACATTTTAAATTTACCTGATAAAACGTGATAAATAAACATTTACTGAGGGCCAATTATACATTTTCACATAGTTAACAAAAACAAAAGTTAATGGACGACATCTAGATCTGTGGAGTAATTATATATAAATACAAATAAAGATTAGGTATCGATACACAGAGGTAGGATTTATCTTTCAAAAAACTTACAGCTAAGTGCGTGTTTCAACTTTGCAGACGTTGTGGTGTGAAACACATCAATATCACTGGATATATTATCATTACAACATTTGCGCGCCCGACGGAAGAACGAATTCTGCCTGTAGTGAAGTATAGACTGAGTAACCATCAGACTGTTACATTACAACCAAAGTCAAAAGGTATATTGTATAGAAATAAGTAAGGATCATCGACATACTGATTGAAGACTTGTTTGAACCAATGTTGTTAGGAAGGGACGCGGCGAGCCCGGGGCGGCGGCGGCGGCGGTGGAGGCGGCGGCGGCCGGGTGAAATGAGCGCGTTACCTGCACCTCCGTACTACGAGTACGCAGGGAAGAATCCGATTTGTACACCCCTAATGATACCTTCAGCCGAACGAGTAGGTATCTACAAATACTCGTTCGTGATACGGGAGACGAGCTCGAGCATCCTTCAAATTAATTTGATGGGGTAACTCTCGGAGAAACGGGGGGCACGCGGGGGCACGCGGGGGCACTTGTACTTCCTTGTTTGAGATGCTTTCGCAATGTTACAGATAATGGTAGTCTCAACTCTAATGGACGGCCGTTTACCATCTAATAAATAATAGTTCGAGATGTGTGTGAGTATGCATTTTATAAAATAATGTTGTTATCTGTACTTTCCCTTCAGATGTATCCGGACCAGCCCCAGGCTGAGAACTCTTCGATAACTCAGCGAATCGATCGGACATTACAATGATACAACTACATATTTCGAAAAACCGTTGGATGGTTTCCTTAAGTATAGAAGAATACATTACAATATTCTATTATGATTTGATTCATGACATGTCGGTAAATTCGGTCGGAAACTTTCAGACATAAAACCTTATTCGTAATTAATGAATTTTCGAAATGGTGGTCTTAAAATCTCACCCCACATCAGGGCACTGTGTTGCGCACACTTTTGAGCGCCCCGTAGACCTTTGTTTAAACAAATAAATATTTTGCCATCGCTGTATGTGTATGAAATTTGTCTATTTGTTCAAAGTCATCGCTCCCTATTCCCATTAATAAGTGATATACCCGCAAGGGAACGACAGAAACGGCGTAAATATAAATTACATTCGTGAACAATGAGTATGTGCATATAGTAGTAATGTATGGCTATCACCATCTACAATCAATTGCCAAATTGTTATAAGGAATTAAATTTTAATAAGTATTATTTTAAACTTTCATGTCTTTTCACAATAAAAATATTTATACATATAAATATATTTTTACATCTACCGCTTTCTTCAGTCTCCCCGTGATCATGGTGCGTGGAACCGCGCCGAAATATCGGGAACTCAATCAAAAACTAAATCATGGTGCGTATCCCGTGTTAAACAATATTTTTAAATTTAAATTATTCAAGTTTCTCATTGACAAATGTTATTATGAGGTAACCGATTTTTTGAAAGACGAGCTCAATGAAAGAAAGATATAATGTTTAAATTTTAACTGTACCTAATGTTATGTCCGTATAGATACGTATGTACACCTGTCAAGGTAGAATATTTGATACATGTATCTGATGAAACACCTACTTAGTTCACTCAAATAAACTCTTCAATAACAATTCAGTCTAAGGGCTGCATTTTTGTAGTTTTAATCGTACAAAAAAAATGTGTAAGACATTATTGAGCGCGCAACCACCGGCAAGGGTTGTAAAAATTTTTTTGAGAAGAAAGTCATAGAACCTTTTTAGTGTAAAATTTTACGCTTTATAAATCTTCTTTTGATCTTTTTTCTCTAACTCTTACTATTTTCGAGTAATAGCGAAGAGAAATATTCAAAAATTTTTTTCAACCCTTGCCGGTGGTTGCGCACCCAATAATGTTTTACACATATTTTTTGTACGATTAAAACTACATAATATCAAAAATGCAGCCTTTAGACTGAAATTTTCATTTAAAAGTTTATTTGAATGGACTATACTATAAGACAATATTCTTTCAAATAAATCTATTTTGTTTGTGTGTTTGTGCTCTGCTATAGTATTATGAATCTTGAACGTTCGTGATTGTGATTTTTCAACCATGATGTATATAATATATATATAGTATAACTTTATTAATAAACCAATCGAGACTCGGTTGCGTGAAAAACATTTAGTAATTTTTTTACCTCGACGTTCCGATAGAGATAAGAAAGTAAATATATTATAAATGTTTTTCTCGCGATCAAGTCCCGACCGATTTATTAACAATGTGTTCGAATCGCGTCAGTGTAAACATTACAGTGTGCTACAGCGTCTGTCACACTAAATACTAAAGCTGGAGGACCAGGGGAAACCTTATTAGTTTCTGTGGAGCTGTATATATCTATTTATGTATATTATGATGATAGGTAGGTTCTTGTAGGTCTCTCAAACAAAGCCACGTAGCTGAGCTAGTGATTTTAAATGGCGCTAGTAAAGTTTTCCCATCGAACCGGAAGTATTCCCAAATTGAAATGTAACTAGTACTTAATCGTTGGTATACTCCATCTCCTTGCGGTGGTCGATCACCTCCGCCCTTGGTCCTCTTCCATATAATGTGATCAAAGCATTTTAGTATCGGTCTTATTTCACGTGGATTATTAGACCTCGGAAAATATATTTGAAATGATTATTAAGTTAATATGTATATATTTTATAATCATTCTGTCACTGGTCTCCATATGGTGTCACAATCAATAATAAATATCGCCGCGGTTTATTCGGCGGAGCAATTGAAACGGCAAAAGTATGCTAACCTAGGTAGTGGTTACACATTTGAACCGTTTGGGGTCGAGACATTGGGCCCGTGGGGACCGGGAGCGGATGTTCCAAAACTTATCAGAGCATTTGATCAAAGCGACGCGAGACCAAAATGCTGGCACATAATTATTTGGCTCAACGGATCAGCATTGCAATTCAACGTGGCGTTCACTATGGTAACCTGATGACTGATATATACTTATATACACACTTATATATTTACTTATATACACACTTATATATTTACTTATATACATAAACACACCCAGACACAGGTCAAACAGACATGTTCATACACACAAATGTTTGACCTGTCCGGGAATCGAACCCGGGACCAGCGGCTCAGAAGGCAGAGTGCTACCTGTGTTAGTTGAGCGCGCGACCTCGATGTGTAACACGTTTTTCTGCCCGCTTTTAGTATTAGTTATAGATCAGATGGAGCACTCAATTGAGTTTGTACGTGGAATCGGGATTTAGATCGGGCGCCGAGCCGAGCCGAGCCGAGCCGAGCCGAGCCGAGCGTCACACGCCGTTGGTCAATCAGACCAAACTGGACATGTCGCCATGTCGCCGACAATGACGTCACAGTGTAGTGAGAGCCATCGTTGTATAGAACTAAAGCCTTTATGACAGGCAGATTGACGCATCATTTTTTTATCATCCAATGATATAAATATAATATATAAATAGATAATAAAAACAGATAATATAAAGACTAATCTTAAAATTAGTCGTACATATGATTATAAACCTACATAGTACATTCTCAAGGTTTCTCTATTCCGAAGCATTTTCTTCTTATTTATATTGTACTTATAACTTAGCAGAGTCTTACCCTTAAGTAAGTACTTACTAAGTTCCAAAAAATGGAACCTACTTCAACACTCAAAAGTGTGAAGTAACTTGTCGAAGTCGGTACCATGCTCACAATATTTTGATAATAGCTACTTTTGTTTGAGTGAGTGAGTTTTGTTTTGAGTGTTGAAGTAGGTTCCATTTTTTGGTAAAAATTATTTTTACTTACAAAAAGTTTTTGACGAAAAATACATGCAATAAGGACGTACTTTTGAACTTTAGTTAAATTAATTACATTTTCAAGAGTTAAAGCGTCAACTGTCAACTTGACAGTCGTCGGTGAGGCCGTCCGTCCTGTACAAGGTTCAGCTTCCGGTGTGAGCAACATCGTAATTGAATCCACAGCGTTGTGGTAGGGTACCTACTATACAGTATTGTTACCTGTTTATGTTTTCTGATTCGGGATATGTTTTCAGGAATCTATTCCCGGGAGTTATTATTCTAGGTCTGTCCTTTGACCACATCGTCACTGGTAATCGAGTGATCTCAAGCGGTCACTGAACCATGTTTTTTAAACATCAAATTTCGATAATGATTTCTTGACTATTCGAGTTTGTGCTATTATTAACCATACTTCGTACAAATCGATATCTTTTGAAACTTTCATCGGAATATTACAGAGAGAGGAGAGAGAGATAGAACATTAGCTTCCAAATGGGACTAGAACGATCTCAATATGTATAGGTTTATGTATATTACTAGTATTTCAAATATAATATCACAATCATCGTTTGATAATTAATCACATGAAAAGCGACACAAATATGTTGTTATGTTAATTATTGTTGTAACAACAGCTTAAGGAACAATGAGGGAAACACCATTAATCTTCGTCGAAGCTGCGGGGCGGAGGTAGGGGAGTGGGGGCCCGCGGGGTGCGGGGCGCGGGGTGCGGCCGTGTCCGTGTCGCTTCCTACTTGCTTCTATACTAGTCCAGTCGACATAAACATTTAAACAGATAATTAATTAAGCCATCGTACAACTATAACTGCCCGCAATCGAATAAAACGGTTCCGATATTAGAAAAGGCATTATCAGGAGTTTGGACTCGACGAATTTAAGTTGTATCATAAACAGACACACGTCCACATTACTCTGCGCAGAGACAATGTCGTCACCGGTGAGTGTATCATCGCTAGCTACGTGAAAACCTTTTTATCATCAACAGAATAACAACTGTTAACCTGTCACGGTGACTGACTTAGTAACAGTGACAGTGTCACTTTAGCAATTCTTGTGAGTTGACTTTAGACACGGTTCATTTACCGTGAATTGTTAATATATTGCCATCGATGTTTCGCCAGTGTTGCCAGCGGCGCGGTCACGAGTAAACATCACAAGTACCATCGGAATAGAAGCTCAAATACTTAATTAAAGGTACATAGTAAATATTCCTTTTTTAAAGTGAACTCTAAAAGAATAATAGTTTTTGAGTTTTAAATGATTTTGGTTTCTTTGTCTGAATAACATAGTTACCGCGAATGACTGGCTATCGATACATTATCTAAACCAAACACGGATTCGAGCTAATTATTAATTCTGATCGGATTTCAAATTAGCGGTTATACCGACAAATTCGGTCTGTCACCACGTATAGATTCCATTCAACATACCTAATTGAAATCGACTTCGTACCCAAAACCACAAATGGCAGAGCTACACATCGGGAGCGATCAGCGAGCTCGAGGGTGCACGGTTAGACTGCAGTGTGAAGTGATCGCCTCATACTCGTTACAGTAAATATCAGTAGAACAACTCTATCAATTTTAATTACAGACGACGTGTCTGAATCGCCAGCCATTATCCAAATGAAAGCGAGAACGGCACTTTAATTTAATCCATATTCCTCCTTCAGCATCCCGCTTTTTGTTCCCGAATTACGAAACAAATTACATTACTTCGGAATTACCTGCCGTTGACATTCTTTGTGGGTAACGTTTCGATTCCTGTATGCGTAAAGAAAACAATTTAAATGTTAATTACACCGCACATGTGGCACTGACGTAGGTACTTCACGTGTCAACCTTAACGACACACACATTAGGAATCAAATTCATTCGGAGTTTGACAATAATTTGATTGCAACTAAGCGTTCAATTTGTGACATTGTATTTTCTTTGAAAACGCTCACAATGCGTTTTTCCACGATCATGGCAACTCCTTCTGGAATTGTAATAAACAAAAGAGAACGTATTTGGTTCAAAAAGAAGGGAAACAATTGATTGTGAAAGGGAATGCTATGGGGGAAACAACCATTAGCGCTGAGCCGATTATTTTATTTTGTTCTGCACTTAGCCTGAGGTTGTTTCGGCGAGGTTATTTTGCTTACAAAAAATGTAAATACTTAATCCATCACATTTCTACTAGAGAGCCACATGGTATATGTTGTGTACCTATTGGGTCAATAATACATAGGTAAGTACTTTATGGACCGCGCAGTGCGCGACGTGGGTTGGTGACGTGTTCGGCGACTTAAGAGCGGGAACCAGGCGACGCTGTACCGGAGGCAACGGGAACTCGGGAAGACGAGCAGCATCAAGTTTTTCTTTAGTCTATCCATAAATACCAGCATCTGGCCAGTTGTTTAGTGTTTGGGGTCTTCCTTATAGATTCCTCACCTGCTGTAGGAATACACCCGCCCGGTTCTTGGGTGAGTCCCTTAACTTGTAATCTAGGTGGTTAATCTCCACGACGTACGTGGAAGTGTTTTGGATCTCCTCCTCGGGCAGGGGGATTTCCACTACAGTATTTTATTCGTAAACAAATATTTTTAGTTATTGTAAATTTTTGTGTCATGGAAATTATTTATTTATAATGTTTAACCGTTCGTTAATAAAACTTGAACTTATAGCTAGTCATGCAGTCCTGCCGATCAGGCGGTTCCCAGACTCAGTCCCAGGGCTGGCGGCTTTGGGATTCTGAAATGTCTCATGCGTGCAATTACTGTCAAAGTCAGTGACGTCAACGCTGCAGCGTTTATGTTTATTAACAGTCAATCATGTTGTTACACTCTATTGAAGGTGTTTTTCTTTTTTACAAAACAATTGTAAAAGTCAATATTTTGTAAAATCTCGCACATTATAGGGATTGGAAACTGGCAAGACTGAACACAAAACCATGTGGTCGTTACTAAGTACACAATCCGTGATCAGCGGTCACATGAGTATCTGTTGTGCGTGAGCTCCTGATGATGGTAAGTGGCTTAATGGCTCGGCACTCATTGGAAATTTGCACGAAGCTAGGCTAGGATGACCATACGTTTCCTTTTTCGCAGTTTTTGGATATATTGGCAGTTTTATTTAAGATTTAGTACTCTCTCGTTCACTGAATCTTTGAATAGGAAACAGTGACCTCTGAGATTTCTGTTAATAAGAATATAACTTCGGTTTCAATAGCGAACAACTATGACCGACCTGTGTTACTGCACACTGCGATCATATCTTATAAAATACTTCAGCACATAGGTATTATTAGGTGTTCGATTAACGTATTCATTTTTATTATTGATTATCTAAAGTTTGAATTGATTGACTAAGCAAGTCACTTGTGGCATAGAATCCACATTATATTAAAAGCATGGTTGCCCCACAAAGGCCGTAATGGTTTATTTGCGCCGTTGTCCGGACACTTCGCTGCAACAACCGCAACTTCTCCAGATATTTACGTGTATCGTATTCTATGGGCTCATATATAACTTAGTTTTTATTATATTACAGATTTGACCTTGTTGTTGTCAATATTGAACTTTTGTCCTCATTCAAATGTATGTATTATACAATTAGCGATATGAACATTTTTTCTACATTTAAATATTATGTTATTGTTATTGAATCTCTTCACTACACTTAAAAACAAATCGCGAGACCGGCTAACTTTCTAACTAATTGCAAAACGGGCTAAATTCCACACATTCTTTTCGCTTAAAATCATCCCACAATAATGTACATATTTGTTACTAGCTGGCGCCCCGCGGTCTCACTCGCGTCACACGACACTAGTGGTCCGCCCCGGCCCTGCCCGCCGCGTTCGTGCAGCAGCTGAACTGAAGGGCGTGAAATCGACTCGCAGGCGACAGATCATTTCAATTCGATCGTATCCATGTCCTCGCCGTCACGTACATGTCGAACTGTTGTCATTATTTTTTTAATTATCGCCCTACTTATAATATAATATAAAACTTAGTTATAAATAACTATAATAATAATAAGAGTTATAAATAACTCTTTATTGGACAAATAAACCATTTAAAAAATGATTTAAAAAAATACTTAATTAATGTAGTAGTACATCACAATGGGCGGTCTTATCGCTATAGCAGACAACCTTTGGGTGGACAATGTTAGAAAGAATATTTTTTTAAATTTTTTATTTCACATTTAGACCCCCGCACTAGGATTCCCTGTATCGCGGGAGGCATGGACACACACAATCACAGCACACAAACACCCAAGACCCGCGTCAAACATCTAAACTCATCGCACAAATGTTTGCCCCTGCCGGGATTCGAACCCAGGGTCACGACGTCACTGACCACTGCGCCACGGCGACCGTCAAATTATGTAATATACGGTGAATAATGCAATAAGCCGTGGAGTACCGGCTATAGAATAGTAGGTACTTCCCCATCACTCCCCGTGGGTGCCGTAAGAGTCGGCTATTGAGCAGTGTACCTGCTATAAAAATATGAGTAATTTGACAAATGACCTTAATAAGGTGACTCCCCACACGAAAGGTAAAATAAAATATTTTAACATAAAATATGTGCAAGACACCGTGACAAATGTACATGACAGTTGTCTAAACACTCTCACTCATCTTGTTGCGTGACAGTTATTCATACTCGATGTCGGGAGCTAGCTGGGCTGGGCATATGCTGGCAAGCACCCTACCACCTTGTATAGCATAATATTTTGTGCTATTTAATTGCCGGGGCGCTATTCGTATACAGCTTAGTCTCTAAAGCGACGAAACACGATTTTCCGTGGTCTCAATTCGAGGACCTTTGAACCCCAACGGGCGCCAGTTCTCAGAGCTGCCCGGCCCAGTAACACTTCAACGTGCTTATCCGCTGGGCTAAGGTTATCGATGACTTTGGTTCTTCTACAGACCTCCATTCCTCATCCACGAGCTATGAGGAGCATAGCCTCCTCATAGCTCGTCGTGCGACTTTGAGCCTTCTGACAAGGCGCATGGAACAAGACCACGTTTCAATTCCGTTGGTAGTCACTGCGTATACGATACATTAATTCAAAATGACATTTTGGATAACAATGTCCTAAACCCACCCACTCCTAGCTCAGCTAGAAGATAAAGAAAGTAACGGGAGAACGCACCGTATGCACGAGGGGCTCAACATTCGCACACAGGTTAGTGGAGCGCCCCGACACCCCGACTCCCCGACACCCCGACCCGGAGAGACGTGACCGTTGTGCGAATCAACAACTAGCCATAATATAGATGAGATAAGGTGCTGAATGGAGTGCAATAAACACTAGTTTGAAACTCGAGCGTCGAACTCTTGTCTAGGAGACATTAAGTACTGAAAACAAATTATTTCATTGCGATACAATTGTCATGGAGCTTGTTCTTCGTGTAATGCATGTATTGTTTTATAACACGTATGGTGCTATCGTACGAATGTTGGGAAAGCCGAAACAATGTAAGCATACGAAGGCTACGACTGACTTCGTAGTGATCTTTCCGTTAAGAACTTATCTGCGAACTGCAGATAAGGGGTCCTGCAGGCCAGCTCTCGGGACACCACATACGTAACTTACGCACTCGAATTCAAAATATTTATGAACTGTAACTAGTATACATAGCTCTAATCAAAACTCCAGAAAGGCGAACAATAGAGCCGATTGGGAATTGTTAACAGGTATCTACTCGATAACAACTAAACTCGTTAACAACGAAACATAAAGTAACAAAAAATAATATGTTATTTATTTGTCTGTTTTCTATATACAGGGTTACAGGAAAAGTCGCGCTAGATCCGTTAAGGGGCGTGGAGTACCCACCATTTCTGAACTTAACCCTTTTCGAGATATTCGACTTTTAATTTTTTTATAGAAAATTGCCAATTTTTAGGCTACTAAATTTAATTTTATTTATTTTGTGTGTCTTAATAATATTATTTCATTTTTACATGTGTAAGAAGATGATTTAGGTCAATATTTAAAATAGTACATAAGGCCGTAGTAGACAAGTGAAAGTTAAGAAATTAAAAAAAATTTAATAAAGTTTATTTTTCCCTAAGGGATATTTAAAAAAATATTATGGCAGTTGTTCGGCAGATGTGTTTTAAAATATCTACGTTTCATCAGCTATCTAACGAGGTACAGGACATGTTCAACATGGCCGCCTCTGTTTCTAACACACTGGCGCGTCCTTCACGGAGACCAGTCTTCACTACTCCAGTGGACAACGTTGTCCTCATTTTATTTCCTGCATCCACAATCCTTTCTCTTAATTCTTCCACAGACAAAACTGGATTTGGCTCGCTGTAGACAAGACTTTTCATGCGCCCCCACACATGAAAATCTATGGGGGTTGGGTCCGGACTTATTGCTGGCCATGGCAACGGCCCACCTCGTCCTATCCATTTGTTTGGATAATTTGTGTCCAGCCAGTCTCTGACACTTCTCCTGAAATGGGCAGGGCAGACATCATGTTGGAACCACATGTCCCTGATCAAGTTGAGTGGCAGGTCACCCAGTAAATGACTCAAGTCTCCTCTCAAGATATTTCCGTACCTTTCCCCATTTAGATTGTCCTGGAGAAAGAAAGATCCAATCAAATGATGTGAGAAAATGCCCATCCACACATTCACGCTGAATCTTCTTTGGGACCCCTTCACTCTTTTCTTGTTGGGATTCCTTAGTTCTTTTGGGGCCCAGATATGGGCATTGTGTTAGTTAGTTATGTCATCTTTATCAAATTTGGATTCATCTGTCCACAAGATATTTCTTAGAAAATCAGAGTCTTCTAAGCTCAGCATTTAACTTAAGTCTGCAGAAGCCCAACCTTGTCGCGGGGTCTCCTTCTTTAATAGTGTGTACCGGCGTGTGGTATGGGTATAGGCCATTAGTATGCACTGTAAACCACACTCTCCATTGCGAAAGTCCCAGATCACGGGCAACAATATTAGTGGAAGTAGTCGGATCCGCTCGAAAGCGTTGCACTATCTCATTGTCCTGTTCTTCGTCATCATCTACATACTAATAGTTCTATTATTCCTTATATTGAGAATTATCACGAGGGCGCGCGATTCTGCTCTTCCTATGTAAGGTTATCGGGTCCTATAAGCGCCTTATTGTGTACGCTAGGTACGTTTTAAACATTATAACATGATAAATAATACATTTATTCTTTACAAAGTACATTAATTAATTATACACTTAAGTAGAATAAAACATTACGTATTTCAATATAGTACTTATTCTCAGTATTCGCTCTTTGTACAAATTACATAATAGAACCACGAAACCACACTTTTATGGTTTTCCACAGGTAAGAAATACCGACCATAATTCAATTTCAGGGATATAAAACATCGCGCCGTACACAAATACAGATATGCCCGCACACACTGGCTGTGTGCCGTGAAACAATTCCCGTAATTGGACAAAAGGAGGATAGAATCTCGGATACGAAACACCAGATCATATAATGGAACGCGTCACAGTGGTTTATCGTGTCACTGTACCGGCGGGCTGCCACAGGGTGACGTCAGGGGTTCCGCGTCTCGGGACGATATCGAACCTGTTTACTGAAATGGTGCCTCCTTACGATTCTTAAAGATATGGAGATCACCCTTATGAACATGAAAGGGCGCTCGCAGGTTCCGGAACTCACTCGAGTATTCTTATCACAGCACGTTAATAAAATATTCAGTGATCGAGCAACCCTTAAATTTCGAAACACCTTTTATACGAAATTGAGACGGAGATGATAAACAATCGTTTAATCTTTAACCGTGTGTTTCGGCACGCTCGCCGCTCGACTGTGAGCTCAGGGCCCTTGTTGTTGTGCGGCTCCTTTCTTTGTTTTGGATGTCGCCCTACTTTTGTTAGGCTTTGTAATGTACTGTTCAATTAGCTGTTTTTGTAACGAATGAGTGCCTCAATTAGGTCTTGACCTTTCGGTAAATGTTGTCAGAATATCCACATCGTATTATTATTGATAGTTCGTGAAGCTAACTATCACCGTCTCACTCTAAATCACCGTCAAGCGCTAGTTCTGTCTAGTGCTTTGCTACTTTGCACTTTGACAACTGTCCCTGGGCCGGCGCGGGTCCAGGTAATAACGGCATGTCACTGACCGATAACGCTTTATCATTTGCCCGAAAGATAAATTTGAGCCTTTTCAGCTTATTCTGTTCGAGGCTTTACATCTATACTAATATTATAAAGAGGAGAGATTTGATTGTTTGTTTGCATTGAATAGGCGCAACTACTGGACCGATTTGAAACATTCCTTCATTGTTGAGAAGCTACACTATCCCCGGGTGACATAGGCTATAATATATATTCTAAAAATATATTATATATATATATATATATATATATATAATAAATATATATAAATAAATATATATTTTTATGGGCTAGTGTCTCACGCGCGGTAACAACAAATGCTCTTGTGTGAACTACATTATTGTAATATTTTAAATCAACAAACATCAGGATGTGTCCCGCCCCTTCTGCCTGTAAACACCCGCGAGCCTTTGTCAAATGTTGTTCAAAATATGTAGTTCAAATGTTATAAAGTTTTTCCCAAGTAAAATATGAAATTCACAGAATTTGATTTTGTACGCTACGTCAGTCAGCAATGTTGCTATAAAATCATAAGTACCATACGCTTCGCAACTTTGTATGTGACAACAATTATATATTCAGTTCAAATATTTGAAGGAAAAAATTCGGCTGCTAGTGGGATTTGAACCCACGACTACAGAATACCGTCCTGTAATATATATTGTAAATTATATATTGTACGACGCACGATATTGTACGTGGGTCGCTGTCACGGATGTGTCAAACGCTACATCTATATAGTATACAAAAATATATAAAAGAAAACACTTAAACAAAATAAGCGATGTTAATAATATAATTATATCCTAAAAGAAAAGCTGCCAGCCAGCTGTTGCCCTGCTGTACTCTGTATCACATAAGTCATTTGTTAATATGACAAACTATGAAATGTGTAAGTTTTGACGAAAAACAATAGTCGTAAAATGAAACAATAAAATAGATTCGTGAAACTACTTTAGTTTTGGTATGTTCATAACGATGAGCTTCGGAACAAGATTCGCGTCGTCGTCCGCTGCACACCTGTCGGGGACACGTCACGGTCGGTCACATGACCATCTCCCTGATCGGGAGTTGACCATGTGAAGATATTTAATCGTTCAGTCTTCGCGTGATCTCGGCCAATGTAATATTTTGGTCGAAACGGCGACATAATTGTTCAAACTAAGTGTTTTCCATACACTCCATCGCACGTGCGGTCCGAAGCTGGCGTCGCCGACCAGCTCAATGTGGCTGTGGGCTTGCACCAGGGATCGGCTTTAAGCCCATACCAGTTCCTGCTCGTAATGGATGCACATCAGATATACAGGACGAGGCACCCTGGTGTATGCTGTTCGCCGCAGACATTGTCCTTGTTGGAGAAGATGCAACCGAGGTCCAGAACAGACTGGGAATTTTGGAGAGTGCCGGATCGAAGATCAGTAGTAGTAGCAAAACTGAACATCTGCTTTACGACTTCGGCGGATCATCTCATCTTTCTCACATAGCCTTAAATGGTCTATGCCCACCAGCCTGCTCTGATTTTAGGTACCTCGGTTCATAGATCTGAAACGTCGGCAATATTGACCGAGACGTAAGGAACAGGATAAATGCAGGTGAGATGAAATGGAGACAGGTCTCAGGAACCGTATGCGATCCGCGAATGTTTGAAATGAAACATTTATAATACCATAGTTAGGCCTGTCGTAATGTATGGATCTGAATGTTGGGCAGCAAAAGAGGTAGATGAAAGAAAAGTGTATGCGGCAGAGATGCGAGTGTTGAGATGGATGAGTGGTGTAACTAGGATAGATAAAGTAAAAACGAATATATCACAGGAACCTTGAAAGTAACACCATTGAATGATAAATTGAAAGCAGAAATTGAAGAAGAAATAGATTGGCTTGGTTTGGGCATGTCATGAGAAAGGATGAAAAACGTATAACAAAAACATATACTTAACATGAATGTGTATAGAAATAGAGGTAGAGAAAAGCCGAAGAAGGCATGAACATGACTGTGTTAAGAATGATACGAGTATGTAATAGAAAAGAATGGAAGAGGAAAACATGTTGTATCGACCCCACCTAGTGTGGGATAAGGGCAAGAAGAAGAAAAAAAAAGAGAAGAAGACAATCAATTCCGTTAGATTTTGAAAACTATCGCGAGTTTCTTCCATAATTGTAATGTAACAAACCGACTAGGACTCACGTGGTAAACACTGGAAAATTACTCTCCGACCAGTTTCGAACTTATTTGCAGTTCTTCATCTGGGAGTCTTCATCATCATCACCAAAGTGACAGTGACAATGAGACTTTCAGTGACAATGACTCAAGTGACAGTGCGCACCGGGACAATTTGACTGATGCAGCGCAGCCGTCTCAACGCCAGTTACGTGCTAAGGCTCGCGCTCGCCGCCTGGCACGATCATAACTCACAGATGAAGAACTGCAAATAAGTTCGAAACTGGTCGGAGAGTAATTTTCCAGTGTTTACCACGTGAGTCCTAGTCGGTTTGTTACTTTACAAACCATGACATAAATTATTGGTTACCTTTTTCTACTTGCTAGGCGAATTATAAAGGTAATAAATAAAAATACAAAACATAATTACATACGTGTACAGTGTAGCCGATCCGAGTAAGGTTGGTGAGGCTCTATAATAGCCCACCTAATACATAACTCGCATATATGGATGAGTCTGGATTCGAGCCGAGTCGCGGCGGAGCAGACCTCGGACACGTCTCAATGGCAGGCGTGGTCGGGTCGGGTCGGTCGCGTCGGTCGCGTCGGTCGGGTCGGGCGGCTGTTCACCATCCACGCTTCGGTTCCACCTCTGCGGTGTTCGGCGTGAGCTTGTTTGATTAACAAGCCTATTCGGAACAATCACGAGTCAAGGGGCGCCAAGTGACGGGGAACGCACCGTTCCTTAATTAAAGATTTCAGTCGGGCGTAATTCGCAATATCGGATCGTTTGTCTCCTCTCCGAGGGTACGGCCCTCGATAAGACAGATCGCCCTGTTCCAAGGGACGGCGGGAGCTGGAATAATTACCCCGGAGAACTCGATGTTCCGACTCGAGCGTCAGGTATTGACTTTTGTTATCGATGTTTAAGTTTATTTTGTTTCAAAACAAGTGAAGATATATTAATGTCGTTCATGCCCTGCTGAATATCCCAGTTAACGTATTATCCTGGACCGTACTGGGTGCATGTCAGTGTTGAAGCTGCCATGTGTCTCACTGTGCGAGCGCCATTTGTCAACCTAACATTCGTAGCACCATTCTCACCCGCGAGCTTACAATGTAGTTTAGACATCTTCATCGAATCAGAAGGATGGTGGTAAGCTACTTTCTGCCACCCATCTGGCTAGCAACCACCTTCAAGTTTCAAATAATCTTACCAAACATACAGACACAGATGTTCATGTCCTTCGGTCAAAGATGGAATCACACTAGACCTAGAATATTTACTGGCTCTCGAGGATGGTTAGCCCATTTGCCTTGGTTCATTCATTCATTCGTCGCAGCCATAGGACGTGCACTGCTGGAAATATGCCTCCTCCCCATATAGGGGGATTTACCGCCACGCTTGGCAGGCGGGTTGGCGAGGGCCAACCCACCTCCTTAGCCGGCTCTTACGGCACCCACGAGGATATTCTAGGCCGGTACCACCACGGCACCTTGCCGTGGTTGCCTAAACACAACTTCAGTTCTGTTTTGATGAATAAAAAAGGTAAAATCGTAACGCGCGGGGCCCACTTATAGGAAATTACAACTTCTGACATTCGTTTTAGCAAAAATGTGTCTTTAAAGCGAGATTGTAATGTTTGTATAATTTGATAATTGGATCGGTCGGAGGCCGAGCCGCGCACGAGCCGAGCTGCCGATTCTAATGGCTGCGGTGAACTGTAGTGAAAGTAAAAAAGTAGTAGATTTTCGTGATTATCCTTATAATTTTTAAAACAATATGATAACTCGAGACAGTTCGACTCTATGGTTTCCGTGGTCCAGCGGGAACAACCCATTATTGTGGCAATCACAAGGTTTCACCCTCAACTATTCGTGTCCATCAGGAAATCCCTACAGTGTTCTACCACAGGGTTAATCTGAAACCAAATCATTCCGGCTTCTAAGCAGGTGCTTTGGTACAAATTAGCTTGACAACGATTCAAGAATCTTAACCTGCAAGGACACGAGGTGATGATACATGATTACATGATAATACATATCTTTCCTATGTCAAACTCTCGGCGATTCTGTGTTATGTACATATTATTATGTATTTTGTGTTATATAAAATATCTATCGTCGTCAAGTTCAACGCTACTAAGACCCAGGCGTGGAGTGAAACCGAACGGCGCCCCGCTCTCCGAGCCGGCCCCGTCACCATCACCGTCAAACTTTGGGAGCTTCAGTTCAAAGCTCTATTGGCTGCCAGGCAGTTGGTATTCTCGCTAAGGTGAGACAGTTGTTCACGCCGGCGCGGCGCCGCCCGGGGCAGTTTCTCAATCTGTATCAGGTCGGGTCGTGCATGCTCTGGTCTACTCTGGAGTCAATCGAGAGGCGAGCCAAAATAATCACCGAGTAACTCTTTGGTAGAACGTAGGCTTCAGAGCCTTGAACACCGGCGTAGAGTAGCAAGCATATCGGTTTTCTATCGGATACATTTCGGAGAATGTGCACTGGAAATCTCGTTCCTATTTCTCTCCATCTCGTTCGACTCGACGTACGGTAATGCGCCATCGCTGTTTGCGCCGTCTGCTATTTTATCCTTTCACACTGCAATAACTATGAGAGTGCCTCGGCGCCTCGCGCGGCACATCTAATAACTATGAGAGTGCCTCGGCGCCTCGCGCGGCACATCTAATAACTATGAGAGTGCCTCGGCGCCTCGCGCGGCACATCTAATAACTATGAGAGTGCCTCGGCGCCTCGCGCGGCACATTTCTCTCCTATCAAGTAAAAGAGCCATCTTTTATCGTCAATTTCCTCTACTGCTTCCTATCAATATTACTTCCATGGAATTAAATATCTATTGTTGAAGATGCCTTTGTTCAAATCAATGTCCCCAGGCGAGCGCTTTTGTTGAGCATAACGCTATCCATGTACAAATTATCATCCAAAACGTAAATAAGAGGATATATACCTATATAATGTTTAGTCCTTAAATAGTATAAGGTACAAAAAATTAATTGCAATAAGTACCTAAGCTGTTTATCTGCTTGTAAATAGTAGTCATAATTTTGTCATACTCTGTCCAAACGTTTTTTTGTAGGCTTCATCCCGACAGAGGGCGTTGTTGTCTGTAACACAGTGTTTCACTACTGCAGGCAGCAACGGTCCAATTAGATACAGAAGTCAAAATACAAACTACCTAAAAAAGAGATTATTTATTATTATTAACACCTTAAAAGTACCAACCCGACTATCGACTCTCGGCGTCCCCAGAACCATAGCAGCGTGTTCAACAGCAATGAGCCGACCCGTCGAGCGGACTATCATACGTGCCGGCGCCGGCGCGGGCGCAGATCGCTTTTGGAAAATCCGTGGAGATCCGCCGGGCGCCCGCGCGCCCGCGCCGCTCGTCGTCTATACTCTACAGTTACACTATACGTACATATAATAACTATAATATCATGAAAGGAATGAAATTTGTTTTTGGTATATACTCGTATGTTTGTAACGTGTAAACTATAAAACAACTTGACTGGGTTTTGAAATTCTTTCACTATTATACTGCGACGAGTAACATACGCTATACTCGTTATATACAACGTATAAGGGTTATTTACAACAACCTCAATAATAAAACTCAAGATGATAAAAGGCCAAAAATTCCGTACATCGCATACGCAGCGGAAACTATCGATGATTGAACAAAACATCTTCTAAAATATTAAAGAGCATGTCAATATCAAAAAACTGGAAGACAACTGTTGTTACCAGACCAATGTCCAACTGTTGTAGACGATATATTTGATCGATGCGACGCCTGACCGAAATACTGACACATATTTGGCTCAACGAATCAGCATTGCAATTCGACTAGCATTCTGGGCACGCTGCCAGCAGGTAGCGGGTTAGAGGATTTCAGTTATCTATGGGCTGACAATAGCTAGTGGATTGCCCAAATGTTTTTGCAGTAGCTGCAGTATTATATTTAGTTATTCGCATTTTATTTTAATAAAGTGATCGGGCCCGCGATATTTTTTACTGTCGTAAAAAATATCAATAGATATGTTGAAGTTTTGGGGAGGGGAGAAGTGCGCGTAAACTTAGAAGTACATTTAGCGAATGAATCAAAATTATTGTTAGAGACAGAGAATCACCCGAACAGACCAGTTCCCGCAAGCTGCACGTGTTCACGTATATGACACACGCAGCGACCAGCGCCGCCTTCCTCAGACTCCTCTGCGAGAAGACGTCGACCCACCACCTATCCCACCGCTTGCCAGAACTGTTCCTGGTGAGCGCGACTGCTCCGGGTGTTTGTGAAATGGATACTAATAAGTAGTAATTATAAAACACAGTTAAATTACCAGCTTACAAATATAAAATACAACACAGTATGATACAATATAACAAAGTAGTTTCTTTCTTTTTTTGCCAGTTACATAGCCACTTTTTATATTAAAACACTCGATAGGAATCCCGACCGCATTGAGAAGGCTTTACCCGGAACAAGTGTAGTCCTATGACTGAGCAGTTCCATGGTCCCGACGCGACTGTCCGGGCCGCGGCGGTACCTACTACCGTACCCAGGCTGCTTTTTAATTATGCAATATTAATGTTATGGCTTCTTTTGCACCGCGTGTCTCGAGGGGCGATGCAAGCTATTACAGTAGGTATCTAGATTATTTTATTTTATGTATAGTAGCGATTTAATATTTAGATCAATTTTAATGTAAAATAATTAAGTATTAATCTAAAGCGCCTATTTATATAAGACGTCGCTCTAATCATTATTATCTTGTATGCTTGGTCATAAACAATATTTTGATACTAATTATACGAATTAAATGCAATATTTTAAATAATTAATAAAATGTATATAAATACTATAATGATTAAAAACTATTTTATCAAAAATGTTCGTAGCAATAGGTGGTGTAAGCGCGGTGTCGACGCGCGCGCCTACCTTGGCCCGCAGGAGACGTGCGATCATCTGAAACAAAAACAGAAAAAAATATCAGTAGAAAGCCATCGCGATACAAGAGGGCAATATACTTATCGTGTCGTAAAGCTGAGTAGGCAACAGTTTATTGGCCCTAAAGGCGTGTTATCGTTACATTTGCATAAGGCTGCGAGCACACGCGACCTCTCCTTCCGAACCCTTCGTTTTTACGAGCCGAATGTGCTCTTGGGCACAGACACGTGTCTTATATTAGCTTAAGGAACTCTATTTTTCCGCTAACATACTCAATCTAGAAAATATAAAGCTTTGACAGATAGCTCGCTAAATTGTTTAAAATAATTTTTCAAACTATACTTTTGAAGCGATGATAGCTCAGTGGCGGTAGCGTCGGATGTCAAACTGACGGACGCTGGTACAATTGCTTGAGTTTCCGGTGCATCGTTACGATCATACGACCAGCACGGTCGTAGGGTACTTTCGAGTACCTGCTTGGCCAGGCGTTTCAACCACCTTTCACCTAGCTTTCCAAGTCTGCAAAACTGTCACCAAACACAGCGTGTTCAGGCAGCAGTCCTCGAGAGCCAGTAGACATTCTAACTCTTGCGATAGTGTCATACATTATCTTCTACCAACATTGTCACTGATCACCAAGTGAGTATATAGTGTATAACATATCAGAGTATATAAACATATTTTTGCATGTACCTGCTCGTACCATAGCAAGATTCAAACCGCTCTAGAGCACCAATTTTCTGATATAATTGCGTAATCTTACTGTATATGGTCGACTGGTCGGTTGGCACAGTTGGTAGCACTCTGCCTTCTCAGCCGCTGATCCCGGGTTCGATTCCCGGACAGGTCAAACATTTGTGTGTATGAACATGTCTGTTTGACCTGTGTCTGGGTGTGTATATGTATATAAGTATGTATATCAGTCATCAGGTTACCATAGTACAGGCTCTGCCTAGTTTGGGACCTGAAGACCTTGTGTGAATGTTGTCCGATATAAACAAGTAAATATTGTTATATTTATATTTTAAATATTTGTATGTTTAGATGTTTGTAGCTTAATCTCGCCAAAACGGCTTAACGGATCTTAATGCAATTTGCAATGCACAGAGATTGATTACAGTGTATAATAGCTACGTAATAAGCCAGGGTATCAGACAGAACGTAAACCTCTCGTAGCTGACGAGAGAGTCGTAGTCCGCGCGGCTGAAACCGCATCGAGTTATCACAGTGGTATGGTACAAGTTACAAGTTATAATTATTCTGCTCTAAATCTGGTCAAGAAACCGACCTACTCACATAAATAAAAGCAACTTAATGTTTTACCATTCATGAAGCGGGCTAAGTCTTCTAAATCAATTTTTAAAAACGATATCTAACATTTACGTAACAGGGAACAGTAAATTGTAATGTAACAAACCGACTAGAACTCACGTGGTAAATATATTTATATAATATATATATATATATTCAGGGAACAGTAAAGTTTGTTAAGACACATTTTTCATTATTTTCGAACCATACTAGCGAACGCTTCGTTGCGTGGGACCATCTCAGAACGCTGTAGCCCTCGTGATCACGTGGGACCATCTCAGAACGCTGTAGCCCTCGTGATCACATGGGACCATCTCAGAACGCTGTAGCCCTCGCGATCACGTGGGACCATCTCAGAACGCTGTAGCCCTCGTGATCACGTGGGACCATCTCAGAACGCTGTAGCCCTCGTGATCACGTGGGACCATCTCAGAACGCTGTAGCCCTCGTGATCACGTGGGACCATCTCAGAACGCTGTAGCCCTCGTGATCACGAGGGTGATTTGGAGTAATTAATCTATCGCAAATGATGCGCGCAGCTATTGGAGCAATGATCGGGAGCGAGAGTTCTTATTTTGTACAAGACTTTCTGGAGAGAACATCCTGCAGATTATCTTTCCCGTGACAAATACTAACAACCCGTATTGTTACGTTCATAATTATATCGTTTGTTGAGTTTGCCCCGCGGCGCCGCCCGCGGTCAAACGGAGCGTGGTATTAACGATTTTTGAGATTTCCCGTCATCCCACTTTGGGACTTGGCATACCTCACTCATCATTATATAACATTATAATGTATCCACGTTCATGCAAGTGAAGTTCTTGTAATAAATTGAATTGCCAATCTAAGACAAAATTACTTAAAGATTGATATGATCTTAAAAAGCAACCAATTAATCGTATTCCCCCGGCAGAATATATATGTGTGTACATAGACACCACATACATTTTATATGCATCACAGTCAACATAAAACCAACAATTTACATTGGTTTGTATTAATTTTTTGTCTCTAAAGTTCATCCTCAATTTACAGTACTTCAAATTCAAATTTATGCCATGAAATAAGCTATAATCACTTCCATTTACAGGACTGACTGAACAAAGAGGCGAAGAAATAAAACTTCACAAACTTAATAAAGACAGTGAGTTGTTTGAATTATATATTTGATTAATTCAATTCTCGCGCCGTCCGGACAATAATCCTTGTTTGAATGCTGATTAGGTACCTTACATTAGCGTTATATTCCAAAGAGTATGACGAATCACGTAAAAAGATGATTCAGAGAAAGAATGCTGAGCACGGGGGTGCGCCATCACGGGGGTTTGTTCCCATCGAGTAAAACCCTTAACTGTAACACTGTTACTGGATGGGAGTTTTTTATTTAAAAATTCCCATCCAGTCACACTGTTACCTGTCTGTTACACGATGGGACTACTTTTTTATAGTTTGTTCCCATCGAGTAACGCCCTCAACTGTCACTGTTACTGGATGAAAGTATGTCGCAACTGTTCCGAAAGATCAAGGAAAATCATTAAAAAGAAAAAAAAAATTATTAACATTTTGTTATTAAAATTAAAGCAGGTTGATTTTGTTTTCGTTGTTTTCCTTCCTTCTGACTCCCCGACCGTGACTCGTCGGGAATGACATAAAAAAATGTCCCATCGTGTAACAGACAGGTAACAGTGTCACTGGTTGGGAATTTTTACTGTTTGGCCGTGGTCTAAATGAAACTTGTGTTCCAGACGTTTCGTCGATCACTGCGGTCGACTTCTTCAGTGGTTCAGGTCCGAGCGGCGACAAGCACGTAGAACTCTCCTTCGCGGCGTCTTCTCTGTTACTGATGTGGAGTCTTGAGTCACTCCTTGATCACTTGATAAAGGGAATGTAAATAAGTTTTAGAATAATAAGAAAGTGATTTGTGAGAGATTTAAGATGATATTTGATTTGAGTGGTGTTAAACTTTGCATCCATGGGCGTGCCCGTCCGATGGTGTCTCGGGGATGCAGGACAAGTGCCCGCTGGAATAGTTGTTTATTTACAGAAGTTGGCGGAGGAAGTGAACTCGAGCGAACGGAATACTGTACTTACAACATGCTCATTTCAGAGGTCGTGTGCTATTTCTCAAGCGACATGCAGTAAGTTTACTTTCTTGCAGCGGCATACAACATAACATAGAAACCGACAGAGCACGTTACGGAATAAAAGTATAGGAGCAAATAAATAAAACAACCGCTTGCACTTCGGGAGTGCCGGTAGTTAAAAACTTGAACATGATTGATGATGATGATGAAAAGTAGCCTATGTGATATTCCGGGACCGGATTTGGATGAAATTTGGTATGTATATAGATACTTCATTCTATATGACAAATTTTATCCAAATCCGTTCAGCCGTTCTAACGTGATTGAGTAACAAACATCCATACATCCATCAATCCAAAAAAAATCAGATTTATAATATTAGTGGGACACTTAGAATCAACATGATGACGTTTTTTTTTACCAAAAAAATCTTTCCTATTTATAATATCGGCGTTTTGATAACCGAACTCAATAATACTTTTAACAAAACGACTTAATCAAATATAACTACCAACAAACGAAAATGTTCCCTATTCGTAACACATTTTTAACGGCGGTCCTGACGATCTTACGATCTGTGTGATTTTTTCTCCATACATAAGTGCACAAATCCGCTAAAGAAGTTTCGACACATTTCGGCGATCTTACGTGACTTACTCCAACAACATTAAAAAAGAAAGTAAACCGGACAGAAACGATCAAACTAACGTTCATCAACACTTTAAAAATGGTTTTTGTGAGAGACACGTCAACAGAATGGCTAACGAGGCTCTGCAGCGCGGGCTTTGTCTCAGCATATTCATCACCAGCCCCGGAGAAAGAGAATGTTTCATTGTTCCCCACTCGCCCCTGGAGAGTAAACAAACAATTTTGAGGTGAAGCGATTACGCCCAGCGAATATTCAAAAGGATAATTAGAGGAAACCAAGTTAATTAGTACAAATCGCCGTGATGGCCGTAACATTTTTTGTGGTGGCTCAAATATATACAAACTTAAATAATTTAATGTCGTCCAGTCCGCACAATATTGCCACGTTATTTTTTGTTTATGAACAAAGTTAGTTAGATAGTTAGTTAGTTAAGTAAGTCGATAGTTAGATAATGCCGTTTCTGAAGCGTTGCATTTAGCTGATATAGAAACCTAAATTAGACCTAGTTTCATTCATGTCAGATTAAAAAGAATGTGATACCGGTATCTCCTATTCATCAGTTCACATTTATTTTTGTATCTCAATAGGAGGAGTATCTTTCGTTAGGTGATAATTACATCTATCTAATTCATGTGCCCTCTTGGCGCGAAACCCAGGGGTGCGCGGGGGCGGGGGGCTTCGCTTTTTTTATTACGATTAGTGGAGATGACGGTCCGGGTGACCGATGAGCTGGCCTCTCCTCCGCCGACTGACAGCATTGGGTATCGAGGTAATGTCTGTCTGCGGGTAGTGTACGGTAGGTACACTTACACACTAATTTAATACTATTTTTTATTTATACTTCACTTATATTTACATACCTTTTTTGTATATATATATACATAGTTAGTTCTTTTTTATCTATTTAATTATGAAAACTCATTTTAGCTTTATAAGTTGTATGGTATATCGAATTTGTAATGTGACGGCGGAGTAGGTACCTAGACACATTATTTCTCGGCTCGAAACGATGAAATGTAACCCAAAACTACAGCGACACCTGTGCGAGGCGCCGCTATAGTATTTCCCTTTTTCTTCGTCGAAAAAAATCTCAAGCTACCCGATAAAGTGCGAGCCGCTAAAGAGAATTTTTCGATACATAAAACACCTCCGCACTAGTTTGTACAGCGGGCGGGTGTTGTCGGTTAAATCCGATCAAATATGGATGGGAACATTCCGAAGGCTCGCGCGCCGGTCGTCGACGCAAGCCTTGCACCGTCCGAAGGCTCGCGCGCCGGTCGTCGACGCAAGCTGTTGCACCGTCCGAAGGCTCGCGCGCCGGTCGTCGACGCAAGCCTTGCACCGTCCGAAGGCTCGCGCGCCGGTCGTCGACGCAGGCCTTGCACCGTCCGAAGGCTCCCGTGCCGGTCGTCGACGCAAGCTGTTGCACCGTCCGAAGGCTCGCGCGCCGGTCGTCAACGCAGGCCTTGCACCGTCCGAAGGCTCGCGCGCCGGTCGTCGACGCAAGCTGTTGCACCGTCCGAAGGCTCGCACGCTGGTCGTCGACGCAGGCCTTGCACCGTCCGAAACTGACGCATCGTCCGATAGAGTATTTAGCCGCAAGTTCCTCACAGTTTTTCTTCTAGTCTATTTTTCCTGCACTATCGTATAAAACATCGTAGTTCTAATCATTTTCAGCAGTGTTAGTGCGCAACTGTATAATATATACAGTATTGATCAGAATCAACTTTTCCCATTTTCTGCGGATAATCTTCAAAAGTATTTTGTCAAGATCTGCTAAACAACTACTGTATTTTGTCAAGATCTGCTAAACAACTACTGTATTTTGTCAAGATCTGCTAAACAACTACTGTATTTTTTGACGTTGTTTCGACACATAATGAATATATTTAGTCGTGTGGAAAAAACAAAAAAAACAAGAGATATATAGTTGGTAAGTCTCATTCATGTGCCTGTAATTTTACCGGAAACGATATCTTTCACACCGGAACACATTAACGCGAACACTACTGCCTGGCGGTAGAAATAGATATTATGGTGGCTGTACTTCCCCGAGCGAACTACACATAGAGTGCTACTACTCTACTATACATCATTAACAATGTAACGCCTCTGCTATAATATCTCGAATAGGGTCTAATGACTTCGAGGAAAATCAATGATATATCATAATAATATGCATGTATGTCTGGCTTTACATGTACAGATAAACTTCGGTGAATATGTAAATAACATATAGAACACCACATAGACCAGTTAATTATGTTTAAAATGTACCGGGTGACACAGAGTATATTATATATACTAAAACTAAATATGTATTTTTTTATCCGTGCGCCCACCTCGCCAAAGGGCGTACCGCGAGTGTTCTAATAACTGTGTAGTTAAGCTATGACCGTAAAAATGTTGTTCTTCAGAGTTAGTCTTAAAAGGAAATAATGTAGTAAATTAATACCGAAGTGGATCAATCCATAGATAACTGTAAAAAGCTAACATTTACTCCGAGGAAACGTCATCAATAACTCAATACACCGTTGACAAGTACAATATGCGTGCGGCGCGGCGCTGTGTAATACTCGTGCCATCAATATTATTAAATGGCATACAACAAGCGATGCGCTTAAACTGTCACAGTATTTAATGAAAACGGGTGAGTATCATAATAGATGATAAAGGGGAAAGTGCTTCACGTTTAGTGCCTCATTGGCAGAAGTTCGCGTCACAGTGTTCGTGAGTTCGCAATTGACCATTATATCTATTGAACCTTCGAGCAACGCTCTCAGTACTGAAGAACGTACAAACTATCAATGATAAGTACAGATTGGCTTCAGGGACCAGAAAAAATTGTAGCGCGTCAGTAGTGTAGCGTGAAACGATTGAACTCCTTTCATAAATTCTTTGTTTTGGCTCCGCGTTTCATATGCGTTCGGCCAATCTCAAATACATAATTCATATTGATATTTTGTTGTAAGTTTTGGGGATAAAGTAAAGTAGTGGGGACTTTTTGCACGTTACAGAAACTTTAAATGGAGAGTAATAAGAAAGCGGAGAGAAATAGACAAAGTGAAGATTTCTCATTAAGATTTCTGTCACTTTCCTACACTCTTGCACTTTCACGACGAAGAAACGCTCTTTTTGGAAAATAAAACTAAACCTAAATCTTCTCAGCATAAAATTTCCGGCCATAAACAGTACTATAATTAGCACAGCCGTGACTCAGTATCGGTGGCAAGTAAAATGTCTTTGATACACTTGTTTATACGATAGACAAAGATTTTGAAGCAATTTAATCGCGCTGCTAGTGCAGACATAGTTGGTTTACATCGCTACACAAGGACGCTCCAATTGCGATATAGAGTCATGCTCCCGCCACAGAACCCGGCCCGAGTGTTGACCCGCGGGTACATCACGGTCAAGAGGCGCCCCGCGCCACACCACGTCCCCGCGGCGCTCGCGCTGTAGCGGGGCAACACCGCCGCCGCCCCGCCCCGCCCCGCTACGTCATCAATATTATATGAGCCGACGAGGGCACCGTTCCAATGGACCACACACTTGTTCCATTTTTAAAGGTAGTCACGTTATTCTACCCCTGAATGTAATCGCTGCTATAATCGGAGTCGTTTTCCAAATGTTAATGGTGCTACTTCACATCTGGGCTCCGGGAAATCCCCGATCAGGAACACATTTGTAGCGTCCCGTGTATCAGAGTAGTACACCCCAGCAGCATCACCATTTCGATTACGGTTTCGTGACATTCGATTCGTTATAAATGATCGGTTTGTCTGAGAATGTGGATTCGTTTACCGAAAGTTTAAACCTTAAAGTTACCTCACATTAACAAGCAAATTAATGAGCAAATTATTTAAAAGTTAAAATCGACTAATTTCAGTTACCATACAACGTATTCATTTAAATACAATATTATGTTCTAGTGTACACACCCTGTAAGCAAATGAAACAGCGGAAACTTGCTACCCGGTTGCTAGTACTTACTTACTTACTTACTACTGGATGGGGACTTTCCAAAACTTGTCAGTGCCCCTCATCGAAGCGAAGTGGGAACAGAATGCCGGCATCTATTTGGCTGAACTCTAACTGCTAACCAACGCTGATGAGCATTGCTAGTCAACGGGGCAATGCTGTTAGCATTCTGGACACGCTGCCGATCGGTAGCGGGTTAGAGCATTTCAGCTATCTATAGGCTACCAATAGCTAGTGGATTGCTCAAATGTTATTGTAGTAGCTGCAGTATTGTAATTAGTTATTAGTGTGTTATTTTAATAAAGACATTTGCCCAATGTTTATTGTAGTTGCTTTGACATTGCAAACGCACTTTAACATTGATAAGTTGTCAAGGAAACTATGATAATTTCTTTTATAAAAATATTTTTGTTTAATTCTACATTTAAACTATTCTTTTACATATTTTTTTATTACCCTTTATGTTCTTGTCAGTTTGGTAACATATATAGCTCACAGACTCCGTTGGCGCGGCCACAAGCGAAGAATGAGTGAAGATCGAGGCGTAAAGAGGGCGTATGTGGCTCAACAGACCGGCCGTCGGCCAGGGGGAAGACCTAGATACAGGTGGAAAGATGAGGTGCTTAAGGACCTGCGTGAGCTCCACGTGGACGACTGGCAGGAACGCACGCATGATAGGGAAAGATTGCTCTTGTCAGAGGCCAAGATCCACTTTGGGTCGCTGAGCCAGCGGAGTAAGTAAGTAAGTAACCTTTATGTTCGTAGTTTCACAAGCTGCATTAATTTTAATATTTATTTATCTAAACCATAACTGTAAACTTATAATTGGCTTACAGCTTACATAGAGATACTTTGCACGTGTGCGTTATGAAGATAACATTATATTTTCTTAGGTGTTAGTTTATTTAATATTATGAATTAAAGTAATATAAAATTAAATGTAAAGTTTAATAGGTGAAAAGAAAAAATACTTACACAAAACACGCTTGTTTTGAATATCCTTAGTGGGACATTTGGTTTTATCAACTAAATATTGCAACTCTAGTGTTTAATTTTAGTGTTTATTTTATACGACCCTTGGTTTGGGGACTCGTGCTACATTTTAAGATAAAGAATAAGGATGAAATGAAAAGTTCGCGGCAGCGCATATAATAAGCAAGCTTCAGCCTTCATGTGAGTACATTATTACATGGAAGCTCGCCTTTACAAATGAGGTGCGTTATTCGGTTCGGCCGCCGCCCGCTCGGGACTTACCGACGTACAAGCTAATTGTAATGTACTCGCTCCCACAACTTTGTTTATACGCGCAGGCTACCCCGCCCCGCCCCGCCCCGCCCCCACATGTGCGCCCCGCGTCGGGGCGACACTTCGTCTGGATGACAATGTCCAATTCCCCATGGCAATAACTCGTAAATTCGTATTACAGTCCGTGCAAGTTCGAACGTCTGCTAACTATGGATATTTGACCTTATTTGCGACTACGATTCATTACACCGTAGCGTACAAGTTCGGTAGATATTTAATTCGGATATTTAATATAAACAGAATGCCATTTTCTGTGTTGCTGAATGCACGGACACACACAATAACCTTACACAAACATCCACGACATCACATAATATGTTTGACCAGACCATTTGTACCAGAGATCAGAGGTCGGGTCACTGACCGCCGAGCCGTGGTACCCTCGTTACAGATGGAAGTGCGCGAGAGTCCCCTGTTTTTTTTATTAGGTATCATTTAATAACTGTCGAACGATGGTGATACATTTAAACGGGACCAACTAGAGGGCATTGCATACCCTACCTCAAACTATCCAGGTTAAAGTTAAGCGCGAGCGCGCGCCGCATTATGGCTCCTTAATTTTTCTCTTAAGTAAAAGGAACTAAAAATACTTACTTAGGTATGTATTTGTTTAAATATAGATTTCTAGTGTTGTCTAGCTAGCGTAGGTTCTAAGCTATATTCTTTGCTGAAAGCGTTCCTATACCTATGTGCCAAGTAAGGGTCGTATTATGTACATCGTGGGCAGGTTCAAAATCGGCTCTGGCTCGGGGTTTCTCTAAGAACAAAAGTCACCGACATAGCCCAGCGGATTAGCAAGTTTAAGTGGCAGTGGGCAGGGCACATAGCTCGACGAACCGATGACCGTTGAGGTCGAAATACTCTCGAATGCAGACCACGGACTGGCAAGCACAGCAAAGGACGGCCACCGACCAGGTGGACAGACGACCTGACTAAGATCGCAGGCGAGGGCTGGATGCGGCCGCTGGACGCGTGGACGTCCTATGGCTGATGTAATGAGGATTTTTAAGGAGCGTATTGAAAATGTACTTATGCAAAGCGAGTACGAGTGCTCGCGGTGTCTTAGATACAGAAACGTATCCTAAATACACGATGATATTTAATTGATTCGATCCCGCCTCGCGCGATACGTCTGTCCCTGTCATGTGTCCCGCAGTTTGTGTTACATGCTTAGATTGCTTTACCAGTTTTGAATTGGAAGCTTTTACATCGCACTGTAACTGAACACAAGGTGTAGATACCGACCTCATTGCTTTTTACTCGGCGTTTTAAGCATAGATGTGGTAGAAGGTAGCTGTGACGGGTTCATACTTCCAAAGAAAAACATTAACTATTAGGTATGGCCAGAATCCAACATACAGTATGTTTTAATGAATATTGGTGTGATCATTGATATGTAAAGCTTTTGTATCAACATAGCTAATATATTTTTCACCCTACATCTTCCATGCCCGGACAACTTGGTATCTATTATTGCGACAGTGAGAAACCTGCTCATCTGCGTACGTTTTAGAATGAGGTGCGAAAATCAATTAGGATGCCAATATGTGCCTCTCGTGCCATACTGTTCTCGAGGGAATGAACCAAAACAGCAAATATCAAAGTAACTTTCTGATACATAATTACCAAACCGGTACCTTACTATAATAATGGTATTTTACCTGTATGACCCAAAGTTGAATATTTATTTACACAAAGTTATTATTTAAAATTTGGCAAAGCGTTAAGAAGCGCAGACTGCCTCACTTAAATATGTAAATAAACGAACGCATACCGTCCAGGCAGCGTGGCTACGTCATCGTGCGACGTGTGACGCGGGCGCGGCGCTCGGAGTCGCTGCAAAACGAATTAAGCCTCCGCGTGAGGGAGATTTCATTAATAGGAAATGTCATTACAGACATGCGACAAAATTAAGTGGTTAAAATTAAATTGTGCCTGTCGTCAACCTTCGCACTGTTCTTGTTCGCTCTGTTCTTGTTCGCACTGGCCGTGAATATAATAATAGTAGGACTCTGAGGCTCTGAGGAAAAGTATAACGAAAAATAAATAATTTTATATGCTCGAATAGGATTCCTAGCTTGCCTGTGGTACCTTAATAGATCAACTAAGTTAGGCGACGCACTACGCCCGACTTGTAAGCACGCCGCTGGTGACATTTTCAACTGAGCGTTTCTATGCTCCATAAGGCTCATTGTTGTCTAAGGACCGTCTGTTATAGGAGATAACTATGATTAATACTGTTATTAAAACTGACGTGGTTTTGACACATTATGAATGTATAAAACACGGGAATAGCTCACGTTATACTCAAGTGCTGAGTATTTGAGTAAGTACTAGGCGAACCGCGATCGCGTCCGCGAGAGCCCCGTATTCTGCTTTGAAAAAGACCACCGAATGCGGTTGAAACTATAGTCGGAACCCTCTGACTTCCCATGTTTTATACATTCATAATGTTTAATACTCTTTTACCTGACAAGAAACACCAATGTTTCGCAGTGGGGTCGCATCGGGCCGATGTACGATACACCTACGGTATTCGAGTAGGTACATGACTATCTAATGCTCAAATAACTACGTTCATTTTACACATTTGAGAGTGAAATGCTTTCACGTAACTATGTTCTCAACACGAAGCTAACGAAGCGTATTAACATGTGAGAACATGATATCATAATAGTTGGAGACTTCCCTTTGATGTTAAATAATAATGTTCGTATGTGCAGTTCGTCGACCTGAGGGGGACCCCACATATCCACGCTGACTCCTTCACATCCAAATGGGACAGGAACGTCCCGAGCCCTTCGGAGGATGGCGTGCACCCCTGCGTCCGGCACTGACCTGTCTTATAACTGGATTACCTAGGAAATGCCGTTGCTCTAGGACTAGCATACTGGAAATGTTAGCGCAAAAAATATAATTTGTATTTTTTGCGCGTGTACTTTGAATGTGGAAATGTGATAGTTTGGCACAGTATTAGTAAAACGGAAAAAAATCGACCTGGAAAATAATAACATGTATTTTTAATAGAGTCATTTTACAGACCTGGTATGGTAATGGTATTTTACATGCAACTGTCAATTCTTGTGTTTAGAACCACGTCCTAAATGAAGCCTCTTATTGCATGCGTCGCAGAAGGCTTACAAACTCAATGCAGATAATTACTCGTTTGGGTGAACCGTTCCGATGGCGGGAGTGTGTATTCCTAAAGGGGAAAGTGTTGGGCAGGCGACCTGTAGTCAATTCCAACGCTATATTTCTAGAACATAGCCATTAATTACATTATAGCGTTACCACAACCGACATTTTTATTACGAAAAGTAGAACATTTATATTAACCTTAAAAGGTAAAAATACAGACAAGCTGATATATGTAACATTAATGAAATAACAAATTGATAATAAAATAATAGCTAGTATCCAAATACTAAAGATACGTTAGCTTTATGTTATATGTATAATAAATTTTGGTTGATAGGTAAAAAAAACAACAAATTCTCAATCATAATTAAACCTTAACAAGGGTAACTTGCCCTTTGAAAATTATAGAATTGTAAGCAACAATAACGTAAAAAGTTCGATAATAAAATAATAAATAAATAATAGTTATGTCGTATTAAAATATTGAATATTTTTTTAATACTTCGTAATGTAAAAGTTGCCCCTTCTAGAGTTGTAAGCTTACTATCCGTGTGGCGCAGGGAGCCGCCGCGGACGTCGTACGTCGCAACACACTTATTCAATAATCTGCTCCGATCCCGAGCGAAGGCACAGTTTCACGCTCGCTGGCGTCTGATGTAATATTCCATCGCTGTGCTCGTCTGACTATGAGTTTGTGTTTGGAATTCCGAGTGCTACAGTCTCGTGTTAGATGAAGTGTCACTGGTACTTTCTCGGTTTTACTCGTGATGCCATAAACAGTTGTAGGAAATCAGCGTTATTAGACTTAATTTTGCAAGGCTCATTAATATACATTAAAAATAGTGCTGGACCCAATGTACTGCCCTGTGGGCACCCCGTA
This sequence comes from Apeira syringaria, assembly GCA_934044485.1. Taxonomy (NCBI): domain Eukaryota; kingdom Metazoa; phylum Arthropoda; class Insecta; order Lepidoptera; family Geometridae; genus Apeira; species Apeira syringaria. The sequence continues at coordinate 17,741,989 of OW203668.1, forward strand.
ATTGCATACAGCACTCATCAATAAATAAGTTGTCATTAAAGACACAATGAATGAAGGAATCGACACGCTCGTATAATACTCGTAAGTGGACGGCTTCATGCTAGGTCCACATGTATAGGCACCGGCTGCAGACGGTTCTCGTGCGGTCATCTGTCGTCCCCCTCGCCTAGCTGTCAGTTTTAAAATTCACCCGCAGTTTTCGTGTGCAGCAGATATCATCTCAAACTGGAGCCGTCCGCGTCGCGGCGCCACCCCGACGAGCGGGTACCCATTAGCAGTTACCTGCGGCCGGAGTGTTGGAGACAACAACACGGGGACTAACATTGTAATCGTGTATCGTGTCGCTGTAAACTGTCTCTGTCTCGGTCTCTCCGCCATCACGACACTTATTATAATTACATTTGAAAAAATTACTTGCCTTTGCCGGCCGATTTTTCGCCTTTTTATAATTAGATCCGCGAGAGAAGTGAAACATGTGTAAGTAACAAGCGTCACCCGAGTCAGTTTAAGCTTTATTGCGTAAATACGAAAGATATGAATACAAGAAAATACAGCAAACACACTCTTGTATAAAAGTTCTCGTGACCTTCATTATATCGGACATAGGTCGAGATCTCCGTCACAATCGCCCGATATCACATCGGTGTCTGAGAGCATCACAGAGCAAATGAGAGTCGCGTGACCTGCGAGCAGATCCTTATTGTCTGTGGCCGGTGACGTCACGGAGCGCCAGCCTCGCGCTCGTGCACGCGAGCCTGTCTTGCCGGCGGTAGACAGTAGTAGACGCTGTCACTGCCATCGCCGGCTGGATTCTGTTTTATCTATGAGTTTACTTACAGGTAAACTTGAAGGGAAAACATTGTCTGTAGCACTGGAGCCGTTAAGAGTGATTATAAATTAGCGAACGCCAAAAAAGTTATAAAGTTAGATATGGATAAAAAGATTTTTTTTTCACGATTGAACAGGCCCTATCCTCTAGGCGGACGTGATCGATCGTAGACAGCATCATCACTTAACATTAAATTATATAGTGGTCAAACGCAAGCCTAATGTGAAAGAAAAAAAATATTGTATGCAGGTTATGCCTGTTAGGATGCTAACTGTAGTAGACGAAAGAAAACCTAATTGAAGAATATCGTTGTTCATGGGCGAGGTTAGAGGAACAGTGGAGGATGCTTCACTTTGTTTGGTCTCGTTACAAACGTCTCCCCGAGCTCCAGCGGATCCAAAGGCGGAGGCTTTTCTCTAACTTTCACTTTCTCAAATTATAACCAAAGTTTTGTTTAGCTCTAGTAAAGTTAACGCAAATAACACCTTGACTCTACTTCGCTCGCCACAAACGAGCGAATTGTTCACAAGTTTCATCTTAGTGTGCCCGTAGGTGTGGAAGACCGATATTCAATAAAATATTAAGTTAAAAATAATTATTCGTGTTTGAAATAGTCTTGTTCTAATAATAGATAAATGGGTAATGACCTCAGCTGGTTCATAACTATAATGCTATACACCATAACGTGTTGTATAGCTAGAGACCCGTGTCTTAGTAGCTTATATTAAATCCCGCTAAAATATGAGAAAGTCGCATGTTTTGATAGTATAATTACCATTAGCGAGTGTGGAACAATATTTGATATTAAACTTGATATGACACAAAAATGGTTATCTTTTCCGTAACACATCATCATTCCTTACTGCAAAGGGCACACTAATACATATTTACATAAGCAAAAGTTAAGGTTTTAGGACGATTCGTGGACAAACTTTCAATGATTTTAAACATAAACGTGAAACTAAATCTTTTATCGGCTAATTTCATAAGACATAACAGTTTTCAAACTTTATAGCACCAAAGTTGTATTGTGTTTCTAGAATATTTTTCCTAAAAACAAATACTATCTGTACGATGCACATCGCACACGCACGCGTACCGGCGCGGGCGCGGGCGCGGGCGCGGGCGCGGGCGCGGGCGCGGGCGCGGGCGCGGGCGCGGACTCGGGCGCGCTCGCTACGATTTGGGAAAATGCGTGCTCGTAGTGAGCCCTCAATCTTTTCCTCAATTTTTCGGACTGCTTGTGGAGTGCTAGTGTTGCTTAGTTGGCGAAACGACATCGACTTGAAGTTCCTATGGTAGCCGAATATATTACTCGTATAGTTTGAAAGTGAGTTCCGCCTAGGATGTGTAAATGGAAAAAACTACGATTTCAAAATATATGAATAAAAATATTCGTCAATGTACGAGGGAAAACGTCCCGTTCTGAAAAGCTGTGTAGGCTGCTAAATAATAAACAGATTACTGTTAAATATTTAATAAGGCATCCGTGTGAGTGGCAGAGAGAGATGTGTAAGCACATAATCAAACCTAATCCTCAGTGAGCTCCCTAATCTCAGCTGTGGATAAACATCCACCGACAGTGCAGAGTGCGACCGCCACATCCGTAAACATCCACCGACAGTACCGAGTGCGACCGCCACATCCGTAAACATCCACCGACAGTACCGAGTGCGACCGACACATCCGTAAACATCCACCGACAGTACCGAGTGCGACCGACACATCCGTAAACATCCACCGACAGTACCGAGTGCGACCGACACATCCGTAAACATCCACCGACAGTACCGAGTGCGACCGACACATCCGTAAACATCCACCGACAGTACCGAGTGCGACCGACACATCCGTAAACATCCACCGACAGTACCGAGTGCGACCGCCACATCCGTAAACATCCACCGACAGTACCGAGTGCGACCGACACATCCGTAAACATCCACCGACAGTACCGAGTGCGACCGACACATCCGTAAACATCCACCGACAGTGCAGAGTGCGACCGACACATCCGTAAACATCCACCGACAGTACCGAGTGCGACCGACACATCCGTAAACATCCACCGACAGTACCGAGTGCGACCGACACATCCGTAAACATCCACCGACAGTACCGAGTGCGACCGCCACATCCGTAAACATCCACCGACAGTACCGAGTGCGACCGACACATCCGTAAACATCCACCGACAGTACCGAGTGCGACCGACACATCCATAAACATCCACCGACAGTGCAGAGTGCGACCGACACATCCGTAAACATCCACCGACAGTACCGAGTGCGACCGACACATCCGTAAACATCCACCGACAGTGCCGAGTGCGACCGACACATCCGTAAACATCCACCGACAGTACCGAGTGCGACCGCCACATCCGTGAACAACACAATATATACATACGAAGTTGTTAGGTGGCGCGATTACAGTGAAAGGTCTTCTTTGTGGGCTCACGACACACTGTACGCTTGTCGAGTAAATAGTGTGGACAGTACTGTATCTATCTGTACTTTTGTATGGTTCATTGCATGTTAATAAAATCATGCGAAGGATCGAGGCGAAACTTGCGTTCAAATATTTAAAGGAAAAAATCTGGTTAAACGCGGGGCTTACTCTCAGAGAGGAGTGGCTCCGTCGCGCTGGCTAATGTGGGCGAAGGTTGGCGGACAAGCCGGCCCAGGGCCTGCGTAACGGCCTAACGACTGTTCGCGCGAGACAACAACCGGGACCGAGGGCTTTACGTGCCTGCGAAACACGAGAGCGCTCAGTTTAAAATGGCACGGACAGTCACCTATCCGACGTGTGCACGGGGAGTACGAGTACGCTGATCGGTTAACATGAAATTGTGCTATTAAACTTCAGGGTGGTAGCTAGCCAGGCAGGTAATTGAGAGCCGCTATGTTGTGAATATTATATGATAACGCTTCACCATAAGCTCAATTCGTTGGTGGAGATCTGACCAGAGCGACCGTCAGTGTGACAGCCGACTCTTCCACCGCGAAGCCATCATCGCTTCTAAATGTTTTGTTTAATTATGTATTGTATTCACTTACTTGTATGTATAGTTCGATCGTACATCGGACATGGAGACCAAATCAGTCAATGCGAGTCTGTCTGATTCGCGCGAACTGGGATTCGAATCAAACGAAATTCGTTTGATCTGAATCAGAGTTCGCGCGAAACAGAGCATTATATCGAGTTCCCTGAGCCCACGTTTGTCACATATCATTTCAATCATCCGATCGTCCATTTACCGATCGCATCTACATTTTCTGCAGTAATTTAAATCAGTCTGAGCCAGATATTAAATGAGTATTTGTGTCAGCGGAACATTTGTAAATATTTTTGCATAATTTCGACCGATCACATATCATAGCATTATATATTATTTATTATAATTTGTTCTCAATTCAGAATATAATAGAATATACATTTATTTAACACACACATAAGAAGAAGACAAATAAGAAGGACATCAGGTGTGTCACTGTTGTATAATAGTAGTTCATGAAACTGTTTCATAATAAGGGTTCTTTAAGAACCTGTGTTTTAAACACAAGTGTACGTTAAAAAATATATAGTGTTACACGAGTGTTTTAAGACGAAATTATGTGCAGTTTCATACACTACTTTACGTCATCATCATCATCATCATCATCATCTCAGCCAAAGGACGTCCACTGCTGGACATAGGCCTCCCCCATTGATTTCCACAAGGACCTGTTGGAAGCGGCCCGCATCCAGCCCTTGCCTGCGATCTTAGTCAGGTCGTCTGTCCACCTGGTCGGTGGCCGTCCTATGCTGCGCTTGCCAGTCCGTAGTCTCCATTCTAGAACTTTTCGGCCCCAACGGCCATCAGTTCTTCGAGCTATGTGCCCTGCCCACTGCCACTTCAACTTGCTAATCCGCTGGGCTATATCGTTGACTTGCGTTCTTCTACGGATCTCCTCATTTCTGATTCGATCACGTAGAGAAACCCCGAGCATAGCCCTCTCCATAGCTCGTTGTGCGACTCTGAGCCTGCTCAGAAGGCCCATAGTCAGAGACCACGTTTCGGTTCCGTAAGTCATCACTGATAACACACACTGTTCGAAGACCTTCGTTTTCAGGCATTGGGGTATTTTGGACGAGAAGACGTCTCGTAGCTTCCCGAACGCTGCCCAGCCGAGTTGAATTCAACGATTGGCCTCTTTCTCATAGTTGGACTGTATGTCCTAGGTAGACGTAATGGTCAACAACTTTGAGAATCGAGTTCCCAATTGATATGGGGGCGGGCGCAACATGGGCATTCGACATAATTTTCGTCTTGTCCATGTTCATTTTAAGGCCCACCCTCAGGGAAACTCTGTTGAGGCCTTCGAGCATCGTGCTCAGGTCTTCCATCGATTCTGCCATGGCCACGATATCGTCGGCAAACCGAAGGTAAGTGATGTACTCGCCGTTGATGTTGATGCCGAATCCTTGCCATTCCAAGAGCTTGAAGGCGTCTTCCAATGCGGCAGTGAACAGTTTCGGAGAGATAACGTCTCCCTGTCTCACGCCTCGCTGCAATGGAATCGCCTTCGAAATTTGCTCTTGTACTCGGACCGACATGGTGGCGTTATTGTACAAACACTTCAACACTTCGATATACCGATGGTCAATACGGCACCGCTGGAGAGACTCAAGCACCGCCCACGTCTCGATCGAATCAAAGGCTTTCTCATAGTCCACAAACGCTAATACGCACATAAGGGCAAGTTATACTCCTCGGTCTTCTAGCTACTACTCTACTTTACTACTCTACTACTACTCTACTTTACGTAGTCTCTTAAAATAGATAATTAAATTTACATAAAATCAGGCAGCATTATGTTTGCATGCACGTGTATTTGTAAACGTTTAGCGCCAAATTCCATTTGCTGGTCGCGCATGCGTGTTGCGCCGCGTCCACAGACTATATGTAGAAAAACTGCATTGCAACCTCCTTGGTCCACATGAAGTTGTATCGTAATGGAAAAAAGTAACATTTAGATACAGTTGTCATAGAAGAGCTGTATAATAATGTAACTTTTTAAATTTATTTCGTTATATTGTCTATACAGACTGTCATTCCAGTTTTGTTTTAACTTTTTAATCTTTATATTTCAGTATGAGATTAGATAACATATTTGATGTAGTTATAGAACAATTTATAACATTAAAAATGACAAAAGGTCCTGAGAGTTAGCGAGGTAGAATAGATCCTAGCTCAGCGATGTGCCAGTTCAGGTATTAGGTAACGACCGGCGCTGGTTTTCACCCAAGACCCGTAGTTGATATGAAAACTGTTTATCTATTTATGGGAAAGAGAATAGCATTCTTCAGGATCCATATGGATCAGCCAAGTATCAGCTTGAAGCTTTGGAGTCAATAGAAAGACGAGCGATAAAGATCACAGCCCTTAAACACCGGCGTAGAGCTGCCTGTCTACCGGTGTTCTATCGGATACGTATCGGCGCATGTGCACATTCCCATTCAATCATCGGTCAACCAGAACTACAGAAACGCGCCATCGCTATATCATGGTACACATGCCAACTATACGTAGGTACTAAGCGTCTTGCTTCCACCTTCTTAATGCGTGCTGCCAAGGAATGGAACTCGTTGCCCGAGTCTGTGTTTCCCGATATGTACAATCCTGGAGTCTTCAAGTCGCGAGTGAATAAGTACCTTCTAGACTTGCGTGCTCCATCTTAGACCGCTTTAACACTTAACATCAGGTGAGGCAGTTTTAAAATGCAAGCTTGTAAAAAGAATGAGATGATTATGAATGATGATGATGAGATTATCGTTAATTCGTTTTTTTAAAGAGTTTTGTAATGTACTGTGCTTTACTGGCTCAAAAGGAAAACGGTAGCTAAGTTGGCTTACACTCTATGTAACAAACGTTAAAGACTATTTCACTCGACAATATAAGCGAAGGGCCAAATTGACGAAATATGAGTACGAGCGTTCCGCACCAACATTACAAGCGTCACCGCTCACAATCACTTGTGAGGTATGTTAATGAATTCCTGGCACAGAATAAGCCTACTTAAAGTTAAGGCTCAGGCGTTAACATTGCCGGTACCACGTGTGAGGGGTTGTAGTTAAGGGCCTACAAACGATTACGTATTTGGTGGTTCGTTTCCGGAAATTATACAGGCCCTTTAATACTAGCATTATTTATATTTTAATAAAACTACGGGAGCTGGCGGAGGGTCGACTACACCGCAGCATCACCTGGGTGAATATGTTAATTTATTCACTTCGACCAAAACTTCTTAATTAATGAACCTATGAATATAATCATACTGTATATCAAAATATATTATGTGACGACAATATGATACACTCCTGTATTATGTAAGTTATTAATATTGACATTATTAAGGTGTAACGAATTGTATTCAATTATTTAATTAGAAGATTGAACAAGTGAATTGCTTTAGCCAGCGCATCTATGACAAAGTAAGTATAGCTGAGATGAAGCTGCCTGCGTCGGGTCAGGTCGAGCTCGACGGACTCTCCAGGTCCCCAGGAGTAGGAGCGCCTGGACAATATTCACCACACCTGCAGAAATGATGTGACAAAACTATTAGAAAGATGTAGTCGATTTCTTGTAAATCGTATTAGTTATTAATGAAAATAAATAAAATATTTTATATATTTTTACTTAATAAATCTCATATCATAATAAACATTTTAATATCAAAATAATCCACCCACTGAGGATAATATAAATACATTAATAGCACTCCTGATGTATTTCGCTAGCGAAAATGAGCAAACAAGGCAATACCGAGTGGGCGTGGCCTGTTTTTTATGATACTATCACGATCAAAGAAAAATATAGCAAAAGATCGTTTTGTCCGATTGAGCTCGATATCTCGATGGCTATTCATAAAATATTTCACAAAGCGCTATCAAATTTCGAAACATCTTTGAAGATTAATTTTAGAAATGAATATTTATCTCGTATTTTATGTTCTCTGTTTATATTTCGGCACTTTTGCGGGCGTCGTGACCACCACTGTACTGACACTATAGAGTGTCAGTACACCTGCGCCTATGCGGGTCACGACGACCCGCATAGGCGGGTAGGTGACACATATAACGATCGGCCTACCGACATATATAAATAGTTTTCACGTAAAATGCACAGTGTTTAACTAATATGATATACGCGGTAGATATCCCGTTCTGAAAGCTAACTCACAATGCGTGACCGACACAGGTCCAAGAATATATCTTAGAAACATTCCGATGAACCTACTCGAGGGTATATATCGATCTAAACGATGGTAAACGTGTTTTTTAATCGATCTATGTATAAACAAAAAGTTTATTTATAAGCGCAATATTTGAGAAGGGCTTTAAATTGTTAAAGCCGGTTTGAAAGCTGTGCGTTACCATAATAATAATTAATATGCCTGTTCGTTATAAATGTACAACTTATAGCTGTACTACACCAAGATAGTGCAGAAATCACAGACGGGTGACACCGCGGGGTGCCGATAGATACTTAAACGCCATTCAATATGTATGTTGTTTGTTCTAATGAGCCGCCACAACGGTCAGGAAACAACTTTTAAACTCTAAAGTAGGTTTCCACAATCTTTACATTTATGCATTCGATCGCGGCGTCGCCAGCGACCATGCTGGTCCACATGTTATTGACCTGTGGGAGTCACGTGGTTCATATGTTTCATAGATTTCATAAATTATGAGCTTCAACGTTAAAATTATATATTTTATACAAAAGATAGAACCGACTTCTGCACTCAAGAGTGTGAAGTAACTAAACATTCCACGATAGTAACACGTGGAGCACGCCCCTCCCTTGGTAGTCTCGAGTAGCTACTATTTTGAATGTTGAAAACGAGACGTTCGTGTGACCTTAATTATATAGAGGCTGTACTCTCGCTGCAATAGATATTATCACATCGGCGGTGGCGATCACATACCGTCTGGTGGCTCACTTGCTTGTTCAGCTTCCATGCGTTCTGATATAATTATAAGCCGCTATGCACTGTGCTCTAGCGAAGAGTACATTGTTTATTTTCCCCCTATTTTTTGTATTCGTTGTGTTATTGGACGCCAAAGCTGATTTAATTTTCAAAATGGATGTTCATAAACGGAGACAAAAGAAATGCGAAGTACAGTCGCGGGACGACATTCGATAAAACCATTTCAAAGAGACGATGTCTAAGTAAAACGAGGCATTTATTTTTGGATGTACCTACCATTGTATCCAGATAAAGATCAATCAATAAGATATTGTATTTTAACTAATAATTTTCGTCATTGCAATATAAACCTAATTATTTTACCCGGTGATGCATTCTTGGATGCACTTCAGAATTATTCAGGCGATGGCTTTTCAATAAATGCTCATTGAATTACCTTTCGCAGAGTGAATTAGCGCGTTGGAAATAATAACCTCTGATTCTCTCGTCCCTGAGCCGAACTGAGAGATATGTGATAGACCTAAAGAATGAACGAACGGAAACTTGGAAAAACGTTTCCAGATAAACTGCCCGAACTTGTTACTTTAAAAAGATCAATGATCCTTTCATCATTGAATATCTCTTTGGTACCTTCTAAGCGTGCAGCTTTTGTTTTAGTTCCTTTTGTCCTCTGTGGTGAAATGGTATTAGTTGATAATAGAATGGGTTTTACGGCCAATATGAGCAAGCCAACGTTTTTAAAACTATGTGTGCGTGTGTGTTTTGTGTGTGTGTGTGTGTGTGTGTGTGTGTGTGTGTGTGTGTGTGTGTGTGTGTGTGTGCATGTGTGTGTGTGTGTGTGTGTGTGAAATGCTTAACATTTCATGAGTTTTTATGATGTTTCATATATTTGAAAATGAATATAGTAGTAACATGCGGAAACAAAAACATTTAACTCGAACGTCCGCCCCCGGGGCCAAACGAACCTATTTAAATGAAACATTTCGAAACCATTCCGTGTAGTTACATTAACTACCCGGGCGGGCAGCAGCAAGTATCTGACATAGACATTTTATTATTTTGTAAAAAAATATTTTTTTAAAAAAGAGACATAAACGTACGCGATGAAATGAAAAGCTTTTGTAATTCAAAATGGAAAAACGATCAACCTGTTTACCGAACGCATTTACAATATCCAATCTCAACTCGGGTGTATTGATTGTGTACATTTGTCTGGACGCGGGGTTTGGCGCTGTGTAACTGTGGAATCGAATATGGACGTTAGCTGCAGTATTCTGCATTATATAGTTTGCTCTTAGTACTTATTTACAATATATATCTCGTACAATGGGAAAAAAATATGGTGTGGTTAAGCATAATTTTAGACTCACCAATATTCATTTATAATTAAAAACATACCCAGCCTATACAATTACGTAGGTAGTTAGCATTACGCGTTAAGAAGTTTCGTGTAATGAGCCTCAAGCGTCACCTCACCAGGTGTTAGTGTCAGTTCTCGCGCCCGCGGACGGATCCTTGCGTACTCCACACACGCGCGCACTACAACTACATAGCGGAATAACCATTATGGAGTTCGTTGTGGCCTCTGCATGTTTACAAACGCTCTTACGTTATTTTGGATTATCTAACATTACGGAAAGGCGTAACTGTATGCCATTTTTTTTTATCAGTATACATAAATTATAAATGCAAAAGCCTTTGCGTGTATATGTATGGATTGTATGATTGATATAACACAGCTCTCAAACAAGTGCATAAAAACTGTTCAGCCAAAACAACTATGTTCAGTTTTATATGGATTGCTTATGGCAATCTGGCTCAGAGCAAATTAATGCCTTTTGTAAATGCGACTCCTACGCATACAATTAAAACTGGATTTCAGAGACTTAACAAGAAGCTACTGATACTATTTATTTGATATAATTATAAAGTAAGTACCGCAATTACTATATCAGGGAGTGCGCTTCAAGTCTAAATGATCGATCCATCGTTCCCCGTTCCATCTACAAACGAACAGGCGGACGGAGACGCATCCATGATCAGGTCCTGTCCCTCCTTGTCGCACAAAATATTATTTTCCACTTTCTTAATTCGTACAGCTAATGAGTGAAATTAATCACCTTGGTATGTAAGTACGCCCCTTAGAGACAAACTCAAGTCACGAGTGAATAAACATCTTCCAAGCGGACGTGTTATACAGTAAACAGCATCATCACATAACATCAGATGAGATTGCGGTCAAGTGTCTGTCGATTTATACTCGTATAGTTCTTGAAAAATCACCGCTACTAGACACGATAATGGTATGTTTGATGGTCGCACTCACAAACAAAGCAATATTGTAGAACGCCTATACATTGTTGAAGCGGTCGACTTATTCCAGCAGTAACGTGTGAAGACGCGCGCTGCGCTGGTGCCTGCGGCGTCGGCGTGAAGACGCGCGCTGCGCTGGTGCCTGCGGCGTCGGCGTGAAGACGCGCGCTGCGCTGGTGCCTGCGGCGTCGGCGTGAAGACGCGCGCTGCACTGGTGCCTGCGGCGTCGGCGTGAAGACGCGCGCTGCGCTGGTGCCTGCGGCGTCGGCGTGAAGACGCGCGCTGCGCTGGTGCCTGCGGCGTCGGCGTGAAGACGCGCGCTGCGCTGGTGCCTGCGGCGTCGGCGTGAAGACGCGCGCTGCGCTGGCGCCTGCGGCGTCGGCGGCGGAGGGCGCGCTCCTTCTCTGTCTCCCTTTGGATTCAATTCTTGAACAAAGAGCCAGCTTTCATCCCTCGAAACGTCTCCGTATTTTATTCTGGAAATGCCGAGTCGCTCAACTGAATCCACTTAGGTACATTTACTGTCTTCAATACATTAAATTTATACAATGACGCCATCACTTAAATGTGGGTAAAAAATAAACAGTAAAATATGTATTGAGGATTATTTTATAATTCGACATTATTCTAATTCATAATATTTGGATGTATGGCAGTAACATTGAGATAATGGCGTGAGAGGAACGGTTTCCTTCTTTTTGTCAAAATGGCGCGCATCTCTCGCATGATCGCAGGTGCTGGCACCCAACCGCGCTCCTCTTCTGACTTGGTTCTATTATTTTCCTCGAGACAGGTCCTTCTCTTTTTAAGATTTTTGTAAGTTAACGACGAGGTACTCCGGAAAGGATTGCATTGTAGTCGACATGCATTCGTTATATTATTTGCTAGGTACTAACTACTACGCATTCAATGTAAGAGTGAACGTTATGTTTGCTGGTGTAAGGTGAGTAGGCTTAGATACCGAATAGCCATAGTTGTCGGGTGCGGTCAGAGCCGCCGCCACACGTCGCCCGCGGGCCGCGGCGCGGCGCCACCGTACACCGCCCTCACCGAGTAACCCGACACCGAAGGTGGAACACTGCTCTGTCTCTGAGGGTCCTGTGCGGCTGACGATGCTCTAACCGCTTCTATCCGTTATATTTACATTATTTTGTTTTGCACGTAACCCTCACTTCACGAATTCTGGAGAGAGATAATACCTATCGAACCCTGATCTAAATTCGAACCCGAAACAAATTAGAATTTCGTCATTAAGCAAAGCTCTATTATTGAATTCTCGAGAACAAATCGCGAATTCCGAATTACATTTTATGTTTAAAGGAACTCGAAAACTCTTCGTTTGTTAGGGCGGTCCGGGCACTAAAGCAACTTTTACAGCTGGAAGCGTTTCGATAAAGATCAGAGTTACGTAAGGATGAGAATAAAATACATCATTATCTGTAAACTCAACCTTTATCTTACATAAATACATCATTATATGTAAATTCAACCTTCATCTTATATAAATACCTTGAAGAGGTTCGAGGCCTGTTTTTTTTATAGAAAGTCGCGAACCTCGACCCGAGTGAGCAAGGCATTTTGGCGGATCAGTTTTCAAAGAAAACACGCTTTGCCGATTTCGTTTAGTTGCCGTACGAGGGTAGATAGCTTTTATCCAGGCTGGAAGGACAAGGGTAAGATTATCCCAGTTTTTGTTTGTACATAAGTAAAGTATTTTTATCACGATATGTGGCCTTCGGAGACTATTGTAAGATTAAAGTTGGTAAAACGGAATCAGTATAAAACTATTATTTTAATATTTATTATTTGCGCGCGCTGGCACAACGCTAACGTTCCTTGTGTCTACTGTTCCGCTCACTTGGGACATTAAAGTGCACGTACATTTCAGGAAATATAATTGTAGGTAGTTGAGCAGGACAGTAACCGAGCTCCGCCTCATCTGTGAAACAGTTTCCTTGAAACAGCATCAACATAGGCGTAGGCGAAATCAAGCAATATTAAAGATAACTCAAAAACTACTGTTCATATTTAAATGGGAGCACAGGAAAGGCAACAATTATTAGTTTTTAAAAAATCCACAATACCGGCTCACCACAAAAAAAGTAATTTAAAAAAAGAAATATTGATCATCAAAAGAGTTGTCAAAAAATATTTCATTACAAACAAAAAAAAATGTTAGTGTAAGGCGGCCTAAGAATCCAATCATAGAATTGAATATATTTAAATTAATTTTGTTTTTAAATAATAGCCACATAAGTTTGAAATGTGTTTCCCAGCAGTTGTATATAAACGGCGCGTTGCCGGTGATGAGCGTACATGACTCCCCACTCACCCATTGTCCAGGGCAGCTCCAGCGCCCCTAATTGCTGTTTCTCCCGGCGCCGGACTAAGTGCAATTTATATGGATGTCATCATATTTTCGCGGTTACCCGCATTTTCATATTAACCGTCCTCCGCGGCTCCCGCGGTAATGCGACGCTCCCGCCTTCACCATTTGTTTGCGACCTGATTACACAGCTAATGCTGCGGTTTGGCGAAAAAAATATTTTATGAAATAATCATAAACACAATCATAACCAATTTATCGGTAATACACGTCAAACATGGTATACATATACATATAACCATAATAGAGGTAGCGATCCGTTCTTCATTATTAAAGGCAGTACAGGTGTAACAAATTAATTAGCGCCATTCAGCAATTGTGAATTATTGAACGATGTCAATAAACAATGAAAAACACATTTGTAACAAAGAAAAACAAAAGAGAGACCACCGCAGTGTCATTATACAAATAGTAAAGGGTCAAACCTTTGCTTATCACAATAATGTCATTATTTATTTAGATATTATTTAAATAGAACAAAATGTAATCGACGCGCCGCGCACAGAAGTCGTCGGACTCAGTTTTCTGGGTTCCTATACGAGCCTATTTTGGGAACTATTGTGCTTTTGTACGATAAGCTAATAGCACGCATCTTTTGCAGTTCAAGTATATTGGTAGCGCCGTAATCAGTATATTTAGCCTGTGAATAGTACTAGAATGTGACCACTACCTCACTTGATGGTCAGTGACGGCTCGGACTCTCGTGGCTCGAGGCTCTCGTGGGCTTACAGTCTGTCTTGTGGTGTAACAATAATGAACACTATACAAGATCTGATCATTCGCTTTTGAGTTATCCTTAATAATTCGTTTTTGAAGACATCGCTACATTTTTCGAGTAATAAAGAAAAACACTTATAAGTTTCTCAGCCACACGAGTACATCGGTGCGGTGGTTTCTGCGGCTTGTAGAGGAAACCACGAGCATGTCCCAGCGACTAGTCGCGGACGTCGAGTCTCATAGTTTGTACACTACCTACGCCATCTCTGTATAATGTATAGTTAGTTTAGAAAATAGCTATGGTATATATAATTATAATAAGGGTCTTATGAAATTATAAGGGCGCGCATACATCCTTGTTTAGTTAAGCTCTGTAAACTTTACTGACTACCGAATTCAATATTCACTGACTTGAAAATGTAGTTATTTCATTAATCCGGATTGTGGAGGAGTCGCCCCGTCATCCCTAATGGCGATAACTCGATAAGTTCCAGATATCTCGTCGGCTCCGATCTAATCTTGGATTTACTGAACAGATTTGTGTATAAGTGAATATAAATATATATTGGTATTTAGTTTGTTAATCCATATTTTTCTAATAATCCGAGCAACTTGTCAAAAATAACAGTTAGAAAGTTATAGTGAAATTGTGTTCCCGGTACTACAGATATCCATAAACGACGGTGATTACTTACCATGTAACTCGGGGCACATTGAAGAACTCAAACTATGTAACGTAAAGCGCATGCTCACGACATGGACCACAAAGACATATAAACACTTCGTCATTAATAGAACTACACCACCTATAGAGACGCGGTATGACCGTCTCAGCCCGCGCAGGGCGAGCTCGTTAAGGAACAAGAAATACAATGAGCTGTAATCTCACGCTAAGTATTTAATGAAGCTTTCGTTTTGAACGCCGTAATTCGACAAGTTAATGGCTCCCTTCCCGTACTTGGGAAATGTTCGGTTTGATACGTGACGGCAAAACTCACTTATTGACAAAGTTCTTCACGGAATTTCAAAATCGTTAGCGAACAAACACATAAAATAAACCTATATAATATGTATGTACTACCTACGTTATATTTTATCATGCAAAAACTTCAATGTTCGCAATGAATGTTCGTGTGTGACATATTGTTAAACTGAGCGCGGCGCGGCTCTGCTAGCTCGAGCACGGCGAGCACAGCGAGCACAGCGAGCACGTCATGATCGTACAACCTTATATACCTCATCCACATGTTCTACTTAATCTTATTTGCCGTAAGAGGAGAACAATGTTTGTTCTCGAGTCTGGTATGTGTGTGTGATGCGTTTGTGTGTCCATATGCGTGCGCCTGCGCCGGGCTTCCAAAATCATTGCGAATAATTTTTAATTTCACTATATTTTACTTTATAAGATTGAAAAGCGCTTCGAACATTTAGAATCCTACCTGGCGGTATTAAATAAAACAGGCAGATCCTTGCCGATTTTGAAATCTATCTACCCGCAATATTTTTCTATTTATTATATATTCATACCTTTATTCACTAGCTAATATGTATGCGTTCGCGAGACAACAGCGTCGCACACGAAATAGTTCTAAGGAAACTATCATCTAAAATATAATAATACCACACGTATTTGAAACTTCGTTAAAAAGTCTGGTCGTATCAAACTATATAGCATATGTATACCTCCGAGCAAAAAAAATAAAATTAAAAACTAAACGAACACAAAACATATTATGGAATATTTGCTCACATATCATTTGAAAGTTGTTCCCGCGCTGCCGTGCCCTTGTATAATCTGCAGTCGCTATCATAGAGTCTCTTTTTTGCTACAAAATGAATGCAAAAGAAACCCTTTCTCCGCCCTTCCCCGCCCGCCGCGCCGCCGCGCCGCCCGCGCTCCCCCGCAGGTACCAGGGATGAAGCGGTAGAGGGCGCGAAGGAGAATGTGATCATAATCCGCTGTTTCCATATTCGTTTGTTGTTGGCCAAACCGGAAGTAAGTTTTCTATATGATTTTATGTTATCTATAAACGTCTTATCGTAATACGGTTATCGACTATATAAGAATATGTCATATATTCACAGGAAACAGTAAAGTAGACAGATCTTTGAGGAAATGAATCTGTTTTTCATCGCATTCTCCGTGGACAAGAAGAACATTGAATAACAAATGTATTTTGTTCGCGGTGGTCTGTTTACAAATATTAATATGTAGGTTGGACTTTAATTTTGCGTGTTATGTTTTTGTACTAAAATCAAAGTAATATTTATAATTACTTATAACTCATAATTTTACCATGCCTTACTTTATTGATAAATGTAGTAGAGATGCACGACATTTACGAGTATCCCTCCCTGCTAGATAGAGAGAAAACGTTTTGTTTGCAAGCTGTTGTATTACAGACACACACATATGTAATCGTATAAATATGGTGAACAAACGGCCTCATCATTAAAACCCATTTTCCAGGCAGTCGTCCAGAAATATTTTATCATGAATTTTAAGGGGCGGTAATTCGTCCCCATAAAATTATTCCACCTATACCGGTCTACATTGTAGGAGTACAATATACATTTGTAAATATTATAGGGCAAATGCCTTTATTAAAATAAAATACTAATAACTAATTACAATACTGCAGCTACTACAATAACATTTGAGCAATCCACTAGCTATGGGTAGCCTATAGATAACTGAAATGCTCTAGCCCGCTACCGGTCGGCAGCGTGCCCAGAATGCTAGCAGCATTGCCACGCTGAATTGCAAAGCTGATTCGTTGAGTCAAATTTTAAAATATTATAACAATATACATATTCACATGTACTTCATAATATACAACTACTGAATAACCAATAACAATAATAATATAAAATTGGAATGTATTCTTATGATCTTTATTTAGCAGCCATGTTAGCCGACCTGTCTTAGATTTGTTTGTAACAATTATCATTCTTTGACTCTAATAAACAGTTAAATAATATTCATACAGGGTGCACCTGTACTGGCAGTTTGTTCCACAGGCAGGGAGCCTGGTGCCTGCAGCCCGCAGCCTGGTGCCTGCAGCCTGCACTGTAGTAGACAAGGAGCAGGTATACTATTATAATGAAAGCGGTAGTAAACACTCAAAACAATCTTAAACAATATGACTATGCTACTCTTTCTAAAAAACGAGTGTTTAAAGTTCCCGCGCCATCAAGTCAAGTCAAGTCAGCTTTCGCTCAACGTCATCCACGTTGGTTGATTCCAAGATCATACAATACAATTGTAAAGTTCTGTAACATCTGTCTACCAAGCTGAACAAATAGTGGGAAACTGGCGGCTCACGCAGTCATATGACGAGACGGAGAATATTATAAAGCTATAAGTTTCGATCTTGCACTCGATCACACACACACACACACACACACACGCACGTTCAACATTCACAAACTATATTAGTTACTAGTCGTTGTAAATGTAAAACTGACTTTAATGGGTAATGTTATATATAGTAGGTATGGCTCCCGATACCGAATATGTAATACCAACATGAGCGCGGCTCCCACGACGCGGGCCTGGACCCTAGTGTGGAGCCGGTGCATTTCAATCCTTCGATATCGCATCCCATTCTAGCTTGTATTGTAAAATATTAAGGTCTTATGTAATGTTTAAGTTATGTAATTAAACAAATTTTAAAAAAAAAGATTTAAAAATTTAGTGAGGCCTATCTATGTCCAACGGTGAACGTCCTATGGGTGAGGTGATGATGATGATGAATCAAATCTTAATTCTACATTATATTATAACAAAATAATTTTCATCGCAAGTTCGTATGTTTTAATGTGATGTTATTAAAATATACACTAAACATATGAATGCAGGTGAATTATTCATAATTCTATAGAATGTTGAAATCACAGAGAAATTAATTCCGTCCCGACGCACACACGTAAAGGTTGACTTCAAACGAATAATAATATATTTTCACAATAATATTTTCCATCCAATTACCCACATATACAAACAAAACTGTACATTTGCGATATGATTTTGATGCAGTCACTGGAGAAGGTGGGTAGGTACATAACACGGCGATGTTCGTTAAACCAGTATTAAACAAATCGCTAATGAAACATTTCGATTATTAGTTCATTTATAATTCATCCGAATATTATGCCTTTACTCGAAAAAAAATATAATAATTATGTAATAATTTTATACGTAGCTCAAGAACTGACTTCCGACCTACTTATATGTTTTGTTATTAAAACTGACGTGGTTCTGACACATTATGAATGTATAAAACACGGGAGTTACTCACGTAATAAGTCAGAGGGTTCCAACTATAGTTTCAACCACATTCGGTGGTCTTTTTCAAGGAGAATACTACTATATGTGTTTTTTTTTATACATATAGACAAAATTCTTTCTTTATCAGAGTCTGTAGTATTTTTAATTCTAAATACACTGAGTATATGGATTTATTTACTGCAAGGTACAACTTCTTCAAAGTCAATGCTTTTAACGCATTTTTTAAATAAAAGATAATGTTCTGCAACTGGATTGATTTGCCTATGAATAATTAGATAGATATGATATATAGATAGAGATAGGAAACAAAACTATCTATTTATCAACGTTTTTTAGTCATTATATACCTATTTTCTTTTTATTTCTCCTCCATTTTTTTTTTTTTTAATTGTATTATATAAAGAAGATTAGATTATATTATATATAAGTAACTGGAGAATAGTTTTATATGTGGAAACTGTCTTAGCTTGTTCGTACTACACTAATTTTGTCCTATATACTTATTCAGTAAGCTGTTTGTTTTCCATTAAATAAATAAATATTATAGATCCAGCGTTCGACCACTATCTCACTCGATGGTCGAAGATGTAATCGCGCCAGACCTAGAACGATAACTGGCTTTATTACTATTGTAGTATGAACTGTTTGTATGATGGTCGCCATGTTTGTGAAGTGCGCCGCAGTTATAAGGTTAAGTAATTATTCTGAGAATTTATCATTACTGATGAGTACTTCGAACCCCTTGACTTAATTAGAAGAGGGAGTGAACACACACCAGCTAATAATAATGTAAATAACATTTTCGGTAAGTCAGGTAATAAATAAAGACAAACCGCAGGAAGTTGGCGGCCAAACCAATCAAAGGTTTTAACACAGAGAAGCCGAATGCAGTCCGAGCAGTGCGAGCAGTGCGAGCAGTGCGAGGCGTCGGTGTTTTATTGATGGAGGAACAGTTATTGAACTGGTTTGTAACAGAAACTTTGGGTCGGTGTCGGGTTAAATATTGACCGAGCGGCTCCAAGTGCGAGTCATCCAATAGGTACCTGTCCAAACGTCGGAGTTACCTGCTGTCCCTTTTGTACGAACTCATGCATACCTACTCGCGGCGTATGTTGTACTCGGCAGGAGAGATTCACACGTTTGCCCAACGAACGTGGCGAACGTCGTGAGTCATTTAACGGAAACCATACACTTAACTGTTTTACCGGTCGATAACTATCGGCTTATCTATGTTAAAGCTTAAATGACGTACCTAAATAGACCACCCGCGGGTCAGGATTGCCTGTTCACTATTCCAACAATCAAACAGCAGTAAAGCTCAACAATCCCGGATCGTTCCAGGAAACTAATCCCTAAGTTATCGGCGCGACGTCCTTCAGGTTAGTTCGAGCCGAGTGGACTCCGCTCTGGCGCCACTGCTGGCTGGCTCACTATCACGCCTGCCAAGACACTTGTGCCGATACGATTGGGCGCGTTTTACCGTGTTTTATAATTACTGTTTATTATAATGTAAACGTCGAATGTATCTGACGTCTTTAATCTTCATCCGGCGCTCGTCATCTTGAAATATTTACGACTTTGTAAAATAATTAAAAATAAAAACATTTATTTTCTTACTAGACTCATCATCGTCATCGTCTCAGCCATATGACGTCCACTGCTGGACATAGGCCTCCCCCATTCATTTTCACAAGGACCGGATGGAAGCGGCCCTCATCCAGTCCTCACCTGCGATCTTAGTCAAATCGTCTGTCCACCTTGTCGGTGGTCGTCCTATGCTGTACTTGCCGGTCAGTTGTCTCCTTTCTAGAACCATTGGACCCCAACGAACACCGGTTCTTCGAGTTATGTCCATGCCCACTGCCACTTCAACTTTCTAATCCCTGGGCTACGTTGGTGACTTTTATTCTTCTACGGATCTCCTCACTTCTGATTCGATCACGTAGAGAAACCCCGAGCGTAGCCCTCGTTGTGCGACTCTGAGCCTGTTCAGAAGGCCCATAGTCAGAGACCACGTTTCCGATCCGTAAGTCATCACTGGTAACACACACCGATCGAAGAGCTTCGTTTTCAGGTATTGCGGTATATTGGACGAGAAGACGTCGCGGAGTTTCCCGAACATTGCTCAGCCGAGTTGGATTCGATGATTCACCTCTTTCTCAAAGTTGGACTTGCCCAGTGGACTGTTTGTCCTAGGTAGACGTAATGGTCAACAACTTCGAGAACAGAGTTCCCAATCGATACTGAGGCGGGCGCAACATTTGACAGTTCCGTGTTGTCGAACGTCGTCACTGCAATAGTCGACAGATAGATAGACGACGATGTCGAATAGGGTTCAGTACGATATCAAGCCACTTCACTTTTTTCTTGAACGAAACACCTTTTGTTTAATTTCGTTTTCTACAAATCATTTGTAAGTTATCAGCGGACATACTGACGCCGAAGGTGACTACCTTCTTCTCTTTGCTAGATCGAATATAACTTTTGTAAACTATTACAACTCCATAATGACAAAGCCTTCTCATTTTAAAATGGTCATATTTTACCATAATTTCGTAAGTAATACTTTAAATTCGCAAATAATTTGGACCAGAGATACAAAGGATAAGCAATCGTATAATTTTTTTTTGACTGATTAAAATACATCATTGCTTTTTATATCACGCTCATGAGTTATAAATTAAGCCCTCAAAAAAGTATTCAAACCAAGATCGCGGACAAACGTACCTACCATCGTACATAATATAGGTAAACCAAGATCGCGGACAAACGTACCTACCATCGTACATAATATAGGTAAACCAAGATCGCGGACAAACGTACCTACCATCGTACATAATATAGGTAAACCAAGATCGCGGACAAACGTACCTACCATCGTACATAATATAGGTAAACCAAGATCGCGGACAAACGTACCTACCATCGTACATAATATAGGTAAATGTGTTTTTCGATACCCCGACTGAAATTAATTTGAATATCTGATGGGTACTTTCACTCATTGGAAGTGCTTTTAAATCTGTAAGCTCTGATATCGAAATATTAATTTCAGAAAACATTTTTGTCGTCATGTTCGGTTCGGATAACTGACAAATTTATCTTTTTTTTATATGTATATTATAAAAAAGTAAACAGTAAAGTATTTCCCACGGTCATGATACACATTCGTACCGATCAATAACGACTTGACCGAGATCGGTTAAGTCGTTATATTATCTTTATTAAAGTTTTCAAATACTTTGTAGAAGTTTCTTACGGGAAAAAGATTAATAAAATGTCGCAAGTAAGTTGAGGATACCGGGAAAGTGCACGACAACCTCAGTGAACGCGGGTGGACCCGCGCGGCGCAGCTCCTATATACACAAGCGGATATTACACTGCATGAGGGAGCTCTCGCATTCATTAATAATATCATATCTGCCGGCGCGGCGCCTGATACCAAACTGCGGTAGATATTCTAACGGAAGTTTTAATGAATTAGAATATTCCCAAATCCATGTCACAGTAAACCGATAATTTATTATAAATGCTGCAAGGATTTATAATATACCAAGATGAGATATATCCCGCTTTTCTCGAGTTTGATACAATTGTGTTTTTTCGTTGGCAAAAGCTTCGCTAGCGGGATTTGTACGGATTTGGAGGTTGCCAATCTGTGCCGCCGTATCCGCCCCGGGCCCCGGCCGACCCGATACTTCCACCGAATAAAAAGGTTCTACCTATTTACTTCTTGTTAACAGATTTGTAAAGGAACAAAAATTGTTTTTCATTTCCCTTTGTTATCAACGCTCCAACAATAGACGAAGCTAAGAGTGGCAGGTGATCTCTCGCGTTCGTACCTATACAATGAGAATTCGCTCAGTGACTTCGCTCGCTACGCGCCCGGCCCGGCCCGGCCTCGAGCCCGGCCCGGCCCGGCCTCGCGCCCGCCGGATATTTTAACGTAGTTATCGAAAACTAAGCATAACTACCGTCGTTCGATAAGAGTTCACAAACAAAAGCACAGGTGGCGGCACTCAGCACATTATGCAGAGCCATATGGGCGCTAATCCATCAACCGATCGCGATCGTGTGCTCGCTCTCATTAATCATCCTCTATTGATTAATGTGTCTCCGCACGACGTGAGTAATTTACTCCGCATCATAACCCAAATTGACATCACGCGCGCGCGCGCGCGTCGATTTTTGTGTTCGCGGCTTTGTCACTTCCAATATTAGGATTTGTAATATCGACATAGGCTCGCGAGTCCGTGGATTTAATAAAAGATTGTATACCTGCCGGCCTTTTTCTAACGACACAATGCCCATAAAAGGGACGTAAAGAAAATATGAAATGATGTCAGCGACGCATAAAGGTCACATCAAATAGTTAGGTGACGTATATTGTTTAATCCCGATGCCATTCCGCACGTCGGTTATTACCCCGGAACATCGGGCCGCCCGCCGCCCGCCGCCCGCCGCCCGCCACCCGCCGCATAATTAATATTGCAAATGTTGTTAGCAGTTACGGCAGCGAGGTGTATTTAGAAGTGAAACGCATAGCCGGATGACGTCACTGGGCCTTGTGTAATAGGTGTGTAGGGTGAGTAAGCGAGTAACAGCTGACCACCACCATCGCCGTCGCAGGCGCATCGCACTCGACGGGGTATAGTTAGTTAGTTAATCAATGTATTTTTCATTAAACATTAAGCTTGTTTACTTTATAAATAAACGAGGAAGAATTGATGTTTGCTACTTCACAACTTAAGCGAAAGACTTAAATACGTTACTACTCGTCTACCGAGTGATGAGTGATACCTAAACCTCACACCGCCCTCACTTTTATACTTCAGTATACTTTTTCTCTAATGTCTAGGAGTTGTACGGTACCGTGTACCGGGACTCTGAGGTATGTAGGGACTTGCTATGGTTTTATACCATACTAGTAGGGCCCCGCGGTTACACGTGTGTTACGGTTTTCCTGCTACCTTATTTATCTCACAGGAACTCTATACAATTTTCGGGATAAAAGTAGCCTATGTGTTATTACAGAGTCTAACATAAAATATCTCCATACCAAATTTCATCGAAATTGGTACAGCCGTTTGAGTATGAAGGAGGTTTTTGTATTATTTGCTTATCCCATGGGAACAGCAACTATTTTCGGGATGAAAAGATACCTATGTGTTACTCCGGGGTCTAACCTATCTCCATAAAAAAAATCATTTAAATCTGTCCATTAGTTTTGCGTGTGAGAGTAACAGACATCCAAACTACATTTATAATATTAGTGGGTCAAATCGTGTGATCACGTTATAATTTGATAGTAATATTTTCAAAAGAAAATATTTCCTTTCTTTTTATAGATTTAAATGAAAGCTTGCTTAAAAAAATTAAATTAACCCTTGATTTATATATTAATATAAAATAACATCTTTTCGTATCTGTGCACCACTGACAAGCAAATAATGTCACCCCTTACCCCTCCTCAGCCCGAGTCAGAACAAACAGACACGTCTATGGTTAATCATAAAGGCCCTCTCTCTATTGTCATTTCTATATTGAACTTTGCCGACTTCCGTAATCCAATATCATTCTTCGATTGTAGGTATATAGTAAGCCCATATTTCAATTTCGCCCTTAACGTAATTATAATCATTCGAACGCGAGCGGGTCCGGGTCGGGTTCGTTATAGCTGAATATTTGTGCTCGTCGATGTCTTGAACCAATCAACCATCACAATGAATGTGGTTTCACTATTTTAAGGGTTAATCTGCGCTTCGTTATAGAATACTAATTCTTGGAATTGTATCGTTAGCGGTGACAGTCATGCGCCATAGTTACACTGTCACTGAGAGATCAAGTTCCGTGGACCAAGTGCCCGTTTAAATATGTAAGCATAAATATAAGTTTTATATAGCACTAGCTGTGTCCCGCGGTTTCTCCCGTGTGGACTAGGTTTCCTGTTATTTCAGCTATCTGTTTTATTTGTTGTTCTATACTACGATACCAGATCATATTTTCATTAATGATATATTTATGGGCAGCTGACACTTGCCCAAAAGTGACTTAACGTGACATTTCTTTGTTTACAACAAATATCTAAGATTTTGGAACAGGGTATATAGTATAAGCATTGTATTAGGGTTTGGGAACCTTAGCGCTGTTATCTGTGCCGTTGTCAATGTTTGGTCAAACGCGACTGAGCTAAATAAGGGTTCGCTATTCTTGGCTTATTTACTATCTTCGCACATCGATGGGCTAAGGTAAAATAACATTTTCCTGTATCTAGTTAAAACGTAATGGAACACAAAAGGTACATCATCAAACAATATAAGCACAAATACGGTTCTCAAATCGAGAACCAACGAGGCCCGATGTGAGCCGAAACGTGAAACCAAACACATTGAACTGTTTTCGAAATCAGATTTCGTTGTCAAGGAGGATCGACAAAACATTATTCTTATTTTTTAACCGACTTCTTTCTTTACCGCTCCAACTGTTCTTTTTTTATATGAATGCTGATGCTTCCCGTGTGGAATTTCATCAAAATCGGACAAGCGGTTTTTGAGATAGGTACACTCCAATATAACTGAAAAGTGCGTGCTTATACCTAGACGATAGGAACCTAGCGGGAGAAGACATCGGTGAACATACCTACACCACAGTGACAATTGATCCCGTACTGACGGGATCAATTGTCACTGTGGTGTAGGTGGTGTGGTGTGGTGTGGTGTGATGTGGTGTGGTGTGGTAACAAAGGTCACTAAGAAGAGGGAAAAAAATGTTATTACTAAAAAAATGGAACCGCCTTCAACACTCAAACGTGTGAAATATCTTGTCGAAATCGGTACCATGAGCACAATATTTTGAGATTAGTTACTACTGAACTATCGGGTACTGACTACAAGTTAATTCACACTTTTGAGTGCCGAAGTCGGTTCGATTTTTTGATAATCGTTTTTTTGTATGGAGTGCATTCTAAAATGTAAATGTCCAGTAAAACATCAGAAGATATTTCTTCTTTTTTTCTTTCTTTTATCAGCCATGTGCGTCCACTGCTGGACGTATGCCTCCCCCATATAGGGGGGATTTGCCAATACTCGCCACGCTTGGCAGGCGGGTTGGCGAGCGCAGTATGATTTCCGATCCTCAGAAGGCGCTGCTGCCCTTCCTTCTGGTACGTGATCCCTTAGCCGACTCTTACGGCACCCGCGGGAAGAGATGGGGGAGTACTATTCTAGGCCGGTACCACCACGGCCTAGAATAGATATAATTTCAGTTAAAGAAAAATAATTAATATTATAGATATAATATTAATATAGTATAGATATAATTTCACTTAAAGAAAAATAGTAAAACAAAGCAAATTCTACTAAAGTTGTGCTTCTCAATGATAATTAACCAAAGAAAATCAGAACGTATGAATTAATTTAAAACTTAAAGTCAGACGTAAGTGAGGACTCGTACGTGAGACGAGACTAAACTATGTTTTATTTTATTTCCATTCTCTTGACATTATATATAAGCTAATGTCGGCGCTCTTCTAGCCCGGGAACACGTGGGCGGTTTCTGTGAGCCGCCAGCCGACACGCCACAGGTTTGACTAACGTTAAATCTGATTTTAAAAAGTTTCATATATATATATCACATCCTCGCTTCGAGTATTACTGTCGTACAAAAGTAGCGCACGAATGAAATAGTCGTCTTCGGGGTCTTACTTATCTCTAAAACACTTTCGAAAGAAGCTCATTCCGAATTTGCTAAGGACCCATTACAGACGAGCTCTAGAAACAGAACAGACTAGAACGCGCTGGTCGCATCACTGTCCTCTCCGTTTTAATGGTTTCTGGTTACGTGGCAGATCACATCGGTATTGAGATTTGCAATTTGATTACTTTATTCAAATTTAGTTCGCAACCTACATCATTTGGTCGTCCCTGTTCTCGCAAGATTGTTCAATAAATATAGATGTTTGAGGTCGCTCCAGGAGCTCCGAGTACCTTTATGAACCGTCCTACAGGGACGGAGGTAACCCAGCTAGACAATGCGGGACGAGTCACGTCTTAAGCCGAGCTTTGCCTACGTCTAATTTGAATACATTTAGATTACCAAACCGTATAAGTTTAGTACATTATATGATATAAGCGGCAGTGCATTCAAAACAATGTGAACTATGTAATATTAACTTTAATAATACCCAATACCCAATAATATGTTAAAAAAAATCACCGTATTACAAAGGTGAAAGTTTGTCTGTCGTTTGTTTGTATGTCTGTTACTCCTGCACGCTGAATCGACTGAACGGATTTGAATTAAATTTAGCATGAACGTAGCTTATATACACCCTGCATCATAGGCTGCTTTTTATCCCGGAAAAGTATAGTTACCGTGGGATACCTGAGATAGCGGAGATCCGTAGTCCACGCGAGTAAACCCTCGGGCGCAGCTAATTACCAATAATACTAACAATGGTCATTATGTCCCTACACTAGAGTTGTCTGTCCCTAGAAGTACAGCGACGCACTATGCTGCCATTTCAGTATCAGCCTCGCCAATCAACTGCAGACTTGTTATTGAGTCGACCATTTCATAACAACTTACAAGTGGTTGCCTGCTGTCAATCTGTCCAGGCGATTCGAGGGGGTTCCAGAAATCATGAACCCTTTCAATTTGATTTCCATACAAGCGCACAACCCACATAACCTATCGGTACCTATAGCTCAGTGCTCCCTGCGTTTGGGGCTATTTGTTTATGAAGGGTTCGGCCCACTCTCTAAATAAGAGTCGGGTCAGCACATTCAACATTGCTATGAACGGAACCCGATTGATACTTGACCTCTCGCAGTTTGTCAAAGATCACATTTATTCATTTAAAAATAAATATGATTGTTGTATTGTTGTTCTACTGTTTAACTGGTCATTAGCCTGTATACCAAGTTATCGAAACTACTAAACCCTCCGGCCGCGTACCGCCGAAAATGGTCCTTCAAAAAAAAAACTTCAATAAATTTTCCATGTGACTTTTATCTTATAAAAATTCTGTCACCTTATTGCGAATTATTTCAGCCTTTGTAATATTTTAACATTGATAATTTTATTGAACTTAATAGTCATAATAATAAAATATCTTTATTTTAGGAAACGCACACCCATAATTGTCTTTTTTTAACAACTCGTTACCATAACAAGCACCACCTGGGTATCGTGGTAATATATCCTCTGGCACTCCGGCCTCGGCATAGGCATATACCGTCCGGGATGAGGTTTCGCCAGCCATCGTCCCTCCCCCCCCCGCTCTAGTTTCCCGAGTGGCTCCAGCGCGCTATTGTTCCCGGAAGCGTAGCCTAAAGCTAATTGGAGGAAGCTCTGTAGAAATGAAAACTTTCCACTTATTTAGCTAAGTTTTTATTTCTTGTTGGTGATTTTGACCAGTAAATTGTTTGGTTTTAACTTAGATACTTCATTCTCATTATGAGTATAACGGCGCTGACATGGACACAATATTGGAATCAGATATACTACATATTACATTTGAGTTGACAGATGACGGACGCGGTGAAGGTGCATACTCATGTTCAAAAATAAATCCCGTGAACTAAGACATAATCCTATAGTTATTCTTTAATATGTTTATCGCGTAGGTAAATAAAATAATGGGTTAATCTTGGAATATTAGTCGGAGCGTGTGAGATACTCAAACACAAAAGAAGCCGTTAAAAGTAATAGATTAGACCGGTATTAGACGGTAGGTTTTGCGAGTACTCGATTTGTTAACTGAGTGAGAGTAGGTAGCACTTGTTATTTGATTTGTGCCATTCGATCCGATAACTCCCTGTCCTGGCGACAGCTCAAGCCGAGGTCCGAACCTCAGTGGTGCCCTTGAGCTAGTCGCCCCGTCCTCTCCTAGTGGCACAGCGCCGTCAGCGCTAGCCTCACTAGGCGGTGCGCCCGCGCTGTCTGCGCCCGCACTAATACCGGGCTGAGCACCGTCAGTGCTCGCCCCCCCTCCGGTGAAGTCGTAAATGCCGGTAGAGACTAGTCATTCGGGCATTAGTCCGTTAGAAGAAAAAATAAAGAAAGCCGAAAGCACACTTACTAGGTTATTATGTAAAAAACCTTACATGGTATTAGAATTATATTTTTTATTAGTATTATATATTATTCTTATGTAACGTATTACGCCGTGGTGGTACCGGCTTAGAATAGTACTCCCCCATCTCTTCCCGTGGTTGCTGTAAGAGTCGGTTAAGGGACCAAGTACCAGAAGGTGGGCAGCAGCGCCTTCTGAGGATCGGATATCATACTGCGCTCGCCAACCCGCCTGCCAAGCGTGGCGAGTATTGGTAAATCCCCCCTATATGGGGCAGGCTTATGTCCAGCGGTGGACGCACTATGGCTGCAATGATGATGAACGTCTCACGAATTACTTGTAACCTGAGCTCCAACTTGCGAGTATTATCCAAACATCACTCGGATCTTCCACATGAACCATCGCTGCCGACGCTCTAACGCTCTATACGAGAACAACAACCTTCTGTATCGGGAGACATACTTGCGCTTGTTCACTGTCTACTTTATTGAACAGAAATAACGAGCATGAGAATATTTTCTCTTTCAGCCAACTGCTTATACGTTAATGTATTTAGCCAATTACCTCTTTGTTCGTACTCGTATAAATAATAATATATCGTGTCCATGTCGTAGGACGAGGATCAAATCGGCCTTAATCAGCGATCAATACCCAACTGTCTATAGACATACTTACCCTATTCTTGAGGCGTACCGATTACATAAAGACTGTTGGGTGTAACGATTGGCTTAGGTACTTGTTATGATTAACTTACAATTTATTTGAATATAACATTGATTGGTAAATACATTATTGTACAGGTAACGGGCAATCGCGAGCACGGCGACACTCACTCGAGCGGCGAACGTGGTCGTGAGCGTGTTTCGTGTGCAAACACGTTATCATTGTCACGTCTGAGAATATTTAATGACGATGATGACAGGAACGGAGAGCTCTTTTTAACCGACTTCAAAAAAGGAGGAAGTTCTCAATTCGACCCCTATGTTCGGGTATCGTACAAGTAATGTATCGGACGAGCGGTTTTTGAGTTATACTCCAATAACTGAAAAGTGCGTGCTTATACCTACACCTACACGATATTATAGTAGCGGGTGAAGACATCGGTGAACATACCTACACCACAATGACAATTGATCCCAACAGTAACAAAGGTCACTAAAAAGATTGAAAAAAATTTTTTTACCAAAAAATGGAACCGACTTCAACACTCGAAAGGATGAAATAACTTGTCGAAGTCGGTAACATGAGCACAATATTTTGATATCAGTTACTTTCGAACTATCATGGTACCGACTTCAACAAGTTAATTTCACACTTTTGATTGTTGAAGTTGGTTCCATTTTTTGATAAAAAAAGTTTTTATTCTACAATTTTAACTTTGTTTTACTAAAAAATACATTTCGTTCGGTTTTGTTTCGTTTGTAATAAATTCATCTCTAACACGATTGAGCATATTAGAAAAAAGTAGAAATATATATACTATATTTCTACTTTTGCTCTATTCGTAAAAATTTCGACGTATAAAATTGCCGGAATCGATATTTGTTCTGATTTCAGACAGTGTACGTTAAATATATGTATTTATACAATTTACTTGGATGTTGAATAATAAACATAAGGGTGCGTATATAACGGAAACCGCTGGAAAACAAAGAACCCCAGTTGAGGTGACGTGCGCGGTGTCGCGGGACAGACACGCCGCGCCCGCGCCGCGCCCGCGCCGCGCCCGCGCCGCGCCCGCGCCGTGACACTTCTGCGATCTCACTATGGAACTGTCACGTCTCAGACAATTTACTCAGCGGCGGGTGAATAAATAACTAATCTCTCTGTCTGTACAAAGTGCTATAGTGATATAGGACGTAGTAGTAAGTAGTAGTTATATTGTGTCTTTATGTATATTGTTAAGCATCACATCACGTCAGCGTTAAAAAGTAGGTGATATTGGAGAGTCCAGGTTATGTACGAGTATGACACCAGGAGTACGCTGAATCGCCAATCTTTCGAGTAAATCTTTGGTAATTATTAGAACATTTATATTTCCATGACAAACATGGCACAAATTGCTTTCGAAAAAAGTTTAACGTTCGCGAATACGGTTCTCACCAATAACGAAACGTATAAATGTATAACCTCGCGCGTTTCAGAACGGCTTAATCATTATTTTCACATGAAATCGTAATTCGAACCGACGCGGACGCTCTCCCTCAAAGTTAGGTACCTAAGTAACCTGAGTGACGTTTCAGCCGCCGGCCGCTCGGCGTTCACATGTTTGTGACAATTGAATGCAAAGTCAAGATCGACCGCTCGGGCTCGGCCGGTCTCTGATACACAAACAGTTAGAGATGTCGTTTCTGTCATTCTGATTGTTCTCGGAGGAACGTTTCAACATTTTTCTTTATATATATATATATATGCACAAATACAAAACATAAATAAATTTACAAATATACAAATATTTAGTATTAATTTGGAGCTAAGAATAAAATTTGGATAAATATTTAGAATATAATGAAAGTAAAAATAGATTGTTGTGATCCATAAAGCTTTACGGAGCTTTATATAACAAATATAAGTTTCATCCACGCAGATGACAACCTTTATTTATCATATTTTACCCACGCATAAGCGCGCGCGCACACACGCACACACACACACACACACACACACTGTCTTACGTAACGCCCTAAAAGCACATTCGTCGTTCCTTTGTTACTTTGAAAAGTTTGACTTCGTTGTGTATTGTATATTTAGTCCCTTTTGTGAGTGTGTGCCGCTTTTAAAAGTATAACCTATTGTTTGTTTTCACACAAAACTACACACAGTTCGTTTCGCAATTTCATATAAAAGCATTAATCGCGGTAAAAGCGCTTTCGTTTCGAACATCAGAAATATCCAATCGGATCAGAATCCGTTTTGTTCGGTAAAGCATTTACTGTGAGTGCGCTGTAGTCTCTCTCTCTCTCTCTCTGAAACCAATAGTTTGTTAAATGTTAATAAAACTGGTACCTACGCGAACAGTTGATTCACGGCTCGCCGGGCGTCATGCCGAACTAGATGATGAAACATTCGAGTACGTATTCCATTATATTCCGTTCAAATATTCTGATACAAGTCAACTTTTAACCTTCCACCGAATTGTTCCCGCGCGCTCCATTACAAATACATATTTGATGCCATCTTTTCAAATACCTACTCCGTGTTCAGGCTTCGCATCGCGTCCGGTTTGGGGGAAATTCTATCGTGATTAGGGTCCTCGCCGCCGCCGCCGCCGCCGCCGCCGCCGCCGCCGCCGCCGCGTCCAGCCGCGCGGGCCCGACTCACAACCGACGGAAAACCAAACAGAGCGAGGAAAAATCGTGCGCTCTACACGCGCCGCGAGGTGTACACACATGAGTGTACACACATGAGTGTACACACACGGTACACACATGATTGTACAAAGAGTACTTCAACTGTTGAAACAAACGTGTTTCCTCGAGTGATCTGCTGATGCGTTTTTTGTATGTAGACAGTGTTTACCTCATATGTTGTGTAATCTCCGAGTACTAAGGAAGTTACTGCCCTGTTGTTAGGCTTATTTTTCTCTGTTTAGTTTTGATGTTTTGACAGTATAATTTTGACACCTGTTTAGTTTCTGCGTCTATTGGTGGAATTAAATTTTGTGTATTTAGAAATTATTAACACAGGTGTATTTCAAGGCGTTTCACCTTATAAAGAATATTTTATTTCTATTTGTGATATATACCGTTTGATGTGTACAGTTTAGATAAATATGTTGTGCCGACCCTACCCAGTGTGGGATAAGGACAGGAAGAAGAAGAAGAAGAAGAAGAAGAAGAAGAAGTTGTATAGTTCTCCGTGACAACTCGCTAATCCAGAACATTGATGAATGTTGTAATTAAACGGGCACATCTAGTGTTCACGTTAAACAGATCATCGTTTATTCGATTGTTCAACTTTAAAAAAAAGTAATTTTTAAATAGCAAATATTAATGTACCAGAAAATAAGAGAAGTTGTTATCCTTCATACATTTGAACAAGAAATTGTGGTTTACATTAACAATAATGTATGAGTTCTTATGAATAAATGTGAGGACTGTCTACTTCCATAACATCGATTCTAAATGTGCGACAGCCCGGCGCGCGCTCACTTACAAATATGTTAATAAACAAAACTTATCAAGAATTCTTTTTGAATTCATCATCATCATCATCTCAGCCATAGGACGTCCACTGCTGGACATAGGCCTCCCCCATTGATTTCCACAAGGACCTGTTGGAAGCGGCCCGCATCCAGCCCTTGCCTGCGATCTTATTCAGGTCGTCTGTCCACCTGGTCGGTGGCCGTCCTATGCTGCGCTTGCCAGTCCGTGGTCTCCATTCTAGATCTTTTCGGCCCCAACGGCCATCAGTTCTTCGAGCTATGTGCCCTGCCCACTGCCACTTCAACTTGCTAATCCGCTGGGCTATATCGGTGACTTGCGTTCTTCTACGGATCTCCTCATTTCTGATTCGATCACGTAGAGAAACCCCGAGCATAGCCCTCTCCATAGCTCGTTGTGCGACTCTGAGCCTGTTCAGAAGGCCCATAGTCAGAGACCACGTTTCGGTTCCGTAAGTCATCACTGGTAACACACACTGTTCGAAGACCTTCGTTTTCAGGCATTGCGGTATTTTGGACGAGAAGACGTCTCGGAGCTTTCCGAACGCTGCCCAGCCGAGTTGGATTCGACGATTGGCCTCTTTCTCAAAGTTGGACTTACCTAATTGGACTGTATGTCCTAGGTAGACGTAATGGTCAACAACTTTGAGAATCGAGTTCCCAATTGATATGGGGGCGGGCGCAACATGGGCATTCGACATAATTTTCGTCTTGTCCATGTTCATTTTAAGGCGCACCCTCAGGGAAACTCTGTTGAAGCCTTCGAGCATCGTGCTGAGGTCTTCCATCGATTCTGCCATGACCACAATATCGTCGGCAAACCGAAGGTGAGTGATGTACTCGCCGTTGATGTTGATGCCGAATCCTTGCCATTCCAAGAGCTTGAAGGCGTCTTCCAATGCGGCAGTGAACAGTTTCGGAGATATAACGTCTCCCTGTCTCACGCCTCGTTGCAATGGAATCGCCTTCGAAATTTGCTCTTGTACTCGGACCGACATGGTGGCGTTATTGTACAAACACTTCGATACACCGATGGTCAATACGGCACCGCTGGAGAGACTCAAGCACCGCCCACGTCTCGATCGAATCAAAGGCTTTCTCATAGTCCACAAACGCTAGACATAAGGGCAAGTTATATTCCTCGGTCTTCTATATAACTTGCCGCAGCGTATGGATGTGGTCTATGGTACTGTAGCCTTTTCGGAAACCGGCTTGTTCGGGAGGCTGGAAGTCATCAAACCTGCGTTCGAGACGATTCGAATTCGAATCGAATTCGAATTTAATTCTTTTTGAATTAAAACGCTTTAAATAACTGGTAACTATTTACAACACTACAGCTATCACAGTAACTGTTTGCGCCATAAAAAGATGTGGTTGTGAGGGATTCATACCATTGCCATAACTGTGTGCAAATAGCTCACTCAAACTTCGCGCGCTTTGGTTGTCATCCAAGTGCGAGCGATACAGAAGGATCGGTGCGAACCGGTCATGTGACAGCCCGCGTACGCACTCCCGAATGAACAGTCAGTGTCATCGAGTGTGTCGTCGAGAGTACTCGCGGTGCGTGCTACCCGCCGCTCGTGTCGATTGACATGCCAAAAGAACCCATAAATGTTCATTGTTCCTTTCACGAGTTCATCGTTAGTTATTCTACGCGACCGCGAAAGACTCTGGAGTTACGACAGCAGCATCGGGAACTTTAGTGTGGTACCTACAAGACGTTTGTGCGTTAATGTGGGACTCTTCGTCATCGGATTGTCTGGAAGCTGCGCGGCTTGTGACGAACTCCATCTCTTCAGGTGAGTGAGCTGACCTGACCGCCTTTCTTACCTTGTTAGGGACCCCCACTAACCACATCTGATCGGAGCCCCTGGTGTCCGTCTATTTGTATAGGCATATTTAGTATATAAACTTATTAGGTATCCCCAGCTGTGGAAAACTCATTTATTATAAATATTAGTTACCGGCCATACCGATCGACACACAGGACGAGAGCGACATCACCTTATGGTGTAGGTGTTCATTACTCAGCGGTAGCCATCAATGTTTAGATCGTACGAGTGTATTTTCGTTTCACGCTAATGGAACTCATGTGTAGGCACATTTATTATGTTTTACCTTACAAAATCCATGCAACATCTTTCAGCATTGTATGTATTGTCTACTAGTATTGTACTATCTTAAGTGCGAGGTCTTTGTTTGTTTGTTTGTTTAGCTTTATCGTCCAACTACAAACTAATTTTAAATTTAAATTTTAAATTTTCGATTTTAAATGTTCTAATAATCCGCAAAAATAAATTTCGTCAAACACGTCGCGGCGGCGCGTCGCGTCGCATCGCGTCGCGTCGAGAGGAACGCTTGCATATCGTATTAAACGTGGGCGGCGCGTCGCGTCGCGTCGAGAGGAACGCTTGCATATCGTATTAAACGTGGGCGGCGCGTCGTGTCGCGTCGAGAGGAACGCGTGCATATCGTATTAAACGTGGGCGGCGCGTCGCGTCGCGTCGCGTCGAGAGGAACGCTTGCATATCGTATTAAACGTGGGCGGCGCGTCGCGTCGTGTCGAGAGGAACGCGTGCATATCGTATTAAACGTGGGCGGCGCGTCGCGTCGCGTCGCGTCGCGTCGAGAGGAACGCGTGCATATCGTATTAAACGTGGGCGGCGCGTCGCGTCGCGTCGCGTCGAGAGGAACGCTTGCATATCGTATTAAACGTGGGCGGCGCGTCGCGTCGCGTCGCGTCGCGTCGAGAGGAACGCGTGCATATCGTATTAAACGTGGGCGGCGCGTCGCGTCGCGTCGCGTCGCGTCGAGAGGAACGCGTGCATATCGTATTAAACGTGGGCGGCGCGTCGCGTCGCATCGCGTCGCGTCGAGAGGAACGCTTGCATATCGCGGGCGCAATCCCTACCAAACACAGTATTTGCTGGGTGGAGAGCCAATCGTCAGAGTCAACACTGTCAAGGACCTAGGCGTTACGTTTGATACTCGTTTAAGCTTCCATGAGCATTTGAAGGTTCTTGCTACCGACTGTTACCGTAGGTTGGGCTTTGTCATGAGGAATTCTCGTGAATTTCAGGATGCTAGGGCAATTAAAGTAGTATATACTGCTCTTGTGAGAAGTAAGATTGAGAACGCATCAATTGTGTGGCATCCATATGAAAGTTCTTACGCCTTACTTTTAGAAAAAATTCAAAAGGCTTTCCTAAGGTTCCTGTACAAGAAATTGTTTGGATATTATCCTTTACTGTATCCCACTATATTTCTACTAGGAGTACTCGGATTCAACTCCCTTGAAGCAAGGCGTAACTACAATCTACTTATAACAGCTTGTCAGATATTACGCGGCAATTCTGATTGCCACGAATTGGTAGCTCAAGTTGTAAGATTGTCGGTTCCCTCTGTACCCAAATACACGTTTAGGCCACGATGTCGTATTTTAATGGCGGTGCCGCAAGCACATACTGTGGCTCACTCGAACTCGCCTCTGGTGCGGGCTTTAATGCTACTTAATGCACTTCCGGCATCAACTCCCCAGCTTGATGTGTTTGCTGACCGATGGACGCAAGTGTGCAGAGCATGTCTAACGTATTGTGAGATGATAGATAGTGTGAGGAATAGCACCATATTATAAATGTACCTGTCATTATTAGCTTATCTGTATGTCACGGCGCAATGGTTTTTAACTGTAATGTTGTGTACATTTTTTGGAATAATAAATAAATAAATAAATAAAATAAATCGTATTAAACGTGGGCGGCGCGTCGCGTCGCATCGCATCGCGTCGAGAGGAACGCTTGCATATCGTATTAAACGTGGGCGGCGCGTCGCGTCGCGTCGCGTCGCGTCAAGAGGAACGCTTGCATATCGTATTAAACGTGGGCGGCGCGTCGCGTCGCGTCGAGAGGAACGCGTGCATATCGTATTAAACGTGGGCGACGCGTCGCGTCGCGTCGCGTCGCGTCGAGAGGAACGCTTGCATATCGTATTAAATGTGGGCGGCGCCTCGCGTCGCGTCGAGAGGAACGCGTGCATATCGTATTAAACGTGGGCGGCGCGTCGCGTTGCGTCGAGAGGAACGCGTGCATATCGTATTAAACGTGGGCGGCGCGTCGCGTCGCGTCGCGTCGCGTCGAGAGGAACGCGTGCATATCGTATTAAACGTGGGCGGCGCGTCGCGTCGCATCGCGTCGCGTCGAGAGGAACGCTTGCATATCGTATTAAACGTGGGCGGCGCGTCGCGTCGCGTCGAGAGGAACGCGTGCATATCGTATTAAACGTGGGCGGCGCGTCGCGTCGCGTCGAGAGGAACGCTTGCATATCGTATTAAACGTGGGCGGCGCGTCGCGTCGCGTCGAGAGGAACGCGTGCATATCGTATTAAACGTGGGCGGCGCGTCGCGTCGCGTCGAGAGGAACGCTTGCATATCGTATTAAGCGTGGGCGGCGCGTCGCGTCGCGTCGCGTCGCGTCGAGAGGAACGCTTGCATATCGTATTAAACGTGGGCGGCGCGTCGCGTCGCGTCGAGAGGAACGCTTGCATATCGTATTAAGCGTGGGCGGCGCGTCGCGTCGCGTCGCGTCGCGTCGCGTCGAGAGGAACGCTTGCATATCGTATTAAACGTGGGCGGCGCGTCGCGTCGCGTCGCGTCGCGTCGAGAGGAACGCTTGCATATCGTATTAAACGTGGGCGGCGCGTCGCGTCGCGTCGAGAGGAACGCTTGCATATCGTATTAAGCGTGGGCGGCGCGTCGCGTCGCGTCGAGAGGAACGCTTGCATATCGTATTAAGCGTGGGCGTCGCGTCGCGTCGCGTCGAGAGGTACGCTTGCATATCGTATTAAGCGTGGGCGGCGCGTCGCGTCGCGTCGAGAGGAACGCTTGCATATCGTATTAAGCGTGGGCGGCGCGTCGCGTCGCGTCGAGAGGAACGCTTGCATATCGTATTAAGCGTGGGCGGCGCGTCGCGTCGCGTCGAGAGGAACGCTTGCATATCGTATTAAGCGTGGGCGGCGCGTCGCGTCGCGTCGCGTCGCGTCGAGAGGAACGCTTGCATATCGTATTAAACGTGGGCGGCGCGTCGCGTCGCGTCGAGAGGAACGCTTGCATATCGTATTAAACGTGGGCGGCGCGTCGCGTCGCGTCGAGAGGAACGCTTGCATATCGTATTAAGCGTGGGCGGCGCGTCGCGTCGCGTCGCGTCGCGTCGAGAGGAACGCTTGCATATCGTATTAAGCGTGGGCGGCGCGTCGCGTCGCGTCGCGTCGCGTCGAGAGGAACGCTTGCATATCGTATTAAGCGTGGGCGGCGCGTCGCGTCGCGTCGAGAGGAACGCTTGCATATCGTATTAAGCGTGGGCGGCGCGTCGCGTCGCGTCGAGAGGAACGCTTGCATATCGTATTAAGCGTGGGCGGCGCGTCGCGTCGCGTCGCGTCGCGTCGAGAGGAACGCTTGCATATCGTATTAAGCGTGGGCTGCGCGTCGCGTCGCGTCGCGTCGAACGCTTGCATATCGTATTAAGCGTGGGCGTCGCGTCGCGTCGCGTCGAGAGGAACGCTTGCATATCGTATTAAGCGTGGGCGGCGCGTCGCGTCGCGTCGAGAGGAACGCTTGCATATCGTATTAAGCGTGGGCGGCGCGTCGCGTCGCGTCGAGAGGAACGCTTGCATATCGTATTAAGCGTGGGCGGCGCGTCGCGTCGCGTCGAGAGGAACGCTTGCATATCGTATTAAGCGTGGGCGGCGCGTCGCGTCGCGTCGCGAGGAACGCTTGCATATCGTATTAAGCGTGGGCGTCGCGTCGCGTCGCGTCGAGAGGAACGCTTGCATATCGTATTAAGCGTGGGCGGCGCGTCGCGTCGCGTCGAGAGGAACGCTTGCATATCGTATTAAGCGTGGGCGGCGCGTCGCGTCGCGTCGAGAGGAACGCTTGCATATCGTATTAAGCGTGGGCGTCGCGTCGCGTCGCGTCGAGAGGTACGCTTGCATATCGTATTAAGCGTGGGCGGCGCGTCGCGTCGCGTCGAGAGGAACGCTTGCATATCGTATTAAGCGTGGGCGGCGCGTCGCGTCGCGTCGAGAGGAACGCTTGCATATCGTATTAAGCGTGGGCGGCGCGTCGCGTCGCGTCGAGAGGAACGCTTGCATATCGTATTAAGCGTGGGCGGCGCGTCGCGTCGCGTCGCGTCGCGTCGAGAGGAACGCTTGCATATCGTATTAAGCGTGGGCGTCGCGTCGCGTCGCGTCGAGAGGAACGCTTGCATATCGTATTAAGCGTGGGCGGCGCGTCGCGTCGCGTCGAGAGGAACGCTTGCATATCGTATTAAGCGTGGGCGGCGCGTCGCGTCGCGTCGAGAGGAACGCTTGCATATCGTATTAAGCGTGGGCGTCGCGTCGCGTCGCGTCGAGAGGTACGCTTGCATATCGTATTAAGCGTGGGCGGCGCGTCGCGTCGCGTCGAGAGGAACGCTTGCATATCGTATTAAGCGTGGGCGGCGCGTCGCGTCGCGTCGAGAGGAACGCTTGCATATCGTATTAAGCGTGGGCGGCGCGTCGCGTCGCGTCGAGAGGAACGCTTGCATATCGTATTAAGCGTGGGCGGCGCGTCGCGTCGCGTCGCGTCGAGAGGAACGCTTGCATATCGTATTAAAAATGAACACGTGATTAACCATGTTTTATCAACTATCAAGGTAGGTATTTAACTTTATTGATTAGATAGAATGAACATTATTAAATTTTTTTTAAACGATGAAATCCTTCCTCTTTATAATATCGGCCTTTTGAGAACCGAATTCAGTAATACTTTTAACATAACGATTTTATCTAATAAAACTACCAACAAACGAAAATGTTGCTTATTCGTACCACATTTAAGTTTCAATTTCAACGGCGGTCTACTCTCCCTCCGTCTTACGAATTCGATGACGTCACGTCCTGACGCGAGTTGAACTATTTTTCCCCATACAAAAGTGCGCCACGCCGCTAAAGAGTAGCCACTTCAAAAAGGTTATCTTATAAAGTAACCTTCTAATTCGAGACAAATAGAAATGCTGGATTAGATAATTCATAAACCTTAGTACGGAGTGAGTTAGCACGTTTCCGAAATAGGAAACTATAAACGGCTTCGAGTCCGGCCCGGAGTGCTTTCTAAATTAATCAGAGGACAGGAGAGAAGTCCTAAAGCCCCGCATTCCGGAAATACCTCAAATCAATACGACCGGCGGCGGCGGGGGGGAGGGCTTGGGGGGGGGGGCGGACGGCTAAGTTATTTAAAATGCAGTTGACACTTCATCCGCAGCGAAAATGCAATATTCGCCTTTTTCATCTGAAAATGCGGTTATATTGAAACCCGTTTTTACCGGAACATGGCTCCGACGGTTCCCTTTCAATCATTTGGTTTGGTATATTCAATTAGATTGTTTTCATTGTATTTTAAGTTATTGTTAAACACAGAACAGTCGCAGGTGGCGACGCTGGCTGTGCGCAGGCTCGCAGGTGGCGACGCTGGCTGTGCGCAGGCTCGCAGGTGGCGACGCTGGCTGTGCGCAGGGTCGCAGGTGGCGACGCTGGCTGTGCGCAGGCTCGCAGGTGGCGACGCTGGCTGTGCGCAGGGTCGCAGGTGGCGACACATGATAATCAGCTACGTAAATATACGAAAAGACGGTCGCCGTGGCGCAGGGGTTAGTGTCATTGACAGGACTTCTGTGTCTTCGGGACCCTGGGTTCGAATCTCGGTAGGGGCAAACATTTGTGGTGGGTGCTATGCACAGACTACTGCCAAATCTCGGGGGGCCCAGGGACCAGGTTCGCAGTCTTTACGCCGGGGTCGTGCGGTCGATGGCTCTTTACGGTGCACCTGTCTGGTATCAAAGACTTACGGGTGTTGGACGCTACAGAGCTATGTTCAATAGCCTTCAGCGTCCTCTAGCCATTCGCATCATACGGGGATATCGCACGGTTTCTTTTGAGGCATCAACTCTACTGGCTCGATTTCCACCACTGGATATCTCAGCGGAAATGCAAGCACGTGCGTATGAGCGTCTGCGGTGCGACGGCAGTGGCGAACTCAGGCCTGCCGAAGTGCATATACAGGAGCATAGACGTGCGATCGAGAAATGGAAAAAACGTCTTGAAGAACCCAGAAACGCGAGCCAACGCGCCGTGGCAGCAATCCTACCGAGCTTCGAATCCTGGTATAGACGAGAAAGTGGAAATGTCACGTTTCGACTCACTCAAGTTCTCACTGGTCATGGCTGTTTTAGTGAATACCTTAATAGGATTGGCCGTGAACGAACAACACAATGCCACCACTGTGAAGGGGATCGTGATTCAGCGCAACACACACTTGAAGAATGTTCAGGGTGGACTACAGAGCGGTTAAGTCTGCATTATGCAATTGGACAGGATCTTGCATTACCAGCAGTAGTAGCTGCCATGTTAAGAGACGAAGTGGGGTGGAAAGCTGTGTCCTCTTTCTGTGAGGCTGTGCTAATGCAAAAGGAAGCCGCAGAACGAGATCGGGAAAGGGCCGATCCCACTAGGAGAAGGCAGCGACGGCAAGGCACAAGATCCGAGCGCCTTGCTATTCCAGTGCCATAAAAAGGTGCAAGAAAGTAACTGGAGGGAAAAAAAAAATAAAAAAAAATATTGGGCCTATAAGCGGCTGGAGTGAGGGCTCCGCCTCCTTATAAAGGGTCCTTGAGAAGGCAACTACACACAGTGGCATGTGTAGTGCTAGACATCGAGCAAATTTGGGGGTAGCCCGACTGCCCCTGGGATTTTGCTACAAGCGATATGCGAAAAGGGCACCGGTGCGTTCCTCTGGAGTTCCCGGAGCCCTTTGTCAAGCATAGAGGCTGGCCACCGGGGGGGTTTTAGTGAGCCACTAAAAAAGAACCTCACATAACTTCGCTGCACCCTCAATGTAGCGAAGTATCTTGCTGAAGATTTCCCCCTCGACAAAAAAAAAAAAAAAAAAAAAAGGGGCAAACATTTGTGCGAAGAGTGTAAATGTTTGTCCCGAGTCTTGGATGTTTGTGTGCTGTGATTGTGTGTCCATCCCTCCCGCGACACAGGTAAATCTAGTGCGGGGGATTAAGTGTAATAAAATAAAAAAATAAAAAGTTGGTTCCAGCCATAGTTTTGACCGCAGTCCGTTTCTCTAGGAGAGCCTCGACTCGGAGTCGATCTCGTAGAGAGACTCTGATGGCAGCCTCGCTTATATCTCACTGTGCGAACGCGAGCACGCTCTCATTTTCATAGTTATAGCGACCGCCGTATGATAATTATTTAATTTTGCCAAAATGTGTTATATGTGTAGAGGAGAGGTTTAGGTCGGTCATATCGTTCGCGACCCTGTGGCTCTCAGGACGTTCATGGCGCGGGTGGGTGCGAGCACGCCTGTAGCTGTGACCAGTCCACATCTTGAACCTTACGAACAGATAGCAAAACGAAAATGCTCTTTCAGACAAAATAATGTTTTGTTTCACGAATATAAAGGTATATATACACCGCAATCCCACATTTACAAATGGTAATAAACATATTTTCCGGCGCGCGTCGTAACCGGCGCGGCGGACACGGCCGCGTCGCCTCGTAGCTTTATAAATGGCGACGTGGGTGTCGAGATTCCTCTGCACACGTCATGTACCTACTCGTTCGTAACATTTGAGCGATTTCATTTTTGACGCGATGGAATGTGCGAGCAGTGTGAAAGAGGCGCGTCAGCCCTTAGTGGGTTGGTTTGCGACGAGGCTTTCCCGCCTGTTTAGGCGAATAGCGCTCTAAATTATCTGGATAAAATATGCTAGGACATTATATAGG
The DNA here is from genome assembly GCA_934044485.1 of Apeira syringaria. Taxonomy (NCBI): domain Eukaryota; kingdom Metazoa; phylum Arthropoda; class Insecta; order Lepidoptera; family Geometridae; genus Apeira; species Apeira syringaria. Next base: position 17,784,557 of record OW203668.1, read on the forward strand.
GAGAGAGCAGAGCGATCTCCATAGGTCCGGCGTGGACTGTGGTCGCGGTCGGCATGAGCGGGTGGAGAGCGGCGCGGATTACCCACGGAGGTCACGTGATGCCAGGCGGCACTAACAATTCTACAAACGATCATATACCTATTCATGTAAAATCAAGAATTTATATTGCAATAAAGATCCGGGCCGTTTCTTGATTATGCTATTACCTAACGTAAGTTTTGTATGAATATTATTATTATTTTAACATATTATATTATAAGCTTTTTTAGAGAAAAAAATACTATCAAGAGTATTATTCCTAACTGTATTATGTTATCCATAGAAGAGTTGTATCTTAATGTACACATTACGATACAGATAACTTTTTTAATTTATTTCAATATAATATAGAGCTTATTTTACTAACTTTATATTGCAGTACGAGATTAGATAAAAATATTTACCTAATTTCATGTAAAGACTATAACACTAAATATAGGTACTAAATATACACTAAATATAAAGATTATAAAATCAAAAACAGAGCAGAATCAAAATCAAGAACAGAGAGAAGTCTTTATAGAAAAACCATCGAAAAAAATGACGAAATAGTAGTTTATGAAGCTGTTTCGTAATAACGGTTCTTACACCACGACTCTAAGAGCTTCCACAGAATTACACAAGTGTTTTAAGACTTATGGGCAGTGTCATACACTACTTTATCTAATCTCATCAAATAGATAGTAAAGTGTTCGTAAAATTACATCATATGTTTGCATTTATTTGTAAACGTTTAGCGCCAAAATTCATTTGCTGGTCGCGCATGCGTGTTGCGCCGCGTCCACAGACTATAATATTATGTAGAAAAACTGCATTGCAACCTCCCCGGTCCATATGAAGTTGTATGTGTATAGTGATAAAAAAGTTACATTTAGATACAGTTGTCCATAGAAGAGATGTATCATAATATATCTTTAAATTTGTTTCGATATATGGTCTATAAATACTGTCATTCGCTATTATGGGGTAATGTTTAATTCAATTTTCGCTGTAATAAGTAGCCGACTCGATATAATTGAAAGACTTGCATGATTACAAACTGTTTCGAGTGTATATCAGAACAACGAGCCGCGTTTGCCTCGTGGACCGAGCGCGTGTCGGCGCGTCCGGGACGACGCCTTCTCGTGTGTCTCCGTTATCTGTGAGTCGCGGCCTCACAAAGGCACTCGAACAAGCGAAAATAAACGTCAGTTTTATGCGAGAAACCTCATTGAGGTTATCCTTTCCGGTTCAAATGTTTTATGCCTTCCTTTATCGCGCACTGTTCCGCGATCGGGGTTCCGCGACCATTTGTGTTCAATAAAACTCATCTAGAGCCGGGTTAACCGCGCGCCGCCCCGTTTCTATGTTTATTCTCTATTTATTACATACATACCGGAGACCAAGGAACTCACGACTCGTTGATGATTAACTTTTTACGATAGACCAGATAATGCGAATCTATCCTACGACAGACGACACAGGTGTGCTTCACTACCCGAGCGAAGCCGGGGCCGGTCGCTAGTGAGCCCATACAGAATCGTTTGAGGAAGAAGTTCGTTTATCTGTTTCTCATGACGGTTCAATACAGACTTCTTAGTAATGTAATACAAAAAATAAGCGTTTATAAGTAAATTATTAGTTTGCCGTTATTAAGGTTTACTTAGGTATATCAACTACATGTCTCTGCTATCTAATCTGTGTGTTACATCGACAGCAGTTAAACAAACTTCAAACACAAGTTTGCTTGAGTTAAAACAATATTTCACTCCAAAACAGTGACACCGCTCGCTATTAACTTCGCAGACAGCTTTGTCCCGGTAATATGGGGTAGATAATGTTACAGTGGCTTTGTCTTGCGCGCGACTAACTACTGAACACTTGCGCCCACCAGGCCAGTCTGTCTGTCTGTCTGTCACTTAAGTCGCTTTGTCCGTACGTACTTGCTAATTGCCACCAAATGCTTCTTATGTTTTACAAACGTGGGATTCAAATTTTGTGAATTTGTCTTTGTCCTGAATGTGCCTACACATTAGTTTTTGAAAATGTTCTATAACTGTTTAATATATTTTCGGAAATAAATATATTCTTATTCTATTAAATGTTGATTACTGTTGAGTACGTACTCTTTTTAATATATAGATAAAAGTGTCAAATTAACATCAAACCGCATCGCCGTAAGTCTGTTACCGTTTAGACGATAGCATTACCAACATGTTTTCCGATAAGACTATTCCTAACAAATTTAATTAAAACCGGTTTAGTAATTTTCTTTATTTTGAATATAATGTTGAATATATTCTACGGATAGTTATATCGGAGGTCGGCCTGTAATGTAATGTTAACTATGTTGTTGTTACCCTTGTCAGTTGTCGGTAGTCAGTCGGCTGCTGTCGGCGTTTCATAAAGGGGTGGGGGTGTTCAACAACACAGCCGTGATTCTGTTTAGACTACTTACATACACATTTTTCCTCTTTATTATAGTATAGATACTTTGTTTAATTTATAGTACTTAGGTTATGAAACTGTATCATAATAAGGGTTCTTAAAACACGAGTGTAAGTTAAAAAAACAAGCCACAGGCAAGTTTTTTTATAGATTTACACGAGTGTTTTAAGACTAAATTATGTGCAGTTTCATACACTACTTTATCTAATCTCATAAAATAGATAATGATATTTACGTAAAATTACAGCATATTGTGTACATTTATTTGTAAACGTTTAGCGCCAAAATCCATTTACTGGTTGCGCATGCGTGTTGCGCCGCGTCCACAGACTATATGTAGAAAAACTGCATTGCAACCTCCTTGGTCCAGATGAAGTTGTATCTTAATGATAAAAAAGTTAAAATTTCGATACAGTTGTCATAGCAGAGCTGTATCGAAATGTTAACTTTTTAAATTTATTTCGATACATTGTCTATAAAGACTTGAATCATCAAGGTCTGTTTTTGATTTTTTAATCTTTATTTAAGTATGAGATTTGATAAACATATGTATCTATCCGATATACGTACGTGATAAGTATAAGAGTATTGGAAACTGCATGTTTGAGATCAATGTTAATCACAATTATTTAATTACGCACACGTGATGTCAATTAGTCGACTCGGTACTATCGGTGCCGACGGTACACACACAGTAAACAAAACATGAAAATAAGTATCATTCTTCTCGCGCATCATGAACCTGTTAACTAAGTAATAATATATATTACACTAATGTTACATTAATATTATTTTTTGTTTTGCTATGATGTCATTGTACAAGTACCTACTGCTAATCTTACAATAAAAACATCCAGACTATATTGTTATTAAAACTGACGTGGTTTTGACACATTATGAATGTATAAAACACGGAAACTACTCACGTAATAAGTCAGAGGGTTCCGACTATAGTTTCAACCACATTCGGTGGAGAATACGGACTATATCGGCCGAACTCCCTCGCGTTAGACCAAACTCTCAGTGTGTGTATGCTGCTGTCCTAAACAGGTATTCAAGTCAATATTTTAAGTCTTGCATGACTCCACATTCGACCACATCAACACTGTACACCCGGTGAGATATTGGTCAAGCGCCAGAGATCTATACAGTATAAACACTACAAATAACGATACGTTCAAACATAGCCACTAACGTTATCCATGTGTCGGTGGGGCTAACTCGTCACTACACTACTACATAGCCACTAACGTTATCCATGTGTCGGTGGGGCTCACTCGTCACTACACTACTACATAGCCACTAACGTTATCCATGTGTCGGTGGGGCTCACTCGTCACTACACTACTACATAGCCACTAACGTTATCCATGTGTCGGTGGGGCTCACTCGTCACTACACTACTACATAGCCACTAACGTTATCCATGTGTCGGTGGAGCTCACTCGTCACTACACTACTACATAGCCACTAACGTTATCCATGTGTCGGTGGGGCTCACTCGTCACTACACTACTACATAGCCACTAACGTTCTCCATGTGTCGGTGGAGCTAACTCGTCACTACACTACTACATAGCCTTTTTTTTTTTTTTTTTTTTTTTTATATATTATAAGTTTGCGTTTGACAACTGTCTCACCTGATGTTAAGTGATGACGTTGTCTAGGATTTAGCACGCAAACCTAGAAGGTACCTATTCACTCGCGACTTGAAGACTCCAGGATTGTACATATCGGGAAACACAGACTCGGGCAACGAGTTCCATTCCTTGGCAGTACGCATTAAGAAAGTGGAAGCATAACGCTTCGTGCGTATAGGTGGTATATCTACCATATAACGATGGCGAATTGCCGTACGTCGAGTCGACCGATGATAGAAAGGGGATGGTGGAATCAGATTGTGTAATTCCAGCGCACATTCTCCGAAATGCACCCGATAGAAAACCGATAGGCTTGCTACTCTACGCCGGTGTTCAAGGCTCTGAAGCCTACGTTCAACCAAGGAGTTACAGCCGATGATTCTTTTGGCTCGCCTCTCGATTGACTCCAGAGCTTCTAGTTGGTATTTGGCTGACCCATCCCAAAGGTGGGAACAGTACTCCATGCACGACCGGACTTGTGCTTGATACAGATTAAGCAACTGCCCCGGCGTGAAGTACTGTCTGACCTTAGCAAGAATACCCAACTTTTTGGCAGCCAATTGAGCTTTGGACTCAATGTAGCTCCCGAAATTCAACGTGGGCGTCAGTGTGACGCCAAGAAGCTCCAGAGTGTCGGTAATGGTAACGGGTTCATCTCGGAAAGTGGGGCACCGTTCGAATTCACTCCGTTTGGCAGAGAATAGACACGCCTGGGTCTTAGTAGCGTTGAACTTGACCAGATTGGCATCGCCCCAGTCGGAAACTGCCTGCAGAGCCAAGTTCATACGGTCGACCATGGCCTCTCTGAGTGACTGGACCTGTGCATGGCTAGCCCGCGCGCTGGACATGTAACTTTCTACAACAGTGCTGTCGTCTGCATACCCATAGGTACCGGGTTTCAGCAGATCGTTAATATGCAGCAAAAAAAGAGTTGCAGAGAGAACCGACCCCTGAGGAACCCCGGCATTAATAGCCAATTGATCGGAAGAGCAGCCATCAATGACTACTCGAATCGATCGATTCCTCAAGAAGTCCGATATCCAGACTCGTAGTCTTTCATGCAAGCCATAAGAGGGAAGCTTACCAATGAGACTGTCATGCCAAACCCTATCGAAGGCCTTAGAAATATCAAGGGAAACGGCGAGCGCTTCTCCGTACTTCTCTATGGCCTCGCTCCACATGTGAGTGGCATATACTAGAAGGTCTCCAGTAGACCGGTTTCGACGAAAGCCGTATTGCCGATCACTGAGGAGTTCATGTGTTTCTAGGTATGCAAGGAGCTTCGTATTCAGAACACGTTCCATACTCTTGGAGAGGATGGACGTGACCGAAATCGGTCTGTAGTTAGTAGGGTCAGCACGACTACCCTTTTTGGGTACTGGCTGTACATTGGCAAGCTTCCAGGCTTTTGGTACTGTACCCGCCTCAAAAGAGAGCCGATAAAGGCGTGTCAACACTGGAGTTAGTTCCGGCGCGCATGTTCTTAGGACCAGCGCTGAAATACCGTCCGGACCACTTGCTTTATTCACGTCCAGATTACGTAGCACTTTGCGAACATCCACTTGTCGAATGCGAATGTTTGACATAATCGTCTCGCATCCATTCAGCGGAGTTGGTGGGGCTGCGCTACCAGCATCAAGACGTGAAGACTCTGCAAAGAGAGATGCAAATAAATTTGCTTTCTCTTCCGCAGTGTGGGCTAGCGATCCATCAGGTTTCTGCAGTGGAGGAAATGAGGAGCGGCAGAAGTTCGATTCGATCGATTTAGCTAGGGACCAAAAAGCTTTACTACCCGTAGGGTACGAAGCAAGTTTGTTCCCTATTCGGCTAATGTGATCGAACCGAGCCTTCCGTAGAGCCTTCTTGCAGGACTTGGCAGCTTTGTTAAAGGCTCTCTTCTTGGCACGAATATCCTTGGCTTTGCGGTTTCGAGCATCAACCCATGCCTGGTATGCCTGATGCTTTTGTGTCTGAGAACGAAAGCATTCTGGTCCAAACCATGGGTGAGCTTTGCTGGACAGTGGCATATCGGCAAATGGAATAAAATATTCCATACCCTGCCGTAGCACATCCGTCACGGCATCCGCGCATGTCGAAGGGTCGCTAGAAGAGAAGCATACTTGCTTCCAAGGGTAAGATGCGAAAAAGGACCGCATTTCATCCCAGTCCGCTGACTTGTACCGCCACACCCGTCGCGTGCCTTTAAGGCTAGGCTCGGGCGGGGAGTATGACGATACAGATTTCACCAGACAGTGGTCGGAGCTACCTAATGGTGGAGCCACCGACACTGAGTAACGGTCTGGATCCGTTGTCAGTAGAAGGTCCAAGCAATTGGCGGTGTGGCCATCAACGTCGGGTATCCGTGTTGCCTCTTGGACCAGCTGAGTGAGATTTAACGACAGAGCAAGTTTGCGCGTCTCTCTCCCAGCATGGTCGGTGCTCTGGTATGGGAACAGCCACTCCTCGTGGTGGGCATTAAAGTCCCCCAGAAGCACAAGTTGAGCCGACGGATACTTCAGTTGGGCCGAATCCGCCTTCTCACTGAGATATTCGGTAAGCGCCGTCGTCTCCTGAACCCCGCCGTGCGATCGATAAACACAGGCGTAGAGAATTTTCTCCAAACCTGTGTCTACCATAACCCAGAGTACATTGTGTTTGGAGTCTTCAAGATTACGGAGGCGTTTAATACAAATGTCATCCCGAGTGTATAAGCACACGCCTGCGCGTGGCTTAAATTTGTGCTCCAGGCTGTAGCCTGGGTAGGAAAGGTAGGCTACGTCGGAAGGACATCGTATCTGCGTCTCCGTGAGAAACAATAGGTGCGGTTTTTCAGTCTCTAGGTGGTAGTGGACTGGCACGATATTGGAGTGCAAGCCTCGAATATTAGAGAGGTGCACTTTTAACGAGAGGGAGTGCAGCCGCTGTGTAAACTTTCTTCCATTTTTGTTTCTCGTCATGTTGGGGGTGAGTGAATTGGTGGAACAAACAGCAGTGGAACGAGGCTTTACTTTGCAGACAAGGGACTCACAAGGAGACCACACGAATCATTGGGGAACTAATCTGGAGACTGCGGGGACGCCCGAGCCCCCCCGGGGATGTCCATCAGGCCCTCTCATCCGGTCGCCGACCGGCATGATGGCGCATCCCGGGATTTTTCGTCAGTTGGCGGGGCAGCCTTTCGTGAGTGGCTAGGTCACTAATTGGGCCCCCAGCTACCTGCGGTCGGCCAGCGGTGCACCGTGCCTCGGATCCCGCTACCCTCCGCGATTAGTCACCCGATACGGCAGTCTCGAAGAGTGTCGAAGACCGTCATAGCAAGCAAAGCAACTGTCCCGACCTGTTTGTTCCTACTGGTGTCACCGGACATCACGGCTGAACATGGTCGCCATTTGGTGCCGTGTCTTTGTCCGGTGGGTGGTCACCAACCGCGGCCGAAGCCTACCACCGGTAAATCATCCGATTAGCACCACCCAAGGGTCACGTGTAGGGTTTCTGATTTTTGGGGTGCTCTCCTACGGACGTGGATGAATCGACCCTCATAGCCACTAACGTTATCCATGTGTCGGTGGGGCTCACTCGTCACTACACTACTACATAGCCACTAACGTTATCCATGTGTCGGTGGGGCTCACTCGTCACTACACTACTACATAGCCACTAACGTTCTCCATGTGTCGGTGGAGCTAACTCGTCACTACACTACTACATAGCCACTAACGTTATCCATGTGTCGGTGGGGCTAACTCGTCACTACACTACTACATAGCCACTAACGTTCTCCATGTGTCGGTGGGGCTAACTCGTCACTACACTACTACATAGCCACTAACGTTATCCATGTGTCGGTGGGGCTAACTCGTCACTACACTACTCGAGGGTTCTAGAAACTTCCACAACACATTATAGAACTGGGTACCTACCTACGAGTGACATGTGCTTTATATCTAATGTTATAAAGTTCAATTTGAGTGTGCAGTGCAGGTATACTCGTATTCTTGTATAAACGTTCAGTATAATTACAGAAAACAAACGTGACGCGACCACAAACTTATCTACATAACATATCTAAAAACAGTGAATGCGAAAAACAAATATTTATTTTCTTAATTGTATGAATATACGTAAAACAAAAGTATATTTCGACCCGTCAATTGTTTTTTTGTTCCTTCTTGTGAACCCCAGTCTCATCATACAACAGCAGAGAATGACGTACGAGGAAGGGGCAGGTTTCCTGACGGCCTCACTGTATATTTAAAAGTATAACGATTGACTCAAATAATACATGTTTCTCTTCTTAGAATGATTAGTGGAAACTGAGTTTAAAATATAAAAGATTTGGTTATGACTCGGGTGCACGTCAGGTATTATTGACAGAAAAATATAAATGTTGTTTGTTCGTTTGCTAGTCTCCATCTTGTACTATCGGAAATATATGTATTACTTGGGCGAACAAGTGTTCTTTTTTAACAAAATGTCGTGTGTTTTCCAAACACTACGTCGAGAAAAGTACCGCCTTGCTACGTTGGCGCGCTCTATCGGTGCAATTGTACATAGTTCAAAAAGAGAAATCGATTACATTTTGCATATATCACATAACAAAGCGCGACTACTAACTAGTTACTAAAGTACTAACTGCATTCCTTTGCCGTGGGGTACCGGCTTAGAATAGTACCCTCGAACGACCTCTGGCCCTGGTAACACATAACGTAAGAACTTTGTTGGCAGACGAGAGGATCGTCGAGCTGGAAGAAGAAATGAGTAAGTTACACTGGGATATCCTAGGGTTGTGTGAAGTCCGTAGAGTGGGTGAGGACACCATGACCCTTAAATCCGGTAACTTACTCTACTACCGGGAAGGCGACCAAAAGTCCCAAGGTGGTGTCGGATTTCTCGTTCGCAAGTCCCTCACTAACAACATCATTACCATCGATAGCGTTTCAAGCAGGGTGGCATACCTAATAATCAGAATATCAAGTAGGTATTCGTTGAAGATCATTCAGGTATATGCACCGACCTCGAAACTCGGAACCGATGAGGAGGAGGCCTATGTATGAGAACATTAGTAGGGCCATGCATACCTCCAAGACCCATTATACTGTTGTTATGGGGGACTTTAACGCAAAGTTGGGCAAAAGAAGTGTTGGAGAGTTGAGAGTGGGGAAATTTGGTTATGGACAACGGAACGCCAGGGGACAGAGGCTGGCCAACTTCATGGAGAAAGAGGGACTCTTTATGATGAACTCTTTCTTTCAGAAGCCGCCTCACAGGAAATGGACCTGGTTGAGTCCTAACGGTTCCACGAGAAATGAGATCGATTTCATCATGACCACCAAGAAACAAATATTCAATGATGTCTCTGTGATCAACATGGTGAAAACCGGTAGTGATCACGGCATAGTAAGAGGCATATTGAATATCAATGTTAAACTTGAGAGGTCCCGTTTGATGAAATCCACGCTCCGACCTCAAAATGTCCATATTCAAAACCCCGAGAGCTTTCAACTTGAGCTATCCAATCGCTTTGCTTGCCTTGAGAACTGTGCGTCGGTGGACGACACCAACAACAGGTTTGTAGAAACTGTCCACGCAGTGGGGTCTAAGTTCTTCAAACCCCGCCGCACAAATGGACCTCAAAAACTCTCCAGCCATACCCTTGACCTCATGGCTGAACGACGCTCGTTGCAACTGCAATCATCCGATGACGCTGCGTCATATAGGCAGCTCAATAGACAAATATGGAAATCCTTGCGACACGACATCCGTACCTTTAATACAAATCGTATTAAAGATACGATCGAACGGAGAAAGGGCTCCAAAGTGTTTGTAAGAGACCGGTCTATTGGGCAAAGCCAGATGACTAAGCTAAAGAGAGATGATGGCAGTATAGCGTCGACCAAAGCAGAGGTGCTTGGAGAGATTGAGAGGTTCTATAGACAGCTATACACTTCGGTCGCTAAATCTGTTGATAGCTTGGCCAAAGACCCAAGAGCCAAGCTAACCCGACACTATACCGAAGACATCCCGGACATCAGCCTGTACGAGATTAGGATGGCTCTGAAGCAGCTTAAGAACAATAAGGCGCCGGGTGACGACGGAATCACATCAGAGCTTCTAAAAGCGGGTGGCTCACCGATACTGAAAGTCCTTCAGAAGCTCTTTAATTCCGTTGTCCTCGAAGGTTCAACGCAGGAAGCATGGAACAGAAGCGTAGCGGTGTTGTTCTTTAAGAAAGGTGACAACACATTGCTTAAGAACTACAGACCCATTTCGCTTCTGGGCCATGTTTACAAGCTGTTTTCAAGAGTCATCGCGAATCGTCTCGAACGCAGGTTTGATGACTTCCAGCCTCCCGAACAAGCCGGTTTCCGAAAAGGCTACAGTACCATAGACCACATCCATACGCTGCGGCAAGTTATACAGAAGACCGAGGAATATAACTTGCCCTTATGTTTAGCGTTTGTGGACTATGAGAAAGCCTTTGATTCGATCGAGACGTGGGCGGTGCTTGAGTCTCTCCAGCGGTGCCGTATTGACCATCGGTATATCGAAGTGTTGAAGTGTTTGTACAATAACGCCACCATGTCGGTCCGAGTACAAGAGCAAATTTCGAAGGCGATTCCATTGCAGCGAGGCGTGAGACAGGGAGACGTTATCTCTCCGAAACTGTTCACTGCCGCAATGGAAGACGCCTTCAAGCTCTTGGAATGGCAAGGATTCGGCATCAACATCAACGGCGAGTACATCACTCACCTTCGGTTTGCCGACAATATCGTGGTCATGGCAGAATCGATGGAAGACCTCAGCACGATGCTCGAAGGCCTCAACAGAGTTTCCCTAAGGGTGGGCCTTAAAATGAACATGGACAAGACGAAAATTATGTCGAATGCCCATGTCGCGCCCGCCCCCATATCAGTTGGGAACTCGATTCTCAAAGTTGTTGACTACTACGTATACCTAGGACATACAGTCCAATTAGCTAAGTCCAACTTTGAGAAAGAGGCCAATCGTCGAATCCAACTCGGCTGGGCAGCGTTCGGGAAGCCACGAGACGTCTTCTCGTCCAAAATACCACAATGCCTGAAAACGAGAGTCTTCGAACAGTGTGTGTTACCAGTGATGACTTACGGATCTGAAACGTGGACCCTTACTATGGGCCTTCTAAACAGGCTCAGAGTCGCACAACGAGCTATGGAGAGGGTATGCTCGGAGTTTCTCTACGCGATCGAATCAGAAATGAGAAGATCAGTAGAAGAACAAAAGTCACCGACATAGCCCAGCGGATTAGCAAGTTGAAGTGGCAGTGGGCAGGGCACATAGCTCGAAGAACCGATGGCCGTTGGGGTGAAAAGGTTCTCGAGTGGAGACCACGGACTGGCAAGCGCAGCATAGGACGGCCACCGACCAGGTGGACAGACGACCTGACTAAGATCGCAGGCAAAGGCTGGATGCGGGCCGCTTCCAACAGGTCCTTCTGGAAATCAATGGGGGAGGCCTATGTCCAGCAGTGGACGTCCTATGGCTGAGATGATGAACTGCATCCTGCGACTTCACCTGCGTGAACTACAGTTTTCCCGCTGCCTGAAATATACTATTTCCGGGAATACACATATAATACAGTAGGTGTATTATAGCCTACGTGTTATTTTAAGGTAATAAGCTGTCTTTATTACAAATTTCATACAAATTCGTTCAGCCGTTTCAGCGTGAAACTGTAACAAACATACAAACAACAGACAAACTTTTGCCTCTATAATATTAGTGTGAAAAGTTTTTGAATTGAGTTAAGCGTTAAAGAACTCTTCCATTTGCTAAAATTAATTCCTTAGTAGTTAGATTTTTAATTTATACGAGACCTATAAAACATCATATCATATCAATAAATCGTTCGTTTATTGATAATTACTTCGTACAATAATATCGGGAGTACGAAAATATAACAGAATCATAGAAAATCACTGCTTAATTATTTACCATAATTAGTGTTACTTTCCCATGGCACAGGAAGTAACCTGTGGAATTAGAAATGCTATGGCTTGCAATCGTAGCTTTCAATTCAACGTAGCAGGTTTCTCTCTGTCCAGGTCCCACGGGTATAGTTACGGAAGCAGCCACCCGCCACACCAGTTATGTGAGCCGCGACGTTGCGCGCTTAGAGCGGCTCCCGACGCGGCGCGGTGCGTGACTGCGGATGTGTCGCGCCCGGCCGAGGACCGCGGACGGCGACGCACCGCACACAGGCCTCTTCCTCCTAGGGCTCACTGCTGGGTATAGGCCTCTCTCAATGATTTCCACAGGGACCGGTTGGAAGCGACCCGCCTCCAGCCCTCGCCTGCGATATTAGTCAGCTCGTCTGTGCAGCAGCTGCGGCTGTGATATTATACGATCTAGTAAAGCGAATGAACAAGGTCCGCCGCCTGTCCCAACGCGGAGGCGCTCGGAGGTCGCACGAGCGCGCACCGCCGAGCACGCGCCTGTGCTGCCGCGGACGACGCCGGTACTACGGTGCGCCCGCGTCGGTGCGAGCCGGCCCGCGTCCGTCCGCGACGTCGTGGTAGAGTAGAGACCTACGCGAGAACGCACCTCTCCTGTTACATCGCGCACTTCACTTCACTGGTCGACCTGATATCTGAATTAGCTGGATAATCACGAACTAACGTTCCACGTTCCTTGATCCTTGCCTACACTAGACTTAGACACTAGGAGATGTCTACTTGACGAGGTCTAAAGTTAAATCTACTAAATAGAATTACCAGTGAAACCAATGTTTGTTTGATGTTGGAAACTTGGATATTGGAAAAAATATGAACAAATCCCAATAATAAGTTTAAAAAACAGACAGTTAAGAATTAAATATAGTTCATACAAACTCAATCATATTTGAACCGTTTGGGGTCGAGACATTGGGCCCGTGGGGACCTGGAACTCATGGGATTTTCCAAAATTTATCTGAGCGTTTGACCGATGCGACGCGTGACCAAAATGCTGGCACATATTCGGCTCAACGAATCAGCAGTGCAATTCAGCGTGGCATTCTGGGCACGCTGCCGGCCGGTAGCGGGTTAGAACATTTGAGTTATCTATAGGCTACCAATAGCTAGTGGATTGTTCAAATGTTATTGTAGTAGCTGCAGTATTGTAATTAGTTATTAGTGTTTTATTTTAATAAAGGTATTTGCCCTATGAAAAAAAATAAAAATTTCATAAAAATGTTAATATTTAAAGAAAATAAATCGTTATTTATTCAAAAACTTAAAAAAGTACCAAGATAAATACATATAACTAAATATTTTAATAAGTAAAACAACCAGCTTCCCATTTACTTGAGGAACATTTACAACATAATCTTGAAAATAAAATAAAAACCTGAGATATTTTAATGAGACCAACTGAGATGTTATCCACACACACACACACACACACACACACACACACACACACACACACACACACACACACACACACACACACACACACACACACATACACACACACACACACACACACACATGCCAGAAGACAGGGCCGTTAAGCGTGCACACCTGGCCCCACCATCGGCTGGCCGACGGTCAGTCGCTCCAGGTCTTAGCTGTCATAGGCCAAGATCACTTCGGGATCACCGTGCCATCGTAGTAAGTAAGTAAAAGCTTCCATCCGGTCCTGGCGGAAACCAATGGCGGAGGCAGATGTCTGACGCGCCGTATGAGTTACATGGAGCACATCTAACTCATACGGACGGAAAAACCCTTTTAAATATAACTCACAGAAATGTGAACAGTATCTCTCGAATGGTCATGTAAGGTCGGTGGAGTGGCTCGGGGGTCCCGATAGAGGCGTATGTCTCCATTCCGCGGCCCCTGGGGGGCGCATATAGTTTACTCGTCAACAACCTAAAAGGGAAAGTGTCGCACCCTTACACTTCACTATCAACCCTCGGTCCCGAGCCTGCTCTGTTTGATGTTCTCTATTTATCGTATACTCCTAGTTTTACTGCTAACGTTGGTAGTGAACTATGTCAGAGTTGCGTTAATCGTCTTCAAGTCATCGGCTGCAGTTCTCCGAGCTACGTGTCATGCCGCCGCCACATTAACTTGCAACTCCGCTGGGCGATGTCAGTGACTTTCGTTCTCCGAATCTTCTCATTCGTGATTCGGTCTCGCGTAGAGAAGCCTCGATCATAGCGCTCCGAAACTATAACTCGGAACCCTCTGACTACATTACGCAGACGTGAATGATTCCCTCGCGTTTCGTGTATAAGTAGGTATTCATAAGTATTACGAATGTTTAGTTCTTAGACCACAAATACATGATTATATGGCTGCGTACCTCCGTCAATGTCAAGATAACTTTAATTGATTGAACACCATAGTTAAAACAATATTGAACATTACATTTAAAAATCCTTGTCATATCTGGTTGGAACTGGAAGTGTGGAAACGTTTCTTGCAGTGTCTTTGCTATAAGAATATTTAACACTTTTAAAAGATATAAAGTTTGGTAATAAGTTATTTTATTACTTTCTAAGTCTGAGGAACGAGGGTAATTTTATCGGTAGCTAAATTACAGGTTATGTAAATACGCCTATCCATTGGTACGCAGCAGTACATTTAATCATTTATAAAAAAATACTTATCTTAATGACGCAAAAAGACAATATTATAAATAAATAAAAAGTTGAAAAACAGTATGATAAAATACTCAAAAATACTTTTACCTATAATGGACCTAATTCTGTTAATCACTCGATCTAGCTAAGATTCGTATCTATTCAATGCTAATGTAAGACTAGTTCTATTTAATTGCTGGCCAATTGCAACCAGTTTAGTGGGCACCAAATAACAGCCAACTTATTTTCCTTCAAACTACCCGCAATTTTCATAAAATAATTTAATCTAATTTTTTTATTGTTATGGATATGGTGTCTTAGCGATTTGGACTTTATATAAAGACTAGGTGTTGGGTGGTGCGCGGGCTGCGCAGCCCGCGTTATCGATGTGCATTAGTATTTATTTCAAGTTATATAAAGATAAGGACTTACTTACCTTACATATACCAGATTTTGTAAAAAGTTTGAATTGAGGAATTTGAGGATCATTATCAATGTCTGTATGAAACATAAATCTGTGGTTTTATACAATTCGGTACAGTAGTCTCTCCATGTCGCGAAAATATTAAACGGAAATAATTACTTCCAGATGTACTGTAGGTACCCACTGTGCGCACTACTAGTTAGGTGACGATTTTACGAATGTCGCGTGTCGGCGATGAGGAGGATCGATGAGGATGATGAGGATGATGAGGCTGCTTCATAAGCAGGGACATAACGTACCTAATTAGTGACCCAAACGGGAAGTTAAGGAGTTATGAACCCATCTCCTTATAAACCTCTAAAAGGTAATTAACGTACAACTTAAGGCTTTCTGTAGGTTGTTCCGCCCATTAATTATTCTTCATCTGCCCGGTTCGATCTCCGCTTTCACGTGAAATTCTAAGAAAAGACAAAGAAAAAAGTTTCGGTGGGTACACAATAGATTTCCCGGAGTCGGGCGCCGACCTTATCAAACATGTAAGATATCAGCTGAACTTTCCGCAATTCAATTTTCCTGAGACCGAGTCACATATATATATAATTTGAAAAGTTTTCCCTAATCTAATCAATTGAAACTGAAAATATTAAAAAGCTCACATAGATACTGTAATGCGTCCAAATACAGTTCAAAATCGTAGATTTAATAATAATTTTTGATAAATCCAACTAATATTATAAATGTGAAAGTTTGGATGGATGGATGTTTGTTACTCGATCATGCCAGAACGGCTGAACGGATCTGGATGAAATTTGGCACAGAGATAGGTTATAGTCAGTAGCGCTAGTGATGTAGCGGGAAAACCGTAATCCATGCGGGTTAAACCGCGGGGCGCTACAAGTAAATAATAAATGGTAAGTAAAGGTACCTACCTAATTAAGTTATTATCTCTAATAACAGGGCAGTATGTAGGCAGGGAGTATGTATACGCTGCGCACATCGCACATCGCGCGCGGTAAGCGAGTGACGTCTTCATTCAACCCTAATAATGCATAAATCGCGTGTTCAGTTCACGATCGGCGACCACACCGTCCGCGTCTCCTCACCCGCCATACCGTCCGCGTCTCCTCACCCGCCATACCATTCACCATCATACACTTGAGAATAAAAGAACATTTTACTTTCTAACTATCATCTATTATGTCTATATGTACGGACAGCGCCGTACAGTGTGCTAGTCCAACCGTATGCCGTAACATTGGAAGTTCAACTTAAAATAAATCTCTGGCTTAGTGAAGCCACGTAATTAAAAAGCAAATTAATCCAGTCTCCCTCCGCTTGTACAGTGATCGCGCTCCGTCGAGATTAAAGCTCTCGTAGGGAGGTCTCTCCGAGACCACTTCACAAACCAAGCGAATATTTTAAAACAGCAAACTCAGCGAACACTCACCCAGCGCTCGACAGCTGATGCTAATGAGACCGGCCGGCGACGAGCGAGGCGAGGGCGCGCTCGCGCTAGGTTCACGATCCAACAACGCTTCTCACAGACCTTACAAGTTCTAACGAGCGTCACTACACAAAACTTTTGCTCTAGTCTCAATGACACACCAATATTTGTTAAAGTTCGTATCGGCTGGCAGGATTCGCAGGGAGCGAGTCGCGGCGCCACCGGGAGTACCGGCCGGGTTCGGGGAGATCGCGCGTCGCGGAGAGGAGGGGCTCGGACGCACGGCCGAGGACACGGAGAGGACGTGAGTGCCGGCGCCGCCGCCGCCGCCGGTGCAGACGCGGGATGCCTCCCGCCCGAGCGTCGCGCGCCTGAGCAAAAGGGATGCAGCGAACGCGCGCCTGTGTCCGCGAATATCGCCGCTCGGATCTACGCGACAGAGTCTCGAGTGCCCTGTGCGCCGCCGACGATCTCGTCGAGAGGGAGGGCTTCCGCGCCCCCGATGTCGAAACGACGCAAATAATCCCCACCGACGCCATCCCGTTTAGAGCTTTATACTATTACTTTAAAATACATTTTGATATTTATGTCGCGAGATGAACACCTGACGTCCAGCATCATATCGAAAGCCGTATGCCCTCGTCGTCGGCGCGGTGTATCGAATGCCATGCTTTGTTTGACACGCGCCATTATGCAACGTTAAAGCTGGTTTCGTTAGAACATTTTCTAGTCCTTGACAATGTCACATAAAGTGAACGCTTTATTTGATTGCTTCTTCAAAGTAATGTTTTAATGCAGTGTTTTGAAACTTTACTGTCAAGAACACTGACCGGCACCTCTAACGGTTAATATTATATAAAATAATATCTATACATCACCTGTATAATTATGTATTTTATAAAGTATTATAGACAGGTACCGAAATGAGTTTAGCTATAGAAGGAAATCTCAGAATTATAAACTTAAAAAAATACCATTTATGACAACAGTTCATGAAGGTCTTAAACTATTACAACTAGTAAAATGGCAAATAAAAAAAACAATTGTTTAACCCGAACTTTTTCAGTAATTTGCCATTTTACTAGTGAGTGTTAAAAGTATTTTCACGCAACCATATTGCTTCTTTATGAAAACTTCTCGCGGTGGAAAGGAATGAAAAAATTTAAAAATGTGATTGATAATTATTTATTTTAATTCTAAAGCCTGCTTTAACCTGTGGTCGACGATGTTGGTCCCACAATTATCATGTTATTAATTAAGTTTTATTTATAAGTATATCGTGAAACTGTTTGTCGATCCTTGAAAATAAATTAAAGGTCGTAAACTCTAAGGCTTTCACGGCCGGCGTTGCAAGTTGTATGCATTGGTTCCGGGCTATGCTCTTGTCAGGCCGCTCGGACCTGAACCACTGAAGATGTCGACCGCAGTGATCGACGAAACGTCTGGAACACAAGTTTCACTTAGACCACGGCCAAACAGCCCGGAAGCAATACATACAACAAATTAAAGGTCCATCTGTAAGGAACATGATGCGTAAGTATCGTATATTAGTTTGTGAGTACATATTTGGAATATTCCCCCCTCTCCGCCTGTCAACACCCGCGAGCCTCTGTAATGTCAACCGGCACGTGTTAACGGTACTATTATTTATGATGGCTACAACACACAAAATATAATATAGAGTAGGGTCACCTCCCACTTACCGCTGATAAGACATTTCTTGGAATATTTTTGTATTATACCTATATTATATTATGGATGGCTTTCCTCCTCGGATGCCGAGGAGGATATCCCGTAAACGTGAGTTAGAAACTCGTCTACTAACTTTTCTCTTGTTAATGGATCAATTTCTTATATTTTGATAAATTACACTTTGATAAATTGAACAGTACCGACATACCAGTTATTAGGTGTGAATGAACTTATTATCTCGTCTCGTTTTGTACAAGGTTTTGTTTTATTGTTTTGGTCCTTGTGTGGTTCTGTGCGGACCGTTCCTGTAGTGGGGGGGAGAACTGATATGGCACATGTCTTAGGCACCAACCATGTCTGGGTACGGCTCCAATTATACTTGTATGTGAGCGTAATATATTATTATAAATGATAACATACTTTTTTCAAAAGTTTTAAAGCGATAAGCGATATGGCGAGCGCCGCACGGGCCGGCCTCCGACAGGCGGTCAGACGACCTGACTAAGATCGCAGGGAAGCTTTTAACCAGTCCTTGTGGAAATCAATGGGGAGGCATATGTCCAGCAGTGGGAGTCCTATGGCTGATGTGATGATGATAATCCTGATGGATAATAATGTACGTGATCACAAAATGGTATGATATCAGTCAGAAAAGTTTTTCTCTTGTATCCGATATAAGACAAATATATGTATAGGTCGAATTTTCAACTAGTAGTAATAATTTTTAAGATAATTCATTACTACTGTCACAAGGACATGGCGTGAATTGTATATTTTAATATGTTACCTAAAACAGCCGAAGCGTTCACACGACCTGTTTATTCTCACTACGTCATGTGACTCTTATCTAATACATACTGAATATCTCACCTTTATACAACCGTCAAACATTTAAACAAATTGTTTTATCTAGTGCCGTCGTGTCGACACGCGTATGAATTACAAACTGGCGAGTATAATGACGTCACTACTGACACTAACACATATCACACGGACTCTAGTTGAGAAGATAGAGATGAAGATTTTTTAAAATTATATTAATTTTTTTTTTTTCGGGCTTAACACGTCCACTGTTGAACAAAAACCTCCCCCATTTCGGGGGAATTTTGCCAATACTCGCCACGCTTGGCAGGAGGGTTGGCGAGCGCAGTATGATTTCCGATCCTCAGACGGCGCTGCTGCCCACCTTCTGGTACGTGAGCCCTTAGCGACTCTTACGGCACCCGCGGGAAGAGATTAGACGGAGGGAGTACTATTCTAGGCCGGTACCACCACGGCATCGTTCATCACGAAGATTTGTTACCAATTGCTAAATAGACAAATTTGAGTGTTTACGGCTTATCTCGTTGGAATTCCAAGATGTGTAATAAACTTAAAAAAATATATATCCACGAAAACAGGTCTGGATGGATTCTTCTCTACAACAAAATGTTGTTTCATTTTTCAATTTACTAGAGAGTAAATATAATAACTCTTCGGGCCCACAGGGCATCTGTTATGTACACTTTTGTGTATGTTGTATTTGTAATGTTGTAAACCAACAAGCGTCAAAACTTCCCTTCTGCCCGCAGACGTAGTGGGAGCCGCGAGCTCTGGCGGTGACGCTTCGGCGCCTCTCGTCCTCTCTCATCTCCCAGTTTGATCCCGAGCGTTGGTTTGATATCAGACCGGCGCAGGTGCTCTCTCTCAGACAGGTACACACGCTTCAAAATGCAATAGTAGTACCCGGAAGGGCGCGAGCGACCTCGGCCGCTGTACACACCCGCCCGCGCCGAAACATTCCCAACTTTTTCACTTTTTTAACTTTTTTTAATTCTATTCCGGCCGCCGTCGGCTGATGTTTGTTTTGCTCGATATGGACCCGATCGTCGCGCTCGCTAATAACGATTCCGGCGGGTTTGCCCGCTTTATTTCAACTTTGGAAACTTTTACATTATATTTTGTTTGCGTTTTTGTTCGTCTGGTTTGGGCGAACTGGATTAAGTTTCATTATATTGTACAGTTAAATGATGTTTTATTAAATGAAATGATATAGAGCCTTCCTGCTTCAGTCGCCGAACGAATATGCAAACATAATTATTTTAGAAGTGTAGGTAATACAATACTTACGTGCTTTACGTCATCGCTTAAGAAAATTACTTTATGTTTTCAAAAAACTGCGATCCGTGGCAGATGTTAATATTATAAAAATGGTTCACGCAGCGCTGTGCAAGTCACTTGTAAACTGTGTAACATCATGGGGGGCTGCGCACGCTACTCACTTAATGCCAGCAGAAAGAGCCCAGCGCGCTGTACTTAAAGTAGCACATAAAAAGCCCTTTAGGGCCCTTTACCCTACGAATGACTTGTACAGGGACACCAGAGAATGAAGGGTACGACGACTATTTGTGCTCGCGACTGCTTTACGCTTTCACAAATCCGCCCAACAGACCATGAAAGGTAATCCATTAAAGCCTAAACGTCTGCAAAAATGGGAAACAGTGACAACAAGACGAAGAATCGGACAAAAATGTTTTAATTATTTGGGATCATATATTTACCAACAACTAAATAAAACACTAAATATATTGAATGATACTAATTATGTAGCCAAGCGAAAAAAAAAGGAATTTCGAGTGACATTAGACCCGTCAAGCACAGAAAAACTGCTTACAATTAATTTATGATTTCTATAAACTATATTAATTTTATTTCATTGCTTTATTTTTTATTATTTGATTGTTTTATTTCTTATTATTTGATTGTTTTATTTCTAATTATTTGATTGTTTTATTTCTTATTAATTATATTCAATTAAATTTAATTATTGAACTCCTTAATCCTTATCCTTATTTATATGTCAACTAAAAGAATTTTCAGCACAAACTCACACATAATAGCCATAAGAACGAACTCGTAATAGGTATATTATGCTGTTCTAATGTCAAAACGTCGTAACCGTCAAATATAAAAAAATAGAACATTCAACACAGCTTCAAACGTAGGGTTGCCACACTCCATATTCCGTAGGCTGCACATTAACATAGAAGAAGAATTAATAAGAAAAAAAAATAATTGGCGTTGTAACAATATTCGTTACACTGGGGCAAGTCACAATTACAATAATAAGCATAAATGCTGTCGTGCCTCAGCACCAGCACCAGCCGTATCCCAATAATTATGTCTGCCTACCCGCTGTCGATCCGCACGTGAGACAGTATGTCTGCCTACCCACCGTCGATCCGCACATGTGACAGTATGTCTGCCTACCCACCGTCGATCCGCACATGTGACAGTATGTCTGCCTACCAACCGTCGATCCGTACATGTGACAGTATGTCTGCCTACCAACCGTCAATCCACACATGTGACAGTATGTCACCTGACATTACCCCCGAGTTCAAGTTACACTGGTCATGCCCTACTTGTCACAACAAGGTAAGGAAAGGAGATAATTCAAATACTCCCGTGCACCCTACAACAAAAACTTCATCTCGGGAAACCACTACCCAGCGTACCAAAAATTCAGACACTACTTCTAGATCCGTGGACGTCGAGGGGGCTTCATCTGAAATATCAATGATATTAGCAGAAGTTAAACTCTTGCGGCAAGACATTAATGCGGTAAAACTCGAAATTAAAAAGGCGGCGGATAGCAGCAATAAGCGAATGGATGAGTTTGAGCGCTGTTTAAATGAATATAAACGGCATTTAAAAGACGTATCTGAAACTTATAACAAAAGGATGGAAGAATTCGAAGTATCCCTAAACGGTTATAACCATAAAATAACAGGGCTCGAGAAAGCCTTGCCTTGTTTTGAGGAACGCTTGCACATACTTGAACAAGCATTTCACTCTCAAGCTCAGTCGTCTTTGAGGAATGAGTTAGAAATAATCGGCATTCCAGAAGCAGCAAATGAAAATCTGACACATATCGTACGTGTGGCGGCCAGTAAGATTGGGGAGGAGCTCCAGGACTGTGATCTAGATTGGATCGAACGAGTTGGTCCCAAGCCATCAAAAAACTCGGGAAAAAATATCCAACGCTCACGGCTTGTCGTCGTACGCTTCGTCAGGCGGGCCAAACGAGATTCCTTTCTGAAGGCTGCCAAGGCTAGACGGAACGTCACGTCCTGCGACTTTGAATTCGGAGGTCCAGCGCAAAATGTGTACTTCAACGAACGTCTAACCAAAGCTTGCAGGCAGTTATTTCAGGAAACTCGAAAAAGATCAAAGGTTTGTGGCTTCAGGCACTGCTGGACTAGAAACGGAACTACCCTTATCCGTAAAGAGGATGGTAGCCCAGTTATTGGTATACACAGACAAGCAGATCTGGACCGGCATCTACCAATCAAGGAATGCAACGCTAAAGAAGAAGCCCAAGCGGCCGCGGCCGCGGATTCTCTTTTCTAAACATCAACCAACAATCACTATTTTAATACTAAATATTATGTCATGGTTTACATACTCCATTACCTTTTCTAACCCTTACACCTACATAGTATCAAGTTACTCATTAATTCTAACGCATGTGACGTCTTTCTTTCTCTTGAACCTCATTTCGGATCTCGAATTTGTACTGTGCTTTCCGCGCAATATGTTAAATCTTTGGAGTATAATGCATTCGGGTCTGCTACCATTTTATTCCTATGAACTAAGCACACTATCGAACATAAGTCCCTCCACCATTCACACATTCATCACACAGAGACTTTTACAAAAATCCTGCTATTATTACACACACTTGATGTTACTCAACTCAGACACAAGCTCACTAAACTTCTTACCTTCCCAAATAAAAGTGAGTCACTCTTCCGAGCTTCTAGAATTATCACTGTATATCAAAATATTACGCAATAAAGCATATCTTTGCTTTCGTGCCAGTTCGAATGATATAGACAATTTATTTTATTTGCAATGTTAGACATAATGGACGAACTGGACAATTCACTTTCGTTAAAGTGCTTTACTGCAGAAAGATTAGAAGCATGTGCGAAGTTTTTTAATCCTAACCATAACATCAGGATTATATCCTTAAACATCAGAAGTTTGCTACATAATTTTGATAACTTTCTGGTTGCTTTAAAACGGGTAAGTGTGGTTTTTGACGTCATCATTCTCACAGAGTGCTGGTTAAATAGTAGTATAATCATTCCACAAATTCCCGGTTACAAGTCCCACTGTACAAGCAAATATTTAAACAGATGCGGTGGCGTCACTGCCTACATACGTGACACTTGGACCTCCTCAGTAACAGAACCTGAAATCGAAGACAGCAATTGTCTGGAAATATGCTTGGGTGGTCAAACCTACATATTAGGTATCTATAGATCCCCTTCTTTCGAACAAACTGATAACTTTTTACTTTCCCTTAATAACAAACTACTCCAGTACAATAATAACAAATGCATAGTGTGGGCTGGAGACATAAATATTGACCTTGAAAATACCTCAAGTGTTCGGTGTACTGACTACCTCTGCCTCGCTGCAGAGCATCAATTGTTACCTGCTATCAGAGCACCCACTCGAATCCAAAGCTGTATCGACCATATTTTCGTAAGGCATGGCTTTGACGCTGTTGGTATTGTGTGTCAAACGGATATCACTGATCATAGTCTATGTATGCTTGGGCTTAACAATAACCGTAGTGTACCGACAGTAATTCCACCTCGTTTTCGACTTAAAATCAATTACCCAGCCGTCGTGAAAGACCTGACAAAAATTCCTTGGATCACCGTCAAGAAAATGACAGATGTTAATAGAGCGGTCCATGAGTTTGAAACTATCCTCAACACAATAATATCCAAACATAGTCACAAGGTTTTCATAAAGCGCTCAAAGTTTAACCTGAAACCCTGGATTACTCCCGGTCTAATAAAATGTCAGAAAAATCGTGATGTTCTACATCAAAAATCTCGAAAAGATCCCAAAAACAAAATTGCTGAAATAACATACAAGCGATATCGCAACTTCTACAAAGAACTATTAAGAAGAATTAAAGCTGATTATGAAAAAACCGAATTACGCAAAAATAGTGACAAACCTAAAAAAATGTGGCAAACTATAAACAATATCTGTGGTAATACTAAAACTCGATGTGAACCAGTTGAGCTTATCGTAAACAAAATCGATCCTGCGGCTTCACTAAACGCATGTAACGAATATTTTTCAAATGTTGGCAAGAACCTGGCTGGAACTATTCTAAATAACACATCTAATACAGAAAATACCTTGGCCGAATCGATCACAACAAAAAGTACATCACCACAATCTTTTTTCATGTCACCGACAGACTGCTTTGAAGTTGACAAACTTATATCAGGACTGAAACCAGATAGCGCTTCAGGCATCGACGGTTTTTCTCCTGTGTTAATCAAGCACATAAGACATTGTATAATTGAGCCTTTAACCTTTATATTTAACTTAAGTCTAGAATGTGGAATTTTCCCTGAGCGGTGGAAACTCGCTGTAGTTGTTCCTATACACAAAGAAGGCTCCAAAGAAACTCCGAGAAATTATCGCCCAATTTCACTATTAAATGTTTTCTCAAAATTATTAGAAAAGGTCGTGAACTCTAGGCTATTAGGGTTCTTGGAAAACCGACGTATTCTATCAGAAAGGCAATTTGGTTTTAGGCGTGGTCGTTCCGCGGAGGAAGCTGCAGTATTGTTAACCAATACTGTTTCATCTGCAGTAGACCAAAACCTTCGCTGCGTAGGAATCTTTCTCGACCTCGCCAAAGCCTTCGATACAGTATCGATTACTATCCTGTCAAAAAAGCTAGAAAAGCTTGGAATACGTGGTGTTTGCCTAAAATGGTTTGACAGCTATCTGGCAGGCCGAAAACAATGTGTCAGGGTATGCTCAGCACTTAGTAACGAGTCATTGGTTAACTTTGGGGTGCCTCAAGGTAGCATCTTGGGTCCAACATTATTCTTGGTATACATCAACGATCTTCTTGACCTGTCTATTCAAGGGGCAGATATTATCTGCTATGCTGACGACACAGCTGTCATATTTAGAGAAGCCTCATGGGAAAAAGTAACTCAGGTAGCAGAAATAGGAATAACCCGTGTCGCAGCTTGGCTAAGTCAGAATTTACTGACACTGAATACAAAAAAAAGCAAAATCGTCACGTTCTACAAAACTAGCCAATCAAAGCCAATGGGCGACGTACAAGTGAAAATTCATTCCTGTGCATTTAGTAATTCTGCAAATTGTAATAACTGTGACACACTTGAACGAACAGACTATGTCAGATACCTAGGAGTTGAAATTTATGAAACTCTCACTTTCAATCAACACATTAAAAAGCTGGCAGGTCGCGTGAGAAAAATTATATATGTGATGAAATCTTTGCGGTCTGTCTGCGAGCTAAGCACGCTTAAAATGGTCTATACTGCAGTTTGCCAGTCTATCATAAGTTATTGTAACCTAGCTTGGGGCGGTACTTTTAAAACCATATTAATTGAACTTGAAAGGGCCCAACGAGCAGTACTAAAGGTTATGATGAAAAAGCCTTTCAGATTCGGTACCGATGCTTTGTTTAAAGAAACAGAGGTTCTACGCGTACGTCAACTATTTATTCTCAAAGCCCTCACTACAACACACAAAGTGACAATGAACAGGAAGGACCTGCAAACCATTTTAATGAAACGAGTGTACAAAATCCCAGTCCCGACTGTCCGGTCCAGCTATGCCCACCGTCACCCTAAGTTTTTGTTACCGCGAATTTACAACAAGGTTGCCATAAAACTTGACATTAAAAATAAGCGAACTTCTGTAATTAAGCATACGATATGTAAATGGTTAAAAACTCTTTCATACACGGGTACCGAAAATATCATCTATTTGTGAGCACCCACACAACCACCCACACTCATACACATACCTTCACACACATACTTGCACCTAACCCTACCTTACACACGTACACATACTCTATCACACACACATGCACTCCACTCCACCACCACACATATATATTTTTACAAACTAGTCAGTAAGTCTAACAAGTAACCACTGAGCATATAATCCACCTATATATACCCATATAATAACCATTTTATTTTTATTTTATGTAATTAGAAGATTTAGGACTCCTCCGGTCTGAACACATGAATTATAAACTGATTGTAAATCTACTCAAACTGGCCTCCACGACACGGGCCTTGAGCCTAGTGTGGGGCCGTCATTAATTCTTAAGGAAATGTTAGGTTAAGCTGCCTAAATAATCCTCTGTAATTCATTTTTAGAAATAAAGGTATTATTATTATTATTATTATTATTATTATTATGTCTGCCTACCCACAGTCGATCCGCACGTGAGACAGTATGTCTGCCTACCCACCGTCGATCCGCACATGTGACAGTATGTCTGCCTACCAACCGTCGATCCGTACATGTGACAGTATGTCTGCTTACCAACCGTCAATCCACACATGTGACAGTATGTCTGCCTACCCACAGTCGATCCGCACGTGAGACAGTATGTCTGCCTACCCACCGTCGATCCGCACATGTGACAGTATGTCTGCCTACCAACCGTCGATCCGCTCTCTTGCTGCGCATGCGCTACTCTCTTTGAAGAAGACCACCGAATGTGGTCGAAACTTTAGTGAGAGCCCTCCGACTTAGGAACCGTGTAGATACGTGAGTGATTCCCGACACGTTCATGTGTCAAAACCGAGTCAGTTCTAATAACAAAATCCTACAGCTACTGCAATAACATTTGAACAATCCACTAGCTGTTGCCCTTAATGTCAAAAAGTATTTTATTATCTTTAAGAAGGACCCTTTCTTCCACAAAACTTTTAATGTAAACATTGATTATTTTTTTTAATTATTTGCATTTAAAATGAAATACAGTTGTCACTAATCATTAACCCGCTGCAGCTGCTTCATAGGGATCAAAACAAAATCTAGTATGAGTGTTGGTGTTTGTCCCGGGTCTTGGATGTGTGTGTGCTGTGATTGTGTGTGTCCATACCTTCCGCGACACAGGGAATCCTAGTGCGAGGGTATGAGTGTAATGAAAAAATAATATTAATAAGGCCTTAGCTGTACATAAGCGCTTATCCTCCTTGGCTAATGTATGTATGCTGAGCTGTGACCTTTTTAACCGACTTAATAAAAAGGAGGAGGTTCTCAATTCTGCCCTTTTTCCGCATAACTTTTTATTTATTATTCACATTCAAACCGCGAAACAGGGTGAATAAAATTTTCTACCAAAAAGTGGTACGGACTTCAACATTGTAAAGTATGAAATAACTTGTCGAAGTCATGCTCGCAATATTTCTATAATAGTTACGTCTTGTTGAACTATCATGCTACACACACCACAGTGTCAGTGGTTATGTTTGTTTACTAATGAATGTGTATTCATCTTCTTCCGCTTCACCCTCTACAACTATAACATATATTACTATTTCAATACGCCATATTTAGTGTTACCTCCGCGACTCTATATTATTGGCGCAGGCTATCGCGCCGCCCGCGCCGTGTGCCGTGCAACCGAAAGTGAATGATTTTCTCAGAGATCCGGCCAATATTATGTGCTATAATTTTGTGATCGTAGTGCATTTTATCATGATGTCATATGACGTAGGCGGCTTCGGAGCGGGCTCACCGGCTAGAGCATGGTTAGAGTAAATGATGGTTTGAACTAAGAAAATAAACACCCCAAGTAACGCACTAACTTACTCAGGTTCGCCCAGAGGCTTCTATCGGCATCGGCGAGCTGCTTGGTTTCCTGGGCGACACCAGGTGGCGGGACTGATGAACCACCCAACATCACGCAAAATGTTCCGCGGAGTCACGGCTCGCCCGCGGAAGAGAGCCCACCGGGCCCACAGACAGGATATTTGACAGACGCCGCCCAAAGTGACACTAGCCTTCGCTTCCTGTGCGACCGTGTTTCCTGCACGGCCGTGGCTTGTACGAAGTTACCAACTCATGCTTTAATGCAAAACAGGTTTGCTTCAAGTGTATGAAAACATAAACAGACCTTTATTCACTAAAATAGCATAATGATCGCCTTTGAAAGTTGTTCCTGATACAAGATGGTTTCTTTTTAAACATTGATTATTATATAACGTTGAATAAATTATGTTAGATTTTGCTTGAAGACACACACGGCCAACAGGAAACGTTGGTACATTATTTCAATGGAAATATTAAAGCTGGCATCGACAGAAATTTGACGGGATTTATCTTGTTCCACCTGAACGTCCTGGGGCCCTACCACATTTATTAAATTATTTTTAACACATATTTTGATTTAAATAATATGTTTGGCGAGTATACCGACTTGCTATTTTTTAACCATCAACTTTTTCTTCGTTCAAAAGTTCTTTGGAGTGGCGAACACCTTATTGGAGTGATGAAAACTTCTTTAAGCTGGAGAAAACTTTATTCATCTGTAATTTTGCTTAGACTCGCGATTCGAACACATTGTTATTAAATCAAACGGGGCTTGATCGCGAGAAAAACATTTTAGGTTGTCTACATCTTGGAACCCAGTGATTTATAGATGTTCGCGTTGCGGCGTTTTCACCCTGAGAAAACTAAAGATACTGTCCCTGTCGAGTGTCGTGACAACCCTGTGCTATTGCAGGGCTGTGACAGCCCTACAGTCTAATAAAATCAAAAGTGGGTAGTTGGCGAAACTACGCGCTCTCGCCAATATTGCCACCCGCATTTCTCCAGTCTTCTCGTGACCACGACCAATGCAACTTGGTCGAAACGTCGAGGTAAATAAATTACTAAATGTTTTTCTCACGATCAAGCCCCGTTTGATTTAATAACAATTTATTCATCTGGACCACCTTTTTGCGCCAGGGAGATGCTCCAGCTCCTATCTAACCCACTTTACCGGGGGCGCTACGAGATCTGCAAACCCAAAACTACCCTCACGCCTCACCTGCGAGCGCGCGTCCTCGGGCTGAATCGAGCTAAGTCCCCCGTTGCCCGACATGTCATCTGAACGCAAAAACCTACGAGTACCCCCGACCCGACCGGCTCAACACATTTCTGTCGCTGAGTTAGTGTGTTCTTTATGTACCCGCCATTTAGGGTTCCTCGCTGCTCCCGTACTCGTCCCAACAGATACGCGACGAGATCATAACAGACCGTCATGATCTCATATTCGAACACATTGTCACCATCAAGTGAGATAGTGGCCAAACCCTAGATCTATAAATTCATTGTCTGATGATCAATAAATTCTCATTTTCTTATATATGAGTTGTAGGTATCTATTCAAATGTTGATAGCGTTCTTGTTCAGAACTGAGCGCGACGCGTCACGCGAGCAATGACGCGCGACAAGCTCCGGCGCGTCACGCGAGCAATGACGCGCGACAAGCTCCGGCGCGTCACGCGAGCAATGACGCGCGACAAGCTCCGGCGCGTCACGCGAGCAATGACGCGTGACAAGCTCCGGCGCGTCACGCGAGCAATGACGCGCGACAAGCTCCGGCGCGTCACGCGAGCAATGACGCGTGACAAGCTCCGGCGCGTCACGCGAGCAATGACGCGCGACAAGCTCCGGCGCGTCACGCGAGCAATGACGCGTGACAAGCTCCGGCGCGTCACGCGAGCAATGACGCGCGACAAGCTCCGGCGCGTCACGCGAGCAATGACGCGCGACAAGCTCCGGCGCGTCACGCGAGCAATGACGCGCGACAAGCTCCGGCGCGTCACGCGAGCAATGACGCGCGACAAGCTCCGGCGCGTCACGATGCGATAGCGAATCCATTGTTAACGAGTTTTGTTGACGTCCGTGTCTCCATTATTCGACACTGTTAACTGCTTCTATTTGTGACTCGATAGTTGCGTTCTGTCGCGTTAAACACGCGTATACCGTAAAATTTCGAACAAACTTATCAGTCATAGTTCTACAGCACGCGCTCTGGCGCGCCATCAACTTAGAAAGTTTATTCCAAGTTCAAAATTAATTCTATATTCGTGGATTGCCGCCATAGCTCGTGCAGGTCAGCGGCGTGATGCAGCGTATTAGGATTCAACCGGTCAATTAGCCACTGTACCTACTAGTATCGTCCTAATTATAAAGACTGCATTTTAAACTACTTTTATCACCTTGCCTAAGGTTTCCACTACAAACAGATGCAACGAACTATTTCACTAATGAGTCATGTTTTGAAAATATTTTTAAAAGTCATCCATAACTGGATTTACAAGAAATGCGAAAGTACTATTTCGGCCTCACAGTTTGGATTTAAAGGTGGACTGGGAACTAGAGACGCACTGTTTGGATATCAAATCCTTATCCAGCGATGCTGGGACATGAACCAGGCGGTTTTCGTATGTTTTATCTGAAAAAGCGTTTGTTCGAGTACAGCACGCAAAATTGGTAGACATACTTCAAGCCATAGGCCTTAGCAAAAAGGACATTAGGTTCGTGAATAACTTATACTGGAACTAGAGGGCGAATGTACGTGTTGAATCAAGACTGACTGAAGATGTAGAGATCTTGAGAGGAGTAAAACAAGGTTGCATACTATCTCCCCTATTGTTTAACATGTACTCTGAAAACATATTCAAAGAAACAATATGTGATCTGAACGTGGGTATAGCTGTCATCGGCAAATTGATAAACAATATACGCTACGCGGATGATACGGTTTTAATTGCATCATCTATAGAAGACTTTCAGCTACTGTTAAACAAAGTTCAGTCAGTAAGCGCAACGTATGGACTCAACGTTAACAGCAAGAAAACGAAGTATATGACTATTGCTAAAGACCCTCCCGCCAACATGACATTGCTATGTGACGGGCAAAAACTGGAGAGAGTAAGTAAATTCAAATACCTCGGTTGCATAGTCAATGACAGTGGAGATCATAGCCTAGAAATAAGATGTCGCATTGAACAAGCTCGGAACGCTTTCTATAAAATGAAATCGGTGCTTTGCAATAGGCGTATTAACATCTCCCTACGTGACCGTCTTGTGCGCTCTTGTGCGCTGCTACGTGTTCTTCTGTGTGGCGCTGAGGCGTGGACACCCACAGATGCCATGTGCAGAAAAGTTGAAGCATTTGAGATGTGGGTATATAGGAGAATGTTAAGGATATCCTGGAGAGATAAAATAAGGAAATAAGTAAGGAATGAAGTAGTCCTACAGATGATGAACAAGAAAGTAGAGATATTGCAGACTGTGAAGGTAAGAAAGTTGGAGTATCTCGGACACATTATGAGAAATACCAAGTACGAGCTATTGCAGTTGATTATCCAAGGAAAGATTCAATGGAAACGCAGTGTTGGGAGAAGAAGAACATCCTGGCTAAAGAACTTACGCCAGTGGTTCATTGTTCAGAGTTGCTGTGTATAGGGTACAAATCGCCTTGATGATCGCCGACCTTCGTTAGAAGATGGCACTCAAAGAAGAAGAAGAAGCAATTTAAATTAACATTCACATTATTTTGAAACAAACCCCTTTTTAGCCCTTATTGAATTTGAATATATTTTTTATTTTATTTAATACCAGTTTTCACTAGAATCAAAGTGAACATAGAAAAATATGCCCACCTTTTCCAGCGCTTCAAATGTCAGAATAAAAGCCGAGAGGTGAGAAAAATAATCCCCAACAAGACGATGACAGCTTACATTACAGAAGTTATTTAGTTATTGTGACAGAAAGCATTTTGCCAGTATTACATAAATGAGACTCGCTAATGGAAAAGGAATTGATTATTTTCCTTATCATAAAGTGAAAAGGTTGAAATTCAGTTGAGTTTTGTCTGTCTGTAGTGGGTACCGTGTGTAGACTAGTTGGCATCCCTTTGTGCATTATCTGGAAAGCACACGCGTCTGTGTCGCGTCGGAGCCTGAACGCCACGGGCACGGCGCGGCGCATCCGTGGCGCACGAGGACGGCGACGCGTCTGACGGCCTGAATGTTTCACAGTCGCGGTATTCACTCTCAAAGAGCATTATGAGCTGAATGACTTAGCGTCACATAAGAAATGCAAAGCGCCAGAATGTTGAATACTTTTTATATTAATGATGAATAAATAAAAAATATGATTAATTAACTTGAGAGAAAATAATTGTGTAATGATTACCTACATAATACTTACATCATTCATTCATCGCAGCCATAGGATGTGCACTGCTGGACATAAGCCTCCCCATATAGTGGGGATTTACTACTCTCGCCACGCTTGGCAGGCGGGTTGGCGAGCGCAGTATGGTTTGCTATCCTCAAAAGGCGCTGCTGCCTATCTCCTGGTATGTGATCCCTTAGCCGGGTCTTACGGCACCCACGGGAAGAGATGGGGGAGTACTATTCTAGGCCGATACCAACACGGCCAAAATACTTCATTACACAACATTTACTTTAGCTCAGCGGGAGGGGCGTCGGCTGTCAAACTGACGGACACTGGTTCGATCCCCAGCAATAGCTTGAGCTTCCGGTGAAGGTAGTCTCATTTAAATTTCATCAAAATCGGTCAAGCTGTTTTGGAGTTACACTCCCATAAATGAAAAGTGTTACGTCTACCTGGATGACTATTTTGGTAAGTATTATTATTATTATTTTAATTTAAAAAGCCTTAGTTGGATCACCTACACATTCAAATCATTTTGGTGCATAAAAAGGCAACAATGCTGTTTCTTTAAACAAGGTTCAATTGTTTTACTTGTCGATTCAACCATAGAACATCTATATCCATCGGATCACTTTGTCCACCTGTGGACGTTTATTATTTCAAAGTCATTCATAAATGTAAGTTTGTATATTATGATACAAACGTCAGAACATATCCTGGGTCGACGTGTCATAGCTAAGGCCGTGCTTCCGGAAGACAAGTAGCAATTATAAAGTTACGATATGGAGTATGCAAGTTAAGAGAAGCTCTCTCTCGCGGCGTCCGCGTCGTCACCAAACAAACTTGACAAGTTCCGGGCACGTCACGTGTCTGTGGCGTTTGTTTGTTTTTTTACACGAGACTGTTTTATAAATATTTCCAATAATATTTTCGGAGTTCACTACAAATGTCGAGGGCGTAACTTTTATAACAATTTCAGCAATAACAAGACAAAATAGACCGATATCTCGAGACGGGCGGAAACATTGGAATATCAATATAATACCATTAACCCATCATAACCAATAGGCAATCATTTATACATTTATAAGCGTAAAAAACCTGGTAGCTAGTAGCCAGCTAGTAGCATGAGCTTCCGGTGAAGGTAACACTGTTATCGAATCCCCAGCATAGTGGTAGGGCACTTTCGAGTACCCGCCTGGCTAGCTAACACCCTTAAGTTTGAAAAACTGTCACCGAACACATAGTGTGCTCAGGCAGCAGTACTTGAGAGCCAGTAAGTATTCTAGGTCTAGCGTGGCAACATCTTCGACCACAACGTCACTGACCATCACGTGAGATAGTGGTCAAACGCTAGCTCTATACAGTATAAAAAAAACCAAAAGAAATCAAGCCAGGCTACGGTAGCTAGTAGCCAGGCTACGGTAGCTAGTAGCCAGGCTACGGTAGCTAGTAGCCAGGCTACGGTAGCTAGTAGCCAGGCTACGGTAGCTAGTAGCCAGGCTACGGTAGCTAGTAGCCAGGCTACGGTAGCTAGTAGCCAGGCTACGGTAGCTAGTAGGTAGTAGCTGGTACTAAAAAGTAAATAAATTATAAGTATACGCATACGAAAATGTATAAGCAGTCTCGTCTACTTCATGCTAATTTGCTGGTTTAAAATATAAATAAATAATAATGTTTTCCCTTTCAAATATATTAAAGGGATTCGCAAGGAGATTAAACCTTAACTAACCTTACGTATCTAAATTGAAATAAGACGACACGCTCGCACCGAGCGTCTCCTGGGCGCGCCTCGGCCCGAGCGTCTCCTGGGCGCGCCTCGGCCCGAGCCATGGCCCATCCATGGCGGTTGGGCCGCGACCTGAGCATCATAGATTACATTAATCGGTCACGTGCCGCGTGAGGGGAACACCGAACCGATACGTGACTCAGTGAGGTGGTCGGTGCTCTCGTCTCCGCGTGTCCTCGCGCGGGGGTGTCGGGGCCAGGGGCCGTGCTGACCAATCACCGCGCCGGTGCGAGCGTGGATACTCGATTACATCAAATTAGCGTTTTGACAAAAATGAGTTTTTTTTATACTGTATATAGATCTGGCGTTTGACCACTATCTCACTTGATGGTCAGTGACGATTTGTCCGAAGATGTTATCGCGTTTATTATAATCTAGAATTTTATCGACAGCCCCTAGCGCGGAACTGGTCTCGTCAACCTAATATATCGATCGATAACGCTGGCGATGAAACTATTCATAGACATGGCAAAATACAATACATATTACACAAATTACACTCATTAAAACGGAATAATGACAGAAATGGACGGATTCATTCTCAGTGTGGCTAATTGTGCCAGAATTTTGCCATTTTGGGGATTTTACTGTAGAATGTACCTACACTGCAATCATGTTTTTGAATTAAGCAAATAGCAGATTTACGAAAACATTAAATTCTTAAACCTTATTGGTTTATATTTTTTGGAAAATTAATAGATTTATTAAACGCTTGTACAAAAACATACAAAGTCGTACATTTTATGTATATTATGTTGTTGTATGTATATGTATGTATGTTGTAACTTTAGCCTACAATTTTGAATTTGAGTTGATTTCTAGGACTAGCCGATTCTATCAGCCGATAGTGTCTTGTGTCGACGAATCGATTCCCAGAACACCACTAAAAATAAATTTAGTTAATGTAGTAACTATTACTTATAGGAATCTGTACGTACCCGCCAAATATACACTGGCTCTAATTCTGTTAAT
The DNA here is from genome assembly GCA_934044485.1 of Apeira syringaria. Taxonomy (NCBI): domain Eukaryota; kingdom Metazoa; phylum Arthropoda; class Insecta; order Lepidoptera; family Geometridae; genus Apeira; species Apeira syringaria. The sequence goes on from OW203668.1 coordinate 17,819,633, forward strand.
CACATAAACTAGCTAAAATTCACTAAAAATCTTCAAATTGAAATAGCTCGTATTCTATTTACGCTAAAATTCAAATTCGTATAACTCCATACAACGCTCTCACTAATATTAGACGAGTTTTATTCAACTGTTGGCTAATTGCGGGTAGTTTTAGTAGGCACCAAATAAATGGCAACTTAATTTCGCTAAAACTACCCGCAAATTTAATAAATATATTTTAATTTTAGTGATGTTATTGATAAGTCTCATACTAATTTAGACTTTATCGTAACCATGTAAGAACTGATTTAGTTTTCCAAAATTTTAGTTTAGTTCAGTTGAATAAGCGAATCACTACCACTGTCCTTTTTGTTCAAGCAAATTATAATTCACCTTTTGCATAATTATATTTTAGAAATACTCAATTTCGTTACTTATTAGTTAGTTAAGCTAGACTAAGGTGTCAGTAAATTGTTAAATTTAAATAGGAAATCGTATCTAGATCTCCACGTTACAGGCTTGCCTAGTGTGAAGATCACAAGATCGTTCGGTTTAAATGTTAAGGCTTTCCCAGCATTAGATAATACACCATTTTGTTTGTTTAATACAGCTTTGAGTGTGACTCATACAAATTCAATTGTATTTTTACACTGTATTGTCTAAAGGCTGAAATAAATATTTTTCTTAATTTTTTTTTTTCATTTTTCAGTAGTAATCCACTACTTTGACAGACGGACCGGATTGCCGCTCTTATTGTATTAAGAAACGTTAATATAACTGAAGTGACGTATTGGTGGCACTTTCCTCAGAGCGCTCGGCCGATCATGGCAGGTTATTGGGTGGTGTGGGCAGATTATCTATTTTCTTAACGACCACACTGTTCGTTATGATGAATAGGTGAAATTTGATGAAATGAATTGATGAATGAGATGAAAATTCATCAATAACTTTGTGGTTGCTTATTAACAAATCTATTAGTAATCCTTGCGCCGACATGCGAAATTAGTGTTTAGACTTCTTCGTCTGTACATTATACATGTCGGACACACACACACACACACACACACACACACACACTATAACGGTATTGACTGATTGTAGTAAGCAATTAGGCTGTATCCGGTAACAGGATTGTTCTAATACAGCAAAAGGTGCAGGATCAGAGGTTGGGCCCTGTGCTCCCAGCGACTTAACGTGTGCGATGTGCCTGCGAAAACTTAACGAAGAGGAGCTCAAACTGGCTGAACAACTGGTCATCATGTTAGCAAATCGAATCAACCGACGACTTTTCCAAAGCAGATAAATATTTTTTTGTGAATCAACAAAATTTTATCGACACAACATCGATGTTCCCCACTACGGGTATTCACTATTTCGGTAATAAAAGACACCGAGTTTATGAAACGGTCGGTAAAGTAAGTTCCATGCTACCGCAGTTGGATAGTATCGTCACGGTATCCTCTTAGAAATCGAACGTCAAACATGACTGTGTATACCTCAAAAAATCGAGGAACGAGGCCTCGTAAACAATAGAGGTCGGGCCAGCGCTGGCTCGTCAGTAGAACTGGCGCTGGCGCACTGGGTTCGGGTCCACCATGCATCATCTCCGCCCGGCGTGGCGCCGGCGCGGCGGCATGCCATCAACCATACAACTCTTTATACCCGCTATTGTCAGTCGATGTAAGAACACACCTGCCGTGTAGATACGATACGTTTGTATTGAGGAACAATAAAACCCGCGCGTTGTAAACAACAAGCCCTCCGGTGCTTCATATTAAATATCACAAAGAAGCCCCTAAATAATAGCATAAAATATATAAAGGCGTGTGTAATGTTCGTCACTGATTACGTACATCGAATCCTTGCGCTACAAGCTCTCTCAGCGTTCAAAAGGCAAATAGAACGTGCCGACGCGGACGGTCGAGAAACGAATTAGTTAACACTGCTCCGTGGGAAGTTCGAGCGAATAAAAGAAAAGTTGGGTAATGCCCTCCTAACAAAGTTTTGTAAACAAGATACGCTACAAACATGCTCTGCTAAGTGATTTTGTGCATACACGAACCGCTGAGCAGTACAAGTTTGGCCATAACTTAACTCAGCGTTACGCTCACGAAATGAAACTCCTGCACCTACGAGTAGGTGAAGATGCGCGACTCAGGTAACTTACACATCTATGCGGCCCTGGTACGAACGTGCTTCCGATTTCACAATGAATCGACGGTTTTACCATTTGCCTCATAGACAGTTAATAATGTAAGTGTTATCAACTTATTTTTTTAAACGTCCTAAAATAACGTGTATAATAACGTTGAATAGAAATTATGAATACCACATCAGAACTAATTATCTGTAATAAAAGTATTGAGGTGCAGTCTCGATGGCCCGCCGAGAGAGCGCGCGTCGGGGCCGCGGCGTCGTCGCGGCGCGGCGCGCGTGTTGTTTTGGCGCGAAAATATCACATGACTGGATAATAAATACATTTTATTATTTTCGATTGAGGATGGCGTCTTCGAGTTCTCAAGGCGAATGAAAGGAATGGAACACAGATCAGACGACAGAAGCTTTACGAATGTTAAGAGAAATAATGGGTTATCTTTGCAAAAAGCTTTAAAACATTTTAGTATACCGATTATCTACTTTGCTTTGCTAGTGTGAGGAAAGTGAGTAATCTGAGCTGCAAATAGATACTAGACAAGAAAAAAATATGTGTTTTAGGTAACCGGCTCGAAAATCTATTATTAATGATTAATGTATAATATAAAAAATGGAGAGCAAATTGGCAGTTATGTGTAAAAAAGTCGAATTCATTCTGTTGAAGATGAAATACGTTTTGACACACGCAGTGAGCTCGGTGCCGTAATAGGACCAAGAGCTGCTGCTCAGCATGTGCACGGTGTATACGAGGACAGCCGGGGAGACGTGGACCGAGTGCTTCACGTGGGGGCCTGGACACAGGTCGAGTGCTTCACGTGGAGGCCTGGACACAGGTCGAGTGCTTCACGTGGAGGCCTGGACACAGGTCGAGTGCGCGTTTCAGTTGTTCAGAGTGCGAACAGTATTTGCTGTCATCGTTTCGACTTGCTTCCCATCGAACAAATGCACAATGGCGCACAAACGCGCATTGGAAGCCCTTGGAAGCGAACATTGAAAGGTCTTCGGAATGACTCAAGACGTTGTGGAGGCGCAATGTCGTGCGATCCCCGCCAAACAGCGCCAGGAATTCCAAGATCAACTGCTGCCGACGAAATAAACGCTTGCCTCAAATCATCGAATCGGTGCTGTGTGAAGGAGCTTCAGTTGGCAACAAATACGAGAGCAGCAGCAATAAATAAAATTAGGTTCGATTGGCCAGCGCGCGGACCACGGCCGACACTCGTCTGTATTGGAGGAAGGCTATGTCCCATCGGTGGGAGACTATGCTATACACATTTACAATATATATTGAATATCCCAACATACACTAAACCAAAAGCAATCGTACACCATATTAATAAACGGAAGACGACGACCGTCGGTTTATTTATTTATATTAAATCGTGACGTCATACGGCTCTTGAATTTATTATTCCATTTTCAATAAAACACGTTTACTTAACTAGCTCGAGAGATACCTGTGAGGCTGCGTCGATCCCTCGAATACAAATAATCACCTAATTAAAGTGTACCCTCGAGTGGTTTTATGGTTCTACCCGCCGCGACCGCGAGCGATGGAAGATACGATACGTCGCGGGCGAACTTACAAAAGGGCGCGAATTAGTTCACTGAACGATAATTCAACCGCTTTTTTAAGGAATTTTTATTCCCTTTTCTTCTGGTGTAAAAAACAGTTGAAGCGCATCGGTCGTTACCGCGAGAATAAAAAAAAAATATATGAGCACGTTAAAAAACAAATTATATAATAAACTGAAAAGACTCAAAATTGTCTATTTCCGAAATGGTTTTGAATGGCCTTAAGTCACGTTGGATTATAGGGATGGTGAAGCAGCGCTCCGCACGACCCGGCCCCCGCGCCCCCCGCGCTCGCGCTCGAACCAAAGCGCGTCACAGCTCAGTTATCACTCCAGCACCAGCAGCTAGAAGCGTCTACTCCATTTGTAGTGTTGCCCAGCCAAGTTGGATTCGACGATTGGCCTCTTTCTCAAACTTGGACTTATCTAATTGGCCGTAGTGGTACGGGCCTAGAATAGTACTCCCCCATCTCTTCCTGTGGGTGCTGTAAACGTCGCCTAAGGGATCACGTACCAGAAGGAAGGCAGCAGCGCCTTCTGAGGTGAAGGACAAAACATACTGCGCTCGCCAACCCGCCTGCCAAGCGTGGTGAGTATTGATACCCTCCCCCCCCATCCTTATGGAAATCAATGGGGGAGGCCTATGTCTAAGACTAAATAAATAATACTTGTATTGTGTTGTTTTGAATATTTGTAATTGGCATTAACTGGGATCAGATAAATATGTATTGTTATTATTAAAATGTTGTACCTTGATTTATTTTTTTAATATCTTATAATCATCATCAGCTTAACCACAGGACTTCTACTGCTGGACATAGACCTCCCCCATTATAAATGAATAAAACAGGGGAATCACTCACGTAGGTAATAAGTCAGAAGCTTCCGAGAATAGTTTCAACTACATTCGATGCTGGAGAGATCTAGCATCGCCCACGTCTCGATCGAATCAAATGTTTTCTCCTAGTCCACAAACCACGTTCTACGAGAACTGTTCTGCCCGCTGTCGTATCATCGTGCTTATCCGCTCAGCTATGTTGATGACATCCGTTGTTCTACGGATCTTCGCATTCCCGAATCGATATCGTTGAGAAGCCCTGAGCGGCTAGGCTCAGGGCTTCTCCTTCGCGACCTTTGAATTACTTACAATACCAATAGTTCGCGACCGCGTTTCAGTTCCATAATCATTATCACTGGAGCCACATACTGATCACATTCGACATCACGGTAATCTTAATAAACGTATAATATATTACGACGCAAATCAAACATATTGAATATTAGAAGTGAACCCTCGGCCAAAGCTCCAGATTAAGTTAACGTTTTACATCTCGTCATGCATTTTAATTATTGAAAATTAATAATTAACCTATGAACTGTTGGGTAAAGGTTTCAGCATACTTACCTCCGGTATTGTACCAACTGGCTTTTCCACAAAATTTAATTAAAACTGTAATTTATCCCCACGGCGGTGGCGGCCGTGTGAACATCCATTACTGGGTTCATATACCTGGTTCGTTGATTTTGTAATATAGTAATATTATGTGTACACACAGCACCTAGTGTTGTAAAAAAAAAGGTATTGCAACTCCAATTGCCTCACTGCTTACTGTAACGTAAAATAATGTGTAAGTGGCTGTAGTGTTATTTCTTCTGGAAGGAAATAACACGGTGGTCATTAAAGAATGACCACCGACGCATTTGCTATAAGCAAAGACGCAGGAATCGTGTGTAACTAATAAAAATAATATTAATGAGTTATTTTACGTTGTCCACTGCCTCGCAGCTTCGGAAATGTTATTTGTCATAAACTAGGCCACACACTGGTCCCCGGCACGCACCGGTCTCGGCCGATGTCGGTATATTCAACATAAACTAGGCCACACACTGGTCCCCGGCACGCACCGGTCTCGGCCGATGTCGGTATATTTAACATAAACTAGGCCACACACTGGTCCCCGGCACGCACCGGTCTCGGCCGATGTCGGTATTTTCAACATAAACTAGGCCACACACTGGTCCCCGGCACGCACCGGTCTCGGCTGATGTCGGTATATTTATAGGAGAACGACATGCAACTATTCCGACAATGGGAAACATGAAGGTGTGTCCATCTGCCGTCTGTATACACTGCTCCATGCCGTTTTTTGTAATAATCGGATGCGTTTAGGCCTCCACTAAGGATATAACACCCTCGGTTGTTTGAAAAGCCCATAATTACGGAGTTTTTCAAATTAATATAACCCAAGCTTTGTACCCGGATATATCTGTAATTACTGAACAAATCCTAAAGATATTTGTATTATATCCTTAATTAAGTTCGTAACAATATTATTTGTAAAACTACTACCTAGTTTGCGTTAGATAATAAAAAAATGTTTTATATAACCTCTTATAAACAAGGTTAAGTTTCGTCTCACTCCTCTATACCAAATTAGAGAGAGACGGTCGCGAAGTCCACTCTGCCGACACTCCACCGTGACGGGTATCGAAAGGGCGAGGCGTGAGGAGAGGAGAGACAAAGCGCGGCTCTCGGACGGGACGCGCCGTGACGGGTATCGAAGGGGCGAGGCGTGAGGAGAGGAGAGACAAAGCGCGGCTCTCGGACGGGACGCGCCGTGACGGGTATCGAAGGGGCGAGGCGTGAGGAGAGGAGAGACAAAGCGCGGCTCTCGGACGGGACGCGCCGTGACGGGTATCGAAGGTGCGAGGCGTGAGGAGAGGAGAGACAAAGCGCGGCTCTCGGACGGGACGCGCCGTGACGGGTATCGAAGGGGCGAGGCGTGAGGAGAGGAGAGAAAGCGCGGCTCTCGGACGGGACGCGCCGTGACGGGTATCGAAGGGGCGAGGCGTGAGGAGAGGAGAGACAAAGCGCGGCTCTCGGACGGGACGCGCCGTGACGGGTATCGAAGGGGCGAGGCGTGAGGAGAGGAGAGAAAGCGCGGCTCTCGGACGGGACGCGCCATGACGTTACTTCTCGACAGCCACCTTGCCGAGGTAGTCACACATTTGTATTTATTTATTTTTCACAAGAAATGTGAAGGAATCGCCCTCTGAAGGCGACATAACTACGCTCCATGGAACCCAGACTATGGGTGGTGACGCTGGACCTCAGCCGCCGACATTTCCGGTTCTCCGGCACCCACGCGGCCCGCGATGCTTTGCGCGGCGCCGCCATCTTCAGCTACGGCGGCTGGTGGTCCCGCCGTGGTGCAATAACGCCGACGATCAGGCCAACCACCTGCTTCGAGGAGTCCTCGACGAGGAGGCCGAGCCCCAGCACCACGCGTGGACCAGAAGTACAGGTACCCTAGTGCCCACGTCCCCCCAAATGCCCGCTAATCCCCCGCTCGCGGAGGATTTTTTAAAGTGAAGTGATTTCCCAAGTGACTAGTTGTAGTCGGATTATTTTAAGATAATCAATATAACAAATATAATAACATGACATGGCATATGTTACACATACTTATTTATAATTACAACTCTTTCCTGCAGAGGTAGGCGGAGATGACAGCCAAGTGCTACGATCCCGACACATCAAGACTCATCAGACCAGAGCGTCGGTCTAGAGTACTTTTGACCTGGCGTTTTCTTAGCCTTCGAGGAGTCCGAGGAGCCAGACTTGGCCTTTAAGAAGGCCCGCTTCTTCGCGTGCTGGCGACCTTCCACCATCCATGCATCCGACTCGAACGCAGCAGACGTCTCGTTGCCGGACCACGCGGCCCCTTTGCGAACACGCTAGCCGCGGATGGCGCGGGGCTAGAGCTTTACAATCTGATTTCGGATAGTTCACCTCGGCCTTCTTTCGCAACACTGCTTTTAACTCCATACTTGTATTATAGAAGGTCAACAAGAATTATAAAGTTTATATTCAATAAACATTTGTATGTGTTCTTAAATAGAGCTGCATTATACTAACCACTATTCTGTTGTGTCTCAGCCGAAGATTCAACCGTGGCTCGTAAATAACTATAGGTCTGACAGCCGCAGGATACAATATAAATAGACTCAGAAAAATAATCCATATAAGCTTCCACTAAGCAGCTAAGTGTACCACACAAAAAGTTGTATATAATAATATATGTGTATATTGTTGAGTAAGCCGCTCGAAGTTGGCCGGTAGGTACCTGATTAGGACAAAGCCACCCAGGTCCATCGAGCAGGCAATAACCAGTACTCAGGATTAACGAGCCGAATGAACCGGGAGGGCGCTCCGTGATCTCGGATTAGTGCCGATAGCCTCTTACGGTATCTCCGCACCACCGGTCTAATCAATCGTTAGGGGAATAATAGTTCGTGTTGTTTCCCGTGATCCTTCACCCGCCTACTTACATCACTCTCGAAGGAGTCGGGACTCGTAATAGGTATACTTGGACAAATCTATAATTATGTCCAACTATTTACTATACTTTCAACAGGTCCTTGTGGAAATCAATGGGGGAGGCCTATGTCCAGCAGTGGACGTCCTATGGCTGAGATGATGATGATGATGATGATTTACTATATACCAACAAACGTTTTAAAAATAAAATTATACATTTTATAACAAATGATAATCGAAGCTCACTTTCGAATTATTTAACGGAACATTCCGGAGTTTTCGTGATCAAATCGGCTCTTTATTAAATTATATACACTTAGTGTAGAAAAGCAAAACCCTATGAATGTAAAAAACACCAAACTAGCATAAACCGTTTTCGGGATAGCCCTCCCTGGATCTACACGAGGATGGCTCGGTGCTAGTACAATATTGCGTGGACAGTAGTGATGCGCGCGTTATTCAAGAATACAACGTATGCACTACTTTATAATGTAGTAGTACAAAACAACAATTAATAAATACCTGATTTCTTTTTTTTTTTGACAACATTTACACAAGGTCTTCAGGTCCCAAACTAGGCAGAGCCTGTACTATGGTAACCTGATCACTGATATATACTTATATACATACTTATATATTTACTTATATACATACACACCCAGACACAGGTCAAACAGACATGTTCATACACACAAATGTTTGACCTGTCCGGGAATCGAACCCGGGACCAGCGGCTCAGAAGGCAGAGTGCTACCATCTGCGCCAACCGGTCAGTCATTGAAAATAATAAAAAAATATTATTATTAAATATAATATTATTATAAATATTATTTTCATTGAAAATTAAGCTATTAGGAACATTATGTTGTTAGGTACAGTCAGCAAACATATGTATCTATACCTAACGTGCAGTCATGTATATTATTTGGGGTTATGTCACCCACGTCCGTAGGAAAGTACCCCGAATGCTATTCTCGAATCCCTACACGTGACCCCCGGGTGGTGCTAAGTGGTGACCTGGTGGTAGGCTTCGGCCGTGGCTAGTTACCACCCACTCGACAAAAACGTGTCAAGAAACGGCCTAGCCGTGTTACGGCACGATGTCTAGTGACGCCATTTGAGGAGGACGGGTCAGAATAGTTGCACCACTGCAGGCAGACCGATTTGATGCACTAAGTAAATGCTACATCGGGTTACTAGTCGTGGAGGGTAGCGGGATCCGAGGCACGGTGCACCGCTGGCCGACCGCAGTTAGTAGGGGGCCCAAGTAGTGAGCCAGCCACTCACGAAAGGCTGCCCCGCCAACTAGCGAAAAATCCCAGGAATGCGCCATCGTGCCGGTTGGCGACCGGACGAGAGCGCCCGATGGACATTCTTGGGGGGGCTCGGGCGTCCCCGCAGTCTCCAGACTGGTACCCCTCTGGTGTGGGTTTTCTTTTTATGTCTCAGGGTCTAATGCATGGTGCCTCATTCAACTACCGTCTTCCCTACCAACATTCACTCCAAAAATGAAAGTCAAAAAGAGCAAGAACACGGTTAAACAGCGGTTGCACTCGCTCTCTCTTAAAGTGCACCTCACAAACATCCGAGGTCTGCACTCAAATCTCTTGGCAGTCCACCACCACCTAGAGACTCAAAAACCGGCTTTATTGTTCCTCACGGAGACGCAGATACGGCGACCATCTGACGTGTCGTACCTCACATACCCAGGCTATGCCTTGGAGCACAATTTCAAACCACACGCAGGGACATGTGTGTACATTCGGGACGATATGTGCTATCGGCGTCTTCGAAACCTTGAAGATCCCAGATTCTCTAATGTTTGGGTTTTGGTGGACACAGGCATAGAGAAAATTCTTTACGTCTGTGTCTACCGATCGCACCGCGGAAATGAGGAGACGACCAGGTTCACTGAACATCTTATTGAGGCGGCAGATGCGGCTCAACAAAAGTACCCTTCAGCCCAACTGGTGCTACTAGGGGATTTTAATGCCCACCACCAAGAGTGGCTAAGCCCATACTTGGACACCGACCACGCCGGGAGAGAGACGCGAAAGCTCGCCTTAGCGTTAAATCTCACCCAGTTGGTCCAAGAGGCAACAAGAGTACCAGATGTTGAGACGCATACAGCCTATTGCTTGGACCTTATGCTGACAACAGATCCAGACCGATACTCAGTGTCGGTATCATCACCCTTGGGTAGCTCCGACCATTGTCTGGTGAAGTCTGTATCTGTCTACTACCCGCCCGATTCCTGCCATAAGGGCACCCGGCGGGTATGGCAATACAAGTCAGCAGATTGGGATGAGATGAGGACTTTCTTCTCGTCTTACCCTTGGCTACCTATGTGCTTCTCTTCTGGTGACCCTTCGGCATGCGCTGACGCTGTGACGGATGTGTTACGTCAGGGTATGGAATATTTTATTCCCTTCTCGGACGTTGCACTGTCAGGCAAAGCTCGCCCATGGTTCGGGGCTGAGTGTAAAGGTGCTGAAGCGCTGAAACACAAAGCATACCTGGCCTGGGTTGAGGCTCGTAAACGTAAAGCGAAGGACGTACACGTGAAGAAGAGAGCCTATAACAAGGCGGCCAAGTCTTGCAAAAAGGCTCTAAAGAAAGCTCGACTTAACCACATCAGCCGAATAGGGAACAAATTAGCTTCGTACCCTGCGGGTAGTAAAGCTTTTTGGTCCCTGGCTAAGTCGGTTGAATCGAATTTCTGTCGCCCCTCACTACCGCCACTGCTGAGACCGGATGGATCCCTAGCTCATACCGCTGAAGATAAAGCAAACTTGTTTGCTACTCTTTTTGCTGAAGCTTCGCGGATAGATTCTAGCGGTGCAACACCTCTCACTCCAATTGGTGAATGCGAGACGTTTATGTCGGATATTCGTATTCACCAAACCGAGGTTCGCAAGACGCTACGTAATCTCGACATTAATAAAGCTAGTGGTCCGGACGGAATTCCAGCCATTGTTCTAAAAACCTGTGCACCTGAGCTCACTCCTGTCTTGACACGTCTGTTTCGACTTTCCCTTAATGCTGGTGTAGTGCCTAAATCTTGGAAGATAGCTAACGTGCAGCCCGTACCTAAAAAAGGTAGTCGATCTGACCCTGCCAACTACAGGCCCATATCGGTCACGTCCGTTCTCTGTAAGAGTATGGAGCGTGTCCTCAACCAAAAGCTCCTGGCATACCTGGAGACTAATGACCTTCTAAGTGACCGGCAATATGGCTTCCGCCGAAACCGGTCCACGGGAGATCTCCTAGCGTATGCCACGTACATCTGGAGTGAGGCCATTGAAAAATGCGGAGAAGCGCTGGCCGTTTCTCTCGACATCTCAAAGGCCTTTGACAGGGTCTGGCACGACAGCCTCACAAGCAAACTTCCTTCATACGGCTTGCCCACCTTACTATGTGATTGGATATCAGACTTTCTGAGGGACAGATCATTACGAGTGGTCATTGATGGCTGCTCGTCAGATCAATTGGATATCAATGCCGGTGTTCCTCAGGGGTCAGTGCTCTCTGCAACGCTGTTTCTACTGCACATTAATGACCTGCTCAAGCCCGGCACCTTTGGGTATGCAGATGACAGTACAGTAGTAGAGAGCTACATATCCAATTCACGCTGCAGTGGTGCCCAAACACAGTTACTAAGAGAGGAAATGGTCGAACGTTTGAACCTGACCCTAAAGGCAGTCTCCGACTGGGGTGATGCCAACTTGGTCAGGTTTAATCCTAATAAAACGCAGGCGTGTTTATTTTCCGCGAAAAAGAGTCAATTTAACTTGACCCCTACTTTCCGTGATGTATCCGTGCCGATCACTGACCATCTAGACATACTTGGTGTCTCCTTGAACTCGACGCTCAATTTTGGGTCATACATTGAGTCTAAAGCTCACTTGGCAGCCAAAAAACTGGGAGTCCTTGCAAAGGTGAAACAGTACTTTACACCGGAACAGCTGCTCAACTTGTATCAAGCACAGGTTCGATCGTGTATGGAGTACTGTTCTCATTTGTGGGATGGTTCGGCTAAGTACCAACTTGAGGCTCTTGAGTCGATAGAGAGACGAGCTAAAAGACTCATCAACAACGACTCTCTGTTCGAGAGGAGACTCCAAAGCCTGCAGCATCGACGTAATGTCGCTAGTTTATCGGTTTTTTATCGGATACATTTCGGGGAGTGCGCTCTGGAGTTGCATAATTTGATTCCGCCATCCCCATTCCATCTTAGGACGACCAGACGGACGGCAATGCGACATCCATACATGGTGGACGTTCCAACTTGTCGCACGAAGCGTTTTGCTTCCACATTCTTAGTGCGTACAGCTAACGAATGGAACTCATTGCCTAACTCTGTATTTCCGAAAAAATACGACCTGGGTATCTTCAAGTCACGAGTGAATAGGTATCTTCTAGGCAGGCGTGCTCCATCGTAGACCGCATCATCACTTAACATCAGGTGAGATAGTGGTCAAACGCCTGCCTATTCCCAATAAAAAAAAAAAAAAAAAAAAAAAAATATTATGTTTTCGCGTTAAAACAAGCTCATTGTCATAGATTCTTTTCCCGATAGAAACTATATTACACTCGTAATATAGTTAAACCGTTTCGGTGGTCACTGGTGAGGTTAGAGTTAGGTGGTGTGGTGGCATTCGAAACCAGTTTATTGGGCACACAGCCATGTTTCATCAATATTTGTATATATTTATTGTGTTGTATATATATTTGTACCTGGCCATTTATTATTTTATTTAGCTAATCATAATAAGAACGCAAACATTGCAATTACGCTTATTATCAAAATCAAAGTAATTACTTACATAAAATAAAATAGTACATATTATACTTATACCATGTGCCTGGTCAGGTCAGCGGTGTCTGAGCAGGTCTGAGGGGCAGGAAATACGTTACATTTTATCGACAAATCACCCCCTACAGGGAATGTTTCCCCACCGTAAGGTCCTAGAAACACAAACTAAAACTCATTCGACAGATAAACATTTACACCAATGGTCAATATTTACCATTTCTTAATTCATAAAAGGACAAAAAAATAATTAAATGAATAAAGTTGTTGTTTTTCGGCGGCTTTTATAGATTTTTATCCTTTTCATAAAATCTAAGCTGTAACGTAAATATTTGTTTATTTCTAAATGATAGTACAGGATGTTTGCTAACGAAACAGCTCTCTGATGCTTCTCTGCCCTAAGTCAAGTTGTTTAGAAGCTACGACGGTGTGAATATGACACCTTCAGGGTCAGTTAGGTTCCGTCCATGAGAAGAGCGGTACGCACGTCAGAGAGAACACTCGACGCAAAACCCGACTCCTGAGTGTGACAAGGATAGTGCGCGAGGGTGGCGACTAGTGCGACAAGGATAGTGCGCAAGGGTGGCGACTAGTGTCAACCAACACGCCGACCTTGAACGATGTTACGTTTTATGTATTGACTTGTTCTTTTTGAGGATACTGTATGTGCATTTACTTTACTGAGGTCTTTGGGAACAATATCAGATTTAAAAGTATCGGAGCCGAAGTCGGAGCCGGCGGTGTAATATCAATCGGAAGTTCCGACTTATCGGAATGTACATAATTCTCACCTCCCCTCGAAAGTAGACATGTTGCATCTCTACTTTTATCAATCATACGCGATGGAGCCTCTACAATGTTAACGCGCAGTTGAACACTAATGTGCTATGGAATATTGAAGCCTATGTTGTAGTCCTATGAGGTAGATATTTGAAGAATGAGGGAACTTTCTATTTTGTAGAGCTTATAAACGTGTTCTTTGTTCAATAACACGTTCTAATTTGTGTAACGCGATCACTCGGCCCAGCGATCACTCGGCCCAGCGATCACTCTCCCCAGCGATCCCGGGACGCTCTCACTTAATTAACCGTTTCACTCCTGTGAACCACTTCAAAGTGACACATAAATAAAAGCCCGTTGAACCGGTAAGTTTATTGGACTAAACCGTTCGGGTTGACGTGCTTAAAAACTTACCGATACTCGAGCGGATAGCTGTCAACGCTGTTCGCGACACCTCTCCACGACCATCGCTGATGCTTCGGCGCAGCCGCTTTCCTCGTGCGCCATTTACCGTTAATACCGCACCGTCATAGCCGTTCCGAAGCATTTAGTTTTTCGACTTTGAGGTTAACCGATACTGTACAGCATCTTGAAACATTTATGAGTCTATGGCCACCATTATTTATATAAAATTTATAATAATGGTATATTTTCCGGCTAATTTAATAAAATACTTGGATAATGTTTTACAAAAATGAACATTAAAATTATGAAACTTTCCGCTGCCACGAACGAAGGATCTAAGGTTATGTATCTTACATTTTCACAGTTGAGACCTAAAAGGGAAAATACAAACTTTGTTGTTATGTACACGCAAAATGTTTGTTGAAAATACGTAAAAAAAGTCTGTAATTTATAGGAATTTTATATATAAAACTAGTATTTGGGTGGCGCGCGGGCTGCGAGCAGCCCGCGTTATCGATGTGCATTAGTATTATTAACAAAAACGTCGTTGCAGTTGCTAAAAAGATATAAAATTCTCATGCAAATCGAATAACTCACAATTTCATCTATTTCAGTAGAAAGTGTGAGCAGGGTTACCATGTGCAAGTTGATTTTTTTTATAAAATTTTAGTCGCGATAAAACCGGACCAAGATTGTGAACGACTTTTGTTAAGGGACCCCACTTCTAAGTGCAGTGGTTAACGTGGGCAGTTGCCTCGGAGACCAGCTCGATATGTGAAAATACTCGTTATCCGGAACTCGGCCTTCGGCCTCGTTAGTGACTCCCATAAGGTACGTTGATGCGTTACACCTCATTCGAGCTCGGCCTTCGGCCTCGCAGATTTGAAGCTCGGCCTTCGGCCTCGCAGGTTTGAAGCTCGGCCTTCGGCCTCGCGGTGGTAAAGACAGCTTCTTCAAGTTCAGTACAAAGTGAGAACAGAGTTACCATATGCAAGTTTATTTTTTTCATTAAAATTTTAGTCAGGGTAAAATCGCACAAAGAATTTAAACGACTTTTGTTAAGGGACCCTACCTCTAATTGTAGTAAATAACGCGGGCAGTTGCATTGGAGACCAGCTCGAGATGTGGAAAAAACTCCCCATCCGGGACTCGGCCTTCGGCCTCGTTAGCGACTTCCATAGGATGCGTTAATGAGGTACACCCCATTCGGAACTCGGCCTTCGGCCTCGTAAGTTACTAACACGGCTCGGCCTACGGCCTCGCGGAGGCCACGCTCGGCCTTCGGCCTCGCGGGCCGAAAGCTCGGCCTTCGGCCTCGCAGGTTTGAAGCTCGGCCTTCGGCCTCGCGGTGTTTAAAGCTCGGCCTGCGGCCTCGCAAGTTACAAAGGGAATGATTTTAAGCTGTTCCCAATGACGGCCAGCTCGGCCTTCGGCCTCGCAGGCCTACAGCTCGGCCTCCGGCCTCGCTAGGGTGGAGCTCGGCCTTCGGCCTCGCCTCCACAGCTCGGCCTGCGGCCTCGCTCGATTACAGCTCGGCCTACGGCCTCGCAAAGAGAATGTGGTTTCGCCACCAAAAATCCGCATCCAGTAAAAAAAAAACTAATGACGTCATCAAAAAACTTTTTTCATATTTCGAATCAGGGACCCCAAATCTCCCTAAATACTTAATTTCAGTCAGATCGGAGCAACTTGAATTTTGGTATCCGGTTCGAAGGACCAATTTCAAGTTTTGGACAAAATCCCCAAATTTCCCTACAAACCCTTTATAACATTTGTTCAAACTCCCCATACCTACCTAAAACGGTTCCGGAGTTGCGATCGTTTTAATTTTGTATGGGAGAACCTCTTTTTTAATAGGTAGGGTAATTTTTTTCAACTTTCCAAAAAGGTCCCAAGGTTTTAGTCATTTTTAGTTTTGACACCTACCCTCCATCGGTTATGGTTTCCGAGATCCGTACACCTGTCCCATGAAGGAAACCAAAAATGCCACTTTTCGGATTTTTCTGGGGGTCACGTGGGCACTCTCTATACAGTCCACAATATAATTTCAACCCAAAAACACTCCTTCTGGGAGAACAATTCTGTCAGTGAGTCAATCAGTGGTAGAGCAGCTTTATATATTATAACTAGGTGTTGGGTAGTGCGCGGGCTGCGAGCAGCCCGCGTTATCGATGTGCATTTGTATATTTTTTAAAATTTTAGTTGCAGTTGAAAAAAATATTTAAAAATTCTCATACAAGTCGAGAAAGGGACAGTTTCTTCTAGTTCAGTACAAAGTGTGAGCAGGGTTACCATGTGCAAGTTGATTTTTTCGATAAAATTTTAGTCGATGTAAAATCGCCCCAAGATTGTAATCGAGTTTTGTTAAGGGACCATACCTCTAAGTGCAGTGGTTAACGTGGGCCGTTGCCTCGGAGACCAGCTCGAGATGTGGAAAAAAAGCTCCCCATTCGGGACTCGGCCTTCGGCCTCGTTAGTGACTCTCCTAAGGAATGTAAACGCGTAACACATTCGTAAGTGACTAACACGGCTCGGCCTACGGCCTCGTGGAGGCCACGCTCGGCCTTCGGCCTCGCGGGCCGAAAGCTCGGCCTACGGCCTCGCAGGTTTGAAGCTCGGCCTGCGGCCTCGCAACCGTGGCGTTGTATCGTCAGCGAAAATCCCCATCCAGTAAATAAAAAGATTTAAAAATTCTCATGCAAGTCGAACAACTGACAGATACTTTTAGTTCCCGTGAGCGGTTGCATCAAAGACCAGCTCAAGATGTGGTAAAAACTTCCCATTCTGAACTCGGCCTTCGGCCTCGTTAGTGACTCTCCTAAGGAATGTAAATGCGTAACACCCCATTCGGAACTCGGCCTTCGGCCTCGTAAGTGACTAACACGGCTCGGCCTACGGCCTCGCGGAGGCCACGCTCGGCCTTCGGCCTCGCGGGCCGAAAGCTCGGCCTACGGCCTCGCCCTCGAGGCTCGGCCTTCGGCCTCGCAGGTTTGAAGCTCGGCCTGCGGCCTCGCAGCCATGGCGTTGTATCGCCAGCGAAAAACCCCATCCAGTAAAAAAAAAACAAATGACGTCATCCAAAAAATTTTTTCATATTCGGAATCAGAGACCCCCAATCTCCCTAAATACTCAATTTCAGCCAGATCAGAGCAACTTGGATTTTGGTATCCGGCTCGAAGGACCAATTTTCAATTTTTGACAGAAACCTCAAATTCCCCTACAAACCCACTACAATATTTGTTTGAACCCCCCATACCCACCTACAACGGTTCGGGAGCTGTGGTCGTTTAAAATTTGTATGAAAGAACCTCTTTTTTGTTCGGGAGGGTAATTTTTTTTCACTTTTCCAAAAGGGTCCCAAGGTTTTAGTCATTTTTAGTTTTGGCACCTACCACCCATCGATTATGGTTTCCGAGATCCATGCACCAGTTCCATCAAGGAAACCAAAACTGACACTTTTCGGATTTTTCTGGTGGTCATAGGAACCTCCTTTACACTTTTTCCCTACATCACAAACACCTCCCATCGCTCCTTCTAGGAGAACAATGATGTCAATGAGTCAGTGAGTCAGTCAGTGAGTGGTAATCGAGCTTTATATAATATACTAGTATTTCGGGTGGTGCGCGGGCTGCGAGCAGCCCGCGTTATCGATGTGCATTAGTATTATTAACAATAATGTCATTGCAGTTGAAAAAATATATAAAATTCTCATACAAGTAGAATAAGTGACAGTTTCTTCTAGTTCAGTACAAAGTGTGAGCAGGGTTACCATGTGCAAGTTGATTTTTTTGATAAAATTTTAGTCGCTGTAAAATCGCACCAAGATTGTAAACGACTTTTGTTAAGGGACCATACCTCTAAGTGCAGTGGTTAACGTGGGCAGTTGCCTCGGAGACCAGCTCGAGATGTGGAAAAAAAACTCCCCATTCGGGACTCGGCCTTCGGCCTCGTTAGTGACTCTCCTAAGGAATGTAAACGCGTAACACCCCATTCGTAAGTGAATAACACGGCTCGGCCTACGGCCTCGCGGAGGCCACGCTCGGCCTTCGGCCTCGCGGGCCGAAAGCTCGGCCTCCGGCCTCGCAAGTTTGAAGCTCGGCCTGCGGCCTCGCAACTGTGGCGTTGTATCGCCAGCGAAAATCCCCATCCAGTAAATAAAAAGATTTAAAAATTTTCATGCAAGTCGCACAACTGACAGATACTTTTAGTTCCCGTGAGCGGTTGCATCAAAGACCAGCTCGAGATGTGGTAAAAACTCCCCATGCTGAACTCGGCCTTCGGCCTCGTTAGTGACTCTCCTAAGGAATGTAAATGCGTAACACCCCATTCGGAACTCGGCCTTCGGCCTCGTAAGTGACTAACACGGCTCGGCCTACGGCCTCGCGGAGGCCACGCTCGGCCTTCGGCCTCGCGGGCCGAAAGCTCGGCCTTCGGCCTCGCCCTCGAAGCTCGGCCTTCGGCCTCGCAGGTTTGAAGCTCGGCCTGCGGCCTCGCAAATAAGAAGTGGTTTTGCCATCAAAAATCCCCCTCCAGTAAAAAAAAAACAAATGACGTCATCCAAAAAATTTTTTCATATTTGGAATCAGGGACCCCCAATCTCCCTAAATACCAAATTTCAGAGAAATCGGAACAACTTGAATTTTGGTATCCGGGTCGAAGGACCAATTTTCAATTTTCGACTAAAACCCCAAATTCTCCTACAAACCCTCTATAACATTTGTTCAAACCCCCCGTACCCACCTATAACGGTTCCGGAGTTGCGGTCGTTTTAAATTTGTATGGGAGAACCTCTTTTTTGTTCGGGAGGGTAATTTTTTTTCAACTTTCCAAAAGGTTCCCAGGGTTTTAGTCATTTTTAGTTTTGGCACCTACCCCCCATCGATTATGGTTTCTGAGATCCGTACACCAGTTCCATCAAGGAAACCAAAAATGACACTTTTCGGATTTTTCTGGTGGTCACAGGAACCTCCTCTACACTTTTCCCCTACACCACAAACACCTCCCATCGCTCCTTCTGGGAGAACAATGATGTCAATGAGTCAGTGAGTGAGTCAGTGAGTGGTAATCGAGCTTTATATAATATAACTAGGTGTTGGGTGGTGCGCGGGCTGCGAGCAGCCCGCGTTATCGATGTGCATTAGTATTTATTTCAAGATTGTAATTGCAGTTGAAAAAATATATAAAATTCTCATACAAGTGGAGTAAGTGACAGTTTCTTCTAGTTCAGAACAAAGTGTGAGCAGGGTTACCATGTGCAAGTTCATTTTTTTGGAAAATTTTTGTCGCTGTAAAATCGCACCAAGATTGTCAACGACATTTGTTAAGGGACCATACCTCTAAGTGCAGTGGTTAACGTGGGCAGTTGCCTCGGAGACCAGCTCGAGATGTTGAAAAAAAACTCCCCATTCGGAACTCGGCCTTCGGCCTCGTTAGTGACTCTCCCAAGGAATGTAAACGCATAACACCCCATTCGTAAGTGACTAACACGGCTCGGCCTACGGCCTCGCGGAGGCCACGCTCGGCCTTCGGCCTCGCGGGCCGAAAGCTCGGCCTTCGGCCTCGCAGGTTTGAAGCTCGGCCTGCGGCCTCGCAACCGTGGCGTTTTATCGCCAGCGCAAATCCCCATCCAGTAAATAAAAAGATTTAAAAATTCTCATGCAAGTCGAACAACTGACAGATACTTTTAGTTCCCGTGAGCGGTTGCATCAAAGACCAGCTCGAGATATGGAAAAAAAACTTCCCATTCTGAACTCGGCCTTCGGCCTCGTTAGTGACTCTCCTGAGGAATGTAAATGCGTAACACCCCATTCTGAACTCGGCCTTCGGCCTCGTTAGTGACTCTCCTGAGGAATGTGAATGCGTAACACCCCATTCGGAACTCGGCCTTCGGCCTCGTAAGTGACTAACACGGCTCGGCCTGCGGCCTCGCGGAGGCCACGCTCGGCCTTCGGCCTCGCGGGCCGAAAGCTCGGCCTTCGGCCTCGCCCTCGAAGCTCGGCCTTCGGCCTCGCAGGTTTGAAGCTCGGCCTGCGGCCTCGCAGCCGTGGCGTTGTATCGCCAGCGAATATCCCCATCCAGTAAAAAAAAAACCAAATGACGTCATCCAAAATTTTTTTTTATATTTGGAATCAGGGACCCTCAATCTCCCTAAATACCAAATTTCAGCGAGATCGGAGCAACTTGTAATTTGGTATCCGGTTCGAAGGACCAATTTGCAATTTTTGACTAAAACTCCAAATTCCCCTACAAACCCTCTATAATATTTGTTCGAACCCCCCATACCCACCTATAACGGTTTCGGAGCTGCAGTCGTTTTAAATTTGTATGGGAGAACCTCTTTTTTGTTCGGGAGGGTAAATTTTTTTCAACTTTCCAAAAGGATCCCAGGGTTTTAGTCATTTTTAGTTTTGACACCAACCCCCCATCGATTATAGTTTCCGAGATCCCTACACCAGTTCCATGATGGAAACCAAAAATGACACTTTTCGGATTTTTCTGGAGGTCACGGGAACCTCCTCTACACTTTTCCCCTACACCACAAACACCCCCCATCGCTCCTTCTAGGAGAACAATTCTGTCAATCAGTGAGTGAGTGAGTGAGTGAGTGAATCAGTGGTAATCGAGCTTTATATATATATAATGATGTAACGGAGTTTTGAAAGATAAGCATAATAAAATAAATATTAAAAAAAAAAATTAAGTGTAGGTATGTATATATACGAATATAAATATTTGTACACCCATCAAGGTAAAATATTTAATACATATATTTCAGAAAGCACCTACTTTAAGACAGTATTCTTTCAAATAAACCTTCTCTGTTTATTTATGTTTTGTTTGTTGAAGAAGAAGTTGACAGTTACTTAATTACCTCAAACTAGAAAACTAACTAAATGTCTTCACTCACCATCGAGTAAAGACGACGTGTGTCGGTGCAACTGCGCGCTCCGGCCAGCGCAGCGGGCTCGCCCCCCGCCCCCCGCGGTCTCCGCGACCCTCACCACTTATTATATGTTTCCACTAATTAGGGGCATATCGTATATAACGAATACTACAACATAAAGTTAATAGTTAAATGTATCTTACGCCCTTCGATATACGTACTTGCAACAGACCTCCATAGACAAACTGTTTATTCTACTGTGTAAACATTCCGTTAACATTTTCACGCAAATCAGTTTACGTGCTCTCTAGCCGTCACTGGAGAACACTAATGTCCAGGGTGTGTTCTGTGGAGAGGCGCCGCGCCGGGAGCGCGCACTGAGCGTCTTCATCAATTATTGAGAGGGCGGACCGATGACGCTTTTATTATGAGATCGCTTTGAGCTCTCAAGTGCGGTTGAAATTTCCCTCTCGTTGGCACATCAGAAACACGCGCCGGTCCTGGCCGCGCTTGATCTTACGATGGCGACATCGCGGTGGATGCCGAGCGTGGACAATACTGCTGTATACCTACTGCTTTCATGTTTTAATGGAACTCACAAAGTTAAATGTAAAGTAATAAATAAAAGTAAAAATAAAAATTAATAAAAGTAAAATGAAACTCAAGAGTTTCATTTTGATTTATGTAAAATAAGAATATGTGACTTTCTTTTGGATAAATGTTATTATTCTCTAAATGATTACCTTAATAAAAAGTAGTTTCAATGCTGTATTATTGTATTATTATATAATTATGAACTTGAGATAAAATATGATGTGCGAAAGCGAATTGATTTATATAAGTTAACCTACGGAACTTAGCCGTAATAATATTACCATATACCATATATATACCTGTCTTTGCCATATAAATATGGACATATTAAGAAAAATAATAATGTTTAATAATTTAAGACTTTATACGCTTGCCAAGGCAGAATTTTGACAGATATCTACTAAGCTATAAGATCTTAGCACAACTAATGACCCGACATTCTTATAAATAAACATTTCATTTCATTTCAAAAACGAGGTTTTAAGTCTGTTTCCGGTCAACGCAATGTTGGTTAATTTTCGCAGAAGTTTATGCGAAAGCGACGTCGCTTTCGCATAAACTTCTGAGGTGGTCAGGTACCTTGGAACATTGACCATTTGTGTATTAAGTAGGTACCTAGTGAGAGATACACGATTGTAGATAGATTACATTGAAGATTGTTTGTAATGTAATCACTATAACTATCCATGATTGTGATTAATATGAGAAAATATAACATCATTGTTTGTGTTACTTTCAGTTGGCGGCAGATAAAACTTTTGGTCGATTCATATAAAATATGTGATACCTTTAAGTATAATTATATAGCTTATGTGCATTAGTTACGTTTTAATATTAACATTCTGAGCACGCTGCCAACTGGTAGCGAGTTAGATCATTTGAATTATCTAAAGGCTGTCATCGGCTAGTGGATTGTTCAAATGTTATTGTAGCTGTTGTATTGTAATTAGTTATCGGCCCAGTAAAAAAGTATAATTTATATTTCTGTATAACTTATCGTCATTTAGTGATATATATTTTTAAAAATGCAGCCGAACGAGCATTTCCAGAAGTCTAGGAAGCACCTCTCGGCGCTGTGCCACGGCTTATTGGATTTATGATTAGAAACGTACCTGTCGTAGAATTCTAGAAGATACAAGACAGGAAACTGTCTTGTACCTAAAAAAACTACCACGTATACAGCCCCAAAGCAAATTATAATCTTTTAAGGACCTGTTTTGTCATATGAGACCGCAGGTTAAGTTCAATTCAAGACTTTATCGGAACTTCTAATAGTACAAGTGTAGGTGATTTTACAATACAATACAGTTTATTAGAGACACAGTCATTCGTTTGACATATCGCACGCATAGCACCTGAGTACTTACATGGAAGGATTCGGAGTCGGAACATAATGTCACGTGTCGGCGCCGACAGGCTGTGAAGCCGTTCTCTACAAACGTGCACCTTCCACAAAAATTTCTGTCCGTTACCCTCGCTGCGCTGCTAGTGCTAGCGCTCTCCCGTTAGAGTTCTCTCTGCAAGATATTGCTGCCCTTACATATATATAATACTTTTATACTCTCTGTCTATTATGTTATGCAGTCATTTCGACTAAAAATTATCTAAATTACTTACTTCTGTGTGCAGTTTGATGCAAATTTTAATTTCACAATTGCTTATTTAATTATTCATAACATTTTTACAATTTAATGTGTACTTGATCATTTGTAATAGATTTTATTTGTCTGTCAATAGATTAATTCGAATTAATTAATTTTAAGGTCTGAAATGTGATTATTTTTAATATTAGCCATTGAAATAGTAAGTAGGATCGAAAACATAAGTAAATTAGATAAAACTATCGGAGATACATTCTGATATAACACACGACGTATGGCGGCGGCCGTACCAACAATACTATCCAATGGAACTAATGAACGGCGCAAGCGCCACTCGGTGGGCAACTTGCACAGTCGCGTCGGTGCCCAGCGCGTGGGCAACTCGCACGGTCGTGTTGGACGTATTGAGATAAAACTTAGTAGTTAGTAGGTAGGTACGCGACGCGAACGAAGCCGCGGGTGAGCTCGTTCATGTTATAAACGAGCACCAGTCAGGTACTTATACAATTGAAATAAGCCCTGACAGCTCCGTCGTCTTACTTCCTGACAACTAGTGACAGCGTTCTATTTACCTACGCGAGAAGCTTGTGTGCGTGACCAATGTCGGCCACAACACATTACACATTGTAAAGTGGGACACTCACTACGTCATTTCCTGTGACACTCAACAGCATTTCTGCCTTCCCGAACGTAATAGGCACAATATTGTCAGCGACATCATCGTCGACAATTCACTAAATGCTTAATACGAGTATAACCTAATTTGCCAAATAATGCTTAGATCGATTAAACTTATTAACTAGGACTAAGTGATCAATTGATCACTTAGTCCAGCGTTTTAGCCGAATTATATATATTGCTAACGAAACGTAGCTGTTCATAAAAAATACAGCTTCAGTGGGATTGGAACCCATGAATCTAGAAAAATGATTTGTTGAAATTTGATTACCACTCGTATACCCCATGCCCCGCACAGACGGCCCAGTAGAGATTCCACTGTCCCGTACGAGGTGCTTCGCCTCCACATTGTTCAAGCGTACAGCTAAGGAGTAGCGAGTGACTCATTGCCTGAATCTATGTTCCAAATACAAATAATTTATTAATAACACCTATGTTAGAAGTCAATCTTAGAAATAAAATGATAAATGATATATTGCTCATTGAGCAATGCATTTCGTGTAGGCACACAATCATAACTATATTGTTATATTAATTTATAATATATTTAAAGTAAAAAAAGAATAATTATTTAATAACATTTCAATTTGAGGTAGTCACCTAACTCGTAAAACAGCTGATCTAGGAGCCAGGCTCTTTATCTGGTTTTGAAGCACGTGGTGGAAGGTGCATCTCGCACGGCAGTGGGTATTCGGTTGTAGATCTCTGGACCCATTATGTACACTGACCTCCATGACTTAGCAAGTCGGTGTGACGGCGTTACCAGTTCGTTCTTCCTTTTATTGCTACGCAAATCTATGCCACTGTGACTACCTCTTCGTTGGAAAGCGTCCAGATGTAAATGGGTAAATAGAGCTATTTGGTATATTAGCTCACACGGCAGCGGTAATATTTTCAGTTCACGGAATAGTTCTTCGCATGAAACGTCATCCTGGACCCCGAAAATGGCACGCACAGCTCGCTTTTGCATGACAAAAATCCTATTTCGATCCGCAGCGCAGCCCCATAACTCCAGCCCATAAGTAATGTTACTGTGGACGGTCGCGAAGTAGCAGGAGCGCACGACGTTGCGGGTGGCGGTGCTCGCGAGTCGACGGAGAGCGAAGCATGAGCGGCTCAGTTTGCCACACAGTTCGTCTATGTGCGCTTCCCACTTCAACGCGCCGTCAATATGGAACCCCAGTAATTTTGTACTGTATACTTGCCGAAGTATAGTATTTCCAACTGCTACAGAATATGTCTTCGGCACATGACCGTTGAGGTTAAATGCCAAGAAACATGTCTTCTCCGTGTTTAATGCCAATCCGTTCGACCGGAACCACCCATCAGGCTCCCATTAGGGTATTAGGGTATATTGGCGGATGTACCGTAAAGGTCAGTACTCTTTTTAGGAGCAATTTGTTTTGTCGCTATTTTAACAAATAGTGTAAAAGGTTGCAGTCTGATAGAAACGTCACTAGCGGATGATTCATTTAGCCCCCGGCGCCCGTGCACTTGCTATCCTAGCAAGTGCACGGGCGCCGTTGGCAGCGGGGGCTCCACACTTACTCGCCGCTGTTACAAACTCCACGTTGAGTGCATCAACTACGTTTCTTTTGGTTGCGAAGGGTTGACCATTCGTGTCACGCACGAGATCCGTGAAGTCAACCCTCTCACGCGTACCGCGTCCCAACTCGGAGTTTATGACACGCCACATGCAGCGTGCGTTAGTACCAATTATATTACAAAAATACCTAGTACGCTTTGATTTTAGTAGTGAATGGAACTGAGCTAATAAATCTTCACACTTGTTGCGAAGCGAATGGTTAGTAGGAAAAACATTCTTCAATTTTACAGCGTCCTTAAGTAAATATCTTAAATTATGTATTTCTTCGTCAACCCATTATTTACTGTTATCACGGGCAGGCTGTTTCTTTAGCGGGTAGCACTCGCTATACTTATTGTATTATGTAGTAATGACATCCTCCCAGTCAACCGACCCGAGCCCTTTGACAAAATTGTATTCAGACTGTTGGTTGCGGAGTAGTTACGAGCTAAGCAGTGGGGAGGTGGGGTTACGACATTACTCGTCAGTGTGAGGCGCTGGGCATCGTGGTCGCTTAGCGGCTGGGTGATAACATTAGTGATGCTGGTAACGCGTCCCGTGGGAATGTTGGTGTAGACGTGGTCCATGAGAGATCTTCAGCCTCCCGCATCCACTCGCGTGGGCTCGTCGACTAATTGCACAAAATTATAACTGGCTATTATGTCAAGTAATTGTTTTTGGGCACTAGACTTCTCCAATAGGTCGATGTTTGCATCTCCCATGATGATGCAATCTAGTCCGTCATCTGTAATCTTACATAAAAGGTACTCAAATAGAACAAGATAGTCAGACTGACTCGTCAAGTTGGAGTGGTATTAGGCCAACTACTAAAATATTTTCGTCTAATAAGTGCATTGCGCATACGTCAAAGTTTTGTTATTGTGCCAATTTGCAATAGTCCTGTCTACTGGTAACTTTCATACCCGAGCGAGAGCATAGATACAGTTTCCACCGTGCGCTATTCGCTCCCTGCTACTATAGGTGATAAATAATCAACAACTATATGAGATAATTCCTCCATAGCGTAACACATAATGTATATGAACTCGTATAATCGTATCGCCCTTACTGTTCATCATTGTTACTGTGCAAGCCAGCTCGCCCTCGCCTCACCTCGCCTCGTGGTGTGGTGCGGTGCGGTGGGGGGCCCGGCCGTGCCGCTCCACTCTTGAGGAAATAAGACGTCACTCAACATTCGCCGACGGCGACTAACGGACGTGTCACGCATCCTGTCATCACTGATAGCGTTCGGTTTGCTTGCGCGCTTCAGCACAAATGTTTTATTGAACTATATTGCATTGTTTAATTTAAAGTAGTCTGTTGTGAAAACATATGCATAGCTTTACCTGAAAAGTAAAATTATTTGTCTGTTTCACATCGGAGCGGTTCATCTATAACGATATCATTTTATATCTAACTCTTTGTACGACCTGAATTATGTATAAACTCCAACTGGTAGCGTTTCTTTTTAACCAACTTCAATAAAGGAGGTTACTCAATTCGATCGTATAATTATACTAGTATTTGGGTGGCGCGCGGGCTGCGAGCAGCCCGCGTTATCGATGTGCATTAGTATTATTAACAAAAATGTCATTGCAGTTAAAAATATATATATATAATTCTCATACAAGTCGAATCAATGACAGTTTCTTCTAAATCAGTACAAAGTGTGGCAGGGTTACCATGTGCAAGTTGATTTTTAAAAAAAAATTTAGTCGCTGTAAAATCGCACCAAGATTGTAAACGACTATTGTTAAGGGACAATACCTCTAAGTGCAGTGGTTAACGTGGGCAGTTGCCTCGGAGACCAGCTCGAGATGTGGAATAAACTCCCCATTCGGGACTCGGCCTTCGGCCTCGTAAGTGACTCGACTAAGGAATGTAAACGCGTAACACCCCATTCGTAAGTGACTAACACGGCTCGGCCTACGGCCTCGCGGAGGCCACACTCGGCCTTCGGCCTCGCGGGCCGAAAGCTCGGCCTTCGGCCTCGCAGGTTTGAAGCTCGGCCTGCGGCCTCGCAACCGTGGCGTTGTATCGCCAGCGAAAATC
Organism: Apeira syringaria; assembly: GCA_934044485.1. Lineage (NCBI taxonomy): Eukaryota > Metazoa > Arthropoda > Insecta > Lepidoptera > Geometridae > Apeira > Apeira syringaria. Next base: position 17,847,052 of record OW203668.1, read on the forward strand.
CCCATCCAGTAAATTTAAAAATTCTCATGCAAGTAGAATAACTGATAGATACTTTTAGTTCCCGTGAGCGGTTGCATCAAAGACCAGCTCGAGATGTGGAAAAAACTCCCCATCCGGGACTCGGCCTTCGGCCTCGTTAGCGACTTCCATAGGATGCGTTAATGAGGTACACCCCATTCGGAACTCGGCCTTCGGCCTCGTAAGTTACTAACACGGCTCGGCCTACGGCCTCGCGGAGGCCACGCTCGGCCTTCGGCCTCGCAGGCTGAAAGCTCGGCCTCCGGCCTCGCAGGTTTGAAGCTCGGCCTTCGGCCTCGCGGTGTTTAAGGCTCGGCCTGCGGCCTCGCAAGTTACAAAAAGGGAATGATTTTAAGCTGTTCCCAATGACGGCCAGCTCGGCCTTCGGCCTCGCAGGCCTACAGCTCGGCCTCCGGCCTCGCTAGGGTGGAGCTCGGCCTTCGGCCTCGCCTCCACAGCTCGGCCTGCGGCCTCGCTCGATTGCAGCTCGGCCTACGGCCTCGCAAAGGGAATGTGGTTTCGCCACCAAAATTCCGCATCCCGTAAAAAAAAAACAAATGACGTCATCGAAAAACTTTTTTCATATTTCGAATCAGGGACCCCAAATCTCCCTAAATACCAAATTTCAGCCGAATCGAAGGAACTTGGATTTTTGTATCCGGTTCGAAGGACCAATTTGCAATTTTTGACAAAATACCCAAATTTCCCTACAAACCCTCTATGACATTTGTTCAAACCCTCCATACCTATCTATAACGGTTTAGGAGTTGCGATCGTTTTAAATTTGTATGGGAGAACCTCTTTTTTGTTCAGGAGGGTAATTTTTTTTCGATTTTCCAAAAGGTTCCCAGGGTTTTAGTCATTTTTAGTTTTGACACCTACCCCCCATCGATTATGGTTTTCGAGATCTTTACACCAGTTCCATCAAGGAAACCAAAAATGACACTTTTCGGATTTTTCCCTAGGTCACGTGGGCACTCCCTATATAGTCCATTATATAATTTTAACCCAAAAATACTCTTTCTAGGAGAACAATGATGTCAGTGAGTCAGTCAATCAGTGGTAGAGCAGCTTTATATATTATAACTAGGTGTTGGGTGGTGCGCGGGCTGCGAGCAGCCCGCGTTATCGATGTGCATTTGTATTTTTAATTGAAGTTTTAGTTGCAGTTTATAAATTATATAAAACTGTCATACAAGTCGAGTAAGTGACAGTTTCTTCTAGTTCAGTACAAAGTGTGGGCAGTGTTACCATGTGCAAGTTGATTTTTTTGATAAAATTTTAGTCGCTGTAAAATCGCCCCAAGATTGTAATCGAGTTTTGTTAAGGGACCATACCTCTAAGTGCAGTGGTTAACGTGGGCAGTTGCCTCGGAGACCAGCTCGAGAAGTAAAAAAAACTCCCCATTCGGGACTCGGCCTTCGGCCTCGTTAGTGACTCTCCTAAGGAATGTAAATGCGTAACACCCCATTCGGAACTCGGCCTTCGGCCTCGTAAGTGACTAACATGGCTCGGCCTACGGCCTCGCGGAGGCCACGCTCGGCCTTCGGCCTCGCGGGCCGAAAGCTCGGCCTTCGGCCTCGCCCTGGAAGCTCGGCCTTCGGCCTCGCAGGTTTGAAGCTCGGCCTGCGGCCTCGCAGCCGTGGCGTTGTATCGCCAGCGAAAATCCCCATCCAGTAAAAAAAAAAAAATGACGTCATCCAAAAAATTTTTTTATATTTAAAATCAGTGACCCCCAATCTCCCTTAATACCAAATTTCAGCCAGATCAGACAAACTTGGATTTTGGTATCCGGGTCAAAGGACCAATTTGCAATTTTTGACTAAAAACCCAAATTCTCCTACAAACCCTCTATAATATTTGTTCGAACCCCCCATACCCACCTATAACGGTTCCGGAGCTGCGGTCGTTTTAAATTTGTATGGGAGAACCTCTTTTTTGTTCGGGAGGGTAATTTTTTTTCAACTTTCCAAAAGGGTCCCAGGGTTTTAGTCATTTTTAGTTTTGGCACTTACCCCCTAACTATTATAGTTTCCGAGATCCTTACACCAGTTCCATTAAGGAAACCAAAAACGACACTTTTCGGATTTTTCTGGAGGTCACGGGAACCTCCTCTACACTTTTCCCCTACATCACAAACACCCCCCATAGCTCCTTCTAGGAGAACAATTCTGTCAATCAGTGAGTCAGTGAGTGAGTCAGTGAGTGGTAATCGAGCTTTATATATATAATAATAATAACTAGTATTTCGGGTGGTGCGCGGGCTGCGAGCAGCCCGCGTTATCGATGTGCATTTGTATATTTTTTAAAATTTTAGTTGCAGTTGAAAAAAATATTTAAAAATTCTCATACAAGTCGAGGAAGGGACAGTTTCTTCTAGTTCAGTACAAAGTGGGAGCAGGGTTACCATGTGCAAGTTGATTTTTTCGATAAAATTTTAGTCGATGTAAAATCGCCCCAAGATTGTAATCAAGTTTTGTAAAGGGACCATACCTCTAAGTGCAGTGGTTAACTTGGGCCGTTGCCTCGGAGACCAGCTCGAGATGTGGAAAAAGCTCCCCATTCGGAACTCGGCCTTCGGCCTCGTTAGTGACTCTCCTAAGGAATGTAAACGCGTAACACCCCATTCGTAAGTGACTAACACGGCTCGGCCTACGGCCTCGCGGAGGCCACGCTCGGCCTTCAGCCTCGCGGGCCGAAAGCTCGGCCTCCGGCCTCGCAGGTTTGAAGCTCGGCCTGCGGCCTCGCAACCATGGAGTTGTATCGTCAGCGAAAATCCCCATCCAGTAAATAAAAAGATTTAAAAATTCTCATGCAAGTCGAACAACTGACAGATACTTTTAGTTCCCGTGAGCGGTTGCATCAAAGACCAGCTCGAGATGTAGTAAAAACTCCCCATTCTGAACTCGGCCTTCGGCCTCGTTAGTGACTAACACGGCTCGGCCTGCGGCCTCGCGGAGGCCACGCTCGGCCTTCGGCCTCGCGGGCCGAAAGCTCGGCCTTCGGCCTTGCCCTGGAAGCTCGGCCTTCGGCCTCGCAGGTTTGAAGCTCGGCCTGCGGCCTCGCAAATAAGAAGTGGTTTCGCCATCAAAAATCCCCATCCAGTAAAAAAAAAACAAATGACGTCATCCAAAAAATTTTTTTATATTTGGAATCAGGGACCCCAAATCTCCCTAAATACCAAATTTTAGCCAGATCAGAACAATTTGAATATTAGTATCCGGGTCGAAGGACCAATTTTCAATTTTTGATAGAAACCTCAAATTCCCCTACAAACCCTCTATAACATTTGTTTGAACCCCCCATACCCACCTATAACGGTTCCGGAGTTGCAGTCGTTTTAAATTTGTATGGGAGCACCTCTTTTTTGTTCGGGAGGGTAATTTTTTTTCAATTTTCTAAAAAGGTCCCAGGGTTTTAGTCATTTTTAGTTTTGGCACCTACCCCCCATCGATTATGGTTTCCGAGATCCGTACACCAGTTCCATCAAGGAAACCAAAAATGACACTTTTCGGATTTTTCTGGTGGTCATGGGAACCTCCTCTACACTTTTCCTCTACATCACAAACACCTCCCATCGCTCCTTCTAGGAGAACAATGATGTCAATGAGTGAGTCAGTGAGTGAGTGGTAATCGAGCTTTATATAATATAAACTAGTATTTGGGTGGCGCGCGGGCTGCGAGCAGCCCGCGTTATCGATGTGCATTAGTATTATTAACAAAAATGTCATTGCAGTTAAAAAAAATATATATATAATTCTCATACAAGTCGAATCAATGACAGTTTCTTCTGAATCAGTACAAAGTGTGGCAGGGTTACCATGTGCAAGTTGATTTTTTCGATAAAATTTTAGTCGATGTAAAATCGCCCCAAGATTGTAATCGAGTTTTGTTAAGGGACCATACCTCTAAGTGCAGTGGTTAACGTGGGCCGTTGCCTCGGAGACCAGCTCGAGATGTGGAAAAAGCTCCCCATTCGGGACTCGGCCTTCGGCCTCGTTAGTGACTCTCCTAAGGAATGTAAACGCGTAACACCCCTTTCGTAAGTGACTAACACAGCTCGGCCTACGGCCTCGCGGAGGCCACGCTCGGCCTTCGGCCTCGCGGGCCGAAAGCTCGGCCTTCGGCTTCGCAGGTTCGAAGCTCGGCCTGCGGCCTCGCAACCGTGGCGTTGTATCGTCAGCGCATTCGGAACTCGGCCTTCGGCCTCGTAAGTTACTAACACGGCTCGGCCTACGGCCTCGCGGAGGCCACGCTCGGCCTTCGGCCTCGCGGGCCGAAAGCTCGGCCTCCGGCCTCGCAGGTTTGAAGCTCGGCCTTCGGCCTCGCGGTGTTTAAAGCTCGGCCTGCGGCCTCGCAAGTTACAAAGGGAATGATTTTAAGCTGTTCCCAATGACGGCCAGCTCGGCCTTCGGCCTCGCAGGCCTACAGCTCGGCCTCCGGCCTCGCTAGGGTGGAGCTCGGCCTTCGGCCTCGCCTCCACAGCTCGGCCTGCGGCCTCGCTCGATTACAGCTCGGCCTACGGCCTCGCAAAGAGAATGTGGTTTCGCCACCAAAAATCCGCATCCAGTAAAAAAAAAACTAATGACGTCATCCAAAAACTTTTTTCATATTTCGAATCAGGGACCCCAAATCTCCCTAAATACTTAATTTCAGTCAGATCGGAGCAACTTGAATTTTCGTATCCGGTTCGAAGGACCAATTTCAAGTTTTGGACAAAATCCCCAAATTTCCCTACAAACCCTCTATAACATTTGTTCAAACTCCCCATACCTACCTAAAACGGTTCCGGAGTTGCGATCGTTTTAATTTTGTATGGGAGAACCTCTTTTTTAATAGGTAGGGTAATTTTTTTTAACTTTCCAAAAGGGTCCCAGGGTTTTAGTCATTTTTAGTTTTGACACCTACCCTCCATCGGTTATGGTTTCCGAGATCCGTACACCTGTTCCATGAAGGAAACCATAAATGCCACTTTTCGGATTTTTCTGGGGGTCACGTGGGCTTTCTCTATACAGTCCACTATATAATTTCAACCCAAAAACACTCCTTCTGGGAGAACAATTCTGTCAGTGAGTCAATCAGTGGTAATGCAGCTTTATATATTATAATAACTAGTATTTCGGGTGGTGCGCGGGCTGCGAGCAGCCCGCGTTATCGATGTGCATTTGTATATTTTTTAAAATTTTAGTTGCAGTTGAAAAAAATATTTAAAAATTCTCATACAAGTCGAGAAAGGGACAGTTTCTTCTAGTTCAGTACAAAGTGTGAGCAGGGTTACCATGTGCAAGTTGATTTTTTCGATAAAATTTTAGTCGATGTAAAATCGCCCCAAGATTGTAATCGAGTTTTGTTAAGGGACCATACCTCTAAGTGCAGTGGTTAACGTGGGCCGTTGCCTCGGAGACCAGCTCGAGATGTGGAAAAAGCTCCCCATTCGGGACTCGGCCTTCGGCCTCGTTAGTGACTCTCCTAAGGAATGTAAACGCGTAACACCCCATTCGTAAGTGACTAACACGGCTCGGCCTACGGTCTCGCGGAGGCCACGCTCGGCCTTCGGCCTCGCGGGCCGAAAGCTCGGCCTTCGGCCTCGCAGGTTTGAAGCTCGGCCTGCGGCCTCGCAACCGTGGCGTTGTATCGCCAGCGAAAATCCCCATCCAGTAAATAAAAAGATTTAAAAATTCTCATGCACGTCGAACAACTGACATATACTTTTAGTTCCCGTGAGCGGTTGCATCAAAGACCAGCTCGAGATGTGGAAAAAAAACTCCCCATTCGGGACTCGGCCTTCGGCCTCGTTAGTGACTCTCCTAAGAAATGTAAATGCGTAACACCCCATTCGGAACTCGGCCTTCGGCCTCGTAAGTGACTAACACGGCTCGGCCTACGGCCTCGCGGAGGCCACGCTCGGCCTTCGGCCTCGCGGGCCGAAAGCTCGGCCTTCGGCCTCGCCCTCATAGCTCGGCCTTCGGCCTCGCAGGTTTGAAGCTCGGCCTGCGGCCTCGCAGCCGTGGCGTTGTATCGCCAGCGAAAATCCCCATCCCGTAAAAAAAAAAACAAATGACGTCATCCAAAAATTTTTTTTATATTTGGAATCAGGGACACCCATTCTCCTTAAATACTAAATTTCAGCCAGATCGGAGCAACTTGGATTTTGGTATCCGGGTCGAAGGACCAATTTTCAATTTTTGACAGATAACTCAAATTCCCCTACAAATCCTCTATGACATTTGTTTGAACCCCCCATACCCACCTACAACGGTTCCGGAGTTCCGGTCGTTTTAAATTTGTATGGGAGAACCTCTTTTTTGTTCGGGAGGGTAATTTTTTTTCAACTTTCCAAAAAGGTCCCAGGGTTTTAGTCATTTTTAGTTTTGACACCTACCCCCCATCGATTATGGTTTCCGAGATCCGTACACCAGTTCCATCAAGGAAACCAAAAATGACACTTTTCGGATTTTTCTGGTGGTCACAGGAACATCCTCTACACTTTTCTCCTACATCACAAACACCTCCCATAGCTCCTTCTAGGAGAACAATGATGTCAATGAGTCAGTGAGTCAGTCAGTCAGTGAGTGGTAATCGAGCTTTATATAATATGGTTAATATGGTTAATAATAATATGTTTTATTACGGTGTTAATCGGTGTTAATCGAGGTGTTCGCGGATAACTTCGTCGTATAAGAACCGATTTAGATGATTTTTTTTTAGATAGAGTATACTTTTGTGTTTGTTCCATTTAAATTAAATTAAAATTGGACAACCGGTTTTTGAGTTACACTCCAATATTTGAAAAGTGCTACGCATACCTCGACGATATTATAGTACCGGTTGAAGACATCGGTGAACATACACAATGACAATTGATCCCGTGAGTCGTCAGTGAGCGTACGGCTGTCTCAGCGGCCGCACGCTTGTAGTCATTACTCGTACCGACTTCGCGGTGCTCTAAATAATTAGTGATGTTCTCATGTGTTACTGTCGAAAACATCGATAACTATGGAGAAGTTCCTTAACCGATCGTCGTCGATACATTAGTATAGTAATAATTAGTGATGTTCTCATGTGTTACTGTCGAAAACATCGATAACTATGGAGAAGTTCCTTAACCGATCGTCGTCGATACCCAATTTGGTCTCCAAAAGACCTAGAGAAGATGAAGCCGCTTCGGAGCAGTGGCAACAGCCAAAAAGGTTTGTTGTAAGCCCAAAAAGAATCCCGAATGAGAAGAATGTCCCAAATACAAACCGTTTTAAAGACCTTCCTTTGGACGAACCATCTTTGGATTCATACCAACAAGCTACTAAGAAAAAGGTAAATAATCATATTCCCCCTATTGTAATTGAACTCCAGGGTAGCTGGACTCACCAGAAAATTAAAGACTCCATCAACAAGTATGAAGGAGAATGCCACTTACAATACCGAGGTAAAAACAGTGTCAGAGTACACTGTTATTCAACCAAAATCCACCAGTTAGTCAAGGAAAACCTACAAGAAAATGCATCCTTTCATACCTTCACGCGAAAAGATGAGAAGCTTCCAAAAGCAGTGATCAAAGGTCTTCCTAAGTTCCTACATGATACTTTACCCACAGAGCTAGACTCACTGGGTTTTACTGGTTGCACAACCACAGAAATGAAAACACTACACAGATCCGAATGCCCACCTGTGCTCGTCCAATTGCCGAGTGGGACGGATATGACGAAATTCAAGAAGATAAAATACCTCTCCCATTGTGTAGTCGAAATACAAAAGTATACACCGTCTAAGAAAATGGTTACACAATGCTTTAGGTGCCAGGGCTTCGGGCATGCTTCCCGGAATTGCAATAGATCAGCACGCTGCGTCAAATGTGCCCTGCCACATGCTAATGTACTAAAAAAGATAGAGAACAACCAGCTCGCTGCTGCAATTGCCAACTAGACCACCCAGCCAAATACGCTCATTGTCCTGAACGGGAAAGATATCTTGAGAGGATCCAGAAGAAACGTCAAATCCTACAAAAACATACATCAGAAGTGCCGATTAAGGTAACAACTACGTCTGATAAGGAGACTTGGGCCCACATCACTAGTACTGGTAAAAGTGTCGCAAAAAAAGACTCGTTACCCCAACCTGAGAACACATGCAACGTAGTAGGAAGAAATACCATACAAAAACACTCAAGCATGCATCTCCCGAGAGCTTCAGCCTCAGCAGAGCTAATCCAGCTAGTAGACAATAGGAATACGCTCCCTTTTGACCCTGAAACTGCCGAAATGTTAGAAATCTTGTCAACTGTAAAATCAATCAAACAAGAATTTACGAAATGTAAAACATTCATGGATAAAGTGATATTAATAGTTACTCATCTCGGTCATTATGTTTAGTAACCATAACGAGCTTCGTATATTATATTGGAACGCTGATGGCGTTCACAGTAAACAGCAAGAGCTGGCAGAACTTGCGGTATGTAGGCTACATGTAGACATCATCGCGCTCTGCGAGACGAGGTTAACGAGTCGCCTATCCCTAAACATACCCGGTTCTCACTGCTAACGCATGGACAAACATTTGAAGGGCGATGGCCAGGGTGTAGCTATACTTGTTAGATCAGACCTTGTTCATTGTATAATTTCTACCCCTATTACTCAAAATATTGAGGTTGTAGGTGTTTCCATAAATGGATTGAATAGCAATATCTTCATTTATTCTATTTATCAGTCACCAAATCGCCCATTTGTTGTTAGCGACATCGAGTGCCTCATGTCGTCTGGTAACGAAGTTTTATTGTTGGGTTACTTTAATGCTAAGCATGTCATGTGGTCTCCAGGTTGTGGTAACCTCAGAGGCATAAAGCTGTATGAGCATATGATCAATAATGATTATATAGTTTATGCCCCCGAAAATCCCACTCTTGTGCACTATCGTCCTGAACACAGTTCATCTGTATCAGACTTAGTCTTAGCTAAAAATGTTTGCCTCATTAACGAGGTGGTCACTATTCCAGCTTTATCTTCCAATCACTTCCCTGTACTTGTGAAGTTAAATGGAAAAATCGATCGCAAGAATATACAAATATTCAACTATAAAAAAGCAGATTGGGCTAAATTCCGTCAAGTTTTAAATAATAACATTTCTTTATCCTCTAGATTCTTCACGTCTGTAGACGATGTTAACACAGCAATTAGCAAGTTTCAGATAAATTTAATTCAGGCTCGTGATGCTTGTGTTCCAGTCACAACATTTAATCCATGGAACTCATGCTCACTTCCACGAAGCATCAAACGCCTCATACAACGTAAAAACCGACTACAAAGATACGCAGCAACAGAAAATAGTATTTCAATACGTAGAGCCATAAATTACCGTGTACGTCAAATACAACATGAGATAAGTATTGCTTTAAGAAACCACAATGACAAGGAATGGGACTTGAAATTGCAAAGGGTTGACAATCCTTGCACAGACCTCTGGCGACTAGCTAAAAGTTTGCGTACCACTAAAATCGCTACCGTACCACCCCTCAAATTGCCAAACGGTTCCTTGACCACTACCCCATCAAAACAATGCAGTATCTTAGCCAATACATTTTCAAACAATATGCTATTAACTCATAGCTGGGCTAGCGTCGACGCAGCAGAAATTAATCTTTCTTTATCTAAACTAAATGACGAAGCTATTGATCATCCCCCCACTCTTGTTCGTCCTGTTCGTCCAGGTGAAATAAAAAAAAGCATCAGCTCGTTAAAACCCAGAAAAGCACCTGGACCTGACGATATTTCTAATTTGATTATTAGTAATCTGCCCCACACATGTGTCATATTAGTGACTAATATATTCAACGCTTGTCTAACTCTCAATTATTTTCCATCAAAATGGAAAATAGCAAAAGTAATTGCAGTACACAAGCCTGGCAAAGATAATGCAGATCCAACTAGTTATCGCCCAATCAGTCTCTTACCATGCCTGGGTAAATTATTTGAAAAGATTATATATCGACGTCTATTGCGTGCAACACACAATATTTTGATTGATCAACAGTTTGGCTTTCGTCAGAGTCACTCAACTATACAACAGCTTGCTAGAGTTGCTGAAGCTGTGTCCCACAATCTCAATCTCAAACAGTCTACTGGCATGTTTTTATTGGATATTGAGAAAGCGTTTGACACGGTTTGGCATGAAGCACTTCTCCACAAACTAATCACTCTCAGAATACCGATTTCACTCGTAAAAACCATCAAATCTTATCTAACTAATCGTAGTTTTAGTGTCCATATTAAAGATCACTGTTCATTACCCATTGTCGTACCTGCGGGGGTACCGCAGGGCTCAATTTTAGGCCCACATTTATTTTTACTATACCTTAACGACATTCCTGTCCAACCAAGGACTAACCTAGCCTGTTTCGCGGATGACACAGCATCTTTTACGTCTTCATCGGACATTGATCTGATTATTGATCGCCTCCAACTGTCAATTGAACAGCTACTGTCATATTTCTACCGATGGAAACTTAAGATAAATGCGTCTAAAACTGAAGCAATTCTTTTCACCAGAAAACGTTCTTTACCTTCACGCACATTGAACATTGAAGGTTATTCTATACCTTGGCGACGTTCAGTGAAGTATTTAGGCACAATCTTGGATAATAAACTTAATTGGACCGAAAATACTTCAAGGTTCCGTTTATAAGGGATGATTAAATAGAAGATCCCGTCTTAGCAGCCGTACTAAAGTACGAATATACAGCACCTTGGTTCGACCTTGTATTACATATGCTTGCCCTGTTTGGAGTAGCACGTGTAAAACAAACATAAACAAACTACAGGTGATTCAAAACAGAGCCCTAAATTGGGCATACAATACTCCCTTTAGAACAAATCTAAGAAAACTTCATCTAAACATCGGCCTACCTCGTATTGATGTTTATGTATATAAATTATCGGAAAAATTTTACATCCATAAAAATCCCCATAATAAAAATAAAATAATAAGTAACATAGGAAAAACGCGACGAAACAATCTTACTTATATCGACAACTATTGCCGATATAAATTACCCCATCACTTATTCCTCGACTGCGATGAATAAGTACATCTGCCCGCACTTGGTAGCTTGCGTCACTCGCGTCGGGCGTGTGCACGATTCCAACCTGTATTATCCAGTGATAGCACCCGTTTTGTGCACGCGCTCTGCGCCGGTCAAGCGTGGCCTGTGTGAGACTCCTCATGTTTTGCTTCGCTCTTGCTGTTTTACCGACAATGGCCTTGCACTTTGTTATTGTTTTGTTTACCGCCTAAGGTTTTTATGGTAAGGAAATATATTTTAAAACTGTGAGACTAACACTAAAGATTGCAGATTAACACCTAAAACTAAATTTTACATTTATATAATAATAATAAGTATTAACTGTAGTTATCAATCCTGTCTAAAGTTTTATATAAGCGTTTAGTGCTTGCAAAACATAATACTTTAAGAACTGTATACTCTAGGACTTCTTTACACTGGAAATGTACAATTTTATTAGAATAATTTAATGTTAAATAAAGTATTTTTGAATTGAATTGAATTGATCCCGTGAGTAGCAAAGGTCACTGAAAAGGGATGAGTGAAAATATATCGTATATCTTTTATACCTTACTGTCATCATATCAAGTCTCATAAAAATGAAACTGCCTGTGTACGCACCCTCAGTGAGTTTCCAGGAAACCGTAATTGACATGTCATGAGCAGTTCCGCCCACAAACGAGACTTCGGATCGCAGAAAACGTCCCGTCCGATAGTGTCCGCCGCCGGCTCACCCTTGACCGCGCGGCTGATGTTGCTGATCATGCAGATATTTCATATGTACTCGTACAATACAAAGGACAATGAGATAAATTGTCCGTTTGAAGCAAAGTGGAGATGGGAGATAGTGTCGTTTGAATATGAGAGTGAAATTTGAATATTGTAGGACTATATTATATACAATTGGCTAAGCCCCCGCGCTTCTACCCGCATGGACTACGGTTCTCGCGTACATTTTTCGGATGATGAATGGCCTAGGTCCTTCAGTCAATTATAATGTATCTATGCCGGATCTCATTAATTGTATCCACACATATGTATACAAGCTTTCCTATGCGTAGGTATATGTGTATAGTAGGTAGGATAAGTCTTTGGTATGGAATGCAAAATGATATAGTAATGATAGTTTTAGTATAGCCAATAGAACCTTGGCTCACCCCGGCGCGCGCGTGATAAGGGCGAGACTCATATAGACCAAGTCGGACGTACTGCTGACGAGCGCGTAGGTAGTCGGCACCGCAACGGAGGAGGCCTGGTGCGACTCCCAGAGCACTGAGATTTTCCAACAGTATGTTAGTGCAGCGGAAATAATTCACAACTTAAAAATTACCCTCTCTTTTTAGCAGTCGCTTAAATAGTATACATATTTCATTACGAGTGCGGAGCCGAGCCGAGCCGAGCCTGTCACTGCAGAGTTCCGACACATGTGTACCCGAGCCGAGGCGCAGCCGAAGGTGAGGGCTGACAGTCGGAACAAGTTGCAATGACGGTTCCGCAGTTGCGAAAAATGTAGCTATTTAATAAAGAACATTTTTGGAAAATGGCGCCAGAGTGGAGTAGCAGAAGTAGGAAGAGAGTAAGCAGAGTGTTTTTTTGTTTTCTTCACCCATTCTGGGTAGGCAAAGGGAATTATGCCCATACAATGCAATTCGAAGTCTTCAGTATTTTTTTTTATTGATATGAAATGAAAATGAAATTTAATGAGATGAAATGAAGTGAAACCTAACCTAACTCATAGAATCAAATCAATAAATCTGATATTGAAACAAATAAGTAGCTTCTTTTTAGAAATACTTGCATGAATCATAAAAACTTCTATGATTTTTTTAGTAAAAAGTTCGTGGTTGGTTTTTTCTTTTTAATAGACATTATTTTGAGAGTTGGGAAAGAGAACGCACGAGTTCTATGCTCGGAGTTTCTCTACGTGATCGAATCTGAAATGAGGAGATCCGTAGAAGAACGCAAGTAACCGATATAGCCCAGGCCAGCAGATTAGCAAGTTTAAGTGCCAGTGGACAGGGCACATATTTCGAAGAACTGATGGCCGTTGGGGTCGAAAAGTTCTAGAATGGAGACCACGGACTGGCAAGCGCAGCATAAGACGGCCACCGACCAGGTGGACAGACGACCTGACTAAGATCGCAGGCAAGGGGTGGATGCGGGGCGCTTCCAACCGGTCCTTGTGGGAATCAATGGGGGAGGCTATGTCCAGCAATGCACTTCCTATGGCTGAGATGATGATGACTTCAAAAATCAGTTAGAATCTTTTATTTTCGATAAAGATTACACGATTGCACGACCGTGACCCAAGGGTGGAATAAAACCCCACGCGGTATCTTTTTTATATCCCGCCTTCCGCGGTATCTATTTCGTGGGAATATTGTTTTGATCGAGACACTTATCTCTGCATATTATATTGGAGTTCGTTCCGTGTGGTTAAGTGCCGGTACGATTGCGACTAAAGTAAGTTGTTTGCATGAACCTAATGAATGCGTTCTACTCTAATGCACAATTTCTCTTTTGTTAGTAATATCATAGTTTCTGTTGTTGGGGTAAACAAAATACTGTGTAACTATCTCTTACATGTTAGCCACATGGTGTATCGGAATGTGAAATAATCTGAAGTTATCATAATAAAAGTTCCCAGAAGGATAGTCATGTTTTCCTTTAGTACTTTGATTCCTAGAAGTGTTTTATCTTAGGATGTCGTCGATATGCGTGTAGTGCACGTAGGATATTTAGGGATATATGACACAACAGCTCGAAACAGTTCGCCACCACAAGTGGCAATACCGAAAACATCAGACATTGATTTAAACAATTATAAGCTTAGCCTTTCATCTAAAAGCCTGACTAAAAATAATTGCTGATTTTATCTAAAAGGTAAGAGGTACGTAGACATTGCGTTTTTCTCTTATTCATTCGAATAGCGAGAACCAATTATAAGTTGTAAGTAATCCTCTTATCTGGGCCTGCGCGAGTCCGCGCCGCGCCGCGCCGAATATAATTCACTTTATCCATACCTACTGAACATCAGATCCGAGCGACGGGAGCGATTCGAGTCACGATGATTATTGGATAAGCTCGCCTCTTTCCTTCTGGTCCATTCGCAGGTCCCAGTGGAGCGTCGCGTCGTACCGTGTGTGCCGTGGCCTACGTATGTCTTTCGACTTAGATGTTGTCAATTGTAGATCATACTTAACAAATGAAATATAACAAATATACATTATAGGTAATCATAATCAATTTATTCATAAAGCCAATTTACATGTCATAAACTATTATAATAAATATACTATTGTCATCAAATTTATTAGAAGATATTTTAATATAGGAAACAATTTATAGATTCAGAAGTAACTTTGCGGAAGTCCTTATCAAATACCTACACAATAATTAGTGACTTACATTATCCCAGGCTATCGTGCAGTGTGGCGTATACTATAAGAAATAATATTTGCAGGGCAGTAATGAGAGATGTATTACAAATAGAATATTAAAAAGAAAAATACCGGGTGCAGTCAAGAATGAGGAAAAAGAAACGATAACAGTAAACAGCAGTACGCAAACTGATTCCACCTTTGTAAATAATCTAGATGTAAGCGATTGTGAGGTGAACAAAAAACCAAAAATACAAGACTTTTTTCGCTGCTAACCATATAGGTGTATTTCATGAAAATATTGATGGGTTGATTAGTAAATCAGATTTATTAGGAGTTCACCTTGAGGAGCTTTACCAAAAAACTAAACTTGTAGATGTGTTATGTGTAACAAAACACAATATGACCAAAAGTGACAATCCAATTCTAAATGTTCCTAATTTAACGCTTGCAGAATCTTTTAACATAATCAAACGTAAGTATTAGTGGATCATGCATATTGGTACGCTGTAAGCACACGTTTAAAGAACTCAGATGTCAAACAGTATAGTTATGAGAATGTAATAGAATGTAGTGCAGTTGAATTAACAGAGCCTAACATTATTATTCTTTGTGTATATCGACCTCCAAAAAATGATAAACGTACACCTTACTTTACAATGTTCTTTACAAGTCTTGAAAAGATATTACATGCCTTCTGTGTGAATAGGAGAAAAGTTATAGTCTGTGGAGATTTTAACATTGATATTTTGAAGAAAATGAAATACTCAGACGAATTTAAAGCCATTACTAAAAATTATAATTTAAAAATAACTCTTGACAAACCAACACGGCCAGCTAGAGGAACGTGTATAGACACCTTTCTCTGTAATACTCGAACTTTTTTTTGTGAAATAATAGAACTAGCTCTCTCTCTGACATTTAAATGTCATGTAAAAACATTTTTTCCTTTTAAATTTTGGTATACATTTAAACGAGATTACTGCAAACAAAATATGGAAAAATTTTAAACTAATGTAATAGGACTAACGTTTAGTGAAGTGGTGAGCAGCTGTGATTGTAATGAAGCGTTTATTACTGGACCATGTTATACGTATTCGGGGGTGAGTCAAGGAAGCAATATGGGTCCTCTAGAGTGTATCATTATGATTAATGACCTGCCCGAGACCGTCAGTGTCTACTATTTGCGGATGACCTGAAACTTTTCTTAAAGATTGGAGATTTAAACGATAGCTCTCGGTTACAAAATGATATTGAAAAGGTGATGAGCTGGAGTGTAATTAATAAACTTTTCTTTAATGACGATAAATGTAAAGTAATTACGTATGGTCGTGGAAAACATCCTCTTATGCACCGGTACACCCTAGGAAGTAAGGCTATACAAAGAGTTGACCGCGTGAAAGACTTGGTTCTATTAATGTGCGAAAACATATATTTTCGACTGCATATCAATAAGATATACAGTCGATAAGATATATAGCAGGGAAGCGGATTTAAACAAACTTGTATAATCTATTTTTACGTAATCGTAAATTTCGCGTCTACACTAATATTAATATGTAATAACTACGCACTTGGCCATTTTATTAGCTGCGCTATGTCTAAATGGTTTGTAATCTCTGCTCTGCCCGTCGCTCAGCTGGGTCGCTATTGTTCTCGACAGGTAAAAACTAACCGGTTTGTTAATGTGCATTTTGTTTACTAAGTCATAACCTTTTTCCTAGTAGCTTTAAAGACCAATTTCGCATCTTTCTTGCCTGCTATAACTTTCCGTTTGCCTTGTTGCTCGCTCGGCCAAAGGTTGTTCAGTTTCATTTACACTTTATTGCAATTACTAATGAGTATTATTAGTACGGAATACGAGTATGAGTTGAAGTGTACATTGTTATGGCTTTGCCTGTTATATTATAATGTAATCACTCAAATGCTATTTTATGCAAATAAAAATGGATGAGGTTAGTAAATTAAAAATATACTACCAAAACGTTCACGGTCTTCGTTCAAAAACAACCATCTTTCATCGCAATCTGAGTTTATTTTCTTACGATGTTATTGTATTAACGGAGACATGGCTACTTGATAGTATAAGTAATTCTGAATTATTTGATGACCGGTACTCGGTGTGGCGTAGGGATCGCGATTACAACTCGACTGGGCAATCTCGCGGTGGGGGGGTTGTTCTTGCAGTGAGGAAGGATATCCATGTGACGTCACAGGACTCTTATCGTTCTTCTGCCGAAGATATATGGATAACGGTTTCAGTGAAACTAAGTAATGGACCAACTACGAACATTCATATTTGTTGTATTTACTTGTGCACTCAAGACTTGGGCTTCTCTTTTTCGTTACAATTGCAAGCTTTTCTATCTCAACTCTCCAATATAGTCATGTTGAACCCGTCAGACAAGTTTATTGTGCTTGGCGATTTTAACCTCAGTGGTATCGAATGGAATTCTAGCGATAATTTATTTTTGTATCCCTCGAACTTGTCGAGCAGCGACGAGCACCGTCTGATGGATGGCTTGTATTTCAACGATCTTCGTCAGTATAATGGAATTAGAAACGCTTATGGTAGGATTCTAGACTTAGCGCTTTCTAATGATGATATTTCCGTGTCTGAGTGTGACGATCCTTTAGTGCCCATTGACCCTTATCACAAAGCCCTTTTAATTAAAGTACATTTTGTAAATTTACCTAGTTTAAAGCCTCAGTTCTATTCCAAGTACCTTTTTAATAAAGGCGACTATGATTCCATGAATGATGAAATCAAACAAGTTGACTGGGTGAAGGAATTCTCTTCTAAAACGCTCGAAGGCGCTATTGAGTATTTTTATGAAGTGATTGAGCGCTTAAAAAATAAATACGTGCCTGTTAAGCACGTAAATAATAACTTTTACCCCAAATGGTACACCCCAGCGCTCATCAAATTAAATAAAGAAAAGTCCAAGTATCTTTCAAAATTTAAAGTATACGGGAATAAGGAAAACTTAGCGACCTATAAGTTATTACGCGACAGGGTTAAATACTTAGAGAACGAATGCTACCAGAAATATATAGTGTCTATAGAGAACTCAATTCAAAAGAGTTCTAAGCAGTTTTGGTCATTTATTAAATCGCGGTCCAAGTCGGGAGGTATTCCTAGTTGTGTAAAATACCAAGACTCAAATGCGACAACTGGGGACGCAATTTAAGATGTGTTTTCTAGATATTTTTACTCAACCTTTTCGTGCCCCGAAGGTCATAAACATAGCAGTAGTGTCATTTGTAATAAAAGTTTAACTTCTCAGGTCTCAGACATATGTTCTATTAGTATTGATAGAAATATTATCCTTGGCCACCTTTTAAAGCTTGACTCGTCTAAGTCAGCTGGCCCAGATCGTGTTAGTCCCATACTATTAATTAACTGTGCCCATGCCATATCCATGCCGGTTACTCTGCTATTTAAAAAATCGCTCACGACGTGCGTTTTTCCCAATACCTGGAAGTCTGCTTATGTGACACCAGTTCACAAAAAAGGTTCCAAAACTGACGTAAACAACTACAGGCCAATCTCCAAATTGTGTATCTAAGCCAAAGTTTTTGAAAGGATAGTTTATGATCAGGTTTACTTCGCACTGCGTAACTCCTTTAACCCTACCCAGCATGGGTTCTTAAGGGGCCGTTCAACAGTCTCTAACCTGGTTCTATTTAATTCTTATCTAACAGACGCTATGGAATCAGGTCACCAGGTTGACGTAGTTTACACTGACTACAGTAAATGTTTTGATAGGATAGACCACAAACTACTCGTAACAAAGCTGGAAAGCATCGGTATAAGGGGTGACCTTCTTAGGTGGTTTTCTTCTTACATAGACAATCGGTCCCAGGCAGTTGTAGTGCAAAACTATATTTCCGGATGGGTCACGATACCCAGTGGGGTTCCGCAAGGTTCTCTGCTCGGGCCACTTTTGTTTTTAATATTTATAAACGATATTTCAGAATGTTTTCAAAACAGCCAATTATTGTGCTTTGCTGATGATATGAAAATTTTCAGTCATATTAGATCTGCTGATGATGTTACGAAGCTACAAGCTGACCTGTTACGCCTTGATTCATATTGCTCCCTTAATATGTTAGACCTCAACCCATCCAAATGTTCAATCGTCACCTTCACTCGTAAAAAACTTGTAATACCTTCAACATACTCTTTGAGAGGCCAGTCACTTCAAAAAAGTAATACGGTTAGAGATCTTGGGATAATACATGATTCGAAACTCCTCTTTGATGCCCATGTTGAGTCAATAGTTTCAAAGGCATCTCGGGCCTTAGGGTTTGTCTTGCGTGCTTCCAGTTGCTTCAAGCGAGCTAAAACATATAAAATCCTGTACTGCGCCTTTGTACGAAGTAACCTGGAGTATGCATCGCAAATCTGGAATCCCCGATATCAAGACTATATTTCAAGAATTGAGCGAATTCAAATGAAATTTCTAAAACATCTATGCTATCGTGTTCGAGTCCCTTATTCCTCGGATAACTATTATTCTCTCTGTAAGCAATTTCATTTGCTACCCCTTTCAAACCGACGTGAAATCGCAGATCTCGTATTCCTCTTCAATATTACAGCTGGTGTCATAGACTGTCCAGAACTGGTAAAAAGGATTGCACTAAACGTTCCAGTTAAATTAACCAGACTCAACGCACCCTTACATATCCCTATAGTTTCAACTAACTATCATCAGAACTCGTACTTATGGCGAGCAAGCAACAACTTCAACACTATAAGCAGGCGAATTGATCTTGACCTTTATTGTACCAGCGCGTCCGCGGCGAGGCGACGGCTCAGCAGTAAATTCTTCATGGTAGAAGGCTAACGCAATAGCGTGTTACCCACAAAATCAGGACGAGGAAATGTTCATCGCTACACGGTCCGCAGGAAACATCCCGTGTTGCTGTTTTACTGTTTTCGCATGTTCCATCACCCATATTACAACTACCCGTGAAAACCTGTAATTGGCTTTCTATAGTTAACTTAAGTATCTAATATATTTACATAAGCTGTTGGTTTTCCAATAAATAAATAAATAAAATAAAATAAATAAATAAATATGTGCGCAGGCATTCAGAACTCTCGGATTCGTCTTGAGGCAAGCGAGACACATAGATAGCATACCAGCTCTTAAAGCATTATACAATGCGCTTGTAAGAAGCCGATTGGAGAGCAACTCAGTCATATGGTCTCCGGTTGAAGCAAAATATGTCCTACAAGTGGAGAAAGTACAGAAGAAATTTCGGTCAACAATGGACTACGCCTATCTACAATATACCTAGGTATTCCCTCTTGACTCGAAAATACCTAGACTACCTCTGTGCGGAATCACAGGCTTAAGGAATGAATTCCACTCGTTAGCTGTATGCACCATAAATGTGGAAATAAAACGCTTCGTGCGACAAGTTGGAACGTTTCCATGTATGGATGTCGCATTAGCGTCTGTCTCTGGTCGTTCTTAGATGGAATGGGGTAGAATTAAATTATGTATCTCCAGAGCGCACTCCCCGAAATGTATCCGATAAAAGACCGATAAACAGTGACTTTACGTCGGTGCTGTAGTCTTTGAAGTCTCCTCCCGACTAGAGAATCGTTGTTGCCTTTTAGCTCGCCTCTCTATCGACTCGGGAGTCTCGAGTCGGTACTTGGCCAAGCCGTCGCACAAACGAGAAAAGTACTCCATACACGATCAAACCTGTGCTCGCTATCATATCAGATCTGACTCGTTACAAGTTGGGTGAAACCCCAAGTTTTAAGTTACTTAAAAGTAAACAATATCACAAAAATATGTGAAATAAACCATGTGCCGTTGATTATGTCTGTTAGTTATAATAACGATACCACCAAACTGCTATACCATATAATATTATATGTACAAGCTATAGCTGCGCCCCGTGACTCCGCTCGAGCAGGCCAACAACCTGCGCGCCCAGTAACAGTGCTGTCGTAGCTTGTCTCTTGCTCCAGAGTACTTAGTCTATTTATTTGTAGTTAAATATTAGTGCCTTAGGCACGCGAGAGTGAGGTCATAGGTTATGCTTCATGATTGATTTTTATGGAAGTATTATCAATTTATAAATAGTATATATAGTATATATTTAGCAATTTATTACAATTAATATAAAAAAAAGAATATCTCCTAGTAAAAACACTGATTATAATCACAAATTAATCATTTACAATTATTTAACACAAATAGAAAATACTTTATCAACAAAATTCTATTTTCTAAGTTGTTGCCTCGGCGACAGCCGCAGGAAGTAAGAGGGCGGCGCAGGTCTGCTGCTGCTTGTACATAATTATATGAAAGCAACTCAAAATGGCGGCTCCATACTAACTATATCTTCTTCTTCTTGTCCTTATCCCACACTAAATGGGGTCGGCACAACATGTTTTCTTCTTCCATTCTCTTCTATTATTGGTCGTCTCAGTGCTCATACCTTTCATAAACATATCATTCTTCACACAATCCATCCATACCTTCTTCGGCCTTCCTCCACCTCAATATCCATCCACATTCATGCTGACTATACATAAATAAATATATATATTAATATAAAAATAGAATTATTAATTTATTTCATCATAAATGATTAAATTGCTTCATCATCACCTTACCTCCTCCTCATCCCCATCGACCGCCACAAGAACGGTCGGGAGCGCCTCGCGCTCAGCCGCACCAGGTGCTGGCCAGGTCGTAGTCAGAGGACGCTGCACGCTAGCGACCGCCACAAGAACCGTCGGGAGCGCCTCGCGCCCAGCCGCACCAGGTCTTGGCCAGGTCGTAGTCAGAGGACGCTGCACGCTAGCGACCGCCACAAGAACGGTCGGGAGCGCCTCGCGCCCAGCCGCACCAGGTCTTGGACAGGTCGTAGTCAGAGGACGCTGCACGCTAGCGACCGCCACAAGAACGGTCAGGAGCGCCTCGCGCCCAGCCGCACCAGGTGCTGGCCAGGTCGTAGTCAGAGGACGCTGCACGCTAGCGACCGCCACAAGAACAGTCGGGAGCGCCTCGCGCTCAGCCGCACCAGGTCTTGGCCAGGTCGTAGTCAGAGGACGCTGCACGCTAGCGACCGCCACAAGAACCGTCGGGAGCGCCTCGCGCCCAGCCGCACCAGGTGCTGGCCAGGTCGTAGTCAGAGGACGCTGCACGCTAGCGACCGCCACAAGAACGGTCAGGAGCGCCTCGCACCCAGCCGCACCAGGTCTTGGCCAGGTCGTAGTCAGAGGACGCTGGACGCTAGCGACCGCCACAAGAACGGTCGGGAGCGCCTCGTACCCAGCCGCTCCAGGTCTTAGCCATGTCGTAGTCAGAGGACGCTGGACGCTAGCGACCGCCACAAGAACGGTCGGGAGCGCCTCGCGCCCAGCCGCACCAGGTGCTGGCCAGGTCGTAGTCAGAGGACGCTGCACGCTAGCGACCGCCACAAGAACGGTCGGGAGCGCCTCGCGCCCAGCCGCACCAGGTCTTGGCCAGGTCGTAGTCAGAGGACGCTGCACGCTAGCGACCGCCACAAGAACGGTCGGGAGCGCCTCGCGCCCAGCCGCACCAGGTCTTGGACAGGTCGTAGTCAGAGGACGCTGCACGCTAGCGACCGCCACAAGAACGGTCAGGAGCGCCTCGCGCCCAGCCGCACCAGGTGCTGGCCAGGTCGTAGTCAGAGGACGCTGCTCGCTAGCGACCGCCACAAGAACGGTCGGGAGCGCCTCGCGCTCAGACGCACCAGGTCTTGGCCAGGTCGTAGTCAGAGGACGCTGGACGCTAGCGACCGCCACAAGAACGGTCGGGAGCGCCTCGCGCCCAGCCGCACCAGGTCTTGGCCAGGTCGTAGTCAGAGGACGCTGGACGCTAGTGACCGCCACAAGAACAGTCGGGAGCGCCTCGCGCCCAGCCGCACCAGGTCTTAGTCAGAGGACGCTGGACGCTAGCGACCGCCACAAGAACGGTCGGGAGCGCCTCGCGCCCAGCCGCACCAGGTCTTGGACAGGTCGTAGTCAGAGGACGCTGCACGCTAGCGACCGCCACAGCTAGTGAGCGCTCGAGCAGCGACGCTCGTAGTTAGAGAGCGCGTTTCGATGCCATGTCGCTGTGAGATGCGATGTCTCATGTCATCACCGCTAGTTCGCACGGAGTTGACAGTGGATCTGCTCAGTAGGACTGTTTGTCCAAGGTACATTTCCGTTCCCGCCTGATGCTTGTGTGGGCGCGAGCGCAACATGGCCATTTGAAATAATATAGTATATTCGATTCGGAGTTTTTGGAATTTATACATTTGAAAAAAAAATGAGAAGCCAACTTGTACTTCACTAGGGACGTGTTAGGATTAACTTACAAGTCATATTTATTTCTGTGTTAACAATTTAGTCTTCTCTGCTGCGGAGCACGCATGAGAATCTGGAGCAGACCAGCCATCGCCTTCCTCGACCCTGATTGGGGGGAAGATGGCGGCCCGACACACGACGCCGCCGCACGCCGACACCTCTCCGTGACCATGACTGCGTCGGATGGTCATGCACACTCTTTGTTTTCCTTTACAGACATACGGGCCACCTTGGGAAATGAGAGAATATCTAGCGAGTTTTGAATTTAACTGTCATTGGACTGACATATCAGAGGGAGCTCGTTTGTTTCTGAGAGAGATTACATACCTACAGGGGCAGTTAGTACCAAGTTAGTACTAACAGACATAACAAGCGAGGTTAGTTTACTATTGTGAGAGAGTCTTATTTTTTTAATTCATCCTATGGGAATGTAAAATGCGCCAAGCGGTTTTACCCGCGTGGATTACGGGTTTTCCACTACCTTAATTATCCCACGGGAACTAAATTTTTTTTTCAGGTTAAAGCGGCCTATGTGTTATTCCAGGGTCTAACCTACCTTCATACCAAATTTCATAGAAATTGGTAAAGCCATTTGAGCGTGAAGGAGTAACAAACATACAATCTTCCATACAAACTTTCGCCTTTATAATGTTAGTGGGATTAAAATATGAAAACTATTTTCCGATTAGCGTGATAACGATTTTATATAATTAAAAAATTAAAAGTATCGCGTTGAGCATTTCCCACATAATGGAATGCAAATATGAAGCGTGCAATTATTGCCTACCATTAAAAACCATTTATTTCATACCCAAACATAATAACAATTTAGTGTGATATGGAACACCGTGCAGAATGCTTGGTGCATATAAAAAGCAATTTTCGGACTACATCAACAAAACAAATTTCAATTATACCGAGGGGGTTGTTGATCCACTGAAATACTTCAGTAACTATATTTTTTTAGCCAGACTATTTAACGTGATGGATTACAAAAAACCACGATACTGGATGTGAGTAGCTTTTAGACAATATAATATCCTCAGAGATAACATTACAATATTAACTAGTATTTGGGTAAACAGTTAGCCTCCGTTCCTAAGACGATAGCTTTTTACAATAATTATTGACATACGTCAGGTGGTACACAACTTTTTTTGAATTTGTTCCATTCTGTTTGCGTGAACAGCATAGCCAGGAGACCCCACGCAGCTATTATATTCTAAAATACTCCCAACGGTCCTGTTATATAGTGGTATTGGGACCTTGGTCTGGATTCTTAAAGTATTTTATTTGTCTTGAGACAAAACCAGATACTCGAGACGAGTTTTTACAATGCGGTCTATTTGATTACGCTCACAGAGCTATCCAGTATGACTCCTGGGCTGGGTTATAAGAGACCCAGCCCAGGAGTCATACTGGATAGCTCTAATGCACTTCTTCTAATTTAGTGCCATTGATCAAGAATGATGCAAATACAGGCTTTTTATTTTTGGGAAATTTAATTTGAACGTATTTATTAACATTTAAATTCATTTTATTTTAAGTACACCATTTACCTACATACTTTGTTCAATTCATTTTGTAACAACTTTATATGCTGATTATTACCAACTCTCATAAATATATACAACTCTAGGTCATCAGCGTATAATTTAAATTTACAATGTAGGGTGCGTGTGAGATGGTCAAAAAATAAAGTATAAAACAAAGGAGCCAAGTGTGATCCTTGGGGAACACCTGTCGGTAAAGCTTCACCCCGAGACATGTACCCACGAACCTTCACTAGCTGTGTACGATTATTAGGTAGGATTCGCACCCCCATGCACCGCACCGGTACAAAGATCCATGAATACCCATCTCAAAGATAATTTAAAGGAGTTGATAAAAACTTAATAATATTTTATTATGTAATATAATAATAATTCGCAGTTTTGTTCTAGCTCAGTTGAAGTGACAGCAGGGTCTTTATATGCAAGTTGATTTTTGGATTAAAATCTGGTCACGGTAAAATCGGAACAAGATTGTACACAATTTTTGTTTAGGGATTCCACCTCTTATTCCAGTGGCCCAGTGGCCCAATGGCCCAGTGGCGGAGACCAGCTCGAGATGTGGAAAATATTTAAGTGGCATTGGATTGAGGGCTGCGAGCAACCCGCGCTAACTATGACCAATTATTTTGTAGCAAAAGTCGTATACAGTTAAATAAAATAGAAATAGCATGCATGTACAAATAAAGTAACTTGACAGTTCCTCAAAGTCAGGTAGGTAGCTTTAGCGGGGTCACCATGTGAAAGTTCAAAACTTTGATAAAAATATGGTCGCGTTAAAATCGTACCAAGATTAATTGTAGATGGCTTTTGTTAAATGACCCCCCTACCTCTAATTGCAGCAGTTAGCGTGAGCAGTTGCCTCGGAGACCAGCTCGAGATGTGGAAAATACTGCCTATTCGGGACTCGGTCTTCGGCCTCGCTAACTACCAGAGCGTTAAGGTTCATGCGTTGCGCACTCGGCCTACGGCTTCGTTAGTGACTCTCCTTTACTCGGCCTTCAGCCTCGCTAGGTATCAGGTGGTTGAGGTTCATGCGTTACACCGCATTTGGAAATTGGCCTGTGGCCTTGTTAGGAATTCACTTTTGCTCGGCCTACGGCTCATAATAGGCCACGCTCGGCCTTCGGCCTTGCGGGTCGAGAGTTCGGCCCTCGGCCTTGCTGGTTTGAAGCTCGGCCTGTGGCCTCGCTAGTTATACCAATGTTTTTAGCTGTTCCTCATGACGGCATGCTTGGTCTACGGCCTCGCGGACCATAGGCTTGGCTTTCGGCCTCGCGCGTTTGAATCTTATGTCCTGGACTCGGTGTCGTGGTACCTATACTTAGCGAAATTCCGTATCCCGTAAAAAAAGCAAATGACGACATGCAATTTTTTTTCTACATTTGGTATCAGGAACCTGAACCTCTCTAAATACTGAATTTCAGCTCGATCGGAGCAACTTTGATTGTGGGTGCCGCTTCGAATCTTCCCAGATTCCCCTATTGGTTCCCTATGACATTTGGTCAAACACTTTATACTTATCTCTAATGCTTTCGGATTTGCAATCGTTTCATATCGTATCTATTATAGTTTCCGTGATCCCTACACCAGTTCCATCGAGGAATCCAAAAATTCCGCTTTTCGTATTTATCTGGACGTTACAAGACCTCTACATTATAAACACTCCCCATGGGGAGTTCTGGGAGAACAATTCTCACTCACTCATTCATGTCAATGAGTGAGTGAGTGAATGAATGAATGAGTCAATGAATGGTAATCGATAAGATCGCTTTATTTATGTGAGAAGCTCCTCAAATCCTACCTAACGGTCGAGTCGAGCACGTGGGGGTCGGGCGACGGTAACCTGGACGGTAAGACTTATGCTACTACCTAGGCCGGTACGGGGAAACCAATCGCATGGAGAATCGTAATAATGATAGATTTGTAAAGCCACGTGACCGCCGCGGCAAGTCTGAAGGTAGCGCTGGATGTGATACTATGCAAGCCGTCAAAATCTATTTGTTCCTTATTTATTTTCTATGTTCTTTTTCCTTGGCACGAAAATATTCTGGTGCCATTAGTGAGATCTGCTTGATAGCGGCGTGTTGACAAGTTGAGTAAAATACTGTTTACTGTACCGTAGTACCTCGGTCATAGTAACCACGCGAATCAAAGGGCCACTAAAAAAGCTATAATAGCTATAGTCCGCCCGCGAGCTCTGAGGAATCACAAGGAACGTTGACGTCAGAGTTAGAGTTGTGAGTCAGTCGATTTTATTTTTTATTATTATAAGCTGACGTTTGACCACTGTCTCACCTGATGTTAAGTGTTAACGCGGTCTAAGATTTCTAAGAGGGTATCATGTCCTTGTAATAAAACAAACAATTGTATCACGGATATATTTAATTTGATAAACTGATACTTAATTGACAAAATGAACATAATATCCAATTATTCACTTTGGCAATCAGAATAATCAGTATTCTCTTCGAGCATTTCAAATAAATGAGTCCACAACATGCTCCATTAAGCCATCTTTTCGCCAGAAGTAGGTGACACTCTAATGCTCTAGTGATAACATTTTCGGTAATCTCCTTCAGTCTCATCAGAGAAAAATTAAAAGTAATGTTATGTTCCTAGCTATTTTCGCCCAAAAAAACTTATATGTGTAGAACTATTTTTAATACAAAACAGCACTGCTATAACAAAATTAAAACAATTATTCGATAAGCGTACTCTCGCACGCTGGTGACAACTAGTACAGGGAGAGTGAGAGGCATGCGACGGTCGGGCGCGGCGCACACCCGCCCGTTTCCTCGGCCCCCGCTTCCTCGAAGCTCGCGCGAGAACTATATCTCAATTCCCACCTCTCGGGAATCAATCGATTTAGAATAAAACGTGAAAACAAAAAATTTTTATTAGAATAACTTAATTAACGAAATGTAACGCATTATTTATAACTAGAGCCATGACGTTTTATATAATATTGTACAATGTTAATCTGCGTATTTTTTATTTAAGGTATATTTCGCCCATAATGGTGACTTCGAGTGCGTCTTTAGCCGCGATAATGTGTATGATATCTCTGTCCTTCTTCATACGGCAGCTCCAAATCCATCTGATCGTGGAGTGTGGGACTTACTTCCTCGTGATGGTTTACAAGTTCATCATGGTGTTGTGTACAATCGTTGATAAGAAACACTACCATTACTTCCTACGATCTCTGCGCGACGATTTCCAGTATATATGCACTAAAGGAATCAAATACAGGTTTGTAACTGTGTATATCAAACATTTGTTAAATATCTGTTGCCTTAATACAGTAGGCGTCATCAGACCATTCATAATGCACTGAAGTGATCAGGTGAATTACCCATCATTATTTATTTGTAAAAATAGCGAGCACATGGCTCTTATATTACACACATATGACACTTAAAACTTGTTGACTGGCCGGTTGGCACAGTTGGCAGCACTCTGCCTTCTGAGCCGCTGGTCCCGGGTTCGATTCCCGGACGGGTCAAACATTTGTGTGTATGAACCTGTCCGTTTGACCTGTGTCTGGTTGTGTATATGTATATATCAGTCATCAGGTTACCACATTATTTGCAGGGACAGATTCTTCGAAAATCAAAAACTAACGTTCAAGTTCCTAATCGTGGCGACCATCTTTTCTTCGTTCATCGGCGTGGGCATAGGGTCCTCCTCGTGCATCTCCCTGCTGATCTACTCCTTGACCGAGAACAACGACAGCCCCCGACCGCTGCCGTTCCCGTTCTGGCTGTTCGATTATGATTTAAACTTGACTCCGGTTTACGAAATTATATTTTCCTTATCGATGGTATTTACAGTGTGCCACGCCTACAGTTACATATGTGAGTATCCATACAGCCGGCGCGAACTCTAATCTTAAATGCCCGATTTCTTTACAACTCAACTTGAAATAGACAATATTGAAGAATTTGAACACTCTGAAAATCGTTTGAGGCGAGTGTGGCGGGTGCCTCCGCACCGGAAATAATCAAGGCAGCGTTTTTAATGTGAATAAAGGTTGTAAAACTTAAAATGATGTTATTAAAGTTGTAAGTACAAGCGTTGTGTAAGTACATACAGCAAAACATGGTGCACGTGAAGGTATACATAGCACCGCAGTAAGTTATTATTCTGAGCAAATGAGACTAAACATTAAACAAACATTATCGGGATTTTTTATAAGTACTTGGAAAGGATACAAAACATAGTCCTGTTTCGTTACCAACTATCCTACGGCAGCCCTTCACAATTCATAAAAAGTTGTGTGTGTAGATACACTCATGGACTTATTTAGAGGAAAGGAACGATGAAAGCGACAGATCGGAACTAACACTTTTTTTTTTTGTTTGTAAGTATAGAAATTATATTAGACATTTTATTAATTTTGCCATTTTGAATGAATACCAAACTAACTTCAGTAAAAACACAATTTATTTTTCGAGCTTATCCCAAACATGTTCGATGGGGGTTAAATCTGGCGAGCGTGCTGGCCACGGCAAAACGGCAATTTCGACCCCTCGAAGATACCCCCAAACTATCCCTGCAGTGTAGGGGGCCGCGCATTGTCCTGCATTAATTGAAAATTTACTCCGATGTATGGGGCAAGGGGTATGACAATCGGTTCTAAGATATCATTTACGTACCTAGCCGCAGTCAGGGATCCAGTTTCTACGATGTTCAACTCCTTGCGTGCCCCTATGCAAATACCGCCCCATACCATTACTGACCCACCACCATAACTCTCTTCCGATAATCTTACTCTGAGTGTATCTTTCTCCGGGTCGTCTCCAAACTTTAACCCTTCTATCATCTGTTCTGGCTTAAGACCAAACCTAGACTCATCAGTAAACAGTATTTCCCCCAGTCATTATCATTCCCGTTTTGATGTGAGCGAGCAAAGTAGGCCCGAGCTACTCGATGGTCTGTGGTAAGTAAGGGGCATCTAGCCGGCAAGCACGTCTTTATTCCAGCTTCTCTTAGTCTTCTTACGGTTTTAGTGCTGTCACTTGTAGAACGTGCTGGAGCGTAGATCCGACCTCAGTAGAAGTTAAAGTGCGATTTATCAGAACATGCTCACCATAAATCGATCGTCTCTCGCCGATGTGACTCTCCTGCGATTTCGCCCTGCGCGTCTCGAGTCTGCCAATAACGCCTAACATTTCTAAAGATGACAGATTTGGAAACTCGCAATGTCTGAGCCACCTCTTTACAACTATGACCATTTTCAATAAAGGTAACAGCTGTCGAGACCTGAGCTACGCTAACATCCGGCATTGTCGCTTCAGATATTCATCGAGGTGTAATTACCGCTATGACAACACGATTGTGTCAATTTTTTTTAAACAAAGTTGTATTGTATACGTTAATTGCATGTGGTGTACACGTATGTACACGTCAACCAAATTATTCCAATAGGCTTGTAAAAATATTAAAGTCATTCTTTTTTCAAATTAAATAATAAGGTATATTAAGTGGCTTGTATGTAATAAAAACTGTTTGTACATTACTACAACTTTTTTTTTTCGATTAATGTAGCGTTCCTCTAAATAAGTCCATGAGTGTATATCTATTATAATATATTAAGTCGAAACGTGTGAGATACTCAAAAAAACCAGGCGTTAAATGTAATAGATATGACTATAGGTTTTGCTAGTACTCGGTTTGTTAACTAAGTGGAGGTATGTAGCACGTGTTATTCGATTTGTGCCAATAAATGAAGGTAGTATGAAACAAAAGGTAGTACGTAAGCTGTGGCAACCGTGGCCGGCGAACAGTCTAAGCGTAGAAGCCGTAGCGAACGGACGTTCTGGTAGTATCGGAGGTATCTTTGTTAATAGTGAAGAGAAGTTAGTGAAACTATCCGACGGAAGTCTCTAGTCGCCATACTGAGAGACGAGGGTTGGATGCGCAGTGGAATATTCGTGAGTAATCTATTGAGGTGCCTATTTTGTACCTGTTAGATCTCTCTCTTCTGTGCTTCCACTGGAGTTGTGGGATCAAGATAACTGACCCGTCAATGGAATCGCTTTCCTGTCCTTTATATTTTTCAAATCCTCACTTCAATAGAGCATTTCTGTATTGGCCTTACAACAACGCTTTAACTTCATCGGGCCATTTCTATATAAAGGAACTAAACAAAATAATGAATATTATTAACGACTCCGGGACGATATGTACTCGTGGTAGCAAAATCAGAGCGTACCTCCTATTGCTAGACTACACTGACGAAGAAAAGTTTCCATAAATACAAGTTTAGAACTTACTACCACACACCCATGGTCTAGTATGGCACACACGCTGTGCTTTGTTAGATTAATGAGATTCCACAAATTAGAAATATTGGAAAAAAACTAGCTCTTGCAGACTCAGGGTATCCTACCGTGAGAGCTACAGCGACAATTCTGAAATCTTTGTAAAAGTTATGATTGTATGTATCCTAAATCTAGCTCGATTAATTGTATATTATAATTCTAAATTTGGCTTAATTTATCTCCATACTCTATTTTTGCCTTGAATAATGATTATGTAACTAAATTTTTAATTTATTTACTTTTATTTTGTTATTAAATCTAAATTTGCTGTGAGTATTAACTAAAGTTATGTATATAAGTTATGGAGTGTTTCTGGTTCCAAATAAAAAACAACCAGATGCACTTCGGGAGCGCCCGCGCCGGCAGAAGTGACAACTTGAACATCATTGATGATGATGAAGAAAAGTAGCCTATATGTTATTCCGGGACCTGCAGTATCTACATATCAAATTTCATCCAAATCCGTTCTGGCGTGATTGAGTAACAAACACCCATCCATACGTCCATCCAAACTTTCAGATTTATAATATTAGTGAAACACGTAGAATTAAGGACTCTGCCCACTACCCCGTAGGATACCATGACCGTGCTAGGAACGTAACAACCAAAAAAATATTCTTTGTATTGAAAAGTATGAGATTATGCCCACTAGACCGTTCCTTCACCGACCGACACCGTCGCATACCATGAACGGAGCGTCAAGAATTGTCGGCGAGAATATTTTGCCGGTGGCGAAACGGTGAGCACCCGGGTTATAACCGCGTATGATGGCCGTTATAAACGCGTTGCCATTCTTCTCTTTCTACTGGCCATTTTGTTACCGCATCGGTTCAAGTGAGACAAAGACATGCGTACACGATCGATGTAAGATGGACGACGATTCACACGGAACGAGGTGAATTACTACAAAGGCGACAACAGGGACCGCTCGGATTTAGCACTAAGGAGATGATATGCGGACGCTCCGGTCACCATACGGCTTTGATACGTAAATGATACGCTCTAGTAGGCATAGTAGAGCGTATCGGATTACTCTCCGTGCTCGATACGTTCATAGCACGGTCATGGTATGCTACGGGGTAGTGGGTAGAGTCCTTTAAAATGACGTTTTTTTTTTTAAAAAAATAATCTCTCCTTATAATATCGGCGTTTTATAACCGAACTGAATAATACTTTTACAAAACGACTTTATCAAATAAACCTACCAACAAACGAAAATGTTCCTTATTCGTAACATATTTAAGTTTATCGCCGCTAAAGGAGTTTTCACTTCAAAAATCAATGTCTACATTGTACATGAAAACATATTTTCTAGCTAACATATTTTTATTTAACAAAAATTCTCGCGGTAATTCAAAATTTTTTTTGCGAGCCCTTGGATCATTCGTAATATTTTAAATCTTCCTGCGTCTTCTAGAGTCTTGTTTTTTGAATTTAACTATTACAAATGATCAGGATTTCCTCCGCCCCTTTATCCAAAACAACTGTAGTCTCTCCTGTACGTCAAAAACCCAAGTTCATTGGAGAATATCATTGCCGTTTTGTACAGTATGCGACGTCAACATGGGGGGATTTGCGTCGAGACTTATCCATATAAAGTTCAATTAACTCAAGAGCTAGAACCCAACGAGCACCGGCAGCGCCGTGTGTTCGCTGATTGGGCTTTAGAGCATTTGGCAGCCGATCGTCTTTCTGGACAAAATCATTTTCAGTGATGAGGCTTGTATCTGATTAAGCGACTTTGTTAACAAACAAAATTGCTGGATATCGAGCGACGACAATATTCGAGGTCAGGTGCTTCTTCTCTCTAAAAGAGTCACTGTTTGGTGCGGAATTTGGTCCGAGGGTATCAACAGCCCTTATTTCTTCGAAGGAGCTCACTGTTAATGGCGACCGAAATCGATGATAACAAATATTTGTGACCGATGGTTGAGGACAGATGGTATGGATCTCACAAACATGTGGTTCCAACAGAACGCCGCCATTTGCTATAAACCACGGGAAACATTAAATTGAATAAATGAGAAGTTCGAGGGCTTCGTCATCCCGCGTGTGGCGACATCATCTAGCCACCGAGACCGTGCGACTAAGCACCGCTCCATTACTTTCTCTGCTGCCATAAAAGCAGATGTCTGCCGTTATGAAAAAAAAAAAACTCATACTCGCCTTCTTCGTCGAATTGAGCCCCATTTATGCGAAGATGTCCAAAATCGGTACACCAGACAACATCTACCTAGTGGAGTCGCGCGGCCATTTGGCTGAAATTATTTTCCATACTTATTGTCATCGGATATCTTTTAAAATATAATATAAAATTGTGATAATATCACTTAAGCAGATTGTTTTATTTCATTTCAAAGCTCGAGCGCTCCTAATTAAAAACCCTGTAAGTACATGTTTGTCTGCAACTTGTTCACAGCTGTCAGAGATTTACCGCCAAAATTGTATTTAAACACAGATTTAATCACACCACACACATAAACTAATTATAATCTTGGGATAGTAGTTGTACGATTATGTATTCTATAGAAATTATATTAAATCATTTTTAGTTATGATTCAAACGCAAATACTATGGATAAGGCACGTAATGTGCAAGGCTGATGTCATTGTATGGAGTATCCAAGACCTTCTGGAAGACGTTCAGCCGGCTAACAATAAAGAGCAAGAAGATCAGTACGCGGAACTGATCCGAAGCCGAACGAGAGAAATAATAATGATGCATATCTCCATGTTCAGGTACAGTGTCACTCCATGTTCAGGTACGGTGTCACTCCATGTTCAGGTACGGTGTCCCTGTGTCCCCATGCCATTGTTCCACTTGATGGAATAAATAGAACTGAAAGTAATAATTCCATGGTGTTGACCATGAAATTATTGTCTTCTGTTCACCTTATTCCATCAAATTCAAATAAATTTGTAAGTAGTTCATAGTACATTAAATTGTGAGTCCATTGACCCCGAACTAGGTTACTCTATGTTTCGGGGTATATATTAAAGATGTGCCGTGGTGGTACCGGCCTAGAATAGTACTCCCCCATCTTTTCCCGCGGGTGCCGTAAGAGTCGGTACCCGCGTCAGGGATCACGTACCAGAAAGTGGGCAGCAGCGCCTTATGAGAATCGGAAATCATACTGCGCTCACCAACCCGGCTGCCAAGCGTGGTAAGTATTGGCAATTCCCCCCTATATTGGGGAGGCATATGTCCAGCAGTGGACCTCCTATGGCTGAGATGATGATGATGATTAAAGATGTTGACGTTTCTTCGGGATGAGTGACCTGTGTAAAAAAACAACTCAATTTCAGTTTTGAAAATACAATCATTTTAATAATAGAACAGTTGGTTTTAAAACTTGTTCTGTGTTTTAGTGTGCCATGTCATATATCCATTTTTAAAATTCTTTTTCGTCAAAATGAAAGCATCTGCTTGTTTTTACAGGTATCCAGTGATAGTCTTGACATTCCAGCACAACTGCAGTTATCCACTTATTTATTTAGTTTTATACATTCCTTATTATTCGGGTGATAAGATTATAATAATATAGTATAATATCTGAGTGTAAAATGTCTGTGTGATTGATTTCTATATTTATTAAAATTAACTGTCGTAATCAGACATTTCATGTTTCCAGGTTATTGGAAGCTTGTGCAACTGTTTTTAAGAAATGTATATTGTTTGAACAAAAAGTAGCTGCGCCGTTAATTTGTATGACTGCATACTGTTTTGCTGA
Source organism: Apeira syringaria (assembly GCA_934044485.1). Classification (NCBI taxonomy): domain Eukaryota; kingdom Metazoa; phylum Arthropoda; class Insecta; order Lepidoptera; family Geometridae; genus Apeira; species Apeira syringaria. Next base: position 17,881,451 of record OW203668.1, read on the forward strand.
GGTAAAGATAAATCTTTCATCATCAATACCTTTTAAGATGTTAAAACAGTAAAATTACTAGTAATATTGAGATGTCTAAGGATATGCAAAACGTCGAGTGTTTCGGAACCAGCTTTCCTGTCTTTCGTTCGTGGCATGTCTTGCATCGTCTTTATCCAGTTTACATATTGATTATTTAAACAAAACCCTGAACGCTTTTTGAAATGACTTACCCAAGCACTGAGATTCCTGAGACGGTGTCGTTGTCTTGCAGGGACAGTGGGACGAACAAGTCATTTTTTTAAATACGTGTTTAAGCACCACAGAACGTGCTCTTATTCTTGCTGATTCTGTGTAGGAATCTGGCCTTTTGTTACAGATTTTTCCTATGTTCAGGTAACCTTTTAGATCCGTCTGCTTTTTGTTTGGCTGTCAGCTTACATTTGGGAGCAAAATGTTATGAAGCCCATCACTGTCAGTACAGTACTGCAGTTGATCAACTCAGTCACAACGACATTTGTATTACTGGAAGTGCTGGTCAAATTTATTGATTTTAAAAAACAGTTGGATCAAAGTTAATTGAAATAACGCAGTACAACATAATATTTCCGGAGCTTGGCTTGTGACCACACAAGGTGTCATGCTCGGCCGCAGCCTTTGTGAGCTTGCTGCTTAGCCTCCAGTTTCGGACAAGAGATGCAAGCTTTGATCTACAGTTGATCGAACTTTGACGCCTGTCACGATGCTCATAATTATACCCAGGTTTCATAGTCAATGCCTAGTTTAAAGAAAGTGCAATTTTGTAGATGTCTTGAGATCATAGTTTATTACTTTCTACCTGTATTGTTTGCGTTAGCAAGTAGACGTCTAGTTGTTATGATTTTTTTTTGCTATACATATTTAAAAAAGAAAATACCTACTTTTTTAACTTATTATAAGCTTGCGTTTGACAATTGTCGCACCTAATGTTAAGTGATGACGTTATCTAGGATGTAGCACGCCAACCTAGAAGATACCTATTCACTCGTGACTTGAAGACTCCAGGATTGTACGTATCGGGAATCACAGAATCGGGCAATGAATTCCTTTCTTTGGCAGTACGCATAAAGAAAGTGGAAGCAGAACGCTTCGTATGTATAGGTGGTATATTTACCATATAGGGATGGTGAATTGCCGTACCTCGAGTCGACGGATGATAGAAAAGGAATGGTGGAATTAAATTATGTAACTCCAGTGCACATTCTCTAAACCACCTTCTCCATTCACCAAAGAGTAACTACCGATGATCTAGTAGCCCGAGCGCCGAATATTTAACTCTCTACAACTTTGATGTCGTCTGCATACCTAGCGGTACCGGGTTTCAGCAGATCGCTAACATGCAGCAAAAAAAGAGTTGCAGAAAGTACCGACCCTTGAGGAACCACGGAATTTATAGCCAATTGATCGGAAGGGCAGCCATCAATGACTACTCAGATCGATCGATTCCTCAAAAAGTCTGATATCTAGACAAGTAGTCATTCATGCAAGCCATAGGAAGAAAGCTTGCCAATGAGACTCATGCCAAACCCTGTCGAAGGTCTTAGAGATATCAAGAAAAACGGCAAGCGCTTCTCTATACTTCTCCATGGCAGGACGAGAGTGAGCTCTCTTTTACCCTTTAGCTCATTGTATCACACCATGCCTAAAACAAACAGAGTAGGATACATTAATGGATACAATGGATATATCCCATACTTTTTCAAATATAAGTAGCGTACAAACTTATTTGGTAGAGTTTATTTATTTAATTATATGTGCAGTTTAAGAGTGGACATTACATTGGCTTTCAGGTATTTTCACGCAGAATGAGTGGGACAAATCCTGATGCGTATCGATTTAAAATATTGCAAAAATGTATTTTACAGATCACATACATTTTAGCACTGTTCTATTGATATAAGACACAGTTCAAGCGCATTTGCCGTTACTTTTAAGAAATAGTTGCTCGCAAAAATGTTTATCCACCGTCAGATTAGCAAATAACTTGAAATTTTGTTGCATTTATCTAATTTAATTAACATTGATGAACTGTTCTCAGCGGTATTTTAGTAAGTTTATTAGACATACGGTAGAACGTCCAACAAAATAAGCTGAATAAACTCTTTAGCTGATTGTTAGCCACAAAGTTTGATTACATGACATGTCAAGAATTAAACAGTGCCGCTGCTTTTCTCCAAAAGGTGAGAGCGAGTGTCCAAAACATAAGTTGATTTTATTTAAATGATTTCATTTATTTGTTTAGTAGGTGATATAATGTTACTTGTGTAATATAGGAAAGGTGGCTTCGTATATTACATTTATTTGTTTAGTAGGTGATATAATGTTACTTGTGTAATATAGGAAAGGTGGCTTCGTATATTACATTTATTTGTTTAGTAGGTGATATAATGTTACTTGTGTAATATAGGAAAGGTGGCTTCGTATATTACATTGATTTGTTTAGTAGGTGATATAATGTTACTTGTGTAATATAGGAAAGGTGGCTTCGTATATTACATTGATTTGTTTAGTAGGTGATATAATGTTACTTGTGTAATATAGGAAAGGTGGCTTCGTATATTACATTGATTTGTTTAGTAGGTGATATAATGTTACTTGTGTAATATAGGAAAGGTGGCTTCGTATATTACATTTATTTGTTTAGTAGGTGATATAATGTTACTTGTGTAATATAGGAAAGGTGGCTTCGTATATTACATTGATTTGTTTAGTAGGTGATATAATGTTACTTGTGTAATATAGGAAAGGTGGCTTCGTATATTACATTGATTTGTTTAGTAGGTGATATAATGTTACTTGTGTAATATAGGAAAGGTGGCTTCGTATATTACATTTATTTGTTTAGTAGGTGATATAATGTTACTTGTGTAATATAGGAAAGGTGGCTTCGTATATTACATTGATTTGTTTAGTAGGTGATATAATGTTACTTGTGTAATATAGGAAAGGTGGCTTCGTATATTACATTGATTTGTTTAGTAGGTGATATAATGTTACTTGTGTAATATAGGAAAGGTGGCTTCGTATATTACATTGATTTGTTTAGTAGGTGATATAATGTTACTTGTGTAATATAGGAAAGGTGGCTTCGTATATTACATTGATTTGTTTAGTAGGTGATATAATGTTACTTGTGTAATATAGGAAAGGTGGCTTCGTATATTACATTGATTTGTTTAGTAGGTGATATAATGTTACTTGTGTAATATAGGAAAGGTGGCTTCGTATATTACATTGATTTGTTTAGTAGGTGATATAATGTTACTTGTGTAATATAGGAAAGGTGGCTTCGTATATTACATTGATTTGTTTAGTAGGTGATATAATGTTACTTGTGTAATATAGGAAAGGTGGCTTCGTATATTACATTTATTTGTTTAGTAGGTGATATAATGTTACTTGTGTAATATAGGAAAGGTGGCTTCGTATATTACATTGATTTGTTTAGTAGGTGATATAATGTTACTTGTGTAATATAGGAAAGGTGGCTTCGTATATTACATTGATTTGTTTAGTAGGTGATATAATGTTACTTGTGTAATATAGGAAAGGTGGCTTCGTATATTACATTGATTTGTTTAGTAGGTGATATAATGTTACTTGTGTAATATAGGAAAGGTGGCTTCGTATATTACATTGATTTGTTTAGTAGGTGATATAATGTTACTTGTGTAATATAGGAAAGGTGGCTTCGTATATTACATTTATTTGTTTAGTAGGTGATATAATGTTACTTGTGTAATATAGGAAAGGTGGCTTCGTATATTACATTGATTTGTTTAGTAGGTGATATAATGTTACTTGTGTAATATAGGAAAGGTGGCTTCGTATATTACATTGATTTGTTTAGTAGGTGATATAATGTTACTTGTGTAATATAGGAAAGGTGGCTTCGTATATTACATTTATTTGTTTAGTAGGTGATATAATGTTACTTGTGTAATATAGGAAAGGTGGCTTCGTATATTACATTGATTTGTTTAGTAGGTGATATAATGTTACTTGTGTAATATAGGAAAGGTGGCTTCGTATATTACATTGATTTGTTTAGTAGGTGATATAATGTTACTTGTGTAATATAGGAAAGGTGGCTTCGTATATTACATTGATTTGTTTAGTAGGTGATATAATGTTACTTGTGTAATATAGGAAAGGTGGCTTCGTATATTACATTGATTTGTTTAGTAGGTGATATAATGTTACTTGTGTAATATAGGAAAGGTGGCTTCGTATATTACATTGATTTGTTTAGTAGGTGATATAATGTTACTTGTGTAATATAGGAAAGGTGGCTTCGTATATTACATTGATTTGTTTAGTAGGTGATATAATGTTACTTGTGTAATATAGGAAAGGTGGCTTCGTATATTACATTTATTTGTTTAGTAGGTGATATAATGTTACTTGTGTAATATAGGAAAGGTGGCTTCGTATATTACATTTATTTGTTTAGTAGGTGATATAATGTTACTTGTGTAATATAGGAAAGGTGGCTTCGTATATTACATTTATTTGTTTAGTAGGTGATATAATGTTACTTGTGTAATATAGGAAAGGTGGCTTCGTATATTACATTGATTTGTTTAGTAGGTGATATAATGTTACTTGTGTAATATAGGAAAGGTGGCTTCGTATATTACATTGATTTGTTTAGTAGGTGATATAATGTTACTTGTGTAATATAGGAAAGGTGGCTTCGTATATTACATTTATTTGTTTAGTAGGTGATATAATGTTACTTGTGTAATATAGGAAAGGTGGCTTCGTATATTACATTGATTTGTTTAGTAGGTGATATAATGTTACTTGTGTAATATAGGAAAGGTGGCTTCGTATATTACATTTATTTGTTTAGTAGGTGATATAATGTTACTTGTGTAATATAGGAAAGGTGGCTTCGTATATTACATTTATTTGTTTAGTAGGTGATATAATGTTACTTGTGTAATATAGGAAAGGTGGCTTCGTATATTACATTTTTTTTTTCACATAGTGGAACGAAATCTATTTTCTTTTTTTGCAGAAACTTGATAAAGGCGAGTTTCAAAGGATTTTACTGCTGCTTTGTGGGGCGGTTATTGTGGTGTCTTTCATACCAAATTATTTGGGCACACTATTACTTGAAAAGGTAAGAATACAACTTTACTCAAAAGGAACTAGACTCAAAACTCTAACTGACTTTGACATCAGATTCAGTACTTGAATGACCGAGATGACCGGATACCGGTGTTTCAATTATATAAGTTAAGAATTTATTTTCTTGGTCTAACCACAAAACGAACACTCATTGGCTCAGTTTTCCTTAACAACGCCATCTATTGTCAAGCAGCTTTAGTGTTGCTGTGTCGGTAAAACACACACACTAAAGTTTACTGTTTTTAAGAGTTTAGTGAAGGATTTCCGCTGACTTCCGACCAATTTTAGCCAGTGATAATTGCATGGTAAGAGGCATATTGAATATTAATGAAAAAAACTTGAGAGGTCCCGTTTGATGAAATCCATGTTCCGACCGAAAAATGACCATATTCAGAACCACGAGAGCTTTCAACTTGAGCTATCCAATATCTTTGTATGATTAAAATACCTTGCGTCGGTAGACGAGATCAATGACAGGTTTGCAGTAACTGTCCACACAGTGGGTCTAAGCGTTTTAGACCCCGTCCGCGTCGTGGGTACAATTAGACCTCAAAAACTCTCCAGCCATATCTGAGGTCAATCTCATGGCTGAACGACGCTCCTTGCAACTACTATCTCTCTATCCCATGATGCTGCGTCATATAGGCAGCTCAATAGGCGTATGGCGATTGCACTATGGCCTTTTTGACAGTCACACTATTACTGTGATTAAATTGTGTTCTAGTTTCAAACGATGATTAATATAATGTCATAATGAACAATGGTTTTTCTCCACGTTTTTTTTGGTGAGCTGTTTTTCTTATTTAAAAGCAATGATTGTCTTTCACCTTAATTTATTTCTTGAATATCTTGCAATAAAGTAAAGTACCAACATAGCATCAGTAATTCCTCATTCCAGAACCAAACACGCAAATTCAACGGATGGATCAGACGAAAATGGAAATCCTTGTGACACGACATCCGTACCTTTAATACAAACGGTATTAAAGATACGAAAGAATGGAGAAATAGGCTCCAAGGTGTGTGCAAGGGACGAGTTTATTGGGCAAAGCCAGATGACTAAGCTGAAGAGAGATGATGGCAGTATAGTGTCGAAGAAAGCCGAGGTGCTTGGAGAGATTGAGAAGTTCTATGGACTTCGGTCGCTAAACCTGTTAATAGGTTGGCCAAAGAGCCAAGAGCCAAGCTAACCGGACACTATATTAAAGACATCCCGAACATCAGCCTGTACGAGATTAAGATGGTTCTATAACACCTTAAGAACAACGAGGTACTGGCTGATGACAGAATCACATCAGAGCTTCCGAAAACGGGTGGCTCACCTATACTGAAAGTCCTTCAGAAACTCTTTAATTCCGTTGTCCTCGAAGGCATCCACATCGCCGGAAGCATGGAACAGAAGGGTAGTAGTGTAGTTCTTTATGAAAGGAGACAACATCATACAGTGGCACTACCAACCTATTTCGCTTCTGAGCCATGTTTACAAGCTGTTTTCAAGAGTCATTGTAAATCGTTTCAAACGTAGGTTTGACGAGTTCCAGCCTCCCGAACAACACCTTAGACCACATCCATACATTTCGGAGAGTAATACAGAAGAGTATAACTTGCCCTTATGTTTAGCGTTTGTGGACCATGAGAAAGCCTTTGATTCGATGAGACGTGCGTTGTACCAGCGTCTCTCCAGCGGTGCCGTATTAAGCATCGGTGTATCGAAGTGTTAATGTGTAACTCTAATCTCAAAGTTGTTGACCATTACGTCTTCCTGGCCGTTGGGGTCGCAAGGTTCTCGAATGGAGACCACAAACTAGCAAGTTGTAGGGTATTCTCACCCTTTTCGCTTATCGCATTTAGTATCAAAATAAGTAATAGTATGTTTTGTTTGTAGATGCAGTCCGTGAGTGACGCATGCTGGGATATGCCGTTCTGGAACGCCGGACCCGTCATCCGGCCCTACGTGCTCCTCATCATGCAGAGGTCCATGAGACAGCTGCCGTTAGTCGCTCCTGGTTTTGAGAATCTTTCTCTTGAGACTTACGCTAATGTAAATCTTTCTACTTACGTATAGGGTTCCACAGGGTCATCTTGTAATATTGCTTATTATTAGGGTTCCGCACATCAAAAGGAACAAAACGGAACCCTTATAGAATTACTTTGTTGTCCGTCGCTCTGTCTGTCAAGACCCTTTTACTCAGGAACACGTAGAGGTATCAAGCTGAAATCCATACCAAATACTCAGGTCCACTGTCCCATGGAGCTTTGAACAAATCAAACTTCTAAGCCACCGCAATCAAAAGATACAGCCGTTAGTGTTGCAAATTTGTAAAACTGTCACCACACATAGTGTGTTCAGGCAGCAGTCAGTGAGCATTCTAGATCTAGCGTGATAACACCTTCAAACACATCGTCACTGACCATTAAGTGAGATAGTGGTCAAACGCTAGATCTATACAGTACAAAAAAATATATATGTTCGACACTCCCAAGGGAAGCAAAACGTACAGGGTACTTTACCGTGTCCTCAGAATCTTGAAATTCGGAATGGAGCAATGTCTCATAGCACAGACAAACCTACAGGGTCATCAGCAGAAGGGAGCACAGGCGCGAAGCTGTGTTGGGGGTAGCGCCTGCAGGCCGATAACTCGCGCCTGAAGCTGTGTCGGGGGTAGCGCCTGCAGGCCGAAACCTCGCGCCTGGAGCTGTGTCGGGGGTAGCGCCTGCAGGCCGATAACTCGCGCCTGGAGCTGTGTCGGGGGTAGCGCCTGCAGGCCGACACCTCGCGCCTAGAGCTGTATCGGGGGTAGCGCCTGCAGGCCGATAACTCGTGCCTGGAGCTGTGTCGGGGGTAGCGCCTGCAGGCCGATAACTCGCGCCTGGAGCTGTGTCGGGGGTAGCGCCTGCAGGCCGACACCTCGCGCCTGGAGCTGTGTCGGGGGTAGCGCCTGCAGGCCGATAACTCGCGCCTGGAGCTGTGTCGGGGGTAGCGCCTGCAGGCCGATAACTCGCGCCTGGAGCTGTGTCGGGGGTAGCGCCTGCAGGCCGACACCTCGCGCCTGGAGCTGTGTCGGGGGTAGCGCCTGCAGGCCGATAACTCGCGCCTGGAGCTGTGTCGGGGGTAGCGCCTGCAGGCCGACACCTCGCGCCTGGAGCTGTGTCGGGGGTAGCGCCTGCAGGCCGATAACTCGCGCCTGGAGCTGTGTCGGGGGTAGCGCCTGCAGGCCGACACCTCGCGCCTGGAGCTTTGTCGGGGGTAGCGCCTGCAGGCCGATAACTCGTGCCTGGAGCTGTGTCGGGGGTAGCGCCTGCAGGCCGATAACTCGCGTCTGGAGCTGTGTCGGGGGTAGCGCCTGCAGGCCGACACCTCGCGCCTGGAGCTGTGTCGGGGGTAGCGCCTGCAGGTCGACACCTCGCGCCTGGAGCTGTGTCGGGGGTAGCGCCTGCAGGCCGTCACCTCGCGCCTGGAGCTGTGTCGGGGGTAGCGCCTGCAGGCCGACACCTCGCGCCTGGAGCTGTGTCGGGAGTAGCGCCTGCAACCCGACACCTCGCGCCTGGAGCTGGTCTCCGCAGGCCTCTCACGCTAAATGCCATTCACTTCAAAGGAATACGGGTCAAATAGTATGAAGAGTTAGTTCGAGTGAACCACAAAACTATGAATAAGTATTTAAATTGTTTAAAACAGAATAAACGCATTTTTTTCCAGATTCTTACACGAGCTTATTCCTGCTACAACATGCTGCGGCAAGGGGTCTCTTCTCAAGATCGATAATAGCTACTGTTTTGTAACAGAATAACGTTTCTGAGCTGAAAAAATCACTAGTACAATTATTCGTCGTGTCTCTGTGAACAGCCCTGCCCTGCTGCGTGACCGTGTGGAGAGGTGTGGGGAGGTGTAGGGAGATGTGGGAAGGTGCGGGGAGATGTGGGGAGGTGTGGGGAGGTGCCACTCGCAGCTATGATGGCAGGCGAAGGAGCTCAGCGCGCAGTGATGAAAGTCATGCTTAAACTGCCATACCGACATCCGAGTACCGACTTGTACGAGTATGCACGAACAGGACTACTCACTGTGCGCCAACTGTATACACGGAGAGTCACCCTCGCCGCTCATCACAATATAGCATGAGCTCACCGAAGAGACGAGCTCCTGCCGCTATACGACCTTGCGTTAAAACTACCTTTACCTTTGCACAGCGTTTCCCAGAGTTCCAATTCCCAATTGAGTTAATAATAAAACTTGCGATCCTCGAAGGAAAAGATAGGGGAATGTAAAGATAGTTTAACAAAATACTTACGCACACTCACTTACGACGAGAAAGAAAATTTCTTAAAGATTGTTTCCTCGCAGTATTTCTTCTAAATGTGAAAAGCTCCACCGTCTACATCGAAACAAATGTTATATCGTCTTACACACACTCACCTCACACATCTCGCTCAATGTATTAGCCGCACCATTTACTGAAACATAAACTGCTTAAACGCAAATTCGTGGGTCCAGCGACACAGGTTCGCCTATTGCGGGGTCCATAAGTATTCACTTAACCTATATTCTAAGTAACGGTATACTATACATAGGTATATAAGTAAAGACATGTTTAGTTTATTAAGGTTATAATCTTTTGGTAAATAAAAATATTTGTATTAATAAAATAATGATCAGGATATTTCAGCTAGTTCAGCACGCTGCTCACACGTATAGGTGCTCGTTATCTAAAGTTAAATTTGTTAAATCAATGTAAAATTAAAAGATACATTTACTATTCATTATAAACAAGTATGCTTTGTAGAGATTGTAAACATGCCTATGAAACTATGCACAGTTTAAGGAGCCGCGCGCGAGCCGGCGTGCACCATGGTACTGAACATTTGGGAAACGTGACGTTGCTAGGTAACGAGAGCTTGTTCGCTTTTGACAACAATAAATACAAAGATGCTGCTGAACATGAAGCACATCGAATGCGATCCCTGAGCGACACCCTCGATCACAATCATTTAGACATGACATCCGAGCGCAGGAGACGTACCTGGCTACATTATAATTTACACAAAGTACTGCTACCCGACAAAAGTCTATACTTGTTTTAAAATTTACTTTTCTAGATTGATTTGCGACATCCAGATAACCAGATATTATTAAGTGGACGATAATTTCATATTACGTTATAACTACGACTAAATTGTAAGCATGTTCTAAACAAATAACTAACAATACAGTTCAATTTCCTCCGGAAATTATACATGTTTTGGTTTTATATTCATCATCATCATCATCATCTCGGCCATAGGACGTCCACTGCTGGGCATAGGCCTCACTCATTGATTTCCACAAGGACCGGTTGGAAGCGGCCCGCATCCAGCTCTTGCCTGCGATCTTAGTCAGGTCGTCTGTACACCTGGTCGGTGGCCGTCCTATGCTGCGCTTGCCAGCCCGTGGTCTCCATTCGAGGACCTTTCAGCCCCAACGGCCATCAGTTGTTTGAGCTATATGCCCTGCCCACTGCCACTTCAACTTGCTAATCCACTGGGCTATATCGGTGACTTGCGTTCTTCTACGGATTTCCTCATTTCTGATTGGATCACGTAGAGAAACTCCGAGCATAGCCCTCCCCATAGCTCGTTGTGCGACTCTGAGCCTGCTCACGAGACCCATAGTCAGTGACCACGTTTCCGTTCCGTAAGTCATCACTGGTAACACACACTGTTCGAAGAGCTTCGTTTTCAGGCATTGTGGTATTTTGGACAAAAAGACGTCTCGTAGCTTTCCGAACGCTGCCCAGCCGAGTTGGATTCGACGATTGGCCTCTTCCTCAAAGTTGGACTTACCTAATTGGACTGTATGTCCTAGGTAGACGTAATGGTCCACAACTTTGAGAGTCGAGTTCCCAATTGATATGGGTGCGGGCGCAACGTGAGCATTTGACATAATTTTCGTCTTGTCCATGTTCATTTTAAGGCGCACCCTCAGGGAAACTCTGTTGAGCCTTTCGAGCATCGTGCTGAGGTCTTCCATCGATTCTGCCATGACCACAATATCGTCGGCAAACCTAAGGTGAGAGATGTACTCGCCGTTGATGTTGATACCGAATCCTTGCCATTCCAAGAGCTTGAAAGCGTCTTCCAATGCGGCAGTGAACAGTTTCGGAGAGATAACGTCTCCCTGTCCCACGCCTCGTTGCAATGGAATTGCCTTCGAAATTTGCTCTTGTACTCGGACCGACATGGTGGCGTTATTGTACAAACACTTCAACACTTCGATACACCGATGGTCAATACGGCACCGCTGGAGAGACTCAAGCACCGCCCACGTCTCGATTGAATCAATAAGGCTTTCTCATAGTCCACAAACGCTTAACATAAGGACAAGTTATACTCTATGGTCTTCTGTATAACTTGCCGCAGCGTATGGATGTGATCTATGGTGCTGTAGCATTTTCGGAAACCGGCTTGTTCGGGAGGCTGGAAGTCATCAAACCTACATTCGAGACGATTCGCGATGACTTTTGAATGAACAGCTTGTAAACATGGCTCCGTCTGTAGCTCTTAAGCAATGTGTTGTCACCTATGTGTCACTAGAGCTCCTACGTTAGACAACTAGAATTATTTTTATATTTTTTTCTATAAGATGGCCCTTGATTCGTACGTCAACACTTTAAGAATATAATATTTTGATTTTTACACATTTTTTATGTGTACGCATTAAACATGTGTAAAAATAATAATAAAAATACTAAAGCTTAATATTTTAATATTTCTAGCTTCAATATATATCAATAAATGGAAACAAAACATTATTTATTATGTTTTTTCATTCAATTTTGTTCAAAGCTGAATAATAAACTCATCTCTATAAACTGGTATAAGTGGTGGGAAACACTTGTTACATAAATGCAAGTAAAGCTACTTTTAATCGACTTCAAAAAAGGAGGAGATTCTCAATTCGACCCGTATGAGCGATGAAGTCGGTTCCATTTTTGGTAGTTTTTTGTTTCTTCCCTTTCAGTGACCTTTGCTACTCACGGGATCAATTGTCACTGTGTATGTTCTCCGATGTCTTCACCCACAACTGTAATGTTGTCGAGGTATGATTAGTACTTTTCAGTTATTGGAGTGTAACTCGAAAACAACAATATCTTATATGTAAATAAGTATATATATCAGGTTAGCATAGTACAGGCTCTGCCTAGTTTGGGACCTGAAGGCCTTGTATGGATGTTAATAAATAAATAAAATAAACTAGTCGGATTATGATGAAATGTAAATGGGACATGGGGAATGCTGCAGTAAGCCATACAGTAGTATCGCTCTATACTTATACTCTCCCGTGACCAAACAGGTATCCTTTGCTCCGCCCAGGATTCAAAGTAGCGCCCTCGCCATAACAATATTATTCTGCTCCCTTGTGATACAATCTACTAATAAAAAGAAAAATAAACTTTAGGATCATAATGGACTACAGGCAGGACTACTCGTACAGGCAAACGCACGCCCAGGCGTTGGGCACTTCTACGCTAATGTGAACGCACAAAAAGGTATACATTTGTTTGCTATAATTATAAAGATATGCAGTGATAACCGTACGCGGCGCACGACCGCCGCGCACGCCGGCCCGACTGCGACTGAGCCAATCAAGCGCGTGAGCGTCGCGCGGCCCGCGCGCACGGAGCCATAGCGCCCGATCTGCCTAATTCAATAGGTACCATCGTTGCCAGTGACTATTGTTTTTATAGATGTAGCACACACAGATGTTGCACAGCGTCGCAAGCACTTTGTAGATACGGCGGCGCGCCACGCTCGCGACGCGCGCGCGGCGTCACCTCACTCATCGGCCGAGCACACTCGCCGCTACGAGTAAGGAACAGTCCTTTAGCAAAGCCATGGACATGTCGACTCCGTGATCGAGTAACCACGTGTACAAAAGGATAATATTCCTTAGTTAGGCGACCAAGGAATCAAAAGGATAATATTCCTTAGTTAGGTGACCAAGGAATCAAAAGGATAATATTCCTTAGTTAGGTGACCAAGGAATCAAAAGGATAATATTCCTTAGTTAGGTGACCAAGGAATCAAAAGGATAATATTCCTTAGTTAGGTGACCAAGGAATCAAAAGGATAATATTCCTTAGTTAGGTGACCAAGGAATCAAAAGGATAATATTCCTTAGTTAGGTGACCAAGGAATCAAAAGGATAATATTCCTTAGTTAGGTGACCAAGGAATCAAAAGGATAATATTCCTTAGTTAGGTGACCAAGGAATCAAAAGGATAATATTCCTTAGTTAGGCGACCAAGGAATCAAAAGGATAATATTCCTTAGTTAGGTGACCAAGGAATCAAAAGGATAATATTCCTTAGTTAGGTGACCAAGGAATCAAAAGGATAATATTCCTTAGTTAGGCGACCAAGGAATCAAAAGGATAATATTCCTTAGTTAGGTGACCAAGGAATCAAAAGGATAATATTCCTTAGTTAGGCGACCAAGGAATCAAAAGGATAATATTCCTTAGTTAGGTGACCAAGGAATCAAAAGGATAATATTCCTTAGTTAGGTGACCAAGGAATCAAAAGGATAATATTCCTTAGTTAGGCGACCAAGGAATCAAAAGGATAATATTCCTTAGTTAGGTGACCAAGGAATCAAAAGGATAATATTCCTTAGTTAGGTGACCAAGGAATCAAAAGGATAATATTCCTTAGTTAGGCGACCAAGGAATATTATCCTTTTGTAAAGCCCCCATTATAGTTCTCTTTACGATATTGCTTCAACCTCTTCTAAATAACTTTTTCTACTATAATGATTAGGTAGTACCTTCTTTTTTTTCCAATTTCACAACCACAACATCACAACCAATTTCATAAACATTAATATTCTAGTTATTATTTTCTTGTGAAACAAAAATATCATTTTACCCTCAATATCGTTTGACAGTAACTTCACAATTTACTAACGTCAAGGTAAAGTGTCTTTTTTTAATTTTGGCTTCCGATTCCGACATTGCCAGATACTGAGCTTATCGCTATAAATCTGTCAGAGTAATTGTGAAATGTAAGGTAATGTAAAGTTCCTGTTTCTCATCATAAATTATACTTGTTACCTATATAACTATACACATACATATCTATAGCTGGAGAGTGTATGCGAATGGATTGTAACTAACTTTAGTGTGTTTTTAATCTTTTCTACTGCATTAATTTATTTTTTCATAAAGCGTAAACCGGCGGGTGTCAAAGGAAAACTATTTATTCTATAACTGTATTGAACATTATATTATTTTATATAGTGTATTAGTTTATATTTATATTGTATTTATAGTATATCTTAATGTCTGTTTCTAGTGATAGCAATAGTAGTGAACACTTTTTATCATTTTCATCCGGTGAAGACACTTGTGATGATCAGAGCTTTGTAAGCTTTCCTTCACTGTCTGATAACTTAGAGTCACAGTTCTTTGATTTTCCAAAAAACTTTACTGTAGTTCATATTGAGGCGAGGTGGCCCCGCGAGAATAGGCATTCAGCGCTGTCCCGGGCCGAGCGCGAATTGTTTCACGCGGACGCAGCGGCCGTGAACACGCGTGACCCCGCCAGCGACACAGTATAGAAATAAGCAGTAGGATGATTTTATTTTTCTTTAGATATGCATTTTTTATGATCAAACTTTGTTTAAAGTAATGATAAATTAGAGTTTTGGAAATAAATGAAGTAACTTATATTCCATATTTGAGTTTTGATTGTTTAATTGTATTTCAGATATATATATGAGGCTCTGAGGTCTACGTAATTATATATACTTACACGATTTTATAGCAGCACAGTAATTGATGTACAGTGTCTTTTAAAACTTAAATTTATGGACGCCGCCATCCGTCAGTGTTTTCCTCTCCATCTAAAGGTTGTCTGGAAGAGATCGCTGACAGCGATAAGACCGCCTGTTGTTACAGTCATTTTAAAATTGTTTTGTTAATTATTACTTTTGTATACTGTGTTCAATAAAGTGTATATCTATCTATCTATCTATGTAATTATCTCTTTCTCTTGTAAAGTATATAGTCTTGTTGTATATACTATACAAGCATTAAATTCAGTGGCCCGATCCTGACGTTTCGTTACCTTCGGCGAGTGTTCGGACTGACGAGTCGCAGGCGGTCACCCGCTACACTGTATAAGTGGACAACCTTTCGGAGTCAGATAGTCAATTATAGTAACATGTAGTGAACGTTTCGTTCGGTCGAATATCTTACAGGCAATGATGTTTTACTAATGATGACGTATATTCATACTGCGCGGTGCTCAGATTTTGTTCCTTTACGACATAAACATGCTTATAATATTACATATTTATAATACGGTACAAATAATATAGAAAAGGATAGCTATATGTTTAGACTTGCGCTTGAAATACGCATCGTAATCAAAATTACTACAATTGACTTAATTTTGCCGCCTCAGTTTCCGCGCGCTTGTGCGACATCTACCTCATATAAACATATAATATCATTGCTTACAGGTGGGTAACTAGACATTACAATTAAAATTTGAGGACGCGGAGCGACTGCCGCCGAGTTACGTTACGATTTGTGTACGGGACTTGATTATTTTAAAGAGCTAATACGTTTAATATCTTTACTAAATTGAAACAAATTCGAAGTTCTACATCCAACATGTACAGTGGTTATAACATATTTAATATCGTGAAGAATTTCGGGAATTTATAAGCGTTCATCAGTTCAAACTGCCAATCGTTATTCTAATTACATACGACTCGTGAGAGTGGAACCACAGCGTGGACTTTGACAAGCAAAATATACCTTCCTGAAACGAGTTACGAGCTTCCAACCTCAAAGAGATAGGTAAACTTTATTTTTTTATTAAATATCTGTAAAAATGGATTGCCTGGCTTGCAAAAAAAAAATAATATACGAAAGAGAACTACTAAGATGTACAAGCTGTTCTAAAAATGACCATGACGCCTGCTTAAACATTACATCATCTTCATCCACAGCGCCGGGACAGTAAGCATGGGTAGGTCGGGATCACCACGGATCAACCACTCAATCCCACAATCACACAAGTGTCCTTGGATGTATCCTGTTCCTAATATATATCAATGACCTCGCTAAATCGATTGACGAATCTTGCTTACTGTTCGCTGATGATATTTCCCTTTTGGCATCATGTAAAAATAATGGCAATTTTAATTTATACATAAAACTAAGTGACATGTTTAATAATATTACAAATTGGATGACTGACCACAATCTTGACTTAAATTTTTCAAAAACAAAGCTGATTCAACTCCGGCCTTAACGAAAATCCCAGCGGGATATAAACTTTTCATAATAGAATGTGTTGAAGGGGCTACATTATTAGGGTCGGAAATAGATCCGTGTTCTGCCTTACTCACCTACGACGCATACGCCCTGTCCCGGCTTAGCTATGGAATAATACTCCGGGGAAATAGTGTCAGTTCAAGTGAACGTTTTATATCATTAAATAAAAGCATTCGAACCAAAGCTAAAATAAAAAATACGGAAAGTTGCAAACCATATTTCGTAAAATATAAAACAATAACGTTATTATGTATATATATGTATATTACAAATATGTAAAGGAGGATGGCAGAACCAGCCTCGCTCCCGAAAAACGAAATGACAACCCGTTCATGTATTCATTATATATGAAAACTTCGATTAAAGATTATATTTTTGTGGATTCCGTGAATAATTTGCATTATTTATAAAGTTGGGAATCAGAACTACTTTTATTTTATTTATTTATGTAGCGTTTGTAGTTTTCTAACGCACCCTATACTTCTCATTATGTTTGTTGCGTTCGAATACTTACGCTCTGAGCTTAATTGTTATTGTTACTCTATAATCTGTAGTCAGCTGCTCTGTAGACCCGGACTGCGTTCATAAACACACCCATGCCTAGTTTATTCCAGAATATAATAAGTAATCTGTATCTGTAGCGCGATCCATGCAATATTGCTTTCTCTGTCTACGATGCTATAGATGGATAGCAATCCATTGAATGGTTCGCATATGGACGTGTAGTTAGCATACTGATACTTAAGATTTTCCATGATAACTTTTTATTCCCAACTTCTAGGAAAATGATTGAATATAAAATAAACAATGTATTTATTGCTCTATCGATACGTATAAGTTTCATTCGTGAACGCGGTTTCTTTCTTCTAGGCTGCAAATGTATGGGAGTCTGCCATCCTCCTTTGGTAAAAAGAATCCAGAGTATTTCAAAAAAGTAACAGATGAACCACGACGTTATCTGACAAGATTTCAACATAAACTTGTCTTACCGAGCTCTAAGCTTAAAATGCACAGTTCTGGTACTTAATGGCCATACAAATATTCAAAAAATTACCTAACCAAATTATAGAAGAAAAAAAGTCGAAATTCATCACACATTTAAAACAATTGTTTTTAACGAAAATCTCTTACAGCTTGAATGAGTTTTTCAATGACAAATGTGATAACTAATAAATAAATCGGTCGCTCCACATTGCTATACCAGGGTTATATGTACCTACGCTTCAAAAATGTATTTAAGATCTGCATGTAAATTCATGTAAATATGGATGCAATAATAAACTGTTGAGTGTTTTTATTTAATTATAGAAAAGTATTATCGATGTTGAGAAGAGACGCCTTGCCGCAGCATATTATACCAGGAATAAGCTCGTGTTAAAGTCTGAAAAAAGAACTCTTTAGTTAATTGTGTTTAGTTACTTAAGCTTCTCGTACTTGTTATAAGTTCTCTGGTTCACTCAAACCATATAATGTTCATACTTGTCGACCCCTGGTGGACCCCTGGTGGACCCCTGGTGGACCGCGCTCAACGAATAATCAACATTGCAAGTGCGTCCTCGGTATGCACCCTAATGGTGGTGGGTTTGAACATTGGAGGTATCCACATATAGGCTAGCAACAGCTAGTGTTTGGCTTTAATATTATCATAGGTAGCTGTGGTATATTAGATAGGAGTCTGCCTGTATTCAAATGCCGCTCACTAATCCTTATCTTTTCAGCTGTTCGACGGCCATTTTGATGTGCACTCTCATTGAGCACCAATCTAAGGAAGAACCGATTACAAGCGGCAGTGTATTATTGATCAAAAAATAGATTGTGTACACAATTATTTGGATCAGTTTACGGTAAAACACATTTTCCTCATAGTTTATCCACTTGACTGGATCCAGGTGAAGTGAGGAGACGGGTATTTCACACGCCTTTGGATTAGGATGAGTGCAAGTGCACTACTGCACGTGATATCAAAGTAATATTAATCAATGGTGATTATTAACATTGTGAAATTAGAGTAAAGTTGGACTTGAAATATAGTAGAAAGTGATTATACTCCATCAATATAGAACATTCGAGACTTGTGATTCTTTCGTAAATTAGCTTTCTGAGCTTTGATAACTGTTCGGAACTTGTGATTTCATTCTATAGACTAAGAAAACGTTACACCGGGTTTGGACTTGTAGTTTTCTCGGGAATTTGCCTATATATACCTACTTATGTTTTCTAAATTTCAAGATGTCTTACGATATTAAGCCATTGTTACTCAAGCAAGACGAGTTATTGAAATTATTAAACAAAGCTTAAGTTTAACATTATTGCAAGTCTTCGAAAACACGGAAACCTTCTTCATATATAGAAAAGAGAATTGAGACGTTAGAATAACTATGGACAATATTCAAAGACGACGATGATCATAATGTTCAGCGTAACAGATAAAGGTGAACGAGGTGATTGAAGTATATTGAATTTACTAAAATCCATTTTTGATTTGATGATTTAACTTTAAAGTGTGTTTTTAACATCTACTGAGCCAATTCTACAGATAACTTTAGTCTCCGATTACGGAGTGAGGCTCCCGCAAATAAATTTAACTAATTTTTCGAGTGGTTATAAAGAGTGGCGATCCTTCCACAACATCATGTTCGTATTAATAATTCATAACAATGCTAACTTGACACGTGTAACATTATCTTAAAGGTTGTCTCCATGGTGAAGCAGACAGTATATTGGAAAATCTATCTACCGCGAACACAAATTATAACGAGCGACGATTGCACGCAGATTGTTCGCCGTTATATTAACAAGTTATGTTTCTGGACATGAGATAATTATTAGCACTGAATCGTCGAGTGGTATAAAACAACTCTTAGATACGTCTGCATGTATATAATTGTTGAACAATCTGAATGATATAAGTTGGATCTTGAATGACGAAAGCAGTGGAAGCTTCAACTTAGTCAAACAGATTCGGACAGGAACATCAGAAACTTATGGGGTCAAGAGTTCCGCCAATACAGATGAGAGAAGGAGCGAAGCCGACGACTGAATCTAAATCGTTTCACTCATTAGTAAAAGAGAAAAGGAACCATAATCATGACTAGTCGTCCACTTGCTCTTTATCTATGCAATAAGTTTGCAAAACTTACGCCAAACAAGAAATCTGAGCCAGAAGAAGGGTTTTTGCTGTAATCGTCTTGCACCGCCTCGTTCAGTAAAGAGTTGTCACCAATCGCCATGTTGTCGAAGGTGCCATCACTCCTTATTACATATAATGGAGAAGGCAGAGGTAAATATTATTAGCATATGATTTTTCCCTACACACTCAGTGTAGGTTATTATGAATTTAAAGCTTTTTCTAACGTGTACTGTAATATAAATAAATATCTAACCATCTAATTTGTAGGTATGCAGAAAACAGGGACCTGCAAACAGGGAAACAAAGATAAACAGGTTGTGTGTGTGATTGAACAACCTCAAAGAAGGACTACATTTGTATCAAACCTTTCCAAAGAGTTTTCACCGTGTGAAGTATTATTAGCAGTAGTTAGGGCTGAGGACGGAAATAGTTCTATTCATATACTTAGAACTTTAATCGGTCAAGGCAGGTATCGGTCAGGCATCATTTATCACGGAATACTCTGTACAATTACTGGGACGGAAGAGATAAGATGTGAAGACATCTCTGAATAACTACAACCAGAACAGAGGACGGTCAATTCACCGTCAGGTTGCCATCAGTCAGGCCGAAGTTACAGCAAGACTTACATCATTTACTATTGAGTTGGCGTGGCGACAAAATCTGCACTATTACTGATTTAGTAAAGATGTATCGACAAGGTTATGTTAAAGACAATGATATCAAGTACTCGAAGTCATTGTGGTGACCGAGCCCAAAAAAACCGATAGAGCATTACCAACTACAGACACTGATTCAATTTCAAATAATCCCACCGGAAAATTATTGCTAAAACATAAGCATCCCGGTCAAAATACTTTAACGAGATTTGTAAATATTCAAAACAAGAATTGCGATGATGAAACGACCTGATAGTAAAATTTGTGTACTCACTTAATAATATCTATTCAAAAGTATAGCAAGTTCATCATGGTGGGCGAATATTTCTTTTTTAAGAATAAGGTTAATTACGGCTTCGAATGTGCAAATGCAAGAAGTAGCTTTATGTTATTATTTTGATAATTAGGTGAAAAGTAGTGAAAAGTGTACATATACAGGCTGTATATTAAAATGGTGGTTTAATTTGTACGGTTCGTCAGTAGTGTGAACACCTACAACAGCCAGTGCGGTGAGCTGATGGCAATACTCTCTGCCTGGGATGAAGAAGGATTCCGCGTTTACTTTTGTAAAAACTAGATAAAAATGTGTCATTGATATGCATGCTGATTGTTTCCCAAACTAGTTTCTATGAAGAGGAGTATTAATAATAAAGAAACGGAAAGAGACCAAATAACCTATTGTACAAGAAACCCTATATAATACGTAGGTAGCAAGATTTACTTCAGCATAAGTCTGAAGGGAAATGTTTTCGAAACCAGGAGTTTTCATTGGCTGCTGTTTCATGGACCTCTGCATGATGAGGAGCACGTAGGGCCGGATCACGGGCCCGGCGTTCCAGAACGGCATGTCCCAGCACGCGTCACTCACGGATTCTATCTAAAACAAAATATATTATTAGGATATATTTTGGTATACTAGAATATATTATACGACAGGCAAAATGTGAAAAAAACTTATTTTTAAATGCAGCGAATCATTGACGTTTCTATCCTTTCTATTCGAAAAACAATGATTGGTTCGTCTATAAGTGTGAGCAATTGCGTTGCTTCTATGTCCTGAACCAATATGTATTACATTGGTGTGTAAATGTATTACAAAAATTGATTATAAATTTAAATTAAGAGATCTAAAGAAAAGACAAGTAGAGAGTCCCAAAAAGGTAACCGCAGTTAATACAAGTACGCAAACTGAACCTATGCTTGATAGCAATGTCAATATTAGTAGAGTAGACCCAGATTCACCGCCCCCTACACAAACATTTTTTCGTCCATAATTATATTAATTTGTTGCATCAGAATATTAATGGATTAATGAACAAAGCCGATAAACTAACAGTGAATCTTGAGGTATTAAAACAGAAAAATAAATTAGTCGACATAATATGCATAACGGAACATAACATGATTAACAGCGATATTACACTTCTGAGTGTACCAAACTTTAACCTTGCCGCGTGTTATTGTAGGAAAAAACGCAATGGTGGTTCATGTATATTAGTAAATAATACACATAGGTTTAGAGAAATAACTGATGTTAAAGATTTAACTTGTGTTAATATAATCAAATGCAGTGCAGTGGAACTGACAGAGCATAATGTTATTATAGTATGTATATATAGACCACCTGTAAATAAGAGAAATAACTTAGATATATTTTTTTAAAACTTGGAATCTATTCTAGAAAGATTTTGCTATAAAAAGAAAAAGGTTTTAGTGTGTGGGGATTTAAATATCGATATTTTGAAAAACAATAAGAATACAACGGTATTAAAAAACATTATTAAGAGTTATAACTTAAAGATATCAAGTCATGAACCTACTAGATTCGTAATAAACACATGTATCGACATTTTTTTCCATAATGTTCGTGGTTCCTCATATGAAATAATTGAACTGGCTTTATCGGATCATACATCCCAATATTTTAAGTGTCCTGTGAAGGAATACTATTCCTTCAGGTGTTGGTATTCATTTAAACGAGATTACTGTAAAATGAATTTAGAAAAATTTAAGGACAATTTGAGTAGAGTTAGTTTCAGTGAAGAATTAAATAACTCTGACCCAAATGTAGTGTTCACTCAGTTTCATGATACCTTTAAGCTGCTCTATGATCTATGTTTTCCACTAAATAAAAAGAAAAATTCGTTATGTAAAAAAGTTAAATGGATAACAAAGGGAATAAAACTGTGCACAAAAAGAAAACAACAGATGTTATGGGCGTACAGGAAAAACCCCAAAATGGTAAACTATATATATTTTAAGAATTACTCAAAGCGACTGAAAAATATTCTAAAGCTAACACAAAAAGCAAGAAATAATCACGCTATAAAAATGGCCTCAAATAAAACAAAAGCAACATGGAATATCATAAATAGTTCAAAAAATAGGCTCCCTAATATATACATTGACAAAATAAAATATAACAACAAAATATTAAAAAATCCAGAAGACATAGCCAGAGCATTTAACTATTTTTATATAAATCATGTTAAGACTAACAATATTAGTAATCATAGTAACAATTCTTATTCTTTGAAGTGGCATAATCCAAATTCTATGTTTATGAGACCTTCTACTCCTAAAGATGTATTTAACATCATACAATCTTTAAAAAATACCGGAAATACAGGATACAATGGAATAAGCACCAAAGTAATAAAATATGTTGCTGATATCATATCTCCTATCCTTTGCTTTATTATAAACCTTTGTATTGATTGTGGTGTTTTCCCTGATAAGCTAAAGGTAACAATAATAAAACCGTTATTCAAAAAGCAAAACAGAGAAAGCATGACTTACTATAGACCAGTTGCGTTTATACCAGTTTTTTCAAAGATATTTGAAAAATTCATGCATAGTACTTTATATGAGTACTTTGATAAATATAATATTCTGATTAAAGAAGAAATAGGTTTTCGTAAAAATAAATTTAGCTATTTATAATCTTCTCAATATAGTCATGTCTAGTTGCGATAAGAAGTTATTTGTATCTTCTATGTTTATGGATTTAACGAAGGCCTTCGACTATGTTGATCACAGTTTACTACTTTATAAGCTGGAAACATATGGAGTAAGGGGTAATGCCCTATGTCTAATACAATCGTATCTTGAGAAAAGATCGCAATTCACTCAAATTACTAAACTCTGTCCAATTACAAAAATTGAAAAGACATATTCTTCTGATGCTGCTGTGGTAAAATATGGTGTTCCTCAAGGAAGCGTTCTTGGTCCTTTGCTTT
This sequence comes from Apeira syringaria, assembly GCA_934044485.1. NCBI lineage: Eukaryota > Metazoa > Arthropoda > Insecta > Lepidoptera > Geometridae > Apeira > Apeira syringaria. The sequence continues at coordinate 17,904,950 of OW203668.1, forward strand.
TTATAATTTATATAAATGATCTCTCAAGCGCTACTGATCATCCAATGGTACTCTTTGCTGATGATAGCACTATCACTTTTGTGGGTGATAAACAGACATCTCTTGAACTGGAAATGTACACTACTTTAAATAATGTAATAAATTGGTTGACATGTAATAATCTTTTAATAAATCTTGAAAAAACTCAAATTATGACATTTAATAACAATAAAAAAATTAAATTTAATATTAATAATGATAATACACAAATTAAAGACATTGATGTAACGAAATTTTTAGGCCTACAAATGAACTCGGACCTTAAATGGAAAACGCAAGCTGAGATGGTATGTGCTAAATTAAGTAGCTATTCGTATGCTTTATACATGTTGTCCAAAATTGTAGATCAATCAGCAGTGCTGACATCTTACCACGCATATGTGACCTCAACACTGCGCTATGGAGTCATATTCTGGGGCAATTGTACAGAAAGGGAGACAATTTTTAGAGCACAAAAAAAGTGCCTAAGATCAGTTTGTTATCTACGAACAATAGACTCTTGTAAGCCGTATTTTAAGGAACTTAATATTTTGACATTTCCATGCTTATATCTGTATGAAATTATTTTATTTACGAGAAACAACTGAAATCTATTTACAACTATGAAAAGCAAACGTAGTAAGAATATAATATGTGTACAAAAACATAAAACTGCACTGTTCAATAAGAGTGTCTTTGTTATGGCCCCAAGACTATATAATCACCTACCCAAATACATATTAGACTCAGATTGCGTACATATATTCAAGAAAAAACTACGCGAATTCCTCATCAATAAAAGATATTATTCTATTAATTAATACCTTAGCGATAAGTTTGCCTGAATCGTTAATTGTATAAAATTAGTTAGTTAGGGAGGCTCAGCCGCATAGTTATTAGATTTATTATTTTATTATAATTTTAGCATGCCTGAAAAGGCAAAACATGGAGAACCTACAACCGTTTTTACTAATTATTATTGTACCTGTGTTTATGCTAATAAATGAATTTGAATTTATTTAGTAGAATTTTTAAGTTATATTTATTGTTCGCATAGACCTTAAGATCGTCCATGTCCAGTATGTGATTGATCCAGATACTATATTTTAGTTTGTATCCCTTCATTTCATGCCTATTCAATATAAATGAAATTGGGTTGATAGCCATGCAGAACAATAACGGTGAGAGAGAGTCGCCCTGAAATATTCCGCGTCTACTATAAATCGGTTCAGTCGTTATCGAGTTGTGGGAACCACGTGCTGTCATGATCACTCTCCACAAGGGCATAGCCAACATAAGAAATCGCTTAATCATCAGCGGGCACTTATAGACATCAAGCATCTTAAGAAGCCATTCGTGGGAAACGCTATCGAAAGCTTTTTGACAGTCTATCCATGCCATGCTTAGATTCTTCTGGGATTGATGTGCGTCCTCTAGTATTGCCTTGTTGACCATGAGATGATCCTTACAGCCCCTGGCACCCCGACGACATCCCCGTTGTTCTATTGCCATTATGTTATTCTCGTCGCAACGGCTATATAACACATTAGCTAGAACTGAAAATAACACTTTGTTTGTCATTCAATTAATATGACCAGACTTTAAGATCGGTTGCGTTTTCAGCCTTGTTCTTTATAGATGGAGTCGGTTACCTTTTCAAGTAATAGTGTGCCTAAATAATTAGGTATAAAATACACGGCGATAGCCGAACTACACAGCAGGACCAATATCCCTTGAAACTCTCCCGCATCGAGTTTCTGAAAAATACAAAATATTTTTGTTAAGTAACTGCTTATACACCATTTAATATCGCAATAGCCCTGCCTAATTGTATATAAAATTTTGAAAGCGGGCTCGAAATTAATAAAATATATTTGCGGAAGTATATCACAAATATAATATTTTATTCTGTAAGTAAATCACACAGAATCACACCAATATTTTATATGCGAAAGTGTGGGTACACGTTGTGTGTGTGTATGTGTGTGTGTGTATGTTTGTTATGTATTCACGGATTAGCGGCTCGATAGATATGACGTTATTTTGTGACGTCGATTCATACAGGGTCGATCCCTATAAAAGAGATGGTTCCTCTGGAATCACAGATAACTCGGGGATTATCTGTGTCTGGAATACAACAAAAATTTTTACCAAAAAAAATGGAACCGAAACCGACTTCGACAAGTTATTTCATACTTTTGAGTGTTGAAGTTGGTTCCATTTTTTGGTAAAAAAAATTTTTTCCACTATTTTTACGACCTTTGTTACTCATGGGATCAATTGTCATTGTGGTGTAGGTATGTTCACCGATGGATTCACCCGCTACTATAATATCGTGTAGTATAAGCACGCATTTTTCAGTTTTTGACTTGTAACTCATAAAGTGCTCGTCTGTTTTTGATGAAAAAGACCACACGGGAAGCACCAGCTTTTAAATATAAAAAAAACGATCAAAATCGGTTCACCCCGTCGGAAGTTATGCGGTAACAAATACAAATAAAAAAATAAAAATAAAAAACATACGGGTCGAATTGAAAACCTCCTCCTTTTTTTGAAGTCGGTTGAAAATACCTAATAATATTATATTTTCGAAAGTAGGTCTGTCAGTATGCTATGGCTTAACCCTTAAGCCGCTTTACCAATTGTAATGAATTTTGAAAACCTATTGTTTCCGTAGGATAAGTGTATTAAATTTATTTTTTACTGTGTAGATCTAGCGTTTGACTACTATCGCATTTGATGGTCAGTGACAATGTGGTCGAAGATGTTATCACTCTAGACCTAGAATGCTAACTGGCTCTCGAGGACTGCTGTCTGAACACACTATATGTTCAGTGACGGTTTTTCAAACTTGAGGGTGGTAGCTAGCCAGATGGGTTCTCAAAAGTACCCTACCACCATGCTGGAAATATGATAACGGTGTTACCTTCACCGGAAGTTCGAACTAGTATCCGTCAGTTCGACTGCCGACGCTATCCCGCTGACCTATCATCGCTTGAAAAGCCTAATGAACATCGTATTATTGGGAACCGTAGTGGAAGCGGACGGAGCCGTGGCGGTGCCGGTGGGGCCGGTGGGGCGCCTGATCAATGGTATAACTGAACTGTAGAAAACACCTCCGTCAGCCGTTCCGAGTGTGACGGTGCTACCGGACGGTGGGTACACCGAGTGTGACGGTGCTCCCGGACGGTGGGTACCCCGAGTGTGACGGTGCTACCGGACACAGCTCCCGGACTACCGGAAAGAAGATTACTTCGGTAGGAGAGCACAAGCTCCGCCGCCGAACGAGACCGTCTCGGCTTTCATCATCAGTTGACGCTTCACCTCGAAGTGTGGCTCCCCAGCCTCGTTGGTCAACGTTGAAGAACCTCGATCGACATCAACCATCATTTGTACTTTTGTCGTCCCTCCCTCCCCGCGCGTCACGCCCGGCTCGACTACGAGCTGAGCTCGAGAAACATACTCTCAAACATCGTTACTTTAATAAAAACAATCCCGCTTTAATAAAATGAATCAGTTTAAGCTTACCTTGGCGAAACTTTAGCTAACCTCGGCGAAACTTTAGATTACCTCGGCAAAACTTTAGCTTACCTCGGCAAAACTTTAGCTTACCTCGGCAAAACTTTAGCTCACCTCGGCAAAACTTTAGCTTACCTCGGCAAAACTTTAGCTTACCTCGGCAAAACTTTAGCTCACCTCGGCAAAACTTTAGCTTACCTCGGCAAAACTTTAGCTTACCTTGGCAAAACTTTAGCTTACCTCGGCAAAATTTAGCTTACCTCGGCAAAACTTTAGCTCACCTCGGCAAAACTTTAGCTTACCTCGGCAAAACTTTAGCTCACCTCGGCAAAACTTTAGCTTACCTCGGCAAAACAGTATGCAGTCATACAAATTATGGGCGCGGCTACTTTCTGTTCGTAGAATATAATTTTTTTATATACCGTTTCAAAACTGTTCAATAGCCTGGAAAACATATTATTACATATTAAATCAGTAATTTAAAAAACAAATCATAGATTGAGGTGGCCCATGTCCGACGGTGGTCCGGGTGTTCCGGGTACTCTTAGCTCACACGTTCAGGAAAGGATATATATAGAAGTTAATCTCCACTTTGAAGTAGAACCGTGTCAGTGTGTAACGGACACACGCGCTGGCTCAGTCTCCTGTGGGCGCTTTAGATACAGGTTCCGTGATCGAGCGTGACGCACGTGACTGGAGCGTGACTGGACATAGCCGCAGCCGGCGCAGCGGGGAGTCCCCGGACTCTGGGCCCTGGGTCGACCTCTCTCTCCATCGCTGACTCACCCAGGAACTCTAGATCATCACGAAATCTGAACGACAGCACGGACTAGAATGAAAGGCAACCCTTTGACATAGTACTAAACTGTGGATTAGTATCTTCCAAAACGGTGCATTACAGGTACATTATTGTCACAAATTAAGTAAGTACAGGCATATTGTATTCGCCAAAGACTATATATATATATATATTTATAATTATTTGCCGTGGGGTACCGGCTTAGAATAGTACCCCCCCATGTCTTCCCGTGGGTGTCGTAGGAGTCGACTAAGGGATCACGTACCAGAAGGATGGGCAGCAGCGCCTTCTGAGACTCACATTCTGTACTGCGCTCGCCAACCCGCCTGCCAAGCGTGGTGAGTATTGGCAAACCCCCCCCCTATGATATTACAAAATTCAACCAGGCCCCCAGTCCCCGGCAGCTCCGCTAAAGCTGGCTCCGGTAGCGGCCAGTGTAACGGTGGAGCAGGGGGTGCGAAGAATCCCCGGCAGACGCACGGCTACCACTCCCTCATTAAACGACCTCTGGCCCTGGTAACACATAACTGGTAACACATAACGTAAGAACTTTGTTGGCAGACGAGAGGATCGTCGAGCTGGAAGAAGAAATGAGTAAGTTACACTGGGATATCCTAGGGTTATGTGAAGTCCGTAGAGAGGGTGAGGACACCATAACCCTTAAATCCGGTAACTTGCTCTACTACCGGGAAGGCGACCAAAAGTCCCAAGGTGGTGTCGGATTTCTCGTTCGCAAGTCCCTCACTAACAACATCATTACCATCGATAGCGTTTCGAGCAGGGTGGCATACCTAATACTCAGAATATCTAGTAGGTATTCGTTGAAGGTCATTCAGGTATATGCACCGACCTCGAAACTCGGAACCGATGAGGAGGTAGAGGCTATGTATGAGGACATTAGTAGGGCCATGCATACCTCTAAGACCCATTATACTGTTGTTATGGGGGACTTTAACGCAAAGTTGGGCAAAAGAAGTGATGGAGAGTTGAGAGTGGGGCAATTTGGCTATGGACAACGGAACCCCAGGGGACAGAGGCTGGCCGACTTCATGGAGAAAGAGGGACTCTTTATGATGAACTCTTTCTTCCAGAAGCCGCCTCACAGGAAATGGACCTGGTTGAGTCCGAACGGTTCCACGAGAAATGAGATCGATTTCATCATGACCACCAAGAAACAAATATTCAATGATGTCTCTGTGATCAACATGGTGAAAACCGGTAGTGATCACCGCATAGTAAGAGGCATATTGAATATTAATGTTAAACTTGAGAGGTCCCGTTTGATGAAATCCACGCTCCGGCCTCAAAATGTCCATATTCAAAACCCCGAGAGCTTTCAACTTGAGCTATCCAATCGCTTTGCTTGCCTTGAGAACTTTGCGTCGGTGGACGAGACCAACAACAGGCTTGTAGAAACTGTCCACGAAGTGGGGTCTAAGTTCTTTAAACCCCGCCGTACAAATGGACCTCAAAAACTCTCCAGCCATACCCTTGACCTCATGGCTGAACGACGCTCGTTGCAACTGCAATCATCCGATGACGCTGCGTCGTATAGGCAGCTCAATAGACGAATATGGAAATCCTTGCGACACGACATCCGTACCTTTAATACAAATCGTATTAAAGATACGATCGAACGGAGAAAAGGCTCCAAAGTGTTTGCAAGAGACCGGTCTATTGGGCAAAGCCAGATGACTAAGCTGAAGAGAGATGATGGCAGTATAGCGTCGACCAAAGCAGAGGTGCTTGGAGAGATTGAGAGGTTCTATGGACAGCTATACACTTCGGTCGCTAAACCTGTTGATAGCTTGGCCAAAGACCCAAGAGCCAAGCTAACCCGACACTATACCGAAGACATCCCGGACATCAGCCTGTACGAGATTAGGATGGCTCTGAAGCAGCTTAAGAACAACAAGGCGCCGGGTGACGACGGAATCACATCAGAGCTTCTGAAAGCGGGTGGCTCACCGATACTGAAAGTCCTTCAGAAGCTCTTTAATTCCGTTGTCCTCGAAGGTTCAACGCCGAAAGCATGGAACAGAAGCGTAGCGGTGTTGTTCTTTAAGAAGGGTGACAACACATTGCTTAAGAACTACAGACCCATTTCGCTTCTGAGCCATGTTTACAAGCTGTTTTCAAGAGTCATCGCGAATCGTCTCGAACGAAGGTTTGATGACTTCCAGCCTCCCGAACAAGCCGGTTTCCGAAAAGGCTTCAGCACCATAGACCACATCCATACGCTGCGGCAAGTTATACAGAAGACCGAGGAGTATAACTTGCCCTTATGTCTAGCGTTTGTGGACTATGAGAAAGCCTTTGATTCGATCGAGACGTGGGCGGTGCTTGAGTCTCTCCAGCGTTGCCGTATTGACCATCGGTATATTGAAGTGTTGAAGTGTGTGTACAATAACGCCACCATGTCGGTCCGAGTACAAGAGCAAATTTCGAAGGCGATTCCATTGCAACGAGGCGTGAGACAGGGAGACGTTATTTCTCCGAAACTGTTCACTGCCGCATTGGAAGACGCCTTCAAGCTCTTGGAATGGCAAGGATTCGGCATCAACATCAACGGCGAGTACATCACTCACCTTCGGTTTGCCGACGATATCGTGGTCATGGCAGAATCGATGGAAGACCTCAGCACGATGCTCGAAGGCCTCAACAGAGTTTCCCTAAGGGTGGGCCTTAAAATGAACATGGACAAGACGAAAATTATGTCGAATGTCCATGTTGCGCCCGCCCCCATATCAATTGGGAACTCGATTCTCAAAGTTGTTGACCATTACGTCTACCTAGGACATACAGTCCAATTAGGTAAGTCCAACTTTGAGAAAGAGGCCAATCGTCGAATTCAACTCGGCTGGGCAGCGTTCGGGAAGCTACGAGACGTCTTCTCGTCCAAAATACCGCAATGCCTGAAAACGAAAGTCTTCGAACAGTGTGTGTTACCAGTGATGACTTACGGAACCGAAACGTGGTCTCTGACTATGGGCCTTCTGAGCAGGCTCAGAGTCACACAACGAGCTATGGAGAGGGCTATGCTCGGGGTTTCTCTACGTGATCGAATCAGAAATGAGGAGATCCGTAGAAGAACGCAAGTCACCGATATAGCCCAGCGGATTAGCAAGTTGAAGTGGCAATGGGCAGGGCACATAGCTCGAAGAACTGATGGCCGTTGGGGCCGAAAAGTTCTAGAATGGAGACCACGGACTGGCAAGCGCAGCATAGGACGGCCACCGACCAGGTGGACAGACGACCTGACTAAGATCGCAGGCAAGGGCTGGATGCGGGCCGCTTCCAACAGGTCCTTGTGGAAATCAATGGGGGAGGCCTATGTCCAGCAGTGGACGTCCTATGGCTGAGATGATGATGATGATGATGATTTATAATTAATATTACACGCTTTATTATACATCTTTCACACACCGCACACGCATCCCTCTCTTTCCCTCCTCTAATCCCGTCCCTGTCTCTCACCGCCCCGCTAAAACCCCAATGGTCGTCGCACCACAAGTAGAAAAAAGTTCGCTTCCGACCGCCGTCGTCAACGCGCGCGCGCAATACTCTGGAACCTTAATGTACCGAACCTATATAGCTACGATCAGTGATTAGTGCTCAAACACTAGTGCTTCGCATCAAAGACCTTAGTGCGCCATCATCGGGCACCAGTGCAAGTTTCTGCTTAAAGTGATCGCGTAGTACTTACCGTTGCCTATACCAAGTTACTAGACGCAAATCCAGGAAATACTTAAATGTATCACTAAATATACAAACTCTATAATTATATTACTAGTCTGGCCATATTTTACATAAAATTTTGCATTTTTAAAATTTTTAAATATTTTGAATTTGGAACACGTTTATTATTTTAAAAGCTTCTTTCGATTTTGCGCTATTTCACATATTTTTTCATTTTCATCAAATGACAATACATAAAGGGGTGTTTAAGTAAATAGAGTTGCAGTGATCGCCTGCACACAGTGGGTACGGAGTCGTCGGTCATATTTCAGACACTCCAAAAGCTCGGTATCAATCTTGGTGCCAATACTCGACACGCTTGGCAGGTGGGTTGGCGAGCGCAGCATAATTTTAGATCCTCAGAAGGTGTAGTTGCCCACCTTCTGGTACGTGATCTTTTAGCCCATTCTTACGGCACCCACGGGTAGAGATGGGGGGGTACTATTCTAAGCCCGTACCCCATGGCAGCGCGTGTGATAAGGTCGTAAAAAATAATGGTCCTAATATAGAACCTTGGCTCATTCCGGAGCGCGTGTGATAAGGTTGAGACTATATAGTGTGCGCGCCGCGCAAAACCTACTGTACCGGCCAGTTGGGGACCCAAAATGGCGCCGCACTGCACAGCCGGCCGCGCGCGCGCGGTTCAAATTTGTATCGAAAATATTTCACAGACTAAGTATTGGGCTTGAATGGGCTGTGTTCGTCAACTCCTTATTTATTCTACCAATTTCAATCATAGACAAAGAAAAACGGTCAAATTCGAAGCATTTTTGTAGAAAAAAATTGGTCAAAAAGGTCCATGTGTTGCACTTGAGGTTACTTTTTGAAAAATTTCTCAAAAATTTATTTTGATTGATTTCAAAGAGCATGATGTTGATTAAGACTGGCAATTCATATATCTACTCTTTGTCAGAAGTAATGATCTATGACTAAAAGTTTGTTTACAAACAAAAACCAGAATTAGTATGACGGCGCCCGGCCGAAATCGTTCTTTTTTCGAAATTTAATCATAACAAATGAAAAATGTATCGCGGTGGGTCTAGATTTTGATTTTATCTTTATCCTTGGGTATTATAGATATAATAAAACGCAACAAAAAATTAAAAATCGCATCTTAATATATTAAATACAAGGACAGAAGTAACCCGACGTCCTACGTAGGCGATTCAAAGCGAACGCGATTGCGAAGCGATTAGATGCGGTAGCTTTGTCCTACATGCGCGCGAATCTCCCGCACCGCCGCCGCCATTCAGTCGACACTGTAAATTTGTTATGGACGGACGCAAGCGAATATTATTCGAAAATTTATATCTTAAATATCAAATATTCAAGAAGTATGTACGGCGGAGAAATGAAACTAATATTGTGTATAATAACCGGTTGTGATAATTTTTATTCTTTATTTTTTTGTATGAATATAGTCTCAACCTTATCGCGCTCTGGATTGAGCCAAGGATCTATATTAGGACCATTATTTTTTATAATTATGATTAATGACCTCCCTGCAGTCGTTAAGCACTCCCAATGTCTGTTGTATGCTGACGACTTGAAATTATATCTAGAAATAAAAACAATAAAAGATTGTTTAAAACTAAAACAAGATATCGAGGCGGTTTATCAATAGAGTGTCAATAACAAAATGGAGTTCAGTGTCTCTAAATGTTATGAGATGACGTTTGCCCGAAGTCAGCGCCCAGTTGAGTTCCATTAAAGATTACATCATTACACTTTATATGTGAGCGCGGCAAATGCTGAGTGTACGCTTTTTGTCATCAATTATTGTATTGTTTCCTTTTGTTCTTTTTCTGTGTTTTGTGTATGTATTTATGTGGCAATACTGTAGTTGTGAGACAATAAATATAGTTTGATTTGATTTGATCAAATTGTCATATCGCAGTCTACTATGATTAAAGACTTGGGCGTCACATTTGACACAACGCTCGCGTTTAACGATCATATTACCGTTGTCCTAAAGAAGCTTTCCATCGACTAGGTTTTGTGCTGCGGAACTCTCGTGACTTACAGAGCACCGAGGTGATCAAGCTCATATTTAGTGCTCTTGTCCGGAGTAAGCTTGAAGCCAGTGCCTGTGTGTGGCATCCGCATGAGGACAAATACACTTTAATGTTGGAAAAGTTTGAAAAGGCCTTTATCAGAAGGCCCTTCTCTAATTGTCAATTTGGATACTCACCTTTTATTTATTCAACGGATTTTCTGCTTGGCACTCTAGGGTATAATTTTCTTAAAGTTAAGAGATCCCATGACCAGCTAACGATGATTTACAAAATTTTACGAGGGAAAGTTGATGCACCATATCTCCATAACCAGCTTTGTCGTTTATTTGTTCCCGATAGGTACAATCGGAGAACAAAATCCTAAAAAGACGGTTGGAGTTGCAATCGCACAAAGTAAGTTGCATGACTCCCTAGATAGCTGTCATGGACAAATAGAACTGTACCTATTAGCAAAAGCACGAGATAAGAGTGCAAGGGATATTATGCACGTGAGATGCATAAAAGATGACGGAGGAAAAATACTGACGGATGGCCAAGAAATAAGGAAGTGTTGGGGGTAATACTTTGAGAAGTTAATAAATGAAAAGAACGATTGGAGCGGAGTTATGGCAAATGGTCCGACAAACATTGGTATGGTACAAGAAGTCAGTATGTGAGGGATGCTTTGAAAGTTATGAAGAATAAAAGAGCGGTTAGGCTGGATGGTATACCCGCAGAAGTATAGAAGTATTTGAAAGCGGATGGATGGCAGTGGCTGACTTTGTTCTTCAACAAGTTGTTGCATGAGGAGGTGATCCCAGATGAATGGTGCAACAGTGCACTGGTGCCCATCTATAAAAACAAGGGTGATGTACAAGACTGTAACAACTATCGAGGGATAAAGCTAATGTCACATACAATGAAGATTTGGGAGAAAGTGCTCGTGAAACGAATGAGAGAAGTCACCCAAAATCAGTTGGGATTGATGCCAGGACGAGGGACTATAGACGCCATATTTCCTATTCGCCAATTATGCGAAAAATACAGACGCGCCCACAAAAACCTGCACATGGTGTTCGTCAACCTTGAAAAGGCGTATGATCGCGTTCCCCAAGAGGTTATCTGGTGGGCTTTGAAAGAGAAGAGATTAATTTAGTACGCTCGTACGGTCCAAAGCTGGTGTCACTGATCAAGTTCAATATGGCTGTAGGCTTTCACCAGGGATCGGTTTTAAGCCCTTACCTGTTTCTCCTCGTTATGGATGCCCTAACATCAGACATAAAGGACGAAGCACCCTGGTGTATGCTGTTCGCCGCTGACATTGTTCTTGTTAGAGAAGATGCAACCGAGGTCCAGAACAGACTGGGAGTATTGTAGAGTGCTGGATTGAAGATCAGTATCAGCAAAACCAAACACCTTTTTGCGACTTCAGTCTACTCCAATTTTAAGTACCTCAGTTCATTGATCCAAAATGACGGCAATATTGACCAAGAGGTAAGAAACAGGATAAACGCAGGTTGGATGTAATGGAGACAGGTCTCAGGGACCATATGCGATCCGCGAACGCCCTTGAAACTTAAGGACAAAATTTATAAGACCTGTCGTAATGTATGGATCTGAATGTTGGGCAGCAAATGGAGTGGATGAATGAAAAAAGCATGTGGCAGAGATGCCAATATCCAATACAATGTCCAATATCTTGGACACATCATGCGAAACGACAAATACAGCCCCTTGCAACTCATAATCCAAGGCAAAATACAAGGCCATAGACCACCTGGCCGCAGACGCACCTCCTGGCTGAAAAATCTGAGAGACTGGTTTGGGTTGGGTACCAGATCCCTATTCCGGGCGGCAGTCTCCAAGCTTAAAATTGCCCTAATGATCGCCGACCTCCGTTAGGGGATGGCACAAGAAGAAGAAGAAGGCAGAGATGCGAGTGTTGAGATGGATTTGTGATTTAACTAGAATTGATAAAATAAGGAATGAGTATATCAGATAAAGCTTGAAAGTAGCACCAATAAGCAATAAGTTGAAAGCGAATAGAGTGGCTTTGTATGGGCATGTCATGAGGAGGGATGAAAAACATATAACAAAAAGAGTACTTAACATGAATGTGAATGTTGTGGATATAGAGGTAGAGGAAGGCCGAAAAAGGTTTGGATGGACTGTGTGAGGAATAATAAGTTTATGAAAGGTGTGAGCACTGAGACCACTAATGATAGAAGGGTATGGAGAAGGAAAATATATTTTTCCGACCACACCTAGTGTGGGATAAGAACAAGAAGAAGAAAAAGGTACAATTAGGGCAGGATTCATAAGCTGCTGTCAGTCCTGGAGTGTAGCTAACTGTAGCGTACGCTGTTTCCCTGACACCTCGATCTCTCGTCTCATTCAATGCTCTTGTCAAAGCAAAACCTGAAAGCGATCTCTTTAAAGATAAGTAGTAGTAAAGTAAGCAACATATCTTGATGGAGTGTCTAAGTTAATGTGAGACTATTTCTAAAGACAAAGACTGAGAGAACTGTAACAAACACTACTTATATGGTAATATTCATCTAATCATGCGTATTCTTAGTTGACATTTCTCAATTTATATTTGTTTGTTTCACATTTTTATATGATAATTTTGACATTCTAATTATTAAATTGATTCTATTTATCATTAGTTTAATTCGTTTATATATGCGGTTCTATTTTGATTAAATGGAGTGACACTGTACCTGAACATGGAGTGACACCAGACCCGAACATGGAGTGACACCGTACCTGAACATGGAGTGACACCAGACCCGAACATGGAGTGACACTGTACCTGAACATGGAGATATGCATCGTTATTATTTCTCTCGTTCGGCTTCGGATCAGTTCCGCGTACTGATCTTCTTGCTCTTTATTGTTAGCCGGCTGAACGTCTTCCAGAAGGTCTTGAATACTCCATATTATAATATCAGCCTTGCACATTACGTGCCTCATCCATAGTATTTGGGTTTGAATCATAACTGGAATCATATGATATACTATGTATTGTATGCATACAGTAATCACCAATATTATATATACATACTTTTGTGTTTTATTATAACTTGTTTAAGTGTGTGGTAAGTAATAAGTATGATCCATGGTGATTACTATAATTATACGTTTCCTGTAGTTTATAAATCTGTTAGGGGTCTAAACAAGTAACTTTTCTCTCATAGACTGATGCAGCCCTACAAGCATAGATTGTTGCTGCCCTATACAAGCATAAATTGCTGTAGCCCTGCAAGCATCGATGGTTGTAGCCCTGCAATCATAGATTGCTGCAGCCCTACAAGCGTAGATTGTTGCAGCCCTGCAAGCATAGTTTGTTGTAGCCCTGCAAGCATAGTTTGTTGCAGCCCTACAACCATAGATTGCTGCAGCCCTACAAACATAGATTGCTGCAGCCCAACAAGCATAGATTGCTACAGCCCTACAACCATAGATTGCAGCAGCCCTACAACCATAGATTGCTGCAGCCCTACAAGCATAGATTGCTGCAGCCCTACAACCATAGTTTGCTGCAGCCCTACAAGCATAGATTGCTGCAGCCCTGCAAGCATAGTTTGCTACAGCCCTACAACCATAGATTGCTGCAGCCCTACAAGCACAGATTGCTGTAGCCCTGCAAGCATACATTGTTGCAGCCCTGCAAGCATAGATTGCTGTAGCCCTGCAAGCATAATTTGTGGCAGCCCTACAACCATAGATTGCTGCAGCCCTACAACCATAGATTGCTGCAGCCCAACAAGCATAGATTGCTGCAGCCCTGCAAGCATAGATTGCTGTAGCCCTGCAAGCATAGTTTGCTGCAGCCCTCCATCATAGATTGCTGCAGCCCAACAAGCATAGATTGCTGCAGCCCTGCAAGCATAGATTGCTGTAGCCCTGCAAGCATAGATTGCTGCAGCTCTACAACCATAGATTGCTGCAGCCCAACAAGCATATATTGCTGCAGCCCTGCAAGCATAGTTTGCTGCAGCCCTGCAACCATAGATTGCTGCAGCCCTACAAGCACAGATTGCTGTAGCCCTGCAAGCATAGATTGCTGCAGCCCTACAACCATAGATTGCAGCAGCCCTACAAGCAAAGATTGCTGCAGCCCTGCAAGCATAGTTTGCTGCAGCCCTACAAGCATAGATTGCTGCAGCCCTGCAAGCATAGTTTGCTGCAGCCCTACAACCATATAATAATAATAATATAATATGGGACAACATTCACACAAGGTCTTCAGGTCCCAAACTAGGCAGGGCCTGTACTATGGTAACCTGATGACTGATATATACATACTTATATACATATACACACCCAGACACAGGTCAAACAGACATGTTCATACACACAAATGTTTGACCTGTCCGGGAATCGAACCCGGGACCAGCGGCTCAGAAGGCAGAGTGCTACCAACTGCGCCAACCGGCCAGTCAAGATTGCTGCAGCCCTACAAGCACAGATTGCTGGGCTACAGCAATCTGTGCTTGTAGGGCTGCAAGCATAGATTACCGACTCGCGTAGTGAGTAGTTACCTAGTAGAGAGTACATATCAACAGTACCACTGCATTGTTGACATTGACATTGTTGACATTGACATTGTTAACACTGACATTGTTGACACTGACATTGTTAACATTGACATTGTTGACACTGACATTGTTAACATTGACATTGTTGACACTGACATTGTTAACATTGACATTGTTAACACTGACATTGTTGACATTGACATTGTTAACATTGACATTGTAGACACTGACATTGTTAACATTGACATTGTTGACACTGACATTGTTAACATTGACATTGTTGACACTGACATTGTTAACATTGACATTGTTGACACTGACAGTGTTGACACTGACATTGTTAACATTGACATTGTTGATATTGACATTGTTAACATTGACATTGTTGACACTGACATTGTTAACATTGACATTGTTGACACTGACATTGTTAACATTGACATTGTTGACAATGACATTGTTGACATTGACATTGTTGACACTGACATTGTTGACACTGACATTGTTGACACTGACATTGTTGACACTGACATTGTTGACATTGACATTGTTGACACTGACATTGTTGACATTGACATTGTTGACACTGACATTGTTGACATTGACATTGTTGACACTGACATTGTTAACATTGACATTGTTGACATTGACATTGTTAACACTGACATTCTTGACATTGACATTGTTGACATTGACATTGTTGACACTGACATTGTTGACACTGACATTGTTGACATTGACATTGTTAACATTGACATTGTTGACATTGACATTGTTGACACTGACTGTTCGCGATGTTTGAGGACCTGGTTTATGTAGATATGTAATTTCCGGTTCATGCTCTCAATATCATAATATAATATGATAACTATAATAAAAAACTAAGAACGTCACGTGCAACTTTAGTATATTCACAAAGATACGTATATCTGTTTTTATAAATTAAACGACTCTATGTTAACTGTTAACTTAACTATATGTTAAGCGAGTAGAAAAAAATTGGTACAAAGCGATTTTAAAAAAGAAGAAGGTTACTCAATTTGACCTTATATAATATATTTTTCTAAGATTAAGTTATCACATAGGTAAGTTGTCGTGGGCTCGTCAGCATCACTGTGTGGAAGTTGGTGCTGTCGAGTGTTCGTTTGAGATGTGCGTATTGTGTGTGGATACAGTTCCACCGAGACCCCAAAACCGGCAACTGAGTAATCTTCTTCATGCCCCTAGCGCACGCACCAACTATCGCCAAAATTCCTTTTTTATACGCTCAACAATGGCTCTTAACGATACTCTCAAACTTAATCCAACCATCGACTTATTTGCGAGCAGTCCAGCGTCAATACACACGGCACTAACCAACACTCTCGTTGTACCTTACGACATTAGTTAGTTTTTTGTATTGTAAATTGTGCCTCATTCTTTACATTTTATGCACTATTACTGTATCTCCATTATCTGTGGAGGTTTGTAAATGGCTCTTCCGTATAATATTTGTTGTGCTAATTTGTAACTTTAGCTGTAAGCCTCCCTAAGAAAATAAAAAAAAATTAATGAAAAGATATAGTACATGTTCGAGATCGCTCTAATGTTTGAGGAGTGTACTACGATATGAATGTAGCACTTAAATTTAGATCACGTGATCGTTCTATGGATACTCACATACGTAATTGTAGGTGTGGCAAATTGTAAATGCCATAGACAAGAAAAATAATACTTCGTAAACTGGAGACATGTGTAGATCATAATGAAACAGCCAAAATGGGTAAGGCAGCGGTCTGGTGTGGTGCCACCCGTTGTCGGTGATCGAGTAGATTAGTACAGAGACGCAAGAGGAGAAACATATGCCCGCGCCGGTAAAATACAAACACATCGATACCAGAATTGATACCTTATGGGTTTGTTTTTGATTTTTGAAGAATCGATCTCTGTAAAACAATAAAATGTACATTACAATTCATATGTCGGAGTGTGTCAGATATTGAAATAGGATAGATGGCGTTAGATGTGATGCATGGACTTGACTAAGTGTTGCTAGTGTCGGACAAATAGGATAGATAGCGCTGTCGAAGCGTGTTAGATATTTGAAGTAGAAGGCGTTTGCAAAGCGTTTAAATTACTTTAAGTAGATGGCGCTAAATCTAAAGCCGGGTCCAGACGAGTGTAACGTGTAATGTAATCCACCGTGTAATGTAACACGAATTCTACGTGTGGACGGCACTACGAGCATTACATGTAACGCTCGCGCGGCGCTCGGGGTTGATCCATCGGTTCGCTGTCGGTTTTTCGCGCGAACACAAAGACGCTCGCAGTGCTCGTTTGGACGGCGTTCGTGACGGTTGTGTCGTATGTACGTTCATGATGTGGAGTGACGAACAATCGCTTGAACTTATTAGTTTGTATCAAGAAAAACCTGTTATTTGGGCTCCAAAAAACCCGCAGTACTAGAAAAAAAATCTGAAACACGATGCTTGGAGTGATATTGCTCATTCATTGGAAAGAGATGTAGAAGAATGCAAAAACAAAATGATTAGTTTGCTTGCTTCACATCGAAGAGAAAAAGGAAAAGTAAAGAAGAGCCATAGTTCCGGAAAAGGTATGTTTTATTATAAATTCCTGTTGCTTTACATATTACACACTTCTATTTAATAATTTAGTTTTTACTTAGGTATTATCACTTACTTGCTATTAGTACAATTATCACTTCTATTGTATACCCACTATATTACTATATTCTACTATATTTTACTATACATATATGTACTATATTCTATTGTATTGTTTATTTATTGTAATTTATTTTACAGGTGGGGATGAAACGTACAAAAGTACATGGTTGGCTTACGAGGCGCTGGCATTTTTAGGAGATCGAAATAATCCAAGGAAACGACGCAACACAGAGGTAACTGCATTGAACTAGTTTCCTTCGACTTGATAAAAAAACTTAACAATATGTATTCTGCCAAGAAACTGTACCCTCGTTCATAAAATAGTCATTAAACTCATCCCTAATTTGTTTTGCCGTTGAGGCAGCTCTTCTAGGTACATTATTCGATGGAAGTAAAGATGACAATTCACAATCTCTCCGCCCACTACCTTCACATAATCTTCCGTTTTGGTCGCTGTCAAGTGAGCCAGGGGGTGCATACAAGTTTTTAGATGAATCCGTGTTTCTCAATAAATTATGCAAGTGTGCAATAGCCATGACTATAGTCTCCACGGTTTTGGGCTGAAGGAGCATAGGTTTTCGTAGAACTCTGAACACAGATGCTGTGATACCAAATACATTTTCTACAATCCTGCGAGCTCTGCTTAACCGGTAATTCAAAATTCTTCGCGGCGATCCCTTGGGGTATTCTCCTGGATAGGGTTTCATTATATTGTTTTGTAAAGGGAAGGCAGAGTCTCCTACAAAAACATATGGTACTACTTTGTTTCTACCTTGCAGTGCTTCAGGTGCAGGCAATCTTAACGAATTATTTTCTGGTTTTTATATAATTCAGTTTCTTTAAAAATTCCACCATCTGAAATGCGGCCTTGACATCCAACATCCAGAAATTTATAATTATATTCCGCGTCTACTAAAGCAAACATCACTATACTGAAATTCGATTTGTAGTTACGATATTCTGTGCCACTATGTACCGGAGCCTCGAGAATGACATGTTTACCGTCCATGGCTCCGGCACAATGGGGAAAACTCCACAATTCATCAAATCTGTTTGAGACCTGGATCCATTCTGACTCTGTTTTTGGCAGCTGAAACAATGAATTTCTTTTTAATTACAGATTACAAATGAACCGGAACAGAGTGCATCTACAAGTGTAGAAAATGATAACAGTTCAGAATTTATATCACCAACTGGTCAGGCCCCCAAAAAAAAGAAACCAGACGAAAATAAAAAAATGGGTATGCTTTCGGAGGCTCTTGGCCTGCTTAAGAGTGCTGCTTCTAGTCCTACTCCTGAACCCCGAAACAATAAGCCAAACAATTTTGATAGTGAAACCCTTTTCTTTTCAAATTTTATATGCAGCAAGATGCAACAATATAACAGAAGTACTAAAAATGCCGTGCAGCGAGCAATAATGGACGTAATATTCAAAGCCGATGAAGGATGGACTAACTTTTCTCAACATTATTATCCATCGGCATTCAATTACAGTGGGTATACAACAGGCCCGGTTCCTTCATCAAGATACTGCAATGAACCACCTTCTTTGTCTAATCGCTCAGAACTTACTTCAGGGTATTCAACAGGTCAGAATCAGACAAGTTGCCCTACTGCTCCATATGCTTCACCTGTTCCCTCAGAATTATCTCAAACTTCATATGAAGATGTAGATTTTGTGAATGACCTGATTTGAAAAGAATAAATTTTGTACTACATGATTTGAAGATACAATTTGATTTAACTTTCTAATTTTAATTTTGGAATAATTTTAATTTTGCTTACCCTACTTAATACAATAGCTTAATTTGTTATTTTAATAAATAAATAAAAATATGTAAAACTCACCTTAATGTTTTCTTTCAATGCTTTTATAATCGCTTCACAAAGTTCTGGTACAATGCAAGACATTGACTGTTTTGAAATTCTGAAGGTGTATTGAAGGCTTGTAAATGAATCTCCTGTTGCCAAAAATCTTAGTGTTAGAGCCAGTCTATCTTGCGGCGAAATTGCAGATCTCATTATAGTGTCTTGTCTGGATATTTTAGGCGCAATGATTGTTAACAAATATTCGAAGTCAGTAGGCGACATCCGGGTAAAGTTTTTATATTGACCACTTATATGTTGAGATTTTAGTTCCACAAGTAAAGAAGATCTTATTTTATACAAATTAGTTTTCCACCATCGACGCTTCCGACTTTTGCGGTCTTCAGTTAGTAAATACATGAAAATAAAAGCCGCACCAGCTATCACGACCTTCCTATTCGGCATGTTCGTAGCAACTGAGTGGAAACAGCTTTTGAAATATTTTCGCGTTCACAATTCGCTTTGAGTTCGTGTGCCGTCCACACTGTTGATGCTTAATTACACGTAATCTTACATTACACGTTACACTCGTCTGGACCCGGCTTAAGTGTGAACCTGCACGACAGCGTTCCGCATGCAGTGGTTGCAGTCTCACGTCACACCGGGACATTTATCTACTACGCTGACGACGAAAATGATGCCATCGGTCGGTTTGTGAGAAAGACGATGGTTCTTAGACCCGAAAGAACCATCCGAAACTACAACCTCAAAATGGCAATCAGAAGTCGAGACGGCGCGGTGGTAGATGCCCTGTTAAAACTAAATGTAGAAGATTAATTATAAAAAGATAGAAAAAAAAAACAAAGAAGTTTTTAATGTAATTTTATTTTGTTTTTCTGATGACGCATAATTAAGAATGTCAGATTTGTGTATGCAAAAAGACCAGTCATGCTCACGAAAAGGTGTTGGTGCACGGTGGTATCATGTGTCGGGCCGCCATCTTCCCACAAATACGGTTGAGAAAGGCGATGGCTGGCGCGCGTGTCAACTCGTGAACGGGTGCTGTTTACGGACACCGGTCTGCTCTGCATGCATACGCAAATCGGACTTAAATAACAGATACTTTTGTTTAATATTAATTTTGTTTTAGTTTAATTATATTATTCCAGCTTAGTTTATATTGTTTATAAATTGTGTTCCTCACTGTACGTAAAATGCCTATAAAATTGTTAATCTATCAATTAAGTTATGTGTTAAAAAATGGCACGGACCCTGGAGTCTGTGGAGTGTAATCTTTCAAAAAAAAAAAAAAACTACGTGTTGAGTAAGATTTGACAGTACTTGATTTGTTAACTTAGTGAAAGTAGGTAGCACTTGTTATTCGATTTGTGCCAATGAGTGAGGGTAGTATGGAAGTATATAAGCTGTGACAACCGTTGCCGGCGCATAGTTTAGTCGTGGAAGTCGAACTGAACTAGTTTATAGTGAAATAAAGTGAAGTTAGTGTCGCTATCCAACGGGAGTCTCTAGTCGCTATACTGATAGACGACGGTTGGACACGTGCTGCGGAGTGATTGTGTAATCTATAAAGATGCCTTGATATGAAATGCTAAATGTGTACTTCTGCTACAGCTATGCTATGATAATGTTACCGTGATTAAACACCATCCTAACATAATAGCGGGATACCATCCTGACCGCGCTTTAGCTTTTAGCCCTACGCGCTGAAACATACATAGTAATATGTACGGACTTCTTGAGGAATCGATCGATTTGAGTAGTCATTGATGGCTGCTCTTCCGATCAATTGGCTATTAATGCCGGGGTTCCTCAGGGGTCGGTTCTCTCTGCAACTCTTTTTTTGCTGCATATTAACGATCTGCTCAAACCCGGTACCTATGGGTATGCAGACGACAGCACTGTTATAGAAAGTTACATGTCCAGCGCGCGGGCTAGCCATGCACAGGTCCAGTCTCTCAGAGAGGCCATGGTCGACCGTATGAACTTGGCTCTGAAGGCAGTTACCAACTGGGGCGATGCCAATCTGGTCAAGTTCAACGCTACTAAGACCCAGGCGTGTCTATTCTCTGCCAAACGGAGTGAATTCTAACGGTGCCCCACTTTCCGAGATGAACCCTTTACTATTACCGACACTCTGGAGCTTTTTGGCGTCACACTGACGCCCACGTTGAACTTCGGGAGCTACATTGAGTCCAAAGCTCAATTGGCTGCCAAATAGTTGGGTATTCTTGCTAAGGGCAGACAGTACTTCACGCCGGGGCAGTTGCTTAATCTGTATCAAGCACAAGTCCAGTCGTGCATGTAGTACTG
This sequence comes from Apeira syringaria, assembly GCA_934044485.1. Lineage (NCBI taxonomy): Eukaryota > Metazoa > Arthropoda > Insecta > Lepidoptera > Geometridae > Apeira > Apeira syringaria. The sequence goes on from OW203668.1 coordinate 17,926,365, forward strand.
TTCCTACATTTGGGATGGGTCAGCCAAATACCAGCTAGAAGCTCTAGAGTCAATCGAGAGGCGAGCTAAAAAAATCATCGGCTGTAACTCTTTGGTGGAACGTAGGCTTCAGAGCCTTGAACACCGGCGTAGAGTAGCAAGCCTATCGGTTTTCTATCGGGAGCATTTCGGAGAATGTGCACTGGAATTACACAATCTGATTCCACCATCCCCTTTCTATCATCGGTCGACTCGACGTACGGCAATTCGCCATCGCTATATGGTAGATATACCGCCTATACGTACGAAGCGTTTTGTTTCCACTTTCTTAATGCGTACTGCCAAGGAATGGAACTCGTTGCCCGAGTCTGTGTTTCCCGATATGTACAATCCTGGAGTCTTTAAGTCGCGAGTGAATAGGTACCTTCTAGGTTTGCGTGCTAAATCCTAGACAACGTCATCACTTAACATCAGGTGAGACAGTTGTCAAACGAAAACTTATAATTTGTAAAAAAAAAAAATATTATGTTCTGGAAAGTGATTCTAAAGCGTTCGCTCCCAATTTTTGAAATGTTCATGAAGTACCGCGGGCTCGTGATCGCTGATGGTGGTTCGGCGGCTGCATCTGTGCGCTTGTACGCTGTGCGTTACGATACAGTACCTACAGTGCATTTAATATCTCTAGTTGTTTGGATTATAGCGAGCGCAAAGGTAAGCAAGTCTGCGAGACCGGCACTGGTGTTCATACCCGCCGCGGCCGCGCGTCGGGACTGACTCAAACAACTAGCTACTGAGCGAGACATGCATATCGTGCAGCATCGAGGCCTATCTACGCTTCATTTGTTTAACGTCAAGTTGTATCAGGCCTACTGTATTAAGGCAACAGATATTTAACAAATGTTTGATATACACAGTTACAAACCTGTATTTGATTCCTTTAGTGCATATATACTGGAAATCGTCGCGCAGAGATCGTAGGAGGTAATGGTAGTGTTTCTTATCAACGATTGTACAAGAAACGATGATCAACTTATAAATCATTAGCAGGAAATAAGTCCCACACTCCGTGATGAGATGGATTTGGTGCTGCCGTATGAAGAATGACAGAGATATTAAAAATAAGGTGACAGCTGTCACCGCACTCGCGGCCACGACTATGGATGAAATGTACCTTAAACCAAAACACGCATCATGTTAAACAATATAAAATAATGAAGATAATATTAGTTACAACCTCTGAGGCCGGTTTATTTATCTGAGGTTATCACATGAGGTGAAATCCAGCCATAGGACGTCCACTGCTGGACAAAGGCCTCCCCCATTGATTTCCACAAGCACCGGTTGGAAGCGGCCCGCATCCAGCCCTTGCCTGCTATCTTAGTCAGGTCGTCTGTCCACCTAGTCGGTGGCCGTCCTATGCTGCGCTTGCCAGTCCGTGGTCTCCATTCGAGAACCTTTCGGCCCCAACGGCCATCGGTTCTTCGAACTATATGCCCTGCCCACTGCCACTTCAACTTGCTAATCCGCTGGGCTATGTCGGTGACTTTCGTTCTTCTACGGCTTCTTCTAAGGTGAAAACATAATCTAAACAAAAACGTGCTAAATCCTAGACAACGTCATCACTTAACATCAGGTGAGACAGTTGTCAAACGCAAACTTATAATATGTAAAAAAAACGAAAACATATTATACATATTTCACCATCGTAAAAATAAATCACAATCAATTTGTATTAAGTTTAGTAAACTAACAAAAAAAAAATTATTTAAAATAAAAATATTATTTAAAACAAAAAAAACCTGACTGCCTCAATATGTGCCATCTTTATTCAAGAACTTGATTATCGTTCTTCATTGAAGAAAATATGTAAGCGAGCGTGTAATGCCTCCGACTGCGTTTGTGAACACTGTCAATTAAGATCATTCAAAACCAAAATAAAATATTCAAATTAAAATCTTCTTTCTGTCTTTGAAGTTCTTCAATGAATTAATAAAGATGGCACATAATGAGGCAGTCGGATTTTTGGTTTTTTTTTCAAATAATATTTTTATTTCAAATTTTTTAGTTTTCAATCACCTTAGCACAAAGGTGCTTGGTAGCCAAAGACCGAGCTTCGAAGAGAACAAAATTTGGAAGAAAAATATTCAATTTTAATTTATATAATTAATGTTAAAGTAGGTACATGGTTAAAGTGTTAAAGTGCGGCTCTAGCCACCAAACTGGGCGTGCAGACACCCGTGTCCTGGTCGTTAGTTACTATACCGTGTCTCTGTGGTAATCATTACCACACGTATGTTGACATGAACTTACCATTTCCTACAAAATTCAAAGCAAAGCTAGTTATAATATTTTCAATAATAAATACGTCGTACAATTAAATTTTCTTATTATAGTCACTTTTTATTTATATTTAATCAAATACTTAAGACATAAATACATAGATTTAGGAGTCATCATAATGCAATTAATATCTGATTATCAATAAGATTATATCAATCATTCAATATTTCTATTCTTCACGTGTTGTGTGTGTGTGTGTGTGTGCTATCATCTCAGCCATAGGACGTCCACTGCTGGACATATGCCTCCCCTATTGACTCGGCCTTGCGCTCACGCTCAATAACCGCATCCTCCCGCGGTCGCCGCGCTCCGTCACCAGACGCCCTAAACACCTGAACTGCTGAACCATTCTTACTCTATTACTGTTCAGATATACTTCTGGTACCCTACCCGGACCCCGACCCTACCTAAACACCATCATCTCAGTCTTTTCAACGTTGTATTTCAATCCGTGAGCATTACCATAATGCTCACAAATTGAAAGAGTTTACACAGACCCTTGACCGCTAATGCTTTATCGTATCACAAACACATTTACATATTATTACAGTACCTACCAACCTAACAATTAATATAGTGAGACAATATGCGGCCTTATCGCTGAAAGCGATTTCTACCAGGCAACGGTGAATGAATTGTATTGTAGAACTAATAGGCACGGGATGTTGTGTTAAATAAAGTAAGAATTAAAATGAATCACTTAGCTAATTATGACACAATCCATATGAAATATCGATATAAATATATACTCAAATAATGGAACCCCTATTATATAGTATAGCTTCTTAATTATACATACATATATAAAAAATAAAAATAAAATTTGTTAAAATGACATTAAGAACTAGTATGACGGGTGGAATAAAAAATTAAGAAATACTTACATCCAATATCTCTTTTTATTATAATCCATTACATTAAATAATTTGGCTAACGTAACATAGTTACTGTAGTATTCACATGGATCAATGATTTCGTTACTATAGTTACAGTTTTGTTTGTTTAAATAAGCCAGGAATCTCCTTTTGTATTCTGCGAGCATCGTTCAGAGTCGAACACGAGCCCCACTGCGTGGCTCTGCACTGGGTGAACAACACTAAATAACTATTCCGCACAGCCTTATAATAACTGTTCATATTATATTGTAACCATTTGTGGAGTCTCTCTATAATTATGTTAAATATTTGCAATCGTTCAAATAGATAATTGTTGCTTTGATGTCATATTAATTAAGCGATTCCAGCGCAGTACACATTACACCTAACAGCTGACCTTGCGCTCAGTTTACAACCAGCCGCCACATGCATATACATATATATTCAGAATGCCTGATGATAATATATTTTGTTCGTTTTCATGTGCCTACTGATTGATATACGGAACCCATTGGTCACAGAGAGTGTGGAACGATAAACATTGAAGTGAATTATTGTTTATCGAATTATATCCTATGATGAATACTTTCGAAAAAATAGGAACTCAACAATTTAAATATTTTAAATTTTAACTTTAATAGCATCACTGTTTTAAACCAAGCCTTTACTAATTGTTAATTAACAACAGTAATTATACTCGTACGCGCGTGTTAGATAAATTGATAATTATCCTGTGGGTAGTTAGAAAAATAAAAGATTAAACTTATTCTATAATCTATTTTTTAATCAAATAAATAGAATTACTAATCGTTTTGAATACTGTATGTCGAGGCACGACTCAGCCGAGGTACTAGGATTTACTGCTATGTTCGGAGTCACTGTGATTTATCTACCTAATCAGGAACTAAACAGGTAATATTGGAATGAAACATAACAGCTATAGAGTTAACTTGCTTTTAATAATTATTGTAATCAAGTTTGGAGGGTAGGTATAGCTACGTCTGTTCGCAAGGGACTACCGCTATGAGAAGAACAGACAAGAAACTCATAGGGCTTGATTCTTTTCAAATATAACAATAAGCAATATTAATTATATAATAAGAACAGTTATCGTACCTGAGTTGTTCACTCCGAGCTTGCCAAGAGGCGAAAGGGCGACTGGCTTGTTGTTTTGTTTTTTTTTCTAACGAACTAATGCTGTTTGCCTCTACCGGCATTTACAGCTTCACCGGAGGGGGCAGCACTGACGGTGCTCAGTCCGGTATTTGTGCGGGCGCAGACAGCGCGGGCGCACCGCCTAGTGAGGCTAGCGCTGACAGCGCTGTGCCACTAGGAGAGGGCGAGGCGACTAGCTCAAGGGCACCACTGAGGTTCGGACCTCGGCTTGAGCTGTCGCAAGGACAGGGAGTTATCGTATTGACTCGCCCCGTTACCAGAGTGGCCCGTAAGTGGGCTCTAAGGATGTTTGCTCTTTCACTATTTGGAGACTAAAGCTAGCGACAAGGCGACAGCGATGGGGTCGTCCGGGTCATCCAATACATGCCTAGGACGGCGGACGGCGGACGGGGGACGGGGGTGCCAGGCGGCCCTTTTTATATCAAAATTGTATATTCAAAGTCAACTCCAGTACTCTCAAACTATTACAACAATATCAAATAGTTGAATAAAATGGAGAAGAAGACACAGTTCACTAACTCGTTAATTTTTATAATTATTACATTATTAATACGATTGATTACTAAAAAAAGGGTTAAATGTAAAATATGGATTTGACTAAAGGGATTTCCTAGCACTTGATTGGTTAACTAAGTGGAGGTAGGAAACACGTGATATTTTATTTGGTCAGTATTTACACAATTATTACAGGTTCGTTCGTGAATAGAGTTTAGTTGGTGAGAACCTCGATCCCTACGAACAGTCTTTTCGTAGAAGTCGCACCGAACGGACGTTTAGTAGTACCAGGGGTACCTTTGTTAATAGTGAAGAGAAGTTAGTGATACTATCCAATGGGAGTCTCTAGTCGCCATACGGAGAAACAACGTGACGCTGCGGAATAATTGTGAGTAATCTATTGAGACACGCGCGACTCATACACGCTGTATAAAACTAGTAATAATAAGAATAAGAATTAGAGTTAACTATAGTTGAGAGGGACTAGATGAGACGCGTTCCGCGTCATTCGTAAACTGACAGCGCGAGAAAACGAGCTCCGTTACAAATGCTGAGTTGTTCTGCTTATTGGTCTAAAAAACAATCAAAAACATCAAATCTCCAAAAAAATAGATATATCATCCAACACCAAGTTATGTATATTGTTGATATGGCGGTTGGGTCGGAGCGTGGATCCACACTGAAGTCAGGCGGTTCTGTATATTGTTGATGTGGCGGTTGTGTCGGAGCGTGGATCCACACTGAAGTCAGGCGGTTCTGTATATTGTTGATGTGGCGGTTGTGTCGGAGCGAGGATCCACACTGAAGTCAGGCGGTTCTGTATATTGTTGATGTGGCGGTTGGGTCGGAGCGTGGATCCACACTGAAGTCAGGCGGTTCTGTATATTGTTGATGTGGCGGTTGTGTCGGAGCGTGGATCCACACTGAAGTCAGGCGGTTCTGTATATTGTTGATGTGGCGGTTGGGTCGGAGCGTGAATCCACACTGGAGTCAGGCGGTTCTGTATATTGTTGATATGGCGGTTGGGTCGGAGCGTGAATCCACACTGGAGTCAGGCGGTTCTGTATATTGTTGATATGGCGGTTGGGTCGGAGCGTGGATCCACACTGGAGTCAGGCGGTTCTGTATATTGTTGATATGGCGGTTGGGTCGGAGCTTGGATCCACACTGGAGTCAGGCGGTTCTGTATATTGTTGATATGGCGGTTGGGTCGGAGCGTGGATCCACACTGAAGTCAGGGGGTTCTGTATATTATTGATATGGCGGTTGGCTCGCAGCGTGGATTCACACTGAAGTAAGGCGGTTCTGTATTGTAAAAAACAGATAGGCAAAGTAATTTTATACCAAAATAGGTAAAGTTCCAGATGTTCAATGGACTGGGTAATTTATGTTTAAGCTTCATGAACGATTTTTATTATTTTTAGCGTAACTAACGCCATCTATGTACACTGTGCAGAGTACAGAGAAAGAATATCATTTTTTTATACACCTATAAGTCTGAAGTTTTATCCATATCTAAACCCAGTTTTTTAATATCATTATAACGATTTTCTGCAATAAACTAATTAATAATATTGCAGTAACTGACGTGGCATCAAAGTATCCATTGCTTACATAATTAAACGCAAATATGAAGCATGATTACAGCTCACCAGCAAGCTCGTACTATTTAGTGACATTTATTTCATATCTAAATAGAAAAATAGTAATTTAGTATTGTAAACATACCACATGTTCAATACGTCAAGTTTTATGAATACGGTACAAAAAGGTTTGCTGCATATAAAAGGCGATTTTTAAGCTGTAGCAACGCAGATAATTGTAATAATTGTAAACATGGACACTACAGTAACTACATATATTGTTTTAACCGAATTATTCGACGTGCTGGATGACACACGATATACGGATATCACCAATCCTGGATGTGAGTAGTTTTAAAATAATGTAATATCACTTTGAATAATATTTTATTTAAGCAGATAGCTGCTAGATATAATAGAGAAATAAATAGCATTTTTCTAAACATATGGAACATAAAGATGTGTGCAGATAGAGTAGGTTCGTGTGTGCATACGAACGTTATGACGTGCAGCCAACGGCCCACACTGAGAATTCGTCATGCTGCGTCCCGGGGGTATCTCTCCTTCAAGGGCACTCTTGAACCCGACACGCGCGGCGCGTGTTCCAGAGTGTGGCGACATTGTATGGTGCCCTTGAAGGAGAGATACCCCCGGGACGCAGCATGACGAATTCTAAGAAATAGTGTTCAGTATTGGCGCATAATAATGTTGTCCTCAACATATCAGGTTGTTGTCTGATAGAACATATCAGGTTCTATGGTACTATGGAGACCATTCACCGGATCTGGATCTTTATTTTATTCTTCGCAGGTTGGACCTGCTCGATCGGCTCGATCGGTCTGTAAAGTAACCGGCGCTGAGAAACGACTTCCAGATACTACATCTGTTTTGTAGTAAATGCCCGAACACCGGGATTAAAGAGTTTTTCTAGCTACTTCTATATTGAGTGTGAATATATTAAAAATAAACCATACAATTACATTTTGTTAATCTTGATTTTTATGCCGTTACAAAAAAAGTATAATCAAGCGTGAGAAGAGACGCCTTGTCGCAGCATGTTGTACCAGGAATAGGCTCGTGTTAAAGTCTGAAACAAACGTTTGTGTTAATTCTCTCATACGTGTCAGTTCTGTGCAGTGACATCTTTGTTTGTTTTTGTGTAACTAACTTGTCGGACGAGGTGGACAGACGACCTGACCAAGCTCGCGGGCAAAGGCTAGATGCGGGCCGCTTCCGATCGGTTCTTGTGGAGATCAATGAGAGATGCATATGACCAGCAGTCGACGTACCAGTAGAACTGACCAAAGGATCGCATGTGGATGCGGGCTGCTTCTATGCGGTCCTTGTTCGAATGGACGGGGAAGGCATTTGTTCAGCAGTGGACTTCCCATGGCTGAGATTACGATGATGTTAGTTCTGGGCTTCTCTCAAAATATCTAACCATAATACTAATTGACTCTTCTTCCTTTGAAATGAAACACAGCTACCCGAGAGATGATGCGCTCACCCACTCACAGATGTCTCGTGCGTGCAGCAAAGGGATCAGAAGCGAAAATATATCAATACTTTTACATTTTTATTTTCCTATCAGTATATTTGGCTTTCCGTTTACGGCTTTACAAAAGCAGACAAACACGTCCGGACAGATCGCCGGGAACATGAGAACGGAGCATGTTCCGTCTCGATTATAGATTAAGGTGACTGCGACCACTTCTATAAGTGTGCCATTGTTACATGTTTTGAGATATTAATAAATGAGAGATTTGTACTCTAATTATTTGCTTAACTCGCTCCTATAAACGAGAACTGATCCTGTGGAAACTTTTAGAGTAAGCAATGAGATTTACATTAGCATAAGTCTCAAGAGAGATATCTTCGAAACCAGCGGCCACTAACGGCAGCTGTCTCATGGACCTCTGCATGATGAGGAGCACGTAGGGCCGGATCACGGGCCCGGCGTTCCAGAACGGCATGTCCCAGCACGCGCCGCTCACGGACTGCACCTGGAACGTAAACGACAGGGGCGTGAGGGCGGGGCACTACACAGTAACTACTCTGGAAAACAGGCGCGACATCGGCGACATCATGTTCTTGTCTAAAATTGTGAGTCGAGACATTGATTCTTCAGAGTTATTGGAAAGACTTCAGTTTTCGGTCCCTCGACGGATCAATCGTCTTGCTGCTCAGTAGAGTTATTGGCCTGTAGCCAATTATAGCCTATACCTAGCCTTTCCGGGTTTAGGGATGAGAATGACTTTTCCCTCTTTCCAGGTTTCCGGGAAGTGGCCGGAGCGCAGGATACCGTTATGTATGCGCGTAAGCGCGGCTCCACCCTTGAGGGGAAGGTGTCTTAGGGCTTCGTTAGTGACGCCGTCTAAGCCAGGCGCCTTCTTTTTCGGTAGCTTCATGATAGCTTTGGCGACTCGGCCCGGGGATATGAAGATGGGTTCTTCTCCTTCGGTCACCGGGGTCGTCAGGTAGCGTTGGACTTCATTTTCTATGAGGCTGTTGTGTGGGGCGTCGGTGACGGGGTTCGCCGAGAATTGTTCGGCCAGATGTTTGGCGAAGATTTCCGCTTGGCCCTGGGCTTCAAATTGTAATCGACCATCCGGCCCAAGCAGTGGTCGCTGGTGGGTGTTGGCGCGCTGGTCAGTTGGCGGCATAGCCTGTGTGTTGGAGGGATATGGTCTCCTATAGAGTCTATGTGCCCGTCCCATGTTGCGGCAGCATGACTCGAGTGCCGTTCTCACTTCCTCTATGAAGGAAAGAAGGGGCAAGCGAGGTGTCGGGGTATATAAGCAAGAAGGGCGGGGGAGGGAAGGATAAAGTCGAATATTCGCGATCCGCGGCAGCGAGTAGCGCGGATCGATAATGGAAACTATTTATTTTTTTTCACACTCAGACCCCCGCTCTAGAATTCCCTGATAGAATTAACTATCTAAAAGTTTAAATAATAAATTTAATATTAAGTAAGTACTTATTTCTTTATATATATATAAGTAGTATATAAGTCAAAACTGTATTTTAGTCAGAGATTAAAGACTTTTATTGTTTATTTATTATTATTATTATTATATAAGTACTTATTTCATTTCATTTTATTTTTTATATTATTTAAAGGGCTTTGTCGCTGAGCGACCACACTGCCCTGTAAGATCATAACACAAAATAATATAAATAATAAATGCTTAAATCAACGCTTAGCTAAAGCTAACTCCAACAATTTATATAACATCTTGGCTCCCACTGACAAAGGATACACTAAAATACTATTACAAAGGCCAACATCCATACCTCTCCAAACACTAATATGTATATATATATCTAAACGCCGCGTCACGCACACACTCGCACAGTATATGCTGGACGTCGTCTGTCACTCCGCACTCATCGCGATTAGGAGATGTTACTTTTTTCATCAAAAATGCGAATTTCTTTGATGGTATATGGCCAGATCGTAATCTTAAGGCGGTAACTAACGTTTCCCTATTAAGTTACTTTACTCGATCAATCCACGGGTATTTTAAAATTTGTGGTTGGATCGTTCTGTACCATATACCTTTCTCCCGGGACCTCTCGTCAAAGTGTTCCTGCCAGTACGACCGACACATATCTTTTACGTATTTAACTTATTTCATAAAGTTTTCAAAAGAATGCTATATTGGACTTTCGTTATATTAGTCATTTGATTTACTTTAACAAATTGTTAGAAATCGATCGTATTAATAATGTAAAAATTATTAAAAATTAACAAAGTTATTGAAGTGCACCTTCTTCTCCATTTTATTCAATTATTTGATATTCTTGTAATAGTTTGAAAGTACTGGCGTTGACTTTGACTAACAAAATTGTAATAGAAAAAGGGCCGCTTGGCACAGCAAGCCAGTCACCCCCTTTCTTTTACCCGGGGAAATCCTTTATGGATACCACCGGCCGAGGGGGGCGCGGTAGTTATGTGGTAGTCTCTGCCAGGGGGGCAGATATAGCCACTACAACCCCGGGGGTGTTCCTCCGTCGTCGACTAGTGACGGGGGACGCGGGCACGCTTTCGCACCTTCCGCAGCCCCCGTCGACGCCGCTGCCCGCCTTGCGACGGGCCCACCTCGGGGAGGGAGCCACCATCCTCCCTCACCTCTCGTGCACGATCCCTCGGGAACATATCGAGGGCATCGCCACCTCAGAGGGCTCATACTGTGGGGGTGCCAGACGCCCCCGCATCTAGCACCCCCGGCCCTCTAAGCGGAGACGGAGTGCGGGTCCGGTGTGTGTGTGTGTGGCTGCAGAGTATATTGTTACTTGCCTTTTCCAGTAGTAGTGTGCTCAAATAATTGGGTATGAACGTCACCCCGACAACCGAGACACAAAGCAGGAGTAATATCCCCTGAAATTCTCCCGCATCAAGTTTCTGCAAAGTAGAAAATAATATTTATGAACCTTTATCTTTAGTAAACAACTTCACCATGTTATGTACTGCTCAGTGTTCGTCGTCAGGCGTCGCTCGCACATACACTCCACATCCATGTTATGTACTGCTCAGTGTTCGTCGTCAGGCGTCGCTCGCACATACACTCCACATCCATGTTATGTACTGCTCAGTGTTCGTCGTCAGGCGTCGCTCGCACATACACTCCACATCCATGTTATGTACTGCTCAGTGTTCGTCGTCAGGCGTCGCTCGCACATACACTCCACATCCATGTTATGTACTGCTCAGTGTTCGTCGTCAGGCGTCGCTCGCACATACACTCCACATCCATGTTATGTACTGCTCAGTGTTCGTCGTCAGGCGTCGCTCGCACATACACTCCACATCCATGTTATGTACTGCTCAGTGTTCGTCGTCAGGCGTCGCTCGCACATACACTCCACATCCATGTTATGTACTGCTCAGTGTTCGTCGTCAGGCGTCGCTCGCACATACACTCCACATCCATGTTATGTACTGCTCAGTGTTCGTCGTCAGGCGTCGCTCGCACATACACTCCACATCCATGTTATGTACTGCTCAGTGTTCGTCGTCAGGCGTCGCTCGCACATACACTCCACATCCATGTTATGTACTGCTCAGTGTTCGTCGTCAGGCGTCGCTCGCACATACACTCCACATCCATGTTATGTACTGCTCAGTGTTCGTCGTCAGGCGTCGCTCGCTCATACACTCCACATCCATGTTATGTACTGCTCAGTGTTCGTCGTCAGGCGTCGCTCGCTCATACACTCCACATCCATGTTATGTACTGCTCAGTGTTCGTCGTCAGGCGTCGCTCGCACATACACTCCACATCCTATCCTACTTTCTACTATATAATATTATAAAGGCGAAAGTTGCTCCTTTACGCTCAAACGGCCTTACCTATTCCGATAAAATTTGGTATGGAGATAGTTCAGACCCTGGACGTAAGGGTGCAGCTACTTTTCATCCTGGAAATTATTGCAGTTCTCGGTTGACCGATTTTAATGAAATATTTGGTACGACCATAGGTGAGGCTCTGGAATGCCTCATAGGCTTCTTTTATCCCGGAAAAAGTATAAATCCTGACTGCATAGGATAACTGAGGTACAGGGAGAACCGTAATCCACGCGGGTGAAACCGCCGGACGCTACTAGAGGTACAAAATAAACACATAACTACGAGACAAGATTGTTAGATAGTATCAGTTTGATTTATTATCAAACTTATGTATTAAAAACGTCTTAGTCCATTACGACAAAATAGCACATTTCATCAAGGCAACCATATCATCCAATCTTAGGACACGAAGCTTCTGTCCACCTCACATTACTCCCGCGCCTTCATCGAGAACCCATCGAAATATTCAAGCACCCCAATAACTTCAATAGAAAAAACGAAGGGTTTCAAAAGATTGATATCCAGCACTGAGGTCCGCTCGTCACCACATTCCAAAGGTGACCGAACCAACACCAGATCCCTTACTAAGAGGCCACGCCCGCTCTAGCCTCGGCCAATCAGAGAAGACGCCGCGAAGAAAAACCCCGAGCATAGCCCTCCCCATAGCTCGTTGTGCGACTCTGAGCCTGCTCACGAGGCCCATAGTCAGTGACCACGTTTCGGTTCCGTAAGTCATCACTGGTAACACATAATATTCGAAGACCTTAGTTTTCAGGCATTGTGATATTTTGAACGAGAAGGCATCACGTAGCTTCCCGAACGCTGCCCAGCCGAGTTGGATTCGACGATTGGCCTCTTTCTCAAAGTTGGACTTACCTAATCGGACTGTATGTCTTAGGCAGACGTAATGGTCAACAACTTTGAGAATCGAGTTCCCAATGGATATGGGGGCGGGCGCAACATGGGCATTCGACAAAATTTTCGTCTCGTCCATGTTCGTTTTAAGGCCCACCCTCAGGGAAACTCTGTTCAGGCCATCGAGCATCGTACTGAGGTCTTCCATCGATTCTGCCATGACCACAAATGAAGTGATATATATATGGAGATTGACTAGTAACATTAATTACATAGTCCTTAGTCCTTAGTATAAGAAAGTTATTTATATATGAAAGTTTACGGCGATATCACAGAAAGACTGTACCTCTTTTAGTTGATAAAGGTAAAAGAATCAACCGGTGCTATTAGTAGTAACCTATTACACAAACGAGACGAAAATTCAAACAGAAAAAATATGAGAGTACTGCGCCACTCTTATACAATAACAGCGATTAGGAATATAAAATATGAGAGTATTGCGCCACTCTTATACAATAACAGCGATTAGGAATATAAAATATGAGAGTATTGCGCCACTCTTATACAATAACAGCGATTAGGAATATAAAATATTGCGCCACTCTTATACAATAACAGTGATTAGGAATATAAAATACGAGAGTATTGCGCCACTCTTATACAATAACAGCGATTAGGAATATAAAATATGAGAGTATTGCGCCACTCTTATACAATAACAGCGATTAGGAATATAACATATGAGAGTATTGCGCCACTCTTATACAATAACAGTGATTAGGAATATAAAATACGAGAGTATTGCGCCACTCTTATACAATAACAGCGATTAGGAATATAAAATATGAGAGTATTGCGCCACTCTTATACAATAACAGCGATTAGGAATATAAATATGAGAGTATTGCGCCACTCTTATACAATAACAGCGATTAGGAATATAAAATATGAGAGTATTGCGCCACTCTTATACAATAACAGCGATTAGGAATATAAAATATGAGAGTATTGCGCCACTCTTATACAATAACAGCGATTAGGAATATAAAATAAAAGAGAAGAGTAATAATGAGATCACAAAAACTATTGTAACGTGGTTAAGAAAGTTCGACTATAATAGCATCGAAAGTATGCTAGATGGTTTTTTTTATCGCATAAAAAATATCACTCACACAAACACATACGTACACACATATACATAACCAAGCACGCAAATTAAACACACCCTCACGCACGCGCGTACACTCACACAAACACACACACACTCACACACAAAAACACACACACACACACACACAAACACACACGCGCGCGCGCGCGTATACATAATTATGTTTTTATTAATTATTGTTTTTAAATAGCTATGTAGCCATTCTGAGCGTTTGAAATACGATTATATGTACTATATTAAGGGAGAGGCCTTCGGCTCCAAAACAGTGAAAACTAGTTTGGAGCCAATGGGTTCATGTATTGTTAGACCTATTGTTATGTCAAATAAATATATTTGTATTTGTATATCTGAGAAAATTGAGTGACATAATAATATGTATATGTATGTACATATAGAATGTGATGCCTAAACTCGTATTTGTTGGATGATGTGTTCGTTCATGTGGGCAAGGCTCAGGACGGAGGCACCTGCCCATGTTCCGCTCGTCTCACGAACAGTGATGGTCTAAGATCCGGCTTAACAAATATAATTATCCCTTTATCTGTTATTTAGTTATGAGAAGGCTTAAATGTTAGATAATATTTAGAGGGATAAAATGCACATGGGTTGCCCGGGCTTATACTGTCAAATAATGCAATAATTATAAAACAATCTCTCTGCCTCCTTGTCTCTCACACGGAGTAGCGCCCGCAATGCTTCTCTGTCACTCTCCGTAATCGCGCTTCAATCTGAACTAGAATAAAATGTAAGCATACATGAACATAACACAGTAGCCAACCTGAGGTTGGATATTGCAACCAACCTCATACTGTTGGATACAAAATAAAATAAGCTTTAATTTAAAAATAAATCCAGTCAATGAACACTGTTTAATATGAACAGTGTCGGTACGGGATTTTGCTAGGCAACCCATGTGCAATGTATCAATTGACGTTTTTTTGGTTTTTTTTGACATTTGACATATTACTCCACAGACTCCAGGGTCCGTGCCATTTTTTAACATAAAAATTAATTGATAGATTGACATTTTTATAGACATTTTACGTACAGTGATCAATCGACATATTAATTAACATATAATCAAAGTCACAAGTAAATAACAGATGAGGGGATATTATATCTTACGCCGCACCTCGCACCCTGAGAACTTGTACTGACGCGGAGGTGCGTGAAGTGCGGGTCGCGACTTCACATTAAACGTATTGAAAAAATATCCGCTTGGGTAAGTTTGTTTTTTACATTATTATGTTCTAGCGTCTGACCGCTATCTTACTTGATAGCCAGTGACGATGTGGTCGAAGATCTTGTCACGCTAGATGTGGAATGCTCACTGGCTCTCGAGGACTACGCTGCCTAAACACACTGTCTGTTTTTAAAACTGGAGGGCGGTAGCTAGCCAGGCGACTACTCGGAAGTACCCTACCATCATAGTGGGATTTTTATAACGGTGCTACCTTCACCGGAAGCTCAAAACGTCGGTACGGGCAGAGATCGAACCAGCGTGCGTAAGTTTGACTGGCGACGCTATTAACGATTATAACATTGTAACACCTTGAAATAGTTTAAGATATTATTATACAAAACTGGTCATTGATGCGGTTTAATGTAATAACCGAGCCTTAATAGAACATTTAACTTTCGCTTACCTCAGCAAAACAGTATGCAGTCATACAAATTAACGGCGCAGCTATTTTTTGTTCAAACAATATACACTTATTAAAAACTGTCGCAAAACTTTCCAGTAACCTGGAAAACATTACACATCATACATTAATAAATAAAGTACGACAATTACAGGAATTAATTGGGTACATATATATATAAATAGTTCTCGGTCGGAACTAAGGTACACCAAATATAATGTAATAAAACTAAGGCTATAATTTTTTTATGGGTAAATGCCTTTATTAATCTAATTACAACACTGCAGCTACTACAATAACATTTGATCAATCCACTAGCTATTGTCAGCCTATAGATAACTCAAACGCTCCAACCCGCTACCGGCCGGCAGCGTGCTGCAGGCTGGCAGCGTGCCCTTACAACCTTACCCTTTTGCCGATATTGTACTCGCAAGTTTCTAGTGAACCGAGAGACGACTGCTGTTTGGAGGTGCACGAGTAGATTTGCTCTCAGGTGTTGTCTTCGTGTACAAAGTAGTGTAGGGTGCGGTCGGAGTCATCGGGCAAATCCTTGAAACGATTTTTGTACTAAAGTTGACTCGTCTAGGTAATCTCTTCAGGTTGACGGTGCGCTTCGGCTTCTCCAGATTTCTTCACTGATGGGAACAGCCGGTTTAAGAATGAACATAGACAAAAGTTACATCCAGCCGAAGGTGAGACCCTTTTCCTTTGAAGTCAGGTTGACTATGATTAAGCCCCTTACCTGAACATGGAGTGACACCGTACCTGAACATGGAGTGACACCGTACCTGAACATGGATTGACACCGTACCTGAACATGGAGTGACACCGTACCTGAACATGGAGAGACACCGTACCCGAACATGGAGTGACACCGTACCCGAACATGGAGTGACACCGTACCTGAACATGGAGTGACACCGTACCTGAACATGGAGAGACACCGTACCCGAACATGGAGTGACACCGTACCTGAACATGGAGAGACACCGTACCTGAACATGGAGTGACACCGTACCTGAACATGGAGAGACACCGTACCCGAACATGGAGTGACACCGTACCTGAACATGGAGAGACACCGTACCCGAACATGGAGTGACACCGTACCCGAACATGGAGTGACACCGTATCTGAACATGGAGTGACACCGTACCTGAACATGGAGAGACACCGTACCCGAACATGGAGTGACACCGTACCCAAACATGGAGTGACACCGTACCCGAACATGGAGTGACACCGTACCCGAACATGGAGTGACACCGTATCTGAACATGGAGTGACACCGTACCTGAACATGGAGAGACACCGTACCCGAACATGGAGTGACACCGTACCCAAACATGGAGTGACACCGTACCCGAACATGGAGTGACACCGTATCTGAACATGGAGTGACACCGTACCTGAACATGGAGAGACACCGTACCCGAACATGGAGTGACACCGTACCTGAACATGGAGAGACACCGTACCCGAACATGGAGTGACACCGTACCCGAACATGGAGTGACACCGTATCTGAACATGGAGTGACACCGTACCTGAACATGGAGAGACACCGTACCCGAACATGGAGTGACACCGTACCCAAACATGGAGTGACACCGTACCCGAACATGGAGTGACACCGTATCTGAACATGGAGTGACACCGTACCTGAACATGGAGAGACATCGTACCTGAACATGGAGTGACACCGTACCCAAACATGGAGTGACACCGTATCTGAACATGGAGTGACACCGTACCTGAACATGGAGAGACACCGTACCCGAACATGGAGTGACACCGTACCTGAACATGGAGTGACACCGTACCTGAACATGAAGTGACACCGTACCCGAACATGGAGTGACACCGTACCCGAACATGGAGTGACACTGTACCCGAACATGGAGTGACACCGTACCTGAACATGGAGTAACACCAGACCCGAACATGGAGTGACACTGTACCTGAACATGGAGATATGCATCGTTATTATTTCTCTCGTTCGGCTTCGGATCAGTTCCGCGTACTGATCTTCTTGCTCTTTATTGTTAGCCGGCTGAACGTCTTCCAGAAGGTCTTGAATACTCCATATTATAATATCAGCCTTGCACATTACGTGCCTCATCCATAGTATTTGCGTTTGAATCATAACTGGAATTATTTAATATAATATTTATAGCATAAATATATATAGGTACTACTCGTCAATATTGAGATTAAACCGATCTTAATTCACAAAGTTATGAAGGGTTTTTTTTTTTTTTTTTTTTTTACATATTATAAGTTTGCGTTTGACAACTGTCTCACCTGATGTTAAGTGATGACGTTGTCTAGGATTTAGCACGCAAACCTAGAAGGTACCTATTCACTCGCGACTTGAAGACTCCAGGATTGTACATATCGGGAAACACAGACTCGGGCAACGAGTTCCACTCCTTGGCAGTACGCATTAAGAAAGTGGAAGCATAACGCTTCGTGCGTATAGGTAGGTATATCTACCTATACGCACGAATGCGCGCATATATATAGCGATGGCGAATTGCCGTAAGTCGAGTCGACCGATGATAGAAAGGGGATGGTGGAATCAGATTGTGTAATTCCAGTGCACATTCTCCGAAATGCACCCGATAGAAAACCGATAGGCTTGCTACTCTACGCCGGTGTTCAAGGCTCTGAAGCCTACGTTCGACCAAAGAGTTACAGCCGATGATTCTTTTGGCTCGCCTCTCGATTGACTCCAGAGGTTCTAGTTGGTATTTGGCTGACCCATCCCAAAGGTGGGAACAGTACTCCATGCACGACCGGACTTGTGCTTGATACAGATTAAGCAACTGTCCCGGCGTGAAGTACTGTCTGACCTTAGCAAGAATACCCAACTTTTTGGCAGCCAATTGAGCTTTGGACTCAATGTAGCTCCCGAAATTCAACGTGGGCGTCAGTGTGACGCCAAGAAGCTCCAGAGCGTCGGTAATGGTAACGGGTTCATCTGGGAAAGTGGGGCACCGTTCGAATTCACTCCGTTTGGCAGAGAATAGACATGCCTGGGTCTTAGTAGCGTTGAACTTGACCAGATTGGCATCGCCCCAGTCGGAAACTGCCTTCAGGGCCAAGTTCATACGGTCGACCATGGCCTCTCTGAGTGACTGGACCTGTGCATGGCTAGCCCGCGCGCTGGACATGTAACTTTCTACAACAGTGCTGTCGTCTGCATACCCATAGGTACCGGGTTTCAGCAGATCGTTAATATGCAGCAAAAAAAGAGTTGCAGAGAGAACCGACCCCAGAGGAACCCCGGCATTAATAGCCAATTGATCGGAAGAGCAGCCATCAATGACTACTCGAATCGATCGATTCCTCAAGAAGTCCGATATCCAGACTCGTAGTCTTTCATGCAAGCCATAAGAGGGAAGCTTACCAATGAGACTGTCATGCCAAACCCTATCGAAGGCCTTAGAAATATCAAGGGAAACGGCGAGCGCTTCTCCATACTTCTCTATCGCCTCGCTCCAGCTGTGAGTGGCATACACTAGAAGGTCTCCAGTAGACCGGTTTCGACGAAAGCCGTATTGCCGATCACTGAGAAGTTCATGTGTTTCTAGGTATGCAAGGAGCTTCGTATTCAGAACACGTTCCATACTCTTGGAGAGGATGGACGTAATCGAAATCGGTCTGTAGTTAGTAGGGTTAGCACGACTACCCTTTTTGGGTACTGGCTGTACATTGGCAAGCTTCCAGGCTTTTGGTACTGTACCCGCCTCAAAAGAGAGCCGAAAGAGGCGTGTCAACACTGGAGTTAGTTCCGGCGCGCATGTTCTTAGGACCAGCGCTGAAATACCGTCCGGACGACTTGCTTTATTCACGTCCAGATTACGTAGCGAACATCCACTTGTCGAATGCGAATGTTTGACATAATCGTCTCGCATCCATTCAGCGAAGTTGGTGGTGCTGCGCTACCAGCATCTAGACGTGAAGACTCTGCAAAGAGAGATGCAAATAAATTTGCTTTCTCTTCCGCAGTGTGGGCTAGCGATCCATCAGGTTTCTGCAGTGGAGGAAATGAGGAGCGGCAGAAGTTCGATTCGACCGATTTAGCTAGGGACCAAAAAGCTTTACTACCCGTAGGGTACGAAGCAAGTTTGTTCCCTGTTCGGCTAATGTGATCGAACCGAGCCTTCCGTAGAGCCTTCTTGCAGGACTTGGCAGCTTTGTTAAGGGCTCTCTTCTTGGCACGAATATCCTTGGCTTTGCGGTTTCGAGCATCAACTGGCTGCCTGGCACGATATTGGAGTGCAAGCCTCGAATATTAGAGAGGTGCACTTTTAACGAGAGGGAGTGCAGCCGCTGTGTAAACTTTTTTCCATTTTTGTTTCTCGTCATGTTTGGGGTGAGTGAATTGGTGGAACAAACAGCAGTGGAACGAGGCTTTACTTTGCAGACAAGGGACTCACAAGGAGACCACACGAATCATTGGGGAACTAATCTGGAGACTGCGGGGACGCCCGAGCCCCCTCCCCCGGGGATGTCCATCAGGCCCTCTCATCCGGTCGCCGACCGGCATGATGGCGCATCCCGGGATTTTTCGTCAGTTGGCGGGGCAGCCTTTCGTGAGTGGCTAGGTCACTAATTGGGCCCCCAGCTACCTGCGGTCGGCCAGCGGTGCACCGTGCCTCGGATCCCGCTACCCTCCGCGATTAGTCACCCGATACGGCAGTCTCGAAGAGTGTCGAAGACCATCATAGCAAGCAAAGCAACTGTCCCGACCTGTTTGTTCCTACTGGTGTCACCGGACATCACGGCTGAACATGGTCCCCATTTGGTGCCGTGTCTTTGTCCGGTGGGTAGTCACCAACCGCGGCCGAAGCCTACCACCGGTAAATCATCCGATTAGCACCACCCGAGGGTCACGTGTAGGGTGTCTGATTTTTGGGGTGCTCCCCTACGGACGTGGATGAATCGACCCTCAAAAAGGGTTTTATATTAAGACCGCTCGAACTTTATGTTTATCAACTGTGATATTTCCACATCCTATAATT
Source organism: Apeira syringaria (assembly GCA_934044485.1). Classification (NCBI taxonomy): domain Eukaryota; kingdom Metazoa; phylum Arthropoda; class Insecta; order Lepidoptera; family Geometridae; genus Apeira; species Apeira syringaria. The sequence goes on from OW203668.1 coordinate 17,946,862, forward strand.
TTTATTATATATTAAAGAAAATAATTTGAACCATCTCGCGTTTTTTTGACGCACAGGAACGGCTACATCGACCATCGACCGGATTCTATCTATTTTTTTATAATAAACAACAGCTAATATTGTGAGGTCGGCAGGACGCCCGCGCCGTGACCCCCGTGAGTCGGACGCCCGCGCCGTGACCCCCGTGAGTCGGACGCCCGCGCCGTGACCCCCGTGAGTCGGATGCCCGCGCCGTGACCCCCGCGAGTCGGACGCAGCGCACGGAACTTTAGGCGAATAGAGCACATATTTGAGTAATAAATTGTAACGGTTTCTACGCGTTGTTCAAGCGTGTAACGTTCTGTGGTGAAATGTCACGACTAAATCAAAGAAAAAAGTTCTATTCCGTTCAGGGTGACACTGAACGCCCCATTCTTCAACAGTTATTGTGCAAAAAGTTAACTCAAAAGTGAGCATTTCTTGAGTTTACGCTGTTTTTCTCCTTCTTGTAAAATTCCAATTAACATCAGACGCGCCCATATTGTGATCATACACTTATATACGTACGTGTACATTGTTTATGCGTACGTATATATGTTGTTTGTTTATAATCACATATCAAATGTCTTAAAACTGTTAAATACTATACTTAATGTTCGTAACGACGTCTAAATGGAAATAGAATGTTTCAGTTCTCCTTTTCAAGGGGGTTGTTTGGAAGAGATCGCTCTGAGCGATAGTACATGAAGTATTTGTAAGTAAGTATTATTTTAGTTAGTAAGTAAGATCTGTTTAATCTGTCTGATAACCTAGTACAGTGGACCCCCACCCCATTTGACATGTCTATTATTATTGAATTTAATTATTTTCGTATACATTTGGTTGTACACAATTATTTTTCAATGTAAAGTTATTATTTTAGTAAATTCTATAACATTTTTTTTTTCTTTTTTTCTTTTCTCAGCTATGTGCGTCCACTGTTGGACGTATGCCTCCCCCATATAGGGGGGATTTGCCAATACTCGCCACGCTTGGCAGGCGGGTTGGCGAGCGCAGTATGATTTCCGATCCTCAGAAGGCGCTGCTGCCCACCTCCTGGTACGTTATCCCTTAGCCGACTCTTACGGCACCCGCGGGAAGAGATGGGGGAGTACTATTCTAGGCCGGTACCACCACGGCACGGCACTCTATAACATTAAAAACGTTAATTTTATTATAAAGCGTAAGGTTCGTAGAATGATTCAGTATACGAACAAAATCACGGATATCACGGATACTCACATATGTAACAAGTGAAGGCGTAGAGTCCGTGCCGATATATCACGGATACTCACATATGTAACAAGTGAAGGCGTAGAGTCCGTGCCGATATATCACGGATACTCACATATGTAACAAGTGAAGGCGTAGAGACCGTGCCGGTATATCACGGATACTCACATATGTAACAAGTGAAGGCGTAGAGTCCGTGCCGGTATATCACGGATACTCACATATGTAACAAGTGAAGGCGTAGAGTCCGTGCCGATATATCACGGATACTCACATATGTAACAAGTGAAGGCGTAGAGTCCGTGCCGATATATCACGGATACTCACATATGTAACAAGTGAAGGCGTAGAGACCGTGCCGGTATATCACGGATACTCACATATGTAACAAGTGAAGGCGTAGAGTCCGTGCCGGTATATCACGGATACTCACATATGTAACAAGTGAAGGCGTAGAGACCGTGCCGGTATATCACGGATACTCACATATGTAACAAGTGAAGGCGTAGAGACCGTGCCGGTATATCACGGATACTCACATATGTAACAAGTGAAGGCGTAGAGTCCGTGCCGGTATATCACGGATACTCACATACGTAACTGTAGACGTGGAAAAATACAAATGCCAGTGAAGAGATAAATAGTATTTCGTATAAAGGAGTCAAGTTTTCGTATTCAAACAGCCAAAATGGGAAAGGCAGTGGTCTGGTGTGGGATTCGTCGTTGTCGGTAATCGAATAGATTAGTAACGAGACACAAGAGGTGATACACATGCCTACGCCGATGCAGGACGCAAACAAAGACGCCAGTATCGACGCCTTGAAAGTTTCTTTTTGATTTTCGAAAAATCTATTCCTGTAAAAGAGAAAGAAATTATATAGATTACAATCGTTACTCAGCGTCGGGAATGTTTAGGTAGAGCTCAATCTCTCGACCTGTAACTGTGATCGCCGGTGGTGTTCACGACGTTCGTGCTTTACAGTGCATTGTCAATTGTCGCACTTGGTTATTGTTTCGCTAAGTCAGTCAGTCAGTCGGTCGGAGCGTACATAGCGTATGAACCGCTAGAACCTGTCTGATGAAATCGCCCGCTCACGTAGACTAGATACTCGCTAGTCAAAACTAGGAAATGTTGAGCGTTAAGATACAAGGTTGACGGTCGTCGTGGCTCAGTGATCAGCGGCAAAGATGTTTGTTCTCGGGTTTTGGAGTACACAGGGTATGCACAAGAGCGGGGGTGTAAGAGAGGAAAAAAAAACAAAAAAAAGAGGACTATCTACTATCGATTTGCGAGTTACGAGTACGACTTACTAGCTGCGCCCTGCGGTTTTACCTGCGTGCTTATGATTGATTATGGTGAAAAATAGCCTGTGTTATTCCGGGACATGAAGTATCTACATACCAAATTTCATCTAAATCCGTCCAGTCCTTTTGGCGTGATTGAGTAACAAACAGCCATCCATCCAAACTTTCACATTTATAATATTTGAGGGAAGTGGGATTTTACATGGGAAGGTAAAATGATTCTTATACGAGTCTGATAACGCCTTCTGTAACTACAGAAGGCGTTATCAGACCAGGCAACGAATATTTTAGAAAAGTTTTATGTACATAGTTACAAACCTGTATTTGATTCCTTTAGTGCATATATACTGGAAATCGTCGCGCAGAGATCGTAGGAGGTAATGGTAGTGTTTTTTATAAAAAAATGTACAAGAAATAATGATCATCTTATAAACCATTACGAGGAAATAGGTTCCAACCTCCGTGATGAGGTGGAACTGGTTCTGCCGTATGTAGTGCACCAGAGACGTGAAACATATCGCCGCCGCTGCGCACGCGCTCAGGCTCACTAGCGCGCCCGAAATGTACCTTCGAAACAAAAACACGCATGAAACTTTACAATATTATAATTGAGACTATCAATAATATTAGATGACGTAATGACAATAATATGATCGATCGCTAGCCTACAGCGAGATGACGACATACGAGCGAGTCGGGTGAACTAAGCTGTCAACCTCGTAAACATCAAGTATGGAAAAGTTAAATGTACTGGCGAGTTGTTATTCAGGTTATAACAACACAAACAACGCCGATAAAATAATGTTATTTTATTTAGAAGTTGTTTTGCCTCAACCAGGTCGTAGCTGGAAGGACCGCGCACTTGTTACATAACCAGCCGTGTAATTATTTATCCTTTAGTTAGAAGCTTTAGATGTACTCATTAACATGAATGTGTCGCATGTTGGTATCCAATAAATTATAAAAATAGAAATATATAGAACAAATATTTTTTATTCACCAAAAGATTATAACCTTAATAAACTAAACATGTAATTACTTAAATGTATCTATATATGTGTACTATATGTATAATATACAGTTGCTAGACATTAAGGTTTAGTGATGGCTAGTGAATCCTGCACTAGGTAAACCTGTATCGCAGGACCCACGCTTTAGCGTTTAAACAACTTTTATTTTTGTATATGTATGGTGCGGTTTATACATTGAAAAAAACAAGATTGGATACCTATAATTATAACGAAGCATTTTTTATTTTATTTTACATATTCCCTTGGATGTATGATGTATGGGGTGAGTGTGTGTAAGATGATATAAAATTTGTTTCGATGTAGATGGTGGAGTTTTTCACATTTAGAATTACAGCTAGGAAACAATCTTTAAGAAATTCTCTGTCTGGTCATAAGTGAGTGTGCGTAAGTATTTTGTTAAACTATCTTTACATTCTCTTATTCTTTTCCTTCGGAGATCGCAAATTTTATTAATTTTGTTAAATATGAATGGGAATTGGAACTCTGGGAGACGCTGTGCAAAGGTAGTTTTAACGCAAGGTTGTATAGCAGCAGGAGCTCGTCTCTTTGGTGAGCTCATGCTGACTGGGTAAACTATTTTTTGATGAGCGGCAAGGGTGACTCTCAGTATATAAAGTTGGCGCACAGTGAGTAGTCCTGTTCGTGCATACAAGTCGATAGTCGGATGTCGGTATGGCAGTTTAAGCATGACTTTGATCACTGCGCGCTGAGCTCTTTCAACTTCCTTCATAGCTGTGCGCCCGGCACCCCCCCACACTGTCATGCAGTAGGACAGGACTGATTCACAGAGGGACACGTATACTAGTCGAAGAACACGCTCACAAGCAGCATTACGAAGGGATCTCATAACATGGATAAGCTTGCGAGTTCTCTTACCCAGGGCTGTTATATGTTCTTTAAATGATAGCGTTTCATCCACAACTATTCCTAAATATTTTATTGAAGGAGATCTAGAAATCATATCACATTTGCACGAGGGCGTACTGCATGCAGAGTGAATTTTGAGGCACAGTTGAGGGTCCGGTTCAGATGTTCTAGTTTTGTGGAAGCAAATATATTTGGTCTTATTTAGGTTTAGCGTCAATAAATTTGAATCTAACCAACTTCTCAGACGCGCCATGCCGATTTCTGCGTTGTTCAATGCTGATTCCCAGGTTCTGCCGTGAAATAGAGCCACCGTGTCATCTGCATAGCAAATCAGATCCGTATCTGCAGGACTAATAGTTGCGTGAATATCATTCATATACAAAATGAATAAGGTAGGGCCCAGCACACTACCCTGAGGGACGCCAAACTGAATCGGGAGTGTATTACTGATGACGTTGCCTATTTTAATGCATTGGCTTCTTTCACCTAGATAACTTTGGAACCATTTCAGCGGCAAGCCTCTGATTCCCAAGCGTTCAAGTTTTTTTAGAAGCATTGTCACTGAAACGGTATCAAAAGCTTTAGCAAGGTCAAGAAAGACACCAATACATTTTTGCTTTTTATCTAGGGCAGAAGCCACTTTTGTAACTAAAAGTCCGACTGCGTCCTCAGTACACTTTCCTCGTCTGAAGCCATACTGATGATTGGAAAGTAAATTTCGTTTCTCCAAGAATGCAACAAGACGTTGGTTTACTACTCTTTCGAGTAATAAAGAAAACGTGGGTAGAAGGGAAATCGGTCTGTAATTTTCAGGAGTGTTTTTGGGGCCACTTTTATGGATTGGTATAACACATGCTAACTTCCATTGATGTGGGAATGTACCAGTTGAAAGACTTATATTAAAAATGTGTGTCAGTGGTGCCAATATCTCCGCTTTAATGGATTTAACTAGAGCAGGCTTAATACCATCTAGACCAGGAGCCCTGTCACTTTTCAGCTTGTCTATAAGTTTATTGACTTCCACTTCATCGGTTGGCTGCAAAAAGAAAGAATCAGGATACAGCAAGGGCTCACAGCTGCTGTTAGAGTCTGTTGCCAGTATCGTTTCGGTTTTGTTTAATGATTGAAGTAGGTTACTGGCAAGCTGAGCTCCAATATTTGTGAAATAATCGTTACAGTGGTTTGCAGAGTCCCGATTGTTTGATTGGCAATTGAGTAGTTCTGTGGCTGTAGACAGTTTCCTTGGGAGGAATCCAGTGATTGTTTTAATTGACTTCCAAAGAGACTTTGTGCAGTTTTTGTTAGTTTCTAATTCTCGGTTTTCATAATCATGTTTAAGTTGGTGCAGTAAGTTATTCAAGAAGTTCCTGTATCTGTGGTAAACTAGTTCTAGTTCAGTATCAGTCGGATGTTTTTTTAAGTCAGAGTGAAGTTTATCTCGGTGTTTCATGCATCGGATAAGGCCAGGGGTGATCCAAGGTTTAAGAGCAAACTGTGCTCTAGGAACTCTTTTTTTGGACGTGTGCTTATTAATCGCCATTGTAATGATATTGTTGAATTCTTCTTCTGCGTTATTATCATTTTGCATTTCAAGTATATTTGACCAGTCTGCCCGTTGAAGTTCTCTTGCGACTGCTTTGTAGTCCGTTTTCAGGATTGACCTGTCTCTTTGTTGTTTTGGAGGTATGATTGTTAGATTTACTCCTAACATAACTAAGGAATGGTCAGTTACGTCGGTCTCACCGATAACTCCTATAATATTTGGAGCATTGGTTTTAATAAAAATGTGATCTAGACATGATTTTTTTCTGGTAGGTCCTGCTATTGCTGGCAGAAGCTTTAGCTCTGACATCATGCAGAGATATTCGCTGGCTTCTGGCTCTAAAATATAATTTAATAAAACAACTTTGGATCATTTTCCCATTAGTGACATCAGTTATTACATTTAAAATTATACCAACGATGTAAGTGTGCAATAGACTTATATTATATAGTTATCGATGCGTTGAAAAAAATGCTATGAACATATATGAATACAGCTAACGAAAAAATGCGATCCTAAGGATGGGTTCCCACTACGCGTGACCAGCCCACGCGGGTATTTGTGCGGGCGCAGACAGCGCGGCGCGGGCGCATCGCCCGGGGAGGCGAGCACTGACGGTGCTCAGCCCGGTTTTAGTGCGGGCGCATCGCCCGGGGAGACTAGCGCTGACGGCGCTGTGCCACTAGGAGAGGACGAGGCGACTAGCTCAAGGGCACCACTGAGTTTCGGACCTCGGCTTGAGCTGTTGCCAGGACAGGGAGTTATCGGATCGACTCGCCCCGGTACCAGGGTGGTCTGTGAGTAGGCCCTAAGGACTAAGCTCTTTGACTTTTCGGAGATAATCTAACCAGGTTGTTGTAGCCTCGAGCCCGAGGCGCGGGCGCGCGGCGTGCTCGGTGTCTGGCGGTAGAGGACGCATCCCATCATGATAAGTTGGAGAAGGCGGTATCTTTCATGCCTCACAACATGGCCAAGATGCGCAACTTGTCTCTTCGCGACGGCTTGCAACAGTACACGGTTGTTACCGACGCGGTGGAGAACCAACTTATGTGGAGCATGCTGCAGTAGCCGCCTCTCGAATGCTTCGAGAAGTTTTTATATACAATAGATAAGATTACTGATACACTTTTGTTGCTAGAATTTGAATTTGAAACACTACTCTTTCTTTTAATTTGCATACGTGACTCTCGCTCTGTAACGTAATTCAAATACGTAATGTAGTTGTTTTGATCAATTGTACATTAGACGTCCACAGACGCACCGCAGTCTTAGACGGTTCAGACACATGATGGTTCAGACACTAGACGGTTCAGACACATGATGGTTCAGACACTTGACGGTTCAGACACATGCCACAAACCATTCATAAACACACAATTTAATTGCGGTAGAAATTATACCTGTATAACCATTACAATTATACTCCAAGTAGAATAGCAAAACTAGAAAAAACGACGATTCATTGACAATCTATGAGCAATGTTAGTAGAATTTTTATTGTGTATCGCATTAACCATATGCTGGGAAGAACTTATGTTCAAATATCGGAAAAAGAAAAAATTCGGCTGCTAGTGGGACTTGAACCCACGACTACAGAATACCGTCCTGTCGCTCTTGAAAACTTGCTAAACGAGCAGCAACGCCGAATCACGGGCGGCGGTCAAATAACCCGTACACTGGTCGCCGCAGACCATGAGGGATTAAATCCCCTCTAAAAAAATGTGGACATGACACCTTGGGGAAGTGACATGTTTATCTCCCACCAAAACCATGAAAATGTCAGAATATAAGGAATGCGATTTGTCATGCGATCCGGCTAACCCCCGGCACCCACAAGTAACCGGGCCTGTGAGTGAGAAATATGTTACCGATATGCACGCGGGTGGGTGCCACCAGGCCCCAGTGTTAGTGAATGCTACTGGCAGCAGTAATAGCAGCAGCAGCAGCGCAAAAAAATACGTACAGCAAGCATTTCATCCTAGCTTGTTCTTAACAAAAACAAGGTCTGCCTCCATGGATAAACTAACAAGCTCTCCAACTGAGGCAAAAAACACTAAGACCACACCGCTAGGCAAGCCAGAATGGAAGAAAGTGCCTTTGGAGCAAAATCCAAAACGAAAAAAAACAGATGGCCCTGACAGCCCTCCTTACGACTATGCTCGTACCCAGAACAGATTCTCCGAATTGCCAATTGATGATAACGGGAATAGCCATGATCCTGTACCAAAAAAAATAACTAAATCACAGCCAATAATTTTGTATGGAGTTAGTTAATGATGTCCACAAGCTTACGGAGTTACTTGAAAATACAGTGAAAAGGAATAAATTTACATACAAACTAGTTAACCGGAAGCAGCTTAGAATAAGCAGTTCAGATATAGAAACTTACAAAAAAGTCATTGATCTAGTAAGAGAAAATGGGCTCGTAGGTTACACATTCAAAAATAAAGAAGAAAGAAATTATAGAAATGAAATCTACATCACACAACACCTTTTCAAATAATTAAAGAAGAAATTGAAGCAACAGGGAATAAAGTTACCGGAGAAATAATAAACGCTAGATATGGACCGGATAAAATACCAACATCTACCTTCTTTATAACAATAGTACAAGGCCCAAACAACAAAAATATAAAGAATTTGAAGTATATATACCACCAATCTGTTATTATAGAAGATCCAAAAAAGGAAACAAGCATAGTACAATGCCAAAGATGCCAACAATATGGACATTCAAAAAACTACTGTATGCACCCCTACAGATGTGTGAAATGTGCACAACCTCACAAAACATCAGACTGCCCCAAAAAAGACCGCAGTACACCTGCGTGCTGCGCTTTATGCCAAGGAACTCATCCAGCTAATTACAAAGTTTGCGAGGTGTATAAAGAGATCTTGGTCCGCAGATCAAAAGTTAGCAACATAAAACCTCGAGTACCAAGACTGGAGCCACAAAGAGAACTAGCTGGAAATAAAACGCAACAAATAAAGAGGGACAAAGAGAGACAGCAACCTAAATCCAAAATTCCAACAAATGCCAATACAGATATCACCACTATCAACCCCTGTGAACCAAACGTAAGAGAGTCAAATGCTCACTCCACTCAACACAACATTGGTGAACCGAAAAAGATGGTCCATTGTACTAACACTGAAAATGTTACAAAAACTTCCGTTAACCCTAGAAATAACCCTAACCTCAACACGTCTGAACAGATATATAAGTTAACCCCCAACATAGAACAGATGCTTATCAGGCAAGCAGAAAAATTTGACCTTATCCTAGAACAAATGAGCACTCTCATGAATCTCATAGTAAAACTGTTGGAATAACATAATCCATAAACGCAGCCCACACAGACTACTACTACTTGTCTCTGCGCCTTTGTCTATTCCTACTCTGTTCGAACACCGGTTATAATGTTTTCTACTAGTTTGAGATAATACATTAAAATGTAAAATATATAGAAATAAAACCGCATCAGATCCAGTTACAGAGTTTATTCATTCCAACAGGTTATGGGCCGTTCTATAAACCTCTGATTGAAAGTGATTTAACTTCTAGTTAGTGTCAAAATCTGCAACACCAGTAACATGGCGACTTCGAATTTGCAAATCGAGAAATTGTCCGGCAGAGAAAACTATAATATCTGGAAGTTTGCGGTTAAAACGTACCTCGAGCATGAGGAATTGTGGGAGTGTATAGAAAATGATCCCAAAGATGTTGATCCGAAAAAAGACGTAAAAGCTAAGTCTAAATTAATTTTGCTCGTCGACCCCGTGAACTTTGTACTTATTGAAGAAGCGAAAAGTGCACGTGAGGTATGGTTGAACTTGCAAAAGGCATTTGAAGACTCCGGGCTTTCGAGAAAAGTTGGTTTACTAAAAGATTTAATCAACACGTCATTGGATAATTGCAGTACTATGGAAGAATACGTCAATAAAATTCTCTCAACAGCACATAAGCTAAGAAATATTGGTTTTAAAGTAGACGAAGAATGGCTGGGTACTCTGATGCTGGCTGGGTTGCCAGAAAGCTATAGGCCAATGTACCTTGCTCTGGAACATTCAGGCATAAAAAATTCATCTGACCTTATAAAAACAAAACTTTTACAGGATGTTAAGGCTTCTGAAGCAGCTGTTTTCTACACAAGAAACAAAACTAGCAAGTTAACTCCACAAAATCAGCAGAAACTGAAAGGCAAAGGACCCCGATGTTACAACTGTAACCAATATGGCCATTATAAAAATCAGTGTACTGAACAGAATAATCCTAATAATAATAATAATAATGTTTTGTCGACTATCTTTTCAGCTTACAGCTCAGTAAATGAGAATGATTGGTACATTGGTTCGGGGGCATCAATGCATATGACACGACATTTCTCATCTGAAGATTTTTGGCACTAAAGCCATGGTACATGTGCCTAACCATAGACGCTCAAAATGGGATAAAAAATCCATAGAGATGATATTCTTAGGATACTGTGAAAACCCAAAAGGTTATAGACTATATGACTATAAATGCAAGAAGTTTGTTATTAGTAGAGATGTCGTATTTTTAGAAACTGAGACTTCAAACACCTTTAGAAATGTGCCAGTAGAGCAAGCACCACAACTAACATCAATTGAGATATCTTCACCTTCAGAAAGTGTAAAAACCAATGATACCCTAACTAATACAAGTGACATAGAAATCTCATCGTCACCACAAAGTTCCTGCTCCTATGGCAGCTGCATAAACGACAACGGAGAGTACACTCAAGAGGAAACGAGTATTGAGACCCACCAACGTGATGAAACTTATCAACCCGACAGTGGGCATGACTTAAGTGCTACATTTTCTAGAAATATTACTCTAAGACCTCGACAGAGAGCAGAATCATTTCATCGAAAAGGCAGTAATTTCATGTGTGTGACACGTCTGCAAGACCCATTAACAGTTGATGAGGCATTGTCTAGCCCGGAGGCAAAACACTGGCAAACGGCGATGGATGAAGAATACCAATCCTTACTAAAAAATAATACTTGGGAGCTTGTTGATTTACCCTCTAATAAGCGTGCTATCCCCTGCAAGTGGGTTTTTAAAACAAAAACCAATGAACAAGGTGAGGTGGTGAAATACAAGCTCGATTAGTTATAAAAGGGTGTATTCAAAGGCATGTCTGTCTTCATGTGTACAGGAAGGGTTGTGGTTGAGACAACTACAAGAAGAATTTTGGCCAGCTATAAAAGCTGAACCATTAATAATTTTTTGTGATAATCAAAGTTGCATAAAACTTTCAGGTACTGACATCTTCCATCCTAGGACAAAGCATATAGATGTAAGGCATCACTTCATTAGAGACAAGATAAGCAGCGGCCTGGTGGAAGTTCGCTACATACAGTCTGGAGAAATGGTTGCAGATGCTCTGACAAAAGCTACGACACATCCTAAGCTTAAGTATTGCTCTGAGAACATGAGATTATGTTAAGGGAGGATGTTGGAATAACATAATCCATGAACGTAGCCCACACAGACTACTACTACTTGTCTCTGCGCCTTTGTCTATTCCTACTCTGTTCGAACACCGGTTATAATGTTTTCTACTAGTTTGAGATAATACATTAAAATGTAAAATATATAGAAATAAAACCGCATCAGATCCAGTTACAGAGTTTATTCATTCCAACAAAAACTCATTGACAGGCTTACATAATGATTGCACTCAGAATAGCCACATGGAACATAAATGGCCTTGCCCCAAAAAAACTTGAGTTGGAATTACTAATAAAGGAACATAAGCTGGACATCATTCTCATATCTGAATCTCATTGCACCGCTAGCACCTGTGTCAAATTCGATAACTATAACACCTACCTCACAAATCACCCAGATGGAACTGGCCATGCAGGGTCAGCCCTTATTATTAGAAAAACAATAAGCCACTACCAACTTCCAGAATATCGTACGGATCTTATCCAGGCAACTTCAGTATGTGTAATGGAAAATATGGGGCCCATCAACTTCTCGGCAACCTACTGCCCACCTAAACATAAGTTAACGGAGGACTTATTTACTGACTTCTTTGCAACTCTTGGGAACCGCTTCGTTGCTGGAGGCGATTGGAACTCTAAGCATACACACTGGGGTTCTAGGCTAACCTCAACTTGAGGGAGGCAGTTGAAAATGAGTATGGACAAAAACCACTTGTCTGCACATACAACTGCAGAACCCACAAACTGGCCAACAGACCAGAATAAAACACCTGATCTCTTGGATTTCTATATCACGAAGGGCCTTTCCGGGTACTACTTCAAGGTCGTATCGTGTCTCGACGGCTCCTCAGACCACACACCAGTACTACTGACCATTAGCAACCTACTGATTGAATGTGATGTACCTGAAAGACTCTACAAACAAATTCACGGATTGGGAAGTTTTTAGTGAGTTCATAGACACTAATATCGAACTAAAAGTTGCTCTCAAATTTAATGATGATATAGAAAACGCTGTAAAATATATAACTTCGCTAATTCAAGAAGCATGTTGGCGGGCCACACCAGTAATCAAATACACCAATCGCGAAAATATTCCTCTTGAACTCAGGAAGATGATACTTGAAAAAAGAAAAATGCGCAGAATATGGTAGCAAAGTAGACTCAAAGAAGATAAGTCGCTCTTAAATGCAGCATCGGCGAAACTAAAACAAGCCTTAGATAAGTGGCATAATGACACTCTCGAAGAAAAACTAGAATCGCTGACTAGCACAGCTGCGACAAACTACTCACTGTGGAAATTTACAAAAAATTATAATAGACCCCAGATTATGAAACCTCCTTTAAAAACCAACAACGGATGGGCAAGAACCGCGCTTGATAAAGCAAATGCCTTTGCAAATCACCTTTCCCAAGTGTTCACTCCCAATGAGTCACTGGACCAAACATCAGAAGCATCCATTGATATCATTCTAGACCAGGATTTCCAGTTATTTCCGCCACCCAAACCTGTAACTGTCAGAGAAGTCTGGCGAACTATTAAAGAATTGAAAGACAAAAAGGCACCAGGCTTCGACCTAATAACAAAAGAGATACTTAGGAAGATACCAAGGAAAGCTACAGTGTTCCTAACGATGATATATAATGGAATGCTGAGGGTGCAATACTTCCCCCAATTGTGGAAAGTATCATCAATACTCATAATACATAAACCAGGCAAACCAGCTAAAAAAGTCACATCTTACAGACCAATAAGCCTTCTCCCAACAATGTCAAAAGTATTTGAAAAAATTCTATTGCGAAGATTAACTCCGATCCTAGAAGAAAATAACGTTATACCTAGCCACCAGTTCGGCTTTCGGCAGCGATATTCTACAGTGGAACAAGTTCACCGTGTATATGAACACATAAGAAAAGCACTAGAACAGAAAGAATATTTTGACAGAGTGTGGCATAAGGGGTTACTATGCAAAATAAAAACTAACTTGCCACATAATTACTACCCCCTACTGCAATCATACCTAACTGATAGAATATTTCAAATCAAAGAGTCGAACGCAACATCATCGTTCCGCGACACCTGGGCAGGAGTCCCCCAGAGGTCGGTTCTGGGCCCGGTGCTGTATACTATCTACACAGCTGACCTACTACAAGTGGACAACGTAACTACAGCCACATTCGCCGATGATACGGCAATCCTCGCCAGCAACGAAGTCCCGGAAATTGCTTCTGAAACACTACAAAAGGGACTGGACGAGATTACCAAATGGCTCCAAAAATGGAGAATAAGAGCTAGTGCGTCGAAATCAGTACAAGTGACGTTTACACTTAGAAAACGAGACTGTCCCCCAGTCCGATTGGAAGGGATAACTTTGCCACACCAAGACAGGGTGAGATACCTGGGACTACACCTTGACCGTCGGTTAACCTGGAAAGACCACATCAAATCTAAGAGAGAAGAACTCAACCTAAAATATAAAGGCATATACTGGCTCCTCGGCAGAAACAGTAAACTGTCAATGGACAATTAACTCCTCATCTACAAGAGTATTCTAAAACCAATCTGGATGTATGGTATCCAATTGTGGGGAACTGCTAGTAACTCCAACATACAAATGCTACAAAGAATGCAAAATATAATACTTAGAACAATAAGTAGCGTGCCCTGGTACATCACCAACGCTGAGATACACACAAACTTGAAAATGAACACCATCAATGATGAAATAAAAAACACCGGCAAAAAGTACCAGGAGCGACTGGACATACACCCAAACTAACTGGCTGTTCAACTGACCCACCAAGACTATATACCTCGCTTAAAAAGAAAAATGGTGCTCAAAAGTAACTAAGAACTGAAGGTGCCTTTTTAAAAAAAAAAAGAAAGCGGTGATGACCTCATTGGAGGTCACACCCAAAAAAGCCAAACCACTCACAGCACATCTGCTTAAAGTAAACACTGATAGTAGATAAACGATGAAAAGAAAAAAAAAAAAAAGATTTCCCCCTCGACAAAAAAGGTACCATATGAAAATTGATACTATCATTTATAATAATTTATATTTAATATTATTATAAGTATACATGTAAGCGAAAAAGATGACGGAATATTATTTTTTATGTTCGTAACTCTTTTTCTAGATATTGTTATAATATTTTTAGTAAATGTAGGATATTTTGATTTTCTTTATGACTTCAGTTACATTCAGAAATTAGAATCCAGATTAACAAGTAGGTAATGAAACTATGAAACTCAGGTTACTTTATATATATATTGTCAGATGTTCGGCGTCCATTGTGTTCGAAAATACCGCTGTCAGTTGCGAATAAACACTCAAGTAAACCGCACGTTCGCTTATCATTTCAAAACTTCCCAAAGCTATACTGCACCGTATTAGAATAAACATATGGTCGAATTTCGAACCAGATAGAATTCAACGGGAAGAATTTTTTACCTGCAGTGACGCGGTAGTTATTCCGATATTATATTGAGTAAAAGGACATTGTTGTGTATATCAAACTTAAAAACTGAGTGTTACCTAGTGTTGTTGGTGGATTTTATATCGTTTGCGCAAAAACCCTGTTGTGTTGTGAGTGAAATTTAGCGCGCTTTGAGCATCGCGACCATCATGCCTGCCGCTGAAGAATTGGTGTCACAAATGGAAGGCGTTTATACATTGTTGAAGAAGGCATACGATAATTTTAAAAAATGTTCAAAGGCACGCAAAACACTAGCCTATACAAAGGTCCGTATGCAAGCGGTTAATGAATATTGGTTAGAATTCAAGAAACTTCACTTTGACTTGTTACAAATATCAACGAAGGAACAGCGCACAAAAATGTCAGTTTCAACTTACTACGAAACTGCTGAAGAGACGTACCTAGATGTGAAAACTGATATGCAAGAAGTTATAGATTCATATTCTACGACAGATATAAACACCAACAATGCGTCAAATACTTCACAATCATGTTGAGGATGTCCGTGTATACAATGAACACACATCTATAAAATGGAGTGTTTTCCTGCTCGGCGTCTCGGGCCGGAGTGAGCCTGCGTGGAGTCGCGCGGCGCGGCGCGGCTAAGTTCACACCTATTTATACATTTGACAGGTAGATGCGCTATGAATTGTTTATATGAACAATCTCCCTCTCCTCGAAAAATCGCTTTCTTATGCATCTGGCGAGTCCAACAGTGGACAAATCTTGTTCAATGCTCGACGTATAATTCCCTTGCTAGTTTTGATATCGGCGACTCTGCAAGCTCCATCTGGTCCAGGAAAAACTTCAGTAATCCGGCCCAATGGCCATTGCATTGGAGGTTTCGCTTCATCTTTTATAAGTACCAATTGGCCGGCCCTTATGTCAGGCCTTCTATTTTTCCATTTAGTTTTCTGTTGCAGTCCGGAAATATAATCTCTGGCCCATCTAGACCAAAAATGTTGTCGTGCTTGTTCAATGCGCGCGTATCGATGCAGGCGATGAGGATTGACCTCTTTTAGGTCGGGCGCTGGCAGTGATGTGAGAGGTCTCCCAATAAGGAAGTGCCCGGGTGTCAAAGGACACAGATCATTGGGATCAGATGATAGTGGGACAAGTGGTCTCGAGTTTAAAATAGACTCTATTTGGCAAAAGAGGGTGGTGAGCTCTTCAAAGTGAAATGAGCATTACCGGCGGCTCTCTTTAAGACATATTTCGCAGATTTCACCGCTGCTTCGTACAATCCCCCAAAATGAGGCGCGGACACAGGAAAAAAATTAAATTTTATGCCTTCATTAACTAGATCTGACACAGAATCTACACAATTTTTAACAAGTGCAGCAATTTCACGACTCGCGCCAACGAAATTCGTGCCATTGTCACAAAATATCTCACGAGGCTTTCCTCTGCGAGATATGAAACGACGCAAGGCCAATATGAAAGCTTCTGTGGTCAAATCGCTCACTAATTCGAGGTGAACAGCCTTTACCTTAAAACATACGAACACACATAGATAGCATTTTATTAACGTAGCGCCACGGCCTTTCCTATTTAAGATCATAAAAGGGCCCCCATAATCTAAGCCCACAATTTCATACGGAAAACCTGGCGTTATTCTTTGAGAGGGCAAGTTACCCATTATCTGGCTTGCAATTGCTCCTTTCATTCGCTTGCATAGCAAGCAGTTATTATATACGCGTCTGGCTAAAACTCGTCCGCCAACAGGCCAATATTTTTCTCGGAGGACTGAAAGAAGCAATTGCGGCCCAGCATGCATCAATTTCGTATGATAGTATCTCATTAATAATTCTGTAAAATGGTGTTTACTATCTAACAGAATAGGATGCCTTTTATCATAATTAAATTTAGATTGTTCTATCCTTCCACCTACACGAATCAGTCCAGTTTCTTTCTCAACTATAGGAGTCAAACTTTGTAATGCAGATGATTTATTTAAGTTATTTTCGATACTTGGAAAACTTTCTCTCTGTGACAGTAAAGCTAACTTTGATTCAGAAGTTTCTAACTCATTGGTAGTCAGAGTTCCCCTTAAAGTGTTTACCTTTGCAATTATTAATAAATCTATAAATATAGGCTAGTACACGACGTAACTTCAAAAATATAGAAAAACGCTTGAAATCAATGACTGATTTATCCGATGTACTAACATTACATACGTGTACGCGAATCTCAGGTAAGCTAGTATGTACTTCACCGTATTGCTGGTCAGGCCAGTCACCTTCTGTACCTTTTAGGAATGTAGGCCCATCCCACTACGACGATAAGGTTTGAACCGCTTCTGGATCCACACCGTGCGTTGCTAGATCTGATGGGTTTAAGGACGTTGGTACGTATAAAAATCTACAGTTCGCACACAAATCCATAACCTCAGCCACACGATGTGACACAAATGCACTTAATTTGTGTGGGGGTATTTTTAGCCACCCAAGTACAACCTGTGAGTCGCACCAATAATATCTGTTACTCACTGAACATCTCAAAGATTCTGTGGCCTTTTTTCCCAGTCGGGCCCCTAATACTATCCCACAAAGTTCAAGCCTGGGAATAGTGGACGTTTTGAGTGGCGCCACTTTAGATTTGGCACACAAAAGCCTTACAGTAACATGACCTAACGCATCGCTAGAACTTACATACGTACAAGCAGCGTAAGCTTTTAGAGACGCGTCCGAAAAGGTGTGCAATTCAATCAAAATTGGATTAGCACAAATCGCTTGGCGTGGGATGGACAAGTTTTCAACATTTTTAAAGTTGTTTATAAATTTTATCCAATTTTGTGAAATTTGTTCGGGAACTTGTTCATCCCATCCAATTTTTTGTAACCATAACTCTTGTAATATTATCTTACATGTTATTATGCAAACACTTAATAATCCTAATGGGTCAAATATGCTTGACGAAATAGATAAGATGACACGTTTAGTCACTGTGGTAATATGTTCCTGCATTTTCAATGATTTTGCTACTGCAATAAGTATACAATCAGAGTTAGGATTCAACTCAATTCTCAACGTATTTGTTACGTTTGAAATTTTTAAATTTTCCTGCACGATATCAGGACCGGATTCATTTGAAATTGAATTGATCAATGCCGGAGAGTTACTTTTGACCTTCCGTAAATTAAAGCATGCCGATTCTAAACAATTAGTGACACCTTTATAAATTTTCACCAAGCCAATTTCATCTGACGAACCGGTAATGATATCGTCATTGTAATAGTCATGTAACATAATTTCTTTAAGTACCGGGTCCACGCATTCCATTCCTAGCTGTACCAGACATCGAGTACTCAGAAAAGGTGCAGATGAGGTTCCATATGTGACCGTATTAAGCTGGATATTACATATAGACTCTATCTCACTCCTTCTCCATAATATTGATTGAAGATGCCTTTGACTTGGTTCGACGAGAATTTGTCTGTACATTTTTTCTATATCTCCGGTGAAAATAAATGCATGCTGACGCATTCTAATTAATATAGAGAAAATATCATCCTGTACAGTAGGCCCTACCATCATCAAATCATTTAGAGAAAGGCCGGAAGAGGTCTTACAGCTTCCGTCAAATACTACCCTACACTTTGTGCTCTCGCTAGTGTCCTTTAATACAGGATGATGTGGTAAAAACACAGCATTATCATTTCTCTCAGTTTTTGAACAATGTCCGAGAGCTACGTAATCGTCTAAAAACTTAATATACTGAGATCTTACTTCAGGCTGCCTCTGAAAACGTCGCTCTAACGAATCGAACCTCTTACGGGCAATATAATATGAGTCACCCAATACTTCAGGCTTCATCTTCAAAGGCAGCGTGACGCAAAACCTGCCGTCCTCAAGTCGACGGGTGTGCGTCACAAAGTGTTGCTCACACGCCTCCTCTTCTTGAGACATGACGGGCTTCGTGGGCACTTCTTCAAGCTCCCAAAATTTGTTGAGCTGAGTTCTAATCTCATGACTGAAATTACAAACGAGTTTTCTATTAGATTCAATATTTTGACTACACATGACTGGTCCAGAAACTAGCCAGCCAAACATCGAGTTTTGTAAAATAGGTAAATTATGACCTAGCTTTAATTGTTCTGAGCAAAGGATGTCCCAGAATACGTCAGCACCCAACAAAAGATCTATTTTATCAGGTATATGAAACGACGTATCTGCAAGTGATATATTCTTCGGCATGTTGATTTTGGAAATATCAACTGTACGGCTTGGCAGTGAACTAGTTATTTCTTTTACAACAAATGCATTGACTTGCGTGCTAAATGCACCCACTCGCGACTGTAGTATGATATTACAGCGCTGTAATGCTTCAAACGCCATGTTGTTTATGCCTGTTACACAAACCGAACTCACGAGTTCAGTTTGTAAACCGACTTTATTTTTAAGGTCTTGACTTATGAAGCTACACTGGCTTCCATTATCTAATAGGCAGCGAGCTTCAATATATTTCTGTGAATTAGTACAATAGACCTTTATAATTGCCGTTGATAATAGAACTTGATTAGCAATACATGTTGACAATGAAACTTGACCAGAAACTAATTGTTTATTTTCTGCATTTTGTTTGTCAAAATGTAAGAGTGAATTATGCTTAGCATTACATAGCTTACATGGTTTCAATTTGCACTGTGGTGCTAAATGTCCGCTTCGGAGACAGTTAATACAATGCCTATTCTTAATAATGAGCTTTAATCTGTCTGCCGGTGCCAAAGATAGATATATATGTTTATTATGTTTATTTTCATAAGAAGTAGCTACAAATGCTTTTTGTTGTTTGTTTATGCGCTTAAATTGCTGCAGCTGCTTATGTTCCTGCGCTTGGTGCGGATCTGAAAAATGGTTACTACTGGAGGCTGATGCCTCTATGACATCGGCTCTTCTACGCAAAAACAAGAAGAATTTTTCTAAATCAGGGTTCTCGGATAAAGAGGACTTGTATTCCTCCCACTTATTGCTCGTAATACTATCCAATTTTGATGCAAAAAGATATATTATTAGTGTAACCCAGTTTTCAGTTTTTTCCCCTAAAGTATTTAACGCTCTTAAATGTTTCGCAATATGATCCGCCAGGAACCGCAAAGAATTTCCTTCACTTAAGCATTTCATATCAAATAACGCCTTGAGGTGAGTACATACTAGCTTCCGCTTATCATTGTACCTGTCACACAAGAGTGTCCACGCTATTGTGTAGTTACTACAAGATATTTCCAAGGATTAGCCGTGGGGTACCGGCTTAGAATAGTACCCCCCCATGTCTTCCCGTGGGTGTCGTAAGAGTCGACTAAGGGATCACGTACCAGAAGGATGGGCAGCAGCACCTTTTGAGGGTCGTATTTTATATACTGCGCTCGCCAACCCGCCTGCCAAGCGTGGCGAGTATTGGCAAACCCCCCCCTATTATGATTAAACAAAATTCGACCAGGCCCCCAGTCCCCGGCAGCTCCGCTAATGCTGGCTCCGGTAGCGGCCAGTGTAACGGTGGAGCAGGGGGTGCTAAGAATCTCCGGCAGATTCCCGGCTACCACTCCCTGAAAAAACGACCTCTGGCCCTGGTAACACACAATATAAGATCTTTGTTGGCAGACGAAAAGATCGTCGAACTGGAAGAAGAAATGAGTAAGTTACACTGGGATATCTTAGGGTTATGTGAAGTCCGTAGAGAGGGTGAGGACACCATAACTCTCAAATCCGGTAACTTGCTCTACTACCGGGAAGGCGACCAAAAGTCCCAAGGTGGTGTCGGATTTCTCGTTCGCAAGTCCCTCGTTAACTACATCATCACCATCGACAGCGTTTCGAGCAGGGTGGCATACCTAATACTCAGAATATCAAGCAGGTATTCGTTGAAGGTCATTCAGGTATATGCACCGACCTCGAAACTCGGAACCGATGAGGAGGTAGAGGCTATGTATGAGGACATTAGTAGGGCCATGCATACCTCCAAGACCCATTATACTGTTGTTATGGGGGACTTTAACGCAAAGTTGGGCAAAAAAAGTGATGGAGAGTTGAGAGTGGGGCAATTTGGTTATGGACAACGGAACCCTAGGGGACAGAGGCTGGCCGACTTCATGGAGAAAGAGGGACTCTTTATGATGAACTCTTTCTTTCAGAAGCCGCCTCAAAGGAAATGGACCTGGTTGAGCCCCAACGGTTCCACAAGAAATGAGATCGATTTCATCATGACCACCAAGAAACAAATATTCAATGATGTCTCTGTGATCAACATGGTCAAAACCGGTAGTGATCACCGCATGGTAAGAGGCACATTGAATATTAATGTTAAACTTGAGAGGTCCCGTTTGATGAAATCCACGCTCCGACCTCAAAATGTCCATATCCAAAACCCCGAGAGCTTTCAACTTGAGTTATCCAATCGCTTTGCTTGCCTTGAGAACTTTGCGTCGGTGGACGAGACCAACAACAGGTTTGTAGAAACTGTCCATGAAGTGGGGTCTAAGTTCTTTAAACCCTGCCGTACAAATGGACCTCAAAAACTCTCCAGCCATACCCTTGACCTCATGGCTGAACGACGCTCGTTGCAACTGCAATCATCCGATGATGCTGCGTCATATAGGCAGCTCAATAGACGAATATGGAAATCCTTGCGACACGACATCCGTACCTTTAGTACAAATCGTATTAAAGATACGATCGAACGGAGAAAAGGCTCCAAAGTGTTTGCAAGAGACAGGTCTATTGGGCAAAGCCAGATGACTAAGCTGAAGAGAGATGATGGCAGTATAGCGTCGACCAAAGCAGAGGTGCTTGGAGAGATCGAGAGGTTCTATGGACAGCTATACACTTCGGTCGCTAAACCTGTTGACAGCTTGGCCAAAGACCCAAGAGCCAAGCTGACCCGGCACTATACCGAAGACATCCCGGACATCAGCCTATACGAGATTAGGATGGCTCTGAAGCAGCTTAAGAACAACAAGGCACCGGGTGACGACAGAATCACATCAGAGCTTCTGAAAGCGGGTGGCTCACCGATACTGAAAGTCCTTCAGAAGCTCTTTAATTCCGTTGTCCTTGAAGGGTCAACGCCGGAAGCATGGAACAGAAGCGTAGTGGTGTTGTTCTTTAAGAAGGGTGACAACACATTGCTTAAGAACTACAGACCCATTTCGCTTCTGAGCCATGTTTACAAGCTGTTTTCAAGAGTCATCGCGAATCGTCTCGAACGTAGGTTTGATGACTTCCAGCCTCCCGAACAAGCCGGTTTCCGAAAAGGCTACAGCACCATAGACCACATCCATACGCTGCGGCAAGTTATACAGAAGACCGAAGAGTATAACTTGCCCTTATGTTTAGCGTTTGTGGACTATGAGAAAGCCTTTGATTCGATCGAGACGTGGGCGGTGCTTGAGTCTCTCCAACGGTGCCGTATTGACCATCGGTATATCGAAGTGTTGAAGTGTTTGTACAATAACGCCACCATGTCGTTCCGAGTACAAGAGCAAATTTCGAGGGCGATTCCATTGCAAAGAGGCGTGAGACAGGGAGACGTTATTTCTCCGAAACTGTTCACTGCCGCATTGGAAGACGCCTTCAAGCTCTTGGAATGGCAAGGATTCGGCATCAACATCAACGGCGAGTACATCACTCACCTTCGGTTTGCCGACGATATTGTGGTCATGGCAGAATCGATGGAAGACCTCAGCACGATGCTCGAAGGCCTCAACAGAGTTTCCCTAAGGGTGGGCCTTAAAATGAACATGGACAAGACGAAAATTATGTCAAATGCCCATGTTGCGCCCGCCCCCATATCAATTGGGAACTCGACTCTCAAAGTTGTTGACCATTACGTCTAAGCAAACCACCATTATTTTTGTTGAAATCCTCCAAAACAAAAGGTTGACTGGAAGAAATCGCTTTAAGCGATAAGTCCGCCTTTTGTTTCTCCAGGATATTGTAAGCTATCTTTAAATAATAAGGCTATTAAGTTACTTTTGTAAAACTTGGAGAAACAAATAAAGAATTTTCTATCTATCTATTTCTATCTATCTACGTCTACCTAGGACATACAGTCCAATTAGGTAAGTCCAACTTTGAGAAAGAGGCCAATCGTCGAATCCAACTCGGCTGGGCAGCGTTCGGAAAGCTCCGAGACGTCTTCTCGTCCAAAATACCGCAATGCCTGAAAACGAGGGTCTTCGAACAATGTGTGTTACCAGTGATGACTTACGGAACTGAAACGTGGTCTCTGACTATGGGCCTTCTGAACAGGCTCAGAGTCGCACAACGAGCTATGGAGAGGGCTATGCTCGGGGTTTCTCTACGTGATCGAATCAGAAATGAGGAGATCCGTAGAAGAACGAAAGTCACCGACATAGCCCAGCGGATTAGCGGGTTGAAGTGGCAGTGGGCAGGGCATATAGTTCGAAGAACCGATGGCCGTTGGGGCCGAAAGGTTCTCGAATGGAGACTACGGACTGGCAAGCGCAGCATAGGACGGCCACCGACTAGGTGGACAGACGACCTGACTAAGATCGCAGGCAAGGGCTGGATGCGGGCCGCTTCCAACCGGTCCTTGTGGAAATCAATGGGGGAGGCCTTTGTCCAGCAGTGGACGTCCTATGGCTGAGATGATGATGATGATGATGATGATTTCCAAGGATGCGATAACAGAAGCGGCCGAGCCGGAAAGCGCACCTTTTAGATACTGAAACTTATTGATATGCTCGATAGACTCATTGTTGTGAATAATAGATGAGAATGTATCATGAAATTCTAACCATTTTGAGGCATCGCCATCAAAGGCGGGAGTCCCTAGTTGTGGTAATTTGAAATTTGCCTGCCTGTGCGATCCGCGGGACGATAAAGTTTCTAGTTCCAAATTTTTATTAAATTTATCTAATATTTCCTGACCCTCTGCAATACATCGAAAAAATCGATTATCGCTCGATTCTCTTTCGATTTCATTTTCTGGATTTTCCTGCCTGATCTCTATTGTAGTCTGAATAAGGTCATATTCATCAAATATCGATTCGATCTTTTTTATCCGCGACTTCAACTCATTTTTCTGAACTGCACTGAGTGTAGCCTGTGTCTTTAAATCATCTAAATACTTCTCAAAAGTAGTTAATCTACCCTTTAATGATGACCTTTTTCCCTTTAATTCCCTCATATCTTGATAGTTCTTATCATCTGTGCCAGTCATTGTATTGAAAACAAAAAATATGTAGATATAAATACCTCAAGAAATGACCAACTATGTACTCGTATACGAAGCAGCTGTGAGCCCGTGCGAGAACAATAGAATCAGCTGACCGGTACCGGTTATTACCACCGCACTCGAAGAGTTATGAGCGCTGACGGGTAGGTGGCGGCGGCGCGACATCTCGGACCGCGTCACGCAGTCTCTGGAATTGAGATAGTGACAAAATCAATCGTTTGATTTTAATGCCAGGGCACTGAAAACTTTTGTAAAAAATATTGAGTACATCGGCGATTCGCTTGCGTGCCGCTCGTTTCAAATCGATACTGATAATATTTAATAAATCGAATAATCCTTTCGAGAACTCTTTTGTTGTGATGAAATCAAAGGCATTTTCGTTTAGCAGAAGAATAGGCACATACCCCCTACATGTATTTAAATCAGATATGAATAAAAAGAAGTAAGAAGGTAGGTGTGTGCGAAAGATTAAAATGAAAAAAATATCTCTTAATAGATGAAGGCTGCTTATATGAAGCAAAATAGATGTATGTTTATGACAATTTAAATACTCTGCTAGAAATAAGATTTGACTTAGCCAAAGAAATTAAGCAATAATTGGCATTTACTTTGAAGTTGCACTTTGAACCTAGCGTAATTTCTTGGACGCTTGAGCAAGCTAGACGAAATTTAGTAACAAAAGAAGTAATGAATGGGCAAACCTCCCTTTTAGAAGCCGTCTCAACTGCAAACCCTTTTGTTTTTCTTCGCCGTTGCCGTTCCAGATACAAATTAGCACAGTCACAATGTCATCCAAAGTAAAAGGTCCGCCATAGTCGATTTTCGTTGTTGCCGTGTTGCGTTGTTTGCAAATTCGTGTATTGCGCCTCCGCACAATAATAATCTTCGGTCGCCAAAATGTTGAGGATGTCCGTGTATACAATGAACACACATCTATAAAATGGAGTGTTTTCCTGCTCGGCGTCTCGGGCCGGAGTGAGCCTGCGTGGAGTCGCGCGGCGCGGCGCGGCTAAGTTCACACCTATTTATACATTTGACAGGTAGATGCGCTATGAATTGTTTGTGTGAACACAAGGGTCAAGCACAAAAGTTGAGGTTAGCTTGCCGCGCATAGACTTACCGAAATACTCTGGAACTTATGAGGATTGGCAGCAATTCGAGGACAGCTTCACATCTTTAGTAGGAAACAATCAAACGCTAAGCGATGTACAACGGCTACACTATTTGAAGTCATGTCTTTCGGGTGAAGCAGCCGCCACGTTAAAGCCTTACCAAGTAACTGAAAGCAACTATAAACCTGCCTGGGAGTACTTAAAACAAAGTTATAGCCATAAGCGTTTAGTCGTTAATGCCATCCTTAAAAGGCTATTTAACCAAAAAAAGATAAACAACCAATCGGCGAGTCAGCGGAAGCAGTTTATAGATACAACAAAGGAATGTTTGACCTCACTTGACAATTTGAAAATACCTACAAACACATGGGACCCAATTGTGATTTACATATCTGTTCAGCGACTGGACCAGGAGACTCACAAGGAGTGGGAAGACTATGTAAGCAAGACGTTTGGCGCCGAGTTACCAAAACTTCAAGATCTGACCAGCTACTTGGAAGGCCGTATCCATACCTTGGAGCTGACGTCATCGGCTCCCGTGAGAAGTGTTCGAGAGCGAGTGTTGCACGCCACGTCCCCCTCCCCCTCTATTAGTGATAAGTCAGAAATGTCATGTTCGTATTGCACTGAAAAGCATGCACTATTTCATTGTAAACAGTTTGGTAAGTTGACACAACCAGATCGGAGCAACTTCGTAAAAGGTAAAAAATTATGTTTTAATTGTTTATTGCCTGGACATCTTGTACACTTTTGCCGTCAAAAAACTTCCTGTAGGGTTTGCGGTAGAAAGCATCATTCACTTTTACATGTTCATTCAACCCAAGGGACTTCTGAAATCACTGAGAAACCACAACACACTGAAGTTTCATCATTACACACACATGTAGAAGAAAAGGGGGAAAACAATGTACAACCATGTCATAGTTTACATCTACAAACCGCAATATCGTCATTATTTACTACGAATGACTCACCCAGCCTGCTGGCAACTGCACTTGTGCCAGTCAGGGACGGACTAGGTAATGTAACATTATTGCGATGTTTTGTCGATTCAGGTGCCCAGGTAACATTGTTAAGCGAACGAGCAGCTCAATTATTAAAATCAGACAAAATACCTGTCCAAGGGCACGTGTTTGGGAGTGGGTCCGCGAAGGCATCTGTGAGTCACGTGACCTCCTTTGAGTTATTATCAAGATATGAAAGGGAATTCAAACTCAAGGTTGTTGCGTATGTTATATCAGGCAAACTCACGAGCATTTTTCCTCACAAACCCATTAATTCAAGTGCTTGGCAACATATAGAAGGGCTCCAACTAGCCGACCCGAGCTTTAACCAACCAGGAAGGGTAGACATGTTGCTAAGCGCCAAAGTATATAGTAAAATACTCAAAGGTAGTGTTATTCAAGGCCCTCCTAACTCACCATGTGCGCAACAAACAAGGTTAGGATGGATTCTGATGGGAGAAGCAGGAGAAGGAAGTCAAGAAGACTTAATTTCCCTTCATATTCATGCGGATCTGGATCATATGCTAAAAGGAATGTGGGAGCTAGAGCCATCAGAAAAACGTAATGTTACTTGATAAAACTGTATGAGCATACAGCGGAAGAAAAACTTTGTGAGAAGATTTTTAAAGAAACACACTCCAGATCTGATGATGGCAGATATATTGTAAAACTACCCTTTAATACAACGAACCCACTTTCACCCCAAAGAGAAACACGAGATATCGCATTAAAAAGATTATATCAGCTTGAAAGAAGATTTCAAAGAGAACCCGAGTTGAATGAAGAGTACTCGAAGGTAATGCAGGAATACATAGACTTGAATCATATGGAAGAAGTTCCTCAAGTAGAAAAACCATGTCCTGCCGTTTACTTACCTCACCACGCGGTAATAAAAAGAGATAAAGAAACCTCTCAAACTAGAGTTGTATACGATGCTTCGTCTAAGGGCACCAATAATATTTTATTGAATGATGAGTTACTTGTTGGACCACAGATTCAACAAGATTTGAGAAATTTAATAAAAAGATGGAGAATGAAGAAGGTGTGTTTTGTGGCTGATATAAAAAATGTATAGGCAAATCCTGGTCACAAGAGAAGACGCCGATTATCAACGCGTGCTGTGGCGTGACGATGTAAACCAAGAACTACGAGATTATCGTCTTCTTCGCGTCACTTTTGGCACGGCATGCGCACCGTTTCTCGCAGTCAGAACGCTGCACGCACGCTGCAACGATGATGAAGGAGCGAACTATCCTGCTGCAGCACAAACCATTAGAGAGGATTTTTTCATGGATGATTTGATGTCGGGTCATGATACTGCAAAGGATGCCATTTCATTAGCATGTGAGGTTAAGGCTATATTAACCAAGGGAGGTTTTATTTTTCGAAAATGGGCATCGAACAGCGCAGAGCTGTTACAACAATTTCCGACTCTTGAAAGAAGTTCCCATGCAAGTTTAAACATGAAACTGAATGGAATTATAAAGACACTCGGAATATCGTGGAACATGGGACAAGACACCTTTCAATATAATTTTGATCAACCACCTGCACCTGAAATAATCACGAAAAGAGTCATACTTTCAGAAATTCAACGATTGTTCGATCCATTGGGTTGGTTAGCTCCTGCTCTCGTAACTGCAAAAATAATGATGCAAAAACTGTGGTTAAAGGGTATTGGATGGGATGACGAATTACAAAACGATCTTAAGGATGACTGGCTTAGTTTACGACAAGAGTTTGAAAACCTTAATGCCATAAGTATGGATAGATGGCTATGGACAACACAAGCAACAATTAAAAACACAACAATTCATGGCTTTTGCGATGCCTCCATGAAGGCTTATGCAGCTGTTGCATTTATGAGAGTAGAATCCGAAGATGGAAGCATTAAGACAGGTATTATAGCCGCTAAGACAAGAGTAGCACCAGTAAAAACGGTGTCACTTCCTAGACTAGAGCTTTGTGGCGCTCTTCTTTTATCCAGATTGCTTAAATAAATAAGAGAAGCGACAAGGGTACCCAATGATCAGATATTTACCTGGACTGATTCTACGATAGTATTGTCGTGGCTGAATGGGGATCCTGGAAGATGGAATGTCTTTGTGAGTAATCGAGTGGTGGAAATTTTAGAAAATACTGGAGTCAGCAGATGGGCCCATGTTTCCACTGAAACTAACCCAGCAGACATAGCAACAAAGGGAGTAGCAGTATCAGCACTGGTAAATAATCAGCTATGGTGGAATGGTCCTGTGTGGCTTCGATATAAATGTATACCATCGACAAGTATTAAAATAGATAGTACAGAATTAGAGAAAAGGAAATGTTTTCATACTACGGTCGATACAACTGAAGAAAGTGATAAGATTGATTTAAAAGAGTTCAATACGTTAAAAGAATTACAGAGAGTGATAGTTTATGCAAAAAGATTTTTATACTACAAAAAATCTAATTGCAAAGAGGCTCAGGCTATTAGTACAAACGAATTAGAGGAAGCTTTAATGACAATAATAAGGATGGTACAAAGAGAGGAATTTGGACTAGAAATCGCACAGCTACAGGAAGGGAAATGCATCAGTGCAAAAAGTAGATTAAAAACGCTCAACCCATTTATTTGCCCTAATCATATCCTCAAGGTGGGCGGCCGTTTAAGGAATGCAAATTTATCAGAAGGTGAGAAACATCCAATAATAATTGGCCACAATAATGATTTGTTATCTCTCCTTATTGATGAAGCACACAAAATGACAATGCATGGCGAGCTCCAGCTTACTATGGCGTATTTGAGATCTCGGTACTGGATCCTGAAGATAAAAAGCGCTGTTAAATCACGCATTCACAAATGTCTCGTCTGTGCTAGGCAAAGAGCTACTAACAGGCAACAGATAATGGGTGACTTACCAGCCGCCCGTGTCACACCAGCTCGTCCATTTTTAAATTGTGGCCTTGACTTTGCAGGCCCTTTTCAAGTACTGATGTCAAGACATCGGGGAGCGAAATGTTACAAGGGATACATTTCCATATTTGTGTGCATGGCCACCAAGGCCATTCACTTAGAACTAGTGAGCGATCTCACTTCAGAAGCATTTAGAAATGCATTTAAAAGGTTTGTAGCACGAAGAGGTAAGTGCAATCATATGTGGAGTGATCAAGGCACTAACTTTGTAGCTGGAAATAAGGAGTTAAACCAGCTCTGGAAGGAGGCCCAGTTGGACCTGCCTGGTCACTTACAACCTTTATTGGCAGAAGATGGTACCCAATGGCACTTTTCCCCTCCCTACAGTCCAAATTTCGGTGGGCTTTGGGAAAGTGGAGTGTCGTCTGTTAAAAGTCATCTTAAGAAGATAATGAACACAAACTTAACACATGAAGAATTCTCAACTGTTCTATGTCAGATAGAGGCGTGTCTTAACTCCCGACCACTGTTTCCAATAGATAATGACGACCCTGAAGTCATAGAAGTTTTGACACCGGGTCATTTCCTGATCGGAGAAGCACCTATCAACGTACCAGAGCCAGACTTGCGCGACACAGCCATAAGTAGGTTGTCTCGCTGGCAGCACTGTCAAAAACTGCTACAACATTTTTGGCATAGGTGGCAGACAGAATATATGACCAGATTACAACAGAGGCCAAAATGGCAGCGACGGAGGGTCGAGTTTGAAATCGGTGACATTGTTCTGGTCAAAGAAGAATACCTGCCTCCAGGAAAATGGTCTATGGGTCGTATAATTGATAAACATGCAGGTAATGATGGTATCTGCAGAGTTTACACTTTAAAGCTTCGCGGTAAAATTACTCAACGTTCTGTGTCAAAGTTATGTCAACTTCCCATCAACGATAAGTAATAAAGAATTGTCGCAGGTAAGAACATATTTAATCGCTTCAAAATATGTACGACGGGTGCATAGTTGTGTTATTTAAATTCGTATTAATATTAAACCATAATATTTAGTTGTTAAGTAATTTAAAACATTTCTTAGTTTGTAATTGGTTATATACAGTCCACAAAATCATCCCAGAGATAATCTTAAGATTGTTTCCAGTTAAGTAAAGTAGAAATTAATATTCCATTGAATTCTTGAAGATAAGATAGCAAAGAAAGATCAGCGGTAGCGACATAATGCAGTATTAATATATTGTTATTTCGATAATTCGCACACGTGTCTATTGTCACACCTAGGTAGTAAATTATTTGAAGAATATCGTCATGGTGGGCGGTAGTAAATCAATTTTACAACCATGATAATGTCTATTGTTAGTACATAAATGATTTCTGAGATCTTCAAATCCTTTGGTGGGCTTCAATCATATAGTCAATACAGCATTTATTTCAATTTATATCTTGTAATTGTTAAGGTCATTATTGTCTCGCTATTGACTGTATCGCGTAAACCCGATTGATATGTCACTCTTTTAACAAAACTGTATTTGTCATAAAAACGTTAGCATGTTATTATCTCACATTTCCTAATACAGCCCTGTTCAATTACAAATAACATTGTATTAACAAGCTTGTTCTGCCCGATTCTCAGAAGTGACAGGTAACCGACTTGTTTTTTTTTTCTCATTCATTGTGTATCTAGGTAGAAGAGCTTATTGAATCTTTACGTTTATGTTAGTTTATATTAAAATGGTTTTACTTATTAGAAAAAACGATTGTTTTTGGTGGGCGGTATGTCAGATGTTCGGCGTCCGTCGGCGACAATCGAAAATACCGCTGTCAGTTGCGAATAAACACTCAAGTAAACCGCACGTTCGCTTATCATTTCTAAACTTCCCAAAGCTATACTGAACCGTATTAGAATAAACATATATAATATATATTCTTAGCTATTAGCCAAACATCGTCACTGGCAACATTGTCACAAGCAAAATTAATGTCCCACTGTCAGTTATAAAAGCAAGCGCCCAGTCGAGTACCGCCACATTCAGAGAGACTCCGAGCTTCAGTCAGACACCGAGCTTCAGTCAGACACCGAGCTCGACGGCGAGCTCGAGGCAAAAACATCCTGGTTAGATTCTCTCCAAATAGTCAAAGAGCAAACATCCTTAGGGCCCACTTACGGGCCACTCTGGTACCGGGGCAAGTCGATCCGATAACTCCCTGTCCTGGCGACAGCTCAAGCCGAGGTCCGAACCTCAGTGGTGCCCTTGAGCTAGTCGCCTCGTCCTCTCCTAGTGGCACAGCGCCGTCAGCGCTAGCCTCACTAGGCGGTGCGCCTTCTGCGACCGCACAAATACCGGGCTGAGCACCATCTGTGCTCGCCCCCCCTCCGGTGAAGCTGTAAATGCCGGTAGAGGCAAACAGCATTAGTCCGTTAGAAAAAAAAAAAAAAAAAAAGAATACCGCCACATTTTGTTCAGTCGTCGGTCGGTAAGGTGGTTGGGCTCGACGCTGCATACCGTAAGATCGTTCCATTCTAATTTATGCTGTCATTTTGTGTCTGTGTATAAATGTTTCATTTTAACATGTACTTGGTTAAACCTTTTTGTATAAGAATATCATTGTAATAAAATTCGACATCTTCTTCTTCTTCTTCTTCTCAGCACTTGGGCATCCACTGCTGGACATATGCCTCCCCCATATAGGGGGGATTTGCCAATTCTCGCCAATTCTCGATCCTCAGAAGGCGCTGCTGCCCACCTCCTGGTACGTGGTCCCTTAGCCGACTCTTACGGCACCCACGGGTAGAGATGGGGGAGTACTATTCTAGGCCGGTACCACCACGGCCTCTTCGACATCATGTTCTTTCTTATTTTTAATTTATGCCACTTCTGATTTACAAAAATATATATATGTATATATATCAGTTAAAAAGTTTACTAAAGTCTTATTTATTTCCCATGACTAGTCGTGACCAACTGGAAGTGGCAAGGACCGTATTGGTTCGTCACCGTGGTGTAGACATTCCTTCTGAGTGTTGGGATGATACTCGTAATAAAACAGTAGACAGTACCGTCAGGTACGAGGCCGTTAAGTGCGCCGTGTGGTGTAGCTAGTAGCTCGCGCGATCTAACCTAACAGTGGACATGGTAGCCGTGTTCATGTCCGCAACCGCATCGTACACACCTGCGCCACAGCTCACAGAGCAGCTCGCTCACTCCATAGTCAGGGCTGCCTCATAGTCGCGTTTCGCTCAACATACATTTATATAGCTATACCTTCAACATAAGGCGATTAGGGCGACGCGTCAGTGTGGCTAGCGTCGGCGGCTGAGAAGGGCTACAGTGCGCCCGTTGTTATAAATAAGAAAAGGTACATGTGGTGAGGTGTATTGATTTTTAATTGTTTACTAAGAATTGTTAAAGCTATTAAATTTAAAGGAACTCGGGTAAAAGCAATAATTGCAACAGTACTCGTTAACCTGTGGCGTAGTTAGGTACCTACGGAAATGTGATTGTAAATAAACAATAACTGTCCAAGGACGATTCGGACTCGCGCTCCGAGTTAAATCAAATCAAATTAAATCAAATCAAATTAAATCAAATCAAATTAAATCAAATCAAATCCAAGTACCAAAATGTGTTTCTGTTCGATGTTCGTAGCGCTAGTTAGACTCGCAATTCACTGATTTGATTATTTGTTCGTTTATTATTAAGTTTTTTCATACTGAGCTTTATTGATGTAATGGTATGAAGTAGGTAACTATCCCGCAAGTAATCTGTAACTTGGACCAATTAAACATTAGGTATCTAATCGGCTCGCTATGTAAGCACAACAACTGCTGAAAAGGAAATCACCCGTGTCTGTGACGTGCCGCGCGCCGAAGCCGAGCCAACCCTGGCACCCGTGTCTGTGACGTGCCGCGCGCCGAAGCCGAGCCAACCCTGGCACCCGTGTCTGTGACGTGCCGCGCGCCGAAGCCGAGCCAACCCTGGCACCCGTGTCTGTGACGTGCCGCGCGCCGAAGCCGAGCCAACCCTGGCACCCGTGTCTGTGACGTGCCGCGCGCCGAAGCCGAGCCAACCCTGGCACCCGTGTCTGTGACGTGCCGCGCGCCGAAGCCGAGCCAACCCTGGCACCCGTGTCTGTGACGTGCCGCGCGCCGAAGCCGAGCCAACCCTGGCACCCGTGTCTGTGACGTGCCGCGCGCCGAAGCCGAGCCAACCCTGGCACCCGTGTCTGTGACGTGCCGCGCGCCGAAGCCGAGCCAACCCTGGCACCCGTGTCTGTGACGTGCCGCGCGCCGAAGCCGAGCCAACCCTGGCACCCGTGTCTGTGACGTGCCGCGCGCCGAAGCCGAGCCAACCCTGGCACCCGTGTCTGTGACGTGCCGCGCGCCGAAGCCGAGCCACCCCTGGCACCCGTGTCTGTGACGTGCCGCGCGCCGAAGCCGAGCCAACCCTGGCACCCGCTAACGTTGGCTCGGCGCGGGCGTCGAGCCAAGTTGCTCAGTCGCGCGCGCAGAGCGGGCCGGCTGTTGTGTATAGGCTGTGCTGCGATTACTTGCTCGCTCGCTCGCTTATGTCATTTCTATCTCGCTTACTTTTGCACGATGACGAATGTTTAAGCAGTAGATGCGCATATTTTGACAGAACGTAAGTTCAGCACGTGTGTCGCCGGCGGCAATGCCCGAGCTGCTGGAAGGGCTGCAGCCGTGCACGCCGGGGTAGGCGGGCGTCAGGTCGCCGAGACGCTATTCTCAAACGATGAGTTTCCCTCGGCGCCGCAGTTACCCTGTCATTACCTCAACACTGGTTTAAGTAAATATCTATATTTAAGTAGGTATATCATCGGCTTCTTTATGACTATATTACTAATAATAAAATAAAAATTATTAATAAAAAAAACTAATATGAAGGGTCGCTCAATAAAATTAAGAAATACTTACATCCAATATCTCTTTTTATTATAATCCATTACATTAAATAATTTGGCTAACGTAACATAGTTACTGTAGTATTCACATGGATCAATGATTTCGTTACTATAGTTACAGTTTTGTTTGTTTAAATAAGCCAGGAATCTCCTTTTGTATTCTGCGAGCATCGTTCAGAGTCGAACACGAGCCCCACTGCGTGGCTCTGCACTGGGTGAACAACACTAAATAACTATTCCGCACAGCCTTATAATAAGTGTTTATGGGTTTATTATTTCCATTTGTTTATATTATGTTTAATTATATTCATATTTCCTATTATTTTTATATTCATATTTCCTATTATTTTTATAATCAAATAGAGTATTGTCGCTTTGATGTCATCATAATTATAAAGCGCGCAATAGGTACACATTTAATAGGTGAACTTGCGATCAGTTCGTAAATCGGGAGGTGTGTACATCATACATCCAAAACTAATGTAATGCCTGAAGAGACGGACTAAAGCTACGCTTCCATTTACCTGCTTACATAAACACATAACAGGCACACCACCGGGGTGGGGGTAGGAGCGGCCGCTCTCCCTCGCCCTGTGCTCGTGCTAGGGGAGCTCAACGCCAAGTCAGCGGCGGGGGGTCATCGATCACGGACGTCCGAGGCGCAGCCGTGGAACACTGGACCATGACAGCCGGCCTCATTGGCCCGAATCAAGGAACGGAGGATACCTGTGTGCGGCGTGCGGCGGTGTGCGGGCGGCGAGTGGTGGAAGCTGTGGCTACATTGTCGCATCATCTTTACATCCGTTACGATGTTTCCTCGTCTCTGGACCCTCCGGGAAACAGTAACGGCAGGACTCATGCTCTGCCATCCACCATATGGGTGCTGAAAACACTGGATAAGGATGCTTTAACGGAGGCTGCCATAGTTGAAGCCTGGCAGCGGTCTTCCGGTGAAATAATGGATATTGAAGAGGAAGCGCGATGGCTTTAAGATGCACAAAGTTTGTGATGCAGGAATGAAACGAGTCAAATCGCGTCCCCCTAGACGGTCAGTATACTGGTGGTCCCAGGATATCGCAGAGCTTCGAACCAGACGTGTGGCAGCAAGGCGAGCCTACACACGCCATCGCCGTCGTCGAATACGCGATGAAGAGATCGAGAGAGAGCTGTTCGAAAATTATCGAGAGGTAGTTAGAGCTCTGCAGCAGTCCATAAGTAACGCAAAGGATCGGACCAATGCAGAAATGCTGGAAAGTCTCAGTTACAACCCGTGGGGACGCCCCTATAGGATGGTGAGGGAGAAACGAAAGCTCTGGGCGCCACCACTCACTGAGACCTTGGATCCCCAACTGCTGCAGGAAAATTGGTGTAAAGGGCAGGTCATTTCATTTGCAACGGATGGCGCAGAAATAGCTAAACGGTGACCACTGACACCACATCAAGCTGGTTCACTTTTGGTCTCGAAAACCTTTCATGTATAAGCTGTAGGTATCTTTTTTTATAATAACTTTTTTGGAGGAAATTGAGTAATTCTCCATTATTTACATATAAAACATGAAAAAAATTCAAGCCCATTACTCCAACGGTTGCGAGTAATACGTTTATCAAATAATCCTTATATCCATGAGGATAGGATGCGATAGGATGGCATATGGGAGGACGAGTTAGCGCGGGCGGGTCTGGGTTTATCCATTAAATAGTTGCTATGCCTATGCTTGCGGCGTTCACGCTGCTTGTTTTGGTTAAGTCCAGGCCTTCTTTACTCATCCCGTGATGGGTAGGGAGGTTACGGTCTTGGGGGAAGCGCGGGTCGTGATGATCCTCAAGGCAAGTCTGGCGATTACCTTCTCGCGGTGCTGCCTGTTCTTGGTCTAATTCCCTCTGAAATAGACGTAACTAGACATCGTCCGGCGCCTCGCGCGTCTCATATCTATGTAAGTTTATTTATATCCATGTATTTATGTATGTTTATAGTATTTTGGCCGGGACTGCTCCCGATAGGCTTTGCTCGCCAAGCCGACGAGGAGCGGTCCACTTGACGGTAGGTTGCGCTGCAAGGCACTGCAACTGAGGGGGGCAGCGGCGCCGTGTTGGACGGTGCTGCAGCTGAGAAGGCGCTGCGGCGGGAGTGATTCAGTTCGTCTCCTGCTGTGGCGCCGATATGGCCGCCGTCGGAGGGTGGCGGCCGAAGCGGCTGGCGATGGGGCTGCTCCATCTGGCCCATCGCAGGGGACCACGAGCGTCGGATGTGGGAAGTCTGGCGTTCCTTGCACTGTGTGGTCCCTGGGGTGGTGCGGCCGTGCTCTTGGTCCCGGCACGGTCGCGAGGGGGAGGGTCATCCTCCCCCCTGGAGGGGTCCAGAAACGGACGGCCGTGGTGGGGGCGCGGTATGCAAATGTACCCCGCGCTCCCTCCGTTATAGCGGCAGGGTGGACACCGTGGGTTTTAGTCGGTAGTGGACCCTGGCTGCTGTGGGTGCAGTTAGGGTTGGGGGCCATGAGGCCCCCCAGGGAGCGGTGATGCTCGAGCGAGCCCGACACACCCCGCCTACTTTCCCGGTAGGCGGAAGTGCGTAAATGCATTTCGCCCACGTTAAAAAAAAAAAAAGCCACACTCCTTCCACACTCCTTAGTAGGTCAGTAATCATTCTTTAACTTTATTTTTTATTATTCTTCATTTGAACTTTAGAATTAAAAAAGGCGGACTTCGCGTTTAGGGTAATCTCTTGCGTCAAAAATCGTTGGTTTAGTTGAGACTTCATTTCGTAGATAACTAACTTCAACTTCTTATTTGTATTTTAAAATTAGAAAAGGCGGTCTTCGCGTTTATAGTAATTTCTTACAGTCATCTATTAGTCAGGTCTTAGCTATTAGACAATCACTGGCAACATCGATCGCCACTGTCACTTATAAAAGCAAGCGCCCAGTCGAGTACCGCCACCCCCTCCGGTGAAGCTGTAAATGCCGGTAGAGGCAAACAGCATTAGTCCGTTAGAAAAAAAAAAAAAAAAAAAAAAAAAGTACCGCCACATTTTGTTCAGTCGTCGGTCGGTAAGGTGGTTGGGCTCGACGCTGCATACCGTAAGATCGTTCCATTCTAATTTATGCTGTCATTTGTAATAAAATTCCTCATCATGTTTTTTTTTATTTTTTATTTATACCACTTCGATTTCCAAGACAGGTTTACCTGACACTTCAAAGAATAAGTGTATATTGTATATGTATGTGTATTGTGTATGTGTGTATATAGACAATATATTTTATCACTTATTGTTTCTAATTTGT
Source organism: Apeira syringaria (assembly GCA_934044485.1). Lineage (NCBI taxonomy): Eukaryota > Metazoa > Arthropoda > Insecta > Lepidoptera > Geometridae > Apeira > Apeira syringaria. The sequence continues at coordinate 17,984,234 of OW203668.1, forward strand.
ACCTTATAATTAGAAAAGGCTTTAGAGAGAGGGCGCTACTGTGCCGTTGAACACATCAGCTCCATGTTTGTAACCGATTTAAAAATAATTATAGTGTAAATCTTAGTTCGAAAATGTGCAAAAACTATTAAAGACTAGTGTTTACGACCGAGAAAGTAAGTTACAACGTACATAAAGTGGAGTGAAAAAAGAAAATAGCTAATAAAGAAAATCCTCAAAATAGAGACTTAGTGGGACATTTACATGTTCAACAGTGTAACTGGAACTAAAATTATACTGTGAATGAGTGATAACAACCGAAAGAACAATTAATTACAGTTACTAGAAGCAGTGCAGTGTTATTTTAAAAATTACATCATCCAATAACCTCAAAACTTTAACCGTCATCCGTAAATATATCCAAAATCTGTACAGTAGTGACATCTAGAAAAAACACCGTAAGCGCTTCGATCCTTAACAGACAGAAGTAATAACGCCATCTAGTGAATCTACAAAGAACTAGCTTGCGTCTCACAAACCGTTAAACGCCTGATCGACGTACAGAACCGCAGCGACAGTTACAATAGTTCCGTACATCACCACAGGAGGGCGCTATTATTATTTATAAACAAATTAACAATGGACGAAATTAAAAACATGCTTAGTATGCAAGACGAGACTAGGCAACAAAAAGAGAATATGTTAGATATGAAAGAAGACATCAAGAATGCGATAAACAGCAATATCAACGAAAAATTTAAACACCTAGAAATAAAAAACGAACAACTAGAACAAACCTTGGAAAAGGCTATTGACAGCCTGGAAAGATATAAAAGACAAAAAAACCTAATAATGTTCGGTGTCGAAGAAAATGAAAAAAGCTACCATGGCATAGAAAAAATAGTTCTTGATATTATGAGGAATACTCTGAAAATCAGGTGCGACAATAATAGCATCGAACATGTCAGGAGGCTCGGAAAAAAGGGGGGAAAAGTGAGACCCATTGTTGTAACGTTGCTGACGATGGGATTAAAAATCAAAATACTGCAAAACAAGAAAGAACTGAACTCAACCTCGTATTATATAAAAGAGGACTTCCCCATCGAAGTCCTAATCAAGCGTAAAGCACTGCAAGTGGAAGTAGAGAAAGAAAGAGAACAAGGCAGAAAGGCAGTTATTAAACACGATAAGATCGTCATACTAAACAGCAACAAACGACAAGAGCAACGAGCAATTTTGGAAGAAAATCAAAATAATAAAAAGCGAAACTATTCTGAATCTCCGGAGTCGACAAAAAACTCAACTTTTCCTTCGAAACAAACCACAAACCAGCCAAAAAAGATAAATAAAACGAATATTATGGAAACATTTCTAATAAAAGCTCCAGTATTCACATATGCGGAAAAGAGTCCTCCTCAACACCCGCAAACTTCCCACTCTCCCCAGCCTCCTCTTCAGTCTTCGCAACCACGAGATCAAAGCGAATACCCAAACAAAAAATAGCAATTAAAGGCCCCCTCTCTCTGTCTCCCATCACGGCTTGACACCGCGGGAGATAACGACTGCAACCCTCCAATACAACAAACACTACACATCGGTACATATAATGTAAGATCTTTGCTAAAACCACAACAAATGGAATTATTGAAATTCTCCCTTGCCAATATAAATCACGATATAATTGGGCTCTCTGAAGTCAGAAGAAGTGGAAACGGCATTTTAGAAGATGACAGCTATATATTTTGTTATACAGGCAAACCCAAGGGACAACACGGTGTTGGATTTTTAATCAAAACGAAACTTAATATATCGAAAACTACACTGGAATATCAGAAAGAGTCTGCTTCCTAAACCTTAGCTTTGGAAAAACAAAAATGTCAATAATTCAGGTATACGCACCCACATCCGAAGCTACAGAAGAAGAAATTAACCTTTTCTACAAACAAATAGGGAAAGCTAGACAAAACTCATATGGAAAACAAATCCTAATGGGAGACTTCGATGCGAAAATAGGGCAACGAAGGCCGGGAGAAAACTCGATCATAGGCCACTCATGCTACGGAAATAGAAACCATAGAGGCAACAGACTGGTACAATATGCCGTGGAAAATAACCTCACTGTCACACAATATTTAACAAAAGACTAAAAAACCTATGGACTTGGATTACACCAGACAAGAAAAACAAGTATCAAACCGATTACATCTTGAGTAATCACCCAAGTTTATTCAAGAACATAGAAGTTTTAAGCAACAAAAGTTTTCCCAGCAACCACAGACTTGTAAGAGCGACTATTCAGCTGAGTAAACAGAAGAAATGTAGAGCAAACTTTAGCAAACACCTAACTAATCAATCAAAAAAAGAAAGCAAATCAGTATATCTCTCCACTCTAAATATAAAAGTGGGTGGAATAAACTGGGAAGACAACGAAGACGTAGAGTCTTTCTATTTGAAAATAGAAACATCAATCCAGCAAAGCTTAAACATTCAAACGGAAAAAAAACCAAAGAAAAATATCTTGTCTGAAGAAACAAAACAACTAGTTGAAAAACACTCTATACTCTTGCACAAACACTTGAGAAACAAATCAGAAAAAAAAGAACTAGCAACTCTCTACAAAACTACAAATTAATCAATAAAGAAAGACTATGAAAATTATAGATTACATATAATAGAAGATAATCTCCTCAAAACTGGAAGTTTAAAGAAAGCCTACAAACAACTAAACTCCGAGAAAAAATTGATACCAGCACTCAAGTCACAAAAAACGACCAATAAACTACAAACACGAGAAGAACTAGTCAAAGTAGCTTCAGATTTGTATAAAAAGCTTTATGATGATGAATTTTCTCTTCAACACTTAAAGTGGAAGTGGGCTGGGCACGTAGCACGCGCACCGGATGATAGATGGACCAAACGAGTAACTACTTGGCCAGGCCCGAGCGACCACAGACGAAGAGGATGCCCCTACGAGCGGTGGGTCGACGAAATACAAATAATTGCAGGGAGAAACTGGGAAAGAGAAGCAAAGGATAGAGGAGCATGGAGAATATTGGAGGAGGCCTTTACCCAGAAAGGGACCTTAACATAAAAAATGGACAGACAAAAATCATACATTTTACCATATTTCGTTATATTATTTTACCTCCTGTCCATAGCAATAATGTTAAAAATACTTGTAATTCTTGTACTAAATTGTTGAGGAATAAAAATAAGGCTTAAATAAATAATAAATAAATTAGAAAAGGCGGTCTTCGCACTAATAACAATTTATTACGGTCAACTATCGTTTCATTTAGTCGACATTTCTTAGAATACGTATCTGTTCTCGAATTTCTTTGGGTTGGTTCTTTGTTGATTGGTGTTCTTTGTGTTCTGTTTTTATTCCTTACGAAGCCTGTGCGGGACGCTTCGGGGAGGTACATAGAAGGCCCTTCTCGGGGCCACCTCCCAGAGGCCTCTTCCGACAGTGAGAATCCCGTGATTTCGGACATTGAGCCCGAAATTGATGTTATGGACATGCTGGCCTGCCGCAAGCGGCCGTCCTTCTCGCTCTCGGTGCCTGCCGCAAGCGAGCGTCCTCCTCGCTCTCGGTGCCTGCCGCAAGCGGCCGTCCTCTTCGCTCTCGGTGCCTGCCGCAAGCGGCCGTCCTCCTAGCTCTCGGTGCCTGGCCATTCAGATTCAGACACCGAGACCGAGGCTGCGGTTACTGCGAAGGTCAGCATTGCTCGTACAGGGAGAGGGAGGTTTCCGATAGCGGGGCCTTCGAGGGAAGATTTTATTAAGCCTTTCCCAGTTGGCTCTGATAGTGACTTGGAAACGTCTTGAAGAGCATGACGCTTAGAAAGAAAGGGCCGTCCACAGTCGACACTGTGACTGACACCGGGAGTGACTCTGAGGTCGCTTTCAGGACCGACGACTTAAGCGCGCTGAATGCGCAGGAACTGAGGGCGCATGCCGGGCAGAAGCTCGCATGTATTTTCGAGGTTGCCACGAAGTCTGGCAACCTAAAGGCCGATTCTGTTGGCCACCTTAAGAGATCGGCTCCTGAGGGAGGTAGTAGATGTCCTTGCGGCCCGTAGTGAAGCGGGGGAGACGCGGCGACTAAGAGCGGAGAACTCGCGCCTTCGCCTAGAAGTCAAGTCGGCGAAAGCGGAGCTAAAAGCATTCCGCCGCAGCTTCTTTGAATCTTGGGCCGATGCTGCTGCCGCCACTGCTGCTGCAGTGTCTAGCGCAGCGAAATGAACAGCCCCTACCGCGGTGGTGTGGACTGACCTTATTGATGACCTCAAGCGCTCACTAGCCTGCACATTTGGCGAAATGCTGAACGCACGCTTGGCGGGTATCGAAGACTTCCAGCCCCTATTGTTTGCCCTCCGTTTCTCGCCGTTTCTTTGTAGGCTCCAGAGTGGCAAAGTCGGTGCCAACACTGCCGGTGGCGCAGGCATAGCACTTACATTGACGCCAGCTGCCCTGCCACGCAAGGTGTTTAAGAAAGCGGCCGGATAGGTCAGGTACCAAGGACTGCCACCGCTTCCTCTGCCGCATCTATAGTGTCGCCTACCACTGTAGCCATGACGAATGCTCCTGCCGCTGTTGCCCAGACAGATTCTTAGACAACAGTAGTACGAAAAGCCAAGGGGAAAGTTAAGAGGAAAACGTTCTCCAACACGCCTGCTCCCGCACCAGCGCTTGCACTGGTAGCGTGAGCTCCCGCCGCCGTGCAGCGAAAAGAAAAAGGAGGAATAAAAAGAAGAAGCCGGCGCTATCGTCCCCGAAATTGTCGGTGGTCGTGCTCTCCCTGCAGCCTGAAGCTGCAGGCAAGGGGTTACATTTAGCGCCGTCATCCAGGTGGTTCAGCAGAAGAACGATCTCCACGAGTGGAGGATCAACCAGCTCCATTTTCGGCAGACGGCCATGGGAGTCAAGAAACTCGAGACTCCTGGCTCCGGCAGCAACGAAAAGGCCGACAGGCTCAAGGAAAGGCTTCACGGGGCCCTGTCGGAGGTATCGAACGTCTCCAGGCCCTTTAAGTCCGCTGACTTGGATATAACGCGCCTGGAGCCGTGGCCACTAAAGAGAAGGTGGTGGCAGCAGTCGCCAAAGCGGGCGGCTGCGACGTCGGCCTGGTAAAGGCTGGCGAAACCCGTCGTGGCCCCGGTGGAGTAGGGGCTTCGCTCGTATCCTGCCCTGTGGCAGCCGCAAAGGCGGTGCTACAGAAGGGCAGGCTCCTGATCAGGTGGAGCTACGTGCGGGTGAAGGCACTTAGGGCGCGCCCGTTTCAATTGCTTCGGACTAGGACACACGTGACCCCAGTGCGTCAGACCGAGGCGACCTGTGCTTCCTGCATGCAAAAAACAGTCCCGCGCTGCGCAATATGCGCAGAGTCGGGATGACCGTCAGCTCACGTGATAGGGGGCCGTTGCTGTACCCCCCCCCCTAAGAATAATGGGAGCTTTAAGACCCAAAGCTCCCCAGCGGCAGCTTCAATTACCGCCACCTTAGCCGTGATTCGCTCAGCAGAAGCGATAGAGGAGGTTGTGATGTCCGAATAGTATAGATCTAGTCGGACATCACAAATTCCTCCAGACGAATCTAAATCACTGTGCCAGGGCCCAGGATCTGCTCATGCAGACCCTGGTGCAGTGGAATATTTATCTGGCGGTCGCGGTGGAGTCGTACTACGTCCCCTTCCAGCCATATTGGGCTGCGGACCTGGACGACTCCGTCGCTGTTATAACGAAGGTGGGTGGTACCCCCTCACAGTTAAGGACAGGGGGGTGGGCTCTTCTCTATCATTTCACCCGTGACAGAGCGGTCGTGGTCATCATGGGGGTGGGCTACGTTGTAGTAAAATAGAGTACGCGATCGTCGGCGCGTACTTCTCCTCCAACATGACCGTTGCGGCCCCGGAGGCATACCTGAACCTCCTCGCCGCAGCGGTCGGTCGTCAAGTGCCCCGGCAGGTCGTCCTCATGGGAGACCTCAATGCCAAGGCCTGAAACTTTTTTTTTTTTTTTTTATTATTTTTTTTTTTTTTTTTTTTTTTTTTTTTATTTTTTTTTTTTTACGTGGGGAAAATGCATTTACGCACTTCTGCCTACCGGGAAAGTAGGCGGGGTGTGTCGGGCTCGCTCGAGCATCACCGCTCCCTGGGGGGCCTCATGGCCCCCAACCCTAACTGCACCCACAGCAGCCAGGGTCCACTACCGACTAAAACCCACGGTGTCCATCCTGCCGCTAGAACGGAGGGAGCGCGGGGTACATTTGCATACCGCGCCCCCACCACGGCCGTCCGTTTCCGGACCCCTCCAGGGGGGAGGATGACCCTCCCCCTCGCGACCGTGCCGGGACCAAGAGCACGGCCGCACCACCCCGGGGACCACACAGTGCAAGGAACGCCAGACTTCCCACATCCGACGCTCGTGGTCCCCTGCGATGGGCCAGATGGAGCAGCCCCATCGCCAGCCGCTTCGGCCGCCACCCTCCGACGGCGGCCATATCGGCGCCACAGCAGGAGACGAACTGAATCACTCCCGCCACAGCGCCTCCTCAGCTGCAGCACCGTCCAACACGGCGCCGCTGCCCCCCTCAGTTGCAGTGCCTTGCAGCAGCACCGCAACCTACCGTCATGTGGACCGCTCCTCGTCGGCTTGGCGAGCAAAGCCTATAGGGAGCAGTCCCGGCCTGAATATAATAAACATACATAAATAAATGGATATAAATAAACTTACATAGATATGAGACACGCGAGGCGCCGGACGATGTCTAGTTACGTCTAATTCAGAGGAATTAGACCAAGAACAGGCAGCACCGCGAGAAGGTAATCGCCAGACTTGCCTTGAGGATCATCACGACCTGCGCTTCCCACAAGACCGTAACCTCCCTACCCATCACGGGATGAGTAAAGAAGGCCTGGACTTAACCAAAACAAGCAGCGTGAACGCCGCAAGCATAGGCATAGCAACTATTTAATGGATAAACCCAGACCCGCCCAAGGCCTGAAACTGGGGCAACCCACGAACTGACGCTTGCGGTTAGCTAGTCAGGGAGTGCACTGTCTCCAGCGGACTGACCCAGGTCGAGGGTGGCGTCAGAGGTGGAGACACTCTCGGACCACAAATACATACGGTTCGAGATGTAAACCTCCGACGGGATGGATGGAGGGAGTCGGTGCGTCGCACGCGCCGTCTTCTCACGGAGGGCGCTGAGCTGCCTTGTCGCGCAACTAGCGGAGGAGGCGGCTCCAAACATCAACTTTTAGCTTTTCAGCGCGGGTACGCGCGGCATGCGTATAGTTTGCACCGCCGCGCCATTTAGTATCGTGATGGCTGGCTGACCCATCATGGAGCGAACGGCCCTCAACCTGCTCGCTCGCTGAAGGAGCCCTTCGCAGGAAAGCGTGAGCTCCAATACCGATGCGAATCCAAGTCCACCTAAGGATCTACCATCCTCGGATCACCATCACAGGTTCCACCGTGTCTCTGCATCACCCCCAAGTGCTTGCAAAACTTCCCTCTTTTGAAAGACTTTTCTAGTTCTTAGTCTCTTTAAGGTAGACTAGAGTAGCTTTGTTCCTACTAATGTAAATTTACTTAGATATATAGCTCATTCCTAAGTTGTATGGTATAATAATTAATAACACACTCTGTTGAGTGTACTTAGGTTCACTTTGCTAGGTTTGATGGATAATTGAAATAAAATACGTGTGTGCCGATGCAAGTTTACTGGACGACTGAATGTACTTATTCACAACATACCGCCCACCAAAAGAACTGTAAGGTCTTTTAACAACTTAAATATGTTTAGTTTTCATCTTATTAGGTACAAGGTTAATCATAACATGAAATTAAATTTTACAATGCACTAATGCCAAATGTTCACATTAAGTCACCTATGCATCAGTATCAACAGGTAGTGCACACAATTTAGTTACAGTCCGTTTAGTCACTGAACCTCCACTCTTTACACTGTACACCCTTGTTAGCCCATCGACGCCAGGGTGTTTATCCATAATGCGTCCTAATGACCATTTTCCTGGTGGCAGATTGTCAGTTTTTATCAAGACTATATCTCCTATCATGAATTCTCTTTCTTTCTTTAGCCACTTTGGGCGTTGCTGTAGTCTCGCCAAAAATTCGTCTTGCCATTTTCTCCAAAAATCATTTAGAAGCTTTTGAGTGTGCTGCCAGCGAGACAAGTTCGACATTCTTACTTCTTTCATGTCGGGTGATGGAACAATGATTGGTGCTTCTCCAATTAAAAAGTGACCTGGTGTCAGTGCATTTATGTTCTCTGGATCTGTGTCGTTTATTGGACATAATGGGCGTGAGTTCAAGCAGGCTTCTATTTGGCACAATATTGTTGACATCTCCTCGTATGTTAGGTTACAATATAGTATTCTTTTGAGGTGGTACTTTATCGATTTCACACCAGCTTCCCATAAACCTCCGACGGTAGGACTATAAGCAGGTATAAAATGAAATTGTGTGCCATCTGTGGCTAGTATTTGAGCTATGCCTCCAGTGAACTGTAGATTTGCTTCGTTCCAAGCGTCACGTAGTTCTTTATTGGCACCTACAAAGTTTCGCCCTTGATCACTCCATAGGTGACTGCATTTGCCTCTCCTGGCCACGAAACGTCTAAATGCGCCAATAAATGCCTCCGAAGATAAATCTCCTACTAGTTCGATGTGAACAGCCTTGGTGGACATGCAGACGAATATAGCTATGTAAGATTTTACAGTTTTGTTGCCTCGACCCTTGGATGTCAAAATTTGTATTGGGCCCGTAAAATCTACTCCACTGTGAAGAAATGCCCGTGTTGGAGTTACTCGTTGTGCTGGTAGATCTCCCATAAGTTGGGTTCTTGCTTTAGCATTTTGTCTAGCACAAATCAGACATCTGTGTATGTGCTTCTTGGCGATTGATTTGGCTTTCATTATCCAGTATTTTGAGTGTAGATAGCACAACATCAATTGTATTCCCCCATGCATAGTCTTGTTATGAGCATCAGCGACGATCATAGGTGTCAGTTTGTTTTTATTACCCAGAATAATTGGGTGTTTTCTATCATGAGGTAAGTTTGAATGTCTAAGACGACCGCCCACCCTGAGGAGTTGCTTCTCATCTACATAAGGGTTAAGGAATCGTAACGGACTTGTCTTTTTAACTTGGTTTCCTATTTTCAGACGATCTATTTCTTCCTTGTATTCTTCTTCTTGTACCCTTTTTATACAAATGGTTAGTGCTTCATCCAACTCCCTTGTGGTTAGCTCATTTTCAGTATTTAACGTCCTTTTGAAGTTTAAGAATCTTCTGCAGTAAGTAATTGCCTTGAGTAATTCGAGAAGATTGTCAAACCTTTCAAATTGTGTGGTCACAGGATTGTACGTTTCTTCAGTATGCAAGTAAGTATTTATTTTTATCGTTTTCATTTCCAAATCTGTTGTTACTACTTCTTGTTTATTAATTTTTATTTCTTTTTCAGATAACCAACTCGGGCCTCTCCACCACAAGTTGCAGCTCTTCAACTCAGACAACAGCATTCCTCGAGTAGCCAAATCTGCAGGGTTTTCTTTCGATTCCACCTTGTGCCAATGTTTATTGTTTAAGTTTTCTATTATCTCCACGACACGATTGGCAACAAAGGGCTTCCATCTATTGGGTTCACCACTTAACCATGCAATGACAATGGTGGAGTCCGTCCAGGCGTACATATCTTTAGTTGGTATCTTCATTGCTTGTCCAATTTGTTTCATAAGCTTAGAGAGCAGTAAGGCACCACACAGTTCTAGCCGAGGTAATGATATGGTTTTCAACGGTGCTACTCTGGTTTTAGCAGCGATAAGTTTTGTTTCGATATTATGATCAGCTGTTTCAGTTCTAATATATATTGCAGCTGAATAAGCTACCAAAGAAGAATCGCTGAATCCATGGATCTGTATCTTCTTTTTGTTGATTTCTGTTGTTCCCAGCCATCTGTCTATTTGTATTTGATTGACATTGGCAAAATCTGATTTTATCTGTCTCCATTCTTGTTGCAATGTCTCACTTACATTTTCGTCCCAAGTTATCTTTTGAAGCCACAGTTTCTGTATCAATATTTTTGCCATGACAATGCTTGGTGCTAGCCAACCAAGCGGGTCGAACATTTTTTGAATGTCAGACAGTATTCCACGTTTTGTTATTGCGCTACCAACAGCTGGTAAGGTCACATTATATTGGAATGTGTCTGTACTGAGGTTCCAAACAATACCCAGTGCTTTTATTGTTCCGTCAAGATTCATGTCTACGTGCGCATTAGCTGATCTTCTCTCCTCATTCACAGACTTCATAAATTCTATATTGTGTGAAGACCATTTGGTAAGTTGGAAGCCACCCTTTTGTAATATATCTGTAACATCCCTTGCCAGTGATATAGCAGCTTCTGGTTCATCTTCGCCATCAAGCCAGTCATCCATATAGAAATTGTTTTTGATAGATTGTCTAGCCAATGGTTTATCAGTCCCCTCATCGTCCGCTACTTGATGTAATGTTCTGACTGCCAGGTACGGTGCAGGGGCTGTCCCAAAAGTTACTCTTAGTAGGCGATAGTCTATGATGTTTTCAGTCTCGTCAGCTCTCCAAACAATTCTCTGAAAGTCAGCGTCGTCTCTTGTGACTAATATTTGTCGATACATTTGTTGAATATCAGCCATAAAGCAGACACGTTTCATTCGCCATCTTATTAGAAGATTTCTCAAGTCTTCTTGTAGTTGCGGGCCCACGAGTAATTCATCATTGAGAGATACGTTATTAGTACCCTTACACGAGGCATCAAAGACAACCCGTGTTGCAGAAGTCTCCTTGTCGGTGCGAACTACGGCGTGATGAGGTAAGTAGACAGATCTTTTAGTTTCTCTTTCTGATTCAGGTATTTTTTCCATATGTCCTTGTTTTATGTAATCACTTATAACATTTGTGTATTCTTTTTTCAGGTCTGGTGTCTTCTTGAACTTCCTTTCCAGTTGCAAGAATCTTTGTTTCGCTATCTCTTTCGTATTTCCGTCTGGTGTTTGTGGACTGTATGTATTAAACGGTAATTTAACTATATATCTTCCATCTTCGTTTCTAGCTGTGGTCTTCTCGTAAAGGTTTTCACATATCTTTTCTTCTTTTGTTAAACGTCTGGTTGAATCAACTTCTACTTCCCAGATTGAGTTGAGCATTTCGTCGAAGTCGACCTTGTGATGCATGACCAGATAAGCATTTTCTGTTGGATTTCCATAGATGTCTCCAAAAAGAATCCAGCCCAGACTAGTATTTTGTGCACAAGGAGTGCCTGGTGCTCCTTTTATAAGGTCTGGTTGTATGATCTGTGCGTAATCCTTCACCCCCAAGAGCATATCTATTGACCCTGGAGTTAAGTAGCTTGGATCAGCTAAATTGAGGCCTTGGATGTGTGGCCATGCCTTTTTAGCTATTGTTTTAGTGGGTATCTTTGTGGTCAGCTGTTTCGACATTACGTAGGCTTCAATAGGTAAGGAAAATGTTTTGTTCCATTGTGATATTATTTCTAGCTGCACCACATGTTTGATCTCTGTCTTCGTAGATCCCACGCCTACGACACTTCCCTTAATTGATTGTCGTTTCAGTTTAAGTAGTTGAGCCGCCTTCTCACTGATAAATGTTGCTTCAGAACCTTGGTCTATTAGCACGCGTAGTGGAATGGTGAGACCTTCTTTGTTAGTTGCTTCCACCACTGCAGTTGCTAATAGTGCTACTCCCTGTTTAGTTGTAAGGTGTGACGCTATCACTGTATTTACTTGGACTTCTTCATCTACTACGTGTTGTGATGCCAGCGGTTGTTGTGTTGTGCTCGTTGAAACCGCAGGTTCTGTGTTCTTCTTCTCGTGTAGTAGTGAGTGATGACGCCTATGACATACTCGACAGGACACTGGTAATTTGCATCTCAAAACTGAGTGCCCTGGTGCTAAGTTGAAACATAAATGTTTGTTTTTAACGTATTCGCTTCTCTCGTGAGGTTCCATCTTGATAAAGTTCTTGCAATGGCACAGTGTATGATTTTCGTTGCACATAATACACACTTTCTCGGTAGTTGGTGTGGCAACATGGTATGAACGCTGATTAACTTGCTTATTTTCTCGTGTCGTATTAGTACTCGCAGAAACTAATTCCAAAGTGCGAAATTTTGATTCCATAAAAGATTTAAAATCGTTCCATGTAGGCAAAGTTTCGTTTTCATCCTTGTATGCATACTCCTCCCAGCTTTTATGCGTCTCTGGGTCTAACTTTTGTACTAGAAGGTATATTATTAAAAGGTCCCAAGAGTCGATAGGTATTTGCAAGTTCTTTAAGCTATTAAGACACTCGGAAGTCGTATCTAATAATAATTTTAATGCAACAGCTGATTGAGAATTAATTTTCTTTTGGTTACATAATCGTTTCATAATACAGTTAATTATCAAGCGTTTATTGCCATACCTCGTCTTGAGTATATCCCATGCAGTCGAATAGTTACTGGAAGTCACTTGAATATGCTTTAAAAGTGCGTCGGCTTCTCCTGTGACACTGGTCTTCAAATAATGAAGCTTTTGTACATCACTAAGCCCCGTGTTCTCATGGACCAACGAAGTAAACAAATCCTTGAATGTTGGCCATCCTTCGTAACTTCCGCTAAAGGTAGGTAACTGTATCCTCGGTAAATGAACGATGTTATTTTGCACATTTGTTCCATTAAAACTCGAGTTCTCATTCCTTATGTCCGTAGATATACTTTCCGATAACGATATGTGCATGTCCTTTAAATCACCTTGTAATGAGTTGTATAAATCTTCATAAATAAAAAACTCTTCCTTCAAAAAATATGATAAAGTTCCCTTTTGTTCCTTCGGTGTAATTTTCACTAATTCTTGATGTGCATTCTTGAATGATATCCAATAGTCATCGATAATTTTCATGCGCGCTTCTATATATCCTTTAGTTAATCTTGCCTTAGGACATTTCTTTAAGTTAGCTTGAGTTTTTTGCAATAAATTTGCCGTATCTTCCAATGTAGCAAGAAGTTGTTGTACGTTCGTAATTGTTGTAGTCATTGTTCACGTTCACAAGAAACTCATCCAAATCTTGAATATTCTTCGTAGAAATCTTATGTGATCGTTGCAATCTTCCAATGTTCAAAAATACTTCTTACAAATAAATGCAAAACTTTGTGCATTAACGAGGCACTCGCACGATGAAGTATTGTTATCTATCGCTCTGGAATGCGGCCTATTGTTCTCGAGACTCGGGTCCGAAGCAGGTAAAATCCGGCGAGATATCGACCATATGTTGAGTGTACTTAGGTTCACTTTGCTAGGTTTGATGGATAATTGAAATAAAATACGTGTGTGCCGATGCAAGTTTACTGGACGACTGAATGTACTTATTCACAACACACTCTTATTTCGTACGCCCTTCGGCTGACTTTACAATGAACACCAACTCGAAAATTGTAATGCTCTATTGTGAACCCTCATTAAGCAGTTACATTGATATATAAAATGGTACCATTCATAGCGCGTTCCCAAACAGCTCGCACGCATATATAGCTCGTATTATATAGCTAGGTAGGTCTTCGCTTCGACTGAAACCAGAAGTCCTTGTGGCCAAAAGTTCGATGTCCTACCGCTGGCGCTCTAGTGATTCCGTGCAAACCTTTTTAGAAAAGTAAAGATATAAATTGTTTGTCGTTTATAATAACATAGATGGCATCATATTTGAGTTGCGGCGCGGGAACGAGCGCACGTCACCACCCTCGACCAGTGCGGCCGCGCTGACAGCTAACAACGCGGCGCGGGAACGAGCGCACGTCACCACCTGCGACCAGTGCGGCCGCGCTGACAGCTAACAACGCGGCGCGGGAACGAACGCACGTCACCACCCTCGAACAGTGCGGCCGCGCTGACAGCTAACAACGCGGCGCGGGAACGAGCGCACGTCACCACCTGCGACCAGTGCGGCTGCGCTGACAGCTAACAACGCGGCGCGGGAACGAGCGCACGTCACCACCCTCGACCAGTGCGGCCGCGCTGACAGCTAACAACGCGGCGCGGGAACGAGCGCACGTCACCACCTGCGACCAGTGCGGCCGCGCTGACAGCTAACAACGCGGCGCGGGAACGAGCGCACGTCACCACCCTCGAACAGTGCGGCCGCGCTGACAGCTAACAACGCGGCGCGGGAACGAACGCACGTCACCACCCTCGACCAGTGCGGCCGCGCTGACAGCCAACAACGCGGCGCGGGAACGAGCGCACGTCACCACCTGCGACCAATGCGGCCGCGCTGACAGCTAACAACGCGGCGCGGGAACGAACGCACGTCACCACCCTCGACCAGTGCGGCCGCGCTGACAGCTAACAACGCGGCGCGGGAACGAGCGCACGTCACCACCTGCGACCAATGCGGCCGCGCTGACAGCTAACAACTCGTAAAAGCTATGTTTTTAACAATTTAAAATAAAACAATTGTGTTATTTATATATTTTATTATGTGTAGCGGCACAGACAAGCCGTAGGGGGGCATCGGAGAGGGGGGGGGGGGGGCACGGGGCGACTAACTGTCAGTGGATGGAGGTGAAGAGGGAGGAACCAGGGAAGATGTAACTTTTCGTTGTGTGCAAGTGTGAGTGGGTGCACGGACTGTACCTAAATCATCAAAATATCCATATAAAATACTCGGTATCAAACAAGTCATCGCGTACTTCAGGATTGTTTCAATCCGTCAAATACTGTCCACTTTACATCGCAAACCTTGGCCTTCGGCAGTCAACGTTGGACCGAAGCGACGCGGCGACGCGGGGCCTCGGGCGCTTATTGTCAACGACCGAAGAAAAGATAAGTTCAACTCATCGACATTTGAGTACTTATCACTACGGATTGCAATAAAACGGTGAGATCGTTCCATTATCCCATTATCAACTTTACACTTACACCATTCATTCAAGGTTTTTCATATAAATTGTATTAGTATTAATTTCCTATTATGTTGTATAAACATTGTGCTATTCCAATCTATTCTTAGTAAGTAGGTACATAAACATTCTTTCTTATTATCAACTATAACCCATAATCACGTCAGCTGATTCCTATTTACGACATTGACCATATTTATTTGTGCTAATTTATTTCTTTTGCAGTAATTCATGAGAGTTATTATCGAATTACAAAGCATAATTATAATTGATCAAAATTCGCCTGCGGCTAGTTCCTAGGACGAGGCCTACCACTGGAACCTACGGTTCCTGACATTCTTACAATAGGAAAACATTTTGGAGTGTTTCTAAAATGCAATGATAATACATTGCGTATATTTTTTCGCAAGTACAATAAAAACTATTTCTTAGCATTTTTCTTCCACTTTTATCTTTTACTCTTTTTTCGATCTGCCCTTAGACTAGTAAAGATGGCTGAAAAAAAAACACAACCAAGAAGCGCGCATCATTTAAGGCTAAGCTAACGCAGTTCCCATCTTACGTCGATGTTCAATCTTGTGACGAATCAAGCGAACTTCAAATCACTGAAATTGAATATCGGCTCAATACATCCGAAAGCTTATACGAAAAATATGACACGTTACAGAGTGAACTTGAAGAACCCAGCGAGCAATACACGGAGCGCGAAGATTTCGGAAAACAGTACTACCTACAGTTGGGTTGCCATTTCCCGCCAACTAATTAGCAACAATAAGTGTGTGCAGCTAAGGAAACCTTTATCTCAATAATTCACAATAATAATAATCAAATAAAATAGCCTTTAATGCTGCTTTTCCTTACAATTAGTATGTACATGCCTACTTACTAAACACTTAATTGATTTAATCTAATATATTTGAACTATCGGCAACTGGATTTTTGTGTAGAACAGCTTGTCTGTCGACAAAGGCCTCCTCTAAAGATTTCCACGTATTCCTGTCTCTTGCTAAGCGGGTCCATACCGGACCAGCCACTTTCTTGAGGTCATCTTTCCATCTTTTGCTTTGTCTGCCTCTATTTCTTTTGCCATCTCTTGGGTACCATTCTGTTATTAACTTAGTTCATTTTTCTTTACTGTCTCGTGACATATGTCCCGCCCAACGCCATTTATGCTGCCTGTAGGCAGTGTGTGCATTTTTAAATTTTGTTTTCATTTTTATTTCTTGTAATTTTACTTTATCAATTCTTTTTACACCTAAAATACTCCTTTCCATTCCATTTTGGCAGACTTTTAATTTACTTTCTTGTAGTTCTGTTAGCGCCCATGTCTGGCATCCATATAGTAAACATGGCATAATGCACATTTCATATACTTTCTTTTTTCCTTTCATTGGCATTTCTGTATCCTTCATTATTTCTTTAAGAGACCAAAACCGTTTCCAAGTATTAGTTATTCTGCGTTCTATTTCTTTATTCATGCAATCATCTGTAGATATAAGTTGACCTAAATATATATATTCATTTACATATTCTATTTGTTCGTTATTTACTGTTATTTGTTTGTTGGTTACTGCTTGTTGGAAATTAGTCATAATTTTGGTTTTAGTTAGGTTCATTGTCAGACCGGCCTCAATGCTTTCATCGGATAGCTGCTGCAACATTAATTCCAGAGTTTCTGCGTCCTCTGAGAACAAAATCAAATCATCAGCGAAACGTAGATGGTTGAGGTTTTCGCCATTTATATTGAGCCCATTTTTGGTCCAGTTTAAATTCCTGAAGATCATCTCTAGTACTGCTGAAAATAATTAAGGTGATATAGGATCTCCTTGGAGTACACCCCTTTTAATAGGAAATTCGTTACCCGTAGATTCCAGTTTAATTTGTGCTGTGCTCGCTGTGTATACCTTTTTAATTACTCGTATGTATTTTGCTTGGACCCCTTGTTTTTTTAGAGCGTTCCATATATACTCATGTTCCAATGTATCGAACGCTTTGTTAAAGTCAACGAATCCTATGTAATACGTTTTATTATATTCTTTATATTTCTGTATAATTTGCCTTAGAGTGTGTATATGGTCAATAGTTGAAAATTTGCTTCGGAAACCAGCTTGTTCCTTAGGTTGGTTTTCCTCTAGTGTGTTGGTAATTCGGTTTAATATGATTTTTGAAAATACTTTATAAATATTGGACATTAAACTGATCGGCCTGTAGTTTCTTATATCGCCCTTGTCTCCTTTTTTATGCAGTAGTATGATTGACGATTTGGTCCAGTCTTCCGGAATGATTTCCTTTTCGAGGATTTCATTGAACAAGTCTGTAAGCATTGGTGCTATCACTGGTAACGTAGTTTTTAGTAGTTCATTTGTGACTAAATCGGATCCAGGTGCCTTATCTAGCTTTTGTGTTTCGATAGATTTTATTGTTTCTTCCTTTAGAATTGGTTTAATCTCCTCTTCATTTTCTGAATAAAATTCCTCAATTACTTGTTTTCCTTTATGACTTTGGTATAAATTTTGATAGTATTCCGTAGCGATTTCTAGTATTTTTGGTCTTATGCTGGTCTTTCCATTTCCTTTATTTTCCATATTTGGAATCCAGTCTTTTTTATGATTCAGTTCTTTTAACGCCTTCTTTATTCCTCCAGTTTTTTCTATATGTTTTCTTAATGTTGTTAACCTTTTTGTTTTCCGTTCTTTTCTCAGTTGTTCGGTAATCTTTTTGCTTATTTCTGCTATCTTTTGTCTATTATTTTTATTGTTTTTACCTTGTTTTATAAGTTCTTTCCGTTCTTGTAATAATTGCTTACTTTTTAATGTTATTGCTGTCTTACTAATCATATTTACTCTTTTAGTTACTGTTTTTAATTGTTTAAGCAATCTATTGTATTTATCTTGAGTGGATATACATTCTTGTTCTCCGCCTTGCAAGGATATTTCGAGGTTGTTCAGAAGTAAATCAGTGTTACCGGTGCATTCAATGGCTTTCATACTGTTGTGAAATAGTCGTGCTCTTTTAACACGTATCCCTGATAGTTTAGCTCTCACCATTCTATGATCTGAGTTAAAATTAAAGTTGTTTAAAACAGACAAATCTTTAAATACTTTTATATTGTTAGACATGATAAAGTCAATCTCGTTTTTATACCGGCCACAATAATAATAATATCGATCAAATAAATACGCTACATTATCTGCGCGCTTCATTAAAGGGTACCTCGCGCTGCACTCGTTATTGATCGTCTTGACTTCTCGTCGTCGGCGTGATCGGACAATAACGACGCTGCCTGGAACTGGCTCTGTGAGAGGTTCGGTAACAGAGGACTACTCCTCAACAACCATGTTCAAGCGCTATTCTGCGGGGATGCTATCAACAAACAACCCAGTAAGTATTTACGTCACTTCATTGATATCACTAATAAGAACTTAGAGCTTTATCCACGCTAGACCAACCGGTGCACCACTGGGACGCTCTCATTATCCCCTGAACTGTGCACCGCGTCAATTCGCGCCACCCGTCAACTGGGGACTAGTCGCAGCGGGTGGCGGCCGCTTAATGGATCGGGTTACAAAACGTATGATTTCTCAGAAACTATTGAGACTGTCAGCCTGTAACTTATATCAGCGGATTCGTCTTGAAATAAGCTAACTCGTAATTAAGTAAGCTAAACACTTGAGCCTTTGTAAGTTTTGCTAATCTTAAGATGAATTTGTAGATTGTTGTTATTTCCCGGATTTTTATGTATAAACATTCAGATCTGAATAAATAAAACAAAGCTTTACAGTGTTAGTGTTTTATTTGACATAACAATACATCATCTCACTCTATATTAATATTAATTGACACCTCTCGATACATTTTTTCACAGAAAGAGCGTGTGAACATTTACCCTAATTCCGGGCGTTCCAGTATGGAGGTCATTCATTCAATGGCGAGCAAACTGGACTTAGTGACGAATCGTCAGTGGAACATAAGAACTCTTTGTCTGATCCTCCTTCATTATCAATTTTCATGACCTTTTTAAACAACCGAGCGGATTTGTTGAAAACTCTTAAATAGTCTAGGTCCGCCAGATCCGAGAATGCAAATGCATGTGCACTTCGGGTCATGAGTAGTTAGATGTTGTGAACACTAAATTAATAATAATAAATAATATAACCCTAAACCCTAAGCACATACGGCGAACATATAATTATATATATATATAATTAATTAATATATATAATACTAAACATGTTAATAATAAAACACAATATACATACAATATATATTATTATAATACATGGATAGGTGTGTACATGATATATACCAATATATATTATTATAATACATGGATAGGTGTGTACATGATATATACCAATATATATTATTATTATAATACATGGATAGGTGTGTACATGATATATACCAATACATCAAAATACAAACTAAGTAATATTACACAGAATACACACAGTTATAATATTAAAGTAAAACACCATACGATAACTAACTTACACCAAGTTGGTTAAAGTAAAGAGATTTGATTCGACTTTTGAAAATGTTTAACGAAGGGGACTCTTATTGATACTGGCAAATTGTTCCAAAGGCGAGCAGCCTTCACTGTAAATGACGCGCTGTAAACCGAGGTACTATGTAAGGGCGTCTTTAGTATAAGTGTTTCTGACGATCTCAGTGACAATGAATGCTCAAGGTGAACAAACTGAAAGCGTTCCTTGAGATAGCGCGGGAACAAGGGATTGTATAATATACTGTAAAGCAGGGAGAGGATACGAGTGTTCCGGCGATGGCGAGCAGGGAGCCACTGGAGCTTATGTCGGAGATTATAAATGTGCTCGTATTTACGTAAACCGAATATGAAGCGGATGCAGAACTTTTGGAGGCGCTCAAGTTTATTTAACTGCTCTTCTGTTAAGTCTAAATAGCAGGCGTCAGCGTAGTCTAAGATTGGGAGCAGAAGAGACTGTGCAAGAGTAGTAGAGTGTCGAAAAATACCAATAACTAACTATTAAATAAGTTTTAAAACCAAAAACCGCAACAGCTGTAAGTAGCATTACTTATGCAAAGGTTCACTTGTGTAATGTTCACATTATATCACCTGTAATACTAACTGCTACCCACCTACCATATGTTTGACATGGAACATTATGGTCTAGTTTTGATTACTTAATTCTCTAGCGTTTTCAAGAATTTTATCGACTATATTTTGCATAATAAATAAATAAATGAAGTTCCACTTAAGAAGAAGAAGAAGATGACGATGAAGATGAGGACTGCCGCAGCATATTGTAGCAGGAATACGCTCCAGTGATAATCTGGAAAAAACATAACCTTCAATGAATAATGTCGCTAAACAAAAGAGCACGCAATGTTTTGTTTACCTAATACTTAGACGTAGCGTTTGACTACTATTTCACTTTACCGCTTAAAAAAATAATTTAGTCAGTGACGATATGGTCGAAGATGTAATTACTCTAGAGTCTAGAGTAATTACATCTTCGACCATTCGCTATAGGTCTAGAGTCTAGACCTATAGCGATTTTTGGCTATCGAGGACTGCTGCCTGAACGCACTATATGTTCGATGACGGTTTTATAAACTTGAGGGCCGTAGCTAGCTACGCACCCGCCTGGCTAGCCAGGCGGGTACTCGAAAGTACCTTACCACGTCACGGTACGAACCAGCGTTCGCCAGTTCGATAACCGATGCTCCAGCCACCGTTGAGCTATCATCGCTTCAATACCATAGCACAGACGATAAACAACTCGTAGGTACATCAGTATGCCCGATGGCCATTTAAGGTGTGTTCGAGATGGACGAGTGACGTATTTGGCAGTTTACCGTTCGATTTGGGAATGTGGCGTTTATGGCAAAAACGATTTTTCCCAAATCGAACGGCACAGAACGTCATTCACACGAGAACTGTCAAATACGACGATTCATTTGAATATTAATAACTTTCTAACCGTTCCATCTCGAGCGTGATCGCATCAAGCGTTTCTAACCGTTCCATCTCGAGCGTGATCGCATCAAGCGTTTCTAACCGTTCCATCTCGAGCGTGATCGCATCAAGCGTTTCTAACCGTTCCATCTCGAGCGTGATCGCATCAAGCGTTTCTAACCGTTCCATCTCGAGCGTGATCGCATCAAGCGTTTCTAACCGTTTCATCTCGAGCGTGATCGCATCAAGCGTTTCTAGCCGTTCCATCTCGAGCGTGATCGCATTAAACGTTTCTAACCGTTCCATCTCGAGCGTGATCGCATCAAGCATTTCTAACCGTTCCATCTCGAGCGTGATCGCATCAAGCGTTTCTAACCGTTCCATTTCGAGCGTGATCGCATCAAGCGTTTCTAACCGTTCCATCTCGAGCGTGTTCGCATCAAGCATTTCTAACCGTTCCATTTCGAGCGTGATCGCATCAAGCGTTTCTAACCGTTCCATCTCGAGCGTGATCGCATCAAGCGTTTCTAACCGTTCCATTTCGAGCGTGATCGCATCAAGCGTTTCTAACCGTTCCATCTCGAGCGTGTTCGCATCAAGCATTTCTAACCGTTCCATCTCGAGCGTGATCGCATCTAGTGTTTCTAACCGTTCCATCTCGAGCGTGATCGCATCAAGCGTTTCTAACCGTTCCATCTCGAGCGCACTGTTGCGAGAGACTTCCGTCTGGCCATTTAAAATGATTTGATTGTGTGTGTAGTAGCGCTGCGCTGGTGTGTGTTCTTGTGTCAAAACGCACGTGAACAGTGTGTATATCAATTTAAAACAATTTAAAGATTAAAATTGCGGGGAAGGGAAGTCTCGCTATATAAGGTGTTCTATAATATATAATGTTATAGAACATATCATAATATCAAACTGGAACTATTAATTTATATTCAATATTTAAAGTAAATTGGATGAGATTGTCATGATGTCAATGATTTTTCAAAAACAAAGCTGATCCAATTCAGACCTTATCAAAAATCCCAGCTAGATATAAATTTTTCATATGATAATAATAAGTTAGAATGTGTTGAAGGGGCTACATTATTAGGGTTAGAAAAAGATTCAAATGTAAATTGGAAAAATCATATTATTAAAATTAAAGCCAAATTATCTTCATTCGCGTACGCCCTCAGGGAATTACGTCGGGCGACAGATCCAAATACTGCCTTACTCACCTACAACGCATACGCACTGTCCTGGCTTGGCTATGGAATAATACTCTGGGGAAATAGTGTCAATTCAGGAGAACTTTTCATATCACAAAAAAAATGCATTCGTACAATAGCCAACATCAAAAATACGGAAAGTTGCAAACCATACTTCTTAAAATATAAAGCGTTGACGTTAGTATGTATATATATATATTGGAAATATGTAAGTTTGTCAAAAAGTATCCAAAGTTTTTCAAAAAAGTGACAGATGAACCACGACGTTATCCGACAAGATTTCAACATAAACTTGTCTTACCGAGCTCTAAACTTAAAATGCACAGTTCTGGTCCATACTTAATGGCCATAAAAATATTCAACAAATTACCTGACAAAATTAAAGAAGAAAAAGAGTCGAAATTCATCACACATTTAAAACAATTGCTTTTAACGAAATGCTATTACAGCTTGAATGAGTTTATCAATGATACATTTGAAAACTAATAAATAAATCGGTCGCTCCACATTGCTATACCCTACCAGGGTCATATGTACGCTTGAAAAAAATGTATTTAAGACCTGCATGTAACGCCATATGAATGCAATAAACTATTGAGTATTGAGTATTGAGTATGATTGTCTCTCTGTTAAACTAGAATCACACATCAGTGATGAGCTACTTGTAACTCACGGCGTACCAAAAGGTAGCATTTTAGGCCCGACGCTATTTTTAATTTACATTAACGATTTGTGCACATCAATGCCACCAAGTGGTAAACTAATTTCCTATGCGGATGACACAGTTTTAACTTTTGTTGCTGATTCATGGAGTGCGGTTTTCGACAATGCTCAGCAGGGTTTTAATTTAGCTACTAAATGGCTACAAAGAAATTAATTATTTAACACTGAGAAAACAAAATATACGACCTTTTCTATTAGAAACAGCCTCGATGTTAAAGATGAAAAAAATTATGCTCATGAGTACTCATGCTTTCCAACTAGGCTAGCAAGCTGCTTATGCAGTTATATTAAATCAACAAGCATAATTAAATACTTAGGGATTACTATAGATAACAACCTTAATTTTCATAATCATGTTAAAAACTTAAGTGCAAGAATTCGAAAAATTATATACGTATTTAGAAAACTAAAACGTTTAGCACCATCAAATGTCATCCAACAAGTATACTTGGCATTATGTCAATCACTACTGACCTATTGTATCTCATGTTTGGGTGGAGCACCTAAAACAATACTCCTTCCTTTAGAGATATCTCAACTTGCGGTTCTAAAACTGAGCCCAGGTAGGCCATACATGTTCCCTACAAAAACTCTATATCAATGCTGTGATGTACTCACCATTCGGCAACGTTTTATTCTTAGTGTTATTATTAGACAGCATTCAACCTTAGTTTATGAACCCCTGACGCAAGTAAAACGCAGAAAACATAATGTATGTACCCAACCGGAACGACTACGAACCTCTGTCATTCAAAGATTTCCATACTTTCTAGGCCCTTATCTCTACAATAAAATAAACAAAACTCTGAATATTTATCCCTTGACAAAAACTGAGGTAAAATTTAAAGTAACCTCTTTGCTAAAATCCCTTACATATGAAAAGACTGAAGAACTCTTGAAGGTTTTAACGTAACATAATAATAATTTATGTACGATTTTCTAATATCAACCACAGTCACGCTGTCCAAACTGTTTTGATGCAACATATATCTGAGCCGACACCCTCTCACACTCACACATGCACTTACATTTCACACCGAGAGGAACTTTTACACTTAAGTTTAAACTTAATATAATAGTTGTGTAATGTATTAACAGTTGTCAACAGCTTAAGGCTAGATTATTTTTTTATAAATCTAGGAGGAGGGCGCTGTAAGCAGAAACACAGGCGATGAGCCTATTTCAGCGACCATATTTTTTTCTGTGTAAATCTCTAGCCATATTATAAAAAAATTATGAATGTGAACTTATCTGAATAAACTGAATTTGTCTCGTCCCTAGGCGACGTTAGCCTGGTTGTCGAAGATCCCCGAGCGTCGGACGGGTCCCGGCCGAGTGAGGCGCATGCGCTCTATACGGGGGGAGAGCGCCGCACACCGCACCTGTGCGCGCCACCAACACTACATAACGTCTGACCGCAGCCGACGCCCCGGTGCGAGCGCACGACGCAGCGCCCATGCGAAGGTTATAATGTTGAGAAAGTTACATTAGCGTATGTTTGAAGAGAGATATCTTCGAAACCAGCGGCCACTATCGGCAGCTGTCTCATGGACCTCTGCATGATGAGGAGCACGTAGGGCCGGATCACGGGCCCGGCGTCCCAGAACGGCATGTCCCAGCACGCGCCGCTCACGGACTGCACCTGAACGGTTCAAACTGTCCTAATGATATACTTCGGTCAACTTATGGTGACAACTAACGAGCTATCGGTAGTGATCTGTCATGAAATCAAACTAACTAAAATGGTGTTAACAAAGATTTTGTGCGGTTACGATAAAGTCCAAATAAGTATTCTACTTATTGAATTACTGGAATTTGACATGAACCGACATCAACATTCAAAAGTGTGAAATAACTTCTTGAAGTCGGTACCATGATAGTTCAAAAGTTACTATTATCAAATTATTGTACTCATGGTACCGACTTCAACAAGTCATTTCACATTTTTGAGTGTTGAAGTCGGTTCCATTTTTCGGTAGTTTTTTTTTTTTGTTTATTTCACCTTTAACGAGTAGGTACAGCCTTTCTCGCTTCTTTAGTATTTTTTTTATCACACTCAGACCTCCGCACTAGGATTCCCTGTATCGCGGGAGGCATGGACACACACAATCACAACACAAACATCCAAGACCCGGGACAAACATCTACACTCATCGCACAAATGTTTGCCCTTGCCGGGATTCGAATCCAGGGTCTCGGAGACACAGAAGTCATGTCAATGACAGTAACCGCTGCGCCACGGCGACCGTGTTATGACCGAATCATTGATGATATCACGCTCGACTTGAAGAGACAGAGAACTGTCGAAGTTGTGAAGGTAGAGAACCTCTACTCTCGGTTACGTTTGTTTACGCGTCAAAGTGATATAAATGTAGGCCGTGAGTCAGAGCTTACATTACAATATACATTGAAAAGTATTGTTATCGAAACACATAAATGTAAAGAGGGTTATAATCATATATTACATTGGAACAAATCAATGAGTCTTAAATTGGAATACTTTCGTATTCCTTTCTACTTCCAGTCCAAAAAGTCTTCATAACTATAAAACGTGTTGTGGACAAGCCAGCGCCAGCGCCAGCGCCAGCGCCAGCGCCAGCGCCAGCGCCAGCGCCAGAGCCAGCGCCGGCGCCTCAGTCGCGCCTTAAAACAAACCAAGTTACAATCTTAATATATATCTGACCATCTTCTAATGTCTGATTGAATGAGAATAAGATTGTAACTGATTGTTTAGAAAGTTCCAAGAGGCGGTCCCGCTTGAGCACAAACATAATGTAACGATAGTTGTAACTGAGTCGGTAGCGCTCACTTGGACAAATAATGTATACGTTTATGACTAGCTGTTGTCCGCGACTTCGCCCGCGTGGAATAGTCGCTTCGAGGAATATTTTTTTCCCGTAATTGCAACATTTTTCATCTAAGCTCGAAGATTTTTGAAGTGAAAACTTTTGCGTGTTGTGCACTTTTTAATGAGTAAAAAATGTTGAGCTCGCGTCAGGACACATGACCTGATCGAAAATTCATAAGACGGAGGGAGAGTAGATCGCCGGCGCGGCGTAGGAGGGGAAGTAATATCCCCCTCTCTTTCTACCGCGCAGTGGAAATGTATTCCTGCTCCTGCTCCTGCTGCAGTGCAAGTACGGAACTTTTCACGATCGCGTTGATCGACAAAACCTGTTTGACATTTCAAATCGTCAAACAGGTTTTGTCGATTTTTTATCAAAAACCAAATTCACGTATGTAGCGAAAACTCTAGCGTAATTCGTCTATGGTATTGTGTATTTTTGCGAATTCGACGAATCGATTTCACGACATTGAAAACAAGGTCGATAAGATGAATGTATTATGCGACCGTGTAGAAGAGATGCCTGTACTTGTGAGGTTAACTGTAAATTAATATGTTGTCAAACGTAATCTATCTTATAACCAGATGATATTTATGATTTTGTTAGGTGCTCCAACGTACACATACGGAAATTGAAATAACCCTCATGGTACATGTTATACAAAGGTTTTCAAAGTAACTAAATCAGAAAAATAAGCAAATGTTGGTATGAGACGTAGGTACCTTCTCGAGCAGCAGCGTGCACAGGTAGCACGGCACGAACACCACCCCGATCATGGAGCAGCACAGCAGGAGCAGTATCCCCTGGAACTCATCCGCATCTAATTTCTGAAATTAAATTCTTCTGTTTTTATATATTCTGAAGTTTCTAAAGCTCTCACAACACCGCTCACGATGTTACTGTGATAGCTTCGACGAAAGATGTAAGTTTCTAAAGCTCTCACAACACCGCTCACGATGTTACTGTGATAGCTTCGACGAAAGATGTAAGTTTCTAAAGCTCTCACAACACCGCTCACGATGTTACTGTGATAGCTTCGACGAAAGATGTAAGTTTCTAAAGCTCTCACAACACCGCTCACGATGTTACTGTGATAGCTTCGACGAAAGATGTAAGTTTCTAAAGCTCTCACAACACCGCTCACGATGTTACTGTGATAGCTTCGACGAAAGATGTAAGTTTCTAAAGCTCTCACAACACCGCTCACGATGTTACTGTGATAGCTTCGACGAAAGATGTAAGTTTCTAAAGCTCTCACAACACCGCTCACGATGTTACTGTGATAGCTTCGACGAAAGATGTAAGTTTCTAAAGCTCTCACAACACCGCTCACGATGTTACTGTGATAGCTTCGACGAAAGATGTAAGTTTCTAAAGCTCTCACAACACCGCTCACGATGTTACTGTGATAGCTTCGACGAAAGATGTAAGCGGCACCACTTTCTACCGCTTCAAACACGACGTAAAATTGCAGACAACATATAATTTTAAAAAATTCTAACTTCACAAGTTGATAGTGCGGAATTGCTCGGAAAAATCTGTCTTCGAACTCCAACTTTCAAATCGCATCATACTCCTGTCTGTCAGCCGTACCCCCCGCGAATACCAAGTACAAACAAAATACTTTCTTCTGCAGAATCCTCCTATGATAAACGAATTCCTCAAATGCAATAAGGAAACTGATATCTTGAGCGGAAGCTTACGATCGATCGCCCGTGGTCGTGGCCTTATCGTCTGTTGTTTTTAGTTTCTAAGCGATTTACACTTCACCTATTAATTGTATACCGGTGAATATTATAGTGCACTAAATATTAATGTTAATTTTTTTATATTTCACAAATATGAATATAAAAGAAATGTGATTTTTTTTTTTTATTTTAAAAGAGGGATGAAATGTTGTACACTTTATATTTAGTTTTCCTATTTCAATTGTAAAGATGAAAACTTGTAACTGGCCCGGTCCAAGCTAAGTAGTAGGTACATGTGTTTCTCACCTCGGCGAAACAATAGGCAGACATGCAGATCAGGGGGCCGGACAGCTTCTGTTCGTACAATATACATTTCTTGAAAACCGCCGCGAAATCTTCCATCATGCTGTGAAGCCAAATATAAATGAATAAATATCGAATTGTAATTTAGCACGCTTTTCTGCAATGTGGGTATGTTAAGGTTAAATTACACAGAGTAAATAGTAAACTGTCACACGGTTACCACATCGATCGTGTAGCAAAAAAGGCATCTGCAGCATTGGGATTTGTCATTCGTAACGCAGGAACCCTAACTCAAATGAAGACCCTTAAAGTTCTATATTGTGCCTATGTCCGCAGCCATCTCGAGTACGCCAGCCAAGTCTGGAACCCCCGCTATGCAGTACATTCCGATCGGTTAGAGAGTATACAAAGAAAGTTTACGAGATATCTTGGCTATAAGTTCAAGATCCGAGCTATGATGCCTTACGAAAGTGGCCCAATCAAAAGTAGATTGTATAGAACTAGTTTCTATGCTAGCAATAAAAGTTCCTTCGACACCCCAAAACCGGCAAATTATTTTTTTTGCCAGTGCGGGACATTTGCAGAATTATAAATTTTAAAAAAAGTTTTTTTTTTTTTTTTACATATTATAAGTTTGCGTTTGACAACTGTCTCACCTGATGTTAAGTGATGACGTTGTCTATGATTATATTATATATATATGTATATTGTTAGGAGCAGAAGTGGAAATATTGAAAAAAATATATAACACGCGTTCTCCCTAACCTCAAAACATCTTTGGTTTATTAATTGACCATTAAATCACAATTGAAATAGAAGGCACATGAAGTTGATCACAAAATAACAAATAACGAGTCTGACACAGATGAACCATATAAAACAATTAGAAATACGTATGCCACTCACTAATCGCACCGAACAACAAACCAGCAGAGCTTCCGCACGCAGCCGAGGCCGAAGGAAATATGCGTCACTGGTCCGGCCCGCACTGGCTTTTATAGCGACTGTGTCACTCCACTACTTCTAGGTTATGTTGGCAGCTAACAATATATTCTTATTAGTGTTTTACAAGATTTTTATTATAAAAGACAGAATAACACAAATTAATCAAAGCACTAAACACAAAATACCTAGTTAAATAAGCACGACTTTCTAAACCCCATTAGTGGCGTGAATTTATTTCCCCCAAAGTTGCAGGTCGTGTTGTCTCTTCGAGCGGGAAAAATATATTTTAAATAATCTCTTCAACTGTTTGCAAAAGCGGGACTATGTCGACCTCGCTGGGGACACCGGGACAGTCTGCCTGAAAGCGGGACTGTCCCGCTCAAAGCGGGACGTATGGTCACGTTATTCATGCCCCTAGCGCACGCACCAACTATCGCCAAAATTCCTTTTTTATACGCTCAACAATGGCTCTTAACGATACTCTCAAACTTAATCCAACCATCGACTTATTTGCGAGCAGTCCAGCGTCAATACACACGGCACTGACCAACACTCTCGTTGTACCTTACGACATTAGTTAGTTTTTTGTATTGTAAATTGTACCTCATTCTTTACATTTTATGCACTATTACTGTATCTCCATTATCTGTGGAGGTTTGTAAATGGCTCTTCCGTATAATATTTGTTGTGCTAATTTGTAACTTTAGCTGTAAGCCTCCCTAAGAAAATAAAATAAAATAAATAAATAGAATAAATTGTTAGGTAATATTATTTTACTGGCCGGTTGGCGCAGTTGGTAGCACTCTGCCTTCTGAGCCGCTGGTCCCGGGTTCGATTCCCGGACAGGTCAAACTTTTGTGTGTATGAACATGTCTGTTTGAACTGTGCCTAGGTGTGTATATGTATATAAGTATATATATATATATATATAAGTATGTATTTAAGTATATATATTAGTCATCAGGTTACCATAGTACAGGCTCTGCCTAGTTTGGGACCTGAAGACCTTGTGTGAATGTTAAATAAACAAAAAATAAAAAAAAATGTTTCGACCAACTTTAGGTAGGAACGTTTGGAAGTCGAGTAGTGTCAGATTGTAACCCGTGGTGTGGTGTGGTGTGGTGTGGCGTGGCGTGGCGTGGCGTGGTGTGGCGTGGCGTGGTGTGGCGTGGCGTGGTGTGGCGTGGCGTGGCGTGGTGTGGCGTGGCGTGGTGTGGCGTGCCGTGGCGTGGTGTGGCGTGGCGTGGTGTGGCGTGGTGTGGCGTGGCGTGGTGTGGCGTGGTGTGGCGTGGCGTGGTGTGGCGTGGCGTGGTGTGTCGTGGCGTGGTGTGTCGTGGCGTGGTGTGTCGTGGCGTGGTGTGGCGTGTCGTGGCGTGGTGTGGCGTGGCGTGGTGTTGCGTGGCGTGGTGTGTCGTGGCGTGGTGTGTCGTGGCGTGGTGTGGCGTGTCGTGGCGTGGTGTGGCGTGGCGTGGTGTGTCGTGGCGTGGTGTGTCATGGCGTGGCGTGGTGTGGCGTGGTGTGGTGTGGTGTGGCGCGGTGTGGTGTGGCGCGGTGTGGTGTGGCGCGGTGTGGTGTGGCGTGGCGTGGTGTGGCGTGGCGCGGTGTGGCGTGGTGTGGCGTGGTGTGGCGTGGCGTGGTGTGGCGTGGCGTGGTGTGGCGTGGCGTGGTGTGTCGTGGCGTGGTGTGTCGTGGCGTGGCGTGGTGTGGCGTGGTGTGGTGTGGCGCGGTGTGGCGTGGCATGGTGTGGCGTGGCGTGGTGTGTCGTGGCGTGGTGTGTCGTGGCGTGGCGTGGTGTGTCGTGGCGTGGTGTGTCGTGGCGTGGTGTGGCGTGGCGTGGTGTGGCGTGCTGTGCGCACCTTTCACATGGTGAATGATGTTGAAGCCTCTAATGCTGGCAAAGCTTCATAGCGTTTGTCGCCATACAATCGTACAAAAGTTGGTTGATTAAGTTTGATTTTGATTGTCAATGCAACGTGTTTGAAGTTGTTACTTATATTATAATTATAAGAATTTAAGAATAGAGAAGTTCACAACAATTTGGAGATGAGTACAGTCAACGAAAACCTTTCGAAAGCTCGGCATCGCCCCCCGAGTGACCGCACCGAACTGGCTACAGGCTACAGTTGGCGATCTGCGCTAATGCGAGCTTAGGCTTAATATCAAACATAGCAGAAAGAGAAAGCCTCAGTCGATTTGCTAAGTCAACGTCTTTAAAGTAGAAAAGAAACAAATATTACAATCATCATTATCATCATCATCATCATCATCATCTCGCCATAGGACGTCCACTGCTGGACATAGGCCTCCCCATTGATTTCCACAAGGACCGGTTGGAAGCAGCCCGCATCCAGCCCTTGCCTGCGATCTTAGTCAGGTCGTCTGTCTACTTGGTCGGTGGCCGTCCTATGCTGCGCTTGCTAGTCCGAGGTCTCCATTCGAGAACCTTTCGGCCCCAACGGCCATCGGTTCTTCGACCAATTCGATTATCAATTAATATTACAATAAAGTGTAATATTAGGTTAACATACGTTTAGTTGGGCACAATAGATACACATATGTTTAATAGAGAACAAAAGATAGACATACGTTTAGTTGGGCACAATAGATACACATATGTTTAATAGAGAACAAAAGATAGACATACGTTTAGTTGGGCACAATAGATACACATATGTTTAATAGAGAACAAAAGATAGACATACGTTTAGTTGGGCACAATAGATACACATATGTTTAATAGAGAACAAAAGATAGACATACGTTTAGTTGGGCACAATAGATACACATATGTTTAATTGAGAACAAAAGATAGACATACGTTTAATTGGGCACAATAGATACACATATGTTTAATAGAGAACAAAAGATAGACATACGTTTAATTGGGCACAATAAATAGACATGCGTTTAGTTGGGAACAATAGATAGACATAGACGATTAATTGAGAACAACAGATAGACATAAGTTTATAGTTAAGTGTTAGTACTCACTTACCTGAACATGGAGTGATGCATCGTGATGATTTCCTTCATTCGGCTGTGGATGAGCTGTGCGTAGTATTCTCTTTCTTCATCATTTTTAGCTGGATGCACGTCTTCCAGAAGGTCCTGGATGCTCCATATTATGACATCAGCCTTGCACATTACGTGCCTTACCCATACTATTTCAGTTGTCATCATGACTGTCAGCCAAAATAGAGATTAAGTACCTTTTATATAATAATTATGGTGGATTTTGAA
This sequence comes from Apeira syringaria, assembly GCA_934044485.1. Taxonomy (NCBI): domain Eukaryota; kingdom Metazoa; phylum Arthropoda; class Insecta; order Lepidoptera; family Geometridae; genus Apeira; species Apeira syringaria. The sequence goes on from OW203668.1 coordinate 18,016,065, forward strand.
AGTATTAGCAAATATATATTATGCGCTATGCAATAAAGATATAAGAAGCTAGTGCTAGAACAGATATGTATACTTACAAGTATAGTTGAAGGTGTGTAGAAATGTGACCATAATGGAGAAGATAATAAGGATCTCGTACACGGGGCTGGAGGAGAGGTCGTAGTTGAAGAACCAGTAGGGGTAGGGCAGCGGGCGGTCGCGCTCGCGGTCCGAGCTGAGCGCCGCGATCATGGCCGAGATGCAGCCGAAGATACTGATGCCGGTTCCGTTCCCGGCGATGAAGAACGACGTCAGGACGGATGCTTTAAATGTTTTTTTTTGGTTTATAAAGAATTTTTCTCTGTAAAATAAGAAGAAAACATAAATTTAAATACTAAAAGTTGTCTATCTCAAATCGACTTCTTTATAGCATTTTCTACTGCTACTACTGAACTTTACCTAACGATTGATAATAGTCAGACTTAGTTAATTTTATTCTCTCCTGTAGAATAATTAAGTGATGAAGCTAAGAAGCGACGAGACTGTGTGTCATTTTATTCTAAACGTCTTATTAGAAAGTTTATTTAAGATATACATTATTATATTTGTTTCTTTTTATTATTAATTATTAACATTCAAACAAGGTCTTCAGGTCCCAAACTTGGCAGAGCCTGTACTACGGTAACCTGATGACTGATATATATACTTATATACATTTACACACCCAGACACAGGTCCAACAGACATGTTCATGCACACAAATGTTTGACCTGTCCAGGAATCGAACCCGGGACCACAGGCTCAGAAGGCAGAGTGCTATCAACTGCGCCAACCGGCCAGTCAAGATAAATCAATTAAAATCATATGTAATATAATTATGAATTAAATAAATTATTATAATCCTCTTCTTTTTCTTCTTAGAAATTGGACATACACAGCTGGACATAAGCCTCCCCTTTATAGGGGGGATTTACCAATTCTCGCCCCGCTTGGCTGGTGCGCCGAGGTGCACTCCAGCCCGCCGCCAGGTGTCGCACGCACGAACTTCAGGCCGGCGGCGTGTTTGAAACCGAACAATATCATAGGTAGGAACCTACTGCGAGCAAACATCGAACCTGTATCTCACTCCGGTCGTGCATATGTAATCGAAATCGTCCTGCAGCCCCTTTATAAACCTGTAATAGTGTTTCTTCTCGAAGAACGTACAAGAGACGATGATCGGGCTGTAGCACATGATGGCGAAGTAAGTTCCGCACTCGGTGATCAGGAATATTTGTAAGTTCCGTATGTACCAAGTGAGAGATATAAAGAACAGGATCGCCGCTGTGATCGTGGTGGCGGCGACGCTGCCCGGCAAAATGTACCTGAAACGGAAAATACCTCCCTGTGACGATGTCACATGTCAACAAAACGTAATACTATTCAGTACAAAGTTATACGAGAGATACTCGCGAATAATTCAGATAACCATTATCATCATCATCTCAGCCATGGGACGTCTACTGCTGGACATATACCTCCCCCATTGATTTCCACAAAGACTGGTTGGAAGCGACTCGCATACAGCCCTTGCCTGCGATCTTAGTCAGGTCGTCTGTCCACTTGGTCGGTGGCTGTCCTATGCTGCGCTTGCCAGTCCGTGGTCTCCATTCGAGAACTTTTCGACCCCAACGGCCATCGGTTCTTCGAGCTATGTGCCCTGCCCACAGCCACTTCAACTTAATAATCCGCTGGGCTATATCGGTGACTTGAGTTCTTCTACGGATCTCCTCATTTCTAATTCGATCACGTAGATAAATCCCGAGCATAGCCCTCTCCATAGCTCGTTGTGCGACTCTGAGCCTGCTCAGAACGCCCATAGTCAAGAACCACATTTCAGTTCCGTAAGTCATCACTGGTAACACACACTGTTGGAAGGCATTGCGGAATTTTGGACGAGAAGATTCTCGTAGCTTCCCGAATGCTGCCCAGCCGAGTTGGATTCGACGATTGGCCGCTTTCTCAAAGTTAGACTTACCTATTTGGACTATATGTTGTAGGTAGACGTAATGGTCCACAACTTTGAGAATCGAGTTCCCAATTGATATGGGTGCGGGCGCAACGTGAGCATTTGACATAATTTTCGTCTTGCAATGGTTCATTTTAAGGCCCACCCTTAGTAAACTCCATTGAGGCCTTCGAGCATCGTGCTGAGGTCTTCCGTCGATTCTGCCATGACCACAATATCGTCGACAAACCGAAGGTGAGTGATGTACTCGCCGTTGATGTTGATACCGAATCCTTGCCATTCCAAGAGCTTGAAGGCGTCTTCCAATGCGGCAGTGAACAGTTTCGGAGAGATAACGTCTCCCTGTCTCACGCCTCTTTGCAATGGACCGACATGGTACAAACACTTCAACACTTCGATATACCAATGGTCAATACGGCACCGCTGGAGAGACTCTAGCATCGCCCGCGTCTCGATCGAATCAAATGTTTTCTCATAGTCCACAAACGCTAAATATAAGGGCAAGTTATACTCCTCGGTCTTCTGTATAACTTGCCGCAGCGTATGGATGTGATCTATGGTGCTGTAGCCTTTTCGGAAACCGGCTTGTTCGGGAGGCTGGAAGTCATCAAACCTATGTTCGAGACGATTCGCGATGACTCTTGAAAACAGCTTGTAAACATGGCTCAGAAGCGAAATGGGTCTGTAGTTCTTAAGCAATGTGTTGTCACCCTTCTTAAAGAACAACACCGCTACGCTTCTGTTCCATGCTTCCGGCGTTGACTCTACGAAGACAACGGAATTAAAGAGCTTCTGAAGGACTTTCAGTATCGGTGAGCTACCTCCTCTCAGAAGCTCAGATGTGATTCCGTCGTCACCCGTCCGCCTTGTTGTTCTTAAGCTGCTTCAGAGCCATCCTAATCTCGTACAGGCTGAAGTCCGGGATCTCTTCGGTATAGTGTCGGGTTAGCTTGGCTCTTGGGTCTTTGGCCAAGCTATCAACAGATTTAGCGACCGAAGTGTATAGCTGTCTATAGAACCTCTCAATCTCTCCAAGCACCTCTGCTTTGGTCGACGCTATACTGCCATCATCTCTCTTCAGCTTAGTCATCTGGCTTTGCCCAATAGACCGGTCTCTTGCAAACACTTTGGAGCCTTTTCTCCGTTCGATCGTATCTTTAATACGATTTGTATTAAAGGTACGGATGTCGTGTCGCAAGGATTTCCATATTCGTCTATTGAGCTGCCTATATGACGCAGCGTCATCCGATGATTGCAGTTGCAACGAGCGTCGTTCAGCCATGAGGTCAAGGGTATGGCTGGAGAGTTTTTAAGGTCCATTTGTACGGCGGAGTTTGAAGAAACTAGACCCCACTTCGTGGACAGTTTCTACAAGCCTGTTGTTGATCTCGTCCTCCGACGCAAGGTTCTCAAGGTAAGCAAAGCGATTGGATAGCTCAAGTTGAAAACTTTCGAAGTTTTTAATATGGACATTTTGAGGTCGGCGCGTGGATTTCATCAAACCGGAACTTCTAAGTGTAACATTATTATTCAACATGCCTCTTACTATGCGGTGATCACTACCGGTTTTGACCATGTTGATCACAGAGACATCATTGAATATTTGTTTCTTGGTGGTCATGATGAAATCGATCTCATTTTTTATGGAACCGTTGGGACTCAACCAGGTCCAATTGGATGTTTTCCTCGAATGGGAATACGATATGATTGGTATCACACTCACACACACCGCTCTCGCTCTAACACACGCGCGTAGGTGGGTACTAGCCGATATACAACCCCATTGACTGGCCGCGTAGTATCGGGCTCGTGTTATACTCACATGTACCACGGGATATTCTTAATATCCATCACGTTAAATAGTTTAGCGACGAGCATAAAGTTTTTATGGTATTCATACGAGTCCACGTAACCTTGGGTGCAATCGAAATTTTCTTTGTTTAAGTAAGCCATGAACCGTCTGTATAGTTGAAACATAGTGCCGTTGTTTAGGACGACTCGACACCTGTGTGGTACCCATCCAGCTCTCGGCCGCGTGAGAGCCTGCTCTGTTCCTAAATATTGGACGATAATTGCGCGTCGCACTTTATAAACGTTTATGAGTTATTATTGATCGTGTTGTCTATAATCAGGCTTCAGGTTCTCATCCAATCAACTTGGAAATTGTTAGTTTCGAGCCCGCGATAATCGCGCCGAGCCGAGCGTCTATCATTTACAGTCAATTGTTCACTGCTTTAGCTAAATCAGTATTAGTCTTAACCTTATAATTACGTCGTGTTCATTTATGTCGGAATCTTCTGCTTCTTCTTCTTGTTCATATACCACCATATCCCACACTAGGCGGGGTCGGCGCCACTCCTTCCTTTCTTCTACTCTGTTCTGTCATTAGTCGTCTCGCTGCTCCCACCTTTCACAGACACATCGTTCCTCGCGCAGGCCCTCCAGGGCTTCCTCCACCTTCCTCCACCTTCCTCCACCTTCCTCCACCTTCCTCTATCCATCCACACTCGTGTTATAATACACCTCTTTTTGTTATAATATGATTTGTATCCGTTCCTTCTCAGTGCACGCCCACGCCCACGTCCACGCCCACGCCCACGTCCACGCCCACGCCCACGCCCGTACCGAGCCTTTTTAACCGTGGACAGAGAAAACAGCTCTTAACTTATTATTCACTGGTGCTACCGTCCACAACACATTATTAAAGTGTCAAAGTGACACGACACTTCATTCATCCCATATTACTTCTCGTCGATTAATGGAGGTACAATTTTTGTGTGAATTTTTGAAATGAAAATATATCATATATTCTAAGTTGACAATGTTACATAATTATTATGACCTGTGCGAAATTTCATTAAAATCAATCCAGTATTACAGTGTTACCCCGGACAAACATCGTGACACGAGATTGTTGTATAATACTAGCTGCGTCCCGCGGTTCACCCGCGTGGTGATTACAAATTTATTTATCAAACTAGAAACCAAGCTAACAGCATGGCCGAAGCGCTTACTGCCTTAGATAATAGGTTAAGAACAATTTCAAATTAATTTGATCGATGATGATAATGATGATGAAAAGTAGCCGATGTGTTATTCCGGGACCTGAAGTATCTGCATACCAAATTTCATCCAAATCCGTTTTACCCGCGTATTGTTTAAAAAGGGTGATGATTGTGACGATGAAAATAGACCTAAGTGTTAATCCAGGGCACGAGCTATGCCGGGGTATACTCGGTTAACACGTGCGTTCGTTACAACGGCGGCCATTGTCGATCTCTCGTTCGCTTCTCCTGCCGTGGCGCGTCGTGTCCGAAACTGGCGCGTCGTGTCCGAAACTGGCGCGTCGTGTCTGAAACTGGCGCGTCGTGTCTGAAACTGGCGCGTCGTGTCTGAAACTGGCGCGTCGTGTCTGAAACTGGCGCGTCGTGTCTGAAACTGGCGCGTCGTGTCTGAAACTGGCGCGTCGTGTCTGAAACTGGCGCGTCGTGTCTGAAACTGACGCGTCGTGTCTGAAACTGGCGCGTCGTGTCTGAAACTGGCGCGTCGTGTCTGAAACTGGCGCGTCGTGTCTGAAACTGGCGCGTCGTGTCCGAAACTGGCGCGTCGTGTCCGAAACAAGCGCGTCGTGATAATACCTGATAATCAGGTTCTTTTTGTCAGCTAACTTCTTACCGTTACAAAATGGTTTGTACATTTTCGATTATTTTCACTGACTCGAGGCTCCCACGACGCGGGCGCGGGCGTGGGCGCGGGCGCGCGGCCACTCGTGAACCAATATGTCGTATTACATTATGGACTGTGGTGAACAAGCGTTCAACAACGAACCCTGCGATGTCGTGGGTCGCGTTAATCATCCGTTCAAAAATGAAGAGCTGTTAACTGAGTCCCCTTTCCGCCCCGCCCCGCCGCGCCCCGGCCCGCACACACCAGGCCGAGCCCGACCAGCGCGTTCATTAGCTGGACAAAGGAGAGTGTTTACCACGAGTGTGTGTGGAGAGGCCCGGCCGGCGCCTGTTCGTGACACCGACCGCGGCGCGGCGACGAAGGGACGGGGACGGGACGGGGACGGGACGGGGACGGGACGGGGACGGGACGGGGACGGGACGTTCGCCCGCACTAGGTTTCCACACTTGATGTGTTTTACATGTATAGTTCCTTATGTTTCAGTTGTATGCGTGGTTTTCAATTATGGCGGCCCGTTTCCGATGCTGATTTTTTAATTTAATATTTTTCTTTTTTCAAATCATATAGGAACTTGGAAATCTTCACAAGTGATTCTACCGATTGGTGTTAGTTTACTTCGTCATAAGTCTTGATCTTTTTTATATACTATATAGATTGGACCACTTGTCGATCGGTGATAATGCGGTCGAAGGTGTAATGGCGCTAGCCCTCGATCTGTTTACTGCTCTCGAGGACTGCCGCCTTAACAGACTCTGTGTTCGGTGGAAGTGTTCTCTGTAATCGTAAAACTCTGAACCGAATCGCTTCTCAATAAGTCAGTGTCTGGACGATCATCACGGCGTCCGGTCCCGGGCCCGTCCGCGGCGCCCAGCGACGGACATCGACGACAGAGACTACACTTCTGTTTGGTCCTTCGAACCACTACAGCTGTGGACCTCCAGCAACATTTGGAGAAGCACCACATCGGCCGACAGCGGTCCTCCGCTCCGCTACCGCCGCGTGGTGCTTCATATCCATACGAAACTTAGTTCGTAGTAGTAGTAGCTCAATTATATTTAAGTATTCGGGCTAGTGCCATACTAAAAAAAACTATAACATATAATTATGTAAAGAAAATAATTTTCTTAAACTGTCAGTTTAAATTTCGCCGCGCTCCACACCGTCGGTAAAGTGGTGTAAGATTGTAGATAAAGCAGTATAGGTTAGGCCGTGATAATTAGGGCGGGTCTGGGTTTATCCATTAAATAGTTGCTATGCCTATGCTTGCGGCGTTCACGCTGCTTGTTTTGGATAAGTCCAGGCCTTCTTTACTCATCCCGTGATGGGTAGGGAGGTTACGGTCTTGGGGGAAGCGCAGGTCGTGATGATCCTCAAGGCAAGTCTGGCGATTACCTTCTCGCGGTGCTGCCTGTTCTTGGTCTAATTCCCTCTGAAATAGACGTAACTAGACATCGTCCGGCGCCTCGCGTGTCTCATATCTATGTAAGTTTATTTATATCCATGTATTTATGTATGTTTATAGTATTTTGGCCGGGACTGCTCCCGATAGGCTTTGCTCGCCAAGCCGACGAGGAGCGGTCCACTTGACGGTAGGTTGCGCTGCAAGGCACTGCAACTGAGGGGGGCAGCGGCGCCGTGTTGGACGGTGCTGCAGCTGAGAAGGCGCTGCGGCGGGAGTGATTCAGTTCGTCTCCTGCTGTGGCGCCGATATGGCCGCCGTCGGAGGGTGGCGGCCGAAGCGGCTGGCGATGGGGCTGCTCCATCTGGCCCATCGCAGGGGACCACGAGCGTCGGATGTGGGAAGTCTGGCGTTCCTTGCACTGTGTGGTCCCCGGGGTGGTGCGGCCGTGCTCTTGGTCCCGGCACGGTCGCGAGGGGGAGGGTCATCCTCCCCCCTGGAGGGGTCCGGAAACGGACGGCCGTGGTGGGGGCGCGGTATGCAAATGTACCCCGCGCTCCCTCCGTTCTAGCGGCAGGATGGACACCGTGGGTTTTAGTCGGTAGTGGACCCTGGCTGCTGTGGGTGCAGTTAGGGTTGGGGGCCATGAGGCCCCCCAGGGAGCGGTGATGCTCGAGCGAGCCCGACACACCCCGCCTACTTTCCCGGTAGGCGGAAGTGCGTAAATGCATTTTCCCCACGTAAAAAAAAAAAAAAAAAAAAAAAAAAAAACAATATGGAGTTTTAGTTTTGTGGTGTGATTTCAAATTTGGATTGAAAGTAAAAACAAGCGTCGTAAGGAATTGACATAGTAAAGAATAACCTTTAAATGTCGTTTCTTTGTTTACAGGTAGGAGTTTCGGTTAATTGCGTAATAAGTGTAGTTATACTCAATACTCAATAGTTTATTGCATTCATATGGCGTTACATGCAGGTCTTAAATACATTTTTTTCAAGCGTACATATGACCCTGGTAGGGTATAGCAATGTGGAGCGACCGATTTATTTATTAGTTTTCAAATTTATCATTGATAAACTCATTCAAGCTGTAATAGCATTTCGTTAAAAGCAATTGTTTTAAATGTGTGATGAATTTCGACTCTTTTTCTTCTTTATTTTTGTCAGGTAATTTGTTGAATATTTTTATGGCCATTAAGTATGGACCAGAACTGTGCATTTTAAGTTTAGAGCTCGGTAAGACAAGTTTATGTTGAAATCTTGTCGGATAACGTCGTGGTTCATCTGTCACTTTTTTGAAAAACTTTGGATACTTTTTGACAAACTTACATATTTCCAATATATATATACATACTAACGTCAACGCTTTATATTTTAAGAAGTATGGTTTGCAACTTTCCGTATTTTTGATGTTGGCTATTGTACGAATGCATTTTTTTTGTGATATGAAAAGTTCTCCTGAATTGACACTATTTCCCCAGAGTATTATTCCATAGCCAAGCCAGGACAGTGCGTATGCGTTGTAGGTGAGTAAGGCAGTATTTGGATCTGTCGCCCGACGTAATTCCCTGAGGGCGTACGCGAATGAACATAATTTGGCTTTAATTTTAATAATATGATTTTTCCAATTTACATTTGAATCTTTTTCTAACCCTAATAATGTAGCCCCTTCAACACATTCTAACTTATTATTATCATATGAAAAATTTATATCTAGCTGGGATTTTTGATAAGGTCTGAATTGGATCAGCTTTGTTTTTGAAAAATTTAAGTCAAGATTGTGGTCAGTCATCCCATTTGTAATATTATTAAACATGTCAGTAAGTTTTTTATATAAATTAAAATTGTCATTATTTTTACATGATGTCAAAAGGGAAAGATCACCAGTGAAGAGTATACAACATTCGTCGATTGATTTAGCGAGCTCATTTATATATATTATAAACAGGATACATCCTAGGGCACTACCTTGTGGGATTGAGTGATTGATTCGTGACGATCCCGACCTAACCATGTTTATTGTCCCGGTGCTGTAGTCGAAGTATTCTATTTCTACATATTGTTCTCGATCTTTCAAATATGAACCGAACCATTCATGAGCTATTCCGCGTACACCTATGCCATACAATGTATCCAGTAGTATATCGTACTGAACTTTGTCATACGCCTTAGACATTCTAATAAAGTACCGATCGCATATTCTTTGTTATTTATTATGTTTAAAATTTGATGGATATATTTGTACACGGCCAAAGTCGTCGAGCGGTTTTTTCGAAATCCATTTTGTGAGTCGTCAAATATACAAAAATTTTCACAAAATGAGGTTAAGCGACTATGCATTACTTTTTCAAAAATATTTGATGAAGTTGGTAAAAGTGCTATCGGTCTATAATTGTTAGCTTCTAGTTTTGACATTTTTTTATGTATAGGTTTAATTATTGCCGTCTTTAATTTATCAGGAAATTTACCTTCTAAAAATGATTGATTAATCAATAAATAGTAAGGAAAAGTTAATTCCTCTGCACAATGTTTGATTAGAACTGGGGGGAGTTCATCAATGCCGTAACTGTATTTGCTTTTTAAATGTCTAATAATTTGATAAATTTCTCGGGGTTCAGCTGGGGACAAGAACAAAGTATTTGTTGGCCGTTGAATCACCGGGCGGCCCCGCACCCTCGGCCTCGTCGCAGCCCCCCCTGCGTCTCCCCTCCCCACCGATGCAAAGTATTCATTGAAAGTATTTGCAATTTGGGTCGGTTCTGACATAATTATGTTATTTATTTTTAAAGTTATGTTATTTTTGGATTTTTTAATGTTTTTATTAGTGCGTTCTTTTATTATTTTCCATAACGATTTGATTTTATTTTCTGATTGTTGCATTTCACGTATAAATTGGTTTCTTTTCGATTTAAAAACAGTTTTTTTTAATAATTTTACGTATTGTTTATAATGTTCTGTGAGAGTGGGGTGATTCATATAGTTTACTATAGGTTTTAGTCGGCGTTTATTGTTACAAGAAGTTCTAATTCCTCGAGTCAGCCAATTATGTTTCTTGGTTACTTTCAAACTTATAAGTGTTTTGGGTATATTTTGATCTAATAAGTCTAGTAATGTACTATTAAATATATTGTAGTTCTCGTTTACTGTTCTATTTGCCCTTAACAAAGTTACCCAATCATGGTTTTTTAATGAAGTTTTGAACCTGTCTATATTACATTTATTAAACAGTCTTTTTTTAATTTTCCATACAATTTGTTTATTTTGTGGAGCTAACGCTCCCTTAACTTTTAGTATAATACCTAACTATACCTAGTTAGTTTGATATGTAACTGAACTAATGAAATAAAAACTTTGTTTACAGAGCAACACATCATAGTTTATTTGATATTCAACTGTCAATCGTTATATATATATTTTATAAACATTCACACAACACATTTGGTCAGTTCAAAAATATAATGAACTAGTTTAATTAGTAAGCACGTCAGCTGTGTGTCTGTCTGTCCGCGCGGCGGCGGCTCGGCGAACGGCACGCGGTAAGAGCTCGCGGCTGTTTCCTCCTCACCTACAAGTTTACTTCAGCGATGCGTCCGTTTCTACGATACAATTATTTAGTGAAGGGGTGTCGATCGCGGGAGCTGAAGGGTTGCCACTCCCTATATAAGTGTTTGATACGACTGGTCCTTGTTAAACACTCACTCCAAGCCAGGTATCGCTGAGGTAGCTATAGGCGTGCATCGCTTAACAGAATATTAACCACTCGGTCGTTGACGAAGGTCGCGGTTCTTCTCCCGTAAACAAACTCTAAATGCGTAAAATCTAACGATTTATTGAACTCGTGGTAGGTCACCACGTTCGGCAGCCTCGCCCTCAGCGTGGCCACGTCGCGCACGGTGCTGAACCAGTCGGCGGCGCTGACGAGCAGGTGCACCGGCGCGCTCACCGCCGACACGTCCAGCTCCGGGGGGCGGGCAGACGCGTACGCTTCCATGTTCTTGTCGACGCCGTTGTCGAACCTTTGGAATCGCTTGCTCGAGTATATTTGGAAGAAATGCACGATCGTCTTCGTGGACAGGCCGGCGGGTATGTGCGCGGAGATCGCCGGCAGCCGGTTTATGTTTAGGTTTGTTAAATTTCTTACTCCGTAGGAAAGGCCATATTCTAAATCGCAAAATATTCTCTCCGGTACTCCACCGCGACACACTCGCGCATGAAACCTTTTCAGGAATTCGTTATTTTGGAATAAATCGTACACGCCTATAGCGTCGAGAACCGATTTTGCGAGAGCTATATTTTGGGCAAAGAACCTCATGAACGGGTATTTCACGCGGTCCAGCCACGCCACGGGCGCGAGCTGAATCGCCCGCTTTATCTTCACGTTATACTCCGGGCGCAGACTGGCCATGACGAAGAACAGGGTGGTTCCCTGAGAGAACCCGACGTAGTCCACCTGGGCGCGGTTCGTCACCGAGAGGACGTACTCCACCGACGCGGGCAAGTCCATGGAGCCCATCTGCTCGTAGCTGAAGTCCCAGTACTGCCGCTCCGGGAGACGCGTCACGTGCCCTCTGCTGTATTTGTTTCCTCTCGCGTTGTACAGCCACACGTCGTACCCCAGCGCCGCGAGCCGGTACGCCAGGGACGACGACGGGCCGGTCACCAGCCAGGAGTCGGAGCTGTCGCCGATCCCGTGCACCATCAGCACCGGAGGGCCTTCGCTCGGGATTCTGAACAAATTCACTATGTATCCATCTTCCGTGACCACCGAATGCCGTTGAGGAGTGTACCCATGTTTGGCTATCAACTGAAGAGAATCCAAATTGATGTCGGAGTTCGGATCGTCGATGTCTTCACTTGTAACCTTCCCGGTGTAGCGCACGCAGCCGCACCAGGCGACGAGCATGGTAGTTCGGAGCGCGACCGCGCTTGTCAAGTTCATTGTTACGGTTGCGTTCCGGCCGCCACCGTCACCGACACGGACACCAACACGGACGCGTGTCGTTACCGCAAACACAAACAGCAATGTGGAGCTGTCGGCCTTACGGCGCGGCGCGCGGCGCGCGGCGGGCCGGTCGCACTCGCAGAGTCCGTCAATGTCGCGGGGCCGGAACTGGTCGGTGCAGTGCCGCGCTCACCGCCGCCGTCGCGCCGCGGGCGGGCTCGTCCTCCTCCACGCCGCTGTCAACGGCTATTACATCAGGTAGCCACCGTTCGTCCATTCGCTACGAGGTCAATTGAAAATAGCCATTAACCGACCTCGATGTATGATAGCTTGTCTGTGTTATTTTAAACACTTCTTTCGATTCGCACCATCTCAAATATTTTTTCGTGTTTATTATCAAATTACAATATGAAAAGAGGTGTTAAAGAACATATTGCAGTGATCGCCTCGCACAGAGTGGGTATGGAGCCGTCAGAGTTGGAACGCCCAATGCAAGATAAACTGCCCCTCGGAAAGCTCGCGAGGTGGTAGCTTGGATCAGAGCGCCCGAGCCGAGACAACGCCTGATGAAAGGGATTCTCGACACTCAGAGTATCACCAAGCTTCCCGCCCCCAGACTGGACGGGTCCAGCCCAGCTGCAGCGGCGCGGGAGGTGCTCGATAAGATCACAAGTAGACTTTGGCGAAAACAACATTGATGACGACCGATGGTCTGGTGCTCCTGCAGACAAAGACTTAAGAAGCTGGCTCGCACGCCCATGTTACATTATTGCGGAGCGCAGACGCGCCCGCTCTGGACCTACACAGACGAACAGCATCACTTAACACCTTCCTGTTATCATAAATGCGTGAATGCACCGACGACGCGACCGACCGACCGACACCGCACTGATCCCGATACAACACAGAAATAAACAACACTAGTGTATGGAATGGTGCGTAGGTTATTTACTCCGGAAAATGTACAGTCCTCGCGGGATAACAGAGTTCCTAGAGAACCTTAGCTGACGCAAGTGAAACCGCGGGCCTCAGCGAGTGAAACATAAACAAGCCTCCGCTCATAACAACATCAAAGGTGGAACATTGAGAGCTGTAATGTCAGAGGCCAGACGACACGTCACTCACACAAACACGTAGTGGAAGACCGTGGGACCCACACGCGCCAATTATTGTTACATCATTGTGCATAATCATTCATTCAGTGAGCGTGCAAGCAAGCGTGCCCATGGGCACAATTTGATAACAGATTTCCACAAACTATTTTGTTTGCGGCAACTCGAATGTGTTTAATCTTGACGTAACACACACACACACACATAGGCAGGGACAGATTTGGTGACGAACCTATTTGCCTTCGTGGGCGTCAGCGTCATCGTGCTACGTCACCACTGCACCACTGCACCACTGCACCACTGCACCACTGCACCACTGCACCACTGCACCACTGCACCACTGCACCACTGCACCACTGCACCACTGCACCACTGCACCACTGCACCACTGCACCACTGCACCACTGCACCACTGCACAACTAGCTCGCGCGGGGATAAATGTTTAGTAATTATATTAACTACATAATAATATAATGTGCCTTCCAAACTCTTTAATATACTTTTTATTCGACGAGTGATATGCAGGTCCAAAGTAATGAAGCGACGATAGCTCAGTGGGAGGAGCGTCGGCTGTCAAACTGACGGACACTGGTTCGATCCCCAATAACGGCTCGAGCTGCCGGTGAAGGTAACATCGTTATCAAATTCCCAGCACGGTGTTAGGGCATATGGTGCCCAATAGTGCACGACGTAGTTAGTGTGAAAGTTCGTGAATGTGAAGTCTGCGCCCGCGCCGCGCCGGCTCGCAGAGCAGCTACGATCCTACACCACACTCGCACACACCTACGCACCCCGTGCGCGCGCTCACGGCCGCACCATACCTTACCTCCAAGCAAAACGACGACATTATACCTACGTGCATATTCGACAGTCTGATTTAAATAAGACAAGCGGAACCAAGATGTCCATGGTCTCCCAAACCCCCCAGTAACGGAGTATGGACGGGCCCCGAGCGCACAATATCGTCAAAAACAACAAGTCAATAACATAGACTTCGTAATGAGGAATTGTAAACATTTTAAAAATACCCGCGTGACTCAACTGCTCTTTGAAACGCTTGTTCGCAGCAAGCTTGAAGCTAGTTCATGTGTATGGAGTCCACACGAGGGATCGTACACAAACATGATAGAAAAGGTCCAAAAAGCTTTTCTCCGCTCCCTTTACAAGCGGAGATTTGGATACTACCCTTATATGTACCCAACAAGTTTCCTCCTGGGTTGCCTTGGATACAACTCTCTAGAAGTCCGGCGCCATTATAACCAAATGGTTATAATGTGTAAGATTCTGCATGGCAGAATTGACGCACCCATTCTACTCAACAAGTTGACACGCCTTTTTGTCCCCGATCCCGGCAGTTCCCGTCGTCGCGGGCGTCACTCGCTGTTCTCGGTCCCTCGAGGAAGAACAGTTGCTCATGCGAATTCCCCTATGCAGCACACTCTCATCGACTTCAATTGCCTCATGACCGAGGCGCCTGAGTGTGATGTGTTTGCCGATGAATTGAAAAGTATCCTGGCAGAGTGCTTGGAATACTGTGAGATGAAGGTACGCACGATGAATGAGGAAGTAGATTTTTGATTTTTACCTTTTAGTTTTTACAAATATAATTTATTATATAAGCGCATTGACATTATTGTATAATAATAAATAAATAAATAAATAAATAAATAATTTTATCAATTAATTTATTTGACATTTTGTTATAAAATTTAACTTACACAGCTATTGTAATTGGTTTTTTGTAAATCGTTTTAGTTGTTATAATAAATAAATAAAACGTTACGTAGATCGTTCGAGGTCGGCGGGCGTCAGCGTGTCGGCTGTCACTCGTCGGCTGCCTTGCGCGCTATCCTTGTCGCACTTAGCAGAGAGTATATATCTGTCCTGTAATACTTCAGCAGCAGGAATAACAATGAAACGGAGATCGAAGAGAATGAAGTTAAGGGACATTAGTGACAGTTTCATGAAATAGAGTTAAGCGTACGTGCTTACGCAGGTGTGGAATGTGGCGCCTAAACTGTTATTTGTCTTTCCTTAGTGACGCGAACGCACGCGGAGTGTGCTCGCGACCACACTCACTTCTTTACTTTGGCCGTCCAGCAGGTCCACGCGGTCGCCGCGGCTGTCCACGGTCGCTCGTCGTCGCGAACCGGTCATATAATAAGACACGGGCCGCTAAGTTCAAAAATAAGCATAGAATAAATAAAAAACGCTAATAACTTATTGACTGCAAAAATGACCGTGGCGACGGCGGGGCGGGGCGGGGCGGGGCGAGGCGAGCAACTCGTGTGCCAAAGTTTTAATCGAAAGGGTCGTTTAGGCACAAAATAAGCTGCGTAGCGACTAAAACAACATGCTCTCAGCTAATCCACCGATTTACCCGAACACGTCAAATCGTAAACCGGCCCGTCCTCACAACATTGCTATTTTAGCTTTATTTCAAAAAGCATCGTGCAGAAACTGTTATTATTAAATTGATGATTTTATACATTTTTGAAAATGTTGTTTGATTCATTTCATTAATTGTTCTGATCCAGCCTCGCCTTAAAGTTTAATACCATTATTTTAAATTGACTAAAGATATAAGATTTATTGATGTGTATCGACTCGCCTGACATCCTTCTTGGGTAAGACTAATTGACGAATGAAATTGTATTAATGGTAGTTTGATTTAATATTTGTTATTTGTGTTCATGTATATTGTTTTGGCTTGCCATCGCTCGACAAGTTTGCTCGCCTGGCCTGAGGGCAGAACGCGGTCTAAGATCGTGAATTATCACTTTTGGACCTCACATGTGTTATATCCATATTATGTGTGTGTACTCGTGTTTTGGGCCAATAAATTATTGTTATTGTTATACATATCGCCATATTGACGCGTGCGGCGGCGCGTGCCACGCGTGAGTACGCGCGCTGCGCGTGCCACGCGTGAGTACGCGCGCTGCGCTTGCCACGCGTGAGTACGCGCGCTGAACGAGAACCTTTGGATCCCGCTCGGAAGGCCCATAAGGCCCACCTCGTTGTGGGGACATCCACATGTGGGGCATGTGGATCCCACACCGAGGTGGATTAACAATCATATTGAATTATAAAGTGGATAGATGACCAAAATAAAAAGTAATTTTTCATTTGCTAGTGCTCAGTACACGGCGTGCGCGGCCGCAGCACACATCGCATCACAAACATGTTCCGCATCGAAACTGAATAAGATATGTGAAGCGGACACGCGGTGCGCAGTGTAGTGCCCCCCAGCTCTGCCCGCGGGTGCCGGGGACCACGCACCAGGAGGTGGGCAGCAGCGCCTTCTGAGGATAGGAAACCATACTGCGCCTGCGCTCGGGGGAGGCATATGTTCAATACGTAAATGCCGCAGTATCGCGTCTGTTTACAAATCCTGTTATCGAGCCCATAACTCAACACAGATGTACGATTTGTTGACTTTGTGTTTTATATTTGTGTTATTTGTACTGAAATGTTAGTGATATTTAGAATTACTGATAATTCATAATTATATTCATTCCATATCTTAACTAAATGCAAATTTGATGTATTTTTTGTAGTAAACTGTAACATACGTATTCGAGCTGTAATCTAGCGTCTAATCTGCATTGTCACACTACTCTGGGCGGCCGAGATACGGGCACAGCCTAGTACGGGGCGGCCGTCACTCTTACTGACATGTATCAATTAATAAAATATCTCACGAGGCAGAGAGCCCACTAAGATATGTATCTTTTCGTTTAGTCAAAGTACTTATGTTAATTAAGTCAATGTTTAAATATATGTGGCTACAATTAATTAAATAAATAATTAAAATTAAAATAAAATATGAGATTTTTTGGGGTTATGAGTGTACGGCTAAACCTTAGAACGTTTTATTTGGAACTCGCAAATTAAAAGACAGTGTCCGAAACAGTATCAACTTGCCCTACTGTTATTTTGTTAGTTAGACTACGTCGATAAGGGCTTGGCTCGTTTGTGTAAACTGTCGTCGTCCGCGCCCGGTCCAGTGTGTCGTCGTCGGGGCGCGGCGCACGCGCGCGGCTCGCACCGCCCGGGGACCGCGTGCGCCGCGCCCGGTCCAGTGTGTCGTCGTCGGGGCGCGGCGCACGCGCGCGGCTCGCACCGCCCGGGGACCGCGTGCGCCGCGCCCGGTCCAGTGTGTCGTCGTCCGGTCGCGGCGCACGCGCGCGGCTCGCACCGCCCGCGTGCGCCGCGCCCGGTCCAGTGTGTCGTCGTCGGGGCGCGGCGCACGCGCGCGGCTCGCACCGCCCGGGGACCGCGTGCGCCGCGCCCGGTCCAGTGTGTCGTCGTCCGGTCGCGGCGCACGCGCGCGGCTCGCACCGCCCGCGTGCGCCGCGCCCGGTCCAGTGTGTCGTCGTCGGGGCGCGGCGCACGCGCGCGGCTCGCACCGCCCGGGGACCGCGTGCGCCGCGCCCGGTCCAGTGTGTCGTCGTCCGGTCGCGGCGCACGCGCGCGGCTCGCACCGCCCGCGTGCGCCGCGCCCGGTCCAGTGTGTCGTCGTCCGGTCGCGGCGCACGCGCGCGGCTCGCACCGCCCGCGTGCGCCGCGCCCGGTCCAGTGTGTCGTCGTCGGGGCGCGGCGCACGCGCGCGGCTCGCACCGCCCGGGGACCGCGTGCGCCGCGCCCGGTCCAGTGTGTCGTCGTCCGGTCGCGGCGCACGCGCGCGGCTCGCACCGCCCGCGTGCGCCGCGCCCGGTCCAGTGTGTCGTCGTCCGGGCGCGGCGCACGCGCGCGGCTCGCACCGCCCGCGTGCGCCGCGCCCGGTCCAGTGTGTCGTCGTCGGGGCGCGGCGCACGCGCGCGGCTCGCACCGCCCGGGGACCGCGTGCGCCGCGCCCGGTCCAGTGTGTCGTCGTCGGGGCGCGGCGCACGCGCGCGGCTCGCACCGCCCGGGGACCGCGTGCGCCGCGCCCGGTCCAGTGTGTCGTCGTCGGGGCGCGGCGCACGCGCGCGGCTCGCACCGCCCGGGGACCGCGTGCGCCGCGCCCGGTCCAGTGTGTCGTCGTCGGGGCGCGGCGCACGCGCGCGGCTCGCACCGCCCGGGGACCGCGTGCGCCGCGCCCGGTCCAGTGTGTCGTCGTCGGGGCGCGGCGCACGCGCGCGGCTCGCACCGCCCGGGGACCGCGTGCGCCGCGCCCGGTCCAGTGTGTCGTCGTCGGGGCGCGGCGCACGCGCGCGGCTCGCACCGCCCGGGGACCGCGTGCGCCGCGCCCGGTCCAGTGTGTCGTCGTCGGGGCGCGGCGCACGCGCGCGGCTCGCACCGCCCGGGGACCGCGTGCGCCGCGCCCGGTCCAGTGTGTCGTCGTCGGGGCGCGGCGCACGCGCGCGGCTCGCACCGCCCGGGGACCGCGTGCGCCGCGCCCGGTCCAGTGTGTCGTCGTCGGGGCGCGGCGCTCGCACCGCTGACATGCTATTTGTTATCGATAATCGTTGAGGCCAAAACATATTATTATAATTAGTCCTTCTCTATAACTTTTATTTATTTTATTTGATGAACGACATCACGCGAGCGCCCTGCACATGTCGTCCGTGACGTCACTGGGAACGTGACATAACTATTGTGATAAACGTTCAGTAACATCAGTAAGGACGTGTCTGTTGGAACGCGCAAATTGTCGAAACAATCAACAGAAATAAGAAACAATAGCTTGTGAGCGAGTGATGATGAGGATGCTAGTAGGTAGTGTAGTATTCACACAATGTTTACAAGCTCCTTGCATAGATGCGACAGGTTTTTGTCCAGATATATTTAAAATGTACCTCCAGCTCTTTACGTCACGGGGAGTAGTCCTGACCGCAGCGTCCTGACATCTGTGCCAGAGGACCTGCAGGCGCCCGCGTAAAGTACCGCCCAGGTTCATGGCATCATAATTATTGTATATTTATTATAATCCATTTTTATCTTCCCTGTTATTACTTACTGACACGTTTGAGTAACCGACCGACATTTTCGAGTTCATTATCAAATTACAATATGGAATGAGGTGCTCAAGTGAACAGCCGGCCGCGTCGCTCATACACCGGACACTCCACGCGCTCGGCGCCGGCCGCGCTCTCGTGCCATCAACGGATACAACCGCACTCGCTCCGTCGGCGACCGAGAGAGGGCGCGGCGGCCGCGCGCTCTTACAACTAGAAAGACTTAATGCTGTTACAGCCAGAATTGAAGATCACTACAATGAGCAAAATACTCACAGGTCTAAAAAAGCCTTCGAGTGGTGGTCGGGAGGAACATCGTCCCTGACGGAGGATGATGACCACGCTGGTGGTCTCATCGAGGAGTCACAAAGCTACATTTTTGTGAAAAAGGAGTGAAAACTTCAACCATAGTGTATCAAGAGACAGTCTTAGATAGTGTTGTGAAACCAGTCAGCCATACACTTTTAAAAAATGTACCGTGATCTTTCCAGCAGGACTGAACACCTGGTCACGAGGGACGAACTGCCCGAGCCTGGCTCGAAACCGACGTTCCGGACTTTATGAGAGCTGAAGGCTGGCCCGCGTCTAGCCCAGACCTCGACCCCTTACTCTACAAGTTATGGTCAGATTTAGAGGCCGTGGCCGGCCTAAGCGACGCGGCGACACTGAGTCTCTTAAACAATCTCTAAATTAGAAACAGCGGCGTAGTTTCCCACGGAAACACAAACACGTAAGGCCATAGACAGATTAAAGCCAAAAGTGGCAATTTCGAGTAGTTTTTTTTTGCTGGTCTTTAATAAATATGTTGGTCAAAATTAGTTTTACTATTAATGTTATTGTAGTAGGTGCAGTATTGTAATTAGTTATTAGTGTTTTATATTGATAAATATGATATTATTTGCCCAATGAAAAAAATGTATTAATGTTACATTACTTCATAAAAAAAACGAAATTTATTTTGTAACAGAACTTATGGCCGGACTAGGTAACAATGTCACACAAAGCGTTTATTTACATTGATTACAAAATTTATTTGCATCTTCAATTGTTTACTGTAAAAAGACTCCTACCACAGCCTAAGGAGCGGCTAGCTCGCTCCATAGTTACGGCCGCCTTATAAGCATTGAGTTACTATTACTACGTATAGAGATGACAGCTTCGTCCATGGTTTTGCGCCACGAGTTGCGGTACAACGTACCGCAACTATCCAGTGAGTAGGTATCCAACGCCCATCGCGACGAGTCGGGTTCACTCACATACAATACGCATAAAAATTTCAGGTTGCGTGCTTAAAGACTGCTCAAAACACTCCGAACATAAAGAAAGTGATGGCTGTAACGTATCACCGGTAAGTAGAAGTAGAAACGGATAAAACCCTCAATTCAATATTTTCCACTATTTCGCAAGAATAGCGCTCACGAAAATCAAGCTGCCGGGTGCCATATTTAGAATAATAAAACCATAAGACGCAGATAGGAAACATCATTTGTACCTACCTTTTTTTGTTGTTCTGTTTAAGGATATCAACAATATATGTGATTTATTTTTGTGTAGATTAGATGAAAAATTAGTAAATTCTTTAATTGATATTTATAATCTATAATAACTTTCGTTTATAGAACTTATAATAAGTTATGCAACAAAATTTAAATTTTAATGGTACTTGTTATGTTAAGTAGGTACCTAAAAAAATTTTTTCAGATCTGTACCGAGTCCGCAGTTTAGTCTATGCGAGCGTCAAGCAGTCGTTGAACAGAAAGCGTTCTAGCGCTGCGAGCTGGTACTGTTATTGTCTATATAAGCGACTAATTATTGTCTTAGCGCTGCAGCAGATTTGTATTACATTTTACAATTAATAGCGTTCTAGCGCTTTGTGTTTGTACTGTCTCGTTGGACGACTAAGGATTGTTTATAAGCGCTCCAGCGGATTTTAGTTCAAACTCTTGCAAAATGTTTACGTCGTATTACGTAAGTACCAAAATGTGTTTCTGTTCGATGTTCGTAGCGCTAGTTAGACTCGCAATTCACTGATTTGATTATTTGTTCGTTTATTATTAAGTTTTTTCATACTGAGCTTTATTGATGTAATGGTATGAAGTAGGTAACTATCCCGCAAGTAATCTGTAACTTGGACCAATTAAACATTAGGTATCTAATCGGCTCGCTATGTAAGCACAACAACTGCTGAAAAGGAAATCACCCGTGTCTGTGACGTGCCGCGCGCCGAAGCCGAGCCAACCCTGGCACCCGTGTCTGTGACGTGCCGCGCGCCGAAGCCGAGCCAACCCTGGCACCCGTGTCTGTGACGTGCCGCGCGCCGAAGCCGAGCCAACCCTGGCACCCGTGTCTGTGACGTGCCGCGCGCCGAAGCCGAGCCAACCCTGGCACCCGTGTCTGTGACGTGCCGCGCGCCGAAGCCGAGCCAACCCTGGCACCCGTGTCTGTGACGTGCCGCGCGCCGAAGCCGAGCCAACCCTGGCACCCGTGTCTGTGACGTGCCGCGCGCCGAAGCCGAGCCAACCCTGGCACCCGTGTCTGTGACGTGCCGCGCGCCGAAGCCGAGCCAACCCTGGCACCCGTGTCTGTGACGTGCCGCGCGCCGAAGCCGAGCCAACCCTGGCACCCGTGTCTGTGACGTGCCGCGCGCCGAAGCCGAGCCAACCCTGGCACCCGTGTCTGTGACGTGCCGCGCGCCGAAGCCGAGCCAACCCTGGCACCCGTGTCTGTGACGTGCCGCGCGCCGAAGCCGAGCCAACCCTGGCACCCGTGTCTGTGACGTGCCGCGCGCCGAAGCCGAGCCAACCCTGGCACCCGTGTCTGTGACGTGCCGCGCGCCGAAGCCGAGCCAACCCCCCAGCGGCGTCGACGGGGGCTGCGGATAGTGCGCAAGCGGGACCGTGCCCCCCGTCACTTGCCGACGACGGAGGAACACCCCGGGGTTTTAGTGGGTACACTCGCCACTCTGGCGGGGACTCCCACATAACCACCGTGCCTCCCCCGGCCGGTGGTATCCATAAAGGATTTCCCCGGGAAAAAAAAAAAAAAAAAAAAAAAAAAAAAGGCGCGGGCGTCGAGCCAAGTCGCTCAGTCGCGCGCGCAGAGCGGGCCGGCTGTTGTGTATAGGCTGTGCCTCTACCAATATTATTGTCATACTTCATGGCACGCCCTGCGTTATTTAAACAATGACACATAAATTCGTAATAAATATTTGTTTGTAAATATTTTCATAATCCATACGTATGAGATAATCGTTCATTGAGGGGCGAAGCGCCGAGAGACCGGTCCATTGAAAGGCGCCGTCCATTGTTGAAGTGAGCCCGCCAGAACAGGTACCCTGGGTAAACAATAGCGCGCCGGGGATATAACAGCCGTGCGCCGGGGAGTTCACTTCAGTTGCTATATATAGGTGCGCGTAAGATGCTAAAACACTGGGTCGTAGTGGAAAGGTTAGTATCATTTTATTTATATATATATATATGTATATAGATAGATATATGTATATGTATATAGATAGATATATATATATCTATTTTATATTCTTTAAAGTATTTTCGACGCACTCTGGATCAACCTCGAGCGTGTATTGCTTTGGAATATTTGAGCTATCTGTAAATGATTGAAAACTTAGCTAAAGTGCGGTCGCGGGGCATAAAGAATTTCATACATTTACCTTTTACAGCCGGTCTCAGCAGTGCAAGTACGGAACTTTTCACGATCGCGTAGATCGTCTAATTTGACATTTATTTTAATTATTTATTTATAATAGGTATAGTTACAGACAGCAGGCTACAAATATGACATTTTATGAACAATTATTATACATATTACTAAACCTGAAGTCTAATTACAACTACAGACAACCTTTCCATGTATTGTAGACACTAATTTCAATTTACAAATAAATTATATTAATTACAAAAGATAATATTTTGATATTTATTTGACTACGACATGAACATTAGATTCGAAGGATGGGAGACTATATGCAAATATGTCTTTGGGAAAATCGGTGGTGTTGTAGGTATGGAACATTCTGTGTACCGGGTTATTTTGGGAAACGTTGTTGTTAGAGGGAGATATGCTGAATAATATTAGTTTGCGCACAGATCGAGTCGGTACCTTCAACTTAATTGTTTCCAACAGGTCGCTACCGAATGTACCGTGCACAATCTTATGTAATGTGCACAAATCAGTCACAGTTCTTCTAGTACTAAGACTCTTTAAGTTAAATATTTTAAGTCTATCTGTGTATTCAGGTAGTTTACGTCTTGAACCGAGTCGACAGCTTAGAAATCTTAAAAATCGCCGTTAAACTGCTTCTATTCTGTCAGCGTGTATTTCATATATGGGTAACCAAACTGGGGAACAATATTCCAGGATATAACTGACTAAGCAATTATATAAAGTGAGCCAGGAAATAGGGTTTTTAAAGGCCTTTGCAACACGTGTCATAAATCCTTACATTCTGTTTGCCTTGGTGATTATAAGATCATAATGTGGCCTAAACGAGAATGCTGAATCAAATTAAACACCTAAATCACGCACGACATTTACACGTTCTAGTGGAGCTCCCGCAATATGATAATTATACTGAATGTAGGATTTATTTTTAGTGAAACTTATAACTTGGCATTTTTTTGCGTTAAGTGACGCCAGGTTAAACTCACGCCATACTTGTATAAGATCAAGATCCCTTTGAAGTAGGTGGCAGTCATTCTCGGAGTAAATTCGGTGAAAAACTTTAATATCGTCTGCATAAGCAAGACAATTACTGTCCAGCTTATACAAAAGATCATTAATAAAAGCTAAAAATAGCAGTGGACCGAGGTTAGAGCCCTGCGGTACACCAGAAAGTGCCAGAAAAGGCACAGAATCATATCCGTACAACGATACTAATTGGGACATGTTTAGAAGATAAGATTGTAGCCATCGTAGCAAATTACCATAAATTCCTAAATGCTTAAGTTTACATAAAAGAATAAAATGATCTACCCGATCAAATGCCTTTGAAAAATCTGTATAATTCGCATCTGTCTGGACATTTGTGTTAAGCGATTCACTTATATAACTAGTATACAAAAAAAATGATACAGTAGATTTGCCGGACACAAATCCGTGCTGACTAGGATCAAAGCGATGACTTAAATGGAAATACATTTGATAAAAAAAAACAACGGTTTCAAATATTTTTGCAAAGCCATTCAAAATGCTAATTGGGCAATAGTTTTTCGCCCAAATAGCTTAAATGTATTATGGTATTTCTCTTTCACTCTTAGTAACCGAGTAAGTTCTTTAGTTAACCATATGGGCTCATTTCTTTTTTACTTTTGGTTTTAGGTGTATATTTTTCAATTATTACGTTTATTTTCTTGTAGAAAATTTGTACAAAAACATCACAGTTTAGATCACGACCAACATTCTCCCAGTCAATATCATTAAGTTACATTTTTCATAACTTGTTTTGTAGAAACACAATTTGTGCAGCTCTGTATTTTCAATCAAAATGGGGGGATGATGTTGGTCTAGGCGGCTAACCGGTACAGCACTCAAAAGTGTACCCAACTCCGGCTTATCAGTAAAAAATGAATTCGTGGTTTAACAGGTTTTACGTTTCGAACTGGGGCGTTGCTATTGTCGCCTTTAGGTTGCTTGCTCTTACAAGCGTCACAAGTCCAACATTTGTTGACATCATTAGTCATAGCAAATCATAAGATTGAAACAAGCACAACATTTAAAGTACTGTTTACCTTCGATTACGTTTGAGCATCCAGTACAGCTGACTGATTTAGAAGCCATTTCGTACCAGCTTCTTTTATTAGTGCGACCAATAATATCAAAATGTGTGTTTGTAAATATATGTTGTTATATTCAGTGAAGTTCATATATATATATACAGCAACACGTCTTGGGTTTCAGTAAAACGTTCAGTAAACGTGTTAATGAGAAAAAATAAAAAAAACAATTAAAAAGTTAACTTGTCTTGATTGGGTTTGAACGCGGGGTACGACGCAAACTTCTGTAGGAACGTAGTTCACCATCCACTACGCCAATGACGTCTGTGAATATGTTGCGAAATTAAGTATATGTTGTTTTAGTGTTCACTGATGTGTTTATGAATGAAATGTGGGTACTTTTGGCTACATCCACTAGAAAAACAATATCACAGAAAACAATAGTCCGATGTTCACTATGGAAAGCACAAAATCTTGATAATTATAACATTTCCAATGACAACTTATATTTCACTGGAATCGGCAGACGATAGCGGTCCTACTGATGTTTCATATAAATAATTTAGGTCAGTTTATCTACTAATAAATATATAATTTGCGGGATTGGGATAAAAAACATTTCTGCGTGTTAAGTTTCAAAGGTATTGTGTATTTTACCGAATAAGACTAATCGATTTCACGACATTCAAATCAAATCAAATACCTTAGTTTATTCGCAAATATAGGTGTATATCAGTTGGTAGTGACATTGAACATGAGGTCGATACAATTAGGCTAATATACGACCGTGTCGAAAAGTATTTTTTTTTTTCTTATTTACAAGTCTAGGATTAAAATGATCATTTTACTTAAAATATTTCTGGGGCTTATTGTCATTTACACTGTACATGTAAGAGCCATTACCGTGGGTTATAAATATACCATGGTATAACTTGTCATTACCATGTAGAATACAGTAATTACCATGTTGTAAATTAAAATACCCACGTCCTGAATTATCATTACCATGTCCTCTAATATGTCAGTAGCCTACAACTTCTTTATTCCGTGCGTACAGAACATTCGACCTTTAGCGTGAGGTAATAGAGTGTACACGCATACATCTGTCGATATAAACCAGAGTTTGCAAAAAATATCAATTTAATTTTTTTAGCAGAGTTTTCTGATATTGCATATTTCTCAGGAAATACCCACGCGCCATGTAGGTCAGAGTGTAAACCCAACTTCTCTGACGATAATAACATTCCGTTGGGCGTTCTCACGGGCACGACGAAACGCGTCACGCGTCACGCGTCACGCGTCACGCGTCACGCGTCACGCGTCGAATGTGCAAGGTGGAAGTAAAGTGAAAGTCAAAGTCCTTTCGTGAACGTCAATTCACTTAAGGGGAGTCGATGATGCTCCCCCCCACCCCGCTACCACCGCTTTCTACTAAAAGCTACTAAAAGCCCTCGATAAAAGCAATAATTCAATTGTAACGCAATTCAAGCCACAGTGTGAAAGCAACAGTGGGCCATTTACAACGAATTAACATTATGAAAGATGTTGCAACTAATCAAAAGGGGTTATTCAAATAACGTACCGTATTTCGAGGTACCATATCGACATATGCGTTAAGATTTTTATGCACAACATTCGTGTGTAACTTTTTTACACTATACCCACATGACTATACGCTGTATATTCGTGATACCTTCGTATCCAAAATAAAAAAAGATGTTTTTTTAACCGACTTAAAAAAATAGGAGGTTCTCAATTCGACCCGTATGTTTCTTTTTAATGTTTGTTACCCCAGAACTTTCGATTCGGTGAAAGGATTTTGATTTGTTTATTTGAAAGCTGCCGCTTCCCGTGTTGTTCCATTTAAACTTCATCAAGATCAGTAAAGCGGTTTTTGAGTTACACTCCGATTCTGATAAATGTTACTTACTCGTGGACGACATGATTACTGCGGGTGACGTGAGGAGCACAGGTCACTGGAAAGGCTGCACCGACGCAGCCCGCAGTACCGCGACCGCGTCCGCGAGCGCCCCTAGCGTAATTCTCCTTCAAAATGACTACCGAATGTGGTTGAAACTATAGTCGGAACCCTCCGACTTATTACGTGAGTTATTCCCGTGTTTTATACTTTCAAAATATCACTAAAAAGGGTAAAAAGAAAAACCTAAAAATGCAACTGAGCTTAGGATATTTCTTTTTTTATTACACTCAGACCCCCGCACTAGGATTCCCTGTATCGCGGGAGGCATGGATTGGACACACACAAACGTCTACACTCATCGTACAAACGTTTGCCCCTGCCGGGATTCGAACCCAGGGTCCCGAAGACACAGAAGTCATGTCAATGACACTAACCACTGCGCCACGGCGACCGTCGTGCCAACCGACACAAAGAATTAGAGTTCTTTGTGTAAAGTGAATAAGTCATAAGTACCTAATAGTGCAATGTTATCGCGGCCGATAGGATAGGATTATCAATGACAGATCTGATGTTATCGCGGCCGATAGGATAGGATTATCAATGACAGATCTGATGTTATCGCGGCCGATAGGATAGGATTATCAATGACAGATCTGATGTAGACTTTATGTTACTTTACACTACATTTTAAGTTATATCACAATCGGTTTACCCAGGCAGAAGTTATGTGGTAACAAACATTTAAAAAAAACATACGTGTCGTAGTGAGAAACTCCTCCTTTTTTTGAAGTCGATTAAAAATACAAATGAAAGCTCTATTTATAAGGAAACGTCCTCTTACAATAGGGCTTTCATTTATTTCCGCTGTTACATGTCTGGACTCGGGAACAAATAATCCAAGCGTTTCACTTTTTGACATATTTCTCACAAATAAAACCATTCAATACCTAAACCATAATAAGTAGGTATAGTATCTAACGAGGCCCGTGAATTTTATCATTGAGTTTACATATTATTAAACTCAATGAATTTTATAAAGGTAATCTAGGTACCTACCAACCATATTTCATCTGGGGTGCGTTTCATTTTGCGCTCACAGTGCATACGTTCGTACTTAAGGATTTAGCTGTTCCAAGAATAATGTACTGACAGTGCTGACGCTCGTAAGCAAATTGGAACGGATTGTGTGTGTGAAAGCGCGCGAATTCTTTAAATGTCAGTTCCCATTAAATTCATATTAAATAATTCACTTCCGTACTTCACGGACACTGTACAGGTCATTTATTCTGATTAGTTAAAATTGCGTTTTTAATTTTTTGTGGACGGATAACCAATTTTCCGACAGATTCTCAATCAGTTAGATGTCAGAGCTAGTTTCGGGGCAGAAGCACATTACGTCGCGGGACGCGACCAGTGATTGGGTGACCAGTGATTCGACTCAGGGAGTGAAATCGGGAACGCGGTCGTTCAAAGGGGTTAACGAACCCACGGGAGAGAGTGTGCACGAGCCATTTCGTGTATCGGGGCAGACGTAGGTAGGAAGCACGACATCAGGAACGTACGGCTACGCATCGTCGGCGTATGCGCGTACAGAACTAACTCATCCGCACGCCGGGGCCGGGGTGAATACTCGGCCGGGAGCAGAGGCGAAGAAGGAGTCGGACTACAGGATAGCGTAAAACGGTCATTCAGGGACTTGACAATGGCCATTGTACAACGAACTAAATCCTGTTAGGCTTCCGGGTACATCTAAAAACAGCGGCACTCCGGAAGTATACATTAATCGTGCGAAGCCAAGGCAAGAAATAATGGAAATTTACTTTACAATTTAATTATTATGTAGTAATATATATTAATAATGGTAAAAAGGAAAAGATTGCTTGTTTGTTTGTTTGTATTGAATAGGCTCCGATAATATTGAACCGACTTGAAAAAATATTTCACTGTTATGAAGCTACTCTATCCCCGGGTGATATACGCTGTATTTTTTTGACGTGATAACGTTTTATAAATTGATGAATACCAGCAACACTCATGAAAAATAGTAACCTTCCGCGTAACGTTCCACCTGAGTTTTGTATTACATAAAATAATCAAAGTCAAAGTCAACGTCAATGATTATGACATTATAAATGATTATGACGTTATCACGTAAATCTATCATCCGTAAACCGACTTTACAGACAACCATTTTTTTTTTCAAATTAGGGAT
Organism: Apeira syringaria; assembly: GCA_934044485.1. Lineage (NCBI taxonomy): Eukaryota > Metazoa > Arthropoda > Insecta > Lepidoptera > Geometridae > Apeira > Apeira syringaria. The sequence continues at coordinate 18,044,997 of OW203668.1, forward strand.
ACTTATAATTTTTCATTTTGAAATCTTTTACCTGTTCGAAGCCGGGGCTGACCGCTAGTAGTTAGAAATAAGAAATTTTTATTGTGTATCGCATTAACGCTATGCTAGGCAGAACTTCAGTTCAAATATTTGAAGGAAAAAGTTCGGCTGCTAGTGGGACTTGAACCCACGACTACAGAATACCGTCCTGTCGCTTTGTCCAACTAAGCTATAGCAGCCCGTACCACTAGGGCCGAATTACTTCCTTCCTTTATTAACATCTTGCGGGGATGTTTTAGCGCCATCTACCTTTAATTGTATGAACAATTAATTAATAGGACTGATAGACCAACGTTACAGTTGATATCGTATCAAACGAAGGCACCCTACCCTTATTTTAAGAAATTTTTATTGTGTATCGCATTAACGCTATGCTAGGCAGAACTTCAGTTCAAATATTTGAAGGAAAAAAGTTAGAATAGTTAGAAATAGCCACAGAAGGCATAATTTAAGAGGAAGAAGAAGATGAACTCGTAGTAATAGTGGTTTCGAGTGACGTTTCAAGCCCATTGCCAAACTGTACAAATTTGTATGATCATTTTTAATTATTTTCTCTTTCTAATAAATATCGCTACCAAAGATTTATCAAAAAATCAAAAGTTAACACGTCTACATTTACAGCCCCGCACTAAGTACAATGACTTGTGTAACGAGTGCCGGAAAAGTTTATATCACACACGTTTACAAAAACATTTACGTTGCAAAAATTTACAATCAGCCATAGAAGTAATATGTACTACGTAGTACATATTACTTCTATGCAATCAGCTGATTTCTATGACATTAGCACACAAAAGCGTACAATTTGCGGTTTATTTTTGGTGGCGTGTATATAACGTTATATCAGTCAATACAGTATTAAGGAGATCGAGAGGAACGCCACTATATGATTAGAGATGTGTAACTCAGCTCTGAGTCGGTTCAAAGATCCGAATCGGATCGAATTGAGCATGTGATCCGTAACTCAATTGTAAAACGCATGACTCACGGATCAGCCGTGACTCACATGAGCTGTGATGTTCCAGAGCTGTAGTCAGTTCATTTTGAACTGTTTATCTGTAGATCCGCTAAGTCGTAAGCGAGCTATGTAAGGCCGTATACTCACGGATCAGCCGTGACTCACAAGAGCTGTGATGTTCCAGAGCTGTAGTCAGTTGATTTTGAACGGTTTATCTGTAGATCCGCGAAGTCGTATGCGAGCTATGTTAAGGCCGTATTTATTTTAGTTCTGGAATTCACAGTCATATTATCTATGGCCAATATGACAATGTATTTCTTAAATTCAATCAATGAGTATGAAGTAAAATAACAAAATATTAGTAATTTTTTCATTATCCTTTATAAAATATATTTTTTTATTTACTAATATTCCTACACGTAAAATATAAATAACATGTTTAAGGTGTTGACATTTTTCTGACAAATATATTTTCATTTCAGTTATACATTTAGTCAAATATTATGCGATTCTAGCCAGGGACTCATTTTGAGCCACAGAGTCACAAACAACTCTGTACAAAATATACAAATAGATCTGATCTGTGAACCGACTCAAAGATCCGTCTCAGACACTTGAGCTTTGATCTGAGTTACAGATCGTGATTCTTTAGTGAGTTACCCATGTCTATATTATGATTGTCGATTTTCAAACATCGGAGTAGCTTTCTGGATTCTATTCCAAATCCGAATATACCGAATGCCAACATTGCAAAATAAAATTTAAAGTTAATCAAAATTATAATTTGTTGTTATTTTTTTTCAAACGAATAGAAAAAAATCAGACATTATCCAAATGGCGCCGTTTTAAGGATTTTAATGTTAAAAACGTTTATTTAACAATAACTAAACTTTTTTTTTACAGTGACACGGCCCATCCACTGTCTTTTTCAAACACGGCTTTTTTACGGCCGCCTAAAAATTTGCATTGGCAACACTGACTCGTACGTATTATTCATTGAGTATAAAAATTTCACAGATGATTACTAGGTAGCAACAAAGTAAAATTCTATACCATAGATAAGTAACTATATAGGTACTGAGATATATCAGCCCTGCTAATCTGCCATACAAATGCTGTGGTCCTTACAGTTTAACCTAGGACGATAAGAATCTAACCGCCACGGATTGACGAAATCATTAAATCGTATACTAAAGGGATAAGGCTGATTCTTGTTCGAAGACTTCGTGCAGCTATTGAAAGTATTTATCTTTTTTTTTACTACTCGTTTTTTCACAGATCATTACACACATCTTACATTTATATACTCCAAGCATTCAACGAACGACAGATATTAAAAACTCATTCCCATAAATACTCGGGAATCTTTGACATTTAGCTTTCACGTAAAATATAAATTTAAATATATTTTTTCATTAATCAGAAAGCGAAATTTGTTTCGTCTTTGTGATACTATTTTATATTAGGTATTGAACAGCTGAAACCTTAATTTCATCGTAAGTAGCTAATGTACTATTACTAATCTAAGTCCTAACCTATGCTTAAATTTGTAATACAGGATTTATACGTCCAAAAATTAAATACATTTATTAATTATATATTAAGTTAGCTGCGTCCCGCGGTTACAGCCGCGTGGTGATGATGATGATGATCCTACGTTGCCTTCTATTGGTTAAAGTATCGGTTCAGATATCGGTAGATACATAGTTTAACACCTACAACCCAATGATATTATATGTATAAATGAGGTAGATGTCGCACAAGCGCGCGGAAACTGAGGCGGCAAAATTAAGTCAATTGTAGTAATTTTCATTGCGATGCGTATTTCAACCGCAAGTCTAAACATATAGCTATCCTTTTCTATATTATATGTACCGTATTATCTGTCGCAGTAAGCATGTTTATGTCGTATAGAAACAAAATCTGAGCACCGCGCAGTATAAATAGGTCATCTTTAGTAAAACATCATTGCTACAACCTCATAAACATTACCTACTTATAATATTAGTATCAATAGATACATATTGATATTAAAAAACTAAGGAAGTAACTAAAACTGGACTACATACAACCACAGGCAATGTCACAGCCAATTGTTTTAAGGAGAGCTAGAGCTCCATGTTTTGAAAGCAAAGATCTCTCTACGTGTCTGAATGTCCCATTATATTTGCCTGATTATATGAATATTTGATCCTTGCATGTGCTGCACAACTGCTAGCCCGATTGAGAAAAACAAAAAGGGAGCATGAAACTTATTTATTAGATCCACACTCGATAACCTAATGCTTTAATAAATTATAATACTTTAATATAAGGCATAAGGTTATCGTTAATACTACATGTTTAAAAATGGCTAGTGTCGCATTTTACGGCTTAGAGCATCTCGGATTGTAAGATTGACAATAATCTTCAGTCATTATTTTAAGTGCCAAAAAATGAGCATATGAGTTGAATTGGCATAAAAATTAGGAAATAGCACAGTTATCTGAAGACTTAGAATAATACTCAATACTCAATACTCAATACTCAATACTCAATACTCAATACTCAATACTCATTTATTGGTAACTTTAATTACACGTCATTTAAATATAATAATAACTTATACACGAGTACTAAAAATTCGACATTTAAGTTAAACAATAAAAAATAAAAAATCATGTAAAGCACATTTCGTATGCAAAATAAATAACCTAATTATAAAAAATAGCACATCTATTTAAACTTTAAAAATTCGTCAAAAGTGTAAAAAGATTGCTCGATAAGCCAACGTTTAAGCTTGAATTTAAAACATTGAAGACTTGAAGCTGATGTAACACCAATAGGCAGCCTATTATATACACTCGGACCCATCACATGAGTCAACTTATCGGATTTTGCAAAAGATCTAGAAACTTCCATCAGTCTGTCTCTTTTGCGGGTGTGGTACGAGTGCACAGAACTGTACTTAGGAAAAAGATCTAAGTTCATCCTTACGTACACTGCTACTTGATAAACTAAAATAGAGGGCAACGTAAGGATACCCATCTTTTGAAAGTAAGGACGAGCCGTGCTGTCGCTCGATATACGCGCCATGATCCGCACCGCACGCTTCTGCATGCGGAATGCACGCTCCCAGTCTGCGGCTCGAGCCCACAGTTCGGCTCCATACTGCAGCAGACAATGCACCGTTGCAAAGTAGCAGCTTCGGACCAAGTCAGCTGGTACCACATTTGCCACACGGCTCAGCGCAAAGCACGCGCTTCCAAGCTTTCCACAGATATTGTCAATATGGATGTCCCATTTTAGACCTTGATCTATGTGGAAACCCAAAAACTTCGTGGAACCAACCTGTTCAATAGTCACCCCACCTACAATCACTGTCAGAGATTTTCGTGGCCTTCCTGCAAGGTTGAAGTGTAGGAATTGAGTTTTACTCAAATTGAGTACGAGACCGTTTGCATGGAACCAGTCTTGTAACTGAGAGGAGGTGCTATTTAGTTCCTGCTCCAAAAGATCAACTGACGACGCGGTGACCACAGCAGCCACATCATCTGCGTACATAAACACTTCTGCACCGGTCACAGCACTTGGGAGGTCGTTTAAGAGTAAAGAAAACAAAATGTTCGATACTGAGGATCCCTGGGCCACCCCGAGCACAGATGTTAACGGATCGGATCTTAGTTCACCACCACCGCTGACTACTATTTGTAATCTTTCCTTCATAAGGTCAACTAGGAGGGCAAGTGACGCACCGTCCACACCATAGTGCTGTAATTTAACTGCTATAGCGCCGCGGTCGGCGACGTCGAACGCCTTCGAGAGGTCGCAGCATAAAAGCGCTACCTGCAACTTGGATTCGCGAGCCGCCATGATGCGACTTACTATCTCACGAGTGAGTGACGTGGTCGATCTTCCCTCGCGGTACGCATATTGTCTATCCGATAGAGTGTTTGTTGCGACCAAAAATTTAATAAGACGGGAACTCAGGCCGTTCTCAAAAACTTTTGCGACTGCTGGTATGATTGAGACTGGCCTATAGTTATCGATTAATTCACGCTTACCCTTTCCCTTGTATAAAGCCGAAATTTTACTAATTTTAAGAGCGCTTGGAAATGATCCTTCGGCCAAGCAATCGTTATATAAGTCAGCCATTACGGAAGATAGAGGCATTACAGCTGTTCTGAGAAGCTTCATAGATATTCAATAAATATCTACGGATGTCTTCGGAGCTATACGAGTACTAAACAGTAATAAATTGTATAATTGCCTCACAAGTATCATAAATGCAACACACTATATATATTACCTATTTTCAGCAAATATATTTGTATTTAATGAGATGTACCTCTATAGTTTTTTTCTATTTCAGGTAAAATATTTGCGGTTTTGTAACAGACAGATTCCAGTTCGATGCAGTCAAATTTAAAAAAATGAATTTCTATTTGTTTAAAAAACATTAACTTTAGTATGTTTATGCATTATGTATACTCACTAGATATACATATATGAAGCAAATTGTACCTTTACATATACATTTTTTGTAAACAATTAAAAGTTATTTTAGAAATACTTGACTTTTTATTGCCATGTAATGTGGCATTGAGTAGGTGTATATATATTATAGCATTGAGGATTTCTTATGCTAGACCAAAAACCTGAATAAAGATTTTCCCATCCCTATAAATATCGATATCGATACTCTTGCATAATACACTAGAGAACAACACTAAAATCTGTCAAATATCGTGTCAGTGATCGCTACGGCAAAGTCCATATGGACCGGTCCGTTCTTCGTGTGATTATTATCTATTTCGCTTTCTACTCAGTGAGATATATAAATATGTTCTATACACTCCGCTGTCCGTTTTTTAGTTAATTCGTATTTTTTTGTTATAAACCAATTAAACGGAGTGTTAGCTATGTGCAAAGAGTACTATATATATAAGGTATATATAGTAGTATATATATATATAGTATATACTCGCTTTGAATTTGATTCCTGTAGTGCGCTGCGATGCGATTCGTATATTACACTTAAAGTTAAAAACTGCTATAGGCTAGGCTAAATAATGAAGCAAAAACCGAGCGAATAACGTGTGTGATGTTTTTGCTTTCAAGTTACATTGCTTACTCAACACAAGGTCATACTGCAAAGGAATTAAACATTATAATCAAGTAATCACACTTCAGAGTTCATTTTACGCGAAGTGTTTGCGTGCTATACATTAGTTCTTAATTTATCATTTGTTTATTCCAGGGCCCCGATTAATTAATCCCGAGATGAGTACATTAAGTCAAGTAATTGATAGTGAGCACATGCAAAAGATTACATCTGAATTTTCGCGATTGGGAGGTAAGATCATTATATACCTAGGTACTCTTCTTACTTTTACTCTAATTGGTGTAATATTAACAAATGCAATGATAATTAAGGTCGTTTTTGATGAACGTGTTATATATTAAGAGTTGGATTAGGGTTTGATGGTTTCTCTTTTTCTGAGGAGGAGGACTAAAATAATAAATATCCCACCTCAGGGAGACTGAGGTAAGTAGGTTATTGATTCATCCAAGTTTAGTTGATATATATACTTAGGTACCGACTTATAATACTCACAATTGAAGAATTTTATAAATAGGAAGAAGTAATTGTGGAACAAATTACATTAAAACTGCCACTCCAGTTTTACTCATTAAACCTTAGTTAAAGTTAACAAATCAAATTTCTAATCATAAAGAAACTGAAATGTAAGAAAACCTTTATGTATTATTGCTACACTCACTCATTGACTGTTGGTTTGGAGATGGCAGGCCTCATTCACTCACAAGAAACTCGAAACTTGAGTTGAAGCTTTATTGGCAGAAGACCTACAATAGCAATAATAGTCACAAAATTATTTAAATAAAATATCTAATTTGTTATTTGTATCATTAAATCAATCATAATTCCAACCTATCTAGCAGTGGAAGTTCAATAGGTCCAATATAATACTCTCAATTATATAATTTTTATTTATGTATAGAAAATGAGTTTTCTATTTAGTCTCCACCATAGCTACTATAAACAAGTCACTGAACTCAATCCAACATCTGTAATATTTTATATCTATATTTTTCATAACTTTGGGTAAAATGTTGGCTCAACTTTCCATTATGGGCCATTCATTTGAAAGTTCATATTTTTTTGTATTATTCATAAATAGTAAGCTTTTTATAAATTTTCAAGTTGCAGAAATTCACGGTTTACAAGATATTATTTTTAAAGTTTCCATACAAATTGGAAAATAGCACACCATTTGCAAATTTATAGGTTGGATAAATTGCCTTGGTAGAAGTCAAAGTTGACATCCCACATTCCGTTGACGCTAGACATGAATTTTATTTATGAAATTGACTTATTAAAAAAAAAAAACTAATTTTTGTGTACACTGTGGAATGGTATGCAAAGCGACGCCATTTTGTTTTATAGCCTCTTTATATAGTAGCAATATGTCACCACGTAACTAAGCCATATATCATAAATGGTAATAATATAACATCAACTGGTAACATTCTGTTTGTACATGTTTGACAGATCGGTGCTACTTAGAAAATGCTGGTTCATCATTATACCCACAATGTTTGCTATCAGCGGTGAACGAAGACTTGACAAACAACTTGTACGTGAATCCACACTCGGACAAATACACAAGAGACTGCATAGAGCAGATAAGATGTTTGATCCTCGAGCACTTCAACACTGACTCCACCGATTACACTGTTGTGTTCACTTCTGGATGTACGCACTCCCTCAAACTAATTGTGGAGTCGTTTCGATTTGCCAACAGTGAAGATGACGTATCGAACTGTGGATCTTTTGTATACTTACAAGATAATCACACTTCTGTTCTCGGGTTGAGAGAAATAGCAATACAGAAGACCACAGATGTCATTCACATATCGCATGACAATTTTCTAACAGCTCTTAGAGAAAGGCATGTCACTCCTTGGAAGGATAAGTTCAAAAATGATGGTAACACATTACTGGTATACCCCGCACAGAGCAATTTCAACGGCTTCAAATATCCCATAGACTGTATGGATAGTATTAGAGATGGATGTCTCAACAACTACATAAAGAAGCACCTCTGTAAGATAAACTGTAACTGGTACATACTACTCGACGCGGCGACATATGTGTCGACCAGTAAATTGGATCTGTCAAAGGATCGGCCAGATTTCGTATCCTTGTCATTCTATAAAATATTTGGATTTCCAACGGGACTGGGTGCGGTTCTCATAAGGAACAACACTGAGAGTGTCCTCAGTCAGAAGAGATACTTCGGAGGAGGGACGGTCGATGTGGTTCTGAGTTCTGAAAATTTTCATGTGAAAAGAAGCAATCTGTACGAAAGGTATGTGCTTTGTGCTCGACATCTAACACGTCATTCCTGCTATGCACATTATTGTGTACCCCATGTAGGTACCGATCAAACCAGTACACCCACTGCACTGTATGGGGCGTGGGGGTCCCTATTAGAGAAATGAGGCTTAGGAAGCCATCATTCATCGCACTGGCCCATGTCGGTTGGAACCTACTGCATGCCCATATGCAGTCCAGTGCATCCCTCTATAACTTGTATATCACTTCAGGTTTCATTCTTTTTTTATACTTTACCGACCTAGCCCTGGGGTACTGGCTTAGAAGCCGTGGGGTAGCAGCTTAGAATTGTACCCCTCATGTCTTCCCATAGGTGTCTTAAGAGTCGAATAAGAGATCACGTACCAGAATGATTGGCACGGCAGCGCCTTCTGAAAGTCATATATTTTACTGCGCTTACGAGCTATGGAGAGTGCTAAATGCTCGGGGTTTCTCTACGCGATCGAATAAAAAATGAGGAGATCCGTAGAAGAATGCAAGTCTACGATATAGCCCAGCGGATTAGCAAGTCGAAGTGGCAGTGGGCAGGGCACATGGCTGAAAGAACCGATGGCCATTGAGGCCGAAAAGTTTTCTAATGGAGACCACAGACTGGCACAGGATAGCCACCGACCAGGTGGACAGATGACCAGACTAAAATCGCAGGCAAGGGCTGGATGAGGGCCGCTTCCAACCGGTCCATGTGGAAATCAATGGGGGAGGCCTATGTCCAGCAGTGGAAGTCCTATGGCTGAGATGATGATGATGACAGCCTCACTCGACCGCGTTGTCACTGGTCAGTGACAATGCGGTCGAGGTGTAGCACACAAACCTTAGTATGTTTACAGGCTCTTGAGGACTACTGCTCGAACACACTGCGTGTTTGGTGATAGTTTTTCAAACACGAGGGCGGTAGCTAGCCAGGCGGGTAGTAAGAACTAGGAACCTGATTTATCCCGCGGGAACTATGTTTTTCCGGGATTCAAAGTAGCCTATGTGCTATTCCAGACTAATCTATCCCTGTGCCCAAATTCATATCCGTTCAGCCGTTCTGGCGTGATCGAGTAACAAACATCCCAAACTTCCGCATTTATTCGCAATATTAGTGTGGTTGGGATTAGTACCAAATTATTGATTTATTCATTCAATGTCAGAATTAGATGCGCGCACAACGGTGTCTCACACGGGCTAGTAATCGTTTCCCTAAGTAAACAGCCAAGCCTTTTTTTTTCCGGCCGCTATAACTGAGGGAGCGCGGGGTGGCGATAGCAATACTGCGCCCCCACCACGGCTGTCCGTTTCCGGACCCTCCCCTCGCGACCGCTCCTGGACCAAGAGCACCACCCCGGGGACCACACAGTGCAATGAACGCCAGACTTCCCACATCCGACGCTCGTGGTCCCCTGCGATGGGCCAGATGTAGCAGCCCCATCGCCTGCCGCTTGAAAATGATGATAATAATAATATAATAAATCTTTTATTTCAGCTAGCGATCCATAATGTGTTAGTAGCAAATAGGTAACTTAAGTGAGTAATAGCTCCACATGCGTTCCGCACTCGAGAGCACTCAGTCAAACATGTCGGTAACAGCCGAGTAGCTAGCGCCCTGGCGCCCTGGTGAGCGCGCGCCTCGTCCGACCAATAACATTTGTTCACTTTGGCAGGTTCGAAGACGGAACGGTGTCGTTCATATCGATCGTCGCGCTGAAGCACTGCTTCGACGCGATGCACAAGCTCATCCCGAAAGCGATCGACGGCGATCTGATGGAGACGATCTCTCTGCACACATTCTGCTTGGGCAGAGACCTCTTCCACCAACTGTCCGAACTGGCCCACCCGAACGGCGCCAAGGCGGCCGTCCTGTACATGGACTCGGACTACACCGACGTGAAGCGGCAAGGCGGCTGCGTCACCTTCAACTTGCTCCGCCGGGACGGATCTTATATCGGGTATGCGGAGGTAACATGCTAATCTAACTTTACTCTGGGAGCTTGGTAGCTTTACGGCCCGATCGCGGATGCGGGGGACGCGCGCTCACATGTCCGTACTGGGCTCGCGCCGCGCGGTGTGTCCGGTTACGCGCTCTTAGCGCCGCCCTATCATTGTCTATGGGCCTGTCCGTTCCGTTTAGCCGCGACATCGCACTGATGTTATAACACAGTGAACACGGGACTGTGACGGCGAGGCGCAGCTAGTATTTATAAAAACCAGAAATAATACTCGGTATAGAAGCTGTTTATTTGCTTTTTAACCGACTTCAAAAAAGGGGTTTCTCAATTCAACCCGTATGTTTTTTTTCTTTATTTGTTTCTTACCTCAGAACTTTCAACTGGGTTATATCCGGTGCTTCCCGTGTGGTCCCATTTTATTTGTTAATTTTATTTTATTTTACATGGAAAACAAACAACTTTATTTCACAAACGATTGTAGGTTCAAGATGATAAACTTACATTTAGCCTTAAATAGTTTTCACTTTTAGAACTGGAATAAACAAGCGACCCTTATAGATAACACGACGAGATAAATAAATAATATAATAAGCGGGAGTACTAATCACCTACTGACTATCACAACGCTATAGTTACTTACACGTTAACGGTGAGTCACATAAATCAATCATTGTACATAACAACACTGCAGTAATGAGATATGAATAATTTTAGCCTAAGTGTCATGGGTGTTTTTTATTTATTTTATTCTTACTTTTCCTATTTTTAAGCGATATTTTTATCAACATTTCATCAAATAAATCTTTAGAAATCATGTTCTTGAACGCATTTTTACTTAACATGAACAGATCACAACGATCAGAGAAATTTAAATTAAAGTTATTCATTGTACGAAGTAAACAGGCATTTGCACGATAATTAGTCGCCCGCGCCGGGGGACGGGGGGGTGAACAACCGAAGATGTTTGTTACGACACACAGACCTGAGCGGTGCCACGAGGCCGATCTTCCCGAGCAGCGATGGACAGTCTATTTTATTTAGGACGACGTTAGACAATAAAGTGAGATCTGCAGTCTCTCTTCTTTTCTACAATGGAAGTAGGTGGTGGCGACAACAAAACTTCTCGTAATCATAGTCAGTGCAATTTTCCTTATATTTTACGAATCGCTGAAACTTTTTCGTTGTCTCTCGAGTATATTAATGTACTTATCGTAACAGGGATTCCAAGCTTGCGATGCATATCTCATAAAGATTGTCTTAAAATCTTTGGTTACTCGGAGCATGAAACCCAAAGTTTTCATGACCTTAAAGGATATACTTTCTATATGCTGATCAAAGAGAAGCTTAGGGTCGAGAGTGACGCCGAGATCGACAACAGAATCAGCCCGCTTGAGAGATTGCCCATTGATTGAGTGCCTTCTTTGATCCACTGAATGTAATACAACAGCATTTACCGATATTAAGATCTAATTTGTTTGTTAAACAGTAGGTGTATAGGTAATTAAGATCCTCTTGAAGGAACTCGAAATCATTCGGGGTTAAAATTTCTTTGTAGACTTTCATGTCGTCGGCAAATAAAAGGAATTGAGTATGTCTGAAGCGATGGCTGATATCATTAATGAAATGGCAAAGAGGAGTGGGCCGAGTATCGATCCCTGCGGAATACCAGACGGAATGGGTGACGAGGCCGAAACATATCCATTCAAGACTACAGTTTGGCTACGACCAGTGACATAAGAGGAGAACCACCTAAATAGATCACCGCTTATCCCCGAGGCATATAGTTTGGCGAGAAGAATAGAATGATCAATACGATCGAAGGCCTTAGTGTAGTCCGTATAGATTGCATCAACCTGGCCTCTACATTTAAATTAAATCAAAACCGGACAAGCGGTTGTGAGTGTTACTCCAATAACTGCTAAGTGCTACTCGGGCCTCGACGTCATGCGTGATGCACGAGGCTGTTGTTGAAGCGGTTGGATCGCACACTGGGCCCAAACCGGCCCCGAACCCGGCGAGGACGGCGCGAGTACAGCCTGCTGCAGCACCACAACATTCTACATAATAATATACTCGTTCTTTTAACCGTCTATTTTTGAAGTGAAGGTGTACTTTTGTATGGGGAACAAATGTTAAACTCGCGTCAGGCCTCAGGACGTGACGTCATCTAATTCGAAACACGGAGGGAGAGTAAACCGCCATTAAAATTTAAATTTAAATGAGTTACGAATAAGGAACATTTTCGTTTGTTGGTAGTTATATTTGATAAAGTCGTTTTGTTAAAAGTATTATTGAGTTCGATTATCAAAACGCCGATATTAAAAAGAGAAAAGATTTCACTGTTTAATAAAACTGTTATGTGAATTCTATGTGTAGGTACATAACATTATTAAACTTAAGCACCTACCTGTTGTGCTTGTGTACGATAGCGTAATTAGTGAATATTGTATTTTACCACATACCTACATTATACTTTTATACTGATCTAAAGCAATTCGTGCGAAATTATACCCTAACCATTCCCAAATATTCAAAAATGCACAACGTTAATGTTCAAGTTTTCACTTTTGCCGGCACTCCCGGAGTGCAAACGGTTGTTTTTTTATTTTTAACAAAGTACATTGGTTAAGCATCTGTTTTCTCAAAATGTAAAATAATATATGTTTGTGTGCAGTTCCAGCACATGGCGGACCTGTTCAACATCAACGTGAGGACGGGATGCTTCTGCAACTCGGGCTCCTGCCAGCGCCATCTAGCGGTGACGAACAAGGAGATGAAGGACATGTACAGGGCCGGACACAAGTGCGGGGACGAGCTGGACCTCGTCCGCGGGCGGCCCACCGGCGCCGTGCGCGCGTCCTTCGGGTACTTCAACACGTTCGCCGACGTCGACAAGCTGATGGCCATGGTGTGCCGGTGCTTCGTCGCCGCGCGGCTCGAGCCGCCGCCGCGGCCGATGATCGATCGTCCGCATCACGTTGGAACGTTGCGTTCGACCCGACCCGGCGACGGCGACGGCGACGCGCGCGACCGTCTCGCCGACCGGAGCGTCGGCGAGACAGTCGCGTACGCGCGCGACGCCGCCATCCAGCTGAGAGAAATGGCCATATTTCCGATTAAATCTTGCGGCGCCTTCAAAGTTACATCTTCGTGGAAAATAGGCGAGAAAGGGTTCCAGTACGACAGAGAGTGGATGATCGTCAAAGACAACGGGGTTTGTTTGACGCAGAAGCAGAACACCAGCATGTGTATGATCCGACCGCGAGTCGATTTGGACAGGAAGATGCTCGTTTTGAATTTCAAAGGTGCGTGGGCGCGGTGCTTACTCGAATAAATATATCTATTCCAGCTGACGGCCGGTGAGACCGATATCCACGCGTTGTGTGTAGATGGCACCGATTCGAAATTTTAAGCTTATAATAATTTGAAGAAACAGTTCCAAAACTACTTGAATTAATTTAGTAAATTTAAATCCTCCATATTGCATGCTTCACTTTGAGCTGATCGAAACGTTCAATAGTTGCTTCTGGTCACTGCACAACTTGTGCTTGGGTTAGCAATAATAATAACAAAATGAACAATTATTCACGTTGGAATATACGAAATCGTAGTGACGAACAGTGCTAGCCTAGCCTAGCCTAGCCGAGCCTAGCCTAGTCTTACTAGCGTTAACTATGTGAATATGATGAAACAAAACATATCAAATTGAACTATAAACATATCATATAAATAACACATCATATAAAACTATATCCACTAAGGAACATCTCACTGCAGTATATCAATACTGCAGTGAGATGTTCCTAAGTGGATATAGTAAAACAAAAAGGTATCAAATAAATAGGTCACGTACTGATAGTACCTATCCGCACACTACATTGGGGCAATCAGGCACTGATAGTACCTATCCGCACACTACATTGGGACAATCAGGCACTGATAGTACCTATCCGCACACTACATTGGGGCAATCAGGCACTGATAGTACCTATCCGCACACTACATTGGGGCAATCAGGCACTGATAGTACCTATCCGCACACTACATTGGGGCAATCAGGCACTGATAGTACCTATCCGCACACTACATTGGGGCAATCAGGCACTGGTAGTACCTATCCGCAAACTGCATTGGCTGATTATTTGGTTCTTATACTTTATTTTATACATTGGCAGGCAAAACACCCATAGCAGTGTCTCTGGACCCGCCAACGGAGAACCCTGTGAAGAACACAACAATGTGTGTTAGCAAGATCTGCGCCGACACGGTGACAGGGTACGACTGCGGAGATGAAGCGGCCGCCTGGGTATCGCAGGCTTGTGGGGCGGCGCACCTGCGCCTGGTGAGGCAGTCCGCCGCCGAGGGCAGATCTCGAAAGAAGAAGAATGATGGGCAGGAACTACTCTCACTGAGCAATCGAGCACAATATTTGCTCATAAACATCGCCACAGTTCGATGGTTGAAAGACAAGATCAGCGATCCGCAGTTCACGGACGACGTCGAGCGGCTGACCGACCGCTTCCGAGGAAACATCGTCCTCGACATGGACACGGAGCTGGCCGAGCTCGACTGGCACAAGCTCGTCATCGGGAACCACGAGTTTAAGGTACTTCCGTGTTATATGTGGACCGTTAGGATCCTATTTTTGGCTTCAATTTTGGCTAACGTTACCTACGATAATATGTATCGGTCTGACGTCCACTGCTGGACCATAGGCCTCCCCAATTGATTTCCGCAAGGACCTGTTGGAAGCGGCCCTCATCCGGCCCTTTGGTGGTGGTGGTGGTGGTGGTGGTGGTGGTGGTAAATCGAGAATCGAGTTCCCAATCGATACCGGGCCGGGTGCAGCATGGGTGCTGGACATAATTGACTGAACAGCAGCTCCAGTCACCGGCGGCACCAACTAAAATCAGTGCACCCACCTCAGTCAATCAAATTCGCAGCCCATATCGTCCTGCTCAAGAACCACGCCGCAGTCACACAAAAGATTTAATGACTTCCTCGCCAAGTCACACGCTGCCGCGGAATAGCATAGTATTGCCGGATCCTGCAACTACAAAACAGCCGATAGTTGTAAAAGATACTGCGTCTAAATCAAAGCCCGTGACATCTACCAAGCTGCCATTATTAGAAGAAAGTATCTTAGCTCAGTCCCAGCCCACTCCTGTCATCAGCCGTGGACGGGGGTTCGCCGTAAGACACCGCCGCGGACGGTTTCTCTGCGCTGCGTCGCTGGACCGAATGTGACTGCACTGAAGGCCGCGGGGGTAACAAAACATTTCCATCTATGGAATATAATAAGTTCCATAAATGTAACTGTTCAACTCGTTTTTATGTCAATAAATAAATAAATAATAATAATTTTCTTTTTGTCCACGTTTGTTGTAAGGCCTTTAGGGAAACTGTCGAGGCCTTCCAGCATTCTTTTTTTACTTGTCAATGGAGATAAAAATATATTATTGAGTTTTCTCAAAATGTCTTCGAAATGTGTTATTTAATTGATTGTGTGAAATAATGAAATGTATAAAACGTAAAAATCTCAGTAATTGGACTAATTCAGCTACCTTCGCGAAATAAGTCCACATATAGGCACAGTGAGGCTCGCGTTCCGGCGTCCCGGCGAGGGCCTCCCGGCGAGGGCGTCCCGGTGGCCTCCTGCTACCGCGCGGCACATATTGTTTTTAGAGTAATGATGTTCAGTTAATTAGAGCGCACTAACAAATGTTGTTGACACATTGGTGTGTTCCTAGTTGTGCTTCAAACGTTCTGTTTCTCCACATTACAAGCGCACTCACCCGAACACTCGGTCCCGATCTCATTGCGAACTCGGCTATTCACGCGTCTCGATCTCATTGCGAACACGAGCTATTCACGCGTCCCGATCTCATTGCGAACACGAGCTGTTCACGCGTCCCGATCTCATTGCGAACGCGAGCTGTTCACGCGTCCCGATCTCATTGCGAACGCGAGCTGTTCACGCGTCCCGATCTCATTGCGAACACGAGCTGTTCACGCGTCCCGATCTCATTGCGAACGCGAGCTGTTCACGCGTCCCGATCTCATTGCGAACGCGAGCTGTTCACGCGTCCCGATCTCATTGCGAACACGAGCTATTCACGCGTCCCGATCTCATTGCGAACACGAGCTGTTCACGCGTCCCGATCGCTCATCCCACACATTTATATTTCAGGTGGAGGGACAATGTCCTCGATGCCAGATGGTGTGCATCGACCAACGAACCGGCGAGAAGACCGTCGAGCCCCTCAGGACTATATCGGAGCAGTTCGGGGGGAAGCTGCGGTTCGGCGTCTACTTGAGCTACGCGGGCGCAGTGGACGGATCCACGGATCGCACTCTCAGAACCAGCGCTGCGGTGCGGCCCGCCGTCAGCGACGACGACATCAGCAGGTGAAGCCGCGCGCGACTCCGCCGGGGGCGGCTCGAGACCACCATGTTCAACCATTTACTAACCGTTAAACAGAGAGAACCCTTCGGTTCGAGTCCAATGGAAGCGACGGAAGGAAGTCCGCTCCCTCTAGGCGTGATTACTGATCACTGAACGTGATGGCGCTCGTGTCCGGGTAGTGCATAGTGTGGCGCGGGGGGACGTGCCACCGGCAGCGGCCGGCGTGCCCGCGCGCTTCGAGCTCATGCTCGCCCGGCTCTTTGCTTAAACGGGTACTTTTACGAGTTGTTAAAAATATTTGCCAATTTTACTTGTTTTTTTAAAGCTCACGTTTGAACTTTATCTCATGTGATGTAAAGCGACGACGCGGTCTAAGGTGGAGCACGCAAACTTAAAAGGTATCTATTCACTAGCGACGCGAAGACTCCGGGACACGCGGACTCGGGCGGTTTATTCGCCGTGTAGCGGTGGCGGTGTGGTGGTACGTCGCCCCGCCCCGCCCCGCCCCGCCCCGCAGTGCAGCACGCACTATGCCTACCGTAATGAAGGGCCACTTATGTAAACATAGCTATTATATAGATTTTTATTACGGTGTTCTTTATTGTGTGTGTGTGTGTGTGTTCGTGCGTGCGAGTGTGTGCGTTCTTCTGATACAAGTATTTTATAATTATAACGAGAGTGAGTTTGGGTAACATTATATATATGGGTTGTTGCGGAGTTGTTATATTTACCGCTAGACCACGTGTTAGTGTTTCAGACCTGTTCATATTTTATGTTAAATATTTAATTTGAATAGCTTTTATGTTTATGAATCGATGTTTAAGAATAATTAATTATAATGTACATTATAATAAACGGCCGTTCCTATTTATAATTACATTTGGTTAAGGTTATATTCGATGTAATTTTTTTATTTTTAATTTATTGTGCGGCTCATATTATGCCTATAGAATTAAAGTAAACGGTAAATTGTGACATTTGTTAAAAGGAATCTTCAATCATAAATGATTTCATTATTCAATCACATCACTGTATTATGTAAATAAGTTCGTGTACAATATTGCGCACATATGTACCTATGTATATAGGTAAGTATCATTTCCCGTTCAAACAGGCTCCATCTGTTGCCCGGACTCCAAGAGACTGCTGTCCTCAGTGGAACACTCAGTGTCACTATGTATTGTCACGTTAAATTCACACTGTTTACACGACATCTTCACAAACTCACACGCGTATCCACACACACCAACACTCACCGCACGCACACTCACACTTTGTTTTTATTTATTAACCATATTGTAAAATAAAGTAATAGATCTGGGCAAGAGCGAAATCTCCTATGACAGGTATTTTTTACTTAAAAGGAGATTTCATCCATGTAAATGCAATGTATTTTTTGTGAACGCAATAAAAACATTTTAATTATTTATTATATGTAGCCCTGACCCCTCGCCCCTCGGCCCTCGGCCCTCGCCCCTCGCCCCTCGCACCACATACTGTATTAGTGTTTGTATACTAGCTCGAGCTACATCTCACCGACCTGTGCGAACATAACGGCGGCGCGGGCGAGCGACGCGCGACCCTGCGTGTGTATGGGGAGTACATAACGACTAGGTGCCGCATCACCCGTAGGCTCGGGCGGTCATCGACACTCGTACTATGGCTACCAAGTGAACATCGTACCACCCATGATGATAGATCGCCCGCCGGAGAGTACTCGTGTGGGTAGCGCTCGTTACACACACGTGTGTGTAACGAGCGCGCGCCACCTGTTCGGTAATGGTGATGTGTGCTGTGACCGCTCACGACGTGTGCCACCAAACAAATAAATGTTATCAAATTGATCTGTTGTTGTTTCCTTTCACTTCCATAGCGCCGCTCGGGTCGGACCCGCCCCGGCCCCGGCCCCGTTACCGACTCGGCTACACCATAGTTCCCGTGCGCTCGAGCGGGGCGGGGTGTGAGGTACCGCCACCCCGCCCCGCCCCGGCCCGCACACTTGAAGATATCTAAACATGTTTTCGTATTTCAAAATTGTATGTTCAAAGAAGTGTCGAAGGTACTACTGCGAAGGTCGACGGCGGGGCCCCGTCTCTGTAACTATGAAACGTAATATCAATATGGAACTACTCCAGGAGCCCTAAACCCCGATTTACTAGAGATAGACGCGACATGATTAAATGCTTTCCTCGCCAAGGACACGTCATAGGGGGTTCTCTTTTCAGCAAGATGGTTTTCAAAACAAGTCACTTTCTTCTTTAGAGGCCATTACGAGCGGACCAAAGAGGAAACACCCGTCCTATGTGACGTGTGTGGGGCAGACAACACACGGATGTGACTGGACTCGCGATGCTCGCAGGCGGGAAGATGAAGGTGATGGGTGGCAGGGTCGTCTTGTATTCGTCTGCAGACGGCTCAGCGCGCTGTTCACGCGCACGCCTGCCATTCAAGAAAGAGATGCAGCCATTGTCTGAGCATATGTTAGCACCCGGCTGGACCGTCCTCGGACAGAGGAGTCGCCGAGTTCTCCTGGGAAATTAAGTGGAATGTAACCCGCGCTCACAGCACACAGCGAACTGATGGTTTCTCCTCTCTCCCAACTGGTCATCGTTATATCAAATCTACGCTTTTGTATCAGCTGGCCGAGTGGCTCAAAGAACAGACTTATTTCGGTTTTATTAAATGCTATTATTCTGTTGATCGCTCGCCTCCGGAACAATGGCGTAATTAACATGCACTGTTGCGGGTACCTAACGGGAGTTACCATTTCCCACAATTACACTAATGAGAAAAAGAATAAAATAAAGTTTAAAACACTGATATAATCTGAACTGCACATCACAATTTCAAATGTCTAACTAAGTTCGTTTAAAAGTCTCAATCGCACACTGCAAGATATTCGACCCTTACTTGCAATGACGTATATCAGCGGAGCACAGAAACAACAATCCGGCGTATCTCAACGGCGCGGGCGTTGACTGGCGCGAGCCGTGTCCGGCGGTGCTGGGGGGCCGTCCGGCGGTGCTGGGGGGCCGTCCGGCGGTGCTGGGGGGCGTGCCGGGGGTACTGCTTCGTAGATGTGTGGGTGACTCCTATTACCCTACTCTCCCCTACGACATGCCGAGGCACCCTTTATACAATTTTTTACCCAGTGGCGTGTCAAATTTGATTAAAAGTTAAAATATTCTAAAGTTTAAAAAGATCGAGCTTATTGTTTATAATTGCCGTTTGTTTTCCAACATAAAGTAAAATTGCATGTCTTGTTCCCTCCGCGTGGGTTCTGCGTGAACCAAACCCTTGTTATTGTTGTACGTTAGTGTAACGCTCAGTGTCGTCTCACGGCCATCACAAACATGCTTATACAAATGAATGTATGTTATATGTATATTGGCTGGCCATGTATATGTATTTACCTAATATAGGTACTCCTTATCTACTAGTTACTCTTTACTGCGATGGGGCGAGTCTTACCGCCGCAACCGATCTCCGATCGTTATGGTTCGAGGTTTTAAATCCGACGCAAGATCAGTAACATCAGGTGTTCCACAGGGCTCACACCTTGGGCCGCTGTTTTTCCTAATTTTTGTAAATGATCTTTCTACAAAAATCACATCAAAATTCCAAATGTTTGCGGATGATCTGAAGATATATAGAGAAATCAGTTCGTCACGGGATGTGTTGGAGCTGCAGGAAGGCCTTGATAATATCGTTGACTGGTGCGCTTGTAATAAAATGGTGCTAGATTCGGAGAAATGTTATTTTTAAAATTTCACTAGAAAAAAAACCAGAGCATGTAAACCATTACATAAATAATATTCCATTGACAGAGGTCAGTAGCATTCGTGATTTGGGCGTTATCGTCGACACTAAACTGGAGTTTAGGGAACAAATAGACTGACTGTTACAAAACAACATATAGACTTTACAGCTAAAAAAGGGGCGCGCCTGGCGGGCTTCGGGTCCAGACAAACCAAATCCTCAAGCCGTCTCAAAAATAGAAAAACTTTAAATGGTCAAATCACTCGTACCAATTACGCTCAGCATTCATCTTTGTATCGCCCGTGTTGTTCCTACAACCATATTTGCCAGGATATAGATATATTTAACTGTTCAGTCTGGTCATTTAAAAGACTTTTCAATGATCCTATGTTCTCGTGGGTAATTTAAATATATTTTATATGTTATTCAGCTTACTCTTTTATCATTAATAATTAATCTTAGAGCACTCTTTATACTAAGCGTGCTGTGGTCACACCTAGAAGGGTGTACACATGAACAAGCCATACGTATAACAATTGTAACTAAGTGATTCTTATAACTTACTGTGTACAACCAGTTCTGTGAACCAATAAAAAAAAAATTGGTTGTCTGTAAAGTCGGTTTACGGACGATAGATTTACGTGATAACGTCATAATCATTTATGACTTCGACTTCGACTATGTAATACAAAACTCAGGTGGAACGTTACGCGGAACGTTACCATTTGTCATGAGTGTTGCTGGTGTTCATCAATATATAAAACGTTATCACGTCAAAAAATAATCCATTATATATTACTCACATACTTTATCATATATTTTGATCATTTAGTTTTTTCTCAGTACAATAATAATATACGGCGCTGGCGACATTTAGTAATATGATTACTCACTCACACACCGGCATATTATATAAGTAGATACGTACATAATGAATATATACACACATAATATACATTGAATAGTCAAATACGACATCACACCGCTCGCACGTGCGACACGATTCGGCCTCGGCCCCTGTGGGTCCCGCCGCCATCGACGCGCGCCTCGACCGCGCCCGGCGTCGACTCTGTGAGTACCTACTGCCAAATACGACATCACACCGCTCGCACATGCGAAACGATTCGGCCTCGGCCCCTGTGGGTCCCGCCGCCATCGACGCGCGCCTCGACCGCGCCCGGCGTCGACTCTGTGAGTACCTACTGCCAAATACGACATCACACCGCTCGCACATGCGAAACGATTCGGCCTCGGCCCCTGTGGGTCCCGCCGCCATCGACGCGCGCCTCGACCGCGCCCGGCGTCGACTCTGTGAGTACCTACTGCCAAATACGACATCACACCGCTCGCACATGCGACACGATTCGGCCTCGGCCCCTGTGGGTCCCGCCGCCATAGACGCGCGCCTCGACCGCGCCCGGCGTCGACTCTGTGAGTACCTACTGCCGACGCCGCGGCGCGGGCCGAACCCAACGAAGCGGTGCGACGCTTCATGTCGACCCGTCACCGACATCGCGCACTGAATATCACTGTTCCGGAAATAGTATTCATTAATTATCGTAAATCACACAAATTCTTGAAAATATTATAAGTTGTTATAAGGTTGAGATAAAGTTCCGATCGGTATGACACTAATAATAACAACAGATATTACATTTTCATGAATTTTAGTTAGTTCCAGAGATTAACAAAATTAGGGCCATCGAAAAAACATTAACCCCCTTCTATAATCTATATATAAAAAAATGAAACCCGTTTTCCGTTGTCACGACATAACATGAAAACGGCTTGACCGATTTAGATAAAATTTGGTATAAAGATACATGGGACTTTGGAGAAGGACATAGGCTACTTTTTGTCCTGGAAGAAGTATGGTTCCCGTGGGATAACTGAGTCAGCGGGAAAAACGTAGTGCACGCGGGTGAAACCGCGGGGCGCAGCTAGTTATTTATAATAATATAAAAAGCTTTTGACCGAATTTCCATTATTTAATGGAACTTTAATAAGTTAGGGATAGTATCCACGCACTTCTGCCCCACCCGCCACATATGTAGGGTGAGGCGGGCGCGGGCGGCGCGCGGGCGCAGGGAGCGGCGCGCGTAGACTGTGGCCCCCCGAGCGTGTTGTGTGCCGCGGGTCGCGGGCCGCGGGTGAAGGGGAAAAGGTCTCTCTCATAATGCGTAAAGGAACTTAACTAAGGTTACTAACAAGTTCGACAACTAAAACCTACAATTTAAAATCTTCAAACAACGAGTTCAATGACTTGTTTCAGTTGGAAGTACATTTTATTTAAATCATATTTGTATTTTATTGCGCTGTGTTCTCGGAGCTCCATCCCGTCCTATTGACTACGCGCGCCCGCGTCCCGGGCCGAGCGCGCGTGTGTCGATGGACACTTTGAGCGAACTACACCCGAGATATAATTAACTAAGTACTAGATGTTGAGTATTCTCGACAGTGCTTACCTGTAACGTGTACCTGTGACGTGCTCCCGGAGCTGCGGCGGCGGAGACGTCAGCTGTGCTGTCATTACTGTATGGTTCACTTGTTGTTGGCGAGCGCGCGGCGCACGGCGCACGGCGCACGGCGCGCGGCGCACGAGCAAAGCACTTTTGGTGCGTTTTGGGGATTTGTTGGAGAGTTCTGGACACATGATGAACATTACTCGTGAATGGGAAGTGTATAGAAAATTGTAGAGAATCTAATTACTAAAATTATAGAAAATTCAAGGAAAAGCGATCGAAAATATGTTAATCGAATAAAAGACTATCGAAATAATGGCTCCGGACGCCGCCGGAGGATAGAGCTTGAGATACAATACAAGAAAGAAGTAATAAAAGTATTAAAAAGTGGAGTGAAAAGTGCAGGAAAGTGCACAAAAAATTGAACAGTAACCAGTGTGAGAACTCTCAGTGACTGTGACTGTAGAGATACTCGATCGCACAGGACACTATCTCGGACTCTGTACGCGGTCGGTCGAGTGAATAAATCGTTACTGTCGTTGCAAGTGTTGTTTCCTGCCGTACCCACTTCCGCAACATTGTGTATTTTACTGTGCTGTGTTCTCAGCGTTTATATTTATTTATCTGTTGCACCGAACTGCGTGTGTCCGGGACACGCGAGTGAATGCGATTAGATATCTAACAGTAAACAATAATGTATAACTGAGTGATACTACTACTATGATGACCACGACCGCTCTGTCAAGAGTGAAACGATAGAGAAGAAGATAACTGAGAAGTTAGAGAAACATTAACGCCTCGATACGAAGGGTAAATGTCAGACAAGAACTATGATTTCAAAAACAAATATGTATCGTCTATGTCGTGTCTGTGTCGTAGTATATCACAGTCTGTTGCATACACAAGCTTGTGTCCGGGACAAGTGCGTGTGTGCGATAACATAAATATGACTACTGAGATATAATGACGAACATTATTAGTAGTTAGTATTATTCAAGTATTATGTAACACCTACATATCATTTCATGTGTACAAAAGATGGTGTGCACAAAACAGAGTTACAGATATAACTATAGCTATATATATAGCTTTATATAACTACGTAGTTTTGGCATATAGGTATAGATCTAACTTAGAACGCAGAAGGCGATATGACTCTCATTGAGACACTTATTGTGCTGTCAAAAAGAGAAAAATGTGTCATATGCGTGTGTCGATACGAGACTGTCAAAAGCACATAAATGTGCTTTAGAGATAGAGAAAGTTCATGGTTTAGTTTGATCTTGAACACAAAGTGAACACGGACAGGTCGTGCGCGGCGCTCCACACGTCAGGCCAGTAAGGGACGTGACATAGAACTTGAATTAGAACTGCTTGTTAATTATAATAACATGCTGTGTGATACACTGTACATACAAGATATAACTTATATACTGTCTTTTGCATGCACAAACTTGTGTCCGTGACAAGTGCGGGAATGCAATTAGACATATACGAGTTAAACATCTTAAATTAAAACTGACTTCTGTTTTCAGATGACAGTTCAAATTAAAATTTATTTATAAATGAACTAGTCTAACATTTTATATCGAATCATATCATAAATAAAAAAAATAAAAAAAATGAATCCAATGAATCATTCAAAAGTCACAATTATTGTTATAACTAAGTAGCAAAGTACTTTTATACACGTGGGTCACGCAATTTGAAACGACGAAAACATGGAAAAATAGTATTCACTCTGTCGTGATATTTCGTGGTATAGGTACCTATACCTATACCTACCGTTACAGAGGCATGTCTCAAATAAAGCTGGTATCGAGTTTCTGCGTACAATTGCTGTCACTGGTGTGTCAAGTGGGTCAAGGTCAAGGTGGGTTCATCTATATGAATAAAAATGAAATTGTTTGAAGAAAGAAACAAAAATAAAAAATACTTTATTGTACTTTTACTTTATTGTACTGTGATTTCAGCGTTAACATTTATAACTATTTATTTATCTGTTGCACCGAACTGCGTGTTTCCGGGACACGCGAGTGAATGCAAAGATATCTAATAGTAAACAATAACGTGTACCGTTATTGTTATATACAATAACGGTTTATAACAATACCCGATTCACGGGACTCTCAAACTCTGTACGCGGTCGGTCGAGTGAATAAATCGTCACTTTCGGTGCAAGTGTTGTTTCCTTCCAATCCCGTACCCACTTCCGTAACATTATGTATGTTATTGTGCTGTGTTCTCAGCGTTTATATTTATTTATCTGTCGCACCGAACTGCGTGTGTCCGGGACACGCGAGTGAATGCAGTTAGATATCTAATAATAAACAATAACTGAGATATAAGTATTTAGTTCAATAAACATTAATGCCTTAATACGAAGGGTAAATGAGCCAATACTATAGTATAGTATATAGTAATTGACAATATATAATGTATTAGAGATTTACTTGCTGAAATATGATATCTATGATTTCAAAAACAGCCCCATATGTATCGTCTATGTCGTGTCTGTGTCGTAGTATATCACAGTCTGTTGCATACACAAGCTTGTGTCCGGGACAAGTGCGTGTGTGCGATAACATAAATATGACTACTGAGATAAGATGAATGATGATATATTTATTATGTATGATTATGATACACATATAATATCATATATGTACAAAAGATGGTATGCACAAAACAGAATTACAGATATAACAGAGATAATAATAAGGGCTTATATATATAAACCTATTATATTATCGATACCAAAACTGTAAAAAAGCACATAAGAGTACTTTAAAATAGAGGAAGTTCATGACTTTGTTTTATCTTAAACGTCAAGCGAACAGGAGCCGCGACACGGAACATGATCTAGAACGTCCTGTTTAATGCGATAATAGTGACTAACACTTGCTATTGATTGTGACGAGTTATACATATAAAGAACTTATATACTGTCTTTTGCATGCTCAAACTTGTGTCCGGGACAAGTGCGGGTATGCAATAAAACATATACGAGTTAAATAATTTAATTAAAACTCAATCAGTTTTAATTTAAAACTGATGCAGGTAACTGTACTGTAAATGTACTTTAAGATAGAGAAAGTTAATGATTATGTTTAATCTTAAACATCAGGGAAATAGGGGACTCTATTAATAACTCTATTAAAGAATATAATATTATATTGACGGGCGCATCGACATAGAAACAAACAAACGTCACGTCACGGTAGTAGAGGGGCGAAGCATTTTTTGTGCGTTTTGAGGAATCGGTGGAAGGTTCTGGACACAGGATGAACATTATTAGTGAATGGGAAGAGTATCGAAAGTTCTAGAGAAACACATGACTGAAATAATACAAGATTCTAGAAAGATTCAAGGTAAAGCGATCGAAAATATGATGATTGAAAATATGACAATCGCAAATGAATGAACATCAAAATAAGGGGGCTCCAGACGCCGCCGTGAGTCAGTTGGGTTTAGATACAATACAAGAAAGAACCAATTAAGAAGTGAACAGTGAACTGTAACTGTGCTAAAGTGCAGTAAGACCTAAGGAGCAGTAACCAGTGTGAGTGACTGTGGAGTTACTCGATCACGGGACTCTCTCAAACTCTGTACGCGGTCGGTCGAGTGAATAAATCGTCACTTTCGTTGCAAGTGTTGTTTCCTCCCGTACCCACTTCCGTAACATTGTGTATTTTACTGTGCTGTGTTCTCAGCGTTTACATTTATTTATCTGTCGCACCGACCTGCGTGTGTCCGGGACACGCGAGTGAATGCAGTTAGATATCTAATAATAAACAATAACTGAGATATAAGTATTTAGTTACATAAACATTAATGCCTTAATACTAAGGGTAAATGATAGATAAAGACTTTAACTGATATATAGTATAGTTATGAGACTATCGCAATCGCGCGCGCGCGTGCGTGTGTGTGCGTGTGTGTGCGTGTGTTGGTGCGAAATGAATTGAAAATTAACAAACATATAATATCTGAATGATTGGTGTGTGTACTGTATATATAATAATATATGTTGATTTATATATTTGGTGCCTATTTACAAAAGTAACACTCTGTCAGAACACAGATTAGCGAAATAAGTTTCGTTAAGAGCTGCCATCTTTATTTCATTTCATCTTAGCATTTGCTAAGAGCAGGTCTTCATGATCTATAAACGTATAATAAATATGTGTATATAAATCCTTGCAAATAGCACTTAATTATAAATATGAAAAACAAACAGGTAAATATAGCAATCTCGCCCATATGTATCATCTATATATCTCGTAGCATATACAGCCTTTAGCATATACACACTTGTGTCCGGGACAAGCGCGTGTGTGCGATAAGACAAACATCTGACTACTGAGATACGAATATATGTATTATGTTTGTGCATTACGATACATGTCATTTCATGTAAGTATACAAAAGATGGCGCGCACAAAACATAACTATAGTTTTGTTGATGTACTGGTATATACATTAACATAGGCAGGTACCTATGTATAGGTACATATAAGTGCATACCCCCTATACCTCAGGTATAGGGTATTTAAATATTTTGAATATATATAATTATAAAATCGTATTTATACGCGTGCGAATATGCCAAAGAATGAGCTGAACACCGATGGTGTTAGTTACACCATCGGAGTTATAAGGCAAACGCTATTTAGACAAATACTCTACGTTTACATTTTATTGCATGGATATTTGTATTTTATTGCGCTGTGTTCTCGGAGCTCTATCCTGTACTATTGACTACGCGTCCCGGACGAGCGCGCGTGTGTCGATGGACACTATGAGCTAACTACACCTGAGATATCACTAAGTACTAGATGTTGAGTATTCTCGACAGTACTTACCTGTAATGTCACCTGTGACGTGCTCCCGCCGCGGGCGGAGCCGTCAGCTGTGCCGACATCACTCTGAGGTTCCCTTGTTGTTGGCGAGCGCGCATTGTCGCAGTGAAAACGCGATTTAGTAAACTCTAATAGAACTAAATACTCACTATATATCTGACATCGGCCCTGTTGTGTCGCTGCCGGCTCTAAACATACTGGAGTAGAGTAGAGTAAATCAAGGAAATAATAGAAAATGCTGGCGTTGCATTCTATTAAAGAACATATTATATACGTTATTATATAACACATTATTACATAACGCATTAAGAAATGCTGCTAATAGTTCCGTAGTGTATAGAAAATAAAAACAAGTAACTAAAATAATGGAATAACTTGAATTAGAACTGCTTGTTAATTATAATAATGAGCTGTGTGATACACTGTAGATACAAGACAGAACTCATATAATGTCTTTTGCATAAACAAGCTTGTGTCCGGGACAAGTGCGGGTATGCAATAAGACATATACGAGCTAAACTTTTAAATTAAAACTTAATCAGTATTAATTTAAAATTCATATTTACAGTGAAGGTGTAGGTGTAGGATGGCGATATAACTTTCGTTTAGAGGTGCCATCTGCATTGCATTTAATCTTATTATAGCTGTGCTGCGACTGCTAGGAGTAGCGACATGATATATAAAGTTAAAATCCTTACAGACTTACCTTCTTATACTTCATTATAATTATGAAAACCAATAATATTAAAATCTCTTGAGAGGCTATTTATAAAAAGTCAGCAGCACAGAACGGGGGCCTAGCTTAAACCTTTCTTTGGCAATGTAGCGCTGTCGTAAAAAGGGTACACATATATATATAAGCATAATAAATTTGTGTCATAATGAAACAGTAAAAAGCACATAAATGTGTACCGATAGAGAAGGTTCATGATCATGATAAACACAGAGACGACAACACGCTTGCGTGGTGCTCCAACACGTCAGGCAAATAGGGGACGTTACATGGAACGTGTATAAGGAGTTTAACACTTGTATTTGATTGTGGTGTGTTAAACTTATATAAAACTTGTATACTGTCTTTGTATGCTCAAACTTGTGCCCGGGACATGTGCGGGTATGCAATAAGACATATACGAGTTAAAAATTTTAAATTAAAACTTAATCAGTTTTAATTTAAAATTTGTTTAGGTTTAGGTAGGTTTAGGTGTAGATGTAGGTAGGTTTAGATGTAGGTAGGTTTAGATGTAGGTAGGTTTAGATGTAGGTAGATTTAGATGTAGGTAGATTTAGATGTAGGTAGATTTAGATGTAGGTAGGTTTAATTTAGATGTAGGTAGATTAAGATGTAGGTAGGTTTAGATGTAGGTAGGTTTAGATGTAGGTAGGTTTAGGTTAGGTTAGATGTAGTTTTTTTTTTTTTTTTTTTTTTTTTTTTTTTTTTTTTTTTTTTTTTTTTTTTTTTTTTAGGTTAGGTTAGGTTAGGTTAGGTTAGGTTAGTCGCGGAGTCTGCTTTCGCCACTCGACGGGAGCGGACGTGTTGTAAGGTGTCTCCACGCAAAAAAAAATTTCAAAAATTAAATTCGTGTTTTCTGTTGTTATTTTTGTTGTTATTTTGTGTCGGAGTGTGAAGGAAGGGTGCGCCGATAAGGTGGCACTGATTTGGAGGTGGTTGCCCTAAGGGTACCCCCACGGGGGAGTGGAAATGTTTTGTTTCTTTGTTTTGTTGTTTGTTTGAACTGCGTCGTTTTGTTTTTTGTCTTTTGTTTTGTTATTGTGTTTCGGGATGCCGAAACCGCCGAGGGACGCTTCGGGGAAGTTCCTCAAAAAAGCCGACTGCCCGGAGGCCTCTCCCATCGACTCGGTCGAGGGGGAAATTGTGGGTTTTTCGGACACAGAGTCTGAAAGTAGGACTGCGGCGACGCTGGCTCAGCGCAAGCGCCCGTCTACCTCGTTCTTCGTGCCTGGTCATTCAGAATCAGACACGGAGACCGAGGCGACGGCTGGCGCGAAAGTCAGCACTGCCAGGAGGGGCAGAGGAAGGAACGCGAAAGCGGGACCTTCAAGGGAAGATTTCCTCAAACCTTCCCCTGTGTGCTCGGATAGCGAGCTAGAAAACGTCCTGAGAAGCAGGGCGTTTAAGAAAAAGTCGTCTGTTGTGGCCGTCGACTCTGTAACCGACGGAAGCGACTCCGAGGTCGCTTTCAGAGCCGACGACTTAAATGTGCTAAATGCACAAGAGTTGAGGGCGCAGGCGGGCGGACAACTTGCCTGCATTTTGGAGGTTGCCAGAAAGTCTGGCAACCTTAAGGGCGAGTTTGTGGCCCGTTTAAAGAGATCGGCGTCCCTACTTAGAGAAGTGGTGGACACCCTTGCTGGAAGGAGCGAGGCCGAAGAGACGAGGCGCCTCCGAGGAGATAACTCCCGACTGCGCCTCGAGGTTGAGGCGGCAAAAGCGGAAATTAAAGCGCTCCGTCGCGGCTTCTCTGAAGCCAAGGCGAACGCCGCCGCCGCTACCGCTACTGCTGCCGCTGCTTCCAGCACAGCGAGAGAGGTGGCCCCTTCCACTGTGGTGGGACTTGAGCTGGTCGAGGAGCTCAAACGCTCCCTGGTGTGCACCGTTGGGGAGATTATAAGTGCGCGTCTAGCGGGAATTGAAGACCGCTTGTTGCCTGCCCCAACTGTACGCCCGCCTCTTAGGGCGGATTCGAAGAAGAGGGCGGCCACTGCGCCGCCTAAAGTGACGCCTGCGCCGGCTGCTCCTGCCGCTGTTGCGCCTGCGCCGCCCCAAAAAGTGGCCAGGAAAGCACCGAAGCAGTCGGCCTCGGTAGCTTCGCGTGCTACCCCGTCGTCGTCGGCAGTGAATGCACCCACGGTAGCTGCCCCCTCCGCTGCTGTCCCTCAGGCCGATACCTGGGCGACGGTAGTGAGAAGGGGCAAGGGAAAAGGTAAGGGGAAGAAGTCCCCTCCCGCCCCTGCGCCTGTACCAGCAGCGCGTGCCCCCGCTGCTACGCCGCCTAAAAAGAAGAGGCCGGCACTAGCGACCCCTAAGTCCGCGGTGGTCATCTTGTCCCTCCAGGCTGCAGCCGTGGACAAGGGGGTCACTTACGGTGCGATGATGCAGGCGGCACAGGACAAGGTTGATCTCCAGGAGCTGGGGATCGACCAGGTGCGGTTCCGCCAGACGGCCACCGGAGCCAGGAAAATGGAGATCCCTGGCTCCGGTAGCAGCGAGAAGGCCGACAGGCTCGCGGAGAAGCTCCGCGAGGTCCTGTCGGAGGTGGCGACCGTCTCCAGGCCCCAAAAGTCCACAGACTTGGACATCACGGGCCTGGACGACGCAGCCACCAAGGAGAAGGTGGTGGCGGCAGTCGCCAAAGCAGGCGGCTGCGACGCCGGCCTGGTGAAGGCTGGAGAAATCCGCCGTGGCCCCGGTGGAGTGGGAGCTTCGCTCGTGTCCTGCCCTGTAGCAGCCGCAAAGGCGGTGCTGCAAAAGGGCAGGCTCATGATAGGGTGGAGCTCCGTGCGGGTCAAGGCACTTGAGGCGCGCCCGATGCGCTGCTTCAAGTGCCTCGGGCTGGGGCACACGCGGCCTCAGTGCCCAGCGACGGCAGATAGGGGCGACCTGTGCTTCAGGTGTGGAAGCACAGGTCACAAAGCGGCCGCGTGCCCGAGCAAAGCCCCCCGCTGCGCAATATGCGCGGAGACGGGGCGGCCTTCGGGCCACGTAATGGGGGGACGCAGCTGCGCCCCCCCGAAGACGAAGGGAAAGGCCACAGCCCAGGCCTTCCCGGCGGCAGCGACCAGCCCCGCCACCCCTGCCGTAACTCGCCCAGCTCAGGCGATAGAGGAAGTTGTGATGTCTGAATAATGAATCCAGTCAGACATCACAACTTCCTTCAGACGAACCTGAACCACTGCGCCAGGGCCCAGGATCTGCTCATGCAGACCATGGCGCAGTGGCAGGTAGATGTGGCGGTCGCGGCGGAGCCATACTACGTCCCCTCCCATCCATATTGGGCTGGGGACCGGGACGACTCCGTCGCCATAGTAGCCAAGGCGGGTGGTGCCCCCCTCACAGTTGAGGAAAGGGGGGCGGGCTACGCTGTAGTGAAGTGGGGAGAGTACGCGATCGTCGGCGCGTACTTCTCCCCAAACAAGACCGCTGCGGCCCTGGAGGCATACCTGGACCTCCTCGCCGCAGCGGTCGGTCGGCAAGCGCCCCGGCAGGTCCTCCTCATGGGGGACCTCAATGCCAAGGCCCGAGACTGGGGCAACCCACAAACTGACGCTCGGGGGGAGCTAGTCAGGGAGTGGGCTGTCGCCAGCGGACTGACCCTACTCAACACGGGGTCGGTCCACACGTGCGTGCGGCATAACGGGGGGTCCGTGGTGGACCTCTCGTTCGCCACACCGTATGTCGCAGCACGTGTCCGGGCCTGGAGGGTGGAGTCGGAGGTGGAGACACTCTCGGACCACAAGTATATTCGGTTCGAGATGTCCACCTCCGACGGGATGGATGGAGGGCGTCAGCGCGTCGCACGCGCTGACCTACCACGCTGGGCATTGAGCCGCCTCGACGCTGGGCTAGCGGAGGAGGCGGCAATCGTCCAGGCGTGGCTCGCCGGGCCCGCGCACCCGGACGTGGATGTAGCTGCTGTCCACTTCCGGGATGCACTAACGGCCGTGGCCGACACGGCCATGCCGAGGGTCACCAACCGCCCCGCCCGCCGCGCAGTGTACTGGTGGAGCTCCGAAATTGCTGAGCTCCGGGTGCAGTGCACAAGAGCGCGGCGGCCCTACTTACGGAGTAGGAGGCGGCGGCACGGCCGCACCGATGACCAGCTGCCACCGGAATGGTTGGCAGCTGAGCGCCAGCTCTACGACGCCTACCGTGTAGCGACGGAGGCGTTGGAGCTGGCGATAGGCCGTGCCAAAAAGACGGCGTGGGCGGAGGTCCTGGAGGGCCTCGACAGGGACCCGTGGGGGCGTCAGTATCGGGTCGCGCGCAAAAAGCTCGGCGGCCCGGCGCCCCCCGTGGCCGAGTCCCTGGAGCCGGAGGTGCTCGATCGCGTGCTGGCGGGTCTATTTCCCGACGCGGACCCCCAGCACGCGCCTCCGACGATGGCGCCAGCAGTTGTCGAGGAGCTGGCGCCAGCCTCCATCCCGCCTGTCACAGAGGCGGAGATGGAGGTAGCGGTGAGCCGTCTTCGCAAGAGGACGGCTCCCGGCCCGGACGGAATACCGGGCCGGGTCTTGGCCATTAGCTGCGTTGCTTTGGGTGGAAGGCTTCGGGAACTGTTCGACGCGTGCCTCACGTCCGGACGGTTCCCGAAGCCTTGGAAAGTGGGTCGGGTGTGCCTGTTGCGGAAGGAGGGTCGAGATGCAGACTCTCCTTCCGCATACAGGCCGATTGTGCTGCTGGATGACACGGGAAAGCTGTTGGAGAGGGTGGTCGCTTCCCGTGTCATCCGGCACCTGAGGGGGACTGGGCCCGACTTGTCGGAGGCCCAGTACGGGTTCAGAGCGGGGCGTTCAACGGTGGACGCCCTGCTCTGGCTCAAGGGGTGGACGCAGGAGGCGGTCGCAGAAGGGAACAGGGCGTTGGCAGTGTCTCTCGACATTGCCAACGCCTTTAACAGCCTCCCGCATGGGACCATACAGGAGGCACTCCGCTATCACGGAGTGCCCCTGTATTTGCGGAGGCTGTTGGCCGACTACCTCCGGGACCGCGAGGTCCTGGTGGTAGGACGCGACGGAGTGAGGCACCGTCGCGTCTCCTGCGGGGTTCCACAGGGGTCCGTCTTAGGACCAATCCTGTGGAACATTGGCTACGACTGGGTGTTGCGTGGCACGCTTCCCGCCAGTGTGCGGGTGGCGTGCTACGCGGACGATACCCTGGTCGTGGCCAAGGGGAGGGATCTCAGGGAGACGGTGCGCTTGGCCACGGTGGGAACATCCCTCGTGGTCGACCGCATCCGTGCCCTGGGGTTACGCGTCGCTCTCCCCAAGACCGAGGCCCTGTTGTTCCACGGGCCTCGGGGGCGACCCCCGCCAGGAACACATGTGGTCCTGGAGGGGGTCGTTGTCCGGGTCGGGACCCAGATGAAATATCTGGGTCTCGTCCTGGACGGGAGGTGGGGTTTCGGGGCCCACTTCGCCAGTCTGGCCCCGAAAGTCGTGGGAGCCGCAGCCGCCCTGGGGCGACTACTGCCGAACGTGGGCGGCCCTAGCGCAACTTGCCGTCGGCTGTACTCCGGAGTAATCCGGAGTATGGCCCTGTACGGGGCACCTGTCTGGGCGGACGCCCTCGGTCGCGACAATAAGGCCCTGCTGCGACGTCCGCAGCGGGTCATCGCGACGAGGGCGATACGCGGTTACCGGACGGTGTCCTGGACAGCCGCATGCGTGCTGGCCGGAGACCCGCCCTGGGAGCTCCAAGCCGAAATCCTCGCCGAGATCTACAATTTTGTAGCGGCGAGGAAGTCGCGCGGGGAGCCCCCAGGGTGGGAGGAGGTGGCGCGCATGCGACGGCAGGCGCAGGCCGCCCTGTTGAGGCGGTGGTCGGAGGACCTGGCACCACCCGTCCCCGGCCAGGGGACGGTGGACGCCATCCGCCCGGTCCTCGGGAGGTGGGTAGGGCGGCGACACGGGTCGCTTTCCTTCAGATTGGTGCAGGTGCTTTCCGGACACGGGTGCTTCGGAAAGTACCTGCATCGAATCGCAAGGAGGGAAGCGACCCCGGCTTGCCACGAGTGTGGAGCGCCGGAAGATACGGCGCTTCACACGCTGGAAGCGTGCACCGCGTGGGTCCCACAGCGGTGCACGCTTTCAGCGGTAGTGGGCCAGGATCTCTCGTTGCCGAGCGTGGTACGGGCCATGCTCGAGAGCGACAGATCCTGGCAGGCGGTGGCCTCTTTCTGCGAAATTGTGATTTCGCAGAAGGAGGCCGCGGAGAGGATCAGAGAGGTCGACGCCCTCGCTGATCCTCTCCGACGTCGGCGCACGGGAGGGAGGAGAAGGCGATTCGCAGATCGCCTCCTCGCCCCACCCGTGTAGTAGGGTCATCGGTTGGGTTTATGGGCCCCCAACCGACTCAATGGCCCTACGTGCCGGGGAGCGGCTGAAGGTCTGAGCTAAGCCGCTCCGTCTGCCGTTGGTCCGGTTGATGGCACCGGACCTTAAGCCGGGGCGGGATGGAAAGTACTTCCCCATCTCTCCCCGACAGGCTGCGTCTGCTCGCCGGGGTGGTTTAGTCGGTAGGGGCCCGGCTATATTCTATAGTCGGGTTGGTAAGAGTCCATTAAACAGACTCCGACAGAAGCCGTCTGTGTCCCATATCACAGGCGGAAGTCCGTAAAGGGATTAACCTCGTTAAAAAAAAAAAAAAAAAAAAAAAAAAGGTTAGGTTAGTCGCAGCGGACCTTCGGGTCGGTGGATGGCTGGCCTTCAAGGCCGGCGGCGCGGCAGGGAGGGTCAACTCGGCCACCCTGTCGGGCAAAACTGGGACGGCGGCAACATGCCGCAGCGGACCTTCGGGTCGGTGGATGGCCGGCCTTCAAGGCCGGCGGCGCGGCAGGGAGGGTCAACCCGGCCACCCTGTCGGGCAAAACTGGGACGGCGGCAACATGCCGCAGCGGACCTTCGGGTCGAAGGATGGCGGGCCTGCAAGGCCTGCGATGCGCGGCAGGGAGGGTCAACTCGGCCACCCTGTCGGGCCCCATGCGTCTCCGAATCCTACGGTTCGGTGCCCGCCAAAAGGATGCATGGTCGGGGGGAACCCGGCCGCTAGGGCACCAAAGGGTCCCCACCCTTTAAATGGGACATTATTATTATGGACAAACAGGCGATTGTTAATAATCCCCAGGTGGGTAAGTCCCACCCTTCGAGAGAAGGCAGCCCCATCGTATCTGGGGGGGGCAGCAACCGCCTCGTGGGCTCCGGCCGGAGCTCACGTACCAACGAACCTGGCTCAACGTTAACGGAACTTGAACCTGCACAACACGACGACAACAGCAAGACCACGGACACCGATACGAGGAAGGAGAGAACTCCCTTAGTTCGCCTCTTTCGTTGCGACGAAAGCGCGGCTAAGGAGAGCCCCTCGGAGACCTCGGACTCCGAGGCAATGGTCTGGGAGACGGTTTCGTCTCGCAGCAATGCGAGACGACTCCGTAAGCGCCAGAGAGGCGCCAATGAAGAAGAGGACCAGGGTGACTCCTCACCGTCACCCAAGGTCCCAACTGCGCAGCGTGGGAGAGGGCGCCTGCCCACCACCTCGAGGCTCCCATCACCCCGAGCTGCGCTAGATGAGAAACGGGCCGCCGCCGAGCAGTCGCTCGACGAAGAGCTCGAGAAGAGGGCCAACTTCCGGAAAGTTACGGTGCGTATGCCTTGTAAAAAAAAAAAAAAAAAAAAAAAAAAAAAAAAAAAAAAAAAAAAAAAGGTTAGGTTAGGTTAGGTTAGGTTAGGTTGGGGTGCGAGGTGGTCGGAGGACCTGGCACCACCCGTCCCCGGCCAGGGGACGGTGGACGCCATCCGCCCGGTCCTCGGGAGGTGGGTAGGGCGGCGACACGGGTCGCTTTCCTTCAGATTGGTGCAGGTGCTTTCCGGACACGGATGCTTCGGAAGGTACCTGCATCGAATCGCAAGGAGGGAAGCGACCCCGGCTTGCCACGAGTGTGGAGCGCCGGAGGATACGGCGCTTCACACGCTGGAAGCGTGCACCGCGTGGGTCCCACAGCGGTGCACGCTTTCAGCGGTAGTGGGCCAGGATCTCTCGTTGCCGAGCGTGGTACGGGCCATGCTCGAGAGCGACAGATCCTGGCAGGCGGTGGCCTCTTTCTGCGAAATCGTGATTTCGCAGAAGGAGGCCGCGGAGAGGATCAGAGAGGTCGACGCCCTCGCTGATCCTCTCCGACGTCGGCGCACGGGAGGGAGGAGAAGGCGATTTGCAGATCGCCTCCTCGCCCCACCCGTGTAGTAGGGTCATCGGTTGGGTTTATGGGCCCCCAACCGACTCAATGGCCCTACGTGCCGGGGAGCGGCTGAAGGTCTGAGCTAAGCCGCTCCGTCTGCCGTTGGTCCGGTTGATGGCACCGGACCTTAAGCCGGGGCGGGATGGAAAGTACTTCCCCATCTCTCCCCGACAGGCTGCGTCTGCTCGCCGGGGTGGTTTAGTCGGTAGGGGCCCGGCTATATTCTATAGTCGGGTTGGTGTAAGAGACCATTAAACAGACTCCGACAGAAGCCGTCTGTGTCCCATATCACAGGCGGAAGTCCGTAAAGGGATTAACCTCGTTAAAAAAAAAAAAAAAAAAAAAAAAAAAGGTTGGGGTGCGAGGTGCCCCGAATGTCCGTCCGCCTCTGAGGGCCGACGCGAAAAAGAAGGCTGGGCAGACTCTGCCGACGCCCGCGCCGACAAAGCAGAACAAATCTGCACCCAAGGCGGCAGCAAAGACGGCACGTGCGCCGGCTTCTGTGCAGCCGCGCGCAGTCGTAACATCGTCCACGGCACTACCACCGGCAGTGCCTACGGTGGCTGCCCCCTCCGCTGCTGTCCCCCAGGCTGATACCTGGGCGACGGTAGTGAGAAGGGGCAAGGGAAAGGGCAAGGGGAAGACGTCCCCTCCCGCCCCTGCGCCTGCACCAGCAGCGCGTGCCCCCGCCGCAACGCCGGGGAAAAAGAGGAAGAGGCCGGCACTAGCGACCCCTAAGTCCGCGGTGGTCGTAGTGTCCCTCCAAACTGCAGCCGTGGACAGGGGGGTCACATACGGCGCAGTGATGGAGGCGGCACAAGAGAAGGTCGATCTCCAGGAACTGGGGATCGACCAGCTGCGATTCCGCCAGACGGCCACCGGAGCTAGAAAAATGGAGATCCCTGGCTCCGGTAGCAGCGACAAGGCCGACAGGCTCGCGGAGAAGCTCCGCGAGGTCCTGTCGGAGGTGGCGATCGTCTCCAGGCCCCAAAAGTCCACAGACTTGGACATCACGGGCCTGGACGACGCAGCCACCAAGGAGAAGGTGGTGGCGGCAGTCGCCAAAGCGGGCGGCTGTGACGTCGGCCTGGTAAAGGCCGGCGAAATCCGCCGTGGCCCCGGCGGAGTGGGAGCTTCGCTCGTGTCCTGCCCTGTGGCAGCCGCAAAGGCGGTGCTGCAAAAGGGCAGGCTCATGATAGGGTGGAGCTCCGTGAGGGTCAAGGCACTTGAGGCGCGCCCGATGCGCTGCTTCAAGTGCCTCGGGCTGGGGCACACGCGGCCTCAGTGCCCAGCGACGGCGGATAGGGGCGACCTGTGCTTCAGGTGTGGAAGCACAGGTCACAAGGCGGCCGCGTGCCCGAGTAAAGCCCCGCGCTGCGCAATATGCGCAGAGACGGGGCGGCCTTCGGGCCACGTAATGGGGGGACGCAGCTGCGCCCCCCCGAAGACGAAGGGAAAGGCCACAGCCCAGGCCTTCCCGGCGGCAGCGACCAGCCCCGCCACCCCTGCCGTAATTCGCCCAGCTCAGGCGATAGAGGAAGTTGTGATGTCTGAATAATGAATCCAGTCAGACATCACAACTTCCTTCAGACGAACCTGAACCACTGCGCCAGGGCCCAGGATCTGCTCATGCAGACCATGGCGCAGTGGCAGGTAGATGTGGCGGTCGCGGCGGAGCCGTACTACGTCCCCTCCCATCCATACTGGGCTGGGGACCTGGACGACTCCGTCGCCATAGTAGCCAAGGCGGGTGGTGCCCCCCTCACAGTTAAGGAGAGGGGCGCGGGCTACGTGGTAGGGAAGTGGGGAGAGTACGCGATCGTCGGCGCGTACTTCTCCCCAAACAAGACCGCTGCGGCCCTGGAGGCATACCTGGACCTCCTCGCCGCAGCGGTCGGTCGGCAAGCGCCCCGGCAGGTCCTCCTCATGGGGGACCTCAATGCCAAGGCCCGAGACTGGGGCAACCCACAAACTGACGCTCGGGGGGAGCTAGTCAGGGAGTGGGCTGTCGCCAGCGGACTGACCCTACTCAACACGGGGTCGGTCCACACGTGCGTGCGGCATAACGGGGGGTCCGTGGTGGACCTCTCGTTCGCCACACCGTATGTCGCAGCACGTGTCCGGGCCTGGAGGGTGGAGTCGGAGGTGGAGACACTCTCGGACCACAAGTACATTCGGTTCGAGATGTCCACCTCCGACGGGATGGATGGAGGGCGTCAGCGCGTCGCACGCGCTGACCTACCACGCTGGGCATTGAGCCGCCTCGACGCTGGGCTAGCGGAAGAGGCGGCAATCGTCCAGGCGTGGCTCGCCGGGCCCGCGCACCCGGACGTGGATGTAGCTGCTGTCCACTTCCGGGATGCGCTTACGGCAGTGGCCGACACGGCCATGCCGAGGGTCACCAACCGCCCCGCCCGCCGCGCAGTGTACTGGTGGAGCTCCGAAATTGCGGAGCTCCGGGTGCAGTGCACAAGAGCGCGGCGGCCCTACTTGCGGAGTAGGAGGCGGCGGCACGGCCGCACTGATGACCAGCTGCCACCGGAATGGTTGGCAGCTGAGCGCCAGCTCTATGACGCCTACCGTGTAGCGACGGAGGCGTTGGAGCTGGCGATAGGCCGTGCCAAAGAGGCGGCGTGGGCGGAGGTCCTGGAGGGCCTCGACAGGGACCCGTGGGGGCGTCAGTATCGGGTCGCGCGCAAAAAGCTCGGCGGCCCGGCGCCCCCCGTGGCCGAGTCCCTGGAGCCGGAGGTGCTCGATCGCGTGCTGGCGGGTCTATTTCCCGACGCGGACCCCCAGCACGCGCCTCCGACGATGGCGCCAGCAGTTGTCGAGGAGCTGGCGCCAGCCTCCATCCCGCCTGTCACAGAGGCGGAGATGGAGGTAGCGGTGAGCCGTCTTCGCAAGAGGACGGCTCCCGGCCCGGACGGAATACCGGGCCGGGTCTTGGCCATAAGCTGCGTCGCTTTGGGTGGAAGGCTTCGGGAACTGTTCGACGCGTGCCTCACGTCCGGACGGTTCCCGAAGCCTTGGAAAGTGGGACGGGTGTGCCTGTTGCGGAGGGAGGGTCGAGATGCAGACTCTCCTTCCGCATACAGGCCGATTGTGCTGCTGGATGACACGGGAAAGCTGTTGGAGAGGGTGGTCGCTTCCCGTGTCATCCGGCACCTGAGGGGGACTGGGCCCGACTTGTCGGAGGCCCAGTACGGGTTCAGAGCGGGGCGTTCAACGGTGGACGCCCTGCTCTGGCTCAAGGGGTGGACGCAGGAGGCGGTCGCAGAGGGGAACAGGGCGTTGGCAGTGTCTCTCGACATTGCCAACGCCTTTAACAGCCTCCCGCATGGGACCATACAGGAGGCACTCCGCTATCACGGAGTGCCCCTGTATTTGCGGAGGCTGTTGGCCGACTACCTCCGGGACCGCGAGGTCCTGGTGGTAGGACGCGACGGAGTGAGGCACCGTCGCGTCTCCTGCGGGGTTCCACAGGGGTCCGTCTTAGGACCAATCCTGTGGAACATTGGCTACGACTGGGTGTTGCGTGGCACGCTTCCCGCCAGTGTGCGGGTGGCGTGCTACGCGGACGATACCCTGGTCGTGGCCAAGGGGAGGGACCTCAGGGAGACGGTGCGCTTGGCCACGGTGGGAACATCCCTCGTGGTCGACCGCATCCGTGCCCTGGGGTTACGCGTCGCTCTCCCCAAGACCGAGGCCCTGTTGTTCCACGGGCCTCGGGGGCGACCCCCGCCAGGAACACATGTGGTCCTGGAGGGGGTCGTTGTCCGGGTCGGGACCCAGATGAAATATCTGGGTCTCGTCCTGGACGGGAGGTGGGGTTTCGGGGCCCACTTCGCCAGTCTGGCCCCGAAAGTCGTGGGAGCCGCAGCCGCCCTGGGGCGACTACTGCCGAACGTGGGCGGCCCTAGCGCAACTTGCCGTCGGCTGTACTCCGGAGTAATCCGGAGTATGGCCCTGTACGGGGCACCTGTCTGGGCGGACGCCCTCGGTCGCGACAATAAGGCCCTGCTGCGACGTCCGCAGCGGGTCATCGCGACGAGGGCGATACGCGGTTACCGGACGGTGTCCTGGACAGCCGCATGCGTGCTGGCCGGAGACCCGCCCTGGGAGCTCCAAGCCGAAATCCTCGCCGAGATCTACAATTTTGTAGCGGCGAGGAAGTCGCGCGGGGAGCCCCCAGGGTGGGAGGAGGTGGCGCGCATGCGACGGCAGGCGCAGGCTTCCGTTGCCTTACGCTGGGCCACATTGCGGCCCAGTGTAAGTCCGACGTTGACCGCAGCGATGAGTGCTATCGCTGCGGTCAAAAGGCCCACAAGGCCCGGGACTGCTCCGCCACTCCCCACTGCACCATCTGCGAAGCAGCTGGGAAGTCGGCGGACCACCTCTCCGGGGGCAAGGCTTGCGCCAAGCCCCCGGCCAAGTCAGGGGCCAGGAGAAGGGCCGCTGCGGCTGAGGCCAAGGCCAAGCCGCGGCCGCCTCCCCCCGACAAAGGGCCCGCGGCTCAAATGGAGGTGGGTTAATGGCATTAACCTTCCTCCAGGCGAACCTCAACCACTCCGCCCGGGCACAGGATTTATTCCTTCAATCCTTGGCGGAGCGGTTGATCAGCGTTGGTGTGATCGCCGAGCCGTACGCCGTCCCACCCCGGGTTGACTGGGTTGGGGACCTCGACGGCTTAGTGGCGATCACCACACAGTCGCCGGCCCGCTCCCCCCCCCTCGAAGGTGGCCCGAGGGGCAGGGGATACGTGACGGCTTGTTTGGGCCAAGTCGTCATCGTAGGAGTGTATACCTCCGGCAACAGGCCGGTTCACGAGCTGGAGACTCTTCTCGGTGAGGTGGGGACCTTCATTGGTCAGACCCGCCCACGCCCCGTTGTCGTGCTCGGGGACTTCAATGCCAAATCCTTGGCGTGGGGGTCCCCGGCGACGGATCTTCGGGGCGACATGGTGTTGGAGTGGTCAACCGAGGTGGGTCTCTGTATCGTGAACCGAGGCAGGGAGAACACCTGTGTCCGTCAACAGGGTGGCTCGATCGTCGATCTGACGTTTGCCACCCCAGACCTCACCTGCCGCATTCGCGACTGGCAGGTGCTGGTGGACGCGGAGACGCTATCCGATCACCGGTACATCCGGTTTAGCGTCTCCCCGTCCCCGACGGACGCAGTGTCAGGAGGAGGAGGAAGAGGAGGGAGCGAGATCGGCCCGCGGTGGGCCCTGAAGCGCCTCGATGCCGAACTACTGCTGGAGGCGATCCTCGTCGAAGCGTGGAGTGGCGCTCCTCAGGAACCGGAACCGGTAGACCCGGACGCGATGGCGGAGAGGCTGTGTGAGGCGGTTACGCGTATCTGCGACGCCGCGATGCCGCGTTCGCGTGCCCCACAGCCCAGACGCCAGGTCTACTGGTGGTCGGAGGAGATCGCCGAACTTCGAAGACGCTGCGTGACGAGGAGACGCCAATACCAGCGGTATAGAAGGCGTAGGCGGCAAGAGACCGAAAACACCGAGTCTCTGTACGCCGCCTACAGGGAGGCTTCCAGGGCCCTACGCCTAGCGATAGGGGAGGCCAAGAAGCAGGCTTGGCAGCAACTGCTGGAAGGGCTTGAGCGCGATCCGTGGGGTCGACCGTACTTATGGGCGAGACAAAAGCTCCGCCCCTGCGGTCCCCCCACCACGGCCTCGCTCCAACCGGTGGTGCTGCAAAGAGTGGTCGAGGGATTGTTCCCCGGTGCGCCGGGGACCGACTTCACACCTCCCACTGCTGTGGCCGCCCCATCGGCCGATCTCGCCGAGGGAGAGGACGAGCCTGCCCCCATCTCCGAGGGAGAGCTAGGTGCTGCAGTGCTCAGGATGAGGGCCAAGAACACGGCGCCCGGGCCTGACGGCATACCGGGCCGCGTGTGGGCCCTCTCCTTGGAGCACCTGGGCACCGCCCTGAGAGGTGTCTTTGACAAGTGCCTCAGGGTCGGCAGATTTCCCAGACGGTGGAGAAGGGGCATTCTCGTCCTCATAAGGAAGGAGGGTCGTCCAGCGGACGAGCCCGTGGGGTATCGTCCCATCGTGCTACTTGATGAGGCCGGCAAGCTGTTCGAGAG
Organism: Apeira syringaria; assembly: GCA_934044485.1. NCBI lineage: Eukaryota > Metazoa > Arthropoda > Insecta > Lepidoptera > Geometridae > Apeira > Apeira syringaria. The sequence continues at coordinate 18,087,890 of OW203668.1, forward strand.
AATAGTCGCTGCCCGCCTTGTCAAGCACCTCGAGACGACCGGACCGGACCTGGCGCCCAACCAGTTCGGTTTCCGGAGGGGTCGCTCGACGATCGACGCGATCTCGCGCGTCCGCGACCTTTCCGAGGAGGCGTGCTCCAGTGGAGGCGTGTTGTTGGCCACATCGTTGGACATCGCCAACGCATTCAACACGCTCCCGTGGAGCACGATACACGCGGGCCTGGGGCACCACAATGTGCCCAGGTACCTGCGGAGGCTCGTCGAGGACTATCTCTCCGATAGAGAGGTAGTCTACTCGACGACCCAAGGGGTGGGACGTAGCCCCATGACGCGCGGTGTTCCACAGGGGTCTGTCCTCGGACCACTCTTGTGGAACATTGGGTACGATTGGGTCCTCCGCTGCGGTAACCTTCGTGGAGTCGACGTAGTCTGCTACGCTGACGACACACTGGTGACCGCGCGGGGGCAGAGCTACAGGGAGGCAGTGATCCTGGCAACAGCCGCTGTCGCGACGGCCGTGTCCAGGATCCGGATGCTGGGCCTGGAGGTCGCGCTCCATAAGTCGGAGGCCATGTGTTTTCATGGACCCCGACGAGCGCCACCTGCAGGCTCCACCATAGTGGTGGGAGGTACCCCCATTCCTGTCCGGACAACGCTCAAATACTTGGGTGTTGTCCTTGACGGGAGATGGAAGTTCGGGGCGCACATGCGACGGCTGTCCCCGAAGATTGTGGCGACGGCCGGGGCGCTGAGCCGCCTCCTCCCGAACATCGGTGGAGGAGAGGGGAGCTGCCGGCGGCTCTATACCGCGGTGGTAGGCTCCATGGCGCTCTATGGTGCCCCGATATGGGCGGGACAGCTCGATCGGCAGACAACCGCCCTGCTGATCGGAGCTCAACGTGTGATGGCGAAGAGAGTGTGCAGGGGGTACCGCACACTCTCACATGAGGTGGCATGCGCCCTCGCCGGGACGCTTCCGTGGGACCTTGAGGCTGAAGTCCTTGCCTCGGTCTACTGGCGTAGAGCCGAAGCGCGGGAGCGTAACGAGCGACTGGCGCCGAGGGAGGTGATGCTCTGGCGGGAGGAAGCCAGAGCATCCGCCATCACACAGTGGGAGGGAAGGCTCCTCGAAGAACCCACGCAGAGGGGGGATAGCGCTCGACGACTCCTCGAGGCTATCCGTCCCATACTCGGAGAGTGGGTTAACCGGAGGCATGGGAGGCTCTCCTATAGGCTGTCGCAGGTCCTCTCGGGGCATGGTTGCTTTGGGAGGTACCTGCACCGTTGTGCCAGGAGGGAAGTCTCCCCGGTCTGCCACCAGTGTGGGCACGCGGAAGACTCCGCCCAGCACGCACTGGAGGCTTGTCCGGGAGGAGCCGAGCCGCGCCGAGCTTTGGTCGCGGCTCTGGGAGGCACTGACCTCTCCTTGCCGGTCGTCTTAGCCAAGATGGTCGGTGATGAGAGGTCGTGGGAGGCGGTCGCCTCCTTCTGTGAAACAGTGATGTCACAGAGGGAGGCCGCGGAGCGGGAGAGAGAAAGGGATCCTCTCTCTCACCCGCTTCGGCGAGCGCGGACACGGAGGCGGGCTGATCGGACCCGCACTCCGTCTCCGCTGAGAGGGCCGGGGGTGCTAGATGCGGGGGCGTCTGGCACCCCCCAAGTATGAGCCCTCCGAGGAGGCGATGCCCTCCATGTGTTCCCGAGGGCATCGTGCACGAGGGGTGAGGGAGGAATCCCTCCCCGAGGTGGGCCCGTCGCAAGGCGGGCAGCGGCGTCGACGGGGGCTGCGGATAGTGCGCGAGCGGGACCGTGCCCCCCGTCACTTGCCGACGACGGAGGAACACCCCGGGGTTTTAGTGGGTACACTCGCCACTCTGGCGGGGACTCCCACATAACCACCGTGCCTCCCCCGGCCGGTGGTATCCATAAAGGATTTCCCCGGGAAAAAAAAAAAAAAAAAAAAAAAAAAAAAAAAAAGGGGTGCGAGGTCAAGCCACCTCCTCGTGGTGCACCCCGGGCAACAGTGGACAGTGGGTCGCTGGCGAAGAGCTTGACGTGGGGGACGTCTCTCCACTTCTGCCCTATAGCGTTGATAGGTTGAAGTGGATGAGGCAAGATGGCGTTCGAGTGGTGGGACCGCCATAGGGGGGGAAAGCCAGGAGTCCGGCGAGGGGCTCAGCGGACCTTCGGGTCGGAGGATGGCCGGCCTGCAAGGCCGGCGGCGCGGCAGGGAGGGTCAACTCGGCCACCCTGTCGGGCACGAGGTGGAGTGGCGACGTCGAGTCGCAGTGGACCTTCGGGTCGGCGGATGGCTGGCCTTCAAGGCCGGCGGCGCGGCAGGGAGGGTCAACCCGGCCACCCTGTCGGGCAAAACTGGGACGGCGGCAACATGCCGCAGCGGACCTTCGGGTCGGTGGATGGCTGGCCTTCAAGGCCGGCGGCGCGGCAGGGAGGGTCAACCCGGCCACCCTGTCGGGCAAAACTGGGACGGCGGCAACATGCCGCAGCGGACCTTCGGGTCGAAGGATGGCGGGCCTGCAAGGCCTGCGATGCGCGGCAGGGAGGGTCAACTCGGCCACCCTGTCGGGCCCAATGCGTCTCCGAATCCTACGGTTCGGTGCCCGCCAAGAGGATGCATGGTCGGGGGGAACCCGGCCACTAGGGCACCAAAGGGTCCCCACCCTTCAAAGGGAACAAAATCATGGATCATAATAAGGCGATTGTTAATAATCCCCAGGTGGGTAAGTCCCACCCTTCGAGAGAAGGTAGCCCCATCGTATCTGGGGGGGGCAGCAACCGCCTCGTGGGCTCCGGCCGGAGCTCACGTACCAACGAACCTGGCTCAACGACAACGGAACTTGAACCCGCACAACACGACGACAACAGCAAGACCACGGACACCGATACGAGGAAGGATAGAACTCCCTTAGTTCGCCTCTTTCGTTGCGACGAAAGCGCGGCTAAGGAGAGCCCCTCGGAGACTTCGGACTCCGAGGCCATGGTATGGGAGACGGTTTCGTCTCGCAGCAATGCGAGACGACTCCGTAAGCGCCAGAGAGGCGCCAACGAAGAAGAGGACCAGGGTGACTCCTCACCGTCACCCAAGGTCCCAACTGCGCAGCGTGGGAGAGGGCGCCTGCCCACCACCTCGAGGCACCCATCACCCCGAGCTGCGCAAGAGGAGAAACGGGCCGCCGCCGAGCAGTCGCTCGACGAAGAGCTCGAAAGGAGGGCCACCTTCCAGAAAGTGAAGGTGCGGATGCCGGATAATCCCCAACTGGGCAGCTGCGATGCCGCCCAGTTGGAGACCATGGTAATGGACTCGGTGGACACCGTTTTGACGGTGGCCACCAAGTCCAAGCGCTTGAAGGGCACATGTGTCAAGGCCTTGAAGGACGCCGCTGCGACCATCAAGGCCTCGTTCCAGGAGGCACGTGCCCGCACTATTACGGAGGAGATGGCCCTCCTCGTCGAGGCGAACAAGCAGCTCTCGTCGGACCTCAAAGAGCTCCGACGTGAGCTGCAACAGCTGAAGGCGGCCCGAGCGCCTCCCGCCCCGACCCCTGCGGTGCCGGCTAGGACCTCGGCCCAATCCCCCCTCTCAGAGGAGGCTATGCGGCAGATCGTGGTGACAGTGGGTACCATGTTCAACGCACGCATCAAGGGCCTCGAGGATAGGCTGCTGCCGGCCAGGACGGTCAGGCCCCCACTTGCCGCGGATCGGCGTAGGGAGGCTGAGTCGCGTCCGGCGGCGGCCACAAGCAGAAGCACTGCGCCCGCCCGCGCCCCAGCGAGGACCCCAGCCACCCAGACGCGTGGCTCACGGGGTGCTCCCACACCGGCGCCGCGCTTTATCCCCGCCCCCATTCCGGCTCCACCATCTGAGCCGTGGAATGTGGTGGCGAGGCGAGGTCGGGAAAGAGAGAGGCAGAGGGAAGCTCCTCCTCCTCCTGCGCGAGCACCTGCTCCTACCTCCAACTCGAGGAGAAACAGGAAAAAGAAGGCGAAGAAGCCCGCTCCAACACCGAGGACCACCGGTGCGCGTTCGGCTCAGCTCCGCCCCCCGAAAACTGCAGCCGTGGTGATCTCGCTGCAATCAGGGGCGGCGGAGAAAGGGTTGACGTTCGCCAACGTTCTTGAGCGGGCTAAGGCCAGTATAAGCCTGAAGGAGTTGGGGGTGCCGCCGTTGAAAATCCGAACGGCGGCCACCGGGGCCCGAATTCTGGAGATTGCCGGTCCAGAGAATGCCACCAAGGCAGACGCTCTGGCCGGAAGGCTCCAGGAGGTATTCGGGAGTGAGGAGCAGGTACGAGTCACCAGGCCGGTCACCACCAGTGACCTCAGGGTCAATGGCCTGGATGACTCCATCACGCCGGAGGAGTTGCAAGAGGTGCTCGCGAAGGCGGGCGACTGCCCCACCCAGTCCGTCTCAGTCGGCACGATTCGCCGCGGAGCCGGAGGGATGGGGACCGCCTTCGTGCGCTGTCCCACCCTGGCGGCCAAAAGGGTCATGGCTAGTGGGGGACGCATTTTGGTGGGCTGGGTAGCGGCCCGGGTCGTCGTCCTAGACGCTCGACCCCGCCGCTGCTTCCGTTGCCTTACGCTGGGCCACATTGCTGCCCAGTGTAAGTCCGACGTTGACCGCAGCGATGAGTGCTATCGCTGCGGTCAAAAGGCCCACAAGGCCCGGGACTGCTCCGCCACTCCCCACTGCACCATCTGCGAAGCAGCTGGGAAGTCGGCGGACCACCTCTCTGGGGGCAAGGCTTGCGCCAAGCCCCCAGCCAAGTCAGGGGCCAGGAGAAGGGCCGCTGCGGCTGAGGCCAAGGCCAAGCCGCGGCCGCCTCCCCCCGACAAAGGGCCCGCGGCTCAAATGGAGGTGGGTTAATGGCATTAACCTTCCTCCAGGCGAACCTCAACCACTCCGCCCGGGCACAGGATTTACTCCTTCAATCCCTGGCGGAGCGGTTGATCAGCGTTGGTGTGATCGCCGAGCCGTACGCCGTCCCACCCCGGGTTGACTGGGTTGGGGACCTCGACGGCTTAGTGGCGATCACCACACAGTCGCCGGCCCGCTCCCCCCCCCTCGAAGGTGGCCCGAGGGGCAGGGGATACGTGACGGCTTGTTTGGGCCAAGTCGTCATCGTCGGTGTGTATACCTCCGGCAACAGGCCGGTTCATGAGCTGGAGACTCTTCTCGGTGAGGTGGGGACCTTCATTGGTCAGACCCGCCCACGCCCCGTTGTCGTGCTCGGGGACTTCAATGCCAAATCCTTGGCGTGGGGGTCCCCGGCGACGGATCTTCGGGGCGACATGGTGTTGGAGTGGTCAACCGAGGTGGGTCTCTGTATCGTGAACCGAGGCAGGGAGAACACCTGTGTCCGTCAACAGGGTGGCTCGATCGTCGATCTGACGTTTGCCACCCCAGACCTCACCTGCCGCATTCGCGACTGGCAGGTGCTGGTGGACGCGGAGACGCTATCCGATCACCGGTACATCCGGTTTAGCGTCTCCCCGTCCCCGACGGACGCAGTGTCAGGAGGAGGAGGAAGAGGAGGGAGCGAGATCGGCCCGCGGTGGGCCCTGAAGCGCCTCGATGCCGAATTACTGCTGGAGGCGATCCTCGTCGAAGCGTGGAGTGGCGCTCCTCAGGAACCGGAACCGGTAGACCCGGACGCGATGGCGGACAGGCTGTGTGAGGCGGTTACGCGTATCTGCGACGCCGCGATGCCGCGTTCGCGTGCCCCACAGCCCAGACGCCAGGTCTACTGGTGGTCGGAGGAGATCGCCGAACTTCGGAGACGCTGCGTGACGAGGAGACGCCAATACCAGCGGTATAGAAGACGTAGGCGGCAAGAGACCGAAAACACCGAGTCTCTGTACGCCGCCTACAGGGAGGCTTCCAGGGCCCTACGCCTAGCGATAGGGGAGGCCAAGAAGCAGGCTTGGCAGCAACTGCTGGAAGGGCTTGAGCGCGATCCGTGGGGTCGACCGTACTTATGGGCGAGACAAAAGCTCCGCCCCTGCGGTCCCCCCACCACGGCCTCGCTCCAACCGGTGGTGCTGCAAAGAGTGGTCGAGGGATTGTTCCCCGGTGCGCCGGGGACCGACTTCACACCTCCCACTGCTGTGGCCGCCCTATCGGCCGATCTCGCCGAGGGAGAGGACGAGCCTGCCCCCATCTCCGAGGGAGAGCTAGGTGCTGCAGTGCTCAGGATGAGGGCCAAGAACACGGCGCCCGGGCCTGACGGCATACCGGGCCGCGTGTGGGCCCTCTCCTTGGAGCACCTGGGCACCGCCCTGAGAGGTGTCTTTGACAAGTGCCTCAGGGTCGGCAGATTTCCCAGACGGTGGAGAAGGGGCATCCTCGTCCTCATAAGGAAGGAGGGTCGTCCAGCGGACGAGCCCGTGGGGTATCGTCCCATCGTGCTGCTTGATGAGGCCGGCAAGCTGTTCGAGAGAATAGTCGCTGCCCGCCTTGTCAAGCACCTCGAGACGACCGGACCGGACCTGGCGCCCAACCAGTTCGGTTTCCGGAGGGGTCGCTCGACGATCGACGCGATCTCGCGCGTCCGCGACCTCTCCGAGGAGGCGTGCTCCAGTGGAGGCGTGTTGTTGGCCACATCGTTGGACATCGCCAACGCATTCAACACGCTCCCGTGGAGCACGATACACGCGGGCCTGGGGCACCACAATGTGCCCAGGTACCTGCGGAGGCTCGTCGAGGACTATCTCTCCGATAGAGAGGTAGTCTACTCGACGACCCAAGGGGTGGGACGTAGCCCCATGACGCGCGGTGTTCCACAGGGGTCTGTCCTCGGACCACTCTTGTGGAACATTGGGTACGATTGGGTCCTCCGCTGCGGTAACCTTCGTGGAGTCGATGTAGTTTGCTACGCTGACGACACACTGGTGACCGCGCGGGGGCAGAGCTACAGGGAGGCAGTGATCCTGGCAACAGCCGCTGTCGCGACGGCCGTGTCCAGGATCCGGATGCTGGGCCTGGAGGTCGCGCTCCATAAGTCGGAGGCCATGTGTTTTCATGGACCCCGACGAGCGCCACCTGCAGGCTCCACCATAGTGGTGGGAGGTACCCCCATTCCTGTCCGGACAACGCTCAAATACTTGGGTGTTGTCCTTGACGGGAGATGGAAGTTCGGGGCGCACATGCGACGGCTGTCCCCGAAGATTGTGGCGACGGCCGGAGCGCTGAGCCGCCTCCTCCCGAACATCGGTGGAGGAGAGGGGAGCTGCCGGCGGCTGTATACCGCGGTGGTAGGCTCCATGGCGCTCTATGGTGCCCCGATATGGGCGGGACAGCTCGATCGGCAGACAACCGCCCTGCTGATCGGAGCACAACGTGTGATGGCGAAGAGAGTGTGCAGGGGGTACTGCACACTCTCTCATGAGGTGGCATGCGCCCTCGCCGGGACGCTTCCGTGGGACCTTGAGGCTGAAGTCCTTGCCTCGGTCTACTGGCGTAGAGCCGAAGCGCGGGAGCGTAACGAGCGACTGGCGCCGAGGGAGGTGATGCTCTGGCGGGAGGAAGCCAGAGCATCCGCCATCACACAGTGGGAGGGAAGGCTCCTCGAAGAACCCACGCAGAGGGGGGATAGCGCTCGACGACTCCTCGAGGCTATCCGTCCCATACTCGGAGAGTGGGTTAACCGGAGGCATGGGAGGCTCTCCTATAGGCTGTCGCAGGTCCTCTCGGGGCATGGTTGCTTTGGGAGGTACCTGCACCGTTGTGCCAGGAGGGAAGTCTCCCCGGTCTGCCACCAGTGTGGGCACGCGGAAGACTCCGCCCAGCACGCACTGGAGGCTTGTCCGGGAGGAGCCGAGCCGCGCCGAGCTTTGGTCGCGGCTCTGGGAGGCACTGACCTCTCCTTGCCGGTCGTCTTAGCCAAGATGGTCGGTGATGAGAGGTCGTGGGAGGCGGTCGCCTCCTTCTGTGAAACGGTAATGTCACAGAGGGAGGCCGCGGAGCGGGAGAGAGAAAGGGATCCTCTCTCTCACCCGCTTCGGCGAGCGCGGACACGGAGGCGGGCTGATCGGACCCGCACTCCGTCTCCGCTGAGAGGGCCGGGGGTGCTAGATGCGGGGGGGTCTGGCACCCCCCAAGTATGAGCCCTCCGAGGTGGCGATGCCCTCCATGTGTTCCCGAGGGCATCGTGCACGAGGGGTGAGGGAGGAATCCCTCCCCGAGGTGGGCCCGTCGCAAGGCGGGCAGCGGCGTCGACGGGGGCTGCGGATAGTGCGCAAGCGGGACCGTGCCCCCCGTCACTTGCCGACGACGGAGGAACACCCCGGGGTTTTAGTGGGTACACTCGCCACTCTGGCGGGGACTCCCACATAACCACCGTGCCTCCCCCGGCCGGTGGTATCCATAAAGGATTTCCCCGGGAAAAAAAAAAAAAAAAAAAAAAAAAAAAAAAAAAAAAGGTTAGGTTAGGTTGGGCGGGTCTGGGTTTATCCATTAAATAGTTGCTATGCCTATGCTTGCAGCGTTTACGTTGCTTGTTTTGGATAAGTCCAGGCCTTCTTTACTCATCCCGTGATGGGTAGGGAGGTTACGGTCTTGGGGGAAGCGCAGGTCGTGATGATCCTCAAGGCAAGTCTGGCGATTACCTTCTCGCGGTGCTGCCTGTTCTTGGTCTAATTCCTCTGAATTAGACGTAACTAGACATCGCCCGGCGCCTCAGAGGAGACAACTCCCGACTGCGCCTCGAGATTGAGGCGGCAAAGGCGGAGATTAAAGCGCTCCGTCGCGGCTTCTCGGAAGCCAAGGCGGACGCCGCCGCCGCTGCCGCTACTGCTGCCGCTGCTTCCAGCACAGCGAGAGAGGTGGCCCCTGCCACTGTGGTGGGAGTTGAGCTGGTCGAGGAGCTCAAGCGCTCCCTGGTGTGTACAGTTGGGGAAATTATAAGTGCGCGTTTGGCGGGTATCGAGGACCGCTTGTTGCCTGCCCCGACTGTACGCCCGCCTCTTAGGGCGGATTTGAAAAAGAGGGTGGCCGCTGCGCCGCCTAAAGCGACGCCCGCGCCGCCTAAAGCGACGCCCGCGCCGGCTGCTACTGCCGCTGCTGCGCCTGCGCCGCCCAAAAAAGCAGCGAGGAAAGCACCGAAACAGTCGGCCTCGGTAGCTTCGCGTGCTACCCCATCTACGTCGTCGGCAGTGCTGAATGCACCCACGGTAGCTGCCCCCTCCGCTGCTGTCCCTCAGGCTGATACCTGGGCGACGGTAGTGAGTAGGGGCAAGGGAAAGGGCAAGGGGAAGAAGTCCCCTCCCGCCCCGGCGCCTGTACCAGTAGCGCGTGCCCCCGCTACTACGCCGCAAAAGAAGAAGAAGAGCTCGGCGCTGACGACACCCAAATCGGCGGTGGTCGTCCTCTCCCTGCAGCCTGAGGCGGTGGGCAGGGGAGTGACTTTCAGCGCCGTCATTGAGGCGGCTCAGGAGAAGGTCGATATCCACGAGTTGGGTATCGACCAGCTCCGCTTTAGGCAGACGGCCACAGGAGCCAGGAAGCTTGAGATTCCTGGCTCCGGCAGCGCCGAGAAGGCCGACAGGCTCGCGGAGAAGCTCCGCGAGGCCCTGTCGGAGGTGGCGACCGTCTCCAGGCCCCACAAGTCCGCCGACTTAGACGTCACGGGCCTGGATGACGCGGCCACGAAGGAGAAGGTGGCGGCGGCGATCGCAAAGGCGGGAGGCTGCGACGTCGGCCAAGTTAAGGCCGGCGACATACGTCGTGGCCCTGGCGGCGTCGGCGCCTCTTTGGTGTCCTGCCCTGTAGCAGCCGCGAAGGCGGTGCTACAGAAGGGCAGGCTCCTTATAGGTTGGAGTTCGGTGCGCGTGAAGGCACTTGAAGCGCGCCCGTTGCGCTGCTTCAAGTGCCTCGGGCTCGGGCACACACGTCCTCAGTGCCCGGCGTCCGCAGACAGGGGCGACCTGTGCTTCCGCTGTGGAGGCACAGGTCACAAGGCAGCCGCGTGCGCGAAAAATATTCCGCGCTGCGCCATATGCGCAGAGTCGGGGCGGCCGTCAGCGCACGTAATGGGGGGACGCAGCTGCGCCCCCCCTAAGACGAAGGGGAGCTTCAGGACCAATAGCTCCCCGGCCGCGGCACCTAGTGCCGCCGCCCCTGCCGTGATTCGCCCAGCGGAGGTGATACAGGAGGTTGTGATGTCCGAATAAATGGATCAAGTCGGACAACACAACCTCCTACAGACGAATTTGAACCACTGCGCCAGGGCCCAGGATCTGCTCATGCAGACCCTGGCGCAGTGGCAGATAGATGTGGCGGTCGCAGCGGAGCCATACTATGTCCCCTCCCATCCATATTGGGCTGGGGACCTAGACGACTCCGTCGCTGTCATAGCGAAGGTGGGTGGTGCCCCCCTCACAGTTGAGGAGAGGGAGGCGGGCTACGTTGTCGTGAAGTGGGGAGAGTATGCGATCGTCGGCGCGTACTTCTCCCCAAACAAGACCGTTGCGGCCCTGGAGGCATACCTGGACCTCCTCGCCGCAGCGGTCGGTCGTCAAGCGCCCCGGCAGGTCCTCCTCATGGGGGACCTCAATGCCAAGGCCCGAGACTGGGGCAACCCACGAACTGACGCTCGTGGTGAGTTAGTCAGGGAGTGGGCTGTCGCCAGCGGACTGACCCTGCTCAACATAGGGTCGGTCCACACGTGCGTGCGGCATAACGGAGGGTCCGTGGTGGACCTCTCGTTCGCCACACCGTATGTCGCAGCACGTGTCCGGGCCTGGAGGGTGGAGTCGGAGGTGGAGACACTCTCGGACCACAAATATATACGGTTCGAGGTGTCCAACTCCAACGGGTTGGATGGAGGGCGTCGGCGCGTCGCACGCGCCGACTTGCCACGCTGGGCGCTCAGCCGCCTCGACCCGCAATTAGCGGAGGAGGCGGCGATAGTCCAAGCGTGGCTCGCAGGGCCCGCGCCCCCGGAAGTTGACGTCGCAGCGAGTCACTTCCGGGATGCGTTAACGGCCGTGTGTGACACGGCCATGCCGCGGGCCCGCTGCCGCACCGCTCGCCGCGCCGTGTACTGGTGGAGCTCCGAGATCGCGGAGCTCCGGGTGCAGTGCACACGCGCGCGGCGGCCCTACCTGCGCAGTAGGAGGCGGCGGCACGGCCGAACGGATGACCAGCTGCCACCGGAATGGTTGGCAGCTGAGCGCCAGCTCTATGACGCCTACCGTGTAGCGACGGAGGCGTTGGAGCTGGCGATAGGCCGTGCCAAGGAAGAGGCGCGGGCAGAGGTCCTGGCGGGCCTCGACAGGGACCCGTGGGGGCGTCCGTACCGGGCTGCGCGCAAAAAGCTCGGCGGCCCGACGCCCCCCGTAGCCGAGTCCCTGGAGCCGGAGGTGCTCGAGCGCGTGCTGGTGGGTTTATTTCCCGACGCGGACCCCCAGCACGCGCCTCCGACGATGGCGCCAGCAGTTGTCGAGGAGCTGGCGCCAGACTCCATCCCGCCTGTCACAGAGGCGGAGATGGAGGTAGCGGTGAGCCGTCTTCGCAAAAGGACGGCTCCCGGCCCGGACGGAATACCGGGCCGGGTCTTGGCCATTAGCTGCGTCGCTTTGGGTGGAAGGCTTCGGGAGCTGTTCGACGCATGCCTCACGTCCGGACGGTTCCCGAAGCCGTGGAAGGTTGGGAGGGTGTGCCTGTTGCGGAAGGAGGGTCGAGATGCAGACTCTCCTTCCGCATACAGGCCGATTGTGCTGCTGGATGACACGGGAAAGCTGTTGGAGAGGGTGGTTGCTTCCCGTGTCATCCGGCACCTGAGGGGGACTGGGCCCGACTTGTCCGAGGCCCAGTACGGGTTTAGGGCGGGGCGTTCAACGGTGGACGCCCTGCTCTGGCTCAAGGGGTGGACGCAGGAGGCGGTCGCAGAGGGGAACAGGGCGTTGGCAGTGTCTCTCGACATTGCCAACGCCTTTAACAGCCTCCCGCATGGGACCATACAGGAGGCGCTCCGCTATCACGGAGTGCCCCTGTATTTGCGGAGGCTGTTGGCCGACTACCTCCGGGACCGCGAGGTCCTGGTGGTAGGACGCGACGGAGTGAGGCACCGTCGCGTCTCCTGCGGGGTTCCACAGGGGTCCGTCTTAGGACCAATCCTGTGGAACATTGGCTACGACTGGGTGTTGCGTGGCACGCTTCCCGCCAGTGTGCGGGTGGCGTGCTACGCGGACGATACCCTGGTCGTGGCCAAGGGGAGGGACCTCAGGGAGACGGTGCGCTTGGCCACGGTGGGAACATCCCTCGTGGTCGACCGCATCCGTGCCCTGGGGTTACGCGTCGCTCTCCCCAAGACCGAGGCCCTGTTGTTCCACGGGCCTCGGGGGCGACCCCCGCCAGGAACACATGTGGTCCTGGAGGGGGTCGTTGTCCGGGTCGGGACCCAGATGAAATATCTGGGTCTCGTCCTGGACGGGAGGTGGGGTTTCGGGGCCCACTTCGCCAGTCTGGCCCCGAAAGTCGTGGGAGCCGCAGCCGCCCTGGGGCGACTACTGCCGAACGTGGGCGGCCCTAGCGCAACTTGTCGTCGGCTGTACTCCGGAGTAATCCGGAGTATGGCCCTGTACGGGGCACCTGTCTGGGCGGACGCCCTCGGTCGCGACAATAAGGCCCTGCTGCGACGTCCGCAGCGGGTCATCGCGACGAGGGCGATACGCGGTTACCGGACGGTGTCCTGGACAGCCGCATGCGTGCTGGCCGGAGACCCGCCCTGGGAGCTCCAAGCCGAAATCCTCGCCGAGATCTACAATTTTGTAGCGGCGAGGAAGTCGCGCGGGGAGCCCCCAGGGTGGGAGGAGGTGGCGCGCATGCGACGGCAGGCGCAGGCCGCCCTGTTGAGGCGGTGGTCGGAGGACCTGGCACCACCCGTCCCCGGCCAGGGGACGGTGGACGCCATCCGCCCGGTCCTCGGGAGGTGGGTAGGGCGGCGACACGGGTCGCTTTCCTTCAGATTGGTGCAGGTGCTTTCCGGACACGGATGCTTCGGAAGGTACCTGCATCGAATCGCAAGGAGGGAAGCGACCCCGGCTTGCCACGAGTGTGGAGCGCCGGAGGATACGGCGCTTCACACGCTGGAAGCGTGCACCGCGTGGGTCCCACAGCGGTGCACGCTTTCAGCGGTAGTGGGCCAGGATCTCTCGTTGCCGAGCGTGGTACGGGCCATGCTCGAGAGCGACAGATCCTGGCAGGCGGTGGCCTCTTTCTGCGAAATCGTGATTTCGCAGAAGGAGGCCGCGGAGAGGATCAGAGAGGTCGACGCCCTCGCTGATCCTCTCCGACGTCGGCGCACGGGAGGGAGGAGAAGGCGATTTGCAGATCGCCTCCTCGCCCCACCCGTGTAGTAGGGTCATCGGTTGGGTTTATGGGCCCCAACCGACTCAATGGCCCTACGTGCCGGGGAGCGGCTGAAGGTCTGAGCTAAGCCGCTCCGTCTGCCGTTGGTCCGGTTGATGGCACCGGACCTTAAGCCGGGGCGGGATGGAAAGTACTTCCCCATCTCTCCCCGACAGGCTGCGTCTGCTCGCCGGGGTGGTTTAGTCGGTAGGGGCCCGGCTATATTCTATAGTCGGGTTGGTGTGAGACCATTAAACAGACTCCGACAGAAGCCGTCTGTGTCCCATATGACAGGCGGAAGTCCGTAAAGGGATTAACCTCGTTAAAAAAAAAAAAAAAAAAAAAAAAAAAAAAAGGTTAGGTTGGGCGGGTCTGGGTTTATCCATTAAATAGTTGCTATGCCTATGCTTGCAGCGTTTACGTTGCTTGTTTTGGATAAGTCCAGGCCTTCTTTACTCATCCCGTGATGGGTAGGGAGGTTACGGTCTTGGGGGAAGCGCAGGTCGTGATGATCCTCAAGGCAAGTCTGGCGATTACCTTCTCGCGGTGCTGCCTGTTCTTGGTCTAATTCCTCTGAATTAGACGTAACTAGACATCGCCCGGCGACTCGCGTGTATAGTTTATGTATGTTTATTTATATCATATTTATGTATTTATGTATATTTGTATGTATGTCTATTTTATTACTTTATTTTTCAGCCCAAACGAGGTGGGTCTTTCTCCGCATACGCCTCTGATCAGCAGAGGTGATGCGGAGGGGACAGGCGGTTGCGGGAGCAGCTGCGAGTGGGTCCGGGAACCCTTCCCGGACGGACATCCCCTCTTCGGCCATTACCCACCACAGTGGCCGACGACGGGATGTCAAGGAGGTGTAGTGGGCCCTCTCTTCCGTCCCCTTCCGACCACTCGGGGGACGGGGGCGACGGCGCACGACGTTATGGTGTATGGGTCCGGACTGTTTCACAGCCAGGACCCCAAGGGAGGAGGATGGCGTGGCCTCTCTCTTCCAATCTGATTGGGCGGGAGTGGAAGGGACAGCCCACGTCGTCTGGCTGCAGAGAGGCAGCGGAGTAGGGAGACCGTTTGGGATGGGATGCTAAGGTGGTGCGTCCCATTCAACTCGGTCTCTTGCACGGCGGTGACCTCTCCTCTTCGGTCGTTTACATAACCGATGACGGCCGACGACGAGAGGTCCTTGGAGGAGTCGTGGTCTCTTCCCTTCGTCCCTTCTGAATGGGGGGATGGGGGGGACAGCCCACGAGACACGAGCTGCAGAGAGGCAGCAGAAGGCCTCCCGCTGCGAGATCATATCTCGATGTGGTCTCACAGAGGGAGGCGGAGAGGCGGGAGAGGGAGATAACAGCGCAGTCTCCTTCTCGCGCTTAAGAGAGAGCGGACACCGGGTCCGGGCTCTATCTTCGGATGGAGCCCGCACCCCGTCTCCGCTGAGTGCCGGGGGTGTTGGGTTCTGGGGGACTCGGCACCTTCACTCAAAGGCACTCCGAGGTGTAGACGCTCCGACGTGTTCCGGAGCGTCTCGCTGGGGGGAGAGGGAGGTTAGTCCCTTCCCCGAGGTGGGCCTGCCGCAAGGCGGGCAGCGGCGTCGGCGGGGGCTGCGGATAGTGCGCAAGCGGAACCGTGCCCCCCGTCACTAGCCGATGTAGGTGGAACACCCCGGGGTTTTAGTGGGTACACCCGCCCTTCTGGCGGGGACTCCCACATAACCACCGTGCCTCCCCAGGCCGGTGGTATCCATAAAGGATTTCCCCGGGTCAAAAAAAAAAAAAAAAAAAAAAAAAAAAAAAAAAAAAAAAAAGGTTAGGTTAGGTTAGGTTAGGTTGGGGTGCGAGGTCAAGCCACCTCCTCGTGGTGCACCCCGGGCAACAGTGGACAGTGGGTCGCTGGCGAAGAGCTTGACGTGGGGGACGTCTCTCCACTTCTGCCCTATAGAGTTGATAGGTTGAAGTGGACGAGGCAAGATGGCGTTCGAGTGGTGGGACTGCCATAGGGGGGGAAAGCCAGGAGTCCGGCGAGGGGCTCAGCGGACCTTCGGGTCGGAGGATGGCCGGCCTGCAAGGCCGGCGGCGCGGCAGGGAGGGTCAACTCGGCCACCCTGTCGGGCACGAGGTGGAGTGGCGTCGTCTAAGTCGCAGTGGACCTTCGGGTCGGCGGATGGCTGGCCTTCAAGGCCGGCGGCGCGGCAGGGAGGGTCAACCCGGCCACCCTGTCGGGCAAACTGGGACGGCGGCAATATGCCGCAGCGGACCTTCGGGTCGGTGGATGGCTGGCCTTCAAGGCCGGCGGCGCGGCAGGGAGGGTCAACCCGGCCACCCTGTCGGGCAAAACTGGGACGGCGGCAACATGCCGCAGTGGACCTTCGGGTCGAAGGATGGCGGGCCTGCAAGGCCTGCGATGCGCGGCAGGGAGGGTCAACTCGGCCACCCTGTCGGGCCCCATGCGTCTCCGAATCCTACGGTTCGGTGCCCGCCAAGAGGATGCATGGTCGGGGGGAACCCGGCCGCTAGGGCACCAAAGGGTCCCCACCCTTCAAAGGGAACAAAATCATGGAAAACAAGGCGATTGGTAATATTCCCCAGTCTAAGCGCCCCATCGTATCTGGGGGGGGCAACAACCGCCTCGTGGGCTCCGGCCGGAGCTCACGTACCGACGACACTGGCAATACGAACACGGAACATGAACCTGCACGACTTGATGACCAAAGCAAGACCACGGACAACGATTTGGAGGAGAAGAGGACCCCACTGGTGGTTCTCCTTGGCCACCGCGACACTTCTAGTGGCGTCGCAAGTGGCTCCGAGAAGAACGCTCATGCTCTCGGAACTCCGACTCCGATTCCGATATCTATTTCGGGGGAGTCGGATTCCGATAACATGAGTTGGGAGACGATTTCGTCTCGCGTAGCTGCGAGACGAAAACAGCGTAAGCGCCAGCGAGGCGCCGAGGAAGAAGAGGACCAGGGTGACTCCTCACCGTCACCCAAGGTCCCGACTGCGCAGCGTGGAAAAGGACGCCTACCCACCACCTCAAGGCGCCCACCAACCCGCGCCGCGCAAGCAGCGAAACAGGCTGCCGCCGAGCAATCGCTCGAAGACGAGCTGGAGAAGAGGGCCTCCTTCCGGAAAGTTCCAGTGCGGACGCCGGGAAATCCCCAGCTGGGCAGCTGCGATGCCGCCCAGCTGGAGACTATGGTGATGGACTCGGTGGACACCGTTTTGATGGTGGCCACTAGGTCCAAGCATTTAAAGGGCACGTGTGTCAAGGCCTTGAAGGACGCCGCTGCGACCATCAAGGCCTCGTTTCAGGAGACACGTGCCCGCACGATTACGGAGGAGATGGCCCTCCTCGTCGAAGCGAATAAGCAGCTCTCGTCGGACCTCAAAGAGCTCCGACGAGAGATGCAACAGCTTAAGGCGGCCCGAGCGCCTCCTGCGCCGACCCTGAACCCAACTCCGAGATTGGTGCCGGCCAAGACCTCGGCCCAATCCCCCCTCACGGAGGAGGGTATGCGGCAGATCATGGTGCAAGTCGGCACCATGCTCAATGCCCGCTTCGCAGGCCTGGAGGAGAGGCTGCTGCCGGCCAGGACGGTCAGGCCCCCACTTGCCGCAGATCGGCGTAGGGAGGCCGAGTCGCGCCCGGCGGCGGCCACAAGCCGCAGCACTGCGCCCGCCCGCGCCCCAGCGAGAGCCCCTGCCACCCAGACGCGTGGCACACGGGGTGCCCCCACACCGGCGGAGCGCTTTGTTCCCGCCCCCGTTCCGGCTCCACTATCAGAGCCATGGAATGAGGTGGCGAGACGGGGTCGGGAGAGGCAGAGGGACGCTCCTCCTGCTCCTACCTCCAACTCCAGAGGAAAAAAGAGGAAGAAGCCCAAGAAGAAGCCCGCTCCTATTGCGCAGATCACCGGCGCACGAGCGGCAAAACTCCGCCCCCCGAAAACGGCAGCCGTCGTACTGACGCTGCAATCAGGGGCGGCGGAGAAGGGCATGACGTTCGCCAAGGTCATCGAGCGGGCCAAGGCGAACATAAATCTGGAGGAGTTGGGGGTGCCGCCGCTAAAAATCAGAACGGCGGCCACCGGGGCCCGAATCCTAGAGGTCTCCGGCGCGGACAATGCCACCAAGGCGGACGTCCTCGCCGGAAGACTCAAGGAAGTCTTCGGGAGCGAGGAGGAGGTGCGAGTCTCCAGGCCGGTCACCACCAGTGACCTGAGAGTCAACGGCCTGGACGACTCCATAACGTCAGAGGAGCTGGCAGAGGTGCTCGCGAAGGCGGGCGACTGCCCCATCCAGTCTGTCTCCGTCGGCACGATTCGCCGCGGAGCCGGGGGGATGGGGACCGCCTTCGTGCGCTGTCCCACCGTGGCCGCTAAGAAGATAATGTCCAGTGGGGGGCGTATCTTAGTGGGCTGGGTAGCGGCCCGGGTCGTCGTCTTAGACGCCCGACCCCGCCGCTGCTTCCGCTGCCTTGCGCTGGGCCACATTGCGGCCCAGTGCAAGTCCGAGGTTGACCGTAGCGATCAGTGCTATCGCTGCGGTCAGAAGGCCCATAAGGCCCGGGACTGCTCCGCCACTCCCCACTGCACCATCTGCGAAGCAGCTGGAAAGTCGGCGGATCACCTCTCCGGGGGCAAGGCTTGCGCCAAGCCCCCGGCCAAGTCAAGGGCCAAGAGAAGGGCCGCTGCGGCTGAGGCTACGGCCAAGCCGCGGCCGCCTCCCCCCGACAAAGGGCCGGTGGCTCAAATGGAGGTGGGTTAGTATGGCCCTAACCTTCCTCCAGGCGAACCTCAACCACTCCGCCCGGGCACAGGATTTATTCCTACAATCCCTGGCGGAGCGGTTGATCAGCGTTGGTGTGATCGCCGAGCCGTACGCCGTCCCGCCCCGGGTTGACTGGGTTGGGGACCTCGACGGCTTAGTGGCGATCACCACACAGTCGCCGGCCCGCTCCCCCCCCCTCGAGGGAGTGACGAGGGGCAGGGGATACGTGACGGCTTGTTTGGGCCAAGTCGTCATCGTCGGAGTGTATACCTCCGGCAATAGGCCGGTTCACGAGCTGGAGACTCTTCTCGGTGAGGTGGGGACCTTCATTGGTCAGACCCGCCCACGCCCCGTTGTCGTGCTCGGGGACTTCAATGCCAAATCCTTGGCGTGGGGGTCCCCGGCGACGGATCTTCGGGGCGACATGGTGTTGGAGTGGTCAACCGAGGTGGGTCTCTGTATCGTGAACCGAGGCAGGGAGAACACCTGTGTCCGTCAACAGGGTGGCTCGATCGTCGATCTGACGTTTGCCACCCCAGACCTCACCTGCCGCATTCGCGACTGGCAGGTGCTGGTGGACGCGGAGACGCTATCCGATCACCGGTACATCCGGTTTAGCGTCTCCCCGTCCCCGACGGACGCAGTGTCAGGAGGAGGAGGAAGAGGAGGGAGCGAGATCGGCCCGCGGTGGGCCCTGAAGCGCCTCGATGCCGAACTACTGCTGGAGGCGATCCTCGTCGAAGCGTGGAGTGGCGCTCCTCAGGAACCGGAACCGGTAGACCCGGACGCGATGGCGGACAGGCTGTGTGAGGCGGTTACGCGTATCTGCGACGCCGCGATGCCGCGTTCGCGTGCCCCACAGCCCAGACGCCAGGTCTACTGGTGGTCGGAGGAGATCGCCGAACTTCGGAGACGCTGCGTGACGAGGAGACGCCAATACCAGCGGTATAGAAGGCGTAGGCGGCAAGAGACCGAAAACACCGAGTCTCTGTACGCCGCCTACAGGGAGGCTTCCAGGGCCCTACGCATAGCGATAGGGGAGGCCAAGAAGCAGGCTTGGCAGCAACTGCTGGAAGGGCTTGAGCGCGATCCGTGGGGTCGACCGTACTTATGGGCGAGACAAAAGCTCCGCCCCTGCGGTCCCCCCACCACGGCCTCGCTCCAACCGGTGGTGCTGCAAAGAGTGGTCGAGGGATTGTTCCCCGGTGCGCCGGGGACCGACTTCACACCTCCCACTGCTGTGGCCGCCCTATCGGCCGATCTCGCCGAGGGAGAGGACGAGCCTGCCCCCATCTCCGAGGGAGAGCTAGGTGCTGCAGTGCTCAGGATGAGGGCCAAGAACACGGCGCCCGGGCCTGACGGCATACCGGGCCGCGTGTGGGCCCTCTCCTTGGAGCACCTGGGCACCGCCCTGAGAGGTGTCTTTGACAAGTGCCTCAGGGTTGGCAGATTTCCCAGACGGTGGAGAAGGGGCATCCTCGTCCTCATAAGGAAGGAGGGTCGTCCAGCGGACGAGCCCGTGGGGTATCGTCCCATCGTGCTGCTTGATGAGGCCGGCAAGCTGTTCGAGAGAATAGTCGCTGCCCGCCTTGTCAAGCACCTCGAGACGACCGGACCGGACCTGGCGCCCAACCAGTTCGGTTTCCGGAGGGGTCGCTCGACGATCGACGCGATCTCGCGCGTCCGCGACCTTTCCGAGGAGGCGTGCTCCAGTGGAGGCGTGTTGTTGGCCACATCGTTGGACATCGCCAACGCATTCAACACGCTCCCGTGGAGCACGATACACGCGGGCCTGGGGCACCACAATGTGCCCAGGTACCTGCGGAGGCTCGTCGAGGACTATCTCTCCGATAGAGAGGTAGTCTACTCGACGACCCAAGGGGTGGGACGTAGCCCCATGACGCGCGGTGTTCCACAGGGGTCTGTCCTCGGACCACTCTTGTGGAACATTGGGTACGATTGGGTCCTCCGCTGCGGTAACCTTCGTGGAGTCGACGTAGTTTGCTACGCTGACGACACACTGGTGACCGCGCGGGGGCAGAGCTACAGGGAGGCAGTGATCCTGGCAACAGCAGCGGTCGCGACGGCCGTGTCCAGGATCCGGATGCTGGGCCTGGAGGTCGCGCTCCATAAGTCGGAGGCCATGTGTTTTCATGGACCCCGACGAGCGCCACCTGCAGGCTCCACCATAGTGGTGGGAGGTACCCCCATCCCTGTCCGGACAACGCTCAAGTACTTGGGTGTTGTCCTTGACGGGAGGTGGAAGTTCGGGGCGCATATGCGACGGCTGTCCCCGAAACTCGTGGCGACGGCCGGAGCACTGAGCCGCCTCCTCCCGAACATCGGTGGAGGAGAGGGGAGCTGCCGGCGGCTGTATACCGCGGTGGTCGGCTCCATGGCGCTCTATGGCGCCCCGATATGGGCGGGACAGCTCGATCGGCAGACTACCGCCCTGCTGATCGGAGCGCAACGCGTGATGGCAAAGAGAGTGTGCAGAGGGTACCGCACGCTCTCTCATGAGGTGGCATGCGCCCTCGCCGGGACGCTTCCGTGGGACCTTGAGGCTGAAGTCCTTGCCTCGGTCTACTGGCGTAGAGCCGAAGCACGGGAGCGTAACGAGCGACCGGCGCCGAGGGAGGTGATGCTCTGGCGGGAGGAAGCCAGAGCATCCGCCATCACGCAGTGGGAGGGAAGGCTCCTCGCAGAACCCACGCAGAGGGGGGATAGCGCTCGACGACTCCTCGAGGCTATCCGTCCCATACTCGGAGAGTGGGTTAACCGGAGGCATGGGAGGCTCTCCTATAGGCTGTCGCAGGTCCTCTCGGGGCATGGTTGCTTTGGGAGGTACCTGCACCGTTGTGCCAGGAGGGAAGTCTCCCCGGTCTGCCACCAGTGTGGGCACGCGGAAGACTCCGCCCAGCACGCACTGGAGGCTTGTCCGGGAGGAGCCGAGCCGCGCCGAGCTTTGGTCGCGGCTCTGGGAGGCACTGACCTCTCCTTGCCGGTCGTCTTAGCCAAGATGGTCGGTGATGAGAGGTCGTGGGAGGCGGTCGCCTCCTTCTGTGAAACGGTGATGTCACAGAGGGAGGCCGCGGAGCGGGAGAGAGAAAGGGATCCTCTCTCTCACCCGCTTCGGCGAGCGCGGACACGGAGGCGGGCTGATCGGACCCGCACTCCGTCTCCGCTGAGAGGGCCGGGGGTGCTAGATGCGGGGGCGTCTGGCACCCCCCAAGTATGAGCCCTCCGAGGTGGCGATGCCCTCCATGTGTTCCTGAGGGCATCGTGCACGAGGGGTGAGGGAGGAATCTCTCCCCGAGGTGGGCCCGTCGCAAGGCGGGCAGCGGCGTCGACGGGGGCTGCGGATAGTGCGCAAGCGGAACCGTGCCCCCCGTCACTTGCCGACGACGGAGGAACACCCCGGGGTTTTAGTGGGTACACTCGCCACTCTGGCGGGGACTCCCACATAACCACCGTGCCTCCCCCGGCCGGTGGTATCCATAAAGGATTTCCCCGGGTCAAAAAAAAAAAAAAAAAAAAAAAAAAAAAAAAAAAAAAAAAAAAAAGGTTAGGTTAGGTTAGGTTGGGTTAGGTTGGGCGGGTCTGGGTTTATCCATTAAATAGTTGCTATGCCTATGCTTGCAGCGTTTACGTTGCTTGTTTTGGATAAGTCCAGGCCTTCTTTACTCATCCCGTGATGAGTAGGGAGGCTACGGTCTTGGGGGAAGCGCAGGTCGTGATGATCCTCAAGGCAAGTCTGGCGATTACCTTCTCGCGGTGCTGCCTGTTCTTGGTCTAATTCCGTCTGAATTAGACGTAACTAGACATCGCCCGGCGACTCGCGTGTGTAGTTTATGTATGTTTATTTATTATATTATGTATATATGTATGTTTATTAAAATGGTGTGTTTGGAAATGTTGGGGGGGTGTTGTGAAGGTCTCTCGCTTCCTTGCGCGTTCGCAGGGAATGTGGACGAGACAGTGGGGGCCTGGGCAGTTCATCTGTCAGGGCGACTCACCTCATCATTTCGGCGTTGGGATGCCTGTCGGGCAAACGTGGAGTACGGAAGACGTAGGTCTTGCCTTAATTGGCCGGTCCGGGTGGAGTAAACCACAGTAAAAAATCCTCAAAGCTCCAAGGTGTCGACTTATCCGCCTTGGGGCGCCCCTCTTCGGGGTGGTTGGTGGAGTGCATCAACCAGCTAGAGGTCAACCACGGATACCGCCCGACCTCCGTGTGTATGTAGGGTTACCCGGGTACAGGGGTCTCTGCCCGGGTTGACCACTTATATCCCCCATGCTCGTGGGAACCAAAATGGAAGTACCTAAATTAAAAAACAAAAAACTTGATGTAGAGAAGGCGGCGCGCAGCGCAAACGAGGTGGAAGAAGATGTGTTCTCCAATGCGAGGAACATTGACCTGTCCGGGTCTGACTCGGACGCGAGTTTAGAGACTGTGGCGTCCCGGGACTCTGGGGCGTCACGGTCTAGCTTCTGGCGGAAACGCCGTCGAAGCGAGGAGGAGGACACCGAGGAGGACGTTTCGTCAGCCAAGGTGTCGGCGCAGAGGCGTGGGCGTGGACGTCCCCCCACTACAGGGCAATACGTCGGCCTCGCCAAAGCCAAGGCCTTGTTGAACAAGGCCAGGAGGGATGAGCTGGAGCTCGAGGCAGAGATGGAGTTTGCCGACGAGCAACGGCGAAAGGAAACGGCTAACCTTTTTAGGAAATCTCCTAAAGAGCAGCCGCTCGAAGTCAGAGGTATGGACAGCGAAATGCTGAGACAAATCGTGTCGGACGCAGTCGGCACGATCCAGGAGGTGGCCAAGAGGTCCTCGAACCTCAAGGGCACATATGTTAAAAACCTCAACAAGGCAGCTCAAGCCATCTCTGCGGCCTTTGAGGAGACGCGGTCACGCACTGTGGCCGAAGAAGTGGCCGTCCTTTCGGAGAACAACAAGCAGCTGACCATCGAGCTGGATGTTCTCCGAAAGGAAATCAAGGAGCTCAGAGCGGCACAACAACGCCCCGTTCCTGTCCCGGTGCCGACCCCGGCACCTGCAGAAGCTCCTAAAGTCGAGGACCTGTGCCGTACCATCATGGTACAGGTAGGAACGATGGTGTCGGCCCGTCTAGAGGCACTTGAGGAGAGGCTCCTGCCGGAGAAGCGCCTCAGGCCACCCCTGGCAGCTGACAAAAGGAAGGAGAAAGAGGCGTCGGCTTCATGTCCCATGGACATTGCAAGTCCACCTGAGACGACGCCGCAGGCTGCCGCTCCTTCACATCATCCGAAGGAGAAAGGCAGCGCAGGAAAGGAGCGTTGGAAGGCTCCGGCCCCCAAACCTCCGAAGAAGAAGAAGGGCAGGGGGGGGAAGAAAACTGCATCTGACGCAGTCGCTCCCACCCAAGCCGAGGCCCTTTCCGACCCTCCGGCCTCACTCCCAGCTCCGGCAGAACAGGAGCAGTGGTCAAAGGTGGTGGGTCGCAAAGCAGGGAAAGGAAAAAAGGCAAGTGGCAACCAAGGTGTTGAGCCGGCGAGGGCAAGATCTGCTGCCCCTGCGCGCGCTCCACTGCGGAAGCCTGGCCCACAGGAGAAGAAGAAAAAGACGCCCAAGCTCCGCCTTCCCCGTACTGCAGCTGTGGTCATCACGCTGCAACCGGGGGCGGCGGAGAGGGGCGTCACCTATGCTAAGGTGTTGGCGGAGGCGAGGAGCCAAATAGATTTAAAGGCCTTGGAGATGCCTCCTCTAAAAATGAAGGAAACTGCGACCGGGGCCCGCATGTTTGAGGTCCCGGGAGCAACAAAACTGGAGAAGGCAGATGCTCTGGCCACAAAGCTCAGAGAAGTATTCCAGAACACGCAGGATATACAGGTTTCCAGACCGACCGTCACTGCAGATATGCGGGTGAGCGGTCTGGACGACTCAGTTAGCGTCGACGAACTGACCCTGGCACTCGCGAAGGTTGGTGGATGTCCCACGGCGGACATAAGGGTGGGAAACATTAAGAGGGGTCCAGCCGGGATGGGCACCGCCTTCGTGAGATGTCCCAGGACAGCCGCGAAAGCCATCGTCGCAGGCAGCAGTCGCCTACTAGTGGGATGGGTTTCAGCGCAGGTCCATCTGCTGGAACCAAGGCCCCGGCGATGCTATCGATGCCTTGCATCAGGCCACGTCGCGGCGCAATGCAAGGCCGAATCCGACCGCAGCCAGGACTGCTATCGGTGTGGCCAAAAAGGCCATAAAGCGATAGAGTGTTCCGCCGCACCCCACTGCAGTCTATGCGCTGCTGCTGGGAAGCCGGCTAAACATCTTGCCGGGGGCAAGGCTTGCGCCAAGCCCCCGACCAAACCAGGAAAGAGGCGAGGGACGGCTGCGACTGAGGCTCAGGCCAAGCCGCAAGCGTCCGCCCCCGTCGCAACGGAGGAGCTGGTGGTGCGAATGGAGGAAAGTTAGATGGCTCTAACTTTCCTCCAGACGAATCTGAACCACTCCGCTGGAGCCCAGGACCTGTTCCTGCAGTCTCTGGCGGAGTGGTCAATACATATTGGAGTGGCAGCGGAGCCCTATAGGGTGCCTTTAAGATCCGATTGGATCGGGGACGTAAGTGGCGTGGTAGCGATCACCACCCAGTCGCCGATCCCGTCTCCCCCTCTTGATGTGATGGTGAGGGGGAGGGGATTCGTTGCGGCGTCTGTCGGCGATTTGGTCGTGATCGGGGTCTACTTTTCCCCCAATGGGACCTTGGCCGATCTTGAGGTCCTGCTCGACGGGGTGGAGACGGTGGTCGGTCGGAGTCGACCTCGCCCCGTCATCGTCCTCGGCGATCTCAACGCCAAATCTATGGCGTGGGGATCCCCGACGACCCATACATGGGGACGTAAGGTAGAGGAATGGGTGACGGAGGTGGGACTGTGCGTCCTAAACCGCGGCACAACTGACACGTGCGTGCGGCAGAATGGGGGGTCGATCGTTGATGTCACGTTCGCTTCTCCTGACGTCGCGCGCCGTGTCCTGGACTGGAAGGTGCTTGAGGACGAGGAGACGCTATCGGACCACCGCTACATCCGATTTGGCGTCTCCTCCTCCTCAGCGACCGATGCGAGGGCACGGAATAGACAGGACTCTGGTCCGCGCTGGGCGCTAAAGCGCCTGGATTCGGAGCTGCTCAAGGAGGCTGCCATCGTGCAGGCGTGGTGCGCTCTCTCGTCGGAGGGTTTAGACCTGGACGCGGAGGTTGACGGACTGTGCGAGGCAATGGTGCGCGTGTGCGACGCGGCCATGCCTCGTGCAAGGACACCACCGTCAAGGCGCCAGGTCTACTGGTGGTCTGACGAGATCGCGGAACTCCGCCGCCGATGTGTGGCGATGCGCCGAGGCTACCAGCGCTATCGGAGGAGGAGGCGCCAAGAGTCGGAGGAGGCAGATGGTTTGTACGCGGAATATCGAGCGGCAAACAAGACTCTGCGTGCTGCCATCAAGCAGGCGAAGGTCGCAGCCTGGCGGGAGCTCCTGGAGTCGTTGGACCGTGATCCATGGGGGCGCCCGTACAGGCTGGTTAGGCGAACGCTCCGCCCTTGGGCTCCGCCAACTACGACCACGCTGCGGCCTGACACGCTCCAACGTGTGGTCGAGGGGCTGTTCCCCGGGGCTCCGGGCCCTGATTTCGCCCCACCCAACGTTGTGGCGTCACAGCACGTGGATCTGGCAGGAGAGGATGGCGAAGGTCCTGTAATCTCGGACGGAGAGCTGGGAGCCGCGATACTGCGCATGCGGGCGAAGAACACGGCGCCAGGTCCCGATGGCATACCTGGTCGCGCGTGGGTGCTTGCGCAGGAGTCGCTGGGACCGTTGCTCAAGGGAGTCTTTGACCGCTGTATTGCGGAGGGGAAGTTCCCTAAGCGGTGGAAGGCAGGCAAGCTCGTGCTGTTACCCAAGCCTGGACGTCCCGCCGACCAACCGGCGGGCTACCGCCCCATCATTCTGCTCGACGAGGCGGGCAAGCTTTTGGAGAGGGTGGTTGTTGCCCGACTCGCCAAGCACCTGGAGAGCAACGGTCCCAATCTGGCAGAATGCCAGTACGGATTCAGGAGGGGTCGGTCGACCGTGGATGCTATCGCCCGCGTTCGCGACCTCTCGGAGGAGGCGTGCTCCAGCGGCGGGGTGATGTTGGCGGTGTCCTTAGATATCGCGAATGCTTTCAACACCCTGCCCTGGACCACCATATTGGGGGCGCTGCGGTACCACCGCGTGCCTCAATACCTCCAGCGTCTCGTCGGGGACTATCTCTCAGACCGAGAGGTAGTCTTCCCGACGACACATGGGATGGGAAGGAGCTCAGTGACCCGGGGCGTTCCACAGGGGTCGGCTTTAGGCCCACTCCTCTGGAACGTCGGCTATGACTGGGTCTTACGGGGCGCTAACCTTCGTGACGTCGGCATCATTTGTTATGCTGACGACACGCTGGTTACCGCCCGGGGGGCATCATACAGGGAGGCAAAGGTCCTCGCGACGGCGGGAGTAGCGACAGTGGTGGGTCGCATTCGGCAGCTAGGTCTGGAGGTGGCGCTCCACAAGTCGGAGGCCATCTGTTTTCATGGCCCCCGTGGGGCCCCGCCTGCAGACTCCTGCATTGTAGTGGGGGGGACTTCAATCCCTATAAGGTCGACACTAAAGTACTTAGGAGTCGTCCTCGAAGGAAGGTGGCGTTTTGGGGAGCACCTCAACCAGCTCACTCCGAAGCTGACGGGCGCTGCCATGGCGTTGGGACGCCTCCTGCCCAACTTGGGAGGCGGAGATGGCCACTGCCGCCACCTGTATATGGCGGTGGTGAGGTCGATGGCCCTTTATGGAGCGCCAATATGGGCCGGCTCACTGAACGCGAGGGAGACTGCGGTGCTTCACAGGGCGCAGAGGGTGATGGCCATTCGGTGCTGTAGAGGGTACCGCACCCTCTCGCACGAGGTGGCCTGCGTCCTTGCGGGATCCGTCCCTTGGGACTTAGAGGCGGAGGTGCTATCGACCATCTATTGGCAAAGGACGCGGGCACGGAGCGAGGGCTCGAACCCTGCGCCTCGGGAGCTGATGGTGTGGCGCAGGCGGGCCAGAGAAACTGCCATAATAAAATGGAGGGAGCGGCTCCTCGCGGGGCCCGCTCATAGAGGGACGGGAGCAACTCGGCTCCTCGGTGCGGTGCGCCCTGTCCTCGTGGACTGGGTGGCGAGAGAGCACGGCGCACTTACCTACAGAATGACACAGGTCCTCACTGGCCACGGTTGCTTTGGTCGCTACCTGTGCAACGTGGCCAGGCGGGAACCGACACCGGTGTGTCACCAATGTGGATCTTCAGAGGAGACTGCCGAACACGTGGTGGAAACGTGTCCAGGGGCATCAGAACCACGGCGAGATCTCGTCGCGGCTGTCGGGACGGACCTCTCGCTGCCGACCATCATCTCAAAGATGCTCGGCAGCGAGGAGGCATGGAACGCGATGGTCTCGTTCTGCGAAACGGTCGTGGCGCAGAGAGAGACCGAGGAGCGCGAGAGAGAGATCGATCCCCTCTCTCTCCCACTCCGGAGAGTGCGGCAACGTGGGCGGGCCGGAGCCCGAACGCCGTCACCGCTCGGAGGGTCGGGGGCGCAGGATGCGGGGGCATCCGGCGTCTCCCAAACACCATAAACCCTCACGTGCGAGGAGGCGGCGCGCTGTATGTCCCAGCGCGTCGCCTAGCTCATTCCAACTGAGCTGAGTAGTTTGAAGGAGTCGAAGGGAACACCATTCCCTTCAGAGGTGGGTCCGCCAGAGAGACGGACGCCGGCGTTGACGAGGTCGCGGCAAGCATGTGTCGAACGGTCCCGTGACCTCGCCTTGGCCGTTGAGAGGGCATCGTGGAGTTTTAGTGGGTATTGGGCTGCGGCATCTCACTCCAACGCGGTCGAGCCCCACATAACCCGGTCTTCCCCCCGGATGGCCGGGTATGCGTAAGAGCATTTCTCCACGTAAAAAAAAAAAAAAAAAAAAAAAAAAAAAAAAAAAAAAAAGGTTGGGTTAGGTTAGGTTAGGTTAGGTTAGGTTGGGGTGCGAGGTCAAGCCACCTCCTCGTGGTGCACCCCGGGCAACAGTGGACAGTGGGTCGCTGGCGAAGAGCTTGACGTGGGGGGACGTCTCTCCACTTCTGCCCTATAGCGTTGATAGGTTGAAGTGGATGAGGCAAGATGGCGTTCGAGTGGTGGGACCGCCATAGGGGGGGAGAGCCAGGAGTCCGGCGAGGGGCTCAGCGGACCTTCGGGTCGGAGGATGGCTGGCCTGCAAGGCCGGCGGCGCGGCAGGGAGGGTCAACTCGGCCACCCTGTCGGGCACGAGGTGGAGTGGCGACGTCGAGTCGCAGCGGACCTTCGGGTCGGTGGATGGCTGGCCTTCAAGGCCGGCGGCGCGGCAGGGAGGGTCAACTCGGCCACCCTGTCGGGCAAAACTGGAACGGCGGCAATATGCCGCAGCGGACCTTCGGGTCGAAGGATGGCGGGCCTGCAAGGCCTGCGATGCGCGGCAGGGAGGGTCAACTCGGCCACCCTGTCGGGCCCCATGCGTCTCCGAATCCTACGGTTCGGTGCCCGCCAAAAGGATGCATGGTCGGGGGGAACCCGGCCACTAGGGCACCAAAAAGGGACCTCACCCTTAAAAGGAAAAAATATGGAAACTCAGGCGATTGTTAATAATCCCCAGGTGGGTAAAGCCCACCCTTCGCGAGAAGGCAGCCCCATCGTATCTGGGGGGGGCAGCAACCGCCTCGTGGGCTCCGGCCGGAGCTCACGTACCGACGACCTTGGCAAAACGACAAAGGAATCTGATTCTGCACCAAACGACGACCACAGCAAGACCACGGACACCGATAAAAAGGAGAGAACTCCCTTAGTTCGCCTCTTTCGTTGCGACGAAAGCGCGGCTAAGGAGAGCCCCTCGGAGACTTCGGACTCCGAGGCAATGGTTTGGGAGACGGTTTCGTCTCGCAGCAATGCGAGACGACTCCGGAAACGCCAGAGAGGCGCTAATGAAGAAGAGGACCAGGGTGACTCCTCACCGTCACCCAAGGTCCCAACTGCGCAGCGTGGGAGAGGGCGCCTGCCCACCACCTCGAGGCACCCATCACCCCGAGCTGCGCTAGAGGAGAAACGGGCCGCCGCCGAGCAGTCGCTCGACGAAGAGCTCGAGAAGAGGGCCAACTTCCGGAAAGTTACGGTGCGTATGCCGGAAAATCCCCAACTGGGCAGCTGTGATGCCGCCCAGCTGGAGAGCATGGTGATGGACTCGGTGGACACCGTTTTGACGGTGGCCACCAAGTCCAAGCGCTTAAAGGGCACGTGTGTCAAGGCCTTGAAGGACGCCGCTGCGACCATCAAGGCCTCGTTCCAGGAGGCACGTGCCCGCACGATTACGGAGGAGATGGCCCTCCTCGTCGAGGCGAACAAGCAGCTCTCGTCGGACCTCAAAGAGCTCCGACGTGAGCTGCAACAGCTGAAGGCGGCCCGAGCGCCTCCCGCCCCGACCCCCCCTGCGGTGCCGGCTAGGACCTCGGCCCAATCCCCCCTCTCAGAGGAGGCCATGCGGCAGATCGTGGTGACAGTGGGCACCATGATGAACGCACGTCTCGAGGCCTTCGAGGAGAGGCTGCTGCCGGCCAGGACGGTCAGGCCCCCACTTGCCGCGGATCGGCGCAGGGAGGCCGAGTCGCGCCCGGCGGTGGCCTCAAGCCGCAGCACTGCGCCCGCCCGCGCCCCAGCGAGGACCCCAGCCACCCAGACGCGTGGCTCACGGGGTGCCCCCACACCGGCGCCGCGCTTTGTCCCCGCCCCCGTTCCGGCTCCACCGTCTGAGCCGTGGAATGTGGTGGCGAGGCGAGGTCGGGAAAGGGAGAGAGAGAGGGAGAGAAACCATCCTCCGGCGCCAAAACCTGCTCCTACCTCCAACTCCAGAGGTAAGAAGAAGAAGAAGGCGAAGAAGCCCGCTCCAGCATCGCAGACCAACGGTGCGCGCACGGCTAAGCTCCGTCCCCCGAAAACGGCAGCCGTCGTACTGACGCTGCAATCAGGGGCGACGGAGAATGGCGTGACTTTTGCCAAGGTCCTCGAGCGGGCCAAGGCAAGCATAAACCTCAGAGAGTTGGGGGTGCCGCCGTTGAAAATCCGAACGGCGGCCACCGGCGCCCGGATCCTGGAGATCGCCGGACCAGAAAATGCCAGCAAGGCAGACGTTCTGGCCGGAAGGCTCCAGGAGGTGTTCGGGAGCGAGGAGCATGTGAAAGTCTCCAGGCCGGTCACCACCAGTGACCTCAGGGTCAATGGCCTGGATGACTCCATCACGCCGGAGGAGTTGAAGGAGGTGCTCGCGAAGGCGGGCGACTGCCCTGTGCAGAACATCTCCGTCGGCGCGATTCGCCGCGGAGCCGGAGGGATGGGGACCGCCTTCGTGCGCTGTCCCACCCTGGCGGCCAAAAGGGTCATGGCCAGTGGGGGACGCATTTTGGTGGGCTGGGTAGCGGCCCGGGTCGTCGTCCTAGACGCTCGACCCCGCCGCTGCTTCCGTTGCCTTACGCTGGGCCACATTGCTGCCCAGTGTAAGTCCGACGTTGACCGCAGCGATGAGTGCTATCGCTGCGGTCAAAAGGCCCACAAGGCCCGGGACTGCTCCGCCACTCCCCACTGCACCATCTGCGAAGCAGCTGGGAAGTCGGCGGACCACCTCTCCGGGGGCAAGGCTTGCGCCAAGCCCCCGGCCAAGTCAGGGGCCAGGAGAAGGGCCGCTGCGGCTGAGGCCAAGGCCAAGCCGCGGCCGCCTCCCCCCGACAAAGGGCCAGCGGCTCAAATGGAGGTGGGTTAATGGCATTAACCTTCCTCCAGGCGAACCTCAACCACTCCGCCCGGGCACAGGATTTACTCCTTCAATCCCTGGCGGAGCGGTTGATCAGCGTTGGTGTGATCGCCGAGCCGTACGCCGTCCCACCCCGGGTTGACTGGGTTGGGGACCTCGACGGCTTAGTGGCGATCACCACACAGTCGCCGGCCCGCTCCCCCCCCCTCGAAGGTGGCCCGAGGGGCAGGGGATACGTGACGGCTTGTTTGGGCCAAGTCGTCATCGTCGGTGTGTATACCTCCGGCAACAGGCCGGTTCACGAGCTGGAGACTCTTCTCGGTGAGGTGGGGACCTTCATTGGTCAGACCCGCCCACGCCCCGTTGTCGTGCTCGGGGACTTCAATGCCAAATCCTTGGCGTGGGGGTCCCCGGCGACGGATCTTCGGGGCGACATGGTGTTGGAGTGGTCAACCGAGGTGGGTCTCTGTATCGTGAACCGAGGCAGGGAGAACACCTGTGTCCGTCAACAGGGTGGCTCGATCGTCGATCTGACGTTTGCCACCCCAGACCTCACCTGCCGCATTCGCGACTGGCAGGTGCTGGTGGACGCGGAGACGCTATCCGATCACCGGTACATCCGGTTTAGCGTCTCCCCGTCCCCGACGGACGCAGTGTCAGGAGGAGGAGGAAGAGGAGGGAGCGAGATCGGCCCGCGGTGGGCCCTGAAGCGCCTCGATGCCGAACTACTGCTGGAGGCGATCCTCGTCGAAGCGTGGAGTGGCGATCCTCAGGAACCGGAACCGGTAGACCCGGACGCGATGGCGGACAGGCTGTGCGAGGCGGTTACGCGTATCTGCGACGCCGCGATGCCGCGTTCGCGTGCCCCACAGCCCAGACGCCAGGTCTACTGGTGGTCGGAGGAGATCGCCGAACTTCGGAGATGCTGCGTGACGAGGAGACGCCAATACCAGCGGTATAGAAGGCGTAGGCGGCAAGAGACCGAAAACACCGAGTCTCTGTACGCCGCCTACAGGGAGGCTTCCAGGGCCCTACGCCTAGCGATAGGGGAGGCCAAGAAGCAGGCTTGGCAGCAACTGCTGGAAGGGCTTGAGCGCGATCCGTGGGGTCGACCGTACTTATGGGCGAGACAAAAGCTCCGCCCCTGCGGTCCCCCCACCACGGCCTCGCTCCAACCGGTGGTGCTGCAAAGAGTGGTCGAGGGATTGTTCCCCGGTGCGCCGGGGACCGACTTCACACCTCCCACTGCTGTGGCCGCCCTATCGGCCGATCTCGCCGAGGGAGAGGACGAACCTGCCCCCATCTCCGAGGGAGAGCTAGGTGCTGCAGTGCTCAGGATGAGGGCCAAAAACACGGCGCCCGGGCCGGATGGCATACCGGGCCGCGTGTGGGCCCTCTCCTTGGAGCACCTGGGCACCGCCCTGAGAGGTGTCTTTGACAAGTGCCTCAGGGTCGGCAGATTTCCCAGACGGTGGAGAAGGGGCATCCTCGTCCTCATAAAGAAGGAGGGTCGTCCAGCGGACGAGCCCGTGGGGTATCGTCCCATCGTGCTGCTTGATGAGGCCGGCAAGCTGTTCGAGAGAATAGTCGCTGCCCGCCTTGTCAAGCACCTCGAGACGACCGGACCGGACCTGGCGCCCAACCAGTTCGGTTTCCGGAGGGGTCGCTCGACGATCGACGCGATCTCGCGCGTCCGCGACCTTTCCGAGGAGGCGTGCTCCAGTGGAGGCGTGTTGTTGGCCACATCGTTGGACATCGCCAACGCATTCAACACGCTCCCGTGGAGCACGATACACGCGGGCCTGGGGCACCACAATGTGCCCAGGTACCTGCGGAGGCTCGTCGAGGACTATCTCTCCGATAGAGAGGTAGTCTACTCGACGACCCAAGGGGTGGGACGTAGCCCCATGACGCGCGGTGTTCCACAGGGGTCTGTCCTCGGACCACTCTTGTGGAACATTGGGTACGATTGGGTCCTCCGCTGCGGTAACCTTCGTGGAGTCGACGTAGTTTGTTACGCTGACGACACACTGGTTACCGCGCGGGGGCAAAGCTACAGGGAGGCAGTGATCCTGGCAACAGCCGCTGTCGCGACGGCCGTGTCCAGGATCCGGATGCTGGGCCTGGAGGTCGCGCTCCATAAGTCGGAGGCCATGTGTTTTCATGGACCCCGACGAGCGCCACCTGCAGGCTCCACCATAGTGGTGGGAGGTACCCCCATCCCTGTCCGGACAACGCTCAAGTACTTGGGTGTTGTCCTTGACGGGAGGTGGAAGTTCGGGGCGCATATGCGACGGCTGTCCCCGAAACTCGTGGCGACGGCCGGAGCACTGAGCCGCCTCCTCCCCAACATCGGTGGAGGAGAGGGGAGCTGCCGGCGGCTGTATACCGCGGTGGTCGGCTCCATGGCGCTCTATGGCGCCCCGATATGGGCGGGACAGCTCGATCGGCAGACTACCGCCCTGCTGATCGGAGCGCAACGCGTGATGGCAAAGAGAGTGTGCAGAGGGTACCGCACGCTCTCTCATGAGGTGGCATGCGCCCTCGCCGGGACGCTTCCGTGGGACCTTGAGGCTGAAGTCCTTGCCTCGGTCTACTGGCGTAGAGCCGAAGCACGGGAGCGTAACGAGCGACCGGCGCCGAGGGAGGTGATGCTCTGGCGGGAGGAAGCCAGAGCATCCGCCATCACGCAGTGGGAGGGAAGGCTCCTCGCAGAACCCACGCAGAGGGGAGATAGCGCTCGACGACTCCTCGAGGCTATCCGTCCCATACTCGGAGAGTGGGTTAACCGGAGGCATGGGAGGCTCTCCTATAGGCTGTCGCAGGTCCTCTCGGGGCATGGTTGCTTTGGGAGGTACCTGCACCGTTGTGCCAGGAGGGAAGTCTCCCCGGTCTGCCACCAGTGTGGGCACGCGGAAGACTCCGCCCAGCACGCACTGGAGGCTTGTCCGGGAGGAGCCGAGCCGCGACGAGCTTTGGTCGCGGCTCTGGGAGGCACTGACCTCTCCTTGCCGGTCGTCTTAGCCAAGATGGTCGGTGATGAGAGGTCGTGGGAGGCGGTCGCCTCCTTCTGTGAAACCGTGATGTCACAGAGGGAGGCCGCGGAGCGGGAGAGAGAAAGGGATCCTCTCTCTCACCCGCTTCGGCGAGCGCGGACACGGAGGCGGGCTGATCGGACCCGCACTCCGTCTCCGCTGAGAGGGCCGGGGGTGCTAGATGCGGGGGCGTCTGGCACCCCCCAAGTATGAGCCCTCCGAGGTGGCGATGCCCTCGATGTGTTCCCGAGGGCATCGTGCACGAGGGGTGAGGGAGGAATCCCTCCCCGAGGTGGGCCCGTCGCAAGGCGGGCAGCGGCGTCGACGGGGGCTGCGGATAGTGCGCAAGCGGGACCGTGCCCCTCGTCACTTGCCGACGACGGAGGAACACCCCGGGGTTTTAGTGGGTACACTCGCCACTCTGGCGGGGACTCCCACATAACCACCGTGCCTCCCCCGGCCGGTGGTATCCATAAAGGATTTCCCCGGGAAAAAAAAAAAAAAAAAAAAAAAAAAAAAAAAAAAAGGTTAGGTTAGGTTAGGTTGGGCGGGTCTGGGTTTATCCATTAAATAGTTGCTATGCCTATGCTTGCGGCGTTCACGCTGCTTGTTTTGGTTAAGTCCAGGCCTTCTTTACTCATCCCGTGATGGGTAGGGAGGTTACGGTCTTGGGGGAAGCGCAGGTCGTGATGATCCTCAAGGCAAGTCTGGCGATTACCTTCTCGCGGTGCTGCCTGTTCTTGGTCTAATTCCTCTGAATTAGACGTAACTAGACATCGTCCGGCGCCTCGCGTGTCTCATATCTATGTATGTTTATTTATATCCATTTATTTATGTATGTTTATTATATTCAGGCCGGGACTGCTCCCGATAGGCTTTGCTCGCCAAGCCGACGAGGAGCGGTCCACTTGACGGTAGGTTGTGGTGCTGCTGCAAGGCACTGCAACTGAGGGGGGCAGCGGCGCCGTGTTGGACGGTGCTGCAGCTGAGGAGGCGCTGCGGCGGGAGTGATTCAGTTCGTCTCCTGCTGTGGCGCCGATATGGCCGCCGTCGGAGGGTGGCGGCCGAAGCGGCTGGCGATGGGGCTGCTCCATCTGGCCCATCGCAGGGGACCACGAGCGTCGGATGTGGGAAGTCTGGCGTTCCTTGCACTGTGTGGTCCCCGGGGTGGTGCGGCCGTGCTCTTGGTCCCGGCACGGTCGCGAGGGGGAGGGTCATCCTCTCCCCTGGAGGGGTCCGGAAACGGACGGCCGTGGTGGGGGCGCGGTATGCAAATGTACCCTGCGCTCCCTCCGTTCTAGCGGCAGGATGGACACCGTGGGTTTTAGTCGGTAGTGGACCCTGGCTGCTGTGGGTGCAGTTAGGGTTGGGGGCCATGAGGCCCCCCAGGGAGCGGTGATGCTCGAGCGAGCCCGACACACCCCGCCTACTTTCCCGGTAGGCGGAAGTGCGTAAATGCATTTTCCCCACGTAAAAAAAAAAAAAAAAAAAAAAAAAAAAAAAAAAAAAAAAAAAAAAAAAGGTTAGGTTAGGTTAGGTTAGGTTAGGTTAGGTTAGGTTAGTAAGGGCGGGTCTGGGTTTATCCATTAAATAGTTGCTATGCCTATGCTTGCGGCGTTCACGCTGCTTGTTTTGGTTAAGTCCAGGCCTTCTTTACTCATCCCGTGATGGGTAGGGAGGTTACGGTCTTGGGGGAAGCGCAGGTCGTGATGATCCTCAAGGCAAGTCTGGCGATTACCTTCTCGCGGTGCTGCCTGTTCTTGGTCTAATTCCTCTGAATTAGACGTAACTAGACATCGCCCGGCGCCTCGCGTGTCTCATATCTATGTAAGTTTATTTATATCCATTTATTTATGTATGTATATTATATTCAGGCCGGGACTGCTCCCGATAGGCTTTGCTCGCCAAGCCGACGAGGAGCGGTCCACTTGACGGTAGGTTGCGGTGCTGCTGCAAGGCACTGCAACTGAGGGGGGCAGCGGCGCCGTGTGGACGGTGCTGCAGCTGAGGAGGCGCTGCGGCGGGAGTGATTCGTTTCGTCTCCTGCTGTGGCGCCGATATGGCCGCCGTCGGAGGGTGGCGGCCGAAGCGGCTGGCGATGGGGCTGCTACATCTGACCCATCGTAGGGGACCACGAGCGTCGGATGTGGGAAGTCTGGCGTTCCTTGCACTGTGTGGTCCCCGGGGTGGTGCGGCCGTGCTCTTGGTCCCGGCACGGTCGCGAGGGGGAGGGTCATCCTCCCCCCTGGAGGGGTCCGGAAACGGACGGCCGTGGTGGGGGCGCGGTACGCAAATGTACCCCGCGCTCCCTCCGTTATAGCGGCAGGATGGACACCGTGGGTTTTAGTCGGTAGTGGACCCTGGCTGCTGTGGGTGCAGTTAGGGTTGGGGGCCATGAGGCCCCCCAGGGAGCGGTGATGCTCGAGCGAGCCCGACACACCCCGCCTACTTTCCCGGTAGGCGGAAGTGCGTAAATGCATTTTCCCCACGTAAAGAAAAAAAAAAAAAAAAAAGGTTAGGTTAGTAAGGTGTCTCCACGCAAAAAATTTCAAAAAATTATTATTGTTTTCTGTTGTTATTTTTATTGTTATTTTTGTGTCGGAGTGTGAAGGAAGGGTGCGCCGATAAGGTGGCACTGATTTGGAGGTGGTTGCCCTAAGGGTACCCCCACGGGGGAGTGGAAATGTTTTGTTTCTTTGTTTTGTTGTTTGTTTGAAACTGCGTCGTTTTGTTATTTGTCTTTTGTTTTGTTATTGTGTTTCGGGATGCCGAAACCGCTGAGGGACGCTTCGGGGAAGTTCCTCAAAAAAGCCGACTGCCCGGAGGCCTCTCCCATTGACTCGGTCGAGGGGGAAATTGTGGGTTTTTCGGACACAGAGTCTGAAAGTAGGACTGCGGCGACGCTGGCTCAGCGCAAGCGGCCGTCTTCCTCGTTCTTCGTGCCTGGTCATTCAGAATCAGACACGGAGACCGAGGCGACGGCTGGCGCGAAAGTCAGCACTGCCAGGAGGGGCAGAGGAAGGAACGCGAAAGCGGGACCTTCAAGGGAAGATTTCCTTAAACCTTCCCCTGTGTGCTCGGATAGCGAGCTAGAAAACGTCCTGAAAAGCAGGGCGTTTAAGAAAAGGTCGTCTGTTGTGGCCGTCGACTCTGTAACCGACGGAAGCGACTCCGAGGTCGTTTTCAGAGCCGACGACTTAAATGTGCTAAATGCACAAGAGTTGAGGGCGCAGGCGGGCGGACAACTTGCCTGCATTTTGGAGGTTGCCAGAAAGTCTGGCAACCTCAAGGGCGAGTTTGTGGCCCGTTTAAAGAGATCGGCGTCCCTTCTAAGAGAAGTGGTGGACACCCTTGCTGGAAGGAGCGAGGCCGAAGAGACGCGGCGCCTCCGAGGAGATAACTCCCGACTGCGCCTCGAGGTTGAGGCGGCAAAGGCGGAGATTAAAGCGCTCCGTCGCGGCTTCTCTGAAGCCAAGGCGGACGCCGCCGCCGCTACCGCTACTGCTGCCGCTGCTTCCAGCACAGCGAGAGAGGTGGCCCCTTCCACTGTGGTGGGACTTGAGCTGGTCGAGGAGCTCAAACGCTCCCTGGTGTGTACCGTTGGAGAGATCATAAGTGCGCGTCTGGCGGGAATTGAGGACCGCTTGCTGCCTGCCCCAACTGTACGCCCGCCTCTTAGGGCGGATTCCAAGAAGAGGGTGGCCACTGCGCCGCCTAAAGTGACGCCTGCGCCGGCTGCTCCTGCCGCTGTTGCGCCTGCGCCGCCCCAAAAAGTGGCAAAGAAAGCACCGAAGCAGTCGGCCTCGGTAGCTTCGCGTGCTACCCCGTCGTCGTCGGCAGTGAATGCACCCACGGTAGCTGCCCCCTCCGCTGCTGTCCCTCAGGCCGATACCTGGGCGACGGTAGTGAGAGGGGGCAAGGGAAAGGGCAAGGGGAAGAAGTCCCCTCCCGCCCCTGCGCCTGTACCAGCAGCGCGTGCCCCCGCTGCTACGCCGCCTAAAAAGAAGAGACCGGCACTAACGACCCCTAAGTCCGCGGTGGTCATTTTGTCCCTCCAGGCTGCAGCCGTGGACAAGGGGGTGACTTACGGCGCGATGATGCAGGCGGCACAAGACAAGGTCGATCTCCAGGAGCTGGGGATCGACCAGGTGCGGTTCCGTCAGACGGCCACCGGAGCCAGGAAAATGGAGATCCCTGGCTCCGGTAGCAGCGAGAAGGCCGACAGGCTCGCGGAGAAGCTCCGTGAGGTCCTGTCGGAGGTGGCAACCGTCTCCAGGCCCCAAAAGTCCACAGACTTGGACGTCACGGGCCTGGACGACGCAGCCACCAAGGAGAAGGTGGTGGCGGCAGTCGCCAAAGCGGGCGGCTGCGACGTCGGCCTGGTAAAGGCCGGTGAAATCCGCCGTGGCCCCGGCGGAGTGGGAGCTTCGCTCGTGTCCTGCCCTGTGGCAGCCGCAAAGGCGGTGCTGCAAAAGGGCAGGATCATGATAGGATGGAGCTCCGTGCGGGTCAAGGCACTTGAGGCACGCCCGATGCGCTGCTTCAAGTGCCTCGGGCTGGGGCACACGCGGCCTCAGTGCCCAGCGACGGCAGATAGGGGCGACCTGTGCTTCAGGTGTGGAAGCACAGGTCACAAGGCGGCCGCGTGCCCGAATAAGGTCCCGCGCTGCGCCATATGCGCGGAGACGGGGCGGCCTTCGGGCCACGTAATGGGGGGACGCAGCTGCGCCCCCCCGAAGACGAAGGGAAAGGCCACAGCCCAGGCCTTCCCGGCGGCAGCGACCAGCCCCGCCACCCCTGCCGTAATTCGCCCAGCTCAGGCGATAGAGGAAGTTGTGATGTCTGAATAATGAATCTAGTCAGACATCACAACTTCCTTCAGACGAACCTGAACCACTGCGCCAGGGCCCAGGATCTGCTCATGCAGACCATGGCGCAGTGGCAGGTAGATGTGGCGGTCGCGGCGGAGCCGTACTACGTCCCCTCCCATCCATACTGGGCTGGGGACCTGGACGACTCCGTCGCCATAGTAGCCAAGGCGGGTGGTGCCCCCCTCACAGTTAAGGAGAGGGGCGCCGGCTACGTGGTAGGGAAGTGGGGAGAGTACGCGATCGTCGGCGCGTACTTCTCCCCAAACAAGACCGCTGCGGCCCTGGAGGCATACCTGGACCTCCTCGCCGCAGCGGTCGGTCGGCAAGCGCCCCGGCAGGTCCTCCTCATGGGGGACCTCAATGCCAAGGCCCGAGACTGGGGCAACCCACAAACTGACGCTCGGGGTGAGCTAGTCAGGGAGTGGGCTGTCGCCAGCGGACTGACCCTACTCAACACGGGGTCGGTCCACACGTGCGTGCGGCATAACGGGGGGTCCGTGGTGGACCTTTCGTTCGCCACACCGTCTGCCGCAGCACGTGTCCGGGCCTGGAGGGTGGAGTCGGAGGTGGAGACACTCTCGGACCACAAGTACATACGGTTCGAGATGTCTACCTCCGACGGGATGGAAGGAGGGCGTCAGCGCGTCGCACGCGCTGACCTACCACGCTGGGCATTGAGCCGCCTCGACGCTGGGCTAGCGGAGGAGGCGGCAATCGTCCAGGCGTGGCTCGCCGGGCCCGCGCACCCGGACGTGGATGTAGCTGCTGTCCACTTCCGGGATGCGCTTACGGCCGTGGCCGACACGGCCATGCCGAGGGTCACCAGCCGCCCCGCACGCCGCGCAGTGTACTGGTGGAGCTCCGAAATTGCGGAGCTCCGGGTGCAGTGCACAAGAGCGCGGCGGCCCTATTTGCGGAGTAGGAGGCGGCGGCACGGCCGCACTGATGACCAGCTGCCACCGGAATGGTTGGCAGCTGAGCGCCAGCTCTACGACGCCTACCGTGTAGCGACGGAGGCGTTGGAGCTGGCGATAGGCCGTGCCAAAGAGGCGGCGTGGGCGGAGGTCCTGGAGGGCCTCGACAGGGACCCGTGGGGGCGTCAGTATCGGGTCGCGCGCAAAAAGCTCGGCGGCCCGGCGCCCCCCGTGGCCGAGTCCCTGGAGCCGGAGGTGCTCGATCGCGTGCTGGCGGGTCTATTTCCCGACGCGGACCCCCAGCACGCGCCTCCGACGATGGCGCCAGCAGTTGTCGAGGAGCTGGCGCCAGCCTCCATCCCGCCTGTCACAGAGGCGGAGATGGAGGTAGCGGTGAGCCGTCTTCGCAAGAGGACGGCTCCCGGCCCGGACGGAATACCGGGCCGGGTCTTGGCTATCAGCTGCGTCGCGTTGGGTGGAAGGCTTCGGGAGCTGTTCGACGCATGCCTCACGTCCGGACGGTTCCCGAAGCCGTGGAAGGTTGGGAGGGTGTGCCTGTTGCGGAAGGAGGGTCGAGATGCAGACTCTCCTTCCGCATACAGGCCGATTGTGCTGCTGGATGACACGGGAAAGCTGTTGGAGAGGGTGGTCGCTTCCCGTGTCATCCGGCACCTGAGGGGGACTGGGCCCGACTTGTCGGAGGCCCAGTACGGGTTCAGAGCGGGGCGTTCAACGGTGGACGCCCTGCTCTGGCTCAAGGGGTGGACGCAGGAGGCGGTCGCAGAAGGGAACAGGGCGTTGGCAGTGTCTCTCGACATTGCCAACGCCTTTAACAGCCTCCCGCATGGGACCATACAGGAGGCACTCCGCTATCACGGAGTGCCCCTGTATTTGCGGAGGCTGTTGGCCGACTACCTCCGGGACCGCGAGGTCCTGGTGGTAGGACGCGACGGAGTGAGGCACCGTCGCGTCTCCTGCGGGGTTCCACAGGGGTCCGTCTTAGGACCAATCCTGTGGAACATTGGCTACGACTGGGTGTTGCGTGGCACGCTTCCCGCCAGTGTGCGGGTGGCGTGCTACGCGGACGATACCCTGGTCGTGGCCAAGGGGAGGGACCTCAGGGAGACGGTGCGCTTGGCCACGGTGGGAACATCCCTCGTGGTCGACCGCATCCGTGCCCTGGGGTTACGCGTCGCTCTCCCCAAGACCGAGGCCCTGTTGTTCCACGGGCCTCGGGGGCGACCCCCGCCAGGAACACATGTGGTCCTGGAGGGGGTCGTTGTCCGGGTCGGGACCCAGATGAAATATCTGGGTCTCGTCCTGGACGGGAGGTGGGGTTTCGGGGCCCACTTCGCCAGTCTGGCCCCGAAAGTCGTGGGAGCCGCAGCCGCCCTGGGGCGACTACTGCCGAACGTGGGCGGCCCTAGCGCAACTTGCCGTCGGCTGTACTCCGGAGTAATCCGGAGTATGGCCCTGTACGGGGCACCTGTCTGGGCGGACGCCCTCGGTCGCGACAATAAGGCCCTGCTGCGACGTCCGCAGCGGGTCATCGCGACGAGGGCGATACGCGGTTACCGGACGGTGTCCTGGACAGCCGCATGCGTGCTGGCCGGAGACCCGCCCTGGGAGCTCCAAGCCGAAATCCTCGCCGAGATCTACAATTTTGTGGCGGCGAGGAAGTCGCGCGGGGAGCCCCCAGGGTGGGAGGAGGTGGCGCGCATGCGACGGCAGGCGCAGGCCGCCCTGTTGAGGCGGTGGTCGGAGGACCTGGCACCACCCGTCCCCGGCCAGGGGACGGTGGACGCCATCCGCCCGGTCCTCGGGAGGTGGGTAGGGCGGCGACACGGGTCGCTTTCCTTCAGATTGGTGCAGGTGCTTTCCGGACACGGATGCTTCGGAAGGTACCTGCATCGAATCGCAAGGAGGGAAGCGACCCCGGCTTGCCACGAGTGTGGAGCGCCGGAGGATACGGCGCTTCACACGCTGGAAGCGTGCACCGCGTGGGTCCCACAGCGGTGCACGCTTTCAGCGGTAGTGGGCCAGGATCTCTCGTTGCCGAGCGTGGTACGGGCCATGCTCGAGAGCGACAGATCCTGGCAGGCGGTGGCCTCTTTCTGCGAAATCGTGATTTCGCAGAAGGAGGCCGCGGAGAGGATCAGAGAGGTCGACGCCCTCGCTGATCCTCTCCGACGTCGGCGCACGGGAGGGAGGAGAAGGCGATTCGCAGATCGCCTCCTCGCCCCACCCGTGTAGTAGGGTCATCGGTTGGGTTTATGGGCCCCCAACCGACTCAATGGCCCTACGTGCCGGGGAGCGGCTGAAGGTCTGAGCTAAGCCGCTCCGTCTGCCGTTGGTCCGGTTGATGGCACCGGACCTTAAGCCGGGGCGGGATGGAAAGTACTTCCCCATCTCTCCCCGACAGGCTGCGTCTGCTCGCCGGGGTGGTTTAGTCGGTAGGGGCCCGGCTATATTCTATAGTCGGGTTGGTAAGAGTCCATTAAACAGACTCCGACAGAAGCCGTCTGTGTCCCATATCACAGGCGGAAGTCCGTAAAGGGATTAACCTCGTTAAAAAAAAAAAAAAAAAAAAAAAAAAAAGGTTAGGTTAGGTTAGGTTAGGTTAGGTTAGGTTAGGTTGGGGTGGGCGGGTCTGGGTTTATCCATTAAATAGTTGCTATGCCTATGCTTGCGGCGTTCACGCTGCTTGTTTTGGTTAAGTCCAGGCCTTCTTTACTCATCCCGTGATGGGTAGGGAGGTTACGGTCTTGGGGGAAGCGCAGGTCGTGATGATCCTCAAGGCAAGTCTGGCGATTACCTTCTCGCGGTGCTGCCTGTTCTTGGTCTAATTCCTCTGAATTAGACGTAACTAGACATCTCCCGGCGGCTCGCGTGTCTCATATCTATGTAAGTTTATTTATATCCATGTATTTATGTATGTTTATAGTATTTTGGCCGGGACTGCTCCCGATAGGCTTTGTTCGCTAAGCCGACGAGGAGCGGTCCACTTGACGGTAGGTTGCGGTGCTGCAAGGCACTGCAACTGAGGGGGGCAGCGGCGCCGTGTTAGACGGTGCTGCAGCTGAGGAGGCGCTGCGGCGGGAGTGATTCAGTTCGTCTCCTGCTGTGGCGCCGATATGGCCGCCGTCGGAGGGTGGCAGTCGAAGCGGCTGGCGATGGGGCTGCTACATCTGGCCCATCGTAGGGGACCACGAGCGCCGGATGTGGGAAGTCTGGCGTTCCTTGCACTGTGTGGTCCCCGAGGTGGTGCGGCCGTGCTCTTGGTCCCGGCACGGTTGCTAGGGGGAGGGTCATCCTCCCCCCTGGAGGGGTCTGGAAACGGACGGCCGTGGTGGGGCGCGGTATGCAAATGTACCCCGCGCTCCCTCCGTTATAGCGGCAGGATCCCTCCGCCCCCCGAAAACTGCAGCCGTGGTGATCTCGCTGCAATCAGGGGCGACGGAGAATGGCGTGACTTTTGCCAAGGTCCTCGAGCGGGCCAAGGCAAGCATAAACCTAAAGGAGTTGGGGGTGCCGCCGTTGAAGATCCGAACGGCGGCCACCGGGGCCCGAATCCTGGAGATCGCCGGGCCAGAAAATGCCAGCAAGGCAGACGTTCTGGCCGGAAGGCTCCAGGAGGT
Organism: Apeira syringaria; assembly: GCA_934044485.1. Taxonomy (NCBI): domain Eukaryota; kingdom Metazoa; phylum Arthropoda; class Insecta; order Lepidoptera; family Geometridae; genus Apeira; species Apeira syringaria. The sequence continues at coordinate 18,131,360 of OW203668.1, forward strand.
ATTCGGGAGTGAGGAGCATGTGAAAGTTTCCAGGCCGGTCACCACCAGTGACCTTAGGGTCAACGGCCTGGATGACTCTATAACGCCGGAGGAGTTAACAGAGGTGCTCGCGAAGGCGGGCGACTGCCCCACCCAGTCCGTCTCAGTCGGCGCGATTCGCCGCGGAGCCGGAGGGATGGGGACCGCCTTCGTGCGCTGTCCCACCGTGGCGGCCAAGAGGGTGATGGCCAGCGGGGGTCGTATTTTGGTGGGCTGGGTAGCGGCCCGGGTCGTCGTCCTAGACGCTCGACCCCGCCGCTGCTTCCGTTGCCTTACGCTGGGCCACATTGCGGCCCAGTGTAAGTCCGACGTTGACCGCAGCGATGAGTGCTATCGCTGCGGTCAAAAGGCCCACAAGGCCCGGGACTGCTCCGCCACTCCCCACTGCACCATCTGCGAAGCAGCTGGGAAGTCGGCGGACCACCTCTCCGGGGGCAAGGCTTGCGCCAAGCCCCCGGCCAAGTCAGGGGCCAGGAGAAGGGCCGCTGCGGCTGAGGCCAAGGCCAAGCCGCGGCCGCCTCCCCCCGACAAAGGGCCCGCGGCTCAAATGGAGGTGGGTTAATGGCATTAACCTTCCTCCAGGCGAACCTCAACCACTCCGCCCGGGCACAGGATTTATTCCTTCAATCCTTGGCGGAGCGGTTGATCAGCGTGGGTGTGATCGCCGAGCCGTACGCCGTCCCACCCCGGGTTGACTGGGTTGGGGACCTCGACGGCTTAGTGGCGATCACCACACAGTCGCCGGCCCGCTCCCCCCCCCTCGAAGGTGGCCCGAGGGGCAGGGGATACGTGACGGCTTGTTTGGGCCAAGTCGTCATCGTAGGAGTGTATACCTCCGGCAACAGGCCGGTTCACGAGCTGGAGACTCTTCTCGGTGAGGTGGGGACCTTCGTTGGTCAGACCCGCCCACGCCCCGTTGTCGTGCTCGGGGACTTCAATGCCAAATCCTTGGCGTGGGGGTCCCCGGCGACGGATCTTCGGGGCGACATGGTGTTGGAGTGGTCAACCGAGGTGGGTCTCTGTATCGTGAACCGAGGCAGGGAGAACACCTGTGTCCGTCAACAGGGTGGCTCGATCGTCGATCTGACGTTTGCCACCCCAGACCTCACCTGCCGCATTCGCGACTGGCAGGTGCTGGTGGACGCGGAGACGCTATCCGATCACCGGTACATCCGGTTTAGCGTCTCCCCGTCCCCGACGGACGCAGTGTCAGGAGGAGGAGGAGGAAGAGGAGGGAGCGAGATCGGCCCGCGGTGGGCCCTGAAGCGCCTCGATGCCGAACTACTGCTGGAGGCGATCCTCGTCGAAGCGTGGAGTGGCGCTCCTCAGGAACCGGAACCGGTAGACCCGGACGCGATGGCGGACAGGCTGTGTGAGGCGGTTACGCGTATCTGCGACGCCGCGATGCCGCGTTCGCGTGCCCCACAGCCCAGACGCCAGGTCTACTGGTGGTCGGAGGAGATCGCCGAACTTCGGAGACGCTGCGTGACGAGGAGACGCCAATACCAGCGGTATAGAAGGCGTAGGCGGCAAGAGACCGAAAACACCGAGTCTCTGTACGCCGCCTACAGGGAGGCTTCCAGGGCCCTACGCATAGCGATAGGGGAGGCCAAGAAGCAGGCTTGGCAGCAACTGCTGGAAGGGCTTGAGCGCGATCCGTGGGGTCAACCGTACTTATGGGCGAGACAAAAGCTCCGCCCCTGCGGTCCCCCCACCACGGCCTCGCTCCAACCGGTGGTGCTGCAAAGAGTGGTCGAGGGATTGTTCCCTGGTGCGCCGGGGACCGACTTCACACCTCCCACTGCTGTGGCCGCCCTATCGGCCGATCTCGCCGAGGGAGAGGACGAGCCTGCCCCCATCTCCGAGGGAGAGCTAGGTGCTGCAGTGCTCAGGATGAGGGCCAAGAACACGGCGCCCGGGCCTGACGGCATACCGGGCCGCGTGTGGGCCCTCTCCTTGGAGCACCTGGGCACCGCCCTGAGAGGTGTCTTTGACAAGTGCCTCAGGGTTGGCAGATTTCCCAGACGGTGGAGAAGGGGCATCCTCGTCCTCATAAGGAAGGAAGGTCGTCCAGCGGACGAGCCCGTGGGGTATCGTCCCATCGTGCTGCTTGATGAGGCCGGCAAGCTGTTCGAGAGAATAGTCGCTGCCCGCCTTGTCAAGCACCTCGAGACGACCGGACCGGACCTGGCGCCCAACCAGTTCGGTTTCCGGAGGGGTCGCTCGACGATCGACGCGATCTCGCGCGTCCGCGACCTCTCCGAGGAGGCGTGCTCCAGTGGAGGCGTGTTGTTGGCCACATCGTTGGACATCGCCAACGCATTCAACACGCTCCCGTGGAGCACGATACACGCGGGCCTGGGGCACCACAATGTGCCCAGGTACCTGCGGAGGCTCGTCAAGGACTATCTCTCCGATAGAGAGGTAGTCTACTCGACGACCCAAGGGGTGGGACGTAGCCCCATGACGCGCGGTGTTCCACAGGGGTCTGTCCTCGGACCACTCTTGTGGAACATTGGGTACGATTGGGTCCTCCGCTGCGGTAACCTTCGTGGAGTCGACGTAGTCTGCTACGCTGACGACACACTGGTGACCGCGCGGGGGCAGAGCTACAGGGAGGCAGTGATCCTGGCAACAGCCGCTGTCGCGACGGCCGTGTCCAGGATCCGGATGCTGGGCCTGGAGGTCGCGCTCCATAAGTCGGAGGCCATGTGTTTTCATGGACCCCGACGAGCGCCACCTGCAGGCTCCACCATAGTGGTGGGAGGTACCCCCATCCCTGTCCGGACAACGCTCAAATACTTGGGTGTTGTCCTTGACGGGAGATGGAAGTTCGGGGCGCACATGCGACGGCTGTCCCCGAAGATTGTGGCGACGGCCGGAGCACTGAGCCGCCTCCTCCCGAACATCGGTGGAGGAGAGGGGAGCTGCCGGCGGCTGTATACCGCGGTGGTAAGCTCCATGGCGCTCTATGGTGCCCCGATATGGGCGGGACAGCTCGATCGGCAGACAACCGCCCTGCTGATCGGAGCACAACGTGTGATGGCGAAGAGAGTGTGCAGGGGGTACCGCACACTCTCTCATGAGGTGGCATGCGCCCTCGCCGGGACGCTTCCGTGGGACCTTGAGGCTGAAGTCCTAGCCTCGGTCTACTGGCGTAGAGCCGAAGCGCGGGAGCGGAACGAGCGACTGGCGCCGAGGGAGGTGATGCTCTGGCGGGAGGAAGCCAGAGCATCCGCCATCACACAGTGGGAGGGAAGGCTCCTCGAAGAACCCACGCAGAGGGGGGATAGCGCTCGACGACTCCTCGAGGCTATCCGTCCCATACTCGGAGAGTGGGTTAACCGGAGGCATGGGAGGCTCTCCTATAGGCTGTCGCAGGTCCTCTCGGGGCATGGTTGCTTTGGGAGGTACCTGCACCGTTGTGCCAGGAGGGAAGTCTCCCCGGTCTGCCACCAGTGTGGGCACGCGGAAGACTCCGCCCAGCACGCACTGGAGGCTTGTCCGGGAGGAGCCGAGCCGCGCCGAGCTTTGGTCGCGGCTCTGGGAGGCACTGACCTCTCCTTGCCGGTCGTCTTAGCCAAGATGGTCGGTGATGAGAGGTCGTGGGAGGCGGTCGCCTCCTTCTGTGAAACGGTTATGTCACAGAGGGAGGCCGCGGAGCGGGAGAGAGAAAGGGATCCTCTCTCTCACCCGCTTCGGCGAGCGCGGACACGGAGGCGGGCTGATCGGACCCGCACTCCGTCTCCGCTGAGAGGGCCGGGGGTGCTAGATGCGGGGGCGTCTGGCACCCCCCAAGTATGAGCCCTCCGAGGTGGCGATGCCCTCCATGTGTTCCCGAGGGCATCGTGCACGAGGGGTGAGGGAGGAATCCCTACCCGAGGTGGGCCCGTCGCAAGGCGGGCAGCGGCGTCGACGGGGGCTGCGGATAGTGCGCAAGCGGGACCGTGCCCCCCGTCACTTGCCGACGACGGAGGAACACCCCGGGGTTTTAGTGGGTACACTCGCCACTCTGGCGGGGACTCCCACATAACCACCGTGCCTCCCCCGGCCGGTGGTATCCATAAAGGATTTCCCCGGGTGAAAAAAAAAAAAAAAAAAAAAAAAAAAAAAAAAAAAAAAAAAAAGGTTAGGTTAGGTTAGGTTAGGTTAGGTTAGGTTGGGCGGGTCTGGGTTTATCCATTAAATAGTTGCTATGCCTATGCTTGCAGCGTTTACGTTACTTGTTTTGGATAAGTCCAGGCCTTCTTTACTCATCCCGTGATGAGTAGGGAGGCTACGGTCTTGGGGGAAGCGCAGGTCGTGATGATCCTCAAGGCAAGTCTGGCGATTACCTTCTCGCGGTGCTGCCTGTTCTTGGTCTAATTCCTCTGAATTAGACGTAACTAGACATCGTCCGGCGACTCGCGTGTCTCATATCTATGTAAGTTTATTTATATCCATTTATTTATGTATGTTTATAGTATTTTGGCCGGGACTGCTCCCGATAGGCTTTGCTCGCCAAGCCGACGAGGAGCGGTCCATCAGACGGTAGGTTGCGGTGCTGCAAAGCACTGCAACTGAGGGGGGCAGCGGCGCTGTGGGACGGCGCTGCAGCTGAGGAGGCGCTGCGGCGGGAGTGATTCAGTTCGTCTCCTGCTGTGGCGCCGATATGGCCGCCGTCGGAGGGTGGCGGCCGAAGCGGCTGGCGATGGGGCTGCTCCATCTGGCCCATCGCAGGGGACCACGAGCGTCGGATGTGGGAAGTCTGGCGTTCCTTGCACTGTGTGGTCCCCGGGGTGGTGCGGCCGTGCTCTTGGTCCCGGCACGGTCGCGAGGGGGAGGGTCATCCTCCCCCCTGGAGGGGTCCGGAAACGGACGGCCGTGGTGGGGGCGCGGTATGCAATACCCCGCGCTCCCTCCGTTATAGCGGCAGGATGGACACCGTGGGTTTTAGTCGGTAGTGGACCCTGGCTGCTGTGGGTGCAGTTAGGGTTGGGGGCCATGAGGCCCTCCAGGGAGCGGTGATGCTCGAGCGAGCCCGACACACCCCGCCTACTTCCCGGTAGGCGGAAGTGCGTAAATGCATTTCGCCCACGTAAAAAAAAAAAAAAAAAAAAAAAAAAAAAAAAAAAAAAAAAAAAAAAAAAAAAGGTTGGGCGGGTCTGGGTTTATCCATTAAATAGTTGCTATGCCTATGCTTGCAGCGTTTACGTTACTTGTTTTGGATAAGTCCAGGCCTTCTTTACTCATCCCGTGATGAGTAGGGAGGCTACGGTCTTGGGGGAAGCGCAGGTCGTGATGATCCTCAAGGCAAGTCTGGCGATTACCTTCTCGCGGTGCTGCCTGTTCTTGGTCTAATTCCTCTGAATTAGACGTAACTAGACATCGTCCGGCGACTCGCGTGTCTCATATCTATGTAAGTTTATTTATATCCATTTATTTATGTATGTTTATAGTATTTTGGCCGGGACTGCTCCCGATAGGCTTTGCTCGCCAAGCCGACGAGGAGCGGTCCATCAGACGGTAGGTTGCGGTGCTGCAAAGCACTGCAACTGAGGGGGGCAGCGGCGCTGTGGGACGGCGCTGCAGCTGAGGAGGCGCTGCGGCGGGAGTGATTCAGTTCGTTTCCTGCTGTGGCGCCGATATGGCCGCCGTCGGAGGGTGGCGGCCGAAGCGGCTGGCGATGGGGCTGCTCCATCTGGCCCATCGCAGGGGACCACGAGCGTCGGATGTGGGAAGTCTGGCGTTCCTTGCACTGTGTGGTCCCCGGGGTGGTGCGGCCGTGCTCTTGGTCCCGGCACGGTCGCGAGGGGGAGGGTCATCCTCCCCCCTGGAGGGGTCCGGAAACGGACGGCCGTGGTGGGGGCGCGGTATGCAATACCCCGCGCTCCCTCCGTTATAGCGGCAGGATGGACACCGTGGGTTTTAGTCGGTAGTGGACCCTGGCTGCTGTGGGTGCAGTTAGGGTTGGGGGCTATGAGGCCCCCCAGGGAGCGGTGATGCTCGAGCGAGCCCGACACACCCCGCCTACTTCCCGGTAGGCGGAAGTGCGTAAATGCATTTTCCCCACGTAAAGAAAAAAAAAAAAAAAAAAAAAAAAAAAAAAAAAAAAAGGTTAGGTTAGGTTAGGTTGGGCGGGTCTGGGCGGGTCTGGGTTTATCCATTAAATAGTTGCTATGCCTATGCTTGCAGCGTTTACGTTGCTTGTTTTGGATAAGTCCAGGCCTTCTTTACTCATCCCGTGATGAGTAGGGAGGCTACGGTCTTGGGGGAAGCGCAGGTCGTGATGATCCTCAAGGCAAGTCTGGCGATTACCTTCTCGCGGTGCTGCCTGTTCTTGGTCTAATTCCTCTGAATTAGACGTAACTAGACATCGCCCGGCGACTCGCGTGTATAGTTTATGTATGTTTATTTATTATATTATGTATTATATGTATGTTTATTAAAATGGTGTGCTTCGAAATGTTGGGGGGGGTGTTGAAGGTCTCTCGCTTCCTTGCGCGTTCGCAGGGAATGTGGACGAGACATTGGGGGCCTGGGCAGTTCACCTGTCAGGGCGACTCGCCTCATCATTTCGGGCGTAGGGTTGTTAAACCCAAAATGAGGAAGACGTAGGTCTTGCCTTAATTGGCCGGTCCGGGTGGAGTAAACCACAGTAAAAAATCCTCAAAGCTCCAAGGTGTCGACTTATCCGCCTTGGGGCGCCCCTCTTCGGGGTGGTTGGTGGAGTGCATCAACCAGCTAGAGGTCAACCACGGATACCGCCCGACCTCCGTGCGTATATAGGGTTACCCGGGTACAGGGGTCTCTGCCCGGGTGGACTTCATATATCCCCCATGCTCGTGGGAATCAAAATGGAAATTTCTCGATTAAAAAACACAAAACAAGACGTTAAGAAGAAGGCGCGCAGCGCAAACAACAACGAGGTGGAAGACGATGTCTTCGCTAACGCGAGGAGCATTGAGCTGTCCGGGTCTGACTCGGACACAAGTTTAGAGACTGTGGCGTCCCGGGACTCTGGGGCGTCACGGTCTAGCTTCTGGCGGAAACGCCGTCGAAGCGAGGAGGAGGACACCGAGGAGGACGTCTCGTCAGCCAAGGTGTCGGTGCAGAGGCGTGGGCGCGGACGTCCTCCCACTACAGGGCAATACGTCGGCCTCGCCAAAGCCAAGGCCTTACTGAATAAGGCCAGGCGAGAGGAGCTGGAGCTCGAGGCAGAGATGGAGTTTGCCGAAGAGCAACAGCGAAAGGAGACGGCCAACCTCTTTAGGAAATCTCCTAAAGAGCAGCCAATCGAAGTAAGAGGTATGGACAGCGAAATGCTGAGACAAATCGTGTCGGACGCAGTCGGCACGATCCAGGAGGTGGCCAAGAGGTCCTCGAACCTCAAGGGCACATATGTTAAAAACCTCAACAAGGCAGCTCAAGCTATCTCTGCTGCCTTTGAGGAGACGCGGTCACGCACTGTGGCCGAAGAAGTGGCCGTCCTTTCGGAGAACAACAAGCAGCTGACCATCGAGCTGGATGTTCTCCGAAAGGAAATCAAGGAGCTCAGAGCGGCACAACAACGCCCCGTTCCTGTCCCGGTGCCGACCCCGGCACCCGCGGAAGCTCCTAAAATTGAGGACCTGTGCCGTACCATTATGGTACAGGTAGGAACAATGGTGTCGGCCCGTCTAGAGGCACTTGAGGAGAGGCTCCTGCCGGAGAAGCGCCTCAGGCCACCCCTGGCAGCTGACAAAAGGAAGGAGAAAGAAGCGTCGGCTTCTTGTCCCATGGACATTGCAAGTCCACCTGAGACGACGCCGCTCGCTGCCACTCCTTCACATCATCCGAAGGAGAAAGGCAGCGCAGGAAAGGAGCGTTGGAAGGCTCCGGCCCCCAAACCTCCGAAGAAGAAGAAGGGCAGGGGGGGGAAGAAAACTGCATCTGCTGCATCTGACGCAGTCGCTCCCACCCAAGCCGAGGCCCGTTCCGACCCTCCGGCCTCACTACCAGCTCCGGCAGAAAAGGAGCAGTGGTCGAAAGTGGTGGGCCGCAAAGAGAAAAGGGCAAGCGGCAACCAAGGTGTTGAGCCGGCGAGGGCAAGATCTGCTGCCCCTGCGCGCGCTCCACTGCGGAAGCCTGGCCCACAGGAGAAGAAGAAAAAGACGCCCAAGCTCCGCCTTCCCCGTACTGCAGCTGTGGTCATCAAGCTGCAACCGGGGGCGGCGGAGAGGGGCGTCACCTATGCTAAGGTGTTGGCGGAGGCGAGGAGCCATATAGATTTGAAGGCCTTGGAGATGCCTCCTCTAAAAATGAAGGAGACTGCGACTGGGGCCCGCATGTTTGAGGTTCCGGGAGCAACCAAAATGGAGAAGGCGGACGCTCTGGCCACAAAGCTCAGAGAGGTGTTCCAGAACACACAGGATATACAAGTCTCCAGACCGAACGTCACTGCAGACATGCGGGTGAGCGGTCTGGACGACTCAGTCAGCATTGAAGAATTGACCCTGGCACTCGCGAAGGTTGGTGGATGTCCCACGGCGGACATTAGGGTGGGAACAATTAAGAGGGGTCCAGCCGGGATGGGCACCGCCTTCGTGAGATGTCCCAGGACAGCCGCGAAAGCCATCGTGGCAGGCAGCAGTCGCCTACTGGTGGGGTGGGTCTCAGCGCAGGTCCACTTGCTGGAACCAAGGCCCCGTCGATGCTATCGATGCCTCGCATCAGGCCACGTCGCGGCGCAATGTAAAGCCGAATCCGACCGCAGCCAGGAATGCTATCGGTGTGGCCAAAAAGGCCACAAAGCGAAAGAGTGCTCCGCCGCACCCCACTGCAGTTTATGCGCTGCTGCTGGGAAGCCGGCTAATCATCTTGCCGGGGGCAAGGCTTGCGCCAAGCCCCCGACCAAACCAGGAAAGAGGCGAGGGATGGCTGCGACTGAGGCTCAGGCCAAGCCGCAAGCGTCCGCCCCCGTCATAACGGAGGAGTCGGTGGTGCGAATGGAGGAAAGCTAGATGGCTCTAACTTTCCTCCAGACGAATCTGAACCACTCCGCTGGAGCCCAGGACTTGTTCCTGCAGTCTCTGGCGGAGTGGTCGATACAAATTGGAGTGGCAGCGGAGCCCTATAGGGTGCCTTTAAGATCCGATTGGATCGGGGACGTAAGTGGCGTGGTAGCGATCACCACCCAGTCGCCGACCCCGTCTCCCCCTCTTGATGTGATGGTGAGGGGGAGGGGATTCGTGGCGGCGTCTGTCGGCGATTTGGTCGTGATCGGGGTATATTTTTCCCCAAATGGGACCTTAGCCGATCTTGAGGTCCTGCTCGACGGGGTGGAGACGGTGGTCGGTCGGAGTCGACCTCGCCCCGTCATCGTCCTCGGCGATCTCAACGCCAAATCAATGGCGTGGGGATCCCCGACGACCCTAACATGGGGACGAACAGTGGAAGAGTGGGTGGCGGAAGTAGGGCTATGTGTTCTTAACCGCGGCACAACTGACACGTGCGTGCGGCAGAATGGGGGGTCGATCGTCGATGTAACGTTCGCCTCTCCTGACGTCGCGCGCCGTGTCCTGGACTGGAAGGTGCTTGAGGACGAGGAGACACTGTCGGACCACCGCTACATCCGATTTAGTGTTTCCTCTTCCTCGACGACTGATGTGAGGGCACGGAGTAGACTGGACCCTGGTCCACGCTGGGCGCTGAAGCGCCTGGACTCGGAGCTGTTCAAGGAGGCTGCCATCGTGCAGGCGTGGTGCGCTCTCTCGTCGGAGGGTTTGGACCTGGACGCGGAGGTTGACGGACTGTGCGAGGCAATGGTGCGCGTGTGCGACGCGGCCATGCCTCGCGCAAGGACACCACCGTCAAGGCGCCAGGTCTACTGGTGGTCTGACGAGATTGCGGAACTCCGCCACCGATGTGTGGCGAAGCGCCGAGGCTACCAGCGCTATCGGAGGAGGAGGCGCCAAGAGCCGGAGGAGACAGACGGTTTGTACGCGGAATATCGAGCGGCAAACAAGACCCTGCGTGCTGCCATCAAACAGGCGAAGGTCGCAGCTTGGCGGGAGCTTTTGCAGTCGCTGGAGCGTGACCCCTGGGGGCGCCCGTACAGGTTGGTTCGGCGAACGCTCCGCCCTTGGGCTCCGCCAACTACAACCACGCTGCGGCCTGACACGCTTCAGCGCGTGGTCGAGGGGTTGTTTCCCGGGGCTCCGGGCTCCGACTTCGCCCCACCCACCGTTGTGGCGTCACAGCGCGGGGATTTCGCGGGAGAGGACAACAATGTTCCCGTAATCTCGGACGGAGAGCTGGGAGCCGCGATACTGCGCATGCGGGCGAAGAACACGGCGCCAGGGCCCGATGGCATACCTGGTCGCGCGTGGGTGCTTGCGCAGGAGTCGATGGGACCGTGGCTCAAGGGAGTCTTTGACCGCTGTCTTGCGGAGGGGAGGTTCCCTAAGCGGTGGAAGGCAGGCAAGCTCGTGCTGCTGCCCAAGCCTGGACGTCCCGCCGACCAACCGGCGGGCTACCGCCCCATCGTTCTGCTCGACGAGGCGGGCAAGCTTTTGGAGAGGGTGGTTGTTGCCCGACTCGTCAAGCACCTGGAGAGCGACGGTCCCAATCTGGCAGAATGCCAATACGGATTTAGGAGAGGTCGGTCGACCGTGGATGCGATCGCTCGCGTTCGCGATCTCTCGGAGGAGGCGTGCTCCAGCGGCGGGGTGATGTTGGCGGTGTCTCTGGACATAGCGAATGCTTTCAACACCCTGCCCTGGACCACCATATTGGGGGCGCTGCGGTACCACCGCGTACCTCGATACCTACAGCGTCTCGTCGGGGACTATCTCTCCGACCGGGAGGTAGTCTTCCCGACGACACATGGGATGGGAAGGAGCTCGGTGACCCGGGGCGTTCCACAGGGGTCGGCTTTAGGCCCACTCCTCTGGAACGTCGGCTATGACTGGGTCTTACGGGGCGCTAACCTTCGTGACGTCGGCATCATTTGTTATGCTGACGACACGCTGGTTACCGCCCGGGGGGCATCATACAGGGAGGCAAAGGTCCTCGCGACGGCGGGTGTTGCGACGGTGGTGGGTCGCATTAGGCAGCTGGGTCTGGAGGTGGCGCTCCACAAGTCGGAGGCCATCTGTTTTCATGGCCCCCGTGGGGCCCCGCCTGCAGACTCTTGCATCGTAGTGGGAGGTACTTCGATCCCCATAGGGTCCACACTTAAGTACCTGGGGGTTGTACTTGAAGGAAGGTGGCGTTTCGGAGACCATCTCAACCAGCTGACCCCAAAACTGACGGGTGCTGCGATGGCGTTGGGGCGCCTCCTGCCCAACTTAGGAGGCGGGGATGGCCACTGCCGCCACCTGTATATGGCGGTGGTGAGGTCGATGGCCCTTTACGGAGCGCCAATATGGGCCGGCTCACTAAACAACAGGGAGACTGCAGTGCTGCACAGGGCGCAGAGGGTGATGGCCATTCGTTGCTGCAGAGGGTACCGCACCCTCTCGCACGAAGTGGCCTGCGTCCTGGCAGGTTCCCTCCCTTGGGACTTAGAGGCGGAGGTTCTGTCAAACACCTACTGGCAGAGGGCGCGGGCACGGAGCGAGGGCTCGACTCCTGCGCCTCGAGAAATAATGGTGTGGCGCCAAAACGCGAGAGATGGTGCCATAATAAAATGGAGGGAGCGGCTCCTCACGGGGCCTGCTCATAGAGGGACGGGAGCCACTCGGCTTCTTGGTGCGGTGCGCCCTGTCCTCGTGGACTGGGTGGCGAGAGAGCACGGCGCACTCACCTACAGAATGACACAGGTCCTCACTGGCCACGGTTGCTTTGGTCGCTACCTGTGCAACGTGGCCAGGCGGGAACCGACACCGGTGTGTCACCAATGTGGTTCGGTAGAGGAGACTGTCGAACACGTGGTGGAAGCGTGTCCAGGAGCGGACGAACCACGGCGGGATCTAGTCATGGCTGTCGGGTCGGACCTCTCGCTGCCGACCATCATCTCAAAGATGCTCGGCAGCGAGGAGGCATGAAACGGGATGGTCTCGTTTTGCGAAACGGTCGTGGCGCAAAGGGAGACTGAGGAGCGCGAGAGAGAGATCGATCCCCTCTCTCTCCCACTCCGGAGAGTGCGGCAACGTGGGCGGGCTAGGGCCCGAACGCCGTCACCGCTCGGAGGGTCGGGGGCGCAGGATGCGGGGGCATCTGGCGTCTCCCAAACACCATAAACCCTCACGTGCGAAGAGGCGGCGCGCTGTATGTCCCAGCGCGTCGCCTAGCTCATAACCAAAAGAGCTGAGGAGTCAAAGGAGTTGAAGGAGACACCATCCCCTTCTGAGGTGGGTCCGCCAGAGAGACGGACGCCGGCGTTGACGAGGTCGCGGCAAGCATGTGTCGAACGGTCCCGTGACCTCGCCTTGGCCGTTGAGAGGGCATCGTGGAGTTTTAGTGGGTATTGGGCTGCGGCATCTCACTCCAACGCGGTCGAGCCCCACATAACCCGGTCTTCCCCCCGGAGGGCCGGGTATGCGTAAGAGCATTTCTCCACGTTAAAAAAAAAAAAAAAAAAAAAAAAAAAAAAAAAAAAAAAAAAAAAAAAAGGTTGGGCGGGTCTGGGTTTATCCATTAAATAGTTGCTATGCCTATGCTTGCAGCGTTTACGTTGCTTGTTTTGGATAAGTCCAGGCCTTCTTTACTCATCCCGTGATGAGTAGGGAGGCTACGGTCTTGGGGGAAGCGCAGGTCGTGATGATCCTCAAGGCAAGTCTGGCGATTACCTTCTCGCGGTGCTGCCTGTTCTTGGTCTAATTCCTCTGAATTAGACGTAACTAGACATCGCCCGGCGACTCGCGTGTGTAGTTTATGTATGTTTATTTATTATTATATTATGTATATATGTATGTTTATTAAATGGTGTGCTTCGAAATGTTGGGGGGGTGTTGAAGGTCTCTCGCTTCCCTGCGCGTTCGCAGGGAATGTGGACGAGACAGTGGGGGCCTGGGCAGTTCACCTGTCAGGGCGACTCGCCTCATCATTTCAGCGGCGTTGGGTTGTCAAACTCGAGATGTGTGGAAGACGTAGGTCTTGCCTTAATTGGCCGGTCCGGGTGGAGTAAACCACAGTAAAAAATCCTCAAAGCTCCAAGGTGTCGACTTATCCGCCTTGGGGCGCCCCTCTTCGGGGTGGTTGGTGGAGTGCATCAACCAGCTAGAGGTCAACCACGGATACCGCCCGACCTCCGTGCGTATATAGGGTTACCCGGGTACAGGGGTCTCTGCCCGGGCGGACCACTTATATCCCCCATGCTCGTGGGAATCAAAATGGAAAAATTCTCTATTAAAAAAAACCCAAAACTAGACGTTGAGAAGGAGGCGCGCAGCGCAAACGAGGTGGAAGAAGATGTGTTCTCCAATGCGAGAAACATTGATCTGTCCGGGTCTGACTCGGACGCGAGCTTAGAGACTGTGGCGTCCCGGGACTCTGGGGCCTCACGGTCTAGCCTTTGGCGGAAACGCCGCCGAAGCGAGGAGGAGGACACCGAGGAGGACGTTTCGTCAGCCAAGGTGTCGGTGCAGAGGCGTGGGCGTGGACGTCCCCCCACTACAGGGCAATACGTCGGCCTCGCCAAAGCGAAGGCTTTGTTGAACAAGGCAAGGAGGGAGGAAATGGAGCTCGAGGCAGAGAGGGAGTTTGCCGAAGAGCAACAGAGAAAGGAGACGGCTAATCTCTTCAGGAAATCGCCTAAAGAGCAGCCGCTCGAAGTGAAAGGAATGGACGCAGAAATGCTGAGAAAAATCGTGTCCGACGCAGTCGGCACGATTCAGGAGGTGGCCAAGAGGTCCTCAAACCTGAAGGGGACTTACGTTAAAAACTTGAATAAGGCAGCTCAAGCCATCTCTGCTGCCTTTGAGGAGACGCGGTCACGCACTGTGGCCGAAGAAGTGGCCGTCCTTTCGGAGAACAACAAGCAGCTGACCATCGAGCTGGATGTTCTCCGAAAGGAAATCAAGGAGCTCAGAGCGGCACAGCAACGTCCCGCTCCTGCACCGATGCCGACCCCGGCACCCGCGGAAGCTCCCAAAATCGAGGACCTGTGCCGTACCATCATGGTACAGGTAGGAACAATGGTGTCGGCCCGTCTAGAGGCACTCGAGGAGAGACTCCTGCCGGAGAAGCGCCTTAGACCACCCCTGGCAGCTGACAAGAAGAGAAAGGAAGAAGCGTCGACTTCATGTCCTATGGACATTGTTAGTCTACCTGAAACGACGCCGCTAGCTGCCGCTCCTTCACATCATCCGAAGGAGAAAGGCAGCGCAGGTAAGGAGCGTTGGAAGGCTCCGGCCCCCAAACCTCCGAAGAAGAAGAAGGGCAGGGGGGGGAAGAAAACCGTATCTGCCGCATCTGACGCGGTCACTCCCACCCAAGCCGAGGCCCGTTCCGACCCTCCGGCCTTACTCCCAGCTCCGGCAGAAAAGGAGCAGTGGTCGAAGGTGGTGGGTCGCAAAGGAAAAACGGCAAATGGCAACCGAAGTGTTGAGCCGGCGAGGGCGAGATCTGCTGCTCCTGCGCGTGCTCCACTGCGGAAGCCTAGCCCACAGGAGAAGAAGAAAAAGACGCCCAAGCTCCGCCTTCCCCGTACTGCAGCTGTGGTCATCACACTGCAACCAGGGGCGGCGGAGAGGGGCGTCACCTATGCAAAGGTGTTGGCGGAGGCAAGGAGCCAAATAGACCTGAAGGCTTTGGAGATGCCTCCTCTAAAAATGAAAGAAACTGCTTCTGGGGCTCGCATGTTTGAGGTCCCGGGAGCAACGAAACTGGAGAAGGCGGACGCTCTGGCCTCAAAACTCAGAGAGGTGTTTCAGAACACCCAAGACATACAGGTGTCCAGACCGAACGTCACTGCAGACATGCGGGTGAGCGGTCTGGACGACTCAATTAGCGCCGATGAACTGACCCTGGCACTCGCGAAGGTTGGTGGATGTCCCACGGCGGACATTAGGGTGGGAATTATTAAGAGGGGTCCAGCCGGGATGGGCACCGCCTTCGTGAGATGTCCCAGGGCAGCCGCGAAAGCTATCGTCGCGGGCAGCAGTCGCCTACTAGTGGGGTGGGTTTCAGCGCAGGTCCACCTGCTGGAACCAAGACCCCGACGCTGCTACCGATGCCTCGCATCAGGCCACGTTGCAGCGCAGTGCAGGGCTGAATCCGACCGCAGCCAGGACTGCTATCGTTGCGGCCAAAAAGGTCATAAAGCGAGAGAATGCTCCGCCGCACCACACTGCACTCAATGTGCTGTCGCTGGGAAGCCGGCTAATCATCTTGCCGGGGGCAAGGCTTGCGCCAAGCCCCCGACCAAACCAGGAAAGAGGCGAGGGACGGCTGCGACTGAGGCTCAGGCCAAGCCGCAAGCGTCTGCCCCCGTCATAACGGAGGAGTCGGTGGTGCGAATGGAGGAAAGTTAGATGGCTCTAACTTTCCTCCAGACGAATCTTAACCACTCCGCTGGAGCCCAGGACCTGTTCCTGCAGTCTCTGGCGGAGTGGTCGATACAAATTGGAGTGGCAGCGGAGCCCTATAGGGTGCCTTCAAGGTCCGATTGGATCGGGGACATAAATGGCGTGGTAGCGATCACCACCCAGTCGCCGACCCCGTCTCCCCCTCTTGATGTGATGGTGAGGGGGAGAGGATTCGTTGCGGCGTCTGTCGGCGACGTGGTCGTGATCGGGGTCTACTTTTCCCCAAATGGGACATTGGCCGATCTCGAGGTCCTGCTCGACGGGGTGGAGACGGTGGTCGGTCAGAGTCGACCTCGCCCCGTCATTGTCCTCGGGGACCTCAACGCCAAATCCATGGCGTGGGGATCCCCGACGACTCTTACATGGGGACGTAAAGTGGAGGAATGGGTAGCGGAGTTAGGACTGTGCGTCCTTAACCGCGGCACCGTTCACACGTGCGTGCGGCAGAATGGGGGGTCGATTGTCGATGTCACTTTCGCCTCTCCTGACGTCGCACGCCGTGTTCTAGATTGGAGAGTGCTTGAGGACGAGGAGACGCTGTCGGACCACCGCTACATCCGATTTAGCGTCTCCTCCTCCTCGACGACTGATGCGAGGGCACGAAGCAGACAGGACCCTGGTCCACGCTGGGCGCTAAAGCGCCTGGACTCGGAGCTTTTCAAGGAGGCTGCCATCGTGCAGGCGTGGTGCGCTCTCTCGTCGGAGGGTTTGGACCTGGACGCGGAGGTTGACGGACTGTGCGAGGCAATGGTGCGCGTGTGTGACGCGGCCATGCCTCGCGCAAGGACACCACCGTCAAGGCGCCAGGTCTACTGGTGGTCTGACGAGATTGCGGAACTCCGCCACCGATGTGTGGCGAAGCGCCGAGGCTACCAGCGCTATCGGAGGAGGAGGCGCCAAGAGCCGGAGGAGGCAGACGGTTTGTACGCGGAATATCGAGCGGCAAACAAGACCCTGCGTGCTGCCATCAAACAGGCGAAGGTCGCAGCTTGGCGGGAGCTTTTGCAGTCGCTGGAGCGTGACCCCTGGGGGCGCCCGTACAGGTTGGTCCGGCGAACGCTCCGCCCTTGGGCTCCGCCAACTACAACCACGCTGCGGCCTGACACGCTTCAGCGCGTGGTCGAGGGGTTGTTTCCCGGGGCGCCGGGACCTGATTTCACCCCACCCACCGCTGTGGTGTCGCAGCGCGTGGATCTCGCGGGAGAGGATGGTGAAGCTCCTGCTATCTCGGACGGGGAACTAGGAGCCGCGATACTGCGCATGCGGGCGAAAAACACAGCGCCAGGGCCCGATGGCATACCTGGCCGCGCGTGGGTGCTTGCGCAGGAGTCGCTGGGACCGTCGCTCAAGGGAATTTTCGACCGCTGTCTTGCGGAGGGGAGGTTTCCTAAGCGGTGGAAGACAGGCAAGCTCGTGCTGCTACCCAAGCCTGGACGTCCCGCCGACCAACCGGCGGGCTACCGCCCCATCGTTCTGCTCGACGAGGCGGGCAAGCTTTTGGAGAGGGTGGTTGTTGCCCGCCTCGCCAAGCACTTGGAGAGTGACGGTCCCGATCTGGCGGAATGCCAGTACGGATTCAGGAGAGGTCGGTCGACCGTAGATGCAATCGCTCGCGTTCGCGACCTCTCGGAGGAGGCGTGCTCCAGCGGCGGGGTAATGTTGGCTGTTTCTTTAGACATCGCGAACGCCTTTAATACCCTGCCCTGGACCACCATTTTGGGGGCGATGCAGTATCACCGCGTACCGCAATACCTACAGCGTCTCGTCGGGGACTATCTCTCAGACCGGGAGGTAGTCTTCCCGACGACACATGGGATGGGAAGGAGCTCGGTGACCCGGGGCGTTCCACAGGGGTCGGCTTTAGGCCCACTCCTCTGGAACGTCGGCTATGACTGGGTCTTACGGGGCGCTAACCTTCGTGACGTCGGCATCATTTGTTATGCTGACGACACGCTGGTTACCGCCCGGGGGGCATCATACAGGGAGGCAAAGGTCCTCGCGACGGCGGGAGTTGCGACGGTGGTGAGTCGCATTCGGCAGTTGGGTCTGGAGGTGGCGCTCCACAAATCGGAGGCCATCTGTTTTCATGGCCCCCGTGGGGCCCCGCCTGCAGACTCCTGCATTGTAGTGGGGGGGACTTCAATCCCCATAAGGTCCACTCTCAAATATTTGGGTGTGGTTCTCGAAGGAAGGTGGCGGTTTGGGGAACACCTGAACCAGCTGACCCCAAAACTGACGGGTGCTGCGATGGCGTTGGGGCGCCTCCTGCCCAACTTGGGAGGCGGAGATGGCCACTGCCGCCACCTGTATATGGCGGTGGTGAGGTCGATGGCCCTCTACGGAGCGCCAATATGGGCCGGCTCACTGAACACCAGGGAGACTGCAGTACTACACAGGGCGCAGAGGGTGATGGCCATTCGTTGCTGCAGAGGGTACCGCACCCTCTCGCACGAGGTGGCCTGCGTCCTTGCGGGCTCCATACCTTGGGACCTTGAGGCCGAGGTACTCTCGAATGTGTACTGGCGAAGGACGCGGGCGCGGAACGAGGGCTCGAATCCTGCGCCTCGGGAGTTGATGGTGTGGCGCAGGCGCGCCAGAGAAGCGGCGACAACAAAGTGGAGGGAGCGGCTCCTCACGGGGCCTGCTCATAGAGGAAGCGGAGCCATGCGGTTCCTTGGTGCGGTGCGCCCTGTCCTCGCGGACTGGGTGGCGAGAGAGCACGGCGCACTCACCTACAGGCTGACACAGGTCCTCACTGGCCACGGTTGCTTTGGTCGCTACCTGTGCAACGTGGCCAGGCGAGAACCGACACCGGTGTGTCACCAATGTGGTTCGGCAGAGGAAACTGCCGAACACGTAATCGAGACGTGCCCAGGGGCAGCAGAACCGCGACGTGAGTTGGTCGTGGCTGTCGGGGCAGACCTCTCACTGCCGACCATCCTCCAAAAGATGCTCGAAAGTGAAGAGGCATGGAACGTGATGGTCTCGTTCTGCGAAACAGTCGTGGCGCAGAGAGAGACCGAGGAGCGCGAGAGAGAGATCGATCCCCTCTCTCTCCCACTCCGGAGAGTGCGGCAACGTGGGCGGGCTGGAGCCCGAACGCCGTCACCGCTCGGAGGGTCGGGGGCGCAGGATGCGGGGGCATCCGGCGTCCCCCAAACACCATAAGCCCTCACGTGCGAGGAGGCGGCGCGCTGTATGTCCCAGCGCGTCGCCTAGCTCATAACCAACTGAGCTGAGAAGATTGCAGGAGTCGAAGGGAACACCATCCCCTTCCGAGGTGGGTCCGTTGAAGACGGACGCCGGCGTTGGCGAGGTCGCGGCAAGCATGTGTCGAACGGTCCCGTGACCTCGCCTTGGCCGTTGAGAGGGCATCGTGGAGTTTTAGTGGGTATTGGGCTGCGGCATCTCACTCCAACGCGGTCGAGCCCCACATAACCCGGTCTTCCCCCCGGAGGGCCGGGTATGCGTAAGAGCATTTCTCCACGTAAAAAAAAAAAAAAAAAAAAAAAAAAAAAAAAAAAAAGGTTAGGTTGGGCGGGTCTGGGTTTATCCATTAAATAGTTGCTATGCCTATGCTTGCAGCGTTTACGTTGCTTGTTTTGGATAAGTCCAGGCCTTCTTTACTCATCCCGTGATGAGTAGGGAGGCTACGGTCTTGGGGGAAGCGCAGGTCGTGATGATCCTCAAGGCAAGTCTGGCGATTACCTTCTCGCGGTGCTGCCTGTTCTTGGTCTAATTCCTCTGAATTAGACGTAACTAGACATCGCCCGGCGACTCGCGTGTGTAGTTTATGTATGTTTATTTATTATTTTATGTATATATGTATGTTTATTAAAATGGTGTATGTTGAAATGTTGGGGGGGTGTTGAAGGTCTCTCGCTTCCTTGCGCGTTCGCAGGGAATGTGGACGAGACAGTGGGGGCCTGGGCAGTTCATCTGTCAGGGCGACTCGCCTCATCATTTCGGCGTTGGGATGCCTGTCGGGCATACATAGAGTGTGGAAGACGCAGGTCTTGCCTTAATTGGCCGGGCCGGGTGGAGTAAACCACAGTAAAAAATCCTCAAAGCTTCAAGGTGTCGACTCATCCGCCTTGGGGCGCCCCTCTTCGGGGTGGTTGGTGGAGTGCATCAACCAGCTAGAGGTCAACCACGGATACCGCCCGACCTCCGTGTGTATGTAGGGTTACCCGGGTACAGGGGTCTCTGCCCGGGTGGACTTCATATATCCCCCATGCTCGTGGGAACCAAAATGGAAAAACCTAAATTAAAAAACAAAAAACTTGATGTTGAGAAGGCGGCGCGCAGCGCAAACGAGGTGGAAGAAGATGTGTTCTCCAATGCGAGGAACATTGACCTGTCCGGGTCTGACTCGGACACGAGTTTAGAGACTGTGGCGTCCCGGGACTCTGGGGCGTCACGGTCTAGCTTCTGGCGGAAACGCCGTCGAAGCGAGGAGGAGGACACCGAGGGGGACGTTTCGTCAGCCAAGGTGTCGGCGCAGAGGCGTGGGCGTGGACGTCCCCCCACTACAGGGCAATACGTCGGCCTCGCCAAAGCCAAGGCCTTGTTGAACAAGGCCAGGAGAGAGGAGCTGGAGCTCGAGGCAGAGATGGAGTTTGCCGACGAGCAACAGAAAAAGGAGACGGCTAACCTCTTTAGGAAATCTCCTAAAGAGCAGCCAATCGAAGTCAAAGGTATGGACAGCGAAATGCTGAGAAAAATCGTGTCCGACGCAGTCGGCACGATCCAGGAGGTGGCCAAGAGGTCCTCGAACCTAAAAGGCACATATGTGAAAAACCTCAACAAGGCAGCTCAAGCCATCTCTGCTGCCTTTGAGGAAACTCGGACACGCACAGTGGCCGAAGAAGTGGTTGTCCTTTCGGAGAGCAACAAACAGCTGACCATCGAGCTGGATGTTCTCCGAAAGGAAATCAAGGAGCTCAGGGCGGCACAGCAACGCCCCGTTCCTGTCCCAGTGCCGACCCCGGCACCCGCGGAAGCTCCTAAAATAGAGGACCTGTGCCGTACCATCATGGTACAGGTGGGAACGATGGTGTCGGCCCGTTTAGAGGCACTTGAGGAAAGACTCCTGCCGGAAAAGCGCCTCAGGCCGCCCCTGGCAGCCGACAAGAGAAGGGAGGAGGAAGCGTTGTCTTCATGCCCTATGGATATTGCTGAACCAGCGGAGACAACGCCGCTAGCTGCCACTTCTTCACACCAACCGAAGGAGAAAGGCAGCGCAGGAAAGGAGCGTTGGAAGGCTCCGGCCCCAAAACCTCCAAAGAAGAAGAAGGGCAGGGGGGGGAAGAAAGCTGCACCCGTCGCAGTCGCTCCCACCCAAGCCGAGGCCCGTTCTGACCCTCCAACCTCACTCCCAGCTCCCGCAGAGCAGGAGCAATGGTCAAAGGTGGTGGGTCGTAAAGCAACGAGGAGAAAACAGGCAAGTGGCAACCAAGGTGTTGAGCCGGCGAGGGCGAGATCCGCTGCTCCTGCGCGCGCTCCACTGCGGAAGCCTGGCCCAAAGGAAAAGAAGAAAAAGACGCCCAAGCTCCGCCTTCCCCGTACTGCAGCCGTGGTCATCACGCTGCAACCGGGGGCGGCGGAGAGGGGCGTCACCTATGCTAAGGTGTTGGCGGAGGCGAGGAGCCATATAGATCTGAAGGCCTTGGAGATGCCTCCTCTAAAAATGAAGGAGACTGCGACTGGGGCCCGCATGTTTGAGGTTCCGGGAGCAACCAAAATGGAGAAGGCGGACGCTCTGGCCACAAAGCTCAGAGAGGTGTTTCAGAACACCCAGGACATACAGGTCTCCAGACCGACTGTCACTGCAGACATGCGGGTGAGCGGTCTGGACGACTCAATTAACGTCGAAGAACTGACCCTGGCACTCGCGAAGGTCGGTGGATGTCCCACGGCGGACATTAGGGTGGGAATAATTAAGAGGGGTCCAGCCGGGATGGGCACCGCCTTCGTGAGATGTCCCAGGACAGCCGCGAAAGCCATCGTCGCAGGTAGCAGTCGCCTCCTTGTGGGGTGGGTTTCAGCGCAGGTCCATCTGCTGGAACCAAGGCCCCGTCGATGCTACCGATGCCTGGCATCAGGCCACGTCGCGGCGCAGTGCAAGGCTGAGCAAGACCGCAGCCAGGACTGCTATCGTTGCGGCCAGAAAGGTCATAAAGCGAGAGAATGCTCCGCCGCTCCACACTGCACTCACTGTGCTGTCGCTGGGAAGCCGGCTAAACATCTTGCCGGGGGCAAGGCTTGCGCTAAGCCCCCGACCAAACCAGGAAAGAGGCGAGGAACGGCTGCGACTGAGGCTCAGGCCAAGCCGCAAGCGTCTGCCCCCGTCATAACGGAGGAGTCGGTGGTGCGAATGGAGGAAAGCTAGATGGGTCTAGCTTTCCTCCAGACGAATCTTAACTACTCCGCTGGAGCCCAGGACTTGTTCCTGCAGTCTCTGGCGGAGTGGTCGATACAAATTGGAGTAGCAGCAGAGCCCTATAGGGTGCCGCCAAGATCCGATTGGATCGGGGACGTAAGCGGCGTGGTAGCGATCACCACCCAGTCGCCGACCCCGTCTCCCCCTCTTGATGTGATGGTGAGGGGGAGGGGATTCGTGGCGGCGTCTGTCGGCGATTTGGTCGTGATCGGGGTCTACTTTTCCCCCAATGGGACCTTGGCCGAACTCGAGGTCCTCCTCGACGGGGTGGAGACGGTGGTCGGTCGGAGTCGACCTCGCCCCGTCATCGTCCTCGGGGATCTTAACGCCAAATCCATGGCGTGGGGATCCCCGACGACCCTTACATGGGGACGGAAAGTGGAGGAATGGGTCACGGAGGTAGGGCTGTGCGTCCTTAACCGCGGCACTATTCACACGTGCGTGCGGCAGAATGGGGGGTCGATCGTTGATGTCACTTTCGCCTCTCCTGACGTCGCACGCCGTGTTTTGGATTGGAGAGTGCTTGAGGACGAGGAGACACTGTCGGACCACCGTTACATCCGATTTAGTGTTTCCTCTTCCTCGACGACTGATGCGAGGGCACGGAGTAGGCAGGACCCTGGTCCACGCTGGGCGCTTAAGCGCCTGGACTCGGAGTTGTTTAGGGAGGCTGCCATCGTGCAGGCGTGGTGCGCTCTCTCGTCGGAGGGTTTGGACCTGGACGCGGAGGTTGACGGACTGTGCGAGGCAATGGTGCGCGTGTGCGACGCGGCCATGCCTCGCGCAAGGACACCACCGTCAAGGCGCCAGGTCTACTGGTGGTCTGACGAGATTGCGGAACTCCGCCACCGATGTGTGGCGAAGCGCCGAGGCTACCAGCGCTATCGGAGGAGGAGGCGCCAAGAGCCGGAGGAGGCAGACGGTTTGTACGCGGAATATCGTGCGGCAAACAAGACTCTGCGTGCTGCCATCAAACAGGCGAAGGTCGCAGCTTGGCGGGAGCTTCTGCAGTCGCTGGAGCGAGACCCCTGGGGGCGCCCGTACAGGTTGGTCCGGCGAACGCTCCGCCCGTGGGCTCCGCCAACTACGACCACGCTGCGGCCTGACACGCTTCAGCGCGTGGTCGAGGGGTTGTTTCCCGGGGCACCGGGACCTGATTTCACCCCACCCACCGCTGTGGTGTCGCAGCGCGTGGATCTCGCGGGAGAGGACGGTGAAGCTCCTGCTATCTCGGACGGGGAACTAGGAGCCGCGATACTGCGCATGCGGGCGAAAAACACGGCGCCAGGGCCCGATGGCATACCTGGCCGCGCGTGGGTGCTTGCGCAGGAGTCGCTGGGACCGTGGCTGAAGGGAATCTTCGACCGCTGCCTTGCAGAGGGGAGGTTCCCTAAGCGGTGGAAGGCAGGCAAGCTCGTGCTGCTGCCCAAGCCTGGACGTCCCGCCGACCAACCGGCGGGCTACCGCCCCATCGTTTTGCTCGACGAGGCGGGCAAGCTTTTGGAGAGGGTTGTTGTTGCCCGACTCGCCAAGCACCTGGAGAGCGACGGTCCCAATCTGGCAGAATGCCAGTACGGATTCAGGAGAGGTCGGTCGACCGTGGATGCGATCGCTCGCGTCCGCGACCTCTCGGAGGAGGCGTGCTCCAGCGGCGGGGTGATGTTGGCGGTGTCTCTAGACATAGCGAATGCTTTCAACACCCTGCCCTGGACCACCATATTGGGGGCGCTGCGGTACCACCGCGTACCTCAATACCTCCAGCGTCTCGTCGGGGACTATCTCTCAGACCGGGAGGTAGTCTTCCCGACGACACATGGGATAGGAAGGAGCTCGGTGACCCGGGGCGTTCCACAGGGGTCGGCTTTAGGCCCACTCCTCTGGAACGTCGGCTATGACTGGGTCTTACGGGGCGCTAACCTTCGTGACGTCGGCATCATTTGTTATGCTGACGACACGCTGGTTACCGCCCGGGGGGCAACATACAGGGAGGCAAAGGTCCTCGCGACGGCGGGAGTTGCGACGGTGGTGGGTCGCATTCGGCAATTGGGTCTGGAGGTGGCGCTCTACAAGTCGGAGGCCATCTGTTTTCATGGCCCCCGTGGGGCTCCACCTGCAGACTCCTGCATTGTGGTAGGAGGCACTTCAATCCCTATAAGGTCGACACTGAAGTACCTGGGAGTCGTCCTCGAGGGAAGGTGGCGTTTTGGAGAACACCTCAACCAGCTCACCCCAAAACTGACGGGCGCTGCGATGGCGTTGGGGCGCCTCCTGCCCAACTTGGGAGGCGGAGATGGCCACTGCCGCCACCTGTATATGGCGGTGGTGAGGTCGATGGCCCTTTACGGAGCACCGATATGGGCTGGGTCATTGAGCGCGCGGGAGACTGCGATACTACACAGGGCGCAGAGGGTGATGGCCATTCGTTGCTGCAGAGGGTACCGCACCCTCTCGCACGAAGTGGCCTGCGTCCTGGCAGGTTCCGTCCCTTGGGACTTGGAGGCGGAGGTGCTCTCCAACGTGTACTGGAGAAGGACCCGAGCACGGAGCGAGAACTCAAATCCTGCGCCACGGGAGTTGATGGTGTGGCGCAGGCGGGCCAAAGAAGCGGCCATAATAAAATGGAGGGAGCGGCTCCTCACGGGGCCCGCTCAAAGAGGGACGGGAGCCACTCGGCTCCTTGGTGCGGTGCGCCCTGTCCTCGTGGACTGGGTGGCGAGAGAACACGGCGCACTCACCTACAGGCTGACACAGGTCCTCACTGGCCACGGTTGCTTTGGTCGCTACCTGTGCAACGTGGCCAGGCGAGAACCGACACCGGTGTGTCACCAATGTGGTTCGGCAGAAGAAACTGCCGAACACGTTATTGAGACGTGCACAGGGGCAGCAGAACCGCGACGTGAGTTGGTCGTGGCTGTCGGGGCAGACCTCTCACTGCCGACCATCATCACAAGGATGCTCGAAAGTGAAGAGGTCTGGAATGCGATGGTCTTGTTCTGCGAAACAGTCGTGGCGCAGAGAGAGACCGAGGAGCGCGAGAGAGAGATCGATCCCCTCTCTCTCCCACTCCGGAGAGTGCGGCAACGTGGGCGGGCTAGGGCCCGAACGCCGTCACCGCTCGGAGGGTCGGGGGCGCAGGATGCGGGGGCATCCGGCGTCTCCCAAACACCATAAACCCTCACGTGCGAAGAGGCGGCGCGCTGTATGTCCCAGCGCGTCGCCTAGCTCATTCCAACTGAGCTGAGGAGTCAAAGGAGTTGAAGGGAACACCATCCCCTTCTGAGGTGGGTCCGCTGGAGTTGACGGACGCTGGCGTTGGCGAGGTCGCGGCAAGCATGTGTCAAACGGTCCCGTGACCTCGCCTTGGCCATTGAGAAGGGCATCGTGGAGTTTTAGTGGGTATTGGGCTGCGGCATCTCACTCCAACGCGGTCGAGCCCCACATAACCCGGTCTTCCCCCCGGAGGGCCGGGTATGCGTAAGAGCATTTCTCCACGTAAAAAAAAAAAAAAAAAAAAAAAAAGGTTAGGTTAGGTTAGGTTAGGTTAGGTTAGGTTAGGTTAGGTTGCTCCATGGCGGTTTTGTTGTTGTTTTGAACTGCGTCGTTTTGTTATTTGTCTGTTATTGTCTTTTGGTTTTTGTTATTGTGTTTCGGGATGCCGAAACCTCTGAGGGACGCTTCGGGGAAGTTCCTCAAGAAAGCCAACTGCCCGGAGGCCTCTCCCATCGACTCTGTCGATGGGGAAAATGTTGTTATTTCGGACTCGGTGTCCGAAACTGAGATCGCGGCGATGTTGACACAGCGCAAGCGCCCGTCTACCTCGTTCTTCGAGCCTGGGCTGAGTGACTCAGACACGGAGACCGAGGTGTTGGCTGCTGCGAAGGTCAACACCGCGCGAAGAGGGAGAGGGAGGGCTACGAAAGCGGGCTCTTCGAGGGATGAGTTTCTAAAACCGTCCCCGGTGCCCTCGGATAGTGAGTTGGAGGCGGTCCTGCGAAGCAGGAGTTTGAAGAAGGGAGGCGTAGCTGCTGTCGTCCACCCTGTCACCGACACCGGAAGTGATTCCGAGGTCGCTGCCAGGGCTGGCGACGTGAGCACGCTAAACGCGCAGGAGTTGCGGGCGCAGGCTGGCGCGAAACTGGCCTGCATCTTAGAGGTTGCCAGGAAATCGGGCAATCTAAAAGGTGAGTACGTGGCTCGCCTTAAAAGATCAGCGTCGTTGCTGCGCGACGTAGTGGACGCTCTCGCTGAAAGGAGTGAGGCAGAGGAGACTCGGCGCCTCCGAGCCGAAAATTCCCGCCTGCGGCTCGAAGTCGAAGCCTGCAGGTCGGAGGTGAAGGCGCTGCGTCGGGGCTTCTCAGAAGCCAAGTCTGAGGCCGCCGCTGCCACCGCCACCGCCGCCGCAACTACCGCTGCCGGTTCTGCGCCCCCCACTGTCATGGAGGGGGCTGAAATCATCGAGGAGCTGAAGCGCTCCCTAACATGTACCATTGGGGACATGTTGAATGCGCGTCTCGCGGGGCTGGAAGACCGCCTTCTGCCTGCCCCGAATGTCCGTCCGCCTCTGAGGGCCGACGCGAAAAAGAAGGCTGGGCAGACTCTGCCGACGCCCGCGCCGACAAAGCAGAACAAATCTGCACCCAAGGCGGCAGCAAAGACGGCACGTGCACCGGCTTCTGTGCAGCCGCGCGCAGTCGCAACATCGTCCACGGCACTACCACCGGCAGTGCCTACGGTGGCTGCCCCCTCCGCTGCTGTCCCCCAGGCTGATACCTGGGCGACGGTAGTGAGAAGGGGCAAGGGAAAGGGCAAGGGGAAGACGTCCCCTCCCGCCCCTGCGCCTGCACCAGCAGCGCGTGCCCCCGCCGCAACGCCGGGGAAAAAGAGGAAGAGGCCGGCACTAGCGACCCCTAAGTCCGCGGTGGTCGTAGTGTCCCTCCAAACTGCAGCCGTGGACAGGGGGGTCACATACGGCACAGTGATGGAGGCGGCACAAGAGAAGGTCGATCTCCAGGAACTGGGGATCGACCAGCTGCGATTCCGCCAGACGGCCACCGGAGCTAGGAAAATGGAGATCCCTGGCTCCGGTAGCAGCGAGAAGGCCGACAGGCTCGCGGAGAAGCTCCGCGAGGTCCTGTCGGAGGTGGCGATCGTCTCCAGGCCCCAAAAGTCCACAGACTTGGACATCACGGGCCTGGACGACGCAGCCACCAAGGAGAAGGTGGTGGCGGCAGTCGCCAAAGCGGGCGGCTGTGACGTCGGCCTGGTAAAGGCCGGCGAAATCCGCCGTGGCCCCGGCGGAGTGGGAGCTTCGCTCGTGTCCTGCCCTGTGGCAGCCGCAAAGGCGGTGCTGCAAAAGGGCAGGCTCATGATAGGGTGGAGCTCCGTGCGGGTCAAGGCACTTGAGGCGCGCCCGATGCGCTGCTTCAAGTGCCTCGGGCTGGGGCACACGCGGCCGCAGTGCCCAGCGACGGCGGATAGGGGCGACCTGTGCTTCCGGTGTGGAAGCGCAGGTCACAAGGCGGCCGCGTGCCCGAATAAGGTCCCGCGCTGCGCCATATGCGCGGAGACGGGGCGGCCTTCGGGCCACGTAATGGGGGGACGCAGCTGCGCCCCCCCGAAGACGAAGGGAAAGGCCACAGCCCAGGCCTTCCCGGCGGCAGCGACCAGCCCCGCCACCCCTGCCGTAATTCGCCCAACTCAGGCGATAGAGGAAGTTGTGATGTCTGAATAATGAATCTAGTCAGACATCACAACTTCCTTCAGTCGAACCTGAACCACTGCGCCAGGGCCCAGGATCTGCTCATGCAGACCATGGCGCAGTGGCAGGTAGATGTGGCGGTCGCGGCGGAGCCGTACTACGTCCCCTCCCATCCATACTGGGCTGGGGACCTGGACGACTCCGTCGCCATAGTAGCCAAGGCGGGTGGTGCCCCCCTCACAGTTAAGGAGAGGGGCGCGGGCTACGTGGTAGGGAAGTGGGGAGAGTACGCGATCGTCGGCGCGTACTTCTCCCCAAACAAGACCGCTGCGGCCCTGGAGGCATACCTGGACCTCCTCGCCGCAGCGGTCGGACGGCAAGCGCCCCGGCAGGTCCTCCTCATGGGGGACCTCAATGCCAAGGCCCGAGACTGGGGCAACCCACAAACTGACGCTCGGGGGGAGCTAGTCAGGGAGTGGGCTGTCGCCAGCGGACTGACCCTACTCAACACGGGGTCGGTCCACACGTGCGTGCGGCATAACGGGGGGTCCGTGGTGGACCTCTCGTTCGCCACACCGTATGTCGCAGCACGTGTCCGGGCCTGGAGGGTGGAGTCGGAGGTGGAGACACTCTCGGACCACAAGTACATTCGGTTCGAGATGTCTACCTCCGACGGGATGGATGGAGGGCGTCAGCGCGTCGCACGCGCTGACTTACCACGCTGGGCATTGAGCCGCCTCGACGCTGGGCTAGCGGAAGAGGCGGCAATCGTCCAGGCGTGGCTCGCCGGGCCCGCGCACCCGGACGTGGATGTAGCTGCTGTCCACTTCCGGGATGCGCTTACGGCCGTGGCCGACACGGCCATGCCGAGGGTCACCAACCGCCCCGCCCGCCGCGCAGTGTACTGGTGGAGCTCCGAAATTGCTGAGCTCCGGGTGCAGTGCACAAGAGCGCGGCGGCCCTACTTACGGAGTAGGAGGCGGCGGCACGGCCGCACCGATGACCAGCTGCCACCGGAATGGTTGGCAGCTGAGCGCCAGCTCTACGACGCCTACCGTGTAGCGACGGAGGCGTTGGAGCTGGCGATAGGCCGTGCCAAAGAGGCGGCGTGGGCGGAGGTCCTGGAGGGCCTCGACAGGGACCCGTGGGGGCGTCAGTATCGGGTCGCGCGCAAAAAGCTCGGCGGCCCGGCGCCCCCCGTAGCCGAGTCCCTGGAGCCGGAGGTGCTCGATCGCGTGCTGGCGGGTCTATTTCCCGACGCGGACCCCCAGCACGCGCCTCCGACGATGGCGCCAGCAGTTGTCGAGGAGCTGGCGCCAGCCTCCATCCCGCCTGTCACAGAGGCGGAGATGGAGGTAGCGGTGAGCCGTCTTCGCAAGAGGACGGCTCCCGGCCCGGACGGAATACCGGGCCGGGTCTTGGCCATTAGCTGCGTCGCTTTGGGTGGAAGGCTTCGGGAGCTGTTCGACGCATGCCTCACGTCCGGACGGTTCCCGAAGCCGTGGAAGGTTGGGAGGGTGTGCCTGTTGCGGAAGGAGGGTCGAGATGCAGACTCTCCTTCCGCATACAGGCCGATTGTGCTGCTGGATGACACGGGAAAGCTGTTGGAGAGGGTGGTCGCTTCCCGTGTCATCCGGCACCTGAGGGGGACTGGGCCCGACTTGTCGGAGGCCCAGTACGGGTTCAGAGCGGGGCGTTCAACGGTGGACGCCCTGCTCTGGCTCAAGGGGTGGACGCAGGAGGCGGTCGCAGAAGGGAACAGGGCGTTGGCAGTGTCTCTCGACATTGCCAACGCCTTTAACAGCCTCCCGCATGGGACCATACAGGAGGCACTCCGCTATCACGGAGTGCCCCTGTATTTGCGGAGGCTGTTGGCCGACTACCTCCGGGACCGCGAGGTCCTGGTGGTAGGACGCGACGGAGTGAGGCACCGTCGCGTCTCCTGCGGGGTTCCACAGGGGTCCGTCTTAGGACCAATCCTGTGGAACATTGGCTACGACTGGGTGTTGCGTGGCACGCTTCCCGCCAGTGTGCGGGTGGCGTGCTACGCGGACGATACCCTGGTCGTGGCCAAGGGGAGGGACCTCAGGGAGACGGTGCGCTTGGCCACGGTGGGAACATCCCTCGTGGTCGACCGCATCCGTGCCCTGGGGTTACGCGTCGCTCTCCCCAAGACCGAGGCCCTGTTGTTCCACGGGCCTCGGGGGCGACCCCCGCCAGGAACACATGTGGTCCTGGAGGGGGTCGTTGTCCGGGTCGGGACCCAGATGAAATATCTGGGTCTCGTCCTGGACGGGAGGTGGGGTTTCGGGGCCCACTTCGCCAGTCTGGCCCCGAAAGTCGTGGGAGCCGCAGCCGCCCTGGGGCGACTACTGCCGAACGTGGGCGGCCCTAGCGCAACTTGCCGTCGGCTGTACTCCGGAGTAATCCGGAGTATGGCCCTGTACGGGGCACCTGTCTGGGCGGACGCCCTCGGTCGCGACAATAAGGCCCTGCTGCGACGTCCGCAGCGGGTCATCGCGACGAGGGCGATACGCGGTTACCGGACGGTGTCCTGGACAGCCGCATGCGTGCTGGCCGGAGACCCGCCCTGGGAGCTCCAAGCCGAAATCCTCGCCGAGATCTACAATTTTGTAGCGGCGAGGAAGTCGCGCGGGGAGCCCCCAGGGTGGGAGGAGGTGGCGCGCATGCGACGGCAGGCGCAGGCCGCCCTGTTGAGGCGGT
The DNA here is from genome assembly GCA_934044485.1 of Apeira syringaria. Taxonomy (NCBI): domain Eukaryota; kingdom Metazoa; phylum Arthropoda; class Insecta; order Lepidoptera; family Geometridae; genus Apeira; species Apeira syringaria. The sequence continues at coordinate 18,161,754 of OW203668.1, forward strand.
GGTCGGAGGACCTGGCACCACCCGTCCCCGGCCAGGGGACGGTGGACGCCATCCGCCCGGTCCTCGGGAGGTGGGTAGGGCGGCGACACGGGTCGCTTTCCTTCAGATTGGTGCAGGTGCTTTCCGGACACGGATGCTTCGGAAGGTACCTGCATCGAATCGCAAGGAGGGAAGCGACCCCGGCTTGCCACGAGTGTGGAGCGCCGGAGGATACGGCGCTTCACACGCTGGAAGCGTGCACCGCGTGGGTCCCACAGCGGTGCACGCTTTCAGCGGTAGTGGGCCAGGATCTCTCGTTGCCGAGCGTGGTACGGGCCATGCTCGAGAGCGACAGATCCTGGCAGGCGGTGGCCTCTTTCTGCGAAATCGTGATTTCGCAGAAGGAGGCCGCGGAGAGGATCAGAGAGGTCGACGCCCTCGCTGATCCTCTCCGACGTCGGCGCACGGGAGGGAGGAGAAGGCGATTTGCAGATCGCCTCCTCGCCCCACCCGTGTAGTAGGGTCATCGGTTGGGTTTATGGGCCCCCAACCGACTCAATGGCCCTACGTGCCGGGGAGCGGCTGAAGGTCTGAGCTAAGCCGCTCCGTCTGCCGTTGGTCCGGTTGATGGCACCGGACCTTAAGCCGGGGCGGGATGGAAAGTACTTCCCCATCTCTCCCCGACAGGCTGCGTCTGCTCGCCGGGGTGGTTTAGTCGGTAGGGGCCCGGCTATATTCTATAGTCGGGTTGGTAAGAGTCCATTAAACAGACTCCGACAGAAGCCGTCTGTGTCCCATATCACAGGCGGAAGTCCGTAAAGGGATTAACCTCGTTAAAAAAAAAAAAAAAAAAAAAAGGTTAGGTTAGGTTAGGTTAGGTTGGGGTGCGAGGTCAAGCCACCTCCTCGTGGTGCACCCCGGGCAACAGTGGACAGTGGGTCGCTGGCGAAGAGCTTGACGTGGGGTACGTCTCTCCACTTCTGCCCTATAGCGTTGATAGGTTGAAGTGGATGAGGCAAGATGGCGCGGTTGGTGAGGAGCGTCATAGGAGGGATGCCAGGAGTCCGGCGAGGGGCTCAGCGGACCTTCGGGTCGGAGGATGGCCGGCCTGCAAGGCCGGCGGCGCGGCAGGGAGGGTCAACTCGGCCACCCTGTCGGGCACGAGGTGGAGTGGCGACGTCGAGTCGCAGCGGACCTTCGGGTCGGTGGATGGCCGGCCTTCAAGGCCGGCGGCGCGGCAGGGAGGGTCAACCCGGCCACCCTGTCGGGCAAAACTGGGACGGCGGCAATATGCCGCAGTGGACCTTCGGGTCGGTGGATGGCTGGCCTTCAAGGCCGGCGGCGCGGCAGGGAGGGTCAACCCGGCCACCCTGTCGGGCAAAACTGGGACGGCGGCAACATGCCGCAGCGGACCTTCGGGTCGAAGGATGGCGGGCCTGCAAGGCCTGCGATGCGCGGCAGGGAGGGTCAACTCGGCCACCCTGTCGGGCCCAATGCGTCTCCGAATCCTACGGTTCGGTGCCCGCCAAAAGGATGCATGGTCGGGGGGAACCCGGCCGCTAGGGCACCAAAGGGTCCCCACCCTTTAAATGGGATATCACAATGGAACCAAAGGCGATTGTTAATAATCCCCAGGTGGGTAAAGCCCACCCTTCGCGAGAAGGCAGCCCCATCGTATCTGGGGGGGGCAGCAACCGCCTCGTGGGCTCCGGCCGGAGCTCACGTAACGACAACCATGGCTCAACGACTAAGGAACCTGATTCTGCACCACACGACGACCACAGCAAGACTACGGACACTGATTCGAAGAAGAGAACTCCCTTAGTTCGCCTCTTTCGTTGCGACGAAAGCGCGGCTAAGGAGAGCCCCTCGGAGACTTCGGACTCCGAGGCAATGGTTTGGGAGACGGTCTCGTCTCGCAGCAATGCGAGACGACTCCGCAAGCGCCAGAGAGGTGCTAATGAAGAAGAGGACCAGGGTGACTCCTCACCGTCACCCAAGGTCCCAACTGCGCAGCGTGGGAGAGGGCGCCTGCCCACCACCTCTAGGCACCCATCACCCCGCGCCGCGCAAGAGGAGAAACGGGCCGCCGCCGAGCAGTCGCTCGACGAAGAGCTCGAAAGGAGGGCCACCTTCCAGAAAGTGAAGGTGCGAATGCCGGATAATCCCCAACTGGGCAGCTGCGATGCCGCCCAGTTGGAGACCATGGTAATGGACTCGGTGGACACCGTTTTGACGGTGGCCACCAAGTCCAAGCGCTTGAAGGGCACGTGTGTCAAGGCCTTGAAGGACGCCGCTGCGACCATCAAGGCCTCGTTCCAGGAGGCACGTGCCCGCACTATTACGGAGGAGATGGCCCTCCTCGTCGAGGCGAACAAGCAGCTCTCGTCGGACCTCAAAGAGCTCCGACGTGAGCTGCAACAGCTGAAGGCGGCCCGAGCGGCTCCCGCCCCGACCCCTGCGGTGACGGCTAGGACCTCGGCCCAATCCCCCCTCTCAGAGGAGTCTATGCGGCAGATCGTGGTGACAGTGGGCACCATGCTCAACGCGCGCTTAGAGGGCTTTGAGGAGAGGCTGCTGCCGGCCAGGACGGTCAGGCCCCCACTTGCCGCGGATCGGCGTAGGGAGGCCGAGTCGCGCCCGGCGGCGGCCACAAGCCGAAGCACTGCGCCCGCCCGCGCCCCAGCGAGGACCCCAGCCACCCAGACGCGTGGCTCACGGGGTGCCCCCACACCGGCGCCGCGCTTTGTCCCCGCCCCCGTTCCGGCTCCACCGTCAGAGCCGTGGAATGTGGTGGCGAGGCGAGGTCGGGAGAGACAGAGGGACGCTCCTCCTCCTCCTCCTGCTCGAGCACCTGCTCCTACCTCCAACTCGAGGGGGAAAAGGAAGAAGAAGGCGAAGAAGCCCGCTCCAACACCGAAGACCACCGGTGCGCGTACGGCTAAGCTCCGCCCCCCGAAAACTGCAGCCGTAGTGATCTCGCTGCAATCAGGGGCGGCGGAGAAAGGCTTGACGTTCGCCAACGTTCTTGAGCGGGCTAAGGCCAGTATAAGCCTAAAAGAGTTGGGGGTGCCGCCGTTGAAAATCCGAACGGCGGCCACCGGGGCCCGAATTCTGGAGATCGCCGGTCCAGAGAATGCCACCAAGGCAGACGCTCTGGCCGGAAGGCTCCAGGAGGTGTTCGGGAGCGAGGAGCAGGTACGAGTCACCAGGCCGGTCACCACTAGTGACCTGAGGGTCAATGGCCTGGATGACTCCATCACGCCGGAGGAGTTGAAGGAGGTGCTCGCGAAGGCGGGCGACTGCCCCGTGCAGACCATCTCCGTCGGCACGATTCGCCGAGGAGCTGGAGGCATGGGGACCGCCTTCGTACGCTGTCCCACCGTAGCGGCCAAAAGGGTCATGGCCAGTGGGGGACGCATTTTGGTGGGCTGGGTAGCGGCCCGGGTCGTCGTCCTAGACGCTCGACCCCGCCGCTGCTTCCGTTGCCTTACGCTGGGCCACATTGCTGCCCAGTGTAAGTCCGACGTTGACCGCAGCGATGAGTGCTATCGCTGCGGTCAAAAGGCCCACAAGGCCCGGGACTGCTCCGCCACTCCCCACTGCACCATCTGCGAAGCAGCTGGGAAGTCGGCGGACCACCTCTCCGGGGGCAAGGCTTGCGCCAAGCCCCCGGCCAAGTCAGGGGCCAGGAGAAGGGCCGCTGCGGCTGAGGCCAAGGCCAAGCCGCGGCCGCCTCCCCCCGACAAAGGGCCCGCGGCTCAAATGGAGGTGGGTTAATGGCATTAACCTTCCTCCAGGCGAACCTCAACCACTCCGCCCGGGCACAGGATTTACTCCTTCAATCCCTGGCGGAGCGGTTGATCAGCGTTGGTGTGATCGCCGAGCCGTACGCCGTCCCACCCCGGGTTGACTGGGTTGGGGACCTCGACGGCTTAGTGGCGATCACCACACAGTCGCCGGCCCGCTCCCCCCCCCTCGAAGGTGGCCCGAGGGGCAGGGGATACGTGACGGCTTGTTTGGGCCAAGTCGTCATCGTCGGTGTGTATACCTCCGGCAACAGGCCGGTTCACGAGCTGGAGACTCTTCTCGGTGAGGTGGGGACCTTCATTGGTCAGACCCGCCCACGCCCCGTTGTCGTGCTCGGGGACTTCAATGCCAAATCCTTGGCGTGGGGGTCCCCGGCGACGGATCTTCGGGGCGACATGGTGTTGGAGTGGTCAACCGAGGTGGGTCTCTGTATCGTGAACCGAGGCAGGGAGAACACCTGTGTCCGTCAACAGGGTGGCTCGATCGTCGATCTGACGTTTGCCACCCCAGACCTCACCTGCCGCATTCGCGACTGGCAGGTGCTGGTGGACGCGGAGACGCTATCCGATCACCGGTACATCCGGTTTAGCGTCTCCCCGTCCCCGACGGACGCAGTGTCAGGAGGAGGAGGAAGAGGAGGGAGCGAGATCGGCCCGCGGTGGGCCCTGAAGCGCCTCGATGCCGAACTGCTGCTGGAGGCGATCCTCGTCGAAGCGTGGAGTGGCGCTCCTCAAGAACCGGAACCGGTAGACCCGGACGCGATGGCGGACAGGCTGTGTGAGGCGGTTACGCGTATCTGCGACGCCGCGATGCCGCGTTCGCGTGCCCCACAGCCCAGACGCCAGGTCTACTGGTGGTCGGAGGAGATCGCCGAACTTCGGAGACGCTGCGTGACGAGGAGACGCCAATACCAGCGGTATAGAAGGCGTAGGCGGCAAGAGACCGAAAACACCGAGTCTCTGTACGCCGCCTACAGGGAGGCTTCCAGGGCCCTACGCCTAGCGATAGGGGAGGCCAAGAAGCAGGCTTGGCAGCAACTGCTGGAAGGACTTGAGCGCGATCCGTGGGGTCGACCGTACTTATGGGCGAGACAAAAGCTCCGCCCCTGCGGTCCCCCCACCACGGCCTCGCTCCAACCGGTGGTGCTGCAAAGAGTGGTCGAGGGATTGTTCCCCGGTGCGCCGGGGACCGACTTCACACCTCCCACTGCTGTGGCCGCCCTATCGGCCGATCTCGCCGAGGGAGAGGACGAGCCTGCCCCCATCTCCGAGGGAGAGCTAGGTGCTGCAGTGCTCAGGATGAGGGCCAAGAACACGGCGCCCGGGCCTGACGGCATACCGGGCCGCGTGTGGGCCCTCTCCTTGGAGCACCTGGGCACCGCCCTGAGAGGTGTCTTTGACAAGTGCCTCAGGGTTGGCAGATTTCCCAGACGGTGGAGAAGGGGCATCCTCGTCCTCATAAGGAAGGAGGGTCGTCCAGCGGACGAGCCCGTGGGGTATCGTCCCATCGTGCTGCTTGATGAGGCCGGCAAGCTGTTCGAGAGAATAGTCGCTGCCCGCCTTGTCAAGCACCTCGAGACGACCGGACCGGACCTGGCGCCCAACCAGTTCGGTTTCCGGAGGGGTCGCTCGACGATCGACGCGATCTCGCGCGTCCGCGACCTCTCCGAGGAGGCGTGCTCCAGTGGAGGCGTGTTGTTGGCCACATCGTTGGACATCGCCAACGCATTCAACATGCTCCCGTGGAGCACGATACACGCGGGCCTGGGGCACCACAATGTGCCCAGGTACCTGCGGAGGCTCGTCGAGGACTATCTCTCCGATAGAGAGGTAGTCTACTCGACGACCCAAGGGGTGGGACGTAGCCCCATGACGCGCGGTGTTCCACAGGGGTCTGTCCTCGGACCACTCTTGTGGAACATTGGGTACGATTGGGTCCTCCGCTGCGGTAACCTTCGTGGAGTCGACGTAGTCTGCTACGCTGACGACACACTGGTGACCGCGCGGGGGCAGAGCTACAGGGAGGCAGTGATCCTGGCAACAGCCGCTGTCGCGACGGCCGTGTCCAGGATCCGGATGCTGGGCCTGGAGGTCGCGCTCCATAAGTCGGAGGCCATGTGTTTTCATGGACCCCGACGAGCGCCACCTGCAGGCTCCACCATAGTGGTGGGAGGTACCCCCATCCCTGTCCGGACAACGCTCAAGTATTTGGGTGTTGTCCTTGACGGGAGATGGAAGTTCGGGGCGCACATGCGACGGCTGTCCCCGAAGATTGTGGCGACGGCCGGAGCGCTGAGCCGCCTCCTCCCGAACATCGGTGGAGGAGAGGGGAGCTGCCGGCGGCTGTATACCGCGGTGGTAAGCTCCATGGCGCTCTATGGTGCCCCGATATGGGCGGGACAGCTCGATCGGCAGACAACCGCCCTGCTGATCGGAGCGCAACGAGTGATGGCGACGAGAGTGTGCAGGGGGTACCGCACACTCTCTCATGAGGTGGCATGCGCCCTCGCCGGGACGCTTCCGTGGGACCTTGAGGCTGAAGTCCTTGCCTCGGTCTACTGGCGTAGAGCCGAAGCGCGGGAGCGTAACGAGCGACTGGCGCCGAGGGAGGTGATGCTCTGGCGGGAGGAAGCCAGAGCATCCGCCATCACACAGTGGGAGGGAAGGCTCCTCGAAGAACCCACGCAGAGGGGGGATAGCGCTCGACGACTCCTCGAGGCTATCCGTCCCATACTCGGAGAGTGGGTTAACCGGAGGCATGGGAGGCTCTCCTATAGGCTGTCGCAGGTCCTCTCGGGGCATGGTTGCTTTGGGAGGTACCTGCACCGTTGTGCCAGGAGGGAAGTCTCCCCGGTCTGCCACCAGTGTGGGCACGCGGAAGACTCCGCCCAGCACGCACTGGAGGCTTGTCCGGGAGGAACCGAGCCGCGCCGAGCTTTGGTCGCGGCTCTGGGAGGCACTGACCTCTCCTTGCCGGTCGTCTTAGCCAAGATGGTCGGTGATGAGAGGTCGTGGGAGGCGGTCGCCTCCTTCTGTGAAACGGTAATGTCACAGAGGGAGGCCGCGGAGCGGGAGAGAGAAAGGGATCCTCTCTCTCACCCGCTTCGGCGAGCGCGGACACGGAGGCGGGCTGATCGGACCCGCACTCCGTCTCCGCTGAGAGGGCCGGGGGTGCTAGATGCGGGGGCGTCTGGCACCCCCCAAGTATGAGCCCTCCGAGGTGGCGATGCCCTCCATGTGTTCCCGAGGGCATCGTGCACGAGGGGTGAGGGAGGAATCCCTCCCCGAGGTGGGCCCGTCGCAAGGCGGGCAGCGGCGTCGACGGGGGCTGCGGATAGTGCGCAAGCGGGACCGTGCCCCCCGTCACTTGCCGACGACGGAGGAACACCCCGGGGTTTTAGTGGGTACACTCGCCACTCTGGCGGGGACTCCCACATAACCACCGTGCCTCCCCCGGCCGGTGGTATCCATAAAGGATTTCCCCGGGAAAAAAAAAAAAAAAAAAAAAAAAAAAAAAAAAAGGTTAGGTTAGGTTAGGTTAGGTTAGGTTAGGTTAGGTTAGGTTGAGGTTGGGCGGGTCTGGGTTTATCCATTAAATAGTTGCTATGCCTATGCTTGCAGCGTTTACGTTGCTTGTTTTGGATAAGTCCAGGCCTTCTTTACTCATCCCGTGATGAGTAGGGAGGCTACGGTCTTGGGGGAAGCGCAGGTCGTGATGATCCTCAAGGCAAGTCTGGCGATTACCTTCTCGCGGTGCTGCCTGTTCTTGGTCTAATTCCTCTGAATTAGACGTAACTAGACATCGCCCGGCGACTCGCGTGTGTAGTTTATGTATGTATATTTATATTTATCTATTATATTATTTATATATTATTATATATTTATGTTTATTCTATTAAAATGGTGGGAAGGTCTTTTCCCTTCCCTGCGCTCTCGCAGGGAATGTGGACGAGACAGGGGGGGGCCTGGGCAGTTCACCTGTCAAGGGCGTCTCCTATTTTTCGGCGTTTTCTAAACGCGAGTCGTTTGGTGGGCTTCGCTGCAGGGCCGTCAGCTTTTATGACGACCCGGCGCCGAAGTGGCGTGTTCAGCACGCGGGTAGTTTCGGGTGTCGCGCGGCAGGGATCGGTCAACTCGGCCACCCTGTCGGGCGATGCTGTTGGGATGGCTGCTGTATATACGTATGTATATGTATATGCATATGTATACATATATATGCGTATATGCTGCAGCAGCGGACCCTAGGGTCGTGGGATGGCGAGCCTCCAAGGCTCGCGATAAAGGGGACCTCACCCCTCTAACAAAGGCGGCCGCCTTGTCGTTAAGGAAAAAACCAATGAATATGGCATCTTCCAAAAAGAAAATACCCCAGGAGGGTACCAGCAGTGCTGGAGAATCCCTCCCCGCGCAATTGAGTGCGGGCCGTCCCTCGTATTCTGGGGGGGACAAGAAATGCCTGACTTCTCTTTTTGTAAAACCGACCAAAGCAATGAATAAGGATACTGATGCAAGCAGATTGGAAGAGTTGGATCGCACACCTTCACGGTGTAGCGTCGTGCTAGAGCGCCTTCCGGCCGACGACGATTTTGCCTCGGATTCGTCCGTGGCAATGAGTTTCGTGAGCATGGAGTCAAGAGATGGTTCGCCATCACTTCCTCGAAGGCGAAAGCGCCCATGCTCCTCTGGAAAACAGGGAGAGAGTGAGAGCTCTGAAAGTGATGCGACGCTTTCAGTCGCAAAGACCACACTGAAGAAGGGAAGAGGACGACCGCCCACTACTGGTCATTACGTTGGGCTCGCCAAAGCCAAGGCCCTACTCAATAGGGCCAGGCGGGAAGAGCTGGAGCTCGAGGCAGAAAAGGAGTTTGCCGAAGAGCAGCAGCAAAAGGAGTCGGCAAATCTCCGTAGGATAAATCCGAAAGAGCAGCCGCTCCGAATGAAAGAAATGGACAGCGCAACGCTGCAAAGAATCGTGTCGGACGCGCTGGGCACGATTCAAGAGGTTGCCAAGAGGTCCTCGAACCTCAAGGGCACATACGTGAAGAACTTGAAAGAGGCAGCCCAAACCATCTCGGCTGCCTTTGAAGAGACCAGATCGCGCACCGTGGCCGAAGAAGTGGCCGTCCTTTCGGAGAATAACAAGCAGCTGACCATCGAGCTGGATATTCTCCGAAAGGAAATTAAGGAGCTGAGACAGCAGCGTTCCGTTCCCGCTCCGGTACCGACCCCGGCACCAGCGGAACCGATAAAAATAGAGGACCTGTGCCGTACCATAATGGTACAAGTGGGCACTATGGTGTCGGCCCGCTTAGAGGCACTAGAAGACAGGCTCCTGCCAGAGAAGCGCCTAAGGCCACCTCTGGCAGCGGACAAAAGAAGGGAAGAAGAAGCGTCGACCTCAGCAATGGACATTGCTAGTCCAGTGGAGACGACGCCACTAGATGCCGCTCCTTCACAACATCCGAAGGAGAAGGGCAGCACAAGGAAAAAAGACAAAGAGGAGCAATTAAAGGCTCCGGCCCCCAAAACTTCAAAAAAGAAGGGAAGGAAGGGGAAGAAAGATACTACAGTATCCTCCACTCCAGCCGAGGTTAATTCCGGCCTTCAGACTGCAGTCCCAGCTCCGGCAGTACAGGAGCAGTGGACGAAAGTCGTGGGTCGGAAAGAAAAAGGGAAAAGGGCAAGGGCAAGGGGCAACCAAAGTGTTGAGCCGGCGAGGGCGAGATCTGCTGCTCCTGCGCGCGCTCCACTGCGGAAGCCCGGCCCACAAAACAAAAAGGAAAAGACGCCTAAACTACGCGTCCCCCGCACCGCAGCAGTAGTGATAACACTACAACCGGGGGCCACTGAAAACGGAGTGAGCTACGCATCGGTACTTGCGCAGGCCAAAGCCCGCATCGATCTTGGGGCTCTTGGGGTGCCACCTATGAAAATTAGGACTGCAGCTACTGGTGCCCGCATCCTCCAAATCTCGGGTGCTGAAAAAGCAGAGAAGGCAGACTGCCTGGCTAACAAGCTCAGGGAAGTCTTTCAAGGACATGAGGGCATACAAGTCTCCAGGCCGACCACAACCATAGACATGCGAGTGTGTGGCTTGGACGACTCTGTCGGGCCCAAAGAACTGGTGGAGGCCCTAGCCAGAGCGGGTGACTGCCCCACGTCAGCAATCAAAGCTGGCGAAGTGCGCAAGGGTCAAGCTGGAATGGGTACGGCCTTTGTTCGATGCCCTACGACAGCCGCAAAGAAGATTGCAGCAGCCGGTGGCCGCCTCCTAGTTGGTTGGGTATCGGCGCAGGTCCGTATCCTAGAAGCTAGACCACGGCGCTGCTATAAATGCCTTGGATCGGGTCACGTCAGGGCGCAGTGCCAATCGGAAGTTGACTGCAGTGAAAAATGTCACCGGTGTGGCCAGAATGGCCACAAGTCCAGGGAATGTACCGCTGCTCCACACTGCACTCTGTGTGCAACTGCACGAAAACCAGCAGATCACCTCTCCGGGGGCAAGGCATGCGCCAAGCCCCCGTCTTCAAAAGGGGGGAGACGGAAACCGACTACGACTGAGGCCACGGCCAAGTCGCAATCGATAAACTCCGAAATGGAGCGGGCGGAACGAATGGAAGAAAATTAGTATGGCCCTAAGTTTTCTCCAAGCAAACGTGAATCACAGCGTGGGCGCTCAGGACCTGTTACTCCAGTGTCTGGCAGAGCGCTCGATCCATGTGGGTGTGGTCATAGAGCCCTACATTATACCTCTCAGACCCGACTGGGTTGGAGACCTCGATGGACTGGTGGCCATAACAACTCAGTCGCCAGTTCACTCTCCCACATTCGAAAGAATCGTTAAGGGCAATGGGTTCGTCGCTGTCTGGTTGGGCGAAATAGTGGTGATTGGAGTCTACTTCTCTCCCAACCGGACGCTGTCCGAATTGGAAACTCTCCTCACTGAAGTGGGGACACTAGTTGGCCAAATCCGGCCTACCCCCGTCACTGTCCTTGGTGACCTCAATGCGAAATCATCCGCGTGGGGGTCTCCGATGACAGATACATGGGGAAGGGCCGTCGACGAGTGGGCCACAGAAACCGGTCTGTGTGTCCTGAACAGAGGGTCCGCATTCACCTGCGTCCGGATAAATGGAGGATCGGTCATTGATGTGACGTTTGCCACTCCTGAACTGGCTCGTCGCGTCCACGACTGGGAGGTGCTAACTGACGAGGAGACACTATCTGACCATCGACACATTCGATTCACCATCTCATCGAACCGGTCAGGGACGGATACACGGAACCCATCAGAGTCTGGTCTTCGCTGGGTTCTGAAAAGCATGGACCACGAACTGCTGCAGGAGGCTGCCATCGTGGAGACATGGAACAGTGCTCCCGAGGAATCAACACAGCTAGATGCGGAGGCCGACCACCTTATCGAGGCCATGACACGCGTCTGCGATACGGCTATGCCTCGCGCTAGGGCCCCTAGGCCAAAGCGCCACATGTATTGGTGGTCGCAAGATATCGCGGAACTTCGCCGTCGATGTCAAGAGAAGCGTCGGCGATATCAAAGATATCGGAGAAGGAGGCGACAGGAGACGACCGTGTCGGACAACCTCTATGCCGATTATAGAGAGACGGCCAAGGCTCTTCGCGTAGCTATACAAGAGGCTAAGGCGGAAGCTTGGCGTCAATTGCTAGAGACTTTGGAGAGAGACCCGTGGGGACGCCCATATAGGCTGGCGAGACAAAAACTTCGCCACTGGGCTCCACCTGTCACCACCACATTGAAGCCCGCAGTACTGCAACGGGTGGTCGAGGGACTGTTCCCTAGTGGTTTAGGGACAGACTTCACCCCACCCACGGTGTCGCAACCGCAGAGTACTGAAGCGGATAGCATCTCACCGCCTCCGATCTCAGTGGGAGAATTAGGCGCTGCTGTTTTGAAGATGAAGGCGAGAAACACGGCGCCCGGACCCGACGGGATTCCAGGGCGAGCCTGGTCATTGGCACTAGATGCGCTTGAGCCACGCTTGAGAGCCCTCTTTGATCGCTGCCTGCAGGAGGGCAGATTCCCTGGGCGGTGGAAGGCGGGTAAGCTTGTCCTTCTTCGCAAAGAGGGCCGCCCGGCTGACGAACCATCGGGATACAGACCGATCGTTCTGCTTGATGAGGCGGGCAAACTGTTGGAGCGCGTCGTAGCTGCCCGACTCATCAAGCACCTCGAGAGGATTGGGCCAGACCTCGCCAACAATCAGTTCGGCTTTCGGAGAGGTCGCTCGACGCTCGATGCAATATCCTGCGTCCGCGACCTCTCCGAAGAGGCGTGCTCAGGCGGAGGGGTAATGTTGGCGGTATCGCTAGATATCGCCAATGCGTTTAATTCGCTCCCTTGGAGCACAATTTTGGGGGCTCTGGGGTATCATACCATACCTCAGTACATCTGTCGTCTCGTTGGGGACTACCTCTCAAACAGGGAGGTAGTCTTCCCAACGACACAAGGAGAGATTCGGACCGCGATGACATGTGGAGTTCCTCAGGGCTCTGTTTTGGGCCCACTGTTATGGAACATAGGATACGACTGGGTCCTCCGGGGTGCTAACCTTCGTGGCGTCGGAATCGTCTGCTATGCCGACGACACGTTGGTCACCGCCCGCGGGGGGACATACAGAGAGGCTGCAGTACTCGCTACGGCAGGGATTGCGGCTATTGTGGCCAGGATTAGACAACTGGGACTGGAGGTGGCGCTACACAAATCGGAAGCGATTTGTTTTCACGGCCCTAGGGGAGCGCCACCTACAGGATCTCGTATCGTGGTTGGAGGAAATACCATCGAAGTCAAGTCCACGCTTAAGTATCTCGGGGTGGTACTTGACAGTAGATGGAGGTACAGGGCACATCTGGAGCACCTGATTCCTAAGCTGACGGGAACCGCTGGTGCTCTGAGTCGCCTCCTCCCTAACATCGGAGGAGGCAACATTATCTGTCGTCACCTTTACATGGCTGTAGTCAGATCTATGGCCCTTTATGGTGCACCGCTATGGGCTGGGTCTCTCGACCAACGAGAAGTCGCCCTCCTTCACAGGGCGCAAAGAATCATGGCTGTGAGAGCGTGCAGGGGCTATCGCACGCTCTCACACGAAGTCGCCTGTGTTCTCGCCGGTTCCTTACCTTGGGTCTTAGAGGCCGAGGTTTTGTCATCAGTGTTCTGGCGGAGAGCACGGGCCAGAGAGAGCGACATGCGTCCTGTGCCACAGGAAGTAGAGAGATGGAGGCGAGATGCGCGAACAACGGCGCTGGTTAAATGGAGAGACAGTCTCCTCACAGGACCCGCACAGCGGGGTGCCGGAGCTCGTCGGTTCCTGGAGTCTGTCCTACCCGTATTCTTGGAATGGGTCCAGAGGAAGCACGGAGGGCTAACGTTCCGACTAACACAGGTCCTCTCGGGGCATGGATGCTTCGGGAGATACCTGTGCAACGTAGCCCGAAGAGAGGCATCTCCCGTATGCCATCAGTGTGGAGGTGCAGAAGATACGGCACAACACGTACTCGAAGTGTGCCCAGCGGGTGAAGAATCGCGGCGGTCGCTAGTCGCGATAGTCGGCAGTGACCTGTCATTGCCCACCATTATAGCCAAAATGGTGGGAGATGAGGGGTCCTGGGAGGCAATGGTCGCCTTCTGCGAAACGACAGTTCTGCAGAAGGAGACTGACGAGCGGGCAAGAGAGATTGACCCTCTCTCTCTCCCATTGCGAAGAGCGCGGACACGGAGGCGAGGTAACAGAACTCGCACTCCGTCTCCGTTAAGAAGGCCTGGGATGCTGGTTGCGGGGGCAGCCAGCATCTCTCACCAATCATAAGGCCCTGAAGTGGAGGCGATGCACTCTGTGTTCCAGTGCGTCGCCCATAGTGTGGTAAGAGGGATACACCAATCCCCCTCTGAGGAAGGTCCGCCTAGAAAGGCAGGAGTTCGGCGCAGACAGGGTCGCGGAGAATGTGAAAACGGGCCCGCGGCCCTGTTTCGAGTCGTAGCCGTGGGAACACCATGGGGGGTTTAGTTGGTAGTGGGGCCATCTCATCACGGTCCTGAGCCCAACATAACCCGCCTGTACCCCTGACAGGCGGGTATGCGTAAAGGCATTACCCCATGTAAAAAAAAAAAAAAAAAAAAAGGTTAGGTTGAGGTTAGGTTGGTTGTAAGGTGTCTCCACGCAAAAAAATTCTGTAAAATTGTAAATTCGTGTTTTCTGAGGTTGTTTTTGTGTCGGAGTGTGAAGGAAGGGTGCGCCGATAAGGTGGCACTGATTTGGAGGTGGTTGCCCTAAGGGTACCCCCACGGGGGAGTGGAAATGTTTTGTTTGTTAATGTTTTTCGTTTTGTCGTTGGTTTGAACTGTTTTGTTTGTTTTTCTTTGTTGTTATTTGTGTTTCGGGATGCCGAAACCGCCAAGGGACGCCTCAGGGAAGTTCCTTAAAAAGGTCCACTGCCCGGAGGCCTCTCCCGCTTATGTGGAGGATGAAAATTTCATCTCTAACGATGAAATGGACGTGGAGGAGTTGCTGGCCTCTCGCAAGCGGCCGTCCTCCTCGCTCTCAGTGCCTGGCCATTCAGAGTCAGACACGGAGACCGAGGCGACGACTGCAGCGAAGGTCAGTACCTCGCGCAGAGGTAGAGGAAGGACCGCTAAAGCGGGGCCGTCTAGAGAGGAGTTTCTGAAGCCTGCCCCGGTAGCTTCTGATTCGGAATTGGAGGAGGTCCTGCGCAAGCGGAATTTAAAGAAGAAGGGAGGTGCTGCTGTCGTCGACCCTGTCACCACCGACACCGGAAGTGATTCCGAGGTCGCTGCCGGGGCCGACGACCTTAGCGTTTACAACGCGCAAGAGCTGCGCGCACAGGCAGGCGCAACACTCGCCTGCATTTTGGAAGTGGCCCGGAAATCCGGAAACCTGAAGGGCGAGTACGTTGGCCGACTAAAGCGGTCAGCGTCAGTTTTGCGGGACGTCGTTGACCTGCTAGCCAGCAGGAGCGAGGCGGAGGAAACGCGTCGACTGAGAGCGGAGAACTCTCGCCTTCGCTTAGAAGTGGATGCTTCTAAGGCCGAAGTAAAAGCGCTGCGGCGCGGCTTCACAGAAGCCAAAACGCAGGCAGCTAAAGCCACCGCCGCAGTCACTGCCGCTGCCAGCTCTGCGCCCCCCACTGTCATGGAGGGTGCGGAAATTATAGAGGAGTTGAAGCGCTCCGTCATCACCACCATTGGTGATATCATAAACGCCCGCTTCGCGGGAATAGAGGAGCGCCTTCTGCCCGCCCCGAGTGTCCGCCCGCCTCTGAGGGCCGACGTGAGGAGAGCTGCGTCGAACACGCCATCGCCTGCGCCGACAAAGCCGTCGTCTAGCCAGGCGGCCCGCAAGGCTGCGCTAAAGACGGCAACAAAGACGGCAGCAAAAGCGGCACGTGCGCCGGCTTCTGTGCAGCCGCACGCAGCCGCGACTGCGTCCACTGCACTGACACCGTCAGTGCCTACGGCGGCTGCCCCTACCGCTGCTGTCCCCCAGGCTGAAACCTGGGCGACAGTAGTGAAAAAAGGCAAGGGAAAGGGCAAGGGGAAGAAGTCCCCTCCCGCCCCTGCGCCTGCACCAGCAGCGCGTGCCCCCGCCGCAACGCCGGGAAAAAAGCGAAAGAGGCCGGCATTAGCGACCCCTAAATCCGCGGTGGTCGTCTTGTCCCTCCAGACTGCAGCCGTGGACAGGGGGGTCACATACGGCGAAGTGATGGAGGCGGCGCAAGAAAAGGTCGATCTCCAGGAACTGGGGATCGACCAACTGCGATTCCGCCAGACGGCCACCGGAGCCAGGAAAATGGAGATCCCTGGCTCCGGTAGCAGCGAGAAGGCCGACAGGCTCGCGGAGAAGCTCCGTGAGGTCCTGTCGGAGGTGGCGACCGTCTCCAGGCCCCAAAAGTCCACAGACTTGGACATCACGGGCCTGGACGATGCAGCCACCAAGGAGAAGGTGGTGGCGGCAGTCGCCAAAGCAGGCGGCTGCGACGCCGGCCTGGTGAAGGCCGGAGAAATCCGTCGTGGCCCCGGCGGAGTGGGAGCTTCGCTCGTGTCCTGCCCTGTAGCAGCCGCAAAGGCGGTGCTGCAAAAGGGCAGGCTCATGATAGGGTGGAGCTCCGTGCGGGTCAAGGCACTTGAGGCGCGCCCGATGCGCTGCTTCAAGTGCCTCGGGCTGGGGCACACGCGGCCTCAGTGCCCTGCGACGGCGGATAGGGGCGACCTGTGCTTTAGGTGTGGAAGCACAGGTCACAAGGCGGCCGCGTGCCCGAGTAAAGCCCCGCGCTGCGCAATATGCGCGGAGACGGGGCGGCCTTCGGGCCACATAATGGGGGGACGCAGCTGCGCCCCCCCGAAGACGAAGGGAAAGGCCACAGCCCAGGCCTTCCCGGCGGCAGCGACGAGCCCCGCCACCTCTGCCGTAACTCGCCCAGCTCAGGCGATAGAGGAAGTTGTGATGTCTGAATAATGAATCCAGTCAGACATCACAACTTCCTTCAGACGAACCTGAACCACTGCGCCACGGCACAGGACCTGCTGATGCAGTCCATGGCGCAGTGGCAAATTGACGTGGCAGTCGCGGCGGAGCCATATTATGTCCCTTCCCAACCACACTGGGCTGGGGACTTGGATGGCTCCGTCGCCGTAATTGCAAAAGCCGGCGGATTCCCCCTCTCAGTCGTGGAGAGAGGGTCCGGCTTTGTTGTGGCAAAGTGGGGAGAGTACGCAGTCGTCGGGGCGTATTTCTCCCCCAACACGACCGTTGCGGCCCTGGAGATATTCCTGGATCTCCTCACCGCAGCGGTCGGACGTCAGGCGCCCCGGCAGGTCCTCCTTATGGGGGACCTCAATGCCAAGGCCCGAGACTGGGGCAACCCACAAACTGACGCTCGCGGTGAGCTTGTCAGGGAGTGGGCTGTCGCCAGCGGACTGGACCTCCTCAACAGGGGTTCGGTCCACACGTGCGTGCGGCACAATGGGGGGTCCGTGGTGGACCTCTCGTTTGCCACACCGACTGCCGCAGCACGTGTCCGGGCCTGGAGGGTCGAGTCGGAGGTAGAGACATACTCGGACCATAAATATATCCGGTTCGAGATGTCCACCTCCGACGGGTTGGTTGGAGGGCGTCAGCGCAACGTAAGCGCTGACCTGCCGCGCTGGGCATTGAGCCGCCTCGACGCTGGGCTAGCGAAGGAGGCGGCAATCGTCCAAGCGTGGCTCGCAGGGCCCGCGCCCCCGGAAGTTGACGTCGCAGCGAGTCACTTCCGGGATGCCTTAACGGCAGTGTGCGACACGGCTATGCCGCGGGCCCGCCACCGCACCGGCCGCCGCGACGTGTACTGGTGGAGCTCTGAGATAGCAGAGCTCCGAGTGCAGTGCACGCGGACGCGGCGGCCCTACCTGAGATGCAGGAGGCGGAGGCACGGCCGCACCGACGAACAGCTGCCAGCCGAGGTGCTGGCAGAGGAACGCCGGCTGCACGAAGCGTACCGTAACGCAATGGATGCGCTGCAGCTGGCGGTAGGCCGTGCCAAAGAGGCGGCTTGGGCGGAGGTCCTGGAGGGCCTCGACAGGGACCCGTGGGGGCGTCAGTATCGGGTCGCGCGCAAAAAGCTCGGCGGCCCGGCGCCCCCCGTGGCCGAGTCCCTGGAGCCGGAGGTCCTTGATCGCGTGCTGGCGGGTCTATTTCCCGACGCGGACCCCCAGCACGCGCCTCCGACGATGGCGCCAGCAGATGCTGAGGAGCTGGCGCCAGCCTCCATCCCGCCTGTCACAGAGGCGGAGATGGAGGTAGCGGTGAGCCGTCTTCGCAAGAGGACGGCTCCCGGCCCGGACGGAATACCGGGCCGGGTCTTGGCCATTAGCTGCGTCGTTTTAGGTGGAAGGCTTCGGGAACTGTTCGACGCGTGCCTCACGTCCGGACGGTTCCCGAAGCCTTGGAAAGTAGGACGGGTGTGCCTGTTGCGGAAGGAAGGTCGAGACGCAGACTCTCCTTCCGCATACAGGCCGATTGTGCTGCTGGATGACACGGGAAAGCTGTTGGAGAGGGTGGTCGCTTCCCGTGTCATCCGGCACCTGAGGGGGACTGGGCCCGACTTGTCGGAGGCCCAGTACGGGTTCAGAGCGGGGCGTTCAACGGTGGACGCCCTGCTCTGGCTCAAGGGGTGGACGCAGGAGGCGGTCGCAGAGGGGAACAGGGCGTTGGCGGTGTCTCTCGACATTGCCAACGCCTTTAACAGCCTCCCGCATGGGACCATACAGGAGGCACTCCGCTATCACGGAGTGCCCCTGTATTTGCGGAGGCTGTTGGCCGACTACCTCCGGGACCGCGAGGTCCTGGTGGTAGGACGCGACGGAGTGAGGCGCCGTCGCGTCTCCTGCGGGGTTCCACAGGGGTCCGTCTTAGGACCAATCCTGTGGAACATCGGCTACGACTGGGTGTTGCGTGGCACGCTTCCCGCCAGTGTGCGGGTGGCGTGCTACGCGGACGATACCCTGGTCGTGGCCAAGGGGAGGGACCTCAGGGAGA
Source organism: Apeira syringaria (assembly GCA_934044485.1). Classification (NCBI taxonomy): domain Eukaryota; kingdom Metazoa; phylum Arthropoda; class Insecta; order Lepidoptera; family Geometridae; genus Apeira; species Apeira syringaria. The sequence goes on from OW203668.1 coordinate 18,180,112, forward strand.
CGGTGCACTTGGCCACGGTGGGAACATCCCTCGTGGTCGACCGCATCCGTGCCCTGGGGTTACGCGTCGCTCTCCCCAAGACCGAGGCCCTGTTGTTCCACGGGCCTCGGGGGCGACCCCCGCCAGGAACACATGTGGTCCTGGAGGGGGTCGTTGTCCGGGTCGGGACCCAGATGAAATATCTGGGTCTCGTCCTGGACGGGAGGTGGGGTTTCGGGGCCCACTTCGCCAGTCTGGCCCCGAAAGTCGTGGGAGCCGCAGCCGCCCTGGGGCGACTACTGCCGAACGTGGGCGGCCCTAGCGCAACTTGCCGTCGGCTGTACTCCGGAGTAATCCGGAGTATGGCCCTGTACGGGGCACCTGTCTGGGCGGACGCCCTCGGTCGCGACAATAAGGCCCTGCTGCGACGTCCGCAGCGGGTCATCGCGACGAGGGCGATACGCGGTTACCGGACGGTGTCCTGGACAGCCGCATGCGTGCTGGCCGGAGACCCGCCCTGGGAACTCCAAGCCGAAATCCTCGCCGAGATCTACAATTTTGTAGCGGCGAGGAAGTCGCGCGGGGAGCCCCCAGGGTGGGAGGAGGTGGCGCGCATGCGACGGCAGGCGCAGGCCGCCCTGTTGAGGCGGTGGTCGGAGGACCTGGCACCACCCGTCCCCGGCCAGGGGACGGTGGACGCCATCCGCCCGGTCCTCGGGAGGTGGGTAGGGCGGCGACACGGGTCGCTTTCCTTCAGATTGGTGCAGGTGCTTTCCGGACACGGATGCTTCGGAAGGTACCTGCATCGAATCGCAAGGAGGGAAGCGACCCCGGCTTGCCACGAGTGTGGAGCGCCGGAGGATACGGCGCTTCACACGCTGGAAGCGTGCACCGCGTGGGTCCCACAGCGGTGCACGCTTTCAGCGGTAGTGGGCCAGGATCTCTCGTTGCCGAGCGTGGTACGGGCCATGCTCGAGAGCGACAGATCCTGGCAGGCGGTGGCCTCTTTCTGCGAAATCGTGATTTCGCAGAAGGAGGCCGCGGAGAGGATCAGAGAGGTCGACGCCCTCGCTGATCCTCTCCGACGTCGGCGCACGGGAGGGAGGAGAAGGCGATTCGCAGATCGCCTCCTCGCCCCACCCGTGTAGTAGGGTCATCGGTTGGGTTTATGGGCCCCCAACCGACTCAATGGCCCTACGTGCCGGGGAGCGGCTGAAGGTCTGAGCTAAGCCGCTCCGTCTGCCGTTGGTCCGGTTGATGGCACCGGACCTTAAGCCGGGGCGGGATGGAAAGTACTTCCCCATCTCTCCCCGACAGGCTGCGTCTGCTCGCCGGGGTGGTTTAGTCGGTAGGGGCCCGGCTATATTCTATAGTCGGGTTGGTGTAAGAGACCATTAAACAGACTCCGACAGAAGCCGTCTGTGTCCCATATCACAGGCGGAAGTCCGTAAAGGGATTAACCTCGTTAAAAAAAAAAAAAAAAAAAAAAAAAAAAAAAAAAAAAAAAAAAAAAAAAAAAAAAAAAAAAAAAAAAAAAAAAAAAGGTTAGGTTAGGTTAGGTTAGGTTTTTTTTTTTTTTTTATCCTGTCCGGGCGCAGAGGCCCGGCCCGCGAGCTAATAACCCTAACATAATCAGGGATTGGGGTCTGGGGATTCTTTATTAGGTCGGGTTGACTTTATTAACACACTTAAGCTAATTACATTTTTTCGTACTTATTATTTTAACTTAATCGTAAGTACATTGTTGTTCTGGCAATTTGTGCCATGTCAATTTATTGAGTACATGATTTTTATTTACTATTTGTTTACAATCATTTCGATTTATATGTTACTGTCGATTCTATGTCGGTTACACAATGAAATAACTATCTATTATATAACAGTGAAATAACTATCTATTATATAACAGTGAAATAACTATCTATTATATAACAGTGAAATAACTATCTATTATACAACAATGGTCAACATCTGGTTGGCATTTTATGCACTTTGTTAAGCAACAAGTGTTTATTACTTACATATTATGTTGTTACGACATGTTTTCTGTATACATTTATCTTGGATGCTATACATTTCTATCATTCACATTATTACTGTCAATGCATCTAAGGTTAGTGTTACAACATAATAAAATGTATACCACAACAACACAACACAACAATTATAGCATAACAACAGCCATCGCATCTAGTGACTTTTATGCTTCGTCTTCATGTCAGTACAATAAGATGTTTTATCTAGCTTATTATTTATTTATATATCTTTCAGTTCAAAATGCTTTTACATTGTAATAACCATATATATATATAACTATAGCTTTTATTATTTGTTTAGATACATTTCATTTTAGATGCTATTATACTGTAATGACTTAGAGGTTAATGACGCAGATATAATATGTACACTCAAGTTAGCTTTTATACTTCGTTTCTTACAGTAATACTTGTTTTATTCCTAGCTTTAATTTTTTTTTAACGTTATTATTGCACATTCATTTTAGCATACTAGTCAGTGTTTTGTCTTATATAAGATATATGTACAGAGTGTTTTTTACTTATTTTATTCATACATGTTATTCTGTGTACATTTGTCCTTACAAGCTATGAAATTTTATATCACATGGTCAGTCAGGATGTATCAGTGCATCACTGAGCCTGGTAGTACAAGTATAAACGCATAAAGATGGTCACATCTAGTTATTCTATCAGTGCGTCACATAGCTTTAACTCAATATAAAATGTATAACAGTGGTCACATCTAGTTAGGCATTTTATGCCTGTCTTTAAATACAATAAGGTGTTTTATTTCTAGTTTGTTTTATTTACATTTGTATAGTATACATAATTTTAACGCTATTAAATTTACTATCATATATACAATATATGCAATAACTTTATTGTATACTGGGTTTAGACTGTACATTTTGAATACTTAATGGTTGCGAGCTTTCAGATACACAACTGGTTGGCCTACTTACAAATGTTTAACCATCTTCATAATAGCTACAATCATTTGATGGCCAAACTATCTTTGGCCCGCACCGTCTTCAACACATACTCTTCTGTTTTTTTATTCGCAGAATAAAGATTAAGAAGCCCTGTGGTAATAGTCAAAATGCATAGCCTCAAAACACCTATCCAGCTTTCCCGCCGTTTTTCCCCTTCTAAAAATATATGGTGTGCGCTTTGAGTCTTTGGGACGCCCTTAGCAGTAGGCAACCATAGATCGTGCCAGGACGTCCCATTTATCCCTGACTGGGCAGTCCAGGCTGAAGGCATTATGAGCTGTGTTATCGAGTCTGGCTCGGACGCAATTGCAGCAGGTTGCCTGCGTTCCAGCCTTCCAGTCCGCGCAGTCTGCCTTCAGATGGGGGCCCCCACAATGACTGCATCCTTCCACGGTGTCCGTGCAGAGGCGGCGACCATGACCGTAGCCGAGACAGAGTGAGCACTGTATCAGCGGAGAATGGTCCTCGACCTTTATCCGCTGTATGTCAATGCGCACCGTTCCGGCATCGATCATGGACCAGTATAGCACCGGCGCGACACGCAGAACCACGTGGTTAATGTGGGGGTTCCTTAGCTTTTTTCTGTATGCGACCTGTATGAGCGTTTCGATCTTTTCGTCCTCGTCCACGTATAACCGTAGGTTGCTATTCTGGTTTAATAGATAGCTAATGATATTTTGATCGCTTATATCTTTAAGGACGTTCGGTTAGGTTAGGTTAGGTTAGGTTAGGTTAGGTTAGGTTAGGTTAGGTTAGGTTAGGTTAGGTTAGGTTAGGTTAGGTTAGGTTAGGTTAGGTTAGGTTAGGTTAGGTTAGGTTAGGTTAGGTTAGGTTAGGTTAGGTTAGGTTAGGTTAGGTTAGGTTAGGTTAGGTTAGGTTAGGTTAGGTTAGGTTAGGTTAGGTTAGGTTAGGTTAGGTTAGGTTAGGTTAGGTTAGGTTAGGTTAGGTTAGGTTAGGTTAGGTTAGGTTAGGTTAGGTTAGGTTAGGTTAGGTTAGGTTAGGTTAGGTTAGGTTAGGTTAGGTTAGGTTAGGTTAGGTTAGGTTAGGTTAGGTTAGGTTAGGTTAGGTTAGGTTAGGTTAGGTTAGGTTAGGTTAGGTTAGGTTAGGTTAGGTTAGGTTAGGTTAGGTTAGGTTAGGTTAGGTTAGGTTAGGTTAGGTTAGGTTAGGTTAGGTTAGGTTAGGTTAGGTTAGGTTAGGTTAGGTTAGGTTAGGTTAGGTTAGGTTAGGTTAGGTTAGGTTAGGTTAGGTTAGGTTAGGTTAGGTTAGGTTAGGTTAGGTTAGGTTAGGTTAGGTTAGGTTAGGTTAGGTTAGGTTAGGTTAGGTTAGGTTAGGTTAGGTTAGGTTAGGTTAGGTTAGGTTAGGTTAGGTTAGGTTAGGTTAGGTTAGGTTAGGTTAGGTTAGGTTAGGTTAGGTTAGGTTAGGTTAGGTTAGGTTAGGTTAGGTTAGGTTAGGTTAGGTTAGGTTAGGTTAGGTTAGGTTAGGTTAGGTTAGGTTAGGTTAGGTTAGGTTAGGTTAGGTTAGGTTAGGTTAGGTTAGGTTAGGTTAGGTTAGGTTAGGTTAGGTTAGGTTAGGTTAGGTTAGGTTAGGTTAGGTTAGGTTAGGTTAGGTTAGGTTAGGTTAGGTTAGGTTAGGTTAGGTTAGGTTAGGTTAGGTTAGGTTAGGTTAGGTTAGGTTAGGTTAGGTTAGGTTAGGTTAGGTTAGGTTAGGTTAGGTTAGGTTAGGTTAGGTTAGGTTAGGTTAGGTTAGGTTAGGTTAGGTTAGGTTAGGTTAGGTTAGGTTAGGTTAGGTTAGGTTAGGTTAGGTTAGGTTAGGTTAGGTTAGGTTAGGTTAGGTTAGGTTAGGTTAGGTTAGGTTAGGTTAGGTTAGGTTAGGTTAGGTTAGGTTAGGTTAGGTTAGGTTAGGTTAGGTTAGGTTAGGTTAGGTTAGGTTAGGTTAGGTTAGGTTAGGTTAGGTTAGGTTAGGTTAGGTTAGGTTAGGTTAGGTTAGGTTAGGTTAGGTTAGGTTAGGTTAGGTTAGGTTAGGTTAGGTTAGGTTAGGTTAGGTTAGGTTAGGTTAGGTTAGGTTAGGTTAGGTTAGGTTAGGTTAGGTTAGGTTAGGTTAGGTTAGGTTAGGTTAGGTTAGGTTAGGTTAGGTTAGGTTAGGTTAGGTTAGGTTAGGTTAGGTTAGGTTAGGTTAGGTTAGGTTAGGTTAGGTTAGGTTAGGTTAGGTTAGGTTAGGTTAGGTTAGGTTAGGTTAGGTTAGGTTAGGTTAGGTTAGGTTAGGTTAGGTTAGGTTAGGTTAGGTTAGGTTAGGTTAGGTTAGGTTAGGTTAGGTTAGGTTAGGTTAGGTTAGGTTAGGTTAGGTTAGGTTAGGTTAGGTTAGGTTAGGTTAGGTTAGGTTAGGTTAGGTTAGGTTAGGTTAGGTTAGGTTAGGTTAGGTTAGGTTAGGTTAGGTTAGGTTAGGTTAGGTTAGGTTAGGTTAGGTTAGGTTAGGTTAGGTTAGGTTAGGTTAGGTTAGGTTAGGTTAGGTTAGGTTAGGTTAGGTTAGGTTAGGTTAGGTTAGGTTAGGTTAGGTTAGGTTAGGTTAGGTTAGGTTAGGTTAGGTTAGGTTAGGTTAGGTTAGGTTAGGTTAGGTTAGGTTAGGTTAGGTTAGGTTAGGTTAGGTTAGGTTAGGTTAGGTTAGGTTAGGTTAGGTTAGGTTAGGTTAGGTTAGGTTAGGTTAGGTTAGGTTAGGTTAGGTTAGGTTAGGTTAGGTTAGGTTAGGTTAGGTTAGGTTAGGTTAGGTTAGGTTAGGTTAGGTTAGGTTAGGTTAGGTTAGGTTAGGTTAGGTTAGGTTAGGTTAGGTTAGGTTAGGTTAGGTTAGGTTAGGTTAGGTTAGGTTAGGTTAGGTTAGGTTAGGTTAGGTTAGGTTAGGTTAGGTTAGGTTAGGTTAGGTTAGGTTAGGTTAGGTTAGGTTAGGTTAGGTTAGGTTAGGTTAGGTTAGGTTAGGTTAGGTTAGGTTAGGTTAGGTTAGGTTAGGTTAGGTTAGGTTAGGTTAGGTTAGGTTAGGTTAGGTTAGGTTAGGTTAGGTTAGGTTAGGTTAGGTTAGGTTAGGTTAGGTTAGGTTAGGTTAGGTTAGGTTAGGTTAGGTTAGGTTAGGTTAGGTTAGGTTAGGTTAGGTTAGGTTAGGTTAGGTTAGGTTAGGTTAGGTTAGGTTAGGTTAGGTTAGGTTAGGTTAGGTTAGGTTAGGTTAGGTTAGGTTAGGTTAGGTTAGGTTAGGTTAGGTTAGGTTAGGTTAGGTTAGGTTAGGTTAGGTTAGGTTAGGTTAGGTTAGGTTAGGTTAGGTTAGGTTAGGTTAGGTTAGGTTAGGTTAGGTTAGGTTAGGTTAGGTTAGGTTAGGTTAGGTTAGGTTAGGTTAGGTTAGGTTAGGTTAGGTTAGGTTAGGTTAGGTTAGGTTAGGTTAGGTTAGGTTAGGTTAGGTTAGGTTAGGTTAGGTTAGGTTAGGTTAGGTTAGGTTAGGTTAGGTTAGGTTAGGTTAGGTTAGGTTAGGTTAGGTTAGGTTAGGTTAGGTTAGGTTAGGTTAGGTTAGGTTAGGTTAGGTTAGGTTAGGTTAGGTTAGGTTAGGTTAGGTTAGGTTAGGTTAGGTTAGGTTAGGTTAGGTTAGGTTAGGTTAGGTTAGGTTAGGTTAGGTTAGGTTAGGTTAGGTTAGGTTAGGTTAGGTTAGGTTAGGTTAGGTTAGGTTAGGTTAGGTTAGGTTAGGTTAGGTTAGGTTAGGTTAGGTTAGGTTAGGTTAGGTTAGGTTAGGTTAGGTTAGGTTAGGTTAGGTTAGGTTAGGTTAGGTTAGGTTAGGTTAGGTTAGGTTAGGTTAGGTTAGGTTAGGTTAGGTTAGGTTAGGTTAGGTTAGGTTAGGTTAGGTTAGGTTAGGTTAGGTTAGGTTAGGTTAGGTTAGGTTAGGTTAGGTTAGGTTAGGTTAGGTTAGGTTAGGTTAGGTTAGGTTAGGTTAGGTTAGGTTAGGTTAGGTTAGGTTAGGTTAGGTTAGGTTAGGTTAGGTTAGGTTAGGTTAGGTTAGGTTAGGTTAGGTTAGGTTAGGTTAGGTTAGGTTAGGTTAGGTTAGGTTAGGTTAGGTTAGGTTAGGTTAGGTTAGGTTAGGTTAGGTTAGGTTAGGTTAGGTTAGGTTAGGTTAGGTTAGGTTAGGTTAGGTTAGGTTAGGTTAGGTTAGGTTAGGTTAGGTTAGGTTAGGTTAGGTTAGGTTAGGTTAGGTTAGGTTAGGTTAGGTTAGGTTAGGTTAGGTTAGGTTAGGTTAGGTTAGGTTAGGTTAGGTTAGGTTAGGTTAGGTTAGGTTAGGTTAGGTTAGGTTAGGTTAGGTTAGGTTAGGTTAGGTTAGGTTAGGTTAGGTTAGGTTAGGTTAGGTTAGGTTAGGTTAGGTTAGGTTAGGTTAGGTTAGGTTAGGTTAGGTTAGGTTAGGTTAGGTTAGGTTAGGTTAGGTTAGGTTAGGTTAGGTTAGGTTAGGTTAGGTTAGGTTAGGTTAGGTTAGGTTAGGTTAGGTTAGGTTAGGTTAGGTTAGGTTAGGTTAGGTTAGGTTAGGTTAGGTTAGGTTAGGTTAGGTTAGGTTAGGTTAGGTTAGGTTAGGTTAGGTTAGGTTAGGTTAGGTTAGGTTAGGTTAGGTTAGGTTAGGTTAGGTTAGGTTAGGTTAGGTTAGGTTAGGTTAGGTTAGGTTAGGTTAGGTTAGGTTAGGTTAGGTTAGGTTAGGTTAGGTTAGGTTAGGTTAGGTTAGGTTAGGTTAGGTTAGGTTAGGTTAGGTTAGGTTAGGTTAGGTTAGGTTAGGTTAGGTTAGGTTAGGTTAGGTTAGGTTAGGTTAGGTTAGGTTAGGTTAGGTTAGGTTAGGTTAGGTTAGGTTAGGTTAGGTTAGGTTAGGTTAGGTTAGGTTAGGTTAGGTTAGGTTAGGTTAGGTTAGGTTAGGTTAGGTTAGGTTAGGTTAGGTTAGGTTAGGTTAGGTTAGGTTAGGTTAGGTTAGGTTAGGTTAGGTTAGGTTAGGTTAGGTTAGGTTAGGTTAGGTTAGGTTAGGTTAGGTTAGGTTAGGTTAGGTTAGGTTAGGTTAGGTTAGGTTAGGTTAGGTTAGGTTAGGTTAGGTTAGGTTAGGTTAGGTTAGGTTAGGTTAGGTTAGGTTAGGTTAGGTTAGGTTAGGTTAGGTTAGGTTAGGTTAGGTTAGGTTAGGTTAGGTTAGGTTAGGTTAGGTTAGGTTAGGTTAGGTTAGGTTAGGTTAGGTTAGGTTAGGTTAGGTTAGGTTAGGTTAGGTTAGGTTAGGTTAGGTTAGGTTAGGTTAGGTTAGGTTAGGTTAGGTTAGGTTAGGTTAGGTTAGGTTAGGTTAGGTTAGGTTAGGTTAGGTTAGGTTAGGTTAGGTTAGGTTAGGTTAGGTTAGGTTAGGTTAGGTTAGGTTAGGTTAGGTTAGGTTAGGTTAGGTTAGGTTAGGTTAGGTTAGGTTAGGTTAGGTTAGGTTAGGTTAGGTTAGGTTAGGTTAGGTTAGGTTAGGTTAGGTTAGGTTAGGTTAGGTTAGGTTAGGTTAGGTTAGGTTAGGTTAGGTTAGGTTAGGTTAGGTTAGGTTAGGTTAGGTTAGGTTAGGTTAGGTTAGGTTAGGTTAGGTTAGGTTAGGTTAGGTTAGGTTAGGTTAGGTTAGGTTAGGTTAGGTTAGGTTAGGTTAGGTTAGGTTAGGTTAGGTTAGGTTAGGTTAGGTTAGGTTAGGTTAGGTTAGGTTAGGTTAGGTTAGGTTAGGTTAGGTTAGGTTAGGTTAGGTTAGGTTAGGTTAGGTTAGGTTAGGTTAGGTTAGGTTAGGTTAGGTTAGGTTAGGTTAGGTTAGGTTAGGTTAGGTTAGGTTAGGTTAGGTTAGGTTAGGTTAGGTTAGGTTAGGTTAGGTTAGGTTAGGTTAGGTTAGGTTAGGTTAGGTTAGGTTAGGTTAGGTTAGGTTAGGTTAGGTTAGGTTAGGTTAGGTTAGGTTAGGTTAGGTTAGGTTAGGTTAGGTTAGGTTAGGTTAGGTTAGGTTAGGTTAGGTTAGGTTAGGTTAGGTTAGGTTAGGTTAGGTTAGGTTAGGTTAGGTTAGGTTAGGTTAGGTTAGGTTAGGTTAGGTTAGGTTAGGTTAGGTTAGGTTAGGTTAGGTTAGGTTAGGTTAGGTTAGGTTAGGTTAGGTTAGGTTAGGTTAGGTTAGGTTAGGTTAGGTTAGGTTAGGTTAGGTTAGGTTAGGTTAGGTTAGGTTAGGTTAGGTTAGGTTAGGTTAGGTTAGGTTAGGTTAGGTTAGGTTAGGTTAGGTTAGGTTAGGTTAGGTTAGGTTAGGTTAGGTTAGGTTAGGTTAGGTTAGGTTAGGTTAGGTTAGGTTAGGTTAGGTTAGGTTAGGTTAGGTTAGGTTAGGTTAGGTTAGGTTAGGTTAGGTTAGGTTAGGTTAGGTTAGGTTAGGTTAGGTTAGGTTAGGTTAGGTTAGGTTAGGTTAGGTTAGGTTAGGTTAGGTTAGGTTAGGTTAGGTTAGGTTAGGTTAGGTTAGGTTAGGTTAGGTTAGGTTAGGTTAGGTTAGGTTAGGTTAGGTTAGGTTAGGTTAGGTTAGGTTAGGTTAGGTTAGGTTAGGTTAGGTTAGGTTAGGTTAGGTTAGGTTAGGTTAGGTTAGGTTAGGTTAGGTTAGGTTAGGTTAGGTTAGGTTAGGTTAGGTTAGGTTAGGTTAGGTTAGGTTAGGTTAGGTTAGGTTAGGTTAGGTTAGGTTAGGTTAGGTTAGGTTAGGTTAGGTTAGGTTAGGTTAGGTTAGGTTAGGTTAGGTTAGGTTAGGTTAGGTTAGGTTAGGTTAGGTTAGGTTAGGTTAGGTTAGGTTAGGTTAGGTTAGGTTAGGTTAGGTTAGGTTAGGTTAGGTTAGGTTAGGTTAGGTTAGGTTAGGTTAGGTTAGGTTAGGTTAGGTTAGGTTAGGTTAGGTTAGGTTAGGTTAGGTTAGGTTAGGTTAGGTTAGGTTAGGTTAGGTTAGGTTAGGTTAGGTTAGGTTAGGTTAGGTTAGGTTAGGTTAGGTTAGGTTAGGTTAGGTTAGGTTAGGTTAGGTTAGGTTAGGTTAGGTTAGGTTAGGTTAGGTTAGGTTAGGTTAGGTTAGGTTAGGTTAGGTTAGGTTAGGTTAGGTTAGGTTAGGTTAGGTTAGGTTAGGTTAGGTTAGGTTAGGTTAGGTTAGGTTAGGTTAGGTTAGGTTAGGTTAGGTTAGGTTAGGTTAGGTTAGGTTAGGTTAGGTTAGGTTAGGTTAGGTTAGGTTAGGTTAGGTTAGGTTAGGTTAGGTTAGGTTAGGTTAGGTTAGGTTAGGTTAGGTTAGGTTAGGTTAGGTTAGGTTAGGTTAGGTTAGGTTAGGTTAGGTTAGGTTAGGTTAGGTTAGGTTAGGTTAGGTTAGGTTAGGTTAGGTTAGGTTAGGTTAGGTTAGGTTAGGTTAGGTTAGGTTAGGTTAGGTTAGGTTAGGTTAGGTTAGGTTAGGTTAGGTTAGGTTAGGTTAGGTTAGGTTAGGTTAGGTTAGGTTAGGTTAGGTTAGGTTAGGTTAGGTTAGGTTAGGTTAGGTTAGGTTAGGTTAGGTTAGGTTAGGTTAGGTTAGGTTAGGTTAGGTTAGGTTAGGTTAGGTTAGGTTAGGTTAGGTTAGGTTAGGTTAGGTTAGGTTAGGTTAGGTTAGGTTAGGTTAGGTTAGGTTAGGTTAGGTTAGGTTAGGTTAGGTTAGGTTAGGTTAGGTTAGGTTAGGTTAGGTTAGGTTAGGTTAGGTTAGGTTAGGTTAGGTTAGGTTAGGTTAGGTTAGGTTAGGTTAGGTTAGGTTAGGTTAGGTTAGGTTAGGTTAGGTTAGGTTAGGTTAGGTTAGGTTAGGTTAGGTTAGGTTAGGTTAGGTTAGGTTAGGTTAGGTTAGGTTAGGTTAGGTTAGGTTAGGTTAGGTTAGGTTAGGTTAGGTTAGGTTAGGTTAGGTTAGGTTAGGTTAGGTTAGGTTAGGTTAGGTTAGGTTAGGTTAGGTTAGGTTAGGTTAGGTTAGGTTAGGTTAGGTTAGGTTAGGTTAGGTTAGGTTAGGTTAGGTTAGGTTAGGTTAGGTTAGGTTAGGTTAGGTTAGGTTAGGTTAGGTTAGGTTAGGTTAGGTTAGGTTAGGTTAGGTTAGGTTAGGTTAGGTTAGGTTAGGTTAGGTTAGGTTAGGTTAGGTTAGGTTAGGTTAGGTTAGGTTAGGTTAGGTTAGGTTAGGTTAGGTTAGGTTAGGTTAGGTTAGGTTAGGTTAGGTTAGGTTAGGTTAGGTTAGGTTAGGTTAGGTTAGGTTAGGTTAGGTTAGGTTAGGTTAGGTTAGGTTAGGTTAGGTTAGGTTAGGTTAGGTTAGGTTAGGTTAGGTTAGGTTAGGTTAGGTTAGGTTAGGTTAGGTTAGGTTAGGTTAGGTTAGGTTAGGTTAGGTTAGGTTAGGTTAGGTTAGGTTAGGTTAGGTTAGGTTAGGTTAGGTTAGGTTAGGTTAGGTTAGGTTAGGTTAGGTTAGGTTAGGTTAGGTTAGGTTAGGTTAGGTTAGGTTAGGTTAGGTTAGGTTAGGTTAGGTTAGGTTAGGTTAGGTTAGGTTAGGTTAGGTTAGGTTAGGTTAGGTTAGGTTAGGTTAGGTTAGGTTAGGTTAGGTTAGGTTAGGTTAGGTTAGGTTAGGTTAGGTTAGGTTAGGTTAGGTTAGGTTAGGTTAGGTTAGGTTAGGTTAGGTTAGGTTAGGTTAGGTTAGGTTAGGTTAGGTTAGGTTAGGTTAGGTTAGGTTAGGTTAGGTTAGGTTAGGTTAGGTTAGGTTAGGTTAGGTTAGGTTAGGTTAGGTTAGGTTAGGTTAGGTTAGGTTAGGTTAGGTTAGGTTAGGTTAGGTTAGGTTAGGTTAGGTTAGGTTAGGTTAGGTTAGGTTAGGTTAGGTTAGGTTAGGTTAGGTTAGGTTAGGTTAGGTTAGGTTAGGTTAGGTTAGGTTAGGTTAGGTTAGGTTAGGTTAGGTTAGGTTAGGTTAGGTTAGGTTAGGTTAGGTTAGGTTAGGTTAGGTTAGGTTAGGTTAGGTTAGGTTAGGTTAGGTTAGGTTAGGTTAGGTTAGGTTAGGTTAGGTTAGGTTAGGTTAGGTTAGGTTAGGTTAGGTTAGGTTAGGTTAGGTTAGGTTAGGTTAGGTTAGGTTAGGTTAGGTTAGGTTAGGTTAGGTTAGGTTAGGTTAGGTTAGGTTAGGTTAGGTTAGGTTAGGTTAGGTTAGGTTAGGTTAGGTTAGGTTAGGTTAGGTTAGGTTAGGTTAGGTTAGGTTAGGTTAGGTTAGGTTAGGTTAGGTTAGGTTAGGTTAGGTTAGGTTAGGTTAGGTTAGGTTAGGTTAGGTTAGGTTAGGTTAGGTTAGGTTAGGTTAGGTTAGGTTAGGTTAGGTTAGGTTAGGTTAGGTTAGGTTAGGTTAGGTTAGGTTAGGTTAGGTTAGGTTAGGTTAGGTTAGGTTA